>OV884024.1:16622500-21595000 GCA_930367265.1 Catocala fraxini
TGGAAATCTGTCAAAAAGATAGGAACCGTTTGAAATTGTTATGAGATGTACCTAAGGGTTATTTTAGGATTAATTGTTTACCTTCATGTAAAATGAACTATTTATGGAAAAAAAATCATACTTACATGAAACTTATTCAAAAGGAAGTGCATAGAAAAATTAAAACAAAATATAACATACATATACTTAACTATATATACCACAGTGAAATTGCCTCAAACCTTTTTGAGCCTCATGTTGTTTTTTTTAATAATTAAGTACCTATATATACCTAGTTGCGTTACTTGAATTAGTAATCTTGTGAACTCCCTTCAGTTAAGTTAGAACTAGGCTCAAGCCTATGCTAGAAGTGAATTCACGTTGATAGTATAATGGGTGGTATTTGAATCCACAACCTCTCGATCGTAATGGATCGTGTATATTATCACATGCATGTCTACGTCACTATCGATAAATATGACCACAACTTTCTGTTGCACGCTGCACTTTCTATTAGAAATGCTCAACCTTTTAGTGCTTTCAATTGATTTTAAACATTTATTTTACCCACTACTTAACATACCTACTGATAAGTATGTCAATTTTGATGCAAATAGTGGCAAACACGACAATCGGTTATGTATCGAATAAATAAATATTAAATATAACATAACATCATGTGAGAGTGTTTTATAACACTCGGCTCTGCCGGAAGAAAAGACTTGAGATCTAATAGTGAAGTCAGGCGTAGTGCCAGATGTCATACTATTGTTAAATGTTTAATATACATAGCACGAAATCAGCGATAGCCTAGTGAAAAACCGTTGAACTGCAACGCAAAGAGTTCGAACCCAAGGCGGCGCATCTCTGACTTTTCGAAGTAATGTGCGTAATAAATAGTTAATAATCGCTTGCTTTAACGGCGAAGGAAAACATCGTGAGGAAACCTGCCTGTCTGAGAGTTCTTCATAATATTCTCAGAGATTTGTATAGTCTGCCAACCCGCACTGGGCCAGCGTGGTGGACTATGGCCTAACCTTTATTACACTTGCCAATGCCCAGCAGTGGCCAGTTTAATACAGGGCTGATATTATTATTAAATATACATCACTTTACATTGCCGTTGGTATTGGAACCAGGAATTTGTGAAAGTGCAACTCAACACCACTAGACTAAGTAAATGACCTTTGATGAAGAATTTAAAAAAAGTATAAAACGTGCATGTTTATTGTCTTACTATTAGCTCGAAGTAAAACAAAACTATTTCGCCTTCGTTTAAGTTTATAATAAGAAAGTATACATAACATATCTTAAAGATGGCAAACTACTAATGGCAAAAACTAATGGCAAGAATGGCAAGATTGAGTTTTTGTTTTGTTGCTGCCTGCTGGTGTAGGTGTATAGTAGACTTCACAATATACTAAGAAGCGTTAGCAAATAGTCATTGCCAAATGTGGCGAATATAACGGAGGGCTCATGGACCATGCTCACCTCAGGATATATATGGTCCATGACTAATTTTATAAGGTTACAGCTCAAATTCCTAGAGTTGCATATGGGCCATCACTGTTTAGCGGTCGGGAACTACTCGGAAAATAATCCTAGATACGCCAATGAACGCACTACCGTTTAGTATTGTTTTATTAATAAATCCGTATTGATAAGATTTACTTCCTGTTTTCACGATCTTGGAATACGTATGAAATATTCATTAAGTTTTAAATTACGTACAATTTATATAGATGAAATCATTCGTAAGAAAGTTATTGACCTGGTTACAGTTCCTGCGTCTCCTACGAGACAGTAGAACGGCATTCTGCAAATGATTGCCATGCGATCCAATTTTACATTCCAAAACCAAATTTATTTAGGTATAGATATTATATATATATATATTTATTTCTAAAAGTTTATTTTAGTAAAATATACCTTTTCTTTTTATTTAAAAATAAAGAGTTCTAGGAATAATTCTTGTGTCGTGGGGGACTTTACAAACATTCAAACAACAGATACAAAGAACACCGAGACTCATAAAAACCATTTGTGGAACACACAATTTTTGTACCCTGTATGGATTGAACTCACAACACACGGCGCAGTAGCCGTGGCGGGGCGACCACTTAAACCACAACGCCATCCAAAGAAAGATTAATATATTTTTGATTAGGTAATAATTCGATTTTGGTAGTTTTTATTGGGTACCTACATGGTATAGTTACTTACCATTTTAATTGCTGTTACTTATTGTTTCAGAATAACGTTTCATTTATTTTCTTGTCTAAAATACGCTCAAATATAAATTATTAAGTATTTAATTATGTAAGTGGAATGTTGCAAATTGTTATCAATCTAGGCTTACAATAAAATGTAAAATATTTCTCCTGTCATCTCTTCTAGATCTTATAAAGTGAGCTTACCTACTTGATAATTTGTACAACACCACTAGTGTTTTTCAAAAGTGTTTTGTAAATTGAGCTTTTCGTTGTTATTAAGTATCTATATTTAAAATTATTCTGTGTCTTCAAAAGATTTACCTGTCGTTTGTAAAAAGAAGAATCTTTAAAATCTAAGTAGTTCATGTATTTTTATAGTTAAAGTTACTATAAGGTACTACATATATCTATTTTGGTATCTATGGTTTTAACGATGCTCTCGGAACCTATTACCTTACAAATCAAATTTAAATCTGGCCTTGCAAAAAGCAAATTCAAGACATCCTAATTTAAAATAAAAATATACTCATTCATTGTTCAAGGCATAACAATTGCAATCCACTCTATCTCATAACAAATTGAATAGGTATATTTAAGCATCTAATTAACTTGATGCATTTATACATTTAAAAACAATAGTTGCTTTGTTTATTTAAGAATACAAGTACGTTTTGTTGATTAATCTTTTAGCAATTAGCGGCTGGACTTTTTATGTGAGGTATATTAATTTACGAATGAATACTGCGAACGTGTGATATGAATGTGCAAAATTAAGACAATGGATTCATGAGAACATTATATAGCACGCTAAACAGAGATCCATGATTATATTGTCAAGAACGTCTTGATTATTTTAAGTTAGCGTGATATGGCGTTTAAGGAGTAGGCAGAGTATGGTACATTTTAGCTCTCCACTAGAGACAGCTTTCTAGTAGTTCCGCGACATGCAGTATTCCGTGCTTTTTACATAACGTTTACCCACCGAGCACAAAATTGTTATCTACTGTGCCCTCTAATGCCAAAGTCATAATGGTCAAATATGATAATATCGTTTTATATCCAGTCAGCCGTCATTTAACCCAAAGCGTCGAACAGAGAACTTATAAACAGTACATTGATGTATACGACTTCAACGGCAAGCAGTCGGTATTTGTATGTTATTAAAGGGCAGTTATATGACTGCTGAACTTCAATTGTAGCTCAAATTTCTGTTTCATATCCAGCTCTCATCAATGCACGCAAAAATTCCCTTGAGGTTTGTATAATTTACTATTCTATTTGTGCTTCAATAGCAAAATTATCACATGCTGTCTTCCTCCTATAATTAATTAATTATCTTTAGTACATATTACATAAACACCATAGAGGTGCGTCAATATGTAGATCTAATAAGAAGCAGCCTATTTGACGTAATTATTTGTATGTTTAAGCTTCAATAATGTACTCAAGCAAAACGTCTGTGGGCTTTTCTTTAATTTCCCAGTACAGCTACGGCACGGCTTCTGGAGATGTTCCCTGTAGACAAAAAAACTATAATACCTAAAACATAGCTAGCGAAATGTGGATGTTTCATAATACACTTCATTCTGTGTGTATGTTTATATCGACGTATGTTAAACTACTTTTAAATTTATGCGTTTTTAACACTAACATTTATAAAATAAATAATTTATAGCCTTTATCGTGGTCACGCGGTCACTATGTCTCGACGGATTAGTTAATATGTTTTGATTACATCAGCCTACTTTGCAATTAGTTTGCATGAAGTTACAGAGTAACATTCTGTATACCCTATTCTCCTCGATTACTTATGTTTAAAAGTAAAAACAAACCACACATATATTTAAACAGTACAAAATAATATTTATTTCATTGGTTCCGCACAACTATTAACTAAGGACTTAAAAATAAAAATCTTATACATAATTAGCTAATACACAACAAAACACATAGCATCAGTGGGTATAGACATAATAAATGTCTCTTCTCTTGAAACATTCTGCCGTACACTCTATGACAACACATTATACGTACTCAGACTTATTTTTAGGGTAACTACGAAGACAACATTTAAAGCTTGCCATAATCCTTTGTGGTCAACTTTGAACTTTCAGTAAACTGGGTTATATAGGTTTCGAGGTGTTAATGGCACAGAAACAATCGCATCGCTTACTCACAGTTTTCGCATTGCAGTTGGAAATGTACAATAAAAGAAACGTTATTACCTAAGTGAGTAGCCAGATGTGATAGTTCCTTTGCTCGGCAGGACGCCGGACGCCTATGGAACCCTGAACTGCACTCTTGTCTTTATATGGCGTACAACGCTTTGCAAGACCACAAGCGTTTTGTTAAAATCCGACTAGCAGATTTTACTTTGATTCCATTTACATAAAATCTAATACCGTAAGTAATAAATTATTTGGGGAATTGCCACGTCTGCTGTTGTTGTTGCGTCTGCTTTGGCGCCTGCTGTTTTAGCTGTGAGGGTGCTTGCTGAACACTCAATGATTTTTGGCTTCCTGCTGCATTGTTATCGCTTCTGTCCCAACCATGAGATTCGTGTTCATGTTCATGATGGTCAGGAGATGGGAACCATTCTGATATCCATACTGGCCTCCAGATTTTCTTCACACCTGGCACCCAGATTTGTTTCCAATCTGGTACCCAAATTTGTTTCCATGCCTCCTTCCATTCCAGTTTCTTGTCTGGTACCCAAATCAGTTTCTTGGATGGCTTCCAGATTTGCTGCCAAGCTTCTTTCCAGACTAGTTTCTTGTCGTCGACCCATATCTGTTTCTTCTCAGTTTTCCAAATTTGCTTCCATTCATCCTTCCACACTAGTTTCTTGTCGGGAATCCAGATTTGCTTCTTAGCTGGCTTCCAGTACTTTTTCCAGATTGGTTTCCATATTAACTTCTTTCTCCATAAATCATGAGACGTGTATTCCCAACCGTCATGATCTTTTCCTAAATATTTTTCACCAGGAATACCCATTTTAACCCATTCTGGTTTCCAAAGCTTCTTCCATGCCGGTACTTGAATTTCCTTCCAGCCGGGAACTACGATGTCTTTATAAACGGGAACTGTAATTTTCTTCCAATCAGGTACTTTAACTTCTTTCCAAGCCGGGACCTTTATGGGTTTCCATTCTGGCTTATAGATTTTCTTCCAGTCAGGGACTTTAATTTCTTTCCATACAGGAATTTTTGTGGGTACCCATATAGGCTTCCAAATCTTTTTCCATGAGGGTTTCCAGATCTGTTTCTTAGCTGGTTTCCAAATCTTTTTCCATCCAGGTTTCCAAATTAATTTCTTCTTCCAGTAACCAGGGTCGTGATGATCATGATGCTCGTGATGTTCATGGTGCTCCTCGTGATGCTCGTCTATGTGATGTTCATGGTGAACATCGTGATGTTCAGGTTCGGCGAAGTCATGGTGATGATCATGGTGTTCTTCATCAATTACTTCATGGTGGCCGTCGTGTGGGTGCAAGTCATCATGATCTTGGAATGGATTGACAAGATCGTGTGGAGGCGCGGAGTAGTCATAACCGTCACGTCGTTGTGCGTTCTGAGACTTCTGTTCCACATGTTGCTGTGTTTGTTGATTTTGTGGTATTAATGCCTTACCCGAAACTAGAGCGATTTGTAGAATTACCGCTAGGGTAATCTGAAACAAAGAAAAGCATTGTCAAAATTTTATATATTTCATAACATCGCAAAGCTTTTCGCGTAGCATAAATAAACACACACATATAATCTTATAATAATCGCAAAGCTTTTAAAGGTAACATTCATAAAACACCATTAAAACATCGATATATTTTATTTTATTATTTTATTTCTTGTAATAATTCACGATATATTATAATTTAAATCAATTCGGACCACAAATAATTATGTAAGTGCATTAATATGATGTACAAAATTAAAGTGAACATGATATGAGTTCTTTAGTGAGGTAGGCGCTTTTAAGAGCACTCCGTCTAAATCGCAAGTATGACGGATCAAGAAAGCGAATATTTGACGAGCACTTAGGCACTGGGAACTTTCTAAGAAACTAACTACTGGAAAATCTAGTTGCAAGAAAAGTTCTACAACACATAACTAAGTTACTTATATCGTTATGCACCAAACATAAACAAAATTATATCCAATACACATAAGACATTTTACAATGTAATACTAATTTATGGAAAACCCGTTTACGAAATTACAACCCGGATCCATTACGATCATCGATTACGTAAAAATGTCGATGTTTTGGGAACACAAATGTGTGTCATGTACCAAGTAACTATTCCTCTGACTGTCACACTTAATTATATAACACTAATTTAAGTGTACAGGACAGTTTTAAACGAATGAAGAACACGCAGGTTCTCTAAATTATTTTTAATCTATTTAGAGGCTTCGATGTTGTACAAGTATAGGCCAGTGAAAATGTTTCGTGAAAGCGTGTGTACAGCATGTTTATTAGCGTAGTTCACACATGCCGCTAATATAATAATACAATACTACATTCATGTCCATATTATGTAACTATTACATAAGCTATCGGTGCCTCATCGCTGACCGGCGACTATACTGGTCCACTTCTAGACCTCCAAAACTAAATACGATATCGTAATGAATAAACGAGTAAACAGTTCAATATAATGGTTTTCTCGTAAACGCTAAGTGTACAAAGCCTACTCAGGCCAGTACTGGTTTTCCGGATATAGAAACAAATACATTTCCTAATTCCAAAAAACCATTTACGGATGACGACTCTATTACCCAAATAATGAATTTATGATTCTACTTTCTACAACATTGCACTTGCGAACCAATCAATCGTAGTTTTAATTGGAAATCCATTACTGAAATAGCAGTTGCTTCTTAAAGCTTTAATTGAAAGGATAAGAGAATAAGCGTTACATTTCCAGTTAAATGTTTTTTTGTATTTGTGAGTAAAATTGCACAATCTTTTACATTCACAATGCAACGATTATTTCAAGCTCCGGCTTGTGATTGTGAATGTAGTTTTTATATTCGTTTCCAAAAGGAGATTACGACTCGTGACCTGACTGGTACCGACAAAACGGAAGAACGTATTATGCAATCGATCGAGTTCATCGTCATTACTGCAATGTTCTAGAGAGATTTGTCGCTCATTACACGCACTAAAACAACAATAGCGAGAAGTTGTACTCTCAATTGATAAATCTCGACATCGCATCAATAAAAAGCCTCCACTATTGTGGCGAGCAGTGACACCGAGTACCGAGCTGATGTCGCTGATGCGCACCTGTCAACAATTAGGTTTCACTAGTACAAGTTAACAAATTGTAGTATTACATTCCAACTGAGTGCTTACGATTGTATTGATGATTAATTTGATTCAATTTCTCAATAGTTTTTAGTAGGATCCTAGTTCATGTTTTTTAAGTTGTCTTAATAACAGAATCATTAATAATCTATTTTGGCAAGCTTTGCATAATATCTATGAACTAGGACTTTTGAATCACTGGCAATAAAACAAAGCAAACGAATAATATTTGACAATGTTTTACTAATGTGTCGTGTAATTGCACACACGAGTAAAAAGAGAAACGTAAATATAGATTCTTTGCTTAGTGCGTCAATATTTAACTATGCTACTTAATAAACAGACTATTTACTCGTTAAACTTAAAATAATTGTTATGTACTTAACCAATTTGCATATAGGACTTTAGTTGAAGTAATGATTCTCAAACGTGAAAGAATTAAAAACTGTTTGTAAATATAGTCGTAACACTAGTAACTTGACTCTAATTAATCTAGACTCGTGTTAACTACTATTATTGTGGTAATTACAATATTAATTAAGGTAATTAATAACTGCCTGAAATTAATTACAATTAAACATTGTTAAAATATTAAAGAGCTTTAACACAATTATTTTCAACCTGTAACGTCTACTAATTCACTTCTTACCGTAGTACTCACTTTAGAAAAGAAAGTAGCGAAAATTAAAAGTACTAATCGAAATTGAAAGATAGAACCCGTGTAATGTTTGAAAGACAACACTGACCACTTGGCTCCAGATCCCTCGCATGATGTGGCGGGGAATGGCGTTCCACTAGCTAAGACGCCGGAACTGTTATTACTCTATTAGTTCACCTTGAGTATGAGTTTATATATGAACGGGTGCACCCCATCGTGAGAGGCGGTGGGGCACGCCGCGTCGCTCACTTTCGCTGTACACCCCGCGTCAGCGCGGCCGACGGCGCCGCAGCCACCCGCGGCCTTGCGGCCCTGCGACCTCTAGGATGCGTGGGACGTACGCCATATATCAAACACATATTATACATTTAATAGATTCCTTCATTACTTCAAATGTCTAATCTATATTTAAAGTAATTTTCATAAGTAGAAAATTAAGAAGAAAAGAAAGAAAATCTCTTTTAAGTTACAAACCACAGGATAAACATACTAAACCCGAGCTAATAAGTTTGCATATGTTTATTGAAATCTCTTACAAACGTGATACAAAATAATAATTACTCCACAGAAATATTTCAACTGAAGAGTACGTATTGTTGGGAATCATGTCAAATGAAAACGATATCCTCCGAATCGTATATTGTTTTGCATCAAAGCCTTGTAACATCTGTTAAATCGATGTTTTATTATTTAGTGCAACTACTCCTTGTACGTGTATAAACTGATGGTTAGGCACTAGCTTTGAATGTACATGTAGGAGTATGATATATCCTGTGCTTAGTTGGATGGGTTTAAGCTTTATGTGCAGATATGTGCATGTGATAGTAAGTACCTTTGACAAGCTTAGTTACCTTTGTGCATGCGTTGTTAGTATACACTGCCGAACTACTGTTCTATTACTCTGATTACATTAAATTAAGTTGCTGGAGTGAATACCCATATTATATAATCATTTATAGGCTGGTTCTCCATATTTTAGTATGAGTGGTTGTGATAAGTATCTGATCGACCAAGTGACCCAGACATGTAGACACAAACATCGCGTAACTGACGGACGAAATGCTAATCTTAATAACTTAAGATGGAAGTCACCATGATTATTATTCAACTTATTGTAACTGTTAAATAATATTTTGATGATAAAAATGACAAGAATACTGAACACCATGAATATTTGCTATTGTAGATTTTGTGTTAACTTACTCGCATATGGTATAGTAACTATTATTAATACAACAGTATTTCACTTTTATTGATGCGTGCGGGGGATTTAAAATTAGACAGATAGTACTAAGTACTAAGGTTATGTTGAATTGGTTGTCTCTGAATTAAGGTTTTATCTATTTTTTGGACATATGTATGTCTGTTTCTTTGTCTCGCTTTGTGGTCGAAACAATCTTATGGATATTAATATAGGTATATGAGATATCTTTAGATTTGTCTTAACATTGGGCGCGAAATAGGGTATGTTTTATTTAGTTTACGCCGTCAACTGTAGGTATAATTTATTGTGTAACACTAAATCACACAAAGTGATTTAGTTTGGCAGTATCTTAATAATTTTTAATTCGTTAAGTACTAAAAGTTACAACATCCATTCAAAGTCAAAGTCAAAAATAATTCATTCATTTAGGTCACAATGCAACACATAATACGAACGTCAAAATATAT
Source organism: Catocala fraxini (assembly GCA_930367265.1). Lineage (NCBI taxonomy): Eukaryota > Metazoa > Arthropoda > Insecta > Lepidoptera > Erebidae > Catocala > Catocala fraxini. The sequence goes on from OV884024.1 coordinate 16,632,332, forward strand.
AGGTTAGTGAGTTTACTGGGTTACTGAAGCTACATTTAGGTTAGTTGCTAGGTTCCGGCGGCCGGGTTGAGCCTATGAAAAATCTACAAGAACCTGCGTTTAATAATAGGATGCAAAAAGTAATGGAGTAAGTAAGCACCTGGATGAAAATATTGGTTTGTTAATTGAATTGAATTTAACGTTCATACGCTATCTATACTATAATATTATAAAGCTGAAGAGTCTGTTTACTTGTTTGGTTGACCGCGCTCGAATTGAAAAATTAATTTAGGGATGGATATCGGGGAAGGTTATAGTTTATATAACATCACCCTACGGCCCACGGCAACGGCGCAGTAGTCAAAAACACGGGTGAAACTTGGGGCTACAGGCACAGCTAGAAACTTATAAGCGCAACAGAAGTGAATACGACTGCTGTGTATAAGTTTCGGCATCTAATCCGAGTAAGGCGTACACTGTACCTCTCTGCCTACCTCTTTGGGAATATAGGTGTGAATAATTACACATATTACATAGTTCGTATATAAACTAGCACCTACCTATCTTTACTATACCTAGTGTACCGTCGTATTATAATTATTAGTATACCTATTCATAACTACTTTATCTATATATAAATACGTGAAGCAAAAACTTTGTACCCCTTTCACGAAAATTGCGCGGACGGAGGAGTATGAAATTTGTCACAGTTAAAGTTTACATGGAAAGGGAGAGGCGAATCCTAATATTTTTATAAAATATGCATTAGAAATACATTAAATTAATGAAAAAGCACTACATACGACATGCATGCATTTGACACACGCAGTCGAATCGCGTTCTACGTGCTGATGTCGTACAATTCTTCGTAACTATGGTTACATACCTTATTTATATGTAATAAAGAAAACAAAGTACCGAGCTTAGGAATATCGTCAATAAAAGAGTATAGTTAAGTAAATAATAATTTCATTGAAAAAGATAGCTAAATTAACGTGTATAGCCCTGACGAAATCAATACAAATAACGATCAAACTTAAAATTTAAATCAGTTATGGTCGAATTTCGATCACTAGGCGACCGCTAGTCTTTATTAATACGTTTGTAAATATATATTAGATTAATAAGTGTTATAATAAATAACGTATGATATATTGTAAATTTCTCTGGGTGATAAAAATAAATTCTGCCGTCGTTATTTTCAAGTAACAAAATATAATAACGATTTTATTTGCCATCTATTTAAAAGAGATTAACCTAATGAACATTTATTAGTTAGTAACCTAGTAATATTATTAAGAGATACAGTACTATTTGTTTGTATATTATAGAAGTAATCTCTGCAACAACAGAACAAATTCTAAAATTATTACACAAATAGAAAGTAAAATCAATATTATCTACAAGCTGAAAATGTTTTTATGTCAGGAACATCCACAAGAGATGCTCGCGCTAAAAAGGATTTTCGAAAGTCAGCTGACACAACTCCCAATCGGTCTGAACTCTATTAATGAGCGCGTCTAACCTACGACGAGGTCTACCTAGACTGGTCATTACGCTTCATAAGAGTATGTGAGTGTTTGAATTATCAATACTGGTATAACTGTAATTTGGGTTTTCTATTACATAAAGTCATGACTATGACTATGACAGTATAATGTCGCAAGGCTAATAAACAGTTTTTTAAACGCTCTTAATTTATACATACTCTTAGCATCTACATTTATACGGTATTTTTATTGTTTTGGTTTAATTATATCGCTGGATTATTGTATGATTGTATGAACTGCATTATAATAATGATATGGTATTTGTATCCCAAAATTGAAGGGACTAAAGGAGCATAGATGCACCTTGATCGATGTGTGGTTGCCAGTAGTTGCGTCCTATTAACGACGACCACGAGAATACGACGTGACGCGGTTACGAAAATTAAACGCAGCCGGCATCGTAGGTAGTATAATACATGAATAGGAACATATTTATTTTTAAGATATGTGCGTAAAGTATATCCTTGGAAATAATTTAGTTAAAGTACGATCAAAATAATATATGATATTCTGCCGCAAATTAACACAGACCGCACTAATCTAGGAGCATCTTACGAAATGGCTAAATTTATTTTTAAGATTTGTGTAGTCAATTTTGATTGATATGAAGACAAAAATTAATAAAATTGTAGAAAACAATCGATTTCTTCTAAAATATATTACAGTGATTTTATAGTATATTTTGTTTGGAGTATCTAGCTAATTATGGCAATATTTGATCTATACATCGGTCGCCTAGCTTTATTTCTTAATACCTATCTTATGACGGTTACTTTTCTTTAAAATCTATTTCTATTTTATGAACTTCAATATAATAGATAGTCCCGCTGAACAAGTTCATGTCTGCGCGAATTGCTTTGTGATTTCAATATAGTTAGGTTTAGTGTTTATTTTCTTCTTTTTTACTTTAAGTAGGGTAAAATTCATAATTTGACACACGAGTTACCCTGAATCTCACAAATACATAGTTCATACTGTGTATTTGTGAGATTCAGGGACACTCGTGACATTACATAGTTCACAGTTCGGTATGCGTCATCAGTTTATCGCATTGACTTTATAACAAAAACAATCTAGGAGTTTAGGTGAAATGCATTATGTGCGAACGCCAGCGGAAGGATAAAAAGTATCAAAATGATATTTTGCCGAACGATACTTTAACTGTCGTGCAAATAACATTTTCATAAACTTATTTCTTATTTTAATCTTACGGCTGGCGTTAACTTTGACATATAAAAAATCTTCTTTAGCACTCCTGGAGGGCTAGATCACTCGGCGATAAAACATACAGTTAAAGAAATTTAACTATAGATATGTGTAAGTATACATAATATGGTTAGATAATCGTGTGTTTACCGCACATAACCTCGCATTTGAGCCATTATAGTATATGACGGTATTAACTATGTAAGTGTAAATACACTTATTACAAAAAGTTTAAACGAATAATATTACTAGAAACAATACCAAAATTAATTTAATTCGTTAATATGTCATTGTTTTTAGTTGTATCATTGAAGCAGAGTATATTCTCACGATGTGACTAGCTTGATATCACAAGTCTCATAGAGTGGCTTGGTCAGCAGCGCTTTCAATAGCAATTTAACTAAAGGAAATGACGTAAACCAAATTACAATTGCCCTCGCGAAGGAAACACGGTATTATTAATATAAAAAGCTTGAAGCTTTATAAAAATCTTGGTGCATAACAAGTATTATACCTACCTACAGGAACTAGATGTGAAATTTGCGGCTACTCGGTACATTTGGTACTAATGTGACTGCTTTTCTTTTATTATAAACATTTCCTTCATGACTCGCATGCAAGCAGCATGAGATTGCAACTTTTAGCACAACAATAATGTTTGATTTCGTAATGTATTTTGATCTTTATCTGTCAATATATAATTAAAAAGACTTTTTATGATAAAACAAAGCTGTAGATTTGGTTATCTAACCCAAACCGTTCTCTATTTTCTGCACATTACGGTGGCATAGAAACACCTGTGACATACGGGTGCCATGCGTATTTAATTATTTGCATAGTAGTAGGTACTAAGTAATAACTTAGTTCAGAAAGAACACTACGAATACCGAGTAAAGAGAGGTAAATGTAAAATAAATTTGGTTCTTAAACTCTACGTTGCATTTTATACATAATAAAATATATAAGAAAACCAAAAATATAAAATGAATTTTTATGTAACATATATAATAATAATAATAATATTCCACCACATACACACAACACCATCTAGCCCTAACTAAGCAGAGCTTGAACTATGGATACTAGACAATGGATAAACATACATATATACTTTTTTTTGTAAATACATACATATTATACATAGAAACACCCAGACCAAGACAAACATCCATGTTCATGCACACAAATGTTTGACTTGCTGGCGTGGCAGTCGGTTATACTAACCACTACGCCATCGAGGCCGCATGAGTATTACGTGATTTGGATGTGCTAAAACTTGATATGAATGATTACTAAACTGAAATAACAGAAAAATAATCTTTAGGCTACGTTTACTGCTTTTAAAGCATATTTATTATAAGGCTCTGTTATCAAGGCGCCCTGTTCAATTGCTCGGCACGGCCCTAATTTCAACTCGAAAGGGGTAACTATGTTAGTTGGCTAAGTATGAATTGGCTTCGAAAACTTTCAGACATGCAGCTTTCCTCGTAAGATTTTCTTCGACATTAAAGTGGGTTATAATTATGTAGAAAATTTAAAAAAGTAGAAGAATTATGCTAGTTATAGGTTTGAATTTGAATTTTTGAGATAGTAGGTCATCGCTAGTAAAAAGACTACTCGAAACTTCCAGATAAAACCCAGGAATTAAACTACTATCTACAGAGAACGTGTTTTATTTTAAAAGCACTATATTAAGATATTTTATAACGATTCAACTATTGAAATGTACACTTTCTTGAACGTTTCGGTTGCTTCTTAGCAGCCATGGTCACTGGAAAACTCTCAGTGACACTGGCTGGAATAAAATCTCTTAACAACCTACTGTTCACGTTTAGTTACGAGTAAATTTTAATGTAGGTATAACATTCTTGTAAACGTAAGACAAGATATATGTTGGGTTCTATAAATAAACACAAACATACCTAATTATGTAATATGTTAATGATAAGAAGGTTATACTAAGTATCCAATGACATTAATGGTGTGAATTTTAATAGACGTTGTTGGTTCGAATGTTTATGACCATGTAACTTCCAAACGACTTAACCGATTGAGGACATATTCACGCCATATATTTGTATTGTCGAAACGATAGATCACTGCCATGCTTGCATCCAATAGGTAGCGATGTAATCAAGTTATTAAGTAATTCTGTATAATATATGGATCAAAATTACTTATGTTAGTAATTTTACTTTTATTTTATTTTATTATAATCGGAAAACATACAACAACTTAAAGTTAAAAACCAAATAATATAACTAGCTACCAATTACATGTTTTTGCATTTAGATAACAAAGAGAGTGCAATTGTGTATAAAAAAAAATTAAAATGAAAGAAATGATTACAATCATTATGATACACACTATAACAGCAATAAAACATCACATACAATAATACGTCGTGAAGTGCAATATTAACAGTTATTGAACCAATTCGTACCAATGTTTGGCAAGTAAGTATTTGATTTAATACACGCGGCTTAGTAGTAAATAAGTCAAGTTCAGAATAAATCTTGATTTAGTGCTAAAAAGGTTACAAAATCTAGAGCTGGTAAGTATCGCTGTGATCAAGATATTATATGTATAATAAATAATAATATACTGTCTTATACATCGCGCTATCGACTAGCCAGAGAAAATCGATATCGCCAACTAATCCTTAATACACTTACTTATGAAACTGTTTTCGTTGGCAGTTAAGTAGTAGGACCTAGTGGTAAACCATAAAGTATATATTATCCCTCTTCACGTGGCGACGTGCGACGGCGCCGACGCAACGGATCAATATAATTTTTACAAATTGTTTATAAGCTGCAGACTAACATAGAATCTATATTTTGAAAAATGCACGGTCTTTGTGGTGAAGATCTTTAGAAGTAAGGAAAGGAAAGATATAACAATGATTAAACATGCTGAGGTATGTCGAGAACTATGAAATCTAAGGATAATGCATAAGTCTTCTGATTGTTCTTTGCATACAACACTGCTCCAGTTTTCTTTTAATTGATTACCAAGTGTCACTACTTCTACTCACACATAGTCACAGCAAACATGGCGCCAAAGAAAGTATCCAGCGCTTTTGTGACACTCGAATTTTCACAGACATCCCGTGACCTATGGTTGGGGGATTGACAGTCGCATCTGTGCCATTTACGTTATTGACTTTGATGGATTACGAACATACAAGCCTAACATTAAATTTTATATGGCTTATATATTTCTTGCAATGTAAAGTTACTTGAAACATGACGTTGAAAATTATATGACGCAATAATTAATAATAATCCACTGACTGGATAGATTGGATAGTAGGTAATTTATAAATAGGTAAAGATTAATACATTACTTATCATAAAATATTAATTAAATTCGACATTAGAGTGTACTGAATGTTAGAAGATAGGAAATTTGTTTGTAGTGAGCTCTTTGGCACTAAAAGATCTAATCAATATAGAAAGCTAGACTTGATATCCATAATGAATAACTTATAGACATCTAGTCTAGCTTTAAATTATGATTTAATGGTATATTACGCGAGAGAAGCTGGGGATAGAATTATTTTATTTAAGGGTAATGGTGCTCATGCATATAGTAAGTACCGGCTATCAAGAGATAATGAAGGGTTTTACTTATAACAGAAAAACGATTTACTGATTGATACTTCATTGGCGGCACGGATATAATTATATTGAAATAGGATATATATAGTTTAAGTGGTTTCGCCATTGCCACAGTCGCCGAGTGTAATGGGTTCGATCCCCGCACGGGACAATTTTTTGTGAGCCTTAAATGGTTGTTTCGGGTCTGGGTGTTATTTGTGTCGGTATTTTTAATGTTTGTAAATATCAAATTTCAATTTTGAAATACGCTTTAATGCAATGTAATGCATAACACTGAAATTTTATCGATGCAAATATGTGATTTGTATTTATTTGAATACTTATGGCCTATTATCACTACGTATTAGTACTTTAACATAACGTAAGCACATAGCTGCGCCATAAATGCAGTGGTATTTATTGTAAATAATTTTATGGTATTAGGGTATTGATATTATAAAATGTTATCTATGTGATTTGATATATCGCCGTCATTGTCATCATCATCACCATTATCTCAGCCTAAGACATGATCACTGCTGGACATAAGCCTCCTAAGGATTTCCACACAGACTCATTTAGGGCCACCTGCATCCCGCGACCACCAGCAGGTCATCGGTCCATATTATGGCGGTGTGCCGCTGCTGCATCTTCTTAAATTGATATAAGCATCCTAGGGCACAAAAATATTTTCTAAAAGAAGTACATTAACACTTTCCCTGACTCTAGGATCACATCATTTTTTGCCTCGTGCAGGGATGGAATCTACAGCACTCGGCGGAGTGGCATTGGCAATAAGACCACTTAAACCAGTACACCAGTACACCATCCCTGCAATTTTTCTATTTAGTTATCGTCAATATTTTATTGCATAGCGACTAAATCATCCCATTAAAGAGACCACTTAAGATTTACATTCGCACTGTTGACAAACTTCAGTAAAATCTACAAAACATAGCTTTAATAAAACATGTTTCTATATTCATACATACAGCTAATAAAAATACAGCTTTCGTATGTTTGTGTCCGCAAAGATATCAATATAGTCACTGAATTATCTCGAAGTTTTTACACAAAATGCTTTTTTTATAAGTGTTTATATATTTTTCATCCGGCAGTTACCTACTACGGGAAGGGCAAATAAATAACTTTTAGTAACATACCTAATAATTACTACCAAACTAAGACACAGCGAAGCGAGGTTTAACTAGTAAATAACATATAATATATAATAGTAATAAGTGGATTACTAACAGGAGGTAACAATGCTTAATTACGTATGTCACAATTAAAGCAGACAGTCCAAGACTGAGACATTCCTTGAGTGCATTCAGACATCCTATACCATTGCTATGGAACAATGGGTCTCGGGTGCACACAAGAGCACTCATGGTTCTATGGTTAGACTATAAATTCGCCTAGAGTTTTCACGTCTACCGTTGTCCTATAGCTGCGTAAATGGTAAATAATTTATTTACATTTTTAATGAGCCCTTTAACCGTCAACGCATTTACCCCTGAGCGTGAACTGTAGATTTTCTTTAGAGTCATTTACACAGCAATAAATGTGTTGGGTTTTAGGTCTTTTTTCGTGGTTCTATTTATGGTGGTTGTTAATAACCGTAGTATTGATAGTTTGTCATAAGCTTGCTACAAATAAACTGATTCGGCGGTGCGGTAGTTGTGTACGCTACTGCTGAGCATGATGTTTCTGGATCGATTTCCATTTTCCAAAATGTTATTGATTTTTTGTCAAGGATTTCTCAGCAGCTGTATTATTATTCTCAGTATCTAGTTTGAAGCTGCGCTCCGTAACGCGTCAACAGGCTTGCCTCCTATATGGTACCTGCAATCATAGCTGGCGAAATACGGGTGTAATAAACCTTTACTTCTTTACTTTATTGACAACCACCGCAAGACTAGCCGCATATTATTAAAAATATGCAAGAGTTCGAATCGTATGTCAATAACTAATTGTGTTGAGTCTGTGTACTTTGTGTCCGATAATTGTATGTTTGTAAAGTCCAAAGAACACAGGGCAGGATACCAAAGGATCCATGTCTGGATTTCATTGATGGATGTCTGCTTAATTACTAAGCTGTAACGAGGCTAGGTCTGTATATTAAACATATTTCTGATAACTTATTTTGACTGCACGGATGGCGTAGTGGCGCGCCTCGCCATTGCCGCCGCGCCGAGAGTTTTGGGTTCGAATACCATACAAGACAAAACTTTGTGTGTTCCACAAATGGTTGTTTCGAATCTGGGTGTTCTTAGTATCCGTTGTTTAAATGTTTGTAAAGTCCCCCGCGACACAGAAATAACACCTAGTGCGAGAGTCGTCCTTTTAAAAACAGATATATGAAACAGGATATTTACCACTTTTCTTTCTCTTACTGACAGAACTAAGTTCATAGTTGCACCTATAGACTTTTTTTTAGTAGTTATATCGTATATATTACTAAAAACAAATTTACTTACTCTTACATATCATGTAACTCGTAAATGCAATTCAACAACACAAGTAATATGATTATGGCAAACCAACTATGAAAATTTAAATGAGTAATTAATGACTTGAATAACTTCGTCAGCGACATCAACAACATGTAACGTGATATGGATTGCATAACTCTTACAAATTCATAAAATGAATGAATGTTTGTAAGTAACGCCTGCCGGTAAGCGATTACCGTAGCCAATGGGCAATCTGTTACACCAAGGGCATTACTCCCTCATTATCAACCCTTCTAGGCGTTGTGCTGAATGCCCAAGAACCAAAAACCACTCTTCTGTTGATACCACTCTTTCCCTGCAGGGGTTTTGGTAACTACCTACCGCAGGTGCACAACACAATGTTGCCCGCCCAGTCCCTTCTGTAAGGTGGATATACTTCCCCTAAGAGCAGTGTTGCCAAGTCAATGAAACAAGAAATGGCCAAACACTTCTACAATGGTGCTAGACTGTTAAAAATTTCGTAGTCAAAAAGTGGCTAAATGTGGCCAAAAAATTCATCATGAAAAAAGAAAAAAACTTCAAAAATAATACAGATTTCATCATTTCACAGCTCACGACTTCGTCCGCCCATATTTAAGCTTACATGCCCAATTTTTCAAAATGAAATGTACTCATTATTTTCCTGAGTATCAAACTACCTCTCTGAAGCTCTCTGACAAATTTCAGCAAGATCAGTCCCGTAGTTCGGCCGTAAAGAAGTACCTAACAAATGAACAGACGTAGGTGGACAAACTAATTTTCACATAATTATATAATATTAATGTGGATGATAAGTTTGTATTTACAAAAAAAAAGTATATATGTATGTTTATCCATTGTCTAGTACCCATAGTACAAGCTCTGCTTAGTTTGAGCTAGATGGTGTTGTGTGTATGTGGTAGAATATTATTATTCACTTTATTACTTTTTTTTTCTAATAATTACATTTTTACATATATATATAAAATCTATACATATTTAAAAATATAAAAACTGAAATGACCCACTGTCATCGGGAACAGGGTCCAAGCTGCCGGTGGTTAGGGCCCCAGAGAGAGAAATCTCCTCACAATACGCGCCGTGTCGAGTAGTACTGCCTTTTGCATCAAGGACTTGATCCAGCCATCTAACGCGAGCCTCTGCAGGTGGTGGTCGAGGCTCTTAGGTATTAAACCATTGACTGTAATGACTATCGGCACAATGATCGCCGAGTCCACATGCCACATGTCGACAATCTCGTGAGCTAGGTCCAAGTATTTCAACTCTTTTTCTTTTTCAGCTTTCACAAGATTCTCGTCATGCGGAATGGTAACATCGATGATCATTGCTCGGCGCTCCAATCGGTCTATCAGCACAATATCTAGTATGTTCGCCACAATTGTCCTATCAGTGATGATAGACCAATCCCAGTACAAAGTAGCACGACCATTTTCGAGAACTGCATCGGGCACATACCTGTAATACGGCACTTCAGATTCCACAAGGTCATACTTTAAGGCAAGTTGCTGATGGACAATCCTGGCTACTTGGTTGTGTCTATGCAAATACTCACCATTGGCAAGACGAGAACAACTGGAGATAATATGTCTGAGAGATTCTCCGGGCTGGTGACATGCCCGACATATGTCAACCGTCCCATCCTTCAGGATATATCTCCGGTAGTTGTTTGTCATAACAACTTCGTCCATTATTGCACATACAAAACCTTCGGTCTCAGCGAAGAGATCGCCGAAACGTAGCCAGGACACCGATGACTGAAAATCTATGTCGGGCCCATTCAGGGCCCGAAAAAAGCGTCCATGCAGCTCTTTTCCTTTCCATACATCCCTGCGCTCGTCAGTTCCAAGCATAACAGGTTTGCGCCAGTTCTCCTTAGCCAGAGCAAGCGTGGTAAAGCCCGTATCCACTGCGACTACATCGCGATGCACGCCCACATCGGTTCGGATAAAATATTCTCTGGGATTGCACACTTCACGGTTGTGTAGGATCTTGGCATTTAAAAAACCGCGACCCCCACACTTCCGTGGGATGTACAATCTCATTACCGAGGAGCGCGGGTGGTGCATTCGGTATGCAGTCAACAGTGTACGGACCTTTCTATCCAGGGCATCTAATTCCGTTTGTGTTCATCTGAGTATGCCAAAGGAGTACATAAGGATCGGCATGGCCCAACCGTTACAGGCGCGCACCCTGTTGCCGCCTGACAAAAGACTTTTCAGTATTTTTTTCAAGCGGCCAAAGAAGCGCTCCCGCAACGTCCGTTTCATACCGTCCTCAGTGATACCTAATGCCTGTGACATACCCAGATATTTATAGGTTTCGTTTGCAGAGAGAGACCTAAGTCTAGTAAAATCTGAGAGTTCAATGCCATCAGATTCCACAACCCTGCCTCGCTTTACATACATAACTGCACACTTGTCAACACCAAACTCCATCCTGATGGAATTACTGAAGGTTTCCGTTACCTTAAGTAACGCCGTCAGTTGGGGTCTGGTGGAGGCAAATAGTTTTAGGTCATCCATGTAAAGAAGGTGGGATATAACTTGACCATCTCTCCGCAATCGATAGCCTAGCCCTGAACTCTCCAGTAAAGTACTAACAGGGTTCAGCGCTAGACAGAACCATAAGGGACTCAAACTGTCGCCCTGGAATATACCTCGCTTGATCTTGATAGATACACCGCTTTCCCCGATCTGGCGACATCCTGGATAGCATAAAACCGTTCTCCACTGCCTCATACATGACTTCAAGAAAGTGCAAAGAGTTGCATCAACTTTATACAACTCCAGCACCCTCAAGAGCCATGCATGAGGTACAGAGTCATAGGCTTTCTTATAATCTATCCAGCATGTCGCAAGATCTTTCTTAAGGCGGTGTATTTGTTGACTGATGGTCATGTCAATTAGGAGTAGCTCTTTAGTACCACGGGCCCCACTTCTACATCCATTTTGAGATACAGACATGATGTTATTTGCTATAATATGTAGTGAAAGTTTAGATCTCAAAATGGATGTAAGAAGTTTATAGACCGTCGGTAGGCATGTTATCGGTCTATAATTTTTTGGGTCCGTGACACTACCTGATTTGTAGAGCAGATGAGTGGTGCCAGTGGTCAAAAACTCAGGCAGCGATCCTGATTCCAAAGATGACTGGAATAGGGATGCCAAGCATGCGTGCGCACTGCGGAACCATTTCAACCAGAAGTTGTGCAGTCCGTCCGGTCCCGCTGCTTTCCAGTTTGGTAACGAACGAACCGCACAAGAAACGTCTTCTGGTTGTATGTTAATTGGTTCCATTTGCGGTATAGTGTCGCATGCCTGCCTAACATCCCCAAACCAATCCCCCTCTTCGTGGTCGACGGGCGTCGACCAGATACTACGCCAAAAAGCAGTCGTGGCTTCTGTATCTGGTAGACAACCATCCCCATTAGAATCAGGATGCTCCCACCTTCTGTACACCCACCTTTCATCTCTCTGGAATGCACGATTTTGGGCATATCGATCAGCTCTTTTTTTGTAGCGCCTCACTCGGCTTGCCCACGCACAAATTCTCTGCTTCAGGAAGTCGATACGTTCTGTAACCCGGGCGACATAATCTTGGGGACATACGTCAGTCCCTGCAAACGCCCGAGTCACATAACGCATCACTCTCGGTCGTGTATTACCCTCCCTGAAACACATAAGCTTGCCGATGAGTGCCCTGGACTCAGCGATACGACGCTCAATCCTGCACTGCCACGCTGGCGTAGCATTTCTGGGTCGAGTAGCTGTCATTATGTGTGGATTTTTAATACCAGCCACTCGACATGCCGCAGCAGCCGCACAGTACAAGATTGAGTGTGCATCGCTAAGACTTTCACTGTCCACTAGATAAGCGGTAATGAGTCCAAGGCAAACACCAGCGCCAAATTCTTTTTGTGCGTAGGCAATCTTGGCAGACGTGGTCTATTTGCCGCATAAACGTGCCGATATTCCCGCAACGTGCACTTCCAAGTACTCCTTAATTGTTCATTGTACTGGGTACTTACGTGTGTAGCCCTGCTATCCACCTCTTCACTAATATTGTTATCATTTGGCCTCGGTGCCTCATGAAGTCCTTGAGGCATTATCTGGACAGAAGAAGTGACGGGAGGGCTACTTCGTACGTCGGAGCGTAGCCTCTCAAGTGCGGCATCGTCCAACAACCGACACCGTTGGATGGCACGCACTTGGTCCGATAGTCTTTGAGCCGAGACGTTGACGGCCGGTTCCAAGCCCTGAAACAGAGGCAGCATTCGATCACGATATAATAATAATAATAATAATTATAATAACATAACATGTTTACCATCGATCTATAAGCTTCTTACATCTATTTTGAGAACCAAGATATCTAAACATATTGATACAAATTCAATAATGTCAGCTTCTCAGAATGGATGTAAGAGGGGGGCTCGTGGCACTAAGGAGCTCCTCCTCATTGACATGGCCATTAGCCAACAGGTTCGCCGTAAACGAAGGGATCTGGCAGCATGTTGGATAGATTATAAGAAAGCGTATGATTCGGTGCCACATGCATGGCTTTTGAGGGTGTTAGAGTTGTATAAAGTAAATGCAACTCTGCGCACCTTTTTGAAGTCATGCATGGGGCAATGGAAAACGGTTCTTAGCTATCCAGGATGTCGACAGATCTCTGGGAATGGCGAACTGATGAAAATTGAGCGGGGTATATTTCAGGGCGACAGCCTGAGTCCTCTTTGGTTTTGCTTAGCAATGAATCCTCTTAGTACATTACTAGAGGGTTCAGGGCTAGGTTACAGGTTACAAAGAGGTGGTGGAGTAATATCCCACTTGCTGTATATGGATGACTTAAAGTTGTTTGCCCACACTGATTTACAGCTGATGGATTTACTCAAAGTAACTGAAACTTTTAGTAAGTCTATCAGCATGGATTTCGGTGTGGATAAATGTGCTGTCATCCATGTAAAGCAAGGAAGGATAGTGGAATCCGAAGGAATACAACTTTTGGATTCCATTAACCTATGATCACTTCTTGTAACCGATACTTACAAGTACTTGGGTATGTCACAGGCGTTAAGTATCAATGAGGCTGACATGAAGCAATCGCTGCAGGAGCGTTTCTTTGGTCGCCTGAAAAAGTTTTAAATAGTCTTTTATCAGGTGGCAACAAGGTGCGCGCTTGTAACGGTTGGGTCATGCCAGTTCTCATGTACTCCTTTGGCATACTTAAGTGGACTCAGACTGAACTGGATGCCCTGGACCGGCGGGTCCGTACACTCTTGACGGCATACCGTATGCATCACCCACGTTCGTCTGTGATGAGGTTGTATATTCCGCGGAAATGTGGGGGCCGAGGCTTTCTGAATGCCAAGGCCCTTCATAACCGCGAGGTGTGCAACCTCAGAGAATACTTTCTCCAGGCAGACGTGGGTATGCATCGTGATGTAGTTGCTGTGGACACCGGACTCACCCCGCTCAGTTTGGCTAAAGAGAACTGGCGCAAGCCTGTAGTGCTTAGCACTAGCGATCGCAGGGATGTATGGCAGAGCAAGGAGCTTCACGGTAGGTTCTACAAGGCTCTATATGGAGCCGATGTAGACCTGTTAGCCTCCGTGAACTGGCTACGTTTCGGTGACCTCTTTGGGGAAACCGAAGGTTTTGTCTGTGCTATTGCGGACGAAGTTATCAAGACGAATAACTACCGGAAATATATCTTGAGGGATGGTACGGTTGACATTTGTCGGGCGTGCCATCTACCTGGTGAGTCCCTCAGGCATATAGTTGCCGGTTGTTCTCGTCTTGCTAACGGCGAGTACTTGCACAGACATAACCAAGTAGCCAGGATTATTCATCAGCAACTTGCTCTGAAATACAAACTTGTAGATGTTGAAGTGCCGTACTACAGGTATGTAGCTGAATCAGTTCTCGAAAATGGTCACGTCACGTTGTACTGGGATCGAACTATCATCACAGACAGGACTGTTGTGGCCAACAAACCTGACATTGTGGTGATAGATCGATCAGAGCGCCGTGCAATGATTATCGATGTCACCATTCCGCATGACGGCAATCTCGTGAAAGCTGAAAAGGATAAACAAATTAAATATCTTGATTTAGCTCGCGAGGTTGTCGACATGTGGGATGTGGATTCGGCAATCATTGTGTCGATAGTCATATCTGTCAATGGTCTAATTGCTAAGAGCCTAGTCTAAGGTCTAACTGCCTCCGTGGTGCAGCGGTAGTGAATGCGACTGCTGTGCATGAGGTCTCGGGTTCGAATCCCGGGTCGGGCCAACAAAAAGCTATTGGATTTTTCTGTAAAGAAATCTCAATAGCAGCCCGGAGTTAGGAAGTTGGCGGTGTTAGACACCCCCGTGCCTCGGAAAGCACGTAAAGCCGTTGGTCCTGCGCCTGATCTCTCTCCGGTCGTGTCGGATTGCCGTCCCATCGGATCATGAGAGTTAGGGAACAGAGAGTGCACTTGTGTTTGCGCACACACTTGTGCACTATAATATCTCCTGCGCAGATGGCCAGTCTCTGTTAAGACTGGCCGCCGTGGCCGAAATTCGGTCTGGAGGACATCATTAGCTAAGAGCCTCGATCACCATCTAAAGAGGCTCGCGTTAGGTGCTTGGATCAGGGGTTTGATGCAGAAGGCAGTGCTATTAGATACAGCACGCATTGTGAGGAGGTTCCTGTCTCTGGAATCCTAACCACCGGCAGCTTGGACCCTGTTCCCGATGCCGGTGGGTCGTTTCAGTTTTTATATTTTTAAATATGTATGTTTTTATATTTATATTTAAAAATGTAATAATTAGAAGAAAAATAGTAATAAAGAGAATAATAATATTATTATTATTATTATTATTATTATTATTATATCGTGCTCTGGCTAAGGAGAACTGGCGCAAACCTGTTATGCTTGGAGCTGACGAGCGCAGGGATGTATGGAAAGGAAAAGAGCTGCATGGACGCTTTTTTCGGGCCCTGAATGGGCCCGACATAGATTTTCAGTCATCGGTGTCCTGGCTACGTTTCGGCGATCTCTTCGCTGAGACCGAAGGTTTTGTATGTGCAATAATGGACGAAGTTGTTATGACGAACAACTACCGGAGATATATCCTGAAGGATGGGACGGTTGACATATGTCGGGCATGTCACCAGCCCGGAGAATCTCTCAGACATATTATCTCCGGTTGTTCTCGTCTTGCCAATGGTGAGTATTTGCATAGACACAACCAAGTAGCCAGGATTGTCCATCAGCAACTTGCCTTAAAGTATGACCTTGTGGAATCTGAAGTGCCGTATTACAGGTATGTGCCCGATCCAGTTCTCGAAAATGGTCGTGCTACTTTGTACTGGGATCGGTCTATCATCACTGATAGGACAATTGTGGCGAACAAGCCAGATATTGTGCTGATAGACCGATTGGAGCGCCGAGCAATGATCATCGATGTTACCATTCCGCATGACGAGAATCTTGTGTGAGCTGAAAAAGAAAAAGAGTTGAAATACTTGGACCTAGCTCACGAGATTGTCGACATGTGGCGTGTGGACTCGGCGATCATTGTGCCGATAGTCATTACAGTCAATGGTTTAATACCTAAGAGCCTCGACCACCACCTGCAGAGGCTCGCGTTAGATGGCTGGATCAAGTCCTTGATGCAAAAGGCAGTACTACTCGACACGGCGCGTATTGTGAGGAGATTTCTCTCTCTGGGGCCCTAACCACCGGCAGCTTGGACCCTGTTCCCGATGTCGGTGGGTCATTTCAGTTTTTATATTTTTAAATATGTATAGATTTTATATTTATATTTAAAAATGTAATTATTAGAAAAAAAAGTAATAAAGAGAATATAATATTATTATTATTATTATTATTATTATTATGATCAAGGTAGGTAAGTAAAGTCGAAACTATTTGCTGAGAAGAAAAACAAGCTCACCGGATATTAACAAAATTTTTAGTTTGTGTTTTTTTAGTTTTATTGTGCTTTTTAATGTCATATATCTTTGCATTAATCTCTATCTAAACTAATATTATAAAGAGGAAACATTTGTGTTTTTGTATGTATGTTTGTAATGTTTTCACACAAAAACTATGGAACCGATTTCAAAAATTCTTTCACCATTAGAAAGATGCATCTACACTGAGTGACATAAGCTATATAACATTTTCAAAAAAAATAGGAGTCCTTAATAAAAATGCATTAATATAACCCAAGGTGTGAAAAAATTAGTCATAAAAAATCTGTCATCGCGTGCGCTGCGGCAACTATTGATGATAGAACAAAAAATGTTCTACAGTATTATAGAACGTATCAATATCTACAAAAAAGTCCGCGATACCATATGTATTTTTTGAATATATAGCTAACTACACCTATATAGGTGTAGTAAGACTTATTAATTTCTTTAGTTGTAGTTTTATATATTAAAATTAGATAACAAATTAAAAGTAGGTATTGGGTAATAAATTAAAGTCCACACGGATGTAGTCGTGGGCAACAGCTAGCTGTGCATAAAACACACACCGCTATGGAAGCATCACAACGGACGGGTTTCAACCATCCTTTAAATTCTGCCGTATTTTCCCATTCGAAATTTCTGTGCGAAATTTCTGGGAATAGGTTTTCTTTTTAAAAGGTAAATCCATTTTAATTGATTTAGTTAAGTACAAATGCGAGTAGCACGGCACGGAACGAAAACGAAAAGTAAAGAAATCCACACCGCCTGGTATTTCCCCGGCAGACACGGGAATCGGAATCTTCGCAAGATTCCATAGACAATGTTCGTTCAGAAATAGGTATTAAAAGTAGATTGTGAAAATAAGTGTTATGGAATGAAAGTATACAATATTACGTATTACTATTTTGCTGTAATTTTACCTTGTCAATAATTAAAAGCTTCGAGATTAAAAGTTGCAAAATTTGTGGCTAAAATGTTTAGACAACAATATTTTATATTTTTGGCTAAATTAACCTTCAATGTTGCCAGATATAGCCAAAAATGGCTAACTTGGCAACACTGCCTAAGAGCCCGCCCAGATAAAACGAAATCCCGGGTTCAACGAGAAATGCACGTATACACTACATCTCAAAATATATTTATTACTTCTGTGTGTTTAAATAGGTACACGCTACTAGCTCACTTACTCTATATAGGTATTTATCGATTATCGAGAGAGGGTGCACAGGTGTAGGACACCGGTTGACAGGGTGATAGGGTGCGCGACATCATCACTCGATAAGCCTGGATTGTATACATGAACCTTCATAAGCTGTATATATGAAGCTCCTCATTACTAGTTACCAGACTGACGCATATTATGTATGTCGTTCTCAGCAAATCCGGAGCATCAAAAGATTTTTGACACTATTGTTTTTAGAAATAATATTGTTATGAAATGGTCCTTTAGATTTCATCAGTTGTTATGAGACTAATGCGCTTATATCATATCAATAATTTTGGTTGTGATCTTGTTTGGTCATCTCATGAATATGCGTTTTTGTTTATAGGCATACAATCGTAAGCAGTTGGTGAAAGTTAGGTAAATAAGCTTATGCTTATATTTTCTTGCGTGGAACATGCAGACAGTATTTACATCTATAGATAGTACTATAAGACTGTTGAAGATACATATTTTTAAAACTTATTGGAAATGACTATTTAAAGTAGTTAGAATACTTAGAATCTAAAACAATGGACTGTTTATTTTTTTTTGTTGAAACACGAAATCTTTCTGTAGAATTGAAATTATTTTACTTGCCAAGCATGGGTTGGTATGATAACGTGTTTTCACCATAATTATATTGCGCAATCAATTTATGATGATATCGTGTACAATACAGCAGCGAAAGCTCAGTGGGGAGACCAACAGACTGCAATGCAGAGGGTCTCGGGTTCGAACCCACGTCGCGCACCTCTGACTTTCGAAAGTTATATGACTTTTCGAAATTATGTGCGTGTTGATTGACAATTATCGCCTGCTCCGTGCCTCGGAGAGCACGTTAAGCCGTCGGTCCCGACTGCCATGAACATCTATAGCAGTCGTTATTGGGAAAGTCAGTACCCTCTAATATCCTGACACTGGTCTAGCCTTAGGGTATCGTTAGCCTTTGGGTTGCGGAGGTCAGGTGGCAGCCGCTCCGTGTAAAAACTGATATCCAGTCAAATCCGGTTAGACCAGAAAAGCCGACCCCAAGTGACTTGGGAATAATAAAGGCTAAGAGAGAAGAAGATCGTGTACAATATAGAATGTATTTGTCAGAAAGGCTTTTTATTTTATAAATAATAGTCCCTCAAACAATTAATCTCAAAAATAAATACATGATACATACCTACTTATTGTTTAAGCTTTAGATAAAGATTCTGAAAATTTCGCGGTTGCGATTTTTACTACTTTCAATTTACGGCCTATGCTTATTTATATCATAATTTGTAAACTCTACGCGGCAATTTCGGAATATGATTTTACGAAACTGCCATAGAAGCAGTCGTTAATATTTTTAATACCTTTATTTATACAATTAATGGGGTGTCCTGCGTGAGCGACGAACGCGACGCGATGCGACGCGACACGACACGATGTAATACGACGCGATGCTACACGCGACAAAATATGTCCTTATTTCTCGAATCATGGGGAAGTACAGTGCAATTTTGCTTGAAAGTTTATAGGTACAAAAAGAAAACATAAAAAAAATTGTATAATACACAGAAAGAAAATTATAATATTTTTACAAAGAAACATATTTGGCGAATTCCATCATTTATATCCAAAATTAAGAAACGATTATAAAATGTTTAAACAATATTGTGGTTTGTTACCGTCTACTTTCGATTACATTATTGCTGCTATTAAGTCTGAATTTGAGAATCAACTATTTCGTAGTTCGTGGTGTCGCGTCTGATCGCCCACAAAAATGATACGCGTTACGTCGCGTCTCGTCGCCGCAGACTGCCACATAGCATAGGCCGCAAGATGGATTGGCCGATGTTTTGATCGCGTTCGTCGCGTTCGCAGCGTCGCGCGTCGCGTCGTAGTCGTCGCTCACGCGGGACACCCTGTAACCCTTTCAGCACGATAGGTACCAAATGGCAAGCGTGGGTCGGTGCCAAAAAAAATATTGCGTTTATGCTATTTCGTTTTACCGCGTCAAACCGATCTCGATCATCCATGCGGTAACGTAGGTAACGTAGGTATGCAATGAATACAGCAGCGCGGGGAAGGGAGGTGTCAGTGGTGGTTCGTCGTACGGTCAAGATGGATGTTGTTATGTTTGTGAACGACAACGGTCGACGTAAGTTGATTATTTTTTCATAAATATTTTAATGTTGATGATATATTATTTTCAAATGATTTGTTTAAATATATAGCTATGAAATTTTAATAGTATATTTTTAATTACGTAAATATTAGACGCCGTACCGTGTCCACAAAGTTTAAACGCACGAAGTTGCGTTTTCGTTTTCAATTTTTCTATTGAGTATTATATTTCATACAAGTAATAGTTGTACTTTTGTTTTTAAGGCGACCGGCGACTTTTAAATTACGAAGTTTTAGAAGATTTGCTTGCAGATGGCTGCCAGTCAGACCTGGAGCTATCGGACGAGGAAACAGAACCAGCTGTACACGTACCTCGACTACTAGACCAGGACTTGCGCGCAGAAAATCCACCAAACGACCATGACAGTAACGATGACTCCGCCATTGACATCCCATTAACTGAGCTACGTTGTGGTAATCAAGAGAACATACCGCCAGCCGGTGCCAACGCCACTAGTGGGGACAACAGCCGCCGTAGATCACAGAAAAGACCAAGAATTTGGAGAGTTACGGATTTCACTGATAAGCCTCATGATTTTTATTATCTTCATCATTGCAGCCATTAACCACGTGAAGCCATGAGATTCGCAAGCTATTTGGCGTATTTCTGGTGATGGGACGCATACCATATCCACGCATCAATATGTATTGGCGTGCTGGAAAGAGATCAGAATTAGTCGCTTCAACTTCTTTCAATTAAGAAATAATATGCATGTTGTTGACTCAGATGACCAGCCTGTGGGCAATACTAATCCAAGGCGAGAAATTTTAAAAAAAATTTCTAGATACTTTAGACCCTAAAGGTAAAAAATTGTGTAACTCAATATAGCAATTTCAAAATATTTTTTGTCGCTTTGAAAGGGGTAAGTCGATTATGGATATCAATTTTCTACAAGTAGATAAGTGAGACGCATAGATAACTATTAATTAAATAACGTAAAAGATTAAACAAGTTATCAAAAGCTTAAATACATCATAGAACTGATGCTATTCGATAACTACGTATGACTGTTTCCAATCCCGTCTTTAAATGTACCAGTTCTTGTACTGTGTTACTTCAGCAACGGTGTATAGGTTAAATAAAGCTTCAGGCCTTGCAACCACGCATATTAAATAGAAATGTATCAATGCATTAATAGCATATGTGTTGTATGTATTATTGGCTAATTAGACTATATTATAAGTTATATTAAAATAGCTACTCAAATACAACTAGCCCTAGAATCGATGGTTTTAATAATACATGCAATACATGACTATGTTCACGTAAGTCTGTCTATTTGTTTTAGTCATCATGCATAACCACTTAATCGATTTTGATGAAGTTCAAGCTGGGGTTCAACTATAAATCTAGCCTACTTTTATCATTGCCACATCCTTAAATTATGTTGAACTGACTAAATGGTAATATCATACAATCCACGTAAAGGACTTCGCAGATAAAAAGTAATCTACGCGGCCAAAAGGTAATTTTCCATATTAATAATAAGCTCATCAGCTAAAACGGGTCACTATCGTTTTGATGGCTTCAGTACAGAGAACTTACCCGGACAGGCTTACTCAAATTGATGTAGGTAAACTTTGGATTAATGCACTGTTCCCGTGACTGGAAAATTGAATTTCACGTGGCTGCAACAGCAAAGTTGCTTTGTAAATCACGTGCGTCGTTCCAGTTCCGAAGTCCGTGAGCTTACATTGATTGGCATTTGTAAGGTAAACGCCATTTGCACACTCACATATTATAAAGCCAGCAAGTTCGAGACCTGCACAATCGCATATAGTCGTTCTAGAAGTGACCCCTCGCATATGCAAACTAAGAAACTTTCCAGGAGAGACAAAAACTGCTTAGTTAAGAAAGTACTTATATTAGATATCTTTTACTTATTACAAATTTGAACTGAAATTGAAATGAATTATAACATAACGCAGGAGGCATTTACAAGGTAGCACCAGAAATACTTTTCGGATCTTTCTGCATAAAAATCTCATTCTATCAAAAAATATTAGTTACGAGGGGTCACATCTAGAACGACGATATCGAAAGTTCCATAGTGTGAGCTCGTTATACGACGTCAACGATTGATTATATAGTTGGTTAAAGGCATGAAATAATGACGCGGCGAGCCGGTGGACATTGTTCGTTTAAACTACCCTTTAAGCTGATCTACTAAAATTGAAATGGTAACCACGAGATGTAATGATAGCTAAATTAATTATTATTAGTAAGCCCTCAGGATTAATGCTTAGTGACTTACGCATCTGTGAATTTGATTATATGATTAAACGCTATCACAATAATGGAATCCTTTTTAGAGAGAACTCTTTTAATGTAGGTCACACAGACAAACAGACAGACGACAGAAGCTACGTAATGGGGTCCCGTGGGGCATACACAACGAGACCCTAAAACATTCTTAGCCGAAAATATCACTCTTAGGGTTCCGTACAACCCTTAGAGTGTTATTTTCACTTTTTAGGGTTAGTATGGGATCCTATTATTTAGTTGCCACCGCGACAGTTTAACTTTTCCCTAGAAACAAAATAATAATACTACTTAGGTATATAAATAAAAACAAGCAACATTATCGATTGCTCCGTTGCCACGTAAAAGAAGAGCTAAAGAAGAAACCATTGTTTGAAGTCTAATAGCAAACATACTTTCGTATTTATAATGTGTACTTATAAAGACAAATAAGTAAATACTAGATGTGCCCGCAGTTTCACCCGCGTTTATGATTACTGCGCCGCCCGCGTGGGTCGTAGCGTGATGTTACATAGCCTATTTAACCTTCCTCGATAAATGAGCTAGGTATCCGCACTAAAAGAATTTTTCAATTCGGTCCAGTAGTTCCTGAGATTAGCGTGTTCAAACAAACAAACATTTCAGCTTTATAATATTAGTATAGATTATTTAAAAACGTAACCAACTCCCATTCCATTCGTATTCCATTAGCAGCGTTAATGGAATATGCGCATTGGAGTGAAGGACTGCACGTATGTAGTGATTAAGTGGTAGCGTTGTCGCTGCCACTACGCCGAGTGTTGTGGGTTCGATCCCCACTGGGGACAAAAATTTGTATGACCACGAATAATTCTTACGAGTTTGATGTACTTGGTGTCCATTGTATGTATGTATGTAAGTGTCCTCGCGACACAAGAATGATGCCTAATTCGCCCATTATGTTTTAATTTCTTTCAATATCTCTTTGTATGCTGTTCGTACAATAATTTTATTGTGCCTATCAATATAATAATATATAACATACACATTTAAAAAGCGACAAATTGCGTCATATACCGCTTTCATCATTCTACCTACTTAGCCGTTACGGAGATAGAAAATATGATCGGTCTCACGCCAAATATGTGAATGAATAATTAAGTTATAGTTGATGAATGTAGGATATTATAAAAATATTGTAACACATAATGTGGAGAACTGGCATTAATCTGTCTACTGTAAATGTTGTGATTTTTTCTCAGTCTTAATACACCGTATACCGAGGACATAGATCAATCATGGGTATAGTAATTTAACCTTCTTTCTTTTTAAAAAGACATCTCTGCACTATGTATATATTCTGTGTTGCGTGCGAACAACTATTTTTGGACCATACAAATTTTTGTCCCGTTTTAGGGATCGACTTCACTATATTTGGCACATTGGCAAAGTCAAGGCGGCCATTTTAGCCACTACGCCATTCGGCAGTCGTAATAACCGGCACGATTTAATTAATATTGGCTAAATAATAATACAATAGCCAAAGATAAAACAATAGTGCCCTTTTATGTCAATAAGTCAAACTATCAAAATATATTACCTAAAGATATCAATGACATAATATTCATCTATTAATAGGTATAAGCAACTGGTCTTACTTTTAAAAAGACCGTATTACAATTAAAACCTTACAATGATATACTTAGTTCATGACTATGACTACCTATCTGTAACAATCAAATGTTAAAGACAATGCCCACAACCAGAAATAATTCCTATGTCGCTTTACAAACATTCAAACAACGGACACAAGGAAAATCTAGACTCGGAACAACCATTTGTGGACCACACAAATTTTTGTCGTTACAATAACCGCTAGATAACCATTAACAAGTGAGAAACGGCAATGGATTGCCGTAAATCTCAGAGTTCGAAAAAATGGTATTACGCGACCGTGCGGTCAGAGGTCAAATGTCATAGTAATTTTGGGGTATATCGACTATGAAGAGTCGAAAGGCGTTGACCGCGAGTCAAGCTCTTACGGTTCTTGAGTTAAAAGTTGTATAACAGACGGACGGATGGACGGACAAAGCTACTGTATAAGAGCTTTTTCGAACTCTAAAAAACGTACCTTTTATAATTATGTAATAAATGATTATATTTACCACGGCTTTTTACGAAGTATTAATCTATCCTAATAGTATAAAGCGCCATGTTTTAATTTTTTATTGTAAAGTATATACATTTTAAACCACGGAATCGATAAAAAATATTTTTAAGCTAATTTATCTAAACTTAACATAGGCTATATAACACCACATCACGAGCCACGGGAGCGCAGCACTAATCATAACCTTGTTGTACTAAATAAATACAACTGATATTACCTTGGCTGAATTCAATTTAATAAATGTGATCTGCTCCACCAAAATGTGAGTTATTATTAAGCAATTTCAAATAATATATATTCATAAATAATTATATTTGGCCGGGTCAGAAATTTATTGTATGGTGAAATAATTTAATTACGCATTTACCTACATATTTGTCTGTGAATATGTAAATGTCGCTCATTATTTAGATTCCTAATACTAATACCTACTCCTTACACAAGTATTTTGCTTAAATAGGCGAGTTAACAGAAATACTTTCCAGTAATTCATAAATCATAACCCAAATCGTCGATTTAAAGCTTTAAAAGACAGACTACTGTTTTTGTCCGCTAACCATTTTAGTATTAGGTACCTATTAGTTGCGCGGACTTTACTACATTTAGTTTTCAACCCATCTCATAATTCATTTTCTATGAAAGGATTCATGTTGCTTTTATAAATGAAATCTTAAGTAAACCATAATTGAAAGTAATAAAATAAAAAATTGCTATCAATAGCTATCAGCTTTGATATTATTATTGTGTTTGGTTAATGTACACGTAATAAAGAGCCTTTTGTCCTCTTTTGTGCATTTATACAGCGTTTTCGAACCAGTGACTTCACAATCAGCCATGACCAGTGGCACGACGCGTTTATCGCGCACAGACAGACGCAGCGGGGCATTTTGTTTAACAATATGTATTGACTAACAAAATGGAAAACAGAAACTTTAGTTAACACAACTGTACACCCGTGACACTGTCATTTATTCTCACATAAGATTTACATCACTTTCATGACTAACATAAACTAACCTAACCTACTTTTACACGAGCGAAGCCGCGGGCAAAAGCGAGTATGTAATAAAAAAGTGCAGGCAAACACAAAGAGTTCAACGCAATGCATTATAATGCATGCATAAACAAACCCACCGATTTTTAAGGCTTTATCAAAGTCAAATTTAAATTATACCTTTATTTTATTAATGTATTAAATCGATGAAACGGTAAGTAAAGATAGTAATTAATTTTATCAATAACAATGACGGTTTTGTTTTTGATTTCTCTAGTTTTATTTCATGTCGTGGTCGTAAGTTGTAATAATGTGATGTATAAATAAATACTTGCGTCTTATAATATTGAAATTAATATAACCTTATGACATATATGATTACGAATTTTCTTACTTTTGGGTAACTTTCAAACAATGTTTAAATTTAAAAATAAACTGGGTGATATAAAGACAACAGTATCTACTAAGTATACAAAATGACAATTGCCTAGAGACAGTAGAATAAGCGAATGAATAAGCCCTGATTAGAAGATTTCCTGGTAACACACTCTAAGAGTTTCGCTTCGCCATATACGCTTCATATTAGTACAAACCATATAACCAAGATTTAACACACGCTTAATAATTAAAGCTCTCTCATTTTCCTTACCACAAACTTTAAGAAGAGCTTTCCAATTCGTGACGCTTTTGAATAAGATTACAGAATTGTATTAGATAGAAATTATAAGACCAATAATCAGATTAGATGACGGCAGTTACGTTAAAAACATTCGTATACGTTATTGGGTGTACCTACATATTTCTCTCATTAATTATTTTGGTCATGAGCATTATCTAACTCAGAACACGAATGCTTATTATACAATAATAATTAATGACTTGTAAAGTTCCGGGCTGTGAGTAAAAAGGGAAAACTGCAACTACAAGTAATAAAATAAGTCACAGAATCACGATTTAGTTTTTATTATCAGAATATAGAGACGTGGTATTGTGACGAGTCATCGTATTACCTAACAAGCCGTGAATTTAATATAAATGCTTCGTCATGTATCTTTGTCAACAAACTTTTTCTATTTACATGCTAGTGTCAAAACGTCTTGAGATTTTTGTGTGTAATAATATATTTTCTTTTGATTTAATTTAGGTAAAAACCGACCGATTTTTATAACAATGTTCGTCGTTTACAGCATGTGTATCAAAGAGAGGTGTTATGTTTAAGTACCGTAACGAGCATATGATAAACAGTTTTGGAAGCCTAAAAAGACAAAAACAGTAGTGAAGTTAGTAATTAACCAAACACTATATTTAATGTTTTCGTCACTTCACAGGCAATTAAACAAACCTATCGTAATACCTAACATAGTTTCTCGAGTCAATTGCAATCAGTTTATATTTTATGATTATAGATACATTTCGCGACAATATACACATTAATTGTTATATTATTTACATTTCATCAAAACTCGTCATCTAGACTGGTGCGGTATTAAAAAACATAAATTATGACGTCGTCACTTCTAATTCATTGCATGTCTGAGAGTTCATCGTAATGTTTTTAAAGATATGTGAAGTCTGCAGACCAGCACTGGCCCAGCGTGGTGGGCTATGGCCTAACCCTTCTCAAACTGAGCAGAGGTCCGTGCCTCATTTATATACAGGGTTGGTATTTCATAATGAACTTAAAATCATAAAATTATTATATAACGTATGATTATGAAATTAATACACAACTTAATTATAATTACCTACTGATAAGTCTTCACAGTCATCCCAATGGCGTATTCTTGCACGTGCCATATACAATAAATAATAGTAATGTATACGGCAAGTGAATAGGTAATATTCCATACAAAATTATAAGGTTATATCTATTCCGTTCTTTTCGCTTGTAAAGACAAAAATATATAGGCACTATATTTTCGATTAGGTATAATAACTTTAAAGTCAATAGCACTAGTTGTTATTGAGATTAGCAGCTGTGATCGACAAACGCATGGACAGACAAAGTCGCAACATAAGCGCTCCCATTTTACCATTAAAACAAAAATCCACCGATAATTGGTGGTTTCAGAAGACCAAGAGATACAATTTAGGAACAGTAGCGATTGTTTTTCTGAGATCAGTATCGAATGTTAACAAATCTTCGCACAAGTATCGTAAACTCATTTGTTGACCGAGTATTATTAGTAAGAAATATTTTAAATGTTTGAAGACTAAATGTGTATAAGCATAACATAATTGCCAAGTAGGTATAGGTACTTACTATACCTGTTTGGAAATTGCTTCTATTGATTTTAGCAGTTGTATTTTCTTTGAATGCTGCTATATATGGTACACTTTACCGTCCTGTATAAAGGGCTTCATCGCTTTCTTTAACCTCGATAGTGGTGAACTATATTGGTAAAGACAGCACGTCTCTGTTTGTAACCCTGTTATAGTATTACAACATCAGTCTTACCCATTACATAACCTTAGATACTACATATGAGTTTGAACGTAATATGAATTTGAAATAAATTTGACACCGATTCCTCGAATTTTCGATATCAAAGCGAACATTCATGTATTTTCTGTTTTAACGAAAGCGATGCGTACCTAATAAGTAGTTTAACCAAATACTGTCTGTAGGATAAATCCTAAATACCGGCACGGTTAATGATCTCAACAAAACATATTTAACGATGCTCATACGATTTGTGTACTATCACGGTTGAATAAGTTTGGCTGTATTAATTTGCCGTAATATTTTGAACGTAATAATTATTTGTGAAAGTTAAACTCTTAACCTGTGTTATTTAGGAGGGTACTTACTATTAGTTCATTAATAATATTGGCAGCGCACCGTTAATTAATCGCAGTTCATAAAGATTGAAATGTAAGTACACTGACGAGGGCAATATCGTACCCAGCGCTTTTAATTTACATTCAGTGAAGTTTGCAAAATCTATATTCTTTTGAATAAAACGAACTGATATGCAATGCAAAATGATACCGGGATAATGAGGCAATTATATTGATATTGCGATTAATTACTATTGTTTTTATACTTCTGTTAATGCTGGTTGATCCATTGACGCCACAAATTTAAGTTACTTAATAATAAAATTAAATGGGATGATATCAGAAATGAAGGATGTCACGCCTACGTGGTCTTTCAGTTAAATTGTTGTAACATAAATTCGATAGAAATAGTTTTTTCGTTTCGTTATACATACTTACTGAGTGAACCATAAACATGTACCTAAATAGTTATTCTCGGATGACTTATTGAACTCTGCATAATTTGTTACGATTCCTAAGAAAATGCTTGTTTCACAGAAATTGAATGCAACCCAAAATTTATTCTATGGCTATTTTGTGTCGAAATTGGTACCGCGAGTAATTTAAACAAGTATGCATGTCAGATTGTAGGAAGCTATTAAAATGATCTTAATCGTGTGTTGCCGACTTCATTATAATATCATTGTATAACGCATGTATCGTACATTGTAGGTACTTACGCAATAAAATTCTTTCCATAGAGACAATCTTACTCATTGAATACGTTTCAGATAATTATATGATCGTGCCAGTTAAACTCATCCATAAAAACGTGTCATTATTACAAAGTTTCAGAAAACATCGCTTCGTAAATAATTTTGGCGCCAAGGTTTACTTATAGTAAATCAGTTTCTCATTATTCGTCATATAGGTACAACGTCTGACGAGTTATGTAATAATGCTTTATGTATATAATGTTCTACCTACCCACGTGGTGTAACCAACAAATTATGAGATTATGCAAAGTGTTAGCAACAGGAGTTTCTCCGTCCGCTTTGCTACACATATACCTACATAAAAAATTATACACCAGCATATACATATAAAGGTGCAAATGAACGTCGAACCCCAATTTTATGTAACGCATGCAGTATTGCAGCCGCACGATAAATTAACACATTGTTTTCTTCGTATTACTTATAGGTACCATTAATTGAGTGTTTCCTTTAAGGCTTGCTATTTTATGAGGTGCAACTTTCAGCACTAACGAATCCTACGGTGTGGGTGCGGTATATATATAATAGGTACAACTTAATATTTTCTCTTATCTCACGATGAAAATATCTTGTTAATAATACTATTCTGCAAACTATAAGCCCAGAAACATCGCAAGGCTCTATGGTCTAGTGCATTAGTTCCCAAAGTGGTCCAGGTGGACCTCCAGGGGTCCACGGAAGACAAGACGGGGGTCTAAGTTGGCGTGATAAAAAAGTGGGGTCCACGAAAATTTATTTGTTTTCGTAAGTGAAAAACTAAAATGTTGGCTTGACTTCATCTATCACTATAGGCAGATAATATTTTTAGAAGCTCTGCGACTATTACTTGTAAACCTTGCATATTCAGTACCAGTGGTCTCGAATCTCGATAGAGAATTTAAAAAAAGAAAGAAGAGGGCTGCTTGTAGACATTTGATCAATTTTTTTCAAACTGCAAGTGGTCCACCGGATCCTGCTAAATTTTGAAAGTGGTCTATGAGAAAAAAGGTCTGGGATCCTCTGGTCTACTGCGAAAAAGCTAGTTAAGGAAAAGTATAAATGTATAAATTTTAGTTAGGATCTGAGTCAAGCTTCTTGTACATCGATGAGACTAGAGAATCTTTTTTGGTATATTCTCATTTATCGGCATTGCTAAACTCGTCACCGACAATGGCGAACAGGCGAGTAGGCAGAGACAGCCGCTAAGTTGTCTTTAAAAGTAAGGTGGCAGATGTTTACATATTTACTTGATGTATGGAATGGCATTGACACTCTTTGGCGATAACTTTGTATAATTATGTGTATTAGATGTTTCCAATCTCGGTAGCAGAAAACATCATACATCATATCACGTAAAAAAATGCAGTCCTACATATTGTCAGGCCTAGCATATGTAGGCTCAAACAGTAACAACATTAGGAAGTAGTTTACTAAGCTCCTATTAAGATAGGCACACTTATGATTACATATTTGTTACACAAGGCACTTGATGTCTAAAATAGCAGCGTACTAGTCGTGTTCCCCACTCACGAGTGTGACAAGTTTCGAAACGTACTGCATCAGGAAGTGTTTGGTGAGCAGGAAACACTAAGGTCCGGGCTATTTGAGCTTGGCTAGCGCGGCTCTGGTGGGCGCCGCCACACATAAATAGGATTTCTCCACATTACCAATCCTATTTTACGGTTCGTTGCCGTATGATTTAAACAAACAATCATTATTTATATTATTCTGTAACGTGCCATATTAGTGCGATGATTGCAAAGGAGAACAGACAGGAATAATCCACAGCACTGCTACGCATGTGGTATGCGGCTTGATTGATGCATTGTCTGACAATAAATTCTCAATAGTGACATGAAATGCAGAGCAACATGGACGGTGGCTAGTAAATAAGCTCGCTTCATTATAATACTCCTAACACTTGAAGTAGACACGTACATGACGTAGCATTTGCTTAAATATATTATAAATTGTTGTGTTATTTGATTTGGTAGATTTAAATGTCTTGTGAGTTGCGAAGTCTTATTCGCAAGCACAAACTGTGTAATGTGAACAGTTTGTTGCAAGATGAAATTTTAAAACCTAGTTTTGTGCGATGCACTATAATAAACGCACCGTAAGTGTGGTTGCATCCTACGAACACGGAACTCACGGAAGAAGTTCCGCAGTATAACGAGTCGAATGACTTTCTCAGAGATCGTGTCCTACCGCCGCGCCACCGCCCACCTTATTCGCCTTTAGCCATTTAGCCAACTGTTACGCAACGCTTGCGCCGGATAACGCGACCAAAAGTAGTGCATGCAGCCTGTTGTTGTCTTTAGTTACGTGTCATTGACTGCCAATTTACTATAGGTACGTAAGTAAGTTATGTAGGTTCATGTATTTCATGGACGTATATTAATTGTCACCTAGTTAACGACCGATTTGAATTCTGATGGTTTGACCGCTGCGATCTTGAATCCAAGTAGCATTTTTAGTAGTTAATTTCGATCGCTTAATAAATGGCCAATAAAAACGTCGCTAAACATAATTTTCTTCAGGTTTTTTCGTTTTCGGTTTGCAGCTTAAAGTGATTACCGCTTAGCTTCTAGAACTTTTCTGACGACTTGACAGCTCCGCTCTTAAGGAATATGGTGTGTTGCTGTTTAATATTCAAGTATACTAGCCATAGAATACTTGAATATTGAACAGCACTGAGCAGCGATAGCTCAGTGGGGAGACCAACAGACTGCAATGCAGAGGGTCTCGGGTTCGAACCCACGTGGCGCATCTCTGACTTTCGGAAGTTATATGACTTTTCGAAATTATGTGCGTATTGATTGACAATTATCGCCTGCTCTGTGCCTCGGAGAGCACGTTAAGCCGTCGGTCTCGGCTGCCATGAACATCTATGGCAGTCGTTATTGGGAGAGCGTCGACACAAAAGATCCCACTGGGTGGAAGTATCGCCGGTCTGCACTGACTGGCCCCCACATAAGATAAATACATACATTCTAGCCATCATTATAAATTTATACCGTAAATACAGGCGATATTACCAAATACGAGGAGAAATCGAATCAACAACCGCCGATATTCAGTATTCGAACCGTTCAAGTTGTTCTCAATGAAATTAATGCGGCGCGCAATCCTTGCCAATAGTCACGTCGGCGATTCGTAGTGACAAGGCTTGTCCTAACTATCGCAATGTATCATCATACATGTCATTGAGTGAGTACGTCACCCGTCGATTATGTACGATTTATATAATCACGGTGCGTTGCCGTGACACACTCACTTGACTCTGCGGCGGACGTGCACCTGTAATGACACACTTTGATCGATTGAGACATGACCCGTCATGTTTATGGGGATTGAGGACACGTAACCTTTTTAGTAAATAGATCTTTGCATATGTGATTTTGTTATTAGGTGAATATTTTTATTCTTCACAATGTGTGTAAGAGTTGCGTAACAACATCAAGTTATAAAAAGCTACTAGGTACATATAAGTAAAACTACCTTTATAAACATTTTCGCTTGGTAATTATTTCTAGGAGAACCACATA
Organism: Catocala fraxini; assembly: GCA_930367265.1. Lineage (NCBI taxonomy): Eukaryota > Metazoa > Arthropoda > Insecta > Lepidoptera > Erebidae > Catocala > Catocala fraxini. Next base: position 16,664,940 of record OV884024.1, read on the forward strand.
GATATATACGTCATTCATTTTGGAACAGCTGAGCCCTCATATTATATTATACAATAAACGAGCGTATATAAAAATAAAATGTTTCTTATTATACTAACAACCAATTAAAGATAATGAGTGTAACTTAAATTGGTCATGATAGTGGTAATTTTATAAAAAAGGTCCGAACTTGTTTACTTACGATTATATAAGCACTTCCCGCTCGGAACCAGTCCGGAACAAAATATCTGGTTGGCAGTGTTGTCAGGTACGTGGTAACTCAATGAGAGCAATGCAGAAAGCTTTGGGTTTGGTTCGTACTTGCACACATAATACATAATGTTACTCGATGATCAATTACCTACTCACATGTGACGAGGTGACCATAAAATATTACTGGCAGATAAATTATCTATTTAAAATCGGATTTTTTATTGCTTTCTATATTATTCTCTAATTGTATTAATATAATTTTACATTTACAGAGTGCATTAGATCATTTTTATTTGGAGAGTTTATTTTAGTTCTATCTAGACATTAAAATCGAGCTTGCAATTTGTCTAAATTTCAAACGAATATCAACATGCCACATTATCTTGAGACTCGAGACTACGGTTCGACTTGAGACTACATATCTATTTGGATTTCGCTGTTGGACAATGATCTTGATTTCCTCTTGGTCGCGTATATATCGCGTTGTACTAATGGTCAGGTCGAGCAATTAGCTGACGATTTGATTTTTTATGCATCTACAGTCTGTCAATCTGCTTCATTCTACCCTTGCAGGTATATCGTCAATTAATATAATAATGAACTTTATCGCTATACACAATATTACTGATAAAGTTGAAAATAATAGCACACACCAAAGAACTGACAAGCATTGGAGTTCTTCTGTGGAATCCACGAATTAGCTTTAGTGACAGTTTCTGGTTAGGTGGGTCACCACCTAACCAGAAACTACGTACGTCAGTACATGTCGATCTCTAGTCAGCCTTGTCAGTAGATGGAAAAGAAAAGAAGGTCTCAATTGCGTTAATTGGGGGAGGCTATCATCTACAATGATGATCACATTCGTTTTACCAAGATCTATGCTGAACTGAAGAAAGCCATACTTTCCTATTTTTATGAGATAAGTAGGTAATATCGTAACGGTTTATGTTCTGTAAACGAAGTTCTCTTCCATATTAATTAAAATTTATTTTTAAGAAGTTATAATGAGAAACAGACGATACGCACTGTAGACTCGAGAACAAAACGGCATCATTGTTCTTCAGCGATTACATGATGTTTATCTACAATAATTGTTTAGACTTCTAGACAATTCAGACGGCTAGGCTGCATTTTTTATTAATTAACCTCGCTGAATGAAATGTTCACCGACAGATAATAACTAAAGATTGATAATAGCCTTTAGCGGAGTGTCCAAACCAATGAAGAAATATTGTTACTGCTTACAATAGCTGTAATATAAGTTTAACGTGCGGATAGCTGGCCCTTGTTTATTTTTATTCGTTTCTAACTTCTTACATAAAAAGATTATTTAACCGGCCTGTTTGGACCTTTAGTTGCGTACTTATATAATATAATGTATGTATCCGGAATATAAATATCGAGAGTTCATGAGCTATCAGCCCTGTCAACATAATATATAGGTACTTAGCGCTGTTGACTCTTTGTTATGCTTCGAATTTCATTATATCAAGTAACATGTTGTTTATGGTGCCAACGAAGTTATTCAGTTAATTAATTACTTGTATAAAATTTCTGTATTGGCGTCGTCACATTCATATAACTTACTAGTTTCACCCGCGTAGGTCCCGTCGCTGTGGAAATATAGGGATAAAAGTAGCCTATGTGTGAATCCAGGTCTCCTGGTCCAGGTCAGTTTCATCGCAATCGGTTCAGTAGATTTTACGTGAAAGAGTAACAAACATCCATACTCACACACTTTTACATTTATAGGAAATATTAATAAGGATGTTATAGAATTGCACTTATGAGGCGCATGTAATAAAACAGATACCTACGAGTTACGACATTATTGTTTACAAAATTGAATGTGGAGCTAGATTAAATTATTAGGAACAAATTAAGCTACTTAAAATATACTCAAGAAGTCACGATGTAACTAGTTGTTTAAAGCTAGCAGATTGATATGATACCTACCTATATCATAAATTTCAGTCACCAATGACATTTGCGTTCCAACAACCTAACTAACTAAACTAGGGGCTGAATAGCCGTTCCATTTTCCCTTTCGTTTACAGTAGGTACGTGAATATTTGACGCTAAACTTTTAGTTACCTTTGAAATTATTTCCTGTGATGTCAAAATGACAAAAACATGCGTAGGTACGAGGTGAATGAGGGGTGCGAGAGAGAGGGTGGAACTGCGCTGACTTTGTAGTCTTTTAAAAGTATGAAGTATGAACTAGGTAAGTACGTATTATGCCTTGCTATCAACTTCAGAGCGAACTAGAAGTTTGATGAGAGGTTTACTTAGAATAATAACGCACGGAACGACTTATCATTCTCTTCTCGAGAAGATGCGTGCCAACGAACTAATATAATTGTGTATAAATTCCAACATTACTGTGCACCTAGACTCAGAACAAATATCCGTTGATCATACCGTCCAGTTGGTTCAGCGAGCACATTCCCACTATACCAACGATCAATTTAAAATACAAACTGCAACGCCCGGCGATTTTACCGGCGGCTATGAGTGCGTCAGTTGGTATGCGACTGCTATCTGTGAGCTAAAATTGCTAGCGGCGCGTATACCTCCTTTTCATAAAACGCCATTAAATATTATGCCACTGCTTGGCATAATATTTACGAAACGTACAAATGAAATATGTATGTTGATTACATACCGAATCTTTAGAACGAACAAAGCTTATTGTTGCTTGTTGGGTAAGTATTTACCTAGTTCCCACTTCATACATTTATTAATTAGGTAGGTACGTTCCTACCTGAAGTTGACTAGGTACTACTAATCTGACAAAGGGAAGACCGCCGCCGTCCAAACGATTGCAACTGTTACATACATATATTATATGTAGCTACTTGTTACCTTCATTACGCTTCAGTCTCATATGGTAGGTAAGGTCTCAGAAACTTTAGCAGTTGTTGAATAATATGCCGAAAGCGATTTTAAAGAAAATATCGGGGTTGGTTAAGCCATTCGCAAGAAACGCATAGGTACTACCTATATAAGATATTGAATTAAGAAGGTGGTTGGTGCGGGAATGTTTTTATTCTATTTATGAGTAGGTATATAATAATATTGGACCTGTATGAAACTGTCCCACTGCTGGGCACGGACGGGCCTTTTCTCAATGTGAAAAGGGTTAGGCTATAGTCCACCAAGCTGGTCCCGTGCGGGTTGGCAGATTGAAATTCCATAATGTTCTAGAAGATATGTGAACATATTTTCTTCGAAAACATTATAGAGAACTCTTAGACATGCAGGTTTTTGTGATACATATCGCACTCTTAATAAAACAGCGACTTAACTCGAAATTTGAAAGTAAGGCAATTTGAACTCTAATTGTATATGTTAAATTTTAATATTATATTTGTGTTAAATCTTTGCAATAGAGTTCAAATTTGTTTAATCCAAAATACTGAGATAAGTCTCTGTTTTATTAAGGGTGCGAATTATATCCATGTAAATGATTTACTTATGATCTAGCGTTAAAGTACAGACATACCTACAAAATAACCAAATGTGCAGTAACATCAGTAATTATTATAGGTAGGGTAGACTGGGTACGGTTGTAACGGGGTACGGTTGTAACAATTCAAATATTTGCGGAACAATTAACCGTGCGGGGAGGGGTACAAGGGGAGAGACACGCAGCTTACGTGTCCGGACATGATTGCCAGTGCTGCGTCGCCGTCCGCGCGCTGTATACGTTTGCAGAGGGGCCTATTGTGTTTTGTCAACCAAAAGTAAGTATTTTTGATCGTTTTCTTTCATAAATTGTATTGTTAATAAAGCGTTCTAAGTTTTGTCTGTTTTTATGGGTGATTATTAGACTTTAGCCGTACTAATACGGTATTTCCTTTTTGTGTGGGTTATTTTTTGTCACTGATGAGATCGTTTTATTAGTAGAAGGGTAGGGTGGGTACAATTGTAACACTTTTTGTGGGTACGGTTGTAACATTAGTTATATTTGTATTTTTCATTGCAGATGCCTAGAAAACGCGTAAGAAAGACGTCAAGAGGCGAAAGCGAGATATTTCGCTTTAGGGACGCTTACGATGACGTTAAAACTGGGACTTCTTTGAGACAAGCGGCAGATACCCATGGTATTAACTATGTCTCCCTGCTACGCTACATAAGAAAAAGAGATGCAGCGACCGAAGCTGAGGTAGAAAATATAACAATGGGGTATAGAGCTCATAACAGAGTCTTTACAAAAGATCAAGAACGACAGCTTGCCAAATATCTGACTCGATCAGCAGATATATACTTCGGGCTTTCTACGAAAGAGGTAAGAAAGTTGGCTTATGAGCTTGCTGTGAAATACAGCTTGCAGAGTCCTTCTACTTGGGTTGAAAACAAAATGGCTGGAGAGGAGTGGTTTCGATCGTTCATGAAGAGGAACCGTGAGCTGTCTGTGCGTGCTGCTCAAGCTACAAGTATATCAAGAGCAACCAGTTTCAACAGGACTAATGTTGATGCCTTTTATAATAATTTACAAATTGTCATGGACCGTGATCATTTCGAACCACAGGACATATATAATGTCGATGAAACTGGCGTAACCACCGTGCAAAAACCCGACAGAGTCGTGGCTAGACGTGGAACAAGGCAAGTAGGAGCCTTTACTTCAGCTGAACGAGGCACATTGGTTACATTAGCCTTTGCGGCAAACGCGTTGGGCAATGCCATTCCTCCAATGTTCGTATTTCCTCGCGTACGATACAAGGAGCATTTCATCAGGGACGGACCTGTGGGTTCCATTGGAACTGGCAATCCATCGGGTTGGATGCAAGATGAAACGTTCTTAGTATACCTCAAACATTTCAAAAAACATACTAATGCCTCACCTGCGCACAAAGTTTTGCTTGTTCTGGACAACCACTCATCGCATATTCATTTAAATTCACTTGATTTTTGTAAAGAAAATGGAATAGTTTTGCTTTCGTTCCCACCCCACTGCTCACACAAACTCCAGCCCTTGGATCGATCTGTGTACGGACCTTTGAAAAAAGCTTTCAATACAGCCTGTGACGCCTGGATGCGAAATCATCCAGGCAGAACCATGACGATTTACGACATACCCAGTATTACGACAGTTGCAATGCCATTCGCTCTGACCCAATCAAATATTCAGGCTGGCTTTCGGAAGACAGGAATATACCCCTTCAATCGTGATTTATTTCAAGATATTGACTTTTCGCCTTCATTTGTGACAGATAGGCCAAACCCAAATGTTACAGAAGAAGTGGTTGTTCCTAATCAGAACATTCTTGTACAGTCTCTAGACGACGAAACACCACCGCTATCACCTTCGTTGTTGAACGAGGCTTCAGCTAGCCTAGTAGCTTCAACACAGAACGCTGATATTCATATTCCACAAAACATTGAAGAGCTAGTGACTACTACATCACCAAGACAAATAAATATACATGATCAGCAATTATCACATAAGCTGTCTACAAGCCGTCAAATACATGACCAGCACTCGTCTCCTAAGCCGCCTACAAGCCCTCAAGTACACGACCAGCACTCGTCTCCTAAGCCGTCTACAAGCCGTCAAGTACACGACCAGCACTCATCTCCTAAGCCGTCTACAAGCCGTCAAGTAGACGACCAGCACTTGTCTCCTAAGCCATCTATAAGCCATCAAACTGTGTTTTCACCAGAGGTAATACGGCCCTACCCAAAAGCTGCCCCTAGGAAAACTGTAAATAGAGGTCGAAGAACTAAAAAGTCAGCTATTTACACAGATACCCCTGAAAAGGAAGCTGTTCGAAAGGAGTATGAAGAACGACAGAAAAGATTGAAAGATAAACAAGTTAAGAAAAAAGTTTTAGATTCATCCCCTGGTCTGAAAGGCAAAGGCAAAGGAAAAGCAAAGAAGAGGAAAGCTAACACGCCACCTGCATCATCAGAAGAAGAAGAGTTTTATTGCCTGGTTTGCCTAGAAGCCTTCTCAGATAGTAGATCAGGTGAAAAGTGGGTACAATGTCAAGGGGCCTGTCGTCTATGGTCACACATTGAATGTACAGATATTACATCTGTCATAACTGCAGTGAGTCCGATTAAATATTATATGGTAAAAATTGTTGTGTTTAAAATGTTATATTTTTATTGTTTTTTTTAATTTTTATTAGAAGTTGTACTTGTTTAGTTTTTGTTCATATTTTTACTAATGTAGGAGGATGATAACTACGATGTTACCTTAAAAATGAAAATATTATAGACTGATTAAAAAGACTGCTTAAAATGTGCCTAAAATGGTGCCATAATAATTTTAAGTAATATATAAGTAGTTGATTGTGGTTTATAAGCAATAAACGTGATTGAAATGCATGCATTTTGTATTATTTGAGTATGTTACAATTGACCCCCCTCGCTGTTACAACCGCCCCTGGTATGGGGGTCAGTTGTAACAGTAGCCCACATTTAAATAAGTTGTAATTATCTGGAAACTATTGCCTCTAGTCCTCTAATCGTTATGTCTATTTGAAGACTAATGTTTACTCTTTTATTTCAAACGTTTAATAAGTTGTTAGTACTATTAACGCGACTTGTACGAACGATCAACGCAAAATTGTTACAACCGTACCCAGTCTACCCTATCTATATATATATAACATGTCCCAAAATTCAACGATAAACGGGCACCAAAAGCTGGACCTACTTATGATTACTCAAGAAAAAAGAAAACATCTGCCTTGATTTTTCCCCTTGCGAAAAATAAGGGGAAATCCTTAAAAAATGGACACCTCTTATTATATTTTAAGTACCATTGCTACAATTTAAAAAATACTTCTGTATTTTCTTTTTGTATTGGCTACGTAAGTAGCCATAACTATCCATCACCACCATTAAAAATCCCAGAATGCCTGTAGCTTTTACACAAAAATCAACCAAAATTGTTTTTTTCTTAAAAATTGTGTAATCATTTGACTTACAATGCACTTTCATACACCGTGGTGAAAAAAAAGTATTGACACTACAAAGACAAATATTTTAAAAATTGGCGCGTCTAACTAGGTACGATTCCAAATGGTATAATATTCTGGGCAAACTAGCCACAAAAATATGCATAGGTTCATTTTCTGAACAACAACCATATTTCGCAAATTGTTAGTGTTGATAGTAATCACTTTTACTTTGTATCCAAAAGGTTTTTCTTTAGTTTGATGTCGGGTCGAGCATTGCGTTATTGAATTTCTCTGAACTACATGGGGCTTTAAATCATGGCAGTTGAAATGAAAATGTAATATTTTCGTTCCTTCGGGTTGGTATATACAGACCTGAGTCTGTGTTTTAATATTTTTATAAGTACTTAAATATTCGTACAATCATAATATTTTTAATTATCTAGTTATAGCATAGTCTAACGAAGTTTCCTCTGTGGTGCGAAGTACTGATAATTATAATAATTATGGTGGGTAACAGTACTTCTTGTATTCTGTGGTTATAGTATCCATTTACTAAAGCGCCTGTCATTTTTATAATACGTAACTAATGTTTACTTGTGTTATACTTGCAAACGGTTAGGTATTTACTTACCTACTTCATTTATTGGCTTTTAGTCAACTTTAGTTCATAAATATATTTAATATAGGCGATATATTCTACCAATGAAAATGGTTTATCGCTCAAGAATACATAGTGTAGATACTTGTAAAACCTACACATATATGATATATACTGATTATTATCCCTGTATTGTACGAATTACCACTGATAATTTTCAATAAACTAAAAACCTCACCTTGTGCACTTCAAAGTTTACTACGATTAATATTGATGCTTTAGCTTATCTACTTACACACTCATTAATTGAATTAATGTATTATATCTTTGTAGACCGATGAAGAACACTTCCTTCTCGTCCACGTAAGTTTGGACATGACGCGCTCTCTCGTACTATGTCCTTGTTGTCCATCGTGGATCAAACCTTAACTAGATAATTATGCTTATCGATACACGTTGCCGTTGTTTGGTTTCGGCCCGCGACGATATTTCACGCGATTATTTTTCAATAATCGTTAACTGACTAATAATTATGAACCAGATTTATATAGACTGTAGAGTGGATACGTAGTAAATGGTAACAAATAATATTATGTACTTATAAATATAATTAATATTAAGAGTTATAAACCAGTAATATACTGGTTTATAACTCTTAAACATTATGTCTACAATGTGTAGCTGTAATATACCTACTGGCCGACAATTAAAGTCATATTACGAAGCACACGGCAATGTTACGCTTATATTTATCCAAACTTTTATATTTGACTAGCTGTTCCGACAGACGTTATGAGGGAGACGAACAGAAAAAAAAAACACTGAACCATTCTCGAATTCACTTGAACATGATAGAAAAGGACATAAATTATCCACAACAAAAAAAAGATCAGTAAAAAATATTTTAGGTACAAAGTCCTTGTGTAAGGCTAAGTTCAGATGGTCGCGCATTGACGCGCGTTCAACCTTACGCGCGTAAAGAACTTCTAAGTAAATACATCAGACCGTTTACATGAACGTGCGTCTACACGCATCGTCGTTCGTCGCTGCTCCATCGCCGCCGCTGGTATCTTGATGAGTGCGTTTACACGCTTTTGAGCGCGTATTGAGTTCCTTTATTTACGTATCAACCTGTTCAGTTGACTCGCGTGACTTCTAGCGTGGAACCGTACGGAGCATTGACTGATCGCGCGAGACTGCTGAGAGCTACCGCTTGTCATCTGAACTCCTTTGTCGCGCGTCAACGCACGACTATCTGAACTTAGCCTAATAAAAATGAAATCTTTTACTGAGTATTACATAAAATTGTCTTAGGTATAAAGAAGAATGCTTGCTTTTAATTCAAACAATTTTTTTAAATATTTTACGTTTGTATAAAACTATAAACTACAAAAAACTCAGAAAATCATGGATCATAAATTATTTAAAATGTATGCCTATCAAATACTATCTCTCTTCAATTTAAGAGCCAAGCTCTTGTCGGTGGAGTCTCTTCCATAATGTCCTATCTTCAGCCAGCGCTTTGACTTCTTGATACGAAGTAACTTTTACCTTTCCTTTCACTTGATCTATGAACGTCCTCCTTGGCCTTCCACTTCCTCTTCTGCCTTCTATTTTTCCTTCCAAGATATTTCTTATAAAAGTATCATGTGGTATCAAGTGGCCCAACATTTTCCCTCCTCTGTTCTCTATTGTTTTTAGAATATGTCTCTTTTCCTTTACCATATTTAGAACTTCCTCATTTGTTTTTCTATCAGTCCAACTTATTCTTTCCATCCTACGCCAACACCACATTTCAAACGCTTCTAATCTCTCTCTGTCCCTTTGTGTCAATATCCATGTCTCTGAGCCATATAGTGCTATACTCCAGATATAGGTTTTAATGAATCGTTTCTTGGTCATAGTTGAAATATTTTTGGTCGTAAGTAGCTGTTTTTTAGAGTTAAATGCTCCTTTCACCATTCCTATTCTTACCACTAAATCAGGAGTGCATCTGAAGTCACTGGTTATTAATGTTTCCAGGTATCTGAACTTATTAACATTGTCTATTTTAATTTTAAAGTTATTCAGTTTTATGGGTTCAATATTAATAGAAGGAAATTTAGATATGATCATTGTTTGGGTTTTAGAACTATTTATTTTTAATCCAATTTGTAGGAAAATCTCGTCCATTCGGTTTAGTAAAATTTCTAGATGTTCTCTACTTTCTACTAAAGCAGTTATGTCATCCGCGTATCTTATAAAATGTATATTTTGCCCATTAATATTTACTCCCCCTTGTTCTTCTTCTATAATTTCCATTATTGCGCACTTTATGAAAATGTTAAAAATCATTGGGGACAGTGGACATCCCTGCCTAACGCCTTTTCTGATCTTTGCTCTTTCCCTTTCTTCTCCTACTGCTATCACAGCCTCCTGATCCTTGTAAAGTTCAAAAATTATCTTCCTATCCCTGTAATCTAACCCAGCATTCTTTAAGACTTTCATCAATTTCTTCCAATTAACTTTATCAAAAGCCTTTTCTAGATCAACAAAGGCGATGTGTGTGCTTAGGCCTAGTTCCAATCTTCTATTAGCAACTAATTTTAAGACTAATATTGGTCCTCCCTGGTTCCTTTACCTTGCCTAAACTCATATTGATCTTCACCTATACATTTCTCTGATGTTTTTCTTTTTCTCATTTGTAATATTTTAAGTAAAATTTTTGATGTATGCGATATAAGAGAAAGCGTTCTGTACTCTTCAAATTTTAACGTATATAATTTTTTAGGTAAAATGACTATTTTATTGATTTGAAAGTCTTTGGGAACTTTGCCGGTTAAATACATGGACTGTGTTAGTAGAAATATTTCATCCAGTAATGGAGGACAGCGTGCGTACTTAATTAATTCAATGTCAACCTCATCTATCCCTGTTGCTTTGCCATTCTGGATACCATGTAAGGCTTTATCAAGTTCTTCTCTTATAATCGGTGGACCTAAGTTATTATTTTCAATTTGTGATTGGTTCTCTATGTCAATATTATCTAACCCTTGTCCTTCATATAAACTTTCTATGTATCTCTTCCATCTTATAACAAAGTCTATGCTATCTAACATTTTTTTTAAAAATGCTCTGGAATATTAATAATCGTTATATTTGTTCAGCACTTAGGACGATTTAATTTAGAGTCTACCGATTTTTATCGTAAATTCTACCGATTTTCATTATCAAGATGTCTCACCGAAATTCTTTGTAATGTTAATATTTTGTTGTTATCTAAGACTTTGTGACAGTTCGACTTTTTTTGACACAACACTCCACATACTTTGATGTTTAACACAAATAATATTATGCATTTTGGTTCTGACTGATCATATATTTTTTTTAGGAATGTTTATTTATTTAATATAAACTAAGTATTTTCCTAAAATGTGTACCAAAGGAGCAGCGATTGCAGAGCTGTTTACTAAAGCAGTTGCCACTACTAAGGGTTTTGATCAAAATCTTCGTAAGGTAATTATGTTATTTTGTATTTCCTTATGAATTTTAAATCTCTCTCTAAGAGGAACAAAACTAAAAGTCCGTCACCATCATCTGTCATAGGTAGGTAATTATTACAAAGCTTTAAAAGTCCTGCATGTCTACAGTTGCAGGCATTTTAAAACGTTATAATAGTATTATAGAGTAAATCTTGTCAAACTGTCTGTTAAATATTTGTTTACCTACTTGTATATTACTACATGGTATTCCTTATCAAGAGCATAAATCCTAAGTATACATACCTATTTCTTGCCATGAAAGTATTTGCACTTTCAAAATGTAACCCAGTTATCTATAGTTTTCTATTTAATTTTCCAATGACTAATTACAGCAATTATACAAAGATATTATCATCCCTCGGTGAGTGATGAATCTGTGTCGATCAGGATTTAAATAGATATGATCTCAATGTGATATGAATACATTGATTTATTTTTACTATCTACTATACATACTTATAATAATATTATAAGTATGTAACATATAGTTTTAGATTGTCTTTTATTGCCCTTCTTTAAAAATAAATATTATCTTATCTACTATTTCTGAACTCAATTATGGTATAAAAAATATGTGACCATATCTTTAATTTGTGAATAATTACTCTATATGCATACATAAATTAAAATATATAGGCAAATGTTGTATAGGTTTTATTTCTTGTACATTACAGATAAAGGTCATAACCTGTGGTAATGGTAGGATGGTGACAGAGTTTCAAGTGGGCCCTGAACATCTGAACCAGCGAGGCACACTGCATGGAGGTTTTATTGCACATTTAGTTGATGCTATTTCAACATATGCTTTGACAGCTAATGAAAAAGTTGAGACAAGAGGGGTCTCCATAGACCTAAGTGTAACGTGAGTAGGCATATATTAATTTTCCTTTTTAGACTGAAACTGCTAAACATGAGGTGTCTGTTCTAAACACAGTTTTGAAATGACAAGATTAGAACTTTTGATTGTTTGTGTGTTAAGCTTATTCATATAATTAGTATAAATATGCTACATCTTTACTGTTCAAACAGTTGTGAACACAAAGCAAACAAAATTGCATCAGAAATGATCATCTACAATTTGCTTGAAGTGACCTTTTCTTAGCCTAATGCCTAATATATTTGAATAGTTGTAGCGTGGCAGTTGCTGGTTACTCCATCATTATTGCATAAATAAGAGTGAACTGCCTCTGTATATCCTTTCACAATTCAGTGTGCAATATAATAAAGTGCTTGTTGCCTTTATTTCCTGACATTTTATATTTTTATAAGTTTGATAAACTATGGTTTGTGTCAGCTACCATAATATTAGAATCATAATGATATATAAATCCTATACATTATCTTATGTATATTGAAATGTGAACATTGAAATTCCAAAAACAAACTCCATTTCAACAAAAGAAATGAAAAGTTTCACATTGAGATATTTGTGCATAATCCGTAACATAGAAGTAGTAAGTGATAGTAAGGAGTAGTAAGGAGAAGTGATTTTCTTCTTAATTCATATTCCAGATACATGACTGCTGCTAGGGAAGGCGACAATATTGAAGTTGAAGCTGTCACAAAGAAAACAGGTAAGAAAATCGCCTTCCTTGAGGTTCAAGTTCGGAACAAGGACAAGAATCAATTGTTGGCAACAGGAAAACATACAAAGTATATAGGAATTTAAATATGTAGTTCAAATCTCCCTGTGGTAGAATATTTTATTGTATAGTATACATAATGTAGTAGGTATTTAAAGAAGTCATCTAAATGTTGTGATATTTGTAATCCTGTGTAATATAGAACTTGTGCAATAAACATTATATATTAAAAATCAAATTGTGTAATATAATTTTAATCTTACTCTGGTTATTGGGAAGCTTAGAAATAAAACCACATTTTTCTTTTGCAACTTTATTTCACACTACGGCTGTTTACATTGATAGATTATGGCATTATAATAAATTATGTTGAATATAAGTTAACCTGAACATTTCCTTCACTGGGTTTTATACTTGTAAACAATGCTGAATATGGAACCGTTTCTTCTTTTTATTCTTCTTATATAAGATTATTTCTTATATATTGGCAACATTCTGGCTAGTTATATAACTAGCCAGAATGTTGCCAATATCATTGCAGTCTTCAACCGAGCCTTCCCTCTCTCTCTCTCTCTTCATTACAATAAACATTAATATTGATAATACAATAAAATGTGTGACCATAAGCTTATAGGATAGAAATATCAACATTTATAACTACTAACTAACTATTGGATGACTGAGTTGAATATATTAATATTAACAAATATTGCCTGTATATTAGTACGGGTATTAGAGACACGATAGTAGAACAAATTGGCGATGGCTGGAGTTTAGCATGACCCGTCCGTGTGGGATAGAACTCCTTAAAGTACGTATCGATAAATGTGCCGCTAAAATTACGCGGAGCTTTGGTTACCCTTGTTTTTACAACTAACTCTAGTCTAACGTAAAATAGTAATTAATGTTTTGTAAGTCATTTGCAGAGTTACAAATTTCATAACTACTATAGCCTATTAGACGAAAGTTACCGTTATCGGTATTTAAGTGTAAAACCGTAGGTACCTACACCATACACACATGCACTCACATTTTATGAGTACCTACCTATATTGATTTAAAATTGATTACAATGTTATATAGATGTAAAATTGATTACAATTTCATATTACTGTTAAATTGATTACAATGTAGGTATATTGATTTAAAATATAATACAAATTATTTATATAAAATTGCTTATAATGTATATCGTTTTAAAATTGATCAGTGTATATTCATATAAATTTTATAAAATGCATTACTAAAATGAATTAAATTCTAAAATACTCAATATTAAAATTAATCAACAAAAATATACGAATTACAGAATATTAATTAACTACAAATGATAGAATATTAACAAATGCTAACATTGAATTCATAGGATAACCATTGAATTTTATAAGTGCTACGTACTAGAGGTGACATCTCAACTAAATTGTTGCTTAACCTGAGCCAGCGATTATATTAATAAAGCAGTAGCGTAATAGGACCACATGTTTCAAATCATTTTGCACTGCAATGTCTCCTCTAGTATGTAATAGGGTTGGTGCCTATGTATTAACTTAATGCGGATAACGCGTACTTAATTAATCTGAATAAAAAAATATTTAATGGTTTATGATTATTGATCATTGTTAGGATTGTACTTATGTATTTAGTAGTTTATAGTTAGATTCTATATAATTACTGGTAAGACTATAATTAAATCATAAAGTTAACAAGTTGTGCATAAATGAACGGTGACTGAGTTTGATTTGTTGTGACAAATGTTCATGTTACAATAACACTGATTAAAGTCTCCAATATAATAGAGTTTAATATGATAATGTTAGTCAATATAACTGAAAAATTCTGGAAGATGATAAAAATCTCATTGTACCTATAAAGTAACCAAAACAAATTACATTAGTACACTTTAGATAAAGGTAACTTAATCCTAATTAGTTGGACCACATAGATAGGATTAAAGCTAATAGTGTAAAATATAGGTACTAAGAAACTTTATATAGACACTTAAAAATAGGTAGGATTAAATAGCTCGAAACAGTATTCAGTATTAGTTGCAATTTATTCCAATTTGCAGGTTTCTTCCAGGTATTCAATACGTTTTTTCAAAGATGCGATAGTGCTTTCAATATTATGCTGCGTCTCTTCTAGATTATTAATGCGTTCTTCTTCAACAGGTGTATCAACAGCGTTGACATCTCGACGCGCCCGGCGCTCAACACGGTCCAGAACATCGTTGTCGCCACAGGTTTCGCAGTCAGCCCAGTAACGTAAATCCATCGACGGCAAGTCATCACAAGATATCAGTCCATCCTGTACCTCAGGCAGCAAGAATACATTTTCGCCAATCGTATCAATCTTGTCACCATTATCACATAAAACACGTGCCAAGGTAGTCAGCTTTATCTGTCGCAGTTGATCAGGCTTGAACATCGATGGGTTCTCATACCAGAAACGATCTCCATCCCGTAGACGTTTAAACTGTTCTACTAATAAACAGCGGAACAACGGACCAACTTTGCCGCCTTCCACTTGGTTTTCCAGTATGCCTCCAACCCAAACGTCAATGTTATGCACTGATCCATACAGTTCCTTCAGCTTTTGACGTACATCATCATCTGTTATTTCGCCAGCAAGGTCGTCAAAATCATTTACTTCGGACATATTGCAAAATTGGCGCCATTTTGTGTAAGGTGGGATTGCGTGGTCACGGCTTCTTTGGATATTAATTGCAGCTAAATCCAAAGCAACAGCGTGGGCAGTATAAAATAGTTTTTCAGTTAGCTCAGAATTTAAATTTTGTGTAGGCGTCTTCAATTTAGCCGGTGTTGTAAACATTCCTCTAAGTAGTGGATCCACTCCTCCTTCATCAACAAGTCTCCAAGGTGAAAAAAAGGCATGACGAAGTAAAAGGTGGCCTTCGGGGATAGTTTCAAAGTTTTCGTCATAGCGGTGCAGTATAGGATTAATCAATGAATGTCCAAATCTTAAAGCAGCAGTAGCAAAAACGTTAGAAATCGAAGGGTTTAGGTTGGGGTCGTATTCGTTATAATCGCCAAGTTGCTTGTATCCTTCCGGGCCAAGAACGATAGGTAACCAATGCTGGTAGGTAATAACTTGCACCTGAGCCCCAATAATTTTCCTAGCTTCTTGATAAACTCGGTCTCCATCCCAAAACGGATTGAGAACTTTAAGCTGAACAGCAACTCGGTTATGTTCCCTCATCCAAATTGTATGCATAGCTGCTAAACCAATTTGCTCATTAGCTCTTATATCACCTGCTACGAAACAATTGCGGTTGCTCTCTTCCAGGTTACGCCTGCAGTCCATTCCATTAATGCCCGCGGTAGGGAGTAACGGTTTTCTACCAGGGAAAGTAACACCTACACGTAGTAAACCATTTTCATTAGTCAGATCCCTTAAATCCTCAGCTACAGCTTTTTCAAACCCATACACCTGAGAAGCATCAATATATGAAGTAAGTTGATTAATTTGTTCTCGTGGTTGTAGTGTGCCAAAAAGAACAGATGTCACTCCTGAACCACAAACTGCACTCGTTCGAACAAAATCAATGCAGCGACGATTGGAAATTCGAGGGTCGTTGGCGGGCACATCAATCGGAAAACATGGTGCAGCATAGTCACAAGTCTTTTTACAATCAACACCATCCCATGTTTGAGAGCTTACAGATGGTAAGGCATGGTCCAGATCGTGATCTAGCCATTGACCCCACTGCATTGTCATGTGGCTTATCTGAATATCTTCAGATATATCTTCAGTTGTGATAATAGCAGTAGAGACTAAACGTGCACTGGGCAACGTGAAACTGTTGTATTTTACACCTTTATTCCATCCTACAGGTTCGCTAAATCCGTTTTCGTAAATAGGGAAAAGTATTCTTCTAAAACCGCTTAAAGACGAGCCCCACGTAGGATTCGCAAAATTATTACAACTGCCATCGTAGCTACGATATTTACTATGATAGCACATGTCGGCACAGTCATCTTT
The DNA here is from genome assembly GCA_930367265.1 of Catocala fraxini. Lineage (NCBI taxonomy): Eukaryota > Metazoa > Arthropoda > Insecta > Lepidoptera > Erebidae > Catocala > Catocala fraxini. The sequence continues at coordinate 16,681,750 of OV884024.1, forward strand.
TCCCCTGTGAGCAACACAACCAGATAAACGAGCGATGACCTGAAGATGCTGATTTGACAATACGTTTTGATAATTAAATGGTTCCGTTGAGGTAACTTTATGTCCGCTTGTTATGAACTCTTTTACTTTGTCCAGGGTTCTTTCGTATATTTCGGCTGCCCGTGCTACTTCCCTAGCTGGAGCATTTGGGAACCTAGCTACTTTGTAAAGTGCGTGTATATCTGGTTTGCTGGTGTTACTGTTATTAAACAATTCTTCCATGGTCCTTTCAATGGCTAAATCAATATCCCTAGTTGCTTCAGTTAACGCTATGTTGACGTATTCATCGCCAGGTAAAATACGATCTTTAACCGTTAAGAAAGCAGAAGCAGTATCGCGTCCATAGTCATTATGAACAGAGCACTCGTATCGACCTGTATCGCTAACCGTAAGATTATTGATAATTAAACTTCCAATAACAGTTATAGAGTATTTTTCGTTTATATTTAAATATGAACCATCCTTTTGCCAGTCGACTGTAGCAGGCGGTTCACTTTCTATTTCACACGGAAGTTGGACCGATGTTTCTTTAAAAGCGTCTGTATCCTCTGGTTTTAATACGATACGGGGCTTAATAATTTCAAAATCCTCTATCGTGAGTAAGGCAGAAGATTCAATAGAACCTTGCGTATTTTCGGCTTTGCAATGATATATGCCCTCATCGTCAGATGAGATTAAGGTGAGAGTCAAATTTTGATTTTCGTTGATTAGAATAATATTTTCGTCGACAATAAGTGGCAACGTGTCTCTGAACCAGTTAATTTGTGGTTTTGGTACACCTTTCGCTGAACATGAAAACTCGGCATTGTCTCCAACTTTAACAGTTTTGTTCTTTGGCACGATGGTAAAAGTAGGCGCGACTAAAACAAATAAATCAAATTAAAAAAAACGTTTAGTAAACGAATAAAATAAACAGTAATCTAACTTGATATAGTTACATAATATGTATTGGCACTGTGACGTGATAATTACACAAAATAATTTATATCAAAATGTTGTGTTTAAAATAACTATAAAGGTTAATTATATATTATGCTTATAGATCTCACATAATTTTAATATTTTTCTGTTTAATATAATTACTACGATCTTGGAAAACTTGAATATTTTCGCTATTAGGGTGGGCTTATCCAGAAACAAGTTAGTTCTAGGACAAGTTTTATATGTAGGTAAGTGCCACAATACTGTTTCAAAATGTGTTATGTATGTTGCCAACGTTACAATATTTTACTTACCCATTACTTCAAGCGGTACAGATACAGTGACTTTCCCATTAATGTTTTCAGCTTGACAGGTGTACGAGCCAGCGTCGGATTCTTCAATATTCTTTATAGCTAAAGATCCATTTCGGTGTATAGCGATACGTTCATTTAATAATATCCTTTCGGCGTTAAAAAGCCACGCGATATGTGGTTTTGGGTGGCCACTAGCTACGCAATCGAAGCTGACATAACGTTGGTTCAACTTGGCGAGTTGTTTTTGCGGTAGCAATGTAAATATAGGCGGCTCTGAAACTAAACGAATATATTAAAAATAGCTAACTAGTGCCACATTGAAATATTATAAAAAATGACAATGTTTTTTAAGTATTTACCATGTTGATTGTTGTTTACAATAATCTTAGCTGCTTTTGAGTGTACTTCGCCGGCGGAGTTTTTAGCCATACATTCAAAATATGCGCTATCATAATCGCTAATGTCGTGCACCATCAATGTTCCGTTGTCCATAATCTCGTAGCGTGTGCTGTCGATGGGTACCTCGTTGGAGTCTTTAAGCCACACTATCTCGGGCTCGGGCTCACCGCTTGCGACGCAGGTGAACATCGCAGCCTCTCCAAAACTGACAGTTATGTCTTGCGGATCCTGTTCTATTTGCGGCGTTCCTGAAGTTAAAACATTTATGTTAGACACTGCATTAAAGATGACGTTTTGTTCTAAAAGATCAGTACAAATACGTGATACGTACGGCATTGGAAATCGTGTACATCCATTAAAGAGAGCGGCATTCCCGTAACTTTCTTTGGATGATAACAAGTGGCGTCAATGAACATATCGTTATGCTTGGCCATCATCTTGACAAGCCACAGCATAGCACAATCGCAGATCAAAGCATTGCTATCCAAACGCAACTTGCGCAATTTGGGCATGCCAGAAAAGGCCCCTGCAGGTATCTTCTTTATACGGTTGTTATGTAAATACCTGAAATTAGCAGTCGTATTAAAACCCTAATTCTGCATTAAGTATCAATTATCTGTGTCGTAGTGAACTTTACAAACATTAAAGCAATGCACGAAAATACGCCAGAATCTGTAAAATTATTAGCAGGCCACATAATTTTTATTTCTACGGGGATCGAACCCGGTTAATAAATATTGCATAATTTGATCGTTGAAACGAAAATTGTGGCACTTGTGTAGAATAGCGCTTTTAAATGAAAGCACATTGAATAAATATTATTTTGTTGTATTGCTTATATAACGGTTCCACATAATCAACCAATAAAACTGCCATAGTGCATTCAATTAAATAAAAATAACGTAACAGTAGGTACTCATACTCACAATCTCTCCAAACGAGGTATATTGGAGAATGTCTGTGGATCAATGTGATGAATTTCGTTTATATGCAAATACCTGAAAATTACAACATCGCATTAGTTATTTACCACATAAATTATTGTCATTTGATATTTGCCGTTCGCTAATAACTATGTACGTTTCCCCTATTATATAGTGTTGTATAACTAAACAAAGACTAGGTATCGAATAGAGAGAAATTACGAATTTCATTTTAGAAATAACATAAAATATTGTTTCGAAATTAAAGAGAGAATAGGTCTACGTTTCTCATTTAATGTTTCGCATTGCACTTCAACTTCAACTAATGATCTATACCTAATCAACACTCTCTACATAATTATGTTAAAAGGATAAGGACCGATTAAAAATAGCAATGAAACATACAAAATTAGTCTTGGACATAGAATGATCCCTATTTTCATATAAGTAAATATGAACAGTTTTGCGCTGACAGTACATAAATGATAATATAGGTAGGTATGTACGTCTGGTCTTCCGCTAGTGCAATCATATTCTTAGTTGACACGGATAGTAGCAGTATAATATGTAGGTACCTACCTAAACATTAGAACGATTTGTCCATAGTTCGTTAAAAAACAAAATATCGTTTTTATAATTCAAATAAATCTCTGGATTAATATATTTATTAACATTTTGTAGTTCCGAATAGATCACATAATCCTCCCTATTTAAAATAATTTGGGTTCATTATGGTATCCAATTATTTCAACTGTTATTAGTGACCTGCGTGCATTGCGCGCTAGTTTATTTTGGAGTTATCGACTGCATTTGTGCTGGAGGCTAAGTTATTATATACCTACTAGCTAATTTGGTATTGCCACGTTTCATAATATTTAGCTAAAACGTTGTAAATATTAGACCATTGTAAATTCTCTATTTACATATTGTAGTTACGGTGTACAGTTATTTATACAATTTGTTATTCTGTAGAGTCTACATTTCGGAAAGGGAGTTGTAAATACCTAATTGTTGTAGGCCCGTTTCTTATATCGAGAAACGAGTCGTTTTAATTACGGACATTTAAATTATGACATTTCATAAAATGAGTTAAAAATTAAATGTCCGTAGGTAAAGCGACTCGTTTTTTGATAATTAGGTATAGTAACAGGAGCATAGACAACAACAACTACTTTAATGTCTACTAGATTATAATATGAACGAATACATAATTAGCTAAAAAAGTTGTTGTTGTTCATTATCATGACGATTTCACCTGCTTTTGGATAAGCACGGAGTACTTTCACGGATACGAATATTAAATGCCAAGCAAGATGCAACTGACATTGTCAACATGTCATGAGAAGAGTATTGAATAGGGACTTTATATCGATTTAAGTACTATCTACCTACGCCGCGCCGCGCGCCGCGCCGGAGGAAGCGCGCGCTTTGATATTAGGTACCTTGAACTTGATATGTACAGTACCTACATAATTAAGTATATGTAACTACGTATCCACGCAAAACCGATGCATACTTTTGTGAACAAATGATATTCAGTTATTATTGTTATATATGCTTACAAATAGATCAATATGAATTTATGTATGTATGTAGCTATATATCTACTAGTGGTGTGAAGCTAACATGGAATAGGTACCGAATTTTTAAGAAGAAGAATTGTAGAACTATCTGTGCTCTAACTGTAATCACAGGACAGGGTAGGTATAATTATATTGTGATATTGCATAAATATGCCTAATGGTTAACTTAATTGGTAAGTTATATTACTTCTGGATTACGCTTTTGTTTAAAAGTATCAGTTTAATATCTCGCCTACTAAGAAATATAACTTAAAAGTTTCTTTGTGAAAATACGAAAGGGTAGGCATGCATTGATTTGAAAACGTTTTTATAAGATAAAATATTGCGCGGTTGGGAAGCTAAATGCAATGAAACGAAGATTTCGTTTTCAGTCAAGCTTTAAAAATTAATAGTAAATAGTCAAGATTTCATTCACACTTCGCGACTGTTGGCAACACGACTCTTAATCGTAACCGAGTTTTATAAAATCACAAGTTTCTTTGTTCCTTACGAATGTAAAGTTTTGTACTGGTAGGTACCAGCGCGGCGTAATTTGTAAAGCCCCATTATCTTAAACGGCGCTCTTCCTATTGCCACTAGTTACCCCTTGGGAAACACCGGTAATGTAGAAGAATTGATACCCATTCGAAAAGATCGATTTATTTAAATACTGAATTGTTTTTTTAAACCATTGTATGTTGAAGCAGCCTTATGCAGAATAGCAATGAAAGTAAAGTGAATTTATGATTATTCAATTCATGCATGCTCATTGTGCGTCTGTAAATTACTAACAATAAAGCCACACATTCAGGTTGAAAATGGAATGTTATGCAATGCTTGCCGAGCCGAGCTTTAGGTAGTTACCGATCCCGAAAATAGTAATTTTATCTTAATCAACATTTCAGAAAAGAATGTGTCTGAGGACATGTCATGATATTTGTCTCGTTCTCATGCTTGTGACTTTATTGGCCGATGGATGGTCAAAATAAAACTGTAGGTAATCATTTTAGCGACGATTTCAAGCACTTAGTTATACGATACGGACGTAAATCAATGATATTAAAGTAGTTTTTAAATTGCATAAATTATCGTCGACGAGCATACTGAATTGAGAACAATTGAGCGTTGATCTTAATTTAAAAATCTTATTTTAATCGACGCAGTCGACACGCACGTTTATGTATCCTGTGGTTTGTTATGTCAGTTTAATAATATCTACACTTTCTATTTTATAGTCAGTACAATTAATACTCCACTGGGAAAACAAATTATTTAAAGTGCAAACTAATGCACCTGGCATCTAGACGTGTTATATTGTGAGTCCTCTAGATAACGTAATATATGGTAGATGTACTCATATTCTGAAAACCGAAACCTAACTTTCTCTACCTACCTAAGCTGCTTTGAGTTTCTCTAATGAAGTCTGCAGAGAGCAAGCTCTAAAGGACGGTACCTACCATTATACATGCTATAGGTAAATATGCCATGCCAAGTGAAAATTATGCTGCATTAATTGGCTCAGCTCGATATACATGCTTACATCAATATTTACTATCATGGTTGCCTGGAATAGATATATAAGTACATTTTAACATAATTGTATACCTACCTAACTGAACATAGTCTCACGCTTATATCCTCGAACAGATAAGCAGGGTTGTATTACGCCCACATTGGCGCCAACTATGCTCTTAGATCTTAAGTAATTCGAGGGCATTAGTACAAGATCGTAGAGCCGCCAGACGCACATTTTTTTAGCATAGCTCAGATTTCTATGGTAAATGAGTGACAAATATGTAGGTAAACATCGTACGTATGCATACTCGCTATTTTGTATGTTGCCTTTATCAGTTAATCGGCGCCAAATGTATAGAAACAAACGTATTAATATATAATATCATGACTGATTTCTATATATGTACATATGTTTTATACAGTATTGTTAAAATCCAACGTTTAGTATCTCCCTATTGTCAGACGCTTTCCATGTCCCATCATTGCTTTCAAACGGGGCAAAGGAAAAATTAAATGGGAGACATAAGTCAGAGTACCAAGCTTAAATTTTATACATATTATTTGAGTGATTATTGTAGGGTATATTGTAAGCAGTCAATCAATCTGTGAGGCCGATCGTTTTACCAGACGAGATAAAGGTCTACAGTGAGTCCCTATCTTATCTCATACTATAAACCTTTTAAACTATGGGTACTACGAACGGTACCTTAAGTTTAATACTATTATAGTATTAAACTATATATAACTGTTGTAAAATTGCTGAATGTTGTGAACAACAGTCTGCAATTTTGGCTTAGACTTGTCCGTATCCTCACTTTACCATAATCGCCTGTAAGTCAGGCCCTAGATTGCCAAATATCGCCGAATTTTCAGCCATAAATGTTTAATATATGTATGTATATATTATAAGCGATATTTCTTTTTACAGAGAACTATGTATGAAACCTTAAGTGCGTGCGTGCAGTGGAAAATTTCTTGACAGGAACCAAAACCACTTAGCCTCATCAAATCGAACCGGAATCGTATCTGAAGCGTTTACACAGCATTTATATTCCCTACCGTTGCGTTCTATTATAATATAAAACTGTTTAAAACTAGCTGTTACCCGCAATTTCGTCCGAAACCGAATTTAACCGTTTTTAATTTTTAGCCGTTTCTGAGATTAGCCGGAACAAGCAGACAGACAGACAAATATGTTTAAATTGATTTTTAATTTATGTTCTCTATATATTTTCATATGCATTTAGTAAAAAGCTGTTATTTTGACATTACAAACAGACACTTCAATTTAATTTATTTGTATAGATTCATTCTAGAATAGATAGATATGTAGATTCGTTGTGACATGACTAGCTTACTCATGATATAACATAATACTATGCTAAATTTGAGATTGTAGCCGTCCAATCTGTGCTTAATCATATGTGTCCGTGTATGGAGTACTTTTAGATAATGGCATAAGTAACTGGCTAGTTTGTCTGTCGCCTGACGATGAGGCAGTGTGATAGCTGTGTTGGTCTCCACAAGTCTCAACACTACAGTAGAATACATAATATGCTTATTTGAAATACGTGCCTGTTTCTAATCCTAACTAATCCTTACTATATATATAATATACCCATATTAATATAATAAATTCGAAAGTAACTCTGTCTTTCTGTTACCTTTTCACGGCTAAACCACTTAACCGATTTAGATGTTTGGTACAGATATAATTTAAAGGAAAAGACATAGGCAAAAAGACATATTTTAGTTGAAGAATTAGGATTCTCAGACCACAGCGGTACAGTAATTCAACTCAAAATCCCCAAACAATCAAAACAAACCACCTGGCGCACTAAAAAAAGAATATACAATAAAATAAACATACAGAAATTTAAATTAAAATTAAAACACATAAATTGGAATGAAATCATATTATTAAACCAAAATACTAATGAAAATTACTGTTCCTTTAATAACTTGTTAATAGACGCCCTTAACGAGTGCATACCGGTTCAGAAATATAAACTAAAAACTCAGAAAAAAAAGTATTGGTTAACACCAGGCATTAAACTCTCTAGCAAAAACAAAAGACTACTAAAAGTCCTTACCCAAAAAATAAACAATCCAATAATATTACAATATTATAAACGTTATGAGAAAATACTAAAAAGGACAGTATGTACAGCAAAAAAACTATATTATAAAAACATATTAAAAAAATCAGACAACAAAGTTAAAACAATGTGGAATATTATAAATGAACGGACAAACAAAAACATTAACAGAGAAAAACAAAATATAAAATTACAAATAAATAACACTCTAACATCTGACCCTCAAATCATAGCCAACTACTTCAATACCTTCTTTGCTTCCGTAGGAGACACTATTAAGACCTCATCAGATACCAAATCAAGCAGCACCTCTGTATTACACCCCACGGAAAATACAATGTTTCTTAGCCCAATTGAACCTTACGAAGTAGCAACGCTATTAAAAAGTCTCAAAACTAAGAAAAGTTATGGAATAGACGAAGTTCCGCCAATGTTACTTAAATACTGCGCTGACGAACTGACTTTACCATTTTATAAACTGATAAATCAATCATTTGAAGAAGGAATATTCCCCGATCTACTGAAAAAATCTTTAATAAAACCGATCCATTAAAAAAAACTCGAAATCAAATCCCAATAACTTTCGCCCCATCGCTCTCCTACCCAGTGCCTCAAAAATCTTTGAAAAAGCTATGTGTAACCGTATATATTCCTTTTGTGAAAAATTTAAAGTATTTGACGAGTGCCAGAATGGTTTCCGAAGAAATAAATCAACAACATTAGCAGTTTTTAAATACATTCAAGAAGCCCTCAATATAATAAATAACAAACAATATGCAATAGGGATTTTGCTTGATATGACCAAAGCCTATGATAAAGTGCAGTTCGGAATACTACTAAATAAATTATATGGTATAGGCATACGTGGCAAAGCTCACGAATGGCTTACATCATATCTAACAGGCAGACAACAACTTGTACAAATCGAATATTTTAATGAAGCAACAAATGAATTACAATACATCCGCTCTAACAAAATAAATATTAAAGCTTCAATTCCTCAAGGTAGCGTAATAGGGTGCTTATTGTTCCTTGTATACATAAACGACCTGCCAAAAACTATTGATGGTCCTTGTGTCTTATTTGCAGACGACATCTCCTTACTTACCTCATGTAACATCAGTTTAAATCTCAATGAAAACCTCAACTCTATATTCAACAAAGCAGTAGCTTGGATGAATGACCACAATCTCCAAATTAATTTTTTAAAAACAAAAATAATAACCTTCTATCCCTACCAAAAAAAACCTATTAATATAAATTACAAGTTTAAAGGGTTAGATATTGAGACTGTAAATGAATTTACTCTGCTGGGTATAACAATAGATTCACATATAAATTGGAAATCTCATGTAAAAAACGTCCGAATGAAACTATCTAAATTCGCATATGCTTTACGAGAAGTTAAAATCACCACAGACTTACCCACAGCGCTGGTTACATACTATGCCTATGCTTACTCTTGGCTCTCATACGGTATAATGCTATGGGGAAACAGCGTAGATGCAATAACCCTATTTAGAATACAAAAGAAAGTAATTAGAATTTTAGTTAACATACAGGAAACAGACACATGTAAACCACACTTTCAATCCCATAAAATCCTAACCTTGCCTAACATATATATATTAGAGATCAGTAAGTTTGTTCGTAAATACCCAGAATTCTACACAACACGAGAAAATAAAGTAACTAAATTTAACCTGAGACATAAAAGTAGATTAAATCTTCCTTCTTCACGAATAACTATGCACTCTACAAGCCCTTTGGTTATGTCTATAAAAATATATAATAAACTACCGGAATACATTAAAAATATAAGCAAATTTAATATTTTTATAAGCAAGCTAAAAGAATTTTTAATTAATAAAAGCTACTACACAATACAAGAATTCTTGAATGATAAATTATAACTTAACAAATATATATTTACCTATACATCAATTTTAATTATAAATTTAACAGCAAATAATCTAATTCCATTAAATACTTAACGCAATAAAATAATTATAATAATTAAATTGCAATTATAGTGTGCAATAAGTGCTGTTATAAATAATAATAAGTATTGTAATTTATTAAATATTGAATAAATAATCAGATATATTGTATTATGAACATATCATAATTTAACATAATGAACTAATAATCTAAATTATTAAATTTAATTAACATAAATAAATAGTCAGTAGTTCTAAGAAATTACAAAGTAAGCCCTCTTCTTCCTCTCTCCTACACTGTGCAGTGCCCTACAGGGTCCATAAATGCTACCATAGATTAAGAATACCACCTGTAATTATACATTATGGAAGCAATAAAGTATTGAGTATTGAGTATAGGCTACTTTTTATTGATGTAGGTATAAATGCTATTGTGAGTTTGTTTGTTACGCTTTCACGCCTTAACAACTCGAACGATCGTCATGAAATTTTCATTTACGATGTTAAGGGAACAGCAAAGGACATAGGATACCTCTCATCTAGAAAAAGGTACTGTTACTAAACTAACCTACGAAGCAAAGCCGCTAACGAAATCTAGTTTAATAATAAAATGATGCAACGTAATTCTGTACCCCATTAAAACTGCTTGGTTTAAAAGAAAATAGTGCCCATGCCTATTTTTTGCATTTAAATTAAAGTACAAATAGCAAAGCCATTGCGTGCGCATAATGGACTCAAGAATCCAATTCTATTACAAGAAGGTAACTTAAGCTTGAAGAACTGTTTTTATTGTACTTATTCTATAAAAGCTCCAATTTTAAATGTACTCTTTTCAAGAGTACGGTCGGCCCAGAAAGTGGTCTACCAGTTTTAAGAAAAGTTTCTGCGACTCCTAATTATCACTAAAGTTGACTTTTCTAATTTGATCCACGGAATTATATAAATATATTGAAAAAGAGAACAATGGTCGCTGTCATAATATTATTGCAAGTAGAAATCGACCTTGTTGTTTCATGACGTTCAAAAGAACCTCAACCGTAGGGAGATAGACCACATTTTTGGCCGTGTGTACCTTAAAAACCGGCGATTTGCATCTAAAATCTAAGTTGTGTATTAACGGTGTGAAATTACCGAAGGAGTCCCCTCTGTCATATCGACTATATGTTATATTTATCAGACGATCTCACCCACATTTTACGAGCTATTAGTATTAGGTAACGGCAGCATAGAGTAATTTGGAGGACACCCAATTACACTTTGTCCAACCGAGGCTCTAAGTTACCACATAGATACAATAAAATGTATATACGCATCATGTTTTGTCTGTCTAAGTTAATATTCTTAGAATATGAAACGCATTTATTTATAAAAAATCTTGATACATTGGGTATAAATACTCAGTAAGTGTATTCAACGTATAGAAAAATAATAATTCATTAAGTTTTTTTAAACCTTTATTAATATATAATAATATAAGCCCTATATTAAAACTGTCCCACTGCTGGGCATGAGGCTCTTCTTAGTGTGTTTTAGACCACGCTGGCCAATTTCATTAAACTACAGTATAATTTACCAGTAGGCAATTTATGATAACTTGCATGCATCAATATGACGATAAGTTTTTAGAATGTTTCTTATTAACTAAAACGTTATAAACCTCTTGTAAGTTTTGTGGTTATGATTATTGTTATAACGAGCAAATCCTAACTAATATTAAACATGAGAATGTGAGTTTGTTTGTTTTTTACGCTGTCACGCTGTATATCGACCGATCATCGTGGCATTTCGTATACAAGTGGTCAGGGGTACTAAATAATATAGGGGGTACAGAAAAGATATTATATCTTTTATCCAGAAATAAAGCACTGTCCCCAGGGGATAGCAATTTACTGACATACTAAATTAATGCAAGCGAAGTGTAGTATTTAATATAGCAGCACAGCAGTAGTAAATGCAACAGTTGTGTATGACGTCTTCGACCCAACTTGAAAAGCGGTATTCTGTAAGGAATATCTCAAAAGCAGAATGGAGTCTAGCAGTATGCCCGATACGGCATCAAGTTTTCGTATTACTTGGCACCGAACAGCATAGTTGGCGAAATGTGGCTGTAAGACACATCTGTTGGCCCTTTCGGTAACACAAGCGTGAATCTATGTTACATAATTGTATTAACAACGCCGCGACTGGATCTTAGCGCAGCTCTCAAGGTCCTACTTGTCTGTTGGAGAAAAAAGTAGTACAAGGCATAAGTAGTCTTTCTAACTTTGATTATAAGTACCATCTGTTCGGTTTTCTAGCAACGCTTCACCTGAAGGATTCATCGTCTAACGAGTTCTCGTTGTGTCGAGTTGTACTTCGTATCGCCACTCGATGACTCGAAAAAAATCGAGACAAATCTGCTACTACAATAATGTTTTATTTTATAACTAAAGGTTTCGTCAAAGTGTGTTAATTTTAAGTTTGCCTTTCTAAGTACGGGAGCATTGGCATAATCAGTTTTTAAATAATTCTAATTTTAAAATAATGTATGTACCTACAAGCTTTCAAATTTAAAGGCTGTGTCTGTATACTTTTATAAAAGCTTAGTAGTATTCATTTAATTTTATTGATCTTGATATTTGTACGTAGGTATCTATTTAAATATAATTTAATGCTGTTATTATTTAATATCTCACAATAATATTAACATGCATGTCATTTTCTTGTCTTTAACCATGCTAAATACACATTTTAGTCATGCGATCGTTGTGCATGAAGTCTTGAGTGCGATACCCGGGTCTAGCAAAGAGTAATTATATTATTCTGCCAGGTAATCCTGTTTAGCAATGCAGAGTCACGAACTAAGCAAAGGAGGACAAGGTTCGCCGCTTATTACGTGGGACCTAAAAACATAGGCGAAATGTGGGCGTAAATGTGCGCCTCTTGCAACACCTTTGAGAATATAGGGCAGATACAATGTATGTTATTTTTTCCTTACTGAAATAAATGATCAAATTTTGTACTGGTCTATGCTTGGAGTTTTTGATGTATGTACCATTTGCAATTTAGAAATTCAAGATACCTAATGAGATAATTATCATAATAATACGTACAAAATGTAATCTATAATCAAAACGCCTCTGTATGTCGATCTGACAACCGCTGTAGGAGCAAGTTCTAAAATTACTTACATGAATAATAAAGTACAGCTGTAAAATAACTCTGAAACAAAAATAACAATTCAGTATAGTGCCGCGGGATGGGCGGAAGCGTCACAACTGAAGCTAAAATGTCATACAGACTGTATTGAACGATTTTCGCAAAATTTGGATGTGACTATTTGCGGTAGCGGTTTTTATCTTGTCCAATCACGTGCCGCAAACGTATGAGCTTAATATATTTCATGCACCGACTTCTACTACATTCAGGCTACACTAACAACCAGCCGTTATATGCATTATGAAACGAAAATGTCTATTTTTGTTTTTAAATGTAAAATACACGAATTTTGACTCCAGTTGAGTAACGAAAAAATATTCATGCACAGAATTTAAGCTCTACACTTTTTTATCTTTCCGCGATTGCCTAGTGGAGCACCTAGCGTTGGTCTGCCACGCAGAGGTCTCGAGATTGTCCTCAAGATTTACTCTCATTTTTCGAAGTTATGTGCATACAATAATTAATTATCGCTTTAACGGTGAAGGAAAACATCATGTGGCAATCAGCGTGTTCGAGAGTTCTCTTCTCCATAATGTTCTCGAGGATATGTGAAGTCTGCGAACCCACACTGCGCCAGCGTGGTAGACAGTGTCCAGCAGTGACAGTTTAATATGGAGCTGATATTATGACATACATCTTTAGCTGATATAATCTGATATGAACTGTTACCCTAAATAATAAAAAATGTGACAACATTTTCACCTTTAATACATCTACAGAAATAATTATTGGATCGTTAACCGAAACATTAAGTTCCAACTTCGGTACCTAAACAAAGACGAGTGCACGGTTCTATTTGCTTCTTCAACCTGTGACACAGACATTAGACAATATTCCTGTGACGAGAATAAGTATAGAACAACATCGACCGCGCATTAATACAATCCGAAATAAATTAGTGAGAACACTGTTAAGTCTAACGGCCGCCATAATTTGGAAGACATAGCAGTGTCTCAAACCATTTAATGTTTGTAGAAGATAGTCGCGACGTGCTTATTTCGAAAACAGTAATCTAGTAACAAATCTAACTTGTAGTAATGAATACTACAGGATAGATTTTCCAGAAATGGTCTGTAAAAAGATAAAATACAGAAATACGTATTTATACAACTACACTCATGCGTCGTAGCTTATTACATACTTAGTTATTAATGGTAAAATGTTTATTATGAATTTACAATGTGTTTCTTTTTAAAATTATTAAGCAGTATAAAGTTCAAGGTCAAGTATTATTTTCCAATAATATCGAAATCAACATGGACGCGGGCTAATTTCGAGACGTTATACGACTCCTTACTATGAGTACGACGACGATAAAATAAAACGATGTTACTCCTCCGATGATAGAAACCGAGAGACCACATCATCATAGTATAAATAATTTAACAGGTATTTTTAATCTTACACTAGGTGGCCTGACAGACGTTTCCCGGCAAGTTTGAATTTGCCAATATTTCCAATTCTCTTTCCTTCAATGAATAGATAATTCGAGCTAGAGAGGAATGTAGAGTTATGGAGGACTTACACTATTTATTGATAGAGTGTGTCAGATATGAGTCTAGCCTAGTGTCCGGCTAGAGTTTAAATGGAGCTGCCGTAGGGATGGTTCATTAAATTTTATCGGAACCATTTAGCTATGATGCGAAAGCTCTGTTCAAATCAATGTAGGATGTATTAAAATAGTTTGATATATGTGTAGCAATATGTTCAGGATACGATGGCACTGCCATATTATGTGCGTAAAAGTTCTAAAAAGCGAAACAAATCGGGAAATAATGCAATTAAAAAAAAATTGTCCTCTCGATAGGTATAACTGTTTACAAGTGATGAGCTGCACAACGAGTAGCATTAATTTTTTATCTATATCGATATTGATATTATTGTTTGAATGAATAACTTCCACCTACTTTGGTTGCGCAGTGGTAATGAATCCGGCTGCCATGCATGAGGTCTCGGGTCCGATTAGAGCGGTGGTACCATTGAGTCTGAAAATGTGTTTGGCAAACGGCAATAGCCCGCTTTCTATTACGTGGGACCTAAAACCATAGCTGGAGAAATGTGGGTATATAATACACTTCTGTCCACCCTCTCGGACCAACACATATTGTGTCTATCTAATAGTTACGTTTTAGTAGGCGCAAATAAATGTTACGTCTAAAACTTTATTCGTAACTAGCTAACCCGACAGACATTGTCTCCTGTCTTAGACAAAGTGTCAAACCCGCGAGGTTAAAATAGTCGGCAAGTTTTGTGAAATTATCCAATTTTCTACGCAATTTTCTTAATTTTTCTTTCCGTAAGAACCTTCTACAGAGTACCTATAAGAAAACTTAAAAATAAAGATGATTGAAATCGGTAAGGTCATTCTCAAGTTATGGCGTCACCAAGGGAAACAGGGATTTATACGAATATAACTGCTGAGTTTCGTACTAAACGAATTGGACACACCGATAAAAAATTGTCCGCGATCTTGGTACCTCATTTTATATAAATAGTTTTAAGAACAATCTATAACTAACAGCAAGCATTTGAAACCTACAGACATAACTTCAAGATACGTGTTACAAAAATACCTCGCCGTCGTGCTTTTTCCTTTCCTTTCGCCTTAAAATAAAACTTTGTAAAGTCACAGTTAATTCGTAAGTTGGTAAATGTTTTGACCTTATATCAATATTCCCATTATATCTGTTACTTCACATATCGGATAATTACAAGTTCCAGAAAAACGTAAAATTATTAATTAGCACAATAATAACTTTTAAACATTCAGTCAGCTTGTGACCACGGCCGGTGAAACCTGGTCGAAACGTCAAGTAAAAAAAAGGTAAACATTAAACATGATCGCGTTAATACCCGTTACGTATTATATATATAAACTAACAGAATTTTCTGTTCTAAGACCTAAAAGCAAGTGCATATTTTATCAAACATAACAACAGGAATTCTACTGAGAAGTGATTAGGTATTCTCGTTTAGTTATGGTAGGTACACTGCCTAAGTATAAAAACGGTGACATCATTTTCTGGGTATACAATCAAGTACTCGTTTAAATATTGTTTTTTATGTTCCGATAGCTCATAAACTACGCGTCTGTTAAGCAAATATTTAATCAACACTTACTACTTAAGCCACCATGTTGTCCTAATCCTAATCTTAACTAATATTATAAATTAATGTGAATATGAGTTTGTTTGTTTGTTATGCTTTTCGCTTTAACTACTTGACCGATCATCACGAAATCTCGCATACACCTTGCCATGGGTACAGAAAAGGTTATAAGGTACCTCTCATCCCGAAAAAGTAATGTTACAAATCTAACCTAAACTAAATACATTTACGTAAGCGTAGCCTCGTGCAGAATCTAGTTCTATACATTTGTATTTTGATAATGAACAAGTTTAAATACCCTATATCATAAGGCGTTTTACTAAGGTGTTGCACCTATAAGAAGAAAGCTAGGAAGGGTAGAACAAGTTTTACACAATAACTTGGACTAGGCGTAGGAATATCTTTTTAAACGATTAGTTATTAAATCTACGGTGTATGTCGTTTGCAAAATTGCCTCCAACATAGGAGCAATAAGTAGATAGATTTTAATTAGTACTATGTAGTGAAGGGCAACATACCGCGTGATAAAAATAAAGTACCAATATAATAAATTACTGATATTTTGTTATGCAACGTTGTAGGTAAAATCTAATATGTATAGAACTATGCTAGTCTATACTAACTGCCATATACCAATTATAGTTTTAGATTTACTTCAACTATACAAGAGACTTTTGCTCTAGCTAATTTAAATATCCTTATTAAAACAGAGAAAAAGATTTAGTAAACAGCTAATTATTTAAACTAAGTTCTCAGGGTTAGCAGCAAAACAAATGTCAGGAACATTCCAAATATATACGTTAATTGACTTCTCAGAATAGGAGATGAAGCGCTTTACTTAGCTATATACGTTGCTTAATATTGTTACGCCCAGTGCCATTTCTTGGCATTGTGGGAAAGACTCGTCAGTTCCGTCTAATAATTTATTACACCGCCATCTATTGACGTCTTACGGAACTACGTAGTTCGTCGATACGCGAAGCGTAGAGAGAAAGCTGGCACATTCTCGAATCTTCGTACTGTTTACATACCGGGTATGGCGTTACTAGAAAATTCTAGAAACGCTTTACCCGCGTATAAATAGAGCGCACGCGCACCGCCAAGTCAGTTCACAATCGTAAGCGGTCAAGTATACATCGAAGCGAATGGAAGCGAAAATACTACAGAGTTTAAAGCTAGTTATAGTGAAAAAGTGTAGTATACTTTGTGTTGTGTTTTAAATTTAATTGTGTGCTTGAATAAAACGTGTTTTAGTCGGTAATATTGTTTACATTCTTATCCCTCGAACTCAGCGCGTAACAATATAAATATTTCTAAGGTAAATAATAAAGAAGCGAAGTTATTGTTAGCTGACTTAGTTAATGGGCAGATATTTACTTATTGTTACTCGATGTCCAAATACATAGATTCATTCGTGTCTAGACCATATTTATATAATCACTGAAATCACTGAAACTGGTGTCCTTCCATCAAAAGCACTTTGCAGTAGACTACGTGAATCTAGGGTGAATATTTCTAGTATAATATTGTAGGTAAAGAATAATAAAATAATAATAATGTCCTCCAGACCGAATTTCGGCCACGGCGGCCAGTCTTAACAGAGACTGGCCATCTGCGCAGGAGATATTATAGTGCACAAGTGTGTGCGCAAACACAAGTGCACTCTCTGTTCCCTAACTCTCATGATCCGATGGGACGGCAATCCGACACGACCGGAGAGAGATCAGGCGCAGGACCAACGGCTTTACGTGCTTTCCGAGGCACGGGGGTGTCTAACACCGCCAACTTCCTAACTCCGGGCTGCTATTGAGATTTCTTTACAGGAAAACCCAATAGCTTTTTGTTGGCCCGACCCGGGATTCGAACCCGAGACCTCATGCACAGCAGTCGCATTCACTACCGCTGCGCCACGGAGGCAGTAAAATAACATAAGCACAAGTTAATTAACTATACCGGTACCTACTCGTTACAAGTTTTCATTAATAATAGTTACGACTTCAAACAGATTCTTAGATCATACATAACTAATCATAAGTTAGAAATGTATTACTCTCAGTAAAACCGTATAACTGGCGTCCATATTAGTAAAGACTAGATATTGGATTAAACAAATATTTTTACGACGGAATATTTTAATTAGTTTAGCGTTTCAGATAATCAAAGCACTGTCTTTTATACTTGTTACACAATACTTCTATATAATACGTGATACCTACAATACATGTCATAGTCGTTTATATTTATGCGATATTAATGTCATTATTTATGTGGAATTACCCACATTTTATATAAGACGTTATAATTAATAACGATAATGGCTACTATCAATGTCACAATACATATAGGTCAGCTATATCTTTAATAGTCTACTTACATTGTTACAAACTTTCGTTCGTAATCGTTAAGTACAACGTTGCTCAAATTAAGTTGGCTTTAATTTAGGTCGAAACCCGGCTTCCAGATTGAGTAGGTAAATGTCCAAGCCTCTTTTATCTTATCTATAGCTAGCTGCTTGCTTATCTGCTGCGGGCCGGGACTCTTGTCTTATCTGGTACCCACCGCATAACGGATACTGGGAATACCGAATAAGTACGTAGTTTTTGGACGTTTTATTGGCAAAATATTTGACAAGTACTAAATAACTTAGCGTGCGCGTGAAAACCAATGTGAAAGTTGCTTTCTACACAGTTTTTAAAGCCACTTAGTGCTTGAAAAATAACATTGCACCCAATTATTGGTTATTCTAAAACTTTGATAGATAAGTGTCAAATAACTTAAATAAATTAGTATATAAAATAACAAATCGTACAATGTTGCTACGTGCAAAGGTCTACGTACTCAGATGGAGTGCCTTGACACTAAGAAAGTAGATACCTAACTTAAAGACATCTTTATGTAGTTGATATAATATCGTAACTTACAGTTGTTCCAAGTGTACAAGGTGATGGAAGACGTCATGATCGATGTGTTGGATGCGGTTGCGGTACAGGTACAGATACTTCAGACGTCGAAGTCCTTCGAACACGCCTGAATGCAGCTCTCGCAGTAGATTGTCATTCAGGAGCAACGAGCGGAGCGTATGCAGGTGGCTCAGCTCACCAGGTTTGATTTCTTCGATCTTGTTGAAGCGCAAATCCCTGTGGACAAAACATCACGTCAATACCTGGAACTTGATACAGTTGTACTTCCACTCCAATCACATAGCTCCATAAATATACAATCGCTAGTCAGAAACTTGAAAGATATTTATTTTAAAATATTGTTCACGTAGAAACAAAACTTTTATTATATCATCGTGCAGAATATTCGTCACAGAGCAATTAAGCTAGATCGAGTATAGCATACGAGGCACAAGAGCCCCGGATGACATTTTGCCTAGAGTTTAATATCTACTCAGTAAGTTGTAGCTTTAACATCTGCGAAATATCGAATAGGCACAGTTTGTGACATGGATGAACAAACAAACATTCCTTCCCTTTACCTCAAAGGTCAGGTAGGCGCGTGTGTACGTAACGTAATGATAAACGCGTATCATATAAGTATTTAGGCGACATATTACACATACAAATTTGACTTTGTGCAAAATATAGGTATGTATAAACTGCTTTAAAGACGCAAACGAATACTCGTCACAAAAAGGTCTCGTACGGGCCGCAGCTACAAAAGAATCCATTTTTTTATGTTTTGTAGTTACGCAAAACTGTGTGCGTTGTATGTTTTCGACCAGATTGCCAATTTAATGAAAATATAACGAGATGTGAAACCCTTGACAATTTTTATATTTTATTTTTATATTTCTCTACAAACACCTAATAAGTATTATAAAAAGTCAATAGGTAACGAAATAATTTTATTTTTAAGGTTACTTTTACTTAACGAGTTGCTAAGCTATATATACAGCCTTGGCCAAAAGTATTAGGCACCCCCAATATAGTTATCACACACCTGTGCTATTTGAACATTTAAACAATATTCTATAGAACTGCGATACCGGTGTCATAAAACACTATTTAAGACAATAGGCGGCATTTTTTAAGCAGTCGTAAAACATCTGGTGCGTCAATAATAAAATTTTATTTTTTCCAAAATTTATTTTTATTGTTTCGTCAGTTACCATTTGGAAGTCTTAGTGTAAAGACAGTGCATTTGTGGTTTTGTGAATTAATTGAGAAGAAATTCATTTGAAAATGCCTAAACGAAACGAAATTAGTATTGAAAATCGTGTAAAAATTCAACTTTTACATGAGCAAGGCAAGACTCAAAAAGAAATCGCGAAGTTGGTGAAATGTTCGCGATGCGCCGTTCAATCTGCTATCAAACGTTTTGTTGAGACTGGCTCTCATGCAAATAAACCAAGAACAGGCAGAAAACGCGTGACTACTAGCCGTCAGGACAGAAAACTTATCCGAGAGTCTGTGAAAGATAGAAAAAAAACTTCTTCGGAGCTTGCTGTGGCTTTAACTGAAGAGACTGGACATCCCATAAGCGCACGAACTGCAAGACGAAGGCTAGTAGAAGCCGTCTTAAAAGGTTGCAAAGCTAGGAAGAAGCCGTGGCTATCCGCAGACAATAAAAGAAAACGACTTGATTGGGCTCTGAGACACCAACATTTCACAGAAGAGGATTGGTCTAATGTGCTGTGGTCTGACGAATCAAACTTTGAGGTAAGTTTTTTTAGTGAAGTCTATACCACAATGACAACGATCATTGTTGTGTTTGTCTTCAAACTCAAATGTTATAAAAGTTTGTAATGTGTGCTTTTTTTTGGAATCTACAGGTATTTGGAACACCAGGTGTGACGTTTGTGAAGCGACGCAAAGGCGAAGAATATCACCCAGATTGCGTAGTACCAACCATAAAACACGGCGGAGGCAGTGTTATGATTTGGGGTTGCATGGCTGCGGATGGAGTCGGCAAAATGTTTGTTTGCGAAGGTCGCATGAACAGTGAAAAATACATTAATGTACTGGAAACTGCTCTCGTACCTTCGCTTTCGTGTATTTTTGGTGACACTAACTTAAATGGTGTGAAATTCCAACAAGACAATGCTCCGTGTCACAAGTCACTACTACGATGCGCTGGTTTACTGAAAATTGTATTGATCTGTTAGATTGGCCTGCCCAGTCCCCGGAACTAAATCCTATTGAACATTTGTGGAGTATTTTGAAGGGAAAAATAAAAGAGCACTCGATAACATCAAAAACTGCTGTAAAAAATGCGTTAGTGCAAGAATGGGATGCAATTTCTCCAGAGGAATGTGCAAAACTTGTACGTAGTATGCCCCACAGAGTTGCTGCTGTCATAAAATCAAAGGGTGGCCCAACAAAATATTGATGTTTTTACAATATTCTAATGGAAATAAGGTACTGTAATCATTATAATTAGTTTTATTTCTCTCTAAGCCTGAAATATGCAGTAATTTATAGGGTGCCTAATACTTTTGGCCAATGCTGTATTTCAAAATGGATAAGGTTTATTTGCTATTACTACAGGAATAAATTATCTATTCCGTGTTATTATGTCGGTCGCAGGTGTTTTCGGACAGACTTCATGCGTCTTCCATCATTAACATACACGATTATAGTGAAGGAGCTTTGTATGTATTTGTTAGTAGAGAGCTAAGCCGTATAACTCAAACAAGTTGAAAAATCAAAATTAGGTTGTGCAAACAGCCTTAGTTTACTTTCTGAACGTCTTCTTTTAATACCTTATGTGATTAATTAATAACAAAACGCGTCATATCGATTAGCTATACAAATAACAAATATAAAAATGTTTGTATGTAGACATAAAAAAGGAATACTTAACGTCTGTACCTCAACAAAAACCAGTTGGGCGAAACAATTCTTTGTTATTTTTTATTCCAACAGAAACGATTCTAACATATCGCTCGACTTTGATACAAGGTTTGAAACTGGTCGGAAGCTCTCAGGAGCGGGTTTATTATATCTACCTTTAAGTAGATGCAACTTCGAAAGTGCTCAACATAGAACTTTCTTAAGTTCACCTCATTCATAAAAACGATGTAACATATAAGTAGCAGGACAAGGTAGACGGAAGGAAAGATTCTCGCTGAGCTGATCGCTGATTAGATGGATCGGTCCGTCGAGTCAGCGAACAACTGAGTAAAATAAAATCTACGATCATAGTAGGTACTCTGTGAAAATCACTTGTGATCACGATCGCTATTCAGAGACTTTACGACGAGAACGAAAATACCACGTAAACAAATCATACGCGATTAACGTTTTCTAATCTAATAAACAATTTTAAGACAACTTCGGGTACCTACTAACTTAAACCATCAACGTTTATACAGAGCGGACGGCACACTTGAAACGGACAAATTTGTTGAACGTACCTAGTTTATATTTTAAATACAGTCTTTTGGACTTGTTGCCCGAAGACTACCATAAAAGCTTTTTGAACGCAAGCTTCGAACAATATGAAAAGTTTTACTTTGAAATGAAGCGGTGCAAAAGATTTTACGAAGATTCAAAACGACTTTAGCTACACTGCGACATTTCGTTTTCGATATGTCGAAAATGAAATTACACTTTTGAAACGTTCGAGCGTATTGAACAGGACTGTGTACTATTAGATATTTGCAGTACTTTTGACGGCGAATGAGATCCTATCACTTCACGTTTTAACTGTTAAAGAGAATGAATAAATATAATATATAGAGCGACTTGTACACACAGGTAGGACAGGAGGGAAGCTTTTACTACTAACTACATATGTATATACATAATACATAGGTTTTATATGAGTGGTAATAGAATATCATGCTGCATTTGGTTACTTAGTTCCATAACATACCTAGACGTGTATACGTCATATAAATTGTTGGAATAATACTTATTACTTTATTTCGGCCAATTAATATTCATCTACCTACTTATAATAGTGTAATTAATGTGTATGAAGAAATATATATGAATAATAAAAGTCTTGTGTATTTATGGCTACGAGCCCGTACGTCCCTTGACTTTCGCTCCTTTCATTAAGTCGACGGAGCCCTGCTTCGCGGAGCTCCTATTTTTGGGTGGATTTAAGAAGAAACCTAACAAATACCTACTAGGGTGCGAACCTTGAGGGGCGAATGGGCTCGTAACTAAATTTTGTTTTAAAATTTGATTAACTCCTGTCATTACAGTTGATTTCTATTGAATTGATAAGTAAATCGGAGTCCTTTTTGATTATCGCGTAGGTACTTTGCATGTCATTTGTTATTGCAAGTTAAGATTAACTATGAAATGATGCTCGCGACAAGGATGATCGTGACTCGACGATTATTCAAAAAGGCAACGGTCGTATCGATAGAATAAGTAATATACATCTACTTATACCATTATAATCCGTTAAAAGAACTGCGTCTCTACATTTATTCATATCAGATAATTAGGCGTCTCTGAATCAGAAACTAGGCCTCGTTGGGGCTTGACGCAAAAACCACTCAACGGATTTGATGTCACATTTTGATATTCTGGCGTTCAACTTAAAATCTAAGCCGCGTTTCATCTGATTCCGTTCAATAGAACAAAAGTTATTGTGTTCGTATAGCAAGTAACTGTCCACGCGGTCAAAGTCGCAGGCATAATCTAGTAGTTTATATAATTACCTACGATAATTCGAATCTACAGTTATGTGCCTGATTTTTGTATGCACGATTCATGGCATTTTGCCATGAATCGTGAAGCCATTAATAACAACAAGTTGTTGCAGGTACGTAACACGTGAAACCTTATATTTGAAAGGATATTTGAAGCAGTAGTCTAGTTTGAAACAATATACTTGTTATCTGTCAATTGCTGTGCTGCTAATATGAAAACAATTATATCTGGCCGCCGGCGCCGCCCGCGAATCTAATTTATCATAATTCAAGCCTTTCTCTGCGCCATAGGTACAAATAAAAAATGTAGTTCTACAATATTAGTTCATTATTCTGTAGACCAAAACAGCAAGAACTTAAATTATTACTTATAACTTAGTATATCGTTTATTAGTTTAGAGTGATTATGTGTAGATTACTTTATAATCACTCTAAATTAACAAAGTTAGGGGTACAGTTTTAGACACCTCAACATCTCCTTTGTTGTTAATGTAATAATTGTTCTCTTTGATCAAACGCAAATACTGCTGTTACGTGGAATATTTAATTCCAGGTACAACAGAGCCGCCATAACAGTCTATAGTTACTGCTTGCATTTAATATCACTCAGAACACACACTGAAATTATGTTAGCCAACATTACATACGTCACCACAACTGGCAGGCTGTGTTCTTAGAAATAAACTCTGCACCAGGCTGCACAGTTCCATTCATGCTGCGAGTAAAACTTATTATTATCATTAAAACTTTTATAAGCATCAACTCAACATTAATTTAAATGTCGAAATAATAAGGGTAAAAGTAATGGCAAAAGTATAAAGTTGCCGTTGTATAGTAATATATACTTTAAATTGACATAAAACCTTCATGGTGTGAGATTTTCGAGTGAAACTTTTTCACATGATACCTCTATGATTCTTCTCTTTAAAATGTGCAACATTCTATTTTCGACATTCAATTGTTTTTTTATTCAGCTTAGACGGGAAAGAATGATACTTCGAAAATCCGAGTAATTTTTGAATACGAGTTCCGATGCACAACAAACGCGGCAGAAACGGCTCGCAATATCAACGCTGCGTTTGGAGAGGAGACTGCTAATGAACGTACCGTGCGTTTTTGGTTTAAACACTTTCGTAATGAAAACTTTGACTTGAAGAACGAACCACGTGGAAGACCGCCCACACAGGTGAAAATGCTGAATTGAAGGAGATGGTGGAAGCCGATCCGAGTCAAACTACCTAGGAATTAGCGAAATGGTTTAACTTTACCCTACCTACAATATTGGTTCATTTGCATCAAATCAATAAGATAAAAATATATGAAAAATGGGTGCCTTTTGATTTGACTGATCTGCAGAAAGAAATGCGTGTTGAAACTTGTGTTTCCTTGTTGAATTGGTACAGATATGAATGATAATTGGATCGAATTGTGACATGTGACGAAAAGAGTATTATTTACGATAACCGTAAGCGAAAAATGTAATGGCTGACCCTAGGTCAAACGCCGCAACAGTCCCCTAAAGCAGAGCTTACCAATAAAAAGGTAATAGTAACTGTTTGGTGGTCTCTTCATGGTGTTATTCACTATAGCTTTCTCAGATATGGTCAAGCAATAACAGCAGATATTTACTGTGCCGAACTTCGAACAATGATGGCGAAACTGGCAGTCAAACGGCTCCGACTCGTGAATCGATATTCACCATTATTGCTCTATGATAACGCAAGACCTCACACTGGATGAGAAGCCGTTGTAACTCTACAGGAGCTACAGTTAGAAACCATACGTCATCCTCCGTACTCGCCAGTTGCTCCAACGGACTGAAGTATGTAATTGCCGATTTTATGTCAATTCAAAGTATCTATTACTATACAACGGCAACTTCATACTTTAACCCCTATTAAATATCTATATCGTTAAGTAGTAGGTTGAACAAATTAGCTATCTTGTTTGCTATATTATATGTATAACAATCATATTTTAGTACTAAATATAAATAGCATTGATTATGTATCCAGGGACTCATGTAAATAATATTTATACTTTTGCTACATTTGCACTTAAGAAACAGAAGACCATGTCTTATAAAATATAATATATATATATTTATATATATTCGAAATAGATTGCCGATCTAGTCTAGTAAACTTTAAATGTAAACTGGAATGCAATTTATGTTTACATTTGGTGTTTATTTTAAATTACGCGAATACCATTTCTGATGTTTATGACACTAACTAAATCGGCAGTTTATTTTGAACTGTTTATATTAAGAGAATTGTCAGGAAAGTACTTTGCAAAAATGAACGAGCGAAATGTCAGTGTTGAAATTCAGATGAACCGGTTTAAAGACAACTTAGGTTAGACGCGTGCAACATAGGTCTTGTCTAATGTAGTCCAATTTTTTTTTTTTGACCCATGAAAATCCTTTATGGATACCCCCTTCCCCGGGGTGGGAAGGGTGGTTATGTGAGACTCTCCGCCCCTGAAGGGGGTCGGTATACACACTAAAAACCTGGGGTGAGCAGTCCCTCCGCTGACGGAGTGGGGCGGGTTGGGGTCGCGTTAGCAATCACCTTCCCCCCGGCGGTTGGCCCGGCTGATGGTGACCGGGCCTCAGCACCTATGGAGGGAAGGCCTTGCTCACCCCAGACGTGTGGGGCCGTGCAAGCCGGTAGAGAGTCCCCCGACTCTGTACCAGTGACCCCACTATACAGGAGCGAAAAGGCGGGCAAATCGCCTCCTTCTCGCTCCCGTCCGTCTGCGCCGGAGAGGGTCAGCGAGGAGGTTGTTCTCCCTGACCCTCTCCGCGGTCTCCTTCTGCGCCATGACAGCTTCGCAGAAGGAGACCACTGCCTGCCACGACCTCTCGCCGCCGAGCATGGCGTTGATCACGCTCGGCAGGGAGAGATCTCCGCCTATTATGGCCGAAAGCGTGTGCCGCTGCGGCCCCCACGCGGCACACACCTCCAGCGTGTGGAGCGCCGTGTCTTCCGGCGCTCCACACTCGTGGCAGGCCGGGGTCGCCTCCCGTCTCGCGATCTGGTGCAAATACTTTCCGAAGCATCCGTGCCCGGAAAGCACCTGCACCAGACGGAAGGTCAGCGACCCGAATCGCCGCCCTATCCATCCCCGGAGGATCTCCGCCCTATCATCCCTATCGTCCACTATACCAAGTCCTACCAAGTCGTCGACAGAGCTATGAAATAACCTAGGTAGAATTTATACTTCTTAGAGTATCCTCTCTATAATAAATACAGCACATATATGTTCTAGTTTACGCTGTATGACGAAGTTTCTGCAAGGGACGTAAAGATGAATAAAGGGTAACTATATCCTCTGTTACACTAACAGCGAGAGTACAGTTTACAGACGGTTCAATAGATGGTAAAACTTACAAAACTGTCTGGTTAAGTAACATAATAAGAAACGAACATAATATTATGCCAAGTAACTAAATAAATGTACCGTGTCTTGGCAATCGCTTCGATTGGGTAAAATTAAACGCTTTTATAAATTTTAAGTTATCTGCCATTTGTATATGACGTACCCATTAAATTGTAAAAAATATTGTATACTATCCTACAATTGTTAACGAATGGGTAAGCTCTGATAAAAGAAAAATATACTACGCCCTCGATGACTTGAAATTGAAATATAAAATATAACAGGAACATTGAAGTGTATTTGAATACCTGAATGCAGCAAACACTTTACGATTTATTAATTTACGATACGAACGATTTTTTAAATAGTAAGCCTTTCCTTTAGAAATATTATTTGAAACTCAGTTGTTTCACGTCGACGCGTAGAGTTAAAATTAAAATTAAACATTATTATTACCGCGGCGGTTTGAGAGTACATGTATTTACACACCAAAGTCGCCGCCCCGCCGACCTATGTCGGCAACTTTTTGTCGGCGGGCTAGTTGGCGGCTTCACTCATCGCAAGTCGGAAAACTTTGTCGGCGGCTCGTCATGAGGAGTTTATTTGGCAGTTAGTGATTCTTATCATCTCAAGGATAATTCAGTAAATAAATTATAAAACATGGACGATGACAGTGATCTGTTGATAGCAGTTTGTGGAGTGATTATTGCTGGAGCCCTCTAAAGGGAACGAACACGTCACTATTGCTCGAATGATGCCAGGCAACTGAGCGCTTGCGTACGTAGGCCCCCGACATGGCGCCAGCATGTCGGCGGGCAACTCGCGCGGGTGCATGTTGCCGACATGATTATTTTCATATAGGCCCCCGGGTTGTGTCGGCGTGGGCTGTGTCGGCGCGGGCTGTATCGGCGGGTCGGCGACTTTGGTGTGTATTGCGCTGTACATTGTCACGGGACTTGATATTTACTACTAGGCTTTTATGATGTAACGCTCACAGCACGACGCCGACTCGGCGGCTGAAGCATCAAACGAGAGTAGCGTCGTCACGCGGCGTGACCTCCATCACCTAGACCTTTTCTTCGACGAAAATCCATTTCGGACGTACCAGACATCGGACACTAACCACCGTGACAGTACCGACGCGGTGACGGGACAAATCCACGTTGTGTCTCAAGAGAATTATGAATAGATCCCTTTGAATACGCACATTGGTCTTGCATGATTGTCATGACAAACATGTCATGTCGCATCCCGTGACTTGTCACAGAGAAGTGCACATTCTTAAATACATAAGTAGGTATTTGCGTTGCCATCTTAGAAGCACGAGATCACAAGTAGCGATTTGCTAATTTCATTTAGCATGCTACTAGCTATAACATAAGTATAAGTATCCTCAAAGACCAAATTTACATGATTAGGTATACGACGACTTTATTTTAGTGATCCACGCATAGTCACGACACGTAATAGTTAAGGAGAAATTATATACCTAACAAAGTATAGCATTATGTGACATGCAGAAACACATGTCACATGACATCTATGTCAAAACCGTCGTGTCATAAAATAATATTCTTTCATCTGATAAATAAAGTGCCTAACTAAACGAAGTGAAAATTTGAACGGGATCCTAATTAAAAGTCAGTCAAAGTTCCTGTTTTGCCTTGGAAAGGCAAAACAACTTTGAACCCATTCATTTTGTTCTTTCGCCATATCATTTGTAGATCCAAAATAGTAACAAACTACTTTCCGTTGTCTCTTTTGAATGTAGCCTTTGTTCACGTTTCTCGACAAAGCTCGGTTCATCATTTACCTATTCAGAAAATATAAAAATTTTCGTCTATTGAAATTGTAATAAAATATATTGTCCTGTTATATAAAGAAAGCGTCTGCTCACTACTTAATATAGAGAGAAAATAAACTCATGTAATATGATAGTAGTCACGTGAGTAAAGTAGGACGCGTTGAGAGGATTATTATCAGTATTGCGAATAGCGCCGACTTCTAGAAGGTACTTCACGTATAACTGCATAATTGAAGCCACACCAATTAATGAATTTCTATGAATATAACAACATGCTATAAATATGAAAATACAATTTATATTAGGTACACATACAATATTAACTAAATAGATGTATACACAAGTATATCTACACAAGACCAATCGTATATCACGAAATCAATCATATAATACATGAAAGGTGTTATAATATAATTATTATAAGGTGTTAGAAGCACGGAGTCAGGCACTGTGCCAGACACATGTGTAGTCGGCAATAGGCTCGTTCCTATAACATGAGACCTAACATATGTATAATTGGAAAAATATGGTTGTAATACACCTTTTCTTTGTACGTGGGGAAATGCGCCTGATGCATACCCTCTCGCCACAAGGGAAGACGACAGGGTTACGTCCGGCTCTCCTGTACTTTGGGCCTACGGACCAAAACCCCACGGTGTGCCTACTCGCTGCCTTGTATGGTGGATGGGCCGCTGGAAAAGTGACTACCTTATCGACCCATCCAGCAGACTACAACTCCTGGGCGACGCCCCGGCAATACAGAGGGCGTCGGACTGAGTCAATGGCTGACGGACGGGAGATGCGCGTTCTTCCGCCCGCGGCTTTCATTATGGCGGCATGAAGCGCGCGAACGCCCGCCTACGCCGCTACTTTCCTCACGGATCTGCTCCGCCGCCTCCTTCTGCGAGATGACGTCCTCGCAGAAGGTTGCGACCGCTACCCACTTCCTCTCGCTGTTGACCATGGCTTTGATCACGGCCGGCAACGCGAGGTCTTCACCCACAACCTCAGTGAGTTCACGGCGCTGCACCGCCCAAGCAGGACATTGCTTGACCGTGTGCTGCGCCGTATCCTCTTCACACTCGTAATGGTGGCAGATGGGACTCGGTTCCCTCCTAGCGACCGTGTGCAGGTATTTGCCAAAGCAACTGTGCCCTGACAACACCTGCACCAGCCGGAAGGAAAGGGTCCCATGCTGCCGCCCTGCCCACTGCTCCAATACCGGCTAGAGGGCCCCAACGGTCTTTAAACCGGCCAGGGGCGCCTCCAGCCGCGCCTTCCACTTACCAATCATGCCCTGGTGGGCTCGACCGCGCGTTTTCTTTATCACTGCCGGGAGAGGACTACAACCCGTCTCCTCCCGCACCTCCTCACTTATTGTGAACACTTCGGCGAGCACTTCTACCTCTAAATCCCACGCGGGTGTCCTGGCCAACGCACAAGCTGCATCAGCTGACACCGTGCGGTAACCTCGTATGACCCTGACTGCTATGATTCTCTGCGGTCTCCGCAGAAGAGTCTTGCACTGAGCGGTCAGGGAGTCCGCCCACACTGGAGCGCTGTAAAGCGCCATCGACTGGATAACCCCCATGTAGAGTCGCCGGGAATCAGCACTGGGTCCGCCCAAATTTGGCAATAGCCGCCCAAGGGCGGACGCAGTGCCGAGAAGCTTCGGGGCGAGCTGTCTGAAATTCTCGTCGAAGTGTCACCTTTCGTCCAGCACAACGCCCATGAAAGACCAGGGCCTCCGTCTTGCTAATAGCCACCCGCAAACCCAGTGCCTCGATACGCCCTACCCCCGGGGAAACCCCCACGGGCTGTGACGAGGGTGTCGTCAGCATAACTGATGCCACTCAACCCGGAGAGAAGGACAGCAATGTCAACCTCTTTGAGACGAGATTTAGTATATATTCTTAAAAGGCTAACTCCTCCAACTAGACAAAATGTTTGTGTAGTTAGCAGTGTATATAGAATTCCAAAGACGAACAAACAGAAAATCAATGTCTTAGCCAATTGAGCCACAAAATTGTCGGTACCTACTTACTATAATAATATATCATGCTAATGACGCTCTGAAGGAGTCTGAGCCACGAAAGCTCGCGTAACAAAGTAGCAATAATTATAGACTGGTTAGGGAAAATTGTGCGTAAATTTCTGTATGTATTCTTTCATTTAAAAAACCAGTGCTCGCTCTATAATTCCTGAATTGTACCTAATGCAGGCTTTGTCATTTGTCATGTTTGTGAATTCTCCTACGAGACACGTGGCACGGGGGACCATACAAACATTCAAACAACCGACACAAATAACATCCAGACTCGGAACAACCATTTGTGGATCATACAAATGTTGTCTCCTGTCGAATTCACAACACTTAGGGAAAGGGCAAGGCGACCACTTAGACCACTACGCCATACGTGCAGTCAAATTATTTATGTAATCTACGAATATCAGTTTATTATCTAAAGTTGAATACTTTTGTATTTAACTTCAGATAATGAACCAATCAAACCTTTGAAGGTTTGACAGACTGACCCAATTAAATAACTGCGTACAAATTAGTAATAACATTCTTTCGCTTTATAAAACCCCGTATTGGTAATTTTGCGACGATATTTTCGGGTGCTTGTGAACTCTGCTAGCTCGCACTTTTTGAGCGTACTACACATTAGTTCTCTCTGTTTAGGAACTGGTTATCTAGAAAGCGCTATACAACATTTATTTTACGTTAAAGTTTGTATTTAAATATTTAACTTATTGCGTTTGGCGCTTTCGGCGATAATAAATTAAATGATATTATCATAAGGCGCAAGATAATTGAATGCAAGTTGGAGAGTGGCATTGTCTTCTAACATAATTCTAAGTGTTATTGAATCGTGTTAACAAAATACCAACCAGATTATAACTTTAAATAAATGGACCGACGTTTTCAATTATTTGGTGACAGCACGAGAAAGCCAGGCCTCCAGAGAAGTACATTGCATGGTTGACTAAGTGGTTTGAGTGATTGTCAATCCACGCGTCTGTAACGAGTGGATTCTAGCGCCACACGGGACGAAAATTTATGTAATCAGCAAATAGTTGTTACGCGTCCGGGTGTTCTGTGTCCTTTGTCTGAGAAGCTTCTCGAAACACAGTCATTTTTGCAAGTTACTTAAAATACTTTCTTACCGGAATCCAACATAGGCGTTAATACTGTTATTGTTTCG
The DNA here is from genome assembly GCA_930367265.1 of Catocala fraxini. NCBI lineage: Eukaryota > Metazoa > Arthropoda > Insecta > Lepidoptera > Erebidae > Catocala > Catocala fraxini. Next base: position 16,713,780 of record OV884024.1, read on the forward strand.
CCCAATAAGGCAGAGTCTTAGATTGCTTTCATTCTAACATCAATGATCCTTTTTCTTTGCTTACTATCTTAAATTCCTATATCCTCACCTAGAATATGTGTCACATTCCAGGTGAGGTGACTATCAAGTACTAGGCCAATATATTTTTCGGAATTCACCTTCGTTAACGATTCGCCATTTATGTTTAGCGGTTGTGTGTTGTGCGGTGTTATTTAAGATGTTTAAATCATCTTGTGTTTGCTTTACAATTTGTTGGATGTCTTTGTTACAGTAGAAGATACTGTAATTGTCGGCGTATAAGGTTACATCTTCTGATAGATTCATGTCGTTAATGCTATTAATATAAATGAGGAAAAGCAGAGGCCCGAGAATGGAACCTTGTGGTACCCGGTAGATATGTAATAGATAATATTAGGTAAGGTAAAGAAGAGACATCTCCACTAGTAATTTAGTTACACAAGACCTAGCGCAACGTTCTCTGATCACATCGGAGAGATTCTGAGAAAAGGCTAGGTTAAAAATTCTAAAACCGTCAAGCGAAGCCATAAGGGAAATGCCAGAAAAGTGGCAAATTGAATTCTATAGTCTCTGGCTTCCCCTCTAAAACATACACACGAAACTATGTATAAATCATTACGGTCATTAAATTTTGTTGTTCGAATGGCGAGGCTCAAATAGTAAAAGAATAACAGGAACTGACTTCAGCCGTGTGTAATTGTAACATTTTATTTCATAGAGAGATTTCATGTTTTATGTTCTTTGTCACTTAAATGCTTTTGTTACTTTCACAATAAACTGTCGGCATAAAACAATACAGTTAATTCGCATTGTCTCTTTATATGCTTTCCAACGAAGCAGCTTTTTAACTATAGAATACCTACATTACAGTATTACAGATCCCACATCGAATACCTTGGAAAAAAAATATATTGCGGTAATTCCTTAAAAAATGTATTCCCTCGAAAAAATAAAGACTATAGATTGTGGTGGAATTTGGGTTAAAATTCAAACATTATTTTTCATTACACGTTTATTTTTTAATATTTTGTGTATGACTAATATGAAATATACCGTTCTTCTTTATACTGATAACTAATTGCTATAACTAATTGCTATGACTTCAGATGAACATCAAAACCTGTCCGATGGGATTTCTGTCCTAAATACGGACCTAGTCGCGATAAAGGTATAGTTACGAATATAATTATAGCTTGCCTTTAAATCTGGACATTATTGTAGATATACAAGCATCGTTTCATAAGCAGATTGATCGCTCGAATACCGCCGCTACGGATCGGTAGGTCATTTAAGTCGTATTTAGCTTGCACAGCTCTAAACTTTAGTTATAATTATATAAAAATGCCTATCAGCTTTTAGACGTTCAAGTCTTTGGTCCTTTTAGATAGCTATAATACCGCCATATAGAACAGATTCAGTGCTGCTGTATAAAGTTAGTAAATGGTTCTGTATCTTTGTAAACTTTGCTTGCAAAAAATTCAGAAACACAGATGTTTTTAATTCATGTATCCATTAATTAGTGTAAATAAACATCATCAATGCATATAAAAGAAATACAGAATTTTCATATCATCACATTTATGTGATCTATATATAAAACTCTTCCGTTACTGAGTGACTGACAGACAACGCACAGCCGAAACTACTGAACGCAAGAAGCTGAAATTTGGCATGTATGTTCCTTGGAGAGTGTAGGGGAGCACTAAGAGAGGATTTTTGGAAATTCCACCCTAAAGGGGTTGAAAGGGGTGAAACCCGATATTCACATGGGAACGGGACATATGCGGATGAAACCGCGGGAAAACTACTAGTGCTGTATATAGTATGACAAGCATTGGCATAACTTCATGTTTCGCTAAGCACGCTTGTCAAGCGACTATGTGATTACATTCATGTTCGATCCGACATCAAAATGTCACTAATACCTACCAACAGAACAATAGTTAAAACTTCGTTATTCTAGTGATTTTATTGGCACTGAAGGGTATTATACAAAACGTTAGCAAAGTAAATGCGTGACAGCGCATTCGGTAAAAGCCTCAGTGTAAAACCGGTAAATTTTTATGCCGGCTTTGAGTTGGCTTCTCTTTTGAAAAAAATGTTAGATAAAAAGTAGATCTGGCTGTGGTCAGGTATTAGGGCAACCCATACCTACTATCGATTGAAAGGATTGCAGAACTATAAACTGTTTCAGTGGTATTTGTATGGACAAACATTACATCATCTTGTGGTTTCTGTTTTGGTCTAACGTTTTAATGAGTACAGAATTGTACAGTTTAAGTAAAATTCTGTGCCCTGGAAAATAAAGATGGCAATGAAGCTGGCCCAAGGCCAGGGCCTACCATCTCTTCATTAGGTATACAGTCAATTTTCTAGGCATACAAATAAAAATTATTTCAGTGATGAGACTTATGCTAAGAGCTGCAGTAATGCTAAACTTCGTAGGATTAGTCACAATGTTGACAGGATCACACAGGATCACAGACAGGATCCTAATCCTGAGCTCTTACGTCAAAACATAATATGTACTTTGATTTAAGCAACTTACCCGTCTAGAGTTATTACTCTCAATATCAGCATTGGTGGTATACCCAAAATAGTGCAATCAGGTGATGAATGATATAAATATTTTAGATTAATTTATCTATTATAAGATGTCTCATAATCACATAGACTGACGTTAGAATTTATTAGCCTTGGATGTGTTATCGTACAGATATGATGCCTATATAACAGGGCACTTGGTGGAATGATCTTAGCAGAAGACTATGTTCAATAACAATTTTCTCAACCTTTGGCATGGCAAATTTGCCGAAGTAACCAAAAATTACACAATTTCGCCTCTCTGCCACTCTTTGTCTAAAATAAACTGCCTTCAATTATACGCAAATAACAAGATGTCATACTTATCTTGTCATATAAAATTGTCTTGAATCTAGCCAATTATGAAATCACGGCAACGTAGGTACATTGCCGAGAAATTGGTGAATATCCATGAAAACATACATATTGAATAACTTTTAAAGCTATTTACTTTGCAGTAGCAATAAATACGTATTTTCATGTCTCTTTGCGTTATAAAATATTTCACATAATTTAATTAATTTTCAAGTAAATATCGTAGCACGAAACGTGTTGTGTTGTTAGTATTATTTTACGCAAAAGTGTAGAAAAGTGAAGAAGTTTAAAATTTAGCAGTTGGAAGTCTACAAATCTAAAAAGATTCCAATAAAAGCTCGCCGCCGCCTTCAGCGTCTAATGGATTGGATCTACTTTTTTAATACCTATTAGACGGTGGAAACCGAAGAATTAATGAAATATACTATACTAATTTAAATGATGCTATCTCATAACTTATAACACAACATATATTTTAATATTATAGATATTGTTATTTGTTTATTGTAAATAAAGCATAAAAATAAAACTACTCAAACTCTACTACTAACTCGCTAAATTCTGTCTCGGCCTACAAGACGGTGATTGTGGCCACTTGGTCCGCTTGATAGCACACGCTAAATCAGAGAACACAGAAATAAAGTTTTATTTCTGTGTCTGTGTTTAAATAATTCACTTTGCCGATACAAACTGATATTATTGTCTTGCCGATACTAAGTGTAATTATTACTTGTACAAATTATTGATATAACTATAAATCTCAGCTCTGAAGTGTCCGACAAAGTTTAAAACGGCATTTAAACTATCATCACTTTCTGAACAATTTGCAATTAAAATAAATACATTAAGATATAAATTTAAAGAACGTAACTGTATCAGTCTCTTGGTTCCAAACAAATAATACTCAATTAGTTGACTTCTACGGTTAAATTCAATAAGCTATAAAATCTTAAATCTAAGTTTGTTATAAAAAGAAATGGTAGCGTAAAGGCTATTCAGACACAGTAATCGTGTGTTATAAAGACAAAAATGTTTGAAAAATTCTCAGCTACTTCTAAATTAATTAATGTCTATGAGAGTTGGTTATGCTTGTTGTTATTGTTATGACGTTAGCTACTCGGTATTATTACTTGCTTGCCTTTATGTTTTTGTAGCGCGCCTTTGGCTCATATTCTTAATACAAATCAAAGTTAAACATATATTGAAGGTGTAGTATTTATTTCTCTATTATATTTTGTGACTAGCTTTTGCAGGCTTTTTAATGACTTTAAGTCATTTACGTGAATCACACTACATATGCACTAAATTTTACTGACGTTCAGGCTGTTTGCAAGTCGACACCAAAACATTAAATAGTTTAAAAATTGTGGAACATGTCATTGTTTTTGTTACAATTTGTTAACGGTCCATTTTTGAATATATTTACATATTATAAGATGGCAGTCAGCTGTGGAGGCTTGTTGCTATGACAATTTAATAACTTAGTGTCACACGAGCTCACCGGAGGGATCGATGGATAAGGTATAGGTATGTAGTGCCAAGGGATCTACGATACGTTTGATCACAGGTATATCCATTATCCTCTTTGATGCACTGACGATGGCCGCCGACCATAACTATATTAAATATTACTACCAGTATCAAAAGCTGGGACTCGATATTCAAAAGATTGTTACTTTGCAATTGAAAATTTGTGTAGTTATAAATATACTGTCACGGTCAAAGTATGACGCTTTTGCTTTTCTTTAACATGAGAAAGATTTCAGATAGACGTTACTACAAAATCAGTTACAATGTTACTTACCATATCCTATTTTTAATAATAAGCATAACGTATTGTACTAAAAATGACTATTTATATTTAAATCTGTTGTAATTATGAAAGCTTGTGAACAGAAATTGAAGCACTATTTAGTTAATTGCATGTTGTACCGGTAGTTGCCCTAAGGCTACATACACTTTGTCTACAACTACATCGTCTGTTTCCACACATCATACAGACATCCGTGTGATGTGTCAGAGCAGACTATGCGGTTTGTTTGTGATAAGTCGAAAGAGACGACATATTTTCGCGTAGCGTCCTCAATATTAGATAAGTTATATTCAAGTATTGTTAATGAGATAATTCTGCCAAGTAACATTCAACTTGCTCCCTTTGCAACGTGAATAAAGGACAAACCCACACGCTATTGTAATTTATAGTATTAGTAACAAAGTAATAAAATAAGACATATATTTTAAAACAAAGAATTTAAAAAATAAGCTTGTATGTAGTTTAGAAGGAGTCGATATCGTGTTTTCTTGTTCCAAAGTTTAATGGATTCGACGAAGTTGCGTAAAGACTTCTACTTGCGTTTTATCTTTTTATCTCTATGCATGCCCGTGCTGTCACATACAGAGATAAGACAAGCATTCCTAAAAGTATAAGTACCTGCACCAAACACGGAAATCATTTTATTCCAACACTTTAAGCTATTATTATCTTTCCTTTGCTAGGTTAGACTTACTAGGTTGGGTCTATTTTACTTAAGTACAAGCTGAGGACAATAACACGTGTTGTACCTATGAAAACCTTTGTCGTATACAGATGTTGATGTCGCAATTTTGAAATATAAAATAGATATTCCGTTTATATTTTATGTTTGCATAATTTCTGCTGTACGAGCTCCCAGACAAAGCAAAAGTGTAACTTGAGCCGTGCCATAGGAGCTCGCTCCTAGAATTTCCTCTTGTATTGAACACTCACGCAAAGAGTACAGTATATTTTAGTCAATTTTACTATCTTTCACTCCATTTTTATGTAAGTCTACTGAATTCACTTAAAGATATTATGTCTATGCTTATAATTAACATTATATTTCAAATAACTGCCTCTGCCAACTTGAAGCTCAATAATTCATACATATAATTAAAACTATCTTAATGCAAAAGTGAATTTAATGATGAATAGAGTACCTATTGGAAAGTCATATTATAGTCTCATGCCTGTGTCTCCAATGTGGTGGAATGAGAGACTCAGCTTGAGAGTTATGCTTCTTGGTGTCACGTTATAGGTAGCGAGCCTATAGCCGTATACCTGGCACAGCTCGACACCGCGCTGCTTCTAAGAATATCTTGACAGAAAACCCAAATAACACTTTGACTCAGGACTTTAGATCACTTTAACTTGCGAGCTCTTATACAGCACTCACATACACTACCACTGCGTATTAGACCTACGATGGCATCTGATTTGTTGAAAACGTTGCTGTTGTGTTTTTCTTTTAAGAAGACTTTCTAAGAAAGTCTTTCTAAGAAAATTCATATTTTTTAAAAGGGCATATCTTTGTGTTATTAATGATAACCTACATACTAACTCTTTTGGCAAACCTACTTTTACAAATAGATATATGTATATTCAAAAGGAGTGGTGTACATTTTGCGGTCATTTAACAATGCTGGCGAACCGATTTTCATTTGAATTATTACAAAGATATACAAATCTTATCTCGATATTGACATCACAAATCTCTTAAACCTATCTGGATTTCGCTATAATTACTCAACTAGGGACCTAACGAGGCCCTAAAGTTTAATTAGTTACATAAAATGCATTTATCCTTTGTCTTGAGAATATGCAATACCCGATCTGATATTAGCAAATACAATGGATTACTTTATCGCTTTGTTAACGCAAGAACTGGACTAAGGTATCGTTGAAACATTAACCTTCTATTAACAATGTACCACATGCTTACACACAAGCAATCGAACCTAAACGTTCGTGGTCTAAAAATCAAATTAAAAGATAGACAATGGGCGATGGAGAGGAACGTTTTAAAGGAGAAGCTCAATGACCGAATCTGTAAAACAGATTGAGCTCAATACTACATAAGATGGCAATAGTTAACGTATGCAATAAATCTGGTAGAGTGCGTCTTATTTACAAAGCAGGTATCACTATACACCAGCAGCGCACTAATCGAACCAACTTTATAATAGTCAAAGCATTAAAATGCCAAACGTTTCAGGTAATTGGATGCAATTTACCTAAAGATATTTTTCAAAGGACAGCGCCAATAAGACCGTTCTGCTTTCTATTAGGATATTGGTATTAAATTTCATATAAATTTGTTCTAGTATTAACGTCTTCCACGAAACGGAATATTAATACCGTAATTGCAAGACTTACAGAATTAATGTCTCCTTGGGAAGAAATTTCCATCTGTAGAAATATAAATTTGTACCTAAAAACTACATACTATAAACTAATCGGTGATTTGCTGTCCCGACTATGCATAGCCGCACCAAACGATGATGTAATAAACTGATTTAATCAGACTATAAATTATTCATGTCAATGGCAACGCTATTTTTGAGTTCATTGTGGTGGACGCGACAAAGCCTGGGCGCGCCAGGCGCTCCTAAGTTATGCTCCATAGAGCTGTTATCAATGAACAACTAACAGAGCCATACAACACATCTATCTTTACCTCGATCGTCTATACATCTGTGTTATTGTTTCATTTATATAATTTTATTTTGTGAGCGTAGTCAAGAGACTAAGAAAACAGACAGAACTAAGCCTAAATAAGTGCTATTTCTCTTTTATTGTCAAATGTAGTGTTCCTTTGTTTTGATATAGAATGATGGCGTTGCTAAGCTTACAATTCCTGCTTACGGAGAATTGTAAACGCTCTACATAAAAACGCAATATCAAAAATTGGATATTGTAGTTTAAATTCTATAAAATTGTAAAAAAGTATTTATTACGCGGAACAATTCCAGTCAGGGAATAGACAAGGAGAGAATATTTAAGCGCAGCGGGAATATAGTGTATATTTTTGATAGACAAATTTATTATTACGGAGTACTAGTTACCAATGAATATATACCTATAGATATTTTTGTATTGGCTATCGCCAGTTTTCAAAGAAATGACGTCATGGACATGATAGGCAGCAGGTCGAATATCTGACCGACTTTTTGACAGGTTTTTTGTATCGTGACTTCGTAAGTTGTCATCAAATTTATCATCACCTAAGCAGACAACTATTTTCTAAAAGGTGAGTATATTATTAGTAATAAAACATTTTAAAACTAATTAATCTAATATATATTTACAAACTTATTAAAAAAGATAACATAATTACGAAAACACTAATAATTATAATACTAAATATTTACAAAAATGGTTTGGGCATTGTACAATTCGTCAGCATTGCTGTTAACTTGTAACGTGCCTAGTAAAATGGCAGCACTGCCACGTTGAATGGCAATGCTGATTCTTTGAGCCAAGAAAAGATCAGCTTTCTGATCACGCGAAACGTCGATCAGGCGTTTTGCCATCCCTCTGTAGAAAATACGAGCGCTCGGCTCCATGAACCTAAAGTATTATTTTCCAAAAGATATTGATTAGAGTTTTATGTTTTCTGTAATTGTGGTAGTCATTAAGCACTTAAATAATATAGGCATAAAACATATTTTCTATTTTTAGAAGATTTTGTCGACTTCTTGATATTGTTTAGACATTTATTTTGTTGAATTTAAAACGACTGCAGTTAAGAAATATTTGGTAATTTATAAATAAATAAATATGTGTAGTTTTGAGCAATTTTTTCTTTTTGTAAAAATTATGGCACCGCCTAGAGCAAATAGAGCGCAGTGGTAGTATAACCGACTGTTATGCAATAGCTCTCGTGTTAAATTCCTCTGTCGGTAACGTGTCATTGGGACAGATGCCAGATATATCTGTCGGAAAATTATTAGTAGCAGCATGCAGTTTGAAAGCCTTGTAAACACGACAACAGGCTTGCTCGCTTTTACGTGAAACTTAAAAATGTATGTAGTTGCCATAATGTTGGTGAAATTCACCTCTACCTTCTCTTACGGGGAAATATGTTTACGTAGTAAGGTTAAAAGAAATACATTGAAATTGCCTCAAATTGACTTTGACACATGACCGGTAAAACGAACCTGGACAGATACTAATAGTATTTATTTTGACGAATTTACCTAACAGTAACTGTTAAGAAAACAGCAATATATCGCAATAATTTAAATCAAGACGTTTCATTAATATAAAATTAATACAATAATCTAGCTAGATTAAAATGTTGTATAACATGAATTATTACATAATATTATATTATCAAACAACTTTTAATAGCAAATTCAAAGATAATTTTTTTACTATGTTTCACGATTCTATGATGTTAGGTATATGTTGATGTATGAGGTCACGATTCGTCGAAATAAGAGGCGGACTGCGACAAAATTTAGCTTTTCATGAGACAACAAGAAAAACAAACATGAAGATCTTTTAACTAGTAAAACAAAAATTATGCAGTACGGGAGGAGTTGAACACCAGTTAACTTTATTCTAGGAAGCAAATAACCAAAATAATTGAGGATAAAAGTAAACGTCAAGAACAGTAAGGATACTGAGATTCATGTTGTTGTACTTTATGAAATTAACAGAGTTTCACTTCAATTTGGAGTCAAAGTTCAGCATTCAGGTGCCAGCTGGACAGACTGGCCAGCAACGCAACGGGATAGAAACAAATGAATAGAAGGTAATTCATTTTAGAAAGTTACTATTAAATTGCCTGCCTCGTTGTTGCAGTCAAGAGTAGGTACCTGTGTCAAAACAAACTAGTTTACAAGTCCTTAACTGTTTTGCATGGAACTAAAATTTATTTTGTAGAGCGTGGACGTCACACATCTATTATCATATTTCAGCCAATAGCAGTACAATAATGTCTGTGCTCCTTGGTGGTGAAATTCTGCTTTGTCAGGCTACGTCAATTCTAGATGTATTCTTTTGTTGAGTTGCATATTAGCGTCGCATTCATGACGTGTATTATGCGTTCATCTACCAAACTACGCATAAAGGAAATTACTTGTGCAGATACGAGCCGTACCTATACAATAAATAAAAGTCTGCGCAAGTTGCATATTGTACCTACTTTTTACCGAGCACATAATGTCAATTAGTATGCTTTTTCCTCTAGGCCACTTTTTTGGACCTGTTGCTACTGTATACAAATTAAAAAAGTTTACTCCAAAAGCTGTATAACGAATGATGTCGTATCGAATTTCTTAGACGGGCAGGTATTACAAAGTTGTCATTATTATATAATAGAATTACACATCATCAATTTTCACTTAGTTACTATGGACCAAAGACCCATACTTTGGGTAGGGAAACCAAGTCAAAATTAACTATATCGTATTGATTAGTCATAATCATCGATGTAGATACTAATAATCGATTAAGTATAATTACCCATCATATCACAATAGAAGACAATGACATGCTTAAATATCATCTGATATTTTGAATGTCCGATCACGAGTATACAGCAAACTTTACATACGATTTTAATATTTATATTTCAGAGACTAAACGTTTCTGAAAAACGTCAAATATAAGAAACACATAAATAGGATTAATAATAAAGTATAGGCGTCAATTTATGTAAGTACATGGTAGACTGCTTCGTTAGTCCCGAGACGTGAGTTCACGATTATGTGTAGCGTCGATTATGATGTCTCGAGCTAGACAAAACAAAGTATAATCAGGTTTTCTTTTAGTAAATTGTTAATTATAGCGTGGAGTCTGCGATGTCTGTGCTGACCAATGTGGAAGCAGTATATCCTGCCTATCCGGGTATTGCAGACATCAATCTGTATGTATGTGTCTAAGCCATTTCTCATCTATCAACAGAATGCAAGTGCAATACAGTCACCTGTCACGCCTACCTGATATGGATATAGATCTATCCTACTCCTTGCCCAAGTTTAAATCTATATTGGTCGACAAGTTGATGTAGAATTGAATTAATTTATTAATTTAATGTACTCTAATTTATTTCAATTATCTTTAATTAAATTATAATAATCATTATATTTTGACATTATTTGATGATATTACTGTTAGCATTTTAAGATTTTAACTGTTTTTAAAGTTTTATAATAATTAATAACTTACTGTCATATCAATTTCCTTTTTTAATATAATTTGTATGTAAACACTTTGCATGCAATTTGTTATGATTATTATTAGTTTCTTTTTTTATTTAAATTCCATTATTTGTTTGTATTTTGTTTAATGTAAGTAATTTTAACTTTATCGTAATTTCTCAAACGAGCATAAATATACATATTTTTTTATTGGTAATGCATGCCGTGACCGCACTACGTAATATATCCGTATTTATGTGTTATCAAAATGTTTTTAATTAGTGTATACTTTGTTGGTTGTCCATAAATAAATAAATAATAATATATTCTAATACATATACACAACACCATCTAGCCCAAACTAAGCAGAGCTTGTACTATGGGTACTGGACAATGGATAAACATACATAATTATATACTTTTCCTTTTTGTGAATATATTATACATAGAAACACTCAGACCAAGACAAACATCCATATTCATGCACACAAATGTTTGACTTGTGCGGGAATCAAACCCGCATCCTCAGGTGTGGCAGTCGGTTACACTGACCAACCACTACACCATCGAGGGCGACAAGTGTATAGATTAAGCAATATTTTTGCCAAATCTTAAGGGACTCTATGTTCACAGGTTTTAACATTATGTAGGAACCTTTCGTATTTGGCACTTTCTTTACTTTATCTGTGTGACTTTTGCATTTGCAGTTAAAATATGGACTTAATAACTTTACGTCCTGAAACGGATCAGTCCGGATTCAATATGTCTGGTTTCACCAGAATTTAAAGGCAATCTTGCAGTTTTATTAATGTTTTCGGCTTTACTCCGCCATGACTATATAGTTATTAACTATTTATATACTACTAGATGTGCCCGCGGTTTCACCCGCGTTTGTCGTTACACTACGCCGCCGCCCCCGTGGCTCGTAGCGTGATGTTATATAGCCTATACCTTTCCTCGATAAATAGGCTGTCCAACACTAAAATAATTTTCCAATTCGAACCAGTAGTTCCTGAGATTAGCGCGTTCAACCAAACAAACAAACAAACTCTTCAGCTTTATAATATTAGTATAGATATAGATGTAGGAAACATCTTCATTAGATATAACATTGATCTTGTTCAAGTTCATTCGGAAAGTTCGTCGAAAATAATGATAAAGCAGTCTAACATTTGTTTAAATCCTACAAGGTTCTGACTTTGTCCTTTAAGGATTTTGTCTCCAAATCTTAAGAACGAGATATACTAGACTAAAACTATTCTCTATCGTTTATTTAACAATTAAATGTACCTACCTATAAAATCATATAAGGATATCTTTATATATATAATTCTACTGTACGTATGTATGTCACTGAACTCCTCCTAAACGGCTGTGGATTCGAGGATGGTTTAGATTTGGGGTTATATTTTCTTTTTTGTTTTTTCGTTTTTACAGGACAACATCTGTCGGGACAGCTAGTTTACTGTAAAATTTAGGCGTCTCAGACGCTTAAAATGTACTACCTACTTAAAATGTAAACCAAAGTATAATTGACTAATATAAATAAATTTTGATCTCCAGTCTATCAGTTTTTATTGAAATCATGTCGTAGATGATTATTGTGGGTGGTGTTCCGTAGTGTTACCCCAAAAACAGCACGGGTATGTGTAGAGCGAGATCGATATCATATTTGTGTTAAATATTGTACATATATTAGACCATATGAAGCTCAGCCAGTAACTGACCGCGCCACAGACAAAGCGTTCATGTGTTATAGGTATAGAATTTATAGACTTGTGACATGGTCATAAACTTTTATGACTTTATGTCACAAGTACTGTATCTTCGCCTGTTAGATAAATACTGCCCATATATTATGTATATATATATATATATATATATATATATATATATATATATATATATATATATATATATATATATATATATATATATATATATATATATATATATATATATATATATATATATATATATATATATATATATATATAATTATACAATTAAACTATATCTTTATACGACTTTATTTCACAAATATAAAAATGTATTGAAATAAGTTCAGTACAAAGGCAACGAACTAAATTATATTGTAATGCTCTATTCTTTCCTTTCCGTAGAATTAGCTTATTTAAATGGGAATGGGAATTTAATAAAAAATGGGAACGCCTATCAGCAACGGGTACCTGAACGCACACATTTTGAAAATAACTACAGAACAATATTATTTCCATATAATATTCTATTGTGGAAACGTCTTTATTTCAAATGATTTATCATACTTACCACTGAAACAGATGACGTAACAGCTATAATAATTATTCAACAAATATGACTGTTGTGGCTCTAATTAATTTTACAAAACTAAAATCAATGCCTATAAGAAAAAACCAAGAGGGAAAATACTTGGTGTTCTTACTTATTACAGTGCACTTGATAGTTGCTATTTTACACTCGATTCATTCGAGTTGTCATGTTTTTGTCGATATACCTATTAATAATATAATATAATATTCTATCACATACACACAACACCATCTAGCCCAAACTAAGCAGAGCTTGTACTATGGGTACTAGACAATGGATAAACATACATATGTATATATGTATGTTTATCCATTGTCTAGTACTTTTTTTTGTACCTATCTAATCGTACTGTATGGTCGTTACATATTTCGAGCTAGTAGTTGATGAATAGTCGTATAATACTCTCGTACATACTCGCTATGTCAACAGATAAATAAAGTTTAGCATTAGTCATAGAATATATTCTCTATTCCCAATGGCATTGAATGTAACTGTACATAAACTAATTTTGTTATAATTTCTTGTGATTTATATATATAGAGATATATAAATAGATTTATAATTTACTGGTCTAGATCATAATAAAATCATTTATTTGGTAGAGATTTCTATTCTAATGGCGTGGCGTTTCAAATTACCTGCATATTTTTTTTACTTTATTTGGGGTCAATTAACCCTGGAACCAAATACTATGAAAAATCATTGAGTATGGAGCCCGGAGTCCGAGCTTTGACAAAGAGATAATAAAAAAATAACAGTGCATATTAAATTAATTCGAGTCAAAAAATAAGGTAAGAAGTGTTGCTTCCGTTGCCTGTAACACGAGTCCCACGACACTTTACTTTGTTATTCTGTTACAACAGCAACAATATAACATTTCGTGCACATTTTACTTCAGTATTCTACTGATGCATACAGTCGGATAGCGCAGCAAATACCCGATATACTCGTTCATAGCAATATACTATGTATCGATTGGATTCAGCTAATTTCAGTAGAGATAGACCAACATTTGATGCCGTTGTTATGCCGACATTAATGCTCGCACTCGGTAAGTATCAAAATCGGTATGCAACTATGCGCCGAATACGATTCCTATTAAATATTTAATGGAGCTATGCACTGTAATCAGCTTATAACCATATTGCTTATTACAATATGAGGATACATACATAGATTACGTGTGACCCGTAGAGTTAGGCAGAGGTCGATTACTATTTATAGGTGCCTCGTAACTGAGAGCGAGTTATTGCCGTCACCCGGGCAAATTTAGAGACTCCATACTGCAGCTGAGAATGTCCTAATAGAATCTTGTACTATGTCTGGACCGGGAATAGAACCCGGTCCAGCGGTGCAAGCTAATGCCACGAGACGTTCGGGGCAACAAGTCACTGTGATCACAGTTTTAAATAATAGGAGCTTCGTTTACAACAGCGAAGTATGCCTTGCTGAGTCTAGGGTTACATATAAATTTAGGTATAGCTAACATCGACTTTTAATAATAATAGTTATTATAGTCTACGTGTTCTTAAGTAGCAAGAGTTACTATCGAATGTATGCATTAGTATTTTGTTCTTATAGACATTCTTGCGCGTTTATCTCGAGCTGTGCTTACATTGCAATGTTTAGAATTTAGTCACTACCTTGAGGAATGAAGTAGAACAGAACACTTATTTATTACTTTATGAAGTACTGTTGAACTGTATTTAATACCAAAACATCCGTTACTGCACAACAAAACTAACTAATTTATTCACGGTCAATATCTAGGCTTGAGCCAAATTCAATTAATATTCCTTCTAAATAAACAGCTGTGTTATAAGAAGGCTATCTAGGTGGTTATTAACAGTTTGTTTGTTTGTTACTTTGTTTGTAACCGACTCTTTTGGACTTGAATTTGACCCACTTCAAACGGTCAGATTTCATTTAAACGTTGTAGACTTATCGAGGACCTATAACAATACAATTATTTGATAAGATTATCTCATTATCCTGATTAGGATCGTCAGGATTCATGATTTTCTCACAGACCCTTTGCGTGAGAGCGATAGAGATAGAACAAGCGCGTGGTTTGCAGTTAGCCGAACTAAAAAATAGAAAATGAATAATAGTTTGAAAAACTATTGAAAATAAACCAAACTAAAAGTAGACAATATTATATATATATAGTGATTAACCCTTAATTTGAATAGTAGGTCCCAGGGATTCCATGCGAAAAATATTTCTACTTTCTCAAGTACCTTCCTTCTGCCAGGGTCGCGCGGGGCGCGGAAGCCGATGGACGTGTGCGGGCGCTTCTCGCAAGGTATGTATACAGCGCATTCGTAGGTCCCACGGACTCCACCCTACACTATACGTAACAAAAAAAGATATCTACATTTTAGTGTTGTTTATCATTTCAGATAGTAACAATGGCTTCCAGCAGTGGCAAGATTAATGTTTTAGACGAAAATGAGTCAAATTTTAGAACACGAATGTATAATTCACGACTACTTAGACAAATTCGCCTTTCAATTTCTGAGATTCTTCAAGAAGATCTGCCAACTGATATGGACAACACAGTTAAAGACAGACAACGGATGTATTGTTTCCTGTGTCCAAAAAAACTAAAATCGTTAATGTTTGCACCTCATGTAGCAGACCAATATGTTTGTCGTGCTCTAAGAAAATATACAGGCGTGTGTAGACCGTCGAAATAATGAAAGTGTTGCATGTTTTGTTATATATTTTTCTATACATATACTTTTTTTTTGTTTTAGTTGTCAAGAAGAATATTATGTTTATTATAAATAAGTGAAGAAATAATTCAATTGTGCTATTTTTTTATAGATTTTCGAACTCATGTTAACGGTACCATTTTTCTTAAGATCTTTGAGACTGATTATTATTTTAAGTTAAGAAAAGATAGTTATAACAATTGTTAACTGTTTTATTAAGAAATAAGACTGTTAGATATCTAAGCTGCATATTTTAATAAACTAATTTTGAACTAAAACATTATTTTGAATTTCTTTCAATCTTAAGAATCGGGATCCCTGTGTCTCCACCCTACGCTTTGTGTGAGTTTTTCCACCCTACAAACCAAGGGTTAATAAAAGAAATCATTTCAATGTAAAAAAGCGTAGGGTGCTTTCAAAGATATTTTGATAACTAGCGTCATTATCAAAATATCTTAGACAGCACCCTACGCTTTTTTACATTGAAATGATTTCTTTTATTAATCACTCATCCTTATACAGAATAATTTAATAAAATATTTTCAAATTTTTGTTTGTTCTCTTTTAATAATGCGTGTATTTTTAGTTTTTTTAATCTATTATTTATTGATTGCATTCCTAGCCTACATCTCCAAAGGAGTAGGCATGGCTGAATTACTCCCTTACTTCGCCGACAATGGTTTAAGGTTTTAATAGGCGACGTCTAGCACGAACACAGCTTCAGGCATAATTATTAAATATCACATTGCCTAAACCAAAAATTTGATCCGAGACCACATCGCCACCTTTTGTGACATGCACAGCAGTCGTATTCTCTACGGCTGTACTAACAAGGCAATCAGTAAATATTTAGAGTAGTTCCTTTTATTATCTCTACACACGGTATTAATTTATAACAAAGCTTTTAAAGTCATTTATTGCTTAATACATTATTAAATGTATAAATATTTTCGTTCTTTCAAACAAATTGAGTTTTCTCACTTATTACGGTACACTTGATATTTCTTTCTACGCAAAGACTAGAATCTAACACGATTATATCAACATTTTATTTAGGACGCCGTCTTGTGTGCATTTTGGATTCTTCCGCCAGACTGCGTACGCCAATGACCTACAGAACGTTTACAAAAGCAAGGGAACTTATAGCCCTACATACGTTTAAAATATTCTTGTTACGTTGAATACTAACTACATCGCCGTCATATCATCATCAAAAAAGGAATGCCGAAATGTTTCGTTGAAACAAAAGCACATCAAATCTTTCGATTTGCAAAGGTCTAGACGCACTGCAAAGGGATTCTAAGAAGTGCAATAGACTTACGATCTTATTCAACCAACAGTCGCGTGAACGCTTGCGCGTAATATTTGAATGAAGATAAATGCGTGCCCAATCGTTTCTCGAAATCGCACTCCAAATAATGCACCTACATAGGCACACACGGCTACACATCAAGCTAGAAACCCTGTATACGCATAACTACGCTACATACAAAATAGAGAATTGTCGGAAAGGGACAGTGCATAGTGGTGTCGATTTAATGGTAAGGATAGAGCGTAACAAAAATATAGCATTCGCAGCGTTCAACTTCGAATAGTTCAAACTTTCAAAGTACAAACAGTCTAGGTTGATGTGTCGCTGTGTGTAGCTTAGCATTTTCCTTATATTGCGTTTAGGATTACGTAATTGTAGTTATAATAGTTAAATTATTGTAATTGCGACTTGCATATGAGATCTAGGGTTTGATTCGCAAATCGTAAAATGTTATTGTTATCTGTCAAGATTTTCTAAGAAATTGTGTCCGATAGACGGCGACAGCCTCGCTCCCTATTCCGTGGGACTTATAAACCATAAATGGCGTTATGTTGAAGTAATAAGTTTCTTCTTAAGCCTTCGGAGACAAAGACGCGAGACCTGCCTGACACTACGTATCTTTTAGATATATTATTTACTTACTGTTAGACATATACCTAATATTTCCTGAACACAAAGTAGACTAATTATAGCATAGTCATAAAGAAAATAACAAATGCGACGAAATTTATTCGTATGGGACTCAGATATGCAGTGTTCGGTGTTTAAATTACACTTTTAATTCAATGTACTTTCAATGAAAATGTCTACTAGGACTTAAATAATATACAATCCGCTGTTAAAATTATATATGTAAGTCTGATCGACGGCTAAGCCAGCAACATTGTGCTGAATCTATTATTGTTTGTGTGCCGTTGTTTTGCTTCAAATATTCATCAAAATGACACGTTTACTTTTTATTAAAGGTATGCATTTATTGAGACGGTTGACGATATTTATAAATATAAGAGGAACAATATTATTATAGTATCTATAGTATTGCCAGCAATTAACAGTAGAATAATACGATAGTTTATTTGTTTCAGACGACGGGGAGCTGAAAATATATTTTGTATTTACTTTCAGATCAGTCAGTATTCTTCGATACAATTAATTATGAAAAATGTTGTATTGTTGCAAATTGAGATTGAGCAAATATTATTCCATTTCCACGTTTCACACAATGCCAGGTAAATGCCGTCTGTTCTCGAATATATTCTATTAACGGGCATTCACAGAGTATTTGTACGATACGACCCGTGATCAAATTTCAGCGGAAATTTTTGTTTGGGAGTAACTACGGTTATTTTATCAATTAAAGTATATTATATTGCTTTGTCTGATACAAATAAACATATGTATTATATTTTAACTATCATACATAATATATCTTATTCATAGGAATATGTAAATACCTACATACATCAAAACCGTACAAAAGAGAGGACTTATGAAGATTTTAGGTACTTGAGAGTAATATAACATCATAACGTTATATTACTCTCAAGTACCTAAAATCTAAAAATGTGATTGCATATCTTTTTGTATTAATTAATACATATATACATACATAATAATAATCAAATAAAATAAAATAAATCTATTAATATAACATTTTATAAAGTATATTAAAAATGTGTAATCTATTCAATATTATTTAAGACAAATTACAGACATCTAAACATTTACATCTATAGAAATGATTGTGAATAGATCTATTGCTGTCACGCTCGGCCCGAACGAAATATAAATGTGTGCAAAAGAGATAACGACAGTTCGGACTGATTATATCTGTGAAATTATAATTATGTATTCCCCTGTTTCTTCCTCCAAAACTAAAGCAGTTAACATTTTTATAAGTAATATATAAGATTATTTAGGCTGTGTCTGTATGTTTTTATTTGTTAACTAGCGACCGACCTTGCGAAATTATACACCTAAACCTTCCTCTATTGGTGGAAACCGCATGAAAATCCATTAAGTAGTTTTGAGTTTATCACGATCAGACGCGGCGGGGGACTTTGCTTTATAATATGTAGTCAGTCATTAGATCGTTATATTTTTTTTATACATATATGTATACCGGCAAACAGCAGTAAACCGAGAAAATGTTTAACTTTTGAAGATTTTCCCTGTAATAATTTAAATAAAAGACATAGGTACATTACATTTTAAATTATTTTCCTGTAGTTTTATTATTCAGGGCGAAAAGAAAGAATGCGTTTGTATAGACGAAACGATGCCCGCATTTCCTCTTTATACGCTTGAATAAGTATATTATATACTCGTACCGTACATTTAAGTCGATTGCATTACCGCGTTTATTTTTAAACTACTTTATTCTTTAATATATTTGCGTACCATCTGCACTTACCCAGTATCGAGTAGAACTACAACTCAAGTGGTCATAAACCATAAATTGGAACTCAATCGACCGAGTGGTATTAATTGACTATACACTGCCGGTCAAAAGTTTGAGACCACCTACATCAAAGTTGCAAATGGATGTAAAACTCAAAATAAAAAGCTAAACATGAAAGGATTTATTGTGATATTTATTAAGTATGGCAAATGCAATTAAATATAAATAAAAAATATTAAATATTTCGACAATTTAACTTAAAATATATGTTGACAAGCTAAACAGCTTTTTCATCAAAAAACCCTCCCTTGCATTGAATCACTTTGTTGACAAGTCTTGGCATGCGGGCAATCAATTTGTCGATTGTTTCTTGTGAAATATTGTTCCAGCTTTCTTGCAATGCTCTCCACAAATCTTCTTGTGAGCTGGGACAACAACTGCGCACGTTTCTGTCCAGGTCTTCCCACAATAGTTCTATAGGGTTAAGGTCGGGGCTCTGAGCGGGCCACACTATGTTTTTTAACACTCCTTCTGCTTCTTTTGTATCTAAATAACCCCGGCATAATTTGGAGCTGTGTTTAGGGTCGTTGTCTTGTTGGAAAATAAAGCCATCTCCAACTAGCCGAAGTCCCGATGGTACAGCATTACACTCCAATATTGCTTTGTACTGCTCCTTTTTCATAATTCCTTCGACTCGTACCAAATCTCCAGTTCCACGGCTCGAGAAACAACCCCAAACCATAACGGAACCACCGCCATGCTTCACTGTGGGCAGGACACAGTCTGGCATCATCTTTTCCTCGGCACTCCGCCGAACAAAAACACGTCTTTTGCTCCCAAACACTTCAAATTTGGACTCATCTGTCCAAAGAACTCTTTTGAAGTCTTCTTCACTCCAGTCTCGATGGGTAAGGGCCCACTGCATTCTCTTCTTTTTGTTTTGTGGCCTTAAGAGAGGTTTTCGCACTGCTACGCGACCAAATAACTTAGCGTCTCTTAGTCTTCTTTTCACTGTGGTCAATGACACAGGTGTAGACCGGGATTTGTTCACTTCAGCGCGGATTTCTGGTGCTGTCAGGCGTCTATTCCGCTTGCTTGTTACCACGATGAACTTATCCTCGCTAGAAGTGGTAGCTCTCGGCCTTCCCGACCGCGAACGATCTTGATTATTGCCAGTCTCCTTGTATCGGGTTATTGTGTTATGAACACAAGTCTTCGACAACTTGAGCTGAGTAGCAATCGCACGTTCAGATTTGCTTTCGTTGTGTAAAGCAATGATGACAGCACGAGTTTCACCGCTAATTTGGCGTACTTTTCCCATAATGAGATGTCTTCACTGTAAGAACGACGAGCTCGGACTAACCAAGATTAAGAAATATTTACTCCATGGAAACTCAGGTGTTCACAGTGTTTTAGGAAGTTAAAATTTCCTAAAATTCTGTTAACACAAAACAAAGCCCAAATAATGAATAATAGTCAGGTAACAATAATATTACAATGACTTAAACGCGCGGTCCGCACGCGGCGCCCATTGAAGTTTCTAGACAAAAGACCTTTGTACGATGATTACATAAAAATAACTAGAAATAATGACTTCGAAAAATAGTTAAATATCCATTGTATATGCAGGTGTTCAAATTAATTGTTTATCATATGTATTTTTAACAAATTTTATTGTGAAACAATATTTTAACTTGTGGTCTCAAACTTTTGGCCGGTAGGGTAAATGATCCACAGATTAATATTGATTTATAGTTAGACAAATCGTTAAACAAATATATACAATTATGCCCTCACTGTTTCTACAAAATAATATATATTTTATATGATATATAGATTATAGATCATATAAAATATTAGACAAAATTTTACCAGGCAAAATCCAAATATATAAAATATTGCAGACTGGATGCTATCCAAATTACTTAGTAGAAGAATTTTAGTCTCTATTTAATACTTTGTTAATTAATTATTATCAATGATGTCTTCAATGGTTGTCTAACAAGTCAAATGTTTTGTGGTAAAATGTATCTGTCTGTCAGACAGGTTTCTGAGGATTGTTGATATAAAGATATCAACAATATTAGTGTTGGTTTAAAGACCTTATTTCTACTTATTCTCCTACACTCTACATTTTCTTTCTGCTGAAGTATACATATTTCATAAATTATTAGGTAGTGTATTAGTTTTCAACTTAGCTTAAACTGATATCTTAGTCTAAGTCTAGTTCAGAGACCTTAGAATTTATGTATCAATAACGCATCAGTCTCCTTTTAAAGTTAGGCAATTAAATAAGTATCCATGTACTGTAAGAATTGTGTATTATGTGAGGAGAAATAAATAAACCATTAATATTATTATTAAATATCTTATTTTGCTTGTAATAGTTCGCACGTATTATTATTTTGCTTTATGTAGTTTATAACGATATTCGCATGAAGAAACATTGTGCACAGAAGGAATAACGAGCATTGCGCCCATTCAGTATATCTTTACTAATATATTTTCTTGCTTTCTTAATTAAACACTAATTAGGTTGATCATGTAAAACGAAAACAGCACACGTCGACGGGGGTGTTTAAAAATCATGTTTATAGATCTTATCTTATCTTATCAATAAGTTAAAAGCCAGAGACATTTAACTAACCACCCACAAAATAAAATTGCCTTGAATACCTCGTGTAATCAACAATGTCAGCTCAAAATATTATAGTACAAAATCTATTAAAATAATCTTACCAACTGCTGTGAATAGCCTTGACATTGTTAGAGAAGCTTAACATTGCCTATTATTATAATTATATGTACTAAGCTTTTACACCTCGGTTTTCACAAAAAGTACAGGATCCGTAGACATACGAGATTATAAAAACATACAAAATGTGAGTCCAGTGTAGTCTATACTTACAAAGCTGTGGACGGGGAGTTAAGGCTATGATCCAATAAAGAACTTTTTGGTGAACTATATGTTAAGTTCTACATTTAACTCTGGCAGCCTGTAGAGCTCACTCTTAAAACTCCTTAAGTGAAAAGTTATCCTCTCTCAGTTTAATTTACCATTTATGAGGAAAAAGCAATACGATCAATATAAGAGAATTTCATTGCATTGAATCGCTTTAACTCAAAGGTATGAGGAAAACAGAATAGAGAGGTGATTAAATGATGAAAATTTATATTATATCTTATTTAATACGTTCAAATTATGTTCAGAAAAATAATATTTAATCGGTTTTATTCTTTTACTAGATATATATTTAACAAGACAGCTGACATATTTTTATTGCTGTTGAAAGTACAACACATTTGTGCTTTATTCTAAAATGTTAGATTTACATAATATTGTCTTCTATTTACGCGAATATTATTCATTGAAATTAAACTGCTATATACGGATTTTGTCGCGTTGTTTATTTGACAATTTATTACAAAATTTTGAAAATTGTTACACTACTACTACTATTAAACTTTACTAATTTTTAAGCTAATTAAATTATTATTAAACTATTTAGATTTAATTTATTTTTACACTTTCCCCGACGTTTCGGTTGCTTTTCAGCAGCCATGGTCACGGGGAGACTCTCAGTCAGTCTCCATAGCAGTTTAATTTCAATGTTAGATTTAACCAATTCTGGATCCATAATGATTTCCATTATATTCTTAGTTTCTTTTTAAGAATACTCGCGTGTTTAAATCCTTTGTCGCGGGGGACTTTACAAATGTTAACACAATGGACACAAAGCATACCACAAAGCATATAGATTCGACAACTAACTGTGAATAGCACAAATTTTTGTTTTGTTTGTGGATCAAGCCTACAACACTCAACACAGTGCGAATGACAAACGAACCCTTAAACCACTAAGCCAAGTGTGAGGTCACCATTACTGTTAACTTAATAGGTATAATAAGTATTCAATTTACAAAGTATATGCAATTTTAAACTGATATTAACCGCATCCTGATTTAAACATAAAGAAACGAGAGCATTGCTGTTATTTTGTTACACTATTGTTCTAGGTTGACACTAATTATTGCCATTTGATGGCTGAGCCCGTAAAACAAGATGTTGTATAGCCAGGCGGCCACCATTACGCCACAAATAGCAATTATATTCTAGAACATAAATAAGCGCTTGTCCCACGTTTTTAACTTGATTAGCGCTGAACAAGAATCCGCAATGAAATAAATTTCTCCGAATAGAATGGAAAATAAGTATTGCAACAATATTTAATAAGATGAACAACTATTATTGTTTAAGTCCTGACTACGAGATTAAGGGTCGATTAAGGCTGCCTATACAGGCATTCCGATTTTTACTAGAGAATAACGGTAAAGTCGACATCTCCTACTTCAGAAAAAAACGTCGTCGTCATTATACATAAATTATGCATTCTTATTAAATAAAAACTCAACCTATTGCTTTATTGTAGGTACCTGTAAATGTATTTGCATCGTTGTTGGTACAAACTTATTATTTTAAAACGCATATAAATAATAGGTACTCGCTGCATTTAAACATGCAATACCTGATCTAATATTTCTTACTCTTTGATAACTTAGTGTCTTTGCCGATATGGGCGATAGTTTCAAATGCATAATATAATTAAAGAAAATGTCCTGTAAAAAGCTCGCATCGAGCTATATTTTACAAGCTTTTATTTTTTAGTTTTACTGCTTCGTTATTTATGTTATCTTATCTTAGAAATTTGACCCACTTGCCTGTATTCTGAAATGGGAGCTGAAATAATGCATACATTATGCATATACGTACACGTCAGATAACAACGCGATATTATGGAAAATTGAGGATGGGTGGAATAATGCAAGTAATTGAATTTTGTCTCGCTTGACTTGTCTTCATAAGTACTCTAGGTATGTCGAGGGTCAAATCCAATACTTAATGGTATCCGGGCTTGAAATGGATGACTAATTACTCCACCAGATCAGACAGTAATACATTACAAAAATTTCAGTTATGTAGCTGCATGAATTGTTTTGAATGTCCCTATTTCATCGTTTCCGTGATTGGGCTTTGCAATAAAATCTAATTTTAAAGATACTGAATAATATTTAGACAAGGCAGTTTCGCTGTAAACGTTTTAGATTTTTTACTTGTTGCAGATTGTCAAAGATACCACATTGCTAAGTTTTGCCTTGGTAATTAGCTTGTAGCAAGGCTCATTTCTATGGCAATTTCCTTCCTTATTTTCGGGGTGTAACAAATAAGAGTTTCAAGAAAAAGTCCAGAGCTCGTAAAGTACCCCTATTGACTCATGTTTATTCTGCGACTTTTTGTAAATTGGCTGTTATTATTATTTTTGTTATTTTGTCAATCTTTGAATAACAAGAAATTATCGATCTTAGAAATGCAAAATTTATTTGGAGGAATTCTATTTTTTAAATTCAAAAACAATTTTGTCGTATCTAATCTACTTGCGGAATAAAATGCGCTTAAAACACAAAATATTCGTGAACCTGTGTTTCTCATCAGCGCGAGACAAGCTCAGGATCATTGTTATCATCGATCATCACGACATCGTCACCTCGTTGGTTTCTAGTACGCATAAAATGCAGGGAACTACGTACGCAGATCATGTTATTATAAGTATCTTGGCTTTAAAATTGTTTCTCCTGGTCAAACGGTTTGGCCCAACCTGTTAGCCGAGTTATGTGTCTTGAAATCGTAGAATATGAAGGCTCTTAGTTAACTTTGAAAAAATTCTTTGTAATGTCGATGCTTTTTAAACAAAGTAATTAATAACTAAATAATGCAATATTTAGTTACATAATATCATCATCTTCATCTAATATAGACAACTCCCTCACTAGGAATAACTATTTTTGTTTTACTCAAATTTTTGTCCCGTGTGGGTATCGAATCCACAACACAGCGCGGTGGCAGTGGCGCGGCGACCAATTAAACCACCACTACTGGCGTAGTGGTTACAACAAATAAGTATACATTTTATAGTGACCGAGTACATAACTATGTACTCTCTATAAATGTATACTTTTATTGTTGTGTGTTCAAAAGTTTGTTTCATGTGTTCATAAGTATATTTTATTTTATGTGTAGTTACGATAACCTATATGTTCGTTAACGTTAATTTATGTTAATATGTAAACTTCATGTTAACGAATGATTAATGGAATATTATTGAAATGGATAATGATTCGAGGAAATATACAAATACCAGCGTAATGAGTAGACGAATACATGTGTGATAGTAACAAGCCCGATTTAATGTTACCTACATATATCCTTAAAGCTTTACACAACGTTTATATTTAGTAGGTATTCCATAGTACTGAATATTATTTGTTCAATATTCAATAAAAGGCAACAAGATTACAACAAAATTAAATAATATTAATAAAAAAATTGCTTGGCTCGGGCCGCTTATTTAAACGTTCAATATTACCTACGTTTTTTTAATACAATATATTTTATTCTAATACTAGTATAAGGTATACAATGTTCAATAAATTATAAACTCACAGAATCTACCAGCATTTTCGTATATACATATATGTATGCACTTCAACATATATTATTATTCTATGTAATAATAGATTGACGTATGACTTAACTCATGTGTTTAGGTGCAGTCAGATGCAGTTAATTGAATAGATAATTATCGGCTTTCGGGAAGTGGCTGAGAACAACAATAGCTGGCAAATGGTTTAATTGGTACCTCATTATATGTGAGACAATGTTTACATACGGACACGCTAGAATACTAATTAATCTCGCGATTAATCTCATCAAATACGTTCACTAATAAAACTTGTCTAAACCTTGTATTCCAATGTCAATACATAACGACGGTACACATCCATTTTCAATGGCTTGTCAACATGAATCCATGTTTAGATCTACTAGTAGATCACTGAGTGAGATTTAACTCAGTCGTAGGTAATTGCCTTGTCGTATTAAATTCGATAAAATATTTACCTACAAATCTTTTGTAATTTTTTTTTTATTTTTTTTTTCTAAGCAATGGTGACATATTCACAATCATCCAAGTCCTATTCCCAATTCATCGTCAGTCAGTAGTGTCATCTTTCGGCTCTTACCTGATCCCACAGAATAATCAGTTTTCAACTGAACGACTGCCATCTAAACGCCACGACTCAAAATTACTGTACTGGTAGTACCACGGGCAATAGAGGCGATATTCTGAATCTGGACCAGATGTTAAATTTGATGACATACATAAATGTCTTTATAACACTCGTAGACGCCGACTATACGCTATACTGTCAAATTGGATACATACCCATCTATTGCAATAGTATTCAATAGATTCGAGATAATAAAGACAATGAACTAATACTAAAACTAGCCTGATGTATATGGCCTTGGCTTAGGCGTCCGTAATATCAATTAATATCAGCTCTGTATTAAACTGTCCCTCTTCTCAGTGCGAGAAGGGCAGGCCATAGTCCACCACGCTAGCCCAGTGCGGGCTGGTGGACTTTACATATCTTCGAGAACATTATAGAGAACTCTAAGACATGCAGATTTCCTTAAGATGTTTTCCTCCACCGCTAAAGTGATTGATAATTAACAATTTAATACGCACATAACTTCAAAGAGTCAGCCATGTAAAAATGTCACAATACTACGCTTAAACAGTGGGCTGTGTACTAAACGAAAATAGACGAACGAAGGACGTTCTTTCATCCTTAACTGAACATCTATCTCGCAAATGACTACATCCCACCAGGGAGAACCTACGCCACATAATGGGCGTAATAAGAGTCCCCGCTCTTAGAATAAAGGCCTCTTCAGCAATTTGTCGTCAACAACAGCCCTAAATGAAAAACCTGCATGAAAACCGTATAGGCACCGGCCCGTGTGTTCTTGCGTGAGCAGACACCAGGCAAGCTCTCTTAACAATACAGAATCAATAGAGAAAGTGCATCGAATGTAGGTATACTGTCTTCCTGCTGAGACTGCTGAGGCTGAGATCGTATGACAATAATAATCGACCATCTTCAGGGCTCTCACTTGCACACAATGTTCCATTTGCGAAAAGGACACGACACTCAATAACTGCAAATGGTCATCTATCGATGCGGTCGCCATTGTGGTCAGGTTGGTCAAACCAACTTAGAGTGTTCTGTGATAGATTTTTTACAGCTATATCTAATTGTGCCTTATAATGTACAAACTTGGTCTTTAATTATAACTATTTCTGATGGAAGATGTACTTTAATCAGAAATAAATCTAAATCATTGAAACCTGCTTTGAAGGAAAATTGATATTTCATCATCAGGCTATAATATATATAGTCCACTGCTGGACATAGCTCTCCCCTAATGAGCGCCGTAGCGCCCTGTCTTGAGCTTGCCGCATCCAGCATCTGCCTGCAGTCTTTGGCAGATCGTCATCCCACCTGGTCGGAGGGCGTCCTACACTTCGTTTGCCGAGTCGCGGTTTCCACTCAAGAACACAATTAAGAATGATATTTAATATAGTTTAATTTATAATAAGCAATTATTTCATAAAGCAAGTCAGATAAAAACTAATTAGTAATTTCAAACTTCTCTATCCATTTATACATGACACAGTAAACATTAATTGACCAATAAGTCTAATATAATATGTACCTATAGGTACTTATTATATTAGGTATAAACAACCGCCACAATTTTAAATAAACTTTACAACACAAGCCTTTTCCAATACTACATTAAAGGTATCTTACAGTAGAACTAAATTAATCTTATTATTGCGGTAAATGCCTTACATTGTAATGTGTACAATAGAAGAGTTGGACTATTTTACAATCCATTAAGCGGGTATATAATTTCAAATAAGTACTCTTGAAAAGTCATTTATAAGACCCGTTTATTTTTTATATTGTATTGAGGTCACTTCTCTTCATACTAAGTATTTTTATTATGACAGGTAAGTATATTTTCTCTTAGGTTGGTAGTTTATTGCATCCTGAGGCCATTGGAATGGTGTCCCTTAAATTGTGACGTCGTAAAGTTGGCATTACAAAGAGCTATGCTATCGATAATGCTATTAATAATGTTAATTAAAAAGGCAGTCATTTTCAGTTATTTATGATTTAAAGTGTTATTTATTTAGTTCACGGCAACAGACAGACGGTACGCAGTTAGCGACAAATAGTGCAAACATGTAATTTATTCTGCTATAATTATTCAGTATCCGTGTATTTGGCTTGCATAATATTTGACAGTAAGAAATATATACTATATAAAACTTTGACAACAGCAATGCAGTCAAAAATAATGTTAATATAAGGTTGCTTTTCTTACAACACCTCATAACATCATGGGCACGCCACGATCGTGGCGGTAAGTCCTGTGCTTGAGGAGTGGCTGGAGGGCGGCATGACGCTCTCACCTGCCGGTTGACGCAGGTAATGATTGACCACGGTTGTTTTGGCCAGTTCCTGTGTCGTATACGCCGGCAAGAAATGTCCGGTTGTCACCACTGCGGCGACTGCTACAGTAGGGATTAAAAGCCGGTATT
Organism: Catocala fraxini; assembly: GCA_930367265.1. Classification (NCBI taxonomy): domain Eukaryota; kingdom Metazoa; phylum Arthropoda; class Insecta; order Lepidoptera; family Erebidae; genus Catocala; species Catocala fraxini. Next base: position 16,742,892 of record OV884024.1, read on the forward strand.
CTGGGAGGTCCATTATCATTTCAACATCTTTCTTTACCCCGGTGAGTCCCACATAATCACTCCGCCCGTCCCTGCGGAGGGGTATGCGTCAATGCAAAACTCCACGTAAAAAAAAACCTCATAACATCATGTATCTTTTATAGTAAAAAGATCCCACTGGGTCGAAGTGTCGCCGGTCTGCACTGACTGGCCCCCACATAAGATAGTAAAGTTTCTTAGTACGCGACAAAGCTGTAACGCTAATAAATACAGTCTTTTATCCGTTACTTTATGAAACTTAAAGTACTTTTAAGAGACCCTATAAAAATACTTGATAACGTTAAGATAATTATATCTCGTAGTTAATATTGCCGCTCAGTCGCTTCGTACCAAAGCGTGCAGACTTATAGGAAAGAGCCATGGTTACGCAAAATTAAATGCAAATCGGACTCGCGCATAGACACTCGAGAGGGCCGTACTCTGAAAGGAAACGTATATAAAGCTATTTAATTAAATCTATACTAATATTATAAAGCTGAAAAGTTTGTTTGTTTGAATGCGCTAATCTAAGAAACTACTGGTTCGATTTGAAAAATTATTTTAGTGTTGGATAGCCTATCTATCGAGGAAGGCTTTATAACATTACGCTACGACCCACGGAGGCGGCGCAGTAACGATAAACGCGGGTGAAACCGCGGGAACATCTAGTTTATAAATAAAACGAGATAATCTACTTCGAGAGTCGATGTGCCGTAGAACACGGCTTGAATGGGGCCATTATAAATAAGATTTTGTATTCGATTTGTGATGAGATCTCACAAACTTTGGTATTTAGAAATTTAGATACGTTGTTTTATTTTTATCCTCATTCTTCACATAAACTTGTTATTTTTAATTATTTCAAATCTGTAGCTTAGCAATATTTATAGAGGTGGGTATATATTTGTAATATTTTTTATGAATCGAAAAATATACAACATGAAATGTAATGAAAATATCTATCATTAAGTTCAAATATATCTATGTTCGAGTACTTTGAAATAACTACACTTAAAGATAATGAGGCGACCACCATCTTAGTATCTCAGTGCCGATAGCTGCTCAAAAGCAACCGAAGCGTCGCCGTCGCCGCGTCAAGCAAAGTGAAAATGTAATAGTTTCAAAATAATAAAACACTTCTTTTATTTTAAGCATTATAAACCGTATGTATCTTTATTTTAACTACGTATTACTTATTTAATTTCAATGCCATAAGGTTGTTATTACTGGAATAAGACTTCGTACCACATTACGTTACTATAGGGATAGTAGATAGATAGGTAGATAGGAAAGGGTAAATCTTATCGAGACCGATTCGTAGAATCGTAGGGACGATTCTACGAATCGGTCTCGATAAGATTTGCTTAATCTAAAGGCAAACCTGTTCGTGAAACTTATCGATCGTTAGGATTCTGTGCTAATCATACTGGTATCGCACCCTAAAAAGAAAGTCTTTGTTAATCCATATGTAGAACATTGAAACGCACAAATCGGCGTGACATATTATATAAGTCTTATTACACGTGCTCTTTACGGTATAATTATGTAATCGGACGTCGGACACTGGCTGTATCTCTTTGATGTGACATTTTAATATCGATTACGCGCATGTCATAATGCATTATTATTTATTATATATAGGGCGAGGATTATCTAAAACTATAAAACAGTATATAAGGTCGTGTCCTATCTCTTAGTATTATAAGTTCGTGACGGCAACGGCGGTGGGCGACAGACCTTACGTAAACTTGCATAGTAGTTATCTTCTAACAAAATGGCGACTAGATATCTAAGCAGATAATCGCTATGACACTACCAACGACATCTTCATGATCTTCCTTGACTTTTGACATTACGTACACAGAGACACGCCTGTGTATGCTTAAAGAAATTAGCTGAGATGTCTTACAATTTACACCAACATGCCGCAGACTATGTTTTTGCGCCCCATGTACTAGCGGGTGACGTATTGCCTACAAGCACATCTTTGAGTTAAACTACTTTACACGCATTGTATGTTAGAGTAACAAGGCAAGAGTCGCAATCTTTAAATTAAGTTTCGTTTCTTTCATTGAGACACCCATCAGCTTAGTCTCCCTGTGACCGTGACTGAAGAAAAGCAGTCAAAACGTTGACCCAGGTATTATAATCGCACGGAGTTTTACACTTAGACCACGAGACAAACTGACATGTAATGAACGATGTCTTACCAATTATGGATATGCACATAATTGATAACTACTAAAACCAAAAAAATAAAGCATAAATAGAAATACCTCATTATAAACTATACAAATCCTTACTACGTACGCATTCAGTTAAATTTAAACAGTAAATTATAGTTGGTAATATGGTATCAATAACATTGTATTACAATAAGCAATTGCTAATTCACCGTCTATTTTACAGAGCCATAACGACTTGCATTAATTGGGAATACTCTCTGAAGAGGATTCAGATTCAGCGAAACTTGAGCTGAAAATGATATAATCCACATCTATAAGTAGAATGTGTAAATACATATATAACTCCTGTACATACATTTGTAGTGGTGTAGGCAGGCGGGTATTGAAGCGGTACTTTTCTAGCTATGTTTTTAGTCTGGCATAATATGATATGTCTATCGGGAATATTGCCAGACTCTATGTTATAACTAAGAACATCCTTAATGGAAAATTAAATAACGCTTCGCCCGACCCGGTTAACGAACCCGGCATCTTACGATGGCACGTAAACTTATGACAACGTTGATATATAAATGTCATAACCATACCTAAAGTCGTTTAATTTAATTATTTTAATTGATAATATTTCACTGAATTTTACAAACTTCATGTTAAAATTGCATTTATCTTAATACCAACAGATTTTTATAGTGTCGGAGTTCAAAGTTGTTTGAACTCTACATTGAAATAGATAATAAAATGTAATTTAAAGAATACATAAAAAAAACTCATTATCAATGGAATAGGTAGTTTACGATATTGATGTAATAAATAAAGACATTACACATTGCATCGAAATCGGCTTCATGCTAATTATAGTTTATGGTGAAGGAAGTGAGCCATACGCGGTCAAACCCTACTATTAAATATATAAATTACGAACCAAAACAACATCTCTTATACTTCAGCTGATAACAGAATTAGATAACGTATTTTGTTCACTCCACTACGAATATAACTGTACCATTTATTGTACCATGTAATTACTAGTTTTAATTATACGTATATGTTATTTTCTATAAATTTGCTTTAATAACCAAACCCAAATATTATGCTTTTTCTAAACGGACAACGGACTGCCTCGTTGGGTCCGCAGTAGCCAAAGTTGCAAATTTGCATTGAGTTTGTGTGCTATCGTAAACCCGGTTTCCATTCCTGAGTCTGTCAAATATTTATGAGAATATCTGTTAAGAAATCTCTGTTGCTACAAGGAGTCTGGGAGTACCTTAAGTAGACGGCATGCGCCAATGTGCTTTCTGCCTTTTATTTGGCACCATCACTACCTTTTCGGGAGATTATGTAAACGTGTATAAGATCCGAAAATACATATTATGTAAGTTTTATATTTTACATTTATTTACTACCATTAAATGATAGTCATGGAAATTTATAGTCGCTTAAAGAAAGAAAAATACTAAACTTCTTTTGTGTGATGTATGACTTTCAGAGCCCTTGCAAGAACGGCCTTAGCTAGGAATGGAGCAGCTAGGATTGCTATCGTAGCCGTCAGCTTATCTTACGCTTATTAAAAAGGATTAGCGAATCCTTTTAATTTAAAATCAGCAACGCGTGTGTGATGCGGTAACCGCTGACCATCAGACGAGCCGCTGACTCGTTAGCCTTATTAAATTGTTTGAAAAACCGCAGATGTATTATGTTCGATCTCAATAGGTTTAGAGGAGCGGACACTTAATAACTAATTTACATACATTTATTGGCGAAGTTGGGACATAGTTGCACTGAGACCCTTTTGAAATAAGTGGACCGTGTTCCGTACTGCTAGGACAATTGTGCATTCATACATAGTGGCTCGCTTATATCTCTGAAGTGGCAGACAGAGATGTATTGCACCCACATTTCGCCAGCTATGGTATGGTCTCACATAAAATAGGAAACCTATTTCCGTATTTTGGAGAAGATTACAGACTGCTGCTGTCTGCTCCTACTAAGAGTGTCTTAACAGATATAAATAAAATACTGTAGAAATTCTGAATATCTCCCAATATTAGAAGTCATAGAATGTACTGCACTTACTAATAACTTATTATTCGCAAGGAATTAATTAATTAATTATTATTTTTAACAGCGTTGAAGGCCTAAACATGTTTACTTTAAACCAAACTACGTCAATCCGCTCACGATTGTTAAGTATTCATGTCATAACGAGAGATCAGGGCAAAGATCGCTTATTGTACAGATTAATTATCAGCTACAACACAGTTTGAGGTAAAGGACACGACAATATAAATGTTTTATTGTACGAGTTACTGTATTGTAAAAAGAAAGGTCAACCGTTGTCAAAATATAAAATTACCAGTAAAGCTTCAAAAATCGATAGACTGCTTTATGATATTTTAATAGGGATACCTAAGTATATTTTATTACTACAATGGAACTGTGATGGGTTTAATTATTTTAAAACATAATAATGCACGCTAAGTGCTCGATAAATATCTTAAAATAGTCATTAGTTATATAGGTAGATATTCGTAGCTGAGCTTGCCACTTAATTATCACATGGCAATTTGCAACCACCAACTTTTCTTCTTTATTAGTTAAGCCAGTTCCCAAATTATTAACATGATAGCTAAAACCCTTGTATATCGATTCGATATAGTATCCACAACAACTTGCTCGTTTTTGCCAATAAAAATAGATTCTCTTTGGACGTATTTTGTTATTGTCAAGGAACTAAAATTACTTCTACTAAAAGAAAAATTAAGAACTTACGCCCGTTACTCAAACCTCATCTGTGTAATAAAGAGAAGATCGTTCTAAGGTAAGTTTGCAACAACAGCTTACATTAATTGCATTATGTGAGCACCAGATTTATTTTGTATTTATATGTAAATTTTGAAAAGAGCACCGCATTTGTATAAACTCAAAGTTAAGTAAACGATCCTCAGTAAACTCAGATTGTTTTTCGCATAAGTTATGAACTTTTTACTGCCGCTAATATTTTAGAGCTCTTATGTTTCATACCGACATTGAACTCCGTCATAAATGCACCATAAGCGAAGAGAAACAGACAAAACGTATGAACTGTAACATAGCATACACATATTATGTATATATGTATAATTAAAATATTGTTTAAACACAACCACGTAAATATCATACATTATTGAAATCTGGATCAGTTTGTGTTATAACTGACCTTTTAATGTGCTAGCTTACATTTAAATTTAAATTTAATAGACGGGTGTTCGCTAAGCGTTTTCTTGTAAATTAGGTCCACATCAGAGCTTTAAAATAATCCGACGATGTTAAAACAGATGCTTTCGCAACAATAACATTTCGCGTTCGCCCGCTCGCGGCCGCAGCTATGAATCTCATACTTATTTATAAAGGCATGGTAACATGCTATAAATACACTGGGCAGAAACAAACTTAGTGAACTTAAGAGTACTATACAGTATACTTACAAGCTGTGTGTGTCTCCCGGCGTCTTCGGGACGGTCAACAGGTCCAGATGCAAGCACGCTACTTTACTTCGGAAACATTGACATTTCGCGGGACAGTCTTTGGATAGAGCCAAATGTAAAAAGACAAAAATAAATAAAAACTTAAAAAAATGTATAGGTCTCATGGTGCATAGGTAATAATATTTGAAGTTATTATTAAAATAAAACTTGAAACAAGTTGGGATATCGCGTAGGCCGCTGATGTGCGAGCGGCTATGTGCGAATGCCGAGTGCAGCTGGCGCGGCGGCGGCTGTCGGCCGAGTGAGGATGGCGTGATCTGCGACGAGCCGCGATGTGCCGCGCGGGACGCGATGACGGCACCTCCCGGACCGCGCCGCGCTACCGCACCACCGCACCACCGCACCGCAGGCACATCGTGCTTGATCCAGTGCCCACTGCATACATCCATCAATCTAAATTAAACTTAGCAATTTGTTTATTATCCTACGAGTCCTTTGATTCGATTAACCACTTAGGAAAAGTAGGCTTAACTCCTAACAAGGGATCTAAGAAGGAAACTGCTCTTTGGCCTTTAATAGGGTAGTTTCCTTAGTACTATGTATTTATATTCCTTTTCCGACCCAGTCATCAGCATTAAGTTCTTAAGGATAATAGAAAACACGCGAAGAAGGTATGCCAAATAAATACATACTATACATATTACTGTGTGGTAATATTTTAATTAAAATTATTCGAACTTTCTCAGGTACCGAGAGCTACGATAATTAAATTTAATTGGAACAAGTCTAATCTAACTATTCCTACACGGAGGCGCTTGTAAACAGTAGGTACAAAGAAAATCGAAATTCAGTAATGTGAAGCACAAATATAAGATTTGTTATTATTCTAATCTAATCTGTATAGAAATTAAACAAATATATATAAGAATCAGGAAAAAATCTGAGTATGTGAATTATGGACTGCTTGTCACCAAATACAATATAATACTTACGGTACGGTGAGCTGTGCCAGTGCTGCTGCTGCAGCTGCGGAATACCTTAAACGGCGCAAATACCGTAATTTAATTGATAATTAGGTTTTCCAGCTGTTTGGGGGAAGAGGGGAGACGCTAGGTTCATGCGTCCAGGCGATCGTGCGATTTTCAGAGATCTTTCTAAGCGGCTAATCGACGCGTCACGTGACCAGAAAGGTGGACTTTTCTCAGCTCAAAGAATCAGCCATTCAACGTGGCAATGCTGCTAGTCTTCTGGTCATCTTGTCGGTCGATAGCGATGCTGAAGAATTTTACGAAGATGCCTTAACCAGACCTTTCTTTTTTAAATTTACAGTCCTTTATTTTGTGCGATTTCATTTTGTTTTACTCATAATTATATGTACATTGTTACGTTTGTTAATATTTGTTAAGTTGTAAATTCTGATTGGTGCTTTTGTAAATGTAAATAATAGAAAATGAATTGTTTTACTACTTACTAATTCAAATCATCATCATAAGGTATTACTGTTTCTACCAAAGGTGATACTGAGAGTTTGACAATGAAGCCAGACAGTAAAATGTGTTGTCTATGTATGTCCATAAAAGACCAAATGTAACTAGTCTCTCGGATAGGAATATTATTTCAGGCAGTATACTCCCATTTATAGAAGTCTTTTCATAGAAATGTCTAAATAATTGTGATTCTTATATAGCTGACATGAAACAATAGGAAGATCGTTTGGAGGCTTTAAACCTAAGCTGCAGTTAAACACATAATATTATGGTGTCGTCACAGTTACTCTACAAGAATGCGCCAATGAATTAATGACATAAAATATTTAAGATATGAAAGTTCTTGTGACCAAATCCTACGTTTTATTTAAATAATACTTCTCTGGCACACCGTAACACGCCTACACGTACAAAGGGTTTACTCAGTGGCTGCCATAGACATACTAATAATAAATGCAGAGGGCAACGTTTGTATTGGTAGCTTGGGTTACAGAGTGGTACGACGACAACGACGTTCCTCTCTTCACCGATCTCAGACAAACGAAGAATCATCCTGACTTTTGCAAGTGTAATTAGGTTTGCACTTCATCTCATCTCATTACTTTCTGGGTTAAAGTTAAACTGCTAGCCATCTTAAATACTAAATATATTATGAGCTCGCATTTTTTACCAAGTACCGTGTCGTAAACATAAACATACACCTATTACGAAGTAAATAAAAGTTATTATTGTAATATTAGCCCTGTTTCATAAACTCTCCGAATGCTGGACATTGTTGTCACGAGAAGGTTTATGTACAATTCACCACGACGCGACGTCCCGATGGGGATTGGTAAATTACATACACCTCTGAGAGTATTATATAATTTCTAGACTGTTCCTACTCACAGTAAAAGAGAGCAATAATAATTTATAACTATATAAAAGGCACATGATTTCAAAGTCGCGCGTGCCGTGGGATCAAATTCAAAATCGTTCCGTGGCAGTCCAAAGCTCTCTACACAAGAATATTGTTCTTAAAAGTCATTGCCATAAAGCCTTAACTAATTCTATGAATGCCGAAGGGCGAAAAAGGACAAACAAACAAGACTATTTGTAAGGTCATTTTACTTTTTTTTATCGCCGCTATGCAATGCTTGAGCTAAAAGAGTGAAGAGCAAAATAGGCTCACTTTTACTTTATTTGAAATTGACTTCTTACTTTATTTGATATGTTATCGATTAATGTCGAGCTTGAAGACAAAACGTAGGCGGTATGTGATGCATCGGCAATCAGTGTCTGACCGTAGCCCACAATCGGTAACAGTTATAGAGGGCCTTCAAAAATACGACATTTGTCAATCAGAAAGCTTGTAACCTATTTTATCATAAACGGCCTAGTAATAAGAATAAAACTATAAGGTAACATTTCGGCAATATTACGACCTATCAATTTAATGTTAGACATGTAAAAATATTAATCGCCTTCGCGTGCTTAAAGTTTTGCGAAACTAGGAGTATTGAGATACGTTATTGCTAGATAGTACAATAATTATGCTCGCTTGCAGTACAACACACTCGTTGCGGCATTGTTAAAATGGAAGTCACTATATGGTCACTGCAACGGACAAACCACCCTACACAAATTGATAATTGATAAACTAGATAACTTTTTATACATTACCATTTAGAGTATGAAACTCTCGCTGTACTACTCCGATTTGCATTATTCTTTATATATTATTTTACAATCCAATCATGTGTCAGTTACTAAAGTTACTAAAACTGTTGATTTTAGAGATTGCCTGAAAATATCTTGTTATTGTATTCTCTACTTATTAGAGTGTAATGTTTATTTTATTGATGTCGTCTTTAAGTGTATGCCATGTCTGTTTCGAAAATAACACTTTTTATTTGTATTAATAATATAGCTGCATAGCGACGTAATATTCGTCTTGCTATCTATTGCAGATGTAACAAGGCTGTCTCTATACACTCAAAATACTTTTGACGAAGTCATTCTATCGACTATTTAGAGGGCCTGGACATAAATCCCACCAGATTCTTGATATTTTTGTCCGTCTAACTTCCTGCCTCTTCCGGTATCACGCAAGATTCATTAAACGGATGTTACGGCTTCCAAAGATTGGAACATCACATAATCATAATACTACTATCAACTTTCAAGCACGAAAGACGTGATGCAAAGAGATTTCGATTTCGATTCATGTAAATAAATCCACGCGGATTACATCGCAGGCATATAGATCTAGTATCTAGATTAATACGACATACAACATATATAATTTCAATGCGCAAAATATTTTCTAACAAATCAAATAATGCAATAAAAAGGAAAAAGGAACTGTTAGAAAGCATTAATATGTTTTATGTTGCCAGATTTATGTTTTAGTGCCTGTCTCAATTTTCCGATTCGGAATCAGAATATCTGATAAAACTTTAAGAATAACTTCGACTTAAGGTAACATTTAAATTTCTTTCACTTCAAGTAGCTCAATCAGAATAGATTTATCGGTGTGTATTAAATTCACGTTTCGCCAGTTATATTTGAACTCCCTGATATTAGGGTTGATTAACCGTGCATATAATATATGTACTTCATGTGTGAATATCCTCACAGAAAAACGGAATTACACTGCACCTGACCAGAGAATCGAATGCAGGACTTGACAATTATCCGCAAACAATCAGACCAATATGGCAGAAGCTAAAAAACACCTGACATCACATAATTACCCTTGATTCTATGAGTGTTTACAAAATTGCTTTATCGATAGTTTATATTCATCGACTTAGATTTGCTTACAAGCATAGTAACAGTAACTTGAAACCTGGCTAATTGAAAGTAATATTTACGGCTAAAGTGCTGACTATTTTAAGACTACAAAAGCAATTGAAACAGTAATCTAGTATATTAAAGATGACTAAGTCGTCGATTATCATTCAATCCAATAAAACAGAAGTCTTTGGAGACAGTCCTTTGCGTGTAGGGCAACTTCGCCGTCCAAAAAATTTATAAATATTTGTTCCTTAAACTAAATAATATAAATATTGCTTAAATATCTTGTATGCTTTCACATGAGATTTGCATCATATAAAGCGTCCTTGACTAGCCTTTTTTATTTACAATGCAACAACGCTGCTTATGATTTTCGTCCTTAGCCTCTATGGAATAAACCTTTTTAAACATCTTTGAACGTTATTCGTCAAATAGCAACAGTTAGGATACTAGAACATATTATAGAGAATCTGTGTATAATGTCTATGTAACCAGTGTATAAGCTATTATACACTGGTTACATACACACCTTGTTGCTAAACAAGGAGAGTTCATTTAACATAATGATTGGTAAAAAATAATATAATTCATAGTAGTGAAAGCAACAATCATAATTTACAACTTAACTAATATTAACAAAACTAACCACTTATAAATAGAACAAAATGAAGAGTAACAAAATATGGAATGTTGTATCGTCCAAAATTGTACCTGTGTTGGACGATGGAAGTGCTTGAAGCCATAAACCAGATTCCCATTCTCCCACAGCCAGCAAACGTGCGCGCTCTGCAACACTTACAGATGTAGTAAAAAGATTTTCTCTTACCGTGTTGCATAGCGGCCTATCCCACTGCCTTTGGGAGAATGGGTTGGTAGGCAAATCAGTATTTGGGCAAGCCATTTTCCAGGCGTTCACGGCGTCGGTCTTACATAACACTTCTGAACTAACCAGTGTGGGTGCTAGAATGTACCTGGTTAATTCTTCCGTGCTATGAACCGAGGCCAGGAACGCCAGTAAACTGACATCTGAAATTTTGCGAACGCCGAGCCCGCCTAAACGAACAGGTAGAGAAGCTTGAAGCCAAGCTCGGTCGTTCAAGTTCACATTTAAAATTTGCCTTAATGTATTCTGTATGATTTTGTCAATTTTGACTAATGGAGTTAAATTTTTCCAAAACTGAGATGACCTTAGAGCATGAGTAAATTTAGGGACGAAAAGGCAGTATCGCATTATAGTAAAAGCTGAATGTATATTAATATTAAAAAGGCGGTCTGAAATTTCACAAAAATTTTGGACTTTTTCTTCTAAGAAAGAATCAAAAGCTTCTTCATAAACTGGAGACCCAAGCAGGCGAAGAGAATGTTTTTCAACAATTTTGATATCTGGAGCCAAAGAGTTGAATTTAGTTAGTACCAAATGTCTGTCCACGTTATTAATATTGTTTACAAATATTTCACATTTATTTGTATTTAAATCTAGGCCAATAGATGCAAATTTATTTTTCAAAAGTGCCAAATCTTGTAGTACTGTTTCTACATCGCCGCCAAGCGTCCCATCATCTAAATACCAGGTGTTAAATTTTGAATTTATCTGCTGAATAATAGGGTGTATAGCTAAACTGAAAATGACTGGTCCAAGAGGGTCACCTTGTTGACAACCAACTGAAGATTCTAAAAGGTTGTGTTTATAATTTACTTGGAAATCTGTAACATTGCCAAAAGAATTTAAATATTTGAGGTATTTCTAATTTTGCTTGTGTCAACAAGGTGTCTTTATTTACTGAATTAAAAGGATTTTTTAAGTCAACCTTTATGATGACCTCTCCATTACCACAACCAAGGTACGTAGATAAGGCATGTATGGCAGCCTCACAACCCCCTTTGGAGCCGAAACCCAATTGCAAGGGCTGAAATTTATTAGTAAGATTTTTACTATAAAATTTGCAGCATATTTTGGCTGACATACGCCGGTACGTACAACCCACGGCAATGGGACGAATACCACCATCTTTCTTATTAAGGCCACATAAATTTGCGCCGTACAAGATGTCGATGATGGCATCGCTCGCACCGCCGGAGAGCATTAGGTTTATCAAAGCCGTGAGCTCCCTCAAGAGTGTATCGCCAGCCTCCCCGGCGCTTGGGCATAAAAGATCTTTTAGATGTTGAGGAGACAAGCCGTCGAGGCCAGCTGCCGAGCCACTCCGGAAGGAGCAAACAGCTGTAAAAACGTCCTTGGTTGTAGTAATAAGATGTTCCGAATCCATGTCTGGCGGATCAGGGAAACAGAGGCCATCAACCGGCGGTGGATGCTTGCTCCTCAGACCCGCGAGGGTGTCTGGAGAGCAAGGCGCCACCACATCATTACTAAATAGAAGCCTAGACGCGCCCCTGATATCACCTTCCCTTAATTTGGACTCTACACATTGAAAAACAGTTTTCCTTTTATTAAAAGTAAATGTTGTGCCAAAAGTGTGAGCCGAAACGTAACAATTTTGTTTAATTTGTTCTGTTAGAGATTTGGTCGTCGACTGCTCTTTTTCAACATGCAAAGTCCTATAAGGGAAGGTCAGTAACTGTTCCCAAGCTACTTTTGTGTTCTCCCGTACGACGAGACCTATACAATCAGCTAGTTTTTTCGCCACTGCAGGTCTCGCGCCACGAGGAACTCTTTTTAAAACCGGAATAGAATTTTTTAAGTTTGCTATTTCTTGCCAAAAAGGAATTTGGGTGGTAAATGACTGTTCTGCCATAGAGGGGTTAAAAAGTACATCTTGGAATTTATGCACTTTGCCAAAATGTACTTTCAAACCCCGCTTACCTTTGAAGTATCGAGCTTGGATACAGTGGGGGCAACGCAGCAAACCATTTAGCAATGTGGTAGGTTGACTAGCACTTATTTCCACATCGCCATCGCCGTCACAGCCGTTTTGCATTAGACTTATATATAAACTATACAAACACGTTATTACAAATTAATGAAAATAAACACAAAATAAAATTGAAAATATTAAATTGATAATTTCGTTTCTGACAGCCGTCAAAGTTGCGCACGGCGCATTGCGATGGGGCGCAGACTCGTTCTTAATAAAACATAGAGCAGTGCAACGCGCAGAAATTGGCACAGGCCCGCAGTTGTGGAAGACCGGCATGCCGCTGGAGCCTCTTCGAAAGTAGGGCCAAACCCAGCCTGTGGCTGCGGTCTACACCTCGAACTGGTTTATTTTTATACTGCCCAGCACTTTATATTTCTTTAGCAAATAGTATATCTTTACGTATATATTTATATTTATAAGTATATCTTTCTTTTATTCCGACATTTAACTTTAGCAATAGCATTTGGTAAAAAATAAACTAATATTACTTTTCAGGTCAGTTTCTTGACAGAAATGTCTCTGATAGATTTTATATAGAAAACAAAATTGCCATATAGTAAAATATACATATGTTTTGTTTGCAAAGTTCTTGCCCAATCAAATACACAATATCTCAGTTTTGTCCATAATATCTCTTTATCCATATATTATGATATAGAATTTTTTTATGATATTTACGGCGAATCCCTTTTTTCGTTTTTTCGTGGGTGAATGCCTTAGCGCATACCCCTCTGCGGGGGCGGGCAGAGGGGATATGTCGGACTCACCGGGAAGATTGAGATATCCAGGTAATACCGACTAAACCTGCCACGGTGTTCCTTCTCACAATCTATGGCCGGGGCGCAGGGAACACTCGCGTATTCATCCTGCAGCCCCGGTTGATTTGGGCCGCCTGGTCGTGGCGGCCTCGTCGCATGTTTCATAATCTTTTTTTTAAACGACGGATGACTATCCGTCTACATTGTCTCAGGTAACCCCCTTAAAAACACACACACAATAATTTTAAGACGTCATAACATAATTTGTTTTTGTTTTTTGTTATTAAGTACCTAATTTTAACTAAATATAATTGTATTATTGTTTTTTTAATTGATTTATTTTTTTATATCTTTAATGTAATTTATATAAAATATTTAATTTCAAATTTTAATTTATAGTTGTATAGTTGTAAAACGAGCAGCGATAGCTCAGTGGGGAGACCAACAGACTACAACGCAGAGTGTCTCGGGTTCGAACCCACGTCGCGCACCTCTGACTTTCGGAAGTTACCTATATGGCTTTTCGAAATTATGTGCGTATTGATTGACAATTATCGCCTGCTCCATGCCTCGGAGAGCACGTTAAGCCGTTGGCCCCGGCTGCCATGAACATCTATGGCGGTCGTTATTGGGAAAGTCAGTACCCTCTAATATCCTGACACTGGTCTAGCCTTAGGGTATCGTTAGCCTCCGGGTTGCGGAGGTCAGGTGGCAGCCGCTCCGTGTAAAAACTGATATCCAGTCAAATCCGGTTAGACCAGAAAAGCCGACCCCAAGTGACTTGGGAATAATAAAGGCTACGAGAGAAGAATTTATAGTTGTATTGTATTCTTTTAATTTTTTGACATTTATCTATACTAATATTATGAAACTGAAGAGTTTGTTTGTTTGGTTGAATGCGCAAATCTCATGAACTACTGGTTCGAATTGAAAAAATATTTTACTGTTAGATAGCCCATATATCGAGGAAGGCTATATGCTATATATTATAACATCACGCTACGACCAATAGGAGCGCAGCATAAATGAAAAATGTTACAAAAACGGGGAATATTTTCTTATGTGAAGCAGACGAAGTTGCGCGGGTGAGCTAGTCTTATATAATATTTTCTTCTCTTAACCTAGCTGGCCTTCAATTGTAAATTATTTTCTTCAAATGCTGTGCTCAAACATAATCGGATCTCAAATTAACATGTAAATTATTTATATTAGGTACTAATATTATTCGTATTTGTAATTTGTTATCTGAATTTGTGCCTATTTAATAAATAATAATATATAATATTATCAGCCCTGTATTAGCGTACCTATTTCCCACTGCTGGTCACGGGCCTCTTCTCAGTGTGAGAAGGATTAGGCCACAGTCCACCACGCTGGCCGAGTGCAGATTGGCACACTTCACATATCTTCGAGAACTATAGAGAACTCTCGGACATGTTGGTTTCCTTAGGATGTTTGCTTTTACCCTTAAAGCGAGCGATAATTAACAATTGAATACGCACATAACTTCTAAAAGTCAGAGATGTGCGCCTTGGAATCGAACTCGAGACCTTTGCGTGGCAGTCCAACGGTTTCCCACTAGGCTATCGCTACTCCATATCCATACATGTTGTGAATTACGACTAGTTACGTTAATAACCTGTTATTAAAAATCAGAGAGTAACACAATTATGCACAGATCAAAGCAAATCTATATATTGATACGCAAAGCAAAAACTTTGTACACCTTTTTACAAAAATTGCGCGGACAGAGGAGTATGAGCATCACCCACATTCCACACATTTTCGGTCCAAATCTGAAAATGGCGACCAAAGAAAAAAAATACATTATTTTGTTAGAACTTGTTCTCCTTAACATTTTTATTACGGCACTAAAACTATGGGACAATTGCCTTCGGTTTTATTTGAATTCAAAAATCTTTCTTTTATACATTAAAAAAATAACTATAAGTATTGCTATTGCATTACAATAGTTTTAAAGATTACACAAGGTATTGAGAAAATACAGCCCGCCTGTAGTGTTTTTTTTATATTATTATTTTATGTCTGTGGTCTATGAGATTTTCTAAATATAAAAATACAGTTGTATTATACATTCAATTGTTAATGAACCCTTTATTACAAGTACATTACATATTATGGTTAATCATATTCTGTGCTAAGAATCTGCGGCAGAGATCGTGCTACCGCCAACGACGCTAATTGGCCCTGGCAACATTTAACACGCGCACACTGCGGACCGACGAGAAGATTGTCGAGCTGGAAGAAGATTTGAGCAAGTTACGATGGGATATTATATAGGATAGGCTTATCTAAAGTCCAAAGATAGGGGAGGACTCGATAATCCTCAGATCCGGTAACTTGGTCTTCTACCGAGAGGGCGACCAACAGTCCCAAGGTGGTGTCGGGTTCATCGTCCACAAATCTCTCGTAAGCAACGTGGTAAATATCGCGAGTGTGTCGAGCAGGGTAGCGTACCTTATACTCAGAATATCTAAACGGTATTCGATGAAGGTCATATAGGTATACGCCCCGACCTTGGCGCACTCCGATGAAGAGGTGGAAGCTATGTACGAGAACATCTCATCTCAACATCTCAGGCTATACATAGCTCCAAGACTCATTACACTGTTGTCATAGGAGATTTCAACGCGAAACTGGGCAATCGAGGCGGTGATAAGCAGAGAGTGGGGCAATTTGGATATGGACATCGTAACTCACGGGGCCAACTGCTGGCTACCTTCGCCAATACAACACAAATTGTGTCAGTGAGGCAATTGAGCGGAATAAAGGTTCCAAAGTGTTTGCGAAAGATTTGTCTATTGAAAAAAGCCAGCTGACAAAGCTGAAGACGTAGGATGGCAGAATAGTATCGTCCAAACCTGAGCTCTTGAAGGAGATCGAGATGTTCTATGGGCAGTTATACACGACTAGAGGACCATCTGTTATCACTCCAGCAACAGACCCTAGGGCTGGATTAATCCGACACTATACCGAAGATATCCCAGACGTCAGCCTGCATGAGTTTAGCATGGCCCTCAAACAGCTCAAAAACAACAAGGCGCCGGGTGATGACGGCATTACAACTGAACTTCTGAAAGCTGGCGGAGAGCTGGCTTTTCAATTTCGTCATACTCGAGGGAAAAACGCCACAGGCATGGCACAGAAGTGTAGTGGTGCTTTTCTTTAAGAAGAACGATAAAAACCTCTTAAAGAACTACAGACTCATCTCACTTCTGACCCATGTCTACAAGCTGTTTTCAAGGTTCATCACTAATCGTCTCGAGAATAGGCTAGACGATTTCCAGCCCGAACAAGCCAGTTTCCGTAAAGGTAGTACCATAGACCACATACATACGCTGCGGCAGGTAATACAAAAATCCGAAAGTATAACCGGCCTTTTTGTGTGGCGTTTGTGGACTATGAGAAAGCCTTCGATTCGATCAAAACCTGGGCAGTGCTGCAGTCTCTCCAAAGGTGCCAAATTGACTACCGGTATGTTGAAGTCCTGAAGTGTTTGTATGAAAACGCCACCATGCTAGACCTGGAGACCCAAGACTTGACTTGACTTCGACTTGGGTCTCCAGGTCTAGCATGGTGGCGTTTTCATACAAACACTTCAGGACTTCAACATACCGGTAGTCAATTTGGCACCTTTGGAGAGACTGCAGCACTGCCCAGGTTTTGATCGAATCGAAGGCTTTCTCATAGTCCACAAACGCCACACAAAAAGGCCGGTTATACTTTCGGATTTTTGTATTACCTGCCGCAGCGTATGTATGTGGTCTATGGTACTACCTTTACGGAAACTGGCTTGTTCGGGCTGGAAATCGTCTAGCCTATTCTCGAGACGATTAGTGATGAACCTTGAAAACAGCTTGTAGACATGGGTCAGAAGTGAGATGAGTCTGTAGTTCTTTAAGAGGTTTTTATCGTTCTTCTTAAAGAAAAGCACCACTACACTTCTGTGCCATGCCTGTGGCGTTTTTCCCTCGAGTATGACGAAATTGAAAAGCCAGCTCTCCGCCAGCTTTCAGAAGTTCAGTTGTAATGCCGTCATCACCCGGCGCCTTGTTGTTTTTGAGCTGTTTGAGGGCCATGCTAAACTCATGCAGGCTGACGTCTGGGATATCTTCGGTATAGTGTCGGATTAATCCAGCCCTAGGGTCTGTTGCTGGAGTGATAACAGATGGTCCTCTAGTCGTGTATAACTGCCCATAGAACATCTCGATCTCCTTCAAGAGCTCAGGTTTGGACGATACTATTCTGCCATCCTACGTCTTCAGCTTTGTCAGCTGGCTTTTTTCAATAGACAAATCTTTCGCAAACACTTTGGAACCTTTATTCCGCTCAATTGCCTCACTGACACAATTTGTGTTGTATTGGCGAAGGTAGCCAGCAGTTGGCCCCGTGAGTTACGATGTCCATATCCAAATTGCCCCACTCTCTGCTTATCACCGCCTCGATTGCCCAGTTTCGCGTTGAAATCTCCTATGACAACAGTGTAATGAGTCTTGGAGCTATGTATAGCCTGAGATGTTGAGATGAGATGTTCTCGTACATAGCTTCCACCTCTTCATCGGAGTGCGCCAAGGTCGGGGCGTATACCTATATGACCTTCATCGAATACCGTTTAGATATTCTGAGTATAAGGTACGCTACCCTGCTCGACACACTCGCGATATTTACCACGTTGCTTACGAGAGATTTGTGGACGATGAACCCGACACCACCTTGGGACTGTTGGTCGCCCTCTCGGTAGAAGACCAAGTTACCGGATCTGAGGATTATCGAGTCCTCCCCTATCTTTGGACTTTAGATAAGCCTATCCTATATAATATCCCATCGTAACTTGCTCAAATCTTCTTCCAGCTCGACAATCTTCTCGTCGGTCCGCAGTGTGCGCGTGTTAAATGTTGCCAGGGCCAATTAGCGTCGTTGGCGGTAGCACGATCTCTGCCGCAGATTCTTAGCACAGAATATGATTAACCATAATATGTAATGTACTTGTAATAAAGGGTTCATTAACAATTGAATGTATAATACAACTGTATTTTTATATTTAGAAAATCTCATAGACCACAGACATAAAATAATAATATAAAAAAAACACTACAGGCGGGCTGTATTTTCTCAATACCTTGTGTAATCTTTAAAACTATTGTAATGCAATAGCAATACTTATAGTTATTTTTTTAATGTATAAAAGAAAGATTTTTGAATTCAAATAAAACCGAAGGCAATTGTCCCATAGTTTTAGTGCCGTAATAAAAATGTTAAGGAGAACAAGTTCTAACAAAATAATGTATTTTTTTTCTTTGGTCGCCATTTTCAGATTTGGACCGAAAATGTGTGGAATGTGGGTGATGCTCATACTCCTCTGTCCGCGCAATTTTTGTAAAAAGGTGTACAAAGTTTTTGCTTTGCGTATCAATATATAGATTTGCTTTGATCTGTGCATAATTGTGTTACTCTCTGATTTTTAATAACAGGTTATTAACGTAACTAGTCGTAATTCACAACATGTATGGATATGGAGTAGCGATAGCCTAGTGGGAAACCGTTGGACTGCCACGCAAAGGTCTCGAGTTCGATTCCAAGGCGCACATCTCTGACTTTTAGAAGTTATGTGCGTATTCAATTGTTAATTATCGCTCGCTTTAAGGGTAAAAGCAAACATCCTAAGGAAACCAACATGTCCGAGAGTTCTCTATAGTTCTCGAAGATATGTGAAGTGTGCCAATCTGCACTCGGCCAGCGTGGTGGACTGTGGCCTAATCCTTCTCACACTGAGAAGAGGCCCGTGACCAGCAGTGGGAAATAGGTACGCTAATACAGGGCTGATAATATTATATATTATTATTTATTAAATAGGCACAAATTCAGATAACAAATTACAAATACGAATAATATTAGTACCTAATATAAATAATTTACATGTTAATTTGAGATCCGATTATGTTTGAGCACAGCATTTGAAGAAAATAATTTACAATTGAAGGCCAGCTAGGTTAAGAGAAGAAAATATTATATAAGACTAGCTCACCCGCGCAACTTCGTCTGCTTCACATAAGAAAATATTCCCCGTTTTTGTAACATTTTTCATTTATGCTGCGCTCCTATTGGTCGTAGCGTGATGTTATAATATATAGCATATAGCCTTCCTCGATATATGGGCTATCTAACAGTAAAATATTTTTTCAATTCGAACCAGTAGTTCATGAGATTTGCGCATTCAACCAAACAAACAAACTCTTCAGTTTCATAATATTAGTATAGATAAATGTCAAAAAATTAAAAGAATACAATACAACTATAAATTCTTCTCTCGTAGCCTTTATTATTCCCAAGTCACTTGGGGTCGGCTTTTCTGGTCTAACCGGATTTGACTGGATATCAGTTTTTACACGGAGCGGCTGCCACCTGACCTCCGCAACCCGGAGGCTAACGATACCCTAAGGCTAGACCAGTGTCAGGATATTAGAGGGTACTGACTTTCCCAATAACGACCGCCATAGATGTTCATGGCAGCCGGGGCCAACGGCTTAACGTGCTCTCCGAGGCATGGAGCAGGCGATAATTGTCAATCAATACGCACATAATTTCGAAAAGCCATATAGGTAACTTCCGAAAGTCAGAGGTGCGCGACGTGGGTTCGAACCCGAGACACTCTGCGTTGTAGTCTGTTGGTCTCCCCACTGAGCTATCGCTGCTCGTTTTACAACTATACAACTATAAATTAAAATTTGAAATTAAATATTTTATATAAATTACATTAAAGATATAAAAAAATAAATCAATTAAAAAAACAATAATACAATTATATTTAGTTAAAATTAGGTACTTAATAACAAAAAACAAAAACAAATTATGTTATGACGTCTTAAAATTATTGTGTGTGTGTTTTTAAGGGGGTTACCTGAGACAATGTAGACGGATAGTCATCCGTCGTTTAAAAAAAAGATTATGAAACATGCGACGAGGCCGCCACGACCAGGCGGCCCAAATCAACCGGGGCTGCAGGATGAATACGCGAGTGTTCCCTGCGCCCCGGCCATAGATTGTGAGAAGGAACACCGTGGCAGGTTTAGTCGGTATTACCTGGATATCTCAATCTTCCCGGTGAGTCCGACATATCCCCTCTGCCCGCCCCCGCAGAGGGGTATGCGCTAAGGCATTCACCCACGAAAAAACGAAAAAAGGGATTCGCCGTAAATATCATAAAAAAATTCTATATCATAATATATGGATAAAGAGATATTATGGACAAAACTGAGATATTGTGTATTTGATTGGGCAAGAACTTTGCAAACAAAACATATGTATATTTTACTATATGGCAATTTTGTTTTCTATATAAAATCTATCAGAGACATTTCTGTCAAGAAACTGACCTGAAAAGTAATATTAGTTTATTTTTTACCAAATGCTATTGCTAAAGTTAAATGTCGGAATAAAAGAAAGATATACTTATAAATATAAATATATACGTAAAGATATACTATTTGCTAAAGAAATATAAAGTGCTGGGCAGTATAAAAATAAACCAGTTCGAGGTGTAGACCGCAGCCACAGGCTGGGTTTGGCCCTACTTTCGAAGAGGCTCCAGCGGCATGCCGGTCTTCCACAACTGCGGGCCTGTGCCAATTTCTGCGCGTTGCACTGCTCTATGTTTTATTAAGAACGAGTCTGCGCCCCATCGCAATGCGCCGTGCGCAACTTTGACGGCTGTCAGAAACGAAATTATCAATTTAATATTTTCAATTTTATTTTGTGTTTATTTTCATTAATTTGTAATAACGTGTTTGTATAGTTTATATATAAGTCTAATGCAAAACGGCTGTGACGGCGATGGCGATGTGGAAATAAGTGCTAGTCAACCTACCACATTGCTAAATGGTTTGCTGCGTTGCCCCCACTGTATCCAAGCTCGATACTTCAAAGGTAAGCGGGGTTTGAAAGTACATTTTGGCAAAGTGCATAAATTCCAAGATGTACTTTTTAACCCCTCTATGGCAGAACAGTCATTTACCACCCAAATTCCTTTTTGGCAAGAAATAGCAAACTTAAAAAATTCTATTCCGGTTTTAAAAAGAGTTCCTCGTGGCGCGAGACCTGCAGTGGCGAAAAAACTAGCTGATTGTATAGGTCTCGTCGTACGGGAGAACACAAAAGTAGCTTGGGAACAGTTACTGACCTTCCCTTATAGGACTTTGCATGTTGAAAAAGAGCAGTCGACGACCAAATCTCTAACAGAACAAATTAAACAAAATTGTTACGTTTCGGCTCACACTTTTGGCACAACATTTACTTTTAATAAAAGGAAAACTGTTTTTCAATGTGTAGAGTCCAAATTAAGGGAAGGTGATATCAGGGGCGCGTCTAGGCTTCTATTTAGTAATGATGTGGTGGCGCCTTGCTCTCCAGACACCCTCGCGGGTCTGAGGAGCAAGCATCCACCGCCGGTTGATGGCCTCTGTTTCCCTGATCCGCCAGACATGGATTCGGAACATCTTATTACTACAACCAAGGACGTTTTTACAGCTGTTTGCTCCTTCCGGAGTGGCTCGGCAGCTGGCCTCGACGGCTTGTCTCCTCAACATCTAAAAGATCTTTTATGCCCAAGCGCCGGGGAGGCTGGCGATACACTCTTGAGGGAGCTCACGGCTTTGATAAACCTAATGCTCTCCGGCGGTGCGAGCGATGCCATCATCGACATCTTGTACGGCGCAAATTTATGTGGCCTTAATAAGAAAGATGGTGGTATTCGTCCCATTGCCGTGGGTTGTACGTACCGGCGTATGTCAGCCAAAATATGCTGCAAATTTTATAGTAAAAATCTTACTAATAAATTTCAGCCCTTGCAATTGGGTTTCGGCTCCAAAGGGGGTTGTGAGGCTGCCATACATGCCTTATCTACGTACCTTGGTTGTGGTAATGGAGAGGTCATCATAAAGGTTGACTTAAAAAATCCTTTTAATTCAGTAAATAAAGACACCTTGTTGACACAAGCAAAATTAGAAATACCTCAAATATTTAAATTCTTTTGGCAATGTTACAGATTTCCAAGTAAATTATAAACACAACCTTTTAGAATCTTCAGTTGGTTGTCAACAAGGTGACCCTCTTGGACCAGTCATTTTCAGTTTAGCTATACACCCTATTATTCAGCAGATAAATTCAAAATTTAACACCTGGTATTTAGATGATGGGACGCTTGGCGGCGATGTAGAAACAGTACTACAAGATTTGGCACTTTTGAAAAATAAATTTGCATCTATTGGCCTAGATTTAAATACAAATAAATGTGAAATATTTGTAAACAATATTAATAACGTGGACAGACATTTGGTACTAACTAAATTCAACTCTTTGGCTCCAGATATCAAAATTGTTGAAAAACATTCTCTTCGCCTGCTTGGGTCTCCAGTTTATGAAGAAGCTTTTGATTCTTTCTTAGAAGAAAAAGTCCAAAATTTTTGTGAAATTTCAGACCGCCTTTTTAATATTAATATACATTCAGCTTTTACTATAATGCGATACTGCCTTTTCGTCCCTAAATTTACTCATGCTCTAAGGTCATCTCAGTTTTGGAAAAATTTAACTCCATTAGTCAAAATTGACAAAATCATACAGAATACATTAAGGCAAATTTTAAATGTGAACTTGAACGACCGAGCTTGGCTTCAAGCTTCTCTACCTGTTCGTTTAGGCGGGCTCGGCGTTCGCAAAATTTCAGATGTCAGTTTACTGGCGTTCCTGGCCTCGGTTCATAGCACGGAAGAATTAACCAGGTACATTCTAGCACCCACACTGGTTAGTTCAGAAGTGTTATGTAAGACCGACGCCGTGAACGCCTGGAAAATGGCTTGCCCAAATACTGATTTGCCTACCAACCCATTCTCCCAAAGGCAGTGGGATAGGCCGCTATGCAACACGGTAAGAGAAAATCTTTTTACTACATCTGTAAGTGTTGCAGAGCGCGCACGTTTGCTGGCTGTGGGAGAATGGGAATCTGGTTTATGGCTTCAAGCACTTCCATCGTCCAACACAGGTACAATTTTGGACGATACAGATTCCGCAGGGAAACTTCAAGCATAGCTCTCTCCATCGCCCTCTGAGTGACTTTGAACCATCAGATAAAGCCCATAATGAGCGACCACGTCTCTGATCCGTAAGTCATCACTGGCAACACACACTGGTCAAAGACTTTTGTGTTGAGACACTGTGGTATATTGGACGCGAAGATATGTCGTAGCTTCCCGAACGCTGCCCAGCCGAGTTGGATTCGACGATTGACCTCTTTCTTGAAGTTAGACCTACCTAACTGGATCATTTGTCCCAGGTATAGATACTTGTCGACAACTTCGAGGCTAGAGTTCCCAACCATAATAGTAGTAGGTGTGACATGAACGTTGGACATAATTTTTGTCTTGTCCATGTTTATTTTAAAACCTACTTGTCGGGAGACTCTACGAGTCTACGAGAGGCCATCGAGCATTATGCCAAGGTCTTCTATGGTGTCAGCCATGACCACGATATCGTTGGCAAATCGAAGGTGAGTGCTGTACTCACCGTTTATGCTGATGGCGAGTCCTTTCCAGTCTAAAAGCTTGAAAACCTCTTCCAACGCGGCGGTGAATAGTTCCAGAGATATAACATGCCCCTGTCTCACCCCTTGTTGTAGTTTTATCGGTTTCGACCCAAAGTCGAGTCAAGACTTGACCCAAGACGAAACCGATAAAACTACAACAAAGGGTGAGACAGGGGCATGTTATATCTCTGGAACTATTCACCGCCGCGTTGGAAGAGGTTTTCAAGCTTTTAGACTGGAAAGGACTCGCCATCAGCATAAACGGTGAGTACAGCACTCACCTTCGATTTGCCAACGATATCGTGGTCATGGCTGACACCATAGAAGACCTTGGCATAATGCTCGATGGCCTCTCGTAGACTCGTAGAGTCTCCCGACAAGTAGGTTTTAAAATAAACATGGACAAGACAAAAATTATGTCCAACGTTCATGTCACACCTACTACTATTATGGTTGGGAACTCTAGCCTCGAAGTTGTCGACAAGTATCTATACCTGGGACAAATGATCCAGTTAGGTAGGTCTAACTTCAAGAAAGAGGTCAATCGTCGAATCCAACTCGGCTGGGCAGCGTTCGGGAAGCTACGACATATCTTCGCGTCCAATATACCACAGTGTCTCAACACAAAAGTCTTTGACCAGTGTGTGTTGCCAGTGATGACTTACGGATCAGAGACGTGGTCGCTCATTATGGGCTTTATCTGATGGTTCAAAGTCACTCAGAGGGCGATGGAGAGAGCTATGCTTGAAGTTTCCCTGCGGAATCGAACCAGAAATAAGCAGATCCACAAGAAAACTAAAGTTGCCGACATAGCTCTCCGGATAGCCAAGCTCAAGTGGCAGTGGGCAGGGCACATACCGCGTAGAACCGACGGCCGTTGGGGCAGAAAGGTTCTAGAGTGGCGACCACGCACCAGAAGACGTTGTAGGGATAGGTCTCCCACAAGATGGACCAACGATCTGGTAAGAGTCGCGGGAAGCGGTTGGATGAGGGTGGCCCAAGACTGGTCTGTGCGGAAAACCCTAAGGGGGAAAAAAAGAAAGGCCTATGTTCAACAGTGGACGTCTTTTGGCTGAGATGATGATGATGATGATGAATCGTCCTCGTCTGGAACTACAATAATGTTCTCTAATCCCAAAGCTGAGGCCAATAACACTTGTAAATGACGAGCGTAGCTCATGTATCATATTATGCACATAATATGCGATCAGCACCCAATCGTTCTTTTTCCTACTATGCACGTGCAATAATAGTGACGAATTGCACTTCGACCAGATAATGTTCTGTCTTTTGTGATATACATATAAAATTGGCGAGCTTGGACATGTCGAGATTCACAGATCTGTTCCTCCTTACTCTTCCAAGTGTTCATTTGACATTTTATTGCTGAGCTCTATTGAAAATGATCCGGTTTGGAGGATATGTTCGCCATAATAACTTTAGGCTTGTTTTAATTGGTATGCGCCAATAGCCAATAATAAAAGATCATCTTCACTCAGCCTCAGAAAATCTGCAAACTCTGGCATATCTGCTGTCAAGAGGGTGAACTGTGCTCGTCTGCGTTTAAAATTATGGCGATTAACCACTTCTACTAATACATTTGATGTATTCATTTATTGTATCTAAGTTTTTATTCAAGCTAAATCCTTTATTTTGACAATTTATGCTACCAAAAATGTGTGGGTTTTCAACTCAAATAAAAGTTCCCACAGTTTTGGTGCCATAATAAAAAATGTTTAGGAGAACAAGTTCTGACAGAATATTGTATTTTTCTTTGGACGCTATTTTCAAATTTGGACCAAAATGGGTGATGTCCTTTGGCACAGTTAAAGTTTATATGGAGAAGGAGGGGCGAATCCTATTTATATAAAATATGTATAAGAAATACATTAAATTGAAAAAACACTACAGGCACACAACCATGCATTTAACACACACACAGTCGAATCGCGTTCGTAGTATTTCGGCATTGTTCGGCTGATGGTGAGAGAGACCTGGGAGAGATGAGGTACCTCGTGATTATTTGTGATGTCATCAAGTATCGTGCTTACCATTTCGATTATTATTGAAAATATAATTAAAGATATGAATGCACAACTACATTTAGTCACGGACTGCCTTTGCATTGTCACAAAGTGTAAGTGTATGCGCCCTCATGCCATCCTACTGTCTATTATACAGATTAATATTAAATAATTCTACTAAATCTTTATTATTTCATCTCCTTTATATTATTCAGTAATTATTGTTATAAGTTTTAGATTTGTATAGTCAGTAATATATGGTATAATGGCTGCCACACTTTCTTGATATGAGTTGAAGATACTGAAATTATCTTTAATTGGCAATTTAAAAGAGTGGCCATGAGTTTCTTGCAGGTTTCTTCTCATAGGCTTGAGCCTATAAGAAGAAACCTGCAAGAAACACATATCCACTCTTAGAATAATCGTTGGAATGCCAGGCATAACTAAAAACCTATTCTGCCTGGCCGCCGGGTGTGCGTCTGCCATTCAATAGGTCAATTCCGGTAGCATCAATAGATACATAAGTATTGACGCGTATAATTTCGCGGGTATGTCTGTATGTAGATGCCCAAATAATATTGAAGTTAAATTTTATTTTACATAATAATTATGTACAGAAATTATACAATAATACAAACAACAAATAAAATGATAAGCTAATAATGGGAGAACTTAGAATGGCCATTGCTTAGCGCCGACTTTGCTGTGACGATAACGCTATCTATTGATGTTTTGGAATTGTGTTTCATAATAAGAATCAGGAACCTCGTATCTATTTAAATAGTAACTTAAAATCATTTATTTATTCATACTAGCGGTCGCCAAGTGGTCGGCATTCGACCATATTTGATTTAAATTTTAAGCTTGTTTGTTATTAAGGTTTTATTGTCTATAACTATACTTTTATCATCACATTTCATTTATTCACCTACTCCACATATGTACATACATATTATGTAACCATGGTTATGAAAAATTCTACAACATGGGCCGAACAATGGCGAAATACTACGAACGCGATTCGACTGCCCGTGTCAAATGCATGGTTGAGTGCGTGTAGTGTTTTTTCATTAATTTAATAATAATAATAATAATAATTCTTTATTGTGGATCATAGGTACATAATACAGAAGTTATATAGTTCACATTATTTAGTTCAGCTATGTCCCGCTCATTGGGCATACAAAAGTTATAATAATTGGAATATAGGTACATGCATTAAATAATAAAATGAATTAATATTAGTTATTTTATTAGTTAGCGTTGAACATGGTTTTATATAGAAAGTAGTAAATAGTGAAATTTTGTTTTCTTTTATAGATAATAAACATACAAGTGAAATTGGTAAATTACTTACGTAATTATAACTATACCTACTTCTACTAATCACAGCTTATGTAATCACAACCAATATTATAAAAAATCCAAATCGTAAAGTAAAAATTCTAAAATCACAGTTTCGGTAAACGCAATCAGTCTTATACTATTAGTACATATTAAACGTACGTACATAAAAAATTAAAAGTTTAAAAACTGGGTTAAGTTGAGTTGAATCTTATGCTATCTGCTCTTAAAATAGCAATGAATAGTTTAAAATCACAGTTTCAGTAATCACAATGACTCTTATGCTATGCTTACTTTAATAAGAATTCTACTTAGAATTCACAAATATTATAACATCTCATCTTATAATATAAAAGAATCTACTATAGTATAGATTTTTTTATAATAAAATAATAGTAACAAACAATAAAAAATCACAGTTTCTGGAATAACAATTAGTCTCATGGTACACATAAAAATATAATATAGTTTCAAATAAGAAAAATACAATTAGTTATATTTAAATTGAAACAGTGTAAAATCTTAAGTAAAATTTATATAATAAATTATGTTATTCTAATTATACTATAAGTATAACCTTAAAGAATGTACTAACTTACAAAAGGTTACTTATAAAAGTATATTATTTATAGTAATCAGAATTTGGAAAGCTGTTCAATTGTCTCCTTAATATCAATTTTTTTGTTGCCATAATCTAGTAAAATCATTTTTAATTTTAAGTATCTATTAATTGACTGATGGCTTCGATTGTTTTTGGTGCAATGATATTTAATGAAGTATTGAGCTTCTTCCCATATAACAAATATGAATTCCAGAAATCGAGGGTTTTTGATTAATTGTTTATTTAACCTCTTGTTCAAGCTTCCACTAAGTTTATGGTGCGGTGTCGTTCTCCTTCACAAGTCCATATATGTTTAAGGAGTGATGCGTTATCAAGCCAATTATTAAATCCAATCCAATCCAATCGTTAAATTTTAAAATTCGATCATTTAATGGTGAAATTTCCATAATAGCTAACCAACCTTCATCGATTTCCGTACTTGGCAAATGAGCTAAAGCAGCACATCTGGTAATATGCTGCTTTTCTTCTTGTGACGAAATGCCCAATGTTTCGACTTTTTTTATTAAAGCGTGCTTGTAATGAAAATTACATCCTTTTATAATAACATCTGGTAAGTTATTTTTTATAGCATTTATCGCGGCTAACTCAAAGTCTATAATAGTTTTTTTAGGATTCCAGTTTGGTATATATTCTTTAATCTAATCAATCAACATCTCGTAAGTTGCTTGTGTTTTATTGGGTAAAAGTGCGAAAAGAACAGATATGACATACGTTTTCATCACTAAACAAGTCAACATGTAGGGAGGGTCTAAACCTGATAAAAGGGGGATTGCTTGTTTCTAAAAGTGTCATGTACGAGAAAAACTTGCTGTTTTTCTATGATTTGTCTAGCTTCTACTGTTGAAAATGCTAATATTCTTACTTCTTTATTATAGTCAAACAACAAAAACTCTTTAAACATTTCTGGTATCTCAACCTCTTTCGCATATTTAAATACTGTTTTTGATACACCCAAAATATGGTTTCTTAGTCGATATAGTTTAAATTTAACATTTTTAAATGAAGGAACATTCCTAATTAGGTCATATCTACTGTCAAAGATTCATGTCACGCACACTTTACAAGGGCGCAAGGTCAACTATTTGTTTTACACGTCAGGTAATGTTATATCGCAGGGAGTAGCTGCGGGGTGGGGGTGACGCAAGGCATCAACAATACGCAGCAGCGGTGAGTAGCTGCATTTCTTTCCTTTATTATTACGTTTGGAATTGTTTTGCCTACGTTACTTTGAAATCTTTGGAGCTCGTGGGAACGATTTTTGTATTGAAGTATTGACTTTTTCTTGGAGCTGCTGGGAATAAAATGTCAAAGTACCTAGATCATGTTTTGGAGCTGTAGGGAATGAAATTGAAAAATATGGCTTTATTTATTATTTTAATATAAAAATCTTTGAAGCTCCTGGTAATGAATGTATGGGAAAATGAAATTTGGAAAACAATAGATTTGGAGCGCACGGGAATAAGCCGTTTAAATGTTAGTAAAGTCCCCCGCGACACAGAAATTATACCTACTGCAGGAGTAGTCTTCCAAAAAACAGATATATATATAACAGATATATATGTACATATAATGCACCGCAAAAGTTTAATAGTTATTATGTTTCATACTAACTTAGACTAATGTAAAAAGTGTATCATCGATAACAGCTAATTATATTTATTTTGTTGTCCCATTCGTATGTTAACAAAGAATCGAAAATTTTTGCTGTGGGATATGCATAAAAGAAGCTGTAGAAATATTTATCTGTTATTTGTGATAAACAATTTACACTATTCTTTAAAATAATATGAAATCATTTTGGTATTGAACTCCAAATTAATTAATCTTATTTAAACATATAAAATGCTTTGTCCTCAATGACTGACTGACGGATCAACACACAGCCTAAACCGCTGATCGTAGAGACCTGAAACTTGGAGAGAGTGTTCTTTGTATGACGTAGGTATCTGATAAGAAAAGATTTTCCGAAATTCAACCCCTAAAGGGAGGCCAATGATTGTATGGGACAACGTGATTCCTTGATCCAACCTACTTCAAATTTTGCATAATCATTCTTTAACTGAATTGATGGAAAACATGTATCGTATTTTATTGAAATTCGTCCCCTAACAGGGTTGGAAAGTTATTTTAGGGGTGATTTGCTTCGAAGAGTTTGTTATTAGATATTTAGCGGAATGCGTGCTCCCGGCCCGGCCTAAACAGTAGACTCGGCCGGTCGCCCCGCTACATGCTCGCGGCCCACCCTACCGCCGTGCCGGTCGGTGCCGCGCGGCCAGTCGATAGAACACTTCACCGCGCAGCGCATGTCGCTCGGGCTTCCGCCGGTGTATACGTATTTAAATAATACTCGTAGTATTATAAATGCGAAAGTAACTCTCTCTGTCTGTCTGTTATGCTTTCACGCCTAAACCACTGAATCGATTTTGATGAAATTTGGTACAGAGATAGACTAGACTTTGGGAAAGGACATGATTACCTTTTGTTGTAAAAAAGGGCATAAAGGGGTTGAAATAAGGGATGAAAATTTGTATGGGAATTCGTCATTATCGAGACTAAACCACTAAGCCGATTTTGATAAAATTCGGCACAGAGAAAGACTAGACCTTGGGAACGGCATAGGTTACCTTTTGTTGTAAAAAGGGCATGAAAGTGTTGAAATAAGGGATGAAAGTTTGTATGGGAATTCGTCATTATCAAAGATAAACCATGAGACTTTGTATTTACGCACTTGATAAGAAGTATATAAG
Organism: Catocala fraxini; assembly: GCA_930367265.1. Classification (NCBI taxonomy): domain Eukaryota; kingdom Metazoa; phylum Arthropoda; class Insecta; order Lepidoptera; family Erebidae; genus Catocala; species Catocala fraxini. The sequence continues at coordinate 16,773,790 of OV884024.1, forward strand.
TTAACATTTGTTTTAGCGATTTTGAAATTCCGACCTACTTGGGGATTAAATAGGAGACTAAAGTTCGTATGGGAGCCCAAACAAATTTGTCTACTTCTACAATACGTGTATTTTCGGCAACATTGTATAATTAGTAAAAATGCCGTCTTAATAATAATTATGTGCACGTAGCGCGAGCGCAAGACACGCCAAGCGCCATACACAATGAACGCTGCGCCGCGGCGGCGCAGCGCGACGTAGTGAGGGAGTTTAGCGCGGAAAAATGTTGCAGCAGTGTAAGCTGTTGGTTTGGGATGAATGTACGATGTCCCATAAAAGAGCAATCGAAGCACTATATCGCACCATGCAAGATAATTAAGAGCAACCAGGGTATCATGAGAGGGTGGTGGTACTTTTAGCTGGTGACTTTAGACAGACCCTGCCGGTTATTACTAGGGGTACACCGGCAGATGAAATAAATGTCTGTTTAAAGGCGTCTTTGGTATAGCTTCTATAATACAAAACTCTTTTACATGTACTATAAGTACACGTAAAAAAGTTTGTCTAACTACAAATATGCGAGTATAACTACACAACGATTCTCACGCAAGGCAATATGCAGCTGCTCTTCTAAAAGTCGGAGAAAATTGTATGCTAACAGACAGTAATAGCATGATTACACTAAGACGTAAATTTTGTTAAATTGTCGATAACATAGATGATTTAAAGGATTCGCAGCATAATCATAAAAGAAAGAAAACATTCTTAATTGCCACAAAGAGCTACTTATAAATAAATATTTTTTCTTATAAAATAACGACAAAATAATAAAAAAGACAATTAAATAAACAGTTCGTAAGTAAAAGTACACATATTATGCTATTGTGGCAACAAATAGTCTCCATTCAGCATTGTTGTTGCGATAAAACTGACGTGATATAATAAGTATGGGCATTGGAGAATGGTTGTGTGACAGGTCAATTTCAATTTTCGCGCCGACAGACAGTTGGCCAGATAAACGAACAAATTAGTAACTATTCCACGCAGACGAAGTCGCTGGCAAAAGCTAGTCCATAGACACCTATAATTCTTCGGTACATGTGTGTACTGAATTCCTTTTAAACGGCTAACCCAATCTAGATGCATTTTTGGCGTGTGTTTGTGTGCACCGAAACTGAATGGTTTAGATTCACCATTGGAGCCAGTAGTTGGCACTGCAATTGAGCCCACTTGTTTCTCGTTCGGGGATGAATACGTTTATCGAGTCCACTATTTACTATAAAGTCCTTGAAATATGAGATTTCATTGCGGCGTCGCCACTTATAACAAGCCACGTGACGGCAACGTTCTTAAATGCGATTAGAAGCTTTGAAGCAGGCGCTACACTATAAAGCAAATTTATCTTCACGGTTTGCAGTGTTTCTGAGAACAGCTTAATTTTTTGTTAAATAGTTATTTTTGTATAATTTTCAGAATCCTCGGTAATTGGTAGACGTGGCATATGTATGTATGTCTACAAAGGTGACTTACTCTTATATTTATATTAGTGATTCTCTAGTATTGTATGTTAACAAATATAAACCTAGTAGGTGACATTGGTGACAATACAGCGATGTATTGTCACCAATGTTACTGGTATGCTCTAGTATTACCTACTGGCACCTACTAGCTTTATATGTTAACTTATAATACTAGAGAATCTTTTGACTTAGTAAACGTTATACAAAATTGTAAAATAATAACTCTACTTTTATTTATACAACTAAGGTGGCTCACAAGCATACGGCCCACCTGATGGTAAGTGGTCACCGTAGTCGATGGACGCCTGCAACACCAGAGGCATCACTTGCGCGTTGCCGACCTTTTAGGAAAGGAAGTAGGAAGGAGAAGGAGCGTGAAGGGGAAAGGGGGTGATTCGGCCTACGGCACTCTCACTCACCGAACGAAACACAACAGTAGGAATACTGCTATTTTACGTCGATATTCTGTGAGAGGGTAGTCCTTCCTCGGTCGAGCCGGCCCATTCATGCTGAAATCAGCGAGGCTCTACTACTTGGAAAAACTACCTATGAGCATACGTCTTAACTAACTCTTACGATTCGTTGATAATTATTTTGCTGTAAACTGTTAAGGAGTTTCACTATTTATCGCCAAAGCCTATTATAGCTATATCTTGACCAAATATATAGGCGACCACAATTTCCCTGAAATCGGTTCATAGAGACCGGATGCCTCTCTGAACCGGTTATTTTAACCAGATTTATCAATGGCAACTAAATATAATGTACTACGTCAGTATACGCTCTAAACTAAGCTCGGCTACAATTATTATTTATTAATGAGGACTTCCGCCCTGTCAAGCGCTTCTTGTTTACTATAACAGGCGAGGCTTTTCAATCTCAAACAACACAGGACATTTTCTATGACGCCGGGTCAATTCACTGTAGCTAATTGATTATCGTGTTCTATCTAAATATAGACTATGTAATAGCTATAAAAATACATTTTTATTTTCAAACCAGGCAAAATTACCGAATCCGAAAACCCGAGACCAAGCCGTTTAAAATGACTTTCTTACCGTAAGGTAAAAAGGTCAACAACTTTTCCGCTTCAATCGAGTGCAATTTCCTCTGCTACGCCATGAACGTAAATAAAATGCTGGGGCCGTACTGCAATCGCAATCGACATTTTTGACGAAATTGAGTTTAAGTATATTCGGAATCACCGAAACGAGATCTACCAGGATTAATCACTTACTTTTTAATATTTCTTATTATTTTCATTTTTGTTATTTATAAACTGCTTATTTGATCCATTCCAAACTTATTACTAGTCATAAGCATCGTAATGAACGTTGCAGTTAAAAACCATAACCTAATATTCTATATATACTAGTAATAATATTGTAAACAAACATGCGGCTTTTATGACAATTTTAATCAGAATTTAAATTTATGAAAATACTAAGCACAAGTAACGCATTTGGTACTGGTGTCGTTTATAATTAGCAACGTAAAATATTTTTAAGTAATGTAAACAAGTCATAAACATTACAAAATGACATACGATGTTTATACTTAGGAATATATTTCATTCTAATCTATGTATATTTAATTTCTCACATAAATTTTAACTGCCACTTGTGTTATTTATGTCTAGTATTTAATACGAATTTAAACTAGATAGCAATAAGAAAAGTAACGCAAGTGTTACATTTGCGATTATTATGATTAGTAAAGGGTCTCAGTATAGGCAAATACGGGGTGAAGAGAGGTGAGTGGTAGTGGGAGGATTTAGGCTTACATTATTGTGTCAAAGCTCGCCTATCATGGTTAGAGCGTGTAGACTGTAGACGTGTCGCGTCGCGATAAAGATATGAACATCTCTTTTGTACGATTCGGTCATGAAGAATGTGAACAATGTGCGTTGTTCTATAATCACAACCCGAATCATAATAATGAAAACTTGGACGAAGCTTGCGATGAGTGCATCATTATAACTGAAATATATCTACTGAAACTCGAATAGAATAAAAAAAGATGCAAATTTAGCAGTCTAAAATTCAAATGATGTAAATCGATGATGATGATTCAGTAGATTTGCAAAAGGTAATAATGCTCCCCAGAATAGAGCAATACAAATCGACTATTTTCTGCCCTAGAATAATAGCTTTTAATGCAAGTTTCGTTCCTTTGGGTAGTCAAATCATGCATGTTCCTTTTGCAGCTGTTTGGAACGAAATTATAACGGGCAGGAATCAAGAGGATATAATTTCTACCTTTCGGGCATTCTTGATTTACAAACGAGATGCTGAAAATTTAACTATTTGGTTGGACAACTCCGCTACCCAGAATAAAAACTGGGCATTGCTAAGTTTTCTCGTACAAATTGTAAATAGCAATTTAATTGCCACCAAAACAATAACCTTCAAATATTTCGAACCTGGACACACTTTCATGTCGGTAGACTCATTTGATCACCAAGTCGAACAAGCTTCAAGAAAAATGGTTAAGGTGTACGATTTTTCTGATTTTGTGGAGCGTGTACATGCTACAAATTCAAATAAGATGTTTGTCAAAATAATGGAGGTATCGGCTTTTTTTAATTATCAAGATCACGCATACCAAAATTAATTCAAACGAAACGAGCCACGGGTATACTTAAAATATATGATGGCAGTAAGGTTTGAGAAAGGGTTCTACAAAATTAAATATAAAAGAAGTCATTCTGATGACGAGTTTCAGGATCTTGATTTCTTGCAAGTTAAAGTGATAAAATCACAGGCATTTTCTACAGTAGCTGCAAAGGTACAACTAAGAGGTATTAATGAAGAGCAAAAAAGGGTATTATTTCAAAACTTATTCCTCTTATGCCAGAAAATAGAAAACATTTTTGGTATAATTTATTTGTTTCTGATGCTAAAGATTTAACTCAAAATAATGAATATTTACTATTAAGTACCTTTATTACAACTTATTTTGATATGTTTTTTTATGTTTTAGCTTATATAGGAACGCATATTTTGTTAGTTTCCAAAGGACCATATTTTTCAATTTTATTATCCTTGTTGGTTATTTACCTATTAAAATGTTATTCATTACGTAAAAATGTTTTACCTGTAGTAAATTACAGATTCAACAGATTTGTTGTTAGATTTTAGATTGTGTTTTATAATGTTATGAAATGATTATTATATGTATTAATGTTCAACAAAAACCAGATCTCAATATTTTAGTATAACTTATGATATAATTAATTAAGATTTGCCATAAAGAGAATTGTAATAAACTAAGTACAAGTAATAGGTAAGCAATAACATTCCATCCATAGAGTGCCACCCACCTATTTCAAGCATTTATTTGCTTTTTATTTTTCGAATAAATATAGTATTTCGTATGATAAACAATTTTTAATTTTTTTTCATTTACATAAAACTAAACGCATGTGAGCTCCTCTTACCATTCTTTGCTAGTCATAATGAACACATTTGCAACATATACGTTATAAATGTAAACTTACATCTAAGTAATCCCATTATCTTTGCTAGACATAAATTTCACAAATGCATTTCCTAGACATAAACCACGCAATTGCCACACATGCGTTGATTATGCTTGATCAATTAATATTATTACAGTCCGTGGTTACTAAGACTTAAACAATTTTTCGTCTTTTAAAATATTTAAATTAACTAAATATATAAATATAGTATCGCACATGCAAAGTTCACATTTAAAAGTACCAAACAAAACAAAAATGTTTGGAATATTCCTGTTAATTTCATTGAGACAACAAAAAAAAAGAAAATAATCTTTAGGCGCGATTTACTCGAAAGTTACCGCCAAGCAAGTGCGTTATTTATGACAAGGACGGCAGCGTAGTGCAGATAGCGTACTCGAGTTTGCGCGGCAACGACGCGGCGCGGGCGTGTGCAATTTAGGTAGATATTTTTATACAACCATGCCCCGGGAGACATGACGCGTAATGACGATCTTAACAGGTTACCTGTCCGATGAATCACATATGATACATAACAATAGATTTTCTTTTGTGTCTATCACGGGACAGCGAATGGGTTAAGACGCAAATTATTTGTAATGCGTGTTTAAAAACAATATAAGATAATTATACCTACCTGCACATACTAATGAGAGTAGTTGCACCTATTAAATTTATTCCTTTATTCTAATAATTATCAGGGCTTTGATCTCTCTTCTGTGAATCAAGACAGTACCCAAGATGATTCGATTACTGGACCTATAAAATAAAAATGCTATCTGGGGTTTGTCAAATCGCAGGTAGTGGCTGGTGCCCTGTAACACGTAGTAAACTGTAAAAGTAAAAGTGTTAATAAACTTTACGATTAAATACGGATAAAGCAGTTTAATTTTAGTAACTTTTATTACAAAATGTTGAAATATTACACTACTACTGAACCTAGTATTACTAGTATACTATTTTAGCTATTTAAAATTGTTAAATTAATTAGATTTAAATTTACACTTGTCCCGACGTTTCGGTTGCATTTCAGCAGCCATGTTCACGGGGAGGCTCCTCGTGAACATGGCCGCTGAAAACCAACTGAAACGTTAGTTTTAATCATTTTAAATAGCTAAAATAGTATTGTGCCGTATAGGTGCATTTGTTTGCTGGGTTGGTGGAGAATAAAAGCCAGGAGGATTCTTCCTTGTAGATCTCTGATCTTCTTTATTCTGAGTGTTCTTCCTATGGTTGTTGCCCGCTGACTGTGCCGATACCGTTTTTTTTAATGTGTTTGTTAATTGTTAGCTTCAGTTTGCTTCTACAATTACTGTCAACTTTACAACCTGTTAAAGCCGATACCGTTTATTTTTTCTTGTCTGTTAGTTGTTAGCCTTAGATGGCTTTTACAACTTTACGCGGACTGTGGGTGAGCGCAGAGGGCTCCCAACCCGTTATAAAATACACTAGACAACGTTTACCCCCAAGGGCGGACCTCGGCTTGGGGCGTTGTCAGCAACGTTGATATAAGGTGATCCACGGGTTTAACATTAACGCGACGCGTATTCCGACCTCTGCGGCGAGGGCGGAACCGCGGACGACTTTGTGTGGCTTCGCGAGCCGTGTATGCTTTGTCTTGAGCGAGTGTGATCCTATCATGTATGTGTCTAGGTCTCCTAACTTTAGATATCCTAGATGGGGTGTAGTTTAACGCCGCATCCACTAGTGGGTTGGGGTGTGTCTGAGCCGAGTCAAAGTAGCTACGGGAACTTAACACTATACATTAGATTTCGGGTAATTTAGGGCTCTGCCGTGTACGGAAAGATAAATAGTAGGTACGCCCGCACGCGCCAGGCGCTTGCGTTTCCCTGTCTTCTGTGGCGTGACGACGACTGACTGAGGAGCGGGGGGGATTCGCGCGTCGCTCGGCGGCTAGCGAGATAGAGATGTGCGTGTGCGGCGCATACTATCCAGTAGGGTTGCGCGATACAATATTCTATATTACATTCTGTAACACATTACATACACTTATAAAAGAAAACATCCTTAAGTGGAAAATAAATAGCTTAAATGAGTCTTCGCCGACAGCCAATACCGAGGTTTAATTAAATATGACACTGTTGGAAAATAACGGAATCTTTAATTAATTGCACTTACCTGATTTCTAATTTATTTTGTGCTGAATATTGCCCGCGGCTACGTTCACGTAAAAGTTTAGTTAAGGTTATATTATGTCCATTTTCAATCTCTCGGAAACAATACATTTTTATGGATAAAAGGTACCGTATGTCCTTTTCTGTACCCCTGACAGCATATATGCGACATTTCATTTTATATAATAGTTTAGTTATATGTTATTTGAAATACTGTAGCGTTGTATGGCGTCCGCATTTTTCCGTTCATAGTCTTCGATTTGAGCGTATACAAAAGCGTTTCATGTGACATTTAACAAATACAACTATAAAAAACAGGGCAAAAATATTCGTATTGTGTCATATCATGACAAACTTTTACACTTCCAGATAGATTCCTTAGATAAACGTAGAAATATCGTGGATTTAGACGTAGAATTTCTTATTAGAAAATTGAGTAAATTAAATTAAAAATAAATAAAATTGAGTGTCTAAGTTTTCTGACAATTTAAAAACAAAACATCAAATATTATAAACAACCACCAATATAAAAAAATTGTTGAACTCTCTGAAGTTAGAGAAGCTTAAGCTAGAAAAACATGTGATTATATTAAATTGTGATTGCTTTAGATGAAAACCATAAAATATTGACGCAGGACTTCGCCTCTTTGCAAAAATCTATACAGTATACGTCAGACCAGCAAGACGATCTAAATAAATGGGTTGATTCTATTTCTAAGCAGATTAATAGTACAGACGTTTATAATACCACAATACTGGGATTAGAGGCAAAAATTGATGCACTTGAGCAACATGCTCGACAGAGCAACATAGAATTTTGTAATATCGCTAAAAAGCGATCTGAAAATTTAATTACGCTCATGGAAAGTATTGGTGCAAAAATTAATTTCCCATTGCAGCAGAAAGATATAATTGCTATTCATCGTGTTCCACACTCACAAAACACAAACAAAGCACCCAAAAACATAATTGTTAAACTTCGATCTCGAGTAGGTACCAAGGGACAATTTTCTGAGCGCAGCGTGTTTAGCGAAAGGTATAAAGACTGGTCAAGTGGGAATATCTGGTGTGTCGCAACTGATATTCCTGAATGAACATCTAACACTTAGGAATAAACAGTTATTTCGAACAGTCCGTGAAACCGCACGAAAAAAATAATTTCAAGTACGTGTGGATTAAGCACGCTACCATCCTCGTGCGAGACAATGACAGTACACCTGCAATGGATATGCGCTCAACACAGGATATTAATAAGATTAAACCAAGTGCCGGAGCTACAAAACTTAATTAGTTTAAGTGGCATGTATGGGTGCAATCAACAACCAATTTTAAAAAACCTGACACCTATTTCCACCTTTATAAAGCACTCATTAGGTCACAGCTGGAGTATGCTGTTGTGATATGGAACCCCCTTTACAAAAAATACGAAGATAGTTTGGAAAGAATTCAGCGGAGATTTGTTAAGACAATCCACTATCGCTGTCACTACAACTTAACTGCCCGTGACAACTGAAACAAAATGACTAAGCTATAGGATTTAAAGTCTAGACAGCTTTTCTTAGAAACATGTTCCTCTTTGACTTGTGTAGTAACAAGTATGACTGCTCAGATATTACCAACAAGGTGTGCGACATCGTGCCTAGAACTGTAGTAAGGCGCAAGGTGCGCATAAGTCCATTTTTTACTGTCTCCACCTGTCGTACTAACGCTGGTGTACGCGCCCCTTTACATCGTATAACTAAAAATTATAGTACTCATTTCACAGATTTGGAAATATTTACATTATCTGCTACTTTTTTTTTTTACGTGGGTGAATGCTTGAAGCATACCCCTCCGTGGGGGCGGGCGGAGGGGTTATGTCGGACTCGCCGGGGTAGCAGAAAGATGTTAAAAAGATAATGTACCTCCCGGAATACCGACTAAACCTACCACGGTGTTCCTCGACAAAACCACTATCGACGGGGCCGCGCGAATCACTTGCACATGCGGTCGCGACCCCGCCGAGGTTTCGGCCCGCCGTATAAAACGGCAGGCCACTACACGAACAGACCTACCCAAAGGCACTTCTCACAAATTATCCCTAGTGTCCCCCCTTGAGGGGAGACGGACTCGACACAGAGGCGCGCGTGGGAACACGCACGCCGCCTCTCGAACCTAGTGCTGAACGGATGGCGGGCAGGCCCACAAAGCCCGCCACCCCCAGGTCAATCCTCAGGATGGCTGGCGGTCATCTCGCGTCCTCCGGCGCCCGGTTCTGCGGTTGGCGAGAGGGTTTAAACGCTCCCTCTCCCGCTCCGCCGCCTCCTTGATGGAAATGACTTCCTCACAAAAGGAGGCGACGGCGTTCAACGCCCTCTCACTCCGGACCATAGACTGAACTACGGCCGGGAGCGAGAGGGCAACCAATCCGACTGCCGCGATCAATTCACGGCGCTGCGATGCCCAGGCGGGGCAAACCGCCAAAGTGTGCAGCGCCGTGTCCACAACAACGTCGCGGCAGTCGCCGCAGTGGTGACAACCAGGCGTCTCTTGCCGGCGTATACGACACAGGAACTGGCCAAAACAACCGTGGCCAGTCATTACCTGTGTCAGCCGGAAGGTGAGGGCGCCATACCGCCTCTCCAGCCACTCCTCAAACACGGGAGGGACTTACCGCCACGATCGTGGCTTGCCCGACATTATCTGCTACTAGATTAAGAAGAGCTTTGAGTAAAAAAAATCTGTGTAATCACATAGGTAATCACATATCCATACCCATTTATTGCTTTTTATATATATGTTTTCTTCACTTATTGTATTTTTGTATTATCAATTCCTTTTTTTTAAGCTTGTTCATAAAACTCGGTTTACTCCAGATTAAGTAGTAAATTTATATTATACATAATAATTTAAGTTATAATAACCCTCTTTAGTCATTGTCATTATGTTAGCATACACCCTAGTTAAAAAACGTCTTTTAAGTTAGCATAGTGATGGTCAAGCATTTAAATATGTTGACCATATTATATAAAACCTATATTTAGCGACGTCTCGGTATACCATTTACATAATTTTTAAGTATTTTAAGAGTGTACTTACGAATTATATTTAATTAGCGGTTTATTAACACTCGTAAAATTTATAGTATTTTAATGAGTAATTATTATTGGTAGGTACTGCTTATAAAATGTATACTTAATGCTTTGTAATCGATTTCGAATAATGTCGTATATGGGAATCTATTTACTATTCTGTAAGTGCTTCAATTAGTACTATTTAAATACCTATATTTCCAATTGTCTACATAACCAATAATACTTAAAGAATATCACCGAAACATGATACACAAAATGTTACGACGAAAGAGTTACAAATTCAGATTAAAAAAGTTCAACCTTACATACACATTACAGAAGTGATTTTCGACGATCATAATAATTTGTGTGAGTGTTAGTGCGCCCTCATTGTCTGCAAACCTTTTAAGATATCCACTACCAATCCTTTTTAAAGGCTACCAGGACGTCCTACTATCTACCTTCAGGATATATCTGAGTACCTATACATATATTTGTCATTTCAATTCGGCTCGGAATCATTTTAATTACGAAGTCTTTATTTACTCAAGGGAAGTATTATTTATAACTTATAAGTGAGCTGAAAGTGCTTTATTTACATGTTTACCCAAAATTTATTTCCAAGTTCAGTTTTGCACCATGATAGACAATTCTAGGCATATAATTATTACAGTCTTTGCATGTTTATATACTGCCATATAAAAATGCAAATAAATTAAAAATTACAAAAACGACTTTGGAAGCTAAATTACAGAATTAGCTAATTTTGTTTCAATTTGTGAATTGAGGTATTCCAGCACCAGCACCTTCAGAAGTGATTCTAATTCTACTTGATGAGAAATAGCTGTAATAGCATTTAAATACAGATCTATATCCCCATTTAAATATATTTTATACTAGCTGTTGCCCGTGACTTCGTCCACGTGGACTTTAATTTATTACCCAATACCTACTTTTAATTTGTTATCTAATTTTAATATATAAAACTACAACTAAAGAAATTAATAAGTCTAACTACACCTATATAGGTGTAGTTAGCTATATATATATATAGCTAAAACTTTAAAACTACCTACTATATCTAAAGAATTATATCTTTTGAATGAAATGTCCGATTTTAATAATTTAAAATGTATTTTACGGGTATTGAAACGGTCTTAAATAAAATATCATTTAATGGGATAAGGATTAATACAGAGGTATGAATAATATGGTTTCATTATTGTCGGCACTTTTATCAACTTTTAAAATGTAAAAAAGTAGTTATAGTAGCATAACTACAGTAGTTGGACATATGGTATCGCGGACTTTTTTGTACATATTGATACGTTCTATAATACTGTAGAACATTTTTTTGTTCTATCATCAATAGTTTCCGCAGCGCACGTGATGACAGATATTTTGACTAATTTTTTCACACCTTGGGTTATATTATTGCATTTTTAATAAGGATCCCTATTTTCTTTGAAAATGTAATATTGCCTATGTCACTCAGTGAAGATGCAGCTTTCTAATGGTGAAAGAATTTTTGAAATCGGTCCTATAGTTTATTGTGTGAAAACATTACAAACATACATACAATAACACAAATGTTTCCTCTTTGTAATATTAGTTTAGATGTTTAGATTAGCTCTTATAAATTCATATTAAAAATAATTGTCATCATAATACATTAAGCACAGGGTCCACGACTATAACTTACTTTAAACGTGACCACTTCTTACTGTTACACGCTTATAAAAAGGTACTTGCAATCAAAATGATCATTATATGTCAGAATTGGCATACCCAACCACATGATTTCATTATCTACGCACATTAAAATCACCACTAATTTTATTTTTCTCAATCGATTAAGATAACACTATAATTCTGGAACTGTGCCCGGTAGAAGACAAGCGTGCCGGACACATTTCCATACTCTGAGCTGCTACTAAAGATTTCTTGACATCAAAACCTGATATCTCATGCACAGCAGTCGCATTCACAACCGCTACGCCAGCGATGCACTAGTCAAAAGTTTAATGTAATATTTTATGATCCCTCCATCTCTTACTCCATGTTTTTAATTATATGGGAGGTATCCTAGATTGACAACTTACATGAAAACTTGCCGAGCTGAGCTATTTTAGTTTTAGTGAAATGCTATCTTTGTTCGAGTGGCCTACCGCTTTTGACATAAAACCCAGTAGTTAACATTATTTCCGATCCAGGTAACGAATTCGGAATAATAAGTGCCAGTATATAGGTACTTATGCTACTTAACCAACAAGGCGATCTTTATAAGTATATAAAAAATACACTTATGATGTTTCAGATATTCTCACCAACTTTGGAGAATTTACTTTGGGACTGTATTCTGATGATGTTTATTTCACATTATTTGGGAATTTGACATCGTTCGACGATTTGTTCGATATGGCCAATAAAGTAATGAACTCTACAGATGACGACAGCATGGTACATAACGATAAAATGACAGACGAAGAGTATTTAGTACATTACCAAAACAAACACTTTGGTATTAGACTTGAAGATTTAAAAGTATTTGACGAAATAGAAAGTCAGAAGACCCACGACCATGCCTACGAAGAATATGTTAAGATTACAAATTCTGTGTTTCCGAACATATCCAGAAGATCTTACTTAGACGACGAAGATGTTGACGATACAACATGGGGCCTCCACTTAGAAGAAGTAAAGGAAGCGACCATAAGAAAATTAGTTCTTTCATTTCTACTACATTCGCGGCATGAAATAGGGAAAGCCTTCCGTCAAAGAGAAAATTTTATAGATGACAAGAGGTACAAGATTGGTTATCTCTTCAATAAGTTAAGGAGAATAAAAACAGAACAAATGAAATTATTATGGGTAACACTTAACCGAAAGCGTAATGAATATTGGTTTGAAAATCCCTTAAGAGATTCAATATCATTTACTTTACTTATATATGAAAAGGTGGTAGCTTACGATGTCGACTTAAGAGATATCTGTAGATATATCAAAGAATTAAATTTAGAACGGCACTCGTCCGACTTCTATGCATCAACACGTAAAAAGTAAGACGGAAATATCGGATTGTTGCCCCACTTTAAAAAAAGGTCCTGTTATTAAAAATGGAGAACTTTTAAAAAAAAATTACCTTTATATCAAAAATAGGTCTTTGATCTTTCATAGAAGCCCATTTTTATGAATAAAATTAATATTGGTTCTGAGTAAATCCTGTTTTATTTGACCTCTCAAAAATGGGATAGTTGCCTACTGTGGCGGATAAATTGATTTATATATTTAAATAATTGCGCAACGTAGCCGACTACAAATTGATAAAACAGTTTTATTTAGCGTTGTGTCAATCTATTCTCACATACTGCATAACATCTTGCGGTGGCGCAGCCAAATCAATTCTCCTGCCCCTAGAGCGAGCTCAAAGAGCTGTTTTTAAGGTAGCCACACGTCGCCCATTCTTGTTTCCCACTCATCAGCTTTACACCGCTTGCAAGGTACTAACCAAAAAAAGGTCAATTATTTATTATGCACACTATACACACTATACACTATACACAGCACACTGAAATCCCGTTTAGGCGTTTACCTCGGTCTTAGATAAGAGAGGAAAGGACTTAGTTTGTACAAAGTCTCAAACCAGACACGCATTTGTCAATAACTTCTACGTATTCTTAGGACCGTATTTATATAACAAGTTAAATAAAATATTAAATATAGGTATATAATGCGAGTTATAGAAAAATTGGTATCATGTTAATGGAATACCTAGGAAAATTAAATTATACGGACACAGAAAAACTGCTAGAAGTCTTAAAATGATATTGAAAGTAAATTTAAAGTTGTATCTATATTACTTAATAAACACCTTTAATCGTAGATGTACTTTAGACTGTAAATATTTGTATTAATTATGCGCTAATGTAAAGTAAAATTATCAAGTGACGTCCTGAAACACAGGTTTATCCTAGTTCAGGTAGGCTTAAACATCGGGCACGCCACGATCGTGGCGGTAAGTCCCGTTTTTGAGGAGTGGCTGTACCTTCCGGCTGACACAGGTAATGACTGGCCACGGTTGTTTTGGCCAGTTCCTGTGTCGTATAGGCCGGCAGGCGACGCCCGGTTGTCATCACTGCGGCGACTGCCGCGATGTTGTTGTGGACACGGCGCTGCATACTTTGGTGGATTACCCCGCCTGGGCATTGCAGCGCCGTGAGTTGATCGCGGTAGTCGGACTGGTTGCCCTCTCACTCCCGGCCGTGGTTCAGTCTATGGTCCGGAGTGAGAGATCGTGGAACGCCGTCGCCTCCTTCTGTGAGGAAGTAATTTCCATCAAGGAGGCGGCGGAGCGGGAGAGGGAGCGCTTAAACCCTCTCCCCAACCGCAGAACCGGGCGCCGGAGGGCGCGAGATGACCTCCAGCCAACCACGGCGGGGTCGCGATTGCATGTGAAAGCGATTCGCGCGGCCTCGCCGTCTATGGTTATGTCGAGGAACACCGTGGTAGGTTTAGTCGGTATTACCGGGGTATCTTTTCCCCGGTGAGCCCGCCATAACCTCTCCGTCGCCCCGCGGAGAGGTATGCGTCAAAGCATTCCACCACGTAAAAAAAAAAAAGGCTTAAACATAACCTTTTGAACTTAATTTATGTTGTATACACTATAAATTAACATAGTTTAAGAATTAATTTTAATTTAAGCTTAAATTATTTAAGGCAGGTATGCTTTAACACTGTTGATGTAATATTTATGATGTAGTGTAAGGATTTTCTATCAATAAATAAATATTATTATTATATGACCGACAATATATAATAATATGACACATGACCACACATTAGTGTTACATGCTATGTTTCATACAGAATAAAATAATACCGCTGTCATAAGAACAGACGTATTTGACAAAAAAGCATGTTTTTATTTAATACCTATACTGGTAGATGACTCTTTTTTTACTGATTCCAAATACGTAAAATATTTAATTTCGATAATACATGTTAGATACGTGTTTTTACCTTATGATGGCAGAAAACATTTTATACTAATATTTATTTCATGGAGGTAATATTTGTTAATTTGTTATTTTTTATATAAATCACATTGTAAAATATTATTATTTTGAATTGACACGGTATATTATTTTAATTTTATACTATATTCAATTGGCTTGTAGCGATATATACAGGTCGAACTCGAAAGTTATGGGATAAAATCTTTATATTATACATTATGCATTATACGCGCGGCGCCACCAGCCGCGCGCCCGCACCGCACCGCTCCTGCGGTGCCCCGTCCAGCGCCGGCACCGCGCCCGCTCTTTTTTTTTTATTTTTTACTTGTAGGCATGCTTTGACGCATACCCCTCCGCGGGGGCGGGCGGAGGGGTTATGTCAGACTCACCGGGGTAAAAGAAAGATGTTGAAATGATAAAGGACCTCCCAGAATACCGACTAAACCTACCACGGTGTTCCTCGACAGAACCGCTATTGACGGGGTCACGCGAATCACTTACACATGCGGTCGCGACCCCGCCGAGGTTTCGGCCCGCCGTATGAAACGGCAGGCCACTACACGAGAGACCTACCCTAGGCACTTCTCAATTTAAACCGTACTGTCTCCTCCCTAGAGGGAAGACGGACTCGACACAGAGGCGCGCGTGGGAACACACACGCCGCCTCTCGGACCTGGTGCTGAACGGATGGCAGGCAGGCCCACAAAGCCCACCACCCCACGGTCAATCCTCAGGGTGGCTGGAGGTCATCTCGCGCCTTCCGGCGCCCGGCTCTGCGGTTGGGGATAGGGTTTAAACGATCCCTCTCCCGTTCCGCCGCCTCCTTGATGGAAATGACTTCCTCACAAAATGAGGCGACGCCGTTCCACGACCTCTCACTCCGGACCATAAACTGAACTACGGCCGGGAGCGAGAGGGCAACCAATCCGACTGTCGCGATCAACTCACGGCGCTGCGATGCCCAGGCGGGGCAATCCGCCAAAGTGTGCAGCGCCGTGTCCACAACAACGTCGCGGCAGTCGCCGCAGTGGTGACAACCGGGCGTCTCTTGCCGGCGTATACGACACAGGAACTGGCCAAAACAACCGTGGCCAGTCATTACCTGTGTTAGCCGGAAGGTGAGGGCGCCATGCCGCCTCTCCAGCCACTCCTCAAACACGGGACTTACCGCCACGATCGTGGCGTACCCGACCGCGCCCGCTCTACCGCTGGCTGTGTGAACGCTTTCATACGTAGTCTATCCTAATAGAATTTGTGAAAAAGGCAAACAACTTTTAATGACTTTTATCATAAAATATTTTTCTGTAAAATATATTAATGGTTATTTATCAAAAGAAGGACTTTCATACGGCTTATAGTATTCATTTACTACTTTTCAAAGAGAGTTTGAATTTTCTAAATGACTTCATATTTAATTAGGCATGAAACGATTGTTTACTTAAAGTTTAATTCTATTGGGACAGAGAATAGTGCAGTACATTACAACACGGCGGGACACGCGCACGTCTCGCTCACGCCGGCTGTTTGATCGCGCCTTAATCAATCTTCATTCGGTCCTAATCCAAATATATTAATATTGTAAAATAGTATTATGTCTGAACGTTTTAAACTATAAAATTACAATGAAAATATACTCCAAACTTTAAATTAGGTAAGTTATTAATTAAATATTACACTGCTATACAAAAAAAATAAAAAAATCTGCGGCAGGGATTTTGTTAATGGTTTTTGTTAATACTCATATTAGACCTTCACGCTGCATGCTTATTTATTTTTGATTCACTCTGGTTATTGAGATAAACGGAACTAAGAAATAATTGAAAATTTCAAACTACCCTACAAACATTGTGGTTCATTGATTTGTTTTCACTTACGTTTGTTATCATTTCACGGATTTATTTGCAACAACTTAACTTAATAGCTATCAGACCCTGTAATTATCAGTTATAAATCGGTTGTTTTGTGTTAAAGTGCATTTTTTCTTTCAAAAACATGAGTTTTCCACGTAAACCTTGTTTAAACGATCCTAACACTTTTTGCTTTATTTGTGGCAAGTTTAGTTTACAAAAGCAAAGAAAAGAGATCACAGAGTTTGTAAAAACAGTCTACCGAGAATATTTCGGGATACCACTAGTGAAAAGGAATAAATATTGGGTGCCAAACATCGTGTGCAAGCCGTGCGTAGAATCTTTGCGTTACTGGAGCCAAGGAGGACGTAAAGGGTTACAATTTGGAGTGCCGATGATGTGGAATGAGCCAAGTAATCACTTAAACGACTGTTACTTTTGTGCCGTAAATGTTAAAGGTATGAACCGGTACAAAAAACGTACTTGGGTTTACCCGAGTGTGAAATCGGTTACAACTCCAGTATCTCACAGTGATGATTTGCCAATTCCAGTGTTTTCAAGACCATCTACATCAAATTGTGATGATTTTGAAATGTTAGAGGGATCAAGCGGTCAGTCGAGCAGTAGTGGAAGTGAGTTCGAAGAAGATGTTTCTAAGAAACCTGGATTTTCTCAAGACGAACTCAATGATTTGGTTCGTGATTTGAATTTACCGAAACTTTCGGCCGAACTTCTTGCTCCAAGGTTGAAAGAAAAACAATGTCTTCAACCTGGTGTTATCATTACATCCTTTAGAACCAGAGAGAGTGAACTTCTTCCTTACTTTTCAGAAGAAGATAACTTTGTTTTTTGTAATGACATTCCTGGGCTCCTAAGATCTATGGGTCTTCCTAAATATGAGGCTAAAGATTGGAGGCTTTTTATAGATAGCTCAAAAAGAAGTCTAAAATGTGTATTGCCGCACAATGGAAATAAGTATGCTTGCGTTCCGATTGGTCATACTACAAAACTAAAAGAAGAATACCAAAATATTAAAATGGTTTTAGAAAAGATTTCGTACGCACAACATCAGTGGCTAGTTTGCGTGGACTTGAAAATGGTAAATTTTTTACTAGGCCAGCAAGGAGGGTATACTAAGTACCCTTGTTTCATATGTTTATGGGATAGCCGTGCCAGAAACCAACACTGGATTACAAAGATCTGGCCTTTGAGAGAAAATATGGAGGTTGGAAAAGCAAATGTGATAAATGAACCGTTGATAAGCCGAGAAAACATCCTTCTTCCACCCCTTCACATTAAGCTTGGGCTAATGAAGCAGTTTATTAAAGCCCTTGATAAAAATGGTGTCTGTTTCAAATATGTGTGCCAAAAATTTCCAGCTCTTAGCATGGAAAAATTAAAAGCAGGCATCTTTGATGGACCGCAAATACGTACACTGATAAAAGACACTGAGTTTGTAGCCCATATGACACAGATTGAATGTGAAGCATGGTTAAGCTTTGTGTTGGTAGTAAAAAACTTTTTGGGGAATCACAAAGCGCCGGAATATCAAGAACTAGTTGCAAAAATGCTACAAAATTTTAACAGAGTAGGAGTCAACATGAGCATAAAATTGCATTTCTTACACAGCCATTTGGACCGATTCCCGCAGAACCTGGGTGATTACAGTGAGGAACAAGGAGAAAGGTTCCATCAGGATATCAGGATAATGGAAGAAAGATATCAAGGTCGATGGGACAGCCATATGATGGCTGACTATTGCTGGACCTTGAAAAGAGATTGTCCTGACAAAGTAAATAAGAGAAAATCCCAAAGAAAAAGATTTTCATGATCTTCATTTATTTATTCTAGTTAAAGGTACCCCAAACTATTATTATTTTTGTGTATTTTTGTAAAGATAAACAATAAAAATAAATTTTAAATACATCTTTTGGCCCATTTATTGAAGCATTTTATGGAAAATGTTAGAAGCGTTTATCTCAAAAACTGGAGTCAATTTGACCATTCTGGTATTTTTCCCGTTATCAGCACACTCGTCTTATACAAAATCGACTTCAAGTATGCCTTCCGCAAAATGACTGTATAGCAGTGTTATTATTTATTTAAAGATAGAAGAATATGGCAATCAACTTTGGCATTGGCATCAATTATTACCAGAAGCCAGGGTTTTCAATATTCCACATCTCTTGCTGAATGTTGTACAAGTTTCATGCAATCACATTCAACACATCTCACATTGGATCCAATCTGATTTATATTTAGTAAAATTATAATCCTTAAAACATTAAAAAATCATCGACTAAAACTTTTTATTCGTTTTTTCTATGTTTGTGTTCGGGGTTGGGTGAGATAAAGGTAAACTAAGATAAAAGATAATAATATTCGCTATATTAAAGTCCACAATAATATAATAAAGATCAAATTAATTAAAGAATGAGGTGAAAATAATGAAAGGTAAGAGCTTTGAGACTTGAGTCATGCGCGCGATATGACGACAAACGATGAAGTAGTTCATTATTGCTGCATAAAGTGCAATAAACTAAATGATTTAAAATATACACGTGTTGTACGGTTATTGACCCGTACATGCTCCCGGGGGCAAAAATGTGGTTAGTAAGATGAATGGATGGTGAGTAACAAGGTGAAACAATTTTCAACTAAAATAATAAATGATTGAAGAGGTTAGTACCTACATAATTAAATGATTAATAATAATAAAACTGCTTAAGCAGAAACACGCGTGTCATGTGACTTTAGAGACATGACTCACAAATAGTCATGAGTTTTAAAATCGGGAAGAGAAAAATGCGAAATATGGGCGAGGAGGCTCTGTCCTCTGTTTGTAAATGATCATGAGATTTAGCTAGTACCTTGTTATCACTTTTCACTGATAGAGATAATTGCCCTTTTTCCTTAAGATCACACACTCACTCACTGCACTATTTAATTTAACTACAGATTGCCTTTTTCCCTAGCCTCACAACACGCACTTAAAACACTTTTGCCGGGTGTCATCGGCATGTCCGGGTCCGATGCATGCACCTTTCCCGTGGGTATCGAGGATTCACGATGGGTTCTCAGTGTTCGCTGCCACTAATAGATTATAACAACAGCAATCAGGATTCCAAAGATGAGAATATATATAACAGATTTTCTTATTTGTTACCTGCGATTTGTGGTGGAATGGCCTTCTTTGTAGTCACAGACTATTATTGAGACGGAGGATTTGCCGGAAGTCAGGTCATATTCAGCAGCTATTTCTTGCTCCAATGACTCAAATATCTTAATAATAACCTTTGAAAGGTAGGTACTCTAAGCTAATCAAATACAACGTATTATAGGCTATTTACACAGATTTATAAATAATTGCAAAAATCCAAATACTAAAAATAAAGGTTCTTTAACTGTTGCTGAGCTTGACAAAGCGCTATGTTCGTTAACTTATTTATCCCAGTTAAAATCATTTCATAAAGAGCACGATTTACTATCAAAGGGAAAATCACTAAACCCTAAATCGCATATTGTTTCACTTAATCCTTTTATGCACGAGGGAATTATTCGAGTAGGTGGTCGAATCCAAGCATCCGAGTATAGTTTCGACATGAAGCATCCGATGCTATTAAGCCTTAAGCATAATTTTACAAAGCTATTATTTCAGCAGGAACACATACGCTTATTACACATAGGGCCCTCAAACCTTGTTGGCTTCGATAGAACTCGTTTTTGGCCTATAAGTGGTAAAACTGTAGCAAGACGTACAGTCAGCAATTGCATAGTTCGTAGGCGGTTCAAGGCTCAATCTATGAAAAATATTATGGGCAACCTACCTGGTTAAAGACTTATGACTTCCCATTTATAACAGTAGGGACTGATTTCGCTGGACCATTTATGATCACGGATCGCAAGGGTCGTGTTTGCAAGATAACTAAATGCTACCTTTGCATTTTCATGTTTTAGATTCAAGTGCATCCATTTAGAGTCAGTCAGCGAGCTATCTAAGGACGCTTTTATTTTAGCTTTAAAACGCTTTGTTTATCGTGGACTACCAAAGCAAATATTTTGCGACAATGGTGGGAACTTTGTCGGTGTTTCCAAGGAGCACAAAGCCTTTTTTAAAATTAACTCCCACGTTCTTGTTGATTTTGCCGCTATGGAAGGAATCGAATTTTGCTTCTCGCCTCCATACGCTCCTCACTTCAACGGCTTGATGGAGGCCGGTGTGATGTCAGCCAAATTTCATTTAAAGCGAACACTCGGGACTACACATTTTACATACGAGGAACTAGCGTATTTGTTCTCACAAATAGAAAGCATCCTCAATAGACGTCCTCTATGTCCTTTGAGCTCATCTCCTAGCGACTATTATCCTTTTGGATAATAGTATATTAGATAGATTAGGCAATTTTTAATCGGTAGACCACTCCATGCACTGCCGTCTCCGTGTCTTCAGTCCACTAATACCAATCGTCTCGACAGATTCCAGCAGATCGAACAAATCAAGCAGCACTTCTGGCAACGTTGGAGTCACGAGCACATTGCAGAGCTGCAGACTCAAATAAATTGGCGCACGAAGCTCAGAGATCTGAAAATTGACGACTTGGTTCTCTTTAAGGAGGAAAATGCTCCACCTCTTTACTGGCGTCTCGGCCGTATAAGGAAGCTATTCACAGGAGTTGATGGAGTGTCGCGCGTCGCGGATATCGACATTGCAAGAGGAAGTGTACGACGTGCCCTCAACAGGATTGTGCTTCTTCCTAAGCCCGAAGACCTAGGAATTCAAGAAAGCTTCTAAGCTTTCCAGCGCCGGGAGTATGTCGGCGCCATTACGCCGCCAATGATACCCACGGGGACTACGGGGGTGCGGGAGGACGCTCAACAGTTCAACGACCCAGCTTCCCTACCGCGACCACTCGCTCGCCAAGAGCAAACCAAACTTGTATTTAAATCTATTTTCTATTTTAATATACAATTGAATACTGAGTGAGTCGCATATTTAATTTTTATGTTTTACACCGAACAACCTATACCATCCTGTTTCCGATATATGTGATAGCAACATTTTTTACTACAATGCTTTAACGTTGTTTTTAATAAGCGCACCAACACAATTTCTAGTCCCTATGTTGCGAGTCTGTTAGATTCACCTGTAAACTGGCACACGGCATACTTTTGAGTAAATTCTCAGATAAGCCTTCTGATCTTTCGATACTACTCTGTCGATATGCTTCATCAAGAAAAAAACATTAGAAACCTTGGCATTGCCAAGAGAATACCACTATATCCAAGAGCCACTGACTTAAAAAGCTATACTTGCAGGGCAAATCGTTATGCTATATAGAACCATAATCGTGATAAAATAGGAATTTATGGATGGGATTAAAGGCAAAAATGTTTAAGAATATTACTAAGAATATTATTAGACGACTCGATGGCGTAGTGGTTAGTGTAACCGACTGCCACGCCTGAGGTCGTGGGTTCGATTCCCGCACAAGTCAAACATTTGTGTGCATGAACATGGATGTTTGTCTTGGTCTGGGTGTTTCTATGTATAATATGTATATATTTACAAAAAAAAAAAGTATATATGTATGTTTATCCATTGTCTAGTACCCATAGTACAAGCTCTGCTTAGTTTGGGCTAGATGGTGTTGCGTGTATGTGATAGAATATTAGAATAGAATATTAGAATTAGAATAGAATATAGGAGTCCAAAATAATTGTAGGCACCTGCTCAGTGGCAAGATGAAACGCACTGCGACGTCACAGCTTGTCACCTTACAGTATTCAAAACGTTGTAGATATATATTTTAATGGCGACAGAATATTACACTTGGAATCCTAAGAACATTGTGTCGACTGAAAGCTCAGTGTTTTCGGTACATATGGCGAACCATTACTATCTACTTTAATATACTTATGTTTAAATATTGACACAATAATTGTAAACCACAATTACTATAATAAATGTAAGTGAGTGAATTATGATTACAAAAAGAAAACGTAACTATAGATATTACAGACCACAAATCTTTTCTTAAATTCCCCTATATTTCTAAAATAGTATAAACATACATACTTGAAATACTTATAAGTAAACGTTAAGAGTAATTACTATTAATTTGTATAATAGCTACTAACTTACAACAATATAAGTTGAGTGATTATTAATGTCATGTAATGTCAATTAAATGATCAGTTACTTATAGAAGGTACGTATATATACCTATAATTCTATCAGAGACAATAAAGAAAGCTTTGTAAATTCGTTAATAGCTCGTATCAAATCTCGTGTACTAGATGTATTCGTCCTGAAAATCTCAGTATTAAATGCTTGCCATTTTCTTTATTGCCTCGGTTAAACATTAGAATGTATGATTATAATATAATGACAATTACTGTGATGTATTAATCCTAAATCTACTGCTTATGGAGATAAAAAGCCGAAATATGGTTGTTGCTAACCCTAACTAAGTAACGGTTAGCAACCGTATGCGTACATATCTAACGCTACTAGGTAGCCTAGTGGCAGCGCGGCTGACGCACGGGCGGAGCGGCAGCTGGGGTTCGCGGGCGCCAGCTGTACCTAGCTGTCGATAACTCGCAATACACTGAAACAGGCTCGCGCGGGATGGTCGGACATTACCTTCAGCCTCATTATATTCCTACGTATCAGTATAATAATGTGAATGTGAGCGCATACTTTGCCCGACAAGTGGCTGTCTCGCCACTTGTGTACACGCCCGGTGAAATACACTCATTTCTTAAATAAACTATTTACTTTCTTATTATTAACTCCTTAATTCTGTGTCTAATGGCAGTGATGGTCAGCAGTTGTCGGGAGGGACCATTGTGTCAACCATACCCCAAGAATCAAAATTAAAATCTTACGTCAAACAAAATTTCTGTTCTAA
Source organism: Catocala fraxini (assembly GCA_930367265.1). Lineage (NCBI taxonomy): Eukaryota > Metazoa > Arthropoda > Insecta > Lepidoptera > Erebidae > Catocala > Catocala fraxini. Next base: position 16,797,728 of record OV884024.1, read on the forward strand.
TTTACTTTATCCTTTAAACTGGTTTATTTATATCTAGGTGCGGACCAAACCTTCCACGTCCGCCGCATCGGCTAACACTCATCTTACTCTATCGTTACTGGTTACGTATAGTATATATAAAATATATAAAGTTATAATTAAATTACATACCATTTACGTGATACTATAATATGTAGTAATTAATTTCGAATGTATAAACTTATTATAGTTTAATTTTAACATTAATGTTATCATATAGAATGTGAAGATGTGAAGACGGAGCTAAAAGCACAAGTAAATATACCTAGTGTTACTGCGGCTACTTAACAACCGACTAAGATCGACAATCTACTATCAAGCCACGATGCGACACCATTTATTTATATTACACGTATTTAAAGTTATCTCCTCAACTCGATCGCGTTCTGCCATTACATGCCTGTTCATTACTCAACTTCCAAAGTAAACTCGCTAAATGATGTGTGAATCCTGTATAAACTATGTGAATATTCAATTTGAAGCCTGTTTCAGTGACTAGTCCATCTTAAAATACAAACATTACAAAAAATAATCAGCTTTCATTAATTCAATTCAGTCAGTGTTAGATCGATTGAACCAGACAATCAAGTAATGAGTTAGCAGTGACCGTTCAGTATTATCAAACGATACGATACGATTACGAAGTGAATGCGTGCGAAGGAATGGATATGAACGAGTGCGTATGTCACGTGCGAGTGCGATACACCGGATGGCTTGCGCGTACCTTGATAAACGCATTAACTCAATTACAGAAATAGGTATACTATCAATTTTGAGTATAATCATTTCTAAACCTTAACAATTAACACGATATCAAAATTTTATGGATTATATTAATAACATGAAAAACAGTCTTCCAGGCTTTTCGATTATCAAAAATTTGTAAATTGTAAATTTTTATTTGTATAAACCAATAAAGTACAAGAATCTCAAAACAGTCTAAACATACGGGCTCTCTCCTTTTAATTAAAGAGCCGTATTTGTCAAGTAATGCTTCATACCTTTCAATTTATCTAATAAACATCAGCCAATTTTTGGTATCAATTATTCTAGTCTTATAAAGTAGCGTAAATTATTTCAAAATACATAGCGCTATTCGACGCCAAAATATTTATGAGAAAAATGAGATTACTGGAATACTTAGAACATATTAAAATATACTACGCTTCAAACGAGAGAGCGTTGGGTGGGTGTCGATATAACATGAAGATTTCAAAAATATCAATCATAGCCCTGTTCAGTAACCCTGTCAAAATATTAAGGACTCTAAGGTGGAAACCAACTGACGCGGTGGTCACGACGAGTGCTGCTCTTCGTGAGCACCACGACGCTCGAGCGCTGACTATAACTGAAGGACACGACAGCAAGTTAGCACAACACCTATTCACTCCCTGCCAATGCGAGAACACGCCGGGTTTTCAGAGTTGAACACCAACACTATGGATTCCAGTTCTATACATAAACGATGACGCGATGCACGTGGACTATTACGATTACATTACACTACCTTAATTGATTGGGTAAATGTTTGACTTATCCTGTAAACGGCTTATAAACTGAATTACTTATGCGATATTTATCTCATTAATTCACAAAATTCAATAACGAAATATAAAATACATTATAAACATATAAAGCATTGAATTCTACACATAGAATCATGAGAGCCAGAATTAATGATTTACTGAAACAACGTAATATATAACACAACACGATACGGAGCGAATTCTATATAATTAAATACGATAGTGGAACAGAAGAGTACAGAGTGACGCGTCTGCGTGAACAACTGAACGTAATGGGAAAGACAAATGGATTTACACGCTTATAATATACAGAATCTATGACGAGTCTGACTCTTTAAAGTGTATAATTCAACTTGTTTCAAATTATGGTATAATGAATTTCGGCGCCGTACGGTGATGCTTCGTTTACTTCTCCTTCTCATTGTCCTTCTCCTTCCCCTTCTCATCGCTTTCCTTTTCTAACTCCTCTTTTTCATCGCCCTGGAAAATATAAGAGACTAATATAAGTATAACTCAATTATAGGCTACGCATATAATTTAGTTACTTCTTTTTTAGTTTTTTTTTTTTTTTGTTGGTGCCTATAAATATTTTTATTTGGTTTTGATTATAAATACACAAGGAGCATAGTCAAGCACGGCGGTGATAACATTAAAGTATGGGGATGTTTTTCTGGTTGCGGAGTTGGACCCGTCCGTAAGATTGAAGGTATAATGGATCAATTTCAATACAAAAACATCTTAGAAGAGACAATGATTCCCTACACCGAGGACCATTTGCCTGTGACCTGGATCTTTCAGCACGATAACGACCCAAAACACACGGCCCAAAGTATTAAATCCTTTCTTAGTGAGCAACGTGTTACCATGTTAGACTGGCCTGCAAATAGTCCCGATTTGAATCCTATTGAAAATATTGTGGTGAGTCGTTAAAAAAAAGTCTCCGTTAAACGTAATATCAGTCAAAAAGAACTTTACGAAGCCTTTGTTGAAGCATGGAACACGATCCCACTAGATAAATGTATGAAATTACTTGAATCAATGCCACGTCGTTGCAGAGCCATCATTAATAACAAAGGCTATGCAACTAAATATTAATTCTTAAGAAATTTAGTAAACCAAACAATTTTACATAAATAATTCGAAATTGATGACGTTAACACGTTAATAACTTTGATTTATACCTCATTTCTTTATTGTTTCTAATTACTTGTCCATGACGGATGGTACTGCAAATGTCGTTTAGTTGTTTGTACGTACCTAAATATCTAAATGGTAGTTGTAAACTCGGATATTTATTTGTTTTTTAATCAATTATAAGTTGTTGAACGTATTCTATGCATTTTGTTGTTTTATTTCCAAAAACAAAAGTTTTACGGCAATGTGCCTTGTATAATGTGAAATACGTCGCAAGTGTTTCTAATTATATGTATGTCCACCACTGTATATAATAATAATAATATATAATATTTTGTAAATAAGTAATAATATGTAAAATAAATTGTATTTTATAATATGTGTTAACAATTATTTTCATACACTTCACAAAGCGCAAAACATTATTTTAAAATTTTATTTTTTTCGTTCGCTCTTTGACATTAATTCTGTAGTATTAAGTATTTTTAGTACCGGTATCACTGCCTCAGTTCAATTTAGGATTTTCATAATCGAACTTGGTTCTATCTAAACAAAATCTAAATTTAGTTCGATGGAACAGCAGAATGCCCTACACGAAATCTCTTAACTAAAATTAGAGATGTTTGACTTATTTTAGTTTAGTGAAAATTACAGCAGAATTGGCACCATTACCGAGTTAAACACGTTTTTTTCTAGCTAAACTTAAAACACTACACACACTACTTAAACACTTTTTAACTTTAACTGCTTCAAATTGTGTGGTATTTTCGCTTCCGTTCGCTCCGATGAACTTGGCCGCTAACAATTGTAAGCTGCCTGTGCAGTGCGCTCGCTTCGCTTTAGATGTGGTTAAAAGTGTTTCTGGAATTTTCTAGAAGCGCCATCTCCGGTATGTTATTCAAAACAATACGAGAAAGAGCTAGCGCTCTCTTCACGCTTCGCGTACTGTCAAGCTACGTAGTTCAGTAAGACCTAAATAGATGGCGCTGTAATAAATTATTTGAAGGCTGGGCGCTTGCCCACAATGCCGAAAGATGGCACTGGCTGCAACAGTATTATCCACTGTCTCTTTTAAAATCCAGACAATGATGGCTGTATGTGAGCAGAATGTAGGTTTAAGTCTGTAAGCGGCCTTTTGAAAAACACGTCATTTTAGTTTGGATTTTTTGCACGTTGTCTACCTTTCAGTGCTGTGCATATTTGTAATTGGGGTAGCACATGCACTTTATTAATAAAATTGTCAGTTATATGTGCATGTCTGAGTTTACCCTGTAAGTATGCCTAAATAAATTATTAACAATATGAGATACGCACCTTTCCCTTTTCGGGCTCATCGGGGAGCGGCTGCTTCTCAGCGGGTCCAGTGCCCTCCTTAGTCTCCTTAACCTCCTTAACGGGCTTAGGGAGATGTGCATTGAGATCAAGCGTGGAACAAATGTCATCCCAGTCATGGAACGCTCGCTCCTTGATACGGGAAACCAGGCCCACCAGGTTGGGGAACGATTCGTTCATAGCATCTCGCAGCGGGTGCGCCACTTCCTTGTCGATGAAGTGAACTTGTGCGAGGTTCGCGAACGCAACTACATCCAGCTGTGAACAGTAGGTACATCATAACAATTGTTTTGTGTCATTGTGTTCCGTGTGACAATAAAGACGCTTATACTTTTATGAATAACATATATTAGCTCAGCGTGATAAAAGGGCAATGATTTAATCACAAGTTTATTTATAAAATATTCGGTTTTCCACGGACTACTAGGTACTTCTTATTTCATACCTTGTAAATAACCATACAATTCCAGAAATACATGGAATACATGCTAACAGCCAAAAACTATTTGTTAAATGCTCAGTACTCACAAGAGTCGGTTCATCGCCGAAAAAGAACGGTCTATCGGAAAGAAGATCCGAAAGAACGCGTAGATCATTCTTGCCAAACTCCACAATCTCCTCCTGGCTATGCACGCCGATGCCATGGGCTTTCGCTTTTTTCATTCCCTAAAATAAAACACTATTTAACGAAGAATCAGAAATAGCTGTTAGCGAGTTAATACGTCTCTGTCATAAATCCAATTATAAATAATAATAACAAGACGTTAGAATCGGATCTTTTGAATCGAATTAAATAAACTGTATGAATACTTATTTTTTAAACAAAGATTAGCATCAAACCGATCAAAAACTAAAAGATTTACTAATTGACAAGTCAACTTAATCATAACAAGTAAAGTTGCAATGCATTATCAATTACCTTCCGAGCAGCGGTGAGTTTGTAGCAGAAATTGAGAATCGGGTTCGGCAATCGAGTGTTAAGGGCGTTCTGCAAGTTCACTTGGTAACCCTTGATGACACTGTCCGGATACTTGGCACGCCACCACAAAAACACCCACGAAAGATGATTTTCAATCATGCAAATCATTGCATGAGCCATGACGCGCTGCTCTGGCGTCAGAGCTACATGTAACAAATGATTTAGATCAGGTCACACGATTTCTGCAACCCTGAATGCACATGCGCAACGTCCTAAAATTAACTAGGATACTAGGACTCCGAGGTCGCCTTGATTTCCTACGGGTACCTGGTCCCAGAATAAAACATCGATACAGCTACCACCCGACGCACCCACGCGCTTTACCTATTTAATCCTTTAACCCAATTTTCACATCTATTTTATATTTGCCGTGAATTTAGTTAAACGCACAATAATCATAACATTGTATAGGTGATTTTACAAGACAGATAATATATATAATAGATATAATATAATAATATAGTAAAACTGTGGAATGACAACTGTGTAATATACTGAAATGTATCGTTACGTTTGCACTAGCTGAGAAAAACAACAGAATTAAAGGTCATGAGACTACTTACCGACATCAAGATCCTTGTTATATTTTTCGGAGAGCTCCTTTATGATGAATGTGCTGTCAGCAATCTCTTCACCGTTCAATTCAACAAACGGCAACTGGCCTTTTTTGGAACGGAATTTAGCTTTGTGGTCCACATTCTGTAAACCAAATAATTCAATTGTGATAGCATCTTAAATAATACATGTTTTATTCTACATATATATTTATAATACATGAGCACGCAAAACTGTAATAAGTATCAACAACGTAGTATAATGTACGGTATTGTTTGCTTTAAAAATACTACTTACTACGATTAGTAAATGATTTATACGCAATGACAGTTTGATACATAAGCAAGTGACGCAAAAGTTTCGAGCGGAAAAAGCTAAGTATACATAAACATGGGTTATATGATAATTTTAACGCAAGGTATAGTAGTTTTTGGCAAAACACACGCTAGGACCATGTAACCATCTTAATGATATCAATGCCAGGCAAACGCAGACAACTACACGCAAAATGTAATGACGGATTTATTTTCCTATTCATAGCTATTACAATTTACAGACGCCGTTGAAAGGCCTATATAATATTACTTTAATGGCGAGTAGTGGCTGCAAATGAAGACTTAGCATAAAATCATAACTATTATAATGGTACCTCTTCTAAGGTATGGCGAAAAAGTAATTCTTCCATCTAATTAACACACCGATGGATCTAAAAATAAGAAACTATTAAGGAAATTTACAATAATTAACAGACGAAGATAAACAATATTTAAAGTTATTGTTGACCCAGGAGGTAAATTTAAGTATATTAAGTAAATTTACGGTTGGTTAGTCTCATCTTAATGAATGATGTGTTAATTAAGCCCACATTCCACCACCAATGTTGATGAGTCTTGCGCAACAAGGGTCGAGCCTGTTGCTGTCTATCGAGCATATTTTCAGAGTACGAGCTTCCCCAGCAGCACGTAGTCAGGAAATTACACCACTAAAAAGTAAAGAAATAAGACTATAATAAGCGTTGGCAGTAGGCGTTCGGGGCATAATCATCGAGCCATTTCTATGTACTCTAAAGTCATTATTATGATATCGATTTACCCCACTATGTAAGGAATAATCATAAGATCGTATTGTATACGAGTAATACTTAATTACCTTCTAAATAAAACTAGAATTGAACAAATTTGACGAAGTTAACAAATACTCTCTAAAAATGATTATTGTGTTAATGTCGTCGCACAGTGTTCGAAATGCTATAATTACGGGCTCACTTTGTATTTCCTTACACAAACCCTAGTAAAAAGATGTACTTATACATAAACTTAACACCTGTGTTTTAGCGGGGTAAAAAAAAGGATGTAGCTATAGTTAATGTTAATTTAAGTATATTGCATTAGAGCTGCAAAATATCAATTTCGGAATAAACTTCTTCATTGTCCGTAGGCCTTGTTGGATCTTCTGGGTTTTCTTTTACCTAATGTTAGTACTTCCAGCTCTAATCCGCTGGTTTTCCGTTTTAAAAGAGGTCTCAAACAAGCAAGTTTACTTTCCTAAAGAAACTGCACCAACCGTAGGCGACTGAATCCCGCACGGTTTGATCATAACAACAAAATAATAAATTAAGCTAATTTTCGCAGATTTTCGCAATTACAGTATAGTATTTATTTAAAGGTACATAAGTGTACTACATCATTAAACAAAAATTAGAGTGAAACAAAACGTACTTTTTTTTTGGCACCCTTAGTTATACCAACAAGGCAAAAAATACGACATTTGTTTATGTGTTATGTTAAAAAAGTCCCTTTAATTAGCCAAACCACAAATTTAAATAAAAAATATGTAAATACATACCTGAAGAAGCAGTTGTCATTGGGACACTAAACAAAACGTTCTGACACTTTGGAGGCTACTTGTAAACCACTGATAAACTCGACTCTGATAGCTGCAAATGCACGCGACGGATACAGTCAGAGCGTTGCTCCTATTCATCGATGTGATTAGTGTTGTATTCGTGGGTATTTGTTTCTCAAAATCAGAATTTGGTGTGACCGACTACCTAGCTTGCTTTTTAACATGTTTACAATAAAATCGAAGAGATAGCTGTTTAAGTCTTAATGAGCCCCTAATTATAGCATTTCTAACACTGTGCGTCGTCTGCTGCTTATGAAAGAGCATATTATACGCCTTACGCCTTCTTCCAAGAAAAATTTCTAATTTTAAAATTTTCAAATGTAATTAGGTTACGTAGGCTTTATTTTGAAAATGTTTTTATTACGCTCTATAGAATAAGGTGTATATAATTATATGTGGCCTTTTTATCTCACATTACATCACGTGCACATAACGCATATAAAATTTGCAACCCAGTATAAAAGGCTGTGAGGGCAACCTCAAGATATTCTCATCATTATTAGTGGTCATCCATTAACCGAAACACAAAAGTAAAGTAAAATTAAAAAATAAGAATATTTATAATCTTTACATAATAATGACCTCTTCAATAAACTTTAATTATACCAGATCTCACACTCCGTGTGCGCAATATGCTTAAATAGAGGTTGCAGTCTTTTTTCGCGAATTAATATGTAGATATTTTAAATTGAGTGACAACAGTTATAAAATACATCGGAATGTATCTTATATTGCCTTGGTTATGTATTGTTCAATGATTACTTTGTTCGTCTTAATATGACCCTAGCAACATTACGAGTACGGTTTTGGCGCCGGCAAGACTGTCCTACTAGATTGAGATTCCAGAGGCACCAGATCTATACTCCATTTGGTTAGGTAAACAATCTTGATGTGACTTTTTACACTAACACATATTAAACAAATAAACTACTGCTTAAACTAACGGTTCAATTGATTTAGTAATCGTTATTGTTGTATTTACATTGATCTTTAGCAGCATTTTATTTTTAAACTGAGTTTTTAGATAAAAAGTCACATCAAGATTGTTTACCTTTAGTTAAGTACCTAACCAAATGGAGTATAAGTAATTTAAGCAAGGCTATAGCCTATTTGTAAGCTCATAGATTGATCCGAAACGGCAATCAGCATTGAGATATTTTTAAATGCCCCTGTCGTATAGCGATTATACGTTATCTACATTACACATTTACTGCACAAAATTGATCTTTGCGTAACCGGTGGGTCTGAGATTTTGAATTATATCGATAATGCTTAGCACGACCCTGTGTCGATATCCAAAAACATCATCATTTTATGCATAAAATGCAAACACATCGAGAGTTAACTTGTGAACACAACTCATAAAAACACAATGAATGAAGGAATAATATTAAAAATAACATAATATCTTTGACCTTAGTCATTAATTATTTTTGTGTGATATTATATAGAATGAAATTATTTAGATGTGAAACAATTTATAAATATAGTTATTTAGGATTTAACTTTAGTTCTTCTCTCAATAATCTTTTTAATATAAAATATTGAGTAAAATTGTGATATCGCATGAGAGTATTCTAAAAATGCAGTTGTATTTAGATTATTTCCACTATAACATTATTTATTTTTATTATGGCTCACTAATAGTGAAAATAAATGAATCAAGTAAAAACAAAAACTAGAGTTTACCTTTATTAGCCAAGATTTTAGAAATAATTTTGTACTTTGCTTATAAATTATTCAAGTGTGCTTTATACAGACAATAAGAGTAGAGTAAAAATTACAAAATAAATATTTAGTTTCTCTGGCGAGTCGTATCGTTTAATGATTTTATAATTCCTTAACTAACGTGGTTTCTTAGGTCATGCTCGGCCTAGCTAAAGTGCTCTTTATATACACATTAGACCATACAGCACAAATTAAGTAATGACCAGGTGGAGGCGACATAATTTTTTATTATTTCATTAGCCATAATACTTTATATAACCAAAGGCGACATTATAAACAGTAGCAAAGTTATGTCATCTGATAAAGCAAATTAGCTCAAAATATGGGCTGAACTTTAACATATTACTAGAATATCTACCCTAAAGCTTAATAATTTACAATGATAGAAAGCTTAAAATATCTCCACGTGGTAACAACAGGTTGGCCGCTAGTATGCATAGCAATAGAGAAAGAGAGCGGTTAAATAATTGTCAATACAGTGTATTCAGGAGTGGGTCGCACCCGGGACGACGGGGCCGAGAGGCGGGGAGGCGCGGGCCGTAGGATGCGGGGGCGGCGGCGGGACGCGTGGCGGCCGGGTCGAGAGCGGCGGGGTCCCAGCGGCTGGGTTTATCTGCCACCGTAGCCATGGCGACGGGCTCCAGACTAGAGCGCAAGCTTTCTGAGAGCGGGGAGAGCAGCTGTATTGATTTCGACTGGCAAGGTTCACCGGCCGACCATCCCGCCCCGCTCACCCCGCAACACGTCGCTCTTGGGCCCCGGCACAATTATCACTCACGTCATATACCATAGAAATAAAGCAAGCATCGTTATACTTATTGGAACTGTTAAAATAGGGGCGAAATACTGTCAAATACTGTTTATGTACACGTAAATAAATTTTGCTTATCGCCGCTGAACACTTAAGGACACAGGCTACTGATTATCAACAATAATAAATAACTTATAAGCGCAGTTTGTACTGTTGCCTTTTGTTCCTACCTATGAGTATGTAATAATAATCGATACCATCAATTATTTATTTTATCGACCTGTCATGAATGTATGTTTAGTCCAATACGAATTAGTTATTTAATAATAATATAGAGACTACTGTGAAAACGTAATATTCCAAAATGTCATTAGGTCATTACCAACATTATATTTAATTATTTTATTAACAACAATTTTTATCATTCTTGGATTTATGTTTAAATGATGGTATGGGTACAATTCGAAACATGTAATTTCTAATAAGTACTCAATAAATTAATTAAAAAGGTACAAAATGTTATCTTTTATAATGTCTGTTAATACAATCGTGCATTGTTCTAACATAGAATCGGTCCCGTTTACTTATCATGTAATGCTAGGTTAGCTACCCAGCTAGATATTATAATACGTACAACGTTAACGATCCCAACAACATAACGTTATATTTCTAATAAATAGTCCACATTGACGTACCATATGAATACCATTACTTGTTCGATCAATAGCACAGTCGTTACTATTTCATAATATCTGTTTAGAGAAATTTATTTGTCAGTTATGATAAATGTCGTGGAGCAAACTGAAGAGAAGTCTGTAGTTATTTTTTGTTAGTAACACGGTTCCCAGATAATAAAAGTTAATAAAACATATAGGTAGGGCGCGCCAGCGGCCCGGGCGCACCCCGGCCAGGGGGAGCTGCGGGGCTCGGGGTTGGTCGATGGCCGGCCGGGCTCGCCGCGTGCCGGGCGGGGTCGCGCAGGCGCTCCTACGATTCAGGTCGAAGCCCTCGCGGTTGCCGACCCCCGCGTCTAGGCACTCGCTCATCTAATAATGACATTTTCACCCGACGATACACTATTTGAATGTACTCCAAATTAAGAAATATTATTTATACATTTATCCCTAAATAGGAAAAGAAAACATGTTTTGTAGACCAAATCCATCCATTCTTCTACGGAGATATTCCAATAACAGTATAACTTTTACATACTGTTAAAAAGATTTAGATGTTGTATTATGATGTTAAGCTTTATTCTGAGTAAGTACAGATAAGCCCGACAAACTTACTTTAAAAAAAAACTGAACATAAAAGGTCTGGTTTGTTTATAGATATATGCTATGAATATTGCTTCATTGATTGTGTTATAGCTTGTTTACTACACTTGTGGACTATGATCAATGGTGGTCTATGTAACATGACCTCGCTTGCAATGGGTATTAACTTCGTGGATACACAAAGCGTTGTTTCTGTTATTTAACGTGTTTTCACTAAGTATATGATATACCATGCTAGACGCAAGAAATATCATTCCTTGCATTGAGGCTAATTTTAACAATGTATGTTACTGTTAAGTATCGTCTGTTAAGTGTAAACAACGCTACATCACACAATGTGTTACCGTTACTTAAACAGTAGCGTTCGAAGAACGATCAAACCATTGTGTGCTATTTCAGTCTTCAGGTTATTGATTGATGTACTAAGTAAGAAACACAATACTGCTATGGACGTGTCTACAAATAACACTGGCTGTTCATTATTTCTTCAAGTATTTGTCTATTCATAGAACACTTGCATTTAATGACAAAACTTCTTTAATGAGCTTTAAAGTAAAGAAAGTGTAACTTGTTATCATGTTTACTGACATAACAGTAAGTTATTTATGATCACTTTACAACAGAAGTAATGACTGTCTGCACAGGGTGTGTTTGGGACTTGATACTGGGTTTAACAACCGAATTTACTTACGCCTAACCGGAATCATTCCTAACTCGCTAACCTTCGAAAACTACTCTCGTTACTTCTAAGTATATAATAAACAATGTTGTAAATCTGTTGATGGCTTTAGTACAATAATAATAACTCTTAAATTATAACAACGTGTATGCAAACAACACCCCAATAGCTTTTCATTTTTCATAAGTATTGAATGTACTGACATCGTTTTAATAGTCAAAGTACGTTGGGCACAACTTAATAATATTGTAGAATCAATACTTATAAGAAGCACAATATCTATACTTAATAAATTTGTAAGAGTTAGCTACTACAGAGGTTCAACAGCAATTTTCTGTATATACAGAGTACTTCGCGCCAGACAGTATCGATTGAAGTTACCAATTGAACCTATAGCTGTGTTCTGAAACATGTATTATACCTAAATTGGTTTCGACTCAAATTGGAACCTGCGGATAAATTAACGACATATTCAAACCTAATGTGGCTTATTTGTTCAATATTTTTCATTCAGATTATAATAATATGGGTAGGTACTGAATAAAATAATTCTATATAACTAAAATAGTAGCAATCGGCAATCTTCAATCTTATTTATATTGAAATGATTGTTTACTGTCTATCCGCCCGTCTGTCGGTGCCGTCATCAAGCAACCCATGTGAAAATTTATTGATTGTCGTAACTAAATGTTAATTTATAATCGAAGCGACGTTTTGTAGAACCTAGGATTTGGTGCACAGTGTATTTGACGTAAATGACAGCGGGCGACTGGCAGGAAGTCTATGCTTAAACAAACCAACCAATTATAATACGAAGTTCGTACATTTTGTATTACCTAACTAATGATGTCAAGGATTTATCCAGAACAATATGACAAACAAGTTCGCAAAACAAGGAAAACTTTTTATATTTTGTTTTGTTTTAAGATGACTGTACGACGACAGCGGCCATAAGTTTGCGGTTGTAAACATCAATCTATACTAAATGCGGTATAACTACAGTAACTATTTAAACGTGAATTCCTTCAGGTCCATTCAACAAAACGAGTCCTAATCTAATCTGTATAAAACAGTATATTTACAGTAGTTGGACTATAATTAACCAGTGTGATAAATAAAGGTGAAATAAAAGCAATCTATATGTTAAGTACGTGAAGTTACTGGCTAGTCTCAAGTAGAGTCGGCCGGAACTTGAGAAAGTGCAGCCGACATACCGTGGCCGCACGATTTCATAGCTCAGTGGCCAACTCGCTGCTGCGGTTTCTCGATCACATTGCAACACATATGTGTTACTGAAGTCAGTTACTTCGGTAAAATATAAACATTAGTCATCAGGGACACAAACAGACAACGACATAATATATTTTCTTCAGTCTATTCAATTGTAAAATTCTGCATTTTTAAATAATTTCTGTGTTTTGTTTGTTAAACCAATGTTGTCTTTAACAAAATGATCACATATTTTGCTCCTATATGATGGTCATACTGTTTGCCTTTGAAGCATTTATTTATTTAACTTCCGAATACTTTATTGTAATATTAATCATGGTAAACCTACACTAATTAGGTCAGTGTGAAATCGTAGCTGTTTCAATAGCTTGCCTTACCAGGACGATGTTGCGATAATACTTAATGAAGGTCATACTGTAACGGTGCAGGTGCTAGTTATTAATATAGAGACCTATCTGAGTCGAATACGAATTAATGGCTTTGCGAAGTAGCATTAAGCAACGTAGCGCGCACTTCCGCCGTACAAAAATGTAGCTTGGAGGGCTGGCGCGCGCCCGACCCGCATTCCACCACCAAATACGTCGCACCATACAGGACTCTCAGAAGAATAATAAACGCATTGTTGCCGATGCCTCACAAGGCAAGCGAAATCGATTACACATAATACATTCAATTCTTTGCAACGCATTGTACTCAAGTGTTATAATGCACTCGAGGTTTTGTAATGTTTCCTTCTTAATATTTCATAAAATGATTTTGAAATATAACGGATATATAATTATATCAAAAATCAATAAAAAAATTTAGAGCCACATTCTACAGCATTCAAATTAGTTTTATTGTCAGCGTAAATATGTATCCTAAAAAGGCAGAATTGCAGTAAATACAATAAATTATTTATGAAATGAATGTAAGAATAGCTGCCTGAGAAACTGAAAACTTGATTGTCGGAGTTTGGGTTACATAAAGGCACTCCAATCGCTTGGCTTAGCTCTCAAAAAGCTTTATTTAGTATATTGTTCTAAAAAGAAGCCGACTGTTCCAAATAGATAGTTACGAGCCTGGTCGCCCCTCAAGGTTCGCCCCCTATAAGGTATTTGTTAGGTTTCTTCTTAAAACCCACCCAAAAATAGAAGCTCCGCGAAGAGGGGCTCCGTCTATCTATGAAAGGGGCGAAAGTCAAGGAGCGTACGGGCTCGTAGCCAAATAAATCAATTCTAAAGCAATTTATAATTTACTTATATCGTTAAAAGTAAGTTACAGACAGAATTATTTATGGAAAACGTGCTTATCGTGCTTATTAATTTTGTATGGTCGTACTTGCAGGCTTTTAAAACAGTATTATGATATTATTATATTCTGCAATTCATCATCATCAGGCTATAATAGTCCACTGCTGGACATAACGTTCCCCTAATGAGCGCCATTATAGCGCCCTGTCTTCAGCTTACCGGATCCAGCATTCTGCGGTTACATACTTAAAATAGTTATTTTTCGTATTTGACCAATGTTTATATATTATCTTTTATAGTTACATAATCTTCAAAATTATGTAGTTGGAGACATTCGGTTGAACTAGTGATTATTGGAAACCCCGTGCGCCTAGCTGTTAATCCGTATAAAATAAAGGCTTATATTTAACTTATCACCAGTTATAGTAAAATATAACAGTCAAATATAGTAAATGATCACCAAAATTAAAACCGCATTTTAATGTGAAATTATATCCAAAGTTTTTACATCTTGCTATCCTATTAAAGCAAATGACTTTAAACAAATCATTGTTAGCCCAAAAATAGTCAATGAACACCAAACTATTAACCACATTTTAATTTAAAATAACATTCAAATATTTAACATCTTGTTATTCTATTAAAGTAAATTACGCTAGGTAAATAATTATTTACACAAACATAGTAAATAAACTCCTTGGCGTTTGCATACAATTTGAGGTGCAGTCGTGACTAAAACAGCTAGAGCTATTGTAATTTTAGACTTTATTTTTGGTGTTAAGTATATATTTTTGGTAAAAGAGCTTAGGGATCAAAGTATTTTTTGGTGGTCATTATATTTAATCCCTAAAATAAAGCTCACTGTTAGAAAAGGACTGAGACGAAATTAACAAGTATGTATTTCATATCGGTTCATTGGTAAAGTAACGGTTCATCGCCCGCTTTGGTTACTCCTCGCTATCTGGACTTCCATCATCGCCAAATAACGTCCATTTAGGTACATTGAATTGGGGACGCAATAATTGTACAACGTATCACAAAGTAATCTGTTTTATAAAACGACAAGACTTTAAAAGAGCATAAGATTGCATAATTCTTTCTGTAAGAATGGATTCGATCTGACAATACCAGATTATATAACTATATGTAGCGAATTAAAACAATTGTCCCTTTTAGGATTATTCAGATAATAACCCATTATATATGCAATACCGTTACAAAAACAATAACAAAATCAACTGCAGAGTGAGCGTCTAAGTCTTAGAGTACACAATATACCAATAGAGCGCGCGCATCGCATTTCGTCCATTGTGCCAAACGTAAGCAGATGTTTCATAGATACTTACAATAGATGTAGCGGTCAAATAGTGATGCGCCACGGTTTTCGGGAACACTTTTAGTCATTAATAAATATGCTATTGGATTTTAACTACGTGAATATAAATAAAAAAAACACAGTGATGTACCTACTTATTAAACAATATTTAATCATAATACTATAAAAAATAAAACATAACAATATAAAAGTAATTACCTATTACGCCATGAAAAGGATAATTTAACTAAGAAACTCACATACATACATACATACTTTTATACATACATGAACGCTAAAAACATTACACTCCTATTTTGGCAGTCGTGTAAAAAATTATCCTATAGAATTCTATACATATAGTGATATAGTATATAAATTACACTACCACAAAAATAATCATACTTACTTATCACATAAAAATTTGTCCTGGTTAGGCATCGAAACATTTTTTTCAATTACGGTCATATCTCATTAGCACTACTTACTATGAAATTATATTTTTACAAACAAATCAAGTTCAGCGTGGCGCAACACTATTCCTATTGTGGGGAAAGTGTGAAGCGGGAGGCGCGGGAGCACGTGCGAAGTTGACCCGCCCGCGCGTCTTTCGCAACCCCCTTTCACGCCATGTGTAATTTCTTTAAAATCAGTGTTTTCTGTTAAAATAATACTTACTTACCTACGAAAAGAAATTCCATTATTGAGTTATTTTACAACATAACACTGCACATTTCACCATTTGAACATTAATTTATAAAAACTGGCGGGAGAAAGATTCAACGCGCGCTTTTATTTGTGACTAATGGACGTCAAGTGTAATTTTTCGAACTGTTCATATCCGTGCTTACAGTTCATATTCGGTTAGGAGTGCTCTATTGGTTATGTAGGTATACTCTAAGGTCTAAGTATATTACTAAAATAGTTTACTAATTCACTTCATGTTTAATATTGTATATCTGTCAATGCGCCAAGTGATATGGATTTGATTTCCCCACACAGGGCAAAAACATACATTTGTGATCCACAAATTGTGACGAACCTGGGTGACGACTCTAAAACTAATCTTATTACGGGATTGCTCATTTTTTAACATAATAACTCAAGGTTGCCCAAACAACCTCTTCTGTAATTATGACATTGTTTTAATCACTTATCGGCGTATCAAATCTGTGTACCCACAGCATGTCCCTAAAATTGTATGTAAACTAAGCGTTTTGCTTTTGTAAACGTATTATTTAAGTCCTGATAGTATGAGTATCGTTTTCTATATAAGATCTTCGTTTAGAAATATCTTTGCATGAAACTTTATATCAAGTTTTCTATGATACTAAAAGTAGGTAGTTGCTTTTCATTTTGCCAGACAAACGAAATTAAGACCGCTCTCCTAAATAGAAAATAAATTAATGTAAAATATAGGTATCTAAGAAATCTTTTATTTTATTATAAATGAATGAAATCAAACATAATTTTATTTCAAAGAAACATATTCATAAAAAAGTATTATAATAATTGTGTGTGTGAAAAATGTTTGCAGTAGTAGTATACCTATTTAAATAATTATATGTATCAGTAACAGCTCGCTTCCTATTTGTACGACGCTTTTCGTGAATCACTTAAGAGCGTGCGTGGACGTTTTAACTATCCGTTAAATCAATCAAAATCAAGTTTACAGGATAACAGACAGAGAGTTCTTTGCATAATTTTCATAGCAAAACTGCTTAGTTAATTTTCAACATTTTACATATTACCGAAATTGCTTAATATATGACTAAGTAAGTTTTATTGTGTCAGGTACTTGTATTGTTGTACCATAACATTTTTTATGAACACTTGTCGAACACGCAAAGTGCTTTCTTCACGCCGTATTGTATGTTATTGAAATAGCAGATTAAAATACGTGATAGTTTTATACATCGTATAATACTTATTGGTCATATTAGCACAGCTAGCACCCGGTTTCTACTTGCCTCTCGCTTGGAGAACTTTCTTCACGTAGAACTAATACGAGCGATTGAAAGTATGTCGCTAGCACAGACGCGCTTTTGCTTTTAAATGTTTTTGTAATATCACGATTGACTACCATGTAAGCTTTGTAGCTCTATTTTATACGTAAAAGTAATATTGCCGTTCATCCATCTACCTCTGATAACATACCGTTCTCAAGAGGCTAAGCTAAGCTGGATTTTCTGACAATTGGGCTAGTACTGTAACTACTAGTTTAACAAAGAAAATGTAGCTTCACCGTAAAAAATATAGGGTTCTAAAATGCCATACAATACGGTAAGTGTGTCACTCATAACAGCGGCAACAGTAGTTTGATTAAACAGCGCGTGCGAATTCGCATTAATGATATGTGAACATGCAGAGTACTGCAGAGTGAGCGTCTAAGTATATTTCTAAAACAGTTTAAATTCACTTAATGTTTAATATTGTATATCTGTCAATGCGCCAAGTGATATGGATTTGATTGATTTGACTTTCCCACACTGGGCAAAAACATACATTTGTGATCCACACATTTTTGTGACAAGTCTGGGACTAATGTTATTGCGGGATTGCTCATTTTTTAACGTACAAGGTTTACCAAACAACCTCTTCAGTAATTATGAATTTTTCTTTTATCACTTATTTGTAACAAATCTTTGTACTCAGCACCCACAGTATGTAATCACTGCATGTCCCTGTCAACGACGTGACCTTAAACGGACACCCAGACTGAATTCCAAGCAGATTACAAACACTCGGCCGAGACAATCATACAAACAAGCTGTTTATTTGTGTAATTATGCATTTAGTACCTCTATAAGAATCATAATATAGTAATGGGCCAACATAATAGAACACAATGAAAATATTACGTAGATATATTTCTACCAGCGATATCGCTAGTACAGTCAGCAGCAGATAGATTTAAGCTGTCTAAGTAGTCAAAATTATGTGAAGAACATCAATTCAATTTTATGTTCGCAGACATAGCATTCAAATTGTTGTAAGCATCCAGAGTGGTCAAAATATCTTAGCTATCAGTTGTCAATATTGTGTTAGCTGTCAGTTTCCAAATTAATATTTTCGAATAGTCGTTCAATGGTATCTATGCATTCACACTAATCAAAAGTTACTGTCATTAAGGCTGTCTTCAATCTTGGTTTGGGTAATGTTCCTAAGAACTAAGGCCACACATAGTACCCATACCTACCTACTGTTAAAAATTGGATGAGCAGTACGATGAGGTTACCTAAACAGTCAAACAAATGTCTAAATTTGATACTAGTGCAATATATAATGTAGTAGACATGACATGTTTTATTTACACTGACTGTATAAATATCATAAAATAAGTAAAAAAAACTAAAACCCGATTTCATATATAATCGCAGTCTAGTAGAAAACAACAAATAATAATTAATAGTAGTAGTAGTTTAACAGTTTTCAAAATTATGTAATATAGTGTCAAATAAATAACGCGATAAAATCCGTATATAGTGGTTTAATTTCAATGAATAATATTCGCGTAAACAGAAGACAATATAATATAGTCTTACGTTTACGCGAATGTTCTATGTACATTGAAATTAAAACTACTTTATACGGATTTTGTCGCGTTGTTTATTTTAAAACACTTTTCTTACATAATTTTGAACTATAACACTACTATTATTGAACTGTAATACAGTTTAAGTTATTTAAATTATTTATATTTAAGATTACACTTTTCCTCGACATTTCAAATAATTTCAAATAATTCTTGTCTGATATTCTTATCTACTAACGCTTTATGCTATTAATTATCGTCTAGTAAGTAGATAATTTGTATATTTTAATTTAACATATTATAAATACTAGCGGTCGCCAAGTGGTCGAAATTCGACCATAATTGATTTGAATTTTAAGTTTGATCGTTGTTAAAGTTTTATTGTCTATAGCTATAGCCTTATAATCACATTTCATTTAGTCACATACTCCACATACATATGTATGTTACCATAGCTACGAAGAATTCTATGACATCAGCCAAACAATGCCGAAATACTACGAACGCGATTCGACTGCTTAGTTAGTTAGTTGAACGTGTGTTATCCGCACTTAGCCACACAATTGGACCATTGTGCGTAAGTGACTGACGCGAAAAGTTGTTTGGTTTCTCATACCATCTCAGCTCCGTCCAGAAAGACAATAGGGGACCAGTGTTGCGCAGTACTTCCTTCATCGTATCTGGACTGTTTAGTAGTTTCGCCCGTTGGTTGTTAACGCTTTTGCAATGTATCAGTACGTGAGCCGGTGTCTCCTCGGTCTCCATGCAGCTTCTACATAAGGGGTTGTCAGTGATGCCGATGTTGAATAAGTGTTTGTTGAATGAGCAGTGGCCTATTATCATATCCACTAGATGCCGCAGGTTCTTCCTTGAAGAACGTAGCAGTTTGCGTGACAGATGTATGTCTAAGGATGGAAGGGCTTCCTTTGTCTGTCTACATTCCCTTGATTCTGCCCATTGTTTTTCGTGTAGTTTCGTGGTTCCGTCGTATAACCATGTTTTGAGTTGGCAGAAGGATATCGGGACAATTGGTTCGGATCCTCTCTTTGCCAGTTGGTCTGCAGCGTCATTGCCAGAAGAGTTGCTGTGGCCGCGTATCCACTGCAACGTTACCGGATTTTTTGTTGCAATCCTTTGCAGCTCACGGTGACACTCCAGGATGAGTCCACTTTGCTTTTCAGAGCTTGTAGTACCGCGGCACTATCAGAGATAATGCGTATCGACTTATCGCTTATACCCCTTGATGTAACCGCTGTTGCAGCCCGGGTGATTCCAACACATTCTGCTGGGAGATAGTGTTGAGGTTTCCCAGGGTTGTTGAGTAATTGATGTTTAGGTCGAGGGAAAAGAATCCGCCTCCTGTTCCTGATTTTGTTTTGGATCCATCCGTCTATATTCTCACTCCATGTATACCAGAGCTATCTTTAAATTCTTCATGAAGATGGATGTGGTATTTTTTGTCGAAAACTAAAGTTTTTGGGATGATATATGGATTCGACTCCTTGTTTTAAATGCATAGTTGTGTGCTTATAGTGTTTTTCATTAATTTAATGTATTTCTAATGCATAATTTTATAAAAATATTTGGGTTCGCCACTACTCCATATAAAGTTCAACAAAAAAAAAAAAACCACAGCAGATTCGTGCCTCGGAGAGCACGTTAAGCCGTCGGTCCCGGCTGCCATAAACATCTATGGCAGTCGTTATTGGGAAAGTCAGTACCCTCTAATATCCTGACACTGGTCTAGCCTTATAACTGTGCCATATATCATACTCTTCCGTTCGCGCAATTTTCGTAAAAAGGGGCACTAAGTTTTTGCTTCACGTACTACCTGTTAATATACAGATTATTTATTAGTGTTAAAAGCAATTTGATCAAAAGAACTGTCAAAATTACCGCATACAACAGTCATCCGTTTGTCATTATGTACGAGATTACCATTCTACGCCATTTTTCAATGAAGGTGGTTGACCATCGGAAAGTCATAATGACGCCATTATATTAGGAGATTATCAAACTTGTCAAAACCAATAATTATGAAATCAATGATAGACCATTCTGACCCTATTGTAATAGCAGACTTGGGCCCCTGTTCAGCTGCTAGTCGTCGAAGTGCATCCGGAATTTTGTGTTCACAACGGAACAATATAACATTGGCCATTATATTCGTCAGGTGGCATGCGACTACGGCTATCCTCTATAATAATTATATACTATCTGTAGATTATATGTATATATCAGACAATAATTATTTTCTTGTTTTAGACTGCTATTTTACCCGTAGTAGGGTATTAGATTTTTTTAAACTTATTTCATTTAAATTATTTTTGAGGTTTTATGATTCGTTACAAAAATGTAAGGCTCAATTATTTTGGACAACAGGGAGGAATGGTCAATTTTATTATTTATTTTAAAATTATAAAGAAAATATACTTGAAGTCTACATAACCTTTGCTCTTTTATTTGATATATCACACGGTATAGTTCAGCATACTTGTTTATAAATTTACTATATGATGCTTTGTGTGCTTGGAAAATATTAATATGGACACTCTGACAGCTAACACAATATTGACAACACTCTGGATGCTTACAACAATTTGAATGCCATGTATGTGAACATGAAATTGAATTGATGTTCTTCACATAATTTTGACTACTTAGAAAGCTCAAATCTATCTGATGCTGACTGTGCCAGGTAAAATTTATTAGGTATTTTATTCATTTGATATGGGTTATTATATTACAAACTGTAGGAATGTAAGGCTTTGGACACATCTTATATATATACATATAAAATAATTAGCTAAATGTGTACTAAGATCCAAGTATATACTTTCTACAAAACAATAATATTGAAGCAAATAGATGAAAGCAAACTTTAGAATTATGATGACTTCAATATGTACACTTTTAAAACGTGTTTCCAAAGAACTGCTCCTAGAGTATTCGCATGAAACTCTCTTTAAATTAATGATTATTCATTAAAGACGATGTTCAGTCAGGCGACAACTCTTCATTTGGTTGGTCGATACATATTTACTATAAAAATTAAACCTTAATTTTGTACAAGCTTAAGAGTATAGCCAGACCAAGATAAAGTCATGTGGAAATAAAGAAACATTTCAGCAACATTTAGAAACTAGCATATGTTATGAAATAGTTACAAAGTAGTTCACTTTAAATGTGTATCGTCTGTCTTAGAAGTTAATGGCTATCTTGCTGGGAGCCCCTATTTATTAAATTGCCGCCCATCCGATCTTGAGGTCGACGACCGTGGCTCGTTGTGGTCATACACAAGCTACGGCTCGTCTTATCTACTCTATCTTATACCTACTTGAACAAGAGTCGACTATACCTCACACTATGTCGACCGTATGTATGTATGCAACTACTATAGTGATCAGATGTGCTCACGATCGATGTACTGAATATACAGTTTACATTTTCATACAAAAGACTTTTTGTTTTATTTACGTATGCGTATTAACAATTTGATTCTGTTTTATTTACAAACGTAATGATAATTTATTTGTAAGGTCGTTAATGTTAATTAACAAATTATAATGATAAGATACAACAATTAATTAATTTTCTGATATTTAATATCTACAATAATGTTTATATCTTAAACACTGATGATGAAAATAATATAGGTTACTTATAAATTATTAATTATAATATACTTAAAACGTACTACTTCTTCAAATATGTCAGTTTATCAAAGTATTTTATGTTTGCTATAATCTGCAAGACTGTATCGGACCCGTAATAAATTTCAACAGTAATCGGTAAGCACATACCACCTCCTTGTTATCACTATTCTAGTGCGCTTGGAACATTTTGAAACTTTATGCCATCCTTCACTAAATTCGATAAGATTTTCTGGAGATTGATCTAAATAAGAATGCAAGTAATTAAATTGGATACACATTTTGTAGCCCAAGTCTTGTAAATTATACAGCATTAATTCAACTAACGGTGCTTTCAAACGGGCATTATGTTCTGTAATGTATGGCTTTATTATAGAAAATATCACGTTAATATTTTGCATATAATTATATCAACAAATCGGTTTTTAATGACAGATGAACTTATTGCTGCCAAGAAAAACACTTAAAGGACGATTGCCAAACATAAGCTCGAATTTATTCTTAGTGTCAATTGTCTGGTTATAATCTCAGTGTTTCATATTCAGCTGGCTATATAGAACACAATTGTTGGGTCTCGGGTGCCACCACGTAATAATTGTTTTAAGTTAGATTTTTATGTGGACATGACACATTATCAAACAGTGGACATGATCAATTAGCTTCGAGATGTGATATAGCTTAACAGCTTATTAGCGCATAAACATGAACATACATAAAACACAAAACAAACATTAACACCTAAATTACTGAAATACTATTAATAAACAGTACATATACAACATAATAATATATAATCGGCAAGAGTGCAAGAGAACAGTTTTCCAGAACGAACGAATGAATGACTAAACTAAAGTACCGTTATCTGCTACTAAATAAACCCGGCTCTAGAAAGCTACTGCACACTACGTTTACGGCGTCCGGCAATACCAATTTCTTACTAAACGCTCGTTAACAGATTAGTGTAGATAAAAATATGCCATGTTGAAATTCTATTTAAGTTTAGCTTATTGCACGTGCTACAAAAATGCTGATGGATGAACAATGCACATTGAAAGTAACATTGTGACATGGTTGGCGAGTATTTTTAGTTTTATTATGCTCAGTTGATGGTATGTTAATGTAGGTATGTATGAACAAGGTTAACACTAAAGGGCAATGGCCGCGAGCGGATACCGCACGTCCTACACCCTCCCTCATGCTAGCTAGTGAGACGGCACAGTACTGTACCGAACACAACACATGGATGCTTATAACGCGCCTAGGTATTATTATTTAAACAAATTTCACATTGTTATCTTGTTTTACTAAGTACGTAATAGTTATATTCGTGAAACTATTAATTACGTCAAGATGCGTAACGAGGCTTTACAGAATCCAAATAAGATTTGTTATGGGTAATTCCTTACTCTGCCCTATTATTCTAGAGTCTGCATTAAGTTACGGTCACTAAAATAATTGGACACGTCGTAATTCCCAAGTATTATATAAACAAATAGTTTTCCTCTTTTGCAAATATGTTATGCAATTATACCATTATTCGCAATTATACTAGTTAATGATTAGTCTTTATAATCATCGAAATTACAACTATATATGTATATATGACTTATTTAGGATTAAATCCGGGAAAAATCATTTATTCGTAATATGCATGCAGCGAAACATTTCCTAATCAAATAACAGTGTTTACTGTCATTAGTACAAAATTGGTTTTGTAATGACCCGCATTTATCAATAGATATTTTTCTCTATTGTTACCATTCGTGGTATTTTTATTATATTGGTATTGGTGGTACGGTCGGCCAAGAAAGTGGTGTACCAGTTTTGATTTAGTTTCGTAGTCATCGAAAATTACAACAAGGTTCATACTAAAAAGATATCACTGAAAGAGATGCATAATAATGACGTAAACCTAATTGATAAGTATTCATACGTTATAGGGCACTTATAACTGCATGACATTTTAACCTTTATTATATGGATAAGACATTAATTTCTACAAAGAAAATTTAAACGTTTCTAAACAAAAGTAATAAAAACTATTTAAATAGACAACCAAATTCTATTCGATATAGAAAACTGACAATTGACATTTTGTCAAATACATAATTATATTGTAGTAATTTCTATTATTTTCCTCAGAAAATCGATATATTTTCCGTGTTATTTTTTACTCAACTGCATATAAATATCATCTTCAATGCCTGCCATCTTGACCATTGCTGAAAGGGCACAAATAATCACCCAATTTAATGAGGGATGCAGTATTAGCGTGATATCGAGAAATTTAAATATATCGAGGCGTAGTGTCCGCTTTTGGATTCGTCGTGAAGGAGAGGAAGGAAGTTTGTTAGACCACAGAAGAAGTGGTCGCCGGCCTGCTCTCTCCAATAACGACAGAGAATTTATGAGACGGGAATATGAAATCAATGGTTTTAAACAGATAAATCATTTTGCGGAGATGTTCGATGTGAGTACCCAAACAATAAGGAATCATCTACATTATATGGGGTTGCACCACAGGCATTACGCCAAGAAAATATATTTGACGGATGTGCAGAGTTGCTCGTCTGAACTTCTTACTTCTTTCAACTTGAGTTTGATTGGTCTAATACAGTGTTTTGTGATGACAAAACGTATAATTCGACACGGTATAGAGAATACCATGTAATCCCAAATAGAGAATCAGGTCGAATTGCCGTAAATATTTGAGGCTGGATAAGTGCGGATGGTGTAGGAGAATTGTGCTCTCTACCTCCTCGAGCGACGGCTGTAAATTATATTGACGTGCTTCAAAATGCAATGCTACCGACAGGCCGTAATGTTTACCCGGAAAACGAAGTGCCACAATTTGATTCTATTCAAGATAATTGATCAATTCATAATGCGAGGATCGTAAGAGCCTGGTTTCGTTCACACACTGACGTAAGGGTAATTCGGTGACCCCCAAGTTCACTGGACCTAAACCCGATAGAAAATTTATGGGGCCTTATGGTCCAAAGATGGTCACATCAAAAAGAAAGAACTAAGCTTTTATTAGTCACTGTAATTCAATCTGGTAGAAAATGCGGGGAATCAATATTTGCTCACGTCTTGTTGGTTCAATGAGGTCTCGTCTTTTAGAACACAGCTTAGTTACACTCAACAATGGCGGTACACCCTTAACCCTGTCAGCCAAATCAGTTGCGTACTAAACGGATTTAGAGGAATTTCACGGTCGCGTCAATGAAGCTTTTTCGGCGAAAGTCCCCAGAAACAGCTCCGATGTTGATAAATTTTTCTTTATATTATTCAAAATCAGAAACCTTTCAGAAGGGGGAAATAATTATTTTTATTGTTTAAACAATATGTATGTTATTTATATAAGGAAATAAATTTTTGACTTTATTATTTTTTATTAACACTAAAAAAGTTTCAGCTGCTTCACGTAATTTCTGATTACTATTAAAAATTTTAATAAATTTATTTTGCCTTTATATAAAAAGCAGATGTACTATCACATCCAGTGAATGCATGAATGAAAAAGTGATGATTTTTGGTAATATTTGGATATTTTATTTACATGGTTTTATCAATTAAACTCGTTATAAGACATCATTTTTGACGGTTTTAAGTGAAATATTTCTTTAAGATCAGGTGATAAAGGTGTAATCAATATCACTAACACATCAATGTCCTCTGCTACAACAGCTACATTATGGAAGGAACTATCAAAAGCTGATTGTTCAATTAAACGATCTGCATCACTTTCTGCTTGACTCCACTCAATATTATTTTCGGCCAATTTATTGCAGAGAATATTGATAAAAAATTCTTTTTAGTTGTATTATGAGGCATATCTTCTTCAAAAAAATAATCGATTGAAGTATTACTTTTATATCTACGATTTCTCTCAGACGCTTTAGTTCCATTATTATTGTATACATCAAAAATAACTTTAACGTTGGTACCATAGTTATTACATAAATATCTGATATACTGTTGAAAAATATCAATACTTTTAAATTTTTTTCCCATTTTAATCTATGAAGTAACATACTACCACCGATAAAGTAAAAAAAATTGTAGCATCATTAATATCCGTTTCACATTGTTGAAAAATATCGTATAGCGTTGATTTTGTCGTTTTCCTCATTCCAGCGTTATCAAAATATATATATAGGGAGCCAGCTCCTAGTTATAATATAATATATGACAAAGTTCATCATTACTCTAACTCAAAAAGCATAAGCGTTGGAAAATTAGATTTGGATCCACAGCAACTTCAGTATTATTAACTTTGATTTTACTGCCCATGCTCAATAAAGATTTAGTCGTATCTTTTGTTGTCATTTTTTATATCTTTAAAGTTTCAACCTTTCATTTTTCTTAAATGAATTCCTATATCAAATGCCCTTATAACCATCAATATTTTCGTTACCTACAATTCTATTCAACTATTCGTAACACTAAATAATTTTACACATATTTATTATATATATATTAATACACGAATTTATTTTTTTAAAGATAACCACGCAAAAGCTAATTTACTTATATAAATTACTAGCGGCTCATCCCGGCTTCGCACGGGTATTTATCAAAATTTCAAAAGTTATAAATTTTATACTCATATACCCTTCTTTTTGCGTCGTCGGGTTACTAAAAAAGAGTACATTATAAAGAAAGTTTGGATATTATTATTTTAATGTTTTTTTTTGTTATTATTGTTTATAATTATTATTGTTATTTTTTAATATTCGATTATTTTATTTTTATTTCTAATGTTTGTAAAAAGATCATAACTACAAACAAAAGTCATTAAATTTATTAGGTCAGAGCTTCCCTGTAAATGATATGATATGTTGTTTTATTTTGTGGCAGTAAAATTAATTGATTTTCAGGCGCTCCGACCCGCGATATGCCACATACAGTTGGCCATGAGTAAAACATTCTTTTCGTAGGTCGATCCCTACTAATTCGAAGGTTTGGCTTTGGGACTTATTAATAGTTAACGCGAAAGATGTTTTTACCGGAAATTGAAGCCGTTTAAATGGGATTGGCAGATCAGTTGGGATAATCGGTATCCTCGGTATATGAGCTAGATGACCAGCTGCTCTGTCGCAGCAAGCTGCTTGATAGATCTCTTTGAGAACTCAGTCAACGGTTTTTAAATACTCGAATGAGGTTGGACCGCGTACGTGATGTAGCAACATCCTAAGATAAAAACACTCTGATTCAGAAGGGTGAACACCGTAGAGTCTTCCTAAAGCAGCATTTTTTTTTATGCCTGGATGGCCAACTACGTCCTCACCACGCCTCCTTTTTGTGAAATTATTATTGGCCCATGTGTAGTATTGCGGGATTTCGTGGTATAGAAGTATCTTTGCAAATTGATATTCATTACAGAGCTCAAAGAAAGCCAGCAAAGTAGTTTTACGTGGATTTTGGGCCACTTGTTCAGCCGTTTCTGCGGTAAAATACACCCTTTGGCCGTTTTCTAAGTGGACAGCTAACTGCAAGACTGTAGCGACCACGCGACTTTTTTCTAATACTTACATTTTTGAACTCGTGATATCATGAATGGAATGTCCGAATTGAATAATTCAAAAGTTATATAAAGATATTGAAGCAGTCTTGAATATGAAAAGAGTAATATAATTTATTTTGATAAGGATTATATTACCAAGGTACAAATAAAGAGCCTTTTCTAGCGGTGGCATTTCAATTAAATTTTTAAAATAAAAGAACCTTATTGTGACATAGCTATAATAGTTAGACATATGCTGTCGCGACACTTTTTGTAGATAATGATGTATTCTGCAAAGTCATAGTACATTATTTTGTTCTATCATCAATAGTTTTCGCAGCGCACGCGAAGTAAGAAATTGTTTAGGTAATTTTTTACACCTTGTGTTACATTACTGCAGTTTTAGTAAGGATCCCTAATTTTATTGAAAATATATTACTGCCTATGTCACCCGGGGACGGACGTTTCCCAACGGTGAAAGAATTTTTCAAATCGGTCCAGTAGTT
Source organism: Catocala fraxini (assembly GCA_930367265.1). Taxonomy (NCBI): domain Eukaryota; kingdom Metazoa; phylum Arthropoda; class Insecta; order Lepidoptera; family Erebidae; genus Catocala; species Catocala fraxini. The sequence continues at coordinate 16,826,592 of OV884024.1, forward strand.
TCGAAGCCTATTCAATGCAAACAAACAAACAATCAAATCTTTCCTCTTTATAATATTAGTATAGACATACATATCGTTTGAACAATAAAAATAATTATTTCCTCCTCTCTCCTCCTCTGAAAGGTTTCTGATATTGAATAAAATAATAAACAAAAATTTAAAATATCAATATTAATATCGGAGCTGTTTCTGAGGACTTTCAAAGTTTGCCTGTTTTACGGCTTCCTTGACGCGACTATAATGCAATTAATTTTCCATGTTGCTCGTAGTCTTTCGAAGAGGGTTTAAAGCTTTCTGGATCGATAATAACACTTATTAATATGTTTTTGCAAACGTCCAAATCCTGTCCGGTAACTACTTTAGAGGTAGATCTAAGATTAATGTTCTCTGCAATCCCTGTTTATAACTTTGACTAGTTAATGTTAAAACGTACAAATTAAATAATTAAATCTACTATATACTATTTACAAATTTTATCTCTAACGATAACACCTTACTAAAACCTTGCACCGCATCTATAAATTACATTCGTTTTTACTACAGTATCACACAAATGTGACTCACTGAACTCACTTGCATGTAAAAGTAAGATTGTTCTTTTTTCTAAATCGATAGCAATGTAATATCAGGATTATGAATTTTGTGTGAATGGTAGTGCAATAAATGACACTAGTACAGTCATTACGTGCTCTTGGTATGTTTATAAACTACTAACGTATGTTTAGGTATGTAGGTATTTTGAATTCCCATCGCTTTAAAGCCGCGTCTGTTATTAACACAAACTAGTCGTCAATTACCTACTCCGATTCATTAAGCGTTGCGACATTCACTATCTAAACAACCACCTATTATAAATAGGACAATGCATCACATGCACGATGGCAAAATTAATTATTACAGTCCTAAAATCAAATCCGTTTTAAATCATACCAACAGTTTATTCAGTGCATCCGCAGAACAGAACCAGTTCACGTTTTGTTTTCTGTTTAAATATAAGCGATGTTACAACTGTGAGAACAAATTGAATATTAAGTTCTTGAGTGATGACTGAACAGGTTAGTCGACTGCCCTTCTGAGAATGCGCGAATAGTATGTTAGAAATGTGCTTAAAATCACTTAATTAAGTATTTTTGTAAATAAGTATAAGCTTTTGTGTATTACTATTGCTGATTTGAGTATATTGTTATAGATACAGTTTAAGATGACCCTATTGCTACTGCGCAGAAATGCACTCGCGTCAACGTTGAATTGTTCACATCCGACGAGCCGAGACCAGGGCTACGATCGATAATGAAGATGATTTGATTTTACCAAGTTGTAGAGGGAGATGAGAACTCTTACGACGCCGATTTACTTATTGTGTCGTTAGACTGTTGTAATGATTTATAACAATGCGACAGGCAGATGTAATCTCCCACCCGCACCTCAGATATTGTGTTGCCGCTTAACAAAATAGTTTGTACCGTACGTGTTTTACCGCAAGACGAAATTGTCACCACCAGTCTAGACCACCTGGATTAAGGAGTCTGCCCACTACCCCGTCTCATACCATGACGGTGCTAGGAACGTGTCAGGCAAAAACAAATATATTAAAATTATTTTGCGCAACGAACATACTAGAAATTAATAAAGAATCACTTAACTACATGTATTTAGGAGTACATTTCCCAGTTTTCCTGAGGATGTATAAGTTATAGCCGGAGTCCTATACAAAAGTGAAACATCTCCTTTGACAAATTACCTGCACAACACCCGTCAGAAACCTATATTTATTCTTCAGTTAAGGAAACCCGTCAATTTGGTAGCGCTAGTAATTTAAATAATTGGTTGCATATGGACATTCGTCACATAAGTTTTGATTTAAGTATTCCAGATTTATTACGTTCTATATATGTATGTAGTAACAGTTTCTAGCAAAAGATGACACGGATTCGATCCCACTTTAAAATAAAAAAGTTATATTTTTAATGGCCTTTGTCGTTGTTGGATTACTTTGATAAGTATTGGATATATGTATGCAGATCCAAAGTCCTTTGAGACGCTGGACTGGATATATTCCTAATTTAAAATGCTAGAGAAATACCCGTGCAAACGAATAAACAACAAGTGAGAATCGGCAATTCATTGCCGCAAATCTTAAGAGTTCGAAAAATGGTTCAAGTAATATGCAAAGGTCACATGATACCACGTGACCTTGAAGTCAGAGGTCAAAGGTCATAGTCATTTCGGGGTATATCGATTATGCTGAGTCGAATGGCGTTGACCGCGAGTCTCTAGCTCTTACGGTTCTTGAGTTGAAAGTTGTATAACAGACAGACAGACGGACGGACAATGCTGTTGTATAAGAGCTTTTTCAAACTCTAAAAACACAAAAATTTTGCAAAATCATTAATATTGTAGTTATTAGATTCTTGCGTGTACCTAAAGGACGGTTACACGGCCCAATTTTTGTTTAGCAGGCAGATTGAGCAGCGATAGCTCAGTGGGGATACCAACACACTGCAAGGCAGACGGTCTCGGGTACGAACCCACGTCGCGCACCTCTGACTTTCGAAAGGTATATGACTTTTCGAAATTATGTGCGTATTGATTGACAATTATCGCCTGCTCCGTGCCTCGGAGAGCACGTTAAGCTGTCGATCCGAGCTGCCATGAACATCTATGGCAGTCGTTATTCGGAGAGTATCGACACAAAAGATCCCACTGGTTCAAAGTATCGCCGGTCTGAACTGACTGGCCCCCACATAAGATAAGACAAAATAAGATTCTGCAGGCAGCCGTTTATAAAGAAGGTACCTACTAATTCAAACATTTCAACTATAATTATTAGATATATCTTAGTCTTACTCATCTTAAATCTATGTGAAGTAATGTAAAGGTTTGTGAAAATATTTGAACGTATATTACTCGACTAACTGTCTTTCCGGGTTTGCCCACTTTATGATTACTGCTCCGCTGCTGTAGTAAACCAAAAAAAAACAGCACTATGAGTAGCATTATGCGTTATATCCTTCTACAATAAATGGGCTACCCCATTTATTGTAGAAGGATATAAAATATATAACGCAAAAAGCAAAAAGAGTGTTATAATTGGTGACAGAAGTAAGCGCGTGCCGACAAACAAAAATATATAAGATTTATAACATGATTATATTAGTATTTACAGATAAAAACGCTTAATCGTTATGACCTGAACATGTGATTCGCAGATAGGTAGCTAAAAGACAATTTAAATATCTGGTGATCAGTGTTCACGTAAAACTTGTTTGACATTTATTATTTAGTATCCTAACAGTGCTAATCACAAAGCAATTGAACTTCTTTTTGAGAAATATGCGCTCAATATGTTCTATTTTTTGCGATCTCAATGTTTGTTGGTTTGCCTAATTCATGTTTTTAATAGTAATCCAGTAGATTCATATTTAGTATGTACGTAATAAAAAATATGACATGTTATAATGAATCTTTAGATATATTGCGAAAGAAATGGTCCAATAATTCAATTACAAATAATGTGAAATTGTGCGCTAGCGCGAGACACAATCCTTACGACATGATGCGTAGTATAAAATTTTAAACTCATGCCGCGAGCGCCCGATTTAATGTGTCGATGTGGTTTGTTCAGCATCATCAGCAAGTATACATTTTCTTCAATCTTTCTTACACAGGCCGCCCATTTTATTTTGTAACAGTTTTAGAAAACGATATTTTTTTTTCGTCTGTCAAATCCAAGCCCAAATTGACGCTTATTTTTTAGTGAGATATTATTTTTATTTAAGTATCTTACAGCAAAAATCTTTTTTAATTTTGTGCTTTGCACTGAATGTATAATATTTGTTTTTTGCCTTGCTTTGTTAGTTTAGTGTGCTGTTAGTGTGTAGTTTATATATATAACACATGTTGGTTCTAATATCTACATTGGCAGATTAGTAAAAAAGATAATATATCCATTTTCTATTATTGTGATTACAGTATCTTCTTGGTACTCAATATTAAGTAAATAATGCAGAAACAATCTTTAGTTTGCTAGACATTAATATAATAATTTTAATATGTGTAATAATTATTGAATTGGATGATGTTTGTGTAATTTATTTATATTAAGCTACAGCTTGGCAGGTGCTATATGATACTAAACATACAGAATTACCTAAGCTTTCTCTTTGTTGTGGGATAATCAACAGTAAATGATTTAAGCTGATAAAATGTTTAATGTAGCTCTGGAAGTCCAAGGAGGATGCACTAGCAATTTTATAAAAATAATTTGGATAGTTTTACAGCATTTGAGTCTCTGTTGCAGAAAATAAGACTACTTTGCAACAATGTGTTAACTTTAGAAATATGTGTTAAAAAAAAGAAAATTAAAGTTATACATCAATAGAATCCTCTAGAGACAGATAGAATTAGGAAAATAGCATGAACTGATGGTTGTAACTAATACCTATCATCTTCTATCATCAATAATGGTCTTGCAATAATTTACAATATATTGCCAAAAATTATTGATTATGTATTTATCAAAAATTATAAGAGTAATTTATTTTTTAGAATAATTGTTTATTTAAAGATATGGCATAGTTAATAAGAACAAATTATACAGATATTAAATATTTAAAGAATTATTTTAAATTGAAGTTTTATAAGCAAGATTTTAAAATATTTTTTTATAATAAATTTAAGAATTTTTATTATTGTATTTGTAGGCAACATTTTCTCTAGACTGCAAATATTAATTCAAAATGTACTGAAAACCTAAATAATTACCATAAGATAGTGAACATATTGTCACTTAAAGCGCTGCTAACAGCTATATGAGTAATGCTTTAAACATGTTATGTGTTATAAATATAATATAGTATCAATTAAGATCTTAACATCAATAGCTCCCTACTAAATGCATATTTACATAAATCAACTGTATTGTTTAACATAAATATAATAAAATAAATAAATAAATGTTAAATATTCGTTCTGTTGATGAAAATAATAAATATGGAGGGTGAAATCATAAAAAGTATTTAGTCTCAGGGTTTCAAAGTGCCGAGGCACTATACAGAATCATTCTACAGTATCCATTTTTAATACCACATTTCTCAAAACAGTCGCCAAAGCAAAATTCGCTATGAAATTATTAGGCAAAATATAACAGGTATGTACCCCGAAATATATTTAAAAATAATCCTACGAACAATATGTATTATGGTCAACCATGTATTTTATGGAAATAATGGCATAGCGTAAACACGTAACGAGAAATAGAAGTAAATAATAATTCATGACATAAATTCTGCGCAAGCCAAATTAATCTGCTGAAATATTAATTAGACGAAACAACTAGTCTTACCTCGTACTTGATGCCGGCTAAGCGAAGCCATGTTTCAACTTTCAAGCAGTATGGTGAAGTCGACGGCAACAAAGGAGTTCGCGAGAACTGGTACAAATATACGATGTCCTTTTCAAAATTTGCTTTGTGTACGGTAACCTTCGGTGGAGCAGGCTCAATTTTCTTCTCTTCTACCTTTTCTTCGGTTTTCTCTGTCGGCACTTCTTCTTTAGTTTGACCATTGTCAGCCGGCGCGTCCTCTTTTGCAACTTTTTCTTTCTCTGTGTTCTCGGGCACGTTATTTATGACTTCCGTGGCCATGATTAAGCTGAAACAGGTAAAATGGCTCTACCAAATTTGCTCACGCACTGTAAATAACACGATAAATACAAAGGGCCGCGCTTTGAATTTTATAATTAATACTTTTTTAATTAATATTTTTCACAGAAAAATGTTCAAGATGTACGTCTACGCAGCACAGGCGTACAGTTGACTGACTGCTGTAGCGGCGATTGGGTGGGTGGTTTGTTAGTTGGGTTGGGCGCATTGCACCATCGGAGCAGTGTTGCCAGATGATATTTTAGAAAATCCGTAGGATACGATTAAAAAGGGAGCAAACAGCGGCAAAACTTAAAAAAGACACTAGTACTTTGACGAATAAATGACGATAGGAGTATGATTAGTAACGCAAGATTAAGGATTCATAATGAAATATTTGCGGCATGACTTTTATTGCGACCAGTTGACGTCTAAAGAAATTCATTATAATTGCAAGATACAAAATTTGTGAAATGCCTATAAAGCTCCATTTTCCATCTATTATATTATAATACGGATGTCAAATCTAATCAATTTTATATTGTTTTAGTAAAAATAATATAAGTACCAATATTTGTTATTCAGTGCGTTTCGGCTGTTACAGCTTTTTAAGATTTTTTTTATTCTAGCTTTGCGTAATTTTAAATCTGTTTTATATGATAAACTTTACAATTAATTTAATCTATGTGATTCACAGATAAGTTTAACTGGAAAAGGATTGTAGGGACACAGGTTGTATTTGTGTGTGTCATGATTATATATGTGTACATGTACTTAGTGGCGGCTGCGTCCGCCGCGTAAATTTGGCTCTGTTGTAAATATATGGAGTTAAGTGAAAGACGCCTATCAATTATTCCACACATACTAAACACCTTGATTAGGTATACATAACAGTTACCATAATTACTTATAGTGGTAACCTTGAAATGAACTTTTTGGCAATTGTTTAGTATTTCGGTTATTTTCGTGAGGAAAACAAGTACACACAATGAATCTGCCGCATCACGCTATGGCTTCGGCAGCGAGTACTCCACCCAAGGTCGAGGGAGAAACAGCCTTAGCATCACCGTATCATCAAGAATACCGGAATTTTGGGCAGACCAATCGCGACTGTGGTTTGTCCAATTTGAAGCCGCTGTGGAAAGTCAAAGATTGGGCGACGCCGCCAAGCAGAATCTAGTCGTCACCAAATTGAATAAGAGCGCCATCCGACAAGTTAGTGACTTATTACTTACTCCTCCAGAAACGCAGAAATATCAAACACTCAAAGACATGCTACTACAAGTTTTCGAAGAGTCGGAGACTAGACAATTCCAAACGCTGTTAGGCGAGATGGAGCTGGGAACACAAAAGCCATCCCAACTTCTTCGCTGGATGAGAGACGAGGCGCGAGAAAAATTCCCGACCAGACCCTGAAAATGATGTGGAATAGTCATCTTCCATCTGCAGTACAGGCGGTATTGGCAGTAATTGTGGTGAAGGACCTGAAAAAGTTGGCGATTGTTGCGGACAAGGTGTTGGAGGCGACACGACCCGCCGAGGTAGCCGACGTATCACCAGTAGAGACACCCAAGGAGGCCGGTGCTACCAACGAGTTGGCATAATTGTAGCAAGGCTGAGCATCAAGATCGCAGAGTTACGACGTGCACGGCAACCACAGCGAGAGAGAGATACCTAAATTCAGAGGTGGTAACCGTTTTCGTTCCAATTCTTCTTCCGATGCAAGTAGAAGACGTCGCGAGCCGAATTGGATGTGCTTCTATCACTACCGTAACGAACAAAAAAACGACAAAATGCATCGAACCCTGTAACTGGAAGCCGGGAGCACTTACACCGGCGGAAATCTAGCAATGTTAATTATAATTTTTCTAATAACCGTCTGTGTTACGGATAAAAATTCATAAAAATGGTAAAATTTTTGATAGACACTGATGCGAATGTGTCCGTAATACCTTTATCGTATAAATATGTGTCGAAAAATATTTCGTGGGATGAATATAAACTATATGCGGCAAACGGCACTGAAATTAAAACTTATGGTATTTGTAACTTAGTTTTAGATCTTAACCTAAGAAGAGCATTTAGATGGTCATTAATTATTGCAGCTGTTAAGCAACCTATAATAGACTTAGACTTTTTAAGCCATTACAAGTTGCTGGTAGATTTAAGCTCACGGAAATTGAGAGACCAATTACTAATTTAAATGTTATAGCATCTATCATAATACATAACGAGTGTGACAAATCAGTTAAGTCTATAAATAGCAACAACAAATGGCATGAATTATTACTAAATTATCAAGACGTAACTAAGCCAATATCATATAAAGAGAAACCCAAACACTTAGTATGTCATTACATAGAGACTTCGGGACCACCGGTATATGCAAAGGCCAGACCTCTTCCCCTGACTGGTACAAAAAGTCAAGGAAGAGTTTTGAGTTATGTCAGAATTAGGGATCTGTCGTTCATCCAAGTTCCCTTGGACTAGCCCGTTGCACGTGATACCCAAGAAGTACGGTGGGATAAGGCCCTGCGGCGATTACAGGCGTTTAAAAGCAGTTACTAAGCCTGATCGCTATCCGATACCGTGCCTACAAGATTTTAAATATATATTAGCGGAAAAGAAAACTATATTTACCCGGTTAGACTTAAATCGCGCTTACCTTTTTATTCCCGTAGCTCCGAAGAACATCGAGAAAACTGCAATTATAACACCTTTTGGGTTATACGAATTTCCTAGAATGACATTTGGATTAAGGAAAGCTGCTCAATCATTCCAACAATTTATGGATACTGTAGTATTACAAGGTTTTGATTTTTAATTCATTTTCCTAGTTGACGTCATCATCGCGAGTGAAGACAATATATCCCGTAAAGAACATTTAAATGCAGTTTTCCAGAGGTTTAACGAATACGATGTTACTATTAATTTGACAAAATGTGTTTTTGGCATGTCTAAATTAGAATTTTTAGGTTTTGAGGACTCAATGGTCGGTGTTCGCCCGTTAGAGGACTAAGTACAGGCTATTGTACATTTTCCGAAACCCGAAACAGTAGACCAACTGCGCAGATTTTTAGGGATGGCACATTTTTATCGTTCGCATATTCCGAGAGCTGTAGAGTATCAAATGGAATTAAACAACTATATACTTAACTCTAAAAACCGCGATAAGACTCGTATAGAGTGGACAGATAAGGCCTATCGAGGCATTTAAAAAGTGTAAGGAAGGCTTACAAAGCGCTATTACACTATCTTACCCTTTGCCCGACAGCAAATTAGCCCTAATGACAGTTGGTGCAGTCTTACAGCAAAAAGTTAATACAATTTGGAAACCAATTCGCTATTTTTCTAATAAATTAAGTATAGCTGAAACTAAATATTCTTCATATAATAGAGAATTGTTGGCAGTATATACGGCCGTCACACATTTCAAACATTTATTGGAGGGCCGTGGTCTTACTATTTTTACAAACCATTAACCACTGCAATATGCTTTTACTAAAATAAATAGCGATAAGGAAAGTCCAAGGCGTATACGCCAACTTTCTTATATCAGCTAATTTCGCATAGATATTCGTCATATTAAAGGTAGCGATAATATAGTAGTGGATGCATTTTCTAGAATTGAAACGATAAGTTGTCCCACGCTACTCAATTTTGCAGAATTCTGCTAATTCTTGCTACAAGCAATGCATTGACAAGTACCTTTTCTTTTTTTACTTTGGCGATTGCTTGACGCATAACCCTCCGCGGGGGCGGGCGGAGGGGTTATATCGGACTCGCCGGAGTAAAAGAAAGATGTTAAGAAGAAAATGTACCTCCCGGAATACCGACTAAACCTACCACGGTGTTCCTCGACAAAACCACTATCGACGGGGCCGCGCGAATCACTTTCGCATGCGGTCGCGACCCCGCCGAGGTTTCGGCCCGCCGTATGAAACGGCAGGCCACTACACGAAAGACCTACCCAGAGGCACTTCTAACACTCCCTACTGTCCCCCCTACAGGGGAGACGGACTCGAAACAGAGGCGCGCGTGGGAACACGCACGCCGCCTCTCGGACCTGGTGCTGAACGGATGGCGGGCAGGTCCACAAAGCCCGCCACCCCCAGGTTAAACCTCAGGGTGGCTGGAGGTCGTCCCGCGCCCTCCGGCGCCCGGCTCTGCGGTTGGGGAGAGGGTTTAAACACACCCTCTCCCGCTCCGCCGCCTCCTTGATGAAAATTACTTCCTCACAAAAGGAGGCGACGGCGTTCCACGACCTCTCACTCCGGACCATAGACTGAACTACGGCCGGGAGCGAGAGGGCAACCAATCCGACTGCCGCGATCAATTCACGGCGCTGCGATGCCCAGGCGGGGCAAACCGCCAAAGTGTGCAGCGCCGTGTCCTCAACTACGTCGCGGCAGTCGCCGCAGTGGTGACAACCGGGCGTCTCTTGCCGGCGTATACGACACAGGAACTGGCCAAAACAACCGTGGCCAGTCATTACCTGTGTCATCCGGAAGGTGAGGGCGCCATGCCGCCTCTCCAGCCACTCCTCAAACACGGGACTTACCGCCACGATCGTGGCGTGCCCGAAGTACCTAACGCAACAGTTGCAAGTATCAAATGGCAAATTACAGTTAAAACAAGTGTTATTGCCAGATTGTGATAAGTATGTTTATTGCGAAATATCTACTAATAAAATTGGACCATATTTACCTTTAGAGTTTAGACAATTAGCTTTTAATTCAGTACATAATCTTAGTCAAACAGGCATTAAAACTAGGAAACATTTAATCAAACAAAAATATTTTTGGCCTGATATAGATAGGGATATTGCTAAATAGGCAAGAGCCTGTTTACAGTGTCAACGTGTAAAAATGACTAGGCATACGGTATCAGGTGTAGAAAATTTGCTTCATTGGGTGGCCTGAAGGATTTCCCGTGCAAAACATTACTGCTGAGACGGTGGCGAGCGTAGTGTTTCAAGGTTGGATCTCGTGTTTTGGATGTCCTTCAAAGCTCACTAGCGACCAGGGCAGACAATTTGTGAGTGATCTGTTTACTAAATTAATGAAGTATTTGGGCATACATAAAATACGCTCAACACCTTATCATCCACAGAGTAATGGCATGATAAAACGTTGGCATAGAGCACTAAAAGTGGCTCTGATGGCACGTCTGCAATGCAACAACAGTAGTTCAGATCAATTACCCATCGTATTTTTAGGTTTAAGAACTGCTACTAGAAGCGACAGCGGGGTGAGCGCAGCTGAATTAACTTACGGTAAGACGATTCGTTTACCAGGATAAATTTATGACGACGCGAATATCATTCATTCGGATTCGGCATATTTACTAAAACTCAGAGACGGTATTAGTAAATTAAAACCACGACCAAAATGTCATAGTAATTCAAATTCGTTATTCCTGCCTGATAGTTTATGTTTGTGTGCGTAAGTCACTGCAACCGCCGTATGAAGGCCCATATGTTATAGTAAGTAGACATAAGAAATATTTTGTGTTACTAATAGGAGATAAGAAAACGTCTATATCAATAGATAGGCTCAAACCAGCCTACACTATTAACATAGACGCACATAGAGATAATAACTATGATTCCCAATTTAATTGTTCCAATGATCACAGTTTTAATTCAAATAAGGATGTCACTTCCAGTGCCTAATATTTGAAATCATAAAACAACACGACACGGCTGCCTTATCAGGCGACCGGTACGTTTTGCTTAGTCGACATTCACATACTTGGAAATGTATGTACTTATTGATTAAGAATGTATTGTGAGTTAATGCCAATTTTACAATATTTTATTTATTGTAAAATTATGTGTAATAATTTTTTCATCAATTGTCTTTTTTTTTTCAGGTTGCACAAACACTGATGTGTTTTTCGACTGTATTTTGTTTACACACTTAGACATCAATTTTACATATAAATAATATACTGTACATTACTTGTTTTATATCTGTTGCTGAACAATTAAGTACTCATTTATATTCATTGTAGTATACGAGATGGGTTACAATCAGAGTAAAATACAACAAAATGTTGTGGCTATTGACCAGCTAACGATAAATGTATATAACGGGTCAACAAAGACGAAATGCTTTGTGATATTTTGTATGTATTTTGTGTAGTGGGAATATTTTTATTTTTGTTGTGCGGGGTGGCTACTTTAGGGACACAGGTTGTATTTGTGTGTCATGATTATATATGTGTGCATGTACTCAGTGGCGGCTGCGTCCGCCGCGTAAGTTTGGCTCAGTCGTAAATATATGGAGTTAAGTGAAAGACGTCTATCAATTATTCTACACATACTAAACACCTTCTGATTAGGTAAACATAACATTTACTATAATTACTTATAAGGATCAATATTGGATATATTGAGAGATAACTTTTATTTTAATTTTAATATGTAACAAATGAAGAAATTTAATTGCTAGTCAATCTTAATAGACAAATATCACCATACCATCTTGGACTTTTTTATATGTACATATTTTAAGACCTACAAACTTTTCGTACATTATTTTGATGGACTTATCTCATAAGGCGTACGCCATGTTAGCGCTTGACTATAGAATTTATGACGACTTGAATTTAAACTGTTTCCTACTATGTTATAATTATTATATATAACATACATACGTGGTTTAGAAGTAATAATTGAACACATAGACGGATACGAACAGAGACTTTGTTTTATACTATTTAAGCATTAAATTTTTACTTCTAATCATCACAATGGAAAATGCTATATGTCTGGGAGTGATTAGACAAACTATAAAAACACGGGCCTATTATTTTATAATTTTGTTTGTATTGATTCAGTTCAATATAAGGTTGTATCATGATATTTATTTCGTGATATTCTATTTTATTCTATAGACGAACAAATCTTTAAGATACTATGTGTTCTGAAATTGAAACATGTTCATTTAAGTAGCGTTTATTACAGATATTTAAGACTTAAAATCAGTACAACTACCTAAAAATACGTACAGCTGACAGCACTGACTGCACCTGTCAGTGTCACCTCATTTATTGTATTTAATCATAATTTATAGATATGGCAATACCGACTAAAATAATATACAAGAATTTACTAGAACTAATACTTATTAAATTAAGTACTAGTTCTAGTCATGGAGTTCCATGACTAGAATTTAATACATAAATGAGTCACAGACGTAGAATATTTACGCTACGCTAAGTTTAATAGAATAGTTGTAAAGTTTATAAACATTTATTTCCATGAGCACTACGGACGTGTAGATACTTCACAAATGTTCAAGTCCGTGATAATATGCACTGCGCTCCTGCTGTAATCTATACTAATATTATAAAGCTGAAGAGTTTGTTTGTTTGGTTAAACGCGGTAATCTCAGGAAGTACTGGTTCGAATTGAAACATTATTTTAAGGTAGAATAGGATAGCTAATTTATCGAGGAAGGTTATAGGCTATAATTATAACATCCCGGTACGATCCACGGGGGCGGCGCAGTAGTTTTAAACGCAGGTGAAACAGCGAGCACCTCAATATAGTTCCTAATATTATTAAAATTATAAAGTAAAATTACTTATATATTGTAACTATTTCTTTCTAAATATTCAAAAACATGAGTCCTTGGACGTGTTATTCTTAATACTGTTGCATGCTGGGTTCGACGGATAAAAATATAAACAATATTACCGACTAAAACACGTTTTATTCAAACACACAATTAAATTTAAAACACAACAAACACTATACCACACTTTTTCACTGTACTGCTTCAAACTCCGTAGTATTTTCGCTTGCGTTCGCTTCGATGAACACTTGACCGCTTACGATTGTAAACTGACTCGGCGGTGCGCGTGCGCCCTATTTATACGCGGGTAAAGCGTTTCTAGAGTTTTCTAGTAACGCTATACCCGGTATGTAAACAGTACGATGTTTCAAGAAAGTACCAGCATTATCTTTACGATTCTCGTACGCATACCTACTACGTAGTTCCGTAAGATGTCAATAGATGTCGGTGTAAATTATTAGACGGAACTGCCGAGTCTTTCCCACAATGCCGAGAGATGTCACTGGGCGTAACAATACTTAAGCTCATTTCCTTAATTTCTTACTAATATTTAAAGTGAATGTGATATCTTGATACCCATAAAAATGTGTAAATATTTCTTGGACACGTTAATCAACTTATATAAGCATCAATATGACCTTATATTTTTATCAAAAATAAAACAAATGCGTTTCAGTAAAACTATTAGGGGAATAAAGCTTTCATATGAAGTAGCAGACAAAAATCTCTTAGCTTCTCTTTTTAATCGCTAGTTGTTTACAATGTGATTATTCGGCGCTTTTATGTGTGGTTGTTACAAATATATTGTATAACCATATTTTTGGCTTGTTACTTAACTTTGTAAACATTTTTGACATAACTTTGAAATTTATATCATAGTTTATATCTTTTTAATTATAAACTCTTTTATGAGCTAGCAGTTGCCCATTCACTATAAATTGCATTAGGTAGGGTGGATGCTGATTCAGTAATGCTATGTCATTGTGTATAATTACTAGTCACTATTTGCATGGCAAAGGACTGGTGGTGTTGACACTACCTGTTTGTCGTGCAAAGGTATACAGCGTTGTGCATAATTGTATTAAAGTAACGTTGCAATTAATTTATGCGTATAGCTATTATTCACTACTGCTGCGTCATGGATGGCGCCATATCGACCTCGCTTGCATAGTAGCTGAATATGTTTGCGCATGATTGCATGATATCTCAAGTTTGAGTCCCATGTTAAGCGAAGAGTTAAAGTATATCTCTGTTAGTAGAGTAGTCAATACTGTAGCAGCGTATGCGCCATGGGCCACGGAGACATACATGATCACGAAAAAATGTTATTGAACTTAGTACTAAATTGGCAGAATAGTGGGCAATAGCCACGACAGAAATGGTTGGTGACAAATCATCTATAGATGTAAAATGCTTACGCAGTACCCACAATGAGTTAATATATTTATATGAAGGTACTATGTAATAGCGGACACATTTCAGACATCTCAAGTAATTTTTTGTAACACGCAATGGGGAGCATGTTCTCTCAATATAACAAATCAGTATTACTGCAATAGGATGACCGCAATATCTGGTTGACTTTGAGTGCAATAACACTATAACACTCGTCAACCAGGTAACCGTAGTACAATGTAGGAGTGCGGGGACACCATCGCAGTGCATTCTGAAACTCAATTCAAACGGAAAATACCTACAATACTACATTGGTCTTCTTAGTTAACTTAATGATTGAGGTATGTTAACAAAATAAGTATATTTTTATACAAGTATGTTGCGTCCATATCACATGGTGCTCAAAAATTCAGTCTCTCTGTATAAAACTGCACGTTACACTAAGATTTTGCCAATGTTGTAAGAAGAAAGATTCAAAGGTGGCTTTGCAAGTCGTGGCTTGCCCGCGCTAATCCCTACCACAGATTATATATCTTTATTAAAAGCTTATCAGTCTTATCGAGTCTAGTAACCAGGCGGCTAATGGTGCTAGTCTAACAATTTACCTATTGGTACCTGTTTTAAAAGAATTATAAAACATTACATCCTTCGTCCACCCCTATTACAAAACGAATATAAATGCCATCTAGTGTAAACGGTACATCGTTTCAATACTGATTCGAGAGTGACGTATCTATTCTGTTATACAGCAGGTCAGGTCAGGTAGACAGCAGTCTTATCTATGGTTTCCGAACTGTTGAACACAGTTGAACATATCGAGGAGACTTTTTTGCTTTTATGCATTGGTGACATTTGCAACATTTTTCAGATAGGTACGTATGTATACGTATGATATATCTGAAAAATGTTGTCTTCCAATGAGGTAGCTATTTTCTTTAAAACCAGACAACAAACACGTCGTGGTTTAATGCTAGCATTTATATCTAGATATTCCAAAAAATAAAACATTCTATAGAATTAAAATATTTATTTGATCAATAATATAAATACATTAGAAAACTAATATAAAATTATGCAAAATTACACTTATTTTTAATTAATATACCCAATTTCTGAAAGAATCGACATATATTGTTATTAATTACCTGTAAGAAAATTGAGTACATCTAAAAAGTTCATATTAAAATTAAAATATTTTCGATATTCATCAATGAACAGTCAAAACTGTGTGTTTATAACCAACAGTAAATTGTTCTCCCGTCTCTCAGGTACATGAAATTTTCGGCAAGTATGTATATACAAGTGTCTTAAATATATCATAAAAGTGCAAATAATTATATAGGCAAGCAATAAAAATACTATCTGCCTCTCCAATCAATTTGACACAGTTGCCATGCATGAGCAACTATTTGATTTAATTAATACATTAAAACGCTTCAGAAATTGGGGATATATTTTATATCACTGAATGTGAACGTAAGTATACCTTCCAATATGTTCACATCTTGTGGTGTAAGGTCCGTGAGTTGTATTGAACATTGCACGTGTTATCTATTACAGCTTAATGCTTAATTATTAATTATTTCTCTAGCGAGTGCTAAATATGTCGTAAAGGAGTCGCTGATTCGTAACATTGGTAAATAAAGTGAAACAAGTAGCAACAAAGACAAAATAAAATAAGTGACCAATTGGCTAACAACCTACAAAAAGTACACAACACAACATTATTATTCTAATCATTCAAGTTTATTTAATTAAAAAGACTCTAGTAATAGCATCTGAATGCGCCCGATAAGGTTAGTG
Source organism: Catocala fraxini (assembly GCA_930367265.1). Lineage (NCBI taxonomy): Eukaryota > Metazoa > Arthropoda > Insecta > Lepidoptera > Erebidae > Catocala > Catocala fraxini. The sequence goes on from OV884024.1 coordinate 16,843,014, forward strand.
CCTTGCTTGCTTGCTAATGGTCAGATAACATTTAAAATATAAACCTATCATAGGTGCATTCTACGTTACTCAACATACACACAACATCATCTAGCCCAAACTAAGCAGAGCTTGTACTGTGGTTTCTAGACAATGGATAAACATACATATATACTTTTTTTTTTGTAAATACTTGCATATTAAACATAGAAACACCCAGACCAAGACAAACATCCATGTCCATGCACACAATTGTTTGACTTGTGCGGGAAACTACGTTATATATAATAATAATAATAATAATAAAATCCACCTATTTCGGGGCCTGCACACGTATTAAATTGATCATAATAATATTTAAAATCAGTTGCAGTACACACAACTTAATCACAACACATTTGTAAGCTACCTATAGTAACAAAAAGTCTATTAAAACGGGGACAATACAAGACTATGTTTCAATAAACTTTGATCATAACAATGTTTCTAAATTAATATGTAAGTGACAGCATTCGATCTCCTTTCGAATCTACCATAATGTATCAATTGTTAACTAGGCGTCCAGGATTAACAATACAAATTTTCTAATGACTATTTTAAATAAATTCCGTTTTCAGAAATTTTCATAATGAGTTTATCACAATTCTTATTATTAAAGACTTATTTTGAATACTTCGAGGTTACTTGGGTTTGTCGAAATATCTTAATATAGCTACGAAATAAGTAATACGTTTATTAGTGATATAAAGTAGGTATATGTATAGTGTATATTTGCTCCTTTGTATGTGTATTGCTTTATATCTCACTTATAAGATAGGTTTTACTTAGGTACATTATCACTTCAAACAAATCGTGATCAAAGTCTAGCCTATATAACGCAAACACATAAATACCTATACGTGCATTTAAATATAAAAACATCCTAACTATTTATATAAAATATATAAAAGAAGATTATAATTATGTCAGATACTTTAAAAATAGTGGACAAATCTTCAGTTAACTAGACTTATGTCTCATTCGATGTTTCTAATACTAACAATAGCTTCAATTTTCGCTTTAATATATAATATTATTGTGATAATGTTTATTGCATTGGATAGTAAGCTAGCGTTACTTTTGTTATTCATTAATTATAAAGTTGCTTTATACTAGATTGCTTGTAATAAACACAATAGGTTATGACCAAAAACGTAGACAAACATGATATATAATCTATATTCTGCTAATCAAAGTCTACACTCGCGTTGGTCATAACCGATAAACTGATGGCTGAAATACCAACCTACGTAGTCAACAATGCTAAATAAGAAAATACTTGACTCCTTTAAATTTACTTATCTATTGCTATATAATAAGTAAGCTAATTTTCTTAATGTCTTTGTGTAATTATACTAATAAACTTTATACGCCGGTTTACGATTAACAATATCAAAACCGATTAAAGAGCTGATAACGTATAGAACCAGTCACAGTTGAGGCAGTAAGAGTCTAAAGATCACTGAGAGTCCGACGAATGTTTCGAATAGTAATTAATGATACTACAGCCAACGCCTTCACTCGGAGCTAGAGCTGGAGCTGGACGGCGTGTAGCTGTAGTAATCGTTCTGCTAGGCGGTGTTTATTTGTTCCACGTTCAAATGCGTGATGAAACGCAAACGCATCTGAAGAGCTGGCCGCAGCTTGCGGATCACGCTCTCCACTTCGTTCTTCATAGTGTCTCCGACGAACATGTACTTTATATGATAGCTGTGTGACAAATTAAGGGAATTATCCTATTTACAATCTGATACTTGTTGAGATAACTTTTCTTTGACATGTTATAGATTATGTTCATACTGCAATTATTATTTTGCCAGGTAATAAAAATATAATTTACAAATATATATACAATAATATAAATTAATCTATAATTAGTTTATTGTGGCATTTTTGTAAACTAGTATAAGAATCTTTTGTGGGAGAATAAAATAAAAATTCGAGTGATTCAATTAGTTATCTATTGCATTATCTAACTTTTTTATCCATAATCTAAAGAGCCATAATATATTTTGTCCTATTCATCATTTGTCCGAATGATAATTTGCCCGAACTTAATATCACGTGCCATAAAATTGAAATCCCTAAACACAATATGCCCTAAATTTGTTTGTCATAAATATTACAATCAATAATATACAAAGATTCAATTATTATGACAGAATAGTTTTAGAAGTAATGAGAAACAAAAATTCAAATTTTTGAACATGGTTACTGAAGCTTATAGCAAACGTGTTATGGATAATGATTTTTGGACATAAAATTTTAGGAGAAGAAAGGAAGTACCAGGTTAATTATTACTTCCGTCTCTTTCATGTATGTTTGCGCTTTTACTGATTTTTGCTAAGCTCGGAGGGTATAACTCATTTTTGAAGGCTCTTGACACGTTTGGGTATCGACGGCCTTCTATCACACTTTGATTAATAAATACACTGTAATTTGCTAGATACTGCAGGAACTGATTACAATTCCTGCAGTATATAGCATAGTGTTACGCCAGCTAATATTACATCTGCAAATTGGCCGCAAGAAACCTAAGAACATTGCCCGCCCTGATTTCAGATCCGAGACTCTACGGGAAGGAATCCACAGGAGACCTGATCTAGTAGTCAGTCTGTATTATAACCGTTGCTAGTCTAGTTTGTTGAAAAGGATACAGCAAGTCACATATCGGGTCGATATATTGTAGATGTGTTTGAGATTTGTCGATGTGAGCCAGAAGTTCATACAGAGTAATAGTTATGTCCATGACAGCGCGCGACAAATCAGAGTTGAACCGCTGCAGGAAAGGTCCCACCAGATGGCACAGGAACAATAGTTGAATCTCTGTATGTATCTCAACGGACAGCTTTTCTTTTACAAACCTGTAAAGTAATATTTGTACGTTAATATGATGATTTAAAGGGCTCGGTTCATTTATACGTCATACGATGCGAAAGAAGCAAGCGATAAACGCATTTAGTTTACCAAATCTGCGTCGCTCAAGGTGAGACGCGTTTCAAGCTTCGATTGACGCTGCGTCAAAGCCAAAGCGTAGCAATTGCGTTCAATGGCGTTCAACGCACCGTACGACGCATAAACGAAACCAGCGCTTCATAAACAACAAAAGAATAAAAAAATTAAGTTACTTAGAATATAATATAATTAACCTTACGGGTAATGCGCTATGTAGCTATAGAATTGTTATAAAGGGTTTGAAACGCTTGGCAAGTTAGCGAAATAGCAAAAAACTGCCTAATCCTCTGATGCAATCATTGGGAATTTTTGTAAAGGCTGTTCGGTTAAGTTGATGAACATAATTATATTCCATCAAATCACCATACGATAAGTAGGAAATTTTCTTACTCTAAGAATATGACAATAATTGACTAACATTAACATCTCATCATCATCATTATCAGTATTTATTGAAAACTCTGTTTTCTTTTCGATATTTTATCACGATTATGCATGGTATATTGACGACAGCAAATAACAAAAATATTAAAATAATTGAAAATTGAGTTTATATTAGCTACTGTTCTACTACTCTTTATATACTTACAGTGGAACTTGCATAATCTGCCCAGCCCCTGCGTGATACCACACCGCGTGAGCCAGTGCCAAAGTTAAACTGTATTTGTTCTCCAACATCGCGTCGTTTGTAGTAGTCAAGTTAAATAGCTGGAAGGGAGTATGGGGGTACGGCCACTCTGTCATTTCATTGTTCGTCATCAGTTCCAGAATACGGTCATGTAGAACAGTCCAGTACGGATCGGGCAAAGCAGCCATAATTAAACCAATAGCGTTTATCCAAAGTTGTATCTTCGTCGCTGGTATAACCACAAATCCTTTTGTTATAACATCTAGTAGATTATTGCCAACAAAATTAGGTGCGAGTGGCAAAGACATGAGTTCGACGCACGTGACGTATAGTGCGTGCGCGGAAGGATTCGGGTACTCGTTAAAACGCCAGTCTGTGTTCGGAAAATGTGAATTACCTACCATAGCTGTTTGAGGTTAAAGAAATTATGTACATCGTATTTAGCGTCGTGTAAACGCCAAACTTGGTCTGGAAAAGGCGTAAGTTTTAACAAAGCATTAGACAGTTTTAACCTTTTGACCGCCACAGTCATGTAGCAGAGCAAAATGTGTTCAGCAAACCACGGTCACGACTACGTGACAAATTAAAGAATGAAATGATTTTTTTTTGACTTGGTTGTCAAAGGGTTAAATCAGTATAACAAGTGCAAATAAGGCGTCTTTATTAAATATAAAATCTTTTAGAATAGACGTGTCACATGTGATAAGTTAATCGGAATTTTAACCAAGTAAGATGAAGTAATATTGATTACTGAAGAATATATATATATAATATATATACACATGCGAGCACTAGGTTCCATAACTTACGATAAGTAGCTAGTGTTGTATTTAATATCTCGGTTGTTTGCTCCGATGTTTTGCCTGGTTGTTGGTTCTTTGAAGCATCTCTAATTGGTTCTATAGGTAAAACTGATAATTTTACTATAGGTCGCTTCATGTAGCCGTTTTTTGTCTTTAGGGTTACCTCTCGTACTAATTCATCTTTTCTCGGATGAATTTCTACCACACGACCCAGTGGCCACTTTCCTGCCGGTATGTTTTCGTCATGGATCATGACTAAATCACCAACGTTAATATTCTTCTGGTATTCTTTCCACTTGTTTCTTGCAGATAACTGCACTAAGTATTCAGATTTCTATCGCTTCCACAAATCTTGCAACAACTTATTACCTAAATGCCATCTGGTTCGGGCATCTTCTGCTGTCTCAATGACAGTCAATCCTGATTTTCCTGATAAGAAATGTGCGGGTGTCAAAAAGTCAAGGTCCTCAGGATCTTCTGACAGCGCACAAAGCGGCCTTGAATTCAAACATGCTTCTATCTGTGCTAACAGGGTACTGTATTCCTCAAATGTTAATTTTTGCTGACCAATTACGCGTTTCAGGTGGTGTTTCTTCTTCTTCTTCTTTCCCAAGGTGCTTCCGCCTGCGGCCAGGATGGGGCATTAAAATGCCATTCGATTTGCATTTCGGCTATCTCCTTATGGAAGCTGTCTCTAAAGACCTGTTGGAGTTGGTCAAATTCCTCCAGTAGGATACGGTTGGCTCCTACGAAGTTCGTTCCGTTATCACTATAGATATGACGAGGTGCCCCCCGCCTTGCCGACATCCGTTTTAAAGCCGCTATGAATGCCGAACTGGTTAAGTCGGATACTAGCTCTAAATGAATTGCTTTGGTCACCATACATACAAAAAGTACTATGTACCCTTTTGTGGTTTTTATTCCTCGCCCCTTGTTTGCTTTTATGTCCACGAACCCCGTATAATCTACTCCACAATGGTAAAAGGCTTTTTCTGGGTTAACTCTCGAAGGAGGTAAATCACTCATCAGCTGGTACTTCCTTATAGGGTCTTGTTTCTTACACGTAACACACTGACGTATAAACTTCTTAGTAGCCATATATCCGCCAATGATCCAATAATTTTGTCGAATGTTAGACAATGTAAGGCTTGCTCTACCGTGGTAAGTCAATTCGTGAGCATATTTTATTATTAATGTGGTTACTCGATGGTTGTGAGGTATTCAAATAGGGTGTTTCATCTCGGGGCTTATCTGAGCATTTCTAAGTCTGCCTCCGACACGTAGAATGTTATTTTTATCGAGAAAAGGACATAAGTTTAAAAGTTTACTTTTCGAATGCACCTTATCATTTTTTGTAAGACATTTAGAAACTGACTTGATTACTTTAAAAACTAGTAAAACCAACGAATCTACTCTAAAATCGCTAATTCTATGTCACGAAGACACTATTCTTGAACTCCAAGAGCGCTCAGAGCGGCAAAAATATATTATAATCGCAGGTATAAATGAATTAGATTATGAGAACTCGGAACAAAGACGCGATTATGACCGCAATGAAGTAATTAAGTTAACTAAAATGATATTTCACGATTTGTCCGAGCCCTATTAAAATCATAAGATTGCGTAAATACACCTCAGGAAAATATCGCTTACTTAAAGTATGTTTTAACGATGTAGAAAGTGCGAAATACCTACTACGAAATCAATCAAAAAGCGCCGCTAATATACGCTTATATTTCGACCGGGCACCTACGCAAAGAGCTTATATGGAGCATCTTAAGGAGGAGATAGCGGCGAGAAAAAAATGGCGAATTAAAGTTAGCTATAAAATATATTATACGTACCGAAAATTTTAAAAATGCAACCAATAAGCGTTCCTTTACGGCAGTCGTTTGTAAATCAATTAACTGTCAAGAAAATACACACTATTTATCACACAGTTACGATGTCCTACCCGTTCAGAAATCAACTCTTAATTTTTATTATGCTTATATTCGCAGTTTATGTAAACCGGGGCAGTTTGAAGAGTTAATGTGTATTCTCAAATCTATAAATTGTGTGACACACATAATTATACTGACAGAAACATGGATAAAAGCGAATCTTATGCCAAATCATTTAACATACCTAACTATAACCACACATAACTACCGTTCGGATAAAAGGTGTGGAGGCATATAAATTTTTGTTCATAACAGCCTTCGATAATCATATCGAAGGCTGTTATTTATATTTATATATATTTTGTTTTTACGAGAATGGCGTACATTATTTATGGATTTATTTAATCAAATACTCAATTCATGTTGGTGCTATCTACAACCCCGGCAAATTACATTTAGATGCTTTCTTTGATAAATATGCGGCACAGTTGGAAAATAAGAAGAGAGGGTATTGTCTTTGGAGATTTTAACATAGATCTCGTGTATCAAGACATACATACTTTAAATTATATTGATATATTACAAGTAGCCGAATACGATGTACTTAATAAAATAGATGTAGATCACTGCACTCGAGAGACAACAACAACAAAAACAATATTGGACCACATTTGCTCTAACCTTGGTAATGAAAACTTCCATCTAACAATCATCGACTCGCCTTTATATGATCATAAGCAAATATATGTGGAACTACAGAATCATAAACATAATTTTCTACAGCGTACTTCATATGAAGCAATAGACTATACGGCACCGTACAAGTGTATTAAAGAGAATACATTCATAAATGAAGAGCACAATTACGCCATTTTAGAATTTTACATATTGGAAAAATTAAATTACCTAAAACTACGAAAGTCAAGATACTGAATCTTCCACAATAAGATTGGATCAACAAAAATATAATAAATACATATATAAAAGAAACAATTTATGGCAGAAGCTCAGAGAAAACCCTACAAATACAGAATTACAACAACACTTTATTAAGGCAATAAATAATTTACACAAATTGATTATGATGACAAAACAAGATTTCTATCATACTTCTTTTAAAAATTGTAACGGCGGCTCAAAAACGCTGTGGAATTTGATTAATACCTTGGCTAACAATAAAATTAAATTAATTATACATCCGCCAAAACTTGTCATCCCTGGCAAAGTGATTGAGAATGGTAATGATATATGTGATCAATTCAATATGTTTTTCGCAGAAATCGGCGTTGAATTAGCGAGTAAAATACTGAAAAATCACCCTGATGAGTTAATATACACAATTACCTAAATAAATGAAGAACCTAAATATATAACAACCCATTTTGAACCAAGCACAGTCAACGAAATAAACAATATTGTAAAAATCCTAGACAAAACTGTAGTACCGATATCGACGGCATTAATACAAAATCAATCATATGCGTAGGTGAATTTATAATAAATAACTCGGCAGATTGTATAAATAAATGTCTAGTTACTGGAACATTCCCTAATAGTCTAAAAACGGCAAAGTTAGTCCAATATATAAATCTGGAATAAAAACAGACCCTAATAATTATCTCCCAATTTCAGTCTTACCGGTTATGTCTAAGATCTACGCTACACAGATGTCTGGATGAACACCTGGACAAGCTAAACTTCTAATCAGTGCAACAATACGGCTTTCGTCCAAAATCTAACACCCTGTCAGCTGTGACTGACTTAGTAACAAAAATTACTACCGAAATAGACAATAAGCACTTTTGTCTGAGCATATTTACTGATCTTAAAAAAACCTTTGATACCGTAAGTCACTCCTTATTACTAGCAAAGTTAAAGACTTAGGATTGGCAGGATTAGCATACAGCATATTTCATTCTTATCTCGAAAACAGAACGCAAGTGGTAAAAATGTATAAAAACTATTCGAGACATCAAAAAAATATAACTTGTGGTATTTCGCAGGGTTCCATTATCGGACCGCTATTATTGTTAATTTATATCAATAATATATGTAAAATAAACCTAACTGGACAGATAACATTATATGCAAACGATACATGCCTTTTTTATTTCGGAAAAGATCTCACGCAATTAGCAGACCAAGCACAGCTAGACCTACACTAATACAGTATTTGGTGTCAATATAACCTCTTAACGATAAACGCAAAAAACCTCATACATGATATTTAACTCAAAAAGCAAACATATCACATTATTTTTTATTATTTCAACTATTTTCTGTTTAACTTATTATATTATGGTATATTGTTATGTTTTGCTATATTTCAGTATCTTCTAACTGTATAATATGCATGCCGTGGCAACCTTTAAGTAAGGTAGCACTAAACACTAGCTATAAGTACTAGCCATAAGAACATGTTACAGTGTGTACCTTGTTGGTTGTCCGAATTAAATAAATAAAACAAAAATAAAAATAAAATTATACACCTTTAACCATTAATAACGAATTGATACACAGATCCCATCAGGAAAAGTACCTTGGTTTGATTTTGGATAACAAAGTTACATGGAAACCCCACCCCATATAGAACAAGTAAGAAATAAAATTACCCAACTCACTGGTGCCTTGCGTATAATGGCTTCTTGTATACCACATAAATCACAATTAATGCTATATAACTCGCTTGTAAAATCCAGCCTAACTATACTAATTGAAATTTGGGGCTCTGCTGCAACAACAAATATCTTTCCATTACAGCGTGCGCAGAATAAAGCGATAAAAGTTTTGTTTCACTATAATAAATTAACACATACATCTAAACTATATAAAAACTAAAATATTTAACTTAAAGCAACCATTAACAGAAAAATAAACACACTAATAAAAAAAAAATATCTGGTCACATTCACACTCGAGACTCGACTCGACAGACTCACGAACCACAAACAAGCTGTTGCTTACAGCGCCAAGAACTGAATACGGAAAAGAACTATGCTGTATGACGGAATATAACTATATAATAAACTGCCAGATGAATTAAAGGAATGTGAGTATAGGTATATAAAATATATATTAAAATATTATATACATAGGCACCAGCGATAGCTCAGTGGGGAGACCAACAGACTGCAATGCAGAGGTCTCGGGTTCGAACCCAGGTCGCGCACCTCTGACTTTCGGAAGTTATATGACTTTTCGAAATTATGTGCGTATTGATTGACAATTATCGCCTGCTCCGTGCCTCGGAGAGCACGTTAAGCCGTCGGTCCCGGCTGCCATGAACATCTATGGCAGTCGTTATTGGGAAAGTCAGTACCCTCTAATATCCTGACAATGGTCTAGCCTTAGGGTATCGTTAGCCTTCGGGTTGCGGAGGTCAAAAACTGATATCCAGTCAAATCCGGTTAGACCAGAAAAGCCGACCCCAAGTGACTTGGGAATAATAAAGGCTAAGAGAGAAGATATATTAAAATATTATACTTTCACCATATAAAAAAGAACATGTGTAAAGTAATAAAAAAGAAAGAAAATGATAACAACAATAAACAATTAAATTACTATCATAGACCATAATATATTAATAAATGAAATTATGTTTCTTTTGTTATCAAACGTACTTAAGAGGAATCGCAACCATATTTTTTTGAGTCATTGGTTAATATGATATATGATTGGTTAATATGATTACGATCGTACTACTGTTTACTTTACTTTCAATGTTATATTATGCTCGTTAAGTGAACTGTAATGTTCTTTGAGTAATAATAAAGATCTCTTAAACCTATGTATATAGCTACGTTTTAGCATACAAAACAATGTAAGTTAAAATTAATAAAATCAATCAAAGGCAAAGGCATTTCTCAAATTAAACTAGCCTAATCTTAAATAATAGACTTAAGAGAAGACTTCGCTGTCACTACCTCTCCTGAATTTATGCTATTAGTTTTTAAACACTGCCGCACTAAGAATAATTCCTGTGTCGCATGGGACTTTACAAACATTTGTGAATCACACAAAGTTTTGTCCCGTATGAGATTCGGACCCACATCACTCGGCGCGGCAGCAGTGGCGAGGCGACTATTTAAACCACTACGCCATCTGTCAATAACAAATGTTCTTACACAGTTTAAATAAAAGGATACTGTCCACCATTCTGTTGACTAGATTTAAATAGTAGTTGAGGTCTGGCGTCCAAGCAGTTGTAGTATCGACATCGGCTTTAGCGAGATGAGTCTGGAAGGCCTCGGTAGTGGCCCATCCCGCTGGACGCACATCTTTTAAAGACCCTAACACTGCGTTGACTAGTTTCCTTTTTAATAGTGGCTTATCACGAAGTTTTGCTTCGTAGTAGTGCAGAGTGTTGTATAAGAATGTCACTGGCCGATCTGCAAAAATATATTATAAAATGTCTCATAACAACAAAATAAAGCATTAAATGAAATGGGCACATAAGAATTCTTGGTTTTTCCTACTATAGACACCCGTCTCTCACAAAGGAATGAGAATTGTTTAACCTGTATTGCATTAGCTAATAAATACTAACCTATGTGAAAGATGAAATAAATATCTTTATCTTGAAAAGAGAACTAAAAATACTGAAATAAATCTCAGTATTTTTCTTAACTTTTGTGTTGCCACGAGCATTAATAAATCACAGTTTACAAATCCTGCTAGGCACAAACACAGCGTCAAAGCTGTGATAATATTATGTGGTTATCTAACTTCTCTTATCTTATTATTCATATTTCTGTGGCGATCACTACATATTATAAAAGAAAGTTCCCTGCTGTGTCTGTCTGTTCGCGATAAACTCAAAATCTACTAAAAGGATTTTCATGCGTTTTTAACCAATAGGCAGAGTAATTAATGAGAAAGGTTTAGATGAATAATTCGTAAAGGTTTTGTGTAAATTTATTAAAATATGACGATGTTTGTTGAAGATGTCGGGGAAAAACAAGATGACTAGGAGCTTTTATCGAAAATACTGCCTAATCCCTTTGAGGTATATCAAAACAATGTATGATTGGATTGTTCCTCTTTTATAGGTCTAAGGAAAAGTCCGCGAAGACATACTATACACATTCTAACTTCTAAAAAAATGGACTTTTATAACGTGGTAAATAGAGACAGAATAATTAATCCTTATCAAATTAAATAAGTACGATAGTTACCTTAAGCATTTCATGCACATTATAATAGCCCTTTACACTAGATAATTTAAATGGATATCTTAGGAGTTATAGCAAAATAAAAACGATTAAACGAAATAACGAGATGGGTGTAAAAACCCAGGATTCAACCTCTTCGTCTTAAATGTAAAAGCAATTAAAATACATATCACCTTGTGACCCCTATATTTCGAGGGTCTTTTGACCCACAGGGCCCATATTCAAACTCGACCGAGAGATGACCCCAAGGTGTCAGCACACCAAGTTACAAGTCAATAGGTCCAGTGGTTCCAGAGCTATGCCTGTCACTAACAAACTGCCACTAACAGACAGACACACAGAGCCACAAAATGTTTTCCTTAACCTCTTCGAAGAAGACTCAGAGGTTAATAAACTCAAGCAGTCTCACACCGACGAGACTGGCTTGATACAACCATCCCCGCGCCGCCAAGTAGTGTGGACATATGTTAAGCCAGCAATACATCTTGGTCAAGCGTAGGCCAAGGCGAGCGTAGGCAAATCGATACAAGGCAAGTACTGCCATCCAGCCGTTCAGCAAGTTTAAAGAAAACCAATGCAAACGGCCAATGTAGACGAGTTTTGTGGAGCTGTCCACAGGTCAGTCTTTATTGTGCATTGAAACAACATAGATCTCGTAGAAGATATTACAGCTGTTGCTATTTATTTAATTAATTGTGGCACTCCAGAGACTTATTCACGATTAAGGAGCGTATATAATTATTATATTAGAGTATACCGTAGTAGAGTTGTAAAAGAAATACATTTTGTACGTGTAACGGCGATGGACGCCAAACGCAAGCTCCATACACGTTGGCGCTTGCCTCCACTCTGTGGGTTAGGCTAGTGATACCATACCAAGCATTAGCAAGGTAAAAAAAATACACCTTCTATATGTTGGTATTGGCTTTCACTCTGCAACGTTGGGCCAACATGTATTGCCGGTTTTACATTTAAATCTAATAACAAGCTGATGTGACACTGAAGCTCTACTACCTGAGCGAAGCTGGGGCGGGTCGCTAGTAGCATACAACTACACATCTAGTCATTCAATAATAATAATAATAATAGTAATATCAACCTTATATTAAACTGTCCCACTGCTGGGCACGGGCCTCTTATCATTGTGAGAAGGGTTAGGCCATAGTCCACCACGCTGGCCTAATGCGCTGGTTGGCAGACTTCACATATCTTCGAACATGCAGGTTGCCTCACGATGTTTTCCTTCACCGTTAAAGCAAGCGAAAATTAACTATTGTTACTTTAAAATCATTTACCATGGAATTTGTATAAGTATCCGAGGTGCTCTAAAAGTTGTTCCAGATTCTTGCTAACTTGCGGTATCTCTAAATGTCTGTGTACAACAATGTCCAGTACTGGGATGAAACGGAGGCACACATTACTCAAGTAAACAGGTATAGGACCTCCGTACGCGTTGCTTGCCTCCTCTGGCACGAACTTCTCCGGGTACTTCCTGTGAAATGCTAGATGCTTGTCGTACCTACAAATATAAAATATACAATTAATCTATACTAATATTATAAAGAGGATAGATTGTTTGTTTGTAACTATTTAAAACAAAAACTAATCAATCGATTTTTAAAATTCACCATTAGAAAGCTATATAATCACCAAGAAACATAAGCTATATTTTATTTAAAAAGTACTGTTACTAACATTAACTTAACCCAAACAACTTTTACGCGAGCGCAGCCGCAGGCAAAAGCTAGTAATTTGATAAAAATAACCATAAAGGTTTATCTTATAATAATTGTGACGACAAAGGACTGTATCATACCAATTGTTTTGTTTCCAGTGCTCAGGAGAATTTTCCTTAACGAAATCTTGTGCTCTATTTCTCAATTCTGATCCTTTCAATAGCAATAACTGTATAATGTAAAGGCACACTTGGCTTTCGTTACCGTCAGGATTGGGGCGTAGTACCTGAAATAAGAATATTAGAAATCAAACATTGACATTAATATTTAAAATGTTGCATTCATATAATAAAACAAGTGATATAAAATCAAGGGATATAAAAACAAATCTAGGCACCTAAAGGATCGTCGGAAGGAGGGGACTAAAGCATAATAAAATCTATTTTTTGCCAAGTCTCCACTCAAACTATTATAATAATAATATCAGCCCTGTACTAAACTGGCCCACTGCTGGGCACGGGCCTCTTCTTAGGCTGATAAGGGTTAACCCATAGTCAACCACGCTAGCCTAGTGCAGGTTGGCAGACTTCACATATCTTCGTGAACATTATAGAGAACTCTCAGATCTTCGAGAACATCATGGAGAGATGTTTTCTCACAATGTTTTCCTTAAACGTGTAAGCGAACGACAATTAATTATTTAATACCTATATAACTTCGAAAAGTCAGAGATGCGTGCCTTGAGATCGAACTCAAGACCTCTGCGTGGCAATCCAACGGTCTCCCGCTAGACTATCGCTGCTTCTAATCAAACTAACTTGTATAATTTTGTAGTAATGGATTTTGTTTATTAAGTTTGACTATGAATTATTTATATTATATACACAATAAACAATTTTAATACTAACGTTTACCCATCACACTATCTATATAAAAGTAGACCTAGCACGTATTTATATAAAACTAGATGTTTAATATTCACGAAACATCTTATTAATAGTGGAATGGACTATTCACTTTGAATCGATCAATCTTAGATTTGATACAACTATTCAAAAATATTCATATAACTAAACACATTTATTTAAAATCATAATCTTTACTAATATTATAAATGCGAATGTGAGATTGCTACTTTTTTACGCTATCACGAGTCAACTAGTTGGCTGATCATGATAAAATGATATACGCATACACATAATCAGGGGTACAGAAAAGGACAAAGAGCACCTATCATCTAGAAAAAGTATTGTGCTTTAAGAAAATCTAGTACTTACTAAACACAAGACGAGTCGATCGATGGTGACAATATTATATTTCCAGATGATGTCGTTGATTGCGTCAACGCACTTATTAATGTGAGGCCCGCCGGCCGGGTTGGTCACCTCGAACACCAAGTAGTCGCAAAACTTGCGCAGGTGTGCTGACAACGCACGAGCGCCGATGCGTTCTAAGATCCTGTAAGGAAAACATACAAGTGTGAACTAAATGTATGGCTTATTCCACAATGCATATGTGATATTAAATTTTTGCTTTCACATGTTCCTGTTGAGATAGAAGGCCAGTCAAACTGAAATTACTGTGGTGGAACCACTGCTGAGGTTCATTTGGTGAAGTTAAAAATGAGTTCAGTTGCATAGGGAAGTGCCATACCCTACAGAAAAATGGCGATTACGGCGTTACGTCCAGTAACAATGAGTTCCAGATGCTCACATGCCTAGGCATTTCTTCTTTTATAGTATACCTATTATCTTTTACCTAGGCTCAGCAATGTGAGACTGAAATCACTAGTTGCAAGCGATCATAGACAGCATTAACCGTTTACCATCAGGTGAGCCTTGTGCTTATTTACCACCAACAGCAATGTCCTCCGACGCTCAAATATTTACTTATTACTTGTCTTATTTAGTAAACAAATATGGAGCACTGGTCGCTAGAGACCTGGACCCCACTATGTATTATTTTTCTTGTTTTTGTCACGTTAACCAAATAATAAAAGTCAGAAAAATAGACTTGTATCACGATAATGATAAATAGCGAGAATATAAAAATCAAATACACTAACATACACTCACTTGAAAGCAACTGGGTTGATCCTATTAGTCTCGAAAATCATCTTCCACAACAGACAGAGGAACAACGGCGTGCCTGGCACGGAGAAGTGCGATATGATATCGTTGTCGTTGGCCATCGACGTCCACTTGCGGTACTCCTCCTCAACAGACTTCTTTAGCACTTGTTTATTTTCTTTAGGCGCTGGATTCTGAAATACGTAGAAGTATTTGATGTACACACATATCTTAGCAGCTCAAAATTAAGTCTAAGAACAACATCAAATTTAGCGAGTTAAAGGGTAACCTTCAAGTCTAGCAACGCGTCGACAGCACGGAAACTCGCTGGCGACAGCATGGCCGGCACCATTTGTCTTCTAGAAAATACGAGGCATTACACTGTACCTGTGCGAAAAACTCAACGAGCACTGGCGGAAAGCACTGGAGCGTATGCTGGGACCACATATGCGGCGTATTAGTCATTACGGTGGTGAGCAATTCCTTCACTGCTGCGCCATCGCTACCTATTAATATGAAACAATCAATTTAAAACATGAATTACATAGATGCATGCACACATACCAAATAATTTATAGACACATACAGTTGCAATAATTAAATAACAGCTAATACTAGGTGAAACTTATGTACAAATAAGAATCTTGGAATAAGAAAACAAAAGTACTGCTCATTCCATTGGGACTGAAAAATATACCTGTATAAATATGAGCTTAGAAAGTTATGGGTGATCGTGGTTTACATCATACGCACTTAATTTTATTATAAGTATGCAAATAAAATCGTCAGAATAAATAAAATGAAACTTCACTTCAAAACATTGAAAGCAAGAAATATAAATTATCGTTCTGTTGTATGTCATAAATTGAAATTCAACTAACTACTATATAAAAACATGATGAAGATAAGTAATGTTTTACCATCTGTCAAGTGCCAACTTCAAGGTTCATCGTCTATAAGATTCCATTACGTCGGTCAAACCAAGAGAGCATAGGCACCCGTATAAAAGAACATATAGCTGATGTAAAACTCCAACTCTCATTAAAGTCCGCTATGTGTGAACTCGTGCAACAGAGGAACAACCACGACCTGAGATTTAACAGACCACAAATACTTGCAAAACGGCACCGATTCCAACCAGGGATGATTCGCGGGGCTTTTGAAATTAGTAAACACCCTAATGTCAATAGAGAAGGGGGTTGGAATGTACCACCAGCTTTGAGTTTTATTATTCATCAATAATTTAGTCAAACCTAGGAAGAAGCAAAACACCAAGACGATCATACTACTTTGTGCTCCATTCTGCGTAAATAGGAACACGAACATTTTAATTATATTCCGGGACTTTAAATAATTTAATAACTACACTAAAGACAATGAGAGGATCGCCTTATTTGTCTCCCCGCGGCTATGGCTGTTAAGAACAACCGAAACGACGGAGATGTGTATTTACACTATCGCCGACGTTTCGGTCGCATTACGAAACGGTTGCTTTTTCGGTCGTGTATATAACTATTTTATAATATTACATAGTTATCTTTTTTTAGAATAATCCACGATAAAATCCGCTTATAATGTATCTTTATACTCTTAAATAAGCTCCTAATTGTGTCTAGCCAATGAGGAATCGGTGCTAAGTAACAGAATCAATATAAGGCTAATTCTTGCCTTTGAATGCAGCTGATATCTGTGTATATATTTAAAAAGTTAATGTATTACTTTACAAGAAGTACCCATACCTATAATGTTTCTTAAATATTTTTATCACGCATTTAGCCCTTTTACAATAAACATATATATTTTAATTTCTTCACAGGCTTCTATACATTATCTTATGTTAGTTCTTCGTTTAATCGCGCTGTCTAGTGTATGATGCGACTTTAGTGGTCACAGTAAACTAACCATTGCCAGTTAATAGCATTACATATTGGTTGGTTTATTTTTTATTATAAGTTTTCTCCTACCGTAAACATGAGCATGAGACATCATGTCTGACTCCAAGGAGAATAGAGAGGCATAGATATTATTTATATATCACGAACCTAGATTGTAAGTATGAAATAAAAATTAAGGATGCATCCAAATCAGTTGAGGAATGCCGGATATATAAAATACATACATAAAAATATCAAAGTACAAAATAACTTACGGGTCGAATAGCAAATCTCATTTTTTGATAAAACTCATTTGTATAGCATGTTAACTGTTTACAATTTCTTGCTGGAATTTCTTGTAATAACTGAGCATTGTCATATTGTACTCTTTGAACATACTTTTTTTTTATTTCTTTTTGTAATTTTACACCATATATTATATTATTTTGCTCATACTGTTAAGTAATTGTTCTTAGTTTGAAATAAGCTCTATACTTGTGTGATATTGGTGCATGTTCTTTACAGGAATTAAATATTTTTAATTTAATTTTCATGTATTAATTAACATTTATGACCTTGTCTTACCGAAGGTGCGTTATGGTATGTGTGATGGGAATGCCTAATTCGCATTAAGATTCAAGTGTGATACGATGAAATTAGGAGACAGTGCTTTGTATGTTACTTAATCTATGCCATATATACAGAACCCATGCTACTCAAGTCTGTGGTTAGTTTTAATAAATATCTTAAGTTCCAATGCTTCCTTTCTTATAAATTGTTGTATTATCCAACATTTAATTTATTACCTGGGTTTTCATTTTATTCACACTGTGTACTGTAGAAATACCAACATTTTGCTACTGCTACTGCGTTTTCTTGAATTGACTACAGCTGATGCATTACTTTGTATTTTAATTGTAAGATCTTACCAGCGCCAGTCATGTAGATTCCTCTCGCTAGAGTGAGTACAAGTACTCGGTTCAACTCCTCGCTCTCGGAAGACACTAGAGACTTTGGTTCAGACACGACTCTCGACATTTGCAGTTGTACACCAGAGCTGCCAAGACTTGTTATCAAACGTAACGCTGTACTTTCGAAGCTGGAAAAACAATATATATTCTTTCTTTAAATGGGTACCTTAAAGATATTTGGAAGTTTGATATTTAAGCGATTTGGAATATATGTATGTGTATATAGTTCCCGAATCAAATCGCGAAAGTATACACAGAATGGTTTAGCATCGCTAAAGGTGTTAGACAAGGACATGTAGCGTTACCCTGGCTGTTTAACCTATACATGGACAACTGTTTGAAGGATTTAAAAGATTGTTAATTGTGATTAAGAATGAATGAGTTATTTGTCTTCTTTATGCCGACGACCAAGTAACACTTGCGGCATCGGCAGAAAAGCTACAGGCGATGGTAACTAGTGCATGGTGCTCTTGACAGTAAAGGAATGAAAATGAATGTAAGCAAGACGAAAGTAATGGTATTTGAAAAGGAGGAGGGCATGACCATGTGTAATATTATGATTGATGGATAACAAGTAGAGCAAGTGAAAGAGTTAGTATATTTGGTTACTTTGTTTACAAGGGATGATAAACATGAGAAAGATATTGAAAGGAGAACGATTGCTGGCAATAAAGTGAATGAAGCTCTACGCGCTTTTATGAACAGTCTAAATGTATCCGAAAATGCACGCTTGGCTT
The DNA here is from genome assembly GCA_930367265.1 of Catocala fraxini. Lineage (NCBI taxonomy): Eukaryota > Metazoa > Arthropoda > Insecta > Lepidoptera > Erebidae > Catocala > Catocala fraxini. The sequence goes on from OV884024.1 coordinate 16,861,799, forward strand.
TTCATAGAGGACTATTACTGCCTACAATTATAAATGGAAGTGAAAGTTGGGTAGGCAAAAGAAGCATCTGAGCAGAATAAATGCTGTAGAAATGAGACCGCTGAGAAACATATGTGGTGTGACTCTGAAAGATAGAATAAGGGATAGTGTGATTAGAGAGAGATGCGGCATGAAAGTGGATATAGTAACAAGAATAGAAAAGGGTATGTTAAGCTGGTTTGGGCATTTAGAATTAAAGGACGAGAAAAGACTGACTAAGAAAGTTTATAAGGCTAGTGTGAATGGAACAGTCGCAAGGGGAAGACTCAGGCGAACGTTTCTCGATCAGATCGGAGACGTTCTGGACAAAGGCCAGGTTAAAAGCACCTTAAACCGGCGAGCGTGTATGAGAAATGTGAAGAAAGTGAATGAAGCCAGAGAAGCCAAGGATCGTAGCAAATGGAAATCCGTAGTCCCTGCCTACCCCTCTGGGAAACAGGCGTGAATCTATATATGTATGTTTATAGTATCAGCCCTGTGCATAAACTGTCTCACTGTGACTGACACGTCGGGCCTCATATTAGTGTGAGAAGGGTAGGCGTATAGTCCACCACGCTGGCCGAGTGCTGATTATATCTTCGCGAACATTATAGACAAATCTCAAACATGCATGTTTCCTCACGATCCTTATTTGACCGTTAAAGCAAGCGATAATAAATAAGTATTTAAGACGCACATAACTTCGTAAAGTCAGAGGTGTGTGTTTTGGGACTGCACTCGAGAGACAGATATCTCGAGTTCAATTCCAAAACGCCACGCAAATGCGTGGCAGTCAAATGTGGGGATCAAGAGCCCTAACACGAGATGCACTGACAGTGCCAAATTGGACATTTAAGCAAACTTTTAAAACAGATATATACCATAACTGTAATTGTGTCTGATTAGCTTGAGGGTATGCAGCTAACGAATGAATGTTGGACAGCAAAGTCACTCTGTAGTGTGGTTGTACGTGGTGAATGCGATACGAAAACATGTCCAACAAGTTGTGCAGTATTCCCCAAGCATGTGACTTGAATACATTCGGCAGCAACTGATCTGAAATTTAAAAAGAAGTAATATAAGTTTCTTTCCGATTTCGCCTGTATCTACGTACTTTGTTTTATGATCACTAAATCGTTAAATTTATCTACAATTTATTGTTTTAAAACATATAACATAATATTGTGTTAGAGTATAGGTAACTGGTCATTTATAATTAACTATACATAATAATACATACATACAGTCCTTTAGATATAATATACCACCAATTCAATATATTATATGCTTTTTGATAATGGATTAATAAACTGCTACAACCCCACAGGATTAAAATTCTCTTGCAGCCTATTATATAATATGTATGTATTTACAAAAAAAAAAGTATCTATGTATGTTTATCCATTGTCTAGAACCCATAGTACAAGCTCTGCTTAGTTTGGGCTAGATGGTGTTGTGTGTATGTGGTAGAATATTATTATTATTATTATTACATTATTAATTTATTTAGCTCACAACATTTGGCAGGTAGGTATTATACTGACCGTTATACAAACTCTCTCTATTATCTAGCTAGCAGACTTCATATTGCTATTGAAAAATGCCAGAAATAAAACTAAATCAGAGCTTGCCTGATGCGATGCTTGATCAAACAACTTTGAATTACTGCTATATACCATTAAAACAGCTCTAAATATTAACATGATAACACTTACGAATGAATCCTTTGATACCCATTGATTCTATTTCAGTATAGACTAATAACCGGCTGTATGTCTCAACTAAAGCCGGCGCCATCATGCTACTGCCCGGAATATTACTTTTATTTTGTGCCAACTTGGCAACATGGGTCACTATCGAATGTATCAACGACATTTTACAATGCAACGTCAAGCTATCCAAAATACACATTGATAATGGCACAGTCGGCAGTGGAGTACCAGGATTTCCATTTGGCATAGCTTTCTGGCTTCCAAATAATGTCTCTATAATAATGCCCATTGGCCTTGCAAAATACTCTTGATTAGTCGAATATGCGTTACATAGCAATGCAATGCGGTAATCTGAGCCCATCAACGTCGGCGTACTATTCGAAGTCATCAGGTGTTGCAAAAACCTATTATAAAAATAAATAATATGATTAAATCATCAGTTTATAAAATTTTTAATATGTACAAGTTCTAATATGTAGTAGATACTATATATCACACTTCATAAAATTAAAGAAACACATACTCATACTGTACTTTTAAATTTTGTGGCATAGTCATAGTTTTATGCTCAGTCTCGGCTTTTTTCAACAAATGCATCCAAATGCACACAACCGCCATTTGATGCGTACAGTGTGCCTTTGTGCAGTCAGGCACCGGCAGAGGTTCTTTCTCAGGGTACAACAATTCATACAGCTTAATTATTGGTAAGAAATTGGAAGATGGGTTGCGCTGTATACTTCCAGATATAAACTGTAATAACACCCACATAAGATGATCTCTGCCCTTTTTCATATCATGACCAATTAACTTGTTGTGGAGGCCCATGACTATATTAGGAAATGACGCAAATCCAATGAGGATCAAGTAAATAACTTGTGAAGACAAGTGAAGCCAGCACCAATGTGACGACGACATTTCATCGTCTTCATTTTCTTGTTCGCTTCTTTCCATTGGTAGTATCATAAGTTCAACCAATTGATCTTCTAAAGCAATGCAGCGTTGTTTATGCTGTTTTTGTAGTCCAAGCATGGAGCACATCATGTCTCTAGAATAGGGCTGTTGCAGAACATGTCTCAGTAAAGCTATTTGTGGTTTCAAGAGCTCATCATCATATGGTAGATTGCCCTTGAGGGAGAACTTTAAAGTCGTTGGATCCAACCTCCATGGATTTACAAGGTGATCCGCATATCCAGAAAACTCAACTACAGGCAACATTTGTGAATGCCCAATAATGGAAACCATTTGAGAACAAGGCTTGAAACTTTCCACAAAACTAGTTAGTAGTTTAGCTAATTGCTAAAATAAATTCAAATGCATTAGCAAATATTTATTGCTATTAAACTTAACAAATAATGGCGTCTTTATAACTTACCCAATGAGGCCAGTGGTTGTTGTCAGGATAATCTTTCTGTATTTCGGTAACAATAAAATAAGCTGGTAACAGTGAAGCATTACGATCAAATATGTATTCTATAACACTGTATAAAGCTTTAAGCTGTGGCATTGTACTAGAATTTAACTTAATTGGCAGTGTATGAGCTTTTTCTCTACATCCCTGTGAAATAAATATACCTATTAGTTATTCTGTAATAAAAAAATAATATTTGAAATAATACAGTTTTACAAACCTTCATTATTTCTCTAACACCCTTGTAATCAACTCCTCCAATAATTCTACGAATCAAGTTGAAGCTCTCTATCCAAAAGTCAGCATTCTGATAAATCAGTTTTTCATTAGTTAAAATGCAATCACATAACATCCTGAAAAGGCTCCATTATTTAATCATAAATACTTACTGAATTACTTTATAAATTAATGCATATTTAATTGTATGTTTTAATAAAAGGTATGTTACCTATATATATGTAAGTTTTCCTAAAACTGTAAAATAAAATAAAATAAAATTCTAAAGGTATTCATAATTTTAGTTTGACAATTGCTGTAAATGCTAATTAAACTTGCACTTGACAATATAAATTTTACCAAAATATTGATGTTTAAGACATTTAACTCTATCAAAAAATACGTACCGGGCTTGAAGAACATTGGTGTTCACTAGATTTTCTAGAAGTGTGAGCAACTGCTTCATCTTATATCTGTTGGTTAGAATGGCTGTAGGTGTCAAGTATTGGCGTATGGCTGACTCTTGCAGCTCCGCACTTAGAGAAGTCATAACGCCACAAAGTTTCTTCTGATACATCGCCAATCTTTCATTTTCTTGTTCTGGTTTGTGAACTAGGAAGCAACTAAATGCTTCCTCAACTGCTTCAACCCGCTAAAAAAAAAGAATTCTTGATATAACATAGGATAATAATACTGTGCTGCTGTTTACAGCTAAGCAGCAGCCTAAATATGTGGAGAGAGATACAACAATTTATGTGAAGAAAAAGGCCATTTTCTAATATCCAAGTGCAGACTGATCTGATCTGAATCTGTTCATAAACTATAAGTTAAACATGTTCTCGAACACGTAGGGCACGCTGGTTTATGACAGAAATATTTATTTATAATTGCTAATTAAAGATACTACTTATAAATGCCTCATCCTGACAACACATGCTATAAAGTGTAACCAAATAAATATCTGTCATAAAATTTCCATTTCATCACATATACATTCATTCTTGAAATTAAACCACTTTTTACAAATTTCGCCGTTATTATTTAAAAAGAAAACATCATTTTGTAACAAATAAACCTATTTATTTTATTTTTACTTAACGTCTTATAAAGTCAGGACACTAAGACATTAAGATGTTTATTTCATTTTATTTTATTTTATTTGCGGTCGACGCCGCACCATCAAATTATTCTGCCTTAGATCAAGGACTTTCTTTAAGTCCGAAACCACGATCCGTTTCTGACTCAAAGAGAAACCTTGAATTTGACTGTACATTCGTGAACTATATAATAAGTATCTGCAAACAATTCTAAACTATCAGATGCAAAGGAGCAACAGAAAGCCTTTGCTACATTGCTCAACAGAGAAAAGTAAAAGATCGTCGTACTTTGATCACGTGAGATTTAGGTAAATAGGGCGGGGTAGATTCACAAAAGATCTCAATCGATCACGGTTTGGGAATGATATGAAGAAAAGCCTTACAATTTAGAATATTTCTTATTGTGTTTGCAGCAATGCTCTAATCTAACCTGCAACATCCATATCTACTTTATCATTATTTTAATTCTTAAAAATATACATGGAAAGAGCCGCTCTTGCCAAATATTTGTTGACGGTATGAATGCGAGCCAGTCAGCTTGCAGAAAACTAACATTAGAAACGTTACTTTGTTATGAACCCTCGACTGATGAGTAAGTTTCAACAGCTTATACATTTATCTCTCGCACGTCTTTACATTCAGTAATGGAATGCTTTGAATGTTATCAACCATTGGAACTGCTCTATTATCTTCAAAGACGACATAATTTTGTCGAAATAAGTTTTACTTAGGCCAGACTTTAAGGCTGCAAGACAACACAACCCGATTCACAACTTACGAAAGTGTTGGGGGTAGGTATGCATGTCTCGACCGCGACCGTAACGACGACGTTTCCAAGTGTTTTCGTTGAACCACCATACGATTGTGCGCTGAGACTACGGGAGTAAAGAAAAACAATATAAATAAAATAGCTTCAATAGCTAACTAGCGATATATATACATATATACGGTCATACGGTACTTACGGTTACTAGTATGTAAGCCAAGAGACCCTACACTTAGTAATTATCGTTATCTCGAATAAATATTTCGAATTTTAATACTAAGATTTCTTATCTGTAATTTTGACTGTACTTACTGACTGTAAAACAAAGCGCTCTCTAACGCAATTATGAAATACTTTTTCAATTGGTATTACGATTTTACGATATAACTGCATAAAATGCCTTAATAGTATTATTCTAGAGCCTTTTAAAGGTAGGACAGACAGACAGTTGGTGAAAGATTAATAATAGGGTCTACTATAACAAAAAATATAACACACCACCTAAATTTAGTTTTCAGTTATAATTTATCTGGTTTTCAGTAAGGAGAAACAGGATAAAGACACATCATTGTGGTAATTTACGCAATGAGAACTAAGAAAATTGCCTAAAAATTTTAGGTGATGGACGACACCGCGATCCTTGTAATTTTACTTAGAACGTATGTTACCGTATACTTATAGTTTATGATTATAGTGTAATATATAGTACATAGTATGAGTGATTCATAAATGCAATTTAACTTATTTCGCTGCAGGACAGATGGGACGGAAGGATGTCCAGATAATGAAAAAGATTGTAGTAATTAAAAATATCACGAGATTACAATTAAAAGCATCACGTTGCAATCCCGTTTTCATCTACGAAGATGCAATTGAAGTTTAACATCGGCTTATGCATGAGGTCAATCGAAAACAATTGGAATACTTTGTTACCCTTGAGATCATAGTAATTTGCAAGTAATTCAAACCGGTCTGCCTATCTGTATCGATCTTATTAAGATGAAAGATAGTCTTAAATTAGATGAGTAAAATCAGCTCAGTTGAGTTAACATCGATCAGAATAGGCGGCAGATCCTTACTACTTCTAATTATTATAAGTAGTAAGGATCTGCCGCTTATTAGATAAATATCTAAATACCTTCACGCGCATCAATCGTAGTATCACAGAGTATATTAATAATAACTGAGTACGTAGGATTGTCAATTTAAAATTACGAGCGGTCGCCCACTGGTCAAAATTCGACCATAACTGATTTAAATTTTAAGTTTGATTATTATTAAGGTTTTATTGTCTATAACTTTAATCTTATAATCACATTTCGTTTAGTTTTCACCAAGGCTACAGGTTAATTTACCTATATTTTTCAAACAAATTATTATTTACATACCTACTCATTCATTGACGATATTCCTAAGCTTGCTACTTTGTTTTTATTTTTTCTTTATTACATATAAGGTACATATATGTAACCATAGTTACAAAGAATTGTATGTACGACGTCAGACGAACAATGCCGAAATACTACGAACACGATTCGACTGCGTGTGTCAAATGCATGGTTGTATGGGTGTAGTGTTTTTCATTATTTGAATCTATTTCTATGCATTAGAAAAATGTATGATAGATTTTATAAAAATAATGGGATTCGCCACTCCTTTTCCATATAAACTTTAACTGTGCCAAATACTGCTCCGTCCGCGCAATTTTAGTAAAACGAGGCTCAATGTTTTTGCTTCACGTATTAATATACACTGTATCTAGGTCTAAAGTATAACACTAGGGCTTGTACTACCACCGCCAGATAAAATTTATCTATAAGATAATAGTCTCACCATCTCTTTTCTTTAACCTAATATGAGTGAGACAGCATGCGATTTACCTTTCGGATAACTTTTACTTGTTAGTGGTAGGAGTGGCCGTTAATGTATTATACTTTGGACCAACTTATTTCGTTTTAATCATTAAGTATAATGCGTACCTATTTAATAATTCTGCCATACATTGGCAATGCCCAAGTGGCAACACAACCATGCCGTTTAAATATAAAAGAAGATGAACTAGGTACAGCCATTGACTTATATTACTTTGAAATCATTGGGTACACCAATTGGATATACAAGTAAGATGTTGGGAATGACTACAATTGTCCCCCTCCTAGGTGACTTAAATAGGATGAATATAATATAGCATATCAACCCTCTCATTATGAGCATTAGCCGCGCAGACCGCGAGCTATAAAAAAGTGGATAGTACATTATAGCGCATGACGCCCCTATCAGTGAGTTTTATATATGAGGATATTAAAGATATAGCGCATGCGGATCATATCAGCTGAAGTACAGTCGGCTAAGAAAGTGGATTTGAGACAAGTTTCTCTGAGATCTAATTATTGCTAAGTTGACTTTTCTAACGGATTGTAAGAGATGTTAGACAAGGAGGTGTGTTGTTGTTAGGTGTGATAATTCAAACTTGACACATGGCATGACGTAAATATAATCTAAACTAATATTATAAAGAGGAAACATTTGTGTTTTTGTATGTATGTTTGTAATGTTTTCACACAAAAACAAAAGGACCAATTTCAAAAATTCTTTCACCTTTAGAAAGCTCCATCTTCACTGAGTGACATAGGCTATATTAAATTTTCAAAAAATATACGGATAAAAATGCAATAATATAACCCAAGATGTGAAAAAATTTGTCATAAAAATCTGTCATCACGTGCGCTGCGGCAACTATTAATGATAAAACAAAAAAATGTTCTACAGTATTATAGAACGTATCAATATCTACAAAAATGTCCGGGATACCATATGTCCAACTACTGTAGTTATGCTACTATAACTACATTTTTACATTTTAAATGTCTATAAAAGTGTCGACTGTAATCAAACCATATTATTCATACCTCTGTATTAATCCTTATCCCATTAAATGATATTTTATTAAAGACAGTTTCAATACACGTAAAATACTTTTTAAATTAATAAAATCGGACATTTCATTCAAAAGATATAATTCTTTAGATATAGTAGGTAATTTCTAAATATTAGTAGGTAGTTTTTAAGTATTAGCTATATATATAGCTAACTACACCTATAAGGTGTAGTTAGACTTATTAATTTCTTTAGTTGTAGTTTTATATATTAAAATTAGATAACAAATTAAAAGTAGGTATTGGGTAATAAATTAAAGTCCACGCAGTCGAAGTCGCGGGCAACAGCTAGTACACGATAAAGAGAGCAATGATCGCACGTCGTGGCTATCCTTATCCAGAGGAGTTAGAATTGCTAACAATCCGAGGGTGCGTGGCGGATTTCAGGCATCCCAATAATTTTATTAATAAAAATATCTAAAATACACGCTTAAAATGTAAAAATATATTTGCATTGTTTTTTTACTTTTTTAAACAACCCCTTTTTTTTTACTATATCTCTATGTATATAAATCTTCTGTACGTGTGTTTGTAATTAAACTGCTCCTAAACGGCGGACCGATTTTGATGAAATTTTATGTGTGTTCAAGTGGATTCGAGAATGGTTTAAAATAGGTTTTTTTATTTCTACTTTTTCGTGTGTGTAGGCAAACGTCTGTCGGGACAGGTCGTATTATATATATTATTCAAAATTATTGTATTCGGTCCTCGATAAGTGTGCAAAGTCTCAAATCAATCCGTCGGTTTGAAAGGTGTTAAAATCACGTTCAAAGATATCGTTACATAGATTTATAGATACATACCAAGCTAATAAAAGCGTGTTAAATATTATTATTATCAATATTCCTTCTTGATCTTCATCTGACAACTTTCTATTTGCAGTTGCTGATTGACCATTGTAAGGAAATAAAGTATTAAATACTTCACAGTGTCTTGTAATTTCTTTAAGGAACTTACTTCTTAGCAAATCTGTATTGCAAGAATTCACTATGGTACAGTCGACCAAGAAAGTGGTCTACAACTTTTGACAAAAGTTTCAGTCACATCTAATTATCGCTAAGGTTGATGTTTTTAACTTAACATATGGCATGACGTAAATATAATCCCTACTAATATTATAAATGCGAAAGTAATTATGTCTGTCTGTTACCTTTTCACAGCTAAACCACTCAACTGGTTTAGATGAAATTTGGTAAAGATATAGTTCAAAACCTGTGAAAGGACATAGGCTACTTTTGTTTTTATTGATTAAGGGACCACGCGGGCGGAGCCTCGCGCAAAAGCTAGTACATAATAAAGAGAGCAATGGTCACTGTCATAATATTATTGCAAGCGTTTGGTGGTAGACCACATTTTTGGTACAATGACACAATTTTTAATGAGATGCTACTTACCTATTAGAGACAATACAGAGGTAGCATTTCATTGTCATAGTTCTCAAACTACACTATAACTCTTGTGTCCTCCAGAATTATCAGTTGTAACAGGTGAATAAATTCTTAATTAAATAAATAATACCCAGAGTATTATTTATTTTATTGACTAACTAACTAGCCTGTAGAATCCATAGTAAAGTATTTCCCTAATCGGGAATGCATTATGTTATCGTTCCAAAAAGGATCTGAATGTACTGCTCACATGGATCCCATCATTCAAATTTATTTTATTTCTATATAATACCTTACATAACTAAAAGAAGTACAATGGTATAGAAACAATGACACTACTAACAAAATAAGACAAGATGTGGTGGAAAACAAAACAATTGATTGGCAATAGCTCATAGCTATAACATGTCTGTAAGAATGATGATGTATTTTCTTTGTAAAAAAGGATTGGCTCAACATATATTTAAATATTTTTTTGTCTTTTATATCGTTCTTGAAGGCAATAGAAGAAAAATGTGACTAATGACAGAAAAATTAAATAAGCTCGTACATACATGTTTAGTTTAGTTTTTCATGTAACCAACATCCTACACTGAAAATTGTACTTTATGAATGTTATAAATGAAAGAAGCAAAAGAAATATATTTGGTCAGCAGTAAGTAAAAGCCTGCAGTCTCTGTACATTTTAATGACAAACAGGATTAAAGGTAAATTGTAGTTAAATAAATTGTAAGTGTGAAAATGTGCAGATTAGGTGAAAATGTTAAAGATTGCCAGCATTGTCCACCAGTAACTTAGTAATTTAATGCAGGTGAAGGCAATGAAACAGTTAATATAAAAAATATTTCATATTTATATCAATTATACTACAGGCTAACCATTCAATTGTCATATATTTACCTAGAAACAAATTTTATTAAAATACTATAAATCAAGACAAAATTCAATGCTTTATACATTAGTTTAATTAATAATTGTTGTTTAATACATTGCATGTAATATAATATTCATATTTAGCAATGGTAAGGTTAGTAGCAATTTTTAGTTTTATGTGAATTATCTCAATGTGTCTTAGTTTTCATGTATATCTTGGCTGCACAAATAATCACAGCTTATTATATTAACAGACTATCATATTGTGTGACCCTAATATAGAAACAAATAACCCATATGAGGATCTCTAAAAAGTAGGTAGATCAGAGAACACTTTTTGTTGCTCTAGTGACTAAAGTTAAAAGAATAATTGCTTTGCTAGCTTGTTCTAATAAGATGTTACGAATTAAGTATCAATTTAAGTATACAAATGTTGATTATATTCTTTATAAGAAGCAATATATGAAGTAGGAAAAGTGTTTATTGCATGAATATTGTTGTGGATGTCATGCCTACATCCACATGCAAATACTCCTCATTCTTATACAATATTTGTATTAGTCTTGTATACATACCAATATAACCCATGGATTTTAAACAATGAGATCAATCTACATAAATATAGAAGAACTTACCAAAATCTCATTGACTATGTTCACGACTTGAGAGTCGGCCATCTCTGAAAATATCATCAGTGCAACAATAACAGATACAAAATTGTGCTAATTTAAAACCTTCCTTTCATTATGTGTTATTATTATAAAACACAATTCACTGTTGCTTCTAACATCCGATATTCTTTATTTACAAATACAGAACTCTATGACAATTTAGAAATTAATTGTAATTCATCGAAATATTGAGGTCTATTGTACGAGTTCTGAATATAACAGCACCCAAAATTAAGATTACAATAATATATATAGCATGTTTAAGTAAAATAAAAACAGTGAAATTCCGGAGACAACAAAGTGAAAGGTAAAACGAGTATAAAGGTAAAGCTTTAATTTTTATACATATTTTATGAATTCCAAAGAGTATGTAAATTGATTCCAAAATTAATTCTACGATGTTGGTTGTCGCTTTGGAACACTCTTTATTTGGAACTAAGGCTTTCTGCAGAAACGAAGCCATAGACAAGTACATATTACAATTTTGGAATCAAGGATTGATATTATGTACTATTTGCTATAGCTATAAAAATACCTCTGTGAGGTAAACCCAAACCCCTCTGACTTGTAAGAAGTAGATTCTGTAAAACATTGTCTAGGATACAGCGCACATAATTATTACGGATAGTGTTGACAATACATTCATATGCCATCGGACACGAGCTTCTAGCGGGCTGATTGAGCTTTTGAGCATTGAACGTACACACAGCGTCACATCAACCTAGACTAGACTGTTTGGACTTTGAACTATTAGAAATTGTACGCTGCGAATCGTGCGAGAGAGTACGTTATATTTTTGTTATTTTGTCTCACTCACGCTGAACGGGCCGCGGGAGTCGCCGTCGCACGCGCTAGTGCACCGTGATGTGTCAACTCCACTATGCACTGTCCCTTTCCGACAATTCTCTATTTTGTATGTAGCGTAATTATGCGTATATAGGAATATGCGTTTATAACTTGATGTATAGCCGTGTGTACGTAGTTAATATGTTGGAAAATACGACCGACTTGAGATATTATGACTAATTCTAATGTGTATGTAAGTTACTTTGCGGTGTGCGCCTATTTCTATTAAGAAGGTAAGAAAGAAGTGTCTTTGATCAGTTAATTAATCTCGCTTGGCATTATCGCGCTGCGGACATATTTATTGCGCCTTCATCATGACCATAACGAATGGCTACGCTTCTAAAATTAGTATGGATTAATTATAACACGCTTTTTTGAAGAATAATAGGTGAATACACAAACATATAAGAAGTAGAATTGAAAATCTCTTCTTTCAGTCTTATTTAACTTGTACCCAAAACCATAAACAAAAGCTTTATTAAAAAAATTGAAACTAGACTATGGTGTAATGTATTTTCCTCATTTTTTTTTGTGAAAATATCTGAATATTAGAATTTTACGTCCAGTTTTTGTTCATGTTATAACATTATCTCAAACAAATATCTGGGTAATGGAGTCACCGCCTTTCTCAACACATTCTGAGGCGCCTCCTTTAAGCGAAGATAGTGGTCTTATAATTACAAGTGGCTCTTTTTCGAGTGATTCTGCTAGTGGATGGCATCATATCGCATCCGAGGTGAGATGATCTTAGGATAGCTTTATTGTAAACAAACTAAGTAATTCACCTATATGGTTCTGACTTTTATATCTACCGTGTTTATTATGTATTGCATGGCTATGCGATAATAGGCAGACGTAGAATATTGTAAACAATATGACAGTCTGTTTGCCTTATTACTTATGAAGGTCGATTATAGTAACGATAAGATCAGTCAGAGACCTTCGGACGGCTAGAACAGCTAACGCAAGGTTACGCAGTAACCACACCAAAGAACAAATATGGTTATGTTATGACTAAATAATTTATGTCACTGTCAGGTAAGATATTTATTTCAATCTTATTCAAAGCAAATAGATAAAGGAATATAACTACAATTCGCTCCCAATTTGATGATTACGGTATTTAATACATTGAATTTTTCGGCTTGTTCTTAACCACATCAGTTTTTTATATTGTAGTCATTATGCTATCAGCTATGTCTAGCTGTATGTACTATAATTCCTTTGAGTTAATTAAATTTACTTTATTAATTTAGCCTACTGATAGATTAAAACAATTTTTTTAAGTAATGATTCCTAAAATCAAACCCTAACTACATTCTATTTCTGTAGTTCTTATTCATACTGAACATTTATCATGCAATGTTTTTATATTTATAATACCGAAGAAGAGAGTTTCTAAAATATAACAATTTTAAATTTTGTCAAATCGAAACAAATTTGTTAGACTCTAATATTGCTTCTACATTAGATGTGTGACTTATTCATGAAGATGATGACGATTTTATCCATAATTTAGTCAGTCAATCCAGGATTATTTTGTAATGGAAAACATTCAGTTGAATACCGGATATGAGTGTAGTCATTTTGATATTGAGCTTGAAAATATTCAAGAACAACTGATACACTGTATTGTGTCTCTGGAACGCCTGTGGCCGACATAGGTTGATGATGAAAAATGCTCTAAAAGATAGGCAAACATAGATCCATATCTTTGGCCATGCATTATATTTTATTGCATATAAATATTATATTGATTGATATAGCTACAGCTAAAGCATAGATAGATTTTCAGAACTGACATCTATCATATCTGAATTTGTAAAAATATAGCATAAAGACTAGTTCAAGACCACATAGAAAGTGTACCTGGTACTGTTTGTGACTGTGACATCAAGAACAATTACACTATTTTTGAACAAACTCCACATAGTTTAAATTTATGTATTGTGACATGAATGACAATAAAAAGAAAAGGGATATACAATATATATGCGTTCAAGGCAAGTTACCAAAAAGGTTGCAAAAAAAGAAGTGAAACGTGTATGGTGAAAATATTACATTATATTTGAATACAGACATTATTTTTATATGATCTCAATAAATATTTAATTAGTTTGAATTACAAGGATTAGCTATGAAAGAAGTTATTTTTGTTTATTATAAAATTATTTTATTTGTTATTTTTGTTTTTATAGAAGTATCCATAAGAAAGTGCCTATAAAAAAGATAGTACCTAAAATACTTAATATTGTATATTTCGTTACCCTATTTTATGTTTAAATACTTATATGTTACATTCATATTGTAACTATAAAACTACACAATGAACAAAACATAATAGGGTATAATTTCATGTAGTTTTACTTAAAGGAGCCTCTGAGATATATATCAGTGGCAGTGTTATAAAATGATGTCTCAGTCAGTGCTTAAGGGTTAAGGTCAGATTCTCAATAATATTAAAATTTATAAATTCTTAGAAGTCAAATACTGCTCTGGCTATACATACCTATAGTTATAACATTTATTACTATAAACCTAATAAAATACTATTTTAGACTTTATTTTGATTATTTTCCATTAATCACAATGTTGATATTTGATTTAACAATTTCTATAATGCTAGTAGACATTATGTTCTATCATACTTTAGGGGCATACCTTTGCCTTTTATTTGATCTAGAAGCCTGATCACAAAATCCTTTAATAATTAATTTTACTGGTTATTTCATGACTGCACAGCTTACATTTGCATTTTTATGTATTGATATAAGTATAGCAATTATGTTATGTATGTTGTCTTTTTGCTAACTATATTGACTAAAACTATATTTTTATTGCTTCCATCAACACACTGAATGGATGTTTACAATGATTATTAAACAGCTATTATTGTGAAAAATAGCTGTGTCTATTCAATTGTATAAATCTGCATTCTTCTTTTTCATTGTGTGCTTTGCCTGTTTCTTCCTATAAGCTACCTAATTTTATTGAATTTATTGTTCAGTTGATTTCATTGTGCTTTGTGTTCCTGTATCATTTATGAAATTTGCACCAGCAAAATTATTTAATTTTCATTGTCTCATTATTATTTGCCTTTGTTAAAAAGCTTTGCCATATATGTCTGCTTACTATTATTTTAAAATAACTGCGAATGTAAAATGTAATATATAACTCATAAATTGACATCATGAACTTCTATTTTTTCCATGTGTTGGAATGTACATAAGCCCACCTACTCGTTTGGGTATAATTTTATGTACATCTTATAATGATATTTATTGTAAATGAGATATTTTTTTGTTGGGCAGTTACAAGAAAGTGACTTTGATGAAAAATCTTTGTCACTTTGTGAATCGACAGAGGCATCAGAACGCATGTGTGGTGATTTCTTTAATACAGTGAAAAAAGGTCCAGGGAAAGTTACAGTTACTACTATAGAACCACCCCCAGAATTTCAGGTAAGCTTTGTTAGAAATAACATAGTATCAGGATTTTATGACACAGTATGATTTTATGACATAATATCATATTTTATTACATTGCTACAATATAATTCAATTTATAGAACTAAGTCTGTTTAAGTTAGATAAATTGTTAATCTGACATACAGTATACTCTATGACTGTAAATTACTCTGTGATCTAAATAAATAGAATCTTGCATGTTTTAATTATGCTCATCACTATTTATTACTTGACATGCACACAATTTTAGATTTCGACAGAATATGTTCACTGAGGTTTTTCTTTATGCCCTGTCCTATGAGAAGCTATTACATATTTAGCAATTCATTTTTGTCTATCATCTTATTAACACACAGCATAGCATACCTTAACAAAGTGTTGTTATAATATTATCTATACATTGATTATTGTTAGTACATTCTTGACAAGATTTGTGACTATCACATTTAAGTGTAGGTTCCGAGAGTATCTACTTTACATTCTAGGTACCTAGAATATAAAGTAGATAGTCTCGGAAACTAATGAACTAACTACAGAAATTGTTTTACAATAGACAGCTGCATTATGTCTAAAATACATGTTTTAATGGCACACCATGCAAGTGAAGCTGCTCCAGGAACCTGGTTTATCCTAATGTTAGTCCTACAAGCTATATCACATGTTCTTGCTTCTCGCCGGCTGCCCATAACTTCTTCTCCATCTAAATCATATTTAATATTGGTAATGTAATGTACATGTAATTTTCAGGATACGCCTGCTGCTGATAACATTGATAAATGTACGCCTGTATATGTGCCTCCATCTGTGGTTGTTTTTGATGATGCAACTAGCAAATCTAATTCATCACACTTAGACGTACCAATGAACATCAAGCACATATCGCCGATGTACCCAAGAAAATTAAAGGCAGAATCATTATATGATCGACGTCAGTGCTTAAATCATAGATTTGCTAGTCCAAGACTTCTACACTTAAGTCCTTGTCGTGCGACGCGACCTTCTTCACGGAACTCGCTGTCGTCACGTTTATCTAGCAGTCATAACTCACTAGTAACACAGTTTCAAGCTGACGACTCCAGTTTTATTACACAAGCTATCTCGCATGACACATTAACTGCTAAAACATCCGACATAACGGATATGTATAATGTCCCTTTTGATAGTGATATTTATGCAGTACCCATAGACATGGTCCGACCTAATCATACTAACAATAGAAATAAAGGTAAAAAGACACTACGAAACATAAAAAAACGTGGAAAAATTATATCACAACCGACACCGACTAATAATTTCATTCCTATTGATAAAATTGATAAAACTCATAAGCCAAAGGAAACTATTAGACCTAAAGATGTGAAAACTAAGAGACATAGCTTACCAAGCTCATCTTGTAAAAAAAGTACTAGTGACTCGGACACGGACTCGTTACATTTAACTTTACGTGAAATGAGGAAATATTTACATACACTTTATTCTAGTTCAAGCGACTCTGAATGTAGAGCTACAATTAATAAGAAAAATAATTCTATAGTGACTAGTGTCGGCATTCACGCGAAACACACAAATAAAGATGCGACCGCTGCAACAGTATTTCTAAAAGAAAGTAATGAGAACACTAAGCCAGTGGAAACAAATAATAACCATAAAAAGTCAAATAAAAACTCTTTTGGAATGAATGCTAAGAATAAGAAGCATAAAGAGAATATTCCTAAGGACGTCATTGAAATTGATAAAAGTGACAAGGTCGCTAAAAAGTGTATTACGAATCAAAACCAAAAAGTTAAGATGTCTCCTGTGAGGATACTATCAATAAATTTGAAGCAGAGCTTTTGTAATTTGTTCCGCTGGCGTCGACAGCCGGTTGTGGACAATATTACTGATGTCGAGAGGTTGAACGGCAACAAGGAAGAGTCGCCGCCAGCGGCCGTCCGCCGAGCGCTTCCTCCTTTGCCACAAACGCCACACGCACACCACACTACTCGCCGGTCTACCAATGACGAAGATACGGTCATGGACTTTGCCACTTCCATACAAAAAGTGAAAGATGTAAGTCAATACATCTTCAACTAAACAAAATCATACACCGAAAAAGATTTAATTAAATTTTCAATTTGTTTTTAGTATGGCTGGTATTGGGGCCCAATATCAGTAGAAGCTGCTGAAAAGATATTGTCCAATGAACCAGATGGCTCATTCATAGTGCGTGATAGCAGTGATGACCATTATATATTCACCTTAACTTTTAAGTTAAATGGTCTTAGACATGTAAGAATTGAACATGATCAGGGTATGTACAGATTGTAAAAGTATTTAGGTATGTGGCCTAAAAAGACACATACTGCCTTCTAGCTGTGTCTTTCATATTGTGTTTTGATCAGGGTCATTCTGTCTTTATTTTCGTCGTACCTATATGATATAGGACAATGAGGAAAATAATACATAAACCCAAATGAAAATATATAGTCTAGTCAACAAGTGCCTTTTTTATTAACTTTCTTCAGCAGTCTCGAAAAAATATGAACGCGGTTTCATTCGGTTCAGAATGGCATGTAGATGATTTTTGAACAAAATCAAATTCCGCTTGCAAAAATGTCAAAGTTATAGACAATTAACTAAAAAAAATGGGGTTTAGTTTTTTGCAAATATCTCAAAAACTAATTAAGGTTTTACAAATCTAAGAAAAGATTAAAAGCGGAGGAAATTTCCTAAAAAACAGTCTTGACTGCCGGAATTGTAGGACCGATATTTATAATTTTCCCAGAAGGATGAAAATACGGCCGGAAACGGGTACTCTGGCTTGCGCAAGCCACGCCTACGTCGGACACTTTAATCAATCAAAAATATTTAAACATTGAACATAAAATTTAAGAAATTAATAGTTTATGGGGCCTGCTGAATAGATAAATGAACAAAAATAAATATATTTATCACTATTTTCAATTAGTTATGCAATAGTTAATAAATATTTTTAGCTATTAGCATGAACATTGCACGTGTGATAATTGTTAAACTATAAATTTAAGATTTTCTCTTTCTAGGAGCTATTCTTAAAAGGCTTCAGAACAGAACGCTATTAAAAAAATTAAAAATTATGATCGATGATTAATTTAAGTTTTAAATTTTGCAACTACGAAAATTATTAATAAAACAAAATTCTAACTAGTAGTTAGAAATTTTTCATCATAACTATCATAACTAATTGAAAAATTGTGGTAAGAAAAGAAATCCGGCGAATTATTATTGTTCATTTATCTTTCCAGTAGGCACCTGAATTTTTGCATTTCTTAAATTTTATATTTCTTCTCTCTTAGCCTTTATTATTCCCAAGTCACTTGGGGTCGGCTTTTCTGGTCTAACCGGATTTGACTGGATATCAGTTTTTACACGGAGCGGCTGCCACCTGACCTCCGCAACCCGAAGGCTAACGATACCCTAAGGCTAGACCAGTGTCAGGATATTAGAGGGTACTGACTTTCCCAATAACGACTGCCATAGATGTTCATGGCAGCCGGGACTGACGGCTTAACGTGCTCTCCGAGGCACGGAGCAGGCGATAATAATTGTCAATCAATACGCACATAATTTCGAAAAGTCATATAACTTCCGAAAGTCAGAGGTGCGCGACGTGGGTTCGAACCCGAGACCCTCTGCATTGCAGTCTGTTGGTCTCCCCACTGAGCTATCGCTGCTACTTTATTTTATATTTAATATGTTTAAATATTTTTTATTGATAAAGTGTATGAAGTAGGCTTGGCCTTCGCAAGCCAGAGTATCCGCTTTCGGCCCTATTTTCATCCCTCTAGGAAAATTATAAATATTGGTCCTACAAACAATTCCTGTAGTAGAGCCTATTTACCAAGAGTTTTTTACAGTCAAATTTACGCTACGTACGCTACAAAATATTTTTTAATTATGCTCATTTCATTATTTACCAGCCACTCCTTTGTTCGCGACTGTACTAACGAAAGAAACATTATACTGCTCATTTAAGATGGTTAGCCTTGTATATGGTGCCGTCGCTTTTACGTAGCATTTATAATTTGGTCGGCTTATAAAAGAATTGCTGACACAATTGCTGAATTCTTTTTGTTGATATAACTTTCATAATAGTCGTAATTTAAAGCTGAAATTAACAGGATTGTTTATTGATGGAACATTTTAATTAGTTCATAGTATTCCATGTTTCCTTGTTTTATGGGAACTGCGTATTCCATCATTTAAATCCGACCATATAAAGTGTAATAAAATTTCTTTATATCTTCATATTGCGTAGTCAAATAATCTAAATTTACTGTATTTATAAAGGTGTACCAAGGGTACATGATACAGCTTTTTATTTGATTTAAGTGTACTGCCTTACTTGAAAATCCGTTTCTTTCTGAATTTCGGCACCATTTAATTACATTTGTGTTCATCAAACACATAAAAAACTAATGTTTGAACAAATTTGAACTAATTTAGGTCTATTATTGGTATTTTTTTCAAACTTCTACGTGGAGCCGTTTTTGAGATCTGAGCAATCCCAAAACGTTACCGCAGCAAAATCTTAAATAACTTTAGAACCACAACACACACAAATTTTGCTGTTCGCTAACATTTAATACGCAACAAAAGCTAATCTATTCATCCATTTATTTCGGGGACGGAAATATTTTATAAAAAAAATTTGCCAGTGTAATGTTTGAAACATTACTGCAGCAAAATCTGTTTTTCTCGAATAACTTTACAACTACAATTTGAACGAATTTTGCTATTAATGAACAAATTACTCTTCACGATGAACTAATTATTTGTTATACTCTCAACTCTCTAAAGTATAACATTTTTACTTTTTGCTGCGGTAATGCACACCTTGTTGACTAGACTAATAACTAAATTAAACATTGTCTAATTATATAGTGAGTTTTATTGGCAGAATTAAAGGGAAATGTAAACGAATGTAGGCGTGCACATCACTGCGGTTTGATGCCGCTTCATGTGCATTCAAATGTGTCATAGTAATTAGAAACAATAACGAAATGTATAAACTTTGGTAGTTGCACCAAACTTTATGCATTTTGTTATTTAGTTTTATTGTTCAACATACATAAAAATATCACCATTATATTTAGTTCTTTTTGATATATGGACGTCTTTAAAAGCGTTTGGCTCCTGTTAGTGTTAAGCAACATTAAGAAAGGAAAAGAAGCATTAAGAATCGAAAACATTGTCGTCCGTCTGTTTATATTAATTATGGACGATCGTAATCATATTAATAATACACTAGCTCAGTCGGTAGAGCATGAGACTCTTAATCTCAGGGTCGTGGGTTCGGGCCCCACGTTGGGCGCCATTGTAACCTTTAGGGTTTACTTTAAGGGAAATGTAGATATAATTAGAAAGTACAATGAGAGAAGGTATAACAAATACACTTTTAATGTATTAAGATTACAAATAAAAGAGACAATCTTTACTTATATAACTATAGTCAGGGCGTGGTTCGCTAAAGACTTGCTTCTTGGTCCTTGTACAATCAGGACACTTAGCTGAAGGTGTGAAGCCGGGCCGCAAGGAGCCGCGACTGACACCGTCCGTTCCTTATATAGTCTCGCACCACTGGTCGCGAGAGGTGGCTAGTGACGTGCGCCCGCGTTCGCCGGGCGTCTAGGCGATTATCGTCACATACTGTATCTGCGTCGAACACCTAATATGCATTGACATGTGATTTGCTTCAGCGCCAGGCAAGCACGTCAATTTGGCAAAGACTGATTGATTAATTCCAAACTCTCCTGAAGTTGCAGACGCATATTTTAAGTTCGGATTGGGATACTGCAAGTTGGAGTGCCAGATCTTACAATGAGGCTATCCGTCAACAGAAAAGTTCGAACCTTTTTTATTACAATAGTTGGGCTGGCTACGTCGACGGAGCCGCGCAAGTGCCTTCCTTCGCAATTATTTTTATTAAAGTACAACGTAACAATCATAACTAAAGGCGTTAAAACGTAACAGAAAAATAATTTAAATGTGTTTTTAAAATGAGTATGAACAGTTTTGAAGGATTATTCATTAATAATTTGATGTCACCATATCACATAGTATATAAAAAAAAAAACATTATTACAAGACAAGTTCACCCTCTGCAGATTCAAATATCGAATAAAATAACAGAGGTTTTAATCTGTCATTGTCTAATGAGTTACTACAGTGTTTTGTCATTATCATTAAATTTAACGTACCATGCAAATCACATTGTAATATTTTACGATACGTTTTGCTTTGTCTGATATGGTATCATAACACAGGGTTATGTGCATATATTCATTCTTGGTGGTCCCTAGATTCTGTCAATTAAGATCACTAAATAATTCGAAAAAGTAATTACATATCGACTAATTATGAAATTTGCCTTTATGAATATACAAACTATAAACACAAAGAATTCTGACATAGTTTCTGTAACACTGATCAACGGTATTTTAAAATTTAACACATGTCAAATGATTTGATTAGCTGTTGCTTATTAAATCAGCCAATTCCAGAAATTGACATGTGTTTTACCGCCTTTTATCTAATTTTTGTATTGATCTGCGTTTTAGAAACATTGTCAGGCATAAATTTGTTACCCACAAATATTTTATATCGTGTCATGATTGAATCCGGCTAATGTACGACGTATTGTAAATGGCGATGTATAGATGACGACTATATACCTACTACTACCTGCGCATTCAAAGTTCGACCTTTTAATTACCGCTTATCTTTAAAACAATGGTAATATACACTACTGATTTGGCAAACAATCTTACGTCTATCGGATAAAAGGGTGATCGCGTGCCGTAGTGTATGGACGATTGCAACGTCTTAGTGTAATTCACGAGTTTCTAACCACACAAAATTACTGTTACTACTTTGAGTGCTAAAACCACAGCAGAAGAAGGTATCTCTGAATGAGATCTAGAGAGTATTTAACAATAAAAACACTAAAGCATATCAATAGTATGATAATTCTCTAATAATTAATTTTAATTTCTAGGTAATTTCTGTTTCGGCGGCTGCACTATGTTTAAAGCACAGACGATAGTTGAATTCATCGAAAATGCTGTCGAAACGTCACGTAGTGGGCGATACTTGTTCTTCTTGAACTTGAGACCTGTGCTTGGCCCAGTACGAGTCCAGTTGCTTTACCCCGTATCGAGGTTTAAGCGGGTGCAAAGTCTTCAACATATGTGCAGGTAATTTTATATATCCATTACGTACAACTTGTTTTATGAATAATTAAAATCCGGTGGTTCAGGCAATTATAATTAGAGACGTCAAAATAAATATAATGGTAGAAAATTTTAGATAAGAAGGCAATGTTTTGCTTTAAAACCCTGATCCTAAAATATACCATGAAGAGAGTTAAATTTTCAGTATGAACTATTTAGTGATTGAAAGGTCGATTCTTACATATTCTAATGTCTATGAACATTAGTTTTCAAATATAGAAATCTAGACTTCACAATAAATACTTATTTTAAAATTCATCGCACTGTTACATAACCAAGTGTTCTTTTTAGTGGTCAATAAGAAGTATCCATAATTTTAAACAGTGCATAAAGAGTAATGCTGTAGCATAGCCGTTTTTATAAATTAAGAAAAGTAGAAGAATAGGTTTATATTATTTTCGAATAAAATTCTAATAAGAGTGCAGTAACCTAAACTAAGGTCATATGCTCGTCCGCTAATGCAAGCACTCAAGTACCTCTCCGCTGCCAGTCAATAGCAAATAGTCCTGTCGCATGAAGATTTCCACCAACAGCCGCTCGCCTCTCGCTAATATATTTAATAATTATTATAATTGTGTATGTTGTATTCGTTATTGTCATGAGTTTCATTAAGCATTGAACTTATTTGTTTACCAACCAAGTGGTACTAAGAAGTTATTACCTTACTTGTTCTAAATTCCTTCATTTTATTAAATATTCATAATAATAAATTTCAATCTGTTGTTATTATTGCATGGTATAGATTAACATTCTTCTGAATGAATTACATCACATAAATATGGCTATAACAATATTTAGACATATTAATCATTTATTTTTGTTAACAGACAAGACAAATGATTTTTCTTTACATATCTATTAAAACTTATAAGATATATAATTGCCTATAAAAAAGAGTTTATTTGATATGTTTATTAAATAACATTTAATTGATTCCAGGTTTGTGATATTAAAGTACGTGCGACGCGACCTCATCAGTAATCTACCTCTGCCTCGAAGACTCGTCGACTATCTGAGTGCGACTCACTATTACTCGGAGCTTCTAGCAGATATTTAGTCGGGCCACATGGAGTAGGTTAGAATCTTATACATTTACAATTTATAACATTGTGATGCAAAATTAACTAATTTATACCCATTAATAATAATAATATTCATTCATAAGAAACTAAGCTCTATTCCCATTAGGTTAAACGCACTTTTATAATTATTTTTTCTATATTAAAATAATAATATAATCTCATAAAAACTAAATGATACTTAATATAAAATTATAACACCAATTTAACGTCATCTACATTTATTGGATCATTGCATAGATTATGATTTTCGAATCATGCTGTGTGGAATTTAATTATATCATATTTTATTCTTCTTACTGAATATTAATATTTCGCTGTTATGCATCGATCGTTTTAGCAATATTGTTAGTTCCCGACTCTTACGTGATACCAGACGTTATATTTGATGAAATAATAAATTATATACTGAAATTGCATCAAACGTCTTGATCGAAATTATGCCTTCAAATATTTGCATTATTTTGAATGCTGTTATATTTTAACAGCCATTTGAACCGTACTTGTTGCCTTGCTTGCCAGACATGAATCGACAACAAATTGTGACAAATATCACTAGCTAACATTATATAATAAGTACATCAGTTTGTAGTAATAGATGCAGGTTACATGCAATTGTTGAGTGACTTACCTTCTCGATTATGTAAATAACGAGACGCTAATAGATAAATAATTTGACTCTTCCAAGCAATAATAAGAAACTCGCAGAAGCTTAATACAATGTTTTATAATTAATGATATACGTACAAACTTTGTTAGTAAAGAGGAACAATTCTAAATATTTTGAATATTGTTATATTTACCATTGAAGTTTATGCCGGGGACGATAGTTCGTTCAATGTTGCGTTCGCTCAGGTTGGTGAATCGGTAATGATTCAGCGGTTAGCGGGATTTACTAGCTTTTTGCGCCGTGTCCCAGGTTAAGTAGAACGACTCCCTGTTTTTATAATAGGCGTGCAATAAGTCTTATGATATTAGAACAAATGTAGAGCAGAAAAAGTGATTTTTATATATTATTGGCTGTCAGTAATTGGAATCGCAGCTTCGTTAGTGCATTGTTGCCGACTGACACCGGGTGCGGTGCCACGGCGTACGCCGTATGGCACGCGAGGCGCGAACACCTCAACGTGTGACATATTTTTTTAAAGCGGCAATTTGAATACTGAATTATGTTATTTGATGTACTTAGATGATTAATATGTTACTAAACACGCCATTTTTTTAAATTTCTCGTTTATTTGACCTATATTAATAGGTTGTGCATAGCATTGAAAATATATAAGTATGCCTTATGGCCCAAGATTAAGCTGTTTGTCCCTGTTAATAATAATATTACTTAAATTTCAATCATGTATAATATTATTAATTATTTTCTATTTACTCTAGGTATCAATTTTTAATCCCTCATTAATTGTAAGTTTTGGTGTTTTTTTTAATGTATAATTATTTATGTATTTATCTAATTCATTTAAGATTTTTATGACTATAGCTATGTTATATTTAATCAAGTAATATTGCTTTCGATTATTCATATTATTTAGTTTTAATTGTTTCATGTCGCCAAAGATGTTATTCTATTTTCTGTAAATAATATAATGGTTATTAATTTCTATTGGTTTTATAGTTTAGATTATGCTTTATGTTGTAAGTAGTTAAGTTATTATTCGTCGCATAATATTTCCTTTTTGTTAATCAGATAATAACCGTCAAGTAATATAACGTTTATGCCTTGAAATACCACCGTGACAATTATATTGTAAGATTAACATTAAGGTATTACAAAAAAGGAAACATATCACCAAATAATTGTTAAAGTACTCCATAATCGTGTAAATATTACATGTAACCACATTACTGTATGCCTACATTAATGACTTGTGTAATTACTGCCTTTTCGTTCTCTCAATCTGCTATCTGGATTTATATTGTGTGCATATGATTGGGATCACCTGACGCGACCGCACAAATCCGCTTTGCGACCGAGATTGTGTTATACTTTGGACTTGTTAAATGTTACCTTATTGTTTACTGGCTTCCTCATCTTGTTCATACAGTAAAGAGCGATCATAATTCTAAATTACGTAGTAATCAGCTTACTTAGTAACGTATAATAATGCCGTGATAATCGATGCTACGTGATACGATAATAAATTACCTATAAGATAACAGACACCAAGCCTGGTGCTTCGCCTCTACCGCTCCTGACCCTATGACAATGTATAAATACGAAATATATTTATAATGTTATTCCTAGTATTGTTCTTGTGTTATCTCTTACTTTACGTAGCAACACTGCCTTCAATTAACTCACCACACTGTATCTTAAGTAGCACCAGGCCTATACATAAACACATATCAAAATTTAATTTAATAACATTGATTATATTAATATAATTATTGTATAGCCCTGATTTGCAGGAATTGATTTATTTTTATCAATTTGTTTAAAGAATGGGTGATATCTATTACCCTGCGCAATTTATTCAAAGCACTATTTAGCATGTATCACATTAGAGTATGCGTAGTAGGTATATCTGATTACTTGACATATGCTTAACTCATTCAAACGTTTATATGTTGTAGAATAAACTTCTGAAACTCAGATCAACACATCAATTTGTCAATAGAGACTCAAATAGATGTCAACTGCGGTGATTGGCTGACGGAATTAGTAACAACTAATCAAAGCACGTGCTATCAATTTGATTTTGATACATCGTTGATTAGCTTTTCAGAGACGAGTGTTAATGTATTAGCGTGTGGCAATGATATACAACACCCACGAAGACACGAGTTAAGCATTCAATATTATTCACACCTAATTATAGATAGAACTTGTTGCACACAACATACGTAACAGATATTGAGCTCAGTGTATTATACTTGGTGATCAGATAAGTTTCGCATACGATATTGTGATACGAGCTTATAACACGCACATAAGTACAAATAGAATTCTTGCCAGTGTAGCATAATGATATAATACAAGTATAACAAGTTAGAAATTACATATACCAGTGGCTTTTATAAATTCCATAAATACATTTTAACGTTTGCGTTACTCGACTAGTTCTACCGTGTAAATAATACATGCCCACTCCGTATTTGTATCATAGAACGTACATAAATATTATGTAATCAACACAAATGGACTGTGAACTATTAATAGCGACTAACTCATAAAACCGACGTAGATGCTAATTTTTAACGCAATAGTCGAGAAGATATTTCTCTGTTTGAAAATTCATTTTGTAACAAATTATAATGAATAGTAGTGGCTGTGGCTCAACCGAATAAAAATAATGACGGAGTCTCAGTTATAAATGATACGAATCATTGAAATATTTTGCTACCAAAAGTATGTGACTGTATCTCCGTGTTAACATAAATCAATAGTTCTGTAAAATGAAGTATCGTATCGAACTGCAACATGCTAGTACAAGTACAAAGCGACAAGTGAACTGAGTCGTGACAGTGGCGCTTTCAATTATCCGTAATGACAACAAAGTGCTTTCATATTCAAAAAAATATTATATAACATAGTCTTAAGTACAAGATCATAGGTTGTTGCTAGTGAGTATTGTGTATTGAATATAAGCGAACATATTGGCAGTACAGGTGGATCTCTCTGTATGTCCTCGAACTTGCACTACTGTAAGTCGATTACATTAACCTATCATTAGTTCGTGTACTTCCACTACATATTTGTTTGCATTATGAGATTATGACATTCATTTGCAGCACTATATTCAGGATTGTAAAAAATAATTACATCATAATGATTTTGATATCGTTGTTTAAAGTTACACTTTTGTATAAATATCAGGCTTATTCCTGAAGTATAATTTCATTCTTTGAAGTGTTTCCTGCAATATTCTTGTCGCTCAGGTAAACGTTGTATATGTATAGACAATCAACGTACCCTGCCCTTGACAGTTACATTTAACGATTCTTGTCAAATTAAAGTCTACTTCTATTTGGAATGTGTAGTAATAATTATTTTTACTTAATATAATTATATACATTACATCACTTATAATCATGAAAGTGGGTAATCTATATGGTATTCTGATTGATAATATGTTATAATGTAACGCGTGTATTAATCATACTTGTCTTATTGAGTACCGAATTATTAGTGCAGTAGGAATATTGAAAGTAAGTGCGTATAAAGGCACGAGTGGCACATGAACTGTGAGTAGCAAGTAAGCGTCGGCTTATCACGAACTGGGATCGGAATTAGAAAGTCTGTGTAAGAAATTATTTAACCCATAGTTATACATATGATTATCTGTTCATGTAATCAATTAGAAAACATATAACAAAAACTTAACAAATAAAATGTATTGCGGTCAAAAAAGTTTAATGAATTATTTATTTAATTCGTATTTGTAGGCTTTATCGCTTTATATCGCCTTTTATATAGGAAAATGTATCTCATTCATAATAATAGCATTGGAAATTTATATCACCATACCTATTACCAATAAGCTGGACTAACTTAACTTGATAATGTAACGTTCTAATGGCATTTCATTAACCAAATAGTAATTAGATAGTTTGATAGATTTAAGTGTGGAGAAGGTAGTTTATTATATCTTAAACATTACCAAGTATTGTACTCTATTAAAATCAGCGTTTAAATACGCGACGACTGAATAGTGATATGATCCCTTGACTATCTATAGAGCATGATAATTCTTCCGTCTGACTGAAAGTCTCAACATTTTGCATAAGCATAAGTGCATTGTTTATATTCTGCAGAATTTTGTATCGAAGTATGTGTGCCACACATTTTTAAATAGTTATTTCTGTTCTATATTTACGAACGTATATGCATTTACGTCATTCTTACGGTGTCGCCAGTTATTGTGATGGGTTTGCATTGACATTTATAACTTAAGCCTTATAGGTACAAGTGCGTATTCAATATAATTAAGTTCAGAATGTTTATGTGATATATGATTAATGATTACAAATGATAAGGCTGATCTCTGATTCTATAAACACTTCAAGGTGTTGAAAACTCAATTATGTCTGCTATAACGAACCGGATTGTACATGAGATAATACATATGCAGTAACAAATAATGACGTAAATGTATAGGATCGGAAATCAAAGCCATTTGTTAGTTTGAGCACATAGAACAGTAAAATAATTTAAGTTATTAAGATTCGCGTTGGGAAATCAGGACGACGTCACTTCGGATAACATTGAACCGACTTCGAGACTCGACGAAGCCTTCGATGATCATGATGTGATATTGCCTTACACATATATAGTATATTTTTATACCTACCAAATAAGAATCAAGTCCAGCAATACCAGACATAAATGGAAATATGACTAATTTTCAAATCTTTATTTGATGACCGAAAGTGCGACCGTGGCCGGCTTGACCGTCATTGCGTCATCGTCACTCATCGAAATCTTTAGTCGATACATATATAGCTAACCGAAGTGATTTGTTGTTTGTTACTTTGTACTTATATGTGTGGACACCATGGGCTAATGTAAATTTCTGATAACGTTCTGTCGAACGCAATGCTGCTAATCGGGTAAGGCGTAAGGGATGTCCTTTGTACATTTATTTAGTAAAGACAAAACAAATAAATCACAGGGCTGTGGAAGTACGCGCGTCAATGAAATTATATTAATTACATCAGGCTGTGACGATTATGTTAAATGTCATTAATTACTGGGAGTATTACGCAGTATTTCGTCTATTTAATCAACGTTTGCATCGTCTGTAGTTCGTATATGTACGCTATTTGACGTACCTAACCTTCTCAGTACTAACTAATGTTAATGAAATTGGCATTGCCCTTATTTTAATAAATTTAAGAAGTTAGAGCGCGTTGTGGTTTTATCTATGCACGAAATGTAAGTACAAATGTATTAGATGAAAAATTTGTTTAGGGCTCACGAATACTTTAAATGGCTTAAGTAGGTATGACCCATGTGTTGAAAAGGTACGCTTAAATTCTAATGAAAAGCACAAATGACAGCGAACTTTGCCTTTTTGTAATAATAATGAAGTTATATGAATTAAACACGTCTCCTTGTGTAAATTACTAAGTTTACAATTTTGTGTGTAGTATGATTTACTTAAATTAATTATAATATGGCTGTGACTTTTATATGATAAATTTTACAAAATTCATCGCAATGTTTCTCACGTGATTTTACTCTGATATTATGGGATGTTATTCTCATTAAAAGATGAGTCAATCTTGAGAAAGCATACGTAATTTAATTACAGACTTTTGAGCACAGTAATTAATTTGTGCGCCACACTGTAGCACGCTGCTGCTCCATTACGTAACGTATGGAATTCTAGTCCTTTTCATTATACATGAACCGTTATGTACTGGCATACCGGCTCGTTGTACGATCTAAAGCTTTAATATACGGCGATATTAACTCTAACAAATTTTTCATCATATAGACTCAGTAGGTATATGCATGTATATTGGTCTCATTTAACCTTTTACTAAGTGTTATGTATATGTATATCTCAGAAAATCTCAAGCAAAAGGATAAAGTGTATTTTATTTATGTATATTTCAAGCAATACAAATAAGTTATGTAGGGTTTACAAACCCTCTATATATGGTATCGTTACTGCTTATTAACATCGATAAGTTAGTTTAGAATCGTTTCGAAATTACAGAAAATGACGACAATATTGACAGTTCAATTTAAGAAACAAATTTTTTTTTAAGTCTCAAATATTATGTTGAGGCTTTACCCGCCTATATCTATCTTTTACGATTGCAGTGCTAGTAAAATTGCGAGCGCACACAACAGATTCTTTGGTTCAACTACGGTTTGACACTTTGTATGGTTAAGATTAAGGATATACAGTGCGCGTAGTAATGTATAATGTTGTCAACACATTCGAATTTCGGACGAATGACATCGTGAATATAGCTAGCCCCCTGCGGGGCAACGTTTTAGTATAACTTAGTCACATAACGATATTATTATTGTTACTTTTAATACGCACTGCATTAAAAACGAATGGTTAAAATATATAGTTATGTGATGGCGTTATAATATTGTTATTAAACTATTTAATATTACTATTTTATATCATTGAAAGCAATATCGAAGTATATAGGTATAACCTTAAGTAAATTCGTATGTTTATATAAGTACACCGTATTTATCGCATAAAGTAAGCTTAATTGAAAACCACACTCTTTTTAATGTACATAATAATATATAAGGTCGAGTAAAAGTTTCTTCGCATTTTATATGAAGACTCAAGACATTATTTCTCAAAGTTAATTTACATTTAATTACAATATAGGTATATGTGCCATTTTGTTCGATGACTGTCTACCATCTTGTAGGTAGTGACATGATCCCGTTGCTGTAGAAATTTTGGGACCTGATAAAAAAAACGCGTCAAGTTGTTTTGGCAGTCCTCTCTTGATTTTAACCTGATACGGTCTATAGAATTCAGAAGAGACCGAAACAGGTGGAAATCTGAAGGTGCAAGGTCAGGGCTATATGGCGGATGCATTAACACCTTCCAGTCAAACTCTCTTAATGTTTGCTGAGTGACTAAAGATGTGTGAAGTCTAGCGTTATCGTGATGAAAGACCACACCCTTTTTATTGATTAATTCCGGCCGCTTTCTCTCAATTTCTTGCTTTAATCTCATCAGTTGTTGGCAGTGATTCATAATGAACAATACTCTTCCAATCACACCATACACACAGTATCACCTTATTGTGAAGCCTGACCGACCTTTGACCACGACCTTTTTCGCACGTTCTTATCGTACGTCATCCACTTTTCATCACCAGTTATCAATCTCTTCAAAAACAGTTCGGTTTCATTACGTCTTAATTAGGAATCGCAAATGAG
Organism: Catocala fraxini; assembly: GCA_930367265.1. Lineage (NCBI taxonomy): Eukaryota > Metazoa > Arthropoda > Insecta > Lepidoptera > Erebidae > Catocala > Catocala fraxini. The sequence continues at coordinate 16,893,405 of OV884024.1, forward strand.
TACACGGTTCATTAGGTTTCTTTCAGTGAGCTCGTGTGGCACCCAAATATCGAGCTTTTTTGCATACCTAACTTTTTTCAAATGGGTCAGAACTGTTTTGTGGTTTATTCCCAGATCTTCGCCTATGTCGTAACTATTGATATGCCGATCTTGCTCCACTTTGTCAAAAATGGCGTCTTTTTTATCCGCGACAGGGCGACCAGAGCGAGGTGCATCTTTGACATCAAAATTCCCGGATTGAAAACGTTTACACCAACTTTGTGCTGCTCTTACAGACCCCGCACGTTATAAATTATTTTCCTTTTATGCAATAAAATTTTAAAATGTATCGAATTCATATTCATTAGATTCACTCAATTTGACAGAAAGAAAAACAAGAGATAACTGGCAGGAAACAATATTTTACTAAATTGTTTCTTTGTTGAAATGTAACCTTTTTAGGCGGAAGTATTATTCCAAAAGTACAGAGTACACACGTAGAGAGAGAGTGAAGTCGTAGAGAGAAGTCTACCCACTGTTACAGGCTTATCCTTATAAATCCTATCTTTTAAAACTATATGTTTTATAACATAACATAATGTCTAAAGCAAAAGTGGTATTTGCCCTAGTGTGCTCAAAACAACGAAAACATGATAATTTTAAAATTACATGCATATTCCTACTAGGTCACGTAATTTTTACTTAAATTTTAAAAGTTAGTAATTTATTATATAAACGAGCTACATTTATAATTATTAACGTTGTAATAATATAATGGTTTTAGATTTAGAATTTCGAGGGTGAAATGGTAATTAAGTGAACATAAAATTCGGTTGTTTTAGTTGAAAGTGACTAATTAGTAAAAATAAATAAATGTTATAATATATATTTGTATCTTACGTGTATGTTCAGTCTTTATTTATGATTTTGTTAGTTTAAATGGAATTGTCTATACATACTGCTATGAGGATTGTTGCAAATAAAGTCCTGGTTAACTGAATATTTACAGGTCGGTCTATGGGCGGATAAAGTTAACAAAGGCTAAACCTCACAAAAATGTTGGCATGATGATAACGATTTTGCAGTTTAATGATGTTATTGAAATTAACACGCGTGCCACTTAAAGTTTTACTTGGTATCAAATTTTACGGATGACGACATTATGTTGCGTATATTCACTCCACAATCTAGCATCTCATTTTTCTATAGTAGGTATAGGACTATGTCTTGTATGTGTTATGTCTCTTTCCCCTACTACAATGAAAACACCATTGATTATACAAATATAATAATAAATAATACAAAAGAAATACCTAATTAATTGAAGATAAATCTATAAAAACACATAACCATAAACTGTGTGTAGTACGATTGAGTTAGTTGATAAGTTGACCTAATATCCAAAAATATATTAACTTAAAACCAATACCTCCTTACTTAAACATTTTAAGTCCTACATCTTAATGGTCTACAGCACATAAAAGTCACAGTCTTAACATGACTGTGACTTTTATGTGCTGTAGAATGCAATAATTGTCTACGGGATATGTATTATTTTATATACGCCGAATGACCAAAACCAGGTGCCAAATATCTGTGACAATCCTCATAATGTTTAATTGGAAATATGATTCATTTACATGTTTTGAGCACAAACACTCCCACACTGTTTTTGTCGAAGTTCTAATGTAATAACCCTATGCTATTACATGAAATGGGTTTTAAATGGTATAATTTGAATGTATATATGTTCATAATTGGAAACAATCTTCATAATTATGGTTACTTTAATATTTGAACAAGAGTTATTCAAATTTTACTATTTACTTTTATGATAATCGATATGTGTTTGACTTCTCTGATTTGTGATGTTAAAACACTGCCACAATTATAGCAGTAACGAAATAAACGCTTCAGAAGAACTGTGTACCTTCAGTTGCGCACTACTGCCGCTGCCGACATTCATGTAATGTTAAAAAATTGGTCATTGACCGTGCACGCGCAATTAATAATAATTATACCTACCTACTTACATCTATCATTTATATGTTATTTCCAAAGCACGATTTTAAAATAATGTTAGCTTATAGTCCAATCAGTAGGTACTTATTTACTAACGTTAAATTATCTATGTATTTGTTATTTAAAAATATATATTACAGTTAATGTAACGCATGTAATGCACTTTTGTGTAACAACTGAAATGTAAGTTAGTTCATTCTGTTTTATAAAAATGGGACGAAGGAATAAATAGGTTCCGATTTAATGGATTGCTTTTATTTATATCCTCCTATCTTCTGTTAGTCTTAATTTTACATTACTACATTTTCAAATATAAATGACGATCTAACCATCCAACGCGAGCCTCTTTAATTGGTCTCGGAGCCATAGCGTGTGCAGAAAAAGGGGCAGGAAAGTTATCCTGTATGACAGCCAAGTCTCTCAAATACGGCTTCTTCGCGCAAGCGATAACGCTTAAAAACCATTTGATCACCACGTCAAAAAAGATTTGCTTTTTTGCTCTCGGAACCAAGCTACGATTTCATCCTTTAATACATACGTACATGTAGTTTGTGAGCTTATGATAATATAGATAAAATAAATCGTAAGTTTTTCACACAATATAAATTGGGATGAGTCTAGCTACATAATTAACAACACAAATAAGAAAAATAATACTCTTTATAATATTTATTAGCGTTTAAAAGTCTGTCATGTGGTCGTGACTGTGGCGTGCTGGACACATTTTGCTTTGTCATATATGACTGTGGCGGTCAAAAGGTTAATAGCCCGCACTTGATCTGATAATCTTTGACACGAACAGTTGACATCCGGTTCAGAGTCCTGAAGCAGAGGTAACATACGATTATGGTGCGTTATTATTATTCACTTTATTCAACTGTTTATAATAAATGTCACGTTCTATATAATATATATGTAAATTAAAATAAATTTAGCAATGTAAATAGTACCTATGAGGACCTAACAGCATCAGGAACAGATTTCAAGCTGCTACCTGTTTGGCCTTCAGAGACAAGGATCTCCTCACAATGCGTGCCGTGACTAGCAGCACAGCCTTCTGCATCAAACCTTGGACCCAAGAACCTAACGCGAGCCTCTTAAGGAGGTAGTTGAGGTTCTTCGCTAACTATTCACACGATGATTGTCGAGTCCATATCCCATGGCGATAATCTCGTAAGCGAAGTATATATAATTTGCTTTTTTGTATATATAAAAGACAACTACGCCACTATGAATAATGCCTGTGTTGCGGGAAACTTTACAGACATTTAAACAACGGACACGATGAACACCTAGATTCTGATTAACCTTTTGCGGATCAAACAAATGTTTGTGCCGTGTAGGGGAACGAACCTTCGACGCAGGGGTAGTGGCGAGCTAATCGTCGAAACCACTTCGCCATCCGTGCAGTAATATATGTATAACTCGCGACCCGCCCAGACTTCGCACGAGTAGTACAAAACCTTAACAAAATATACACCTATGTAAGTATATGTACTATTCTGTTTATTATTGGCATAAATATAAATTACTGATAAAATGGAGTAAATACTGGCTTTTGCAATACAGTTCTCACTAGTGTGGAATTCAGGGAATTCACTAACTTGCATTTGAATTGGGAATTAATTAACATGCATGTAACCATGTAACTATGTCAATAAATATTATTATTAACATAAACTTTCCTCATGAACCACTCTGTCTATTAGGTTTTGAGTTTATCGGCGGAAAGACAGACGCGGCGGGAGACTTTTGTTTTAAAATATGAAGTATATAATAATACTATGGTTTGTTAATCTTTCTCAGCTTTCACGAAATGTGATATAGTGCTTAGATTGGTCTTTTATGGGACATCGTCCATCCATCCCAAACCAACAGCTTACACTGCTGCAAAATTTTGCCGCGCTTACCGCTTTTGCTAATGTTACAAATTCCCTCACTACTCCGCGCTGCGCTGCCGCCGGCGCATCGTTCATTGCATAAGACGGTTGGCGTGTCCCGCGCTCACGCGACTTGTATTATTAAGATGGCATTTTTACTAATTATACAGTGTTTCCGATAAATATACGTATTGTAAAAATATACATATTTGTTTGGGCTTTCACAGGATTTATTGTCTCCTATTTCATTCTCATGTAGTTCCAAATTTAAAAATTGCTGTATCGAATGCCTAAATACAAAGTCTTATTTGAGTTGAGTTGAGCTAGGGTAATTAAACAATTAATTAAGGTAAACAGGTTTTTATTAAAAAAGCCTAAGGACGTGTTGCATTTCCTATTACAATATGATTGTTATTATTTACCGAATCTCACAAAACATCCTCTAAACCTTCCGCAGGAACATATATGGCAGGCATCTGCCTACCATATATGTTACTGCGGAAGGGAGGCATCTGCCTTGCATACCCCATGTACCATATAATACACATTACGTGGGTGCAGCAACAGAGTTTTCTTCTGCCAATATGGCAGGTGCAATATTAATGCACAATAGCTTCTCGATCTGAGAGAGCCCTATCTATGCCGATATAAACATTATATAATCGTGGACGGACATGCCGCGATTGGATTCAACCTCTCAGTATGAAAAGATCTTTACCTTTAAGCTCTTCTAGATGTTCAGCCTGTATTTGTCCTTCAAGTTCAATTGTAAACATATGTGCTGTGTGTGCTCTGCATAATAGCTGCGTGCCTGTTTTATTTGGTATTTACCAAGGGCGAATAGAATAAGTTCTTCTTCTGTTAACACGGGAAATGGGACCTCTGATATATGCGCATTTATTGACTGAAAATGTGCGCGTCTTCTGTTATAATGAATTCTCGTTACTAGATCCTCCAATATGTTTGGAATATTAATTCTTTTTTCAATGATTTCTATAAATTTTAGGGCCTGGACATTGTCCACAATCACTTGATGATAAGCATTTAATAATGCTGCAGCTATCCTAAAATATTCAATCATGTGGGGCAAGCCGCGATTGCAATGAATTATTCTTAATGGTATGAAGTCCCTTTTAAATCGTCCATTTATGACTTCGACCACCCAGCGACGTAATGTTACAAGGCGGGATTTGTTTGATCAGTATTTAGTTGCGTCTCATTAGCATTTCTTGTTTCAGGCATATGTACTGTATATCCATGAGATTCTAAAGGAAGTACTTCGTCTCTAAACCCACGATCTAGTATAAAGACAACTGCTGGTCTAAAAAACCAGTGAAACACACTTTCTTAATTATCAATAATTCCATTCATTATACTGGTGTCAGAAGTCGTCGCGGTATGTGGTCCAGATACCTCTATAATGTGGCCGTCACAGCAAACAATTAAGAAAGGATTCGTTAGATGTCTGATTTCATACGTACGTGAGTCTTTGAAAAAAGTAGTTTGGGCTTTTCTGATTGTATATATGTATATGTGCTATCTATTACCACATTAGCGTTTCTTTCTTCTATAGGGCTTCCTAGAGCAGCGATAGCTCAGTGGGGAGACCAACAGACTGCAATGCAGAGGGTTCGGGTTCGAACCTATGTCGCGCACCTCTGACTTTCGAAAGTTATATGACTTCGAAATTATGTGCGTATTGATTGACAATTATCGCCTGCTCTGTGCCTCGGTGAGCACGTTAAGCCGTCGGTCCGGGCTGTCATGAACATCTATGGCAGTCGTTATTGGGAGAATGTCGACACAAATGATCCCACTGGATCGAAGTGTTGCCGGTCTGCACTGACTGGCCCCCATATAAGACAAGATAGGGCTTCCTGGAATTCCTAGTATTTTTCCCGGTACTAGTAATTTTTTTTTCAGACCCAATTTTTTAAATTAAATGGTCATAACCGACATGTAGGTATATGAGAACAAAAATCACGCACTAGCGCTTCACGACCTAAAGTTAATAAAAGTTGAAAACGGGATTCGCTTGTTCTAAAAATCAAAGCAAGCCGTGCATTAGAATCTCCAGTTGGAAGTTTGGTCAATGTTGCAGCAAATGTACTCTTTTTGTGTCGGTTGCTGTTTAAACTGGAGGTATTTGTGAGTAAATTGGATAACTTTTCATGAGTAAGTCCTGTCCAAGTATGGAATTCGTTTGCATTTATGAGCTCTTATTGCTCAAAGTTCAGCAGATCAGTTGTTATATTGTCTTACATAATTGTCAGAGCACTCATTATTTCAGAAGCCGTAAAATGTTCTACGAGGTTATCTTGTAGAGGACGTTTATGCAACAGGTTTTGCTCTAAATGCTCTTGACACAAGCGAGCATTTTCTGGTATCAGTAGATTGTAACGTCCAATGAGAAGAATAATTACATTATTAGGTATTTTAAGTCTAGTCGCGTTCTGGCAATGTTGAAAAACGCAGTTTTCAGTAGTGTTAAGAACTCGAAAAAGTCCTGGTAATGTTAATAATATTAATAAATTTAGTGGACAGTGGAAGTCTAAGCGATGCACACTCAATCTTGTACCGTGCGGCTGCTGCGGCATATCGAGTGGCTGGTATTAAAAATCCAGACATAATGACAGCTGCTCGACCCAGAAATACTACGCCAGCGTGTCAGTGCAGGATTGAGCGTAGTATTGCTGAGTCCAGGGCACTCATCGGCAAGCTTATCTGTTTCAGGGAGGATAATACACGACCAAGAGTGATGCGTTATGTGACTCAGGCGTTCGCAGGGACTGACGTATATCCCCAAAATAATGTCGCCCGGGTTACAGAACGCATCGACTTCCTGAAACAGAGAATATGCGCGTGGGCAAGCTGAATGAGACACTACAAAAAAAGAGCTGATCGATATTCCCAAAATCATGCGTTCCAGAGAGATGAAATTGCTACAGAAGGTGGGAGCGACCTGATTCTAGTGGGGATAGTTATCTACTAGATACAGAAGCCACGACTGCTTTTTGGCGTAGTATCTAGTCGACGCCCGGCGACCACGAAGAGGGGGATTGGTTTGGGGATGTTAGGCGGGCATGTGACACTATACCACAAAAGAAGCCAATTAACATACAGCCATAAGATGTTTCTTGTGCAGTTCGTTCGTTACCAAACTGGAAAGCAGCAGGACCGGACGGACTGCACAACTTCTGGTTGAAATGTTTTCGCAGTGCGCATGCATTCTTGGCATCCCTATTCCAGTAATCTTTGGAATCAGGATCGCTGCCTGACTTTTTGAACACTGACACCACCTATCTGCTCTATAAATCAGGTTGTGCCACGGATCCAAAATATATAGACCGATAACATGCCTACCGATGGTCTATAAACTTCTTACATCCATTTTGAGATATAAACTTCACTAAACTACAGCAAACAACATCATGTCTGTATCACAAAATGGATGTAGAAGTGGAGGCCGTGGTACTAAAGAGCTACTCCTAATTGACATGACCATCAGTCAACAGGTACGCCGCCTTAGGAAAGATCATGCGACATGCTGGATAGATTATAAGGAGGCCTATGACTCTGTGCCAGATGCATGGCTCTTGAGGGTGCTGGAGTTGTAAAAAGTTGATGCAACTCTGCACTTGTTTGAAGTCATGTATGAGGCAGTGGAAAACGGTTGGTTTTACGCTATCCAGGATGTCGTCAGGTTGGGGAAATCGGTGTATCTCTCAAGATCAAGCAAGGTATATTCCAGGGCGACAGTTTGAGTCCCTTATGGTTCTGTCTAGCACTGAAACCTCTTAGTACTTTACTGGAGAGTTCAGGTCTAGGCTATCAATTGCGGAGAGATGGTCAAGTTATATCCCACCTTCTTTACATGCATGACTTAAAACTAATTGCCTCCACCAGACCCTAACTGACAGCGTTACTTAAGGTAACGGAAACCTTCAGTAACTCCATCAGGATGGAGTTTGGTGTTGACAAATGTGCAGTTATGTATGTAAAGCGAAGCAGAGTTGTGGAATCTGATGGCATTGAACTCTCAGATTTCACTAGACTTAGATCTCTCTCTGTAACCGAAACCTATAAATATATGGGTATGTTACAAGCGTTAGGTATCACTGAGGACGGTATGAAACGGACATTGCAGGAGCGATTCTTTGACCGCTTGAAAAAAATACTGGAAAATTATATTATTATATATTTCCAAGGCTTATCTATAGGGTACATTCTCTTTACTCATTACATCTCGTATATATTTTTCTTATAAAAGATGGACAAGACTTGTCCAAGGCCATATGCGGTCTTTTGCAATTGATACATGTATATTCAGTCATTTCGCAATTCTCGTGTCTTTTGCCACATTTGGGACATAGATGTTTTCCTAATTTACAGCTGACAGCTTATTTTTATATGTTCAAACTTCCAACAATGTGAGCACTGAGTAACGAGAAACCACTGTGAATCGGCATTTTCGAAGCAAACACGAACTGTTTCACTATCTACCCACTTGTTTTCCTCACCTATACGTCTTAATATCTTCACTGATAAAATCTTACAAGAACTTTCGAGCGCTTCTAATATTTCTTGCTCTCTTAATTCAAAGTCTACTCCTTTAATTATTCCATAGGATAAATTTAATTGGCTGACAAGCTGCATCTAATAATTTTTTACATTTTAATATATTTTCAGCTTGATCCTTGCTTGAAAAATTTACAAGTACTTTATACGGGCTCTTGTATTATAATTTATATATATATTACTAATCTTTCCATCGTTTAAAAGTTTTGCTTATGCCATTTGTTTTAGTATAATAATTGCAAAGAAGTTAAACATACATTAAACAATTCTTCAACATTCTCGTTATATTTTTCAATGTTCCTATTCTCGATAACAGACTCACTCTTCCTCAGACTTTTTACTGGTCTCCGATATGTCACCGTAGTGAATCCTTCCTCATCCTTTTCACTCTCACATTCTTCTATCTCCTTTCTTTTCTCAGGAATTTTCCTCAAGTCCAATTCGTTACTTCCAATTTAATTAATAATTTGCAGCACTCGTTCACAATCGTTTATTATTTCAGAATCACTTTTTCTCGATAATTCATCATCACCACTACTTTCAATCATTTTAAATTGAGGGTACTTTAGTATTAAACGCGCACAAACGGTTAAAAGAATCGTAACTACGCGCGCTCGCGTCAAGCTCTCACGCGACACTGGTATTCAGGGTTTGAATATATCATATTATCTAACAGAGAAAATACTCAATGGCGGCAGTCCGAACTAAAGTAGTTTAAGCGCAAGACTGAGTACGAAATTGTTTACACGTATTATACCTAAGAAACAATAATAATAACTATGGATGAAAACAAGGATTTAAATTTTAATCGCTATTTTCGATTAATACGGTTAGTCAGTTATAAAATAGATTACATACACATGCAAACCAGAACTTTTATGTTATTATACCAAATACGATATCGATATCCCATAAAGAACACAGTTATGATAACCCAAAATCAAACCTTTTAATTTAGGCATAAATAAGGTAGGCATAGGTGTAGGGGTTCAAACATGCGTACACCTATGCCTATCCTGTCGCGGATACAGGCGTGAGACTATGTGTGTATTCTTTTTATTTAATTTTAAATCTGAAGGAAAACGCATAATTACATAAAGTTGAGTTTTGTACGCAAGAGCGTTCGTATTTTACAAATAAAGAAACTTCATCTTTAGAAGAACATACTTCGATATTTTTATTTGATCGATAGTCACATCCCTCGCGCGGTGCGTTTTGAAAACGCGCCGAACATGACCTTTGGCAAGAAGCCGACGGTTTTTAATAGAAAATAAACACATATAAGAAGCCGACTTTTAGTGGAGTATTGCTAGTCTGTGAGAAATTTTAGGGATTTAAGGGTAAAATTGCTGATCTGTACTGGAATAAAAATATTATGTTGACGTTTTATGATGATATAGATATTTTTATTATTTTTCTTGGCATGTTTATCAAGGAAGGAATAAGCCCTTAATCGATCGGACTGGGTTTTATATACACACTGTATACGTGAATTTCAATTAACGCGAGTTTTCGCGAAACGTATCTCTCGCATAAAGCGGGGTATTACTGTACTTAGATATATTAGATTTTGAAATGTGACGTCACGAAATTTAGAACCCTTTCCACCCCTTGTCACACAATATCACACTTCGTCGACTGCGTCCCTTCCACCTTAAAATGTGACGTAATTTATGGAGATCCCCTTATCTATTATAAGAGAATCACTCTGGGCGTTAAATGGCAGAAGGCTGGCTCGGCGCACTGTCCATAATTGCGTGCGATGTTGTCATGTTCAAGGTAAAACTCTTTGTCCTAAAATGGGAGATCTGCCTCCAAAACGTGAGGCGCCAGATTTTCCATTTAATTCGGTAAGAGTCGACTCTGCAGTCCCTTTTTTTAATAAATCGTAAAGGTAAAGGTGCCCGAGGAATCAAATGTTATCTTTGCTTATTCGTATGTTTACGTTATATATGCGTGCACTTAGAGGCCGTCAGTAACCTTATCAAGAACGCATTTATTATGACCTTGCGTAGATTCATTTCACGTCGTGGGAAACCACAAGAAATCTTTTTGAATATGCATATGGGAGTGATTTTGTGGCTGCTGCCAAGGATATAGGGATATTTTTTGTTTAAGAGCAAACAATACCTTTAGCTTTTTCTGAGTTTGCAACTTATGAAAACATAAAATACTTATTCTCACCCGGTCACGGTCCTCACATTGGTGGGGGCTTGGTGGTTCTCTTCTAAGGAAATCTGCAAAATACCACATAAACGAGTTATGGGAAATTTCCACCTCATATTTAAAGAGATTACAACAGTTTTCGCACAAGTGGAGGCGGTCTTAAATAGTCGCCCTCTTTATCTCGGATGTTTCGGCCAATGCCTAATGGTTTCTTCGTCTTAATTGTAACAGTGGTTGTAAAAGGTTGAGGTATTATGATGTGTATCCCTTTTACCCTTTAATGTATCCAACTCAATTCATTTTGGGTATGGTTGGTTATAATGAGTTGACGGTGAAAAGGAAACTGGCAATTGCCTCATATACAGTGTGAGTTTTCATAAAGTGCACATATGAAAATGAGTGAAACTGGACATAATTTTATCGCTAAGAATAATAATAAAAAAAATATTTTTCGATTTATACCTATTTATATTTTTTCTTTAGTAGTTATGGACCTTGTACCAAGAAAACCTTGTAACTTTTGAACCAGGTGGTTAATCGTGTTGAAACAAATACAGTCATAATACGCAATGTGTAGACAATAACGACGGTATACTATTCACATCCAAAAAAATACCGGTGGCATAAAAATAAGGAACATTTTAGACCAAAACTAAATTACGTTCAATGTTTTTTTAAACATTGTTAAAAAACTCAAGAAAACGTCGTCATTGCCCCTAGTTTTTATTAATTGACGTTAATCTGTATCTAATAAGCTTTAAAACAGCATCAAAACCACACCTGTATCCCAAACAAAACAGCTTTTATGAAGGGCTAAACAAAGACCTTGCCGCCACCACGTGCATCTTTGTTTGAAAATTGCATTATCTATCTCAGGTAAAAAATTTGCTCTTGTCTAATCCTTTGCCACGAATTACTAAACATACACTTGGGCTGCAAGTGCCACTTATTTTTCTGTAAAGGTACGAAAGGTATAAGTAATAAATAAAAAATATCAAGTAGAAATCAGCACGTTTATTTAGTTTCATCAACCTACAATAAAACTTTTAATGTAGCAAGTTTTCAAAATGACTACCACGTTGTTGTAAACACATAGTACTTCGCAGCAAAATCTGTTGCGTTGCTCGTCTTATCATTGTTGGATCTTCCTTTATGGCAATGGCATAGTTTAAAATCTTTTCCTGCAGTTCTGCCTCACTATTGATGGAAGAGTTATATAGCTCAGTGGGGAAACCAACAGACTGGAATGCAGAGGGTCTCGGGTTCGAACCCACGTCGCGCTCCTCTGACTTTCGAAAGTTATACGACATTTCGAAATTATGTGCGTATTGATTGACAATTGATTGCGGGAAACAAAGTGAATGGAGCTCTACGCGCTTTTATGAACAGTCGAAATGTTTCCGAAAAGGCACGTTTGGCTGTTCATAGAGGACTATTAGTGCCCACACTTATGTATGGAAGTGAAAGTTGGGTATGGCAAAAGAAGCATGAGAGCAGAATAAATGCTGTAGAAATGAGAGCGCTGAGAAATATATGTGGTGTGACTCTGAAAGATAGAATAAGGAATAGTGTGATTAGAGAGAGATGCGGCATGAAAGTGGATATAGTGACAAGAATAGAAAAGGGTATGTTAAGCTGGTTTGGGCATGTAGAAAGAATGGACGAGGAAAGACTGACTAAGAAAGTTTATAAAGCTAGTGTGAATGGAACAGTCGCAAGAGAAAGACCTAGGCGAACGTTTTTCGATCAGATCGGAGGCGTTCTGGACAAAGGCCAGGTTAAGAGCACCTTGAACCGACGTGTATGAGGAATGTGATAAAAGGGAATGAAGCCAGAGAATCGTCAGGATCGTAGCAAATGGAAATCCGTAGTCTCTGCCTACCCCTCTGGGAAACAGGCGTGAATCTATGTATGTATGTATGTATGATTGACAATTATCGCCTGCTCCGTGCCTCGGAGAGCACGTTAAGCCGTCGGTCCCGGTTGCCACGAACATCTATGGCAGTCGTTATTGGGAAAGTCAGTACCCTCTAATATCCTGATACCTGTCCAATACACGCGATGGACCGCTTCAACGCGGACCAGATTATTGGGGACACCATCAGAGCGGACAATTTACACATTCCCTTGGTGGACCCGATAACAAGACAGCATTTTATGAACTATTGCACAAGAGTCGTAGGGAAAGTTATTAACAGAAATAAGTAGCAGGAAATGTGGATGCACATATTCTATAATATGATATACCAGCATTTATAGGTAAGATGACTCCATAGGATAAAGTCAACTGCTCTTGTGCAATAGGTCCATTATTATCGCAAATGTTATAGCAATATATGTTAGTACAAGTATTATTAAATGTAGTACTACTTTAAATAGAATAAGAATACATGTATAAAAATTAATAAATAAATCCCCGAACCAAGAGATGAATGAGTGTAAAAGGTCTCTGATCATGTCAGAGGTTGGGCTCAGCACACTGGGATAAAGGGTGCTTTAAAAAAAAATATATCCTGATACTGGTCTAGCCATAAGGTATCGTTAGCCTTCGGGTTGCGGAGGTCAGGTGGCAGCCGCTCCGTGTAAAAACTGATATCCAGTCAAATCCGGTTAGACTAGAAAAGCAAGTGACTTGGGAATAATAAAGGCTAAGGGAGAAGAAGTATACCGTCGTTATTGTCTACACATGCGTATTATGACTGTTTTTGTTTCAACACGATTAACCACCTGGTTCAAAAGTTACAAGGTTTTCTTGGTACAAGGTCTATAACTACTAAAGAAAAATATAAATAGGTATAAATCGAAGAATATTTTTTAAATTTTCTTTTTGTTATTTTAGCCTAGCGATATATTGAAGTCTAGTTTCACTAATTTTCATATGTGCACTTTATGAAGACTCGCACTGTATAGTTAGTTTTAAGAGGCAAGATCCTCAAATGCTGGATATGTTAAATTTCAACGTTCCGGATAGGTATTTATATCGGCGACGAATGCCGCAATTGTTGAGAGTGCCGCGCGCGTGCACCAACTTACTGCAAGAGGCGTCTCTGACGCGCGCACACAAAACCCTCAACCTCGTCGCAGATTAACTAGACCTGTTCTGTTGCACAATGAGTGAATTCACAATGATAACGATATTTATGATTGTTATGGTAAGTTGTTATGGTAAGTAACGTGTTGGTACCTATTTATGTATGTAGTGTGTAATATAGATAGATAATAAAATTATCTATCTATATTACACTAATATCGCATTAAGGTTCCTTGTAATGATAGTGTTGTGTACCTATGTGTATTAAAAAAATAATTTATTAAAAAGAAATACCTACTGTTTTATTTTTATAATTTAAAATTTTCTTGTACTAAAACTTACTTGTTACTTGTCGTAATACAAAATTAAAGTACGCTAGTAGTAGTGTAACAGTTTCAAAATTTTGTAATAAAGTGTAAAATAAATAACACGATAAAATCCGTATATAGTAGTTTAACTTCAACAAAATTAAACATAACAATCGAAATTTCATCGTTTTCTTAAAAAAGTAGGTACCTACTTGTGTCTTAGTAGACAGGCCCTGCCCGAAAGTGACCGACACACGTTGTTAATAGGATCGGCGACACTTACTCCGTTACGGAAACAATGAGTGCACCTGTTCAAGCATAAATAATGAAGAAGACGATAAAGCTCAAAGAAGTTACGCCCACAATGTCTCGTCCAATCATTGTCGGTTGAGTTAGGGGTTTAGAGTTCGCACCGCCCTAACACTCCCCCTTCCCCCCAGTGGTCGGCCACCCCTGAGTGAGCAACGTTATTACATGTCATAATCATTTAGTATCGGTTGATTGCTGGCGCTCATCTACTCAGCTGAAGACATTAACTCCATGTGAGTATTGTGTGCTATATTTCATTAACAGTGTCACGAAAACTTATTGGGCCTTTTAATTTTACAATAGTTTAAAGTGTTGTTTTTTTGTGTTATTGTCATCTTCTTGGTGATAAACAAATAACTTAATACATAAACAACTTAAAATGTAGATCCCGGCAAATACGTACAATTCTACTTCGTTTCCTTTAACACAAACTAAATAATAAAACGTCGCAAAAGGATTTATCCGTAATTTAGTAACTTTTTCAGTGGTGATTTCTTTATAGGTTTCAGATTCAAATTTATAGCACAATATATGTTTATGCTTATGTTCATTTATCTATTAAGTATTTATAATACAACAATGTTGCAACTCCTTAATTTTATAATAATGTATAACGAGTAAATAAATTATGGCAAATGAAACTAAAACATGATGTGCTCTGCTAGCGACCAAAATAATAAATTTTAAACACCCATAAACATATGGATATTTTCTTTGTAAAATCTGTAGGTACCAATATGATTATTTTCATGATATAGAAATGTTTAAAATTTAAAAATAATACTTTTCTATAATTCATAAAAAATTTACGCGCTAACGTATCATATACATATGTACCTATTTATAATTATATTTATTGCTATTAAATACAACGTTCACATATGTACGATAATACATAGTTTTAAACTTTGTCGCAGCGGCACGGAGTAGACCTCCAGTGTAATATCATAATAATATCAGCTGTGTACCTATGAACTGTCCCACTGCTAGGCACAGCGTCTTCTTAGTATAAGAAGTATCAGACCATAATCTCGATGTTTTCCTTCACCGTTAAAGCGAGCGATAATTAACTATTTAATATATGTATAGTCAAAAGTGCATGCCTTGACTTAAAACATTTATAGAAAGCGTTTTGTTCAATATCATTATTTATCCTCTTTCCTGTAATTCAATTAAAAAATGCTATCTCGTTTTACGATTTATCAAAATAGTTCGATAGTTCTGTTCAATCCCACGGACTTAAAATGTTTGTTGATTAATAAAAGTCAAACATTTTGGTTTTGAAGTGGATCAGTTTATATTACTGCAGAATGCTTGAAATCAATGTTGATAAACCATTTCGATGCATTACTTTGATTAATAACTAGCTGACCCGCGCAACTTTGTCTGCTTCACATAAGAGAATTTTCCCCGTTTTTGCAACATTTTTCATTGCTGCTCCGCTCCTATTGGTTGTAGCGTGATGTTATATAGCCTATAGCCTTCCTCGATAAATGGGCTATCCAACACTAAAAAGATTTTTAAATACGGACCAGAAGTTTCTGAGATTAGCGCGTTCAAGCAAACAAACAAACAAACTCTTCAGCTTTATAATTTTATCTATCTATACTAAATATATAGATAAAATTAGTATTTATTTTTGTCTAAGACAAATCTTATGGATCTAGAAAATTATTTACGTCCTTTTACGTTAAAAGCTGTGCTGATAGATCTACCTAATTTAAAATTTAGATTATAATGAGTAAAACACAAGCGCATGGCTGCGGGTGTGTATAAGTATGTACGTATGCGGTTTGCCTCGCGTTACACGGTTAGGTAACATAAGGTAGCTTATAACATAGCTTATAGCATTAGGTACAGATCTATCCAAAATATTAATTTAAGAAGCTCTCTTGAGAGGACCTCAGTTGAAAAAACAAAATAACAGTTCAAGTGTCTGCATAACATTTGTAGATAGCGATTCGTATCAATTTGTAAGGATTGCGACTTATAAGGGTCACACCTAAATTTGCTGAGATGTTCCTACTATAGAAAAATAGTCGTGAGCATCGTTTAAAGCAACTACATAAAAGTTATATAATAGCATCCCAACTGAAATAAGAAGTGCAAGTACACTCACAATCTTTAAAAGAGAGTTCGTAAACGTTACATAGCTAGTCATGATCCCTTCTTTACTTAAGGCATGAATAGTCACCGCAAAACTTCGGTATAGGGTTTAGACCATAGGCACGGTTTTCACCATCTACCGACAAACAAAATTAATGTGAATTGTAATCTGTATTTTTATTGTTAACGATATCGCGGCTTATTTAGCTTAAAACTTTATAAAAATTATCATTTTCAAAATTAACTTTTCTGTTCGGTTGTAATAGTTTCATTGCAATGTATGAGTGTGTTTTATTTGCGTAAACAATTAGTGAAACTGTGAACTTAAAAGTGGTAACGGACATGTTATTTATTATTAACCTTCAACATTATTATGCTTTGTTATATAAGTGACACTTTATCGTGTTTAAATAAGAAATAAATATATTATTAAACCGATAAAATTGAGCCTATTATACAGTAAAATGCAAAGCATATATTAGCATCACAAGAGTAAAGCATAGATCCTAAATGCAGCACTGTTTATTACGTATTTTTTTAATCAATATTATTATGCCATGTGTTGCTGCCTAGACTTGTTTTGAATGGATAGCTTAATTGGGTGAAGGGTGAGGCGCAGAAGAACTTCGTGCATATAAGTACCTATTGTAAATTTCAGCAAAGACTACGGTATCATTGATTGTCTTTATCAATTGCCACCAATAACACTACATACCTGAGGCATTATTCGCTTAAATTATGTGTTTTCAATTGAATTGAATAATTGGCAAACTATAAAATAAGGTTAATCTGTCTTCTTATAATAAAAATAACAATCATCCACAACAATTTATTTATTTTTATTTATTTTGTTAAGGTTTACCAACAGTTGTTACAGATATAATACAGATAGGAACATACAAGTATTTGTGTCTTAAATCTAACTACACAACCAATTATAGGTGTTTAACTATGGAAAAAAAAAAGATGTTTGCATGTGATGGTTACCACATGCAAACATCTTTTTTTTATTATATATATGTATTTAAATTTTAGATAGTATATTATATACTTAGTTATTATTTATATAAACTAGCAGTCGCCGAGTGCTCGAAATTCGACGAAAGTTTGCCTGTAAGATATTGCTGATATATTATGTCATTATAATTATATTGATGTATGTAAACATAGTTACGCGCTTCGACTGCGTGTGTCAAATGCATGGTTGTGTGCGTGTAGTGTTTTTCGATTAGTTTAATGTATTTCTAATACATATTTTATATAAATATTAGGATTCGCCCCTCCTTCTCCATATAAACTTTAACTGTGCTAAATTTCATACTCCTCCGTCCGCGCAATTTTCGTAAAAAGGGATACAAAGTTTTTGCTTCAAGTATTAATATATATGTATATGATTAATATGTTCAGGTTAACTAATAAAAGGCGCTCATAGCAAGTTGCACTCACTAATCGGTAAACGATTAGCGAGGTTCAGCAACGTTCGGTGCGGTCAGTCTTTAGATGGGTGACCGCTTAATGGTATTTCATCTGAGCGTCTACATGTTTCGGAGGGCACGTAAAAGTCGGTTCCAGTTGTTGTCAAATTGACAGCAATCGTTAAGCCATGTCAGAGGTCTACGGGCGGCTTGAACAACTTTTGACAACAGGTTGGCCACTAACCACGCGGAAAGAAAAGAAGAGCTAATAAAAACCCGGAATGCTTCTTGCAAAACTGCTTTCTAAACATTTTTTTGCCGATAACTCTTTTTAGGTTTGTTACAAGATATTACCAATGTTTCATCGCAATTTGATGAACGGCATAGTACCTAACACAAACGCTACAATAAGACAAGACAAACGAACAAAAAGACTGTTTAAATATTTAGAATGAAATATTATGATTTAATAGTTATTATCCTTAGAATTGGAATTTTTATATATACCTACAAATTTTTTGTGATCATGTTTTTATGTCTGACGATATGGTTTTATCGCTAGATAAAGACAATATCATAACCATTATTGTATGTGGTAACATTATTATATTTTAAATTCACCGGTGCCTGAATGTGCCACATACTCGTATTGCGTTCAGCAGTTAGAAATACAACAATTACAATTTCTGTCAAGCTATTCACGTTGATTCTAATGTGGATTTGCTCTTCGATATTATTTTTGATAAGATTGTTAAGAACTTTTATGTATTAAGTTATTTTTAAGCATTGCCCATGCTAAAATTAAAAGAGTCTGCCCACTACACCGTCTCATACCATGACCGTGCTAGGAACGTATCAGACACGAAAAGCAACACGATAAGCCATGCTATATGAACTGCTGGTCGGTCACGGAACGTTCTAGTGGACATAGTCTTATGCATTTCCTTACAAAGAATATTTTTTTGCCCGACACGTTCCTAACACGGTCATTGTATGAGACGGGGTAGTAGGCAGACTCCTTAAATGCATATTATAAACGAGGCTAGGGCCCTAGGAGGTAAATACTCTCAATAAATACCAAATTATTATATATATATATATATATACATATATATTTAAATATATATGAAGCAAAACTTGTACCTATCTGCGAGCTCGAAAAACCACCGTCGGTAACACTAACGAAGCTTATACATGATTCTACGTCAGGGTTAAAATTTGTCTTCACTGTTAATGCTTTAGTGGTATATTTATTTATCTTTGGAAGACTAACAGCACATACAACTTTCGAATTAAACACAATAAGACACAAAGAGCCAATTACAGGTCTTCACGAATAAGTAATAAAATACATAATCAGACATGTGAACATAAAGGTTACATATTTAACATCACACAATATTTAAACTAAACATCAAGTAAAAGCTATGCTTTAAGAAAGAATTAAGACTAAGCACCCGTCTCAGTGGTTCCAGTTTACAGTTGAATATATCAACGTTACACTGCCAGCTCGCGACATAAACACATTTTGCCGGTAATTGGTTGACACTAGAGGTAAATGAATGGGATTGTAATGTCTTGTAACTTTACCAGACACATTAAAAGCTAATTTGGACAAAAGATCCAGGCAGTCAACGCTGCTATTCAGTATGTTGAATATATAAGTGATATCGGCTATCTCTCTACGTGTTACTAGAGGAAGCATGTGAAATTTAGCACATAGTTTTAGATAGTTGTCCGAACTGTAATCAAGTTTTAATCGGTAGCATAAATCTTTACTTCCTTACTAATATTATAAATGCGAAAGTAACTCTATCTGTCTGTCTGTTTGTCTGTTGCGCTTTCACGCCTAAACCACTGAAACGTTTTTCATGAAATTTAGTAGAGAGATAGACTAGACCTTAGGAAAGGACATAGGCTACCTTTTGTTGTTAAAAAAGGCATGCTGGGGTGGAAATAAGGGATGAAAGATTGTATGGGAATTCGTCATTATCGCTTCTAAACCACAACCGATTTTTATGAAATTTGGTACAGAAATAGATTAGAACTTGGGAAAGGACATAGGTTACCTTTTGTTGTAAAATGTGTTCAAAGGGGTGGAAATAAGGGATGAAAGGTTGTATGGGAATTCGTCATTATAGCTTCTAAGCCACAACCGATTTTGGTAAAATTTGGTATAGAGATAGATTAGACTTTAGGAAAGGGCATAGATTACCTTTTGTTGTAAAAAAGGTCATGAAGGGGTGGAAATAAGGGATGAAAGGTTGTATGGGAATTCGTCATTATAGCTTCTAAGCCACAACCGATTTTGGTAAAATTTGGTATAGAGATAGATTAGACTTTAGGAAAGGGCATAGGTTACCTTTTGTTGTAAAAAAGGTCATGAAGGGGTGGAAATAAGGGATGAAAGGTTGTATGGGAATTCGTCATTATAGCTTCTAAGCCACAACCGATTTTGGTAAAATTTGGTATAGAGATAGATTAGACTTTAGGAAAGGGCATAGGTTACCTTTTGTTGTAAAAAAGGTCATGAAGGGGTGGAAATAAGGGATGAAAGGTTGTATGGGATTCGTCATTATCGATTCTAAACCACAACCGATTTTGATTAAATTTGGTACAGAGATAGATTAGACCTTGGGAAAGGACATAGGTTATCTTTTATTGTAAAAAAAGGGTATGAAAGGGTTGAAATAAAGAATGAAAGTTTGCATGGTAATTCGTCATTATTGCGCCTAAACTACTGAAACGTTTTTGATAAAATTAGGTACAGACATAGGCTATAACTTGGGAAAGGACATAGTTATCATATGTTGTAAAAAAGGGCATAAAAGGGTTGAAATATTGAAGATAAAACCATCTGACTTTGTATTTAGGCACTTGATAAGAAGGCAATGAGTAAACATTTGTTCCAGCGATTTTGGAATTTCGACGTATATGGGGATGAAATAGGCGACGAAAGTTCGTGTGAAAGCCCAAACAAATCTATCTATTTTTACAATAAGTATATTTATCGGAGACACTGTATAATTAGTAAAAATGCTATCTTAATATATAGGATGTCCGGGAATTAAAGGATAACCTTGAAATGTCTTATAGTAGAACTGATGGCCATTCCGAAAAATTTTTGCAAAAAATCTATCCTAACTCCTACCTGACATATGTTTTTTTTTAAATTACCTTAATATTTAACTTTCTTGTACACTACGACCATAAATGAATGAATTCCATCGGTTTTTTGTTGTTTTATTATTAAACACTAATTATGCTAATAGATAGACAGTCAAAAATACGACTAGCCACTGCACGTTCTTAATTATTATTTTTTTATTTCTTTTTCATATTTTGGCCATCAGTTCTACTATAAGACAGTTCAAGGTTATCCATTAATCACCGTACATCCTGTATATAAGTCGCGCGAGCGCGGGTCACGCCAAGTACACAATGATGCGGCGGCGCGATGCAGCGCAACGTAGTGAGGGAGTCTGTAAGATTAGCAAAAGCGGTGAGCGCAGAAAAATGTTGCAGCAGTGTAAGCTGTTGGTTTGGAATGAATGTACGATGTCCCATAAAAGAGCAATCGAGGCACTATACCGCATCATGAAAGATATCAAGAGCTACTAGGGTATCATGGGAGGGATGGTGGTACTTTTAGCTGGTGACTTTAGACAGACCCTGCCAATTATTACTAGGGGTACACCGGCAAATGAAATTAATTCCTGTTTGAAGGCGTCTGTATCTACACGTAAAAATGTTTTGTATGACTACAAATATGGCACTAAAACTACACGATTCTCCCCCAGGGCAATATGTGGCTGCTGTTCTAAAAGTCGGAGAAGATTGTATGCTAACAGACAGTATCAGCATTCTGTCAAACTGCCCATAACACAGATGATTTAAATAATAATGTCTATTCAGATCTACAAATAAGTATGAGCAATCGAGAATGGTTGTGTGACAGGTTAATTTTGGCGCCGTCAAATGAGACAGTAGGCCAGATAATCGAACAAATTATGACAGATGTTGAGGAGATGTTGTCGTGTACCTCTCAGTAGACAATATTATGGACACTGAACAAGTGACATCGTATCCTATAGAGTTTCTTAGCTCTTTAGAATTATCAGGAGTGCCTAACCATAAGTTAAGGCTGAAAGTTGGTATTCCAGTTCTGTTAATAAGAAATCTTGACACACCAAGACTATGTAATGGTACACGGCAACAAATTACTCATCTAGGACGCAATATAATAAAAGCTATAATCATGACTAGAATGGCAAATGGAGAAAATGTTTTAATTCCCCGTATTCCGATAATTCCGACCGATTTGCCATTTCAGTTTAAAAGAGTGCAAATTGTCCTTAAAGCAGCAATTACGATAATAATAAACAAAACTGTTTTCCATGGGCATCTCTATGTGGCGTGCTCACGAGTATCAAACCCGCAAAATCTTTATGATTTAGCATAGGATGGAAAAACAAGAACGTAGCTTATAAAAATGTGTTAAAATAAGCTATTTGAAGTAAACAGCATTTATATCAGAATTATATACATGAAATATTTCTTAAAAAGTTAAAAATGCTGCCCAAAGTAACTACTTCACACGGACGAAGTCGCGGGCAAAAGCTAGTATTTAATAAATTTATTTTGTATATTTTCAATGCGGGATATGTAGGTGACATACCTAGGATTCCATACTTGACTAGTGTATTCTAATATGCTGCGTACAAAAGTGGAGTATAAGATCTTGAAGATTTTAACCTGAGTGAAGCTATATGACGTCCGCATGACAAATCCCAATCCTTGTAAAGCCTTACTTGTAATCTGTTTTATATGGTCCTGAAAAAGCAATTTTAGTCTTGAATAACTTCCAAGGTCTCGTATTATAGAACATCTTTGAAGTGGCATTCCATTTAAAAATATTCAGACGGTATTATATTCATTTTCCTGATGAACGACATGACGATACCCATAACGCAGATCGTGCATCGTTTGTCTTTACCAATATTAAAGCTCGTGATGTTTAGTAAAAACTTTTACTATACCATAAAACTTGTATGATACGGATATGTTCGTGCGAAAGATGTATTTTTTATAATTGTGTTATTGTTTTGGTGTCTTTGATTTAAACCAATAATGTTCATGCAAATTATAATAAATTAAAGCTTCGTGAACAGAAGTCACTCTAATTAGCCAGTTTATGTTAATAATATAAATAAATATATAACATCAAACCGAAGGTAACGAAAACTATATCTAACACGATTTTCGCCGTTGGATATGTCTACTGGATAAGTGCTGCCAAGTGCTGCATGATTGTATGTAGGTAACTGGCATTGCAGCGCTTAATATTTTAAAATGTCTTTACTGCTGTACAATTAAGCCAATATCGAATTCATCTGAGCTAACTGGCGCTAAGAGAAGGAGAGTTGGATCCATTTGCATGTACAAAAAATATCTTTCGTTTCTAAAACTCATAAAATGTCTGGAAACTTGGCTCGACGACCGAAATTCTTTATTTAGTCAATGAAAATATAAATTATCAACAAAGAAGTCTATGTTTATCAAGTTAACTACGCGATTTGTTGTGATTGTTACCAATCTTACCTAACCTACAATAACGCGAGCAGTGTGTGCGCGGGCACTCTAGTAGTATTGATATAGGTACTTACTAGTAGATTGTGCCTGCGGCGTGGTTTATACCAAACACGTCACATATTGAAATTGACATATCGCCGACGACACAATGCACACGGGGGCCACAGTCGTATATGTATATGCACATTTTATTTTTCATTGTCACTATATCTATTTTTAAATATTAGTTTCAGTTATAAAGTAGGTAAATAAATAAATGCTTATTGTTTTACGAGGCCATTTCTTCATCGTACCTACCATTCTTTACCTGAAGAAATTTCATGTAGATGCCAAACCAATTTCAACGACTCGTATGTTTATTTTCTACTTTTTGAAACATCTTTTTGGGATCTAGTTTCTAAGAAATGATCACAAGCGTACCTATCATGGGTGATTATTACTGCATTTATAAAAACTAATTCTCTAAATTTAAGGTTGGTCAAAGATAATAAGAGTAACACACATGTTAAGTGTTATTTGAACCTATCTCTTTAAGCCTATTTCAGCGTACAAAATTATTATTTTCAAAGTAGAATAGTAATAGATAATTCCTCCAACAATTATTTCTTTGAGTAGACATAATTAGGTATACTATTGCGCGATTACTCAAGTGTGAAATGTGGGCAGCTTAGCGGAACTAATTTATTTGTCAAAAACATAAGGAACTGGACGTGCAGAATAGTCTATCAACAATTTCCAAAGATTTATAAAAAGTAATATTATAATACTTTTGGTGCACAGTAGCTTTCTGTAAGTGCCCGCAAGTGATATAGGTGCTCCATGTTTGTGTATACTCTAAGACTATCATAGTCAGGCCATTTAAAATGCAAATCATGAGTAAGAATATTTCATAATAGGCTAGCGGTTGATATGATTGGGGACAAGTTCGTAGTGCAAATGTCACAAAAAGGCACACGTGCCATCGACACGCGAGTTACGAGGGGTATTGATAATTATACCATTTAATAATGCCGGCAATATGTTTGTATGAACTCCGCGACGATTGACTGTTCGCCCCTAATTTAAAGGCGGTCGAGTTAATTGTTTTATAAATAAGTATCTACTTACCTAGGGTTTAATGTCACTTCGTACATTTAATCTGTAAAAATTAAACAGTCTCATCTAAGTATACTTAAACAGTTTATTGCGGGTCATCATAAAATTAAAGATAGGTAGAAATCTATGTTTTTTATAAATCTAGCAGCAGTTCAATTCTACTTATACCTAGAACATATACCTAGTATAAGTACCTAACCTTTGTGAAAGAAAATAAATAAACTTTATTATTATTACTTATATGTAAATAATTAATTCACCACTATCCGTCTAGCATCAAAATGGAAATAAGATTACAGAGTAGTTAAGTTTGCGTCAATGAGATTAAGCATTATTTCTTCAACCATTTTCATCATTGTACCTAATACTGCCAGCATCAATATTATTGCCAAATACCTACTTATCATATTAGGTATACGCCTGTATATCTCCGAATGGAAGGCAAAGGTGCATTATCGACTAATATAATTTTACGACTTAAGAATAAATCTTACAACGACTTAAGCAATTTATTGCTTTCCATATGATAAAGATTTAATCAGTGCATCATTAACACTTAATACTTACAGAACATTACACATGTTATGACAGATAAATTATTTGATACAAGATTAGAGAGATACGTATCAAGCCGGTACGTGTGTAAAATACGAAAGTCAAAAGTTAACCAAGATTATGGAAGTAATTTGTGACCGGAAGTCCACAGTCAAAACTTGTAGTAAGCGTTTACCATTGTAGATAGTTATTAAATCGGTCCCCCGTTATTTTCACCGCACATACGGTATAATTGTAACTTGTACACGTCACGCCATAATTACAAAAACATGTCAGTGTTTTGCCGATAGTTAGTTCACTCACTGATCCAAAAGGACGAAAGGAGGCATGCTTATACTCCCTAGCCCTCCCCCCTTTTAATGTCAAGTGTTTCAGTTATATAATATAGTTTCAAGGATTGTGTAGCGCGGGAACCGCCATCCTGTCTAGTCATTACGGTTTTTATAAAACAGTGATTTATAATAGAAACTTAATTATGCATTCCGTTCCACAATTTTATTAGTAGGTACAGAGACAAAGTACCATAATGACAGATTTCCATTGCAGCAATCGTGAATTGCAGCATTTAAATTGCAGTGCAGTGACTGCCTCTGTTGAATAAGTTATTTATTTTTACTTATAATATTGTTTTAGGTTTCACGAATGTTATACATTGAAATTAAACTGCAATACATGGATTTAAGCGCGGTTTGTTAAAAAGAGCACGATGCTTATGTCCTTTATAAACTTTTAAAGCTATTTACATTCATATTTACAAATTTGCCGCGGATTCGGTTGCTCTTCAAGACAGCCAATAATTATCATCTATGCAGTATGTGTGCCTATTTAGTTTAATTCTTTGATTGGTTTCTGCTAAGCATAAAAACATAAACGCGTACAGCTATAATATTATAAAAGGATTGTGTCAGTTACATTTAAGATCGATTACATGACCAATATTTAATATTAATAGATAACACAAGTAAATCATAATTATATGTCACTACCAAACCACAGTTTTGCAAGATTTTCTGTTTAAAGTCTTTGCAACTTTCCTCCTTGTTATTATTAAATGTTCAAATAAATCAAATCAAATACTTTTTAGATTCGTTTTGCATTAGAACATTGTAAGACACGAAATATTTTTAAAATATACAGCGAATCATTAAGAATCAGCTTTAATTTAAATTCGAAAAGGACACTATGGAGGTATATTTACACTAACGCCCTACGTTTCAGCAGCCGTGGTCACGGAGACACTAATCTCGAGACCATGGCTGTTGAAAATATACTGAAATATTGCAAAATATGTATACCAAGTTGTAATAGTTTAAAAGATATTTAGATTGCCATTAATTTTTCGCTGAAAGTATGTATGTATGTCTCACACCTGAAACTACTTTTAAGTATAATATCTACATGCCATATTTTAATTTTACAGCTATTCTGATACAAATGTACAAGAAAGGCTACCTGGATTTATACAGGAAACTTCCCCTTACCGCAACCCCATGTGAATTAGAACATATGGGGCTAAACATTACGGTTTCTAATCACACTACTGGTTCGAAGTATGAAGGAAAGTTCTTATTAAATAACAGTTGGTACATAAACACATTAAAGAGTATGTATGTACATACTTGTACATGCTATTGTTACCTTTATACGTAATATAAATATAAAATGTAAACTTAAAAAACCTTCCGAATAATGTGGCATATCTAAAACTAAAGGTTAACAACTTGCAAGAAATGGCTAAGTTGAAGTCTGGACCTATTCTTAGACACGAAAATTAAATAATGCACGTACGTATTACGCTTCCATTTTGTCAACTAATTCTGGGTGCCACAAAACACGACAACACTAATTTAATAGGGACTGTTGATCACAGTATCACAGTAAATTAGCTTAGCTGGACTGTTGAATTAGGAGTTATGAGAAACTTTCAGTAGAGAAGAAAACATTTGCTGACATGAGAAAAGTCAATAACACTTTACAAACCTCGGTGTCATTAATAGGCCTTTAGAAACTTTAGCTGCAATTTTTCGCTTGCAAATTTAACATATCGATAATATAGACAGACCGTCAATTACTACAAATTGCGGACTGCCATTCGCGGGGTAGCGGGACGCAGGGTACGGCTGGACGTCAAGGGGTGGACGGTAGTTAGGTATCAATACATAATAATATAACAATAATTTGTGTGACTGAGAAATCATTGTTTTGAGTTTTGCGTGTTCCTTCATATCTTTTGATTTTAACTATAGTAAAGCATGACACGAAAACATTTTTACGATTAATTATCTATTATAATTAATATAAAATAATAAAACAAGTCAAGTCATACTGATAAGTGATAACACTGATAACCCTATTCTAAATCTGTAATGAGGATCCCTGACGTAGTTAGTAGATACTTTTAGAAAATGTTATATAAATTTGGTCAGCTTCCGTGTAAGTTTGTCTTTAGGTTACGGAATAACACACAATACAGAAATCTATTATTCTTAGGGCTGCACAAGTATAACCAACAATCTAGACATCCTAGATTCGATTAGCTCGTTCAGTAGCAAAGCTCACCTATTAAAACAACTGCTGAGTTTTTATTATGATATCTGACTTCTTGACACTGCACATGAGCGCTCTCCTGTGTTACGAGATACCCTGTTTTACATATTTAAGCAATTGATAGCACAATAGATGAGAGATCGGACTTGCGATCTCGAGGTCGTGGATTCTAATGCCACCCATTACATTACCGATGTGCACTACTAACACAAGTATTTAATTATAGCTGGAGGAACACTTGTAACTTGTGATCCAAATTACTGGTAATTTATTGAAAATAATAACCTTATTAAATATTGTCAAAATAGTACTGTAACTCCTCGTAAACAGGAAACTAAGAGAACAAAATATAACACTGGCGCTCTCAAAATAAGATACACTGTATGATAAGTAATGAAGTATAATATTTATATAAACTATTGTCCGCCATACAAATTTACAATATACGAACGTTTTCTTCTTGTAGGTACTCTTATATACGTTGCTCAATAACTACCTAACAATAAAAGAAAATCGGTTGGGAAACAGTTGAAGAATGTACTAAACTGTTATGTCTTGGTAATATTTATACAGATTAGTAATGTAGAGGTGGTAGAGTGCAGTCTTCGTTACAATAACGTGCTACAATATATATTTCATGGATCTGATGATAATATGGTAATGTTCAAAAAGTTCTATCAAAAGCTCATTTATCCGCCCTGACATCTGAACTTTTCTTTTATATTTTACCACCCGATGTCGCACCGGGGCCTTCGCATTTGAATAATCAATCGATTATTAATGCCTACCGCCAGAGTGACGTAGCAATATCCTTTCAAACTTAAAAATATTCTTAAAAGGGTCCATATTGTAATTTGCACGCAATTTGATTAACTTATTGTATTATAATAATATATTGATTTATGTTTAAAATTTTACTTTGTAATATATTCTTTACCCTTTGTGCGAGACGTCACTGCTTTTGAATATGTAGTTTGGCTGCGTTGTAGGTCCCCTGGTAAGAGTGCACGTTTATGTTTTCGGCAGATCGTAAGGTCCCAGATCCGTATCCTGAGTAAGGCAGTGTTATGTATTATCCCTAAGTAAATGTTAGTAATAGCGCATAGTTTGGAAATGTTTTTCTTAGACAATATAGGTACCTCGGTTCTCAACACGTTACGTGGAATTTCAAACGAAGCTAGTTAAAAAGGAGTATATAGCTATAAGATACATAGTCATCATGTGTATTTTATTTCGTGTAGCACCAAAAATGTGATATTTATTTTTATTTATATACATTATAAATTAAGATTTGTTGTTGAGGATTCGCAGTGGTATAAAGAATATTAATCAACAACATACCTAGAAGTAAAAATTGTATGTGATGTCACTATTGTGGAATGTAAGTAGGGTAACTTTGATTTAAACATTAGCCGTGCTGTCATTTACAAGATTACCTCAAGTTTTCTTTCCAAAATTTTCCGCTGTGCAATTCACCTGCAACTCTTACTTAAATAGTATAACTAAATTAGACGGTACGGTGTAATAGAATCACATACCAGTTATAAATTTACTGGGAAAATTGAGCTGTTCTATAGGAAGCACAGCAATAATAGATGAGTAGTTACTAAGGTTACTGTTGTAGTGATATTTAGGATCGAGAAGTGAGTTTGATAATGAGATTTTACAGGACATGTGAGTAGGTAACTAGTACTTACAATGGTAATACTACCATTGTAAGTACTAGTCAATAGCGGTAATTATACAATTACCGCTATTTATAAATTATATATGCTACTATTTTATCATATACTTACCAAAACCTCATACACAGCTTGTACAGAATCTATTCTTCTCCTTAGCCTTTATTATTCCCAAGTCACTTGGAGTCGGCTTTTCTGGTCTAACCGGATTTGACTGGATATAAGTTTTTACACGGAGCGGCTGCCACCTGACCTTCGCAATCTGAAGGCGAACGATACCTGAAGGCTAGACCAGTGTCAGGATATTATAGGGCACTGACTTCCCAATAACGACTGCCACAGATGTTCATGGCAGCCGGGACCAACGGCTTAACGTGCGCTTCGAGGCACGGAACAGGCGATAATTGTCAAACAATACGCATATAATTTCGAAAAGTCAAATAACTTCTGAAAGTCAGAGGTGCGCGACGTGGGTTCGAATCCGAGACTCTCTGCATTGCAGTTTGTTGGTCTCCCCACTGAGCTGTCGCTGATTGTACAGAATCTATTATAGAATACTATTTTAGGTAGTTTGTCCCAATGTTTAGTAATTAAATGTGTAAATGTTACCGTCGATTCTATTACATAGTTTCTGAAACAACTACATAGAGGTAAACGTACTTATATTAAAATAATTTATCTATGTACATTGCCCCTACCATATGACAAAGCTACTATAATATATAAAAATTAAATAGATATGTTGTAGATGCCTATTGTTGAAAGTCCACCGCATACCTTCGTCGGTAGTCGATTACCTACCATTAGCATCACGCAATGTATCACGTTACATGTTATTATGACCTTTGTTGAAGTATTGATTGATTGTGTAGACGTAATGGAGGCGAGCGCCGGCAAGCCGGAGACTTTGTGCCGCGTGTGCGGGGACAAAGCTTCGGGAAAACATTATGGAGTGTCATCGTGCGACGGCTGTAGGGGCTTCTTTAAAAGGAGCATCCGACGGTTACGTATTGTTTTAAATGCCAATTATATCCTTAAATATTTGCATATTTGGTAGGTATAGGTATATCAAATAGATATTTAATGTACCTGCTACAGGACAACAGTAACTACAAACATTCAAACAATAGATAAAAAGAACACGTCGTCTTAGTACAGTTATTTAAGGATGATACAATTTTTGGCGATCGATCCTAGAACACTTTAAGTGTCCAGGTAACCACTGCACCATCCGTGCAGACGATTAGTGCAGTCAGGTTTTTCTTGTTATTGAGAAGTATCCTTGTTATTAACTAATATAAGTTCCCTAACAGAACTAGCAAGTCTGTATGAAAGAAGTTTCTTCATTCCCTGTCATTATTTGTTGTATGCTGCATTTGCAGCTTCTTGCTTATCAATAATGTACCGATACACAAAGATCCTATACTTACGATTTGTTCATTATACCCGTTAAAATTTCTTGTAACAGTATTTTATCTTTTTCATTAACAGTAATTTGGATTATGTTTGCAAAGAGAATGGGCGATGCGTCGTCGACGTGACTAGGCGCAACCAATGCCAAGCATGCCGCTTTTCAAAGTGTCTTCGCGTCAATATGAAAAAGGATGGTAAGTTCGTGTAATTGTTTTATTATTTACTTTCGACGGCATATTTTTGTAATCAAACTATATCTTTCTACTTCAAATGGTAGTGAGACTATATATCTTTTTACACTATTAAGGTGGCAAATAAGCTGACGGTTCGATTAACCTATAAGCGCTTACAATACCATCTGTCACTCGCGGGTGGAAATCTCTTCAAAAGGAGTTTTGTTCCTTAGCTAAAAGCACAGAGCGACTTTAATGAACTAGGCCAAATCAATGTAAGACGGGTGTGGCTTGGCTATGATATGTGTGTAGCGCTAGGTATTTCGTCTGTATGGCTGCTTTAGTTTAAGTGAAGATCATCCGATCACTTCACATGGGATTCCACTTAAACTTTCATTCAGCCCTATCTCTGTAAGAGTAACCGCGGCCTTCACTATGGCGGCAGCAGGTGCGTTAAGGCGCGCGGCGGCGGCGGCTCGGATCCGCAAGAATACTTTCCTCACGGATCCGCTCCGCCGCCTCCTTCCGCGAGATAACGTCCTCGCAGAAGGATGCGACCGCTATCCAGTTCCTCTCGCTGTCGACCATGGCTTTGATCACGGCCAGCAGCGAGAGGTCGACACCCTCAACGTCGATGAGTTCACGGCGCTGTAACAGTATACCTAGCTTAATAGCAATATAATTATAATCTTATTTTACAAAATATTGTTGGGACACTATATACAGTGATAGTTATAATGTATAGATGTCGCTTTTGTAGATAAATTTATACAGTTTCAACAGATGAATGCCTCGATAGTGTTAAATGCATACCTACGGCCTCTAGTTGTTTCCCGTTCCTGGCAAAGCATTATTGGGTTTCTGGCCGGCCTAGCCTGGTAGTTAGGCCCTATTACGTGGGACTAAAATTATAGCTGGCCAATTAATGTGGGTGTTGATTTACCTACATAGTTGCGTCACTATATAGGCGTGTGTCAATCTTTGTATAAATCTTTGTGGTAGGATTTAGGGAGATGACCCACAGATTAAGTATTCTCAAACGACGACTTATCTGAGTTGTTGGTTCATTTGTAAGTAACACTATGTAAAATACAAAACGCATCTTTAAGTAAATAGTCTCTTGTTATTACTCAAAACTGACTGTATACACTGAGGTTAATGTATGTAGTAAGTTTCTAATTTAGTGAATTTCTCGTCAGATTTTTGAGTTGATTTCAATTAACTGATAATGTTCCACGCAGATAGCAAGTCAGGTGCTGCCAGGCTACGACCAACTCAAAAATTAAAGTGCTTTATTACTGGTGTTGCCTTGTAAATATCATAAACTGTATATAGAATTGTGTATCACTTTCATAAAAATAAATCACTAGTGAATATTAAGGTTAACTAAGCTATACTATGGATATACATTTACGTTTTCCTGTTGCCATATTTATATCACCCATTAGTCGACATATTTTAAAGTGAAACGCCATAATTGGAATGGCTTAGATTATCTGATACTCATAACACGCAAATATCAGATGATTTAAAATATAAAAATGGAATTAAACTATATTTAATGGTAATCAATAGTGAACACGGCCAAGCACTCGTCTCAATAAAGTATTTATCCAGGGCGGCTCCTTCGCAGCAAGTCTTTTCCATTAGGAAACATCTCAAGTATTTGCGGTAGACAAGTGTCAGTAAGTGGTGAGCGAGAAAAAATGCGGGGCCCTAACCGACGAGGTCTCGCCTTCCCTTTCATGTCTCGAACAGGTTGACGTTCACACGAAGTCAATAACATCTAAACGTTAATGTACTGAACATGAAATATAGTGTTATTGATTAAAGTATAGAGCTGTCTTTTATTATTTCGTTGGTGAAAATGACGTGCGGTTATTTTACTCTAAGCTTTGAGTTAAGCCTAAGCATATAACTCTATTGAACAATACATTTATTACTGTAATGTGTGTTAGTTCATACATTAATAAAATAACATTCAAAATGATCTCCATTGACTTTAATACAGTCATTTAAACGCTGAGGCCAGTTATCAATAGACACACGCACTCCCTCCATGGGAAAATTCTTCACTGCCGATTTTATAGATTGTTTTAGGGGCTCCAAAATATAGGTAATGGCGTTTGGAGCATCCCATACTCTCTAAAACTGACCATAAATCATAATCCAGCGGATTAAGATCGGGATTAGATGACGGCCAGTCTTCAGCTCTGATGAAGTACGAAACGTTCGTTTTCAACCTCGTTTGGGGGGGATCGAGCCGGATTAGGATTTATGACCCGGTGCTGAGTCTTACTGAAAGGACCATTTATGGTTATGGAACATGGTGTTGTTAAAAGGCTTAACCGCCTTCTCAAGAATCAAATCTTGATACACTTGTGTCGATGTTTTGACACCTTTTTTACAAAAATATGGCTCAGTCACTCCTTGATAGCTAACATCCCACCAAACCATCACTGAAGTCGGATAATGTCCACATTGTACTCTGCTGACTAATTGGGAAGCTTCTATAGAGCTTTGAGCATAGGTTCGGTCATTCTGCTTGATAAATCATTGCTCAATAGTTGAAATTTTATCGTCAGTAAATAAATAAATTCTGTGACCTCCCTTTGCGTACTGCTTAAGAAGTTGTTTTGATTTGACCACCCTTTTCATTTTTAAATTATCAGTTAAATTATGGCCAGTGCGTCGCTTAGAGGCCACATGTCTTAAGTCATCTTTTAAAATATGCGACATGGTTCCAGGTGCTATATTTATTACCCGAAATAAAATCTTTGGCTTCCGGACAGAATTTCATCAAATTCTTTCCTTCACTGCTTTGATCGCCTTTTTTGTACGAATACTACATGGACGGCCAAATCTTTTTGTGACACAAACATTGGAGGTTTCATTGTACCTATCAATAGCCCGATACACAAACATTTGACTAATACCAAGCGGATGGAGAGTTACAGAAATTGCATTAGGATCCATACCTACTTAGTGTAATTCTATCACAGCAATTCCTCTTTATCACCCCACTCCATTTTTATATCACAAATATATTTAACACCGATTGGCGCGAAAATGAAAAATTACAATTAATATTCATATAAGAATGACATTTTCCAAATTCAAATGTAATATTATGTTTGTTTTTATTGTGATAGTGTTTATGGCCAGACTAGGAATATACCGAAGGCACACAAATAACTGAGTCATTTTCTTTTCGTAGAATTATTTTGGTCTACCCTTGACGACTACAACTGGTTTGATGTTAACAACCTACTTTTAAATGGGAGCAAGACCAGATGTATCCGATTTTTTACTCCAAATGTCAAACAAGTGAAGACATCTATAAAAATTACCTTTACCTTGTTCATACCAACCAATTTCTAGGGATTACACTAGATTTAAAGCTGCAGCGGAGCCCACAAACTAGTAAGTTGTCGAATAGGCTCAGCTCTGCAGAGTACGCAGTCAGAAAAATTCGCCAACTTACTGACATAGATACCGCTAGGCTAGTTTATCATAGCTACTTTTACAGTGTAATGTCGTATGGTATGCTATTGTGGGGGAATACTGCCGACATTCAAACTATCTTCGTACTGTAGAAAAGTGCTAGTCGAGCAATTTACAACATGACAACGAGGGATACATTAAGAAATAAATTTAAGGAAATAAATATATTAACAGTAGCCAGCCAATACATATATGAAAATGTAATTTATGTATATAAGAACATTGATTTATACTATAAGAAAGGCGACATACATAATATAAATACAAGAAACAAAAACAGATTACTAGAACCGGCTTCAAAAAATTAATAAGTCGTTTAAAGGTCAATGTGTGCGCTTTTACAATAAACTAAATGACATTCAAAATCTAAGTTTTAATAAATTTAAAAAGTCACTGAATTTGTAGAAGATGAAAATGCTTCGGATTGAGTTGCTTCCACTCACAGGTTATTTTTAATCATATTATTAAGTTAACTGTAATATTAGTTGCTGTGACTATTATTTCATTTATTATTAAAATGTATCTTAGATGAAACACATTTTTCCGTATTAAATCTTATTGAAATAAATAACTGTAACAACTACACACAGCAGCTCATATAAGGAAAATAATATACCTAACATTGAATTGTATTGATGTAAACATTTGGCGGTTGAAAAGAGTGGCCATGAGTTTCTTGCCTGCTTCTTCTCATGAAAGCTCTACTCCTCGAATAGGCTTTTTTCAATGCTAAATTTTTATATCCTTCTTTTTTTGTTTTTTTTTTGTTAATGTAATAGTGAATTGACGTGTCCAAGAATTGTTTGCACATTTTTATGGCAATAAAGATTTTTGACTTTGACGAGGCAATTACGTTGACATATACAGAATAGAAAATCTTAACGTTTTTAAATAACTTTTGAAGTATTTAACTTACTACATGTGTAGTAGAGTACAGACCAATAGTTGATAGACAAGTCCAGACAAATTTTAATGTAACATACTACAACTGACTTCTTCTCTCTTAGCTTTTATTATTCCCAAGTCACTTGGGGTCGGCTTTTCTGGTCTAACCGGATTTGACTGGATATCAGTTTTTACACGGAACGGCTGCCACCTGACCTCCGCAACCCGAAGGCTAACGATACCCTAAGGCTAGACCAGTGTCAGGATATTAGAGGGTACTGACCTTCCCAATAACGACTGCCATAGATGTTCATGGCAGCCGGGACCGACGGCTTAACGTGCTCTCCGAGGCACGGAGCAGGCAATAATTGTCAATCAATACGCACATAATTTCGAAAAGTCATATAACTTCCGAAATTCAGAGGTGCGTGACGTGGGTTCGAACCCGAGACCCTCTGCATTGCAGTCTGTTGGTTTCCCCTCTGAGCTATGGCTGCTAACATACTACAACTGACTAATATTCCAAAATATCATACAACTGGGTAAAGTACCTATTATATACTGTTATTAATATACATATGTGCTGTTAAGTACATAATACTTGGCTTACGGCAGAGATGTAAAGCGCAACCACTTATAACAGAGCTGTGGTGACTAATACACATGTGGAGCAAGTGTCACCGGCAGGCGTTGTTCACACAGATATTTGTTTACGTATGAAATTGTTTGCGCCCCGCAACTGATCATTTGCTACTTCGCACCCGAGGAGCGGTGTCGACACCTCAATTATGGCATGCCCTCCGCCCCTACTGCACTAACAATACACTTCAATTGTTTGTCTACCACTTGTTATTTTACCCATCAGATTTGAACTGTTTGCTCTTGCGTTATCTAGCCCCTCATTTGCTCGAACGTTGATCAATTAAGTATACTATATTCTATAACTGGTGAACGGCTTAACTGTGCTGTACCAGTAGTTATTACGGTTTGTGGTCACTGACTTATTCTGCCGAATAACTAAATATGTAGGCATGCCACCAATTGTGTAAACTTAGGTAGGCACATTATTGTACACGTACTGTGTACAATAATGTGCGTGTTAACTATTTCGAAAATACTTATAAATAATTTTCAAATGCTTTCCATTCCTGCCAAATGAACATATTAAAAGCGGGTAGTTTCGGCACAAAGAGATAAGCTACTACAGCTTCATCATAGCAAATTTAAAATAATATATTTATAAAGATTTAATCCACTTAACTAATTCATACTAGTGCTATAAATGTAGACCTACCTAACTCAGAATATTCGCAATGCACATAGACAAGGCATATTTGTTTATTTATACAGCTATAATAATATGATATATTTATTTTATATAGAAATATACAATAAAAATGGTCATTCTTTATAGAATCACTTCTATAGTACATACATAAAATAAAGATTGGCTCAAACTTTGTACAACCAAACCATTAACTATAAGTAACTAACTAGTAGTAGGTACAATTGTTTATAGTAGATATATGATACTTGCAACTGTACATAATGATTGACTTGTATGTCCCTGTTACGTTAAATTAATTAATTACTTAATACTTCGTTAAAAGCATCGGTATATCGGCAATGGTTATATTTGCATATACTGTCATAACTGAACATGTTTACAGCTGTTCAACACGAGCGCGCGCCGCGCCCGTCCGTCTCCGCACAGCACCAGTTAGCGCTGCAGAAACTCGGGTACAACTTCACACGACACCAAACTTTTCTACCTAGCCCGACCCCCCTCGCTTTGTCCACCTTTCCAACCCTTCACACCTACAGTGGTTTGGTATCTGCTCTCCCCGAATCTAGTCATAACTCGTTTATGGATAGATCTTCGTTTCAAGATTTCCCCTCTCGACGTTTGCCGGAAACGATGTCGGCCAACGTTTCACAGCTAAACCCTCTTCTCGGCATTCACGCCGGTTCGCTCAGTCCGCTCAATCCATTCAAGATGCCGCTGTTTTCGGCATCTCTACATTACCCCGTTTCACATCCTGGATATATTCCTAGCGTTTTGTATCCTCCTCTTATAACGACAGATCCTGCACCATCTGTTGAAAGTGAGTAAAATATTTTAGATTATTGTATGAATGTACTTTATTTATTATAAAAACGTTACAGAGTTTAATACAATTTTTTTTGCTGGATAGATAAACCAGATTCACAAGTATCAGACAAAATAAAAGAAGATGAGGTGTCTAGTTCTGAGGAAGCTTGCAAGGCTGGCCGCCGAGGAGCTGATAGTAATAAAGAAGGTAGCTCTATGTGTATTTAGACAGATTTAAAACTTGTAGCAAACGCTCTCAGTAGGTTTACAACCTACTTTAATACTTAATTAATGTCTTGGCGTTACAAACCCATAATTGGTGCAAAAAGTGGCTGGCGCGCTATGCTGCCCTTAATAAAGCGAAATGTGCAATGTTATCGGACTGATCATGATTGTCTAACAAAATAATATTTATTTGGTTAAGGAATTGGAGAATCGGAGGTATAGATGAGTTGTCGCCTGCTGCTTGTCCAAATTTTGCAATTGGCTCAGCGATGTCGTTTAACTATATTCGTGTTCCTTGGTTTAATAAATATATTTTTAAAGCTTGCGTCCTAAATATTTTTGAAAAGGTCACACAAATATCGTATGTCCTTTGTTATGTTCAACAGATTTAAGAAGCGATCACCCCATTTCTCCCATCACCTTCGAGCCACCAGTCCAAATTTTATCAAAAATGCCTGAAAAACGCAGTTCAGATCAGATGCAAAATTTGTACATAGATTACAGTGATGAAAGTCAAAAAAATATTCAATTTATAGAAGCACCTAAACGTAGTATTGATGATATCACCTTTATTGCAACAAAGATAAAAAGGTATTGCCACGATAATTGGAAATTGGATGAAGGGGTGTGCGACCCAGCCTCTAAAATCTTAGTGGCTTCTATAAAATGGCTACACGGAGTTGGATCGTTTGTTCACATGAAATCTATGGAACAAACTAATCTACTACGCAGTAATTGGAA
Source organism: Catocala fraxini (assembly GCA_930367265.1). NCBI lineage: Eukaryota > Metazoa > Arthropoda > Insecta > Lepidoptera > Erebidae > Catocala > Catocala fraxini. The sequence continues at coordinate 16,931,703 of OV884024.1, forward strand.
AGAATTGTTCATCCTGACTGCTGCAGAATACTCGTTTCATTTTGATGAAGGTGAGTAACATGGTAAGAATATTAGTAAGCAATGTTTGCATATATTAATGCAATTAAAGACCGATATTCCAGTTACTAGATATTTGTTAAAGGGTCTTAATCTATAGTACATCATCGCATTTTCAAAATAATTGTATCCTACGTATTTTGTTTATACGTTACACCTACGTTACACATATACCTACGCTATCTTATTGTACAATTTTATGACTGTCGGTGCAGTGGTTTGACCGTGAAGACGTAACAGAGAGACAGAGTTACTTTCATATTTCTAATAATACTAAGGATTATGGACTAGCGGTGACACGCAGGTAAATGACACACTGCTCTGCCTACTTCATCAATTCGTAGCAAAATTTTATATACTTAGCCAACATAAACGCATTATACCAATATATCTCTTTAAATATATATTTTTAATAAACCTTGTGCAGTACGTTTAGGTTTTCTACTACTAGGTCAGCAGAATGGTGCTTCTGCTTACCTAGTAGCAGAAACCTAAGCTATTGAAAACTAAGATATAAAGTAGTTTACTTTTTATGTATTGCTAACATTCGCGATAACATAAGACAATAATATTAAACATCTTTATCTTCTTCTTTATCATTCTCTTTCATATAGGATGTAACCCTAGGTACCCAAGGTACATAGAAGGATGATGATATGAGGAAATATGTTAAAACAAACCATTAATATAAATAATTAAAAGAGACTAGTACAAGCTCTGCTCTGGTGTGTTAGGTATTTATACTAAATTAAATATAGTTGAATGCAGACTTACTAGCATAAGTTGATCAGTATGAATATTTTGAATATGACCTACTACCACAGATGTTCGCCGAAGCGATTTAAACTAAGTCCTAAGCGAAGAAAGTAGCTATTTATTTACAAGATTCGATACAATTGGTGTTAAAAGATAGTGAGAAGGATTGGACGGCTGTATGAAACGTTTGGATAAAATATGCCATTCTAAGAACCACAAATCAGGGTGGCAATAGAACAGCCAAAATAAATAAAGTTCGTTGTCCCAAATCAGTATTATGTATGCCTATACAGAAACAAGCACACCTACAAAAGTAATAATAATAAAAGTTATTTATTTTCTTACCACAATACATACATTTTACAAAATATGAATTTTTCGACATTTAGTTACTTATTATACTGTGGGAGACTGGTGCCTCAACTAGGCTCAAGGCCTGTATTTCAGGACGCCAGGTCTCCTCCTTCGGTGTTCACATTTTTATCTTAGTTATTATAACTTATTAGGCAAGTACTCAGATTCACAGTAGATTGTGGTCTAACATCTGATTGCATGCAATCTAAACTAATATTATAAAGAGGAAACATTAGTGTTTTTGTATGTATGTTTGTAATGTTTTCACACAAATACTACTAGAACGATTTCAAAAATTCTTTCACCATTAGAAAGCTGCATCATCACTGAGTGACATAGGCTATATTACATTATAATAAAAATGCAATAATATAACCCAAGGTGTGAAAAAAATTGTCATAAAAAATCTGGCATCGCGTGCGCTGCGGAAACTATTGATGATAGAACAAAAAAATGTTCTACAGTATTATAGAACGTATCAATATCTACAAAAAAGTCCGCGATACCATATGTATTTTTTGAATATATAGCTAACTACACCTATATAGGTGTAGTTTAGAAAGTGTCCGTTGAAAAATAACATTTCTTTTATACAGCATTAAATCAGCTAATTTACTGCTGTATAGAAGAAGTATTTTAATTATTACTATGTATGCTATTACTTTTGACAGCGTACTGGTTCCTGGGCTTGTTACCTTAATATCCATCTTGCAGTTCTCTTAAGTACTTACCACTGTTAGCGTTTAACACCTACGCGGCTATCTCACTAACGGACGGTCAATTTTGCCTGAATTAATTCACTTGCACATGCATTCTATTTTGACTTTCCGTAAAAATCTAATTCGTACTAATATGAATATTAAAATAAATAGCCCAATCGGTTAACCGATCGAACAGTTTTTTATTGATATAGGCTGATGAAACCTAGCTGACGAATTGAAGATAATAAATAGCTATTAGCTGAATAATTGTTATTGTATCATGTTTATTTGCAGATCAAGAAGTGCCGCTAGTAACTTCAAAGCGACCGTATATCAAAGAGGAACTTCAAAAGCTATCATCTCTGTTGAAGAGGTTATCCCACTGCAAGCTTGATAAATACGAGTTAGACTGGCTAAGATCTACACTATTATTTCGTACAGGTGAAAAAAATTTATTTAATTCTTTCTTTATGTATTTAGATTGATGTACCTATGTATACCTATATACCTAGTAATGTAGTAATAATTATACTTATACGTTACCTATCAACTGGTTTTAACTTGTTAACCAAAGGGTGTCATCATAAACGCTGTTTAGGATTAGGTAGTGTTATGTTCCTTAACTTCACTTTACGACACAGCCACGGTAATGTTATCTAACAGTATTGTAACTCGGCTCTGTCCTTGAAATAATTACCTATAGCCGTGCAGTACGCAAACAAGCAAGAGGGCTGCCCACCTACACTATTCTAATTTCATCTATATCTATGAATGAAATAGGAAGTGTTCAATAAAAATCATGTTGTGTTTTTTGATTAGTAGATTTAATAAAAAACTACCTTATATATTTGAGACTGAACAATATTTGCGACTCGACTGAGACGTTCGAAAAGCTATATTGTTAAATATAATAATATAAAAAAATTCGGATAGAAAGTTTAATTAAAAATACTATTCTTTACAATTGCACTTTGCCATAATTATTATGTAAGTACTTGTACTTAATTCAATCAAATATTGACAAAACGCATGCTTACTGCTTACAAAACCATCACGACGCGACGTGCGTTCATCACTGCGGCGCATTCGCGACTGGCTGCGTACAAAGTGTATACCGACCTCGACACGCGTAAGTATGACTCGCTTTCCGACCATTTGTATGAAGATAGAATACTGTTAGATAACATTACCGTGATACAGTGGTCGCGGCCACAGACATATCGTCCCATAACATAACTTAGCATTCATATTAAATTTGTGTGCAATCGTGAGTGTTATTGGGTTTTTGTTAGATAATAATTCTCAATTACCGTCTATCAGGCAGGTATTTTTGTTGGGTATACATTACTACAATAGTTGGCGAGCATATGCTCACCGTAGGTGGTGAGGCTATGCTCGCTATAGCCAGTGTGGTAATGTCATATATACATACATGTGAGACATAAAAAGATAGTTGGTACAATGAAGCGCCGCCGCGCCGGAGGCTTGAAACCCCCTATCTCTTTCTTTTTGTACTCTTTCCACCCGTCCCATTTTATAGGCTACGATAAGTATTTACCATAATAAGTTGCGTGCTTGTCTGCCATCTTTGTGGTAATGAGAGCCACTGTCATAGGTATGTCTCCTTTATATTGCTTGTCTGTTGACAAGAATACAGCCATGACCATGAGCGGTAATTACCACTCACCATAGGATGACCTGCTGGTCCATCTGACACCAGAAGCAATAAAAAAAGAAATATTTGTATAATATACCTACCTCATGATTATATTTAGTTCGACTTTTATTTATTCATGTGGGTCACTTTCTCAACTAGAATTTCTAATTTGTCATTTCTACTTACGTTGAAATTACACCAAAATCGCTTCACAAACAGTAACTTACATTGAAAATCCCTGCTACGTAAAAGAAGCAGCAGAATTAACAGATTAATACAAACAAATCACTGATGTCATTTTTATCTACTTACTATTTTATTTTCTACAGATTCCACGGATGATGATTTTCCGTCGCACATCGAGATACTTCAGGAGCAATTTCTACTGCTGTTACAGAAACATTGTAGTGCTAAAGACTCGACACGATTTGGTAGAGTTATGATGCTGCTCCCTGGCATTTGTTGTACTGCTAATCAAGAAACGCTTGAACATATACTTTTTCCTACATCTTCTTTAGACGACATATACTGTATTCTATCGCGCATACTAATGTATACGTCGATGTGACTTACAAATAAATTTAAAATTGTATATACAAAGCGCCACGACTTAAAATATAACGGACCAAAGTTATAAATAACACCTCGTTATAGCTAACATTTTTTGTTTGATACGCTTTAGCTTGTAAGTATCTATTGAGATTATAATATTTAAGGAATAATTTCGTCCATTTCAAGTATAGGGGAAAGTGGTCACCCTTCGTACACATTTTATATTTTTATTTTCTGTTCTACGATTAATTGTCAAAATTATCTAGTTTATGCACATAAGTGTAACACATATACCGTAGTTAATTACAAAAAAGTCTGAATCGACTATGTCAAAAGGTTATAGGAATATAGCCATTTTTCTACGATAAGATATTTGTACGAACTGGCCCCCACAGTGGAGTACTTTCTTACAGCAGGTGGGGTACTTTCGTACGCCATGGGGTAGATTCATACAGGGTAATTAAAAGCTTATTGAACTTGTTAACTTTTATTAAATCACAAAGAGAGTATGTATTTATCAAAAAACTAACTTAATAATATTTAACATGACTCATAGTTAATAAATAGTTATTAAGAAAAAAAATATATCACTACTATTTGCAGCTCCGATGCTGCCTTCAGGCGCACCTTCAATAAAATGGTATTTGTAGTGCACACGTAGAAATACAAATAGCGGTGGGATAGTATTTCTGCTTGCAGAAATAATAGCACCAAAAGTTACCAATTTTAAACCGCTGACACGATTTGTCCTACTTGTTTCAGTGACTTATGAGCCAAAACTTTCGGAGTATCTAAAACAGTTGACACACCGGACTCATCAAAGATAAATATCCTGTCGGCAGCAAAATTATGTCGCTGTAACACTTCAGCCAAATTATTATAAAATTCTTTAACTGCAGTCTTATTAAAAGCAAATAATCGTGCAGCGCTGGCCTCTTCTGGCTTTCGCAAACTTTATAGATTTGAGTTTCGTTCTCTGTATTTACGCATCCACTCCAAGCCTGCCATTTGATTTTCGTCCCATTTCGTTGGATATTTTAAATTTAATGCCTTCGTATATTCGTAGGCAAGTTTCCTAATTTGTACTATTGTTAGCCCGTAATGCATCTTGCTGCAATTAATAATGTAGTCATTTAAACACGCCTCCTCATCTAAAGAGAAGACTTTTAGACTTGTGAATTTCAAAAGAAAAGTTCTGTAGGGTCTATTGTCGTTAGCGCATTCTTTAAATTTCTTGACTCTACTTTCCAACGTTGATGTATTGATGTTCTATTTCAACGCGGCTTTTCTATAGGATAACCGTCCTTGTATTACGTCACCAATTGCTAAATGCACGGACTCTTCATCCAGTTCTTGAGATCGCGTACCCTTTTTTTATGTTTCCGCACCATGATTCTGCAATCAAATATTCATCAATAGATTAACTTGAACATTAACATTTCCTTAGAACGTTTCGATTAATAAAAGCAAAGTTAACTGTGAATACTGATTCAGATTGATATAAATAAAAAATGCCCTAACTATAGTACATACGCGTAAAACAAATTTTGAAAGGTACTGTATTTTACGTCATAAAAATCATAATTTGATGTATTGGTGGTAAATAAAATCTAGTGGGGGCACATTCGTACGCGTACAAATGTGCACCTTGCAGTACTGTCCGAATGTGCCCCAGTGCTTGAACAATATTAAATTACACTTTTATATAAATTCTAATTTAGTATGAGAAATATTACAATTAAAGCTCAAAATAAACAATGTTAACATTAATTTATCATCACTCGCCACGCGCAGAAACACGTTTCGTCTTGTCAGCTCACACGGCGTGGCGCGACTGACGTGAAGTTCCGCTAACATGACGGCTGGTTTATCTATACATACAAGTAAAGGCGTGTTTCTGTGCACTTTAGTTCTTTTTTATACTTACTGTATGAATGTGCCCCGCGTACGAATGGTGACCACTTTCTAGTATAGTTATATAATGTTGGATTGATAGCCGGCTCGGCTCACCGTTGGTAAAGCTTAAAATGTACCTAATGGCCAAATCAATATTAACTACAAGTGTGATGCATTATTAATACCTCATTAATAACGTATAAGTAGATATGTATAATAGGAAATCCGAGTAGTTGCTTTTTGAGTTAGCGGTTATGTATGTAAGAACTCTTATATCATCCTCATTCGTTCCACGGATAGATGTTTAAAATTATGTGTCACATACCTGTAGAGGTACACGCACCGCGTGTTCTGGAAGCCAAGAGAATTTCCTTAACTTTTATTTAATTATTAGCTGATCCACGCAACTTCGTCTGCTTTACATAAGAGAATATTTCCCGTTTATGCAACATTTTTCATTGATACTCCGCTCCAATTGGTCGTAGCGTGATGTTATATAGCCTATAGCCTCCCTCGATAAATAGGTAACCAGCACTTTTTCACGAATTAGTAGTTCCTGAGATTAGCGCGTTCAACCAAACAAAGTTTAAAGTCTTTATAATATTAGTACCTATAGAATACTCAAAATTGATAACTGTTTGTCGGATCAAGTTTTTTATGAGTTCATGTTAATAACTAAGAAAAACCAAGTACTGATTAGGTACTATTCAGTTGATTATATAATTCTTTTAATATGCAAGACTAGTCAAGTTAAATACGGACCTAAACGTATTTACTTAACAAACTAACACAAGGCTTTTATCCTTTATTTTAAATATGTAGTTAAGGGAAAGAGAAACGCCTATTTAAACTAATCCACTAATGGGGAGTAGAATTTATTCTACGTTAAAATCTTAAACTATACCAGTAAACTTCAGCCATAAAAATGCAAAGTTTTTTGATTGAACGTGTGCCTGAGCGCAGTCTGAGAGCGGATACTAATTTATGTCTATTTTCATGTTGCATTATTGATCTACAGATAGTTGTATTTAAATCTTGATCGCTGCAGACTCGTGGTCACACCAGGTTATCACACCAGTGTGACTATCAGGAGTTTTTTTCTTGTTAGTCACACCGCCACTAATACAACACCTTTTATCGTCACTTGTCATTATCAACTAGTGCTGTTTTATCGATATGTAAATTAAAATTCATTATATTTAATCACACCAGTATGACAAACAGTATTTTTTTTCTCATTTGTCACACTAGTGATTTTTACACACCATGTAATGTATTTATTTATTATTATTTATTTATTAACAAATATTAATTAATCATAAATCAACACTTAAATTAACATATATTTCAATTAATTTGCAAGACCATACTTAGTTTAATTAAAAAAAAAATCAAACAACAAAATGCATTTTTCATAGATTTCTGCAAAAACTGCAAAACAATGTTTCTAAAAGAAATTTGCAAATTTTACGAAAACAAAAATCCACTTCAAAGCAGTCGATACAGACATATGAATGAAAAACTGAAACAAATGAATGAAAAAATGAATGACGACTAATGTTCCATTTTTAAATTAGACCTAACATAAAAATACATTAATTTCTTGTTTTTTGTGTTCCGCTAATTCTGCCGGTGTGTGTATTATATTAAATTATTTTGAACTATTTAACGCAATATTTCAAGGAAATGTCCCAATGTTATTTCGCCATTTAATAGTTTTAATTGGGACGAAATTATAAAATTATCTTTATCAGTTTGGTCGATCCTTCGTTTTTTTTGTATATTAATATCCTTTTCATTTAATAATACTGTTAATAACTTTAGTATGGTTACGTAGTTTTTATTTATCTTTTTGTTTAATTGGGAGTGCCAACTTTCACAAACGTTGTTGGTTCTGTGTCTTTGACCAACTACATTCCAGTCAGCAATATATTGTTCATCATTTAGCCATTGACGACCCATGTATACTATGAACTGTTTAATCTTTTCCCCGCTCAATTCATTAGCTTCAGTTTTTATGTACTCCCATCCGTGTTTAACAAGTTCTAACGGAGTTAGCGGCAGTACCGAACATAATCCCACAATTCTTTTATGTATTTTACTTTTCAAACCAATTGATTTCGCTTTCCGCCATAAGCTCTGACAATAGTGATAGTAACACTTTTTAATCGATATAAGTGGAAACAATATTCTTAAGGCATTTGCTACAGCAATCTCGAAATCTGCGTGAAATACAGTGGGACACCAATCGGGGAATTTAGTTCTCAAGATGTCGAACAATGCAGCGTATGTTGACTCTTTTTTGTCACTCATGAGCACATGAATTAGTGGTACAACTGAAGTTTTTTGAGATGTGCTTCCCAAATCACCGAGGATCGAAAGCAATTGTGGAAATGGTTGTGGACAACTCTTAAAAGTCGCATCAATAAAATATTCTTTTACACTTTTTAATAATAACTTTGCGTCTTCATCACAAAATATTAATAGTCTGGTATTCTCATATTGATAATCAGCAATCAGACATTTTTCAAATGTAATAGGTACTTCTACGTCTTCAATTTGTTTGAAAACGGTCTTATTCACGTTTAGTTTTCGTTTGCGTGCATTATACAGGCTGCATTTTACGCTATCAAATTGTGGTACTTTCAACCCTTTTTCTTTTAAGGGTCTAATATGTTTCTCGAAGATTTTAGTCATTGGCCTCGCAGAAGTACAAGCAACTTCATGTATTTTGTGTATCGAAAGCGCTATTTCATTATCGCTCTCATCTGGTTGACATGTATTCTTGTGCTCAACTGTTTTTACAATATTTTGTCCCTGTGAATTTTAAAGAACGATTAAATTACGGATATTGAGGCGATAATATAACTTCTAGAGACTCGTTCATAAAGCGTTTGATGAATCATTAAAACACAAAAAGAGTAGTCATTCGAGGATCGCGAAGCACTACATTCCCTTCACTCTACCTGCCCCGTTAGAGACATAACGTGAAGATAGATAGGCAGACCAGATCACGGTATGTACCTATATTTAGATAAGAATACACTAGCACTTACGTTTATTGTGACTGAACCGGAGCACTTTATACTGTTACGACGGTTACGACAAAACCATATCTGATTCAAATTTTTGTAAACTTTCTGTTTATAGTATTGATGTTGCTTAAATAACAACACTTGTCCACGTTTTCTGTTAATAATACAAAAATCCATGATACAAAGCCAATGTGAAACTAATAGACAATCGTTTTTGTTCATATGTTGACGTTTGTCAGTCATTATCATTATCTCAATACATTTCTAACTGGCCAGTACTATAGATAAGGTTGCAGTACCATATTATGAATCACGGATTATTCACAGCTGAAGACATGCCAGGTTATAGGTCAATTGCATTACTTGTCGATAAACCGACTACATTATGTTGGCACTGTACTAGCAATTACGGTATACATGGTGTGTGATAATCAGTAGTGTGACAAACAAGAAAAAAATTACCGTTTGTCATACTGGTGTGATAATGTGGTGTGACTACGAGTCGGGAGTGATCTTGATAAGGTACCTTACTTTGGCATTTTATGTCATCTGATCACCATATTTATATCATAATTCATTAGGTACGTACCGTACGTTAAGGCGTAATATATTATAGAATTGTAAGCTGTAGGTACCTAAGAGAACATGTAGAATAAAATGGACTAAGTTATTACACTAATTACCTCTTTTAATATGTCGTAAGTTGAAGAATACTTACCTATTAATTTATGATGAATACTTAGAGCTAAGGGACATTGCCTAATTCAGGCATCATGTATGTTTTCTTTTTTTATTGTAGGCATATACATACTTACCTAGGATTGATGTTAGTACTAGTCAATAATGCTAGTCAAGATTCAACGACTAAGATTAGTTTTATATCTTAGACTGCTTTTTATTGGGCATTTAAATACGTAGTTAGATACCCATTATCATTGACAGTAGATATCTAATTAAAGTCTATCCCAATAGTATTGGAGAAAAAGGTAAACAACTTTTAGTGACTTACATCATAAAATATTTTTCTGTAAAATAAATTTATAGTTATTTATCAAAAGAAGACTTTCATACGGCTTATTGTATTCATTAACTACTTTTCCAAGAGAATTTAATTTTCCAAATGCCTTTATATTTAATAAAGCATGAAACGATTGTTTACATAAAATATGATTTCTATTGGGATAGAGTATAGTATATTTTGTATTGTTTTCTGTTCTTATCGTGGGCCATGTGGTTAGACACATTTGGTATCTATACCTAATTTAAAGGCTAGATTTATACAGTAGCTACTAATCCTTGAAACAGCTTCAGATGCGACATACAATTGAAAATCCCACCAGCCGAAGTTCGCAGGTAAATCAAAGTGCGCGTGGTAGTGCTGCGCACAATTACATTCGAATTATTAGAATACAGGCGGTAGCTTCTTTGTGTGATAGAAGACAGCCCGTTCACTAACGTTGATTTATGCTTAACATTTGAATGTACCTAATTCGAATGTAACTGTGCGCTTCGCCAGCGCGTGGGACACTATCAATGTTATATTAAGAAGGCAACATCACTGCCAGAAAGCCATTGCATTATACAAAATAAAACCTATAAGACATTTGAGATTTTGTTTAAATACTTATCATTCACGATAAAACTTGTATAAATATTTGTATATTTCTTGAAATTATTGCGACTTACAAACATATATACATATATAAATATTTATTTCAAGCCAAATATATTACAATAGTGTGAATATTTTTTCTTAAGCCATTGATAACAGGTAATAAAATGTAATACAGTATACACCAGTACATCATATCCATCAAAAACACAATTAAGCCAAACAATATCTTTCCACTTATAATAGCTGAAAAGCATATTAATGATATACAGGAAAAATCTATAACTGAGTATATCACTGCAAACCATAAGTATATTAGGATAAGTTTTTCGTTGTATGTCATAGCTGCGATGAGAAGAATCACATTGGCCGCGAATAATAATATTCCTAGTATTGCATAAACGTGAAGTATAAAATCAGATAATACAGGAAACACGCCTTGTTCTTCTATGAACTCTTTGCAAGTTCCGTACAGCACTATAAGGAATATACTTGGTATAAGTCCAGCAAGTGCTATGAGAATAGTGCCTACTTTTAGAGAGATACAAAAGCAACATTGTCTTGTAGTCAGGCAATATGAGTTTAAAACACTTTGCACCATAATTTCCTGCTAGATAATTTCTTCTAGTTTATTAATAACAGTTTACAGAATTTACCACGATAATTTAATACTACATCGTTTTGAAGGTTGTATCGTTGGCTAGATTTAAATAATTTCTTTAAATTAGTTTTCTACATTTGACGACTGAAATTATGTTTTTATTTTTCTCTGTCAAGACTTAGAGTTTTGTAATGCTGCCTAATATCTACCAATCATAAGCTCAATTAAGAATTATTTTCAATCTATGGTTCAAACAAAAAGATGATAGCTGTGATTCATAATGTGATTCATTTACTCGGCTTGATTTGTCTGTTCAACAAATTATAGTTTTGGGTATAAGAGCTTATAAAGGAAAAGATACTTTATAACCTTACCTTATACGTCGAAACTACATTTTTGCAATCCTAGATGTATGCAACGTGCCGGCACACTCCGCATACAAAAATAAAAGTCTACCTTCTTATTTTTCTGTGAGACTATGTTCTCTATAAGTCTACAACCATCTGTACAGGTGTTCAGGGTCAACATCTTATAAAGCTACAATGTTCACTTAGCACCCAAAAACCATTCACTACCGGTACTTACAAATCTGAAGGTAGGTATTTTACAAAATGGCAAATCCAGTTTGACGGTTTATTTGTTAATATCGACTAACGATATATATTTTTGAAAATAGAATAAACGTAGGTAGATTTCTTTCACTGCTAGGTTATTATAATATGTATATGACAACAAAGACGCATAAACCACCGCGCACCGCTTCACGTAATACCGGTATACCTTTGTTAGTATTTATTTCTTATCGTCTACAGACACAAAATCCTACTTATCATCATTCAGTGAGTTTCTGAAATGGTAAAGCGGCCGACGAGAAGACTCTTTCAGACTCAATGATAAAACGTTATAAATTGTTCTGTGCCTTAATGAGAGCTGCAGTCTGTACTAGGCTCGTGGCCTGTCAATACACGAGAAAAGTCATAATTTCATCATAATTTTATTTGAGTTATACCTAGCTCTTGTATTTGCTAATGGCGTTTATCTGTGATGCTATCACTTTTACATTGAACCTTGTACTTTGACTATTTTAGATTTGGAGACTCCTAATGTCCTCCACTACAAAGGTCCTCCTGCTGCTTAGCTGTGTAGTTACACGGTATTATGCAGTTTCTGTAGCTTAAGAAAATGCGATTAAAGATCGAATTAAACGCATGAAAGAGGTAAGTACCTACGCATGAAAGCTTTCTGAGTTCTTATTTACCAGCAAGTAAGAGCGGTGTTATTACACTCCCGATCGAGCCATCTCATTCGTTATGTCACCAGTAATTGGGCAATGGCAACCTTTTCAACGCAAGCAATAGCGACATTGTACCAATTCAAAGAGCCATTTTTAAATGTTCTTCGCTTCGCAGCGGACTTTACACCATAGCCATTTTTAAACCGACTTCAAAACCACTAAAGACATAAATTAAATCTTTTTAGTCATAATTAAACTACGAATGGAACCTAACCAATAATTATGCCAATGCAAATGAATTGCCAAGTAATCGACTTCAAATTGGTTAGGTTAGCTAAGGCTAAAAGAACTTTTGTAGCGTCATCTTGCTATAAAAACTCGAGAAGTCGTCCGCTATATATAGGTACTATTGTTTTTATCGTGTAGCATCCGCGTTTGCGGTTTATGCATATGCAAAACACTCCAATGGTGATGATTTTACAATGAATTAATGCGATGCATGCACGGTGCGATTGTTGAAGTGGTCGCCTTACTCTACCAGTGCAGTGCAGTGCTTTGATTTTCTTATACAGAATTAAAATTTGAGTGGTCTAAAACTTGTTTCAATGCTTTTAAAGTGCTATGCGACTTGCAACGATTATTCTAAATTAACAAAATTAAATAAATACATGTACATAAATTATTTATTTAATGACGTTCACTGGCAATAAGCCATTGGCAATAACGAACAGATAATGAATATCTTTGAAAAAAACTAATTATTCTACCTTATTATGAAAACCAAAATAAAAGCTGTGTGAAGAAGTTCTCAAGTAAGTACTGTCGGCCAAGAAAGTGGTGTACCACTCTAAGGTTGAAAGCTGCTTGCAGATTCATAGCTAGGTAGCAGCATATACCTATATGAATAACTACATTATAATACGTTAATTAATGACATATACTATTATTTCATATATTATTATATATAATATAGAATACACATTTATATATGGAGCCCTTGCTTTTCAATGTACGTCGCAGTGTTCATTAAAAAGAGTTGTTGCTCAGCATAATGCTGTACCGCTTGCGATACAGCGCTGATTTTCAGCAACACCTCAATAGTGATTATGAGCTTCTAATACAGTCCAAATTAATACTGTTACGCCCAGTGACATCTCTCGGCATTGTGGGAAAGACTCGGCAGTTCCGTCTAATAATTTACGCCGCCATCTATTGACATCTTACGGAACTACGTAGTAGGTATGCTTACGAGAATCGTAGAGAAGACACTGGTACTTTCTCGAATCATCGTACTGTTTACATACCGGGAATAGCGTTACTAGAAAGCTCTAGAAACGCTTTACCCGCGTATAAATAGGGCGCACGCGCACCGCCAAGTCAGTTTACAATCGTAAGCGATCAAGTGTTCATCGAAGCGAACGGAAGCGGAAATACTACGGAGTTTGAAGCAGTACAGTGAAAAAGTGTGGTATAGTGTTTGTTGTGTTTTAAATTTAATTGTGTGTTTGAATAAAACGTGTTTTAGTCGGTAATATTGTTTGCATTCTTATCTGTCGAACCCAGCACGTAACAATACCATTAAACTACAAAAAAGTACAGAATTTTTAATTATTACAGATAATAAGAAACACAGATTACAGATAAATAAAATAAATATACATATAAATTTTTATAACTACAGATACGAATTATAAATTAAATATTTTTATTATTGTAGATAAAACTATAAGTAGATGAAACAAATATGAGTAAGATGTCAATAAGGAGTTAAATACTTGGCGATTCTAAAATAAGGAGTCTATTTGTCGATTTAATAAATATTTTTTATAATTTATCTTAAATATTAAGTTTGTTTTAAATTTTCGCGTTGGTGGAGGCAAGTCATTCCAACATTTAGTGGCCGCGTATTTAAAACTTCCCCTAAACGCTATTGTGTAATGTCTAGTTACATTTAATAGGTGAACTCACGACCTAATTGGATAAGAGCAACTATCTTGTGTCCAAGACAATTTGGCTCCTCATTATTCCAAATAACAGGGTGGCTAAATGTAATTCTCTTCTAGATGACATTTTGAGTATTTTGTTGTCATTTATAAATGGAGTCATATGACTCCTAAGCGGTATATCAAAACAAAATGCATAAGCATTCTGAATCCGCTGTAGCAGGATCTCCGTACGCTTTAGAAGACATGGTCCATACACTACGTCACCGTAATTAAGTTTGGATAGGTAACACTAGTGTATCAACCAGGTTGTTTCGCAAATCCATGCTAACATATTGTCATATTTTGTACAAAATGTTTAATCTATAAAAGCAATTACTCATTACGTTGTTAGCATGATCCTCAAAATGCAGTTCCGGATCCATAATTAATCCCAGGTTGCGAACCTCGAACACTCTATCTATTAGATTACCGTTGATGACTATCTGAGGACCTACAGCTGTTATCTTATTAATATAACTCTCACTTCCCAAAACCATATACACCGTGAATTTGTAGTCGTTTTGGAACCGAAAACCTTATACTCTATATCAATAATAGAATCGATTAAACTCATTATTTTAATAAAATAAAATGTTTTTTTTTAGATACAATAAATTTAATGACGTTTACGAGAAATAAATGAGAACTCGTAGTAACGCCACTCAATTTCACGTACTACGTTTACCTACGCGTCACTACGATCGATATCATTCATGTTTGACAACTTAAAAACATTCGCCAATAAAAACATAGAAACTGCCGCGCCCGCGCCGCCCGCCAATCCCCGCACACTACCCCAGGCGCCGGCAGAGCGAGCGCGAGCGGTTTTTCCCCTCCGACTCTGGTGCAAGCGCGCCCCGCACGCACCCCTTCCCGCCCTTCAGTACTGCAGCAACTCGCGCGCGTAATGGTCGCAACGTAATTATTCATTGTCACGCGAAAATGAGTCGTCAATACGAATATTCTAACGCTGAGTACTTGGCAATGGTACAGCTGTATGCTGTTGCCAATTTCAATTTGGAACAGGCCAGACGCTTATACTCCCAGCCGGAGCATTTGAATGCGCTGCAGCTACGAGGAATTGAAAGTCCTCAAGAGCCATCCACTCCCACTAGCTTGGCTGCAACTCAGCGCCTTCTCGACCATGGAGAATTCCGTACGCCGACTCATGCGCATGGCCGAGGACGCCTTAATGACTCCCCGGAGATCGAAGAGGATATTCTGGAGTACTTCGAGCGGGATCCGCGGCGAAGCACGAGAATGGCGGCTCAAGAATTTAATGTTAGCCAATACTTTATATGGAAAACATTAAATACCAATGGGTTACACCCTTATCATTTTCGTCGTGCTCACGTAATAAATAACAATGATGCACCAGCAAGGATCGCCCTATGTGAGTGGTTGTTGAATAATCCGAACGCGAACATACTGTGGACAGATGAGTCATTGTTTACTCGAGTGGGATTGTACAACGTGCACAATGAACATTACTGGACTCTTATAAACTCCTCAAACCTCACTTAATACGGGAAGACCACCACCAAGTGAGGTTCAGTGTGAATGTTTGGGCCGGTATTGTAAACGACCGTTTAATAGGGCCTGTTTTTATTGAAGGTCATCTAACGGGTAGCTCGTATTTAGAAATGTTACGAACAGTAATATCCGAGCTATTGGAGGAAGTACCATTATCGATTATACACGATATGTACTACCAGCACGACGGCTGTCCCGCTCATTATGCAAGTTCAGTACGTGCCTACCTCAACAATGAGTTTGGCGATAAGTGGATTGGGCGCGGCGGTCCCGTGGCTTGGCCGCCGAGAAGCCCGGACTTAACGCCCCTCGATTTTTACTTGTGGTCGGAAATAAAAAGACTCGTGTATTCTCGTGAACATGAAAGTCGTGACGAGTTACGTAGTGCGATAGTGGACGCATTTGATAAAGTTAAAAGTGATAGAGACACATTAAGAAAACTTAAAGACAATGGTATCAAACGTGCTCGTTTGTGTATTGAACGTGGCGGACTTCATTTCGAGCAGTTGCTTCGATACAGGGAAGTGTAAATAATTTGTAAATAAACTGTCCATAGATACGTAAGTTGATTATTTTGTAAATAGCTCCAATTTTTTAAATACGCCTGAAATACTCAGAGTTCCTTCACCCTGTGATTATTTTTATTACATAATAAATAATGTTAGCTATTTATCGAAGAGTAATGTTCAGATAAAGTATTTCCGACGGTCCTAAGCCCGTGTAAAGTATGCAGGAGAAATTGGAGTATCCATTTACGTATTAATGGTGATGTTTCACAATGCAGGTTTTTCATAGTAAAAGGAGATAACGCATTGCCTCGTATCAGCTGATTTTGGCTCTATTGAACTGCGATATGCCTATTATCAATTTCGTAGTTATTACATTTACTTAATTTTATTAATACTTGTGTAGTCACTAGTTTTTAAATCGCGCATAGGACTCGGTCGGGATACACGCGGCTCTTTTGCGTCGATCTATGTAGGCATCAGCTGATACACGTAGTTATCGTGCGTCGTTCATAAGTACCTACGCGACTGAGTGGCAACGCCGGCCGCCGCCGACGACGGTTCGCAGCCGCGCGAACACGTGTGCATGCGTTTGTGAATGAATTGTCCGTGCGTTACTACGATCAAACTCGAATAAGTGAAAAATATTATTCATATTCCAACTTTTTTACTATACACAGTACAATTAATTTACTATTTTTTATTGATACTACTAACTATCCTAAGTTACCACGTTTCGGTTCCAAAACGACTATAAAGTCACGGTGTATTTTGATTTTAGGGGATTCAGAACTAGAGCATTTTTCTGGGCCCAATTAGATATTCTGTCCAGGTCCTCGCTCACTGAGTGAAGGGCTGTTAGTGTCGAAGATGGTGTAGGCTCGAAAGAAGTGTAAATTTGTATGTCGTTAGCATATATGTGGTATTTACAAAATTTAATACAGTTCGTGACGTCTGCGCTGTACAGAATAAATAAAAGAGGACCTAAAATAGATCCTTGAGGCACTCCTTGCGATACGGAGCGAAGGGAAGATAGTATTTTAGTTCCATCATCTCCAGTAACTTCTACAACCTGCGCCCTATTGGATAAATACCTCTAAAAACATTTCACCGTACCTATGTCAAAGACAAGATAGCTTTGAAAGCATTAATGATATATTAATGCAATCAAATGCACAGGAAACGTCCAAAAGGGCTAATAACGTACCTTTACCCTTGTCACGCGCGTCTAAAATATTATACAAAATATCTAACAATGCCGTAGAAGTACTACGTTTCTTACGGAACCCTGACTGAAGTTCTGGAAGCAAACTATTAGTTTCCATGTATTCACATACTTGTATGTAAACAACCCTCTCTAAAATCTTCGACATACATGGTAGAATGCTAATAGGACGTATCTCATGTGGGGGCCAGTCAGTGCAGACCGGCGACACTTCGACCCAGTGGGATCTTTTGTGTCGATACTCTCCCAATAACGACTGCCATAGATGTTCATGGCAGCCAGGACCGACGGATTAACGTGCTTAATAGGACGTAAGTCCTTAATATTCTGTGGCTTGGAGCATTTTGGTATTGGTTGGACTACAGCCAGTCGCCATAAATGTGGGAAGGTATGAGTTTTAATGGACCTATTTATAATTTGCGTGATTGTCGTTAATGATTAGGGCAAGCTAAGAGTCAACATATCAAGCGAAATACCATTCGCACCTTAAGCTTTTGATTTTAACTGCTTTCATATTTTAAGTATACATTGTACATCCACTGTTTACAACGAAAAATTGGCCTGACATTGTGTGTGAAATTCATAGTAGGTAAGATCTGATATACTTACTTCGCACTGACCAGGAACTTGAAAACGTCATTAATTTTATCTAGATCACTAAAGTGGTTTAGTAGGTAATTATTTTTTGGAGGCAATAGTACAGATTTAAGATTAGCCCAGAGAACTTTAGGATTATTTACTTTACTATTTATATTTTGCGCAAAATACGCCCTTTTTTCGTTGAACACAGCGGTCGATGTTAGCCTCTTCAGATCTTTGTAGTACAGTTTATGTGACTCTAGCTTAGTACTGTGATCGACAGCATGAGCCTTATCTCTCAACCTGGCCATTAACCGAATATTTTCAGTAAGCCATGGAGAATGACGCGTTTTAATTATGTTTGTTTTTAAAGGTGCATAAACATTAAATATCTGTATTATATAAGAGTTAAATGCCTGTACCATCTCATTGGCGTCATTCATGCTTGACATTATTCTCCATGGTATGGAGTCCAAATCAGCAGTAAAATAGTCCAGAATAATGTTCTATAGGGGACGATAAACTACACGTCGCGCAGGTATCTTTCTTCTTTTTATGAGAACCTCGCAAGTAAGAAGTGTGTGATGCCCAAGTTCGTTTATGTGGGACACTATTACATTACGAGTACGCGCATCTGTGCAAATCACATCAATGAGTGTTCGACTAGTGTTTGTACAGTGAGTGGGGGAATCTCCAAGTTGGGTCAATTTAAAATGTTTAAGAAACTCATAAAACTTTTTCGTTTTAGTATTAAGATCGTCTAGCAGATTAATATTTATATCACTCATAATTATTGTATGATCATGATGAGAAAAGGAAGTAATACTATCTGAAACAGCATCAAAGTACGTGTCCGCACTTAGCCAAGCTGGCCGATAAGCTGTACCAATTATAATTTTTTTACTATTGATATTTAAGCTCAGCCACATCTGCTCAACTTGTGGGTGTATAGGATGAGTTATGACACGCACATTGACGTCGGTCCGGATGTAGAAGGCAGCGGCACCAACGCGGCCGCCTCGTAGGTTAGCTGACCTGGGTGCATGTCACAGTCGATAGCCTGGCACTGATGGCGCTCGGCCTTCCTGCCCTGGCCGCAGCCATGTTTCATTAATTGCCATCACATCGACCGAATGGTGGGATATGGCTATTACGAATTCATCATGATTCATAGAGAGAGACCCCACGTTATGAAACCCAACTTTTAAATACTTGCTACGAGCCATAGATATTTAACTAGAAGATCCACATTCAGACAATATCATTGTTGTATATAATTAACATTAATAGTCCTCCCCACAGAGCGAAGATAACATAAATGCAGTGTAAGTGAGTAATACATTAGATAGTGAAGGTATATCTGAATTAAAATAGTGATTGCTATCTGATTTGGAAATAAACCATCGCTATAAATACTACGACGCACACTGACAGCCACAAAAGTACTGGACCAACTTTGAACGTACATATAACATAGAGGACAAGGACCAAAATAATAATAATAAAAAAAATTTAAGAGCTAGACACCAACGTAATAATTGCCAAAAAATCGATCTATATCACGTTCCGACCCTAAAAGCACGGCAGATTGGCCTGATTCTTTACGAGCCATGATTTTACCATTCTTCGTCCAAATATATCGCCATTTCATGCGGCGCCCGGCCTCTCGCGCTCTGTAGAAAAGTTGACGGTTTGCGCGAGTCAACCTTTCATTGACGTATACTTGCTGTGTAGCCGCTGCCCCTTGTACCTCCAGATCAGCTGCGGTGAGTACTTGTCACACACGCGCGGCGCAAAGCACGCTGTCTCTGACAGAGCGCCTCGTGTAGCGCACCACTATGGTTCGTGGCCGCTGTGCGCTGCCACCAGTGCCGCTGTCATCTTCGGTTCTATTCCGGCGCGTTGCACCCACTCGCTCGACGAACATGACATCGCGGTCGTCAATTTGCAAGCCCAGTTTTATACGTAGTAGGCCTAGAATATGACACGGGCTTTCGTTTTTATGCTCAGGCACTCCTACTATTTCGACATCATTTATAAGAAAGATTCTCCTGCTCACGGTCATTTAATTGCCGCTGTAGATTTTCGATGATATTTTGCGTGTCAGACGTAAGCGTATGATCACCCTTTACATCTTCAACCTGTTTTTAGAGCTTGCCAACCCTGCATTCGAGGTCATCTACTCTACTGTTACAGGACTGAATCGCTTGTTTGAATTCAGTCATATCTGCCCGCAAATATCGCAGCTCAGACCTCAATGCGTTAAGTTCATTGCGAAATAGACGTAATTCAGTGGCTAAATTAAAGTCCTCAGTGTCCATGAAGTTCTTTATAGGATTAACTGTAGTGAGTTTAGATGAGCTGGGCTTGCATGTCTGACATAACCATGCTGGAGATTCTTTGCCTGACGGAGCATTCGTGGTGCAAGATCGATGGAACGCCGCTGGTCACTTCGTACATTGAATACAGTCATTAGCTGACAGGAACTTGCCACATGTAAAATATTTAGGCATGATTTCTAAGATTAATATCTATGTAGCCTCAGCACCGGGAAATATTAAAGAGTTTTCGTAAAAAAGACCTTTATATAAATTATTTAAAGAATAAAAAAAAGAAATTCACTAAAAGTCAATGACATCCGGTTTCGTACCCGCACCACACGTCGCGGAAGTGACACCTTTAACAAGTCAAGCCACCAGGGCTATCAACAGCTGAGGTTAAAATTACGACTATGTTGATTTACCAGTCGTGTTTGTAAAATGTGCAACTTTTATTTGTTTACCGAGCAATGATACGTCACAGTTTTTAAATTTTACCAGTTTTGGTTGATTATCGCTCGATGGCACCAAAATCTCAATATATTTATGAAGTTCGTAAGAGCGTTTATTACTTAACGTTTCTATGTACATATATTGTTTGCAGAAGTATTCACTTTTAATCATGTTTTAGAATTTATTTCACAGAACTGTTGTGCGATACGTATAATCACTATAATCTTTCGACGACGACGACACAATTTGGTTCTTCCATTTTGATGCGACCATCTTTGGACCATAAGGCTACAAAGATTTTCTATCGGGTTTAGATCCGGTAATCTTGAGAGCCACGGAATTACCCTTACGTCAGTGTGTGAACGAAACAAGGCTGTTACAAAAACGAATTCATTAGTTCAAACGCAAACCGAACTGGTTTATGAATTTCATCACTTCCCGCACCAGATTTCAATGGAGCTTTGATGTCCCTTGTGTGCTCTGTATGATGCCATAAGCGAAGTCTTATTTTTCTTCAATTCATTAATAGAAAACCCAATTTGTACAAGAATTTGAAACCAGGCACTGTGTAACATTTTTGTCCATTTGAAACCGGTGCGTTGGTTACCACAGTACTGGCACGGTTTGAAAAATTTCCAAAAAATTTGTCCTCCTTCGTTATTGAACATAATAACATACACAAAGTAACAACAACATAAACGTCTTCGGGGTTAAAACGCTTGCGCTAGGCTGAACAACGCGAGAATGTACAGCGATGCACTCGCGTTACCTCGCGAGGGTAAACAGACCCTTTGACCCGCGCACATAAAACCGACTCGGAACGGAGAGCAGGCGAGGCGAGGCGAGGCGAGACAGAAAGAGGCAGAGCGAGTGTAGCATGTACAGTGAGGTGCAAAAATGCATACCCATGTCAAAACTAAAATGGTATAAGCATGCGTAATATTGCGTTAATTACTGTGACGCTATCTAACGGAAATCGATGCAAGAACTGTTAAATAGTTTATTTATATCGTAATAGATGGCGGTGCACTACTATAAAATTTCTTTAAACAATTTTTTATTTCTATTTACAATAGTTTATTTTTAAAAGAACACATTTTAGTGTAAAACATGTAGCAAAGAATTATATATGAATTAATAAATTTATAGCGAATAGTTTATTTTATAAATACTTTCGAAGACTCGCTATTCTGTTCGTACGCAAACATTATTCTGTCCCTGTGTTCGAGTGTCTTTTCGGTTGAGATTATAATTTCTTATAAATTTCACAAGTTTGCTAAAATGGGTACGGTGGTACAATATTTATAAAACAACACTATCTAGTTCATTCATATTCATTCTAATACGAGTGTTCATAGGATTTTGGACCTTAAGATATCCATGCAATATTATAGGTGACTGTACACTCTCGCACTTATTATGCCTCGAATTGCCTCGAAGAGAGTGTACAGCCGCCATTAAACGTCAGGCGAATCCAATAGCTTCTCATACGAATTGACAACGATAAAAATGGAACAATCTGTATAAATAAATTGGAACATTAATTTATTATAATTTATATTTTACTACCTCCTGTATAATATAATAGTCTTATTTAGGTAGTAGCCTATTATACAGTTCCAACGGCTGCATTGAAACCAAATACCTAGACGTTTATTTAACTTTTTGTTTTAGCATTTAAAGTTTTTATCAGTTTGTTTTTTGTTTGATTGTATGTGACTTGCCTTGACTGAAGTTTAGTTCAACATTCCTCACTCTATCTATCAGGACTCTCATATTAGTCACCATATCGGAATAATTCTTTCTCCTTTTATCTATGTACTCGATAAACTTAAATATCTCATCTCCATGTACCACATCCTTGTGTATATAAGAGATTGCAACAAGAAAGCCTCTTGGGTAATTTAACTGATTATTTATAACTATGTTCTCTAATATGTATATCTCATCTCTGTTCACTTGAATCTGCAGCTGTTTTATACATTCACTTTTAGGATTAAGTTCTAACAAGTAAGAGTTTCTTGCAGCTTCATCAGTCTCCAAAATTACCAACTTTTCTAGAGAATTTTGCATATTTATTGTTAACTTTATAAATGGACTCATTTTTGTATTCTATTGGTTTTTCAAATGCGATACTGTTACATCCACATCAAAAAGCCAGGCTTCAAAAAATTTAGAAGGCTTGTTATCATTTTCTATAGGTATTTAAAATTTTAACATTTAGTATTATCATCTAAATCATGTTTCTTTATAAAACCATCAACTAAATTGTTTATATACCTACTCTTTTGCTTTTGATGAAGATAGTTTTGCCTCCACCTCTGTTATTCTTTTACGTATTTGTTCAGCTATCTGCTCCAACTTGTTTCTTTTACACATATAAGTGGAAAATGTTATTGACTTATTAGCTATTACTTTCTCAATATTTTCTGTTAAACCTTCCACGTCTTGTGACTCATACATCTCAGTTGTTTCTTTATACAAATGTATTTGAGACATTTAGAAGATTAGTAGTGACTTTGTGGCTACTAGGACGTACAAGATACGAAGACATTACTGGGTCGAGCAAACCCTTGCCACTGTAGGTAGTTGATAAAATTAGAGAGTCTGACTCTAAAGGCTTTTTTTGTTATTGTGTCATACAGAGGCCACAATAACCCCTTGGCTGTCTTTTTATCAATTATCTATTGTAACCAAGTAATAAGAAAGGTGGTTAAATAGATTTTCTGACAGCTTAACCAGAGCTTTGTCCTTAAAAATCTATCTACTGAGCTCAATGGACATTGCATGTACCTTACTCAGTATCATGACATTGAAAATAATCTCCTTTTTGTAAGTTACAAAACAATCCTTTTTTATAGCAATTGTAGCCATATTTTCGGTTAAGTTAACACAAATACACTGCCTAATCGCCTAACTAAAACACTAAGTAGGTAGGTATGTACTTCATAATATGAAATCCCAAACTGTCAGTTGCGTTGATTTCATTCACACTTTTTACCTAAAGTAAAGTCGGGTAGTTTCAAAAAATGATGACTACCATAAGACTACAATAATTAGGCCTAAGTTAAAATAAATTGCAAGCTTTGTACGATTAAATGTCAAAATTCGGATAGGGTAAATTCCTCTAATATGTGGCAGACTTCAATAAAATTTTGTCTTGCTGTAAGTAAATCACATTAAACAATTCAGCTTAGATAATACTACGGTTATTAGATTACAAATAGGTAAAAACTAATGTTGCAACGAGCGGATACTTATACCTGTTCTACACGGTCGGGTCAAACGCCCAACTACCGTGACCTTACTTGAGTCAATCAACTGCTCGGCGATTCTACACCATCGCGTGGTTGAAAACAACTTGAGTTCTAACGTGAGCGGCGAGCAGTACGCACGTCGGTGGCACCCCTTTTAAATACGCAAAACAGTACCCATACTGTCTATCTACCTAATAAAAAGATTGTCTATAAAAACCTTCAATTAATAAATATCTACTTACATAATCTATTATGTAGGTACTATATAATAATATTAATTTTACTTACCTTCTTCGCTTTCCTTTTGTAAGCGCATTTATGTTCTATACGTTTTTTTGTGTGCATCAGAATGGCGGGTGTAATGTAACGAATCAGCATGAAATAAGAATAAGCAATGAAAAAGAAAGCAATTCTACCTCTTTGAGTTCAGAGATAGCTCAAAAAGAAAGTGAGGCGCCAACCTGCCGTCAGGTCCGCGGGTGTATTTCTGTTTCTGAACGAAATACCAATTGTTTAAGTATGGATTCACTTCCATATAAATCTACCTGTATACTATCTTACAATACTACAGATAAATATTAAATTTAAGGAATTAATAAAGCGGAATTTGGTAATAATATTTAGAAATTATTAAGCGTCTGGCAAATTGATGATAGCAATTAGTGAAGAGACAAGCAGTAATCTAACGTTTGCTATTGCCAATTTGCCAGGCGCTTAATAATTTTGAACGATTATTTTCAAATTCCGCTTTATTAATTCCTTAGATTTAATATTTGTTTGTAGTATTGTCAGGTAGTAGGTATACAGGTAGATTTATTTATGGCCTAGTGGTAAACTGTTGGACTACGCAGAGGTCTCGAGTTCGAACCCAAACCGCGCATCTCTGACTTTTCGAGGTTATATTATTATGTGTATTTAATAGTTAATTATCGCTTGCTCTAACGGTGAAGAAAAACATTGTGAAAACCTACATGTCTAAGAGTTCTCCATAAATGTTCTCAAAGATATGTGAAGTCTGCCAACCCGTACTATGCCAGCGTGGTGGACTACGGCATAACTCTTCTTACAGTGAGAAGAGGCAGGAGGCAGGCAGGACAGTTAAATACAGAGCTGATATTATTTATAATCATGAGAACTTAAGTCCCACAAACAGGGAACATCTCTGTAGAGTTCTAAAAACTCCGATAATGTTGCACGCTCGCTCGCCATTACGCGTCCACTTCGCACGACGCCTCGATTAAAATGCATAAGCGCGGTTGGGCAACAAGCTTCCACACGTTTGGTTTGTCAACACAACGCCCTGTATTCGCCCTTTGTAGCGAGCGCAGCGCTGGCAATTAAAGTCGTTTGGATGTCAACTCAATTTGGTTGACCGACTAACGACCACACGGTCAATTTTGGCGTCCACTCAACCAAGTTTGACGTGACCGTGGTTGAGTTAGGCGGCTGACCCGACCGCGTAGAAGGCGTTTTACAAGTAAAGAGACAGGCCGACAACTTTCGTTACCATACTATCCCTTTTATAGTTTATTACATTATATGTACCATTTTGCTTTTTGAAATGTAGTTGCACAAAAATGTTTTAACACAAAAAAGAAAATAATTTATTTTTATAGCTCGGTGTAAGTTCATATTTAATATTTAATTCAACGAAATACGCAACCAAAAACAAACAAATATTGGCACATTTTATTCTGAGTGGCACATCGATGTGATCGATGTCACAGACATTTGTCTGTCTGTTTTCTTTGCTGTGTCGTTAACAAAGATATTTTCTACAATATCTTTTTGTCGTTAGAATATATATCTTTTTCTTATGATTAACAAGGAAGATACACAGCAGTTTATTGTTTACTCTGTCTTCTCACCTACATAACTTAGTCTTCTCGATTTCCACCCATTTATGTCGAAATTCGTATTATTTTAATTTAGCAATAAATATTACAAGGTACAGCTTGCAAATGTTATGTACTATGTGGTGTGACGAGAATGACTGTGCAACACTAAGTAGCAATGTTGAGTAGGTAGTGAAAGAAAGAGAGGTTAAAATATTAATGAGGTAGATTTAGAAAACGATAGTAATGAATTAGTGTAATATTAAAAAAAAGAGGTAGAAACGTTTGTCCGTGATATACGGCCACCAAAAGGTAACGAAGTGCGTGTACATACTTATACACGTATAGCACGATTAAGAGAATATTTTATTTTATTTAGAGAGCACACAGTATTTTCTTATAATTTTATAACTCATTACAAGACTATTTATCGGAAGACGAATAAAAGCGAACTTAGAACATATTAGCCAACACGTCGGCCAACCACATGCTCACAGATACGTTAGCAAGCTATAGATTGACAGATACGTTGCCTATTGATATATTATGTATATACATGTTAACGTGATCGGCACGTCGTTGTTGACATGGGCGCACCACTAGCGTGAAAAAGTTTAGCGAACGCTTATCGAGTATTGATCTGGATTAAATAAATAACGGGGTACATACATTAACCAATTTGTGAAACCAGTTTGAATATACAACATTATCGTTGAGATAGACGAAGATGTCATCCTTTATTCCTAGTGCGCAGGTCGGTATAGACAACGGATCAATAAAATATGGTATATATATTCTATAATTCTAGGTATTATAGAAAAGACAATTGACTTTCTTGTTGCGTTGTGCGAAAACTGCGGAATATTATATCGTTGTATCATCTCACCCAGTGAACCGCTTCAAAAGCAGTGAAAAATAACCATATCTATCTTTAAAATGAACTGTATAATAAATTTTAACACCTGAACTCTGTGCTTGTGAAAATTATCGAAATGGTACCACCATTTCGAGCCTTTCATTATTCAACATCTTGAACGAATTGTGATAGTAATTGTTCATCATGTCGAGTGAACAGGAAATGTTTCCATTATATGATTGCTATCCAGATAAGCTTTTCGACATATGTATGGACTTTATAGTTTCCAATCTTAATACGATTAGCACTGTAGACCCTTCCAGCCGATGGCGGATGCTCAAGGAGGACGTTATTTTGCCTACCGAGATTTGCGACAAATTTCTTCGCGCTTACCAGAGGAAATATCGAGTGAGCGATACTATCGCTAATATTTTTCGTGATAGGTTTCGCTGTCGGTTAGAAACCGTTAGACTCCGAAACTCACGGATTACTGATGAAGGTTTGCGTTGTCTGATTGAACACAGACCATATGAAGTTGAGTTGGTGCAGTGTGAATATTTATCGCAGACTTCTTTGGAAACAATCAATTGCAACAGCCAAAATCTTATTTCACTAAAATTTGGTCCACTGACTAATGTATTGTCCCAGGATGAAAGTCTATATAGGCAGCGAGGCTACATCATTCATGCACCAAATTTACGCAGGCTTACTATTCACCGCAGGGGTCTTGCAATATTCCCATTGCTGTTACTGAAGCCATTAAAGCACTTGACACATTTAGATCTCTCCGAGTGTACATCAGCTGGCTCAATCTGGGCACTTAATGAGCTCAACAATCTAAAAGCTCTGATTCTGCACAGTGTGCATTGGTCTAAGGACATAATTGATTGGATTGCGAGTTTGCATACACTTCGCCATCTTGATATATCACAAGCAAATGAGAGACATGGAAAATACTTTAATCCAAATGAAGTATTATCCAAACTGATTCTAAGTTTGCCAGTCTTGGAGTCATTGGATATTTCTGGCACTAATTTGGCTGGGACAGGTGCTGCTGCACTATCATCAGCCAATAGGGGATCAGGCCGAACCGAAACTCAAGTTAGATGCGATATTCCTGGGCTTGTGAGTCGTGTGAACAGGCCGTTGGAGTTCCTTGGTTTATATGGCACACATCATGGAGCGTGCAAGAGACATGACATACCCGCCAAAATTGTAAGTTTATATTTTAATAATTTGATTTCAATAGCTTTATTGGGTTCACTTAATTTAAAAACTAGTAATTGCATATTATCTATATATCCTCAAATAAGAGTTCTTAGGTCACCACCATCTCTCAAAGTGTTGTTATGACATTAGAATAATAAGGCTGCATGTGTGTAAAGTACATGACGTGACTGTAAAGTTTTAATTTCTACTTGCACATGCTCGAGCACAATTCTTTGAGAGATAGTGTAGTAATTTTTTCAAGTGCTTGTAATTGTGTTTACAAGATGGTTTGTGTAACTGCGACTCTTCAGAAGTTCTTTGTTACAAATACAGTTCTTTAATATCTCTTTTAAAATTAATATAAAATAATTAAAAATATATTTTTCCACTTGTTGATCTGTTAAGTCTTAGAATAAGTAAATCATACTGGAATATATCTCTTATCCAAATACCAGGAAGTAGTTATAAAATACAGAAACATTGTAAGAAATAAATGGAAGTAATATTTTAATGTTACCTCTGGAGAGAAGGGAATCTGGTATAGTATGTACTTTACAAAGTGAACCTCCTCATGTACCGTGGTGTGCAGATGTGAGAATGAATTGAAATTTGTTGGTGACTGCCTTTTGACTGCGTTCTAGACACATACCATTAAATAAATTTAAATATCTTATGAACAAATCATCCACACCTTGTTGTGAATTGTGTGGAGTCACAGATGTATACCATGTTTTAATGGAATGTGTTTGGATTGCTACTTTAAGAGAAAATCTTGCTGATACATTTAAAATTAACTGGCTGGATGTGGGTGTGGTTCAGAGTATATTAGCAAACCAAACATCTGAAATGGGTAAGTTTCTTTACATAGCAGTATACAAGGTCTTTAGAGCCACCCATTGATGTTAACCTACTATACTCATTTGTTTATAAGAAAAATTTTAATGTTATGGTTAAGTGTATACAATTAGACTGACATGGTCGTCAAACGACTCAAAGCCCCAAAACAGAATAAAAAAAAGGTTAGAATACCAGACATAATTAAAAATCTATTGTGTCTTGCCACTCGTGTGTTGCTGTAGTAGGTTAAATACAATATAGAATGTTTAATAACATTTGTCATATTATAAACCAGACAGTTGTATGATACAAATAATATGTCATAGCATAGATGCTATTTGCCTTTGTTAGACTTAGTAAACATAAATACCTATCATTACTACATTAATTCTTTCCAGATATTATTTTATAACATTAAAGACAGTTCAATATTTTAAAATACACTGTGTGAATTGACCCGCTTGTTTTACTTTCACTTTAATAAGTTATAGTTTGAACTTCAACTTTTCTCAGTGTCGAATGGCTCTATCGAATAAGTATCAATGATTCTGCCAATGTCAGGGTGGAAAGAGATAATAAAATAAATAAATAAGTGGTTTGATATACTACTGGCACTGGCTACTGGCTACTACTGGCACTGGCTACTGGCTACTACTGGCAGTAATGTGACCATTGACTGGTAATTATAGCGATGGTTCTTCTCTGAGCTACAAGAACAATGACACAAATATTTATGTATTTATTTAAGGATTTCCAACAAAGGAATATACAACAACAAGGAATATTAGTAATATATACATAGTAGTAAGGTTAGAATATGGCAGAGGACAAGGAAAACCAACGATAGGCCTATGCCCCTCTTTTTTGTCGTCAATATCTATATATTGACGACAAAAAAGAGGGGCAGACTATATTTTGATTTTATTAAGGGAGATGAATGTTAATAGAAAGTGTATATTGATAAGGCGAGGGATCTGTTTAGGAAGTAGATAATAAAGAGGATAGTATATTTTAGGGCAAAAGAAAACAGATGTTCCAAGGTGCCTTCTTCGAGACCACGCTCGAAAAGAGAATGATCTCAAAACAAACAAAATCCAGATGGAGACTGTTAATTATAGACGTAGACAGTTTATTTACGTTCTTTTGTCGGTAGAACCATGGTCTGGAAGGGATAGAAGGTTGAATAGAACCATAGAACTTTCCTTTAATCATCATTGTACGCTTGCCACATACTGTTCCAAACACCAGTTAAGGAAGGACGGGCCAAAGAACGAAGTTCACGAGGGAAGCAGTAATTATGGATCGTGCAACCAGATACCGCCGCAATCTTATCACAGGAATCCACAAACTTGTTACCTGCTATACCCAAATGACTAGGGATCCATGTCATAGCCATATACAATAATGCTTTTGTCCTAAGACTAATTATAAAGTTGTCACGACAGCGAAATGATTCTTTTTTTGTAAATCTGCAAGATAGCTCCGAGAATCCGAGAGGATAAGCGCCTTGTTGAGCTTGTGTGACTCAATAAATTTCAAGGCTTCTAGCAAAGCTAAGGCCTAACCAGCAAATATAGAGTTCTGTGCAGGATTCTTAAAATTAAGAATAATGCCGTATTTAGGGATCCAAACAGCAGAACCAACAGAACTCTTACTAGATATTTTGGAAGCATCAGTGTAAAGGGTCACCCAGTCAGACCATTCTCTTGACAATTTCGAAGAAAACTTGTCATTAGCGTTCGAACAGAGCTTACTTATACCGAAGTCAAGGTAAATCTGGTTGGAAAATCAGTGACTGGTACTCCAATTCGAAGAGCACCCCAAAGTGTATGACGATAGTTGAAATCACCAAGAATGATTAAAGGAGCAGGGACAGAAGAAAAGATGGAACGTAATTCGGCAAATATGTTGGGATTAGGATCAGGGATGTACACAGACACGAAAGACGGGACTTAGATAACATGTTAATAAGGGAACAAAGGAGAAGTTCAATGAGGTTATCATTGGGAGTGCCAAGAGGAGTGGTTTCAGTAGGAGAAGTAAGCCATTAGTCTGATAAGAAGAAGGGGAAGACACAATAGAATTGTGGGAAGCTCTGTCATAGACATATTGCCTGGCAGGCTCTGTCATATTGCCTAAGATGGGCTGGAACCGGAAAGGAAGAAACACAGTCATTCTATAGGAAGAAGTGGGTGTAGTCATAGAAGTGGTCTGTTAGGTTTTTTGACGGGAAGTAGAAGGTTACTGGGTTGTGGCTGCAATTTCAGAAATAAGACGCTTAGGTAGTGGATATTGTGCTGATGGTTCCAAGTAGCTGACCAGGGCATTTGGGATCTATAGCCTTGTGACTATCCCGCGGCAAAGAAAACAAGTAGGATTTGAATCCTTAGTAGGGCAGCTATCCCCACTCTGCTTTTGGGAGCAGATGTAGCAGCGAGGCTGAGACCAGCATTGTTTGGCAATATGTCCAAACCTGCAGCAGTTGTGACACTGAATGGTTGGAAGTTAGTATGTTGAAACCGGAAGCGAGGCATTGTAGCAATATACCTTTTCAGGTAGGGTTTATCCAAGGAAAGTTAACACCACCGAATTGGAGGGAATCCAATTCGTTGTATCATCCCTCCGAGACTTAATGTTAAGCCTTCTAGCCCGAATGACCTCACCACAATTTCCAACAGTGGAAATGCCATCTAAAAGTTCGGATAGTGCCCAGTCCGTAGAGATATCCCTAACTACTCTCATACGGAAAATCTGAAATTCATATTTGTTGCTCTCCAGTAAACTTAATTCAAGGAATTCGTTGGCACTCACAGCTGATTTAAATTCAATTTAAATTTATTTGCGACCTAGATTTTTTATGCCACCATCTTTAACTCCTGAAACATTATTTTTATGCAAAAATTAAGCAAATTTCAAAATTTTTAATGTATACCCTTCAGATGGGTCTGGTTCTTGTCTAGAGACATATACAGTAAATGGGCCCATGTCTGTAACCAAAAATTTAAATTGTCTGTTTATTTCGTATCCAGATTTCGTGTACACGGATTAGTTTGATTCCGTCGGAGAACGGGCCTTTTTAGGATCGATCTCAATCGCCAAAACAACATCGGATGGCCTTTTCGATGATCTAGGCTTATCAGGAGGTAAACCTCCACCCCCGACCGGAGGGTTCTCCATACCTACTTGACTCCCAAAGGAATCAAGTAGATATGGACGCGCCTAAACGAAATGAATTAAGACTAAATAGAGGATTACCTTATAGGATTAAGCCACCACCAAATAACACAATCACACAAGTAAACAGCCACAAATAAAAACAATACTCATGAAATAAATATAACCTATGAACAACTGACACTTTCAACCAAGCGTCAGACCGTAATCCTCGATAAGTTATAGTGTGAATTTCTTGGATATCACTTATTTTGACATGCATTACACTGCATGAACACTTGTCAGTTTATATCACTTGTAGCATTGCCTTTCACGAGACTTCCTCCAATCAGGTTAAAATATACTTGCTTGGCTCTTCACATTGTGACTGTGCCATTTGCATTTCAATCCCAAAACAAGCAATCTTAGTATACTGTTTTTAATTATTGCCACTATGTCTTCTGTGATCATTTCAATATTTATTAAACTTCTTGGTTTATCTTTTTTAAACACACCATACATACATGTCAGTGGTTTCATTCTACAGTTGTTTGTTTACAAATATTCTATATTGAATTTGGTTTAGCTATAGGTAATCTTAGAATATTTTTAAGACATCTGTTAAATTATTTTCTAGAATAAGAAATTGGTTTTATGAGTATTATATTATCAATACACAACTCCAAACTGTTTGGTCTGTATCAAACAGTTACTGATGCTGTGATGTTGGAAACATTGTTATGTATTTGCAATGTTAACTGAACTGAATTTATTTATCTCATTATTTAGAGGTCATTTGTTGATAGTCTATAAATACTCTAAATGATTTGGTATAATAATATTATGTGTTTTTATTCCATATAATAAAGTCTCAGGATTTTTGCTTAAGTCAATTTGTTACTTAATTTAGATTTTTATGCACTTAGATATCGGGTGACGCAAATGAAGCACAGATTCTGACTGCAGCAGTAGCCTACATGGAGAGACCTGCAATGTTGACTAGAGTCCTCAATGATCTATATTATCTATTCCGCTATGAAAACAATGCATATGTGGGCAGGGCCCTTTGTGTAGTTCTCGATGCCATGGATCAGCATGTATCTGAAAAGCACATTCAGATATCTGGCAGGTAATCATAGAACTGTTATTTATCACATCATAATAGTATCACCTCCAGTATGCAAGTGTGGGATTCCTTATTGGTGATATTATGTCATTGTTTTAAGTTATGTAACCATAGTCATAATAGCAGCTATTGTGTAGGTATAGTTATGAAACAAATGCAACAAATAGTAACAAAAATAGTGTTATATCTTTGAGACAGTCAGTGTACAATTCATGGTAAAATATGATATGTATGTTTTTTTAAATTTGACTAGTCTGGTAGATAGTATATCAAATCAAAAACAAACATTTATTTTATGTAATTAATAAATAAATCTACAATAATAAAATGTCGTAGAACTAAAGCCTTCATGTAAGAAATAATTAAAGTTGTAATCGCGTAAATAATAATATTATTTCACATTTTTTAGGTGCCTACGATTTATTCGTAACGTAAAGTATAGTTAGGATATATAAACAAATAAAAAAAAAATTGCATACGTAATTCTGATTTCCCCATTTCTAATGTGTCTCGGTACTTCGGCAGACAGGATAATTTAATGGGTGGTGAACATGCAGATATCTACCTACTTAGGTAACATAGCTAGTCCACATACCCAGATAATATCTACAATTACAGTTGATGAAAGCGCGTAAAAATTATTATATTTCGCATTTACTACCTACAATTTAATCGTAATTTAAATCCAGCAACACTTTAGATCACGGAAGGAAAACGCAATTTCAAAACTGCTTTATTATTTATCCCAATTTCAAATGTGCCCGGTATAGTGGTAGACGAGAGCGTAGTTAAACGGGCGGTAGCCATGCAGATCAATACTCGGTGCAACGTACGTGTATACCTATCGAGGTAACATAGGTAGTTCGCGTTCCCAGATGCAGTGTATGAGGAGAATTTGGGCGTATGTTTACTTACAATACATGTGTCTCTACGGAATCTGTTTCTCTGCGGTCCGCTAACTAAATACACGTTATGCCGTATGCGTTCCATAGCACTTTACGTTCTTTAGTTAGAGGATGGTCTTAAAATAAGTAATGAGAAATAAGAGTATAAACTCTTATTTCTTATTACTGATTTTAAAATAAGATATAAGAATTATGAAACATAAGAGTGGTGTCATACATTTTACTGATATAACTACTTAGACGCCCTGTGTTTCCGATAAAGTAGCCAATAAACGAACTTATCAATGATAACATCTACACTGCCATAAATATCGAAAAATATGCTGCGCTTTTAACCTGTGGTATGCCGGAACGTGGATCTACGCGAGACACAATGCTTTTTCTATTATGTCTGGTATTCCGGCATACAAGAGGTTAAATCGCACACCATGTGTGCCTAATGTCATCATTTTCTACATGTTTTAATAATCTCTTTTCTTTAATTACAACCATTATTCAACAGATTAGCAGAATGTGTGGACATTCAGAGATGAAATATTTTATCTGATAATTATTGACATTTACTTTAGTAATAATACTAAAAGGTTGGATTTTTAACTCAATTTAATTTTAAGGGTTTAACAGGATTAGTAATCGTATATAATTTGAGTGGCAACATATAACAATGTCAGCAAATGTCTCGCTATCAACATGCTTTGCAATGAATATCTTTATATTATATTAATATGGTCTGATAGATAGTGTACTTACTATATGAATATATAGTAAGTACACTCTGACGGCCTCGATGGCGTAGTGGTTGGTGTAACCGACTGCCACGCCTGAGGTCGCGGGTTCGATTCCCGCACAAGTCAAACATTTGTGTGCATGAACATGGATGTTTGTCTTGGTCTGGGTGTTTCTATGTATAATATGTATGTATTTACAAAAAAAAAAGCATATAATAATATGTATGTTTATCCATTGTCTAGAACCCATAGTACAAGCTCTGCTTAGTTTGGGCTAGATGGTGTTGTGTGTACGTGGTAGAATATTAATATTATTATATCATATATATGTTAAATCCAAAATTTATGCATGTTGGTAACAAGACTATAAACAACACCCACCGAACGAATGTCATGTGTATTATTAGCTACTTTGACACTTCTTGAGTAGAGACAAAGACTACTAATAATCTATTATATGATGCCAGATGGCCAGAATCCAGCCATTACATCCAGATTTTGGCCCGTATATGTATATATATGAAAGTACCTGCATTCTGTGATGCTGATCTGCTAGTGCTGTTGTCTACTGTTTTTTAAGGGACTATTACACGATTTCGTAATGGCAAATCTACACAAAAATAATTTAACTGATAGACAAACCTATGTCAACTTCTGTGATTGGCGCACACCTGGTTTCTTTAGGACTAGTCAATAACGGGTCAAAATCGCGTGATTTGGCTGTTCCAGCAATTAATATGCATTTGAGCATTTGTGAACGAATTGTTGTGTTGGTACTAAATTAGCAATAGCAAATAATTAGATTCCAGTTTGATTTTAATATTTCGGTTACATATTGAGTGTTCAAGAACCAGTAAATCTGTTAAGTTTGGGTTTATTTGCTTAGGGTTGAATTTTAAACATAATAGATTAATGATTATACGACGTATACATTTTTATTAGTATATTTATAATTGCATCTATTTGCATATATCTATTTATTGGTTTGATATAATAATTTTAATAAATTATTAGTCGTTGGCAAACATGTAGAGAGCTGTGATTAATATTGATGCTCTTAAGCTTCAAGTTGCTGTCGAAAACTACAACTGGTTGTTTCTACAGCTAGGTTGCTCTTCAATGTTTTAAACTTAATGCACCTGGTAATTAATGGATAACCTTGAAATGTCTTATAGTAGTTCAAGGTTATCCATTAAGCCGGACAACCTGTATAGTTATTTTATTATTGTGATGTGTAATTATATTAGACAAACATGTTGATCAATAGATCTGAGTTTTAAATGTCAATACTGGAGATGATACAAGGTTTTCTATGTCCAAATCTGGAGGCGAATTAACATTTACGAATTAAAATGTATGTATAAGGCCGAGCCGCACCACGTTCTTGTAGGCGTGCAATTTCAAAATAGAATACCACGTCTATATAAATGTGATCAATAGACTACAGGTACAGTTTAGTTGAACCTAGTTGATACAATCTCCGCCCGCACTAATACAATAGTGTGGGGTCCAGATTGGCAAGGAAGGTTTCGCATAATCGATAGATTATCGAGTACCCATCATCTGTCAATGATCATATATAGAAGAGCTTTAGAAAGATAATGATATACATATAAATTAAATTATATTTTGCGGCTCCAGACTTGTTAACATGAAAGCCAAGAGATTTATTTTATGATTATACTTATATTTCTATGAGTATTAATTACATAGTATGATGCAATTTTAGTGCAACTTTATTCTACATCGTGAAAGGTAAAGAGAAAGACCGTATTGGCATTAAGCTAAAGCGGCGCATCATTACCGCATTACTCGATGGCATGGAAGCACATCTCGGAGATGACACCATGATGAGAAATGGGTGTCTTACTTTGTGCCAATTCAAGATACCAACAGATGTCGTAAGTATAACTTATTGTGTTTAATCTATTCTTAATTTATTCTCATAGTATATTATACGGCCTTGATGGCGTAGTGGTTGGTGTAACCGACTGCCACACCTGTGGCCGCGGGTTCAATTCCCGCACAAGTCAAACATTTTGTGTGCATGAACATGGTGGTTAATCTTGACTTTTACGTATAAATTTAAAAAATAAAGAATATATATGTATGTTTATCCATTGTCTAGTACCCATAGTACAAGCTCTGCTTAGTTTGGGCTAGATGGTGTTGTGTGTATGTGGTAGAATATTATTATATTATAGTTTATGCCGTGTATAACAATTAAGTGACTAAATACGGATGGCGTGACAGACTCCATTAATAATAGTTTTCACATTGAGAAACCAGCTCTTTATTCCTTTTTAAGGATAACGGTGGACCGTTATGAAGAACCAGTTCTTTGTTCCTTGCGCTGGCAGCTCAGCGACTGTAAGGTTTGAGTGATACAGATTTCTGTAGACATGTATTGTGTCTAACCGGTTACTACCAGACGTGCATTGTTTTTCCCCCTCAAAAAGAAAATAAAGGGCTGGTTGGGTAAAGTCCAAGTATAGTAATAATGTGCACGATACTTAGACAAGTGAGAAACGGGTACGAATTGACGTAAATCTTAGATTTCGAAAAAAGGGTATCACGTGACCTTTAGGTCAAAGGTCATAGTCATTTCGAGGGTATATCTACTATGCTGAGTCGAATGGCGTTGACCGCGAGTCTCTAGCTCTTACGGTTCTTGAGTTGAAAGTTGTATAACAGACAGACGGACGGACGTCCATCCGTCTGGACGCGACGGACGTACGGACGGACAAAGCTGTTGTATAAAAGAGTTTTTTCGAACTCTAAAATGACAGCACTTGTAAAGGCTAATTTTATCGTAAAATAGGGCTTCCAGTACTGCTATGCGCTCATAGAAAATCAGACGTTTGCAATCCTGCTCTGAAACTGTATAGTTTACGCCAATTGAGAACGATGTCACTCGGCAACGTGCTGACCTCGTCTCATGTAAGGGGATAGTTTGCGACACAATCTATTCAAGATCCTTTGATATATTATTTTCAATTCGCCAGTGTTCGTATTTAAATAACGTTAAATCGAAAGTTTGGACGTATGTAGCGTTAGAAAGTTAGTTTAGAACTTCACCTTTGTACCTAGTATCTAAATTAAATCGAAATATTTAGTTTTCGTAATACTAAAATACAAAAAATTTATAACTCTAACCTTAGTAGGTTAGAGTTATTTATTTAGCTAGCTATTAATATAACTTTCCTAGAATTAACAATATCTCCTTACCATGTTTCTTCAAACATGGTTAAGCAGCAGAGTTAGTTTTGCATTTATAATAATATTCGTATTGATATAAGACTTATAAATTAAAATAATAATTATAAATACACACTTGTCCTTTTTATTAAAACTAGTGGTAGCGGGCGACCATAATTGTGACCAGTGGTGGTCGAAATTCGACCATAATTGATTTAAATTTTAAGTTTGCTCATTAAGGTTTCTATAACTGTACCCTTGTACTCACATTTCATTTAGATTTTGCCAAGGCTATACAGGTTAATTTACCTATCTTTTTCAAAGAAATTATTATTTACTTAACTATTCTCTTTCATTGACGATATTCCTAAGCTTGCTATTACGTTTTCTTTTTTCTTTATTACGTATAAATAAGGTATGTAACCACAGTTACGAAGAATTACGACGTCAGCCGAACAATGCCGTAATACTACGAACGCGATTCGACGGCGTGTGTCAAATGCATAGCTGTGTGCGTGTAGTGTTTTTTCATTGATTTAATGTATTTGTACGGCATATTTTATAAAAATATTAGGATTCACCACTTCTTCTCCATATAAACTTTAACTGTGCCAAAATTCATACTCATCCGTCCGCGCAATTTTCGTAAAAAGGGGTACAACGTTTTTACTTCACGTATTAATATATATATTACAACATTTTATTAATTCCTGTTCACGTGTTGCGTTCCTGTGATCATATGAAAAATGGCTTCCCTCTGACTTGGATTAGCACTTTGAAGTTCAAATATTAATTGATGTTTATTTATTTAATAATAATAAATGTTTATTTCTGTACTGGATTACAGTATTAATGGCCGACTACTTAGTGTGAGTATTATAACGTTTTCTTTGCTATTTCCAGTTGTTCGAGTACGAGCGTGTCGTTCAGATTCTTTTAAACGGGGTAGCCGATGTGAATCAAGAGGGGTTCGTGCAGCGTATCGCTATCTACTTATTAAATTCATTGGCCTGTCAAGTAGATGGTAAACAAAAGAGATTCCTAGGCAACCACGGTGCCATCGGCGTAAGTATCACATGTTATTATTTGTCAAATTATACTATAGGTATGTATCTTTTTCTTGGCAAGATACGATTATTTTAAGTTTTATAGTGCTTTTATTATGTGCAAGTTATCCAGGAAAGTATTTTCTGTACTTACATATTATAACGCGTTATATTGTATTTATAACAATCTATGTATATATGTTCTGTTCATATTTAGAAATTATATTGCGTTTAAATTGCTGGCGTAATGTCTAAAGTAGAGTAGGAAGCAAAACGATAAAGATAAATGCAGTGGGGGCGATTGTTACGCGGTCTATGAGGAATACTTGTATAAGCCACGATGGGGCTTACATGGTCACGTTTAGATTGAAACGCAACAAGATATAAATACTATGAAATATAATGAACCTATATCTGTTTGCGTTCTCACATACTCGCACATAAGAATGGAAATTATGTGATGACTGTTTCGTTTTACAGCTCCGCTCTCTAACCCATATACCTGATATGATGTTACTAAAATGATATTTTGTTGCAATATTGCACTATGAAAATATATACTAGGCTCTGACCTAGTGTCATCAAAAGCTGCTGCGAATTAATTATTATATAAAATATATTTTCTTTTTGCTATTGCTATAGTTATCTTTATGAGAACTAATATCATGTTTAATAAAATATAGTACCTGAACAAGGACTGTGTAATCTGCACTAAAGTCATACTATGCAAATTGTCTTTAAACGCAAAATATTACAGATGCGGTAATGATTTTATTACGGTTCGCGAACTGTGAAACAACTCTGCTTATCTTGTATTAATTATATTTTTTTAAAGTCCCTATTTCTATTTTCCTACTTGACATACCTTACAGCTGTGCGATCCCAATCATGCCATTGTTACATCCATAGTACTTATTAGACACTGTTAACTCTAACAATAAAATCTATAAACATAATTATAATTATTGAAACCGACAGATGTCATTGTGAGGCCTTGTGAATACTTGGCAGATGTTTGTGCACTACAAACATTACTTAACTATTTCTTGAATATATTGCAAATACTATTTGCAATAAGTTATATAGCCTGATGCTTCTAGCCTTTTCAAGCTCCAATAACTCACACTGTGATATTTGAATAATTATAAACTTTTGGAAACAAGTTTATAATCCCATATGATGTGCTATTGTACCCGTACCGGTACTAAGTGCTAATTTATTAAAAGATACCCTCATTTGTTTTTGTTTTCTTACTTAGTTTGCTGTGATCTATCAATCTGCCTATAGTTTAACCTTATGCAGCGAGAAGTATTGCTTGTAACGTGGGCATAATTCTTTAACTGCACGGCAAGCGTGGTATAGTTTACGAGTATACGTCACTATGATGATCAACAAACAAACGCACATTCACATATTATATAACATTAGTTAGTATAAAGGGTGACGTATCTAGCATCACAGGCGTTCCTTATCAAGTCTATAAATAATTTACTGAAGTAATTCTTTTTACATTTTTACACGGCTGTGCTGAATTGTGACCTAACAACCCGTAACGCAACCGGAGTAGTATCATCGGTAATTACATAAAACTAAAACGTGATGTTGGTTTGTCCTGACTTTATTAATAAAGCTTGAGCGTTTGAAAGGTCCGTAAAACAATTGAAATAGTGCAGACAAAGAATGTCCGGGCTCGAGACACTATACGTGTTATACAATTTATAACTCCGTGCCCACAATACTCGCGCAATGTCACTCGTGCAGTGTCATTAAATACTAATTCATCGAGTTTTAAACTTCTATCAACTGTTAATTATGTTTTTTTAAGGACTGCTAATACTACTACCTGGCGACAGATTGCTAACAATAAATCTCCATTAGAACTCAAATATGTAAAATGTTGATCAGTCTCTATAATTATTATTTAAAAGTCATACTTATATGTCTAAAATTACTGGTTTTACAATGTAATTATCACAAAATATGCTCGTATTTCTTCTAGTGCGGTAGATAGCTTGCGATTATTTATGTAATTTAAAAAATGTGCCTTTAATTAAATTAAGTAATGTCTGTTGTGCTCGTGTGTCAATATAATTATGGTTATGTTGCTGGGACTAATTACACTTATTCAGCTCTATTCAGCTTTTGTCCATAAAAACTATGATATTGTATGGAGAAGCGTACGCATCCGTTTAGCTTACCGCGTCTATTCAGCTTTCGCGCCAAATAGGCATAAAATGAGGACAAGTGTGTCTTTATCATGCGAATGCTATAAGATAAAGTTCAGCGTTGTTCTGCCGCGTTCAGCGCTGTTCCGCCGCATTAATTGCTGTTTTGCCGCGTTCAGGGCTGTACGGCAGCTGAGCACAGGCTGAACTCTATCTATAGCATTCGCATGGTTCCAATACTAAATGAGTAGCTTACCATCTTCGCAGCATATTCAGCGTCGTCCACAGTCGATAGAAGCGTTTCAGCGGAGATAACACGCTATGACGGCTTTTCTCATTCTTGCGAAGCTGTACGCGGCTGATAAAAGCAGAACTGCATAAGTGTGCCCAAAATCGTTCAGCAAAACGCGAATGGAGCTGAATAAATTTAATTAGTCTTTAAGTCGGATGTATATTTGGCGAACTGATTCCAGAATGGTAATTTAGTAAATATGCTTTATTCTGATTGGTTTCAGAAAATGTTAAACCTGATATCTGATCGTCTGGAACGACGCGTATGTGATGATGTGCTGGAGGTGGCGTGGTCCACTATGTGGAACGTCACCGATGAAACCCCTCAAAACTGCCAAAGATTTTTGGAAAACCGCGGCATGGAATACTTCCTTGCCTGCTTGAAGGTACATATCATGAGTATATTATATAATAATAATAATAATAATAAAAATAATATTCTACCACATACACACAACACCATCTAGCCCAAACTAAGCAGAGCTTGTACTATGGGTACTAGACAATGGATAAACATACATATATACTTCTTTTTTTGTAAATACATACTTATTATACATAGAAACACCCAGACCAAGACATCATAACATAAGACATATGGTTAGAGATATCATTTGAAGTCATTGTTCATCAGTAAATACTAACTTACATTGTCTTGGGTTTGATTTCTTATTAATTAATAGTCGTCTGCGAACAACAAATTAATATCTGTTGTTATCTGCTTAAAATGAAGAACCTAAACAGCAACTGTAGTGTGTAGTATTTGTACTTTTTAAACGGTTATACAGGGCATTGGTTGCCCAAATTGTACCATTACCTGACCTCTGCTTAAAAAATTCTGTTCGTCTCTATCGTTAACATCACGGCATGGTAGGTGTGACCTGCCAGGTCACAGAAGAGTTAACAGCAGAGGTAGGTTGTGTAACTAACTAATTATGCACGAAGTACAATTTTAACTAGCTAAACAAAAGAAATATTCCGGATGGAAAACTATAGAAAGAAGCTCTTTTAGTCCGGTTAATTTAGACATGCAAAGGTACAAAAATTCGCATTGAGCTAAAATTTGTAGGAATGTTCGGTACACCATTACATGTAAAATCTGAAAAGTCTCCATCGATCCCGTACATGGAAAAATACCATGAGGTCAAAAGCCCCAAAAACGAGATTTTCGCAATTTTTTGCAAAACCATAGGTTTCATTAAAAAAATTTCACACAGAAATTGTAGATCATAAAATTATCTATAAAAAATATCTATACTTTTTTCCTAAAGACCCACCGTTTCTGAGATATAGCGGTTCAAATAGTTGAAAAAGTTCCTTTTTTTATAATATGCACTCATTTCCAAGCCACCTGAGAGGTAGTGTACCTAGCACGTTTTTTTAAATTTGGTTTGCCGCTTTTGCTTATGCCACGGTCTATTGTAATTCTGTTTAATTGAAATAATAAATAAAATAATAAATTGTATAAAAAATTAAGAAAAGGGTGTAACTTTTAAAATATTGTGGGAACTTATTCGTCAGATTCATAATCGTCTAATACTTCTG
This sequence comes from Catocala fraxini, assembly GCA_930367265.1. Lineage (NCBI taxonomy): Eukaryota > Metazoa > Arthropoda > Insecta > Lepidoptera > Erebidae > Catocala > Catocala fraxini. Next base: position 16,974,908 of record OV884024.1, read on the forward strand.
CTTCCTCTTCTTCTTGTTTTTTTCTCGTTTATCCAGTCCCTGTTCTTCTACTTCTTCTTCTTCTTGCTGGTTGCAAGTAAAGTAATAGCGATTCATCACATGTCTCCTCGTTGATATCATTCGAATCCGGTGCTGTTGGTGATTCAACATTGGATCACCACTGGCCTTGACATCTAGTACATGCTAGAGAACAAAAAGCTGATTCACTTACACGTGCTCTAGTACGAGAAGGACTTACTTTAAATTTACTGGCTCCTTGTTCTTCGTGTTGTCTTTTATTAGCTGAAACAATAGAACTCTTTCGAGTGTATTTTATAGTATGTTCTAGTGTGTGTAGTTTTTACGACACTGCACATGTATTGTACAGATTGCTGATTTTTAAGATATTAAGGCAATTCATCAGCTCTTTCAGTACTTGCATTGATTAATGTCATGTCTTTACAAATAAAACAAAACACTGTAATTTTTTTTATAAAACTAACAACAGCACGAAAAACGTTAGAAAATATTCAGAATAAACACGGGTTTTCACTACGAAGTAACGCTCAAAACTAATCGTATTTCATTTATTAGGTATTTTATTTTAAGAGAAAGCAGGTATACCGTATACCTGCCTTGCCATGCAGACAATTGAATAGGAGACATGTTACACTGGCGTATATAATGAGGGACTGTGTTTCTTTTGACTTAATATTCTCATAACTATACTGTTTTGTACATATAAGTTACATTGACCGATAGAAAAATATTTTTCCTTATTACAGCTTCAGTGATGTATATACATATGTGGCGTACTTATGTATGTTATGGAAAATACAACTTTTCTACTGTTTGAACCGTTATATCTCAGAAACGGTGGCTCTTAGAAAAAAAGTATTGAGATATTTTTATAGATAATTTTATGAACTACAATTTTGGTCTGAGCAAATTTTTGATAAAACTTACCATTTTGCTGGAAAACGCGAAAATCCGACGTTTGTGGCCTTTGGTCTCGAATAAATTGTTTCCCAGGTACGGGATCGATGGGGACTTTTCAGATTTCATATATGTATAATGGTGCTCCAAACATTTGAAATTCAATGCCAATTTTTAGCTCTATGCGAATTTTTGTAGCTTCACTCCTACTTTTCGGTCTAAATTGACCGGACTATTTCTACATAGAAAATTATATCGATCCATTGTCACGTACCTAAGTGAATAAAGGACAAGCAGGCTTCAGCATTTATAATTATTCTAATTCTAAATCTATTCACTATTTTATTGTGAGGAAAATTGCAACAATTTTGTATATTTTAACATAAATCCTGTTAATAACGTGTAGGATGAGGTTTTTAGCTGTGCATGTTACTAATTTATTTATCCAAGCCTAGCTAAAGGATTTAATAACAATATTAGGAAATGCTAGTATTCTTAATTAACATGTTAGTATGAATGATTCTATCATTTCATTTAATTTCGATGGCGATCGAGGTTTGTTCAACAGTCCCTGTACACTTTATGAGGAATACGTAAAGTTTAAAAACCAAGAAATTCTCAGTATCTTGTATTCTCGTCCTGGTTTCTAATGACTCCCAGGTGTTTGACCATGGGTCAGATTGAAGTCACGTACCCTTGTGATGAAATTTACCCACTCTTCTAGAATTGTACTTTTCAGTGGACCATACTCTAGAATTAATAATAATAATAATATTCTACCACATACACACAACACATATATATAGTGTTGTGTCAAGGGAACGTGACTTCAATTATATATATATATATATATATACAGCCTTGGCCAAAAGTATTAGGCACCCTATAAATTACTGAATATTTCAGGCTTAGAGAGAAATAAAACTAATTATAATGATTAAAGTACTTTATTTACATTAGAATATTGTAAAAACATCAATATTTTGTTGGGCCACCCTTTGATTTTATGACAGCAGCAACTCTGTGGGGCATACTACGTACAAGTTTCGCACATTCCTCTAGAGAAATTGCATCCCATTCTTGCACTAACGCGTTTTTTAAAGCAGTTTTTGATGTTATCGAGTGCTCTTTTATTTTTCTCTTCAAAATACTCCACAAATGTTCAATAGGATTTAGATCCGGGGACTGGGCAGGCCAATCTAACAGATCAATACAATTTTCAGTAAACCAGCGCATCGTAGTAGCTGACTTGTGACACGGAGCATTGTCTTGTTGGAATTTCACACCATTTAAGTTAGTGTCACCAAAAATACACGAAAGCGAAGGTACGAGAGCAGTTTCCAGTACATTAATGTATTTTTCACTGTTCATGCGACCTTCGCAAACAAACATTTTGCCGACTCCATCCGCAGCCATGCAACCCCAAATCATTACACTGCCTCCGCCGTGTTTTATGGTTGGTACTACGCAATCTGGGTGATATTCTTCGCCTTTGCGTCGCCTCACAAACGTCACACCTGGTGTTCCAAATACCTGTAGATTCCAAAAAAAGCACACTTTACAAACTTTTATAACATTTGAGTTTGAAGACAAACACAACAATGATCGTTGTAATTGTGGTATAGACTTCACTAAAAAAACTTACCTCAAAGTTTGATTCGTCAGACCACAGCACATTAGAGCAATCCTCTTCTGTGAAATGTTGGTGTCTCAGAGCCCAATCAAGTCGTTTTCTTTTATTGTCTGCGGATAGCCACGGCTTCTTCCTAGCTTTGCAACCTTTTAAGCCGGCTTCTACTAGCCTTCGTCTTGCAGTTCGTGCGCTTATGGGATGTCCAGTCTCTTCAGTTAAAGCCACAGCAAGCTCCGAAGAAGTTTTTTTTCTATCTTTCACAGACTCTCGGATAAGTTTTCTGTCCTGACGGCTAGTAGTCACGCGTTTTCTGCCTGTTCTTGGTTTATTTGCATGAGAGCCAGTCTCAACAAAACGTTTGATAGCAGATTGAACGGCGCATCGCGAACATTTCACCAACTTCGCGATTTCTTTTTGAGTCTTACCTTGCTCATGTAAAAGTTGAATTTTTACACGATTTTCAATACTAATTTCGTTTCGTTTTGGCATTTTCAAATGAATTTCTTCTCAATTAATTCACAAAACCACAAATGCACTGTCTTTACACTAAGACTTCCAAATAGTAACTGACGAAACATTAAAAATAAATTTTGGAAAAATAATATTTTATTATTGACGCACCAGATGTTCTACGACTGCTTAAAAAATGCCGCCTATTGTCTTAAATAGTGTTTTATGACACCGGTATCGCAGTTCTATAGAATATTGTTTAATTGTTCAAATAGCACAGGTGTGTGATAACTATATTGGGGGTGCCTAATACTTTTGGCCAAGGCTGTATAGATAGACCAGTGGTCGGCAACCTTGTCGACCAAAAGAGACAAATATAGATAATACACAATTGAAAACTATACAAAGAGCCATTTTTTAAACTTAAGCTTTGCATTAGTAGAAGACATAATCACGGCAATAATTAGTATTAAAAGAACACTCTCGAGCTTGCCTTTGTCAAATAAGTATTAGGTTTACTAACTGACAAACAGTAAATAAAATGAAATTTGGTATTATACTTATAAAGCAAGATAATAAATAATATTCCGTGCCTGCACTAAACAATTCTTGAAAGAGCCGCTGTCCAGGAGTCAAAGAGCTGCATGCGGCTCGCGAGCCGTGGGTTGTCGACCTCTGACCTAGACCAAGACAAACATCGATGTTCATGCACACAAATGTTTGACTTGTGCGGGAATCGAACCCGCGACCCTAGGCGTGGCGGTCGGTTACACTAACCACTACGCCACCGAGGTCGACAAATTGAAGCACATTTAAACTAATCTTTAACTTGTCAAGTAACACGACCTCGGATGTTCCTCGCAACTTCTAAAGAAATTACCGACTTTAATTAGTATAGTAAACTTGACATACAGTTTCTGTGATATAAAGGCATGGATACAGGATACATTATCATATAAGAAAAAATTTTTTTGTCGGTAAAATGCAACTAGAAATTCTCGAAGATTATGTTAATATATGACTTTCAAGGCATTCTTAACGATGTCTTTTTAATGCATGTATACACCGGTCGAATATAAATACTAGTTTTGACGGTCGCAGTGACTCCGCAAGTCGTCCATGTACCGCCACCGAATCTCACTATATACTACGCTACTATCCGTTTTAACTAAATTCGGCAACACCAAGTTTGAATATACAAGATTTCTGATTCTGCAGTCGTAATATTCATCTGAATATGTAATCACAGATTTTTTTGGAATTCGAATCGAATGCCACAAGCTATAAAAATATATGTTACGAAACAATTAATGTGTTGCCACTAAATACCAGTTATAAAGACCTTATTTTTAAATTCATTGATAAAATGTTTCTATTCTAAGTTTTGTCTCTGGTGCACTGTTATAACACAGGTCACTCAGATACAGATGTGTGAGGATTAGAAACTACATAATTGTGACGATATACGACGACATGTATGTATCTGAAGTTGCCATTGGTTACAGTTATATATAATATAAGTTTATAGTATATCCTGTATCAGATCTTCCCTGACAAGGAGGAACTGTTACGCAACATGATGGGCCTGTTGGGAAACGTCGCCGAGGTGGCCGAGCTGCGTCCACAACTCATGAACAAGCTCTTCCTCTCGGTGTTCTACGAGCTGCTCGACTCTTGCAGCGACGGCATTGAGGTAACTTTCCTATAGTTATACATATACTATGTATTACAACAGATTCTCAAACAACGCGATCATAAGCCAGTCTTCATAATTAGCCTTTGCAGTAAAATCATCAAACCCTTTTCATATTTTGAGTAGGGTACCTGGATAATGTGGATATGTCATACAATTGTATTAGATCTTTAATTATGCATAGTCTGTTTCAAATACGAAGTCTTACTTGACAGATGATCCTTGAATACCAATAATGAAGACACTAATTCAATCGAGACAGCACGATATCGATTACCGATTACAATGATAAACAAATTATAAGCGAACGGACTACAATCAAAACAGAAAAACAAAAAAGGACTCAAGCCATATGTACTAAACGATTATAACCCATAGTGGCATGGTCCTTCCCTATTATTAGCCAACTCTGGGGATCAATGGCCTCAGCCAATAACTTTAACAAGTATTACATTACCAATAATAAAATTAAGTTTAATTACCAATTTACTATGTCAACAAAGTATCACTATATTTGTCAAAGTTCCAAAGATCCTACATAATAACATTACATACAAAATAGTACATAAAAATAAAAGCCATAAATTAAATGTAGGTTAACACTCCTAGAACAACCTTTTTTGAAAACATTACCTATTCTATCACAAAATTCTTTGCTACCAATACAACGCACTGCTCGCGCCGGAGTGGTCACCGATCGCGCGCTTCGTGTGTCTGTCTACTTGCTACGCCGCCTAGAGCCCGAGTCCGCCAGGGCCCGTTTTATAATTGACTATAACCATCTTATTTTAAATATTAACAATACTTACGTCCCTATTAAGGTTTACCAAAACTAGCTTAGTACCTAGTGAAGTAGTAGTTATCCAACAATAATATCAAAATGTATTCTAATTTAAATAGGTACTGCGGGTTTGTTTGACTAAATACGTAGCAAATAAAAGATAGTTGGACGTAATCCTGTCTAACCTAAGCTATCCGTAAACTTGCTAGCATAATAATATATTATTTGTTTTGATTTATAATACGATCAATGGCACGCAGTGATTTAATAAGTTTACTCATTAGCCATACGGCAAGCGTTGATCTTCAAACAAAAGAATTCCTGCGTCTATTGCAAATACCTAACTAGAAGATCCGAGTACTTGTTCTTCTTTAGTCAATGTTTGTAACGACATAAACGCAGAGCCACACAGTAATTAACAAACATAAATCCAACTTCAATTAAACAATAATCACAGCGAAGAATAAACCTTACCTTACAATATATCTCATCCTATAAGACGTAGCACGTTACACAAACAAATAAGAAACACAACACAACATACTGATCACTTGCGAAAACTTATTTACGTACTTTACACAAAAATCAACCTGCACTACGCGTCGTGGACGAACTAAAGTATATTAGAAGGTACTTGTACATTGCTAGTTGCACGAAGCACACTAAACCAGATACATACATACATACAAGATTCACACCTGTTTCCCAGAGGGGTAGGCAGAGACCACGGATTTCCATTTGCTACGATCCTGACACACATCCCTGGCTTCATTCGATGTCATCACATTCCTCATACACGCTCGCCGGTTTAAGGTGTTCTTAACCTGCCCTTTGTCCAACCAGATAGAGATGCGATATTGGAAAATTAGGCAAATTTGAAAAGTATCGATTTACAATCAGTTTGGTCATGTCATACATCTTTAATGGTACCCACATTCCACCACTTAGTTGTGTCTGTCGTCTAGGTCCGTAGGTACCTACATTCATTTGAAAATAATAATAATAAGTTTTGTTTACTAAAGAATATGAAGTTCAAAGTTGAAAAAGTAATGTAATAACTTTATTTTCTATCTAATGTGATTAAATAAAGGCCTGTTAATATGCTATGATTTATCAAAATACTTATTTATCAAACACTACTAAATTAGTTTTGTAATGATATTTCCAAACCTAAATTAATAGTTACAATCTTGACGCTATCACTCCCTAGTCAGTAGTTTAGTTAGTATTTATACAATCATATTAGTTTTTTTTGGAATGAAATGAACTGTTACGATCTTATAATCTTATTAGGCATGGAACATTTCACTTTTAACAGTGTAAAATCATATGAAATGATTTTTCATCAGTCACATTTGCTACTTCGCTTCATTAGGCCTGCTAAACATCTCTCACGATATGAAATCACAGAATGCCAAAGTGGTTACCTATACTTGAGGAATTCAGTTGCATCGAGTAAGCGCGATACCTAGCGAACGATTACAGTGCATGGTAGAAAGAGACAAACATTATTTTGTTAATTCGTACCTATTACCGGCTCATCGCATCGCCTCGCGTGGTGACGTATTGATGCACTATGACCTTGATTAGGTCAAGAGTACATACAAATATAGTCCTTACTCTCATAACATTATAAGGCTCCTTTTCTCTTCAGTAAAAAGTAGCAGGTCGCAATTTCGCAGTGTTTGTTTACATTATGATTCTATAAGAAATTAAATTTCACAGTACGTGTTGTACGTTGTACTTGAACACGACGTTCGTTAGGTTTTCTAATTGAAGTTAGAATTACTGTTAGTTACTCGTACGTAAAATAAATTATTATTAGTGTAAATAAATCTTCATGTTAGTTTAAAATTGTATTAAGTGTATATAAGTTAGGTAGTAATAATTATTCTTTAAATATTGTTTAAATTAGAAAAGTGAGTGCATTGATTTGGTACTACTACTTAAGAGAATCGAGCATTGCACTGTAAGGTACGAAAGTAAAACAAGCTTTCATTATATTTAATTCCTTAGTTAGTCTTATGCTATAATTCATATTTCATACTGAAGAAAATTGTAACAAATGCGAAGTTACTGCGACTCAGAATGAAAAATCATTGACTGTGAAATTTCACTTGTGAAATCACTGTGAAAAAGATTCGTCATTTCATTGAATGAAAATGAATGAAATGTAGCAATAATTTCCATGCCTAAATCATATGCCGGTTATGATCAATTATTAATTGGTTGAATATAATTGGACGTATATCCACCCTCGATGACGCGACCACGACGGTGGCGCCACAATTACAGCGGTGCAAGATCGCAAAATTAAATAGGCCGCGCGAGCGGCAAGTGGCGCGAAATTACTACGTAGGTATCTGTATTAGTGTGCGTGGGGAATGCCCTCTGCGCCCCGGGCGCATAAACTGCTGATGTGCTTAAGCATGACAATATTTAATCACATTGCTCTATTTTGCGGTATTCTTTGTTTTTATTTAGTAAAATGGCTGGTTTATTTATATATTATGATTCATAGTCTGAAGAACGAAAACTGCAAAATAAAATGTGTTTTTGCTGAAGAAAATTCCAACGATTTTTTAACTCATATTTCAGTTTTCGGTACGCCATCCCTTACACCCAGTATATATAACAAAACTATGACAACCCATGTGTGTGTGTTCTAAAGAATATTTGTGTTCTAAAGAATAGTTACCAACAATAATAATAGTTATCAATAATATCAAATTCTAAGATATTTTGATAACCCCCATCCCACGCTTATTTACATTACAATTATTAAATTATTTTCTACTTTTAAAGCGTGTTGTTTGGTTTTTTCTACTAATATTTATTTTTATTTTTAAACTATTAATTTTTAATTTTACTTGTAAACGATTTTTTCTCTAAATTATTATATTGTCATCGGTCCTCGATAAGTGTGCAAAGTTTCAAATCAATCCGTCGGTTTGAAAGGGGTGAAAAATCACGTTCAACGATTCCGTTACATAGATTCATAGATATATACCAAGCGAATAAAAACGTGTTAAGAATACCCTCTAATTAAAAATCTGTAAAAATGGTAACGCTTCGACGCTTGAGCGCGCGACTCGAGCGTCGAACCCCGAGTCTTCAAACGCTCGCGAGTCTTATACACGACAAACGCAAAGCAACTAGGTATATACGAAAAATAAAACTGTATTCGCATTGGCCATAAAATAATACTGATGATGATGAGTTAGTATGGCTGCTAAATAGTGCGTGAGTATTGCTTTAATCGTGAAGGAAAACATCTTGAGATAATGTTCTCGGCGATATGTGAAATCTGCCAACCCGCACTGGGCCAGCGCGGTAAACTATGGCCAAACTCTGCTTACACTGTAAAGAGGCCCGTGCCCAGCAGTGGGACAGTTTAAATATAGGGCTTAAATTATTTATATATATTGTTATTATGAAAATCTCAACGTTAACATTTTCTTCATTCAAAGCGGCAACTTCATATTTAAATCATTATTAACAAAGTTCTATAGTAAAGACGTCCAAAATTTATATATTATATAATTAATAAATATTTACCTAGGTTCCCAAAAATTTTATCATCCATATGCTGTTTGAGTCTGGCAGCTTTTTCTTTTACATCATATATTATCATTTCATCATTCTATAAGAGACTGTTTCAGAGCATGAGGCGGTGAGACGTGAGGTATGGTTTGTATTTTAGACATGTTGTTGTATTCTAGAACATAATAGTCAACTTTCATTATTGTTTCTTTTTCATAAAACTTTGAAATATTCCTTTAACAATAAATATTTGAATCTAAGTTTAATTATTATATATTACAGTAAAAATATTGACTCTAAATATTTTTACTGGAATAATATAGTGTAATAATTGAGCGCTTTCATTTAATGTTTTAAAATAGTTATATTTGAAGTTATAACATAATTTAATACATTTAGGGTTATGTAAATGTGTATAATAAATAAAAATATTATATGGCTAGTTTGGAACATAATCAACAACATTACATGGCGTAAATGATAATGCAGTCCACATATTAGCATATCATATATCATCACCAGTCTAATTGATCTCAAACCTGCCAATAATTATGAAACTGTACATATTTCTTAGAAGGGACATAACGCACCTATCGACATAAAGGTACGGCAGGTGGTCTTATCATTAAGTTCTTTAAAATGTTGTTCTATACTATGAGTGCATGGGTATAGCGCAGTAGTTTAAGTGGTCGTTTTGCCACTCTTGTCAGTGTTATGGGCTAAATTGTTCTACACTGTGATCTGACGCAAAGAACAGATAGACGCGGCACAAAATATATGGTGAATTATACAAAACGAAATCCGTGTCTAGGTGTCCTTCGTGTCTGTTGTTTGTATATATGCAAATATACTTACGACATAGACCCTAATTTTTTAAATACAACTCTCTTACTAGTTTGTTTAGTGCGGGATTTGTACCTATTTCAATTAATAACTGCCGGCTGATTCGAATAAAGTAAACGATGAATCCTTGGTAAAGAGTAAATGTTAGAATTGCTTATTAAAATAAAAAATCATTATAACAGGTGAGTTACAACGCGGCGGGTGTCCTAGCTCACATGGCATCGGACGGCCCCGAGGCTTGGACAGTGGACGAGCCGCCTCGCGACATGGTGCTCCGGCGCGTGGCGTCCGCTATTGACCGCTGGGACATTCGCGCCGAGCGCAACATCAACTATCGCTCTTTTGAGCCAATACTCAGTCTGCTGCACGCTCACCACACTCCGGAGTGCCAGCACTGGGCCGTCTGGGCGCTGGCCAATTTAACCACCGTCTACCGTTAGTACTGCCAACTTTTATTTCCTTAAAATGTTTAGTGATGCTATACAATTAATTTCCGGTATCAATAATTTTGCCAGGCTATAATACAACGTACATATTTACATAGCACGTCGTCTTCGGCCAGAGTAACCGTAATGCAGATATTGTTATGCCTACTTGTGTGTGCCAACCTAATACCAAGTTATTTACTTATTTGACTTCTATGATGTAACAACTAATGCCTGACGTTATTTATATCCAACATGTTTAATTTGCGATTTTAAATATGGAATTACATATGTACCTACTGCTTTCAATATGGAAAATGTATTGTATTTTGTGCAATTAAATACATTTTTCTTTGTTATTTACAGCTGACAAGTATTGCAACCTGGTTGAGGCGGAGGGCGGTCTGTTCCTGCTGAATGACTTGTTGGAGAACTCCACCGCATATGAGATGGTCAAGAATCTGGCGTACGCTGTGATCCGCAACTGCGAAAGATTCGCGTGCCGCCCCAGTGGCGGCCCGCCGCGGCCTATTTCACCGGTATATTAACTAATGGAGTTCTTTGAGGACATCGATCCTCAACTGCGTGAATAGCGCCTGTGCAGGATCCTCTTGTACGGGGCGCTCGCCATCCTCTGCTTGGCGTCCTCGCTACTCTGGTCCGTATATACCTTCGGTTACTGAATTTGATTATAATCAATATCGAACCGTTAGCGCATTCACGCATGGACTTTGTTACACAAACAAGAAACTTTTGAAGTTTTATCATAACCTAAGATATAGGAATCACTGTGTTAGTACAATAAGTAAATTATATGGGTGGCATATGCCAGTAATCTTAAGTCATGTTTTATCCGTTTATCATTATTACGAGTACCATGGTTATCAATAGTGGCGTGTATCGAGCTTAAAGTTGTCACGGCGGCCGTGCCGGCCCCGAGGATACATACATCCGAACGTGTACACCGAACACTCGAGCAGTAGTCTACTTATCTAATGTTTGTGTACCCCAACCCAACACCACCCTACTACTATACTATTTCATAAAATTATTATATTACTTAAGGTTACACTTTACACGAGAACTCAATGTTAGTATAGTTAATATATTATTAATATTAATAAGATTATACAATGTACAAGGCGAGTTTTTATCAAACATTACAAATAATCTCCGCAGAGTAGTTTTAATTGGGAGCGAGCGAAGTTTACTCTTGATTATATTCTGCAAGCGTCAGTAATAATAATCGAAATTAGTACATTTAAATATTCTATACGTTTTTATAATAGTCTAGAATAGGTGCGATAGGGAATTGATAAAGACTCAACCTGTACATATATAATTATATCTATTGTTTAAATTTTTGTTTGAGCTTTATAGAAGTTTGATCTGTATTGGTACTTCATATTGAATTATATGATCAGCTATTATATATATATATTTATGGCGGGATGATGACGACTAATATTATTAAATTGTAATCCTTTTCTTTGGCATTAGGTAGCTATGCACATACCAATTATATTGAGTTCTGCTAGATTTCTTTTTTCGTAACATATAATTAGCGCCAGTCTTGTTCGAAATTATTTTATTTTGTATTGTAATTGCTATATTATTGCATTTAGTCTTTGACAAAAATAGTGAAGTTATTTGTTTGTATAAACACTATGTATACTGGCAAATCAAGTTTCTCAGAATTATTTCTTTATTTGAGAGATCTGGCGAAGTGTGCAAGCCGGCGCATTTTGCGACGCAACATATTATGAGTGTTATGTATACAATTAATTTCAACTACTACAGTGAAAGTGCATTGATTATGCCGAAGTATAGATATATAGTCTATACCAATAGAATTGCAGAAAAAGGTAAACAACTTTTAGTGAATTCAATATAAATATTTTCTGTAAAATAAATTTATGATTATTTATCAAAAGAAGGACTTTCATACGGCTTATTGTGTTCATTAACTACTTTTCAAAGAGAGTTTGAATGTTCAAAATGGCTTTATATTTAATTAGGCATGAAACGATTGTTTACATAAAATATTAAATTTATTGGGACAGAGTATACATATACACCGTGAATTTATAGTCGTTTTGGAACCGAAACGTGGTAACTTAGGATAATTAGTAGTATCAATAAAAAATAGTAAATTAATTGTACTGTGCATAGTAAAAAAGTTGGAATATGAATAATATTTTCACTTATTCGAGTTTGATCGTAGTAACGCACGGACAATTCATTTACAAACGCATGCACACGTGTTCGCGCGGCTGCGAACCGTCGTCGGCGGCGGCCGGCGTTGCCACTCAGTCGCGTAGGTACTTATGAACGACGCACGATAACTACGTGTATCAGCTGATGCCTACACAGATCGACGCAAAAGAGCCGCGTGTATCCCGACCGAGTCCTATGCGCGATTTAAAAACTAGTGACTACACAAGTATTAATAAAATTAAGTAAATGTAATAACTACGAAATTGATAATAGGCATATCGCAGTTCAATAGAGCCAAAATCAGCTGATACGAGGCAATGCGTTATCTCCTTTTACTATGAAAAACCTGCATTGTGAAACATCACAATTAATACGTAAATGGATACTCCAATTTCTCCTTCATACTTTACACGGGCTTAGGACCGTCGCAAATACTTTATCTGAACATTACTCTTCGATAAATAGCTAACTTTATTTATTATGTAATAAAAATAATCACAGGGTGAAGGAACTCTGAGTATATCAGGCGTATTTAAAAAATTGGAGCTATTTACAAAATAATCAACTTACGTATCTATGGACAGTTTATTTACAAATTATTTACACTTCCCTGTATCGAAGCAACTGCTCGAAATGAAGTCCGCCACGCTCAATACACAAACGAGCACGTTTGATACCATTGTCTTTAAGTTTTCTTAATGTGTCACTTTTAACTTTATCAAATGGGTCCACTATCGCACTACGTAACTCGTCACGACTTTCATGTTCATGAGAATACACGAGTCTTTTTATTGCCGACCACAAGTATAACATTAAATTCTTGAGCCGCCATTCTCGTGCTTCGCCGCGGATCCCGCTCGAAGTACTCCAGAATATCCTCTTCGATCTCCGGGGAGTCATTAAGGCGTCCTCGGCCATGCGCATGAGTCGGCGTACGGAATTCTCCATGGTCGAGAAGGCGCTGAGTTGCAGCCAAGATAGAGGGAGTGGATGGCACTTGAGGACTTTCAATTCCTCGTAGCTGCAGCGCATTCAAATGCTCCGGCTGGGAGTATAAGCGTCTGGCCTGTTCCAAATTGAAATTGGCAACAGCATACAGCTGTACCATTGCCAAGTACTCAACGTTAGAATATTCGTATTGACGACTCATTTTCGCGTGACAATGAATAATTACGTTACGACCATTACGCGCGCGAGTTGCTGCAGTACTGAAGGGCGGGAAGGGGTGCGTGCGGGGCGCGCTTGCACCAGAGTCGGACGGGAAAACCGCTCGCGCTCGTTCTGCCGGCGCCTGGGGTAGTGTGCGGGGATTGGCGGGCGGCGCGGCGCGGCAGTTTCTGTGTTTTTATTGGCGAATGTTTTTAAGTTGTCAAACATGAATGATAGCGATCGTAGTGACGCGTAGGTAAACGTAGTACGTGAAATTGAGTGGCGTTACTACGAGTTCTCATTTATTTCTCGTAAACGACATTAAATTTATTGTTTCTAAAAAAAAAACATTTTATTTTATTAAAATAATGAGTTTAATCGATTCTATTATTGATATAGAGTATAAGGTTTTCGGTTCCAAAACGACTACAAATTCACGGTGTATAAGATCACAAAAACTCCTTCGTCCTTACTTTCTATTTAAAGGCGGTAGGGTGTTTGACATTTAGTTACAAAGACGATCTATTATATAGTCCTTTCCAATCCATTCGGATGAAAATGTACACAAACCAAACATTGTTTCATTTATCATAATTACTTACTTAATGGAATAAGTTTCGTAATTTTGTCCGTATTTTCAAGGTTTTCGCATTATACCACAAGGCATTTTAAGCAATTGCCGTTTGATTAATAAATGATTACTTAATTTGAAAAATCTTAGTCGCAAACAGGTTATTTGACAGATGAAATTATAACTATAATTTATGATTGCATAGTGCTGCTCGACAAACATTAATTCGTTCAAGTTTTAAGATTTTCAGTAATCGATTAGTTAATCGAAATTTGCTATGCAATAAGATAGTTATAATTAATTTGCAATTAAATTTACGGAATTTAGAGGAATTTAAAATTTAAATTCATCTATTTATTACTGCCATTAAATCCAAACAAAATTAACTACTTACGTGCAGGAAAGTTCACTGTTGCCGATACCGTGTGTAGAAAGAGAGGTTTTAAATCTAAGTTTGTCATTTGAAAAAGGTTGACTATGCTATGGGTTTGAATCACACACGGGACAAACATTTGTGTGATCCACAAATATTTTAATCAAGTCTGGGTGTTTTTTTTGTTCGTTGTTTGAATGTTTGTAAAGTCTTCTGAGACACAATATTTAAACCTAGTGCGAGAGTTAATAAAACGAAAAGTATGCGGTTGGCCACTGCAACTCAAGGTGATAGGTAGCCGTAAAATCAAATTAAAAAAGAATTTAAATATATTTTGACCATTCTAAAATAAATAAATAATTCTGACTGTCAAGTAAAACGCCATTTTGGCGACTGCTTTAACTTTTGTGGACTTTTGCTGACGACTTGGCTTAGTTACGGAATAATAATTACATGCTGATTTGGATTCTTCTTGAATCGACAACATTTGGGTACAATAATTGGACAAATAACAATAATAATTGGCTACAATAATATTAAAGACTGCGCCGAGCGAAATGTGCCAAAACAGGTGGTCACAGTTAAGTGAATAACATAAACACTTTTTGTTTAATACAAATATAAAATATACATTTAACATAACAATTAATGTGTTTACAATTACTCCGTGTAAAATGTTACAATAATATGTTCGCCTACAAAATTACGTAAATTTGCACGAAAAATGCAAAAACGTAAGCTAGTGCTACGTGATTTTTTGCTTAGTTTGAGCTAGATGGTGTTGTGTGTATGTGATAGAATATTCCTTAGGTTATTACTTTAACAATGAAAAATTATATAGATACCTTGCAAATGTTTTGACATCGAATGATGGGTACAATTATAGCGCGATAAGATATAATTGTAGCAGTGTTTTTTAACTCTTTCGCTGCATCAAATCGAATGATTCGATTAGGTAATTAATTGATTTACAATTTTATTGGACATCACTAAAATGTCTATGGTCATGTCAATGAACCGTTTGTGTACCTTTTTATTTTATAAGATTGGAATAGACTATAATTTAACGACAAATCATGATTATTATATTTGTTCTCTCTTTATTATGTCTGTTACACGGACGTATACTACCGCTGCTGTTTACTTTGGAGAGCTTGCTACGTTATATAATTAAACCAATGTAAATTTATGCATACCTATTCTATTTATTATTCAGTTTTCACGCAGGTACGATTCATTAGAAGTATATTTTGGTTTACTTTATAATAATGTAACAAAGTAGTCAGATACCCTGTTAGCGGTTTTCACATCAACTAACACACTTGACAACATGTTAAGATGAATTTAGTTCTATACTAAAATTATAAGAATCACTGAATTAATATTCTTAAAATTACATTATTTGGTCTTTATTTGATATACCAGAGGCTTTTTACTGCCATATGTATTGTTGCGTTTTACTTACAGCTTTTATTAGAATTTGGAACTTGATAAATCATGATAAAGATAGGTCCGTCCCGTTTCCGTTGCCAGGATTTCTAACAAATATTTTGATAAATGACTATTCATCATTTATCACTTGTAATACTAGTCATATCATCTTAGTCGTATTGATATATGAATCATATATTAATGAACGATTTATTGGTTAACTTGATCCTGCTCTGTACTACTGCTATCCAGTGACGAGCAAGAACGCGTCAAATTAAAACATTCTATGTAGGTATATCACGTGTGTCTATCACGACGACCACTACCATTGTGAACTTATCATATTGTTTATTAGATACAAATCACCACACGTTCTGTACGCAACCAGTTGACGTTCCAACATTAATAATTTGCTCTGAACATGACGTTCACACTAACAAATATCAACATTACTGTTAGGAGGTGTCTTAGTTATTATTATTTGTGTTGTCTCCAATGTCTTATTTATTAAACATTGATGTAAAATATTAATAGATTAACTTAAATGTGTCTAGGTGTCTATATATCCACAATTAACATAGTATGGTAACATAACATTTTACTTCAATTGGATTTAATATTCTTCTTCTTCGTCGTGTCAATGGTTCTAGTTTAGACTATATATCATTTGCATAATATTCGGTCACTCTGATTGAGTTAGGAGTGGCCGCACAAAGCTCTGATATTGTGCAAGTGCTCGGGCATCTATATATTAATACGTGAAGTAAATAGTTCATAATTACACGCTTCGTAGAGAACTTAGATTGACGATGAAGAGATTGTTTTGCGTCACGGGAACTGAGACTTTGTGTCTACTGCAGTCGAAGCGCATGTGAAACGAGCATTATTCGATTCTATGTGTTTACCCGTCGTAAAAGCATACTTTATTGATTAATACATGTCATATTACGTGTTTATATAATCACTCTGATTTCATTAACTAGTATATTATAATAGTATTGGAACGAGGAGCGTCAAGCTCAGTTATGGAGCAGGTGATTATACAGGAGCAGTGTAGGCACAGTTTCATAGAATGGTATTGCGAATCTAGTCTGCCAGTGTATTACGAAGGAACGGAACGGTGTATTGGAAGAAGGATTTTATGAAATTTTTGTCCATTCAGTCTTTACATATATATTAAACATTGGTGTTTTTTGATGATATTTAGACAGATAGCGTATTACATAATCATTATAATAAATATATCGGTAATATATCTTAACCGATCAATAGATGTTTGGTGTCTACTATGATATCTACCTACTGTATGTACTTGTTTAGTTCGGGTTCCTTCTAAAGCTATGATTCTTTATTAAACAAATTATATCTTTGTTAGTTTGATTGAATGCTGTGTCAAGCGATTATTTGGAGACTTCTGTTTTGTTATCGTCATATGTTCTTTTCGGTTGATTATATATTAATTCTAGAATGTCTCACATTTTCAATTGATTGTCGTTATAGAAATTAATATGTTATCGGTAAATTAATAAATAAATGTGTTTTTGTTCAGTTGACTTATTATATTTTTATTAGCTATCACCCGAGGAAACCTCTTTCACATGGCGTTGTGATTTTGTCATGACAAGTTATACCTACAACAAATAGTTTATCACTTACGTCCACTTATAATAAAATTATTATTGTACATTTTCTCTAGCTTCATTATATCAAAGTAGTTTAGTCCTTAGAACGTAGCAAACAGACAGTGTTACTTTTGTATATATAATATATACTAGTATGTAGGGCTGAGTGAATGTCGAGTGCACAAATTAAGGTATGTATATACACTGGTCATTAACTCACCAGAGTGAATATTATGTGAGTTTCCACCAAACCTTGTCCTGACTTCTTGTAAAAGATAAAATTCGGCGCTGAGAAAATGTAGACAAAGGGCAATGGACTAATTTTCCTACACCTTATGATATTTTAGGATTGTATAATAAGTTCCCTGTGACTAACGTAATACACGCAACATTTCATGACGGTTCATATCTAAAATACCGAACATATTCTTAACCTTTTGAGTGGCAGCGGTATTCGAAGGCTCGACAGGTTTATAATCAAATACTGAGCTTAAAAATGCTAGTACAGCAATTGTCATTATACAGATGAGCTGATTAGAACTAACTGTAGATTGGAATCGACTTTAACTTAATTCTGACAAAGTGAGGTCAGAATATTATGTACGAAAACGGTCGAGTAAAACAATTAATAAGCTAAATTACTGATATTGACATGCAAGCATAATGAACTGTATAATTTCTAAGTGAAATCACATTTGATAAAGTAAGTTTTTTGGATGTTTATCCAAAAGCTTTAGGTACTGCATCGCAATGCTATATTTATTCTAATACTCAACGATCCTTAAATATAACCATACCTTTTTTTATATTCGCTGTCATCATGAGACATGTATCGTCAACCTTATTAGAAAGATCAAATAAAATTGTTTATTTTCAATGTATTTCTGAACCTACATTTATCACATCCTTTTATTTAGTAATTTTCTTTTTACTTATTCTTTTTGCAGATCAGCACAAGATTACCAAACGTGGTAGTAACTTAATTAACGAAACGCAAAATGTTAATTCCTAATTTCAGAATATGTGTACAGAATATGAAACTTTGCCAAAGAAAACCAGGGTGTCAACAGACAGCCAGGAAACCTGTGTTTAGCAAGATGAATTACCAGATTTTCAACCTTTTGATGATTTATATTAATTTCAATGTAACGAATATTTTGGGAGAATGGTAGCATTGGAGATGTCAAAGTTTCACGGCAATACACGTTATAATAAGATGAAGGAAATATTAGATATTTTGAAGAATAGTACCACTTAAAAATAATTCTTCTGCAAACAATTATATTCAGTCAGTTCACTATAGGAACTTATGACATCAAGAGTTCTTCTAGAATATCCTACGAAATAATTATGTATAAAATTAATAAGTTTGAATAAAAATTATTGTTAGTATAACTTCAAATTATCAATATTACATTTAAATGAATATAAATTTCAGATAATATTTGATTAAAATATCCTTAAATTAAGTTGATTTGTGAATAACATTGTAGTTGTTTGCATAATATTATTGTTTACCAGCCCTGTCATACAACCCACGCGGAGGGTCCTTGGCATCTAGGAAGAAGTAAAAAAATAAATAAAACAAAAATCTAAAAACCAACACCACCACTAGGAAGATCTGTTAAATAAATATACTGTAGTATTTTACTTTATTTTTTTTATTGTGGATTTGCTAAGAAAAATGTATTTTTAACATGACCTCGCGACGTGGCGTGGGTTCGTGTCGTCGCAAATGCGGCAATAGTGAGCCCACGACGTGGGTCCAAGGCGATGAATGTGTTAAGTCCACTAGGTAACATAGTCGTGTAAGTTAATTTACAGAAACACGTCTGCACATTCACAAAATGTTTGATATTGCTTCCGGATTGGCTGTGATCTCCTAGTGTCAAAAGAAACTGAACAGAAAGGACAACTGCTATTTTGCCCTCGGCATGCTAATCTGCTTCGTAAAGGGTAATTAATATAAAAGACGTAACACGCTTAATGCACCATTTATTACTGATCATAATTTGTTAAAACAACTAAGCAATACAATTATGACAGAGTCTCCGCTTCGAAACACAAATTCGAAAACCGCATGACGTATCGGCAAAAATTGTGCGTTGGCTGCCAGAGCCACGTGCACAGAACACTTATACTCAAGGTGACATGGCTGTTACGGCTTGGCTTTGCCATGGCGTTGGCGTGGCTCTGTTTGGCATCTGGCGTGGCGTTACATTCGTAACTAAAATAGGCAAAATAGTAAGGAATACCAGCAACTGCCTCCAGTGATAAGAGCATGGTGTAAGAGTAAGATATATTAATGACTGCACAGATGGCGTACTGCGTACTGGTTTAAGTGCTTCGTTGCCTTGTTTGTAGGTACGATCCTCTCACAAGACAAACAATTGTGTGATCGACAAAACATTGTTCAGATTATAGGTGTTCCTTGTGTCCATTGCTTGAATTTTTATTAGACCCCGCGGCACAGCAGATTTCCTGGAATGGGAGCTGTCCGTTTTAAAAATAATAAGATATATAGATAACGGTATACTATGAATCAAGAATGGGCTTGAAAATCATTTTAGTAAAAGAATTGTAAGTACCTAACACTGTTCCTACGTTCTGTGGATAAATTTAAGGTCCAACTTCTATCCGTCGGATTCCAGTTGTGAAACCGCGGAAACGCTGACTAGAATAAAATGTACTGTAGCTATATTAATCCAGGGTCTGGTCTATGTGCCAAGGTTCTGGCTTAGTGGATGATTCGCCCGAATTTAACTCGCCCAAATCGGGCACATCGACACTGAAAAATATTATTTTTCTGTAGCCGACTCGGCCGAATTGTATTAATGCAATGAAAAGTACAGTCGAGAAAAATATATCTAGCTGTTTTAAACTAAGGGTAGTAATTCACAGCAAATAAAAAGATCTTTTGATGAAAGAGGTTTGTTTGTTTGTATAAATATATTGTTTCCAGCATTTCATTGTATGGTCGCTGTTCTAACCTAACCCAAGCCACTATTTTCTTTTGGGTAGTATGTTGAGAAAGTTTTGTAAATATCTTGCAAGAAGTTATATTGTGACGGGTGTGAGTATGCCAAAATATAGGTACTACTCGTGTCACTTCCGTACTTGACTGTACTTTTCTTAACTTCACCACAATAAATACAATTCGAGCGAGTCGCCTACAGAAAAATAATATTTTTTTGAAGTGTCGATTCGCTCGATTCGGTCGCATTAAATTTGGGCGAATCGCCACTAAAGCAAGTTTCTATCTGTAAACCAACAGTTTAAATGCATTAGGTAGATGCATTCTGGGTTTCAAATTCACTTTCTCAATTCTAGGTACTGACAATAAATCAGTGGCCTTGACAAAACACTGTCTTCGTAGTCTAATAGCTCAAGTGTGTGCGAAAGTATCTATTCGACTGTTCTCACTCTCTTCTGACTCATATCGGGAGGTAAATCTGATAGCATATCACTGCATTATATACAATAGTTACAATTATTAGGAATAAGCACACAGTAAAAGTTTTAATTTCATTTATAGTAAGCAATTGAAATATCTGTAGGTAACATGAATAAAATACCCCTAAATGCTACTAAACTAGGTACCTACTTTAGCAAATTCAAACTCGTCCTTTAATTGTTTGACATTTTCACTGCCAAGTAGGTAAGTATTGCCAAAAGAATAATCAACGAGCAGTTCGTTTATTAAACTTTTGTGTCTTAGGTGTGTGGAACTTTAAATATTTCCACAAAAATACGCCTTCTATGAAAACAGCCATTTCTACATCATTTCTATGTTGTGATAGATAGGTTGCGTCGAAAAGTTTCGTCTTTTTATTCGGCAGATTATTATAAAAGTTTACTATTGTTGTTAGAATGCATATATTAAAGTAATTAGATATTTCATTTACCTATATAATATATTAAAATCAACTACACTTTAATATTTTGCACTACCTACTAATTCTTATTGAGTGTTGCCAATATAAAATTCGATTTTAAGGACACCCCTGCTTGGTTGCTAATCAATTAAAACCAAAGCAGCATAGCGCATGCCTAAAACTATCGACCTAGCAGGTACGAAAACATTTGTCCCGAGGAAAGTACGCAGACGATCTTTAGTGCTAAATAAAACATAAAATAGAATTCGAATCGAATGCCCCAATCTATAAAAATATATGTTAAGAAACAATTAATGTGTTGCCACTAAATACCAGTTATAATAACTTTATTTTTAAATTCATTGATATAATTAAAATGGTTCTATTCTAAGTTTTGTCTCCGGTGCACTGTTATAACACAGGTCACTCAGATACAGATGTGTGAGGATTAGAAACTACATAATTGTGACGATATACGACGACATGTATGTATCTAAAGTTGCCATTGGTTACAGTTATATATAATATAAGTTTATAGTATATATTGTATCAGATCTTCCCTGACAAGAAGGAACTGTTACGCAACATGATGGGCCTGTTGGGTAACGTCGCCGAGGTGGCCGAGGTGGCCGAGGTGGCCGAGAAGCGTCCACAACTCATGAACGAGCTCTTCCTCTCGGTGTTCTACGAGCTGCTCGACTGTCGCAGCGACGGCATTGAGGTAACTTTCCTATAGTTATACATTGTCGACAGATTCTCAAACAGTGCAATCATAAGCCAGTCTTCATAATTAGCCTTTGCAGTAAAATCATCAAACTCTTTTCATATTTTGAATAGGGTACCCGGATAATGTGGATATGGTTTACAATTGTATTAGGTCTTTTATTATGCAGTCTGTTTCAAATACGAAGTCCTATTTGACAGATGATCCTTGAATACCAATAATGAAGACACTAATTCAATCGAGACAGCACGATATCGATTACCGATTACAATAATAAACAAATTATAAGCGAACGGACTACAATCAAAACAGAAAGGATATAAAACAGAAAAATAAAAAAGGACTCAAGCCATATGTACTAAACGATTATAACCCATAGTGGCATGGTCCTTCCGTATTATTAGCCAACTCTGGGGATCAATGGCCTCAGCCAATAACTTTAACAAGTATTACATTACCAATAATAAAATTAAGTTTAATTATCAATTTACTATGTCAACAAAGTATCACTATATTTGTCAAAGTTCCAAAGATTCTACATAATAACATTACATACAAAATAGTACATAAAAATAAAAGCCATAAATTAAATGTAGGTTAACACTCCTAGAACAAACTTTTTTGAAAACATTACCTATTTTATCACAAAATTCTTTGCTACCAATACAACGCACTGCTCGCGCCGGAGTGGTCACCGATCGCGCGCTTCGTGTGTCTGTCTACTTGCTACGCTGCCTAGAGCCCGAGTCCGCCGGGGCTCGTTTTATAATTGACTATAACCATCTTATTTTAAATATTAACAATACTTACGTCCCTATTAAGGTTTACCAAAAAACTAGCTTAGTACCTAGTGAAGTAGTAGTTATCCAACAATAATATCAAAATGTATTCTAATTTAAATAGGTACTGCGGGTTTGTTTGACTAAATACGTAGCAAATAAAAGATAGTTGGACGTAATCCTATCTAACCTAAGCTATCCGTAAACTTGCTAGCATAATAATATATTATTTGTTTTGATTTATAATACGATCAATGGCACGCAGTGATTTAATAAGTTTACTCATTAGCCATACGGCAAGCGTTGATCTTCAAACAAAAGAATTCCTGCGTCTATTGCAAATACCTAACTAGAAGATCCGAGTACTTGTTCTTCTTTAGTCAATGTTTGTAACGACATAAACGCAGAGCCACACAGTAATTAACAAACATAAATGCCAACTTCAATTAAACAATAATCACAGCGAAGAATAAACCCTACCTTACAATATATCTCATCCTATAAGACGTAGCACGTTACACAAACAAATAAGAAACACAACACAACATACTGATCACTTGCGAAAACTTATTTACGTACTTTACACAAAAATCAACCTGCACTACGCGTCGTGGACGAACTAAAGTATATTAGAAGGTACTTGTACATTGCTAGTTGCACGAAGCACACTAAACCAGATACATACATACATACAAGATTCACACCTGTTTCCTAGAGGGGTAGGCAGAGACCACGGATTTCCATTTGCTACGATCCTGACACACATCCCTGGCTTCATTCGATGTCATCACATTCCTCATACACGCTCGCCGGTTTAAGGTGTTCTTAACCTGCCCTTTGTCCAACCAGATAGAGATGCGATATTGGAAAATTAGGCAAATTTGAAAAGTATCGATTTACAAACAGTTTGGTCATGTCATACATCTTTAATGGTAGGTACCCACATTCCACCACTTAGTTGTGTCTGTCGTCTAGGTCCGTAGGTACCTACATTCATTTGAAAATAATAATAATAAGTTTTGTTTACTAAAGAATATGAAGTTCAAAGTTGAAAAAGTAATGTAATAACTTTATTTTCTATCTAATGTGATTAATTAAAGGCCTGTTAATATGCTATGATTTATCAAAATACTTATTTATCAAACACTACTAAATTAGTTTTGTAATGATATTTCCAAACCTAAATTAATAGTTACAATCTTGATGCTATCACTCCCTAGTCAGTAGTTTAGTTAGTATTTATACAATCATATTAGTTTTTTTTGGAATGAAATGAACTGTTACGATCTTATAATCTTATTAGGCATGGAACATTTCACTTTTAACAGTGTAAAATCATATGAAATGATTTTTCATCAGTCACATTTGCTACTTCGCTTCATTAGGCCTGCTAAACATCTCTCACGATATGAAATCACAGAATGCCAAAGTGGTTACCTATACTTGAGGAATTCAGTTGCATCGAGTAAGCGCGATACCTAGCGAACGATTACAGTGCATGGTAGAAAGAGACAAACATTATTTTCTTAATTCGTACCTATTACCGGCTCATCGCATCGCCTCGCGTGGTGACGTATTGATGCACTATGACCTTGATTAGGTCAAGAGTACATACAAATATAGTCCTTACTCTCATAACATTATAAGGCTCCTTTTCTCTTCAGTAAAAAGTAGCAGGTCGCAATTTCGCAGTGTTTGTTTACATTATGATTCTATAAGAAATTAAATTTCACAGTACGTGTTGTACGTTGTACTTGAACACGACGTTCGTTAGGTTTTCTAATTGAAGTTAGAATTACTGTTAGTTACTCGTACGTAAAATAAATTATTATTAGTGTAAATAAATCTTCATGTTAGTTTAAAATTGTATTAAGTGTATATAAGTTAGGTAGTAATAATTATTCTTTAAATATTGTATTAGAAAAGTGAGTGCATTGATTTGGTACTACTACTTAAGAGAATCGAGCATTGCACTGTAAGGTACGAAAGTAAAACAAGCTTTCATTATATTTAATTCCTTAGGTAGTCTTATGCTATAATTCATATTTCATACTGAAGAAAATTGTAACAAATGCGAAGTTACTGCGACTCAGAATGAAAAATCATTGACTGTGAAATCACTGTGAAAAAGATTCGTCATTTCATTGAATGAAAATGAATGAAATGTAGCAATAATTTCCATGCCTAAATCATATGCCGGTTATGATCAATTATTAATTGGTTGAATATAATTGGACGTATATCCACCCTCGATGACGCGACCACGACGGTGGCGCCACAATTACAGCGGTGCAAGATCGCAAAATTAAATAGGCCGCGCGAGCGGCAAGTGGCGCGAAATTACTACATAGGTATCTGTATTAGTGTGCGTGGGGAATGCCCTCTGCGCCCCGGGCGCATAAACTGTCGGCCTCGATGGCGTAGTGGTTAGTGTAACCGAACGCCACGCTTGAGGTCGCGGGTTCGATTCCCGCACAAGTCAAATATTTGTGTGCATGAACATGGATGTTTGTCTTGGTCTGGGTGTTTCTATGTATAATATGTATGTATTTACAAAAAAAAGTATATAAGTATGTTTATCCATTGTCTAGTACCCATAGTACAAGCTCTGCTTAGTTTGGGCTAGATGGTGTTGTGTGTATGTGGTAGAATATTATATATTATATATATTATATTATATTATATAAACTGCTGATGTGCTTAAGCATGACAATATTTAATCACATTGCTCTATTTTGCGGTATTCTTTGTTTTTATTTAGTAAAATGGCTGGTTTATTTATATATTATGATTCATAGTCTGAAGAACGAAAACTGCAAAATAAAATGTGATTTTTGCTGAAGAAAATTCCAACGATTTTTTAACTCATATTTCAGTTTTCGGTACGCCATCCCTTACACCCAGTATATATAACAAAACTATGACAACCCATGTGTGTGTGTTCTAAAGAATATTTGTGTTCTAAGGAATAGTTACCAACATAATAATAGTTATCAATAATATCAAATTCTAAGATATTTTGATAACCCCCATCCCACGCTTATTTACATTACAATTATTAAATTATTTTCTACTTTTAAAGCGTGTTGTTTGGTTTTTTTACTACTAATATTTATTTTTATTTTTAAACTATTAATTTTTAATTTTATTTGTAAACGATTTTTTCTCTAAATTATTATATTGTCATCGGTCCTCGATAAGTGTGCAAAGTTTCAAATCAATCCGTCGGTTTGAAAGGGGTGAAAAATCACGTTCAACGATTCCGTTACATAGATTCATAGATATATACCAAGCGAATAAAAACGTGTTAAGAATACCCTCTAATTAAAAATCTGTAAAAATGGTAACGCTTCGACGCTTGAGCGCGCGACTCGAGCGTCGAACCCCGAGTCTTCAAACGCTCGCGAGTCTTATACACGACAAACGCAAAGCAACTAGGTATATACGAAAAATAAAACTGTATTCGCATTGGCCATAAAATAATACTGATGATGATGAGTTAGTATGGCTGCTAAATAGTGCGTGAGTATTGCTTTAATCGTGAAGGAAAACATCTTGAGATAATGTTCTCGGCGATATGTGAAATCTGCCAACCCGCACTGGGCCAGCGCGGTGGACTATGGCCAAACTCTGCTTACACTGTAAAGAGGCCCGTGCCCAGCAGTGGGACAGTTTAAATATAGGGCTTAAATTATTTATATATATTGTTATTATGAAAATCTCAACGTTAACATTTTCTTCATTCAAAGCGGCAACTTCATATTTAAATCATTATTAACAAAGTTCTATAGTAAAGACGTCCAAAATTTATATATTATATAATTAATAAATATTTACCTAGGTTCCCAAAAATTTTATCATCCATATGCTGTTTGAGTCTGGCAGCTTTTTCTTTTACATCATATATTATCATTTCATCATTCTATAAGAGACTGTTTCAGAGCATGAGGCGGTGAGACGTGAGGTATGGTTTGTATTTTAGACATGTTGTTGTATTCTAGAACATAATAGTCAACTTTCATTATTGTTTCTTTTTCATAAAACTTTGAAATATTCCTTTAACAATAAATATTTGAATCTAAGTTTAATTATTATATATTACAGTAAAAATATTGACTCTAAATATTTTTACTGGAATAATATAGTGTAATAATTGAGCGCTTTCATTTAATGTTTTAAAATAGTTATATTTGAAGTTATAACATAATTTAATACATTTAGGGTTAATACATAAAGAGTAAATGTTAGAATTGCTTATTAAAATAAAAAATGATTATAACAGGTGAGTTACAACGCGGCGGGTGTCCTAGCTCACATGGCATCGGACGGCCCCGAGGCTTGGACAGTGAACGACCCGCCTCGCGACATGGTGCTCCGGCGCGTGGCGGCCACTATTGACCGCTGGGACATTCGCACCGAGCGCAACATCAACTATCGCACTTTTGAGCCAATACTCAGACTGCTGCAGGCTCACCACACTCCGGAGTGCCAGCACTGGGCCGTCTGGGCGCTCGCCAACTTCACCACCGTCTACCGTTAGTACTGCCAACTTTTATTTCCTTAAAATGTTTAGTGATGCTATACAATTAATTACCGGTATCAATAATTTTGCCAGGCTATAATACAACGAACATATTTACATAGCACGTCGTCTTAGGCCAGAGTAACCGTAATGCAGATATTGTTATGCCTACTTGTGTGTGCCTACCTAATACCAAGTTATTTACTTATTTGACTTCTATGATGTAACAACTAATGCCTGACGTTATTTATATCCAACATGTTTAATTTGCGACTTTAAATATGGAATTACATATGTACCTACTGCTTTCAATATGGAAAATGTATTGTATTTTGTGCAATTAAATACATTTTTCTTTGTTATTTACAGCTGACAAGTATTGCAACCTGGTTGAGGCGGAGGGCGGTCTGATCCTGCTGAAAGACTTGTTGGAGAACTCCACCGCATATGAGATGGTCAAGAAACTGGCGTACGCTGTGATCCGCAACTGCGAAAGATTCGCGTGCCGCCCCAGTGGCGGCCCGCCGCGGCCTATTTCACCGGTATATTAACTAATGGAGTTCTTTGAGGACATCGATCCTCAACTGCGTGAATAGCGCCTGTGCAGGATCCTCTTGTACGGGGCGCTCGCCATCCTCTGCTTGGCGTCCTCGCTACTCTGGTCCGTATATACCTTCGGTTACTGAATTTGATTATAATCAATATCGAACCGTTAGCGCATTCACGCATGGACTTTGTTACACAAACAAGAAACTTTTGAAGTTTTATCATAACCTAAGATATAGGAATCACTGTGTTAGTACAATAAGTAAATTATATGGGTGGCATATGCCAGTAATCTTAAGTCATGTTTTATCCGTTTATCATTATTACGAGTACCATGGTTATCAATAGTGGCGTGTATCGAGCTTAAAGTTGTCACGGCGGCCGTGCCGGCCCCGAGGATACATACATCCGAACGTGTACACCGAACACTCGAGCAGTAGTCTACTTATCTAATGTTTGTGTACCCCAACCCAACACCACCCTACTACTATACTATTTCATAAAATTATTATATTACTTAAGGTTACACTTTACACGAGAACTCAATGTTAGTATAGTTAATATATTATTAATATTAATAAGATTATACAATGTACAAGGCGAGTTTTTATCAAACATTACAAATAATCTCCGCAGAGTAGTTTTAATTGGGAGCGAGCGAAGTTTACTCTTGATTATATTCTGCAAGCGTCAGTAATAATAATCGAAATTAGTACATTTAAATATTCTATACGTTTTTATAATAGTCTAGAATAGGTGCGATAGGGAATTGATAAAGACTCAACCTGTACATATATAATTATATCTATTGTTTAAATTTTTGTTTGAGCTTTATACAAGTTTGATCTGTATTGGTACTTCATATTGAATTATATGATCAGCTATTATATATATATATTTATGACGGGATGATGACGACTAATATTATTAAATTGTAATCCTTTTCTTTGGCATTAGGTAGCTATGCACATACCAATTATATTGAGTTCTGCTAGATTTCTTTTTTCGTAACATATAATTAGCGCCAGTCTTGTTCAAAATTATTTTATTTTGTATTGTAATTGCTATATTATTGCATTTAGTCTTTGACAAAAATAGTGAAGTTATTTGTTTGTATAAACACTATGTATACTGGCAAATCAAGTTTCTCAGAATTATTTCTTTATTTGAGAGATCTGGCGAAGTGTGCAAGCCGGCGCATTTTGCGACGCAACATATTATGAGTGTTATGTATACAATTAATTTCAAATACTACAGTGAAAGTGCATTGATTATGACGAAGTATAGATATATAGTCTATACCAATAGAATTGCAGAAAAAGGTAAACAACTTTTAGTGACTTCAATATAAATATTTTCTGTAAAATAAATTTATGGTTATTTATCAAAAGAAGGACTTTCATACGGCTTATTGTGTTCATTAACTACTTTTCAAAGAGAGTTTGAATGTTCAAAATGACTTTATATTTAATTAGGCATGAAACGATTGTTTACATAAAATATTAAATTTATTGGGACAGAGTATACATATATAAGATCACAAAAACTCCTTCGTCCTTACTTTCTATGTAAATGCGGTAGGGTGTTTGACATTTAGTTACAAAGACGATCTATTATATAGTCCTTTCCAATCCATTCGGATGAAAATGTACACAAACCAAACATTGTTTAATTTATCATAATTACTTACTTAATGGAATAAGTTTCGTAATTTTGTCCGTATTTTCAAGGTTTTCGCATTATACCACAAGGCATTTTAAGCAATTGCCGTTTGATTAATAAATGATTAGGTACTTAATTTGAAAAATCTTAGTCGCAAACAGGTTATTTGACAGATGAAATTATAACTATAATTTATGATTGCATAGTGCTGCTCGACAAACAATAATTCGTTCAAGTTTTAAGATTTTCAGTAATCGATTAGTTAATCGAAATTTGCTATGCAATAAGATAGTTATAATTAATTTGCAATTAAATTTACGGAATTTAGAGGAATTTAAAATTTAAATTCATCTATTTATTACTGCCATTAAATCCAAACAAAATTAACTACTTACGTGCAGGAAAGTTCACTGTTGCCGATACCGTGTGTCGAAAGAGAGGTTCTAAATCTAAGTTTGTCATTTGAAAAAGGTTGACTATGCTATGGGTTTGAATCACACACGGGACAAACATTTGTGTGATCCACAAATATTTTAATCAAGTCTGGGTGTTTTTTTTGTTCGTTGTTTGAATGTTTGTAAAGTCTTCTGAGACACAATATTTAAACCTAGTGCGAGAGTTAATAAAACGAAAAGTATGCGGTTGGCCACTGCAACTCAAGGTGATAGGTAGCCGTAAAATCAAATTAAAAAAGAATTTAAATATATTTTGACCATTCTAAAATAAATAAATAATTCTGACTGTCAAGTAAAACGCCATTTTGGCGACTGCTTTAACTTTTGTGGACTTTTGCTGACGACTTGGCTTAGTTACGGAATAATAATTACATGCTGATTTGGATTCTTCTTGAATCGACAACATTTGGGTACAATAATTGGACAAATAACAATAATAATTGGCTACAATAATATTTAAGACTGCGCCGAGCGAAATGTGCCAAAACAGGTGGTCACAGTTAAGTGAATAACATAAACACTTTTTTTTTAATACAAATGTAAAATATACATTTAACATAACAATTAATGTGTTTACAATTACTCCGTGTAAAATGTTACAATAATATGTTCGCCTACAAAATTACGTAAATTTGCACGAAAAATGCAAAAACGTAAGCTAGTGCTACGTGATTTTTTGCTTAGTTTGAGCTAGATGGTGTTGTGTGTATGTGATAGAATATTCCTTAGGTTATTACTTTAACAATGAAAAATTATATAGATACCTTGCAAATGTTTTGACATCGAATGATGGGTACAATTATAGCGCGATAAGATATAATTGTAGCAGTGTTTTTTAACTCTTTCGCTGCATCAAATCGAATGATTCGATTAGGTAATTAATTGATTTACAATTTTTTTGGACATCACTAAAATGTCTATGGTCATGTCAATGAACCGTTTGTGTACCTTTTTATTTTATAAGATTGGAATAGACTATAATTTAACGACAAATCATGATTATTATATTTGTTCTCTCTTTATTATGTCTGTTACACGGACGTATACTACCGCTGCTGTTTACTTTGGAGAGCTTGCTACGTTATATAATTAAACCAATGTAAATTTATGCATACCTATTCTATTTATTATTCAGTTTTCACGCAGGTACAATTCATTAGAAGTATATTTTGGTTTACTTTATAATAATGTAACAAAGTAGTCAGATACCCTGTTAGCGGTTTTCACATCAACTAACACACTTGACAACATGTTAAGATGAATTTAGTTCTATACTAAAATTATAAGAATCACTGAATTAATATTCTTAAAATTACATTATTTGGTCTTTATTTGATATACCAGAGGCTTTTTACTGCCATATGTATTGTTGCGTTTTACTTACAGCTTTTATTAGAATTTGGAACTTGATAAATCATGATAAAGATAGGTCCGTCCCGTTTCCGTTGCCAGGATTTCTAACAAATATTTTGATAAATGACTATTCATCATTTATCACTTGTAATACTAGTCATATCATCTTAGTCGTATTGATATATGAATCATATATTAATGAACGATTTATTGGTTAACTTGATCCTGCTCTGTGCTACTGCTATACAGTGACGAGCAAGAACGCGTCAAATTAAAACATTCTATGTAGGTATATCACGTGTGTCTATCACGATGACCACTACCATTGTGAACTTATCATATTGTTTATTAGATACAAATCACCACACGTTCTGTACGCAACCAGTTGACGTTCCAACATTAATTTGCTCTGAACATGACGTTCACACTAACAAATATCAACATTACTGTTAGGAGGTGTCTTAGTTATTATTATTTGTGTTGTCTCCAATGTCTTATTTATTAAACATTGATGTAAAATATTAATAGATTAACTTAAATGTGTCTAGGTGTCTATATATCCACAATTAACATAGTATGGTAACATAACATTTTACTTCAATTGGATTTAATATTCTTCTTCTTCGTCGTGTCAATGGTTCTAGTTTAGACTATATATCATTTGCATAATATTCGGTCACTCTGATTGAGTTAGGAGTGGCCGCACAAAGCTCTGATATTGTGCAAGTGCTCGGGCATCTATATATTAATACGTGAAGTAAATAGTTCATAATTACACGCTTCGTAGAGAACTTAGATTGACGATGAAGAGATTGTTTTGCGTCACGGGAACTGAGACTTTGTGTCTACTGCAGTCGAAGCGCATGTGAAACGAGCATTATTCGATTCTATGTGTTTACCCGTCGTAAAAGCATACTTTATTGATTAATACATGTCATATTACGTGTTTATATAATCACTCTGATTTCATTAACTAGTATATTATAATAGTATTGGAACGAGGAGCGTCGAGCTCAGTTATGGAGCAGGTATTTATACAGAAGCAGTGTAGGCACAGTTTCATAGAATGGTATTGCGAATCTAGTCTGCCAGTGTATTACGAAGGAACGGAACGGTGTATTGGAAGAAGGATTTTATGAAATTTTTGTCCATTCAGTCTTTACATATATATTAAACATTGGTGTTTTTTGATGATATTTAGACAGATAGCGTATTGCATAATCATTATAATAAATATATCGGTAATATATCTTAACCGATCAATAGATGTTTGGTGTCTACTATGATATCTACCTACTGTATGTACTTGTTTAGTTCGGGTTCCTTCTAAAGCTATGATTCTTTATTAAACAAATTATATCTTTGTTAGTTTGATTGAATGCTGTGTCAAGCGATTATTTGGAGACTTCTGTTTTGTTATCGTCATATGTTCTTTTCGGTTGATTATATATTAATTCTAGAATGTCTTACATTTTCAATTGATTGTCGTTATAGAAATTAATATGTTATCGGTAAATTAATAAATAAATGTGTTTTTGTTCAGTTGACTTATTATATTTTTATTAGCTATCACCCGAGGACACCTCTTTCACATGGCGTTGTGATTTTGTCATGACAAGTTATACCTACAACAAATAGTTTATCACTTACGTCCACTTATAATAAAATTATTATTGTACATTTTCTCTAGCTTCATTATACCAAAGTAGTTTAGTCCTTAGAACGTAGCAAACAGACAGTGTTACTTTTGTATATATAATATATACTAGTATGTAGGGCTGAGTGAATGTCGAGTGCACAAATTAAGGTATGTATATACACTGGTCATTAACTCACCAGAGTGAATATTATGTGAGTTTCCACCAAACCTTGTCCTGACTTCTTGTGAAAGATAAAATTCGGCGCTGAGAAAATGTAGACAAAGGGCAATGGACTAATTTTCCTACACCTTATGATATTTTAGGATTGTATAATAAGTTCCCTGTGACTAACGTAATACACGCAACATTTCATGACGGTTCATATCTAAAATACCGAACATATTCTTAACCTTTTGAGTGGCAGCGGTATTCGAAGGCTCGACAGGTTTATAATCAAATACTGAGCTTAAAAATGCTAGTACAGCAATTGTCATTATACAGATGAGCTGATTAGAACTAACTGTAGATTGGAATCGACTTTAACTTAATTCTGACAAAGTGAGGTCAGAATATTATGTACGAAAACGGTCGAGTAAAACAATTAATAAGCTAAATTACTGATATTGACATGCAAGCATAATGAACTGTATAATTTCTAAGTGAAATCAGATTTGATAAAGTAAGTTTTTTGGATGTTTATCCAAAAGCTTTAGGTACTGCATCGCAATGCTATATTTATTCTAATACTCAACGATCCTTAAATATAACCATACCTTTTTTTATATTCGCTGTCATCATGAGACATGTATCGTCAACCTTATTAGAAAGATCAAATAAAATTGTTTATTTTCAATGTATTTCTGAACCTACATTTATCACATCCTTTTATTTAGTAATTTTCTTTTTACTTATTCTTTTTGCAGATCAGCACAAGATTACCAAACGTGGTAGTAACTTAATTAACGAAACGCAAAATGTTAATTCCTAATTTCAGAATATGTGTACAGAATATGAAACTTTGCCAAAGAAAACCAGGGTGTCAACAGACAGCCAGGAAACCTGTGTTTAGCAAGATGAATTACCAGATTTTCAACCTTTTGATGATTTATATTAATTTCAATGTAACGAATATTTTGGGAGAATGGTAGCATTGGAGATGTCAAAGTTTCACGGCAATACACGTTATAATAAGATGAAGGAAATATTAGATATTTTGAAGAATAGTACCACTTAACAATAATTCTTCTGCAAACAATTATATTCAGTCAGTTCACTATAGGAACTTATGACATCAAGAGTTCTTCTAGAATATCCTACGAAATAATTATGTATAAAATTAATAAGTTTGAATAAAAATTATTGTTAGTATAACTTCAAATTATCAATATTACATTTAAATGAATATAAATTTCAGATAATATTTGATTAAAATATCCTTAAATTAAGTTGATTTGTGAATAACATTGTAGTTGTTTGCATAATATTATTGTTTACCAGCCCTGTCATACAACCCACGCGGAGGGTCCTTGGCATCTAGGAAGAAGTAAAAAAATAAATAAAACAAAAATCTAAAAACCAACACCACCACTAGGAAGATCTGTTAAATAAATATACTGTAGTATTTTACTTTATTTTTTTTATTGTGGATTTGCTAAGAAAAATGTATTTTTAACATGACCTCGCGACGTGGCGTGGGTTCGTGTCGTCGCAAATGCGGCAATAGTGAGCCCACAACGTGGGTCCAAGGCGATGAATGTGTTAAGTCCACTAGGTAACATAGTCGTGTAAGTCAATTTACAGAAACACGTCTGCACATTCACAAAATGTTTGATATTGCTTCCGGATTGGCTGTGATCTCCTAGTGTCAAAAGAAACTGAACAGAAAGGACAACTGCTATTTTGCCCTCGGCATGCTAATCTGCTTCGTAAAGGGTAATTAATATAAAAGACGTAACACGCTTAATGCACCATTTATTACTGATCATAATTTGTTAAAACAACTAAGCAATACAATTATGACAGAGTCTCCGCTTCGAAACACAAATTCGAAAACCGCATGACGTATCGGCAAAAATTGTGCGTTGGCTGCCAGAGCCACGTGCACAGAACACTTATACTCAAGGTGACATGGCTGTCACGGCTTGGCTTTGCCATGGCGTTGGCGTGGCTCTGTTTGGCATCTGGCGTGGCGTTACATTCGTAACTAAAATAGGCAAAATAGTAAGGAATACCAGCAACTGCCTCCAGTGATAAGAGCATGGTGTAAGAGTAAGATATATTAATGACTGCACAGATGGCGTACTGCGTACTGGTTTAAGTGCTTCGTTGCCTTGTTTGTAGGTACGATCCTCTCACAAGACAAACAATTGTGTGATCGACAAAACATTGTTCAGATTATAGGTGTTCCTTGTGTCCATTGCTTGAATTTTTATTAGACCCCGCGGCACAGCAGATTTCCTGGAATGGGAGCTGTCCGTTTTAAAAATAATAAGATATATAGATAACGGTACACTATGAATCAAGAATGGGCTTGAAAATCATTTTAGTAAAAGAATTGTAAGTACCTACCTAACACTGTTCCTACGTTCTGTGGATAAATTTAAGGTCCAACTTCTATCCGTCGGATTCCAGTTGTGAAACCGCGGAAACGCTGACTAGAATAAAATGTACTGTAGCTATATTAATCCAGGGTCTGGTCTATGTGCCAAGGTTCTGGCTTAGTGGATGATTCGCCCGAATTTAACTCGCCCAAATCGGGCACGTCGACATTGAAAAATATTATTTTTCTGTAGCCGACTCGGCCGAATTGTATTAATGCAATGAAAAGTACAGTCGAGAAAAATATATCTAGCTGTATTAAACTAAGGGTAGTAATTCACAGCAAATAAAAAGATCTTTTGATGAAAGAGGTTTGTTTGTTTGTATAAATATATTGTTTCCAGCATTTCATTGTATGGTCGCTGTTCTAACCTAACCCAAGCCACTATTTTCTTTTGGGTAGTATGTTGAGAAAGTTTTGTAAATATCTTGCAAGAAGTTATATTGTGACGGGTGTGAGTATGCCAAAATATAGGTACTACTCGTGTCACTTCCGTACTTGACTGTACTTTTCTTAACTTCACCACAATAAATACAATTCGAGCGAGTCGCCTACAGAAAAATAATATTTTTTTGAAGTGTCGATTCGCTCGATTCGGTCGCATTAAATTTGGGCGAATCGCCACTAAAGCAAGTTTCTATCTGTAAACCAACAGTTTAAATGCAATAGGTAGATGCATTCTGGGTTTCAAATTCACTTTCTCAATTCTAGGTACTGACAATAAATCAGTGGCCTTGACAAAACACTGTCTTCGTAGTCTAATAGCTCAAGTGTGTGCGAAAGTATCTATTCGACTGTTCTCACTCTCTTCTGACTCATATCGGGAGGTAAATCTGATAGCATATCACTGCATTATATACAATAGTTACAATTATTAGGAATAAGCACACAGTAAAAGTTTTAATTTCATTTATAGTAAGCAATTGAAATATCTGTAGGTAACATGAATAAAATACCCCTAAATGCTACTAAACTAGGTACCTACTTTAGCAAATTCAAACTCGTCCTTTAATTGTTTGACATTTTCACTGCCAAGTAGGTAAGTATTGCCAAAAGAATAATCAACGAGCAGTTCGTTTATTAAACTTTTGTGTCTTAGGTGTGTGGAACTTTAAATATTTCCACAAAAATACGCCTTCTATGAAAACAGCCATTTCTACATCATTTCTATGATTTGATAGATAGGTTGCGTCGAAAAGTTTCGTCTTTTTATTCGGCAGATTATTATAAAAGTTTACTATTGTTGTTAGAATGCATATATTAAAGTAATTAGATATTTCATTTACCTATATAATATATTAAAATCAACTACACTTTATTATTTTGCACTACCTACTTATTCTTATTGAGTGTTGCCAATATAAAATTCGATTTTAAGGACACCCCTGCTTGGTTGCTAATCAATTAAAACCAAAGCAGCATAGCGCATGCCTAAAACTATCGACCTAGCAGGTACGAAAACATTTTTCCCGAGGAAAGTACGCAGACGATCTTTAGTGCTAAATAAAACATAAAATAGGCGTTTGACATCGTTTGAGATACACCACCGTCGCCACACCGCCGCTGCTGCGTCGTACCTGTCTGGTACGTACCGATAATTGCTTATTATGAACTCAAGGCGTATTGTGAATGAAGAGGCAGCTGCTGAATCGTTGAGAAAGTCAATCATGGATTTAGATAGGATTGCTTGCAAGCAGCATCGATTAAAATTCAGACGAAAACTTAAAGATTCCAAACTTAAGATGATTGCTACAGACAGCATAATAAGGAAGGTGTATGATGGCGAACTTGAGATAAGCCAAATTAAGGCAGAACTGCGAGGCACCAAACAAGAGCATAAGAAGAGCACCAAGAACTTCATTCGGCAGTTAGAACTACTGATTAAGCCAGATCCACCAGTACCCCTTCAGAGGGAGATATTCGTGGCGCCCGATGTTCCAGAAGAAGAGCGAAAGATATTGCTGTTTAACAAAAAGAAACAAATCGATAACTTGAACAAAGACGCACGTTTGCTGATGGATATCATTTTTGGAAAAAAAATATCTCATGAGCATAACAAATTTTTGCGAAAGGAATATCATAAAACCAGATCACACCCCAGATCGCCGATGATTAACTACAACATGTACATGTGAAGTGGACGTCGATCAACTAAGCAGCCAAACTCTCGTCGAAGCATAGAACACGTTAAGAAACGATATCATCATTTAAATCAACACATCCCTTCGTAGATTATCGTATAAAATACCTATAAACACCGATTAAAGGAGATTTAGCTAACTATAACATTTATGATTGCAACTTTATATGTAAGTACATATCTATATCAACATATAGAGATGAGTGTTGTTAAAATAGAAATTAGTAAAATTTGAAAATAACATTTTGTGTATCTATTTAGAACCAATGTTTAATTATAAATTATTACAGAAATATTTTGAAATACTTTCTCACAGAAGTAGCTCAGATGCTATGATGTAACGTAAATAAAAAATAAGCAAGTAAATCTCATCATGATGTAGGTACCTATAGTTTTCTAGTATTTTGAACGTGGGTGGGCTTGGAACCAAAATTTCATACAAAGAATATTCTAATGTCTCCTAAACATAAAATTTATTACAATCTAGCTAATGCCTTATTTACATAGCCTGCTAACAACCCTTGAGAGAAAATGTAAAATCAAATGGTTTGGTAGTACTTTTTTCGTCTGTCTTGTACGACTACTTTAGAGCGATCGCGATGGTAATGGCTTTAGCTAGATTGCGCTAAAGATGATTGACATTTATTGTTAAAATATGTTTAAAACAGGAACTACTTTTACTTGTATTTCGGTGAAGGGACATTCTGCTGTAGCGCAACGTGCACAAATTGCTCTCGAATGAAAATTGAATTTACTAGCAACTTTTATATAATAAAATGTGTCCTATATTGTATGTAAATATCATTCGATTGCAACTGTAGCTTGCTACGCTATTCTACTTACTGTTTATTTTGGCTATGTTGTCATTTATATAAAGGTTACATACCTTTATTAATTCTGAGATTTCGAACGTGTTCTGGTTTGATGAATTGTATTCTCTATTTTGAGATTGAATGTAAGTACATGAAAGTGATAGGATATCATGTTTGTAATCATGCTGAACTTATAAAAAAGAGTCATCATTGAGTAAGAAGATATGATCATAATAAAAGCGATGTCACCGATGACATGCAATACAGTTATTTTGATTACAATATGATCATAACATGCTGATTTTCCAAAAATATACTTTTAGTTTCGTCATGCTACTGGTTTTAAAAACGGCGAAGGTACAGAATAATTCCCAGACTTTTAAGTAGATATTCTCAAGATTACCTATATATATACAAATCTAAAGATAACCAATAGACAATGTAATTTTAGATTTTAAATTCTAATATACCAAGTGGTAGAGGTAGATACATGTTTGTATTGTTGTCTGTCACATGATGCAAGAACTGCTGAGTTCGCACAATATGTTTGGAATTTATCTTCAAAGGTTAACGCCACCTGCACCTGACGATATATGTTACCGTCTACTATCTGTGTAGTTAAGTATTAAGTGTCTATAACATTATCATGAAATAAATACTGTACTTTCAGCAAATCAAGACTAGTTGTTTTTTATTTCGTATCCCGAATAATACCCTAGCAATCGAGTAAAATCTATGAAATGGATGAATTAATTTGTGTTATTTTCTTCTATAATAATTTAAAACAATGGAGCTTTAACATATTAAGTATATCTCACTTAACTTTCGGTGCGAATTTGAATATATATGTATGTACTTATAATATTAAAATACTGCGAATGCGATTATGTATTTAATGCAGTATATCTTTCTCTCATTACCTACAAGCTCGCTTTTGCGCTTTTGGTATGCTACGAATGGAGATTAAAGAAAGGCCAGACTGGACTGGCTACCAAAAATGCATCAAATCTAATATTGAATATATTGCTTTGCGAATGACATTTGTTATATAAGCTTTCTGTGTCTACTGTTTGATCCTTACTGGCCGCGCCATCATTTAGAACTAGAGACGTTTTAACGCTAAATAATAATATATTTTTTTATACATGTGGGAATGCACTGAAGCATCCCCCTCCGCGGGTCGGGCGGAGGGGTTATGTTTGACTCACCGGGGTAAAAGAAAGATGGTAATGATGATAGTAAACCTCCCGGTAATACCGACTAAACGTATCACGGTGTTACTCGACAAAACTGGAATCGACGGGGCCGCGCGAATCACTTTCACATGCGGTCGCGACCCCGCCGAAGTTTCGGCCCGCCGCCGTATGAAACGGCAGGCCACTACACAAAGAGACCTACCCTTTAGGTACTACTTACTTTTAAAAAGCCCACTTGCTCCTCTCATGAGTCGATCGAGTGGCGGGCTGGCCCACAAAGCCCACCACCTCAAACCTCAGGGTGGCTGGAGGTTATCTCGCGCCCTCCAGCGCTCGGCTCGTATATAAATCAATTTGTTATCACCAAAGTATTAATAAATATTTGACTTCATAAGTAAGTAGTTTGGTAGCAAATTGTTATTTCCAGCCGCACCACCACCTTTAACCCATACTATGTTATGTATCGTTGCAAGTATAATTATTAATTATACAACAAATACGAGACATTAAGTCAACATATCTTGGAAGACATCAAGCCAAGTTTGTGGCTGTCTGCGAAGCATACGTACTATTGAGCTACCCAGCTTTATGATTTATTATTTTGTAAATGCTTTCTTTAACCTTTTGAACGCCACGCCATAACGGCACCTCCATGTCCTGTACGCCGAGCCCGAAAATCGATATATTATATATTGTTTTTTATGATCAAATATTTCAATAACTAATAACAATTTTGTTTGCTGTATACAATTAAGTAATAATCAGGGATTCAATTTTTAAGTTGTATCACTAAAACACAAAAAACTAATGATTTAATATGTTTATTTTGTTTTTTTCTGTGAGCCGACAAAAAACAGTTTTGTCGAGTATAGACGACGTTGGCGCACAGGGCACGCTTACGCATGTCGAGTATAGACGACGTTGGCGTTCAAAAGGTTAATAATTGTACTTGTTATAAATATATATATATTTCACCAAGTATTATAATAACTCATTTATTTTCTCAACTTATTGAGTGGCAGCATCGCACCGGCGACCAGATATGTTTTTAATTATGTCTGGCATTCCAAAAATGCACAGGCTTATGATACTCTTAATGTGTAGTACGACTATAAAGTATATTTGGCTAAAATAATGACCAAATTCTTGTTATTTGTATTACCGATATATCAAAAGCAGTAGGTTCTAGCTAAGCCAATAATTATAACTAACCTTGCAAACTTCTCGGTTCTTCCCGAGGTATTGATTGATATTATTTTTGGATTTATATGACGTCTGACCTACTTGACTTGCAATACCTATACCTACCTAGTCTTGCCATTTTTTATTTTGCATAAAACATTTATTTCTGTATTATTATTTTTTCTATATATATTCTGTATTATTGGCTGTGGGAGAGTGGGAATCGGGTCTTTGGCTCCAAGCACTGCTATCGTCCAACATAGGCTATGTTAAACGATACAACGTTCCGCATCGCTTCTTACCTTCGTTTAGGTGATCCATATGTTTATCGGCATCGATATCACAGGGCACTGTGGTGAAGCCGTCGACGGCCTTGGCCACCATAGCCTAACATGCAGCAGGAGTGCCGGTCGTTTTGCGCGGCGTTTTCATCTTAATGTAAACAAGAGAAAGGATTGTGTTTATTGACAATATTCTAACATTTGAATAAGTAAAATTAATGTTGTATACAATATACAACATTAATTTTACTTATTCAAATGTTTTTAATACCCATATTTTTTATTATAATATTTTACAACAAAATCCTCTAGGACGTAAAAAGTTCGTTCAAAGTATTCAAAAGGAGATTTGTTTAATTTATGGTCTCAAACAAATAATAATTAATTTTATTAAATGTAATGTGTATATTGGCTTGGGCCCATCTAAGACACTCACATTACATACATTTATTTATTTTAAATCAAATATAACGACTTGCGCTAATTACAAAAATATGTATTAAGTACCTACTTACCTTTAATTGTTTAATTTATTGTTATTTTATGACGACGAACATTATCACATTATCATATTTTATAACCCATGTTGTCAATTTTATATCCCATCTCCCATCTTATATATAATCCTAAGTGATATCAAGCTTATATGAGGATAAATGTCTTTAAACCTAATGTTTTAGATATGTAGTTATTAAAGAAAACCTGCATTTGTGCTATATGATGTTG
Organism: Catocala fraxini; assembly: GCA_930367265.1. Classification (NCBI taxonomy): domain Eukaryota; kingdom Metazoa; phylum Arthropoda; class Insecta; order Lepidoptera; family Erebidae; genus Catocala; species Catocala fraxini. Next base: position 17,017,046 of record OV884024.1, read on the forward strand.
GTAGGTACCTACTTCTTGCTATTGTAGGTCGGTGTGTCGAATTATCGTTGTATACAAATTTTGAGTGACACACGAGATGATATTGGTTATTTATCAATATAAAAATAGTATATGTTTATTTAATTGTGTTTTCATAGATTCATGTCCAGAATAAACAGTATAGCTAATTTTGTAAATATAACGAGGCTGCAGATCAATATCTTGCCTTGACTGTTCACATGAAAATCATCAGATACATCAGACAGGAATATGAATCTGCAGCAGTAGGTAATTTAGCAATAAAAGCAAATTATAGTACAACAAAGTTATGTTTATTTTTCGTAATATCTCATATTTTATAACAACATTTCATATGCATATAATTCATACCAATTTTCAATGCATGCAAAACAAATTAAACATCTCAAAGATAAAATAGCATAAATAATTTTATTCAGACATTATTATGAATATAATATTTTGTGCTCTAGATACACAAGTGTATAATATGGTGTTCACGGTTAGACATATTTCATAAGTGCTTGAATTTCAAAAGGCACTGGAAATGCCCAATGCTTGCTCTAACATGCGAACTAAGCGCGTCCGCATCATTAACTAACTATAATTAATATTAGCACATCGGTAGATGTCCGACGATGCGTCGGCGACCCGGCGCGGTCAATCATCTAAATCAACTATCATTATTATCATTGGTTAGTACACAGTGTCAAGCCCTATTATGTTCTTCATTCATGTTATTCTTTCATTTTACTAAATCTAATTGCAACTACGCAGTAAATGAACTTGTTAAAAATAATGATATGTGGTTATTTGTATACAATTAAACTATTTAACATCAAAATAACAATTTTAAATATCACATAATATTCGTAGAAATATTTACCTACTTTATAATATATTAATATCTTATGTGGTCCTTTGAAACGCACTACCTCTATCACGTGTCTGTTTATTTATTATCATTCTTATTCAGTGTCGTTTATAGTCAGTGTCATTTTAATTTATTATAGGTATATTATATTACTATTATTTTAGGGAATACTTATAGGCCATATTCGATTCGAAGTCGCTACGATTAAAATCGGTTAAAGTTCTATATAAAAATGTATTTCAGTGATGCCATGTGTTTCGCTACATGGAATCGGGTAAATAATGCACTTGTGGCGCAGGTACAGCGTAGGCACCACCGACGCTGGCAGCAGCAATGAGGCACAAACATAATAGACGGATCGGTACTGCGGGTTAACTGACACGTGGTTCGGCAGTGGCCTGGTGCAGGGGGCGCCACTGTTATTCATTGAGTATGCAGGTACGCATGAGCGCGTCGACCACGGAGTAGGGGTCGCAGTTGGAGGCCGGCCGGCGGTCTTCCAGGTAGCCCTTCTTCTCCTCAGCTACGCTTCGCGGTATCCTGATGCTACTGGCGCGGCTAGCAACACCTGAAAATAACATGCATTCGTTTTACAGATCATGATTGTTCGACACGACTGACGATGTTATTATCACGGTATTCCATCCAGAAGCGGTAACTGTCGATAATCCCTGAGGCTCAGCTGGCATTACTATAATGTTCGATCCAGGGTGTTTAATAATCAATTATATGTAACAACTAGCTGACCCGCGCAACTTCTTCTTCGTCACATAATGAATGAAGAATGTTCCCCGTTTATGCAACATTTTTCATTGATGCGCCGCTCCTATTAGTCGTAGCGTGATGTTATAAAGCCTATAGCCTTCCTCGATAAACGGGCTATCCAACACTAAAATCATTTTTCAATTCGAACCAGTAGTTCCTGAGATTAGCGCATTCAACCAAACAAAAAACAAACAAACAAACTCTTAAGCTTTATAATTTTAGTATACATGAGCGCTTATCAATGAATTCTTTACAAAAGTAATCCTCGATATAAACGTGAAATGAAAGATGATAACACAAAAATAATCGCTAACTTATTTGCTATGTTGGTAACACTTACCAGCGCTGAAGTCATTAATACTGGCAGTTTCATGGAGCCCGGTCAAACGTCTCTCATTGTCCTTTCCTCCGCGAGGATCGTACACCTTGATGTGCTTCATGTGCACTTTGGATAGCTTATCAATCGCCTTCTCGATTTCACTACAATAATCAAGAATATACATAAACAACTGAATCATATTAATAATACAGGAATGTAAGTACTTATATGCGTGACTCAGTTTATTTTACATTTATAACATAACGCAAATGTACCGACATCGTACACTAGCATTTTAACGTAACATACTAAATGATTCATTACAATTATTGTTATAATTGCAAAAGAACTTGCCATTGCTGATTTACACAATGATACGTTTCTTATTTCATTACATTTACACAAGATCGAATATCGTTATAACGTAGTTGTTTAACTAATATCGGCAGTTGCTTTAATAACATTCTACATTATTCATTAGTAGTTATTTGATTCAACCTATTCATGAGTAGGTAGGTCCGACATCAAACAAAAACATGTTTGAAAATATATACAAATAGCAATACAATACTTACATAATACCATTCTCATCCCTCATCTTTTTAGTCGAGAAATTGGTGTGGGCGCCAGATCCGTTCCAGTCTTGCACTGGTTTGGGATCGAAAGTGACGATGACACCGTACTCCTCAGCTAGCCTGTGCAAGATATACCGAGCGACCCAGAGATCGTCGCCGGCGCTCACGCCCACTGAAGGTCCGACTTGGAACTCCCATTGAGAGGGCATAACTTCAGCGTTAGTGCCCGAGATTGGTACGCCAGCGTATAGGCAACATCTACAAACATAATACCGATTACTTATACCTACATTTGCGAAAACACTAAAGGGAGTACACTTTTTAACAACAGTTAAATGTTGTTAAAGTTTGTGATGCAATTCCGGTAATAATAATAATAATCAACTAATTACCTGTAGTGTGCCTCGATAAGATCTCTGGCGAACACTTTGTTGGCGCCGACACCGCAGTAGTAGGGGCCTTGTGGTGGAGGGAAACCGCCTGGGGGCCAACCGAAGGGCCTGAGGTCTGAGTCCAAAAGAATGTATTCTTGCTCAATGCCGAACCACGGCTCTTCATCTTTGCATTTCTCGTAGGCCTCTAGGCACTTCAGGCGGTGGTTACTTTCTGCGATACAAACATTACATATAAAATTCAAGATCTAACGTAGGTATGAGTTTTCTTTGACACAGCTCGCGCAGACTTGCCTTGCTCCAATTAAAAAATCACATAGAATTAAAAAAACTTGCGTCGTCGTCTACGTATTAGCTTGCAAGCATGCTTGCAGGGTCATAATTGGATATAAAGATATCGAAATATTTTAAATTATCCTAAACCATGTATAACAATGAAAAGGGCACAGAACAGAATTCTGCGGCAATGGCAGTACCTACCTATACATTAAGAACGTATAGTTTACTAGTACTGATACCAATACTGGTATTCTAATTGACACAGCAATTTGATTATGATGTACACTAACTACTAACTAGTTCCTGTTACTAAAACGGGCATCCTACCTACCTACATAACTTTTGTATCAAACACAATGTTAGGTAAGGTTCAATTTGTAGAACAATTTGCCGCAACCTATTACACCAACCAATGCGATCGCATAATAAATAAAATATTCTTTGCATCTTGGGCTTCATTATCTTGGTAGGTAGTATGTAAGTAACTCACCTGTCGGTTCCATATTGTACATGTAAGTGTCACACATAACGAGAATGTGATTGCCACGTCTGAATGGATCCTTGTATAAGGCACGAGGATACAAGAAAGTATCGGAATTGTGCCCATCTGACTGTCCTGTAGAGCTACCGTCGAAGTTCCAAATCGGCAGTTCTGTAAATGAGAAAATAAAACCTGTATGTGTGACGCTAATGTATGGTATAGTTTGAAGGAATCCTTTCAATGTAAAATGGTAAGACATTTATCTAGATACTACATCACGAACAAACTATTAATTTACCGTGTATAACTATTTTCAAATAAACTACATAGGTATACTGAGTGAAATCTACTGTAACATTTCTATGACTGCTGAGGATGATTATTGGTTTGAAACCTTTCAAGTTTTCATTAAAACAGTTCTTATTCATCCGAAGTGTGGTGTTGCAGCTTACTTGGTAGAGACTATCTAAATCCTTGAGACAAAAATGCGGCGCCGCGTATTTCGTAGCATGTTTGTTGTGAATATATTTTTCTGAATTTCTTAGTAAGCTGTTATTCTTGGCTTCCAGTATAATGGTAAGTTTATCTATATAAACCAATATTAGAAATTATTGTTAGACAAAATAGAAAAAGGCACTAAATACATGCAAAGAGCCTATTGCATAGACGTAGGTAACATAATTATATATTTTAGAATCGTTCGTTGTTTACATAAAAATGCAGACTCGCTGAAGGCCGAATAATTTACCAAAACTGTGTTAATTAACATAGTTAATGAGGATGTAATAGAACCAGACTGGGCTCAATGGATGTGTCATATTATATCAACGTGTGTTTATGAATCAATTTTCTAAATTCATTTGAAGCGCTGAACGTATTTCAGTAATTTCGTGACTGGTCTAACCGTATAAAATGTTATATGGTCATCATCAACCATACAACCAACACGCGTAGGTATAACCTATAACCTACGCATTATGTTAATTGACGCTGTAGATACAAATATAGATAATACTAACCTTTTGGTACTTTCGGTATGAAGTTCAATGTACGATCTTTGCATCGCAAATGCTCGCCAGTTCCATCGATCCATATGTATGTGGCAAGAATCTTATCCGCCGGTAGGGGCAGATCGTAGTATCTCCCCAGAAGAGTTTTTGAGAGAACTGCATTTGGTGAGTTAACGAGCACCGGGCCCGATAATATCTTCGGGTTGTCTGTTAATTAAAATAATATATGCATGTTAATTCATCTTCATATTATTTGCCGTTTTATTCTATGTTAAGTGCCTTAGATAAAAGCTTTACATATTAAAATAAATTATTTCCGTCAGATTATATTTGTAATTAATGTAATGATCAATGCTACCAGTAAAAGGGTTTGAATATAATAGAATACCATCAACAACCAAAGCAAAAACACTCAGACTCTTAGTAAGATAATGAACGTTATTTTTTAAAACTCGTAACGTTTTGAAACTACTGTATAATTAATTTTATAGCAACAATGTTATAGTTTGATTCAGATTGTGATTTGAGTATCTTATCTTATCTTATCTTATGTGGGGGCCAGTCGGTGCAGACCGGCGACACTTCGACCCAGTGGGTTCTTTTGTGTCGACACTCTCCCAATAACGACTGCCATAGATGTTCATGGCAGACGGGACCTACGGTTTAACGTGCTCTCCGAGGCACGGAGCAGGCGATAATTGTCAATCAATACGTACATAATTTCGAAAAGTCATATAATTTCCGAAAGTCAGCAGTGCGCGTCGTGGTTTTGAACCCGAGACACTCTGCATTGCAGTCTGTTGGTCTCCCCACTGAGCTATCGCTGCTCAAAAAGTGTGATTTGAGTAAATTCAGTTTATGGTCTATACTATAACATGATATTTTTAAGCAGGTAATTAAATAATCAGCCTTTAATCGCTTCGGGTCTATTTTATAACCAGGCAGATGGTCTACACAAAACATAAATTCGATTGATTTCCGAAATAATAAAACTAATGAGAAATATTTGTCAGATAGTTTAGTGATTTAATAAGTATATTCGAATTTATAAAATTAGTAGTTATTAAATAAAGTGTTTGCCAATTTACGCATTTGCACTGAATTGTATCGGTTGTAAAATATCATTAATAAAAAATATCGTTAGGTATTCAAACTGTAATAAAATACTTATTATATGTCTGATGTATATACCTATGTAGATATTAATATCCAGATCCTATACCTATCCCTCGAGATAAAATATCACGTTGATAAAACATTTTTTTAGTAGTGTTTATTATATTTTAATAACCGGTGTAGTTAGTTTTACAAACAGACTTTGCAGTCGAAAGGATGGCGGCATTTTACATAATAATAAAAACTAAATTGAAACAAGGCACGTTTGAAACCTTTTATCATTTCGGCCGCCCAGGAGAACTTGTAACGATGATGCTCGGGTGGTTTCGGAAAAGGTCGACGATCTATAATTTTGTTTGACATTTCTAACATTATGTCTTCGTTGGTCACTAGATTAAGCTGATCAAATTTAAACAACATTTTTGATATTATTATCTGATACGCATAGAAAAATACTTAAATGTGATAGTTGTAATAATATTCGAGCAACAACAAATTTTAAATATAAATATCAATTACGCAAAATTTATTTCGTTGTGACAATAATTTGACACTCGGCAATAATGAGATCTGAAGCACAGATAAAACACTATATAATGAGAAATTTAAAGTGCAGGCGAAGAAAGATTCAAAGAGTTCCTATAAAGTTAACTATAAAGAAGTACGGCCTATAACTATTACCTACATGAAAATTATTGGTTTAGTACTTGGACTTGGGCTTATTATCAATGTCTGCACTTGTACATGTATAATAGATATTCAGATATGTACTCTTTCTGTAGAGTATATTTATACTATACAGAAAGAGTACATATCTGAAATCCAAAAAACCCAGTCCTACGAACTTAAAATGGTCATGTACATATGTACCCTGTACTAAAGTGTATTAATTGTATAATATATAATATTATTTATGAATGGGTTTGGATTGCGGATTTAGATGCCAGTTAACGAGCTGTCAATTAAAAGAAGAGTCTTAAAAATGAATAGAAATAATAGAATATTAGAAAACTAAAGAATTAACAATTATTACATATCTACTTACAGGCAAACCAATGCATTTGTATAACCTATTTGCAAAAAACCCTAAACCCGGTGCCGTGTAGTTACCGACACTGGCTACTTATAATTGAAACTAATTCAAACAATCTGCCAATGAAGGCTTTTACGGATTAAGGTTCCGGTTAATGTACCGGATGATTCCAAAAGTCCGGAGCCGGGATTAAGCGCTTAGCGGCTCTGGAGCTTTACCAACAACTTATATAGCGTTGTCATTAGTTTATTACATTCGCGGGAACGAGAAATCGAGTTCCAGAGTGTACCTATAGATTTATTTTATCGATGAGATAGAAGCTCGAAAGAATTTTTTTAAACCAATCTTTGATGTAATTTCTGGTGGATCCTCTTTGGTGGAGTGGAAGAAATGCTCACCAGATGCGTTTACTTTGGTTATAAATTGGTCCAATATTTAGTTTTTGTTAATACGTCCATTGCTTTCAAACCTGATATCTAAGTGAACATAATAGTTGTGTAGCTATACCTAATTATAATATACTTCGAATTCAATTCTGAATGAATCTGGCAATTCATATAACCACTTATAAGAAATAACAGGTACCTATAGCTAGTATTTATTAAAGCAATCAGTAATTTGACTTGTAATTTAATAATTGTGATTTTATAGTTTTTTGTCTACAAATCCATGAACGGTAATTGAAAATACGATATTAATGTTGTAAGAAATCGATATAATAACTACTTCATTAAGTATATTAAACGAAATCATGTTTCAATAAAGTTTCTATGGTAATTTGATGTAATTTCTTATTTGAATATTTATACACTAATAACTTGAAATTAATTAAAAGCTGCCTAAAGTCAAGCGAGTCTATCCGTGACCTTGTTATACTCGTACGAGCCATCATCAATATACAGGGTTGCTATGTAATCATTACACTGAAAGATTATAGACGTGTCATTATGGTAAAGCATCGCGTAATGGAATAGTGCACTGAATATTATCAATCATCGACGTTTAACATGTATCGTATGATCGATGGCACTTCATTTGATCTAGTATGCTGACACTATGTATCCTAGAAGAAAGTGCATTAAATGTTTATTGGAAAATTGCAATAGTTTTAAGTGTGGAATAAAGTCCATAATTTTATAATACTCTAGATGTGCACGTGGTTTCACCTGCGTTTATCGTTACTGCGCCGACCCCGTCGATGGTAGCGTGATGTTATATAGCCTATAGTCTTCCTCGATAAATAGGCTATCCAACACTAAAATAAATTTTCAATTCGGGCAGTAGTTCCTGAGATTAGCGCGTTCATACAAACAATCAAACAAACTCTTCAGCTTTATAATATTAGTATCGATATATAAACTGAATAGGTATACTAATTTAAATTATATTTGGATATAAAATGTAGACCAGTAAGTGTGTAAGTGGTTACAAATAGGTAGATGCTTATTATGGTCTTTGTTATCTTGACTAAATAATTTACAAATTGTGAACAAGTCAACAATAATTTTAAAAAGACTTCCGCAATGGCAGCCGAGATATAAAGTTAAATCAAGGTTTACATTGATTAAAACCAATAGCCCTGGAAAGAGAATTTGTTCTGTCGGTACCTACTTACATTCTAAAGCGATCCAGCTTATAACATGTTGAGAGTCGTAAATAATATGTTAGCATCTGATATTGTTATCTATATATATAAAAATCAATTGCTGTTCGTTTGTCTCGCTAAAACTCGAGAACGGATGGGCCGATTTAGCTGATTTTGGTTTTGAAATATTTGTCGTAGTCCAGGGAAGGTTTAAACGGGAAGAAAATATAGAAAAATTCGTTAGGATAGGTGATACGAAGTACACCGGGCCATCTAGTATTAAATAAGATCACTATTTATTTCATTTTCACTTTCTCGTTTTGCTATAATTATAATGCACCTAACTATCTAAATTTTAATATCTTTAGGTATTTATTTTTGCTTTGAAATGTTATGTCGATAAATATTATGAACTGATTATGGCTTTAAAATAAATATTTAATATATGTGGTTGTTAGGCAAACAGTAGATAAAATATTTATAGTACTTAGCAACAGGTTTTCTTTAAATATTTATTTTAATTGTTTTAACTCTCTAATTAAAGCTAATGAGTGTCTGCGTTATAAGTAGGTAACAATAAGTAGTTTAACATTGCTCCCGTGCCATACATTGAAGCAATGTTGAACATGGAATAGTAATCTTAGCTTATATATAACCGATTGTATACGCACTGATGTAAGTAAAACTTAATATTAAAGGGTTGTTCCGCATTCGTCCCTCATGTTTTGACCCAAACGTAGAAATACGCATTCGTCCCAAAAATTCTTTCTTTTATGCCCCTAAATTTAAATAAATATTGTATTCTTCATGTTATTCCTATTTCATTCCAAATTATGTTCGTTTTTAGTCCCTGTTTTTTTTTTGCTTTGAATTTTATTTATACCGTTCGCCGAAAAATATTTTAAAATACCTCGTTGATCTCTCGGCAAAACTTTGGGCTTATTGTATGGATTGCATGACATCACGAGCCCGACAGCGAGGAGATTTAATATAATTTATAACTATGTTATTATTTTAAAAATGTAGGACAAAAAGGAATAATTTAAAAAGAGGGGCGAATGAGGAACATTTTGGAATGTGGGACGTAATGTAGGGGCAAATGCGAAACAAACCATATTAAAACATAAATGGTAAAACTAATGAAATTAATTTGCAGCTCTTTAGAGCTGAGCAATATGAGTGTTACATAGGTACACACTCATTGTTTTTATACCTATCTATTAAACTTACATTAATGTTACTTAAGTATATATTAGAACACCGTTAGGCAATTGAATTTCAAAAGATACATCTATAATTAATTAGTTATTTCAATCTTAACACATACCTTCAATTTTGGCGTGTGAATTATCAGACATCTTTGTGGCTTATAAAAAGGATCTGAAACAAAACAAGAATATATTAAGTTTTATTTTTATAATCACTTTGGTAAATTAGAGTGCAATAATACATTATTTAAATAATACCGGGCAAGGTATAAAGCGAAACGCTATGTTGAATGTTCCTACCCGCTGGTGATGACAGATACATATTATAGCATTTATAACAATTGCTATCATTAAAAACTACTACAGTAAGTAGGTAGCTACTATATTAGTAATAATGTTTAATAATAATGTTTATTTCACCACAGTATAACACTTGTACATAATTATTCTATATTTACGAGTACACAGACATGATGACATAATAAATAAAATAAAATTGTATTATTGACACACATTAAGTGGTGACTGGCCCCTTTGCTAAGTTGTTATTAAACAACTTGTGTTAAAGAGGCCAGGCCCGAAATCCTGTCTAAATACGTACTATTTGTGATACAATATTAAGAATATGGATATCAAAGTAAAATTTGTGTAACGTAACAAAGTAAAGTAGGGATGGATATAATTATGAACATGCTTAATAATAATATATAATAAGGTGTGTATATAATAATAAAATAATAAGGTGTGTGTGTGTGTGTGTGAGTGTGTGTGAATGTGTGTGTGTGTGTGTGTGTGTGTGTGTGTGTGTGAGTGTGTGTGAATGTGTGTGTGTGTGTGTGAATGTGTGTGTGTGTGTGAGTGTGTGTGAATGTGTGTGTGTGTGTGAATGTGTGTGTGTGAATGTGTGTGTGTGTGTGTGTGTGTGTGTGTGTGTGTGTGTGTGTGTGTGTGTGTGTGTGTGTGTGTGGGTGTGTGTGTTTGTCAATGGGCGCTATGTTGTGTGGAAAATCACTTACCTATCGGTATGATACAAGTAACCGTTCCGTATCCTGGTAATTCAACGACAGTAAGTAAGTTCTCACTGTGTCTTTGCAAGTGTATTTTGAAAGTGAGTATATATGGAGTTTCTTATTTAGCATATTGTAAAGATGAGGCCCCAGATAACAGAAAAAACGTTGAGTGAATGTAAGGTTACATTTGTGGGACTTACACACAATATCATGTCGCCGCTTAGTGATTAACTTATTAACTTATATTGAGTATTTTGGTGTTGATGAAAGATAGTGGTTAAAATAAAGAGTTGTCTGACTGTCAGTACCTCGCAGGCTTTATATAGAGCTTCTGTTGAAAAAAGAAACGGGCGAAAAGTACTAACTTTCAATACCGCTCTTTGTGCTCTTTCTAGCTTTATCATTGAAGTCTTTGTCGCTCCGCCCCACACTGGTATAATGTGTAATAATGTTATTAAGCGCAGGTGTTATAAATACCAAATAACAAAACGCTATCCTAATAAAATATGGTAGTGTTATTTTTTAAATTGATTGTCAACGTATTTTATGAAACGACTTATAGTATATAAATAGATTCCAAGCTAAAATCCGTTTGATTAAATGTATACTTACTTATATTTACATATATTATAAGCCTTGACATTTGAAAATATAATTTATGAATGCCTATAATATTATAAATAGGAAACATTTGTGTTTTTGTCTGATGTTTGTAATGTTTTCACACAAAAACTACTTGACCGATTTAAAAAATTCATTCACCATTAGAAAGCTGCATCTTCACTGAGTGACATAGGCTATATTACAATCACAAAAAAAATTGGGATCGTTAATTAAAATGCAATAATATAACCCAAGGTGTTATAAAATTAGTCATAAAAAATCTGTCATCGCGTGCGCTGCGGAAACTACTGATGATAGAACAAAAAAATGTTCTACGGTATTATACAACGTATCAATATCTACAAGAAAGTCCGCGATACCATATGTATTTTTTGAATATATAGCTAACTACACCTATATAGGTGTAGTTAGACTTATTAATTTCTTTAGTTGTAGTTTTATATATTAACATTTAAAATTAGATAACAAATTAAAAGTAGGTATTGGGTAATAAATTAAAGACCACGCGGACGAAGTCGCGGGCAACAGCTAGTCCGTTATAAATCGAAACCCGTATCAGAGGCGTTTATATATAACATAAATATAGGTAGGTAGGCACATATACAACGGTTTGTAGATAATGTAATCTGCCGTAACGATTGTAGATTAAATCTGTAGCTCAAATAAATTTCATGACAAAACGAAATATGCATATTAAAAACGATGACATATAGACGGCAAATTTGACTCTTTGGGTTGCCATCTAATATTACTGAATATTTACTAGGTTAGGTGTACGAATCCTGCACCCGCATCAGCTAAAGTAAACAAAACTGATGTTACTTTGTTTATAAATTACGTTAATATAAGTATACCTAATTTTTAATAACTTTTGCGTTTTTTAGCAAAATCTAGTAATATTCGCATAGAATGAAAGAAAATTCACTTTATAACTGACGTGATAGCCTAGTGAGAAACCGTTGGACTGCCACGCAGAGGTCTCGAGTTCGATTCCAAGGCGCGCATCTCCGACTTTTCGAAGTTATGTGCGTATTAAATAGTTAATAATTATCGCTTGCTTTAAAGGATTTTCCTTAACCTTTTAAGTGATCGTGAGGAAACCTGCATGTCTAAGAGTTCTCAATAATGTTCTCGATGATATGTGAAGTCTGCCAACCAGCACTGGGCCAGCGTGGTGGACTATGGCCTAACCCTTCTCATACTGAGAAGAGGCCCGTGCCCAGCAGTGGGACAGTTTAATACAGGGCTAATATTATTATATTTATATCACTGACGTTAATGTTGATGATAAATTAATTTATTTAATGTTCTGTTACCTATATACAATTTGCGTGAAAATTCAAGATTTTCTCATCCAGATTCGATTCGGCACAATGTATGAGCGCACTATGCAGTACATTTAACGACATTTAAGCATAAATAACCATTTGTTCTTTTCCAGCACAACGTCATTAAAACAATGGAGGACATGGTATGAATTCATGTAATTAATATATGTATGTATAATATAATAATAATAATAATAATAATATAATATTCTATCACATACACACAACACCATCTAGCCCAAACTAAGCAGAGCTTGTACTATGGGTACTAGACAATGGATAAACATACACATATACTTTTTTTTTTTTTGGAAAAATGTATATATACTTACTAATATTATAAAAGGGTATTTGAAGTACTGATCCGACTTTTGCTGAATGAATGATTTGAGTCAGAACTGATATCAGTTAACAATATGCAAACTAAGTTTGCTGGTATTATTATAAACTTCAATCAAATATAAACTGAAATAGGATTATCTTGTAAACCATGGTGGTCACCCCCTTGCGTACCATTACGATAAAAAGACCCTTGACACTGTATATTAAAGTAGCAACAGCAATTCACGAAACCGATTGGCGCCGTGCCCAAACGCAGTGACGACCACACTGCTTGTTTGCTTACTACTCCACACATACCTAGCGATAATAGCACTATACTATTACATACCTACATATTCTGTGTGACTAAATAATCCACAAATATGACCTTTCAAAACAGTACTAGCATTGGCAGCGTTATTTAGGAAAATACCCGAGCGTTGGAAAGTTTTTGTTTATGAGTGATGCCATCCTTTTAGAGTGATTGTACAACACGAAATAGATTGTTCATTAACGAAAAGAACCATTTGTGGATTGTTCGTAAATTGTCGTGATAATTATAATCTCCGTCTAAAAACAGAAAGAGACTAATTTCTATGTATGGATTATTCTATCGAGTATAAGGCATAATTATACAGTTTACACATTTTTATTAATTACCGGTAGGCATTTATATTATTTTGGGGTTTGGGAAAACAACCCAAGAGAAGTCAGGCGGCGTACTATTTGAGAACAAAGTATTTTTTCTCTGAACTAAGTGTCATATGTTATACATATTTAAATATAAACGAGCTAGTAAAAAATCCTTTATTTATATATTATTATTTTATTAATAATAGACTTCTATTTACATCCAACTCAGAATGCTCAATCAATATGTAGCATTACCGAAATGGTACTGTGTCCAAAACGTCTACGGAAACTCGGGTGTGAATGTTTTATATAAGTTATTAAAACGTTGATCTACTTAGCCCTGCCCAAAACGTAAGCGTTTGTAAATATAGGTGAGATCGGAATCATGTATTATCAGTAGGTATATGCCGATAACAATACACGTGCCAATGACAAGTGCTAAATACACGCACTTATTAAAAGATATAATTTTATAGTTACATAATATATTTACCATTCCACTCAGCAGGTAACTTTGAAATATTAGATATTCTAAGTATGTTTGAAATAGAAGATCTCCTTGGTTCAAAGGTCAAGTATAATAACTGATTGTAGAGTATCAGGCTAGGTTAAACAAAACTTAATATTCTATAAAGGTTTACCGTTATAGAAAATTTAAGATTTTCGTAAGAGTGCCAAGGTCCAGAGTGTTAGAGGAAGTTCGTGTTCAAGCGAATGTTGTTACGTTCGCTCGACAGCAGTCAGTTCCTCTCCTATATTGTATTCGTTGTCAATATCTATTATAAATAGTGTGCGCTCAGACAGTGGTCGACATAATCATTATAGTTTTAGGAATATAATATATTGAGTTTACAAGAAAACAAAAACTACCCGTATCTATTACTGTTACTGATGCATGATGGCACTAATCCTCGTCAATTGCTACTAAGGAAAAAAAAATAAAGTAGATCGTCTGATAAACAGCGGAGAAAATGGTTAATATTACATTATATTCTAGGGAATTTTTAACCCCTTGAAGCATCCAGTTATATGTATTGCGCTTACCACGTCACGTATGTGAAATGCTATGCATGTAATTCGAATTTAACGTGGATTGATCGAGAAAAGATTTCTAGTACCGAAAAGATTAAAAAGCGTATGACCTACTCTTTTAGTAAGAGGCGACTTTAATGACTGGAAAAGCGTACCGATTTTCTCACCTTACACAGAGAACGTTTTCTAGGTGGTAAAGATTATTAGAAAAGTGCACCGATTTTGTCTGCATCATCGGATGTACAGAGGTCGGTAGGCCAAATACACCTCCGAAACTCAAACGCTGATTAATTATTTTCATAATTTTGTTAATGAAAGGTACAACTAACAATTAACGCAATTAGACGTAAAATCATGTCATACAAGTACATTATCAACACAAGCCTTAATACGTTTTACTTAACATTAGGCGAGAATAATAATGTAAAACTAATAACATGGCAAAGAGTATATTAATAAATATCCGTAGTTGCGTGAAGGACTTTGCACATCTCAACATGTGTAAGTATTCGACCCGTGTCAAACATACCGTATAAGTATGTATAAGAAATATTTGTTGGAAAAATAACATGTCTAATAATAAGGTGACAACTGAAGGTTTAGATTCAGATATTTTGGTTGGCAGTGTTTTATTAGTTAATAACGTCTGTTTTTTAAATAGAGCTAATTAAATATATAATGATGATCATGCGTCGTGGCCGTGGAACATTCAGGGCACCAAATTAAACAATGAGAATTGTTATTGTTGCTTTTATTTATCATTTTATTATATTATCGGTGTATTTGCATCGGGTGTTAGGGCGTGTTGCGTTATCGAGCGTGTATTGACAGTTTAATTGTTTATACGTTTATGTAGGTTAATGGCTCGCTTCTATCATCCACATGATAATGACGCATTTTTCTTTACGAGAAAAATATGTTGTTGTTAAGAGCTGTAAATGTATGCGTTCTTTGTTGTAAATATGCTGTACCTACATGGATGTGATACAATGGATCACAAGCCAAAGCGTGACATTTGACTGATTAATGGCTTCTCGTCAGTATTGTTCTACACTTGTGAAGCCTACGCGCTCATCACGTTGGACATATCTACTTACGTGACGACCATATTTAAAAAGCTATGATGTTCCTTGAACGTTTTATACAATAGCATGTGATACATCTGCAGTATTTATTACCTTCGTTTGATATATGTATTTGAGGATAAATGGAAGGTCTACAGGGAGTCTGACGTATTACTTGTTTATTTTTGTCCGATTACATCAATTCAGATGCTTTGTTTAGCGAGGTTACACTGTTTATAACGCATGAGTTTGAATATCCCTAACACCTTGGCCTTGCCACTAAAGAGAGGACGATGACTGTTACATGCTCTACATTCGTGTTTTAACGTCTCATTTGTATGAGAAGCAGCCAAAAAGCGTGACTTGAAACGTCATGATGAATTATTTGTTGCCTAGTATTTATTACATTGTGCAGCTATTTGTGACACTCGACAAAAATATAATATGCGAAGTATAAGGTTTAACCGATGACTACTTTAATAACTTTACAGCTGGAAATAAAATATACACGGAATATTTTATTTTCTTTGTTAGTTGTTTTATAATGTGTCCTTTTGGACACATTATAAAACAACTAACAAAACATTAAACGCATGTTCATGTTTTAAACAAAGGAAAATGCGTTCCATTTGAAGCAAGAGAAGAGTAGGACGTAAAGAATATTTCGGTCATTGGTATCTATCCGGCTACGATCAGTTCAAACACCTTTGTGTTTATTTCTTTACATCGTGATTCTGCATTTTGCCGCAAGTTTATTAATAAATCTACATTTAGCAACAGCGTGTTAGGAAAGATTTGATGCTATAATTGGAATATCCCTCGTTCTTGACGGACGCTTACGAACGCGTTAAATTACACACGCCACATAAATAGTAGCAACAGTGTGTATAACGCGTTTTCTTTATAAATAATCTATAAAAACTAGGCATACATGGCATTATATTCGGCCAATGGTTCGACACATTATTATAGAATAAAATATTTAAACAGCGTGTATCTTTTATTACTTCTTAAGATCTAGTGAGATGTGATAATTTTTCTCATGAGCGTATGTGATTCTCGTGCGTATTCAATTTTCGTCATGTTGTAGGTCATTAACATAATATAAATAGGTTAGCAGGTTACTTATACATAACTATCGAAGCTATATATTGCGTTATCGTGCAAAACTGGAAATATCAACATTTTTTGCGAGACGTCGCGTCGCAACGGTCTTGACCTATGAAGATAATATGCCACTTTCCAATAAGTAATACAGTTCAATGCTTTATTGCATGATATTACTTGTGTTTGTGTTTATAGATCTGTCTATCAACAAACATGTGATTATTGCGTCAAACATTTAAGAAGAATATTTAAGATAACGTGATTGAATAATACCTATTAAAAATATGTTTTCATCATCGTGATTTGCTAAATCTTCTTTTATGTGGGGAACAGGTATACTAATCGATACAAAAACATATTGTAAACAACGCGTAGTAAGTATGTTTAGTTTATGCTACCGACAATTCGATATTTTCCTTTCAATATTAAATCTGCAATTATAATTTAAAAAGATCCACTAATCATCACTAGCGGATCTTTATTAGTAATCGTAACAATCACGCTGTTACGTAACGTAACCGTTTGTTCAACAATGTTATCAATGATCAGTTCTTCGGCCGATTGGAACATA
Organism: Catocala fraxini; assembly: GCA_930367265.1. Taxonomy (NCBI): domain Eukaryota; kingdom Metazoa; phylum Arthropoda; class Insecta; order Lepidoptera; family Erebidae; genus Catocala; species Catocala fraxini. The sequence goes on from OV884024.1 coordinate 17,034,370, forward strand.
ATAATGTAATAATTAAAGAAATAAGTTAAAATACCTAATTCAACATTGTTTTAGTACTTATAGCTCAATAATCTAATAACTCGGTGTGATTTCGCAGCTATAGGTGTGACCGCATTATCGATTCCTTGCAATAAGCTAGACTTATTGCTTATTATACTAGACATACTGAGACGTAATTAAAAGCAATAGTCATTATGAAGTAAACCTGTTTGATGCCGTACGAGGGATCTTAGATGCGACTGATAAGTCTAATTACGATAAGCTTAGAGACGTCGCACCTATGATTAGTTTTGATGGCGTAAATTATGACTCGATGATAATAGAATGAATATCGAAGGCGTCTCGTTAATTTAGTGACAGTTTACGCAAGAATGATCACATTTGTTTTTGGGTCAAGGCGTGAGCCGCGTGCGCACTCGTATACGATAACACTCATAACAACATCTAACAACACCCGCACACCAGACTAATTTAATTGTTATCAACAATTACATTAGTCTGGTGTTTCACTTACTATTTATTTTTATTCACTTACTATATCCTTACAAACGTTTGCATTACAAATGTTTTAATTCATAGAATATGTTAATACAAGGGCGCGATTTGTTTATTTAAGTTAATGCTAAGCCGAGGTCGCGGCAAAGCAGACGATGCAATGAAGAATTCCGGAAGCTAGTCCGTACACAGCGCCGCATGAGAAATTATTGCGCGTCCATTCAGTCGAACGGTTACCCGCACGTCATCGCTAAATAGGTACACGGAACACTGCTCATTAACAATTATTATACAAGTTTGTTCTATTATGAAAACAAAGCAAATCGATTGTGCAAGAACAAAGGACCGTATACCGTATGCCTCAAATGGTTTCTTTAAATGTCACACTGTTTATTGAAATTATAAATGTTTTATTTAATATTTAATAATAATAATTTATTTCCACAATCAATAGTTACAAATATTGTGTAAAGGTATACATATCTACTAAAAGTATAAGTACAAAATGATTAAACTAGTAGAAAGGTCACCCATCCCTGTACTAGTTCAAGAAGTTTAGAACTGTATCACAGGTGAAGGGGCCTTCCAATACAACTAATTCAGTTAACTAACGCAAGGAACAGACTTAAGATAGATTCAAGGATACTGCTCTATATATAATAATATATATTAACATAGGTAAAAACTTAAATACTAAATTAATTTAAACACATCGCCGAAATAACAATAATAACACAATCAAATATGATATAGTTAATTTCTTGTGATGGGAATTAGGCAAGTTCTAACTAATGTTGACCTCTCGTGACCTCAATTCATGAATGTTTCGTTGCCGGTTACAGTCAGTACCTACAACGAAGGGTTTTCATATAAATGACTAAAGCAGTTTGTATGACTCCCGCGATCTTCGGTTCCAAAATAAAACCTGTTACTTTTCTTTTGTGGAGTTATGATGCTTTTTATAACCACAGACAGCATAGTTTCTTAACTATTTACTTCGATATTATGTACCTACTATAAGTATTGACTGGGTATTTTGAATAAATTAAAGCAATTTTTATCTTTAAATTTGTTTTGTTATATAATTATCCCTGAAGTTCTCCTTTCTTTATAATATTTTAGTATTTTGCCTATCTAGTACGTTTATTTCACGACTCGAAATGGCCGTGTCATCTGACCCCTACAACGAGTCATTGTCTTACTTTAACGTAAATGTGACTTACAAGCATATGTATTTTAACGCGTTAAATTTAGGTTACTAATTGTTAGATATACATATAAAGGACATCCATTGTCATGAGTTGACCATGGCCGCTGAAAAGCGACCGAACGTCAAGAAAAGTGTGATGTAAACAAATAAGTCACGGTAAAAATCGATTAAAGCAGTTAAATGTCAATGTGTATGTAAACTACATAAACCATTAAGTTAGAAATGCGAATAAATAAAAATATACATAATGAAAACCTAACTAGCAATATTCTTTATTAGTAAACCACATTTAAGCCGAAAAGCAATTAGCTGGGTCCGGCCCTTAGGGTCCCATTCCAGTACGGCCCCGGCCGGGACGCACCCACAGCGAAAAATTCGTTATTCCGCTACGCCCGGCCGAGACGATCCCATTGTAAAACAACCGGAGAAGACACTTGAGCAAATAGCGTTGGAAACAAGTGTTTCTGAATTTAAATATTCTGTGCTGTGTGTATACTATTATGCATTAGCTTTAGAATTAGAAAGATTAATTTTTAAGTACCTATACTCTTTAAAAATATGTTGGTTTCTGTACGGGCCGACGACAACAACGACCGTACATTTGCCGCGGTCAGCATTTTACGTCCAACGTGACGATTTTATAACCATCAACAAATCAGTTCACTTTCAGCAAGCGTATCGTGTACTCATTAACATATCAATCATTTATCATAATTTCGCATAACTATCAAGTTTGTCATCTTATTTCGGTAATCAATAAAATAGTGCAATTATTAATATTATCTATCACTTATCGAGAAGTGTTACATACACTTACCCGTTACCCGTACAATTATGGTCCTTGGAGCTTTGACCTTTCGCGCGTGTTGGTAAAAGCAGGACTATACGCGTGTGAGGACTAGTAGTGATTAGTGACAATCGGAGACTATCAAATTTATCAAGCGAGCAGTACTGAGCGAGCAAGTACGCGTAGTGACTACGGCAGCAAGCAAGGGTTGTACATAAAGCAGTTTTCGAGTAAGATCTTTCCAATTTTTACTTATAAAAATGGAAGACTTTCTAGCTAATCAGGAGCAAATAGTCGGTGCGATGGAGCAGCTTCTTTCGTCGTTCAAGAAGACAGTCCGTGATCGCCGAACGACTGACTATATCACCAGGAAACTGGACACATTAGATTCATACTGGAAATAATTTGACCACTCTCGTCTCATTAATTATGAAGACGAAAACATAGCTTATTTTCGTGACAATCATTTGAAAAGGCTTTGGAATTTTACAAACATGCTGAAGGTCATATACAGCAATGGTTACCGAGACCTTCTACACCGAGCTTAGAAACAAAGTTTCTGTGCCCGAGCATGCCGGGCACCTCACAGGTGCGTCAAAACAAGAAATCTCAAGGTACAGATAGCAAGACTGCTGAGCTGCTAAAAAAGCAAAAATCCTACTTTAAAGCTTTCAATTGCAATAGATGATATCGATTTGGAAGATGTGACAGAAAAGTGGGAGTTTGAAGATCTGTTACAGCAGTTGAATTCTAGATGATCGGTCATAGATTCTCTGCACTGGGAAATAGACGACGAGCTGGACGGTGAGGATAGAGAATATGACGAATTAATTACAGCAAATGAAAAGCGGGATAAGATTATGAAAATAGCAATTAACAGCAAATGGTGGGCAGCACCTCACTGCGAGAAGTTTACACCGAAAATCGAGATCCCAACTTTTACTGGCAATTACCATCAGTGAGTTTCGTTTAAAGATTTGTTTACAGAGACTATCCACAGGAAACCCAATAAAAAGTAAGGTTCGGGGTGAAGCTGCTTACATTAATACAGCATCTTGCAATTAACTCTGACAATTATCAAGTTTGTTGGGAATTGCTCAATCATAGATTTAACAACAAAAGACTCATATTTATTATTGATATTCTTCGCACATAAATATCCTTTTAAATTTACACACATCACACTACAACTTAGGATACACGTTAGGATGTAACTACATCCTAACGTTACACTTATCAAACGTATTCATGACACCATTAACGAATGTTTGAATTCTATCAAGAACCTTGGTGTTGACGTAAGCACATGGAATCCGTTGCTGGTTCAAATTATGTCATTAAAATTAGATTCGGGTACTTATAACAACTATTTGGAATCGACCATGGAGTCTTCAGCTACACGCAAGAAACAAGAACTTGCACTCAAGTCAAACAGCTCGCCACCAACAGGGGTGCAAAAGCGGACAAAATCGCATAATTGCACAACTTTCGCCACCAATCAAGTCTCATCAAAATCATTGTTTTGTGTCCCATTTGTAGCGAAGAACATGGCATTTATGGCCGTACAGTTTCCAAGTTAGCAATCTTTCTAAGAGCAACCCTTTCACTGTTTCAGTGCGGCAACAGTGAAAGGGTTGCTCGCCCATTCTGTAGATTTCAAATTAAAAAACACTTGTTTTTAATAGTATTTGCTCAAGTGTCTTACCCGGTTGTTTTACAATGGGAGCGTCTCGGCCGGGCGTAGCGGAATAACAAACTTTTCACTGTAGGTGCGTCGCGGTTGGGGCGTACCGGAATGGGACCCTAACGGCCGGACCCTATTAGCTTACGTTCGTAAATTTACCTAGAATAGTTAATTACAACTCAATAACAACTGTATATTGAGAAAAAACAATTAACTAGGTACTTATTCCGATAATGTTTTGGAATTTGCATTTTAATTGTTTGAGTTACACAATACCTAAACGATAAAAGGGGTAATTCATAAATATTAAGTATATCGATTATGCTAAACCTTAATTATATAAGTCATTAGGACCTTTTTTTTTAGAGGTGAAAACATTGCAAACATCCGATGAGACTTGTTTACAACGCTTTTTTAAGTTCGTCCTCTGCGTTAAGCGGGTGCACGGAGCGGGCGCCCGCGCGGCGTGCTGTTTTCTATTATCATCCTTATAGCAGCGCTGCGTGAGGTGGGTCCAAAAAAATCTTTTTTTTTATTAAATCCCTTGTAAGAGTATTCAAAATAATACTCTTAAAAAATGAAGTCAAAATTGTAATTCGTTTAAAAGTTATAAGCGATTAAGTAAATGCCTCTCGGTACAGGGTCCGAGCGCGTGACTTGTAAAGCGGAGCGGTCGAGCTGGTAGTCATTTATAATTATACTACCAGGCATGTATTTAAAAGGGAAAGGAAACATGGGCAGATATTCTTTTATTCCTTTTTGTGGAAATTTCTAGAAGCATTAGTGTCCTTGTACCAAAGCATCAAATAGAATTTGTTGAAAAGAAGAAGGATTGCAATATGGTGCTGAAATCGCTGATTAATCGGTAATTTGTTTGAATTACTTCATTACTGCTGTAAATTAACTTATTCTGCCACTTTTTTAAACCCCTTTTTTTCTCGACATCCCTTTATTCTAAATTGCGTAATCTCTAGTTTAAAAAGTTCTTAACCAATAAATAAATTTTATACATAGTTTCTATATATAAATACGTTTCGTTTGAACCTGAATCCTAAGCGATATATTTGTTGAAAGTAATTTTTTTATATTAAAAATAATATAAAAACATGGTAAAAATCATGCTTTATGTTTAATGCCCTCTAAAAAATACAAAATTTAATTATTTTTTTTGAAAATGTTTCTCACGTGCAAGCTACATAAGTATATAAAAAAATTTACTTTTCATTTCATATTGATTTCAGATCGGAATAGTGGCCTCCAAAATTTTCTAAAATTGCCGAATATTTTGTGCAATATATGTGTAAATTGACCTTATAATGTTAATAGAAATGATAAATTCTTTGCGTTAAAAAAAATTAATGAAAACCACGATAAAAACGTCGTCTCACACCTATTTCCCCCCTTAAAGCAGCGGACGGCCCAAGACGGATTGGGCAAAAGTAGGTCTGGAAAACATTACAACATCATAAATAGCTATCCATGAATTTCGTAAACTATCATTTCACATACACAGCGTATCTATATTTTATTTATTTATTATTAAAGTATGCAAGTACATGTTGTTTGATTGTAATCTGATAAAGCTATCAACTAAGATTGTGGTCTAAAACTACATTCATAAAGGTTACTAGCCCTGAACACAAATTGATTGTCTATGTTAAGTATATGATTATGTTTCGATTATCGCTCATCAATCTAGTACGAACGTGGTAGGTATATTTTGTGTTGAATAGGTACTTCCACAGTCATTCACATCTACGTCAAGTAAATAGTTCAATGATACACTGAATGCGAGCGTCATATATAAATAGAATCATAACGGTCGATTGAAGGTTTGGGACCCAAAAATAATCTGGTTTATTTACACCGCGACCGTACGTTAGCATGGAGACGGCGTGATTCATAGTTTCTTTGTTTATTTTCCAGGATTTCTTTGTAAACCAGCTTTCTGTGTAACTTGTTTGAGTGACCTATCAGTTGCTGTTGATATAGGTATCTATTAACTGAACGCATCCGGCTAATGTACTTTTTAATCTTTCTTTATTGTTGTTGATTACAGCTGTGAAATTTCCAAGATAAGCACTAACAAATAAGACCTTATTTGGTTACTATTTGGTAATACAAGTAAATTTTATGAGATCACTGATCATGTATATTTTTATACGTTAATCGATAATTATTGTTCCCGTGTATCGTACTGTTCAGATACGGATTCGTAAAATCGATGGTTTGGTAAAAATAATGTACTGCCGCTATTTGTTACATCAACACGAAATAAAAAGACATAGGAGCAAAGCGGGATCTTCTGTTAAACCTGGGATCTTCTTTGAAACATATTGGTGTAACATAAAGGGTTTAACTTATTTGAAGAATACTTCCATCTTACAAAAGATTAACGACAAACAACCTTGTGTGGTTGTCCCTGTGTGTTATATTTTCAGCAGGTTGCGTGATAAATGTGATAATTGATCCAGTAGCCTTTGTCTAGGGCAGACAACGCGCGAGTATTTCCTTCGGTGTAATATGCGTTAATAGATAATAAGCGGTTACCTTATGGTATAGAGAGTTTTTTTGTTATCGGCTAGCTGCGGACAGTAAGCTTGCTTGATTGTAAGTGAAAATATATACTTAATTTTTTTAAATTTTATTCGGATGATAAGTAACAGTTTAAATTATTATAAAATTAGGTGAACATATGGAATTTAATTAGGATTCTCACGACATTACGTTATTTGCTACAAGTAAATATTTTTAATGAACCAATATTCTATTCTCGTGTTGATAAATATATACGGGCAGTGACCCGTTACTATATGTGTGTTACTATTACTGAGATAGATAATTTACAATACGAAACAACCACAGCAAATTACTGTTGAGTTAATCCATTACTGCAAAGCTATAATTGCATAAAATATTTTAGACAGGTATTGAGGCACAAGACCTTGTATTACACTACATGTACAATTTCACGATCTTTTATTTTACTTTGCACGTATTTATAAACGGCGGCAAATTACTAGCTTATTACGTACTTTACGTGTTTTCTACAGAACCACTTACTAACTCAACTATAATTATATTGTTAACAATATTACTCTCGCGTATTACAGCTAGGTACCTATTTAAATGCAGAATTATACGTTTTAATGGAACACTTCAGCGAAACTGTACTTATGTGTATACTTATCAGTCTGAATACATTCTCAAGTGTCAAAACTCTGTGGTCTAGATATTGTCGTATGTATACAGCCAATGTTCACATTCATACAGATATCATTTTTCACTTGAACTATTTCTACTCTGTTATAATTTAAATAAACTTTAACCGAACAAAAATAATACACGCGCATTCGAAATACACAGTTCAGATACAACGGTTTATCTGGACTTATAAACAAATCAAAATTATCACAGTTTAAACATTGAGTACCTTATGTCCACAAGCCAAGCCTGAGGTATTTGAGCGGTTCGAACAAGTCTAACGCAAGGTTAGTCACCTCCATTAATCACACGACAACTAAATAAAGTAAATATAAACTTCATACGCGATGAAAGTGGGGCAGGATATACCTACATACAAGTTTTTTAAACATATGGACGTATTGTCTCTGAATAATGTAGAGGACTGATGTCATTCGCCCTACGAGCCACGGACATCCAGTTTTATCTTTTACAACTGGCAACCATCGTGATTCTGGCGGTACAAGTAAATATACAATCATTAAGAAAAGTTTTTCTACAGATCAATTTAAGTGTAAGACTCAGTTACGTGACCGAAATAATACCAAGTTACCAGTTATTTATATGAACAAAGTAAGCGTATCGGTTGTTTTAGTAATTTCGCAAATTATCAAGTTCGCTAAGCAAGTTAGATCGCGAGCGTGTTTAGTGTCAACTATAAATATTTTGGTCTGATGCAATTCGCATTGTAGCCGGATGGTGGTGGTCGAGAGCGTGCACTCCGCCGGCACGTGCTAAGGTCGACGGGGAGTTTCCACACCCGGCACGAACCTAACGACCGACGTGCCACCCACCGCACTAAATAAAAGACACATCAAACGCACACCGAAAGAATTAAAAAAAATTACAATGCGTGTTTTATCGATAAATATTTTATTTACTATACCTTGGCGCTAATCCCTCGAAGTGTATGACGCGCGAACGTGCGTGCTGTTGCTCGAGTGCAATGTATAAAAACGCTCAACTGATTCGATCGCTTCAGTCGGCGATCTCAGGATTGACTGGTGGTCGGGCGAAGCGCTGGTGAATATATGCGCGCGCATCTCCCCGCGCGTGCGTCGTGGTGGGAGCATACTGCTGTGCACCTACATGATCACTGTGCCAACTTATTCTTTGTCTTACTACGACCAGCATAAAATTCAAAATGCCTTGACGGCTGGTCTATCGTGCGTAGTGAACACTGCATGTTAAGTTATCACCAATTCATTCACTTACTGTCGTGCCGGGAGGGAGCGTCACCCAACCACGGTCCCAGCGATAGTTAGTTCTTCCCGCTCAATTTGCAAGCTGTAATCATATAAAATTGAACAAGGGAACAGGTAGCATATGCCTGTCAGAACACAGATATCATGATGAGACTTTTTCTACACCAAATGAATATTGTTTTATTACATTTTTCCACCTAAAATTACCATTAAGATAACGAAGCAGTTATTTATTTTAATATAATTAAAAAATATGTACATCAAGAATAATATTTGTGACTTAATTGTTATATTGGTAGCTGCAACCGTGTACAATTAAACAATGAGTAATGTCAATTAAAAAGAAGTAATCTCCATTACTACATAATTTTAAGTACCTATTAAATGCAGTTCATATGACATGCATATCATTACATTTAATAATTATAGACCGACAAAAGTATGCATAGTTTCTAATTATAAATTTAATTATCAGCCTACTAGCACATTACATCAAAGAGCTAAAGTTGATAAAAACATTTCAAAATTGTGTTTCGGTCTCTATAATCAACGTTATATATGAACTAAAATGCAACAAAATTTCTGTTTTTTATTTTCAGGATTATTAATTTTTGAGAATATATGTATGAGTTTAATTGAATAACATATAAATTTAAATTATAGCAACAATGGCCTGATGGGAGACCATTGGAATGCCACACAGAGATCTCTAGTTTGATTCCAAGGCCTGTGACATTTCTAAGTTATGTGTGTATTAGATACTTAAATAGTTAATTATCACTCGCTTTAACGGCAAAGGAAAAAATCGTGAGCAAAACATGCAGGTCAGGCAGGGAACGCCTTAATGCTCTCCAAGATGTGTGAAGTCGGCCAGTCTGCACTGGGCCAACGTGTTAGACTGTTGCCTAAGTCTTCTTACATTAAGAGGCGTATACCTAGCTGTGGGATAGTTTATATAGGAAGCTGATATTATAGTGTCATAAATGTAACAAAATATAAGATTTAGAACAGTTTTGATTACGAGAATTGGCCCCCATAGTGATCTATGTGCAAATTGAACATAGCGTATTAAACCTCATTTACATGTTGGTGTTCTAATGATATTACTATCATACAATGTGATCTAAAATTAGGTTGAATATTATTTTATTATCGAGATATAATACTTAAAAATAGTAATTATATTAAAATATATATAGTATAATGACCATAATTATGTATTAGATTGCTAGTTGCACTGGCAATCCGTGCAATTATTGCAAATGCACTCAAAAGCCTTCAGAAGTACCTACTCAAAGTAAAGTCATTAAATTCTCAGGCAAAAGGTAATTAATACACAAAATTGTGAGCTATGATGATAATCATGTGTCAATAGTCTCATGGAGTGGTGCGTGTTTTGAATCTTAGGTATGTTGTATGTTGGCACTTTTACAACTATTTTATCAGACATACATCATGCAGCATACTGCATTAACAACATGTGCAATGTGGCACACCAATGTTTCCTTATTTCTGTTATTTATTGGTGCATCTATACTAGGTGTAGTCTATCTAAAGTCTGCACATTTGCCCTAGTCATAAATGCCCAGATTCAAATCAATTTTTAAGTAGCACGAAGAGAAAATTAATTATATTGACTGTTAATGTTTTAGAAATATAGGTTATGATTTATGGATCTGACCCTTTCCACAATGTTGCTTACAAGGCCTTAGAATATGAGCTTTAAAATACGAGTTATGATTAAAGCATAATTTACAAAATATAGTTTACAATTGATCATTCGATATCATCAAACCGTATTGCCCGACCAGAGGGCTTAGAGAAAATCCTTAGTGTCAACCTTAACGCCAGGAAAAATCTATGAAATTTGGTCGACAGACGTTTCTACTGAGTAAATGTCAATGACCCAATAGAAATCAAATCGATCCACCAAATGCTATTTTCATATATTAAATCTTGCCGTTGAGTTCACTTTGATTTTAATTTTGTTTAGGGCCCTGTAATACTTGAAGCCGGGCTTTCATGGTCTACGGTCTGTTATGAAATAAAACTTTAACGTATAATAACGTAATGACTAGCTGCATTACTGCGTTACTGAACGAAACAACTAAAACAAGTATACTACCACAATATTTATATTAAAACTCCGTGATTGTTATCCCGAAGATGATTACAGACGATCATTATTATAACCGAACTGTTAGCAGTGTCATTTACCTAATTATTATCAACCATTGCATATTGCTTATTGTAGACCATTCTGATAAAGGAGTAAATTATTTCGAACAAGTTATTTACTTTAAAATTGTTATTGCACATACATAGAAGGCTACTTTGTTCGATGGCCTACAAAAAGGCTACGGTGACCACTTACCATCAGATGGGCCGTATGCTTGTTTGCCACGTTAGTTGTATAAAAAAATCTTTGATATATTAGTTAATATACAGTCTCGTTGTAATGCGGCTGTTGATCTTGTGGATACATTATAGTCGGTATCTTTTACTGCTAAAATTCTCATTAACAGTACCTACTAAGTGTAGACCGGTGTACAGTTAATGGCAGTATGTTTTCCCTATCACGTATTTACTGAACAAAACCAGCTGACCGTGAACGTAACCAGATGTGATTCATGTCTGCCTTTCGGGGATGTACCTTTACATATAATAATCAATTATATAGTTAATAAAGAATTCATTAGTCATGGGGACTTGATTCTTAAATGAAAATAAGATATATAATTTGTTATTTTAATTTGTTTTTATAATTGTGTATTGTTGTTTTTTATTGATTCCTGTAAGGATATATAAACATGAAATTACATAATGTTAGTTTATGAAATATTACATATTCTTCAAAGTTATATTAGATATCATTTAATATTTTGTTTACCCATATTTCATCAAATATTTTTTATAAATTCTCGCACCGAGTACCAGCTTCATCATATTCAATGATTATTATCGGTTACATAAATATGTAAAACCGTTAGTGTTCGCCTCACCACAATGCGCCGAATGTCCGATCCGATCCCCACACGTGACAAGTTTTGTGATCTACAAAATATTGTTCTGGTTCTGGGTGTTCATTGTGTCTGTTACTTAATGTGTGTAAAACCCTCCACAACACAGGATCTATACCGTTAGTACGGGCATTAAATATCTAAAACATAATATTTTTTTAATAAAAGTATATTTAGAGTTTAGCAGTTTTATGTTCTTAAACATACCTAATATAATAACTAGAGGTCGCCAAGTGGTCGAAATTCGACCATAATTGATTCAATTTCAAATTTGGTCGTTATTAAGGTTTTGTTGTCTATAACTATACCCTTATTAAATTTCATTTAGTTACCTACCTATTCCACATACATAGGTAACCATAACCATAGTTACGAAGAATTCCACGACATCAGCCGAATAATGCCGACATACTACGAACGCGATTCGACGACTTGTATCAAATGCATGGTGCTTGTAGTGTCTTTTCATTAATTTAATTTATTTCGAAAGCATATTTTATAATAATATTAGGATTCGTCACTCTTTCTCCATATAAACTTTAACTGTGCCAAATTTCATACTCCGCCGTCTACGCAATTTTCGTAAAAAAGGGTACAAAGATTTTGCTTGACGTATTAATATACAGATAATATTCTATCACATACAAAACTATCTACCCTAAACTAAGCAGAGCTTGAACTATGGGTACTAGACAATGGATAAACATACATATATACTTTCTTTTTTTGTAAATATATTTATGTTATACATAGAAACACCCAGACTAAGGTAAACATCCATGTTCATGCACACAAATGTTTGACTTGTGCGGGAATCGAACCCGCGACCTCAGGCGTCGCAATCGGTTACACTAACCACTACGCCATCGAGGCCGCTCACATAAGACTTCCTTCAGAAGATGTTTGATATAACAATATACCACAGGTTAAATAAGTAGGTACTTACATTGTACGAACATAATAATTCACAAGCAATATTACTAGTACCTAATCTACACTAATACTATAAAGAAAAATATTTGGTTTGTTTGTAATGATTTAACTCAAAAACTGTTAAACCGATTAAAAAAAATACTTAGCATTAGAAAGCTGTATTATCACCGAGTAACATAGAACATGTATTTTATTTAAAATAAATTAATGTTACTAACATAGCCTAACCTTCTAGTCTATTATCTTAAGTCTTCTATTATCCTAAGCTAGTCTATTATATATGTTTTAAATTGAAAGGAATATCCTTACTTTTAGTTATACTCTATACAACAGAACCGTGTCAGAGCACAGTATACCTCTCTCCTAAACATGAATTATTAATTACTCACGGCAAATCAATATCGTACTGTGTCGAGTGAATGCTTACTTCACTATTCAACTATCATCTCTCAAATAGGACGTCCTATTTGGAATCATTGAATTAATAAGTGACGTGTACTTCGTGTGCTTATTATTTCAAGATAAACATAGCGAATAAATTATAATCGAGTGGATTAGAATCGAAACAGTACGGATATATTATAAGAAATTGATTCATCATAATCATTATCCCGATTATAGTCGCCTATGGGTTATCTATTTGCAAGCCTCTGTACCTATCTATGGGCGATAATTGGACTTTTTATTCAGTATCATATTGCCTCAATTTCAGCACTTTGTTTGCGGTAAGTGATGAGCCGGTATGTATACGTTCAGAATAACGCAAAAGAGTAAATCCTAACTAATATTATAATAAATGCGAATGTGAGTTTGCTTGTTACCTACGCTTTCGCGTTTTAAATACTCGGCAGATAGTCATGATATTGCCCAGAATTGCTGTCAGAGGTAAGTACGGAAAAGGACACAGGAAAAAGGTAGATCTATACTAGTTCTGAAAGATCGCTGGTATAGAAATAAAATTCAGAATCATCAGATAATTTCTATTGATAACCTTACAAACATTGCTCTTAAAAATATTTTATGTACATACACACCTTTAGCAAAACCTTTGTTTGCGCCCAAATCAAATGCATTATTATACTCGCAATGGTACGGTGGCAGACACACTCCGTTAAGACCGGCTTAAAGATAAAGACGTAGATATTGTTCTGACGGACATATCTATAAAAAGCAAATACAACAGGTACGGTTTTAAAATTTTCAAGTCAGCAAAATACATTTTAATATCATTGAGCCATTGCACAAATTAACTTTATATATTTCGAAAGATTTAGAAGACTGAATATAAGGCCTAGTAATGGTTGACAGCTAGAACCAAATGTGAAAGTAAAAAAAAGTTTTGTTCCTAGTACACGTCTGTTTCTTTTTATAGGCATGATGCTATTTGAAAACCCTTTATTGATTTCACGTGAAAGTTAATTGATAGTTCACCTTACCACTTGTTACTTTTGTAGACAGATGGCACTGACTACTCTGAGAAGTATCACCTGTCTATATTTGGCTAATTGTACAGCCAGGATTTGTCTAAAATATTACTTTATCCCAATCATAAATAGATTTTGTAGCACTAGTTAGTTATATCTATCTAAAGCTATTTCACTTTGTTCTTTTTGTACGATTAAATTCTTTTTATTGCTCTTAACATAGAATTCTTTGTCAAACAAACCGGATTATTTCATAGCGGCAGCTTTAACATGTGCCGAATTTTCATAAAGTATTTAACAGTTTATTATGAGTTTGCTAAGAGAGCTACTCATTCCTTCCATTTAAAAGATTTCTAAAGGCCTCAATTAGACCTTTAAACCTTTTTCTTAAGTGGCGATTATAACTCAGTTTCTTGTGTGGCAATTTAACAAAATTCTTCGTTAAATAGGCGGTTTTACCAAGAAGTACTGCTACTTAATTACACGCCTTTATAACTAGTTGGAGTGGAACACTTGTTTGGTCTGAGATTCAAGTTCAAAGTAATATCTCTGACATCTGACAAACTTTCGAGCTTGACCGGTTTTTAGTCATCCCGGTCGTACCGTTTTGTTCATGAGAGTGAACAAAACGGATGAAATAGCAGTTAACACTGCAAGAAAGTAATAAATAAAATCGAGACAGCAAATACAATAAAAGTTCAACTACAATAATCGCAATCAAATTAAACACATGTTACGTATAAAACACTCCTGCACTCCACTTAACGCTAGTAAATTCGAGTGCAGAAGTCTCGTGTGCGCTAGATTTCGAAATTTGTTTATGAACCTCTCGTGCTAACGAGAGGTTCATAAACAAATTTCGAAATCGATAAGATCATCTATAGGTATTTACTTACAAAGACCGAGCTAGATGGTTGCCGCAGTAATTAAAATGATTGCTTAACCGCTATCAATGCGCCGAGTAATGATGAATCTATCAAGTAAAGACAAAAAATCTGTGCGTGATAGAAGAAGTGCCGATATATTGTGACTGTTATTACCAACTAATACAATTTAGCATAGAATTATAGGCAAATAATTAATTAGCTTTCTGACATGTGATCACGTGTAACTACTGTTACTTGATAAACCACATATAGTTGCAAATCAACACCATTTCCTAAAAAGGGCGCCTCGCGTGACTATTCATTGTTTATTTATTAGCAATATACAATTTACAATATAATTATATTATTAATTTTAAAACAAATTAATCTAATATATATTTACAAATGTATTAAAAAAGATAACATAATTACAAAAACACTAATAATTATAATACTAAATATTTACAAAAATGGTTTAGGCATCCTAGAATTCGTTAGAATCATTGTCAACTGCAGCATTGCCACGTTGAATAGCAATGCTGATTCTTTAGGCCAAGAAAAGACCAGCGTTCTGATCACGCGAAACGTCGATCAGGCGTTTTGCGGTATCTCTATACAAAATACAAGCGCTCGGAACCCATGAACCTAAGGTTTCCACCCCAAACGGCTCAAAAATGTAATTTTCGACTAAATTACTATATCTGCGCCATTTGAGGGTTGCCGCGGTTGCAGCAGCAAAGTAGCAACTCTCATGATCCGATGGGATGGTAATCCGACAAGTCCGCAGAGAGATCAGACGCGGGACCAACGGCTTTGCTTTCCGAGGCACCAGGGTGTCTAATACCGTCAACTTCCTAATTCCAGGGTGTTATTGAGATTTCTTAACAGAAAATCCCAATAACTTGGCCTGACTCGGGATTCGAACCCGAGACCTCATGCACAGCAGTCGCATTCACTACTGCTGCGCCATGGAGGCAGTTATAGTAGTATGTCATTAAGATTAGCGTGGCGAGAAATTCGACCAGCGCTTCTGCTAAAAGAGAGTCCATGCTCTCCGAGGCTATCGACAGCTTCCCACAGTGACAACGATGCGGAGAACCACACGAAACACCTAAACGGAGGCAAGTAGCGAGGCGGAAACTGGTATCGTCTAACAGGGTACCTATTTTGAATGACGGAAGCGCCTGAAGCCAAAGACCAGATTCCCATTCTACCACAGTCAGCAATCGAGCACGCTCAGCAACATTGGAAGATGTAGACGGCTATTTAAATTATGGAACACCCTAATTTCAATAAAACAGATGGTTCGATTGCACCAGCCAGCTTCGGCATTTACTGAAACACAGTGATAAGCAAAACACAACAAGTCACAGTCGACGTAAATAAGAACAAAAAATATAAAAAACATCGGGATATTCTGAAATAACTAAATACTTTAATATTAACCAAAAAACAAAATCTTTGTCTCCGTGTG
Source organism: Catocala fraxini (assembly GCA_930367265.1). Taxonomy (NCBI): domain Eukaryota; kingdom Metazoa; phylum Arthropoda; class Insecta; order Lepidoptera; family Erebidae; genus Catocala; species Catocala fraxini. The sequence goes on from OV884024.1 coordinate 17,050,711, forward strand.
AACATGGTTGCTGAACAATCAAAACATCGGAGATTTATATTTAATAATTTATAGTTTTCATATAATAATCATATACTTACATTTTAAAATAACACAAACTGAAGTAAAATCCTCAAGAGAATAAGGCAATATAATATTGTTACTGTCATTTTAATGTTGCTGGACTACTTACTCATAGCTATATCGGTCTTAAGTAGCTTCCAACAAAAGACAATTATAAAAAAACAGTTATCAATATCTAGTAAGATTAAAATAGTCGAGGTTCGTGTGTGTCTTGTCTATAACCAGCCTAGTGCGAACAGTGTGTTATATACATAGCTAGATTAACTACCATAATATGTAACTTTATATACCAGGTTGATCTGCATTCTTGCCATATTTACAGACTATACTGCTTATTTTAAACTAGGATCAGAAATACCCTAGGGTGTATGGCCAGAGAACCTCCTAGTGTGCCTGACGGGTGCTGGTCGCTTCTACACTTCTTGTGGGATGGACTAGCAGACGTTGGGCCGGGCAACTCGGGTAATAATGTCTCTTTGGGGGCATTATTACTCATGCACGCATAGGAAACCCGAGGCATATTGTCTCGTAGTTATCGGCCCGCGAGGGCCGCATTTGGGGGTCTCTCGGTGTTCCTCTGTTAATCAGAGGAACACGTGGATGTGAAAGAGCGGGATTGCGGAAGAAAACCTCTTTAAAAATCATCAGGTGGGGAGGACCATTAACATAGTGCTTGCGTCCTCGTCGCGTCCCCTGGGAACGACCCGGTTCTGTCACCGTAACGGAGTGTCAGACCGGTGTTCGGCTAAAGTGCACTTGCGTGCCGGTTCATTGTTCGAGTCTGTCTATTTGTTTGTCTGTCCCTATCTGTTCGCTTGCGGCCATGCCCAAACAACAGCGAGATGCGCGTGGGAGGTTTAAAAAAGGCCCTTATCAGGGCCACCAAAAAGGCCCTTCTCAGGGCCACCAAAATGGCGCTTCTCAGGGCCACTCCGAGCAGGAGAGTGCTCCTGAGGATATCTCGGACGTGGAGTCTTTTGACTCTCGTGCCGAAGTGGTGGTGGAGGCCACTTCCAGGGAGGCAGGCAGCCGAAAGCGGCCGTCCACTTCGTTCTCCGTGCCTGGGTATTTAGACTCAGACACGGAGACCGAAGGGACGGCGGCCGCCAAGGTGCCCACTGCCAGCAGAGGGCGGGGGCGAGCGGTGAAGGGGGCACCCTCAAGGGAGGAGTTTCTCAGGCCCGCTTCGGTGCAGCCGAATGCGGAGTTTGAGGCGGCGCTGCGCGAAAGGCGCCTTGGGAAGGGGCCGGCTGCTGTTGCCGCCGACTTGATCAGCAGTGAGTCTGATTCGACCCCATTGGTTGACGACTTGAGCGACCTAAAAGAATTAAGGGCGCGGGCGGGCGAGAAGCTCGCCTGCATCTTGGAGGTGGCCCGAAAGTCGGGCAACTTAAAGGGCGAGTTTGTCGGTCGCCTGAAGCGGTCGGCGTCGCTGCTGAGAGAGGTGGTGGACACCTTGGCAGGCCGCAGCGAGGCGGAGGAGACGCGGCGGCTGAAGGCCGACAACTCCCGCCTGCGTCTCGAGGGAGAGGCGCTCAAGGCGGAGGTAAAGTCGACAGTCAACAGGACTGACTCTCCTCAATAGAGGGTCGGTCCACACGTGCGTGCGATGGTGTGGGGGGTCCGTGGTGGACCTAACGTTCACCAGCCCCGCTGTCGCGGCACGTGCCCGGGCCTGCAGGGTGATGTCGGAGGTGGAGACGCTCTCGGACCACAAATACATAAGGTTCGAGATCTCCGCCTCCGACAGTCAGGGGGGGTCCCGGCGCGTGGTACGGGCGGATTTTCCGCGCTGGTCGGTGAGTCGCCTCGACGCTGAACTGGCGGAAGAGGCGGCCATCGTCCGGGCGTGGCTTGCCACCCCCACGCGCCCGGTGGAGGTAGACGTCGCGGCCGGCCGTTTTCGCGAAGCGGTCACCTGCTCGGCGGCGCGGCGGCCCTACACGCGGTGTAGGCGGCGGCGGCATGGCCGTACGAACGACCAGCTGTCGGCCGAAGAACTGCAGGCCGAGCTCCGGTTGTACGGTGAGTACCGTGCAGCCAAAAAGGAGCTGCAGCTGGCCGTCGGCCAGGCCAAGTCCCGAGCCTGGGGTGAGGCCCTGGAGGGCCTGGATAGGGACCCATGGGGGCGTCCGTACAGGGCTGCTCGGAACAAGTTCCGGGGCCCGACGCCCCCCGTCGCGGCGTCCCTGGAGCCGGAGCTCCTGGGCAGGGTGCTGGTGGGGCTCTTTCCCGAACGGAACCCCCACCACACCCCTCCGACGATGGCGCCGTCCTTCCCGGAGGAATTGGACCCGGCCTCCATCCCGCTTGTATCGGAGGCGGAGATGGAGGCGGCCGTCAGCCGCTTACGGGGCAAGAGGACGGCACCGGGTCCTGACGGGATCCCGGGGCGGGTCCTGCGGATCGCTCTCAGAGAGATGGGCGATCCGCTTCGGGAGCTGTTCGACGCGTGCCTCACGTCTGGACGGTTCCCTAAGTTGTGGAAGGACGGCCGATTGTGCCTGTTGCGGAAGGAAGGGCGAGACACAACCTCGCCTGCCGCATACAGGCCAATCGTGTTGCTGGATGACACGGGAAAGCTGCTAGAGAGAGTGGTGGCTGCCCGTGTCATCCAACACTTGGAGGGGACTGGGCCGGCGCTATCGCAGGCCCAGTTCGGGTTCAGAGCGGGGCGGTCCACGATAGACGCCCTGCTCTGGCTCAAAGACTGGACGCAGGAAGCGGTCGGTGGGGGGAACAAGGCGTTGGCTGTCTCGCTCGACATTGCCAACGCCTTCAACAGCCTCCCGCATGGAACAGTACAGGAGGCGCTCCGGTATCACGGAGTGCCCCTGTATTTGCGGAGGCTGTTAGCCGACTACCTCCAGGACCGCGAGGTCCTGGTGGAGGGACGCGACGGTTTGAGGCACCGTCGCGTATCCTGCGGGGTTCCACAGGGGTCGGTGCTGGGACCGCTCCTGTGGAACGTTGGCTACGACTGGGTGCTTCGAGGCACGCTTCCCGCGAGTATGCGGGTGGCGTGCTATGCCGATGACACCCTGGTCGTAGTCAAGGGGAGGGATCTCGGGGAGGCGGTGCGGTTGGCCGCGGTGGGAGCTGCCCTAGTGGTCGACCGTATCCGCGCCCTGGGATTGGAGGTTGCCCTCTCCAAGACCGAGGCCCTATTGTTCCATGGGCCTTGGGGAGGACCTCCTCCAGGTACGCGAGTGGCACTGGACGGGGTCCTGGTCCGGGTTGGGACCCAAATGAGGTACTTGGGTCTCATCCTGGATGGGAGGTGGACTTTTGGGGCACACTTCACCCAGCTGGCCCCAAGAGTCCTGGGAGCGGCGGCCGCCCTGGGGAGGCGGCTGCCCAACGTGGGTGGCCCGAGTGCCACCTGTCGCCGACTGTACTCCGGAGTGATCCGGAGTATGGCCCTTTACGGGGCACCGGTCTGAGCGGACGCCCTTAGTCGCGACAATAAGACCCTGCTGCGACGTCCGCAGCGGGTCGTCGCGACGAGGGCCATACGCGGTTACCGGACGGTGTCCTGGACAGCGGCTTGCGTGCTGGCCAGTGACCCCCCCTGGGAGCTACAAGCGGAGGTCCTCGCCGAAGTTTACCACTTCGTGGCGGCGAGGAGGTCCCGCGGGGAGCCCCCGGGGTGGGAGGAGGTCGCACGCATGCGGCGACAGGCGCGGGTCGCCCTATTGAGGCGATGGACGGAGGACCTGGCTCCACCGGCCCCGGGCCAGTGGACGGTGGAGGCCATTCGCCCGGTCCTCCGGGGGTGGATAGGGCGGCGATTCGGGTCGCTGACCTTCCGACTGGTGCAGGTGCTTTCCGGGCACGGATGCTTCGGAAAGTATTTTCACCAGATCGCGAGACGGGAGGCGACCCCGGCCTGCCACGAGTGTGGGGCGCCGGAAGACACGGCGCTTCACACGCTGGAGGCGTGTGCCGCGTGGGGGCTTTCGGCCATAATAGGCGGAGATCTCTCCCTGCCGAGCGTGATCAACGCCATGCTCGGCGGCGAGAGGTCGTGGCAGGCAGTGGTCTCCTTCTGCGAAGCTGTCATAGCGCAGAAGGAGACCGTGGAGAGGGTCAGGGAGAACAACCTCCTCGCTGACCCTCTCCGGCGCAGACGGACGGGAGCGAGAAGGAGGCGATTTGCCCGCCTTTTCGCTCCTGTATAGTGGGGTCACTGGTACAGAGTCGGGGGACTCTCTACCGGCTTGCACGGCCCCACACGTCTGGGGGATGGTCTTGGTGAGCAAGGCCTTCCCTCCATAGATGCTGAGGCCCGGTCACCATCAGCCGGGCCAACCGCCAGGGCGGGATGGTGATTGCTAACGCGATCCCATCCCGCCCCACTCAGTCGGCGGAGGGACTGCTCACCCCAGGTTTTTAGTGTGTATACCGACCCCCTTCAGGGGCGGAGAGTCTCACATAACCACCCTTCCCCCCCCGGGGGAGGGGGCATCCATAAAGGATTTTCCTGGGTCAAAAAAAAAAAAAAAAATGGTTGAATCGGTCCAGCATGAATCCCCATCCGGCCCAACCCGTAATCCTGAACTGACAGGACCGGGAGCCTTCGGGCTGCGTGGAAGAAAAGCTCTATAAAAATAACCCAAAGTTCAAGCTTTGTGGCCCGGCGAAGAGCTGCATGGCTAGGGGGAATCCAGTCATTAGGGCCACCCAAACCCAAACTTATGATGTCGGCAAAAGGTGATTACCTACCCCAGGAGGGTACCAGGTGGGCCATGTCTGGTGAATCCCTCACGGAGCCTTCTGGCTTCGTCTGCCCCTCGTATTCTGGGCGGGGTCAACCTACATCTCAGCGCCATGCCGCGCGATATCTCAAGCACCGAAACCCCCGCGGAGTCGGACGCCGACTCCGCGATGAGTGTCGCCTTGGGACTAGTCCCGGACAAGGCGACTCTAGTGCGGAACCGTAAACGCCGACCCCATAGAAACAACTCAGGGTCCGAAGAGGAGTCGAGCGCAGCGCCAAATCCCAAGGTCGGGACTGCTCGAAGGAGAAGGGACTGGCCTGGCACACCGGGGCCTTACGGCCATGCGAAGGCGGCCGAGGTGGCCACAGCTAAGCGCGCGTCGGCAGAGCTTTGCGCAGAGGAAGAGGTGGCGCTGCTCGCGCGGAAAATCCATCCGCAGGGGAACAGCCCCACCCCGAAGTCAGTGGCATAGACGGTGCAAAGGGCCCTTGACGGTTCCGAGATTGTGACGAAGGTGGCGTCCAAGTCTCGGCGGCGGCCGCAACGAAGGCGTCGGTCGGAAGTGGCGGAGCTGCGCCGGGACATCTCCCGGCGCAGCTCCGCCACTTCCGACCGACGCCTTCGTTAATAGGTTGCCCAGTTTCAATGCATAGATTTTACAAAGATTTATTTTGCTGATAAAGGCTATCAGACTAATCAGACTTAACGGTAATTGACTGATCATGTGAAATGTAGAGCACAGCGGGATTGTCGTTTAAGCCTGGAATTCCACTTAAATTGCTGCAATTTGAATTTGTGATACTTTACCTCGGGTCTCTGCTCTGAGCCGCACCATCGTGCGGCTCAGAGCAGAGACCCGAGGACGGGCGTCTAAAGAGGCGCCTCCGTCAGTCACCCGTCCGGCAAGGAGCTAGACATGCAGGCGTCCATTTTCAAATATGTCGACGCCTGCATAGAAGGTCTGGGCGACCAACTGCTGCCGGTGCCTAGTGATCGGTCGCGGCTGCAAGCCGCATCTCCTGTGGCTGCTGCTGCGGCCGTCTCTGCAGCAAAAAGGTCACCGCCGGTGCCACCGGCGCTGTCACTGGGGTCTGGTCCCGCACCCCCAATAGGCGGTAAGACACCTGGTGGGAGGAAGTCTGCCAATATCTTCCTGCCCATTCAAGCACCCAGGGCTCCTACGCCCCAAAGCTTGTGGTGAGGCCTCACTGGACCTGCGCCCACTGCACCGCCGCGCCTGCCAACTCTCAGGGGGAGGGTTGACGATATGGGCAAGGCTCGCCACAAGAAGGCCAAGAAAGCCGCAGCCCCAGTAAACCTGGCCCTGTGAACCAAGGTGGATCCAAGAAAAAGAGGCGGAGTAGAATCAGACGCTGAGCGCCAAAGTCAGCTGCCGTGGTTATCACGGTGCTTCCAGGAAGCGGCTGTTGCACGGCCTGACGTATCAGGCCGTGCTCGCCACGGCGAGGCGGAACACCGGACGTTACGCATCCTAAAGCCAGGGTCCGCCAGGCTCATACAGAAGGCCGCATCCTGGAGTTCCCCGGAGCTGAAGGAGGTGAAGCGGCAGAGAACATTGCCGCTAAGCTCAGGAGTCTGTTTCCTGAGACGGATGGTGTGAAAATAACGAGGCCGGTAAAGTGTGCAAAACATCGCCGCCTACAAATCGTGTAGAAGGGGTCAGCCCATCGAACCCTATCTCTTGAAGAAAGACCGTCCTCAGCGGTGGAGGAGGAGATGTCGACCTAGTCATGGACCAGGACCTTGTTGACTATCTCCTCCAGGCGAATCTGAACCACTCCGCCGGAGCGCAGGAACTTTTCCTGCAGTCTATGGTGGAGTGGTTGATCGGTGTAGCCGCGGAGCCATATTACATTCCTCCCAGGACAGCTTCGTGGCAGTCGTCGGCCCCACGGCGCCTCGTTCACCCTCCCTCTCAGTCAAGGAGAGGGGACCGGGATACGTGGCGGCCGCGTGGGAGAGGTTACAGTCTTTGGAGTGTACTTAACAGGAGCACGGCAGATTTCCAGGCGTTTCTCACCAACTTGGATGCCTCGATATGGCGGATATCATCTAGCCGCATCCTTGTGATGGGGGACTCTAACGCAAAGTCTACTGCGTGGGGGTTCCTCGCACAAGGGCTGTCGAAGAGTGGGCCGATGAGGCGGGCCTCTGTTTGCTGAACAGGGGTGCTGCCAACAGCTGCGTGCGACGTGTGGACCTCTCGTTTGCTACCCCTGTCCTCGCCGCACGCGTAAGGGGATGGAGGAGTTAGAGACCCTTTGGGACCATCTGTACATCCGTCTGGATGTCTCCCTCCTCCGGGACCCTATCAGGGGTCATTGCCCGTTGGCAGGCAGAGCTCCTCGCTTTCCGCGGTGGGCTGTGAAGAGGCTGAACCGGGACCTACTGGAAGAGGCAGCCATAGTTCAAGCTTGGCTGTCTTCTGCCTGTAGGTAGGTGTGTCTGGGGAGGTAGACGCCGGGGCTGTCCTTTTTCGTGACAGCATCCAAGCTGTTTGCGACGCTGCCATGCCCCGAGTGTGACACTGGACCCCGACGGGGGTCTACTGGTGGTCCCAGGAGCTGGCAGACCTCCGTGCGGCCTGCATTCGTGCCCGGAGGTTATATACACGCAGCCGAGGCCGTCGCCAACGTGCCAAGCAAGAAGAGGGCCGATTGTATGACGCGCGGTTGTGCGAAGCGAAAGCCTCTCTGCAGTCGATCAGCTGCCGCGCCAAGAAACGGGCGAAAGGTGAGATGTTGGAGAGACTAGAGTCTAAACCATGACCCCTGAAGGCGCCCATATCGCGCGGCGCTGAACAAACTCCGTGCGCGGGCCTCCCCCCTCCTCTCCCCCCCCCCTATGGAGACCTTCCAGCCCAACTTCCTCTCCGAGGTGGTCGAGGAGTTATTTCTTGACAGTGCAGAGCACGTGCCCCCGACTACCCGACTATGGCCCAATCAGCAGGCGGACCTCAGTGCTCTCCCAGAAATGGGGGCGGCTGTCTTGCGGATCCGACCGTCCCTGGACCTGACGGTGTGCCGGCGGGAGCTCTCGCGCCGGCTCCGTAATCACCTGGATGTCCGCCTCAGGGAACTATTCGACGCAAGCCCGGTGTCGGGACGATTCCCTGAGTGCTGGAAGGAGGGGAAGTTGGTACTGCTGGTCAAGCCGGAACGGCCTCCAGGGTCGGCCGCGGCGTACAGGCACATAGTGCTAAAGGACGAGGCGGATAAGATGTTTGAAAAAATTCTCGCCACCCACATCGTCCGGCACTTGAGCACGGTCGGTCCCGACCTGTGACGGGAAGGACGTTCGACGGTCGGGGCCATTATGCGCCGAGGAGGCGGTCGCCGGCGGCGGTGTTCTGTTGGCGATGACTTTAGACATCAGACCAACGTGTTGTATTAGTCGTTAATCAACACGAATCATTAGTTACTAAGTTGATATACCTACTTAATGTTTTTAAAAGTTTATATGTATTATCTTAAACTGTTAATCAAAATTTTGTTATTTTTATGCCTTGTGTCATAGATACCTGAATTATAACTAGAGCTCATAATTGAATAAAAAGACGACTATTGTCAGATTAGTATACATGTGACCAGTTTCGCTTGGTTACTATCTATTCGTGAATTGCACATAACAGACCAACAATGCACTTGAAATAGTTCTTTGGTTCGTCAATAAATTTCAATAGGTAACCTAGTGACACGAATTTGATATATCTATAAATCTTGCAAATGGTTTTGTACGGCCGACCAATCATGAATGAAGTATCTGGATGAGGAGACCAATGTTATTTTTTTGGACTTCTGTTGTGGTAACCTGCCTCACGCTGCGTCAGATGGAAAGCGGTTACCATAGCATATGAGTGTTAATAACCCGAGGGATAACTCGTTGCCAGCTCATAAAAACAAGAGTCCTTGATCTGCCAACTCATGGAATTAACGTTACTACTGCCAATACACCCATTTTTCACAAACTTCAGCTATTACACCGCTTGCAAGGTACCTACTACTAACCATTCGCCAATTATTTATTATGCAGTCTATACTTAAGCAGTACACTAAAGCCCGTACACTCCGTTCTTAGATAAGAGAAGATAATACTTAGTTTGTACAAAGTCTCAAACCGGACACGCGTTTGTCAATAAATTCTACGTATTATTAGGACCGTTTTTATATAACAAGTTTATTCAGATATTAAATATACATATATAATGTTAATAATAGGAAATGTTGTATCATGTTAATAGAATACCTAAGCAAATTAAATTATACGGAAACAACAAAGCTGCTAGAAATCTTAAAATTATATTTAAAGTAAATTTAAAGTTAATTACTGCCTAAAGACTTTTAATCGTAGATAAAATATGTACATTAGACTAAATATTTGTATTAATAATACGCTAGTGTATTAAAATGTCCTGAGACACAGGTTTATCCTAGTTCAGGCAGGCTTTTTTTTACGTGAGGGAATGCTTTGACCCATACCTCTCCGCGGGGCGACGGAGAGGTTATGTCGGGCTCACCAGGGAAAAGATACCCCGGTAATACCGACTAAACCTACGACGGTGTTTTTCGACATAACCATAGACGGCTAGGCCGCGCGAATCGCTTTCACATGCAATCGCGACCCCGCCGGGGTTTCGGCCCGCCGTGTAAAACGGCAGGCTACTACACAGAAATACTTCTTCCACCCACCCTGGGAGGGACAAAGACACGATACAGAGGCGCACGTGAGAACACGCACGCCCGCCTCTCGGACCTGGTGTTGATCGGGTGGTGAGCAGGTCCACGCAGCCCACCACCCCTAGGTCAAACCTCTGGGTGGCTGGAGGTCATCACGCGCCCTCCGTGCCCGGTTCTGCGGTTGGGGCTCTCCCCAACCCTCTGGTTTAAGCGCTCCCTCTCCCGCTCCACCGCCTCCTTGATGGAAATTACTTCCTCACAAAAGGAGGCAACGGAGTTCCACGATATCTCACTCCGGACCATAGACTGAACCACGGCCGGGAGTGAGAGGGCAACCAGTCCGACTGCCGCGATCAACTCACGGCGCTGCGATGCGGCCCAGGCGGGGCATTCCGCCAAAGTGTGCAGCGCCGAGTCCACAACAACATCGTGGCAGTCGCCGCAGTGATCACATCCGGGCGTCTCCTGCCGGCCTATGCGACACAGGAACTGGCCAAAACAACCGTGGCCAGTCATTACCTGTGTCAGCCGGAAGGTGAGGGTGCCATGCCACCTTTCCAGCCACTCCTCAAAAACGGGGCTTACCGCCACGATTGTGGCGTGCCCGGCACTGGGGTGCACAAGTCGATTTCTCCATTCTTCCACCAGGACCTGGCGGAGTTCGGACCGTGCCCCTTCTAAATAGTTCAGGCAGGCTTAAAATAACTTTTTTGAACTTAATTTATTTTGTATACTTACACTATAAATTAACATAGTTTTTAGAATTAATTTTAATTGGAGCTTAAATTATTAAGGCAGGAATGCTTAAACACCTTTATATGAACTACCTTAAATACCTTTATGTATGATGTAGTGTAAGAATGCATCATTTTTCCTGTCAATAAATAAACATTATTATTATTATTATATTAAACCTTTTATCTTTAAACAAAATAAATAGTATTTAATTTAGCTCGTAAATGTTTTAAATATATAATTACATTTTAATTAAATCGAAATAGTTTGACCAGGTCAAACTACTGGACCTAAAGATCTTAAGGATATCTCTTTAACTTTTACTGGTAGAATATCAAGAAAACCAACATTCCACCCGCAAAAGTTTAAGAGATCATACATTAGAAAGGAAAAGAAATGTAACAAATACACTATGTTCCAATATCATGTCATGGAAACTTCTAAGGGTGGCGAAGGTTGTATTGAGAAAAAGTATGCCTTTGTAGAATTGCCTGCTCAATCACTGCACGAATGATATGGTAAGGCTCGCCTCACCATTGCGACTGCGCCGAGTACCTATTGTTGGTACGATCCACACGCGGGTCAAAAATGGAGTTCCATCTGTACATTCTGATGATTGACAAACCCCAAGGACAGTCACTGAAAATAGCTGACATCGATCTAAGTGTCGACTGTCGCTCACATGATCACATCTATATCTATATTGTTTTTTAGTATAGTTACAAAAGAAAAGTATATAATATGTATGTTTATCCATTGTCTATTAACCATAGTCTGCTTAGTTTGGGCTAGATTGTGCTGTGTGTATGTGGTAGAATATTATTATTATTATTCTCTTTATTACTCTTTTTTTTCTAATAATTACATTTTTAAATATAAACATATAATCTATACATATTTAAAAATATAAAAAGTGAAATGACCCACCGACATCGGGAACAGGGTCCAAGCTGCCGGTGGTTAGGGCCCCAGAGAGAGGAATCTCCTCACAATACGCGCCGTGTCGAGTAGTACTGCCTTTTGCATCAAGGACATATCATCTTATTATTATTATTATTATATTGCATGCTCCGGAGAAAGCTTTGCAAATAGCTTGCTATTGCTATCATGAATAGTAAATGGCGGTGTTAGAGCATACTGTTCGTACTGAGAAGCACAGTTATCCCGGAATACGTCCTGAATTTCGATACGTTATCTCTCGATTGTCCTAAACGCTTTCATGAACCAGCCCCAACGACGTAGGAATGTCATTTTGAATAAAAGATACCCGGAAAAAGTGTTTTCGTTTGGCGCCATGTTTTGGATAGACATTTTCATGGTAGACCAATAGGTTATTTTAGCCCCCAAAAGCTATACAATAAATGTTGTTTACAAACTGGTACCTGGTAACTAAAACTGTCGGGGCGTTAATATAGTTTCATGATTACATAATCATGAAACTATATTATTATATTTAACATATTAGTATGTTTAACCAAACATACTCAAAAAACGTTATGAGTTTGTATTTTAGAGTAAACAAAGGCTACGTTTGGTCATATTTTATAATTAACCCAAACAATTAGGTTAATGGATGACCGGGTCTGGCAGTTCGGAGATGCGTAAAATTATATATCTCGATTCAACCTGCTTAGATAATTGCTATTATTAAGCCCATTTATAGGCCTTTCCTATATGATGAAAGATGAACGATGCTAGTAGGTAATAAATTGTATTTTTAGATTTAATGAAATTTCCTTGAAACTGTAATTGCTTTGTAGGAAATGTCCTTTAATCTCAACAATTGACAGGTTTATTATCTAATGATAATAAACCTTTCAATTGTTGTAATTCCAGAAATAATTAAAACCTATTGTGTCTGGCCGCCGGTGTGGCGCTGCGACTGAATAGGTTAAGGAGCATAAATTCTACAACGTAGGCCTCGTTCTATTAATTGGTACTTACACCTACGATCGATTATCAATTTTACTGATCACTTGTCCCGAAAATGTGCCCGGCATACGTCGATAGGCTTCGCTTTTCGTTTTGTCGGACCTAAGCATAACAGTCAAAATGTTGGTGCGATGTGTAACGTCCTGTGTGTCTTTTTAGGAATATCCGCATGTAACACGTATTATTTATGTATTTTTATATATAGATATACATATGTATACAGTCCTTCTCATCGATTTTGATTGTCGCACTTTAGTTTAGACCCTGTGTCGCGCAAGAGTTCACAAAAATACAATTGACGGACATAACGTAGGTACACTCAGAACGAATCATATGTGGACTACACCAATCACACCAATTGACCCGTATGGGACTGGAACCCACAAAACTGCGCGGTCAAGCCGTGTCACGGAGGACTTTACAAACATACGATTGGCGGACAAAACGTACACCTAGACTCAGATCAATTCATAACATGTGGATTGAATGACACAATGACACAAATTGACCTTTATGGGATTGAAGTCCAGAAGCTCGGCGACCTAGTGGTCCACTGCGGCATCCATGCAGAGAAAAATGTAGAAGAAATAAAAACGCTTGGTGTTTAATGTATGGGTTGAATAAGTTGGTTCTATTCAATGATTTATGCAACGTAACCATAAACATAAAAGTACGTACTCAAACGGTTTTCTATAGAAATAAAATTTGCTCGTATCGCATTGGCAATCGCCTATTTCTCATAGCGTGCCTTTTTTGAAAGCTTATTTAAGAAACTACTTTATGTAAAGCAGGTTTTCAGATAGATTAATATGGACGTAACTGGAAAAGCCCAGACGCGTGCCTTGTAGATACGAAATAATAAAGTTTCAAATTTTTCTATTATGAATTATTTTGTACTTCGTATCTTTGTATAATTTATAAAATTGCCTCTTTGAACGGCGGTCGCTATGAATGTAGAAATAGATGAAAACTAAAAAATGCTACTACAATCGTAACAAAGAAGCAAGATTAGAATTGTAAAACATATACATACATAAACTGCTGTTAATCAGTCATTTTCACCATCTTGTCTGTCAACTTATTAGTTGACAGACAAGTAAGTTAGTTAGTAAGTTTACATCCTATTATTGAAGTTCGCGATTGCAGGCTTTACCCCAGCCCTACTAGAGTTTTTTGCTAGCTACTTAGGTAATCGTAGGCAGTATGTGGAATATGAGGGCTACGCATCTGAGCAGGATTTTACCCTTTCAGGAGTTAGTCAGGGCAGTAACCTTGGCCCTCTTGAGTTTATCCTGATGATAAATGATCTGCTTGAAGTAATAAAAAATACAGGTTGTTTACTTTTTGCCGAAAACTTAAAACTGTTTCTACAAATAAAAAACAGGAAGGATTGTGAACGACTGCAGGGAGATATAGACAGAGTAGTGGATTAGAGTCGCAGGAATGGGCTGCAATTTAATGTGTCTAAATGTAATGTTATGTCCTACACGCGATCAGCTGTACCCTTGCACTATACCTATCACATGGGACAAGAATTAATTCTACGTGCCACATCTGTGCGTGACTTAGGCGTCTTGTTTAATGCTGATCTGAGTTTTCGTAGTCACATTGTGCGAGTCTGTACTAAGGCTTTTAGGAACTTGGGCTTTGTTATGAGGGAATGTAGAGATTTAAAAAATGTAAAACCTGTAAAATGCATATATAATGCATTGGTAAGGAGCAGATAAAAGTGCAGTGCTATTGTCTGGAATCCGCATGAAGCAAAATATGATCTGATGGTGGAGAAAATACAAAATAAATTCACCATAATAATATACTTGTATCATCTACAGTACGGAGTATATCCATACTACCCACTTATATATCCAACACTCTTCGTTATAGGGATAATTGGATACTATATGTTGGGTGTGAGATGAGACTTTGCATTGACCAAATACGTGTTTCAAGTATTTTGTGGTCAATTAAATAATCCCGAAGTATTGTCATCATTGGGGTTGCGGGTTCCAAACACTAGATTGCGGCAGCAGCCTAGGGCTAGATTATTTGAGGTGCCGACGAGCCGAACAACTAACGCGAAGTTCTCACCTGTCATAAGAGCAATTCGAATGTTAAATGACATAGCGGCCAGAATTGATATTTTTACCTGTACATTGGCGGAATTCGAGAGGATAACACTGGAGCACTTATCATCTAAGAGTTATAATGGTTTTTATTTGTGTATGTTTATCATAATTGATGGTAATTAACATAATTATGTATACCTGACTAAATTTATAATATAATTATTATTTATATTTAGAATAATTATATTGACAAATTGAAATTACATTGGACATTATTATAAAAATAGGTTAATGTTGGTTAATATTTCGTTTAATGATTATTATTGTTTAAATTTCTTATTACTGACTAAACTATAAAATTATGATTGTATGCACTAACTTTGAATTATTAATTTGTGACAATCTACATTATCGCATTGGGTATATGCCTGTAATGATGATTGTAAGTGTAATAAATAAATAAATAAATTAAAATGTAGTTATATATACAAGAACTTGTTTTTGTCTCACCTTGCACACATGCGCATGACGAACTTCACCTATTTTCATTACATAGAATAATGTTTCATTGTTTGCGTTAAAACATCACACACACAAAGATATTCGCTCGGATCAGTATGCAAATGTTTACCTTACGATGCTACTCCACTTTTGTCTTTGACCGTACATCCATCATTCGTCGTCCATCATTCGGAAAATGCTTTAACAAACCTATCCCTATCAAAATGTACAGTTGTAGAAAAGAGTAGGTTACTATAAATTTTAAAAGTTATAGTTTATGTAATTTAAAGATCCCTGTGCCACTAGATTTACGTCAAACCTGAAAGTTCGCCTGTCAATTTTGCAGCTTGGTCGTATTTTATCGCCTCGGGATTATCTCTGAGACTATACAGGTTATCCGGTAAGTAATGGATAACCTTGAAAAGTCTTGTAGTAGAACTGATAGCCGTTCAGGAAAAAATATGAAAATATCTATCCTAACTACTATCTGTGATATGATTATTTTTTATATTACCATTTTTATCTTTCTTGTACACTACGATCATAAATGAATGAATTCCGTCGGATCTTTGTTGTTTTATTATTAAACACTAATTATGCTAATAGATAGACAGTCAAAAGTATGACTAGACAACGCGATTATTTTTCATTATTTTCTGAACGCCCTTCAGTTCTACTATAAGTCATTTCAAGATTATCCATTAATTACCGGACACCCTGTATAACACGGGGTAAGCCGCTGCTTGTAGACTGTTCCGGTCGCTAATTTGAAGTGATTAAAGTTTAAAATAGTTATGCATAAATCCAGACAGTATTCATTATCGTAGTTAATTGAGGCTAAATTAATATTGACACAGTTTATTAATGTTACATTGCTCTCGCGGTATAAGTGTGCAACCCATCGAGGGTTAGTAGGTTCATTACTCGGATCGGACGATGAGTAAATAAGATTTTCCGTAAAGAATTTTTTCTGTATTGCACGGAATATTGAAATATGATCAGATTAACAGCAGTTGTGAATTTAGATGTAATTATATCTCTATCTACTTCTTTCGAGATAAACAAGCGTGGATTCTGCATGCATGCATATTCATCTGCATACATGCATACATAACTCATTTTACATATTAGATTAATTATAATTTGTTTTTTTTATATAAAACGTTGATACCGTTAATACACGTTACGCTGACTGTTGGCGGATCAAAGCCTACACAAGATAAAAAAAAAGTATAATGGAACATCTTAATATATTTATGCTCGTGTCACCTTGACATCATATTTAAGAACTTTCGTTCTACTTCTTTTTACAAAACTCAATACTTTACCAATAAACATACGTAGCAAGTTTAAAATTGCATGTGTCTCGCCTCCCGCACAACGCCTCCTCCCCTGCGGTATATTGTTTGGATACGCCGCCGGTGCTTTCTTTTGCCACCACGAGTAGTTTTAGGACTTAGTCGAGCGATTAGAGCAATCAGCTTTTATATATTCTTTTTTATTAAAACATCAATTCCTATCCTGTTTCCTATTAATAATTTTTGAGGATGGATAGACGTTTGTTACCCTTTGACGCAAAAACTACGGAACGGATTTTGATGAAACTGAACAGTATCATTCTTTATAAGTACATCAGAATACAAAACATATAGGCTACTAAAAATCTATCTTAAGATAAATCTACATTAACGCGAACGAAGCCGCGGGCAAAATGTGGTATATAATTAATAATGAAAAGTGGCAGAACAAAAGTAGGCAAGTAAGGTATAAATAAGTCATGGGTAAATATTTCAATTAATTCCGTATACCTACCATACGGAGTTAATTATTGAAAATACAAATAAATTTTGTAATTAGATACAAAGTATTCTAATTATGATAGTACCGAATCTGGTAGAAATACATTGCATCCGTGACAAAAAAAACTTAAGCCCTAGCAAAATTTATTTATTTGATTTAAGAAAAACCTAGTGCAGGTGTAGTTTGTAAAAATATCAGTATACCCTATGGGTATCGAAATGTGTTTTTTTACTAATTCCACGCTGTCTGTCCTAAGCAGTTAGCTAATCACCTTATATATTTAATAAGTACCTTAATTGACAATTAATTAATAAATTACCACTCTTCAAAAAAAAGTTGGTCTTATTGAAGTTAAACATTATCAGTTTAAGATACCTATAATAGATTATTGTAATCCTATTACTTCAAATATTACATTACTATATTTTGCCGGAGGCTTCGCTTGTGTAAATGCAGGTTATGTCAATTTTCTATACCCCTGGAGCAGTTCATTGTTTTCGATTAATGGTAGGATGAAACCCTATGTTTTTTCTGTACCCCTGACAATGAGTAGGTATGCGAAATTATACCTTGATTGGTCGAGTAGTTACGGCCTGAAAGCGTAACAAACAAACAAATTTACATTCGCATTTATAATATTAGTTAGAATTAGGATAGTTAGGATATCTATACTAAAAATCTTCGAATGGCAAAGTATATCTTCATAAACGCTTACATTATAGTTTTGTAGTGGAGTGTTGGGACGTGTGTGAATAACACATACAAAACTCCAAGCATCTATATATTTGGCGGTCTGGATGTGTTTAACTTAGTCACCCTTACCACAGTACATACATATACAGTATTGTAACTCGGCCCTGGCCTTGAAATAATTACCTACAACAGCGCGGTTTGTAGACACGCGTTAGGGCTGCCCGCCTACAGTATTTTAATTTTATCTACCTACTTGAGTTTCTTTCTAGTTTAGTGATTGTAAATATTAAATGTAACTATATTATATTATAAAAAATAAAATTCGTAATTAATTATATTGAAAGTGTTCAATAAAATCAAATCATCACAAATCGTACGCTTACTGCTTAACAAATAATCACACCGTCCGTCCGTTCGTCACTGCGGCGCATTCGCGACTGGTTGCGAACAATGCGAACCATACCAACGCCGAGGCGCGTAGGCATGAATCGAGTTCCGACCGTTTGTATGAAGATAGAATACTGTATATGTATGTACTGTGCCCTTACGGTGTGATCACGACTTCAGTCTTAGCGGCGTGCGGGACGGCGCACTGTGGGCTGAAAATCGACCTCCATAGACATAGAAATGAAAGTTGCTAGATGTTCGTTTTGTTGACAGATATGGCTTCTATTAGCTATTATACACATAACAATGTCGTCTGAGCTAACTCCGCACAGAAATGAATTTATTATAAGGTTTTTTCGAAAAAAATGTATGGAGCTAGCATGAAAAATCTGAATATCTCTGAACTTGCAAGGAAAACCGTAATATCCTCAGAGATGGTTATAGGACTAATTATTTGTGATTTTTTGACATACTTCATATAACGGCACCTGCTGCAGAATTTTTTTTAAAAATCATCTAATTTTTAATTAATTTTTTTTAACATTAAACGATTTGTTTTATTGTAAAAGTAAAGAAACAACACGTTATATGCATATAATACTAAATCTTCGCCAGTTATTTGTTAAAATATCAAGAAAATTATTTTTGCCTTACATAGTATATATGTTTTAAAACAGGTAATTGGATACCATTACTAAACTTTGCATACAGGTAAACTACTGAATAATAAATTAGCCTTCTAATGAGTTCTGAATAAGAGATTAAGTGATTTGCAATATCGCACAATGGTAACTACGGATTACACTAATTAAATTCTTACAGGTAAGTACATAAGTAAACTAATTAGTTAATTAGACATGTTACGAGTTCTAAGAAATATTTTCGACAACTGTCTAATTATTTTATTATTATGTCTAAATGAAGGTATTTTTTAATAGTTGATAAAATTTATATAAAACAAAACATAGGTACAAAAGTATGCAAAAATATAAATAGGTACAAGAATAGTAATATAAAATATTTAAAAATAAATCAATTGCAAAACATAGTTACGTACCAAAGCTAAATAATGAAAGATAATGAAAAAATTACATTGAATAGAATTATAATTAAAAGCACAAAAAGTTTCTAGTTTTCCTTATCACTCTCGTCGATTTCTGAATCAGAATCTAGATTGCCTACAAACTCAAAGTCAGTTTCTTGAAACTGAATTAAATTGAGGGTTTCAGGAAATAAATCTTTCTTTTTCTTGGCATCTATCTTGGGCCTTTGTACATTTATAAAAGGATCCGAAGAAACAACTAACATATTAAGGATATCATGATTCGAATCTTGCCTGCTCTTTTTCTGCGAATGATGTTCCCGAAACCTCCTAAAATCTTTATTGCGAGACTCGGATGCTTCTTCCGAGAGACTTCCTATGGGTACAACATCATTCTTCTCGATTATGTCTGCCCCGTGTATAAGTAATTTGTGGACGGTTGATGACATATAGTACCAGTCATATAATTCCACGTACCTCTCTGCTGTTTTGAAGGCATAATCTTTAAATTTAATTATATCTACTTTTTCCCCGGAAGTTATTGCCTGTAAAATCACAGCAAATCTTCTTATTAGTTCTTCGTCGTCCAACCCAGTAATGGCTGCAGTTTTATGGGAAAATTTGAAAAACTTTCTTGCAGTGTTGCCGTCATTAGTAGTCCCGGAACCTTGTTTAACAATGTCAATCAATAGATTTAATTCGTCTTTAAATTTGTCTTGAATAATCTTTTTTCTCTTACTTAGCATTTCTTTGTGCTCGTTACCTCTCGCAGCCCACTCTTTAAAATCTAGTCTATACGAAATATGTAGTAAACATTCCATACAATTTATACGGGCGTGTAGAGATGACAATCCAAACTCGTATATGTCAGAAGATACGGTCTTTGCTGTTACTACACCCAAACGGTTCATTTCTGTCGGTTTTGCCAAACACAAATAGCATGATGAACTTGATCTGGCTTGAGACAAATACGTGCAGACTTTACCATCGATCATTGTCATCATTAGGTGATGATTCACCCTGTTTCTATTATTGCACTCTGTAGGAATGAGAGCCTTAATTTCTTCATCCATTTGTCGTTTGTGTTCGATGACTACTGCTTCGCTTTTCTTCACAAAAGTAAATTGAACTGGACGACAATACATTGCTGAGCATGGTTTTGGGTTCATCCACAAAGTATTGTCTCCATCAGTCAGTTTTAGTGGCACCAAGGAAGTCATGAAAATACTTGAATCGTCTTGATCGCTATCCATTTTCTGCTTGTATCGGCTTTGGTTTGACGCACCATCGAAACCCCATTTAGATATCAATTTTAAATCCTTATTTTGCACATCATCGTTAGGAAAACTTTGGAGGATTCTTTTGACCGTAATGTCGAGTAAAGCTTGAAGGGTTATTCTTGCCGATGAATCGGTCACTAACACTGATTGCTTCGGAGGATAGCATGCCAGCTTGGTTTGTTGCACTTTATAGTAGGATGGATAAATATCCTTTCTACCTTCCCGAATAGCTGACTCTCGTAAAGTGATGTATTGCCACTTTGATAATTTTAATGAAAGGAGTAATCCAAGTGCTTTTTCTGGTGTAAATAAGATAGTTTTCACCGGTTGCTTAAGCGTTTCCTTAATTTTAGAGGCTGCTTCAGGATGTTTCAGCATATATTCGATTACAGATGCGATATCCTCACAACCTTCTTCCTTAAAACGCGCTGCTGCTGTATGTGCCAATTCACTGGGATTGTCAGTTTTATGCTCATCAGATCTTCTCTTCTTCTGTTTGCTTCCCAGATCTTCGAATGGTTTTCGTGACCTCTTTGTCATTGTACCAATAGAGTATGATGTTGAGGGTTCTGGAGAGATTGATCTTGATCCCTCAGCAACAGTTGGTTCTTGAGCGACTAAATTTATACAACTTGGCCAATCGATAGTTGCTTGCAGCCAAATTTCGTATTATTTTCTAAAAGTATCAAGAATTTGGTGAGATTTTTGCCACCTTTGTGATGTAGCTCGTACAAATCTCCGACAAAATTCTTTTAGAGTCACTTGATCTTCAACGGAAAGACAAACGTCTAGGCGGGATATAACTTCACTAAACAATACCTCATGATCAAATGAAGTACTCTTACATTTTAGAAGAACGAATAGGTCTAAATTGGTATTTAAACTTTCCATTATAAAATTTCACAGTGATATGTTAGGGGTAACAAAGCTTAGAATAAACTAAATTATGATGCAAAATGTTAGCCCTTTTATATTTCAGTCCAACATTAGTTAACGACCTCATTAGACAGTTGTCGAAAATATTTCTTTATTACTTATACACCAAAACAAATCGTTTAATGTTAAAAAAAATTAATTAAAAATTCGATGATTTTTAAAAAAAAATCTGCAGCAGGTACCGTTATATGAAGTATGTCAAAAAATCACAAATAATTAGTCCTATAACCATCTCTGAGGATATTACGGTTTTCCTTGCAAGTTCAGAGATATTCAGATTTTTCATGCTAGCTCCATACATTTTTTTCGAAAAAACCTTATAATAAATTCATTTTTGTGCGGAGTTAGCTCAGATGACATTGTTATGTGTATAATAGCTAATAGAAGCCATATCCGTCAACAAAACGAAAATCTAGCAACTTTCATTTCTATGTCTATGGAGGTCGATTTTCAGCCCACAGTGCGGCGTCGGTAAGCAGAGCGTTGTGCACGCCACGTACGGCGTACCCTCAGTAGCAGTTAATGGCAGCGGCCGAGTTGGACGTATTTTGATAGTCGGAATATGCCCAAAATCATGGCGTTATCTAAATTATCCCTTCTTTGTTTTGAAAGCAGTATATTCTTAATATGAGGGAAGGTGTGCACGAACTGAATAAAAAAAACGAAATTTCTTCCTACAACCTTTTAATCACGTTTTTATATTTATGTTGAGGATGTTTTGACATGCATATAGGATAGGATTTAAAATTTCAATGTCATCCTCTTCCCCCCGGACCACGAAAGTGTATAGACGTGTGTATTTTTTTACCAGTTAATTCATAGAAATAATATATTTTTCCTCAAAAATTAGTATAATTAATTCCGTGAAGTACCAGGCGCACATATCTAGTGAGCAGGCTCGGAGTAAAGGTTAGAAAAGGATAACAAATAGCGGAGATAGACATAGTTGCATGTGTTGCAACGTCTACTGTCATTACGTCAAACGTCACTTCATATCTGTCAAACGTCACTTCATATCTGTCAACTGTCAACGAGACGTCTCGCTTCGGGTGCGTTCCAGAGAAAATTCAAAACGACAATTATAAGCCAAGGGCGAGAATTAAGTGAGATATATTATTATATTATATTCTTTTTCATCAACTATACGCATATTCTACACTAAATAATGCCTAAACTAAAGCGCACTCCACCTACTACGCCACAAATTGATGTACAAGGAAGCCATTCCTCACCTCTGAATAAATCTGCGTCAGAAACTAATATTAACCAAGCAGTGATAACACCGCCTAACTATGTATTCCAACGTAATAAGAGATGCCGAGAAGAAACATATTTTTGTGAACAATTGGAAGAGTTCAAAAAAGAAATAAAGGAGATGATCGCGATTTTTTCCACAAAACAGACAAATGAAATACGTAGTATTACTACTACCTTAAATGAAATACAGAAATCAAATATCAACATTGAAAATTCCATTACCTTTCTCACTGCTCAAAATGAGGACCTCAATAAAAAAATAGCTCAACTAGAAAACCAGAACAGAGAGGATAAGAAAAATATATCGATCTTGGAAAACAAAATAGAAGAGATTCAGATTGGAACACGGAAACCGAACTTTGTTATTAAGAACGTTCCTAAGCGGAGTAACGAGACTAAGGAGGACCTTTTAGACATGATAGCCTGTTTAGCTCGTAACTTGGAGTGTAACTTTTTGAAGTCTGATGTGAAGGACATTTACAGACTACGTGGGAAAAATAGCGAAGACCAAAATCAACCTATTGTTGTCGAAACAGGTTCCACCATCTTGAAAACCGAAGTCATAAAAAAGAGTAAGTCTTATAATAAAACTCATAAATATAAATTAACGTGTAAACAGCTGGGTTACTCTACGCATGAAAATACCCCGTTTTACGTGTCTGAGCACCTTACTGCCAAGGGCTCTCGTCTTCACTTCCTGGCCAGAGACCTAACTAAATCTGGAGCCTATAAATTTTGCTGGACGGCGTATGGAAAGGTCTATGTAAAGAAAGACGAGCAATCGCCAACCATAACAATTAGAAGTGAGGAGCAAGTACACAAACTAATCGAGAGTAATTGACTAGTATTAGTATATAGCTGCCAATTTGGCTGGATTTATGCTCCTATGTCAATCATTGTGTTTCCTATTGTAGATATAAGACAAACGATTCTCACTTTATATTGTCTACTGTCAAAATTCATAATTAATTATGTTAAATGTTTAACTCATTATATCATACCACAATTTGTAGAAATTGCAATTTACACATATTATAAAACATTCACTCTTTATATACACACAAACATACACTATACACACCGCACACTTATTAACATACACTCATGCACGTCTTCAAGAGAACGAATTTTAACACAGTATAATTGTGATCTGAATTTAGTCAAAAATACATACATCATATATAATAACACTGCTAGTAACAAATCTTATACGTATCAGGCTATGATGTCTAGAAACTTTATAACTAATAATAATGGATAGCACACTACAAACAGTGACGGAAATAGACGATATTGAAATTGCTCGCACTTATCAATGTAGTTGTACGGATTTACATAAGCATATTAACATAAATAAAAATGACATGACTATTATATCCCAAAATATAAGGAGTATTTACTCTAATTTTGATGACTTTACAGTCTTCCTAGCAGCTCAAAAATTTGAACCAGACATTTTAGTACTCACGGAATGTAGACTTGACTCTGTAAAACCTATCCCACAACTTAATAAATACCATTGCTTTGCGACTAATCGTAAACTAAACCAAAATGATGGCGTTGTGATCTATGTAAGAAATTCTTTAAAGGCTAAAGTTAGAGAAATAAGCTTGTCGCAAGCTTCGTGCCTCCAACTGGAGACACTGGATAATATCGTGCTATGTATTTACCGGTCACCGTCTAACACAAATGCTGACAGCTTCATTGATTCTCTCAACTCACACCTTAATACATTAAAATCACATCAAAATGTCATCATAGCTGGGGATATTAACATCAACCTCATACCTAGGGACAATGACACAACTTACGTATATAATAATAGAGCTAACTATTTAAATATGTTATCACTGTACGGTATCCTTCCAGGACATGGACTTCCTACACGTGAAGCAAACTGTTTGGATCATTTTATGATTAAAATAAACAGAAAGAAATCATTGGCATGTATCGCTATTCTCCACACCACTATAACAGACCATTACACAACATTTTTATGCTTATCTAAAATAAAAACTAAGCCAATTATAAATAAAACCACTACAACTATTGATTTCGATAAAGCTCTAAAATATCTAAAAGATAATAAAATAACGGATCTACTATTCTGTGACGATCCTGACCAATTAACCCAACTACTACTAAGTAAACTAATACAATCTTTACAGCTAAGCACTACTACTAAAACTATCCCTAATAGCAAGCGTACAATCAAGCCGTGGATTACTACTGGTATTTTAAGATGTATTAAAAATCGAAATAAACTACAGCTAAAAATCAGAAATGATCCATTTAATGAAATACTAAAAGTAACCTATCGCCGATACCGTAATCATTGTAATAATTTGATCAAAAAATTAAAAAGAAAATATGAACGAGAGCTTCTAGGTAAATCAATCACTAATAATAAATTACTATGGAAAAACATTAAATTAATAACCTACACTAATAATTCCAAAAGCCCGAACACTGAATTACTGAATATCAAATCAAGTCCCTCCGACTCTGTTAACTTTGTAAATCATTATTTCACAAACATTGGCAAAGACTTAGCAAAAAAAATTCAAAATACATTAAATCATACTGGTACATCCAAATCCCTAAAAACACAAGTTAACTCATTTGCTCTTTTTGACACCGACAATGACGAAGTGAACGCGATATTAACGAGCCTTAAAACTGATAGTGCACCCGGATGGGATAATATATCTACAAAGTTTTTGAAACACATTGGCAAGGAAGTTGTCCCCGTCGTAACGCATCTGGCTAATCTTTGTTTTACAAATGGTATTTTTCCAGAGCCACTTAAAAAGTCAGTCATCATCCCAGTTTACAAGGGCGGGGACAGAGACGATGTCAACAACTACAGACCAATATCCATCCTGCCAGCTATATCAAAAATAATAGAAAAGCTGATAAATATTAGACTTATAAAATACTTTGATAAATACAAAACTTTAAGTAACACACAGTTTGGCTTTAGGCATGGCATGTCGACTGAGGACGCTATAACTGCTCTTACTTCTTTGGTAGCTGACAGCATGGATAAGGGAGATAAATGTATATCCGTATTCCTAGATCTAAAAAAAGCATTTGACACCGTCTCTGTTCCCATCCTGATTGATAAATTGGAAGCTTCAGGGGTAAGAGGAGTCCCGTTGAAACTGTTTCGCAGCTACCTGTCTAGCAGAAAGCAAAGAGTTAAAGTCGGAGACTACTTAAGTGATGAAACTAATGTCACTTTTGGAGTCCCTCAAGGCAGCGTTCTTGGCCCTACGCTATTTCTCCTTTACATCAATGACCTCGGTGTCGTTGGAATAGATAATGCAAAAGTGTTTTCCTATGCTGATGACACTGCGATTGTTTTTACCGGAAACTCCTGGAGTAAAGTTGCTCTTCTGGCTGAGGCAGGTATGACTCAAGTGGCTAATTGGCTTCAAAATAATCTTTTATCCCTGAACATAGCAAAAACCAACTACATTTGTTTTTCTATTTCAAATCGCACACAACCAAAACCAGATTTTAATATAAAAGTTCACACATGCGTTGATTCCTCTAAATGCCGATGTCCATCAATAGTAAGAGTAACAGAAACAAAATATCTTGGAGTGGTTGTTGACCAAAGATTATCGTGGTACCCTCATCTAGACCAAGTAAATATCAGGATTAGAAAACTGTGCGGGATGTTCAGGACGTTGAGACATATTGTACCAAGAAATGTCCCTAATAAAAAGGACAAATCGAGAAACCTTCTAAATGAAATATATATTTCCTTGGTACAGTCTGTTTTGGCCTATTGCATCCCTGTATGGGGAGGGGCAGCGAAAACTAAATTTATAGACCTGGAGCGAGGACAAAGGGCTTTAATAAAAATTATGTATTTTAGAAATTTTAGATACTCTACACAATATCTTTATCAAGACAGTGAGTTACTGTCGGTAAGAAAATTATATATAGTCAAAATAGTTTTGAAGATGCATAAATTACTACCATATAAACCTAATTCAATCGTGAAAAGAAGAAAATATAAAGTTGCTGAAGTCCCTCATACAAAAACTAAATTTGCAAGTAGACAGTTCCAAAGACGTTCAGCACACCTGTACAATAAACTTAATAAACTAACTAACATACATAAAGAAAAATTACGGGATTGTAAAGAAATATTGTGTAACATATTGAAATCACTCACCTACGAAGAAACGGAGGCGTTGCTGGAATAATAATATTTGGCAAGATCACACTTTACACTCAGATAAACGTTTACGTACAGTACTTGACACTCAAACACTTACGTGCATTCTATACACATACACATACATGCAAACTCACACATTTGCACACACACATACACACACACTCATACACACACACTCATACACACATATATACACACATTTTATTTTTTATTTTATATTTTTAAAAATGTTTAAACTTGTAAGGTTTATTGTTCTAGATATAATATTAACGTTATGGAAGAGCGGTGTCTCCCAATACAGGCTGTTTATGCTTAACGGGAGGCTCCAATCACAATCATTATGTAAACTATACTAAGAACTAATAAATATTTTTTCATTTTTCATTTTTCATTTCATTCTAGTGGGATTAATTCGACCTGCAGCCAAGTCTCATCTCTAATAATTTGTATTAGTTCAAACTTGTATACTCGTACCTTTTTTTAAAGTGGTCTTTTTTTAGCTAACAACTTATATTCATACGGATTTACGTCATTATTAATACAATAGCAAAAGCGTAACAACACGTACATTACGTACTCATATACATATACCATTCAGGAGAATTGAGCAGAGATTTAATCATACAGGGCACACAGCGTTCAAAGGCATAGAATTTTACAAATATTTTTTACTAGTCGACAGCTCTTCTGACTCTGTCTAATTGGTTAGTGACGTCACAGCGTAAACTATGTCTCCGGTAGGCAGTGCGGCGAGCTTAGTTGGGTCTGCTAAAGGGGCTTCAAAAATAACTTACTTATAATATGTGCTTGAAACTCCACCTAAGATTTCGGGCAAATAGGTATAGACATAATATTATAATATCATAACATGACATAGATGTGTCATTATTTTATTTACGACGTTATCTTTGTAACGATATAACATTATGCGTAGTGAATCACATTATCGCCAACTGCAATTATTGTTTCTCTCATGCCGGAAGGGAAACAACTGAATAGATTGTCGTGATATTTATGGTGCAGATAGACTTGAACATTCACATGTAACATAACCTTCGCTGTTTTTAAATTGTCGAACTGAACAACGAATAGAGCTAAGCATAGGGTCAAACATCGCTACGAATATTTTCACAATCATTCTAGCGAACGATGTAATTTTGAAGCAAATGTCCTTTCGCTAGAATGCTCGCTAAAACGCTCGCTAGAACGCTTGCTAAAATGCTCCTGTTTATTTCAATATCAAACTGCCTTGATTGCGCAGCAATTGTGAATACATCTGCTATGTACGGGATCTTGGGTTTGGGTTTAACTCCTGGGTATGTCAAAGTGTTATTGCGTTTTTCTGTCGAGGAATTCACAGCACCGAGCATAAATTTGTTCACGATAGGCGGCAATAGGCTCATTGCTATTATGTGGTATCAAAAGACATACCTTGCGGAAGGTGGTACTACTCTTCGAAATATACATACATCTATCTATATACATACATCATGTATAATATAATATCAGCTCTGTATTAAAATGTCCCACTGCTGGACACGGGCCTCTTCTCAGTGGTATTAGGGTTAGGCCATAGTCCACCACGCTGGCCCAGTGTGGGTTGGCAGACTTCACATATCTTCGAGAATATTATGGACAACTCTCAGACATGCAGGTTTCCTCAAGAACTTTTCCATCGCCGTTAAAGCGAGCGATAATTAACTATTTAAACTGCACATAACTTCACTTCACACACTTCAGTCTGAGATATGTGCCTTAGGATTGAATTCGATAGCTATGCGTGGCACCAACGCAACGGTCACCCACTAGGCTATCGCTGCATCTTCAAGATATAGTGAAGTGTTATATAAATTAAAGACAAGGTACTTTACGTTTCTACTACAACCGAACTCAAATATGAGTTTAACATATCTATGTATTACAATGTTTGAAATGTTATTGGTTAAAGTCACGGAACCTAATAAATAAGGCTTTTAATAGCTTTGAAGGCCCCGAAATAAAATGTATTTAAGTCAAAGCATCTTGACATTGAAGTTCCTATGAGATAGTGATGAGATAATACGGGTTGGGAATAATATAGGTAAGATCGTTAAACTTCTGTATAAAAACGCCACTTAACCTTATCTCATAAAGCCTTCTACCGTTCAAACTTGGGACTAAAGTTATATGAGATTGTGTCCCTTGTCAATTTAATGACTCTTATCGAACATCGAACGGACAGATTATTGCTTTAGCTAGAATGTCTATATTATTAAACAGTTGATGTCGATATAAAGTGTTTGGCTTATATTATTGCAAGAAACGCATTTGGTTGCTTTAATAGAGCTGTGCCTCGTTCGACCTGCGGTGTGTTTGCTTGCAATCGTGAGTGATCTTGCAAATGTTTAATCTAGTAATGTTATTACTAATTATAATGGACACAACGGTTATAAAATAAAAAGCTGTGACTATGTAACAGAACTTTTATTGTCGTAATCAATATGTTTGGCTGTGCCGGCGTTCGAACACCGGAGCGCGGACATAATGTTGTTCTTACTGTTAATATGCCTTCGACAAGTTTAGTAAACAAAAGCATACGGAACTTTGGCCACGTAGCATCACATGCTGTCTCTAGCAACCTTCTTTAGGAGGTCAATCTTAAGCAGTGGCGTAGCGTGGGTATCAGCCGCCCGTGGCGGCAGAAAATTTGTTCGCCTCCTTAGTTAGGTGTTTCAATTTAAACGGCTATAATATATTATAGTAATTCTAAAGAACTTTTCGGCACGAACAGTCAACATGATTGTGTATTATATGCATTCCTCTCGTTCGTCATGAAATGGTTCAAATATTTGAAAGATACTATTATTATATATTGTGAAATTTTGTCGCCCCCTAAAAGTGCCGCCCGGGCCAGGCCGCCCCTGCCACTGATCTTAAGGTCAGTTCTATAGTTGTATACAATAATATAGTAGCCGTCATCTCTGCTACGTCTTATTTTATATAAAAGCGGTAAGTATTTTTGTTAAATGATATTTTTGTGACTACATCCTCAGCTACTTATGTCTTTGGTAGAAGCAAATATTTCTCTATTTTGTTTCACGTTCCCTAGAAAGCCTAAGTAATAGTGTTATTTGTATAACAATAACGGCGCAGAGTAGACCAAAGATAGAAAGTAAATGCTGATACTATTTTATGAATGCTTCGATTTCTGGGTATGTACTAATAATAATTACAGACATAAGGTGAGTGTGACTAATAGAATAATGTAACAAAATTCTAGCAAACAATTTTGACGGCTACGAAGTCAATAGGACGAAATAAGGAGAGACAAAATATATAACAGATTAAATCGTCTAGCATAAAGGAACGATGACGCAGCAAAATACATTCAAGTGTATAAAATGGAAATCTCTAGTCTCTTCTCACATTCCCGTGTAACAAGAATGGATGTCTTACGTCAAAACTCATAAATATGGAGATTTTACAGCCAATGCAGTTTGTTTTATCCAACGTATGTCGGTTGAATACTATATGACATTATAGGTATTTCGTTAGCGTAATGGCATAACGTTAGAGCTACCGTTAGTAATAGTGTGGTTCAAATTGTTTGTGGCAATTAGAAGTAAAAGAAAACAAAAATGTTAGGTACATTTATTTGTTATATATTAAAGTTGTTCGACAGCAGTCCTGCTGCTAGCAGAGACAGCTGTCAAACAACATTTATATTGGTCATTTATATAGTATCAAGCAAATTATGTATTATTATGTATCCCAAAATGTATACTGGTATACAGGGTATTTATTATATATGTTAGTACCTACTACGCATCTGTATTTTAGTAGCGCTACTTGGTGACTGAACCTGGCAAGTACAGTAACGTTCCTCGGTTTTATTTTTATCATAATTATTGTGGTATTCCGACCACTTTTTCAAGAGTAAAATATTCGCAATCCTCATGACGTTACACAATCGCGAATGCAAATGGCTCAAGGCACACGACATCCTCGTCAACTGTTTGCAAGTCTTTCCGTTTTTTATTCTTTAATACAAGTTTTCTCCATTTGTAAAAAAAAGAACCCTAATGTAAAAATAAAGCTTTCCATTCCGTATCTAAGTTACAAGATATAAAAAGAATTTAAATACTCTTTCCATATAATTTTGAATTTTGATATTTATATAAATTACAAGATATATTATTTATATAATTAGTGGAACTACTTATTTTTAAGGGTATATTGACCCTAGAAAAATCGGAAATGCAAAGGTCTACGTAATTTAAAATGTATGAAATAACTTTGTGGGATTGAAACCCGACTATGTGTGTTTAAGGCGAATAAAATCGTGCTAAAACAGGCATACATGACGTAAATATAATACGCAAAGAAGCAAAATGCTTTTCATTCAAATTTGGAGCAACAATAACACACTAAATGATAGTAAGGTATTTTGTATTTTCTATCTTGCGGGGATCGAATCTATACACTAGGCATATTGGCAGTAGCGAGTAGATAACTTAGGACAAGACTAACGTTATTTCGATCGAGCAAGAAGGGTAATTTTTACGCGTAATTTCCATTCATATTAAATTTGTACACATTTTGCTTTGTCGTGTTGCACAAACTAGATTTTTATATGAAACCGGATGCATAGTAAATTTTGCGACGCTAAAACACAACTCATATCTCAGAAAATTGCGCTCCTTTGACTTTACTATTACGTTCAGGATGCCAGCGTTCTGGAATATTACCCTATTGAGCGGCAGCACACGCCGGCGCGGCGGCTAGGCATGATAGATTTTCAATTATCTCTGGCACTCCAAAGATTAACAGGTTAATGCTTTAGTTAAGCTCATACAGTTTTAGTTAGCATAAGCCAATCTCTTCTTATACGTTGTGGTGTACATAGTATCTACTTTATGGTCTCCACCATAGCTTATTTCAAGACATGTTTCTAGATATTATGTTTAACGCGCTGTATAGTCGAAGCTCAGATCTGGACGGATATAACTGAAGAAATTAAAGCCGTTGTATGAACCGACCGCGGTTCATTTCATGTGTTATTATTGAGTTCATAAGTCAAATGTCACATGCATGCTGGTACTTGAGATATGTAATATGTATACAATATACATATATAATATGTTACTAATAGAGATAATAGTCCGTCTAGATGCTGGATCAACTTGGCTTATGTAATGCGAAATAATCAGTAGGCGAAGTAATTAAAAATATTTTCCTTTGTTTTGTCTGATGTAACTATTTACATATCGCTTAATTCGGCGAGACGGTCTCAGTGGCGAGTGGGTATAGGGTATATTTATATTGAACTACCTATTCTCTGCGACTTTGCTCCCAATTTGTATGCTTTACAGATAGGCTATTTTTAGGTTTAGTGGTAACCATTTTTTTTTTTAGTATCTCCCAGAGGTTAAATCCGCCCCTGAGAGGAGTTTATTGCGACATAGTGCGCGAAATTTTTGCTATTTGATACAGAAACGGAGAGATATTTTAAAAGACATTTTTATTATAAAGAGTGACAATAAAAACGGATGTAGTCGGTGTAATTGCTTGTGTGTGTGTGTGTGTGTGTGTATGTGTGTGTATATGTGTGTGTGTGTGTGTGCGTTGCATGTGTGTAGTTATGTATTGTTGAAAGTTTTAAGTGTGTCTACTATGTGCGTTAGGTGTGTCATAAAGGTGTCGGTGGCAGTAACATCTGTGAGTATGGAGTCGGGGTCATAAGGTGTAATCTGCTTGAAGTGGCAGTATTGTTCATGGTGTAGCCGTGTAAGTGTGTATTTAGGGCATTGTGTCAAAAGGTGTAAGAATGTTTGGGTGGTATTGTTGTCACAGGGGCATGTGTCGTTATCAATTATGTGAAAGCGGTGTAAATACTGTTTGTGATATCCGTGTCCAGTGAGTAGCTGTGTAAGTGCGAATGTGTGCCCTGTGGTGCTAATGAGTTTGTGTAGATGTGTGAGTGTGGGGCACCAAGTTTTAATGATAACGCCCTTAGTGTTGTTGATATATGCCTCCGCGGCGAGAGTGGAGCTTTTCTGTTTGGCTAGGCGTTTGACATAGCTCAATGGGACGTGTGAGAACGTGAGAGGTATGTCTTTGGTTGCAGCTTCTTTAGCAGCGATATCTGCTAGTTCATTTCCATACATATTTGTGTGTGTCTTGACCCAGACAAATGTGATGTGTATATGAGTAAAGTGTAAAAAATTGTGGATGTTAGTGGTTATTTGATGAGTACTGTTGATGTTTTGAATGTCTTCCAAGGCAGACATTGAGTCGGACATGATGACGGCCGCCGCAATGGGAGGGGTTTGCGTGGCGGCCCAGATGCATGCCTGATTGATTGCGACGAGCTCGGCTTGGAACACAGTACATGATGGGTGTAGTCTGTGATGCTCGGTTATGGTTGTGTTTTGTGGGGTGTGTACAATGAAGGCGGCTCCCACCTGACCGTCGTGTTTGCTTCCATCAGTGTAAATGTGATGTGCGTGTAAATGGTTTATGAGTAGGTTATCGAGGCTGTCCTGTGTGTCTGTTGAGCGGTATTGATGTGGAATGCGGTGTGCAGGGTGTAGTAGGAGTGCAGGCTGTGTAGGTCGGTCGAGTGATGTGTTGTCGGGGAGGTGATCGGTGGAGCCGGTGATACGAGCCAGTTCCGCGGTGGCGCACTCTTTTACTTTAATGTCAAGTGGGGTGAGTGTTGATATAGCGATTGTATTGATGGTGTTAACTGTGCGGAACCCTTTAATTATTTTGAGGGCGAAACCTCTTTTTAGGGATAATAGTTTTTTTCTGTTGGTGCCATAATTGAGTGCACCTTGCCAAACACTGGCTGCATAACAAACGATGGGTTCGATCACTCCCCTGTAAAGTGTGTGTATGTTCTCGGAGTGTATTCCCCAAGTGGGACGAACGAATTTGGTGAGTTTGTTGTGTAGTGCGCGTGCTTTGGTAGTGATATGGTCGACGTGTTGTGTGAAGTGTAGATTGTCGTCGATGATGACGCCCAGAACCCTGGCAGTACGGCTAAATGGGATGTGAACGTTATTCATGCAGATGTTGAGTAGACGTGTTTTGTTTGTGAACGCTAGTGCTACCGTTTTTTCCGGGGCGAACGTTAATTTGGCAGAGTTACCCCATTCGAGAATGGTTTGTAAGCTGGCGTTAATGTTGTGTTAAAGTGTAGTAAGTTTCCTGTGTGATGCAACCAGGGTGATGTCATCAGCAAAGGCCCGCAGGTGGCAGCCCTCTGGTAGGCACCCTCCTCCGGTTGAGTCGCCAGACATGTCTAGTAACTCGTCTAGGATCAGGTTCCAAAAGGTGGGTCCGCATACAGAGCCCTGGATGCAACCCCTGGTAAGCGTTTTTGTTGTTGTGGCGTCGGTGTAGTGTATGGTGGCTGTGCGGTGTGTGAAGTAATTCTGGATTATAGAGTAAATGTTTTTAGGGCATTTAGTGTGGTGCAGGCGTGCGAGGATGGAGGGCCACCAGGCGTTGTCGAATGCTGCCTTTATATCTAAAGATATCATGGCGACATGTAGTCCTTTTTTCTTTTGTTGAGTGATCGAATGAGTGATATCATGAAGTGCATGTACGGTGGATATTTGTTGTTTAAAGCCGAACTGCCTGGTGTTCGAAGTGTGTGTAATGTTGAGGTAATGCGTTAGCCGCTGTGTAATGAGTTTTTCGAGTGTTTTGCCCAATATGGGTATAAGCCCAATCGGCCGGTATGAGGAGAGTTTAGAGTGCTCGGCTTTGTTGGGTTTAGGTACGATTTTTACAATAGCGTGTTTCCAGGACTTCGGGAAGATGGATGATGTTAAACAGCGATTCATTAGGTTAGTGATTATGTGAGGGAGGGAGAGGGTGAAGTGGTAAATTA
Organism: Catocala fraxini; assembly: GCA_930367265.1. Lineage (NCBI taxonomy): Eukaryota > Metazoa > Arthropoda > Insecta > Lepidoptera > Erebidae > Catocala > Catocala fraxini. Next base: position 17,084,895 of record OV884024.1, read on the forward strand.
TGTCTGAAGTGAGATGGTCCGCGCCAGGGGATTTTTTCGGGTTCATAGATTTTAATATGTTCGGTATTTCATGTTGTGTAAATAGGGGTTCATCAGTAGTGTCGGGTGGGTGAAGTGTGCGGTTGCGTAAGGAATGTTGTAAGAGTGTGTCAGGTGTATCATTAGGGAAGAATATGTCGAGAAATGCAGTGGCTGTTTGGTGTGTAGATGTTGTGTATATACCAGATGATGTCTCGATGGTTAAGGGTGGTTGAGTGGGGGGGCCCGTTTATATGTATTATGGTAACCATTGTAAACACGGCGTTTTGAGACTTATGAAATCCAAAAGTTAAATTTTCTTTCTTACTTACATACATCGAATCTACTCAAAAATAGGTATAAATATAGTAAGAAATGAAAAATATTGCCATGTGGCATTAAGGTAGCTCGAAAACTATCATTAAGATAGTTTTCGACCGTTTTCGTTATCTTAATGCCAAATTACATCAGCATCGTCTGAGCGATTTAACCACATTGTCAGACCACTTCGAATTCAGTTTTTATCCGTTGCATCGCTCCCCTAGTTTCGAGAAAAGTTAAAAAAGTTAAAAGTTAAAGTTAAACCGTGAAAATACCAAAAGAACCGAGCATTTTTCGTAAAATTTTCAACCACATACGTCTACTTTAAATATTAGCTTAATTAATTAATTACCTACTTAGCTATGATCAGTAGAATGTTTTTGCATGAAGATATTTAAGGGTATTGATATATACCCTAACTAAACTGGTTGAAATAGTCCTGAACCAAACTATTGAGATTAGTCATTATGATTTTAATTAGGTTACATTTACCTACATACCTTTGAACAGGCCACTGATCTGTAATAAGACTATAACAAATTGACCAGAAGTTATCAGTCTATAGGGAAACACTTAATCATTGCCAGATATACTATCATAATATATTAAATATGAACGATCAGCTGCTTGGCCGTTGACAACCGAACGCAAACCGAAACGATCATTGGGCGCGAAGCAATCGCGGCCGCGTGCGATTAAATGATGTGCGTTTTATTGTTGCGAACATAGACTGCGATTAGCTGTCAGTGAACGTCATTGCTGCCAATTGCAAATGTATCCGTTTGTGTTTTTGCTCCATTAAAGCGACACTATCAAAAATTGCATTAAAACAGAACTCTCAATATCCATTTTACTCGTAGCTTTTAAAACTAAAGTAACTCGAATATTTTTAGCACTGTACCGTATCGTACTGTGAAAAATAATCCTTGCTTTCATTGTCTCATCTGCATTTCCATCATATTTCATTAACTTCATTGGAAACCATTTAACTCTTCACCTACCATTGATAACCATGTTTTCAATTTATACGAATATAAACACAAACGTTATATTGTCGGATTTATTTATTTCTCACTGTTGGTTTTTCAATCAAATAAAATCAAATTGCGTGTTATTTTAGTAACAAGTATCCTCTTAGCTACATCAGCGAGCAATATTAATCACGAATATGGACCCTGGTCCATATAAGCAATTAATATTGCTAGCCCTCATATCACAAGGGACGCACGGTGCCTTTTTGCTGTTATTGCTTTCGATATGAGCCGAGTAATCGTGGTTTAGCCGCGATCCATCCCATGGAACTCGTTACTTATGACCCTCACTATTAATAAGCAAAAAATACTTCAATCCGTTTCACGGTATGCTGTGTGGAAAACGGACAAACCAACAAATACACGTTTGCCTTTATAATGTTAAATTAATAATCGAATTATATTTATAATAGATACTAATAAGTAATAAGTTATTACTATTGTTTTTTTTATATTGTAATAGGCTTGCGTTTGACCGCCATCTCACCTGATCTTAAGTGAAGATGAGTCGACGATGGAGTACGCTTACCTAGAAGATACCTATTCACTCGCGACTTGAAGACCCTCAGATTGTACTCATCAGGAAACACAGACTTAGGTAGCGAATTCCACTCCTTAGTGGTACGCATTATAAAAGTGGAAGTAAAGCGCTTCGTGCGTAAGGAGCTCCACATACCAAACGCGGTACGGTTAGAAACCGCGCTATAATTATTTGAAGTTATTAAAATGGCTGCGTCGTTGGTTTAGTGATGTAAACGTCACATAAGACATCTGATTGTCAATTTTAGTTGTCTAGTCAGTGTTGTTGAGTTTTCCTCTTAGGTAATACTCAGTAACAGCATCGGTTGTGGTCAGAGAGTTTGATGTGTGCTACTCAAATATTATCTAAGAAGGGAATCGAATTTCAAGACGAACAGGCGAGTAATTACGGTTAGTTACATAGTTACAGGTACATTTCCTGTAGTGTTTATTTAATTTTAATATTTTAAAAATAGCTTTGTCTATATCCTGTATGTGAAAGTGGCTTTCTATTTATTTAACACCAAGAATAATATCAGTACCTCTAAAAACAAAACAATAAACCAAAAATATTTGTTCTCATTGAAATTTGCAGAAAACAGACACGCCTGGGTCGTAGAGGCATTGAACTTAACCATGTTGGCATCACCTCAATCAGAGACTGCCTTCAAGGATAAGCTCATACGCTCGATCATAGCTTCCTTGAGCAACTGTATCTGTGCTCTGCGGACGGAAGTTTGCTGATAAGGCTATTATGCCAGACCCTGTTAAAGACCTTTGAGATATCAAGCGAAACAGCCAATGCTTCGCAGTTTTTCTCGGTGGCCTAGCTCCATAAATGCGTTGCATACACTAGAAGGTCTCCAGTGGATCGGTTTCGGTGAAACCCGTATTGCCGGTCACTAAGCAGACTTTATTTGATTCTAGGTATGTCAGGAGTCGGTTGTTTAGTATACGTTCATACTCTTACAGAGTATGGAGGTAACTGATATGGGTCTGTAGTTCGCAGGGTCGGCACGACTGCCTTTTTTGGCACGGGCTGCACATTAGCAAGCTTCCAAGATTTCGGCACTTGTCCTATTGCCAGGGAGAGGCGATACAGGCGTGTCAGCATGGGTGACAACTCAGGTGTCTTCAATACTATGGCTAGAATACCATCAGGACCTTGCCTTCACGTCAAGATTCTGCAGCGTTTTACGGACCGCGGTCTGACGTATGCGTATATCCGACATGAGGGTCTCGCAATCTGGTAGACACGGCGGTGTCACGCTTGCAGTTTCCAGACGCGAAGATTCTTCGAAGATAGAACAGAATAAATTTGCCTTATCCTCAACAGTGTGAGCCAGAGATCCATTAGGTTTCAGCAATGGTGGCAGTGAAGGGCGGCAGAAATTCAATTCGACTGATTTTGCCAGGGACCAAAACGCTTTACTACCCGCAGGGTAAGAACCTAATTCGTCCCCTACACGGCGTATGTGGTCAAATCGAGTTATCCGTAGAGTTCTCTTGCAGGACTTGGCCGCTTTTTTAAGGGCTCGCTTCTTGTCTGGTAAATCCTTAGCCTTACTATTTCGAGCGATAACCCAAGCAAGGTAAGCTTTATGCTTTAGCGCTTTAGCGCGTCCACATTCAGTTTAAACCAGAGCTGTGCTTTGCTGTGCAGTGTATGCAAGCATTCTGACGTGTTCAGGTCAGAGAATGGAATAAAATACTCCATTGCCTGTCGTAACACATCAGTGATAGCATCGGCGCACGCTGTAGGATAACCCGAAGAGAAGCAAGTAGGCTGCCAAGGATAAGATGCTAAAAATGACCGCATCTCATCCCAGTCTGGCGACTTGTATCGCCAGACCCGCCGAAAGCTACTGGAGCTGTGAACGGGTGGAGAGTAGACTGATACAGTTTTCACCAGACAGTGGTCGGAACTACCTAAAAGTACAGTCACCGACACGGAGTAATGATCTGGGTCAGTTGTCAGCAGAAGGTCCAAGCAGTTGAGTCTTTGACCGTCTACATCTGGAACCCTCTTTGCCTCTTGGACCATTTGGGTGAGGTTTAACGCTAAAGCGAGCTTGCGCGTTTCTCTCCCAGCATAGTCAGTGCACTGGTACGGGAAAAGCTACTCCTGGTGGTGGGCATTGAACTCCCCCAGTAGCACTAGTTGGGCAGTCGGGAACCTTTGCTGAGTGGTATCCGCCGCCTCACTTTAGTACTCTGTGAGCCTGGTTGTCTCCTGATCTCCGCTGTGCGACTTGTAGACACAGGCGTAGAGAATCTTCCCTAGTCCTGTGTCCACAAGAACCCATAAGACGGGAAAAGTGGGGTCTTCAAGGCATCGGAGACTCCGATAGTATATGTCATCACGTACGTACACGCATACGCCCGCACAGTACTTAAATCTGTGCTCCAGGGAGAACCCTGGGTATGACAGGTATCCAACGTCCGACGGACATGCTATCTGCGTCTCCGAGAGGAATAAGAGAGCTGGTTTTTTAGTCTCCAGATGATGGTGGACTGCTACGAGATTGGAGTGCAGATCTCGGATGTTGGCGAGGTGCACTTTGTGTGAGAAGGAGTGCAACCGCTGTTTAACGCATCTCTTATTATTTTTTGCCATTACGATGTTGGAGGAATGAATACGTAAGAGGACGCTAGTGGAATGAGGCCTTACGCAGCTTTATCTCAGCCATGTGTCATCTCCGCCACAACTTTGGAACATTAGCCCGAGACCGCTGGGTCAACCGTGCCCCCCTGAGCTTATCCATAGGACCCTCTCATCCGGTCGCCAAACGGCGCTATGGCGTAAGCCCGGAATTTTTCGACAGTTAGTGGGGCAGCCTTTCACAAGTGGCTTGCTTATAAGTAGGTACCAAGTTAATTGCATTATCTGAGAAATATATTGCTGGCCACGCGATAAAAAAGAAAGAAGTATCTACTGCAGTGCAATGCAACTACAAAACTGTCAAATGTTTGCGTCAGTTCTCTTTACCCCGTGCAAGTAAATCCATTTTCGATTGCGACTACATCACGGCATACATAAGGCCTGGAGAAGATATAATCTAAGATTTTATACCTCTCGGTTGTTAGCGCTTAAAGATATTATTAGCTGTATATTTTTACAAGATTTTGTCCTGCTGTTGTAGCGTGCGCTAAGTAAACATTAATAGAAGTGATGGCAATTAGTACCAAGGATAATAAAATCCACTTGAAGCTGTCAGAATTTAAATATGAGGATAAAAACACTTTTCTATAGAAATAAATTATTCAATGAGATTATAATTAAATGGTGACGGTGAAATAGATAAAAAAGAAGGGTTAAATTTCACGGCCACTTCGTTTTCCTTTTTCACAAATATGAATAAATACTAAAAATCTTTGTTACACAACCTACATCAAAATAAATAACTCCAATATCAAATATTTAATTAATGACTAATGGATGATTCGTGGATGCCGCCAGGATTACTTTCAGCATGCATCTGCATCTACACATTATACTATTAACTGATAAAAAATATAAAATAATACATACATATTATGTTGATGAATGTTATGTCAAAATCAAACCGCGCAGGTATTTGATTAAATATATGTCGCACAAAACAAATTATATTTTCTATGTATTTTCTTTTTTGACAGGGGAGTACAAATGCACCCCTTACACACTGTTGTCGGCTCCCATGTATAAATTAAATAAGGAACGTTAAATATGAGAAGGTTTGCAAACCTGGATTGCGGCATTATGCAGATTCGAAATAAAAAATAATAATAATTATCAATCCAGATATTACCACTGGGCAAGGATTTTAGCAAGAGAGGAATTATTGAGAGGAAATCTGCATGCCTGCGAGTTCTTCATAATGTTCTCGAAAATACGTAAACTCTGATAACCCACGCTTAACCCGGTCTTGTAAGCCCAACAAAGGCCATACTGATAATAAACAAGTCTGGTTTCAATTATCAATGATGTATATTTTATGTATTGGTCAACTAAAACTTAAACTTACAATGCTTCTTGGAATTGACATTGCTCTACAATATGTACAAGTACCACGAATCATACAGATTAATGCAGAAAAGCTACAACAAACTATTGAAAAAGTATGCAAATCTCTATCATACTGTTTACGATAATATAATCTGATCACGAATCACATCATTTATTTATAATATACCTATATAAAACTTCTGAAAACATTATTTTAAAAGCTGATTCTCAAGCAATACAATACGTGACATTAAATAAGTGTTAGATAAAATGTGGAATGGGATTTCAATAAAACGTTTTGACTTTTTATTTCAAATAAATAATAACATAATAATAATAATATACACAAATTATTACAAGAAATATAAACTAAAGGGAAAAAAAAAGGAATGGGATTAAATGCATAAGTATTTACTTATGCATTTAATCCCATTCCTTTTTTTCTATTCATTCTATACTGTACTCATATTTATGAGTACTAAAAAATGTAAGTGCTTGCTGTTTGATTGCTGTGAGATTAGGAGCTTTCGCTTACTATTTTAATTCTATTATAATATTGATATATTTTTACTGTATATTGTACTCATATCTACTTGTAAGTATAGATACAGCAATTTTAATGTCACCGGTCGCACATCAACCAACATCTTAATGTGTGTGTGTGTGTAAGATATATTTAATTCAATAATAAAGAATATATTTATATATATTTAAGTGCTTTATTATATCACAAGACCTGTCTGTAAGATTAGCAGCTTGCTTGAGTGATTGTTTAGATATTTGTATATTGTGTTGATAAGGTTTATTGATCACAATATAATAATGTACAGAAGTGTTCAAATAATAACGTTGTCTCTGTGAAACAATAACCTAGCGAGTCTACGAAATATAGCATTGTTTAATCGAACTATAATTGAAGAAGTACACTATACAAACCTTATATTATTTGTTTGTGCAATTTTGCGTATTTTCTTTCCTTAGCAAATCCTTAACAAATAAATAAATCGCGCGCGATGGTATCAGAGGCCGTATATACGTATATACGCGTATAAGCGAACCATCGCTTAGGTAGGTATATACCACCACCAGGTCTATCGCTTATATTTTATTGTAACCTTACTACATGAGAACACGAGGCAGAGCTGTTTTGCTGTGCATAGTTCTGTTTTGTTCTATCATAATTATTATTTGTAGATACTGGTGAAGTCCGGAGGCAGTAGTGAAGGAAGGGTCAAGAAAGACGATTAGAAAGACCATTTAATTAGAAAATGTTGTTTGATTAACATTGTTTTCAATACTACGCTGTTACGCATTAAGTCTTACTTAATCCGTAATGTTATGTAGGTTTGAACACTATGAATGCAGAGGTCTGTGACGCAGTGGTACGTGGTAGTAGTACGCTTTCCAGCCTTAACAATTCCACCGACCATAATTAAATTTCGCATATTCGTTGTCAGAAGCACAGAAAAGGACATAGGCTTTCATCCTTTCATCCAGAAAAGGTACTGTGACCGAAGGATAAAAATTACATGACCTACATTTACACGAGCGAAGCCACGAGGTAAATCTAGTATACTAATATTGCCGAATTCATGCTCAAAGATTGAAATATCTGTTAACAGAAAGACAATAGCTGAAAAAGACAATTGGATGTCAGATGCCAGTCCTTTGGTGGTAAACTATTATTCAATTTTGTCTAGTTATAGTTGAAAGCCCTTCGCAATAGAATTGAGAATAATAAGGCTAAGAAGAAAAGGTTCATTGTAATGATTAATAAATAATAATAGTAGTAAATCATATATCAACAACCATTGCAATTCACTGATGAGTAATATAGTCGAATTGTTTTTATTTCTTTATATTCATCGTAAATTCACACTGTGTGTAAGTAATTCATAATATTCTCAGTCTACCTGTTCCAGATTATAGGCGTATTTAAAGTTCCAAAATACAACTTCAACTCATCTTTGCTTGAATAACATTAACTTGCTATTACTTGCAACTTCTACTACAGGTTATTTATGTGGATAGTCTACGGACTCTATAATATGACATTCTGTTAAATAGGATTTTATGATTCGTACCTTCGATTAGGTTGAAGCTATCAAGCTGTAATATGCACAGTTTTATACTATTAAAATTAATTCAATTGCTTTTGTTGAACGCTGGGACAACAGACAAATGTTAAAATGGTGAAAGCCATTGTTTAGATAATAAGAAATAGTCGATAGATCTATTCATATTTTCATTCGCCATAGAAGGTCATGTCTAATAGTTTTCCATAAAATTATCGATGATATTTGAATTCTGCCAATCCACACTGGGCCAGGGTGCCTTTCCACTGAGAAGAGACCAGTGCCCAGCTGTGCGACAGTTATATACAATAATAATTCATACAAGGTAATGTACACCCTTTAAATATGTTCGACTACAGATAGTTATAGTATAGTAGGTATGGTTCCCCTCATCTTTGAAACTGGTTCAATTTTAACCGGATGTTACTCATTGGCAGTATTAGCTGTAGTTGTCATCTGACCTACACCAGCGATCTAGTGTGGTATTATTGAGGGCGACCCAATTAACCGTTATTATAAAACCACTTAGTCATTGATTATTATGTTACATGGTATTAGTAGTGACAAAAATTAACGAAGGAACGGCTATATGCGTATGTTTAAAACGACCCTAATTAAAAGTTTTTAAAGGCCGTCTATCTTGTTGATACCATAGGATAAGCGTAGGGTTCTGTTTACGGCCGACCGTGAGATCTTAGGATCCATTCCCAGATTAGATAAAGTGTAAAAAGATACCCGTTGACAGTGTTACTTCTGTATCAACCTCGTCGAGGATAATATTTTTAGCGAAATACCGCTAATACCTTCAATAATCAATGGTTGTTCCGAGTTTGGGTGTATTTTGTGTTCGTTGTTTGAATGTTTATAAGGTTTCCTGCGACACAGGCAATAATCAAACAGCGATGGCTTGTAAAAAAAATTTTGTAGTAGTTCGTTTTAATTTTTGCTATCACCACTAATGCCAATAATATGTAGAATGTGCCTGATCAGATGGCATGTTAATCATACTCCAGCCCTATTCATAAAGGCAACTCCTACACTTGGAATAATTCCTGTATCGCGGGGGTCTTTACAAACACTCGGTCGACATTCACATAGGACAATTACACTCGGAACAACTATTGTATTTGTGACCATACACTGTTGTCGTGTGTGGGGATCGAACTCGCAACACTCGGCGCATTGGCAGTGGCGCCGCGACCACTTAATCTTCTACAGCATCTAACGAGTGGTTAATGATCGTCAATATTAAAATAAAATAAGATTGGGTTATGAAATATGCATGAATATTTAATATCCTAACTAATATTATAAATGCGAAAGTGAGTTTGTTTGTTTGTTTGTTACGCTTTCACCCCTTTACAACTTGATCGATCATTATGAAATTCCGCATACACATTGTCAGGGGTACAGAATAGGACATAGAGTATCTTTCATCCAAAACAGTATTTTACTAACCTAATCTAGCATAACCTTCATTTACAAATGGCAAACTGGCACTGGCACCTACATTGGCAAAATCTGATGGTACACACAGCGACACATCAACCTAGACTGTTTGGGCTTTGAACTAATAGAAGTTGAGCGCTGCGAATCATGCGAGAGAATGCGTTATATATATGTTATTTTGTCTCACTCATGCTGAATGGGACGAGACGCTCTATCCTTACCACTACATCGACACCACTATGCACTGTCCCTTTCCGACAATTCTCTATTTTGTATATAGCGTAGTTATACGTATATAGGGTGTCTAACTTGATGTGTAGCCGTGCGTACAATAATTTGATTAGGATCAATACATGCAAATTCAATTTCTTTATGGGACGCAATTTCGTGCGATGGGGAGTGTAGAATGTAGATAGTGGGTAGTAATTTTTGTTTTGCTAATTTTCACAATCGCTTACCGAATTTCAATCCTGTTTTCAGTGATATATTAACATAAGCTTAGTCAAAATTTACTGATATTGTTTTGCTTTAATCAGTCATAAAATAAAATAGGTATATGTGACGTAAAAGTATGTTGGGAATCCTAACAAATATAAATATGCGAATGTGAGTTTGTTTCTTTGTTACGCTTTCTCAACTTGACTACTAGACATGAAATTGCACAATTTCAAAAAAATCGATCTACTAGTCACACATCATACACATCATACACGTTGTCAGGAAAACAACAAAGGGTACATTTCATCCAGAAAATGATACTAATATAACTTAACCTACATATCGCATTCTTAATAAAACAGCGACTTAACTCGAAATTTGAAAGTAAGCCAATTTGAACTCTAATTGTATATGTTAAATTCTAATATTATATTTGTGTTAAATCTTTTCAATAGAGTTCAAATTTGTTTAATCAAAAATACTGAGATAAATCTGTGTTTTATTAAGGATGCGATTATATTTATGAATGGTTGGAAAACATATAAGGTACATAGTCAACAGGATGTACGTATGATATCGTAGGCGCAGCTAGAAGAAAACAAAACCACATTCTGCAACTTATATTGTTTTTAAATGAATATACATAGTTAGTACCTACTGGTACTGGTTGATTTAATTTCAGAATAAGTTACTCGATTACAGCGTTTCTTTGTCACAACACAATCTTGTTCTAAGCCTTGGAACTATATGTATGCAGCCTACGCATATTAGCAAGATTGGTGATATTTATGACTATTTGTGATATTTATTACACGGGTAATAGATCGGAACACTCATTTAGACAGCTTTTGGTAGGTGCTAGTCTTACCTGTCAGATAGCAAATCTTTAACTTGTAATGTTCTGACATTTACTCTAAATCTGCCTTAAATTATAAAGAGGAAAGATTTGATTGTTTGATTTGCCTGTTTGTAAGGATTTAACACAAAAACTAAGCAGCCGATAATTTATTTTTATAATTAGATAGCTATATTATCACCGGGTAACATTACATAGGCTAAATATTATTTCAAAAGTACGGTTACGCTTTTTTTTGCATGCGTAAAAGTAGGTTAGGTTGTTAATACAATCTAATCTAGTTTTAGGTGAGCGAAGCCAGGGACAAAAGCAAGTCTCACATAATTTCTTGTGTTTCTTTTTCTTCTTTCTTTCTTTTCTTTGGGGTTTCGCTTCAGCAGCGCCAGCACATTCCGCCGTGCTTAGAAAATGTGTTGCCACGAGAGGGTATTAACGCGCGTTGCGTCCCACTCTAGAAGTGAATACTAATATGCAATGCTATATGTTTTTGGCTACCGGATCTGTAGTCATATACTGATGTCGTGAGGATTATGTTTTACTAGCAGTAGTAGTGACAGTATTCCTAAGGGCGACGTCCTTTCAATTTCATTGATGAAAATGGTGTATACACCGATTATAAAAACATTTGGTCATATAAATCGTACAGATAATTAAATAACAGTTAATTATCGTTATTAAAGATAATCTAGCACTATATCATATTTGTATGACATCCTTGCACGTGATTTGAAAATTTTACATTGCTATTTTGCAAGTTTTATCCAGTTTGTTTAATAATTCAGCATCAAGTACAGGGAAGTCCAACAAAAAAAATCTAGCAAAAAACTACAATAGCCTCGAACGCATTCACCCAAAAAAACGTAAAACCTCTGAAGATAAAGTTTGGTTTAAATCCTTCTTTTTCACGTGAGCTCGTACGTGTGTTGTGACGCCTTACTCACAAGCCTTATGTTGCATGTTCCATTATGTCTATTGTTTTTCATATAATATACGAGATACGAGAGCTGATGCTCTCAGATCTGAGAACAATTATATGTTTCTTGTCTAGATAAAGGTGTGAAAAATTCGTTGGAACCAGACGGGATAGCACGCGCTTTGCCCGTGATATGTCCACCCATTCACCTGCAATCTTTCTATCGATGGTGGTGGTGTCCACCTTTTCATGTCTACCATCGATAGAAAGATTTTGACCGTGGACAGGTGGACAATTGGGCAACCTATCCACCTTTCCACCCTATAATGTCCGTATATGGACAAATTATTAAATGTTATATGTAGGACTTTTGCTGGTAGTCTTAGCCAACTATAAATATAGGGCATATTTAGGTAATATTTTAAAGATATAAGTGTTATAATTAGCATTAAAAAAGATATATTTATATCTTCCCCATCGTCCAAGCGAGTAAGATACGCCTAATTTGTCAGATAAAAATCCAATACCATGTAAAATTGTAAATTAAAATATTTGCATAGTTTTAGGCGAAATAATCTATATATTAATACGTGAAGCAAAAACTTTGTACCCCTTTTTACGAAAATTGCGCGGACGGAGGAGTATGAAATTTGGCACAGTTAAAGTTTATATGGAGAAGGAGGGGCGAATCCTAATATTTATATAAAATATGCATTAGAAATAAGCACTACTCGCACACAACCATGCATTTGACACACGCAGTCGAAGCGCGTAACTATGATTACATATATCAATATATAATGACATATATCAGCAATATCTTACAGGCAAACTTTGGTCGAATTTCGAGCACTAGGCGACCGCAAGATAGGATAAATGTGTACTTTTTATATGTACGTATTACGATAAATGTAAATAAAAGACATCTGTGGATCTTATAGTAAGCAGTTGAACCTAATGAAAAGACAGCTTATACTTACAAAATTGAGAGAATCAACTTATTAACCATGGACTATAAAATATCGAAGATTTGTATTGCTTGTTTGCAACTTTCAATTGTAATAATTTGTAGCAAAGAATAAATAATGTTAAAGAATAACGGTTACACTAAAGAACGTGATGTCATTTTAAGATCTTTGTATACGATTATGGTCACGATTTACACCACTAATGAAACCAACTTCTAATTGAACACTAAAATGATGTGCAAAGAAAAATTACCAAATCGTGACATAGGAGTAGGGAATTTATTTACATTTCGTGTGGAAAATAACTTACCTATGGCATTTACGGACCGAGTATCACGCGCCCTAACCGTGTTCTCAACAGCATAATATTGCGATATGATCTTCAATAGTATGTTATCAGCAATAACAAAGTTAAGCGCACTCTTGCAACCCACAGTAAGTTCATACAGACAAAGTAGCCGACAACAGAAACCGCTACCTAGTACAAGTTACGCTATCACTCCACAAATAACATGTTTTATTTGCCCAGTGAGTTCTTAAATGCACCGTGTGTCATTTGCGGTTTGTGTTATGTAACATAGCTGTGTTTTAATGAGTGTTTTGCACCCGCGGTCACAACAGGTCGCGTCTGATTCTTTATAAACTGAATGACGCATGCGTCAATGATAACGTTGCACGATGCGACAATTGCTACAATTTTTTTTTGTACGCGCTTCACTGTACTCTCTCATCATGGGCTGATTTTTTATTGTTTTATTAAGACTGCGCCGAGCGAAATCTGCCAAAACAGGCGGTCACAGTTAAGTTGATAACATCAACACTTTTTGTATAAAACAAATATAAAAAAATTATTTACCATAACAATGAATGTGTTTACAATTAATCCGTGTAAAAAAACTTCAAATAATTAATATTTTCGCCTACAAAATTACGTAAATTTGCACGAAAAATGCAAAAACGTAAGCTCGTGTTACGTAATTTTTAGATTATAACAGTAGAAATCTATCCTATTTTACAGCTTAAACGAAACATAAATAGTTATATTACAATTTGTCCGTCCCAAATATTTAAGTTACCGGTCAACTGTGGCAACTTTACTTTCAACGAGCAACTTGACCTAGTGTACCTCAGCTTACATTTCACCGTTTTATTTACTTTCATTTAATTTTTTCCATTTTCATTTTCGTTTAATTTATACCTAGTAAATAAATTAAAAGAATACCTTGGTGAAAACTTTGTTTTATTATCTTTGTAAATTTTGTGCCAGCTCTGGCAAAATATGTCCATATGAATGAAATTTCAAAAAAAAATGTGGTTTCTTTACCTGACATCCAAAATCTGTAGGATTTGTCCCGTAAACGCCCACGTAACGTGGGCTGTAGGGATCAATATTCTCTAGTAAAATTGCTTAAGTAATGTTGCCATATCTGAGTCAACTTTACCTGTGTCATATTTTTGAACACTGTAACGTGTTTATTTAACTTTTTGTAGATATAAACCCTTGAACATGTAGACACATGTCTTTGCTACAGACTATATATATATGTATATTTTAAAGTATCATAGTTAATGGAAAAACTAATAAAACGTCAAAAAATACGGTAATGTTGCCACAATTGACGGTATTGGTTGACAATAAAGATACATAATATATATCAAAAAAGCACTTCAAATCCTTCATACAATTTTACTATGACGGCCGCGCGCTGATTTGAATTTCGAGCTCTGTCATTCAGTCTAACCGCGTCTTACGCTCGGCGCAGTCTTAATGTTCTAAGTAAATAAGCGATTAGTGGTTTAGAGACATGACCTTTTGTTGCTGGCACTTAAAGGAATTATGATGGATAAAGAGCATATATTGTGAAGATGATACGTTGTTATACCTACATCTATTGACGTCGGTTTGTTAAGAATCGTTGTCGTTATTACGTTCAGTATAAAAGTATTATTAAAACTAACTGTCTAGATTGATTATTAAATAATGAAAGATATGCGAATACTTACATTATGTACGCTTTATCTCAGAGATATATGTCACGCGCTGTTTTATCGAACAATTAGGGTAATATTCCTTTATAGCATTGACATCATTGGGGTGATATATTTATTTAACATTACGGAGATGCCGATAACGTGGTAAAAGTATTGTACCTACCTACAGACATTTCTACTAAATATACATATCGACTACCGAATTTAAATATAATAATAGACGCTATCTTGAAGATACCATTTCAAAAGTAAATTTCGGAGGCGTAACTACATCAGCTGTCAAAGTTTAACTTACACTATACCTACACACGACTACAGATTATAGGAGTCTGCCCACTACCCCGTCTCATACCATGACCGTGCTAGGAACGTGTCAGGCAAAAAAAAATTCTTTGTAAGGAAATGTATAAGACTATGCCCACTAGACCGTTCCGTCACCGACCAGCAGTTCCTATAGCAGAGCGTATCGTGTTGCTTTTCGTGTCTGATACGTTCCTAGCACAGTCATGGTATGAGACGGTGTAGTGGGTAGACTCCTTTATATGTAAAGTAATTGTGTTATATTAAAATAAATAAACCTTTATTACTTATTTCATTGTCTACGAGATACAAAAGTTGTTTCGCTTAAATCTAGTATTTTGCACTCAAACTGAATCAGAATTTTCTGGAAAAGTACCTTTACCCCAAATTTGCAGCTGCACAAGTTTGTGTGGTGTTTGTGTGTGTATTTTGTTTCTATACGCTGACCTCTCAGCAGTGGGTCAGTAATCATTCTTCAATGCGCGGGCAGCACAGTGCCGTTTTTGACTGGTTAGTAACGCGCAAGTGCCTTGCAACCGTCCATTGGCTACGAGAACTGCTTGCCATTAGCTGAGTCGCAGGTTAATTTGACACCATGACTGTATAGATATAGGTAATATTCGTTCAGATAAATCTGATGGATCTAATAAATCGGCAGTGCACCTAAACGGCAGCGTTATTGTGTTAAAATTGGCATATCGTCGATCAAGGAGCATCGGTACATATGTATTGTTGTCTCGATATGCGTAGAGTCAATGATCTTGCCATTGCCTGTGCGATAACGATGCGATGTCGTTTCTAACCAGCGCCTTATTTGTAGGTAGGGTTAAGTAATTAGCGAGATGCTAATCGACGTTAAATATACGTCATGGATAAAAACCGGCGACAACCGGTGTGATCTACTGGACAAGAAGGAAAACTGCCTTTGAATGTTCATAATAAGCTGAAAGTATTTATTCTACCTATCATGTAATATAATATACGAGCATAATCTATGTTTTAAGCATATAGAGATAAATTGAAATGTACATACTACCTATGTTATATTTATACATATATTAGACTAACTGACGTACTTAATTCTTTCCAATTATTTTATTTACCATTGAGATATATAATTATAATTTTTAGAACTATAACGCAATACTTTAGATGAAATTTTAGTGTAGAACTATTTAACTATTGTGTCGCAGCGGCACACTGGCAGACACAATAGATTTTCAATTATGTCGTGCATTCCAACAATTTACAGGTTAAGTATGAAAGTTTATAATGTGACTACCGTGATATTGTAGTACCTCTGCCATGTATACTGGACCTGTTGTCGATAGTTATATCGTATGCATGCGCAAGCAATGTGCCACCACGCTGTCTTTATTGGGTGCCAGCACCAAAAGCATCCTATGAGTACTGGCAGACCGGCGGGGACTCTCCGATGCTCGAGCGTTGGGTGCGGTATATGAAGACGTAACTATACGTCACCTTCCAAGCGATACTTCATATTTTTGAGCGTATCTCGTAATTTTTTGTATAGTAACATATATGGTGTAGATACCGTAACAGACGTTTATAAATAATATAAAGCTAATCTACTCTTGATATTACCGCATGCAATCCGTCTCGCAGTCAAGTTCATCGACAGATATTCACAAGCGATACGAGCACGCGTCTGGTGCCTGGATCTAGCACTTATCGTTGTTACCATAATCTTATATTAGTTTTGATATAAACATTACTGTTAATAGTACGCACGAACTTATCTTTTAATTATTCTTTGTTGCGATAAACAATGACTGAAAGCCGACATTTTATTAGCTATCGAATTACCTGCGGCGTTATTAGATAACAGTTACACGCGTATTCAGTAGCAATGTTTTAATGTTGTTGTGTAATATGCTGCAAGATACATGACATTGTTGTACAGAATATATTCAAAGCAGTTTATCTGTTCAGCTGTGATTAATAACCAAAAATCAGGCAGGTAGATAGTGCATTTCGCATTTAAGTGATTTAGATGTGCATTTTGAAGCAATATGTCTAAGCAACTAGGTAATTATTTTGTCCATGTTTCTTAGAGCTCCAAGTTGGTCGTTTATGAATTTACTGTCTTGTTTTAGCAAGCAATGTTGAGCATAGTAACAGTACTAATAAAATATGGTGTATACTGGCAACCATTCGTGGTGCGCAGATGACTGATAGGCGTACATTGTTTCGTGTATGTACACGCGGTAAAGTAGTGCAAATCAAACACGTTTCATATTTTCTAAATCAAAACGAAATCAGCCTAAAGTAGTGAATATCCGCGCACATGCAAGCTATGTTTATAATAATATAAAATTGTATTAACCTTAGGTATGTATGTATATTTCATAAATATAATTTTATATTACAATTAAAATAGCTCTGATATGCATATCCTATTGATAGTTTCGTAATTATATATTAATAAATAACTAGTGGTCAACATTCGACCATAATTGATTTAAATATTAAGTTCGATCGTTATTAAGATTTTATTGTCTATAACTTTACTCTTATAATCACATTTCATTTAGATTTCGCCAAGTATACTCTTTCATTGACGATATTGCTAAGCTTGCTACTTTGTTTTCTTTTCTTCTTTATTTCATATAAACCATACTTACGAAGTATTGTACGATGTCAGATGAACAATGTCGAAAGACTACGAACACGATTCGACTGCGTGTGTCAAATGCATGGCTGTGTGCGTGTTGTGTTTTTTCATTAATTTAATGCATATTTTATAAAAATATTACAATTCGCCACTCCTTCTCCATATAAACTTTAACTGTGCCAAATTTTATACTGCTCCGTCCGCGCAATTTTCGTAAAAAGGGATACAAAGTTTTTGCTTCACGTGTTAATATATAGATACTGAACATATTAGAGAATGTTAACGATCATAATTAAAACATAAACGTACGTAGAGTACAACATTAATGTGTGCCTATTTTGAAAACCTTGATTTTAGACTTACATATGTACCGACGTTGTTTCTCCATTTATGTATGTGCCGATACAGTCTCACGGGAAATCACTGCAAACACGGTTCACAACTCGACGCGGACATGCAATTTTAAACAAATTTTAATTTCACCGGACACCTGGCTGACTCGACTGTCATTATTAATGAGATTAATCATTTAGCATTATTCCTTCGTTTACCTACTTTGATAGCAGCGACCCTTATCCAAGTAGTTATTATAACGGTGAGTGGAACAGTTTAACTACAACCGGGCTGAAACTAAAAAATCTCACATATCCACAATGAATAACGGCTAAATAATTTCTTACTAAAAGTTATCAATTGAGCGGAATATGTAGTTCAGTGAGTGGAATAATAACGTCAGACGTGAAAAAGAGATAAACTATCTATCATGTTTATAATACTGTATTTTGATTGTGTGTTATTTTCCCTTACAAAAGATGATGACATTATTGGCCTTACAGAAGTTGACCGACAGTTATCACCAATAGTGAACAAAGACAGTCAGAGTTAACGGACTGCGCCAACGGTTAACTGAACAACGCTGTAACAAAACAATTGAGAACAAGGCTCTTTGATGACAATTATATTAAGATCAAATACTGTATAGGTCCATATAGATCCTCTTATCTATCTAGATCATTGAGGTCAAGTAAGTATGTGTCCTGTAGGTACTAAAGGTAAACTTATAATTACTTATTTATTTATTTATTTATTTAATTACGGACAACAAACAACAGTGTATTATACATTACAACAATTTTTAGAAGTAAAATTATAGAATTAACAAACACACTGCTCACGACGCTATCCACAGATTACACTGTTATGTAGTATAATTGACAGTTAAAAACCAAGTGCTATAAATATAAATACTTACTCGTTACTCAGGTACGTCTTTACGTTAAGAATTGAATAAAGATGCTTACATCTTTATAAGTTACATATCGATGTATGTCGATGGCGAATATCTTAATATTCGCCATACAAATAATTGATTAAAGCTTGTAACGTAGACATTTTAGATTACTCATTTAAGATTCCCACAATGCCATACTTTAACATATTCCTGTTCAAAAATATTATATCGACAGAACTAAACTGTTTATTGTAAATGTCGACTAAACGATGCACGGGTGAGCGTACACGCCAGAGTTGCTACGACATAAATTGGTGGCAAACAGATGTCTTGTGCGAACTTCACGGCCGCGTACAGTACTAGGGACCAGGTAGCACAAACTGTTCACAAGATCAGTGCAGTCAATCTTATTGTTGCATAAACTAAAAAGAGTGGTCATATCAAACAAAGTACGTCTGGATTATTTGTTTGGAGCAAGGATGAGTAAGAGGCTTTTCTGCGAAAACATTTATAGTGCATTGCACGTAGGTATTTGCGTTGTACAGCTTCTAGAATTTCAGTATACTTATTGTAGAAGGGATTCTAAATGGTGGTGATGCGTATTCCAATTGTGGCCGAATTAGTGACTTGTATAGATGTAGATAGGTGGAGGATGATGAAATTCTCTAGATGCTCTCATTACGAATCCAAACATTTTATAAGCTTTGCTAACCATTTTATCTACGTGAGCATCGAGGTGGAGCTTTGAGAAGTGGTCTCCCCACTGAGCTATCGCTGCTCTTGAATAGGTGTGATTTAAAAATAAGAAGATTACTACACGCCGCATAACGGGCATTGTGTACTAGTTTTCAAAAAGTTTAGAGAGCGCTGTAACAGTGATGTGGGGCGATATGTAGAAATATCATTTTTAGAACTAACTTTATGGACAGGTACAATATTAGCACGTTTCCAAGCATCAGGGAATATGCCATGAGAAATACATTTATTAAACAATATAAATAAAGGTATATATTATATAAAGGTATAACATTGACGCACAAATATTTAAAAAAAATATAGTCTGGTTGCCGTCATGCCCTGGACCTTTAGATGCATCTAATTATTTAAGTTCTCTCTTTATTTTATCTATTGAAAAATGTATATTACAAAGATTGACATCATTCTGAGGATTATGGGGCGGTGGTTCCCATGAAGTTTGATCAAATGAAGAAGACTCAAAAACCGAATAAAATAATTTCGAGAATAAATTACCCTCCCAGTGACTACAGTATTAAAAGCACACACCTGTCTCTCGAAGGATAACTGTTGCTGCCAGATACTCACACGACCCAAAAGCACCAAATACTTAGGTGTCCAAATGGACAGCGGTCTAAGATGTGACAAGCAGATTCTTTCAGTGGCAACCCGGGTGACACGTCAAATACACATCTTCAAATGTCTAATAGAAAGTGCAGCGGCTGACAAACTTAAATTAATATATATAGCTCTGTGCCAATCCGTTATTCAATATTGCGTCACGGTATGGGGTGGAGCAGCTAAGACACACCTACTGGCGCTAGAGAGAGCACAAAGAGCTGTCCTAAAGGTAATGACTAAAAAACCCTACAGGCATCCAACGGAAGCAATTTGTCCTAGGGTTCTTTGCAAAACCTCTTTTGCCAAGAGACAATTTCCCAGCATCAGTGGCAAACTGTATAATATAATAAATAAAGCTCTGAACATAGCCAGTATAAATAGCCATGACGCCACACGAAATTGTATGAAGAAAGTACTGCGTAACACCCGTACCTTATTATTTTTCTGGACGGAGCTGAGGTGGTATGAGTAACCAAACAAATTTTTCGTGTCGGTCACTTACGCACAATAGCCCAATTGCGGGGCTAAGTGCGGACAACACACGTCCAACTTACTAACTATTTTAGTAATCATACAAATAAACAAAATTTTAACACATAAGAAAACCGACTACGATATTTAATATTCTAAATCAAAAAATGCACTAAAATGTTTAAATATTTGCCTATTCTTGTGAATAATTAAATTATTGTTATTAATGGCGTTGGTGTCAGCCAATGTAGGTTTGTAACTACTTAAACATGAGATGTCTTACTATAATCATAACATAACATTGGCATGCACACCGACTCCAAAAATAACAATAATTTAATTATTTACAAGAATACGCAACTATTTTGTCGAACTGAGAACCTCGTCCTTTTTTGCAGTCGGTTAAAAATACGGTATGTTCAATAAAGAGTGAGCTAATTACACGAAAACGGTTTCGTATTATCACCCTTCAACTAATTTAAGAGATCATCGTATTTATTAAACAGGTTATATATTTATAATCACTTTAATTACTGGTTATATTTTATTTAAATCTGCACACCTTTATGATTGCCCATTAACTTTAGTAAAAAGCTAAATTATAAGTAATTCAAATGTAGAACATGTGCGTTGCATAATCCATAGTAATATTATAACGCTGAAGAGTTTGTTTGTTTGTTTGAACGCACTAATCTCAGGAACTACTGGGACGAATTGAAAAATTATTTTAGTTATGGATAGCCTATTTATCGAGGAAAGCTATATAACACATAAAAACATCACGCTACGACCCACGGGGGCGGCGCTGTAACGATAAACGCGGGTGAAACTGCGGGCACACCTAGTGTCTTATATGTTTATTATAGTGGCGAAGAACATGATTTAAATCAAATACCATTCATTCATAATAATATCTCAGGTCCATGTTACGAAGTGAATGCTCGAATGGAATGACAAAACAAACCCTGTTTTGAAAAACTTGTGTTACTAATTAATTGCTGTATTTATATAACAATATGTATTATTTTATGGATATATTTTTATATAACTACATATACATAGTATTACTACAATGATATAATATAAATTGTTTATATATATAATGATTATTATTTTAAAATAGTTTAGTTCTTGAAAAATAAAGTAAAAGTACTTAGGTGGGTAGTAGATGAGTTCATCGCCGCGATGAACCAGCGAGATAAAATCTCATCGATGTAATAAGCGTTTGAGGTACTGATGATACGAGATCAATGAAATGATGTTCGATGAATCCTAGTAAACCCATTATAACCATCTTAACCCTCTGTTGACAGATAAAGTGCTGCCGCACCCTGGGCCACGAGTGGCGGCCCCTAATGCCAGCCACAACTTCAACATTGGCTGGTTTTTTTTTCACCAGTTTCAGTGGGTTAACGTATCTACGTTTTCACTCAGTATTCGACAGAGGACGGATGTGTTTGTCTGTGTGAGGCCACCACTAGTGGTTAAATGTAGTGGCTTGTCTCGACCACCGATCATAGCCTGTACTAGCCCAATGTACAAGTTACTAGCGACCCTTCCCAGCTCCGCAGGTAGTACGAAACGTTCCGTGTAGCCTAACTATCATATACTTACTTGTATTCAATTTATACACAATTTATATCTAATATCTTTTATTTATTTTTATCTATCCTCTATTACAAAAGAGTAAGTTAAGGGGACACCGCGAAAATTATCGTTTAGAATAGCACCGACCATATCCGCCCCAATGACAATCATTGTGTATCAATCCTTAAATAGCGGTCATAAGGTCTAAAATTGCGATGCGCCCGCAATGATCGAGAACGCTTATAAATTGTAAAAAAAAACTTAAAATATTATTTAAAAATGATTGGTTTTAGTCATGGAAATAATGAGCTAGCAAATCACTAATATTGATGTTACGAATATATTTGAGTAATTCCTAAGCATAATGATAGTGTAACCTTCTTGTAATTTCAAAAATAGTAATTTTTCAGAGGTGTTTTCGAAAATAATTATGATCCAGCCAAAATCAAAATATCGTGTTTTTGAGCTAGGAAATTCTAGGTAAAGACATCAATTTACCTATATTAAAATTCTAGATTAATTGGTATTCTCATAGTCCTATACTATTCGATGAAAGTTAGTGCATTTTTTCAGTGTGTCCTCTTAAGCCAACCTAGCCTGCGCATGGATAGAACTGAAGGTATATAGGAAAATGTAGGTAGTAATTTGTAATTATATTTTGTATTTTATTTGTTAAGGATCTCCAAGGTATATACACAAAATTGCAAACATATAAACATAAGTTTTATCTACATAGTATTGTATAGGTGTACTTTAGTTATAGGAGACCATAGCATGCACTTTAACAATGAAGTCTGATAGTACATAATTCAAAATACATTGACTAAATTAAGCTTCACATCGGTAAATAGATCTAAAGAAATCCAATGTAAAACTTAATGGAAAACTTGAATAAATTTATCTAAATGTCTTTTATATTAAGGTAAGGTAGCCGCTGATGGCAATATCATGAGTGTTTAATAAAGCTTTCTTTATTTTATTTTCTATTTGACGTACGTGATAAACTCTAAAACGACTAAACGGATTTTCTTGCGGTTTTCATCAATAGACAAAGTGATTCATGAGGAAGGTTTAGATGTATAATTTGTGAAGATTTCCGGAGTATTACCTGTGCGAAGCTGGGGCAGGTCGCTAGTTGAGTCAATATAACTAAATCTGGACACAATAAAAGGGGGTTGCATGTGTTTGAGCTTCTGCTAACCTGTATCGAACTTACCGCGTTTCCATACTTTAATCAAAGTTCAATCCATTGCCATCGGCTCGATCGCTTGTGATTTTGTTATTTTGTAATCGGGAGTGAATAAATAAACGGTTGTAATGCGCGTGGAGACTATTATTTCGTACTTGCACCATGTCGAACTCGGACTCTGATAACGAGGTACCCCAAATAGGTGAACTATCTCCGACATGTAGATTATACAAGAGGTAGATAACAGTAACTAATCTTCGAAAAACTTATAATCTCAGTCCATCATATACCTAATTGTGACGCTATCTTCACGTCTTTGGATATAATTCTTAACACTACCAGTCGTATGCTCGTCGCAAAAAGCTTTCTAGATATTAATTTTGAAACGATTTATATAAGTCAAAGTCAAAGTCAAAGTCAAAGTGTTTATTGCGAACTAAGTGTAGATACATAAGGTGTTTAGTAAAAGTATAGTGCTTTAAACTTAGTGCCTTTTACAAGCATTGCAATATTATTATAATAAACGAATATTTAAAATTATTATCTACCAACAATTATAATTAATGCTACTTAGTACTTATATCTAAACCATATAACATTATAAGCTTATACAACTCTGTTATTTTATTATTGCACAATATACATACACACGCTTACAAATAAAATAAATTTCTAAGATCTCAATTATGTTTTTTCTTTATTCAAGGATTATTTATTATATTTAGTATATTTATTATATTGTTTTTATAAGGTCTTAGTCAAGGTTGCGGATCGTCATCGCATTTATTTAGGTGTTTGTGTTCAGTTTTTTATTAATTTTTATTTATTTTCTAGGAATTCTGTAACTGAATAATAGCACGCATTCATTAAATAGGTTCTGATTTGCTTGTTGAATGAAGGTAGGGTAATGGCGTCTTTTATAGTTTTAGGCAACTTATTGTATGTTTTTACTGCCATGTAGTAAGGACTTTCATTTAACATCTTTATTCGGGATGGTGGTAAGTGTAGTCTATCTTTATTGCGAGTGTTTATATCGTGGACATCATGTTTTGTAGAGAAGGTATGGATATTTTTATACACAAAGGTACAAATATCAAGTGTATATATTGAGGCGAGTGTTAGTATATTTAGTTTTACAAAATATGGTTTGCAACTCTGTGTATTATCTATTTCAGCAAGAATTCGAATACATTTCTTTTGAATAATGAATAATTCCTCCACGTTTACGCTATTGCCCCACAGCATGATGCCGTATCGTAACCATGAGTATGCGTATGCGTAGTACGCGGATAAAGCTGTTTCTAAGTTAGTGCTGTGTTTGATTTGGAAGAGAGCATATGTAAAACTTGACAATTTAGAATTTATCTCTTCAATGTGGGCCTTCCAGTTGATATGTGTGTCTATGTTTATTCCTAATAATCTAAACGAATTAACTTCTTCTAAAACTGTATTTGCATGAATAATATTTATATCGAGAGGAGGTTTCTTGTGTGACCTGAACTGCATGAGTTTTGTTTTATTTGAATTTATTTCCAGGTTATGATTGGCAAGCCAATGTGTAATAGTTTGGAGTGTTTCTTGGATTAGATGATTGTAATTTTGTATGTTGTCACATTTTATCAAAACAGAGACGTCATCTGCAAATAGTACGGGAAGCGAGGTTGTTGGGTCTATTATCTTTGGCAAGTCGTTAATATATATTAGAAACAATACGCACCCTAGTACACTTCCTTGAGGGATGGAATGAGTTAGCTGTCTCACTTGTGACCGCACGGATTTAATTTCTTTTTTATTACTTTCAAAATGTTCAATTTGGGTTATTTGCGTTCTTTAATTATTTGGAGTTAAAACATCCCCTTTTTTGTGTATAGGTTTCACTAAGGAGATTTTAAGTAAATCTGAGAATTGACCGTCGCGAAAGCTTTGGTTGATTAACAGTGTTAATGGGATAAATAGCTCAGTTGCACATTGCTTTAATAATATAGGTGGGATACTATCTATTCCGCAGCTATGTTTATTTTTAATTATTTGAATTATTTTGACTATTTCTATTTGATCTACTGGCCGCAAGTATAAAGAGCATAAGAGGGGGTTTACAACTGGTTGTCCGGTCGGCTTGGTGAGGTGGGGTTTATTTTGGTCTTGTCCTATAGTCGCAAAGTAATCATTAAACAAATTGCATATTTTTGTTGGGCATTTCATTAGAGTATTATCAATTTTAACGTTAGATTTTCCCTTTTATTCATTGTCATTTTACCAGTTTTTGTGTTGATAATTTTCCACATTGTTTTTACTTTGTTGTCGGAATTTTTCATTAGTCTAGAATATTCTAGCTTTTTTGAAGTTTTTATTGTTGATTTTAAGGTTTTTGAATATTTTTTGTAGTATGTTTTTACAATATTATTATTGTCTGTTTCGTTTAATATAGTTCTAAGGTAACGTTTATGTTGACATGATTTTTTTATGCCGGTTGTAAGCCAACCTTTCTTAGGCGTTGATTTTATTTTTATTCTTTGTTCAGGTATATATTTATTTAAGTATTGTGTTATTATGGTTATAAAATTGCTATAGTTTGTGTTAATGTTACTGTATTCCTATATATAGAATAAACAAGTAGTAAAAATATTACAAAATATGTTTGTTATAAAATCGATTGTATTAATTGGCATAGTACCTTTCTAATGATGTTAATTTTTAATGTGAAAATATCTCACGGTAATAAAGTGGACCTTGAATGAATACAAATAATAAATAAGATTAACTATTTGTTCAAAATAGAGGCAATATTTGTATGGGTAATATTAATATTTATATCCTTCATAATTGTTGTCTTACTATTAATTTACTAATTATAAATATTAGAGAGCAATAGGAACATTTTAGGATTTTATTTTATGATTGATTTAATATATAGGTATAGATACCTATGTGAGATAATACGATCGGTATGATAGCATACTTAACATAAACTTAATATTTAAAAAATTAGTTAGGATTGCGCATTGCTCAGATTACCTCAGAGTAACAGCCGTAACAGGCAGAGACGATTAATTGCCACTACCTGCGATGCTGGCATATCTCTCCTGAATTTGTAAAAAAATTTATGCACTCTTGTCGACTTAGGGTCAGCTATTATACCAAATACCACCTAATTCTATTTGAATGTTGTATTATTTAAGTTATACCAAATTATAACTGCAATGATACAACATTGTCTTTCGAAAATTATCAGGACTTAAGGTGAGTATCTCAAATTTTTTTTTATATAGCTCTTTCAGAACTGGATTATCCATTAAAAAAATAAGAATACAGAAACTACAGTTCGTAAACATGTAAATTTGCAAATTATGTGTGTACGTGTACATTATATAATATATAAGTAGGTAAAACATATTTTTCATGCATGGTATAATGAAGTACCGATAAGTAATACATAATATTGCAATGCTTAGACTTTTTAGTATGGAAAATGTATTGTTAATTAATCAAGTCTGACAAGACTAGTGAATGTTAAAAAAAAAATTTAGAATAAAATAAAATAATACACATTGTATCGTTGTTTAATATATCTAAATAAACAATGAAATATGGCAAAATAAATAATAATAATATTATAATAATAAATCTTTTATTGTTTCAGATAAAACAAACATGTTACACCTTACAATTGGAATCAGTTTGAACATTATTATTGTATTTTACTAGAATGTACTGATACTGCTCCCCCAAACTAGGCGAGTGCCTGTATTTTGAGGGTCAGTGGTTAGCCCTAGAAGTGATGCAGTGTAACACAAACTTGTTTCACTTTGCATAATATATGATGACATTTCTCTAATTTTAGTATAACTTATTTTTTATATTGTGTAATTAGGATTGTATTAAATTAAATTTTAAATTGGATTCTCGGTTCCTGATCCTACTAAAATATTAAATGATATAAAAAATCTATATAAAATTCATTTAAGGCTTACGGATCACTCATGGATATAATCAAACTCACTTATTGTCATTGTATGTTTATTAGAGGAACCTCTTTAAATCACGTATACCTACTAAATGGATATCTCCTAACGAATTTTCTATATGTAGACGTTATGTCCGAATTGAGAACGTTGCTTTTTAAACCATGTAACATCAGAATATGTATTGTATTATGCTATTATCAACAAAAACTTTTAGACGTCCCGTGTACTTATCACATTATTATTTAATAAAAGCTTTTACACTGGTATTCACCCGTTATTGTAACTATAAAACAATTTCTGCAAAAAATCGTGATCACTTGCTCCATTGCAAGAGGTAAAAACCGACAAATCAACATACACACTTTTGCATTTAACTATACCATCGAATAAAAGCGTTAAAAATAATGGTACTACAATGACCTAATTGCGAGACTAAGTAAGTTGACTAAGTGCTACAAACACGCACCCACATACAAACAATGTTTACGTTCAAATACCTATACATAAATCTTTAGTAGTCGTTGCTTGCAGACCACCGAGGTGGATTACTTATTTTTGGTTGCAGCGGTCAGACACATAAAAAAAGGGTTAAAACACCCTAATTTGAACCAGCAGCAGCCTGACTTTAAATATCCTTTTTCTAATTGGCCGGCTGGGGTAAGATAATTTTTTTTTTCACGTGGGCAAATGCACCTGATTCATACCCCTCCACCACTAGGGGAGGCGAGAGGGCTATGTCTGGCTCTCCCGTATTTCGGGCATACGGACTAAAACCCCACGGTGTGCCCCTTTGCTGCCTTGTATAGTGGATGGGCCGCTGGTAAAGAAACTACTTCAGCGACGCACCCAGCAGACCACGACTCCTGTACGACGCCCCGGCACTACAAAGGGCGTCGGACCGACTCAATGGCTGGCGGGTGGGAGATGCTGGGGTAAGATAACTACCTTAAACCTAGCAACTAACCTAAATGTAGCTTCAGTACCTTAGCAAACTCATTAACCTTATATATTTTGACGTTTATAAGTGTTACTTTGTGACCTAAATGAATTAATGATTTTTCACTTTGACTTCCCCTTAGAGTGCAGTTTTGTTTCTATTTGTTTATAGAGCAGTATGTTTTTCTGTTATGTTATGATGAATTGTAGCTATTAATAATTATCAGTACTCCGTTTCAATGCGCGACTCTGTGCCGTATCTTCATTTCACACAACGATACGGCCCGAGCGACACTCGAGTGAAGTACTCAAAGGCCTTTGTCCACTTATCTCTAGCGGCATGTTGTAACTGACCTTCTAGCCATTCAATGAACTAGTTAAACCCCTAACCTGTTGAAACTGCATTAAATGTCATATATAACTGGATCGTAAATACAATACTTTGTATCCGATATGTTAATAGATATTTAATAGATAGTATTCAATCACGTAAACCGCATAACTAAAGACGTATGGTGACCGCACCAAATAGATGTTTTGAAATAATAATATTACGTGCATATTTCGTTAACACATGATAGAAGTAAGGCCTATTGTTCTCTACAAATGTTTTAGTGAAAGAGTTCTGCGTTACCATATATTTGGTTACAATACATATCAGACGGAAAAATCGAGGTAGTTTCCCCGGCCGAGCCGTCTGATTCAAGAAACCAAACCGCTTACAGAAAACCTTCTTAAGAATAGTAATACTGCTACTGCGTTTCGTCTGGTAAGTACCGAGATCTTCCGGAGGCTCATGTATCATTTTTCTCTTTTGCTGTCCTGTTCTTATTTTTTTCATCTTTAGATTGTTTTCCTTGTATCATAGGCAATGACTATGTACGCTTGCTAATACAATCTTTGCCGTACGATAAAATAAAATCTTGTCTCAGTTCTAGACTCCATTTTGACGTTGCTATTTTTTGGCTTTTCGAAGTCATTGCGTTATAACGCATAACGAATAACTGCTGGCTATAGCTAGCAGTTATTCAAGCACTATACTCAATATACTTAATTATTTGTGCCACTGGAGTTACAAGAGTAACAGATTTATTTGTTTTAAATTTATATTAATTCTAAACCACGACTACAAAGTAGTGATAATACGAACATTATATAGAGATAGCATTTGTTTGTTTACAAGGGAATAATCTCATGAACTACTGAACCGATTCTTAAATATCTTTTAGTAGACATAACATAGCTCGCTGTAAGAGAATTTGCCGTAAGTTTTCATAGCTATTGACTTATGTCGAGGCTCAGTACTTGATCTTTAGCATTACTTTCCATATAATTTCTTTAGATCATCAACGTTGCCGCTGGAGACGATATTCACAAATGCTTGGTAACTATGGACTGACATGTACGATTAAACGAAATAAATTGTGTTGAAAGTTATAAAACTTACTTAACTTTTGGTTGTTTTAATGACAAACCACGAATGTCACTTAATAAAACGTGGACGGGGATCTTGTCAACGTTAGGTAATCATTTTTCTACAAGTGAAGAAAGAAAGTACGAATAAACGAAGGTAAAAGGCTTTGATACATACATACATAGATTCACGCCTGTTTCTCAGAGGGGTAGGCAGAGACTACGGATTTCCATTTGCTACCATCCTGACATACATCTCCAGTTTCATTCGCTTTCATCACATTCCTCATACACGCTCGCCGATTTAAGATGCTCTTAACCTGGCCTTTGTCCAGAACGTCTCCGATCTGATCGAAAAACTTTTGCCTAGGTCTTCCCCTTGCGAATGTTCTATTTACACTAGCCTTATAAACTTTCTTAATCAGTCTTTTCTAGTCCAATTTTAATACATGGCCAAACCGGCTTAACGTACTCTTTTCTATTCTTGTCATTATATCCACTTTCATGCCGCATCTCTCTTTAATCACTCTATTCTTTATTCTACCTTTCAGAGTCACACCACATATGTTTATCAGCGCTCTTATAATTATTTTTTTTATTATTTCAATATGTCATGTGGGACATTCGGAAATATTTTTATTTAATGACAGTGCAAGGTACTTGTCCTGTGAAAAGACTTTATAATTCTTTAAATTAAATTCAATCTTGTGGTACTCTTTTCTTTAAGTCTCCGGGTGCTTGGGTATATTTCATCGTGATGTGCCTATTTGCATGTGCATATTTGGATGTAGCTCCAATCTTTTTTTATATTTGTTGACTGTTTCCGCTATTTCTTCTTTTATTGTTTTGATGTGGAGTTCGTGGTGAAGTCTCTCGTTAGTGACATACCATGGTGCATCTACGATCATTCTTAGCATTTTTAATTGGAACCTTTGTAAGATTTCTAAGTTTGAATTGGCAGCCGTGCCCCATAGCTGAATTCCGTAGGTCCATATAGGTTTTATTATGGCCTAACATGGCGAAAGCACATCTTTACCAAACGTTTAGCAATGGGACAACAGGTCTGCAAGATGTATTGGTTGATCAATAGAAACAGCCAGGTAACTATGGAAAATAAATTATTGATATACAAGGCTCTTATTTCTACAGCATTTCTTATGCTCTCATGCTTCTTTTGCCATATCCAACCTTCACTTCCATGCATAAGTGTAGGCGCTAATAGTACTGTATGAACATCCAAATGTGCCTTTTTGGAGAGTACATTTCGACTGTTCATAAAAGCGCGTAGAGCTCCATTCACTTTACTGCCAGCAATCGTAATAGCAATCCCTTGTAAACAAAGTACCCAAATATGCAATCTCTTTCACTTGCTCCACTTGATCTCCATCAATCATAATATTTACACATCGTCATGAGTGCATGACGACGAAGTACGACGAAAGTAATGGTATTTGATAAAGAGGAGTGCCTCTTTATCAAATACCATTACTTTCGTCTTGCTTACATTCGTTTTCATTCCTTTACTCTTTGGTAATTTAAGGCTTTGATAACAATGGTAATTAGCTAGTCAGTACCTACAGTTGATATATGTAATTATTATTTATATATAATAATAATATAATATATTCTATCACACACACACAACACAATCTAGCCCAAACTAAGCAGAGCTTGTACTATGAGTACTAGACAATGGATAAACATACATAATATTCGTTTTCTTCTTGTAAATAGATATATTATACATTTATTTTAGAGATGTATATGTATAAAATATCAGAATAGATACATTCAGATGGAACAAAATAAAGGAAATATCAACAATGTTTTTAAAGTAGCGTAGTTTTAATTTTCTCTCCATCATAATATGAAAGGAAAAATAAAGGCAAAGAGAAAGAGAGGAAAACTAAGAAGAAAGTAGGTATAAATTTAACTGACAGAAAAGCAAATGTAGATACCGTTAGAGAATTGGCATCGGTTCGAGACAAATGAAAATTGCTACACCGTCAAAAGCATAGCACGTGCATAGCACAAAGGGTTTGGCAGCGCTGTATCACAGTTACATTCTGCAAGTTATGTGTATTTCTTCCCTTGTAACGGCAGTGAAGAACAATACGCACAGCTTCATTTAAATTATATTCTAAAGTACTGACACCATTATACACAATTAGGTACATGCGATGCGTCCTTGATCATGCGAAGTAGATATTGTGTGGTAAACTTCTATATTCAATTATCATTCAAATAAAACTATGCGCATCACTAAGAATGGGCCATAACTAGAACACGTATAATAGTAGCCGATCTATGAATCTACCCTGACATTTCTTGATCGGCAATAGCGCAAGTGCTTGCGATTACGCCAATTGAGTAATAAGCCCATCTGACAATCGTGGCTCTAAACATAGATGGCTGATAGCAATTTTTATTAATATCATGTTTTAAAATTGAATTTGTGATCTAGTAAAATAATAGTAGGTCTTTCATTTATAGGCGTATCTTAATTCTTATAACTTATATTTAAAGTCAATATAACGCGGTAGCTACTAGATTAGTTGACTGTATAATGTCAATAGCAGATATGGACTTAATAAAAACGAAATAAAAGAACTTGTTAATAGTATATTACTCACATTCATATATTTACCCACGTTGTCTACAAATATTCAAAAGTAAATAACATCATCTTTATAAGTAAATTCAAGTTCGTTTAATTATATGGTGCTTCGTTTCTAATAAGGTATATCAAAATTACAATTAACTTAGGTATTTCGCAGGTAGTAAAAAGTTAGATATAATATTATAAAACCGCACTGGCAGCGTAGATAGAGAAATATGATTGTACTTTAATTATGGTAATATTACCTATAATGTATCTTTTAAGAATGAAAAGTGAATAAAACAAAAATAAAATGGAATGATGTACAGAGTGCTTATAATACTATTGAAAAAAAGAACCAGGAAATAATATGGCATGAAGTGAATGTAAAACAGGAGAGAAAGAGGTTTTGTAGTAACTAATCATATAGAACGTTGGGCATCTCTGGATATCGGGAATGCAGGATAACAGAAAAATATTAAGGTAAAGTTGCGATCATTTCCACTACTGGAATTTATATTTGTTCTTTGTTTTGAAATTCTAAATAAACACAGAGATTATTACTGACATTGTTATAAAAATATGTGACACGTGTAACTGCGAGCATCACAATTATGTACATAGGACGATTTACACCTAACACGTCTCGAGGTAGTGGCGGATTTTGATACTAATTTGAATCACGACGTGCGCACGCTCATGGCGCGTGAAAATCTTTTAAAAACATGGAATACGTCCTTCTACTTTTTTCTAAATTAAACTATCGCAGTATAACCTTACGTGATTTATACGTATATAACAAATGTAAGTGCTAATAACGTTGTGTCTTCACCCTATTTTGGCGGTCAGTGCCAAATCCAATGGCCTGGCGTCCTTGACCGTGTTTTGTTGACAAAGTATTTTTCCGCGATTGCTCGCGATCCGCGAACAGCTGAAGTCTAATTATATTACTTTTAAATTCACAGACACTCGTCTCGCAAATCGTTTATGTCTCACCAAATTTACATTAGCAGATAGGTATTTACAATAATAAATATACTTAGTTGAGAGTAACGAGATGATTTATTTGATCGTTGCCATCGAATAATTATCAACATCTTTATTTGATACATTCATATTATGTCTCATGAATGAAGACTGAGACGTGTAATTTAATATTCTTTTTTTTTTTTTTTTTAATATTCTATCACATACACACAATGGTTAATATAATATTATTATGTTTATGGCAATGAGATAGCATCATATTATGGGTTATTTATAGCATCACTGGTAGGTATAATTATTATATCCTTATTATAATACTCTTTTGGCTATGGTTTGTGCACGCAAATCAATGTTAATATCAAGAATAACTACACCTATAAGGTTATGGTTGCAGTGATATTTTTATATAAGGCTGTATGCATTCATTGTTTGTGTCATTAAACATTGTAAATAGGTACCTATATATTAAAACATTTGTAAATAATAAAATACACAATAGATACGTAGATGGTGGGTGCATGTTTATTTGATTGCCGAAGTTATATTTAATTTAAGTATTACCTTTATAATAAGGTTAATAAGTTATATTTAATTTTATATCCTAAGGAAATAATTATTTACTTCATAATTTAAATAGACTAAATGTCCAAAAATACTGGCCAGTATTGTGCAGAGAATTCAAATTAACGCCGAGCTATGCCGTCACTTATAAAAAATACTGAGAGACGAATTGGTATACCATGATATGACGTTTTGCGGCATTGAGGTCTCTACAAGCCGAGGTCACATACTGGTAAGGTTATCTGAACGGATAGGCGTCATATCTGGACAAAACTTCATATAACGAGATTATTATCGGGAAATATTATTGTAATCAATTAACAAAAACATTTGTTATTGCGTGCTATGTCTTTTGGTATCTACTAGGTATGCGCGTGCCGAAACTTGAAAAAGAATTCGCAATGGTCAATCATGAAATCATGATTGCAATTTTATATTATATATATATATTTTTTTATTGGTCAATAATCTCGAGATGAGAGACGAATTACAACCGTCAGGCAATCGCTCTAAGGGCAACCAAGTCACCTGCAATACGTCCGGAGAGGTTAAGATAACTCATTGACTAGTTTTTTAATAAATAAAAACATAGGTATTTGTTTCCTTTATTTAAATAATTAGAGACATGATTTTATTAAATCTGCTTGCTAGTTATAAAAATGCATAAGTACAGTTGATTCTTACTCTCTAGTTAGCACGCATTAATCATCGATCCGATTAATCTAAATCAAATTTTGAATACTCGATTCAATAGAGCATCGATTCTTTTGCTCTTGTTTAAAATTTAGTTAAAGACCGCTTTTTGCACAACGAATCGACATGGCTAGGCTACATTCACCCTTCTATTATTCAGTGCTGACCCGGTGTAATTTGGATCGATTTGCGGCGGTTACAATCTGACTGTCAGTTTTGCTAACTAGTATTAAAATAACCATTGGTTTTTCCTTGTAGGCTACCATTTGCCAGGGTATTCGAAATCCTTTTTTAGAAAGACATTTTTATACAATAAGTACTTTCTGTATATATACCGAGCACTTTGTTAAAAAAAGACCCTATTAATTGTACTAGAAGACAAACATAAGTAAAATAGTAAAAAAAAATGCCAGCTGTCCGGCGCGATTCTGCGCGACGTGGGTTCGAACCCCAGACCCTCTGCATTGCAGTCTGTTGGTCTCCCCACTGAGCTATCGCTGCAGATGTCCAGTAAGTTATATTTTTATCTTCTTTATTTAGAGGATTTACCTTACAAATGAATGTCAGGCTCGTCATGCCCAAATCAAATTTTATATTCCCATAGTTTAATTTCAGAATTTGTTTAGGACAAAAATGTAAATATTTTGCTGCGATCGAGCTTTGATAGGCTATTATATCACAATTACGTAATTGAATAGTCTCAGAACGATATCAGTAAAGGTGTAATACAGACACATTTCACCAGCTATTTTTTAAGGAACCTCTTATTAGCGAATGGCTTTATTGCCGCATATCTGGCTTAGTACTAACCTCCATGCTGGTAATAAGAATTTATTTGTCAGAAAAGCCATTACCATTGGCCAATCTCGGTTTCAAACCCTAAACCTCTTGCACGGCAATAGCATTCACCACGGCTACGGCCACGGCGCCACCGAGACAGCGGACAATGCCAGCTCGCTATTACGACCGTCCAGTTTGGTTAAATTATTTATAGTAATTTGGCGTCAGGCGTTTATGTATAGAAGAGTGTAGTGCAGGGCGTCCGAGTAGACAGTCAGGCGACCTACACAAAGTGAATCTCTGCATTGGCTACAGCGTCAAACATCAATTCAGACTAAAATTACGCAACTTAAATATAAGAAATTGATAAAAGATATGCATTGTAATATGTTTAAGAATATATACTTAAAATTATATAGAATTAATATTTGTGCACATTGTACAATAGTCAGACGAGCTAGCGATAAGACTGATAGGAGCAAGCGGCGCGCGGCCCGACGGCGTAGGTATATTGAATAGCTACTTCAGTACGTCCCCTCTGAACTGAATTAGCATTTCCTAACGATAAACACGCGTAAATGCTGCTCTAATACGTCTCAGAGGGTGATGTACTGCAGTAGGATTTCAAGTTTTATAACGCGCCGCAAAGTAGGGGTTATCCTCCACGGCCAGCACGCGCGATGCGTCTCTCAACATTGTACCTCTAAATCCTAATTCTCTAATAAACAGATTGCTATCGACAATCTGATAAAAGGTATACAATGTTAATGACCCTTTAAATCCTTTAATAATTTCCGTGACGTAAACACATCATATACGTTCATCGAGTAATTACTTCACCAGATAATAATTTAAGATACAAATATGTATTAAAAGATTTATTATAATATATTAGATTAATTAAACACTGATAATATTTATATAATGCCTACTTTTTCTGATGGTTATGCGTACAAAACTAATCATAATAATTTACATTTGGGCTATAAATATACCTACACGATCTGGATGACTGTGGACATAGCTTTAAAATGTTGCTATATTTAGTTTTGACGTTATAAAATATATTTATAACGTAACGGATATTTTACGTACCGGTACATTTGTAAGAGGTAATTACCTTGTATTTAGTTTGATTTATGAATATAAATAAGATAAAATACGTGGTCTCGAGTGTATAAGAAGCTAAAACCTTTAATAGTCACATCATATCTACAGAAGCTAAATGAGCGAGACATGCATACGGCCACGGGATGATCAATGGCTTAAACAGTTTATGTTGCAATAGTGGTGTCAAAGTGATTCATTGTCCGAATGGTTTAACGTGATGTCTTATTCTCACAAATCTAATTTATGGTAAGACGTCACTACATAATTATCTATTATGCAGCCCGAGGCGCAGTTCAGAATGGGAGCATTACAAAATTTTACTCTCAGATCCCTGGAAATTACTCTTGGAGAATGAACAACGTATAAAGCTATAAATATACAATAATAAGTTTACCGCAGCAG
This sequence comes from Catocala fraxini, assembly GCA_930367265.1. Lineage (NCBI taxonomy): Eukaryota > Metazoa > Arthropoda > Insecta > Lepidoptera > Erebidae > Catocala > Catocala fraxini. The sequence goes on from OV884024.1 coordinate 17,121,678, forward strand.
TTTTTCATACTTCAAACAAACTAATAGTTTTGACGTCATCAGGTTGCTAGACTCTTTTCGAAAAGGATTTTAATAAAGCAGCCATATCGAAAAAGCAGTAGATAAGATTCGACATAATATAAACTTAAGTTATAAAAAAGCTAGAATGATAATTTAAAATATAACAGAGTAATTAAATATAATATAATAAACTTATTCTCATTCTTTTCAAATCAAATAGTAGTACTGAGTGCATAATCGTAGTGCTTAGATTCCAAAGTTCAACAAGTTCATAAAAATACATTTATAAATAGATATAACGATATTATCGCCCGTTTATAGCGATATAATATAATTTTCTTTGTCAATCTGTTGATAAGGCTCCCACTCATAAAAATATAGCTTAAAACATGATTAATATTATCAGTCATTATCAGGAATACAAGTACTTTCAGCGGACGCACGTCATCAGCGCGTGCATCTGTCGTTTAGGTAGTTGGTGACATTACGTGCATGTAATGGAAATTGCCATGCAAAGTAATAATCTCACAGTCATTGTGTATGAGCTATTGTCCTTCATAGTCAACCAAACAATGGCTGCAATACTTGCACTCAATGGTTAGCAACAGTCTATTTGACTCCAAAGGAAATTCTTTTGTGCTACCAACGCTATTACTAGGAGCTCATAGGTAACATTATCAATTAAGACAAGAGACACCAATTAACTTAATATTATCCTTAGGTAGTTGTTTGATCAAGTGGCCAACCTTATAGGCGCGTTCACCGCGGGGCGCGGTTCATGGACACGGCTGTGTTTATTTGGTATTGAACAAGCCATATCAAGGAAAGAGGAAATACCGCTAAGCCGCAACCTGTCACAAAGTAAGGAAAACAGGAAAGTTAATGTCAGTCTTAGTTATTATTAATAGAAGAGGGTAGCAAAATGGAGAAAAGCATTGTATGCTTACGAACGAGTTCAATGACCCGATTGTTGTCCATTCCTATACCATGAAGTATCAATTAAATTAGATATGTATTTGAAACTGATTGGGATCGATCAGTTATAAAATATGTCTACCTAACTGTATGTTATTTTATAATCTACTAAAGACGAACCTACGGCTCTTATCCATGAAGTTTAAAATGTATTACTGTATATTTATTTACTACTTGATTTTGTCAATGGCTTCGCTCGCGTTCATCTAGAGTTTGTCAATAAATATGTCCTATTCAATACCCCTAAGAACGTGTAAACGCGACATTTCATGATAATCGATTGAGTATTGCATTTATACTATAAGTTAGGATAAACATTTGCCGTGCTGGTGTTCAATTCAAATGAAAAGGCATTTTTTGTCTACAGTCGGCCTACAAACACTTTTGCTATACTTAATAAATAGTTGAATATATTTACAAATGCGCCTTCGATACGGGAACCAAATCTGGCTCCCCAATTGCCTTAAAAGGTCTCGTCATCATAATTATCGAATTGGGAAAAGTAGCCACACGAATCGATAAGTGCTAGTAGTATCATTAAATCCATAGCAACTAGCTAATGGCCGGCAAATTCTTGTGTACAGCAGTATAAGATACTGTAGTACACAAGAATTTGCCGGCCATACTGTTCACTGTAGATAGTACATTATGTACCTAATCACATTACAGATAATATCAAAGTCATCACAGTCAAAAGCCGCGCGCAAGTTTTTTATTTTGATGCGACAATAAAACACGTTAAGTCATCAACGTTAATCTAAAATTATTCCGATTAAGTAACCTTGTCATAAATTAGTACATTTAGAAAAAATACCATAGGAATGAAATAAATACCAAGCAAGTACCATAAATACTAAGAAATACGATGTTTTACGTAACAGTACATTTGTATGATCCTTTTTTTGTTTTACTTGGGGGAATGCTTTGACGCATACCTCTACGCGGGGGACGGAGAGGTTATGTCGGGCTCACCGGGGAAAAGGTACTCCGGTAATACCGACTAAATCTACCACGGTGTTCCTCGACATAACCATAGACTGCGAAGCCGCGCGAATCGCTTTCACATGCAATCGCGACCCCGCCGTGGTTTCGGTATTCGGCGGCCACTACACAATAAATATTTCACACAAAGACACGACACAGAGGCGCACGTGGGAACACGCACGCCGCTTCTCGGACCTGGTGCTAATCGGGTGGCGAGCAGGCCCACGCAGCTCACCAACCCCAGGTCAAACCACAAGGTGGCTGGAGGTCATCTCGCGATGATACTTACATTAACATAAAAGATAGTTCATATGTTTTAGTTAACCTATTGAGTCGCAGCGACAGACCTGTGTGGCTAGACACAACAGATAATGCTTTATATATATATATACATATATATATATATATATATATATATATATATATATATATATATATGTCTGTTACATCACTTTGAAGATTGATCTTGTTACTGAACCATAGTATATCAAATTAATTTACCGATTATAATAAAATAATTGAAAAAGGATAAAAATACAACACAACAAAAATCCCGATAGGACGTAGAAGATGAACCCAACATGTTATAAAGAATCAGTACTCATTTTTAATAACTTCGTCGCTCTACTATAGCTTTAGCGGACATTGATCTTATTTATCAGTACTCGTGTCGATACTGATATCACTGTGCAGCTATAGGAAAAAGTACTACATAATTTAATTAATAATAATTTATAATAAGGATGCACACGCTAGTTTCATGGGTCCGGACGCTCGTGCTCTTTTCAGAGATCTGTCTATGCGGCTAATCCACGCTTCGCGTGACCAAGGCTCGACTTTTGTTGGCTTAAAGATTTAGGATTGCCACTCAACGTGGTAATGCTGCAGTCTTCTGGGTAGATATCCAGTCAACAGCGATGCTGAGAAATTTTACGACGCTTACTAAACCAGCCTTTTTTATTTATTTGCTTTATATATGTATATTATTTTCCTTTATATTTTGATTTCATGTATATATATGTATTACAATATTTTCTTGAAATATTTAATATCTGTAAATATTATGTTAGGTACTACGTACAGTAAACTTGTATTTTACTTGAATAAACCATAATTATAATATTATTTCTATATAATCGATCGATCCGTAAGGTTAAGTATGAGTGGACATTTACAAAATGTCACAGTTCTACGTTCCTCGGAGAGCACTTCAAGTTTTGGCTGATCTTTGTGTCATTCGGCAGGCATGGGATACCATCAAATACTCTAACTTCTAGCCTACTCCCAAAACCCTTCAGGTTACGGCAGTCACTTTATGGAATAGATCTCAGTCGAATACAGTTTGAACTAGAAAGTCTGTTTTAACAACATTTGAAATAATCAAGTTACATTATCATTTTCAATTCATTTTAAATGATGATTTCTCTGTAATAGAATAGATTCACGCCTGTTTCCCAGAGGGGTAGGCAGAGACTACGGATTTCCATTTGCTACGATCGTGACACACTTGTCTGGCTTCATTCACTTGCACTACTCCGCGCGTCAGTCGCCCGTATGACTAGCAGAAATGTCTATAATCGTTCTATTCTTAGTTGAAAGCCCCATGATCATTGCCACTATCAATACGCTTTAATATAATTATTACATAGATATAATGACCTAATTTTACAATAAGATATCTTATCAGAAGGTCACAGCAAGCCCTTTGTGTGTATTTTTATATCATATCAACGCACCCAGTTCAAGATAATCGACATAGTTTTACTGAATACGTTTCCCAACGTAATTAGTAACTAATATTTTTGTAGTACCTATAGCCATGAAATAGCAATAAAAAAACTGATCCTATGTCACTTTGAACTAAAATAGTCTATGCAATTTATTTGACGTGTATGCTTTTAATATAATATTTTATTTGTCACTTGTGCTACAGTCAGCGAAAAAACCGCTAAACCAATTTAGATTTTGTTTTCTTTTATTATACAAAACTATCAATCTCATAATACTGTCTTACGTTTGTTACGCGTTTTACATTTGATTTTATTACGTTGTTTATAAACATTTTATTGACATAATTTTGAAAATATAACCCTACTTCTGAACCCTTATTACTATTTAAGCTATTTATAATTGAAAATATTTAATCTTTCACTTTCCCCGACGTTTCGGTTGCTTTTCAGCAGCCATGTTCACGTGGAGACTCACGAGCCTTTGTCATGTTTTACAACAGTAATAGTCGAAAGATAGGTAATGTAATAAATACATTCTAAAAAAGACACAATTCATAAACTAATGTTACGAATTATCAGTGTTTAGCTATTTATGTCGTTGCCTATACGTAAAGCAACTCGGAGAAATGATTCAAGAGAAATATCGCTCTCGCCGCGTGCTATGCATCCTCTACTAATCTAGTGAATGTTAATAAAATTAAAGAATTTTATTATACTTGATGCGTATACAATCTTACGCACTCCGTGTTGGCTTTTAACTTGATAACCAGTTTATTATCAACATAACCGATAATACGACAGCGACGCAACTGGTTGTGTTCTTATTAGACTGAATATCCGAGAGTCAATTCTCATAATATAATATTTTAAATAGAAAACCTATCTTAGGCCGCCCGCCCACGGCGACTTTTTGTACCGATACAGTAGTGAAATTATCGCGCGTTCTCATCGATACAGTCGCGATGCTTTCGCTGGCTGTGTACCTTCGCCGAGATTCTGTATCATTACTATTGCGATGCTGTCGCGCTTCACTCGCTATGTGCATGCATATCTATATCACTTTGTGTGAAAGCGCCCGCCTTGGAACACTTCACATTCCCCAGCACTCCTCCCTGCGTTCTCTACTCTTAGTTCCTCCGATGTAGTCAGAAACGGTCGCGCGTTTGCATCGATACAGTTGCGATGCTGTCACGCATGTCTATCGATACAGCCGCGCGTTTGCATCGCTTACGTCGCATGTTGCAAACGCAACTAACGTCCGATACGCATCGCTACGATGCAGAAACGCGTTTACAAAACGCGTGACAGCATCGCTACAACCTGTCGCCGTGGGCGAAGGGTCTTAAGGATAGTAATAAACATCGCACGCACTCACATGCCCTGATGAAAGAGTAGGTATAATCAAATCTAAATACATTGGATTGCTATTATTAGTCGGTATAAAAGAATTACTGAATTATAAAGATTTATTATGATATAATAATGATTAGTTTATTTTTGGGTACCTAATCTCTTACGGCGAGACCTGGAGCGTAGCCAATTACATGAATAAAGTTGCAATGGTAAAAATATTTTTAAACACGATTAATCAGAATTATACGATATAGAGTTAGTAGCTTCGCCATTGCCACTGCGCCGAGTGTTGTGGGTTCGATCCTCACTTAGGAAAAAATTGTGTGATCCGCAAATGGTTGTTCCGAGTCTGGGGCTGTTCTTTGTTGTTCGTAAAGTCCCCTACTACACAGGATTCATATCTAGTGTGAAAACTGTCTTCAAAAAAAAAAAGGTACGTATGTACACTAATCTTTCATTAAAACGTACATGCCGCTATTCTCCGTCGTATATTTTCGTCGTATGTCTTGAACTAAGTTTTCCAATTGTGAAGTCTGTATTTTCGTGACACTTTTTCTATCATATCATGTATTGTGTCTACATACTAAGTACCTAAATTGTTACTTTTGTAACAAAATGAGTAAGTATTTATCAACGTGGGTCTTTTCCATATTTATACTAATCACTGTATCTTTCATGAAATCGACTAATTAGGTATATATATAAAGTCAGCCCTGTATTAAACTGACCCACTGCTGGGTACGGGCCTCTTATTAGTTTGAAAAGGGTTAGGCCATTATTCACTACGGTGGCCCAGTGCGGGTTGGTAGGAGAACTCTCAAATATATAGGTTTCAACGATAAATAACTATTTAATACGCACTTAACTTAAAGAGTTAGAGATGCGCGGCTTGGGATTGAACTTAGATCCTCCGCGTGGCAGTCCAACGGTCTTCCATTAGGCTGTCACTATAATTTATCACCAATAAAGTATATCGTATCCTACAAAAGATATAGTATTAGACAAATAATGGTTTATAATACGTTTCACAACACAGGTTGCTTCAAGAACACGATGTATACATGTTGAAATGTATACATTTCAACCTACTGAGTTCCTAGGCATATAACGAATGTTATATAATTATTTATTATTTATTAGCAAATCAACTTTAAATTATTTGATAATATTCTCATGTAATATTTTCACGTGTATCCTAAACATATCCTCGTAACTACATTTCCATTGGCAGGTAAATTTAAAAAAATCTTCCGAAAAATCGGTAGTTTCGAGACCACTGCATTGCATTGCATTGGTACTGAATATGATATGCAAGTTTTTACAAGTAACAGTCGCTGAGCTTCTTAAAATATTATCTGCCTACAGTGATAGGTGAAGTCAAGCCAACGTTTTAGCTCTTCATTATCGGCAGCAAATAAATGTTTGTGTAAAAAATGGGGATCCACAATAAGTAAGGCTTACGAATTGTGGATCCCCATTTTTTTATCACGCCAACGTAGATCCTCGTCGAGTCTCCCGTGGACCCCTGGGGTTCACCTGGACCACTTTGAGAACTAATGCTTTAGATTAATGAACACTTAAAAATAATATAATAGCCATTGTTAACAATAAAATTATTAACAGATTACATCATATACCTTCTGAGTAACAAAAGTGATACAAAAGTTAAGATCGTGCATCAAATACTGCTGCGTTAATTAATATTGATGTCTGTAGACGTTATAAATGGTAACCAATTAATCTCAAATGTTGTTTACACCTCGTAGTTACTATTATATTACAAATGAATTAGTCTGCGGTATACCGCAGAATAATGAAAGACCTTAATTTGTTCAAATATTAGTTTTTAATTTGTTTGATGAACACCAATGTAATTAAATGGTGCCGAAATTCAGAAAGAAACGGATTTGCAAGTAAACCAATACACTTACAATCAAATAAAAAGCTGAATCATGTACCCTTAGTACACCTTTATAAATACAGTAAATATAGATTATGTGATATATACGCAATATGAAGATACAAATAAATTTAATTACATTTTATATGGTCTGATTTAAATGATCGAATACGCAGTTTCCATAAAACAAGGAAACATGGAATACTATGAACTAAATAAAATGTTCCATCAATAAACAATCCTGTTAATTTCAGCTTTAAATTACGACTATTATGAAAGTTATATCTCATAGCTTATTTAATACTATGTAGCTGCCACCCGCAGTTTCATCCTCGTTTATGGTTACTGCTCCACCCACGTGGCTCGTAGCGTAGTGTCACTTCAGGATAAAATAACTTTCTAATGGCGAAAGAATTATTAAAACGGTCCTGCAGTTATTGAGTTTATTCATTACAACAAAAATACAAATCTTTCCTCTTTATGTCATTAGAGTAAATGTTATGTGAATCTTGACCATATACAACGTTTAAATTTAACTCTTCTTTACACTTAAAACTATTATTGATATCAAGGACCTAAAAACACAATAGACATGGACCATAGTTTTCGTAGACAATCTTTATACAAAAGTAGTTTCAGCTCCCTTCCGTAGTTAAAATTTTCGTTTATTTCAGAGAAACTAGCCAGTGACCTTTGAAAGTCAAATTAATTGTTTGAAACGAATAAACATTTCACTTTTACTTTCGAGGCACACTAATTGATGATTACATAAAAGCAATTTAGTTTTATAGATCATAAAGTAATGCATATATACTTATTATTGATATGCAACAAGTAATAAAACAATATCGGAAGATACTACACATGTTAAGGCAATAACATTAGATTACATTGAATGTAAATGATTATTACAGTATCTAGATATTTATACAACATGACATTGCATAACAATTGTACATTTTTGGGGATTAGGAATAATATTAATAATAATAATCTCACATACACACTACTACAGAAAGCATTTATCTTAAATACATGCAGGATCGTCAGAGAGTTCTTATCTATAGATTAATCATCACACCACCAGAGTAGTTTTGGCCAAATGCCCGCAATTCAGACAAATTTCCTCAGAAATGGCCGAGGATAAAACCAAAAAATATAAATAATAATAAATAATAAATAAATCCGTATATAGTAGTTTAATTTCAATGAATAATATTCGCGTAAACAGAAGACAATATTATAATAATAATAATTTATTTTCTCTCTCACACAGAAATTGGTACAAAAATCAGATTTTATGCTAGGTGTTACATTATCAAAAGGGCGAATTTCTGTGAGAGACTGCTGATATCTGTAGTAGGTAGACCTGTATGACAGATTACCAGCCATTTTTTTTTACTTGGAGAAATGTATTTACGCATTCCCCTCCGCGGGTCGAGCGGAGGGGTTATGTCGGACTCACCGGGGTAGAAGAAAGATGGTAATGATGATAATGGACCTTCCGGTAATACCGACTAAACCTAACACGGTGTTCCTCGACGAAACCGCAAACGGCGGCCACGAAGCTCACCACCCTCAGGTCAAACCTCAGGGTGGCTGGAGGTCATCTCGCGCCCTCCGTCGCCCGGTTCGCCGCCTCCTTAATGAAAATTACTTCCTTACAGAAGGAGGCGACGGCATTTCACGACCTCTCACTCCGGACCATAGTCTGAACCACGACCGGGAGCGAGAGGGCAACCATACCGATTGCCTCGATCAACTCATGGCGTTGCGATGCCCAGGCGGGGCAGTGCGCCAAAGTGTACAGCACCGTGTCCTCAACAACGTCGCGGTAGTCGCCGCAGTGGTGACAACCCGGCGTCTCTTGCCGGCCTATGCGATACAGGATCTGGCCAAAGCAACCTTGGCCAGTCATTACCTGTGTCAGCCGGAAGGTGTCATACGGCCTCTCCGGCCACTCCTCAAAAACGGGTCTTACCGCCACGATCGAGGCATGCCCGAGATTACCAGCCTCTCCTGACTCTAGACATGTTGGTGCTTGGATAAGTGTAACCTGATTATACAATAATGCATTTGGAATAGATTTTTTGTGAAAATTTTAGTGTGGAGTAGACTTTCGTTTTCAATTACATATTTGGTATCGGTACCTAGATGAGCCGACTCGTCCAACGTACCTCTTGCAGGAAATTGACGTAACACAATTGCTGAGTTTAGTCCGGTAAGTAAGAATGAACTCACATACCTAACAGTCGCCAGTTACGCGTCTCTCATTCCTTTCCTTTGGTATTACAAGCGATTATAGGCTATAATAAACTATTACAATCGGGAGGACCGTATGCTTATTTCTATGTAAGTATAAAAATAAGTAACATATAGGAATTACGGTTTTTTAAAAACTGATATCTAGTCAAATCCGGTTAGACCAAAAAAGCCGATCCCAAGTGACTTGGTAATAATAAAGGCTAAGAGAGAAGAAGCACGCTCACGGTTTTACTGTGTTGTTTTGAAAAAACATTGCATTTCCAAAACATTTTATTATTTACTTACTTCGATAACAACTCAGTGCAAAATGATATACCTACTGAAAATCCCCGCTATTACTAAAATTTGTAATCGACGATAATAATTATGCAATAATATATCATTTAAAACAGCTTTGATAAGTTACCTATATTAAATAATTAATGTGATGACTATAAGCAATCCTAACTAATATTATAAAATGAATATGCTCCTATAGTAGTAGGGCCTCGCTGATTTCAGCATGAATGGGCCGGCTCGACCGGGGAAGGAGTACCCTCTCACAGAATATCGACGTGAAATAGCAGTATTCCTATTGTTGTGTTTCGTTCGGTGAGTGAGAGTGCCGAAGGTCCAGTCATCATCTTGCCCCCTTCCCGCTCTTTCTCCTTCCCACGTTCTTTTTCTATCCTTCCTTTCTAAAGGGTCGGTAACGCGCAAGTGATGCCTCTGGTGTTGCAAGCGTCCATAGGCTACGGTGACCACTTATCATCAGGTTGGTCGTATGCCAGTTTGACACCAAAGTCGTATAAAAAAATGCGGTTGTTGGTTTGGCACGATTTCACGCCTTAACTACTCGACCGATCATCATGAATTTGGGGCATGCCAGTATTAGGCCCAGAGGTGCACAAGAAATGGGCTATACTAAAAAAATATATTAATATTTATCCTAGTATAATATACTATAATACTATAATAGTACTTGGAAGCATGTACATTAACGTGAAAATGTTTTGACTTTGACATTACACAAAATATTTTGACAGATAATTAATCGAAATAGTAATTTACCATTGCTATGTTATATAATTACTATTTTAATCGTTCATTTCATTTTTATACAATAGTAATACAAAACTAATAATAATTATTAGTTTTATCTTTGCAAGATTGCTTTGATTAACTTAAAGTTAAGTCTATTATCGATGTATCGAGGTTTTGTGTTTATTATGGCAACACCATATCTAACTTGTATGACGCCGGAAAACGTAAATGTCAATATCATTGCTTGTTTTGCAACTCCATTGTGACGGTTAGTGTTTATTTATTGCGGTTAATATCGACGACTTTTACCTATAAGCTATAAAACTGCAATGTATTCTATTTTATTTCATTCCTAATAGATTGTACTAATACATAAATTAAAATAATGTGTATAATAATATAGCACATATTTAATATAAATTGTATTGATGAGATAGAAGATTCGATAACTTTAAAATGCCAAGATTTTTGTAAATCACTTCATATGCTAATTAATTATTGGCATTGCTTACTATCATTATTATGAGCCTTTATAGGTCTGCACTGTGGGCCCGAGTTGCTATGGCGTCTTGGCATGCCCCTTTCGCATACACTTTGTTAGGGGTACAGAAAAGACATAGGGTTACCTTTAAACCAGAAAAGAGTACTGTTTTCGAATGAAGCCGCACGCAAAAGCTAGTCTATCATGATCTTGTGTTGTGCACAATTTCACTCTAAAGTAAGATCTGAATATGCTGACGACGCGATGCATAAACATGAGCATTACGTCCTTGACCATGTATACTAGGTATTACGTTGTGCGCTTCTGTATTTAAATATCAATTTGATGCAATTATACGTGCAGCTGATCATAGCTAATGTCGCCTCGTCTGTTGGATATTATAAAGAGGGCTACTTATATACAGTGTGAGTCTTCATAAAGTGCACATATGAAGATGAGTGAAACAAGACATCATTTTATAGGTTATAAAAAAATAAAAAATAAAAAATGATAATTATTTCGGTTTATACCTATTTCCAATCTTTTAGTAGATATGGACCTTGTACCAGGAAATCCTTGTAACTTTTAAGCCCGATGTTGAAACAAAAACAATAATAATAGTGAATGTATAGGCAATACCGACGCAATACCATTCATACCCAAAAAAATGCCGGTGACATAAAAATAAGGAACATTTTACAGAAAAACTGATTATCACACTTGTCTCGCGACGATCTCTACTTGATCCAAGTCCAGTAGCAGCCAATCTTTTATAAACATCTTGAAAGTTCGAGCAGCTGGTACTGGTCGTCTCGTTGGAAACGTAGCTAAGTAAGCTGTACGAGCACCTCTTGCACTTCCATTACACAGTCCATAATAAAAATGCATTTCGACGATATGCGCCGGAGGAAAATCACTCAAACAGGGCATCGCAAAACAACAATACACAAGTAGTAGCGGCGAATGCTTCGGAGCGACTGATACTTTTTGTAGACTGAGCCTATCTTATTCCCCACCCTGCACCTCATGCCTTATCCAGCTACAATAACACCCAAGCTACCTAGGCTGTGATAGATAACGCAATGTTAAAATCCTCATAAAAAGTGTTTTGTTTGGGATACAGATGAGGTTTTTATGTTGTTTTAAAGCTTATTAGATACTAATTAACGACGGTTTAGTTGAGATTTTTTACAGTATTTAAAAAAATACTGTACCGAATACAGTTTTGCTGTAAAATGTTCCTTATTTTTATGTCACCGGCATTTTTTTGGGTGTAAATAGTATTATATCTTAGAGTATACATACATAACCAATAGAGCACTCCTAACCGAGTATGAACTGTAAGCACGGGTATGAACAGTTCGAAAAATTACACTTGACGTTCATTAGTCACAAATAAGCGCGCGCGTTGAATCTTTCACCAGCCGGTATTTATTTGAAATTAATGTTAAAATTGTGAAATGTGCAGTGTTATGTTGTAAAAACAACTCAAGGAAACAAACGAAAAGAAATAATGGAATTTCTTTTCATAGGCAAGTACTACCGATTTTAACAGAAAACACTGATTTTAAAGATATTACTCAAGGCGTGAAAGGGGGTTGCGAGAGGCGCGCGGGCAGGTCAACTTCGCACGTGCTCCCGCGCCTCCCGCTTCACACTTTCCCCGCAATAGGAATAGTGTTGCACCACGCTGAACTTGATTTGTTTGTAAAAATATAATTTCATAATAAGTAGCGATAATGAGATATTACCGTAATTGAAAAAAATATGTTTCGATGCCTAACCAGGACAAATCTTTGTGTGATAAGTATGATTATTTCTGTGGGAGTGTAATTTATATTTTATAATATTTTACTGCATTCTATGTATAAAATTCTATAGGATAATTATTTACACGACTGCCAAAAAAGGAGTGTAATGTTTTTAGCGTTCATGTATGTATGTGAGTAGGTATGTATGCATGTGAGCTTCTTTATTCCTCCATACTTAAAGCAAAAGAGCGGGTATTATAGTTTGATTGTTTATTATTTTCATAATCACATTTTTGTGTTTTACTAAAGTTGCGTGCTGGTATTCAAAATATACTTACATACAGATATAAGAATAAAATATTTATCTACTATGCACACATAACACTTTTAGATGTCGGTTTGATATTTTTTGGGACTCTACTATTCCAACTATCTGCTATAGTTCGATTATAATGATTAAATATTGTTTAATTAATAAGTATATTCCATTGTCTTTTTAACATGTTGCGTGCTGATATTAAAAATATACATAGCAATAACAATAAAACACCGAGTATTAAAATACACCGTGAATTTATAGTCGTTTTGGAACCGAAACGTGGTAACTTAGGATAATAAGTAGTATCAATAAAAAATAGTAAATTAATTGTACTGTGTATAGTAAAAAAGTTGGAATATGAATAATATTTTTCACTTATTCGAGTGTGATCGTAGTAACGCACGGACAATTCATTCACAAACGCATGCACACGTGTTCGCGCGGCTGCGAACTGTCGTCGGCGGCGGCCGGCGTTGCCACTCAGTCGCGTAGGTACTTATGAACGACGCACGATAACTACGTGTATCAGCTGATGCCTACATAGATCGACGCAAAAGAGCCGCGTGTATCCCGACCGAGTCCTATGCGCGATTTAAAAACTAGTGACTACACAAGTATTAATAAAATTAAGTAAATGTAATAACTACGAAATTGATAATAGGCATATCGCAGTTCAATAGAGCCAAAATCAGCTGATACGAGGCAATGCGTTATCTCCTTTTACTATGAAAAACCTGCATTGTGAAACATCACAATTAATACGTAAATGGATACTCCAATTTCTCCTTCATACTTTACACGGGCTTAGGACCGTCGGAAATACTTTATCTGAACATTACTCTTCGATAAAGAGCTAACTTTATTTATTATGTAATAAAAATAATCACAGGGTGAAGGAAATCTGAGTATTTCAGGCGTATTTAAAAAATTGGAGCTATTTACAAAATAATCAACTTACGTATTATGGACAGTTTATTTACAAATTATTTACACTTCCCTGTATCGAAGCAACTGCTCGAAATGAAGTTCGCCACGTTCAATACACAAACGAGCACGTTTGATACCATTGTCTTTAAGTTTTCTTAATGTGTCTCTATCACTTTTAACTTTATCAAATGCGTCCACTATCGCACTACGTAACTCGTCACGACTTTCATGTTCACGAGAATACACGAGTCTTTTTATTTCCGACCACAAGTAAAAATCTAGGGGCGTTAAGTCCGGGCTTCTCGGCGGCCAAGCCACGGGACCGCCGCGCCCAATCCACTTATCGCCAAACTCATTGTTGAGGTAGGCACGTACTGAACTTGCATAATGAGCGGGACAGCCGTCGTGCTGGTAGTACATATCGTGTATAATCGATAATGGTACTTCCTCCAATAGCTCGGATATTACTGTTCGTAACATTTCTAAATACGAGCTACCCGTTAGATGACCTTCAATAAAAACAGGTCCTATTAAACGGTCGTTTACAATACCGGCCCAAACATTCACACTGAACCTCACTTGGTGGTGGTCTTCCCGTATTAAGTGAGGGTTTATAAGAGTCCAGTAATGTTCATTGTGCACGTTGTACAATCCCACTCGAGTAAACAATGACTCATCTGTCCACAGTATGTTCGCGTTCGGATTATTCAACAACCACTCACATAGGGCGATCCTTGCTGGTGCATCATTGTTATTTATTACGTGAGCACGACGAAAATGATAAGGGTGTAACCCATTGGTATTTAATGTTTTCCATATAAAGTATTGGCTAACATTAAATTCTTGAGCCGCCATTCTCGTGCTTCGCCGCGGATCCCGCTCGAAGTACTCCAGAATATCCTCTTCGATCTCCGGGGAGTCATTAAGGCGTCCTCGGCCATGCGCATGAGTCGGCGTACGGAATTCTCCATGGTCGAGAAGGCGCTGAGTTGCAGCCAAGATAGTGGGAGTGGATGGCACTTGAGGACTTTCAATTCCTCGTAGCTGCACCGCATTCAAATGCTCCGGCTGGGAGTATAAGCGTCTGACCTGTTCCAAATTGAAATTGGCAACAGCATACAGCTGTACCATTGCCAAGTACTCAGCGTTAGAATATTCGTATTGACGACTCATCGCGTGACAATGAATAATTACGTTACGACCACTACGCGCGCGAGTTGCTGCAGTACTGAAGGGCGGGAAGAGGTGCGTGCGGGGCGCGCTTGCACCAGAGTCGGACGGGAAAAACCGCTCGCGCTCGCTCTGCCGGCGCCTGGGGTAGTGTGCGGGGATTGGCGGGCGGCGCGGGCGCAGCAGTTTCTGTGTTTTTATTGGCGAATATTTTTAAGTTGTCAAACATGAATGATATCGATCGTAGTGACACGTAGGTAAACGTAGTACGTGAAATTGAGTGGCGTTACTACGAGTTCTCATTTATTTCTCGTAAACGACATTAAATATATTGTTTCTAAAAAAAAACATTTTATTTTATTAAAATAATGAGTTTAATCGATTCTAGTATTGATATAGAGTATAAGGTTTTCGGTTCCAAAACGACTACAAATTCACGGTGTAGAATAACAAATTATATTTTTTGATACTATGTTTGATGATTAAATGTTATTAAATAAGTACAACGCTGTGTTTTCTTTAAATTTATATTCATTTAGTTAAAATTACAATAGCATATTTACTAATGACTAAAAGTGTTCCCGAAAACCGTGTATTGTAAGTATCTATCAAACATCTGCTTACGTTTATCACAATGGACGAAATGCGATGCGCGCGCTCTCATCGATATTGCCTACACATTCGCTATTATTATTGTTTTTGTTTTAACACGATTAACCACCTGGTTCAAAAGTTACAAGGTTTTATTGGTACAAGGTCCATAACTACTAAAAAAAATGTAAATAGGTGTAGGATCATGAATATATAAATGTGTGCATGTACCTACTTAGTGGCGACTGCGACGACTGCGTCCGCCGCGTTATTTTGGCTCAGTCGTAAATATAATATGGAGTTAAGTGAATGACGACTATCAATTATTCCTCACATCCTAAACAGCTTCTGATTAGGTATACATAATAGTTACTAGAATTACCTATAATAGGTATAAATCGGAGAATAATTTTCGACTTTTTATTATTATTCCTACTGATAAAATGATGTCTAGTTTCACTCATTTTCATATGTGCACTTTATGAAGACTCGCACTGTATAATGTATACGAAGATCAGTCTGCTTACCATTCTAGCTAACCTGGAAAGAGGGCAGTCGCTGCGGTCGCTATTAAACCTAATAATAAAAGAAAATATCAAATTCTAGTACAACTAGACTCGGTTCACTTGGTAAATCCTTTGGTTTCTCATTTTACGGTGTAGAGATGCATACATTGACCACCCAGTAGGATTCTAACCCTAGAAGAGTACTCTTTATCTACTTAAGCTATAACGTGATCCAATATCAACGTTGGCAGTCTACACGAGTCAGGATGTATATGTAAATAAAATTATCTATGTTGATTACTTAGCTTTTGAACTTATGCCCACCAACGAGGCACGTATTCGTTCAGATAGAAAACGGCATTATGCAAAAAAAATATTTTATAACGTCAGCTATTACTTTATCAGTTGACATTGACTGTTAAAATATTATTAAGTAAATCGATCCGTAATCAGCTTTAATTACGTTAATTTTCGTTAATTTCAATAATTTACAATATACTTAAAGTGAATAGTTATGATTATTATTCGCACTCATATTAGGTGCCACTTTATACATTCAAGGATAAAGGATAAAGGATAAAACATTCAATGGAATAATCATGTGTTTAATTATTAAACACATGATTATTCCACTCTGCATTACATAACTATTCTAGTGCACTGTGTGTTCACTTAACTATCCAGAATAGTCAAAGTAAACATAAAAACCATTTGGGTCACAATGTAACACTTATAGGCGGCAAAGGGATCAAAGGTTAGTGAGTTATGATGCATGCTAGGTTCAGGCAAGGGTTCAGCCTATGAGAACAGGCCAGCAAGAAACCAGACCAGTCTGAAATTACCATTAAATTATAATTTTAAGTATTTCACAACTCATGTGTACAAGGTGTTGAACTCATTATACCATATAATATTTAACTGACTATTAAAATCTAAAATAAAAAATAATAGTATATACCCACATAATATTATTATTAGGCAGAAGCAGGTTCTGTATTAATATTTAATTATACTATTTTATAATTGCCTTTTTTTGCCTTTATACTTTATGACAAGTGTTGATGTTTATAATTTCCTTTTAAAAAGGAAAGAACGAAAGATTTGTCATGTAATAAATTATCCTTGAAGGTGTAGCCAAATGTGCGTACCCACCTTAGTTTTACCTAAGTTACCTATATTTAGGTTTCAACTCATTTATCACTCATCACCTATGCCATCTGAAGATCAGACACTAAATTCTGGTGTAATGAGTAATTATTTCAGCCAAATTTTATAGGATAATTTTCACAAATGAATATCCAGTAGCACTTTGGCTTGAAAACCACCACATGCACAAATGGCGCAGTTTCGCGGCATTTGTGCATATGGTCACGTCTATGCCATTATAGACTACAGAAGTAGTAAAGTAAAACATACCTATATATTTATATAAACTTACACCGGTATTGTCACGAAGGAATATGCAGAGGTGTGTTATTACACCAACATGTTCCGTCTTTAAGTCACGTGTAACAGTGAGCGAAACTATTGCTGTCTACCGGGCATAATATGTCTAGGCACTACAACTAATAATGTTACAATTTCAGCGATCCGGCAATCGACCCTGTGACCTCACAATCGTCTGCAAAAAACAAATCACAACGGGGCCGTGAGGTAATATTATTGAAACAAGTGTAAACAATACAAGTATCATAAATGCTTTAGGTAGGTACTTTGTTTATTATGGTTTATTTCCGTAGGGCGTTAGTTAACAAGTTGACCTTCGGACTAATTCGTTTCACTTGTTGACTAATGTACTACTCACTAAACTCATTAATTAAACTGCATAACATGTACCTATATGATGGATCGCAGAACGAATTAACTATTCTATATTTTGCTGTTTTGAAAATCAAAATTATTGTTGACTAAAAGGTAATTAGGCCTTATCACCCACAGTCCGCGTAAAGTTGTCAAGGCTATCAGAGGCGAACAAAAACAAACACAAAAAAAACTGAGGTCGGTAACGGGTTGGGAGCCTTCTGCGGTCACCCACAGTCCGCGTAAAGTTGTCAAGACCATCTGAGGCCAACAACTAAAACATAGACAAAAAGAAACTGATATCGGTAACGGGTTGGGAGCCTTCTGCACTCACCCACAGTCCGCGTAAAGTTGTCAAGGCCATCTGAGGCCAACAACTAAAACATAGACAAAAAAGATACTGATATCAGTAACGGGTTGGGAGCCTTCTGCACTCACCCACAGTTCGCGTAAAGTTGTTAAGGCCAATTGAGGCCAACAACTAACACACACATTCTCAGTGCTGTTGCGCACGGCGACGCTTCCGCAACTAAGTGGAACTAGCCGGACCATGAGCAATATTATATATTATTTTTATATAAATAATAATATATAATATATTGTAAATAATAATATGTAAAATAATTTGTATTTTATAATATGTGTAAACAATTATTTTGATACACTTCACAAAGCTCAAAAATATTATTTTATATTTATTTTTTTCGTTCACTCTTTGACATTCATTCTGTAGTAGGTATTAAGTATTTTTAGTACCGGTATCACTGCCTCAGTTCAATTTAGGATTGCCATAACCGAATTTAGTGCTGTCTAAACGAACTCTAAATTTAATTTGATGGAACAGCAAAATGCTCTACACGAAATCTCTTAACTAAAATTAGAGAATTTTTAACTTATTTTGTTTTGTGAAAATTACAGCAGAATTGGCACCATTATCGGGTTATGCAAAAATATAATGGTTGATTTCCTTTTCAAAACGTTGCTACAGACAAATCGATAAAAATTATAAATTGATAGATTTGGATAAAAATTATAGGTATCGGAATCGTTAGACATTGAATCTATAATAACGTCAATTCTGTATGAAACTGTCCAACTGCTGGGCACAGGCCTCGTCTCAGTGTGAAAAGGGTTAGGCCATACTTCCCACGCTGTTCCAGTGCGGGTTGTCAACTTCACATAATTATCTTCGAGAGCATTATGGAGAACTCTCAGACATGTAGATTTCCTCACGATGTTTTCGTTGACCGTTAAAGCTAGCGATAATTAGGTATTTAATGCGCATATTACTACAAAAAGTGAGAGGTGCGCGCCTTGGAATCGAACTTACACTAGGCTATCGCTGCTACATCAGATATTGCTATACAGATAATATATGTATTGAATCTAATAATTCCGATATAATATCATCCAAATCCCCCTCTCTATAGAGTATACAGTTTTCATTCGTTCTTATAGTTTCCAAATTGGACATCTACGCACTCTTGTAAAAATCTACCTGTAAGTACATGTATTTTTATGAACACTGCGAGTCCTATTGGAATCACCATGCTATAAAATATTTATAGTATATTTATAATCAATATACAAAATAACTGTAGTACATATTAACAAAATACTATTTAATTTAATTACTTAAAGTCTTAAACATAAAGTCAAATACATTTGAAATTTTTGATAATCGCCGATTATCTAATACCTACATGATATTAACATGAACATATCTAATACATTAATAAAAAGGCTTGTGCTTTAAAGCCTGAGTAAGTGTGTGGAAATAAACTTGTTTTATATTGGAATGTTACATTAGGAATGCAAACCTTGTATCACCAACTTAATATAGCGTGTACGACAAAATTGTTGAAGAGTGCTGTACATTCTTACGACATGTCACCTAATACGCATATTATGTCACGTTCATTGTCATTCTAAATGATTGATTCGATACAGTGTATTATTACTATATTCCTGCTTCCTTGGTCCTGTGTCTTCTGTGCATGTTATAAATTATGTTCCTGATTTGATTCCCCAGTCGGGTGAATTAAGCAATATTGCATATATAATGAATTTTTAGTTATGGAGTATATACACAACTTCGTAAGTTATGAAACGTAAATTCGCGCGTTTGTTTACGTGGTTGATCGTGAGTATTACTGGTTTGTGCAAAGTGCTATTGGGTTTTTGTGTTAGAGATTACCTAGTTGCAGCATAAAGTCTGGCAACATGCCCGATAAACGGCAATATATAATTATGTATGTGTTAGTTTTAGTTTAATTTTGGAAGCCAATTCTCGTAACTGCCCATAATAGAATTAAGATCTAATCTCAGTGTCATAAATATCACAAATGATATTCCTCTTAACCTATTAAGTTGCGGCGGAACACCGGTGGCCACAATAAATTTATAATTATCTCTAGCATTCCATAATTAGCAGTTAATTAGAATCCCTTGCGTCACTCTATCAATGGCGCAGGAAGGCGCTGAGGCGCAGACTCCTTTCCTTACATCGTGAAATTGAATTGCAGCGGAGCGTGCACCATCAGATCCTTGTGGCGGTGCTAAAGACACGTCTTTTGCGACCAAGCGCAGGGCACGCCGCGACAGCGGCGGTAAGACCCATCGTGGAGGATTGGCTGGAGAGGCGTTTACGCGCCATTGCCTTCCGGACAACGCAGGTACTTACGGGGCACGGCTGCTTCGGGAAGTACATAAATCGCATCAGCCGAGCGTCGTGACCTCGTTGCGACAGTCGGGGTGAAGTGTCTCACGTTACCGGCCACGGTTGACCTATGATTGCGAGCAAGAGTGCATGGGTAGCCGTCGCCTTCTTTTGCGGGGTAGTAATGCTGGCTAAGGTGATGGCGAAAAGGGAACGGGAGAAAAACACTAGTCTCCCGGCCCGCAGACGACGCACCGGGCGCCGTAGGACGCTGCACGATCTCCGGCCCCCAAGAGCGCTAGCCTGGGGTGACAGACTTAGGGCAGGCTGTTGCCCGTGCAGAACCAGGCCTGAGACGGCGGCGCGTCGTGTTGCGCGCGTAACTCTCTAGAGGAAAGAAAGTTAACTGGACAAAGCCGCCACGATTCAGTGGCGTTCAAGATCTGCTGGGGCTGCAGGATAAACGCGCAAGCGGTCTGTGCGCTTCGGTCATAGACCGTGTGAAGGAACACCGTAGTAGGTTTAGTCGGTAGGACCCGGTACTTTCTATCTTTCCCCGGGTGAGTCTGACATAACTCATCTGCCCGCCCCCGCGGAGGGGTACGCATCACAGCATTCCCCTACGTAAAAAAGGTTAAAGAATAAAAGTCAAATGGTCACATAAATTGCATTTAACACTTTGCTCACATTTGACAAAACTTTGTTTTGAGCACTTTTTATTACGAGTAGTAGTATTGATTAAGTTTGTTTGAAAACTATGATTGTATTTTTGTACGATTTAAAATAGACAGTGTTATACTGTGTGTGAACCGTTAAATGTTTTATGGTGGATTTTCCCAACGTAACCTGTTATTTATGGACAGTACTAATTACGCTCACCCGAGGAGTTTCACCCTCTAACAAGAAACTGGCGTAAGTTATTTATAATTCAGTTACTGCATTTTACCTAGTATCTAACGTACATGTATTTAAAGTAAAAATGGTAGAAGTAGGCATCGCCTATTTCTTACATTGCATGCCATCTTTAATTCCTTTTACACGCAAGTTTATGGTACAAGCACTCATAGACGATGACAGCTGATTTAACGATTTCATTTAAATTAACAGCACTATACACGGTAAGTGCGTTGATTATGCAATTTATCTGTCGCGTTATGCACAGCTGTCAGTATTCGAATATCATTCGAATCTTTTGCGCATCACTCAACCAATTACCATCAGGCGCGTAGTATGCCACGCTTTGTATAAGAAGAACTTAACATAGTTTACATTTATTATGTAATAGGTTGTAGGATGCTGTAATGTTTGTACATATCTGTACATAGATTAAACTATTGTAAGTTTTGTATCTCGTACTGCATTTGTTGTTTATATTAAAAAGCTGATGTAGGTATACATAGCATAGAAAACAGAAAAATGGGAAAAATTACTCAAAAGACAACAGCAAATTCCTTGTAATCAGCGCTGTTGTTTTGAAAAAACTGTAAACTAAAAACCACCTCATATTAAGCCTTAAGGTAAAAATAAACAGCCTTAATTATTAAAAGGTCCTAATTTACCAAATGAGGATCTGTACCTAATAAAATGAAACAACAAGTGTAATTGGTTTCACCAAAAAAAATTTGTTTGTCACCGACTTCGAAACAAAATTAGTTTAGTTCGATTACGAGCTTAGTTAACGCTGAAATTCTTAACAACTGTCTCTGATCAATACTTTGACGCGTACACTGACCTTTCGTGAGTCACTATAACTTCTTTCACTAGAGATATAGACACATATATTATTTAAAATATTATGTCTTAGGTAGGATATTTCGGGTAAAACATCGTTCCCGCTTTCGAGCATGTTATCACATGTTTAATTCAGAGTCCGCTATATTATTATAGTCTAGTACCTATACAAAAGGTAAATGAATTAATACCTATTGCTGACGTAATCACCATTAGATAAAAAATCCTTCCGTTAAAAAACATTAGATTAACTAATTCTAAACTAATTCTAATAATATTATAAATGCGAATGTGAGTTTGTTTGTTTGTTACGCTTTTCACACCTTAAATACTCGACTGATTATCATGAAATTTTGCATACTCATTGTCAAGATTACAGAAAAGGACATACCTTTTATCCAGTAATAAGTAATGTTACTTTGTTTTTACGTGGTGGAATTCATTGACGCATACTCCTCCGCTGGGGCGGAAGGAGGGGTTACGTCGGACTCACCGCGGTAAAAATGGTGAGCGACATCCCGGTAATACCGACAAAACCGCAATTGGCGGGGCCGCGCGAATTACTTTCACATGCAGTCGCGACCCTGCCGAGATTTCGGCCCGCCCGCGCCGCGCCGTATGAAACGACAGGCCACTACCAGAAGAGACCTACCCAATGGTCACTTCTAAATTTTAACTCTACTGTCTCCTTCAGGGGGGACGGATACACGACATAGAGGCGCGCGTGGGAGTAAGGACGCCGCCTCTCGGACCTGGTGCTGATCGGGTGGCGAGCAGGCCCACGAAGCCCATCAGCCAGGTCAAACCTCAGGGTGGCTCGAGGTCATCTCGCGTATAAGTACTGTTACTAATCTAACCTAACCTAACTTACATTTACGCGAGCGATGCCGCGGTCAAAATCTAGTAAGTTATAAAAAAGGACCACCATCTTTTGGTGCTTACGTAATACATGAAATAACCTTTAATAGAAAAACAGAACTGCTTTCTGTAACCCTTTAAAATTTTATTATAAATTCAAACCAAATCATACAGTCTAGGCGGCTCCCTGATACGACAACCAGTTGAGAGAAAGCTTTTGGGTTGCAACTTAGCCAGGCAATAAAGGCAAGCCCAAGGCGTAATTCCAATCAATTGATTGAGGTATAATAAATAGAATACCAAAGATTTCAAACATAGATCTGACTTATAACGTTTAATCATTACTAGCGGTCGCCTAGTGCTCGAAATTCAACCAAAGGTTGCCTGTAAGATATTGCTGATATATGACTGTCATTATATTTGACTGCGTGTGTCAAATGCATGGTTGTGTGCGTGTAGTGTTTTTTAATTAAAACTGACAATGCTTCTTTAACAATATTTAAAATATTTCCTTTATTCTTATAATTTAGTTTAATATGTACAGTGACATATAGTATAATGACTGCAACACCTGGTACATAAATTAGTTGTAAAATGCTGAAAATATAATTTGATGGCGATTTAAAAGAATAGTCTTCAGTTTCTTGAAGGTATCTTCTCATAGGCTTAACCTTTTGCCTGAAACTTGCAACTAACATCAATGTAAATTTAGTAGGTAAATGTAATAAACGCACTAGCCCCTTTGATGTTCATAAGTGTTACTTTGTGACCTAAATCAATAAATGATTTTTATCTTTGACATTGACTTATTTAATGTGCAAGCACACTCTCCAAAGACTCTTCAAAAGTTTCATAACTAAGAATAGTTTTAAACTTTCATGCGGAATAGCTTAGTACAGTGAGAGCACATCTATTATTTAAATATTTGCAGAATACTTACAATCAATATAATTACAATATTCTACTCGTAATAAGATGTCCTGTGGTTAACGTGGTTTAAGTGATATATTATTCTTAAGACTGCGCCGAGCGAAATGTGCCAAACCAGGCGGTCACAGTAAAGTGAATAAAATCAACACTTTATAATACAAATATAAAATATACATTTACCATAACAATGAATGTGTTTACAATTACTCAGTGTAAAAAACTTAAAATAATTAATAGTTTCGCCTACAAAATTACGTAAATTTGCACGAGAAATGCAAAAACGTAAGCTCGTGTTACGTGATTTTTAGATTATAACAGTAGAAATCTATCCTATTTTACAGCTTAAACGAAACATAAATAATTATATAACAATTAGTCCAACCCAAATATTTAAGTTATTGGTTGATAATAAAGATACATATTTATCAAAAAAGCACTTCAAATCCTCCATACAATGTTACTATGGCGGCCGCGCGCCGATTTGAATATGCGGTGCACGAGCTCTGCCATTATCTGTCTTACACTCGGCGCAGTCTTAATCTACATAAACATATATCACTAAGGGCGCTGATTGTGTTGAAAAGCTAAAGGCCAATTCTCGTTATAAAATACGTTCGTAATAGAGTTCCGATCGAGTCTTACGAACTTCAAACGTGAATTGAAATAGAATATAAGTTCACATTTGATATTTATTTTAATTAGGGAAAATATCATCAGTTATATTGAAGACACTGAGACTAGATCAGAACAGTTTTTACCTCGAGAATTGACCCTCGGTTATGCTGTGTGCTCTCCAAGAGTGCGTGCTCCTCATGCTAAGATAACGAATGTCGTAATAGAGCTACTAGTATATTAATAACTTCACAGTTCACTAATTTAAAAAAAATTAGATTATAGAAAACGTAAGCTCGTGTTACGTGATTTTTAGATTATAACAGTAGAAATCTATCCTATTTTACAGCTTAAACGAAACATAAATAGTTATATTACAATTAGTCCAACCCAAATATTTAAGTTATTGGTTGATAATAAAGATACATATTTATCAAAAAAGCACTTCAAATCCTCCATACAATGTTACTATGGCGGCCGCGCGCCATTTAAATATGCGGTGCACGAGCTCTGCCATATTATCTGTCTTACGCTCGGCGCAGTCTTAATCTACATATATGTATATCACTAAGGGCGCTGATTGTGTTGAAAAGCTAAAGGCCAATTCTCGTTATAAAATACGTTCGTAATAGAGTTCCGATCGAGTCTTACGAACTTCAAACGTGAATTGAAATACAATATAAGTTCACATTTGATATTTATTTTAATTAGGAAAAATATCATCAGTTATATTGAAGACACTGAGACTAGATCAGAACAGTTTTTACCTCGAGAATTGACCCTCGGTTGTGCTGTGTGCTCTCCAAGAGTGCGTGCTCCTCATGCTAAGATAACGAATGTCGTAATATAGCTACTAGTATATTAATAACTTCACAGTTCACTCATTTAAAAAAAATTAGATTATAGAATGTATCACATTTAGAATTGCCACGTTTGTTGTTTATTTTAATATGGTTTCATGGTTCGGCAATAAATTGCCACGTAGGTGGCAATTTATGGATATCAGTGAATAATAGGCTTTAAAATAACGACACTGGAACATTGAGACAACTACCATCTTAGTCTCCCCGTGACCATGGCTGCTGAAAAGCAACCGAAACGTCGGGGAAAGTGTAAACTTAAATATAAATAGATTGAATAGATTTAATAATTTAATTAGCTTAAAAATTTGTAAAGTAATAGTATCTAGTAGTAGTGTAACAGTTTCGAAATTTTGTAATAAAGTGTAAAATAAATAACGCGATAAAATCCGTATATAGTAGTTTAATAATAACATTCGCGTAAACAGAAGACAATATTATGAATAATAGGCTGTTAGTAATCAAAGAAATAAAACTATCCACAAATCCTTGGTCGTTCAACGAGTTGACGGACAATTATCAATGAAGTGGTTAGACGATGGCGTCACAAAAAGGAACTATTTCAGCTAGGAAACAGCTATTACTCTGACATCATTTGGAGGTGTTAGATAACTACAACAACAGCAGCATAAACCATATCCTATCTGCAAATAATATCAATCAGTCTACTGCAACCTAATAACGTAATAACACAAGTTTCTCTTATTTTACGCAACAATATGCGCACTTCCAATCTAGTAATTTTTTACCCAGTTGCCTTGTATTTACAAAGTCATGGTCTCCATTGTAAGCGTCGTTGGCTCCTTCGGCAAATGTAGCCAGCTCTTCGATAACCGACCTTGCTTAATCTGCAAGGTATGCAATAACTTTGATTAATTGTTGCACAACAATATACGAGCGTAGAGTGTACTGCAGCAAATTAAATTTATGAGTATGATTTTGAGTCTTAAAAATGGATAAGTACAGTCAAAATGATGTCAATTAAGTTTATATAAAATATCAGTACTAATGTACGTAATTTATCTAACCAATATTCTCACAATGCTGCAAGCAGAGAGTAACCTTGTTCAGCTGCCATACATTATTAGCCTAAGAACCAACAGCCACAAAAAAATGATAAATATTTGGTTAAGGATGACCACATTCAATTAAAAGTGAATATAAGTCACGGACACTTCTAAATATTGCATACTAACTGAAATACTTATATACCGTTTTTTAAGTTATTATTTTATTTGATTAGTGTGTTTGGCAATGAGGGTCGCATTTGAAATAAGGATAATATGGGCCAATGGGCTCGGTAGGTATGTGCCTTAAGACCTACAACTGCAATCAGTCAACCAATGAACTAAACAAGTGGGTTGTTCTTGTAATGTTTTAATGTCTAGTTAATCTGATTATAGCTATATTGGCATCAACTTTAATTAGCAAATAAACCCACA
Organism: Catocala fraxini; assembly: GCA_930367265.1. Taxonomy (NCBI): domain Eukaryota; kingdom Metazoa; phylum Arthropoda; class Insecta; order Lepidoptera; family Erebidae; genus Catocala; species Catocala fraxini. Next base: position 17,148,545 of record OV884024.1, read on the forward strand.
AACGTCATAAAGTCTCAAAAATAATTTAGAATAATCTACTAAAATATACTTTTTGACTTGTATGCCAAGTTGTCGTGGCAATAGATCCGTAAATCACAGCCGGACGTCGATATTTCGGCAAGAACCAAAGTCACTTGTGCAAGCGAAGTCGTAAACAAAATTGTTTAACATAAAATGTCGCGAAATAAGATATAGGTACTCCAAGAACACGCGCAATAAGTACAATAGCTGACAAATCTGACAATGACTTTCAATCGATGTTTAAAATACAGATAAAATAAATCAAAAGAATGTTTTTAGTTGACTTGGATTAGTGTTGCCTTGCTTGTACTATAGAAAAGCGAATAATACCGAGAAAGTGGTATTTATTACGGTTTTCCCATTAAAACTTAGTTTTTTTAAGTAATTGGTTATATCTATGATGAAGTTTAATAATGGTATTTATAGAATAGCATTCGTATTAACTACGTAAGAATAATTGCAGACAAGCTAAATAGGCAATACTTTCTCTGATAAAACCTTACACATATTGTAAAAACTGTAGGCATGGCAACACTGCGTGTCTCAGATGTAAACAATGGATGCCGATGTATTTGAAATCGCGAAATTACTTTTTAAAACGAAAATAAGATTCGAAAGTGTCCGAATAAAAATTATTGTTTAGGTGGAATGTGTGTTGATTCATAGGCCAAATTGTTCATTGTCCTTTGCTGTGCATGAGTCGAGCGTTGCTTGAAGCCATCTAACATGATTCGTGTCACAAGTGATAACGCGTCAGTAGGTACCCACACGCCAATCTAGTCAAGTGCAGTATGGATGTAGGGGACAAGCATTGTTTATTGCATAGGTACATATTATGTCAATTATCTGCTTGAGTGCTCCCGTTGAGCCGATCGCATACATTGCAAGGTTTTATTAATAATAACATTTCAGACGTGTACTACTTATCTCATAAGATAACATCTAACCAGTGATTACTGTCATTTAAAACAGTTCTCTCTCTCTTATTCGTTCCTCGATTGTATACATTTAGGTAAGAGTATTTATAATTTCTATATAGAAAATTAGGTCTTGATTATCATTAATTATACTCACACGTACGGCTATACATATATATGTATATGTATTCACCTTAGTAATTGCCATGCTATTTCAATTTAAACATTTACATAAATTATAACTCGTTGTTCATGGAACATACACATTAAAGTCCTGACTATTATTAGATATAAATCCGAAAGTATGTTAGTTTATATTAGTATATTCTTGTATTTTGCACATAAGTTAATGGGTTAATGAGTAATCGTGACATCACTGCTTTGTTTCTTAGGCCGGGCAGTATTGTTAGGGTGTTCCTGAGAGAAATTCCCTAGAGTGTCGAAATACGCACAGATGTCAGCAGTAGCCTCGACATAGGTAAGTACCTACTTAGAAAAGCCTACTTATCAAAGTGTGGGAATAACTCTCGTTTGCTTACCGCCTCGTATAAGTAATATAGACCAGGTACGGACGTATGTACATATGTCTGTGTGTTCGGGAAAATTCTTTGTATTTTATAATTTGGATAGTTTTTGAGTAACTATATATGATAAATAATTTAAAAAAATGTGTATCTGCTACCCTGTTGGGTGCCTTTTGAATGTTATAGCTATATTATACGCAACTAAATTATTGGTATTTTTTCAAACATTCATTCTCATTTCATCATCTGTTTATTTCTGTGGCAATGAATCAATCGATGTTAAGCAAGCTATAATAGTTATACCAAGCAAAACTATAAAACAAGTTCGCCCGAACAGGAAAATCAAAGTGTGTCAAAGATATCAACAACATTTTAAGCCGCGGAGGTGGATGCAATGAACTTATGGTCCTCACGTAACTTCAATGAAATTGGCTAAACATTATATGAATAATTCGTTTTTTTTAAAGAATTTACCTGTAGCGCGTGTTCTGTTATAATTTTCTTTTTTTTTTTTGCTTTCTTCCGTAACCGTGGCTCATACATATGACTGTGTTTTCTTAACATTACAGAAGCAATGTCAAAAAAACACAAAAAACTCGCTGCCTACCGGAAGGAAAAGGGAAATGGAGCAGAATGGGGTTTGGGGAGGGAAGGGTGATTGGGCCTCCGGCGCTCTCACTCACCGAACGAAACATTGTACTGTTATTTTACGTCGATCTTCTGTGAGAGGGTGGTACTTCCCCGTTCGAGCCAGCCCATTCATGCTGTAACCAGCGTGGCCCTACCACTCAAAAACATGTTTACCTGAACATCGCCATGCAGAACGTAATTTGTGTGCACAGACATTAAGTGGATACATTGTTGTTTACGTTCGCCTGTCGACCTTGTCAATGTATATTACGTGCTCCGCCGCTAAAGGATCGTACCCACATCACTAATATTACAAAGATAAATGTATTAACCAAAAATAAATTATTATTCTTTTACGACAGCGTGAAGGTCAATCATGTAGCAACAATAAATTTTATATTTGCACAGGCATTTTGATACATAGGTACTAATTATTTTGTTTATAAATTACAACGCCTGTCAGAAATAAAAAATGTCAACGACCTCAATGTTTAAGTTGATCGCTACTGCGTCGCTGCAAATGGAAAAGTTGAGTGACAAAATGTTCAATCACATCAAACATTATAAGCGACTAACAAAGAAAATGACCTTGTGACAATTTTATAGGATTATTTACATATGCTGCAATTTATTTTCGCAACTTTTTTACTTTTTCGCAGTCAATCTTATTTATTAATTAATTATTTGGACCCGCAACCCAAGTAGTTGGCCTGGAGTAAAAGAGCAGGCTACTCGCTTGAGCATCATGCACGCATCGCGAATTAATTGTTCGATACGAGTAATTGCGCGGGTGTCTCGCGACGATTCCATGGTATACTTAGTAATACATTATTTTTCAGTACCCCAACTGGTGCATGTTACCGGTGTCATGTACAAGAGCCATTAGCCTTAAAACGCTGCCTTTTATGTTCTGTTACATGGTCTTCATTAAAATTATCTTCGTTTAAACAAAAAGTAGTAAATCTATTATGTATTATAATACTTTGCAACTCAATGTAAATGGAAACCATTAAATAAGTTGACGTGGTTTCAAACTCATCTCGGACAAGATTATGATTTTCAATTAGTACCGTATATAAATAACTAAATAGTTTCTTGACTATAGTTGATTTGAATGCTTTTGTTGTTTAGCGGCTTGCCTAATTAACACCATTAGCTGTTAACGAATGGAGCTAATTGTTGGAATAGTAGCAAGTTTAACGACGCGGTAAAATACACTGATACACTCGTCTTATAGGTAGCAACACGAGCGCAACGTCACTCTAGCTGCCTATTATTTTATAAATAACATGCACATATTTTACATATAAGTGCCTATTAAGCTGCTAAATTATACCTCAATAGTAATTTGCAGAATTTACATAAGATTATTTTCTAATTTGAGATAAACGGTTCCTATGAATATTATAGTAACAGGTAAAAATATTAAAACAAAATATGTTATTTTAATGAATCTATTTTATAATCCACGATCCATGATTTAATTTAAAACCATATAAAAGTATTTTTATGTGAGACTCTGATTTATCAATAACATACTCATGTGTTGTATTCTACTTAACTTTATATTCAAATCGAAGCATCTTACAATTTATTGTTCCTTATTTGTATGGAGCAGAAGATCATGCACTAAGGTACTTAGTTGTTTACATTTTATGTTAGGCACTGTACCTGGCTGGTATTTGTCCTTACATATGGTAACCGATTTAATAAGCAGATATGTACATATATTATGTACCTTTTGCGCGTCCTGCATTATAAGTGGAATATTTAATCTTATGTTATTATATTTGTTCATACTCTTGTTTGCCAACAAATTTACAGTTTACCTGATAGTAATAACATCTGCGCGTTGCCGACTTGAGTATAAGGAATTAAATGGAATAAAAATATTAAATTGGAATGATAGGTATGTCGGCCTTCGAAATTCTTTTACTGGGTGACGCGCATTGATTGTGAGTTGTGACTACGTTTCACCGTTTCTTTATTATGTAGTCTTCCGCTGGTTGCAGTATAGGAAAGGTACTTTCTTTCCTGAGCGAGCCTCATTTTCCACTCATAGGTAAGTAGCGATGAATAAGATAGAGAGTTGTTAAAGAAATAAGTGTTAAATTTTATATTTTAGGCTTTATTATTTACTTGTTATACGCTCTATAATATTATAAAATGGATGGATAAAAATAATCTAATGATTAATTTAGGTAAAACAAATTTAATACAATTTTTACAAAGAAATAATATAATTATAAATATGAATATAACATACAATAACATTAAATAAATTAAATTGACGCTACAAAATTCCTAGGACTACGTATTAATAATAAGCTTAATTGGAAAACACGTACTGAAGAGTTATGCAAAAATTTAATCATGTAGGCATACTTAAAGCATATCATGGAATAACCGCATCCTATCTTAGATATAGCGTAATATTGTTTGTAGTTTAAATTCGACAAATAAAGATATTGTCTTTAAGTCTCAAAAACAGGGCCTTAGAGCAATGTTTAAGTTAAAGTCTACAGATACTTCGGTACCGTATTTAAAAAAATATAAGCTCATGGCATTACCAACCTTATATATTTTTGAAACAGCAGTTTTTGCAAAGTCAAACCTTGAACTTTTCCAAACTTTAGCTGATACTGTTATTCGCAATAGAAGGGCTCACATCGGTAATAGAATCCGAATACTTAAAGCAAACACCACATTAATGCACAAAAGTATATTCTGTATGGCACCTGTCATATATAATAAGATACCTGATAACATTTGAAATCTAGACATAATCCTATTTAAAAAACATCTACAGGAATTTCTCACTGAAAAGTGTTCTTATGATATAAGAGACTTTTAGCCGGTTAATATCCATTCGTCTAATAGACTACGCGTACCCGGCGTATTTGATGAATCGGTAAGTTCCCGTCCCTCGCCACCCCGCCCTCATTCATTACCTTCCTAATTTGCATTGTTAGTGACCAGCATGCACTTATTGCGAAAAGTTGTTTAGTTAATTAGGATATATCGTGACATTGTCGTCCAACGGACGAAAGGTTAGTAGCAGCGTAGCTTTTTTACAAAGTAATTTAATTGTTTGATATGCTATTTCTATTAATATTTATTATTATAATACATTTTAATTATTTTGTAATAAATAATAAGGAACGTTTGTACCTGTGGATAATAGGTTTCATTATATCATTTTTATATTTTTTTCCTAATTATGGTTTGACCTTCAATTTGTATTTCTTTTTTGTTGCCAGATGGATTTGAGAAATCAAAATGATAACATTGCACAATGGTTGGCTGCGTCGGACACGGAATTAATACCAAACGATTAAATTCAGTCATCAGACTCTGAAAAGGAGAGCAACTTGGAAACTGAGGTTCAAATCGATACTGATGAAAGTGCGGAAGATGCCGTTTCTTCAGATGATGTATTATTTTTAATTAGTTTATGTCCATTCCTCTTGCTATAGAACTATCAAAACCGCCTTATATTTTAAACTTAGTTGGTACTTTACCAAGTAATAAAAGAGAAATCCCCAAGGAAATGGCTAACACAAAAAATGGACCGGTAGGAAGTTCAATGTTTGGATTTGATAAATAATAGACATTGGTGTCGTACAAACCAAAAGCAAACAAGGTTATCTACCTTCTATCTACAACCCACAATCAACCTATGGTCAACAACGATTTAAGCAAATCCGAAATGATCGAATTTTATAGCGACACAAAATGTGCTGTTGATACCGTAGATTAAATGTATTCGATCATGAGTACCAATACGCAAAACAAATCGGTGGCCGCTGTGCTTATTTTATAATATTTTAAACTATTGTAAACTCTTATGTCATACACGTGTCTATCAATTCAGAATAACCAAATACCCATGAAAAGAAGGCCCTTTGTGCTGACATTGCAGACGAATTGATGAAGTCTTGGCTACAAGAGCGTTATAAAACTGTAACTTTACAGCGAAGTTTGAAGCAAACTATTGCGGAAATACTACACATTGATGACTCTCAGGAAGGCCCTAGTGATGAAGCACCCGGAAAACGAAGATTTTGTAGCTATTGTCCTGCGAAAATACGTCGCATACGTCGTATTTCTGTAAGGGCACCAAAAGGGCCATTTGTGGGGAACATACAGATTCCATGTGCAATAACTGCTCTAACTAAGATTGTATTAGTTCTACTTCGGACTATAATTATTATATTACCTCAAACAAAACACTAGGTACTGATTAGGTGAAGATTACATAATAAAGAAAGCTGATTAAATAATATTAATGTTTTATTTCGTCGTCTGAGAGACGAAAGTTTAGTGATTATGTTACTCGAAAATAAGGTTAGTGAGCTAGGGTTAATGGTCTAATTTGAATGGCAAATTAATTGCTGGGTTGGAGCGGTGGCGGTATAGTGTGCCATGACCTTTATTAACAAATAACTCGTATAGTTCTAATCCTTGCTAATAACAATAATACAAAAGTTTATTTGTTCGTTTGTCATCTTTGTTTATATATTGCTAATGGTCGGTCTGTGATTGTACATCGAGGATCCTACGAGAGAGTTTAAAAAAAAGTTAATAGTAAGCTACTCTTTGTTAGTTATAATTAGATTATAGGAATGTCAGAATGGTCAGAATGTAGGATAAATATATAATTATAAATGGATAATATGTTGTTATTTATATAAATACATACAATCTCAAACAGTATCTACAGTAATATGTGTGATTAGTCTGGACAGCTATGTTGCAACTTTCAAGATCTTGTGCGCTTGCTTCGGATACTAGAGTGGCATAATGATTATACTAGTAATGCCAATTGTATCAAAAACTACAATTCTACCACATACCCATTTACACCTGCACACTAGTGGCGCCTCTATAGAGCCTACACGGTGCGCGAGTCTCCAAATGGTATGGATGACCATCTCCAAAAAAATAATTTCTGCCTCAGGCTAATTGTTAATAAACCCTATAAATATTGGTCAAAGGAAATATTTGACAATTTTTGTTTACTATTCTATAGAAAATTATGGTCTTCTAACTAATATTTTATATTAAAGTCTGCAATATTTTTATGAAGTCCACGCCCCTGCAGCTGCCCATAACTAAAGGGAAAATGAGAAGTGATTACACACACACTTCGCCAGCTCTGCTTTTTAGTCCCACATAGGTTATAGAGAGCAAGCCTATTACCGTTGCTCGGACTAATTCGTGGACTCTGCCTTGTTACTGAACATTTCTTAATAGTAAATCCCTATAACACTGGCTGACCTGGGAATCGTACCCCTAGAATTAAGCACAAACTTAACAACAAACTATACATTGTTACGGGAACACCAAAACAATCCGATAATACCGGCTCTAGACATTTGATACTATTCATCACGAGGTAGCATAAGAAATCATATTCACCGTATCTCAAGCTTAAGACAGCGCCGAGCGAAATGTGCCAAAACAGGCGGTCACAGTTAAGTGAATAAAATCAACACTTTTTGTTTAATACAAATATAAAATATACATTTACCATAACAATGAATGAGTTTACAATTACTCCGTGTAAAAAACTTAAAATAATTAATATTTTCGCCTACAAAATTACGTAAATTTACACGAGAAATGCAAAAACGTAAGCTCGTGTTACGTGATCTTTAGATTATAACAATAGAAATCTATTCTATTTTACAGCTTAAACGAAATTAAATAGTTATATTACAATTTGTCCGTCCCAAATATTTAAGTTATTGGTTGACAATAAAGATACATATTTATCAAAAAAGCACTTCAAATCCTCCATACAATTTTACTATGGCGGCCGCGCGCCGAATTGATTATGCGCCGTACGAGCTCTGTCATTATCTGTCCGCTCGGCGCAGTCTTAACAGTAATAAACGAATAAAAATAACTTTATCGCTTAGGATAGGTCGTTACTTTGCGAAAAATTTACAAACGACGACATATAATCTGAATGAAAACTGACCACTAGTTTTGTCAAAAAATGTGTAGATTGAGGATACTGCTTTGATCGTGTGGAAAATTAAAAGCGCAAATTTGATTATGTTTCGTGTTTAAGAAGGTCAATGGTGGGTATATATATATATGTCTTTTTGTAAATCTGACATCTTAATACTGTCGAATAAAAGGTCTTTTACAATCTCCAGAACATAAACCATCTCAATTACGGTCTCTAGTCTGAATCATGTCGATTTGTCAGTCTGTTACTTTGTAAACGAACAAGTTTCAAGCACACATTAGCATTTATATTATTAGAGTAAGAATATTATAAAAATGCATAAACAAACATCTCTTCCTGGCACCGCTGAACCGAATTTGTAATCGTATGGAGTCAACATGTAATATAAAATATTAACTTCATACGACATTGTATCTTCATACTATTACAAAATCGTATAACGGACAAAGGGTATATTTAATTAAATGGTATTACATTCCCGGTTTGCAGCTATAAACCAGCATCTCAAAACTCTAAACAGCTGATTATAAAACCATTGAATAACTGCATTCAGATTGTATTTGTTCTCTTACGAATAGAGATAACAAAATAGAAAGCCAATGCATAGAGCTGGATCATTTCATATGAAAATAGATTGATACACAAACAAGTGAGAAACGGCAATGAGTTGCCGTAAATCTCGTCATTTCGGGGGTATATCAACTATGCTGAGTCGAATGGCGTTGACCGCGCGCCTCTAGCTCTTACGGTTCTTGAATTGAAAGTTGTATAACAGACGGACGGACAAAGGTGTTGTATAAGAGATTATTCGATTTTTAAAATGCGGTTTTCCTCTATTTTGTTGGAATAACAACAATACCCCTCTTAATAGAATTACATGGCAGACTACCAGTAAAATCACCAAAGCATGAAAAGGTCATAACGTGTGCATTAATGACCTTTTAATGCGGCGGTACACACATGGTAAGTGAATCATTTATGCCCTAGATTAACATTGTATACGATTATTAAAATTATATGCGTCATTATCTTAGAGCAATAACCATCACGAGATACAGCGCTGTAAATCGGAGTTATTTTAAATAAAGAACGGAGTGGTCGTTCATATCACCACAAGGCTAATCTTTGTAATAGATAAATTGGATGGACTATCCCATGTAAGCTACAGTTTTGTTTATTGGATGATAGTTTAGGTCTCTTGAGTAATTCTTTCTAATACTGTTGCCTGAGTCGAGATTTACCTATGAAGACGGATGCTGGCTATCATCATGGTTCGAAATAACAGGAGCTACGTCGTCGCGCTGTCCCCTCTAATCTCAATTATCCAGTTGATGTACTAGTTCCCTGATCCACTTTAGCAAAACGCCCCCTATTGACGTCAGACAGTTTAATTAATAAATATATACGACGCAGGTGTTATTTATACATATTTTTATGTCTGTATACTTTTAAATAAGTTTACTGCAGATGAAAAAACAATAGCTACTACTGCCAAATAATAATGTGTAGTGGTTCCAAGCCCAACTTTCAATTCATGTGATATGTTTCTGTGATACAATTACACGAATACTTAGCCCGCCTGCACAATTGTCATTTGTGTTGAAAATGAGGAAATAAAAGATTCTGTCTTTCGCCTGTCTATTTTAATAGGAGTGACCATGCGAGTCTTCCTGTTACGATCAAATACATTTTACGTCGCAACTATTAATTTACATAAACTTAAAGTATGTGTTGAGATAGTACGCTATTAATAAGAAATTAAAAAACAGGTTGCTACGTCAAACAAGTTTGATAGAGCGAGTGTTTTTTTTAACAACTTGCTAGTTCTGCCTAATCACCATCCGAGTTATATATATCAAAACAATAAAGGTTTTATCACTGTTTGTATCTATAGTCTGTACTTGAAAGGAAGAAAATTGCTTTATTTGATTGCTCACTGCTGGAACAAGTACTTGCTCTGAAATTGGAACATATTTCATTTTGATGAATTCGCGACGGATTATACCTACATTAAATTACAACAAAGTTTCCTACCACTGAGATTTGCCATAATATATCTATGGATAATGATAATTGAATTTCTTGTTATATTGTTTGCAGTCTCTGTCTTGTACATTACACTGTGACGTGTTTACAACTTACAAACATAACCGCAGTGTAGCCGTTTTTAGAAGTTACTTTCTTATATCTATTATATTATTACGCAAAGTTAAATCTATATTTAATGTTTTTCTTACACATTGCATTTAAATTTGCAGCATGTACCGTTGCTGCACAGTACATTCTATGTTACATATATTACTACAAAAATATGACCTTTGTATTTAATATGTTCATTGCTGGTAGATAAGGCAGACAGTGAAGCTTATTCATTTTCAATATTTATGCACCCAAAAACACATAACATACCAGCAATGAACATATTAAATACAAAGCAAGAACATAGGTCATATTTATAAATCATGATTTTGTGTTTGGTGCGAATATTTACACTATTAGATACTATAACGATAATATTAGTTTGCTTAACATGATATCCCTACTTTTACATGAATATTCATCGGTCTGTTACCAACGATTTGTTGTGCTCTGTATTTGTTCAACTACTTGGTTATTGCATTTAATATTTAACTGTTTGTGCTTGGTGTTAAAAGATTTAAAGTGAATAGCTTTTGTTTTATCTATATTTAACCCAATTATTAATATCAAGAAGTGTATTATTTATTTGATTTTCGCAGTTAACGGTATTGTCACTTCATATAATTACTGTCGTATCATCAGCAAACAAAACACAATCGTGCTTTTGTATTGCTTGAGGGAGATCGTTAACATAAATTATGAATGACAAGTGTCCAATCACACTCCTCTGCGGCACACCACAATAGTTGTATCTAGGTTCAGAATCAAAGATTTCCAAATTATTAGTAACATTATTGAATTTAGTTATTCGAGTGATTTGCCGTAATATCTTACGGCAACTCTTGGGAATGTCCATTTGGTAGTGCTCAATCCGGTCTCAACACCGTCGCAACTGGCTGGCCAAAAATCAACTCACATTTAATGTTAATAAAATGAATTATCTCACCTTCTCATTAACATCATCTGGTAAGCACTCTTCGTTATCTTATACCCTCACCGCTCACACATGTATTCCGCTCTCACAGCCTAGTTGTAACTGCCCTTCCCTTTGTCGAAGTAACTGTGTAAAGTATCTGGGAGTACAGATAGACGACACTCTCTCGTTACATTCATACATAGACGCACTCTCTTCCAGATTGCGTAAACTTATATTTGTGTTTAAAACTCTCGGTCATGTAGTTGATACTCAAATCCATAGAACCACCTATCTTGCTCTTTGCCAATATATGATGCAAATTGGCAATATATGTCATCTGTGTGTATCTGTTTTTGAGCCTTTTTGTGCAATGGTTTTATAACGGACAGTTTCCAGATTTCTGGAAAGCAACCTTGTTCTAATGATAAAATGATATAAGCTAATGGTTTCGCTATGTATTGAGATATAAGTTTTATAAGTTCTGCAGTAAGGTTGCCGTGGCCCGACGATTTACTATTTTTTAAAGATTTTATTATATTATTAATTTCTATTAAATTTGTGGGTTCGAGAAATATACTATGATTATTATTATAATCATAGTATTTTACAAAATAGTCTAAATAATTATAACTATGATTATAGTTATAATTATTTAGACAATTTTTTTGTATTGGAATTTTATTATTCTGAATAATATTTGTTAAAAATGTATTGAATATGTTAGCGATGCTAGTTCCAGATGTAGCTACAGTACTGCCCTCGATTACTTTTGCAATATACACCCTCATGGATTCGTTACATGTAGTGCGTTTTACAACATTTCAAGCTGCTTTACATTTAATGTTTGACTTAGCAATGTGTTTTAGATTATTGAAACATTGTAAGCTTTCATGCAATTTTTAAATATACATGAATAGTTTTAAATAATGTTTTATTTTCGACAGTTTTGTTTTTATAATACTTAAATCATAAGTTTCTTTTAGTTTTACAACTTAATTTAAGGACGTTGGTTATCCATTTTAATTTCGAATACTTGAAGTTCTTTTTAATTTTAATAACAGGAAGTCATAGTTTATAAAGTCATGTCAACAGATTGTGAAAATTTCAAAAGCATCATTACCTTGCTATACTCCATATACTTCGGAAAAGGACGGATTGCTTATGCAATCAACAAATTTCTACCGGTTTTCGTTACTGGTATCATATTTTGTTACAAAATAATATTTTTATATATTCTATTAAGCCTTTTTGAAAGAAATTAAGAATATTGTTAGCTGAAAGGTGTTACTACTCCATCAAAGACTTTCTTTAAGACAAAATTAAAAAAAAATGGTATCTTTTAATTTGTTGGTTTAAGTTTTGTTATTTTATAGATATTTATTATTTGTGTTTTTAATTTTACTTACAGTTCATTATTAATATGTAAATATTTGTACGCCAATATTGGCAAGGCACAGAACTGCACCGTATTTTTTTTTGTTTTATCGTCTTTTAAGCCTGTGTTTAGCAAATAAACGGAATTTGAATTTGAATTTGAATTTAATTTTGTATTTAAATTCCATTATTTGTGCTGTGTTATGGTCGGATAAATAGAGACTATGCGTCTTTCTTACTGCATCTGAAATATTACTAACAATGTTGTCAATACATTTATTTAACCTTGTGGGCACGTGTATGTGACATTGCATACCATAGTTGGAAATAGGTTCGTTCAATTTTAGAGTTGTAGCATCATTTTCTAGGAAATTGATGTTAAAATCGCCAGCAATTTAACATTTTTGTGTTGAAATCTAAATAAAAGATTTCAAAGTTTAAAAATTATTTTATATTTTAATTTGGTGTCCTGTATACCCAAAGTATAACAAGATTTAGTTTTTCAATTTCGATAACACATACCTCAAGATGCTTTTCAATATCCATATCTTTTATTTTTAATAATTCGGTACTTTGATAAACAGTTTTGGTTAATACGCATGTGCCTCCTCTACGTTGTTCTCTTGAATAAATAGCAACAAGTTGGAAACCGTTCAGTATCATATAACTTTGTTTATTACTGCATATGAAATGCTCGCTCAAACATACAACATCAATATTTACACCAGAATCCTGCATTGCATGTAAAGCTATATCTAAATCTGACATTTTATTTAAAGCTTCTGCAATATTTTGATGGAAAATCGTAAAGTTACTCATGTATTTCAAGTTATTCACGAAAAAACGGTTCTTTGTTTAACATTGTTGCAGGATAGCATTAATTTGGTTTATCTGTAACTTTAAAATAATATGGAATTGTGCCCTTACGTGCTGTGAGTTAGTACCTTCACTATTATTATACTGTTTGTAATAATTAAGACAACCTTTAGACACATTTTTACAATTTGCTCGAGTGGTACCTCCGTCAAACCGAACTTTATTGACGGTTTTATTATTAGGTATAACAAAGAAATTTATTGTTATATTGATCAAAATTTATCTTACGAATTATATGTTTTACAATATCATCGCTCCAATAATTTTCCGATTGCAATTTAAGATTATAATTTGATATATTTTTTTTCATTTTAACTTGCATTGTGTAGTACATTCACTATGTATACATTACATTTATGCAGCAATTTAAGCGCTGTAGACATTTCAGACATAAACCTTATAGGATTACAGTCATTACTACCATTGAATATTGTAACACTGTCCCGTATAGTTATTTCTTTTGATGATATAGGTGTAACAAGTCGATAAAACATCCCCAGTCATGGCATCGGGTTTTCTTATTGAAGATGTATGGTAATCATTCAATATTAAATTATCTTTATACCTAACTAGTTTTCGAACTATTCCTTCTCCTTGATTATCCTACAATAAGAAAATATTTCCGGTTTCTTTTTTAAGGTGGTGGTTTATTGTTAGGTTAGTCTTGAATTTTCCTCTCATAATTGTTTGCTGTGCTCTTGCTTTTATTTTTTGTATTAACGCCCATAAATTCATTATCAACACCTTCTATAATTTTATGATTTGGAGAACTGTTCGTGTTTTGTTTCTCTTCTTCTAATTTTTGTTGTAGTGATTGATTTTCTTGGCATAATGTATCTATTGCCGCATTTGCACTTATCAGTTGTTCTATCAGGTTAACAATAATATTATTTAATTCAAGCAATTCTTCAGTTTCGAATATAGATAAGTCCACCATACTTCTAACGATTGGCAGTGAAGATAAGCTGTCTATAGACTCATCGGGAGACTGAAATATTATTCGTGGTTTATTTCTTTTCCTCAATGTAATATTATTGTTTGACTCCATGTCAATTTAAATATTGAGTATAGAATTAAATGTTTTAATTCTCAGAAAGTGCGGCTGGTGTCGTGATCGATCTTATACCTTTCAATTTCCTTAAAATAATTTTATTAATGTGGTATCCCTACTGTAGTTCTATTAAAATAAAATTTGAACGCTGGTATCCCTTTTAGTTTGGCTATTCACCGCTTGACTCGGGATTAGCGCTAGTTGTCACATAGATGACATTTAGTTGACATAAATGACGTAATAGTTGACTTATATTTAGGTAGTTCAGCTATCAATCGCTAGATACAATCGTGGCGCTAGGTGTATGATACAACTTTAAATATTTTTCACTAGCTGACCCGCGCAACTTCGTCTGCTACATATAAGAGATTTTTTCCCAGTTTTTGAAAAATGTTCATTCCTGCTGCGCTCCCATTAGTCGTAGCATCATGTTATATAGCCTATAGCCTTCCTCGATAAATGGGCTATCCAACACTGAAATAATTTTTCAATTCGAACCAGTAGTTCCTGAGATTAGCGCGTTCAAACAAACAAACTCTTCAGCTTTATAATATTAGTATAGATAACGTTTTCTATTTTGATATGTACGTATTTTATAAGTTTTAATTATTTAGGTCTATCAAATATTTATTGTTTTTTATAATTAACACTGTATTGCCACGCACATTTATTGTTTATATTACTTGACTGTTTCTATTGTTTCAAGGTTTTTATTCACTGTTACACATTCCGTAGCAAGATTGATATAAGTTCGTTTACACTTGTTATAATGAGTCACTAACAGTACCGAATCAAGTTCACAGTTGTTACACTTATTCTATTCACATATTATTATAGTCACGTAAATAACTTTATTGTTCGTATTAAGTATAAGAATTTAATTCGCGCGCGCGGCGCACAGTGTTTTAAGAAAGCTATGTTTCGGACACCGCATTTCTATTAAAAATCTGCTCATTTAAATGCAAGATTTCGAATCCTGCAATTATCTGCACATTCACTGGTTTGATGTAGAGGACCTCTTTCGAATTGAGCACTAGGCAAGAAAGCACATCATTAATATAATTAATCAACTAGATAGCTTGTTTATTGTTTCCATAGTTTTACCCGTCAATGTATAAATAGCCAAAGGCTCCGAAAATCGTCTGATGAAAGACTACGCAGCTCACTCAAGCCAAACCTATTTATTAAAGTAGTACGCATTCTGGAGAAGTTCTTGTTTCCTATTCCACTATCCTCTATCCTATCCAAATCCTATTCCTCAAGCCACTGAATTCAATTTACCCCTACCAGAAGTGTAACAAACAATGTAGTTGTTTATAATAATTATATCTATACATAAACAAGCAATTTGACGAAAAGTCCTACAAAATTTGATTGATACGGGCATCCAACCCGGCCACATGCACGGCTGTCGCGTATACTACCGCTGCTGGTGCCTCCAAAGTAGTGTTTTTAATTATGAAGCATTATTTTATTATTCTTTATTTATCTACAAATCGAATGTCAATACTAGCGCCATCTAGAAAATATATATGGTAGCTTGGTATAAAAATATTTAAAGTCTAGTAAAAGCTATAGATGGCGCTCTGACCAGTATGGTATTTCTTTTGGACTTTGGTATTTCTCAGAATAATATTCTAAGTAGTATACGCATAACTTAACTATACCTGCTACTCCATGAAGATAGCTAATATAGATATGCATCAAACGAACCATCAATAATGATCATCGCTTCCATAATTTCTGATTTATTACATATTAATTACGTAAATCTATACGTGTGCATTGGCTGTCACTCGGCAACGTTGGGACAATATGTATTGCAGGCTTTACTAGAAGCTGGGCAAGCTTCTATGCTAAGTATATAGGTACCTAGGTTTTGCACAGGGATGTTGTGGATGTAGATTTTTTGAAATCCGCGGCTGCGGATACGCATACGAATATTTGAAGACCAACATCCGCGGATGCGGATGTCCAAATCGATTGTAGCTCCGCAATTGCGGATGCGGATATTGATGCAAATTGTTCATCTTATTTAATATCACCGCCTTCGCAGGTTCAAGCCTGTTTTGCAAAGGTTCATAAATTGAATACGTAGGTACTTACTACTGAACAACTGATTTCTTTCTTATCGTAACCTACGCTATATCTGAATCCGCATTAACATCCGCGTTGATTATTGCGAATGCGGGTGCCAAATCGATTCAAATCGATGCGGCAGCTCCGCAATTGCAGATGCGGATGCGAATATTCGCAACATCCCTGGTTTTCCATTAGAGTAAGTACAAACATACCACGGCACAAACGCATATTGTGGCGTTATATTTACCAACTAAATCTGAAGAAACTTGTTGCGATATTCTTAGGTAGGTATATCTAAAAAACCGATATTGCACTGCAATACTAATAACAAATATGTATGTATTAAAATACACTTATGTAGGTACTTTAAACCATATTATTTAAGTATATGTACTTTAAACACGTTTATTATAATAATATGTCCGACAAATTAAACAGAAAATCTTTAAAACTATATGGAAATATCAAAATCTTCTACAATAAGGCTTATAGGCGTTTGAGAATTCTGTAGGTAAGTAGGTACCTACTTAGTATTTTAAATTGGCGCATTCACTCATGAGTCATGAATCATGATAGATACGAAACCCATAAGTTACACGTTTATGTAAGTATGAAGCATTTCATGTACCTAATTTTAGAAATAAGTAAACATAAAAAACATATATTTGATTTTTAATACACAATAAATAGTAGGTAGGTACTAGCGGTCGCCAAGTGGTCGAAATTCGGACATAATTGATATAAATTTTAAGTTCGATCGTTATTAAGGTTATATTGTCTATAACTATACCCTTATAATCACATTTCAGGGTACGTAAGATATATAACCATAGTTACGAAGAATTCTATGATATCAGGCGAACAATGCCGAAATACTACGAACGCGATTCAATTGCGCGTGTCAAATGCATGGTTGTGTGCGTGTAGTGTTTTTTCATTAATTTAATGTATTTCTGATGCATATTTTATAAAAATATTTGAATTTGCCACTCCTGCATATGAACTTTAACTGTAGGTACTAAATTTCATATGCCTCGGACCGTGCAATTTTCTTAAAAAGGGGTAGGTACAAAGTTTTTGCTTCACGTATTAATATTCGTGAAGCAAATACTTTGTACCCCTTAAAAACTCCTGTAAGCTTTGTATATAGATTACTCTTGATATTAATACTGTTTATTGTGACTTTGTCATTAAAACTATAAATACCTATTTAAGCAAGCGCAAAGCCATGATGCAAAGTGAGATATCGAACAAGCCTACTTGCTTCGCACCATCCGTACTGAGTCAACAAACTTGTAGCATTTAAAATAATTGACTAATAAATTAATGAACACAATTATTTTAAATGGTACAAATTTGCGTCTAAAACATAGTATATAATGATTAACTTAATCGTTATGTACAACCGTTATGTAACCTACCTACTCTCTATTAATCAATCACCCATAAAATGCTCTTAACAGTATTTTACCGAACTCAAGATCATCGTGTGATGTTACGTAGCCTATGTTACTTCTGGATAGGGTATCTTTCTAATGGTGAAATAATTATTAAAACGCTTCAATAGTTTCATCGCTTACAAATAAACTATCAAGTATTACCTCTTTATAATATTACCCGGTATAGATTTATATTATTCACAATACATATAAGTATAAAATGGGATTGGATAAAACAAAGATATTTTTTTATTTGCTCTCTAATTTATTGATAACTTCTACATGGTACATATATGTGTAACACTATAATATTCAAAATGTCGCATTTCTACGGAGACATAAATTCGATAAAAACAGGTATTTAAAAATAATTATAGATAGTTATTGTTTGAAATTAACCTTTCATAATTAAACATATAATGAATAGAAAAATATTTATAATAACATTAATAATAATTGAGTTCAGAACACTTAATGACACAAACATTAACATAGATTAAAAATAGTAACATAACCTTTGTTGTATAGGTAGGTAGAAATTTAAAGACTTATATCTGAACTATTTTACGTTGAGAATAAATCTACTAGTATTATATTATTATTAGATATTATAAAGTATTATCTAAGTAAGTATTCCACAGAAAAACGATTCAATGAAAATCAACGTTTAAAATAAAATAGTTACAACCAAACTGCATAATTTTGTAATGGTGCCCAAGACACAGGGTCAGCCTAGTTTGGGACCAACAGAATATGAAATACCAGTTATATGTACACACAGTGACACATTAACCTAGACTGTTTGGACTTTGAACTATTAGAAGTTGAACGCTGCGAATCGTGCGAGAAACTGCGTTATATTTTTGTTACGCTCTATCCTTACCATTATATCGACACCACTATGCACTGCCCTTTCCGACAATTCT
Source organism: Catocala fraxini (assembly GCA_930367265.1). Taxonomy (NCBI): domain Eukaryota; kingdom Metazoa; phylum Arthropoda; class Insecta; order Lepidoptera; family Erebidae; genus Catocala; species Catocala fraxini. Next base: position 17,167,420 of record OV884024.1, read on the forward strand.
TTATTTTGTATGTAGCGTAGTTATGCGTACATAGAGTGTCTAACTTGATGTGTAGCCGTGTGTAATTTGGAAATAAGGACTTATTAGTATTATTATAGATAGATAACAACATTAAGGTTTTGAACCCTTCAAATAAACGTTTGAGACCATAAATAAACTTAAGCTTACGAACAAACAACATCTATTGTCATAATATAGTTGCTTAACAATTTGGTATTAAATTACTGTTTCTGAATGTTCATAGGCATAGCATATGAATGATTCGTAAAATTAAAAAATCTTATAAAATCAAAAAACATAACATAATAAATATAACTTTCCCTAATAACATTATTCAAAATAACACTGCTTAAAATAACTCATAAAATTAATAAGTTCTAATAGAACCTATTTATTTCTTAAGTTCATGTTTTAGTTTACGGGTATCACTGAAATACCTACAATAAATACATATTTAAGATAATATTCTGTCTTTTTATGATTTATATTTTTATGTTGAATGTCTTGTATATTCGAAATATGTTTATTAAAATTTTGTTTACTATAAATTTGAAAAGGTACTTTACAGCTTTTTACCTAGAACCCATTTTAGTTTTATAATTTTTTTACAATTTGGTTTACTTTATTCACATGGAGGAGGCCTATGCCCATCAGTGGACGTCTTTTGACGGACGATTCACATGGATAATTCAAAATATATTTGGATGTTTCCTTAAGATGGTGGTTTTAGAGAAATTAGTAGGAACTAATTCAACACTAAGTTACCAGTTTAAGAAAATACATTTAGCATAAAAATATAAAAATAATAAATGGATATGATAAAATCAATAATATTAGTGTGCCTACATTGCTGTAATTTATTGAATACAACGATAGTACGCAACTAAAATATGCTCAGACTTTTTCAATTACTCGCTCTATAGATTCAATGTATCTAGTAGGCCTCAGTTAGACCTTCGTTGTCTTCAACCTACTATTACAATTAGCCCAGCTTGTTAACATTTCTTCAGAAACAATTTAACGAATTTTGATATTTTGTTACATAAAGATTAAAGAGTTCCACAACAACATGTTGCTTTTAAAAATTGATAAGTTTAGGATATGTTATGTTTCATTTTAGGCTATTTTATACTGTTCGAAATAACTTTTGAACACTGTTACGTAGAGCTCGGATTTTTCCAAGATTAATAAAGAAATGTGACTGCAAAGAGATTTATAAAACAAGCATATACATCATAAAACTGCATTTTTGAGAGTATGACTCAATAAAAGAATTTGTGAAGCAAAATTGCATGCTGGTTTAGGTAATCAGTGGCCGTGGTGGCCACAGTATATAGTGTCTTACCTATGGTGGCCACTGATTACCTAAACCAGCATGCAAATTTTAATGTTTGTCAATGAAATGAAAGTCAATGTTTTCATTTTAGGTCTAAATAAAATGGAAACAGAGATGGCCACTGACCACTTCAACTCTATATCGCTCAGTAAAATATGTACTGCTAATTAAAACATTAACATTATTCAAGACATATTTTTTGACACTAAGTGAGTTCATAATCTTTTTTATAGTTTAGTAGGTATCTATTAAGTGTTATCAGATGAGAAAATCTCTATTGTCATTACGACACTTGCTTTATTAGTCCATTCATTTGATTAAAGTTGTCTTTTGTTGATATATTATGATATATATGCCAACTCGCCCCTTGTTCGTGCACTGACCTTACTAAATATGCTTCTGACATCAGAATCTGAATGTGATCTATTTGCTTCGGGATGGATGGATGTGAGTCGTAGTTGTTTAAGATTTTGTGAGATGATAGATATTTAGTTAGTTACTAAGTTACGAATCTTTTATTGTACTCATGTAAGCAGATGTTCTAATAAATTATATAAGCCTTGTATATTATGTCGGGTAATATAAATGTATATAACATTAGATATAAGTTTTAACTTGTACAACGATTTGGTGTATACTGTTATGTTGTCCATTTGTTTATACTAATAAATAAGTAAATAAATAAATTAAAGATTTCATGCCTATTGGCTAGAGAGTCTAAAAATACGTTCGTTTTCTCAATTTGGGCGCATGAATTTAAATTTCAAAGTATGTAGCAATTTAATATTAAATCTTTAGCACATCGGTAATAAAAATAATATATTATAGTTTATTTAGATTTCATTATTTCTGTAATATAGATTTGTTTAATTACTAATTAGGTAAGACCATTTGTAATATAATTTTTAATTTCATCTAACTCCTAAATAAAAAGTCAGTCCACATCAAAATAGATCTAAAATAAATTATTTTACATTAGGTTTGTATAATTTAAGTTAGGTATAATTAAAACATCTTTAAAAAGATACTCGCAGTTCGATAGAATGATCACTAACATGTAGATGTATAAGTTGGTAATACATGTTGTCGATTATAATATTTTTAGATAAGATCGACAAATGGAAATCCGTAGTCTCTGCCTACCCCTCTGGGAAACAGGCGTGAATCTATGTATGTATGTATCGACTATTAATGTAATTTTTCCATGTAATACCCTACCTATTCTTCATAAGTAGGTACAGAGGGTGAGACGAAGTCGGCGTATTAACCGGCGTAGAAAACGAATTGAATCCATCGGTCAATAATTATAAAACTAAATAAAATATAATCGTCAGTAAAACCAGCTGGCCTAAGCCAAGTCACTACTCCACAATATTCATAAAATTGCACGGGTAAGTATAAACTGCTTTTAGCTTTTCAGAGCTACAGCTCTAGTACTCGTTTTAAGGTTGAAACATTAGGATGTTCGGTTTTCTCGTGTGCTTTAACAAGATTAACAACTTACGATATAGTTATGATTTACAATATTACAACACTCAATAGTAAGAGAAAATACTACTTGATAAATATAAATGCAACTCTCATTCTCCGCTTCAATCGTAAGAATTCAAGCAGTACGCAAAATAAGGTGGATTCCAGAGAGACTTTCAACCGGTCGGCTCAACTGACCAACTTTCAGCTTAAAAGCAACAGCTTCAAATGCCTGCTGCATTTGGCCCTTTCTGAAATGGCCCAAGTCTCCGTGGTGCCTAGCGGATGTACAATCAGAATAAATTTTGGCAATATCCTCAAATCTAGCCTCACCGGACAAGATCTGCTGACGGAAATCTGAAAATAATGATATTGTAATTAAGTGGCTGATATTAATTATTTCCAGGCGTAACTTAGTAATAGATATAAATATTTACTTTTGATCGTTTCTATGGCTTCATCTTTGGTGCGCTCGATCGATCCGTTGCGCCAAGATGACGGGCGGCGACTCTCACTGTGCTTCACCAAAATATGGCAGCATCGTATTTCATCGGCGTCAGGGAAACGTCCATTGGGCATCGGAGCCTTGACAAGAGGACGATGCCATTGACCCTTTTTGGTATGCCGGTTCACATAAAAAGTGATACCTGTAAACAAGAACATACATACTTAAGCATAATGTAATGGTCATAGTATTAAACACTCAGAAAGTAAGATTGATACTTTTTTTAATAAATGCATACATACATATACTTTTTTTAATAAATGTATACATACATATACTTTTTTTTTGGAAATACATATTTACATATTATACCCAGAAACAGCCCGACCAAGACAAACATCCCTGTCCATGGACACAAATGTTTGACTTGTGTGGTAATCGAACCCGCGACCTCAGGCGTGGCAGTCGGTTACACTAACCACTACGCTATCGAGGTCGCCAATTCTTCTTAGATCGTTTAGTACCTACGCGGCCAGTTTAATTCTATGTTGTGAGGTTAAATCTCTTGTCGATGGATATGCCTCCGTTATCGTTCGTCTTTATTTTGGGTAGGTACCTACTCAGTAAAATATAAAAAATATTTACATATTTACTATTTATCGTACTAAAATCGTTGTTTTTGTAGATGTCGCAACAAGGCGAAAAAACTTATGAGAGAATCGTGACTCGTGGCGCAATCAAAACTGCAAAAAATTATCGTACAACGCGGCCAGTTTTGTCAACAAAACTGACCAGCGTTCGACGCGTTCATATCCGTAACATGTTATATTTACATATCGCACACCGGGTGCAATAACGTTATAAGTAACGAATGACGTTTTTTAGAGGTACTTTCATGACATTAATGTACCGTATTTAGACGCATGTTTGACACCATTTGTGACCAAAAACACATTTTACAAATTTTAACATTTATGACGTTATTGCACCCGGTGTGCGATATATACTATGTATCCACTAAACTATTTTCTATCTCATCAAAACAAAAGTACACAAGACGTAAAACCAGTCCAAACCCTCATAAAAGTCAATGATCCTCCTACACCAAAATTCTTTGATATCATAATAAAAAGTAGAATATCGTCTTCCCATTTGATTGAGAGTACCGCACAGTGTGATACAAACCAACACTTAATCAATCATTCGACTATAAAACCAACCATACTACTGTTGGAAGTGGTGATAAAAATTTGGTCCAAAATGATTTTATAATTATATTATTAACCTTTCAAGTCTTGGAATGCCAGACATAATTAAAAACCTATTTTGTCTGATCACTGTTGTGCTGCGATTCAACAGGTTAAATAGTTTTGTGTCATTGAGCCAGAGAGCAACAGAATGTTTCAATAATTAAAGAAGCCAAGTAATATGTCTTACTTTGATATGATCACCTAAACACTTTACTCATCAAAAAACAACATTTTTAATTTGTTAACATTATATATAGATTACTGTATAATATTTTCCTTCGAACAGAATAAGATATGTAAATGGAAGGTACTCTGTAAGAAAGGAAAACTTTCCGATCAAGCAAAGATCTTCAAAGCAGGTAGTTATTACTGTGTCATCATGTAGCATTCTTATTGACTTATATACTAATTGATACATATACTACACTATGTTAATGTATATGTATATATATATATATAAGAAAGATGTCAGATCCCAGATGGTATCTATGATTAGCAGAAAAGATACAGATAGACAGACAACCCAATAACACTTGGATGAATTTCTGGTCCAATCACATAAATGTGAAAATTTGCAGATGTGTGTGTCCTAAACTATGGTGCCCAAACATATTTCTTGACCCAGAATCAGATGTCCAAGTAGAAGAACTGCCAGAATGCCATGGAGTATACTATTCTTAGAGAGAAAGCACAGACCATATCTGAAATATAAGTGCGCTTCAAAACAAATATAGATGATGCCGATTAAATTGGGCGCACTATAGTGGGTCTAAGCCAGTCTGCCGCATGCACCTAGAGAGGACACAAATTCTGATCAATCCAATACCACAAGTCATTCAAAGGCAATAGGGAGGACCTAAAATGCGATGGCAGAATTCATCCTGTTATCACTTTAACCCCTGTGAGTCCTTTTTTAAGGCATCTGATGAATGAGATGCCTTCACTTGCACTTTCTAATAAGTACATATCATATACAAATAAGTCAACGCAAAAAATGTGTGGGTGCATATTTGCTGCTAGTTCCCCATATATCACATTCTTTCCGTTAAGAACTCTAGTATACTTATTATAGAAATACCATGCAAGATATTTAAATGTGATCTTCTGTAGGTTAAAGGAACATACTGAGTTGGTTGGCATGACTAGTGAAGACTCCGCAGTACTCTTGCTCACAAGATGTGATAAGATATGATGATGTGATGCCTATCTAACTAATAAAATTATGATTAACAAGCCAATCTCTGAAATCCAGACACAATGAAAAAAGGAATTGTGTCTGGATCCTGAGGATCCAGCAACAAAGATTATCCATTAAATTTATCTTATATTTACAGAATTTAATTTAAATATAAAGTAATAATTACTGAATTTGGATAAATAAATATGTAATTAATAATCTGGGTGGAGTTGGGCTGGCTATCTTCTTAATAGACCAACTTATAGTTCAAATGCGGAAAAGGGAGTCCAATTACAATAATAATAATAATAATAATAACCATATAAAGAGGCTCGCGTTAGGTGCTTGGATCAGGCGTTTGATGCAGAAGGCAGTGCTATACAGCATGCATTGTGAGGAGGAATCCTGTCTCTGGAATCCTAACCACCGGCAGCTTGGACCCTGTTCCTGATGCCGGTGGGGTACCATACATTTTATATTTTCAAATGTATTTTTATAATGTATATTTAAAAATGGAAAAGAAATAAAAAAGAAAAATGAAAAAGTAGCAGCGATAGCTCAGTGGGGATACCAACAGACTGCAATGCAGAGAGTCTCAGGTTCGAACCCACGTCGCGCACCTCTGACTTTCGGAAGTTATATGACTATTCGAAATTATGTGCGTATTGATTGACAATTATCGCCTGCTCCGTGCCTCGGAGAGCACGTTAAGGCGTCCGTCCCGGCTGCCATGAACATCTATGGCAGTCGTTATTGGGAAAGTCAGTACCCTCTAATATCCTGACACTGGTCTAGCCTTAGGGTTTCGTTAGCCTTCGGGTTGCGGAGGTCAGGTGGCACCCGCTCCGTGTAAAAACTGATATCCAGTCAAATCCGGTTAGACCAGAAAAGCCGACCCCAAGTGACTTGGGAATAGTAAAGGCTAAGAGAGAAGAAGATTAAAAAATGAAAAATGTATTGCAAAGATTGAAATAAAGAGTATAATAATAAAAGCCTTTATTACAGAAGGTACATAGTATGCAATATAAATCACATGTTATTGTTTATTAATCGAAGGTGTCTTCGACAACCCTATCTGTATGCCTTCTATAGGCAAAGCCATCTGCCAACTCTTTCCACTTATTCCTATCCCCTGCTATTGTTGTCCAATTTCTACTTGCTAAAGCCTGTATTTCATTTGCCCATTTTCTAAGTGGCCTGCCTCGTTTCCTTTTCCTGTGTCCGGTAAACCAGGATATTATTGTTTTGGACATTGCCTTATATATTACTCTGGACCATTTTTCTGTTCCTCTAATTGTGTGACCTGCCCATTTTCACTTGAGCTTTTTGATTGTTACTGTAACATCCTTGTTTGTTTCTTTATAGTTGATGTTTTAACTCTATCAGACAGTCTCACTACCAGACAAGTTTTAATTTTTTTTAATGTGGCTTTTGTTTTTGCCCCAGTTTAACAACCATGTATGAGTACTAGCAGTATACAGGTGTCTAAAAGTTTTCCCTCAATGGCCATGTTTATTTGTTTGTTCTTCACATTTTCTTTCAGGCTCCAGTATTCTCTCCATGCGTTTCCTATTTGTATGTCTATTTCTTTTAAGGTTATGTCTTGCGGTGAGATTGTTTGTCCAAGATAAACATATTTGCTTACATATTTGATTACCTTGTTATTGATATAATATTTAGGTTTCTGCTTTCCATATGTCATGGCTTTGGTTTATTGGATGTTCATGCTTAGACCTACTTTACAACTTTCTCTATCAAGATTGTTTAACATAGTTTGTAGTCCTTCCTTAGTCCTTGAGAAAATTATAAGGTTGTCTGCAAATCTTAAATGGGACAAGTTCCCTCCATTGATGGATAATCTACTGCTATCCCAATCCAGTTGACAGAAAACCTCTTATAAAACTGCTGTGAAAAGTTTAGGTGATATGGGGTCACCCTGACGTACAAATCTTTCTATTTTAATCTCGTTGCCTTCCTTAAATATGTATTTAAATTGTATAAATGATTACCAACCGGTTCTAGCACTCGTCCGCTTGATCCATCCTTCGGGGAGGGGGCTATCGACTCTCTCCGACATTGTAATAAGTAAATAAACGATTGGTTTTTTTTTAGAGCGACTGGATATTTAACACTTTAATAACAATGCAACAAGCAATGAAAAATTTACGAATTAAATAATATTTTTACTGTACACAATATTTTATACGAACACTGCACTTGCCGCCTCTCCGCCTCCGGTGCAAAGTGAACTGAACAAGAATATATCAATAAAAGTGCAAAGCGCAAGGCGCATAGGGTGTAGACTTTAGAGCATGACGCATGTTCTGTTTACATATCGACTTGACCTGGTGCGCAGTAGGCCGGTGACATGACAGTACTCGTCTGGTTTTAGGAGTTAAAAAATATTTTCTTTGTACACAATATATACGAACACTGCACTTGCCGCCTGTCCGTTGCAAAGTGAACTGAACTGAACTAGAATTTATCAATAAAAATGCAAGGCGCAAGGCGCATAGGGTGCAGAGCATGACGCATGTTCTGTTTACATATCGACTCGACCCGGTGCGCAGGCCGCAGTAGGCCAGTGACATGACAGTACTCGTCTGACATTAATGACAACTTACTAACTCTTTAGATTTACTTAGGGTGCGTTCCACTTAGCGTTCACAACACCCAAGAAGCTCTTTTAGTCGTTCCACATGACGATTGCGATCGCTGTGGTTTCGGCAAAAACGTCACTCGTGACGTCATGACTCACGCTCACGCAAAGCTCACGACGACCAATCCCGAGAGGTGGGTCGTCGTGAGCGTTGAGAAAATTAGCGCTATTTATTAAAATATAACTTTATTTGATGCGATTTTGATGAAACGATGAATACTTAAATAAGTCGAAATCTATTTTAACATAAATCTACATTAGTGCGAGCGAAGCCGCGGCCTAAATCTAGTATTTCATAATTTTGTGGAGTATTTAATTAATTTACATTCAATTATATTCAAAATGTATTTTACAGCAACAGTAGGATATTTGGTAGTACGACGACCCACCTCTAGGGAGCTTTGCATGAGCGTGAGTCATGACGCCATGAGTGACGTTTTCGCCGCGACCACAACGGAACGGAACGGAACATGTGGAACGGCTAAGGGAGCATCTTAGGCGTTGTGAACACTAAGTGGAACGCGCCCTAAATGTAACGAATTAATAACGTAATTACTAATATCCATAGATATTTCAACTAAATCTTAACATTTTATATTTAAAATGAATATATTTCCACCATAGACCAATAAAAATCTGGGTTCTAAAGACCTGTTAAATAGGATTATTGAATTTTGGCTCGTTTTTTGTGATCCCATAATAATTATGTAATATGTAGCTATTTTTAAAATGTTTATTTTTACGAATGGTATTCTTAGTCCAATAGCCAGGTAAATCCATCATTTATTATGTTATGGGAGAGTTAAGAATAACTTAGGACATTTGAGACATTTAATTCATGTAAATCACTTCGTAACCAAATTTTAAAAAGGTGCAGTCGACGGTAAATAATTTTGTAGAAACTGCTTCAAATAGACTTAAAATTTCCAATAGTTTATTTTCTTATACATGAAATGGTATTGATGTTTCATGCCCTGAGGTGTCTCAAAACTTATTAATAAACACATACAATTTACATGACAACAGGAGAGCATTTACAGTGTAATTGTAGAATAATATTTCGCTTTGTACAATGACATTTTGTTTTTTGTGATATATATTATTGGGCTATAGCCACCTTCTATTCTATTCTATTTCTTTCAATATATATAAATTATACATATACTAACGTAGCTTTATAGTAAAATTCCACTAGCAACACTCTCTTTTTGATCGGTGCGCGCTGTCACCACCAGGCAATAAATGCATTCTGCAATTCGATTAAAAATTATTTTAAATCGTTGGCAATTAATGTGAAAAATTCATTGTGATAGGCGTGAGTACTTGTAATAATTGTTAACCAGTATTTTTAATGTGTAAGTGGTCAGCTGGTGACTTGATATATCATTTTCTTGTGTTTTAGGCACGCGTCAAATTATCTGCCTTGTAAGGGCGTTCATGTTTTCGTGTAAAAATGATTGAGTTTACGATAAAAACATTGGATTCTAACAACCACCGCTTCACTGTGGACGATGAGGTAAGTATTTTGACTTAGTTTTATAAGATTTATATGTTTCAGGGCGACACCATATTTTATCAATTTTCGTTTATGAGGTGAGAACTGCTATTAGATTGGCTGATGGACCAGTTTGTATTATTTAGACTCACATCTGTATGCTCTGTGTTGATTAATACATAGAAGTGACACCTGTTTTATAGTTAGCGCATTCCAAGGCTGGGCAATCAATACTATAGGCACTATTTGCCATTATGCACATGTCATACAGTTGCCTTTGTTGCGATGCGCCGATCGCAATCAATACTTGAGTATCGTACACTGCTATATAATTATAGGTATTATTGCGATTCCTTCTGTTAGTTATGTATATTATGCCAGAGTTCATATAAACAATGATGTTTTGTAGCCAAACTTAAATTATGTTATGATAGTGCTAATGTAACATGTTGCATTTGTACATAAACAAGGACTAATAATAGAAGTATGTACCTTAAAATTGCATTACATACATTTTTAACACTTGAAATCAGAGATAATCTTTCACATATTATTAGTCTATTTGCTAATTTTATATTAGGCATTATTATGAACAGATCTATTCCTATAGAAAATACATATGAACGAAATAAATAAAAAGCAATGTTATTAACACAAGAAATAAATAAGCACCTGATAATTATTACACCATTGAGTGTTAACTCAATGGTCTATTTGTCATTGCCTGCTTTTGATTGAGTTTAGTTCGTTACTGCTTTTATTTCACCACTCTAGGTCACTCACATGTTGCTATGTCTGAAAAATGGATTTGCTTTACTGCCAGCTTATAGGATATTGACCACTAGTTCCTCTGTTTTAAGAAACTCTTCACACCCTACTTGTTACAGTAATACAATAAGGTTATTTGGATGCAATTTTCTTTTTTAATAATACTTTCTCAAGTTCAAGTTTGTTCCATTAGGTTGAACCAAAGATGCCATCCCCCATTACTCAAAAGCTTAATATAAAATTTAAACTACTTGCTGTTGACTAAAATTATATCTGTAAAAAATAACTTTCCATAACTCTTTAAAGATGTTGGGGCTTATTATTTGCCAGCCTTTATTATATTGTACATATATTATTATGCTATTATAGCAGTGCGAATGTAATATGTGATGCTAATTTATTTCTGTTTTAATTGTTAGAACCTATATCCCTGAGATGGGAGTTGCCCACTTATTGTCATGTAAATAACATAAAGGTTTTATTTTTCCTATGGAATAATGAGATCTATTCCATTGAACATCAGAATGGACTTAAAGCTTTTGCTGTGTTATAAAAAACAATATCTCTGGTTTGTTTATGTGTTAGTAATGTAAGAATTTTAGCCATTTATTGTGGCTCAAATTTGCCTTAATCTACTGTGAAATTATGAGCTCCATTGTGAGACTTACTTTGATAGTAAGCTGAGTGAACTATGCCCATGCTTTCAGCTCTGCAAGATTATTTATGTGTGCTATTGCCATATGCACTTAGCTTTTTAATTACCCTGTACACATTTCACACAGCCACTTTTATATTTCTTTGTATCAAGAATTAATATTCAATTTTATTTACTAGAATTGTGTACTAGTAAACAACTTGCTACTGATAGATATGGAAATTGATTTGATTGGTCACTAAGCATATATTATAATGCTGTAGTTACAGCTAGTAGATCATATAACTGTTAGCTATAAAAGCAGTTATGTGTTACATTTCATGTTTAATACTATTTATTACTTAACTTCAGATGTATTAAAGCTATGCTATGTGCATATTACATCTTGCGAATTGCCCTTATTATGTGGAACTGTATGATACACCAAAATATATTTAAATAAATTATTTCTCTATTTCCTTTATTATATATTCAATTTTCCATATAGTGTAACTTTATAATAATGCACAGAAAATGAAAATTGGTATCTATATATTAATATGTAAAGATAAAATTTTATTTGTTTTTATACTACCCACAACTACTAGTTATTTAAAATACAGCAAGACAATACAGTATTACACAACAGGTCTTTATTGTGTTAGTAATTATTGTATATTTGTCGACATTTCGACCGACTAGCATCAATAATATTTGAAACCAGAAAAAAATTGCAGAAATTTTTGCACACTCATGATTTATCTATGAATAACTTTATATATTTGTACAATAAAACTATACTTAAGATAGTTGATTGGATTAACTGATATTTTAAAACATTTTACCGTTCAATATTCGTTTTTGTATAGTTTATTGGATTAACTGATATTTTATTACATTTTACCCTTTAATATTCCTTTTTGTAAACGGTTTGTTATTGCACATTTTTTTATTATTGTGGATTAATGTTTGTATCCATTTGCAAATTATTTGAAAATTATTGTCGCATTATGTGCTTTCTTGTCCATTTTAACTGTACTAAAATTAAATATTTTATAATATAAAATGTTGGAAGTTGAGCTAACTAAGAACATTGTGAAATTGTGTTATGAGCTAGGCTCTATTTTCGTCAATCACACAATCAAGCATATTTTTCTATCTTTACAGATCACAGTGCAGCAGCTTAAAGAAAGGGTGAGGGAGCAGATGGGAATTGAGATAAATCTTCAAAGACTAATATTTTGTGGCAGAGTATTGCAAGATGAAAAGAAACTATCCGAATATGGTATGATTTATAGCAATTTATTACAATATATGTAAATGGTATTAAAATATTATAATTTATAACTAAATGTTATATGTATGCAGATGTCCATGGTAAGGTGGTTCATCTTGTCCAGCGTGCTCCGCCGAGTCCTGAAGCTCGACAGAGTGACAGACCTTCGCCTTCTACGACCAACACGACTACTAACCCGGAACCTAACACTGCTAACATGCAACAGCAAATTAGGCGGCTGATGGTAACCTTACTTTTAAACACAATTAGACTTTATTGCCAATTTGTTGTATCATGCAATTCAAATTTATTTTTCATTGTAGGCTCTGGCCGGCCCGCCGGACTTCATTCTGGAACAACAACAGGCTATGACAATGTCTCCCACCACTGGCCGTCTTGAGTTCATCAGGCGGATGATTGCCGATATTAAAACATCCCTCGCTTGTCTGCGGGCACACCTAGCGGGCGACGTATGTAGTAGTTCCACTAATATAAAGTATTGTAATTTGAGATAATAATTATATCTTGTTAGACTTCAGAATTTACAAATGTCTGGTATGATGAGTGTATCATGTTCATCTTTACTTCTAGCCTTAATTTATCTCCTAATTGTGGGTACAAATGTTAGTTAAATGTGAATCAATATAATTTATGGTAACATGCTAAAACAGGTGTAACAAATTGTTATCATGAAACATGACATAGCATTGGATGTATTTGCATGTGTTAAAATGAATTTGTCATGTTTATATCATGAACTGTAATTACTAAGTGGAGTGAAATCATTGTCTGTTTCAATTTCCTTGTCTTGAAGATGAATTTATTATTGGATGGGAAAGCAAAAATACAGTTTGGTTTTGAAGAATGTTAATAGAATATTTGTCAAATCATAAAGTTAGTCATAAAGCAACAAGGTAATTTCAAATAATTCTTCAAAACAGAATAAATTAATTTAACAGTTTGTAGTCAAGATATCTAATCATACTAACATATTTTTTAGTTCCTTAAACTGTTGGTATTTGCATGGCATATCAATATTGGCTATAACTATGCATGTTATTGTTACTTTGCATATCTTTAAAGTGCTCTGTGGATGTGGTTTGTGTGATAAGAGCAAATTGATTTTATTATTTTTGAAAGTAGTTCTATTGGTATCACCAGAGCATTTTTGTTGTTGTTATATCTATTATATTACATATATAGTAACAGAGATAAATATGTGGCAGCTCATTTTAAGATACAGTATTTTTAAAATTGGTTACTTGGGAACAGCTGGCTTGATTCTTGTAACTTGGCTACTTGGGAACAGCTAGCTTGATTCTTGTAACTTGGCTACTTGGGAACAGCTAGCTTGATTCTTATAACTTGGCTACTTGGGAACAGCTTGCTTCATTCTTGTAACTTGCTGAAACATGATATTTTGTTAAATCCAATCAATGTCTCGGTATACACAAGTATACTTTTATTTATTCACATGAGTTGATCTCGTAAATAGTGACACACCAATATTAAATATAACCAAAGATTACACTACAATACTTTTATAAGTAAGCAATTACCATAGCTTATGGTGAATTGCAACACTAAGGAATCATTCGCGCGTTGCCATCCCATAAAAGCAGATCCGCTATATTGCTAGCATTAGGAGCAAAGATCTGTTGACAGCACATCTATACTTTAATATTATGAAGCTGAAGAGTTTCTTTGTTTGTTTGGTTGAACCCAATAGGAGCGGAGCATCAATGAAAAATGTTGCATACATAGGGACTCTTACGTGTCACAGACGAAGCTGCGCGGGTCAGCTAGCTCTTTGATAAGCATGGGTACTGTAGACTCCACAAGAACACAACTGGTTATTTGGCTACAATCTTGTGTAGGGCGGAAGTACTTCAATAGCCGTACTGTTGAAATCCCTGCTTCAGTGTGCGTGAAGTATTTTGTTACACATTACAATATCTTGAGTAATTTGGAGTACTCATAATGTCATGTGGCAGGCAAATAAACAATGAGATATATAAAGCTTTATCTTTCTATAGGGCAGGTAATAAAGCTCTATACATTAATTACTATGCTGCTAATTACATACATTGCTACCATTTCAAATAATCTATTTTCAGTTATATAAGACTATTTAAAACCTATAGTCACATTTTTAAATAGTACTTATATTTGTCTCTCAATACTTGTAAATTATACAGTTTTGTCATTGAAACAAATTTAAAGCTGTTACATTAAAACCTAGAATAATTACTTTTGACTTTTCGGTGGCCCAGTGGTAGTCAATGCAGCTGCTATGCATAAGGTCTCGGATTTCAGTCCCATGTCGGGCAGTGTTATCTGACAAAATTACCAGTAGCACGGAATCTGGAACCGCGCCTGGTAAAGGATAACAGGCTCGCTCTTTATTACTTGAGTGTAGCATAGCTGGCAAAAAGTAGGTCTAATACACCACTACAATCCTCTTCGGGCAAATATGCGTGAGGCAATAAAGTATGGTGTCACGATAGCGAAAAATAGCTGTGTTTGAGGCTAATTATAACCTCATGTTATATGTATGTAGATGTTCATGGTAAGGCGGTTCATCATTCATCATGGTTACTAAAAGGCCTTAGAAATTATATTACATAAATAATTATTAGAATTACCCCGCTACATCGCCCGCTCGCAATTTTGAAATAAAACTGTGTGGGTTATGATAATTCAGTAGCCTAGACCACTCACCCCATACTTACAGCATGTGTGAAATATATTACGATCGGTTTAACTGTGCTCAAGAATGCACTATATCTTTATACATGGCTGCATATTTAACTCTGTTGCTGTTGTACTAATATAATAAATGCATAGTAATTTGTTATGAGTAGTTGTTTATGTTGTCAATGTGCCTACTGTAGGAAAATAGAAGTACACCAGCTAGCAGTGAAGCTCCCGTAGAAACTATGGATAACGAGCCTGCCACTGGTGCCACTCAAGAGGAGGTAATGTAACTTTTAGTCTAAGTGCGTTTCTGGACGCGCAGGTAACGCAATGCAACTTACAAGCTGAACATTGGTGTTGGCAATGGTATTCTTATTTGTTTTACTCTTGAATGGAGACGCGCACTAACGATAGTGCATATGTCAATTGTTGTCGAGAGATTCAGCATTAGGTGGTTGGAACATGTTACTATAATTTATTCAACTTTAGGGCCACGAAATATAAACAAACCAAAAATAGGTTTATTTTGGATACTGCACACTGGTGCTATGCGTCAAAAATTTAGTGGTTTTATATTTGACTGCACGGATGGCGTAGTAGTTAAGTGGTCGCCTCGCCACTGCCACCGCGCCGGTGTACAATTAGTTAGTTCCGAGCCTGGGTGTTCTTTGTGTCCGTAGTTTGAATGTTTGTACAGTCCCCCGCGATACAGGCATTATGCCTAGTCTAGGCGTTGTCTTTTATATATAATAATAATAAAGACAATAAAATAAAAAAATCTTAAATAATAGAGTGATCACTCAATTAAAAACATTAACGTATTTTTGAATAATCACGGTTATTCAATTATGAAGAGTTCATTTAAATTTATCTAATAATTATTATTGTAATTTACATGATTTAAAACTAAATTCTAACTTTAACTACTGATATCGGTCTATTTCATAAAACATGCTAAGCTCCTCAGCTAAAGCTATATTTCTAATATCTTATTCATTGCCTACCGCCGGCCTAAGTTAAGGCATGGTACATTTATTGAAACATGTATCACCTTAAACGATCAAGTCTTTTTGTTCCGATATTATAGATTGCCATTTACTTAGATATGTACACACCAATGTTTGCTAGCAGGATTGCATGGCGTTCTATCTAATTGCGGTCGCTCTTGGCTCTGTGCACCATTATGTAGTTTTATGTGCATGACGCATCGTAGTGTATGGCTATTTAGACGAGTAATTAAATTATCTTTATACTTAAAAAGATAATCCTGTGAAGGCTAACTCAAATTAGCCCAAGCTTTTTACTCATAAGTAGATAGCTTTTTATGTACGACATTTTATATCGTATATTAGCTTCACTAGGCTTGTGTGTGTAGTTTGCCATAGGCACTGTATTTTACCAATATAAAACATATCCTAGTCACATTTATCTCGATTTAAAATAATATATGTTTATACTTATATATATACTTTATTTTAGAATATTTATATTTATATATACTTGAATAGGTCTTGTTTACAGCCGTCGCGGTGACTGCAATTCACCTAGAAGCACATGACGCCCGTTAAATCAATCCTTATCTTGCGGATTTTGTTGATATAATATAACAAAGTCGTAAAAATACATTTTGCTTAGTAAATCGGTAAACTAAGATTTAGAAAAAAAATATAATTTCTCATTAAAATGTTGATATATTTATCATTAGCATATCTCATTTAAATAAAAGTCATACAAATCAAAGCGCATATTAAAGACACTGAACCAAATTTAAAGTAAAATAATAAATAAATTCGCGTTTATACGCCGATTGGTAATGTGCTTACATGAACATAAATACGGGTATTGTTAAATCGTAACAAAATAGTGCTGGATACCCTTGTACCTAAACACTATATGATGTCACGACCTGAAGGCCGTTGCCTAGTCGGAATAATAGAGCTGCAACTCTTGGGCTAACTTTGTTCCTAATAAAATCGATACATTAATTATTACCATCGAGCTAACCCGTTTCGTGACCTACTTTGCTTTACAAGTACGCCGATCAGGTTCAATCTGAGAATACTGAACTATAAATTTAATACTTTGAACTAGAGCAAAGGTAGTTTACTTTTATCATAAAACAGCAAAAAATAGAAAGGGTAAGCCTGACTGCTAGACATTTAAATTCGTTTGCAAAGAACAAGAATTATGTGATCCAGAAATGTAGCTATTTCTATATCGAAAACGGGTGCAGCCTTTTTATTTGGGAAATTTCGTATTATATTAACATTATCAGGTAAGAACCCGAATTCTTTAATTCACCGTGAAACTAAGATGAGAGGAACTATGGTGTGATCAAATCACACGCTGAGATTCAGTCTCAAATACTGAATTACTGACCTGCCTGAATTTCTATGCCACCTCACCGCTCCCACTACGCTAAGTTTTGTGGGTTTGATCCCAACACGGGATAAAAATATGTGTGATTTACAAATATTTGTTCCGAATCTTGGTGTTCTTTATCCAAACAACGAACACATCGTTATTTGAATAGTTGTAAAGATCCCAGCGACACAGGATTTATTCATTGTGCGTGCGTGTATGAGATAAATTTTCACGCTCAAAGTATTTATGCCAGTGTGATCATTGATAATTATATCCATTTGTCCGTTACGCGTGTTCTCATAATGTTTGAATAATTATAAAATGTCCATCTTCAATACCACTTTATAGTAGCATAATAGGTTGAATTTCATATATATTTAATTTTGTGTTCATAATTATAGGGGTAGATATTAGATATGAGATATATCTTGGCATTATTTGAATTCAGAGCGAACCACAACTGGATGAAAACGGCGAGGAGGCCCCAGACATCGCCACCCGAGTTAACAATGCACGCCGAAGGTGGGTAGTGATCGATAACTTCTTTAAATAACTCGCTATTATCTTTATTTCAGCTTCAGTCCAGCTATCTTCATTTATTCATAAGAATCAATATTCGTGTAATGTGGAAAACACAGGAAATGTACTTTTTGGCCTATACTTATGTTTATTGTTTCAACTATAGTTATGTTCTGAACTTGCTTATCTTTTTCATAGCGCCTTTCATGTTTCTTGTTCAATACTCAATAATTTTTCTCGCCCACATGCAAGGAGTTACCGGGCCATAAGGGCATTACGTGCTCGTCATTCACGGCCACGCGACCTCGGACAGTTGCTGGAAGAACTTGAAAATCTTCAGGAGCAGTTTGCCCCGTACAGATCTAATTATATCAGGATGCTACGAGCTGCCAACAATCCTGAGGTAGGAGGAGTATTCAACTTCGTTTATTGTTTGGTTTGGTTTAATTGTTTTTAATTTGTGTAATGATATTCGTATGAAGTGTAGCTATAATTAAAGGTGTGCAAACATATTTCATACTATTAATGCACGAAAACTTAACTTATTGTAGGGTAGTATTTAACGGCACAGCAAAAAAATACTAACTGTACAGCAAAATATACTTACCAAAATAACAACTAAGTCTCCTATTTTTGGGTGGGTTTAAGAAGGAACCTAACATATGATTTGAGGCGTATAGGTGCTCGTTATGATATATTTTAGTAAGCATATTTTGCTGTGCAATTAGTATTTTTGATAGTCATTATATTTAATCCCCTTGTTACGAAGGGCGTTCAATGTATTCTCGGTATTGGGGTGTTATACTAATGATGAGGGTAATTAAATTATCTCATTAGTTAAATAATTTTATTTAACTGTCACCATTAGTATTCAAGATATCATTACGAAAATGCAACTACGATAACATAAAATTCCTTACAAAACAAGGAAAGACTCAAAAAGTTATTCACGAAGAAATGGCGGCTGTTTACCAAGATTCTGCTCCTTCATTATGTACTATTCAAAAGTGATCTAGTGAATTTAGATGGGGTAGAGAGAGAATTGAAGACGACCCCCGTGGTTTTGGGCTTCTAAGGGTATCTTAATGATTGAGTACAAAAAAAAAGGGTCAAAGTATTACTGCCGCATCTTGCGCAAGTACCCTACGTAATTTAAAGGAGGCAGTAAAAGAAAAAGACGTGGAAAATAGACCACAGGTGTCTTGCTTCTTCACGACAACGCGCCGGTTCACACAGGGCGCGTTGCTAAATGCGGATTTGAAAAATCAATCATCAACCCTACAGCCCAGACTGGCCCCTAGTGATTGCTTCCTGTTCCCAAACCTTAAGAAAGATGTTCGAGGCAAACGTTTTTCCGACGACGAAGAGTTGAAGGCGGCAATTGATGAACACAAGGAATAAATAGGAGGTATTGAAAAGTTACTTTCCTGCTCTAATAAGTGTATTGTGGTGATGGGGTACAACATAGAAAAATATTTTACTAGAAGTTTCGGCTTATTCTTTCATGCCTATACCGAGAATACACTGAACTCCCCTCGTATATTATATTAAGCTATACTACTTAAGCGCATCAAGATCGAATATTTCGTTCAATCATTTTGTTTGATAAACGACTTTGTCTTTAAGTTGTAGACTTAAAAATTGACTAGTTAATTCAGAATTTGTAATATGTTGTTTCCTTGATTTATATTGATATGATTGACGTGATATACAGTGGTGGACATATAATTAGAAACAGTACATAAAACTTAGGTAAACACAGAATGAACTGTAGTTATGAGTAAAAAATATATAGATTAAATCACTAACAACTATGCCAGAATATAGCCAATGAGTTAAAAACTCATAAAATATAAAAATAAAGTAATCTATTCTATCTTTCAATTCCCGCACAAGTCAAACATTTGTGTGCATGAATATGGATGTTTGTCTTGGTCTGGGTGTTTCTATGTATAATATGTATGTATTTACAAAAAAAAAGTATATATGTATGTTTATCCATTGTCTAGTATCCATAGTACAAGCTCTGCTTAGTTTGGGCTAGATGGTGTTGTGTGTATGTGGTAGAATATTATTATTATTATTATTATTATCTTTAATTATTAAAATAGTTTAAATATGAATGATAGTTGAATTTCTATTACTGGCTGCTTAGACAACTAATTAGAAACAGGAAAGAGGGTCCATTCCATTTTTGAAATTAAAAAAAAACCTCTTGCTACGCTTTTTCTGTAGTTTCGGCGGCAATTAAACGTCAATTTGGGGAATTACGTGAATAATAAGTTTTGTTAAAAATGAGTAAAAATAAGAGTTGTGACGAGTCAACTAGGCAATTAATTGTTAAATTACATTTAGATCGAAAGTGGACTTATAGAAGAATTGCTAATCATCTAGAATGTTCTGTGAAGAAAGTTTTCAATGCTATTGCTCATTGAAATTAAACTACTATATACGGATTTTATCGCGTTATTTATTTTATACTTTATTACAAAATTTTGAAACTGTTCCACTACTACTAGATAATAATAAACTTTACTAATTTTTAAGCTAATTAAATTATTAAACTATTAATTTTGTAATAAAGTGTAAAATAAATAACGCGATAAAATCCGTATATAGTAGTTTAATTTCAATGAATAACATTCGCGTAAACAGAAAACAATGCTATTGCTCATTATAAAAGAAACGAAACTACTAAAAGTGTTGTTAGAAAGGCTCGTCCAAGGAAAACTTCTCCTCGGGAAGATATGCAAATAATACGTGTCGCTAAACATAACCCGTTTAAAGGCTCCAACGAGATTAAAAATGAAGTTTTTCACCTGATGACCCAAGGAACATTTTCTCGAAACTGGTACGCCGCAGATTAGTAGAAGCTAAATTGTTCGGGAGGGTTTCTCGAAAGGTACCGCTTCTTATCAAGCAACACCGAGAGAAGCAATTATTATTTGCAAAGAAATATCTTAACTAGACCGTACGAGAATGAAAAAAAGTGTTATTCTCGGATGAAACAAAAATAAATATGGTGTATTCAGACGGTAAAGGCTACGTTAGACGTCCAATAAACCATGCTTTTGATTATAAATACACGAGGAGCACCACGGCGGTGGTAACATTAAAGTATGTGGATGTTTTTCTGGTTGCGGAGTTGGACCCGTCCGTAAGATTGAAGGTATAATGGATCAATTTCAATACAAAAACATCTTAGAAGAGACAATGATTCCCTACACCGACGACCATTTGCCTGTGACCTGGATCTTTCAGCACGATAACGACCCAAAACACACGGCCCGCAATGTTAAATCCTTTCTTAGTGAGCAACGTGTTACCATGTTAGACTGGCTTGCGAATAGCCCGATTTAAATACTATTGAAAATTGGTGGTACGTCGTTAAAGAAAAAGTCTGCGTTAAACGTAATTCTAGTCAAAATAAACTTTACGAAGCCTTTGTTGATGCATGGAACTCGATCCCACTCGATAAATGTATGAAATTACTTGAATCAATACCACGTCGTTGCAGAGCCGTCATTAATAACAAAGGCTATGCAAATAAATATTAATTTTTAAGAAATTTATTAAACCAAACATTATTTTACATAAATAATTTGAAATTGATGACGTTAACACGTTAATAACTTTGATTTTACCTCATTTCTTTATTGTTTCTAATTACTTGTCCATGACGGATGGTACTGCAAATGTCGTTAAGTTGTTTGTACGTAACTAAATATCTAAATGGTAGTTGTAAACTCAAATATTTATTAGGTTTTAATGAATTATAAGTTGTTGAACGTATTCTATGCATTTTGTTGTGTTGTGTTGTTGTTTTATTTCCAAAAACAAAAGTTTTACGAAAATGTGCCTTGTATAATGTGAAATACATCGCAATTGTCTCTAATTATATGTCCACCACTGTATATGATTAAAGCTTTTAATTATACTTTATAATGAATTTTAGTGAATCGATTATCAAATTAAAAGAACATTATGATTTTTATTACTTTACTATAATTTGTTATTATATTTTGTCAAAAGCCGCCGCAATTTACCGAAGAAGAGCGCCAGCACGCCCAGTGCACTGTCGACATGGTGTCGGACATAATGCACAGTTTCGCTCATGCCTATCATGCTGTCAGTGACATAAATTTTCAAGTTGGCCAGCGCAACCCGCGCCTCACTTCGGAGTCAGCTATGATACGCCATCCGCTCCCCATGCAGGTATTCTACATGTTACTATGCTGCCATTGGCAAATACGGTTATTTTCCTTGTCTATTTACTGCTATTAAGAGGATATACGCCTCGCGCGGCGGATCGAGTTTTGGTATTTGTAGAACCGCGGTACCCCGCGCACCGACGACTATGACGACGTCGCGTGGAATAATGATCTTGATCCTTTTTGCCATTCATGAAAAGTCTTCATCTACGTATACGTCAATTATGACAATATTTAAATTAATTATTTTCAATGCTAATGCATGTAAAGGTATCAAATGAAGCTAGTTATTACTTGTTTAGTAGGAGGATGTTTCTCAGAAGAACAACGATTTTATATAATTTATCTGGCGCAGTTTTTATTATCTGATATTTCTAATAGAATTAATTGTCATTTTTCAAATAGGTATACATATATTGTGTTATTATGTAAAAGGCATGAAAACCTACGAATAGGTAACACTAAATACAAAACCTAAAAATAGGTAAAAGAAAAGTAATTCAAGTAAGAAAAAAATTATTAACTTTTAACAATTTAGTTACAGAATTTATATTTTACTGATTCTACATTTATTTTCTTTCATAAATTTTATATTGTCTATAGTACAGGCAAAAGCTTTATTATGATTGTTTAAAGTTTTTATTCGATACATAAAGAATTAAAAATTTACTATTCGACGACCTTGAATATGTAATTCTGGTTCTGGAGCAATTTCAGTCTCAATTTCCTTAAAACAATGAATATGACTAAAATCTATATATGTAATACATATAATTTAATTTTATATATAATATATATAAATTATATATAATAATTAAGACTATAAATGGTATAAGTTGAAATATTGTAATTCCTTTAAGTTATCTAATCAGCTGCTGATAACAGACTGTATGAATTTTTATTATTGACCGTATAAAACACTTGTGCACAGCGACAGTTTCAAAGGGTCATAAATTAAGCAAAAGAGATATATTCAGCATTGTGTCATCAGTGTCGTTGTTATATATAGGAGTAAGCGTGGTGGTAGTTGGCGTTGTGCTGAGAGTATGAGCAACCAGGTTATCTTTAGGCGAAACAGAAATATAAATTGTACCCGCTGATGCAGCTCCTGCCTAAAACTATTTATAGGTGTATATAAACGTTGCTATATCTCATTAATTTATCCAACTTTCAGATTTTCAATTTCTTTTTTATTAATTGTTATTTATCTGTAATATAATAGAACCATAAAAACCCGCGTCGTCGACTCTGTTGGAATAAACGCTCTTAAATTAATTAACATTATCAATGTCTAATCTAGTACTTATGTTGTACTTCTACGTCGGCAGGCTCACATTAACGTGGTCCAGTCTAACCGCCGCGCGCCTCAACAACAGCCACACCAGCCGGGTGTCAACGCAAATGCAGGCAGCGCTACGGGCACCGGGGCCGCGTCTTCTGCACAGAGCGGTCCTGCGACGCAGACTGCCCCGGCGGCGCAGAGTGCTCCGGCGGCGCAGAGCGCTAGCGCCCCGCCGACACAGACCCCGCCGAGCGCTGCCCCGACTGCGGATGGCTCGAACCTTCAAGCTAACCAGACGTCTCAAAGCGTACCTGGTAGGAACCCTGCCCAACCGACTGTCAATATAAATATACAGCCAGATCCGATTACATATCAAGTAGAAATAGAGACCAGGGTCCCTATAGCGTTCCCCTTAGAGAATGCTCTGTTTAACGGTTTAAACGCGACGGTGGTTAATAATCAGGAACAGAACCAACAGCCCCCACAGAATCAGGCCGGTCAAGCTGGCCAAAATGGCCTAGCTGGACAGACTGGTCAAGCTGGCCAAAATGGCCAGGCAGTTCAAGGGGGGCAAGCAACCCAAGCTGGTCAGGCAAGCCAAGGTGGCCAGACAGGTCAGGCTGGCCAAGCCAACAGGCGGCAAGTGCTCCTTGGTAAGATTATTTTATGTCATTAAGTTACGGGGCCCATCATAATAATTTGGGTCGTTATTAACCCGATAATCAATCACTATGTACCACTTTTAACAATTACATTAAAACTTTGTAAAAAGTCTCATTTCCATCACTGTTATAGTAGTGAATGCAATAACGAATTTTGTTTAGGTGATGAAAACTATTTAGTCTCACGCCTTAACTAAATTTTGTTACGTGCGATTCATACTTTCATTAAACCTAACAAATAGGAGTAGGTAGCATGTAACTAACACTATATAGCTATTAGCTAGTCTTACGTATAGTATAATTTTTCTACTATAATACCATTTAAATAAAGAAATTGTTTTTGTCGTAGATTTTGAAAATTTATTTAGAGGATTGAGTCAAACTGGTGGTCTCGGTGGAGTAGAAGTCGTGATGAGCATGGAGGAGTTGCCGCATGGTGGCACTTTGGGCGTAGGCACCATCTACACAGGCAACAATAATAATGCTGCGGGTACGGGAAATGGCACGGCCGCGGGTACGGGTACCGGCACGGGCACGGGCGCAGCCTCGGCCTCAGTCCCAGCATCAGGTCCAGCCCCAGCCACAGCACCAGGCTCAGTCCCACCCACGGCTCCAGCCGCTAACAATTTGGGCCAGCCGATTACTACTGAAGAAGGAGGTAACTTATCTCTATAATATTTAAGATTTATTTCAATTTATTTTAAGACCTTTTGTCCGTGGTTTCGCTCGCGTAAAAGTAGGTTAAGTTATTGAAATTAAACACTTTATACGGATTTTGTCGCGTTTCTTATTTTGCTCTAAACGCTTCTATTACATAATTTAGAAATACTAATATTGAACTTTACGTTTCGTCAAACGTTTCAAAATTATGTAATAAAAGTGTTTAAAGTAAAATAAACAACGTGACAAACTCCGTATAAAGTGTTTTATTTCAATTTATGACATTCGCTTAAACATAAGGCAATATTAGGTTAGGTTAGTTATTATAAGTAAAAGTACATTTTATTAAAATAAAATGTATCCTATGTAACTCGGTTGTAATAAACCTTTCAAATGGTAAAAGAATTTTTAAAATCGCATGAGACGTTTTTGCTTTAAATCCTTACAAGCAAAATCTAATCTTTCGTCTTTATAATATTAGTATAGATGTGTTTACAATAATAACTTTTAAACTTTCGCGTTGCATGAAATATACAAGGTTATTTTTAGTTTAGTGAAAACCTCTCAGGAGGTGATTGAAGACAAAAATCAGCTGTTCCATTCATTTCGTCGAGGTCAAAATCCAATTTTGTATGGAACAACTGTTTTTACCCGCGATTTCGGCAATGTCCCAGAACAAAAGTTGTTCATAATAACAAGTATAACGACCCTCTGAGAGGTTTTCACTATACTAAGAATAACCTTGTATATAATATATAGATGTGTTCGTTTGTTAAATTTTCATAAATATCCAATGCATTTTACTCAGTCTACGTACCGCTGCCATGGGGCCCGCCGAGTGCTGATTTACTGCAGAACATCGTGCAATCCGTGATTCGCCAAGGTCTGCCCGAGGGCATGACCGTGCAGTTCCCAGGACCGGCACACTTCCATCAGATTCCAGGAGATACCGTGACGGTCACACCTTTACATCAGTACTTACAGATGGGTCACCAGGCCCACGTTCAGCAAGTTCTTCAAGCCGCCCACTTTGGCGGACAGCCTCCACCACCGATCCCTCAGACAACACAGCCCGGTCAGGGTCCTAACGCTTCGCAGCAAGGCCAAGGTGCTCAAGCCCAAGACCCAAACAATCCTACCCGGGTCCCACAACGTAAGTTTCAGAATGTTGCGTAGATAGTCTTTCTAACATGCACTATGTCGGCGATATTAAAAGACAAACGCACACGTGAAACTTTTGTGACAATATAATAATAACTTTATATGTTGTTTGCAGCGCACTTGCACTTGCGCCGAGCTACTACAACAACACGAGCTCAAGCCGTGTCTCTTGCCAACTGCATTTACGATAGATATTTGCAGTGCGATAGCTCACACGCTCGCCGTCGTGTACTGCGTCGCAGGTACGTCGACTTTATTATACAACTATGTCTATTTATGTGTAAGCTGACAGGGCGACACCTGTTTTTGAGATAGATGGGACACATCGAAATCACCACTTGAATGTAGTATTTCGCTCCAAATGGAGCAGTACTTCTGCCATACAGAAGATCGTAATCATCTTGTTTTATTTGCCTGCACTGAGTAGAGTTTCCAGCAGTATACGGTGATTGTGTACT
This sequence comes from Catocala fraxini, assembly GCA_930367265.1. Classification (NCBI taxonomy): domain Eukaryota; kingdom Metazoa; phylum Arthropoda; class Insecta; order Lepidoptera; family Erebidae; genus Catocala; species Catocala fraxini. The sequence goes on from OV884024.1 coordinate 17,193,944, forward strand.
GCAAAGACAGAAATGTGATCTACTGTCCGTAAGCTGGTTAAACATCGACTGCAAGTTATACTCACCTGGGTAGAATAAACACGGAGAAAAGGTTGATAGACATATTCAGATTTAAGTTATAGGTTGTGTAGTTATCTAAAATTTTTGTGAGGAAGTAATAATTTGTCAAGAAGTTGCAACAGGCAATGCCCTGTATCATTTAAGTTTTCACTCATTGAATATTTACAAGCTTGACACACTCCATTCCATTTCAATGCACTTTAATATCGATAGAATCATGATTGATGTCTATTTTATTCTTTGACGTCTTTAAGCTTATTATTCTGACATGTCTAATAGAAGTAATTTTATTTACAGGGAACTGCACCAGCAACAGATCGCCGCACAAGATCGTCTGAGGGCTGAAAGGGCCGCTGCCCAAAATATTGAAACTCTGCGTGAACGCAATATTAACCTCTCAGAAGTAAGTTACATTTACACAAGCTTTTTTCAAATCATAATGGTTTTCTAACCAAGAACAATCTATCAAGCGACTGCAGTATCGATATAAATAAAGAAGCAATAAATACTTAGAATTTAGGTATTAGAGTAAAAACAGCACCTTACCTCGTATTTGTTTTTTGAGCACTCGTATTTTAACAGTCTGCGGTAGAACACATATTTTTAAATAATCCTTTGTAACATAGTCCCTGGCTGTGGCATTACGGTTATATATATATCATTTATCATTTATTTAAAATTACTATATATTCCATTAATTTTGGTAACTTTTTTTTATAGAACAACATCCAGACACTGGTTGAATTGCTCGCTGGCGACCCGTCAGATGAATCTTGGCTCAACGCTTTATTTGTGACTGTCGTAAGTAACATAGTCAATACTTCTTTTCATGTGTGATGCTGAGTGATTGTTTATAATTAGCGGGATGTGGTAATCATTGACCAGAATGCACAAGTTTGACTGACGATCAGTGTCATAGAGATCAGTACTTCCCATAGAATTTAAGTGAAGCAAGATACAGACCTTAAATAATTTGCAATAGTATAACATCCACCCTGTATATAAACTAACATACTGCTGGGTACGGGCCTTTTCTCAGATTGAGAAGAAGAAATTACATTAATTTTTTAAATTGTTTGAATTATACATATCAAATTTCTTGAACTGATAATGGAAAAAAGAGATTGATATCTTGCCCTATATTCTAGGTCTATTACTAATAAACATAGAAAAAGTTATATGCAGTATAAACAAAAATATTGTTCAGCATTATTATGCCACTAAGGCTTAACTATATTTTTGTTAGTATTTAACATTTATATATATATATATTATATATATATATAAATAAATATTCTTTGTTTATTAGTAATGGGATATGATGTTTTCAACGCCGTCGGCGTCGTGACGATAGTAAGTCGAAAATAATTAATTTGATAGCTGATAATATATACAAAGTGGACCGTCTTTACAAACATTATTGGCTAGATGTCCTTAGGATGAAATAGTAAAGTAGGGCTGGAAAGATTTTTCTTATTACGCGATTTAATTGAGAATCGGACTACCAACATCTTGTTTCATATTGCTTATCAACTTTGTGACATTGAATAGCAACTATTGCAGAATACAAATAAATAGTCTGGTCATAAAATGTTCAAATATTTAGCTATTATAACATTGGAAAGCATTGGATAAAGTATAGACCAAATTTGTAAATATGTTTCTTGTGAACTGCCACTATAAACTACTGTTTATTTGTTAGGGCACAGTGCAGGCGCATCTGCGAAGTATACTCTAAAATGTGTAAACGTAGGTACAAATTATAGAATGCGGTGGAATTAGTGTCGAATTCCGCTATTTCAGATCAGTTTGTCGCAATAGAAACCGATTGTAATGGCAATCACAGTTGAGATTGTATGAGATTTATTAAATGTAGTTAGGCTTTTGGTGGAAACGGGTACGAACGTACATATTCGTTATAATATCTAACAAGATATACCCAGTCTTGCCATAAATATTGTTACAAGGAAAAACCTTTTTGTTTTCTATTGCATAAAACTATTACTGTGATGTGTGTTAGTTTATACAATAATATAAGAACATTAAAAATATATGAAGCTCTTTCATAATTATCTCCATCGGCTTTAATATATATAGTCCATTAAACGTTGAGGCCAGTTATCAATAGAAACACGCACTCTATCCATGGGAAAATTCTTTAATGCCAATCTTATGGATTGTTTTATGGACTCCACATTATTACGGCAATTAGAGCATGCCATACTCTCAAAAACTGACCATAAATCATAATCCAGCGGATTAAGATCGGGACGAGATGACGGCCAGTCTTCAGCTCTGATGAAGTCCGAAATTTTCGTTTACAACCACGCTTGAGTGGATCGAGCTTTATAACTCGAGAGTCTTGCTGAAAGGACCATTCTTGGTTATGGAACATGATGTTGTTAAGAGGCTTAACCACCTTCTGAAGAATCATATCTTGATACACTTGTGCCGATGTTTTGATATCTTTTTCACAAAAATATGGCTCGGTCACTCCTTGATAGCTAACCGCCACCAAACAATTACTGAAGTCGAATAATGTTCATCAGTACTTTGCTGACTTATTGGGAAGCTTCTATAGAGCTTTGAGCATAAACTCCTTTATTCTGCTTATTAAAACATTGCTCAATAGTAAACATTTTTAGTCAGTAAATATTTTTTCTGTGACCTCTCTTTGCATACCGCTTAAGAAGTTGTTTTGATTTACTACCCCATTCATTTTTAAATTATCAGTTAAATAATGACCAGTGCTTCTCTTACAGGCTGCAAGTCCTAAGTCATATTGTAAAATGCGCAACATACTTCTAGGGCCTTTATTAATTTCCCGAGATAAAATCGTTTGCTTTCGGACAGGATTTCTTCGAATTCTTTCCTTGAATGCTTTATTCGCCTTTTTAGTTTGAATACTACGTGGACGGCCAGTTCTTTCTGTCACAAACAGAGGTTTCATTGTATTGTGTATCAATAGCCCGGTACACAAACATTCGACTAATACCAAGCGGATGGAGAGTTTAAAAAATTGCATTTTCCTCCATACCTACTTTGTGTAATGCTATCACAGCAATTCGGTTCTCTTTATCACCCCACTTCATTTTAATATCACAAAAATATTTAATACCGATTGGCACGAAAATGAGAAAACAATGAAATATTCATTGTGTTTTCTCATTTATGGATGATAGATTTCAAATTCAAATGTTATATAATGTTTGTTTAATTGTAACAGTATTTATGACCAGACTAAGTATACAGTGTATTCGGTAATTAATGGATAACCTTGAAATGTCTTATAGTAGAAATTATGGCGGTTAAGGAAAAAAAGAAGTAATTAAAAAATTGCAATAGCTAGTCATACTTTTGATTGTCTATCTATTAGCATAATTAGTGTTTAATAATAAAACATCACAAAAACCCATGGGTTTTTGTGTACACTACGACCATAAATGAATGAATACCATGGTATTCATTCATTTATGGTCGTAGTGTAGAAGAAAGTTAAATATGGTAATTAAAAAAGAAAACATATCTCATGTAGTAGTTAAGATAGATTTATTTCATATTTTTTTCTGAACCGCCATCTGTTCTACTATAAGAAATTTCAAGGTTATCCATTAATTACCGGACATCCTATATGATGGCTTGATAAGAATATAACTAAGTATACACTGTAATGGTTTTTATTAAAATATGTCACTACTCTGAAAGATGTGAATATACTTGAACTGATTTGTTTTAGGCACGCCACCTGTACCTGGCGGATCCAATGCAAACTGTCTCTGGTGAGCCGCTGCTGGTTCCCAATGAGTTTCAGTCGCTCCGTATGTTGCTGCGCAACTACATTCAAAACTTGCTCACACGTTCCGGCACAGCTGATGGAGAAAATGCCTTCCTTGCCGTTTCTGATTTCTTCGTTGATCAACATGCTGAATTTATCAATAATATAGTATGATTTTCAAATGCTTTTTGCAATGACTATTAATCTTAAAATCGTTTTAATTTTGCATTATTCTTACATATTGTATTATACATATATTCACTGTCATTTATCAATTGGCACATGTAAAATGTTAATTTTATTTTTGCAGCACGTCCTGACTCCGGTGCGAGAAAACATCGACATTTTTACGTCGATCCGTGGACTTGTGCGGTCGCGTCTGCCGGCTGTGGTCGCGTGCGTCATGTGCGACGCTTCAGGGGAAATGTTCGCTGCTAGATTTTACGCAGTCTTCTCGCGACTGTTCACAGATTTCTGTGCACTAATTACCCAATGCCTCGAGGAAGGTACTGAAGGACTGCGCATTGTATTCCACCATTATTTGGTAAGCTTCATGATGTATTATTGAATGCCTCTGAACTATGGATAATTTTAACCTCTCTATGAATACCCATATTTTTAACTAGGATACAAATATCACTGACATGCAAACAATTCTTATCTTCTATATTCTATCTTAATTATTTTATAGTAAATGTGTATTTTATTGTACAGGAGCATATGATGGAAAACTTTGAATATTCTGCACGTGAAATGCTATTAAACCTTGGTCAAGCCAACTTAAACGGCGTGATCAACAATTTGGGCGTCAGTAATATTGAACAATACATTCAGCGCCGTGAAGAAGTCATTGTTGCTCCAGTAAGTGTTACCCGATATATATATATATATATATATATATATATATACAGTGGTGGACATATAATTAGAAACACTTGCGACGTATTTCACATTATACAAGGCACATTGCCGTAAAACTTTTGTTTTTGGAAATTAAACAACTTATAATTAATTAAAAAACAAATAAATATCCGAGTTTACAAAGAAATGAGGTAAAATCAAAGTTATTAACGGGTTAACGTCATAAATTTCAAATTATTTATGTAAAATTATGTTTGGTTTACTAAATTGGTCGTCGGTGTTTTTGTATTGAAATTGATCCATTATACCTTCAATCTTACGGACGGGTCCAACTCCGCAACCAGAAAAACCATCCCCATACTTTAATGTTACCACCGCCGTGTTTGACTATGCTCCTCGTGTATTTATAATCAAAAGCATGGTTTATTGGACGTCTTACGTAGCCTTTACCGTCTGAATACACCATATTTATTTTTGTTTCATCCGAGAAGAACACTTTTTCCCATTCTCGTACGGTCTAGTTAAGATATTTCTTTGCAAATAATAATTGCTTCTCTCGGTGTTGCTTGGTAAGAAGCGGTACCATTCGAAAAACCCTCTCGAACAATTTAGCTTCCACTAATCTGCGGCGTACCAGTTTCAAGAAAATGTTCCTTGGGTCATCAGGTGGAAACTTCATTTCTAATCTCGTTGGAACCATTAAACGGGTTTTGTTTAGCTATACGTATTATTTGCAAATCTTCCCGGAGTGACGTTTTCCTTGGACGAGCCTTTCTAACAACACTTATAGTAGTTTCGTTTTTTTTATAACGAGCAATAGCGTTGAAAACTTTCTTCACAGAACATTCTAGATGATTAGCAATTCTTCTATAAGTCTACTTTCGATCTAAATGTAATTTAACAATTAATTGCCTAGTTGACTCGTCACAACTCTTAACAAAACTTATTATTTACGTAATTCCAAATTGACGTATAATTACCGCCGAAACTACAGAAAAAGCGTAGAAAGAGGTTTTACTTTAAATTTAAAAAATGGAACGAACTATGGATCCTATTTCTAATTAGATGTCCAAGTGGCCAGTAATTGGAATTCAACTATCATTCATATTTAAACTCTTTTAATAATTAAAGATAGAACAGATTTCTTTCTTTGTATATTTTATGAGTTTTTTAACTCATTGGCTATATTCTGGCGTAGTTAATAGTGATTTAATCTATATATTTTTAACTCATAACGATAGTTCATTCTGTGTTTCTGTGTGTAAGTTTTATGTACTATTTCTAATTATAAGTCCACCACTGTATATCCAGCAGTCGACGCTATACGACAATAATCCCGTAGTCTGTCAAATCTTAGAATACCAGACATAATTAAAAATATTTTGTGTCTGGGCACCGGTGTGTCGCCGCGGTTTGAAAGGTAAACATAAAACCCCGCATTATAATTTTGTCGTTAGGAAATGTCAACGATAACCGTTTTTCCCTGACTAAAACGGTAATCTTTCTAGTACTTTAAATCTGTGGGTGCGACAGAAACGTGTAACACAAACAATATCACACCCCTTAAGTTTTATTCACCCCAATACCGAAAAAGATTTAAATGCACTAACCTGAAAGCAGGTCTACCTAGGACATCTTCGCGGGAGTTAACTACGAGTGTTATAAACTATCAAACTCCAAAAACCAGCCGACAACCAACAACAGGTTTAAGTCGTAACTATGATTACTGGACAAAAATACAATCAAATAATTTTACCACATGTTGTATAAAAACTCCCCAAAAATGTAGTTCAGTAGATATGGCCATAATTGTGGATAGTACACAGAACTCATCATCACACGAAAATACTACCTCTTCTCCAGACAAATGCTTAGTCAAGTTGCCACCATTATTATCACATGAAAATACAAACCTAGCTGAAAAGAAGAAAATCATAATTATAGCGGACCAACAAGGACGCAGCCTTCGTCATACTCTGCAGAAACTGGTTGGTGATGAGTATAAAGTCTCCTGCTTCTGGAAATCAGGCGCTAAACTAAGTGAAGTTTTACATTCAGATAGAAGAGACATATGTAATTTAAGTAAAGATGACTTTGTAATTATACTAGGCACTAATTACACTAACCCAAATGAATTACAATTCTCCGTAAAACTTTTTTGAATAGTATTAAACATACCAATATAAATGTTTCCGAAGTTCCGTACAACCGACTACTACATGAGAAAAAGTTAAATTATGAGTTGAATTTCACGCTACATATCTTAGTATGAATTATTCTGTTCACTTGCCCAGATTTGATTCGCGTCCGCTACATATATCACAGCTTATTCTTAAGGAGACACTTCGCATAGCTTATAAAACTAAATATGAGACATACATCAATAGTAAAAAATTTACTAAGTGTTTGCTCAATACTCCAGTGTATTATGACAAGTCTACTCAAACAGATGCACAGTGTAATAGTAGTGTAGTATTAGAATCAGGCCCCCCAAATAAATCTGATGACTTTTCATGATTAATGAAATAAATATTTTACACCAAAACATAAATGGCCTTAGCAATAAATCTGACATATTAATATTATCATTGGACCTACTAGAAAAGGAGAGAAAGTCTGTGGATATTCTTTGTGTTACAGAGCATAATATGATACAATCTGATACTCAATTTATTTATAATTCTAACTTTACAATAGGGTCATGTTTTAATCGTAAATGCCGCAGAGGCGGTGCATGTATTCTTATCCGTAATATTCATAAATACAAACAAATAGCCGGATTAAGTAGCTTTTGTGTAGAGGGCATAATTGAAGTGTCAGGAGTAGTACTTGTAGATCATAAATTATTTGTGTTTTGTATATATAGGCCACCTAAAGTAATACAGGAAGATATTAACACATTTTTTGAGAAATTATTATCTTTGCTCACTAAGTATTGTCTTAGTAAGTATAAGGTGGTACTATGTGGTGACATTAATATAAATATTATAAATAAAACAAAACTATCAACCGACTTTTTAAACATATTATCATGCCATAATTTAAAATATGCATTTAATGAACCCACACGTATAGTCAGCGGTACATGCCTTGACAACTATATATATAATGTTTCAAAATGCAAATCTAGAATACTTGAATTGGCATATGACCATACAGTGCAATTGCTAACATGCCCAGTTAAGGCCAGCGTTGCTTACAAATATTGGTATGTTAAAAAACGAGATCTCCAAGAAGATAATATTAAAAAGTTTCAAGATTGCATAAACTCACTGAAATTTACAGAATGTTTTAATAGCAACGATCCCGTTGAATCATTTAATTACTTCTATGACACTTTTCATTTGTTCTACCGTTTGTGCTTTCCTATAGTTAAACTCAGAATAAGGGTACAAAAGCGACAAAAGTGGATCTCAAATGGTGTTTGATTATGCTGCCTACGCAAAAGACGTCCTTTATGGCAATACCGAAAAAATCGTACCAAGAAATGTAGAGATGATTTTAATACGTTATCCTCGAGACTTAAACGTATAATCAGGCTAACAAAAAAAGTCCAAAATGAGCATTATATACGAACTGCTAGCAATACATGTAAAGCCACTTGGACAGTACATGTAATGCGACTTAGGAACAGCGTATTTTGCATTATTAATGAGCATTAATAATGCAAAATACGCTGTTCCTAAGGAGGAAATACAGAGCATTAAAATTAACGGTACAAACTTTATTAAGGACCCATTAATGATAGCTAAATCGTTTAATAATTTTTTTATTGATCAGGTTTAGAAATGTAATCAACAATACGCCAATACAAATTTTAAATCCAATATTTATGAATCCTACTTCACCTAAAGAAATACACTCAATAATAACAAATTTGAAAAATACTAATAGTACTGGATACGATGACATATCTACATTAATACTGAAACGAGTCTCGACAACAATATGTAATGTATTAAGTCACGTTTTTAACTTATGTATTAGTTGTGGCATATTTCCTGAAAAATTGAAACTGACAATAATCAAACCATTATTTAAAAAAGGTGATCCGTGTTGCATGACCTGTTATCGACCAATTGCTTTGATACCCACCATATTAAAAATCTTTGAAAAGGTCATACACGGCAGAATTTACCAATTTATAGAAAAACACAATCTTTTTGCAAAAGAACAAGTCGGTTTTAGACAAAGCAAAAGTATAAATATGGTTATTTATAACTTTTTAAATGTAGTTATAGACAGCGTAGATAAAAAGGTTCCCGTCTGTGCACTGTACATGGATCTTACAAAAGCGTTTGACTGTGTGGATCATGAGCTATTGCTGAAAAAATTAAACGCTTACGGAGTAAGGAGTAAGGTCATAGATCTAATTACATCTTATCTTACTAGGAGAAAACAATGTACCCAAATAACACGCTTATGTCCTTAACTCAAAACAGAAACACATTTCATGTCAGAATATGGAGAAACTAACTTAGGGATACCACAAGGAAGTGTATTAGGGCCACTTCTGTTTAGTATTTATATTAACCTTTTGAACGCCACGCCATAACGGCACCTCCATGTCCTGTACGCCAAGCCCGAAAATCGATATATTATATATTGATTTTTATGATCAAATATTTCAATAACTAATAACAATTTTGTTTGCTGTATACAATTAAGTAATAATTGGGGATTCAATTTTTAAGTTGTATCACTAAAACACAGAAAACTAATGATTTAATATGTTTATTTTGTATTTTTCTGTGAACTGACAAAAACAGTTTTGTCGAGTATAGACGACGTTGGCGCACATGGCACGCTTGCGCATGTCGAGTATAGACGACGTAAGCGTTCAAAAGGTTAACGACCTCCCAAAAATAACAAAACACCCGACTATTTTGTTTGCTGACGATAGCACAATTGTATTTACAGGCAAAAATAAATCAGTTATTGAATATGACATTTTAAACACCCTTACTAATGTAATGCAATGGCTGACATTAAATAATTTAAAAATTAATTTAAGTAAAACACATTTAATGACATTTAAAAACAGAATTCCCTTAATGACAACTACTAATATTAACTATAATAATGAAACTATTATTCAGGTGGATACAACAAAATTTTTAGGACTTAGTATAGATGGTAATCTAAATTGGAAAGCACATGCTGAGATCCTTTGCTCAAAACTGAGTACTCAGTCATATGCGTTGTATATGCTCACAAGAAAACTTAACCAGGCCGCAGTACTGACAGCATATTATGGCAATATTGAAAGTATTTTAAGATACGGAATCATATTTTGGGGAAATTGTACAGAAAAAGAGCAAATATATATAGCACAAATAAGTGCATAAGGGCAATATGCAAGCTGGATCAAATAGATAGCTGTCATAGCTTCAGAAAACTAAGAATATTAACAGTACCGTGTCTCTATATGTATAAGCTGGTGTTATTTGTCAGATCTAATTTAACGATGTACGATATTTATAAAAGCAAACGCCACAATTTTAAAGTTCACTGCCTTCAACACAAAAGTGCATTGATGACAAATAGTGTATTATTACCGAAAATGTTATTAAAAAGTAGTAGCATAGATGTATTTAAACATAAAGTCAAACAATTACTCGTGGAAAAAGCCTATTATAGTGTAAACGAATTTATAAATGACATGCAATGTAATAATAATGAGAAATAACACATGGTATTATTTATTTATTGACCAGACATATTTTAATTTTTAATTATTGTTTGACATATAATATATTCTTAATTGACTTGTACCACAATAACATTGCCTGACATTTATTATTTTTAATAGAGTTATTATAGTATTTAATTTATTAATTTTATGTGATTATCAGTAATGTACAATCATTAAAGACAAAATACCTAAAAAATTGCATGCCTTCAGGCGGATTATGGAGAGACTAATTTAATTGTATGTTATCTAAATTACCCATTTTCGCAATAAATGAGGTTGAGTTTGAGTACTACGACATATTTGGCAGTGCGTAAACTAAAACTTCAGCAAGTTTCTCAGTCTTTTTTGTCATTCTTTTGCCTGTACTATTCTAGAATATGAAAATATTCTAGTTACATAATATTGTCTTCTATTTACGCGAATATTATTCATTGAAATTAAACTGCTATATACGGATTTTATCGCGTTGTTTATTTGACACTTTATTACAAAATTAAATCTAAATAGTTTAATAATAATTTAATTAGCTTAAAAATTAGTAAAGTTTAATAGTAGTAGAAGTGTAACAATTTTCAAAATTTTGTAATAAAGTGTCAAATAAACAACGCGATAAAATCCGTATATAGCAGTTTAATTTCAATGAATATTCTAGTTAGTAAAGATATTTGGTACTCATTAATTGTTACAGAAACATGGCTTACTAATAAATTATGGTTTACTTTATTTCAGGCCCCGGAATTGCAAGCCGAAGAACCGACCCCAATGGAGGTATCGCCTGCACCAGTTGCACGCGAGGAGCCCATGCAGACAACGCCACCGGCGACACCTGCAGTCAACGACGTGGTGCAAGCTCAACCTATTTCGCCTGTTCCCGATGAAATAATTGAACCTCCTCCAGTGGTGGTGCGTGCTTCGACGTCGCATGTCGCCTCCGCGCCCGCGACCCCAGTACACACCGTGACCTCTAGCACAACTCACTCACCGCTGTCGTCACCTAATCGGACAAATGCTAGGTACGCTATTATATCTCTGAGCTAACTAATTAAATTTACCAATATAAAGCAACACTAGCTGGTTTCTTACTCTGTATATTTGTTTGTTCCAGCAGGATCAACAAGGAGAAGAGTGAACCGTCTACACCGACGCACAACGGTAACAGGGATGATAATATACGATTTGTAAGTTTAAGTTATATATACCTAAATCATGATATACCCTGGAGGCTTGCAAGTTGAATGTAAACCTCGGACAGGGGTAAATAAAACCATCTACTTAGCAGGCACAGTCAGATTATAGGTAAATCATTTTATATCGTGATTACAAATGATGCTGTTGTTATTATTGCCTGAAATAATATTACATTTTAAATTTCATGGCTCTTAGCCAATAAAATACCAGATATATTGGCACAATCAGTAAATATAATAAAACGAAATAAACATCATTCGATTTTGAAACGCGGTTTAAGTTTTATCATTTTCTCCTATCACTAACTCGATATTAATAATAAATAAAGATCCTTTTACAATCTCCAAACAATATTCAAAAATGGTTTTCTTTAATATGCGACGTGGTCGTCAATTTATTATTGTTACTTTATTTCACTAGTTTTTTTAAATTCCTTTTATATATGAGTGTAAGGATTGTTAATACAGAAATAAAACGTAACGGTCAAATCGGTCGTTTGCTTATTTTTTATGTTTTATATGGTGAATGACCGTGGAAATACGAAAGTTGATAATATTGATTAAATATTGCATACCCTATTTGTTCATTTTAGCTAAAGGTAGGCAATATTAATTCTGCAGACTGATTAAATCAGTTAATACTATATTAAATGGCTATTTACGCTACAAGCGTGCAACAGTTAACATAGTCGACAGGTAAATGCAAGCGGTTGTTACGAGGAGGGAAGATGTGGGCCGAGGCGTTCCGCATCGTACTCAGGCTCCAATAGCAATTAACTCGTTTGCCAACTGTCACTAGTAAAATTTATTTCCCACTACTATATACGTAATCGCTATTGTCAATTATTTAAATTTTGAAGAATAAGTAATTAGCAATGACACTGACATGATGTAACCTTTATTCTTGTATAATTGTATGAAAAATTCTAATATGTGCTATTTATACATACATGTAATTACAAAATGTTTTGGGCGAGCTGCTTCGCTGTATCGCGTGAGTGATTTTGTTGCACAATAAAGTGAATCGTTGTAAACACTGGCTCAATAATGCAGGTGCCGCCGTTGATGATAGTGCAGCACTGGGGCGAGGAGTGGGTGCCGGTGTTTACTCGCGACCAGCAGGCTCAACGGCCGGAGCCTCAGGAACCATACAGTGACGCTTATCTATCCGGCATGCCGTCACGCAAGCGGCGATGCGTGCGCCAAGCGCGCCCGCCTACCACCCTCGATGGATTTATGAATGGTATGATTTTTATACAATATATTACATCTGCTTACCGGAATTGAAATTTGTGATAAAACATGCTTGATTTGACTATCATATATATATATATACATATATATATATATATTATATGTAAATATATACAAAGTGGCCCAAAACTTATCACGATATAAGACGGTTAACATACACAAAAACCTATTTTCGCAGGGATTAAGAAATGTTTCTTTTTAACAATATAAATAAAATAAAATTGGACACAAATTGGAACACTATTGTAATAAGCACACACTAACCTATTTCTTTTCGTCACAAGATTATGGACCTTATTTCTTCTGTTCTTTTTTTTATGGTTGGTTTTGTGTTTTTTCGTTTGTTTGTTTTGTTTTAATATCGCTGCTTGAGGTCTTTGATATTTATCTATGAATTACACATGTTCTAAATAATGAAACCAAAAAAAAAAATCCTGTGCCTAAACTACTGAATACATTTGGTTCATAATTTGTAAATCGTCAAAGTAAATGTAAAATACCATGTAGTATATGTGGTATCAATTAATGTGATAGCATTTGCGCCACTTTGTATATACACACATCAAAAGTGTCTAGGGATCAAGTACATTTTTAAGTATAAAAAACTATCAATTTTTTTTTTTCAAATCTAGTCTTCCAGACTAGTTTTTACTTTAATTCCTATGTTTAAGTCATTAAACTAAATCTATATTTTTAAAAAAATTGAGGAATTTTAACATTTTTGCAAATTGTGAAATATTAACCCAAGTTAATGTCTTCAAGTAAATGGGAAAAATAGGCAAAAAAATGATATTTTATAATTTTTATTTTAAAGGTTAAAAAATTAATAGTCTCTGTTTCCACCAGTAACACGAATAACACAATCACAGCGATTTGGATTTTGGCATGCTTAAAATCAGTTCATCAAAATCACTTTGAGAAATAGCCGCCCACGTTCTTTCTACCAAGTCAAAAAGTTGTTGTGGGGTATGTATGGCATCCATACTCTGCAGAGCTCTTATTTGGAGTATATCCCATGCGTGTTCAATTGGGTTAAGGTCTGGAGATTGAGCAGGCCACGGCAGGACGTTGATACGAGCATCGGCAAGAGTAGAAAAGCAAACATAACGCCAGTCTTCTTCTGCCCAATTTCTGTGTTCGCGAGCCCATTGCAAACGGGACCTACGATTGCAGGGTGCTATAGGTGGAACCCTCAACGGCCTTCGGAAACGCAGACCCACATCACGTAAACGATTTCGGATGGTTTGGTCGCTTATCAGCAAGTCTATAGAGATGTGGAGCCTCGTAGCTAACATCATTGCTGTCATGTTACGATTACGTCGAGCAGTATTTTAGATGTACCGGTCCTGTCTGTGAGTGGTGTTGCGAGATCGTCCTCCATGTCGCTCGGCCACGCTGCCCGTGATACGCCGTGTCCAGAGACGACTTATAACGCTCTGTGTAGTGCCAAGAGCGACAGCCACAGTATGTTGCCTGGAACCAGCTTGCAACATTCCGACGGCTCACATCATCTCTTCTCGTGTTAAATGATGCCTTTGCTCCATATTGATGCAGTTTTTTTCAGTTTCAGTGCAGAAATTGTATCTGTTTTATAAAAACGCTATTACACACTTTTATAGAGATCCTGATTGACAGTTAATATTCTATTTTTCATCGAAATTTAAAGAAAATTCTTTCTTCATTAGTGAAAATCACTAAAAAGAACCAATTACAATAAAAAATGTTAAAATAATCCTCAATTGCGGTGAGCCTCTAAAACGTATTATCCCTAGACTCCTTTGATGTGTGTATATACAGTGTGACTGGTTAAACATTGTACGTACTTAAGGACATGATAATTTATGGTCAGACGTAACGTATAAACAAAGGTCGAGCGCGCCGCGCTACCCAGGCTAATGACCTTTGATAAGAAAAGACGGGCGGGGCAGCAAATTCGGTAGAGTGCAGGGTGCGGTAGCGGAGGTTTTAGGTCCGTTTTGGTATATGCGCAAAAGTGGACACATTAAGTTTTTATTGGATAACTAGGTAAAATTTTAAATACCTATTATTTTAGATATTCGTGTCCAGAATCTAGTACTGAATACCCTACTTCAATATTTCCAGTCTTTTACCAATCAATCTATGTATGTACATATATATATATATAAAATCGAGAATAATTAAGTTTAATTTTAAAATAAGTTCATTGATTACTTTGAGTTTAGTTTGATGTGAAATTAACGTTACGGATTCGGCGCACGTGGCCCGATTTCTATAAATATGGCCGCACAGTCGACGTTCGGTCACGGGTTGAGAGCCTTCTGCGCTTACCCACAGTCCGCGTAAAGTTGTCAGCAATGCTGACGTCACCCCTTTTGAAAAACACTTCGGGGGTTCCTCCTCCGTCATCAGAAGTGGGATTACAAGGATCTCCCACCCGAGCCGCTTTCTCATCACCTCGTCCACCACCTGATCACCTGGAACCAACCAACACCCAACAGCAGGAATCTATGCTGGTTAACGATACACCGTTGGAAGCAGTACCACAATCAAGTTTGCCATCGTACCCTCACTATGGAATGCAGATGGGTAACACCACAATTCCTGATGCAAATGATGTGCAAAAATGTGGATTGATGATTGGTGGATGGTCACTACCCTCTGAGTCACCAAGGGCGCTAATGTAAACAACCCGGTCGCCAGATGTTTTTATCACGTGACACGGCGCGCGCCATATAGTGCCACTTGAGCGCAACTTGAGACGCCTTATCGCTGTTTATGTTTTTGTGCTCTAAGTTATGATAACTTCGCTTGTGATTCTTAGAAATGTACATTGTAAGCTACGACAAGTAAAATGAATCACACCCGCATTTACGTATATAGTTTATTTTATATGTGTGATTAAACTCACAAGAACTGTAAAATAGTTCGATATTTAAAATATTGGCTACGACAAGTACAATGAATCACACCCGCATTTACGTATGTAGTTTATTTTATATGTGTGATTAAACTTACGAGAACTGAAAAAATAGTTCGATATTTAAAATATTTGCTTCTAAAGAAATGTAAATGTAATAAAAAGAGGTTTTACTTTTTCTATTTCCTAGTTAAATACTCTTTATAGTACAAAAAGTATTTATGTCTGTGAGACAAAATTAAGATATTACTTAGCATTTAAAGGTAGCACTTGAAATGTGTGACGCGTACATTTAGAGCGCGGCGAAAGCAAATTTCTGATTTTTTTTTATAATCTACGTGCCCTTGGTCTTTGTATTTAGATATTTTTATAGAAACACTAATAAATAACACTATTATAGTGATTAAAACCCGAAATACGATTTAAAACTGTACTAAAAATCAACAAATATCAAAAAGTGCGGGCTATCCGATAAATGATAATAGGTTACTATGAGCTTCAGTTTGTTATACTAAAATAACATTAGTCAATATTGTTTTTATGTGTCTAAAAATAGAAAGAATAAATTTACTAATAATGTATTACACTTATATACTTGCCCTACAAAAAACTACAGAAAACAGAGGAACAAATAACATCGACAAACGAACGTTTGGCGCGAAGTCACGTGACATAACAATAACAAAAGTATTTTAATTTTATTCAGTTGGCAACTGGTTCGTTCTTAAAGCTCAGTTCATTCCGAGTACATTGATATATAATATTAAACTTTAAATACAGGCCTTTCAATACAAAAAAGGAAAACAATCGCGTGTGCGACCCTCTTTTTTTGTGCTGTCACGTGACGATGCGATATCACGTCAGCGGGGATTGACGGGTACAAATTTGCCGACGCGATATCGCGTCAACGGGGTTTCAGAGGCTACTACAACTTAGGAAGAGTTGCGGAAAAATCTCATCACCACATTTGAACCTGAAAATAGATACTCCCAGGACATCATCATTAACAGCGATGGGACCATGAACTGCGGTCAACAATGGACAGCCTCAGAGACAATAAGCCAGTAGAAGATTGTCTTCGACGACAATATCTTAAAGAAGAACGTCAATGACCCTGCCTTCGGTCAGCAGCTCAGTACAGTCGTTCCCAAGTCCTTTCAGTGCAGCATTATAAACATTTTTTTTGTAAAGAACTAAAATTTTAGCTTGACTTCACCTATCAATGTAGGCAGATAATATTTTAAGAAGCTCAGCGACTGTTACTTGTAAAATCTTGCATATTTCATATTCAGTACCAGTGGTCTCAAACCTATACGAATGCCAAGGAATATGGTAGAAATGAAGCTGCCGGGGATCCTGCTAAATTTTGAAAGTGGTCTATGAGAAAAATAGTCGGAACCTCTGATCTAAAGGAAGATCTGATGCCATTCAAGCACAATTACACCCGATACAAAAACCTATGGCTGCCTTCTAAGTTATTCATATGGACATAACTGGGAAGCTGGGCACTTCAGATGATCAGCATTACGTCGTAGTTACTATTGACGCTTTTTCGAAGTTTGTTTTGTTGTACTTCAGTACCAACAAAAACCCTCACAGTACATTAGCTGCTCTAAAAAGTATGGTGCGTCTATTCAGCGCTCCAGTCCAAATCAAATCATAGTCGATGGAGGAAGAGAGTTTCTTGGCGAATTCAAAGACTACTGTGGCAATATTGGGATAAATATCCATGCTATCGCTCCAGGAGTCAGCCGAGCGAATGGCCAAGTCGAAAGGGTTATTGCAACTCTTAAAAATGCGTTAATAATATTTAAAACTACGACACGAGCAATGGCATACTGTACTCGAATAACGCCAACTGGCAATGAACTCTACAAGTCATCGAGTCACAGGTATTACTCCATTGACACTCATAACATGAAGAAAGCACTGTGTACCTCCTGAGCTTCTCAACTTGGGTGGATAACGAGAACGAAACGGTTGATATTGAAGCGCTTACTAAACAAGTACAAGAGAAAATGATCCGTTCTAGCGAACAAGACACACAACGCTTCAACCAACACAAGGCGAAAGTCCATTATTTCCAAAGAGGAGATAACGTATTGGTTAAGAATAATCCTCGCAACCAAACCTCGCTTGACCTTAAATAACAGCGAGTCGTATGAAGTCGACAGAGTACTGAAAAATGACCGATATCTGGTAAAGAAAGTTATCGGCAGAGGTCGCCATCTGTCGATAACTGCCGCCGCGCTCCACAAACTGGCAAATTGACCGTATCGGCGGGAAACGAATCATCTACTCATCGAGATCATACTACAGTGCCTACCGAGCCCATTCCATCGACTTCACGAAAAGAACTGCAAACACAGCCAAACCATGACCTACAGGGTGAAGATAACCCATCAGAATAAATGGTCAATAAGATCCAACCTACGAGGATCAACTATGCTGGTGCAAAACGCGCACCGCCTGTCAGAATGGCCGTATCGGCGCAATGATAATAATTCAGCTATTATAAAATGGAGAATAATTAAGTTTATCAATCAGATTATTTTAAAATAAGATTATCAATCAGATTATTTTAAAATAAGTTGATCGATTACTTTGAGTTTAGTTTGATGTGAAATTAACGTTAAATAACATGTCATTATTATAATTTCAATACTTAACCTAAAAACTTAAAAACACGTCCATGTGCGCCGATTCCTATAAATACGGCGTTCGGTCAACGGGCTGGGAGCCTTCTGCGCTTATCCACAGTCCGCGTAAAGTTGTAAAGGCCATATGAGGTTAACAACTAAAACACACAAAAAAAAAGTGTTTGAGCCGTCGCGCGTCGCACAGTGGGTCGAAGCTGCTATATGAGGGACATAGGATTCTTTTTAAGAGATACCATTTATAAAAAAATACCTGTCTAAAGAGCTCGTCAATACGATGAATAATTGTCGTATATACGTTTTTCTCTTAAACTGATAGATTGCCCAGATTGATTTTTCTATTTTTGTTGTATGGAATGCAACAAAAACTGCTAAAATTTAGCCAAGTCTTGACAGATCTTGCTTTACGACTACAGTGCAACATAAAAGAGTAGACATTAAATGAGGGCGCTAGCATCGTACATGTGGCAACACAGGAAGCATGCGATCCACTAATTCTGATGTTTGAATTTTTACCAGTATCCTAATAAAATAATATCACAAGTTTTACTCATTTATTTCCCAACTAATATTACTAATGCAAATGGGATTTTGTTTGTTACGCTTTTATGCCATAACTACTCAGCAGAGTATCAGTCGCAGCTAAACAGAGAAAATCTATTTGAGTGATATTAGCTAGATTGAAAGGCTGATTAAGTTAATTCAATGAACTTGTGAATAGGCCGATGTTACTGTAAAAAAATAAGATAAAATAAATAATATTAAATATTTGCTGTTACAAGCCTGTGATATGAATATGAGGGAAAATTCTTTGACAAAACTTATCGCGATAGTGAACCGTATATCGATACTGACTGACAACATCTGCATATAACGGGAGATAACAATAATATAGCGACATAATATATACATATAATACAAGAAAACAAACACGACCACAGAGATAATTAATAATATAATAATAATAATAATATAACAGTGACGAAAAAATAATAACTTCGCGATGATATAATATATCAAAGAATATATATGGATATAAAGTTATATTATTGTAGCTATAATTTCCATGCCTAATTAAAATGAAGACTGACTGAAAGACTACAAAAATCAAATAACACATTCTAATCAGCATTTATTTAATTTTATAAGACTGATATTGCCTGTTTATGTAGCTGATAATCAAATACAACTAAGATCTATGAATTGTGTAATAAAACAACAAAATGTGCATTTACATGTTTATTTATAATTAACATTTAACCAAGTAAGTCAAAAAAGTTTATTAATAGCTGGCACTTCATGCCTTACTGTATAAAAAAGTAATCTTTTTGCCTAATGGCACATGAATCAAAGTCGTCTAAGTCTTTTGATGGGCGGCATTTTCGGTGCTTAGCTGGTGTTTAAAATTTTCCACCACTTCTCATGCCTTCCTTAACGATTCTTCGCACCGTGCTTTTTGATTTAGGTACGGTCAAAGACAAGAATAGCATCGTAAAGCTAACATTCGCATACTGATCCGAGCGAATATCTTTATGTGTGTGATGTTTAACACAAACAATGAAACATTATTCAATGTAATGATAGTAGGTGAAGTTGGTCATGCGCATGTGTGCAAGGCGAGACAAAATGAGTTCTTGTATATATAACTATAATAACTACTATCCCTTATACTCACAGTGTCTCTGTTAGTCCGCATTTACAATTAATGCTTAAATTTGCCTAATGAATCGCAGGTTTCGATAGCGGAGCGGTCAACGAGTCTTCTCACTTTATCACTAAAATATAATGAGAGTGGTACAAATCCTGAGGACCTCTACTTCCACTTTTTGTTCTTTTTATTACTGAAATTTTCAAATAATAAAGATAAACGTTATTTTTGTCTACTGATTACGCTAGTGATAAAAAAAACAAAATAATTAAACTAAAAATTAAACTATTTAATAATAATAATAATAATAATTATTAATTATCAGAATTTATAAATTTGTAGTGGGTTATAGATATTTACTTTCGAGGACTCGCTATTCTGTTCGTACGCGATCATTATTCTCACGCTGTTTGAGTCTCTTTACGGTTAGTTCAATTACTAAAAAATCACTTTTTTTATTTTTATTAAATAAATAAATAATGCAAATTATAATTAAGAAAAACAAATTAAAAAACAAAAAGATACAAAAATATTATCACCTCGTGGGGATCGAACCAACGAGTGTAACATATTAGATCGCACTATTACCAACGTAGCTGTAACATCATTATATTATTTGAAATTAATACTTACAATCATAATTAGAACAGGCGACAGTATAAGTGAGGCGGGTGTTATGTGTATGTGTGCAATGATTTTATTTAAAAAGGTCGTAAGTACAACTTGTTGTGATTCTATTGCTTTGTAAAATTGCTACTCCATTTTGCTTTTGACCGTACCTAAAACAAACAAAACGTCACTTTTAAATATAAGATATAAAAACATGTTAAATGTGTCAAGATTATTAATTTAAAGTTTAGTTATCAACTAAAATATGTGAAAAATTATAGAAAATAATTGGGACTTCGCAAAAAATCTCATTAGTATTTTATAGTACTAAGTAGTAATTCACTTTTAGTACCGTCAACTGTGGCAACATTACCGTCTTTTTTGACGTTTTATCAGTTTTTCATTAACTGATACTTCAAAATATATACAGGGTGTTTGGAGGGTGAGTAGCCATAGGAAAATGGTTGATAGGTGATGGTGTTGGCTACGTGTTGCGCCTACTTAAATAACATTTTGCCTTAAGTTAAATGAGTAATAATTTTTTTTCTATTTTTCTAGAAAATCTCCATTTTTTTGTATAAAAACTTTAATTATTTTTTTAATAACCGCTGAAATGTTAAAAAAATGATGTCATTTGTTAGTGTAGTCTTACCTTATTCAGATTTAATCATAATTTCATACAAACAATTCAATAAGAAATAACAGGGAAGTATCAAACTTTCATAAATAAAAAAAAAACATCCTTATGTCAACTTCACATGGTAAAATAAAAAAATCTTACGGTGTATGGCATTTACAAATGTTTTTAAAAACTTCTCTAGTTAATACTCTTTCGAACGGTATGTAACATGTATCATAACTAACCAGGTAACTCAACAAAAACCGGTTTGTCGTCACGAATGGATTAAAAAGGTGAAAACCTAAACTATTCAATTGAGCAGGTAAAATGTTTTGTCTCATTGTAACACAGCTAAAAGTATTGTGTTATCTCTTTCATCGGTTGCCTATTATGCTCCCTTTGGCCCTTGCGCACCCTGTCGGGTGCATTTAGTCGACACTTGTCGTTCTTTGCTACTTCACGTGTTGTACTTCACAACTCCGCTCTGCGCATTATTTTTGTTTTCGTTTGTTGTTGTTAAGTTTTGTTGTTACTGTTATTTTTAATGGCTGCTTTTACTAACGAGGAATACGCTGATATGTTGATGGCTTACGGCAAAGCTGATGGAAATGGACGAGAAGCAAAAAGAATTTATGAAGAGCGTTTTCCCAATAGACGTCAACCTAATCGTCATACTTTTGAAACGACATTTAGACGCTTAAGGGAAACTGGCAATCTAAATCGCCGTGAACCTGGAGTTGCCAGACAACGTAACGTTGCTGATGACGAACGCATTTTGGAAGCTTTTGATGAAGATCCCACAACAAGTATCCGCACTGTAGCTGCAACACTAAATCTAAGCCCATGGAAAGTGTGGTCTGTTCTTCGCGCTAATGGAAAGTATCCTTTTCATTACACTCCCGTGCAAGGTCTAGAAGAAAACGATTATCAAAGACGCGTCCAGTTTTGCCGTCTCTTGTTACACATGGGTGTTGACAACCGCGACTTCTTAAAAAGTATCCTGTGGACGGATGAATCAAAGTTTTCAAGGGAAGGCATTGTAAACTTTCATAATTTGCATCATTGGGCCCCAAAGGATGAAAACCCTAAAAAGAAAAGAGCGGTGACACATCAAAGGAAGTTTTCGGTTAACGCTTGGGTAGGACTAATTGGCAATACACTTATTGGTCCACATTATCTACCAGACAATTTGAATGGCAATAATTATTTAGATTTTTTAATAAATGATTTGCCCGAACTCGTGGATGGAGTTCCAAATGTTCAGAATCAAGAACCCATTGTTTTTCAACAAGATGGCTGCCCAGCGCACTGGACATTAGCAGTCCGGGAACACCTTGACAATTCATTTCCCAACGCTTGGATTGGCAGAAATGGTCCCATCCCATGGCCTGCAAGGTCGCCGGATTTAACACCGCTTGATTTTTATGTCTGGGGTCGTGCTAAAGCTCTAGTGTATACGGAAACCATTGAAACAAGAGAGCAATTAATTGAAAAATAGATAATGCATTTGTGATAATGAAACAAGAAATCAGGTTAAGCCATACCACAACGGAAATTAGAAAGAGATGTAACGCATGTATCAGAAATAATGGACATCAATTTGAACAAGATTTGTAATAAATGATTTAAAAATATACTTTTTGTTTTAATTGCCCCAAAATAAAGTACATACATAGTAATAGAAGACAAAAAAGTGCAACAGCTAAACCTACTGCACTTTTTCGTTGCGTCATCCAAAACAAAACATTTTACCTGCTCAATTGAATAATTTAGGTTTTCACCCTTTTAATGCATTCGTGACGACAAACCGGTTTTTGTTGAGTTACCTGGTTAGTTATGATACATGTTACATACCGTTCGAAAGAGTATTAACTAGAGAAGTTTTTAAAAACATTTGTAAATGCCATACACCGTAAGTTTTTTTTATTTTACCATGTGAAGTTGACATAAGGATGTTTTTTATTTATTTATGAAAGTTTGATACTTCACCGTTATTTCTTTTTGAATTGTTTGTATGAAATTATGATTAAATCTGAATAAGGTAAGACTACACTAACAAATGACATCATTTTTTTAACATTTCAGCGGTTATTAAAAAAATAATTAAAGTTTTTATACAAAAAAATGGAGATTTTCTAGAAAAATAGAAAAAAAATTATTACTCATTAAACTTAAGGCAAAATGTTATTTAAGTAGGCGCAACACGTAGCCAACACCATCACCTATCGACCATTTTCCTATGGCTACTCACCCTCCAAACACCCTGTATAATATCTAGTCTGTAGCAAAGACATGTGTCTTGATGAATACACGGTGTATATATATATAATACATATGCTCAACGGTTTATATCTACAAAAAGTTAAATAAAAACGTTACAGTGTTCAAAAATATGACACAGGTAAAGTTGACACAGATATGGCAACTTAACTTAAGCAATTTTACTAGAGAATATTGATCCCTACAGTCCACGTTACATGGGCATTTACGAGACAAATCCTACAGATTTTGGATGTCAGGTAAATATGGCACAAATGTTTTTGAAATTTCATACATATGGATATATTTTGGCAGAGCTGGTACTAACTTTACAAAAATAATAAAACAAAGTTTACACCAAGGTATTTTTTTATTTATTTACTAGGTATAAATTAAATAACAATAAAAATGAACAAGAAAAAGAAATGAAATTAAATAAAATGGTGAAATGTAAGTTGAGGTACACTAGGTCAAGTTGCTTGTTGAAAGTAAAGTTGCCACAGTTGACCGGTACAAGATAAAATAGTTACATACCGGTAAAATCCGCTGCAAGTTTATAGACATTGTCCAAACCGGATAACATTTTGCCGGCTTGAAATTCTGCTAAACACGGCATGAAAACATTATAAATAATTTCACGAGAACCAGTACGTATTATTTTATTATTGTTCGTGTAGAATGATATAATATTATTGTCAAACAATTTAATGTTGTTATAAAAAATACTTCGACAGCAAGCATAAGACGCCAACTACTGACAGTTCGTGTACTCATGTATAGTGTTGCAAGATGTTGAAATTTTTAGATCTCTCATAATTAATGTCTACTCTTTTATGTCGAACTGTACTTTAGTCTTATTCTTTGGCCTGTTGGCTATAATTCTAGACTATCAACGCGCACCCATAGTTGCCCGTTCAATAGTTATAAAATCAGAAAACATAAATAAAATATTATTTTATTGACTTTCTAATATCGTAGATTATGAAATATGTAACCATAACAATGTGCTAAGTACATATAAATGTTACGAATAAATAATAAAATTAAAATTAAAACACTAAGTTTACCCAAGAAATATGTACTTATACGTGAACAACTTAAAAAAAGGATAAGTAATTCTTTAATAATTAAAACTGTAAATTATACTTAACATAAAGTAATCACAAACAAAAGAGTTTAGTTCTACAAAAACAATCTATTTATATTTCTTTAAACAATTCATTTTATTGTATGTCTCTCCTTAGCTAAACTGTCTTTGTTGTTGGAAAGTAATTACAAACTCAAAATTTGCTAATCACCAATTAGTTCATTTGCTGTTCTATTCATTACGATTTATCATCTCTACGAATTATCTTTTTTATTTGCTAATAACTATATTCGTAATGTAATTAAAGAAATATGGCCAAATTTGACAGGTCAAATTTGGCTAGGGGCTATGTTGTAACGACCATTAATAAGTGATGCGTTAAAAAATTGAAGTTAACATTTGATTAAATGTTATTTTTCTTTAGCCCGACAAAATAATTTATCGTAAAAATAAATATCTTAGGTTTTACTTTATTTTGTATGCAACTAATACGTTCAGTTTTAATCTATAGTATGTGTTTGACGTTACAATTTAAACGCTAGTAAAAAATGAGATTATTTTAATTCTTGTTGTATAACGTAATAATATATTTTTCAGTACCAAGTTAAAATAATCTGAATTTCTCAGTTCAGAAAGTTATTGAAAAGGGTTAATACACGCACGTGATACGTAGAACAAAACGTCTTGCTTTGGAATCATTATCATAAATTACAGCTTTCACTTTGATTTTGTGTATGTACATAGATATTGTTATTAAAATTGTTATTGAATATTTTATAATTTATTATATAAAAGTATTTATCATCTGTGTTGAAAGTGATTATTTGTTAGTATTATTTGAATAATATATCATTAGTGCCATGTAATATAATAGTATGATGTGGCGAAATAGTTTTCACATGAGTGTTTATATATTGCATTGTAGTTATCTAGGAACACAACAAAATTAAATTAAAAACTACAAAAGCTGAGTATCACTCTCATTTTTGCCGTTTTAATGACTTTTAATAATACTTAGCTTGTACTAACACATGTCAAATCGTAACGGCAAAAAATAGATAATATATTTTATGTGAGGTGGTTGTAAGTAGTGGAACCGATTAAGCCATAAGTTACATAATATGTAACTGAGCAGCGATAGCTCAGTGGGGAGACCAACAGACTACAATGCAGAGGGTCTCGGGTTCGAACCCACGTCGCGCACCTCCGACTTTCGGAAGTTATATGACTTTTCGAAATTATGTGTGTATTGATTGACAATTATCGCCTGCTACGGAGCTCCGAGGCACGGGCCTCGGAGAGCACGTTAAGCCGTCGGCCCCGGCTGCCATGAACATCTATGGCAGTCGTTATTGGGAGAGTGTCGACACAAAAGATCCCACTGGGTCGAAGTGTCGCCGGTCTGCACTGACTGGCCCCCACATAAGATACATACATAATATGTACGCGATATTTTATTCTCAGGTCAGAGGATGTATGGACTGTGACCGATATTCTTTAATGACTCCACTTCCCTAATAATATATGTTAATGATAGGGATAGGAAGGAGTAATTCTAACCTATATAAACAGGGGTTTCATTTAAATAAAATCATTCATTTTGAATACCAAGACAACTTGCAGTGTACTTAAATATTTTTGTGACTAATATGGAAGGTCTAGTGAATAATTTGGATTTGTTGATGGTGTTACGAGAACAGTTCAAATCTTTGAGGGACAGTAAAAACTTCTTTGTATACCTCAAGCAGACAACAATTTTGAAGAGAAATGGAGATTGTCTTAAATCTACCGTATTCTAGGCTGAAGACCTTATCTCCCAAACAGAAAATGTCCAACCCGATGATGTCAGTGAAGATGTATAAACTTTGGCACCATCTTCACCAATAGCTTCAACGTCATCCTTACAATATACGCCGAGAACACCCTTTGAAAAGCTGTCTAACAAGCAAAAAAGAAGACGCTTAGAGCGCTTGACCAAATCAGTGCCTCCACAAGAATTACAGAGTGCTACCAACAAAGTCTCAAAAGTAGGGGGAATTGCGAAGTAAGTAAAATAAAGGAACATTTGCTAAACCATCCTGAAGATATTGATAGGGCAAAGACTTGCATAAGTCAGAAAAAAGAGGAGAGTTTATATACACCTGAAAAGGCACTAGGTCTCTCGATATCGCTTAAGTTATCTAAGTGGCAATATATTAATCTACGAGATTCTGCTATTGAACAAGGTGCAGCATCTATGTATCCATCCTACTACAAAATAAAGCAAGCGAAATTAAATTGTTACCCTGCAAAAGAGGACATCACCATAGCCGAAGATGGAGCATCTATTAAAATGGAGGCCTCGCTTAATTTGACAACCTTCAAATTACTAGACGCAATGGACTTAAATCTATCATCCAAAGCTGATTTAAAGCGGATATGTAAATGGGGTTTTGATGGAGCATTCAGTCAAAGCAATTACAAGCAGAAGGCTAGCAATTTCGAATTTGACGATTCCAGTGTTTTAATGGTCAACTTAGTACCCTTAAATAACGCAGCAGGCTTATAAGGCTGATGCATGACGAAGAAATACTGTGGGAAAATGATCGTCCGTCTTCAACGTTTTACTGCCGACCTATATAGGTACTATATATTATAGGTACTTGTTTATTTTTAATTTTCTTATAATTAATTTATTAATTGCTTTAATTTTGATAATATTTTTTACTTTTTCGATAATAATTATATGTTTGAAATTATTACCGTAACACAATTATTTTATCTATGAATTTATTGATAAAAAGTACTTTAACTTACTTTTTCTTTTTACTGAACCTCAAAACTCTTGAACGGGCAACTATGGGTGCGCGCTGATAGTGTAAAGTTATAGCCAACAAGCCAAAGAATAAGACTAAAGTAGTAAAATTTATGCAATTTTTTTTTGCCGCACTGTCATATTTAGAGAAAAACGTATAATAATTATTCATCGTAATGATGATATCTTTCAATGGATATATTTTTTTAAATGGAATATTTAACAATAAGTCCTATGTCCCTCATATAGCAATTTCGACCCACTGTGCGTCGTACAGTGCGGACCTCTCTGGGACGTCGGTACGCTGCCTGCCGAATATACGAAGCTTGCCAAGTACTTGTGAAGTTTTCTACCGAAGACCCAAACATAAGTCATCATCATGGAGCCAACAATTGTACAATAACAATTGCCTTTTAAAAACACTTCGGAGGTTCCTCCTCTGTTCGAAAATTTCGTAATGATCGGTTGAGTAGGTAAGGCATGAAAGCGTAACTAACAAATAAACACAAATGATATATTTATATATTATATACAATTGATATATTTATATATATATCATTTGAGTTTATTTGTTAGTTACGCTTTCATGCCTAACCTACTCAACCGATCATCACGAAATTTTGCATACACCTTGTCATTAAGGCCATATGGCCTTTAATAACAACGTGTATGCAAAATTACCTATGGTAACCCTTCATCTAGCAAAAGTACTGTTCTCTAGGGGAGGAAATTGATTGATAAAATCAACATTACGCGAGCGAAGCCACGGACGAAATCTATAAATTTGAAATATTTTAACATGACTTGTAATCAAGTTAGGCTAATGTATTTCAAATGAACCGTTTTTTAGTTATTTAATGCCCGTTTTTTTAAGTGTTATTATTTATTTATTATGCTTTCAAACAGATATTCGAGTTATTAATACAACAAATTTCAATTGTTACACCACCAGAGAGTGTTCGTGAGGCAGCAGACCGGGACAGATCAAGCACTGTAGACAACAGCGCAATACGCATTGCATTCCGTGAACATATGCGGAACATGGCTCGAACGAGAGCTTCCAGCTCTGAAGATTATGACCCACTGCAATATGCCTCCGCAGCAAGATTTCTGAATACTACCAGGTAAGGCAAGCAGATACCAGCTCACTTGTTCTGTTTCATACATAACTCGCGGCAATTACACGAGCCAATTGTTTATTGTTCAACTACTTCTGTTCAGGATAAACGCATTATCATACTGAATGTATTTTTTTACCGTGAGATAAATAGCATTGCGTATGTAATGTGTGTATATATAATTTATTCAATTTATATTTGTATAGAGTATAAACGCCAAGTAGTAATCATACTGAAGGTTAATATTGTGGGCCTTACGAACATAATATTTCACATAAATCTCATGATAATTCAACTCATAATATTTCGCCTTGTATCATAAACATATTGCCAACAAAAACAACTGACGTGAATTGGTCATAATAACTCATATGTAATTAATCTCAGGATGCTGCTTAAATATTTGTCAGTAAATATGTAATGTATAATTAAAAGAAGATGGCAACGTGTACAGATTTACACGATAAAACAGAACTATTATTTGTATGTAACTAACTTTATATTCTACTACAGTAATATTACACGGTTATACAACCGGTTTTATGACGCGTTGCGTAGGATCTATTAATATGGTGTCTGAAATCCGAATTTAGTCACAGATTCACATAATAATTCACGCATGACGGAGTCTTATTACAATTTATTAGGGTGTTGAAAAGCGTTAAGTAACATATTAAGGATTCCGCCTCATACACCTATTTTAAGCGCAGAAACACATCCGGTAGTGAAATGCAGTCATGCCTGTTTTAAACAAATAGTTTTTACTCAATGTTATATTGTTCACAGAACAAACAGACCAAAACCACAGGAAAACGGCACCGCGAGTAAGGACGAAGAATAATTATAATAAGAAGACATTTTATTCGGCTTTGCAATAGTAGCTTGGCTTAATAGTTATATTATCATGTTCTTATTATATTCACAGTTCGCAATTAGAATTCATAGTTTCCAATGTTCTGTAGTCAAAATAATGCAAACAATGTAATAATCAATAATTATTAATTACTACTTATTGTTGATTTATAGTTCGCGGATTGTTTACATAACTAGTGAATGTTATCAACAACCTAAGTAATCGATTTTAAACGTAAATTGTTAGAAGAGTAATCGTCACCGTAGATAAGCAAGTTATATCGTGTATTTGAATATTTAAAATTATACCATAGATGTAAACAGATATAGTCTGTTTGTCGTGTTGCCTATTATATTATTAGTCGGCACTGAAGACTTATTAAGATTCTTGTCTTTCTGTAGCTAATTGTTATAATTATATTAAACAAAAACATTTCGTTTCTATGACTCCACCTTTAATAAAGAGTAGAGATGTTAATCAATCGTAATGAATAATCGTAAATAGTCAGTGTTCCTTGTTACTGTTGCCCATTTTATTGTACGAATACTTACTGGTATGCGAAGATACAATAAAAATACTTTACTTTAAATCCCTTTTAAATATAACCAGCCTCTATTTTCACGATATCTAATTAATTCAATTTTTATTTGTTAACGTTTTATAATGAATCCTATATGCATGTCTTATATGTTGACGTTTGTATTTTAAATGCAATTATGTGATTTTCTAATTTCTTGTGTCGGACGAGTGTATTTAGATTCATTTTATAAAATAGTAAATAATTTGATCTATTTACTATACATATATCTATATTTAATACATAATAAATAAGCGTACCAATTGATGGTGATTACTAGGTACATGTAGATGTTTTGGGATTAAATGACGTTATAAATAAAAAAATGTTTCATTGGTGCTTTACTTTTTTATTGATCTTATCTATATCTTGCGCCCTCAAACTATCCGAATCCTATCATAAAGCTCTAGAATAGTCATAATAATGTATACCTGATACAAACGAATTTTGTGTTCTGACGATGCCTAGTTTTTAGAGGACGCTTCTAGTATCAAAATCTTAGTTCTTGCGATGCTCAAGCTGCGCTGTCAAGCGACTTATTCAATTCTTTATCCTCCTCTAACAACTAGGTTCGCCTCGTAATATGTGGATGTGCGTTACGATTGCTCCGCCAAATTATACTTGCAAACAGAAAAAACTTCGTTAGAAAAATTGTTGGAATATGTCAAAATCGAAGGGAACAAACTAAACATTTATCAAAGTAGAAATAAAGAAGTTATAAAGGGTTTAAGTTGGCCATGCGAACGTAACTTCGACGATTGCGCGGCCATGGCGATCTCAGCAACTGCTTGGGTTAGAGATCTATTTCTTTTTGTCATTTGGAGAAGGAAAATGTAAAAAAATTTCGAGAAAATAATCAATGTTTTACAAATTATTCACCTTGGAAGTTATGACCGCGTAATCGTTCACTTGTTCCTTTATTGTTGATTATTTCTTTAAATATTAAGACTTCATACAATAGAACTGTTACAAAAAGAAAGGTCTTAATTTGTCAAAACTAACGAAAGCAATAAATACTACCAAAGTTTAGTTAAATAGACGAAATCGGTCCACAAAAAAAGTACGTGGCCGCGTGGTCGAAACGTTACTTCGTAGGCTGATATCTAATTATCGATAACTGCTAGGATTTCGGTGTGAACACCCGTTTATTCGACATATCAACCTCATTAGAATGACATATCGTTTTATCACAGGACATATATAAAACGGGATGTGGAAGCCATAAAAAGGGATATTATGGCTGAGGACTGGACCGTGTTAGGAAAATACACAGATATAAACCAAACTGTCAGTCTTTTTACCGACCGACTTACGAAAATAATAGGCAATCACACAAAAATGGTTCGCAAAAGCCACTCTAAATATAACATAAAACCATGGATTACCCCAGGGCTAATAGAGAAACATAGAGACAGCCTGCATATTAAAGTACAGAAATTTCCTCATAATACACATTTGAAAATAACCTACACTCGGTACAGGAACTTCTGCAATGATCTCTTGCGAAAACTCAAAACAGAATACAAGAATAGTGAGATTTCTAATAGTACAAAAGACCCAAAGAAACTCTGGCAAACGATAAAAACCACTTGCCAACTCACAAAAACAAATAAGGAGCCGAAGGAACTTCTTAAACTGCCTGGTAGTTTCAGTGCCAAAAACTCGCTAGGCATCTGCAACTCGTACTTCTCTACTGTGAGAGACAAATTGGCAGATAAGATGCTCAATAAATTACGAGTGAGCCAGGAGAATCTAGCTACAAACATTCATAGAAAACAAATAATGAACTCCTTCTTCTTACATCCAACAGATGAGCGTGAAGTCGAATCTTTGATATTGTCCCTACAAAACAATAAAGCACCAGGTCTTGATGGTGTAACTAATACTCTTCTAAAAGACATAAAGAATGCGATTGTACCACCACTAACTGCAATATTTAACACCAGCTTAGAGTTGGGTGTCTTTCCAGACACATGGAAGATAGCTTGTGTTACACCCATTTATAAGGAAGGTATTAAAGCGTCTACTGAAAACTACCGACCCATTTCGCTCTTAACAACATTCTCAAAACTCCTAGAAAAGATTATTAACAAAAGACTGGTCAAATATATAGAAACGAACAATCTTATATCACCAAGACAATTCGGCTTTAGAAGAGGCAAGTTAACGGAGGAAGCTGTCACACTCCTTACATCTATTGTATCCTCTCATCTGGATAATAATAAGCCTAGCATAGGAGTTTTCCTAGACTTGGCTAAGGCCTTCGATACCGTGTCAACACCAATATTACTTAAAAGGCTGGAAAACTATTTTGGTATCAGAGGCCTAGCCCTTAACTGGTTCAAGACTTATTTGACAAACAGGGAGTCAGTGTGTGAGAGTTGGTAGCCACAAAAGTGACCAACGAGCCATCAATTTTGGTGTTCCGCAGAGCGGTATTCTTGGTCCGACCTTGTTTATCATGTATATCAACGATATACAAGACAGTGTTAATGCTGAAGTTATATGTTATGCGGACGACACTGCTATCGTATTTCATGGTATAAACTGGGGGGAAGCCATATCAAACGCCGAGATTGGAATGAAACAAGTACTCATTTGGTTACAAAGTAATCTACTCACTTTAAATGCTAAGAAGAGCAAATATAGCTGCATCAGCCCCAACAATCAGTTGTACCATTCGACTTCACGAGTGCTCAGACCAAAACCAGGTTTGTAATTGTGAGACACTAATAAAAGCTGACACTACAAAAACCCTTGGAGTGCTGTTGGATCAAAACTTAAATTTTAAAGCGCACATAAATTTATTATCAGCTAGAGTTCGTAAGACGGCAAATATTTTAAAATTATTGCGCTCTTCGGCACCTATTAACATACTGAAAACTGTATACTTGGCACTGACCCAGTCTCTTATCACATATTGGGGAAGTGCTCTAAAAATAACAATGCTCCAATTGGAAAGGGCACAGCGTTCGGTAATCAAAACTATCTATAGAGAACCTTTTCGATACCCAACAACAGCATTATACCAGGAAAGCCTACTGTTAAACGTACGCCAATTATTCATCCTGAAAACAGTTACACAAAAACAAAAAACAACAAAAAAAAATGTGGGAAGCAATTCGAAACTTAACTGACACCAAACGTATAAAATCGACACCCACAGAACTCTTGTCAATTGAAAACTGCCCCATTGACTCTGTTAACGCTGTAAATACGTTCTTTACAAATATAAGTGCAAATCTTGTCAATAACCCTCCACAAAACATTAGTTCCCCACAGACCTCTAGCTCGTACACACAACCTGTAATAAACTCAATGGTTATTTTAGATACAGACGGGGATGAAGTCAAAGAAATAATCAACAACCTCTGTATCGACAGTGCCACCGGACGGGATGGCATCCCCCCAAAATGAATAAACATATCAAATGTAATGAATAAACATATCAAATTAAATTAAAATATACAATTTTTTTGTTTAGTAATAATACATTTTGCATATTGAGCTACACGTTGTCTAATAAAATTGCTGGCCTCCAGTTAGAGGAATTTCCAAATAAAATTTAAATTATGCTTACCCTGCACGAATTTTGTTTGAGATCACATAATTCTGGAAATTACACGCGTTGAAAACTGTTCTTAGGATAAAACGATATGTCATTCTAATGAGGTTAATATGTCGTATAAATGGTGTGCGTTGCCCCAGCGGAAAAAGCATGAATTTTATAATTTGAGTTTAATTGATTTTCAGTGTATGACGTTGTGCAATTGTGTATGGTAAGTAAATATTTGTGTATCCAGCCATTGGGGAGTTATTCATCAAAAACCGTTTCCGCTGCAACAACGTTGTCCCAGTGGATTTTTTTTTATCCCATGGACGTACAAGAAAATATAGATTCATAAATTAGTGTATGACGCGAGCTAATTGTTAATGTCTAAATGAAATTTGTGTGTCATTAAACTGCGAAGATATTCAAGTTGCCGCTGCGACAACGATTCGCCATTTGCTAGATTTCATATAAAATGCTTTCATAGAGAGTTGTAAATTTGTACATACGTTGTTTTGAATTAGTTTATAATGTTTGTGAAAAGAGATTTTGAAAACAAAATAGCGTTCAGAAGATATACATGTAAACGTACAATAAGGTTATTAGGTCCTAGTACTTAAAGTATGCATTTTGGGGTTTAGTTTATAACGTTTATACATACCTTGTAAGGATCTGCAACGTCTTGCCAAATATCATTGATGTACTCTTAGCGATTAATGAGCTTTGGGATAATTTACCATGACTAGACCACTGTTTTGTAAGCAGTCTAATTGTGCGAGATCCTAAAAATTCATGCACGACAATGCTAGGGCTCACACCGCGAGCGTCGTACGAGATTATGTTACCGAAGTCGGTATCTCCATTATGGAATGGCCAGCAAGACGCCCGGACATGAATCCGATTGAACATCTATGTGATGAATTAAAGAGACGAATTCGTGCAAGAAATCCTGCCCCAGAAACACTTAGCCAGCTGCAAAATGCAATCCAAGAGGAATGGAATGCCACAACATTTGATCGTGACTCTCATCCGATCGATGAAGAACTGTATGGAAGCAGTAATAAGAGCTCGGGGAGCGAATACAAGTTATTAAATAAACGTTTCTTAGCTTTTTTCCCATTTACGTGTGTTGTTTTATCAATTTCCTTCATACTCCATACAGGGTAAAAATGACTTGTTAAACAAAATACGAAACCTATGAAAATTTAATTTGAATTTAGTACATTAACATTAGGATTTGAAAACCTCATATTCACTATTAAACGACATTTGACATATATTCCTAAATATACACATTTTTCTGATAATCCTTACAAAACATAAACTTGCAAGGTGTTTCGATTTTTCTGAAGTGTATAATTATGCAATGAATTTCCCATTATGAATTTTGATATAATTTGATTAGTTGTAAGTTTTTTTTGTCTTAAATATATCTATTTTAAGAATAGTACTTATTGTATCAACCAAATACCTACGCTGGAAATAGCGGGTGCAGAAAAACAAGCGACCTAATATCTTAATCTCGAAACTTAACTCAAGAATTGTGTAACTACCTGTACCAATTCAATACCGGTATTATACTGTACATTGTAGAATGTTACCTAAATGTACTGCTCGGCAATTTTTTTGTAGCCATCCAAACACGGTCGGGCTATGTACGAATTGCGGAGGTTAACAGATTTTAACTGTATTTCGTTAATTTTATTGAGTGTAATGAGATGAAATTTTACATGTGAATAGTGGAATTATTTTTTAATACACGATTTATTAAAATACGTTTTATTATGCATTTCTTTTAGGTTCTCGCACAATTAGACTGCTTACAAAACATTGGTCTAGTCATGGTAAATTATCCCAAAGCTCATTAATCGCTAAGAGTACATCAATGATATTTGGCAAGACGTTGCAGATCCTTACAAGGTATGTATAAACGTTATAAACTAGACCCCAAAATGCATACTTTAAGTACTAGGACCTAATAACCTTATTGTAAGTTTACATGTATATCTATTGAACGCTATTTTGTTTTCATAAACATTATAAACTAATTCAAAACAACGTATGTACAAATTTACAACTCTCTATGATAGCATTTTATATGAAATCTCGCAAATGGCCAATCGTTGTCGCAGCGGCAACTTGAATATCTTCGCAGTTTAATGACACACAAATTTCATTAAGACATAAACAATTAGCTCGCGTCACACTTATTTTTGAATCTATTTTATCTTGTACGTCCATGGGTTAAAAAAAGTGCCGCTGGGACAACGTTGTTGCAGCGAAAACGGTTTTTGATGAATAACTCCCCAATGGTTGGATACACAAAGTTTTACTTACCATACACAATTACAAGACGTCATACACTGAAAATCTATTAATCTCATATTATGAAATTCAATTTTTTCCCGCTGGGGCAACGCACACGAATAAATGGATGTTCACACCGAAATCCTAGCAGTTATCGATAATGAGATATCAGCCTACGAAGTAACATTTCGACCGCGCGGCCAGGTACTTTTTGTTTTGGACTGATTTCGTCTTTTTAACTAAACTTTGGTAGTATTTATTGCTTTCGTTAGTTTTGACAAATCAAAGACCTTTCCTCTTGTAACAGTTCTTAAGATTTAAAGGAATAATCAACAATAAAGAAACAACAAGTGATCGATTGCGTGGACATAACTTCCAAGGTGTATAATTCGTAAAATACAATTCTTTTTTCGACAAATTTTGACAAATTCAGTCGTCAATTGACAAAAAGAATTAGATCTCTAACTCCAGCAGTTGCTGAGATTTCCATGGCCGCGCAGGGCCAACATTAAACCCTTATAACTTCTTTATTTCTACTTTGACAAATTTTAGTTTGTTCCCTTCGATTTTGACAAATTCCAACAATTTTTCTGGTGAAGTTTTTATCTACTTGGCGGAGCAATCGTAACGCACACATATGTGGGACCTAAACACATAGCTGGTGGAATGTGGATGCAAGATTCTTTTCTACCATTCGGTTCGCTAACCAATCCGTGGATATAAGTTTGAGAATACATATTCTCAATAACAATAATAGCCAATACCTAGGTACATATTTTGTTTTTTTTTTGGTTTTCAGGTGATTGGCTACAATTACTGTTTCAGCCTAATGGGATACTTAAATATTATTAAAACTCAGACATTGTATAAAAGCTTTTCTTTATAAAACCTTTAACATAAGTAATTGTTACGTTTCTATAGTGGTGGAACCGCTGGACCTACCACAAAAGAACAAAACCCAAGATTTGTATTTTTTGTTATTACTCTTTAAAATCAAACATTTATTCTGGTAATATCATACAAAATACAAGCAATAGGAACTTACATTGTTATTGCTAATTGATTTTAATGAATCAGTATTTTTACTAGCCGCAGATAGCCTCCTATCTAATTATTATTATATTAAGAATATTCTTAAAAATATGAGTACGACGCCAAACAGAAAAGTTATTTTATTTTAAACTTTGGAATGAGTCTGTCAATATCATAGCCACTACAAAATAAAAAAACATCTATAATAATTTTGACAATGCTCGAAGCGAGCGAATTTTCTGGCATGGATTGGATATTAAGCAGGTCATACAAATAAGCAACTTGTATCTAATTAGTGCATAAGTTTGCAGTATCAGCGTTTTTGCTCTCCTTTAGGCAGCCAACGAGCATCACTTTCTTTTATTCCTATCCAGTATCAAAGGATCGTTACTGGTACCAGTGCTAGTAGTGTTTTGACAACCGTTCGACCTTTGAATAGGAGGTCTATGGTTGTAACATGTCTCTCTCATATGTGGCTCACACAAATTCAGTGCAGTCCTTTTCTCCAATTATTTTCTATGGTGTCCGCGAGCTTCTGCTTTAATTTGTCACCACTATGTAAAATGAAAGAGAATTATCAATAACAAAAGGCTATGAATCTATAGTGGTGGATCCAATGGACCCACGCGTATGACGATATTGCCCGTAGAAGTGGCGAGCGAAACTCATCTGTCCTACTGTGCATATTTAGGCTGACTGCAGAAAGGTATCGAAAAGTGGGGTAGGCTGCAGCGACTGCAACGATTTATAGAGACGTTCTAATATTGAATGTGGGTTCCCCAAGGACCCACGACTACAGGTAAGAGTTAAGTCGAAAGCTGCATATTTATTCGGCAAATAACATGTAAAAGGGTTTTAAGGGATTACAATTATTTAATTGGCTAAAGCGTTCCCCTCCTCGGAGCTAGCGGAGGGGTTATGTCGAGCTCACCCGGGGAAAGATAGAAAGTCCGTCCGATTAAACGTACCACGGTGTTCCTTCTCACGGATCTATGGCCGGGGCGTAGATCGCTCGTGTATTCATCCTTCAACCCCGGCAGATCTAGACTAAGCAATTTTTTCTTCATGTAGAGGAGTGCGCGCGGAACACAATGCCTGCTTCTGTAAGGGC
Organism: Catocala fraxini; assembly: GCA_930367265.1. Taxonomy (NCBI): domain Eukaryota; kingdom Metazoa; phylum Arthropoda; class Insecta; order Lepidoptera; family Erebidae; genus Catocala; species Catocala fraxini. The sequence goes on from OV884024.1 coordinate 17,231,896, forward strand.
GACATACTGTCCCAGGTCTGTCGCGTCGACTGCGTGCCGGGAAACTGGTGTTCTCTTCGTGTTCCCTTTCCGCCACATTCTTAGCGAGCATTACTAACTCACAATAGGAGGCGGCAGCTACCCACGCGCTCTCGCTTGCGACCATAGACTCAATCATGGTCGGTAGCGAGAGACACTCCACCCCGACTGCCGCAACGTGGTCACGGCGCTTTTATGCCCAGGCTGGGCACCCCTCCAGTGTGTGTAGCGCCGTGTCTTTCGGGGCTGTCTCCGAAGTGATGGTACCGAGACGTGTGTGCATTTCCTAGAACTTTCGTAAACTCTTAAATATAAAAAAGTAATTATAGTCCGTAAAATACAGCTTGATTTCAGTGACGTATGTCAGTGTGACGTAACTAAGGATGAGGTAGTGTTGTGTGGTGTTGGTTAGCAATTAGACTTCTTCCGCGTGGTCAAACTAAGTTGACTAACTGATTTGACCACAAGGAATTTCATATTCTTCGTGGACAAACTATGTAATGAATCAAATATTAAACATGCTATATAATATCTTTAAAACAAAATTGTACAGTTAGAACCAAAAATTGGTTAACGTAATTTATTTAAAAAATAACCAACACTTATTTCACTATGTAATAATTCCATTTGACATTTAATTATAAATTCGTCTCGCAAAACTTGTTCCTGACGCCGAGGGGATGGTCTTGGATCACTGTTTTCTTTCTTTAACAAAGTGCACAGTAATCGAGCAACCGTGATCGGATGATATCGTTTCATAGATTTGTTTAATTCCTTATTGAATGATTCGACTATATTGTTTGTTCGATGTCTCTGCCCGAAAACTGACCAGTCTTTCCTGAATATTTTATTCTTTAACCACGTTTTCTCAAAATATTTTAAATATTTTTCAATTTTTGTAGTGTAACTGCAGTCAGAATTAATATACTGCCATCCTTCCTCTATTTTATCTGCAGGTAATAAAGCAAGTGCGGCACATAAACCAACAACTCTCTTTCCGTCCTTACTTTTTATTTTTAATTTCTTTGCTCTTCGCCATTGACTGTTTGTGAAATGATAAAAACAGTGTACAATTTGAGCTTCAGGGCAAGTTTGTAGTAGTGCTTTACTTGCAGCTGTTTCAAAGTCCACGTGAAATATTTTCGGTGACCAACCCAATCTTGATTTTATCATAGAGAATAATATGTAGTACGATTCTTCCGTTTTGTCAGTCATTAAGGCATACGCAACAGGTGCAGCGTATGTTGTAGAAATCGATTTTGATAAATCAGCAAAAATACAATATAACTGTTTGAATGGAGTTGGGCAACTGTAATATGTACCATCGCCAAAAAATTCATCGGATTTTTTAACAATTTCGTAGTTGTTTTCGGAGCAAAAAACTATAATACGACGTTTCTCTGTATTATAATCTGCCAAAATAAACACCTGAAATTTTTCTGGAACAGTGACGTCGTTGAAATGATTAAAGCAAGTTTTTTTTCTGGTTGTATATAATACAGTTTTGACGCTATCAAAAGACGGAACTTTGTTTTCCAAATTCGGGTCCTTGTTTACTAATGACGTTTTCATTTCGGTATACATCTCTGGAATGGTGTTTACAGTATCTTTAACTTTATGCTTTAACTCGTCAACGGCAATATCAACTTCATTCTTATAGTTGTCAGCAGTACATAAATGATCAGTACATTTAAATATTTTATTTTCCTAAAAGCAAACAAACAGAGCTGTAGCTGTATGATATAGATTTATAAGCGGCCGTAGTCCAATGGTTAAGGTATCGGATTCGCGATCGGTCGCAGGTTCGAATCCCACTCATTGCACTACTAACGTGAACCCGCTCCTAATACAAGAATATTGGCTTAGCTAAAAATAAATGACAAAAAATAATAGTAAAGTACCTTCAAAGTAATGGAACCCCGACATTTTTCTTTTTTACGACGACTGCAAGTCCAGAAAGACGATCCGTTTTTATAGGTACGCAGTTTATAATATTGGCGTCCGCTAAATAGCAAAACCGTTCCCTTTTTTCGTTTTATAAATTTTATGTCCATATTTGAAGAACAATACTAATAATACAGAACAATCTGCAAGGACTTTACATAGAATATGACGTAATATGTATTGTATAATGTCATTTTATTTTCCTGTACAGTGAGGTTGTGTCATATACAGTATGGTAAAAAGGTTATATATGTAACAGTTTGTCCACGAAGAATGTGAAATTCCTTGTAGTCAAATCAGTTTGTCAACTCAGTTTGACCACGCGGAAGAAGCCAGCAATTATAGCTATAAATCGATTGTTTAGCAATTATTGTAAACATGTTACATAATATTATTAAAACGAAGTCAAATAAGAACTATACAAAATTTGTATTTGTAATGATTATTCACAATGCTTGCGATACACTTCTCAGACAGAAAGCTACTTCAGATTTCGAAAGAGATTTTTTTATAAAGTATAATAATTCAATTATTTGGGAAACTATATAAAATAAAACATAAAAATTTGATGTTACGCTAGTTAATGTATGGAAAGATGACTTCAAATAAAACTAACAAAGTTAATAGTGCTGAAAAGTATTTACCTAGGCGCACCTAATTTCAAAAACATTGCTAATATTTCTGAAAATCTTGTTGCTATTCAATTACAACATGCAAAAGTAGTTTTGGATCAACCAATATATATGGGATTTACGATATTAGATCTAGCAAAGAGTCATCTATATAATTTTCATTATTCCATAAAGAAAATAATATACCAAAATAACATTCAGCTGTGTTGTACCGATACTGACAGTCTCTTATATTTAATACGTACCAAAGATTTCTATGAAGACATTAAAAATAATATTCAATACTTCGATACATGTAATTTTAAAATTAACTATATTTATGGAATACCACATTGCAATAAGCATATACCTGGTTTCTTTAAGGATGAAATGTATAGATAGATAGATGGGCGGAGATGTCATGAGACAGGAAAACCTCGCAAGCTTATTAAAATACATATGTATGTATTTTAATAAGCTTGCGAGGTTTTCCTGTCTCCTTCCGAATGACATATGATGAGGAATGTCTCAGCGGTCTTTTTGTAACCTTCTTGAGTATTGATTTCCTTTTTTTAGGTTCATCTAATTTTATGAAACTGTCTTCTTCACTTTTTCTCCAAATATGCCCGTCGCTACTTTCGTGCTACTTTAGCATAATATGTTTCATTATCTTGGGCGAATAGAAATGGATTTGTAAGGGTATAATCTTGACAATTAGGTTCCTACAAGAGATATATAATAGTTAGATTCCATTAATCTATATAAAAACAAGACATTAAAAATAAATGAGATAAGTACTTACCAAAGGACTGTAAGACGGAGAGCACGACATTAATCTGTAAAAAAAAAGAATAAGCATCAAATATTCATCGTAGATTGTCTGAGATGTATTAGAATACAATAAAACAATGTAAAGCCAGGGAAGTGTGTGATTGTAGCAAATGTAAATCCGTAATCTCTGCCTACCCCTCTGGGAAACAGGCGTGAATCTATGTATATGTGTATGTAAAATAATGTAAGGTACTTACCTTAAAAATATTATTATATTTAAAGGCACAGTACGTCCTGCTTATAAAGGCAAACAGACAGAAGTGAACTATGCACCTAGACGGTTATTATTATATTTATCAGGTTACACATACCAAGTTTGATACCACAACAATGCGAATACTAATTTGGTGATACAAGTTTAAATGTAGTAACATGTATATATGGCGTTAATAGTGAATATTTTTATACTGACATGAATTAGTTTACATTATACAGCTAGTTAAAAGTTTGTAACATTGATCTGATGAAGCAAAACTACCACAACGTATTTAGGGGATACTTAAATGTATATAAAAATATAAGTAATTCATTCGTTTAAGTAATTTACAACATGAAGTTGACCAAGCGACCCATATCTCTGAAACTAGTAACAAGAAACAGTACACAGTACAGAAAGAGTATAGAATTTTAAAAATCATGAGTCTGGTCAAGCAGCCTACATCACTAAACGTTAACAATTTAAATCTTGATAATTCTGTTCACCAGATCAAACAAGTGTTTTATTGCCTGATACAATTCATTGTATAATATGCGGTGCCTCAAATTGTGGTAAAAAAAATGTTGTGGTTACTTTATTACTACATGAAAATGGACTCAAATTTCAAAATCTTTATCTGTACTCTAAGACTAACTTTCAGCCAAAATATTGTTTTTCACGAGAAGTCTTAAGAGCACCCAGTATAAATTTACCCAGCATACATTTTTACGAGTTCAACCATGATAAAGATGTCATAGCTCCTAATGAGGCTTTATCGAACTCTATTTGTTTTTGATGATGTTGCTAGTGAAAATCAAACAAACATTCGTAATTATTTCTTTATCTCAAACATATTCGAAGATTACCAAACAGTTGTTACGTGATAATGCTAATTTTCTTGTAATATTTAAACAAGATGATGTAAACTTAAAACACATTTATGAAGAACATGTTAGTTCTGATTCGTCATGAATTTAATTTAAAAAGTTTGAAGCAACCCTTACAATTTCGTTGGTATTAACAAAGACTCATCTTTAAACAATGGAAGGAAGAAAAATTTCGATGTATTTTTCCATTTCGCTGCAAATAATACTTTAGTGTCATTCTTATCTTTGTCAAATACGGTAATAGATAATAACATGGAGCACAATATTAAAAGGGAATTAATGAAATCCATTGACTCTATGAAAGATAAATTGAAGTAGATGAAAGACCAGGAGCATGAAATTAATCTATCGCTTGATAAATTACTAAAGCCTGTTTAGGAGCCTCTTTAAAGACAAGCAAAATTTAAAAAAAAAATCTTTCAATACTGAACCCGAGAATGGGATCAACAATTCAGAAATAATAAAGTCCAATGAAACTAAATTTTGCAAGCACTCCTAAAAAAAGAGAGATTAATTTAGAAATTTCGTTAGAAGGTGAATATGTCTATGATATTTACAACGGCCTGAATGTACCATTTGTACTAAGGACTGATAAAAAAAATGTAATGATGGGCAACTTAGTAGTGTCATTTTCCAAAATTAACAGTTCAGATAGCGATATTTTGATTAAACTTGTGGATAAAACCTACAATTTAACTCCAGGGTTGAAAGAACTTTTACTTCGAAGGAAACCTGATCTAAAGTCAACAACAAGCGAAGATAAACTTGTATATAAAAATATATTAATTCAAACAAATGCACATAAGAGAGATTTTAATCCTAAAGGTCAAATAAGAGGTGATAAATGAACCAAATATCGAGATATAATCAAACCCTTATTTTCTAATACTTCAAATAATAAAACTCAGACAAGACTTGCAGGTAACTTACCAAAACTCAAGAAATATAAAACTTGACTTGGTATATTGGGATGGTCCCAATGAATTAGTTGAGAGATTAAAATTGTTGATAGCTTCAAAAGACTCTGGTAATTCAAATCATGATAATGAAATTTTATCAATAATTGAAGAACTAAAAGAAGCCAATATAATTCGGGAATAAATACGTACACTATAAAGCGTTTACTTTAGTATTACAGAATCATTTATAGTGATCATTTGCAAATTGTTATCATAGTGTTGACAAAATATTATTTATAAGGTGCATAGACTTAATCACATGGCAGATTATTCAATACTTATTTAAAAGTTACTTGACTATTAATAATATAATCCTAGCATAATATAGAAATAATATCATGAGTAAAGCCGATGCAGTAAATGAAATACATAGAAATGTAAGGCTGAATTTTCCCCACAGAAATCTTATTATGAAAGATATATATGACCTATGGCAGGCAGACTTAATTGACATGCAATCAATGTCTAAAGAAAATGACAACTTTAACCTTATTTTAGTCATAATTAACACGTTTTCAAAATATCCATGGACCTTTCCTTTGAAAAATAAAAACAAAGACAACGTATCTAGAACTTTTAAAACTGTTAGATAAAAATCGATTACCTCTAAATCTACAAACTGATAATGGAACAGAATTTTATTCGAAAACTTATGAAATCTTATAATATTAATCATTATTCAACCTTCTTAACAAAAAAGGCTTTTATAGTTGAACGTTTTATTAGATCATTGAAATCTAAATTGTATAAAGAGTTTAGTCTAAAAGGTAATTATAATTGGGTAGATAATATCCTTGATCGTATTATATGTAAATACAACCACACTTATCATCGCACCATTGATGTGCCCTGCAAATGTGGACAATTTTATAAAAACGCATAATGAAAAGATATTCATATTTTAAACAAAATGTAAAATATGTAAACATCAAGTTCAAAGAGGGTGATTATGTAGGTATTAGTAAGTACAAAGGAATATTTGAAAAAGGATATACTCCCAACTAGTCATCAGAAATATTTAAAATTCGAAAAATACAAAAGACTATTCTATCACTTATATAATAGAAGACACGATCAGATATCAACCTATCTTAGGAGCATTTTAAACACAAGAGCTTCAAAAAACAAAACATCCTAATGTATATTTAGTTGAGAAAGTTCTTAGGAGGAAAGGAAACAAAGTTTTAGTATAATAGTTAGGTTTGCCCGCTGCTGAAAACAGCTGGATTGATAAGTCAAATATAATATTATAATAAAACAAACCCTTCAGAGTCATACATTAATAATCCTAAGTATATTTATTAAGTGCCCAATCCTTAATTGATCATTCTAATTATTGTGTATCGGAGAGAGCAGTCTTCTCAATTGGCTTATAAATAATTTACCATTTAAATTACACTTACCTGGATAAAATTATTGTGGTCCGCGTACAAAATTAATCAAGAGACTTAGACGTGGAGACCAAAATGTAAATAAATTAGACTGATATTGTAAAGAACACGATATATTGCCTATCATATTATGTCATCAAATTTGAAAGATAGCCACAAGGCAGATTTAGTTTTATTAAAAATGACATAAAACCGTACAATTGCTTCTGATGTAAATTTAGGTGAAAAAATTGCAGCACATCTAGTAAAGAACGCTATGTCAGCAAAAAAGTAGTTGTAATTGATATTAAAAATATTATTAATAAAACAAAAAAAATGCGTGCAATCAGTGAAACCCAAATGCAAAAAAATGGCAATCGAGTTAGTGATGGCTGCAGCTAGAGATTTAGTTAATGATTCATCTATAAAAATTACTCATGTTATTCCAGTACCAAAAACTGGCGGAGTATTACCTTTGATCCCTATTTTTGCGGGATTATCAGCCGCAGGAGCCTTAGCAGGCGGTGCAGCTGGTACAGCTGAAACTATTAATAAAATCAAGATGGGTAAGAACCGTTTCGATGAATTGAAGAGGCACAATAAAAAATGGAAGCTCTTTGTATTGGAAATGGGTTACATCTTAAGCCACATAAAAATGGACTTGGCATATTTTTATCAAAATCAAAAAACTTCAGTATTGGCTACCCAATCAAGCTTTAACTAATATTGATATTTTGAAGTATGGAAATCATATGCCCTATTTTCGAGGTGTTTTTATGAGAGATCAGCTCCCTAAGCGACCTTTGAAAAAAGAATGCGGTGTTATTAATTTAGATAGTTCTAAAAATCCTGGTTCTCATTAGGTAGCCTATGCAAAGTACATGATCATATTGGATATTTTGTCAGTTACGGTAATCTTCAATCCAAAGAAGTTAATAAAATACTTTCAATATCCACTATAATTATGAAAACATACAACGTGATCACCCTTTTATCTGTGGACATCTGTGTTTAAACTTCTTAGAGAATTTTTAGTATAGCCAAGAAATAAAATTAAGAGTACCTTATGGAAATATTCAGTATTCAAGCATGTCTATAACAGTTACCATCTCTGGACATAAATCAGTATTGGATTCATACTTTCAACCGTTTCTAAATTTATCTGGTCAATATAAGTGCGGTTTAATATACTTCTCAGTATTAAATTCAATACCTAATGGGTATACTAATAATAATCCACATGTAACCAACTTATATTATACACGAATTTGTACCTTATACTGAGCCTGGCTAAAGATATATTGACACCACAAAACGTTATTTACTTTCGAGTGAATAAAAGTACAATTTCATCTATATTTATTAAGATTGTTGATGAATCAGGTTACTTCATTAATTTCGGAACATAATATATTCAACTACGTCTTCATTCGAAGAAAACATAATAATATTACATTATAAAAACGTGCCACTCAATACGAAACGTTATATTTCGTCAACAACTAAGGTGCAAAGACGTAAGAAAATCATTACGAAATTGACTAAAACGAATAAAGATTTTCTCAAAGCCTTAGGTTATAAGTATGAATATACTACATATTACTGAATTAGAGATTTACTACGATAACATGGCACGCTCCTCCAAATTACTATTTTAATGTGTGTAGTCACATCCTTACGAAAGACTTTGTATGTAGTAAGTATTCATCTTCAGTAGCAGGCCGACAGCGGCAGGGTGAAGAAACTGACAAACGTTAACATGAAAAAAAAAATACTCATCATCAGGGCTGGTCTCTAAAGTAAACGGTACAAAACTCAAGTTCTTTCTAAACGCATAGATGGCGTTAATATAAGATTTAATATTTTGTTACGAAGTGTCAAGATATGACGTGGTTCAATTTGAAGTTTTAAACTTCAACGTTGATGTTATCTTTCGTTTCCTTGAATACTGTGAATTTTATATCCATTTGACGTCCTGTATCTTCCTTAAACGTTTGAACCTCCCTGCTTATTCTTGGATCCCTATTCCTGCTAATTACGATCGACACTGCTTGTTTTACTGGACCTTGATTGCCGTTGCGAAATTGGATCATTGACGAAACTATTTATAAGCTGCAGGGGAAATCAGCAATAAAATTTTATTTTAGATGTGCGACTGAAGGTGTGATCTTGATTTCGGTCTATATAAGAAATGTATATAATACTAATAATGTCCTCCAGACCGAATTTATTGGCTTAAGTGACTGTACTATTTCCTAAAACGTGACAACAAGTAAATGTTATAATAATAGTTGCGTTATAGTAATTTTGGCGGTCATAAGTGTTACTTAGTGATTTATTTAAGTAAATATACTTGTATTTTATTTTGCTTTAATTTAATAATCAGTACTTTGTGTAAACTTTACAGTGTTCAATTAAATTACGCTTAATTATTTTGGTTTCTTGGTGAATTATGTTTTCTTTTTGTGTAAATTGGTTTCTCAATTATTTTCTTATTATTATATTATAATACGCTATTTCCAAAAAATGCAATGTAATTAAGCGTAATTTAGAAGGATTTAAGAATTATAAGAGCGCCATCTATTGGCTATCCTAATTATTAAACGAATATAATGCCATCTAAAGTAAACAGTACTTTTCAAAACTGATTCGGGAGTGGCGTATCTATTCTCAGTATATAGTGTCTTATCTATGGGCAGCGGTCTGAGACAGTCGAGTTGTTGATTCTACGTCGCTCAGTGACACGTAAGTACTGATCGCAAAACAAGTTAGTAGTCATGGAAAAGTCAAGAAAAAATTAATTAATTTATAATAATTAATTTTTTGTAATTTGTAATTGTATGTAATTTAATTCATAATTTTGTTTGATTGTGAAATAAGTTTACGAAATGTTTTGATTGATTTTTATGTCTATTAATGTAAAATCTTTTCTATATATTTTAGGCAAGAGAAGTGATAGCTACAGAATACCAACATATGAAGTATGAGGCTGAAAATGGAGTGGAGCGCTTGACAGACACCAGATGGAGAACTTCAAGAGCTGTGGGAGTTAGCTAAAAGACTATAACAAGAATTCTCAAAGAAAAAGCGAAATCTGATGCAACTGGCACACAAATGAGTTCATCACATAAAAACAAAAATCCTCACAAACGTTTAAAGCGTGACATCGAAGAATTTGACAAGGGGGTAATAAGGCGTACTGTCAGTAACTTTCATACAGAGTATAAACAATATCCAACATTAAAAGCTCTGAAAAGGGTGCTAACTGAAAAGATAATTTTTGATGGTTGTTTGGAGACATTACGGCGTATACTTCTTAATTTAGGATATGAGTGGAAAACGACTGCAGACAATCGTCAAGCGCTTGTTGAAAAACATGACGTGCAGTTGCTCCGCTATAGATATTTAAAACAATTGAAGGAATAAAGAGAAGAAGGCAGGTATATTGTTTATACTGACGAAAGCTACATTCATACCACATACGTACAAAATAAATCATGGGGTATTAAACAAGGAACTGTAGCAAAGAAAAAAATATTTGTAATGGTTACGCATCATAATTGTCCACACCGGTGGAAAAAATGGTTTTTCCCCAATGCTTCTTTAATTTATAAGACTAGTTCGAAGACAGGAGACTACCACGACAACATGAACCACGACAACTTCAAAAAGTGGTTCATAGCACAACTACTGCCAAACATACCAGAAAAGTCAGTAATTGTTATGGATAACGCCTCCTACCATAACACATATACTGAAAAAGTTCCCACCTCCAACAGCAACAAAGCAGCCATGAAAGATGTTATTATTATTGTTATTTTAAAAATAAGGATAATTCCAGAAATCACGATATTGGTAGCGAAGCAAAATAATATAATTGCGATATTTTAAGACTTCCTCCATATCATCCCGACTAAAATCCTAACGAAAAAAATTTGGGGAGTGTTAAAGAACTAAGTAGCCATCAAAAATGTAAACCAAAACTACACATCTATCATGAAATTACTTCATGACCATCTGGACCATAGCATTTATACTTTTTTTTAGTATTAATTATGATTACTTATTTTTGTAAAGAATTTTGATGTCATAGTAACTAAAAGTAAATATGTTATTTTTGTACAAATATATTAAAAAGGTTTTATTTTATTGAAATCGTTAAACATGGAAAATATTTGAGTAATTTAAATTTTAATATATGTAGACAATAAAAAAAATCATAGTTTTTGTGCAATCAGTACTCGTAATATCTCACTTGTTACCAGATTTGTTGGTCAACTTACCATAACTAGTTGATCGCGCAAGACAACGCACGTGTCATTTTCATAGAGTACTTCAGTGCAGCGCCATACTAATAATAAAGAGCGATTAATGAACGCCACTAGTCGAGTAACAAATCCTTGGATTTGCTAATTCGACTAGTTGTTTGACGGCCGGATCAGTACGCACATATGCGTGGTGGCGCGTTGTAAATACTTTCACAGATGCTTTCAAACGTTTTGAATTTTGGAGGGGCGGGTCATGTTATCGTACTAAATCTCTACCACACTTTGACATTTCGATCAACAGTTATGAAGTGCATTCGTACAATCCTTACAATAACAAATTTAGGGAAAATTATGAGATCAGGATTCCCATACACCAACAAGATATATATGTGCTACCATCAGCCAGTTCAAATTACCTCGAAGGCCAAGCAAAATGATTTGAGAAATCTGGAAATCCAATCAAGAAAGACGTTACGTTTACTAATAACTTTGTTATGCATTTATTTCAATATATTAGATATGAAATAAATGGCATTGAGATAGATCGTATAAAAAATCTGGAATAACGTCAACTATAAAATCATACGTTGCATTAAATGAAGCCGAAAATAAAGTTGCTGCCTTATGGGGCTGGAACTTAGATGGAGTTAAAAGCAACGGTCATTTTAGTGTTGTTATACCGTTAAATAAGATTTTAGGGTTTGCAGAGGATTATAATAAAATTGTGATAAACTGTAGACATGAACTTATATTGAATAGAAGCAATACAAACTTAAACAGCGTTATACTTACTGATGATATTATTATTATACATTTTCAAACTGATATAGAAAGAGTGTAATGGAGAGTACTGCACATCAAAGTATCAGATAGGGAACGATTGCAACTTTTGAAACATTTGGAAAGAAATAAACCTATCCTAACGGCATTTCGAAATTGGGATTTGTATGAATACCCTCTACTGCCTAAAACTACACAGCATTCTTGGTCAGTTAAGACTGCATCACAATTAGAAATGCCCAGATGTGTCATTTTTGGCTTGCAAACTAACAGAAAATGTAATAGATAGAAAGATAGTTCACTTTTCGACCATTGTAAAGTGGCAATTGTAACGCTCTTTTTGAATTTACGATGTTATCCATATGAACCATTAGGCTTAAAGTTTTAAAAGGATTATTACAGTATATTATACGAAATGTGTATGAAATTTCGTCAGTCTTATTACAACTGCGCAACTACCCCTTACTAGATTTAAAGGACTTTAAATTAAAGGCTTTACTCTTTTATCTTAGATTGTTCAAGACAAAATGACAGTCTGAAAACAGGTCCAGTTGATGTAAGGTTAGAATTATAAAGTTTAGCACCAAAGCCAGATAATACGGCAGCTTATTGTTTAATTATTAACGATCGACTTGTGCAATACAAACCTTTGAGCAACATAGTACGCAGGTTATCATGACTGCCATTGTAGACGTTCAAGGTTTTAAGACAGAAGCAAATGAATTTATAATAAAAGAAATCGCTATATTGTGAAACAGAAAACTACAAGTGTTTTTAATTAGGCTACCATTTCCATTTTACGACTTAGCAAAGCCAGAAAGACAGCAAGTTTGTTGAATTGAACGTAACAGGAAGATATACTGGGGTCAAGGATTTGTATCTTATTCAAACTATCAGAATTTGATTGTCTATGTCTTAAGAGACAAATGTATTTACATTAAAAGCTTAGAAAAAGTAAAATGGTTAAAGGATATTTTAAATAACAGTAATGTGTATAATTTAGAAGATAAATACTGTCCTAGTTTATCGTTATTGTATGACAAATATAAAAATTCTAATGAACTGCATAATTGTATTTATCATGATTCATGTGCTTTAAAAAAGTATTATGTTTAAATAAATGTTGTGTAGAGAATATTTTTCTAATTAAATTTATGTTTTTTTTTTAAATAAATGCGCTCCTAATTTATGGTCAACTGTAAGCAGTTGACAGTTAATATCTATAATTATAATGCCCACAAGAAATATGAAAGAGACAATCAATATTTCGAATTGTATCAGATCATTCCTAGATGATATTAGCGCCCGATAAAAATAATTAATGCCTTTGGAATCATTATGACTGATTCAATAAATATTGCGAACTCAATCGGATCATATCCAAATCATAGCAGTAAAGCTCGATAAAAATAATTGATTATATGATTATACCCTACACCTTACATATGGCAAGTTGGCGTTTGACTCTGGCTGACTTTTCTCAGGATCTGTGACAGCGTCGCAGCTGTTGGAGCTTGTTGTCTTGCATTACTTGCTTGACATGTTGAAATTCGGCGTTCAGGTGTTTCTTGTCACAGATCCCGTTGGCTCTCTGAAACAAAGATATCCTCAAGGCAGCTAACTGTTTAGGTTGGCAGCGAAATTCAACGTTTAAGTACCTACTATACAAATTTAGTGTAACAAAAATGCATTGTTTTCTATGCCTATAGTTTGATTTATCATAATATAAATAATAATTTTATACCATTAATTACACAAATGTCAATGTGAATAATAACATTATACGATAATTTATAATTAAATATGATCAACACCGTCCCAGCCCTCGGCACAATTACTTTACTCTTTGCACAAGTCTCACAGAACCCAAACTATCGCCAGTAATATATAAGTCGCGTAATATGCAAGCTATACTTTACAGAAAAAAGATGTACCTACGGGAATAGATGATATTTGCATTCCAAGCTGGAATGACAGTGGATTTTTTCATCTATGAGAACAACTTATTTCACAAAAAAGGTTAAAACATAATGATATAAATATTAACATCTCGTTGACTGATCGGATCGGATCTGATGGCAGGAGAAGACATGACGACAGTCACTTTTGTTAGTTCTCTCACGTCAATGCGTGTGAGAGAAAAGGATATAAATAATGATCACTCGCTGTCGTAATGTACCAAAATACAGAGATGACTTTTCATGATTTCTGTGGTTTCGTTGGCCTAACTATAGCATTAATATTCTCCTTGGTGGTATCAACCATAAATTATGTAATAATGTCTACAATATTTTTGGTCTAATCTGTCCAATTAAAAATAACGTACATATTTCATTTACATACATCACCAAGCTGGTCTCATTATTTGTCATTAATTTCAAAAGAGATTTTACACATTTCAATTGGTAAAATTTATTGAGCTGCTGATTCTTCATTTTAAATCTTATCTCGTTATTTTTGGCGCAGCTTGTTGTCGTCGGCAAAATGTGGTGCAATTCGCAGTGTCCAAGCTGGAAAACGCAGAAAGCTTTTTTCAATAGATGTTTTTTTTTTACTAAGTAGTAGGTACCTAGATCGTCACCTGCATTTTATCACCGCTATTATTTGTTAGTGAAACAATTTTTTGAGACCCATGGCTAGTGGCATTTAGAAAAATACTATGAAGATTATATATACCACCTCAGTACATTATACAAACGAATATAATATTATCTAAAGAAAAACTAGAAGTGGTGATGATTGTCATTACCTGAAAACCGAATATTATTTGAATTGATGTTTATCTGGGGTAAAATATGGTATTTAGTATTCAGAAAAATACTATGAAGATTATATATACCACCTCAGTACATTATACAAACGAATATAATATTTTCTAAAGAAAAACTAGAAGTGGTGATGATTGTCATTACCTGAAAACCGAATATTATTTGAATTGATGTTTATCTGGGGTAAAATATGGTGCCAAGATCTATCAAGTCAAAGAAAACTGAAACAACAGCCGACAGTCATGCGAAGAAAACTTACAAATGATTTTAAAATTGGCAAATTTCAGACTATAATCTTGTATTACACCACTATTTAATTGCTGGCATTCTAGACATAAATTAAAAATAATTGTGCCTTGCCGTTGGCGAGCCTCTGCAGCTCAAGTGAACTTTTTGTATATAATATTAAATAATTTTCACACTATAACGTTTATTTTCTTGTTGTAATTACAGTTTACATATATTAAATAAATATTACAGTGCAGACACCATAGAACAGAAAATACAATGGATGTAGCTTAAAGACAATTTTGTTCAAGAATTAGCGTCGTCTAACTTACACATTTAGGGAGGTGCCTCATTAGTGCGCTGCGTTCCGTCGTCGCAACGGATCAACGCATTGTACGCCACATCTGCGCTGGACGACGCACGACTTCGCAGCGCAAAAGGGCGACGCACGCACTGATTTCAGTCTTCATTCCACAATGGATCGGAACACAGTCCGTCGTCGCACCGGAGCTCCGACAGCGCAGCACCCTGCCCCCTGCTTTGTTTCTCATCCGTCGATCCGTTAAAACGTCGCGTGCGACGACGCAACGCATTAATGTGGCATGACATAAAAAATATATAGAAAACGAAGCAGCGTCGACACTGCGACGACGCAACGCAACGCAACGCACTAATGAGGCATCACCCTTACATGTTGCCTTAACTGTGATCCGAGAATCCGATGATTGGCGACCAACAAAAATTACGACAAGACGTAATGAGTATATTATTATTTACATGAAATTCAACCTTATTTTTTTGCACTACATTTCATATTGGCAAATTTCTTGTGTTATTTTCCACCAAGTACTGTTACTCGACGCTAGATGACATTAATCACAATTTACTACTTCTGAACTCTATAGCTATAAGAACGAAGGCGATATTAGAAAAAATACGGTTGACATGTCGCTACTCAAAAACCTAATTAATAATTATAATAATAATAATAATATAATAATAATATTCTACCACATACACACAACACCGTCTAGCCCAAACTAAGCAGAGCTTGTACTATGGGTACTAGACAATGGATAAACATACTTATATACTTTTTTTTTCGTAAATGCATACATATTATACATAGAAACACCCAGACCAAGACAAACATCCATGTTCATGCACACAAATGTTTGACTTGTGCGGGAATCGAACCCGCGACCTCAGGCGTGGCAGTCGGTTACACTAACCACTACGCCATCGAGGTCGTCAATTATACCGATAACTTGAATTTTTCAATTTCAGTTTTAGTGCGTTTCAAATACGAAGTCCCATTTGACAGATGATCGTTGAACAGCGATAGTGAAGGATCTTTTCAATCGACACATCACGACATCGATTACCGATTAACTTTCCAAACAAACTGTAATCCTGGGTTTAGAATCGAAACAAAAATGATAGAAACAGAAAACAAAAAAGGAGATCATCTAACTTTGACATATCGAAGGAATAGTCACAGTCACATATAAAGAGTGTAATTATTAAAAAAACTGGAATTCTCCTCGATTAATTTCTAGTAACACATACTTAATCCATACTTAGTATAAGGGTGAAATAGATGTAGTGTAACAGATTTTGATTTTCAAGACGACTACTCTTTAAAAACTATGGGATATTTAAACCATATTCCAATATCGCATCTTTAAATCCATTTTCTGATAAAGAAAATATACTTATTAAGGGTTTGCAGAATGGGATTTAAGGTACGTTGCAACATTTGTTTTTACTTCGAATTAGTTCGATTTTATCTAATTCATATTAATATTAATTAATAAAACATTAATTTCGGACATAATCCATATGAGTTAGTAACAATTTTCTTACAAACTATGTTAGTAAAAAGAAATAAATTAAGCATACATTACAGTTTTCCTGTAACGATGCCTACCCAGTGTACCTGTATAGGATATTGTCGCGTCACTAAGAATGAAAGTAAAAAAATACCCTAGTGCGTAAACATGATATTGTGGTAAAATGTTATTTTATTTTGATGTTAAAATTAATTAATAGGAATTATTAGTTGATTATGTTTGTGAAACAATTACATCGTGTTTTGTATAGATTCTAATTATTTTAAATAGTTTTTAGTACCATAAGTAACCATTGTATATTTTAGCAATTTATATGAAATGTCCAAAGTTACGTGCTATGTAGTGTCAAAAGGGACTTCGTATTTGAAACAGACTATAAAGTTGCAAGATAATTTGTTTTTATCATAGACTATAATAAATAACTTCTTCTTATTTATAATAGTCTATGATAAAAACAAAATATACAATGTTTTTTTCATAGACTATAATAAATAAGAAGAGGTTATTTATTATAGTACATGCCAGTGAAAATCCGTGCCAATACACCCACAAACTAAAACCTCACACGTATAAAACAGAGGCTGATCTCGGGCGTATGCATAAATACTGATATATACCTATGTAGTTTCACGTCTATATCCCCAAAAGTATAGGCAGATTGTAATATTGTTGTAAGTGTATTACAACCACATCTAGCTAGGTGTGGTTTTACGTTCCTCGTTAAAGAGCCCAAGCCTATTGGTGTTTATTGGGCCCAGTTCCTGACTCCGCTACTACTTTATTTCTTGGCAGAAATACCAAATAAATCTTTGTCCTTCTTGCGAGTTGAACCCAAAACCTCATGCTCAGCAGCCGCACATGTGACAGCCATCAAGGTTTTAAAGTTAAAGTTAATTGGTATTATCGAGATCTAGATAACTTATAATGTTCGTAGTTCGCACCGAAAAGAGACCTCACGATATTATATTGGTTTTAACAATTGAAGACATGAGTGGATGAAGGGGATAAGAATGATACAATTTGAAAATGTTGAGAAAATGAGCACCAAAGTTTTATTACTTATTTTTGAATTAAACCGTTTTTCTTGAAGTTTATTTACTAATTGTTTATATTAGATTATAGTCATTATATATATCTACTAATACAGAGAATTAAATAAAATAAAAGTGTAGTATTACGTATTTATTGAAAGAAAAGTGTACATAACTCCTTCATTCAGCAACTAGTTATAAAGAAGTTACATAATGTAAATAAAGGAAGAATGAGTCAACTACATAACTAATATAATAAAATGTTAATTATTAATCTTGACCTACAATATTTTGATAATAGTAACGATATTCCGGTTTCACAAATTTAATCTGTTCTTTAAATTCTAGCTTTTATTCTTCAGAAATTGTACCATATTTGTCCCGAACACATTCAACTTCGACGTCTTCTACATGACTTCTTTTTTTTAATATGTCCACTTTCCTAAATGTCGTCATTTCATCGTAACTTTCTTTGTATAAATACGAACCGAATTCTTCTACCCTTACCTATCCATTTAATACCGTCCCTAAAGTTAACCCTTTGCTTGCTTTCGTCTTTTTTTCTGTTTATCAAATTGAGTTGATTTGACAAGTCGTTGATCTTACGAAAATGATCCGTCATATCGATAACAACCGAGATGCTTTGCATATAATCTCTCGATATTGCTCAGGCGCATATATTGCCTCACGCTTGCGCATCATCTTTTCAATGCGGCCAAAATCTTTATCAGAGTATAAATAGGAATGACCGACTTTGGGAAATTTGTGACCAATGATTTTAAAATAGTCTTTCATAATCATGTATTGGTAGAGTACTATAATATTAAAGTTTTTATTCTGTCCAGCGCAGAAGTCCGACCATATGAGTAAATGATGTTTATTGCGACACGATTAGTCCACTTCAACAAATCTTAGCTGCGAGCTAGCAACTTCAACACTACCTCTGTCGGCTATGTCTTCTGTCCACATGCAGCAGACCGCTTTTTCTTTGGTTTGGTCGACTACATGGATGCCCAAATTATAAAACCAAATTTTGGCGCAAATAGAATGCCTTAGAAGTCGGTATTTTAGGAATTTTCGGTATTTTACTGTTAAGTATAGCAATCCAATATCTTTCTTGGGCTTCTTCTTATCAGTGGCCATGGCTTCAATCGCGGCATGGTAATTCGACACATGCTCTTCATTTGAATTTCTAGCATCACAAGTTGCACATGTATTGCTCTTTGGGTGTCCGAAAGAGAAATTAAATTCGTTGATGAAAATTTTGTTATATATACTTTTAACTTTATATTTTTCCGGTAGATTCTGCTCCTCACACATCGTTAAATAAAGCTCGTGCATTTTGATAACATTTAAAAGCGGTGACAAATAATGTTTGTATATATTTTTGCTACGTGAGTAATGAGACTGTTCAGCTGAGAAGTTCGATATATGAAGTTTTATTCGTTGTATAACCTCTTCATCCGTTTTATGGGAGCGATTATTGTGTTTCCTCTTTTATCTGGAAGTGGAGCAGTAGCACCCAGTCTTGATTTTTAAATTATAATATCCACCTTCTTTTGCAATAATTGCTATAGACCACACATTCCCAATTTGCAAACCTCTGTTGTTAGGTTTTTATGTTTAATAAAGTATTTGTATTTTTTTTGGCGTTAGTAGGTCGTCGCATTTCAGGTTTACTTACTATGGAACTGAATAGCAAAGCGTTTTTACTATTTACATCTAAGCTATAAAAATCTTGACGCGACGCGAAATGAATGAAAGAGACAAGTATATCACGTAACACCTTCATCCAGAACAGCGCAACGCGCCCGCGCGTTTGCTTGCACTTAACTCCTTCATCCGCGTAAGAAAGACACAGATTTAGATAATTTTGAATGAATGAATATACTAAGTGCCCATGTCACTTTCATTCGGTGTGTTTATTATTTTATGTTGGTACATAACATATTGATCACTTGCTATTTCTAAAAGTAAGCTTAAACAGCGTTTTTTAAGGTCTAATATGGTTTGTAGACACAATACCTTCATTCAATGCATAAAAATACTTTTTATAAAAATGTTACTTAACTCCTTTATCCACTCATGTCTTCAATTGTTGTTTGTAAAAATCAATTGCCTATCTATATTTCTATTAAAATTAAACAAAATGTACCCGTCTACATGAGGTGTATTGTAAACTAACTAATTCATGGAATAAGTTACGAATGCCTAAGCCATTTCTTCAAATAAGCTCGGTGTAACATTGATGTAATTATTATTTCAGTAGTTCACAAAAGTTCAAATCAAGACAAATAAAACTGAACTCAATTGCATACATCATAATGTCTTGAACCATAGATAAACGACAGGACTTACTACTACTACTACTTGGACTACCAAAAGCTGCCCGCTTACACTACCTTGCTCGAGATCTAGCTAAGTCGAAATGCTACAAATTTTGCTGGACTTCTTTCGGAAGAATTCATCTTAATAAGGATGAAACTTCGCCTACAATGATCATCAAGAGCGAATCTCAAATTAATAGCTTAATGCAGCTCAAATGACTATGTATCTTTATATTCCAGTTATTATTACGACTATACACTGCAATACTTTTAAACTTACTCGGAATATGTTGCATATACTTAAAAATTGTACTTAATATGTTAAACTTTATTACTAATTATTTTAGGAAGGCTATTATGCCATTATATGCACTTGAACTGAAGTATGGCACAACAAGCTCTATTACTTTACTTTTTAAAACTAAGTCTAGGGTAGTAATCTCTGCATGCTTTTTCTATATAATTATTTATGTTAAGTCATGTCCTGTTTGTATACAAATAGAATTACAATATGATAAAACTGTTATGTACCAATTACACACATACACACATGTATACATACACAGAAACTTACACAAACCTGCCCTGTTTATCGTTTTATGCACTTCAGCCCACATTATTATGAGCCGCGTACGTATTTATAACAAATACCTCTTCTTTCTTGTAGATGTAAGATATAAATTGACAGTAGCGCCTGCCAGACTTTTACACCTCAACAGATATGAATAATACCCTACAAACGATTAACCAAATAGATAATACAGTAGTTGCTCAAGCTTTCGAATATTCAGCGGAGGAATTTACAAATAAAATAAGATGTAATAAAACCGACTTTTGTATTATATCTCAAAATATAAGAAGCATATACTCAAATTTTGATGACTTACAAGTAAGCCTAGCGTCTCTTAAAACTAATATAGACGTAATTATCCTCAGCGAATGTAGATTGAACACAAATAAGCCAATACCTCAATTAGATAATTACTCATCACATCAATCTACTAATCACTTAAACAGAGCTGACGTAATTATAGCATATGTCCAAAACATACATAACGCCACTGTTCAAGAAGTTATTTTAACCCACGCCTCTTGTTTACAAATCAACATATCAAACGACCTCGTAATTCTTGGCATTTATAGATCTCCATGAATACCAAACTCTGATGATTTTACTAACTCTCTTAGTTTACACCTTAACTCAATAACATCAAAAAAATCCGTTATAAACACAGGTGACATAAATATAAATCTTGTATGTAAGAAGAACCCTCTCAGGAAAGAACAAACAGACTCAACTACTTAACCATGTTAGCAATGCATGGAGTACTCCCTGGCCATTGTTTACCCACCAGAGGCAAAAGTTGTCTTGATCATTTTAACATAAGATTAAAACAAACATATAAAAAAGCAACTGTAGCTATTATAAGTTCTACTATCACTGACCATCTTATGATTTACCTAAAAATAACTAAAAATACCAGTTTTACTCCTAAATTACCAAAAACTAAAAGAACTTTAGACCTAGATCTGTCACTAAATTATCTTAAAAATAGTAACTTAAACGATTTATACTTTGAAACAAATCCCAACACGCTTACATATAATCTAATTTACACACTTCAGAACTGTTTAACTGCTGCAGCATCTATTATAACGATTCCTTGTCGCTGTAGACTGATTAAACCATGGATGACTAGTGGTTTACTACGCTGCATCTTAAATCGTAACAACATACAAAAAAGACTAAAACAAGATCCGTTCAACAACATTTTAAAAATTACTTTTAGAAGGTACCGCAATTACTGTAATAGCATTATTAAGAAGCAAAAACGTAGATATGACAGTGAACAGCTATCCAAAACAAAAAAGAACCCCAAGAAACTGTGGTACACAATATACAATATTACTCAACGAAAACCTACTAATTCAACTAACTCGGAATTGCTAGACATTGCAGAGACTTCTCAAGAGTCGGTTGACATTGTAAATAATTACTTTGCAAATATAGGCCAACTTCTTGCAAATAATATAACATCCAATCAACACCGAATACAGAACAATGGCACTAGAGAAAAAATTAATAGCCCAGTTTTCTCTTTGGTGCTCCTAAATACAGATACAAACGAAGTCAGCACAGTAATAATGTCCTTGAAAAGTGACGGCGCTGCAGGATGGGATAAAATACCAGCGAGCTTTTTAAAAGCCTCCCATGATCTAGTTGCCCCAATAATCTCATACCTGACAAACCTGTGCTTCGAACAAGGCGTTTTTCCTTCTGCTCTAAAACAAGCACTCGTAACCCCTGTGTACAAGAGTGCAGACAGAACCAATCCATCAAACTATAGGCCAATATCGGTACTGCCATCAATTTCGAAAGTAGTCGAAAAACTTATAAACGCACGATTAATAAAATATTTAACAACACAAAATATACTATCACCATCGCAGTTTGGCTTCAGGCAAGGTCTGTCCACAGAGGATGCAGTCCTAGCACTTGCTTCCACTGTAACTGAAAAAGTTGACAGTGGAAGCAGGTGTCTGGCTGTCTTCCTCGACCTGAACAAAGCCTTTGATACTGTTTCTGTCTCGATTCTCTTACACAGACTTGAAGACATAGGTATACGAGGTTCACCTTTGGAGTTATTTAAAGGGTATCTTAGCGACAGAAAACAACAAGTCAAAATAGGGGACTTAATTAGCTCAGAGGAAACAGTGTCGTACGGAGTCGGACAAGGTACCGTACTCGGTCCGACACTGATTCTTTTGTACATAAACAGCCTTTGCAACATGAAATTGAATGGTGGACACGTATTCTCGTATGCAGATGATACGGCTATTGTTTTTGCTGCGAAATCCTGGAATGAAGTATTTCGAATGGCTGAACTGGGCCTGGCAAAGATTGCGATGTGGCTAGACCGAAACCTTCTTACCTTAAACACATCCATATCGTATTACATTTGTTTCACGAAATATAACATTACTAGACCTCCTCCAGAACTGAAAATAAAAATTCATAAATGCAATAATTCTTTTGACTCTGCCTGTTCATGTGAAGTTATCTCGGAAGTCCAACACACAAAATACCTCGGAGTAATACTTGATCATCGTTTATCGTGGCATATGCACACAGAGCTGATGATGAATAGATTAAGAAAATTAATTTGGATTTTTAAACTCTACGCCATGTAACCACTTCAGATCTCTTGAAACAAATTTACATTTCATTAGTTCAGTCAGTGTTAACATATTGTGTAACAGTTTGGGGTGGTGCTACAAAAACTAAATTCTTAGATTTAGAAAGGGCTCAGAGAGGTATGCTAAATCTTATGTTTTTTAAGCCTTTTAGGTTTCCTACTGATAATCTATACCTGACCGCAGATCTCTTGTCAGTAAGAAAATTATACATACTGCAACTTATTTTAAGAAAGCATAAATCTCTGCCCTATAATTCATCAAGACCGAATGTTAGAAGGAACTACGTAGTAGTTCCCCCAGTCGTAGTCAAATCGACATTTGCGTCACGTCAATACCCACGGCAGTCTTCACATCTATATAACCTGATAAACAAGTACTTAAAAAAATACCCCATGACATACGCAGAATGTAATACAACATTAACACTTTGGCTAAAAAAACTGAGCTACGAGCAAAGTGAAAGTGTGGTACAGTAGGCCTAATACACTCACCCATAAACACACACACACACACACACACACATCGTACACGCATCTGCTACAGTGTATTTAATTTATTTCCTTTTTTATTTTAATTGCTTTTCTTTTATAAATGTTAAAGCTCTAATTTGTTAATTATATAAGTACCCGTCATCGGTTCTTCTGAGGAGCGGAGCCAACTATCACAAGCATATTGTTTGCTTAACAGGTGACTCCAATTACCTAAATTATAAAATTGTACTTTTTGTTACTGAAAATAAACATTTTTATTTATTTATTTATTATTTAATATAATATCGTGAGGTCTGTTCTCGGTGCGAACTACGAACATTATAAGTTATCTAGATCTCGATAATACCAATTAACTTTAACTTTAAAACCTTGATGGCTGTCACATGTTCGGCTGCTGAGCATGAGGTTTTGGGTTCAACTCGCAAGAAGGACAAAGATTTATTTGGTATTTCTGCCAAGAAATAAAGTAGTAGCGGAGTCAGGAACTGGGCCCAATAAACACCAATAGGCTTGGGCTCTTTAACGTGGAACGTAAAACCACACCTAGCTAGATGTGGTTGTAATACACTTACAACAATATTACAATATGCCTATACTTTTGGGGATATAGACGTGAAACTACATAGGTATATATCAGTATTTATGCATACGCCTGAGATCAGCCTCTGTTTTATACGTGTGAGGTTTTAATTTGTGGGTGTATTGGCACGGATTTTCACTGGCATGTACTATAATAAATAACCTCTTCTTATTTATTATAGTCTATGAAAAAAACATTGTATATTTTGTTTTTATCATAGACTATTATAAATAATAAGAAGTTATTTATTATAGTCTATGATAAAAACAAATTATCTTGCAATTTTATAGTCTGTTTCAAATACGAAGTCCCTTTTGACACTACATAGCACGTAACTTTGGACATTTCATATAAATTGCTAAAATAAACAATGGTTACTTATGGTACTAAAAACTATTTAAAATAATTAGAATCTATACAAAACACGATGTAATTGTTTCACAAACATAATCAACTGATAATTTCTATTAATTAATTTTAACATCAAAATAAAATAACGTTTTACCACAATATCATGTTTACGCACTAGGGTTTTTTTTTTCTTTCATTCTTAGTGACGCGACAATATCCTATACAGGCACACTGGGTAGGCATCGTTACAGGAAAACTGTAATGTATGCTTAATTTATTTCTTTTTACTAACATAGTTTGTAACAAAATTGTTACTAACTCATATGGATTATGTCCGAAATTAATGTTTTATTAATTAATATTAATATGAATTGGATAAAATCGAACTAATTCAAAGTAAAAACATTTGGGCGAGAAACACTTTTCTAAATTTATATTTGGTATTAATTATTATTATGTTGCAACGTACCTTAAATTCCACTCTGCAAACCCTTAATAAGTATATTTTCTTTATCAGAAAATGGATTTAAAGATGCGATGTTGGACATATGGTTTAAATATCCCATAGTTTTTAAAGAGTAGTCGTCTTGAAAATCAAAATCTGTTATACTACATTTATTTCACCCTTATACTAAGTATGGATTAAGTATGTGTTACTAGAAATTATTCGAGGAGAATTCCAGTTTTTTTAATAATTACACTCTTTAATATGTGACTGTGACTATTCCTTCGATATGTCAAAGTTAGATGATCTCCTTTTTTGTTTTCTGTTTCTATCATTTTTGTTTCGATTCTAAACCCAGGATTACAGTTTGTTTGGAAAGTTAATCGGTAATCGATTACGGGATGTGACGATTGAAAAGGTCTCTTCATTATCGCTGTTTAACGATCATCTGTCAAATGGGACTTCGTATCTGAAACGCACTATAATTGAAATTAAAAATTCAAGTTATCGGTATAATTAGATTTTTGAGTAGCAATACGTCAACCGTATTTTTTCTAATACCGCCCTAGTTCTTATAGCTATAGAGTTCAGAAGTAGTAAATTATGATTAATGTCATCTAGCGTGGAGTAACAGTACTTGGTGGAAAATAACACAAGAAATTTGCCAATATGAAATGTAGTGCAAAAAAATAAGGTTGAATTTCATGTAAATAATAATATACTTATTACGTCTTGTCGTAATTTTTGTTGGTCGCCAATCATCGGATTCTCGGATCACAGTTAAGGCAACATGTAAGGGTGATGCCTCATTAGTGCGTTGCGTTGCGTTGCGTCGTCGCACTGTCGACGCTGCTTCGTTTTCTATATATTTTTTGTGTCATGCCACATTAATGCGTTGCGTCGTCGCCCGCGACGTTTTAACAGATCGACGGACGAGAAACGAAGCAGGGGGCAGGGTGCTGCGCTGTCGGAGCTCCGGTGCGACGACGGACTGTGTTCCGATCTATTGTGGAATGAAGACTGAAATCAGTGCGTGCGTCGCCCTTTTGCGCTGCGAAGTCGTGCGTCGTCCAGCGCAGATGTGGCGTACAATGCGTTGATCCGTTGCGACGACGGAACGCAGCGCACTAATGAGGCACCTCCCTAAATGTGTAAGTTTGACGACGCTAATTCTTGAACAAAATTGTCTTTAAGCTAAATCCATTGTAATTTCTGTTCCATAGTTTCTGCCATGTAATATTTATTTAATATAATATGTAAACTGTAATTACAAGAAAATAAACGTTATAGTGTGAAAATTATTTAATATTATATACAAATAGTTCACTTGAGCTGCAGAGGCTCGCCAACGGCAAGGCACAATTATTTTTAATTATGTCTAGAATGCCAGCAATTAAATAGTGGTGTAATACAAGATTATAGTCTGAAATTTGCCAATTTTAAAATCATTTGTAAGTTTTCTTCGCATGACTGTTGGCTGTTGTTTCAGTTTTCCTTGTCTTGATAGAACTTGCCACCATATTTTACCCCAGATAAACATCAATTCAATTAATATTCGGTTTTCAGGTAATGACAATCATCACCACTTCTAGTTTTTCTTTAGAAAATATTATATTCGTTTGTATAATGTACTGAGGTGGTATATATAATTTTCATAGTATTTTTCTGAATACTAAATACCATATTTTACCCCAGATAAACATCAATTCAAATAATATTCAGTTTTCAGGTAATGACAATCATCACCATTTCTAGTTTTTCTTTAGAAAATATTATATTCGTTTGTATAATGTACTGAGGTGGTATATATAATCTTCACAGTATTTTTCTGAATGCCACTAGCCACGGGTCTCAAAAAATTGTTTTACTAACAAATAATAGCGGTGATAAAATGCAGGTGACGATCTAGGTACCTACTACTTAGTAAAAAAAAAACATCTATTGAAAAAAGCTTTCTGCGTTTTCCAGCTTGGACACTGCGAATTGCACCACATTTTGCCGACGGCAACAAGCTGCGCCAAAAATAACGAGATAAGATTTAAAATGAAGAATCAGCAGCTCAATAAATTTTACCAACTGAAATGTGTAAAATCTCTTTTGAAATTAATAATAAATAATGAGACGAGCTTGGTGATGTAAGTATGTAAATGAAATATGTTCGTTATTTTTAATTGGACAGATTACACCAAAAATATTGTAGTAGACATTATTACATAATTTATGGTTGATACCACCAAGGAGAATATTAATGCTATAGTTAGGCCAACGAAACCACAGAAATCATGAAAAATCATCTCTGTTTTATGGTACATTACGACAGCGAGTGATCATTATTTATATCCTTTTCTCTCACACGCATTGACGTGAGAGAACTAACAAAAGTGACTGTCGTCATGTCTTCTCCTGCCATCGGATCCGATCCGATCAGTCCACGAGATGTTAATATTTATATCATTATGTTTTAACCTTTTTTGTGAAATAAGTTGTTCTCATAGATGAAAAAATCCACTGTCATTCCAGCTTGGAATGCAAATATCATCTATTCCCGTAGGTACATCTTTTTTCTGTAAAGTATAGCTTGCATATTACGCGACTTATATATTACTGGCGATAGTTTGGGTTCTGTGAGACTTGTGCAAAGAGTAAAGTAATTGTGCCGAGGGCTGGGACGGTGTTGATCATAATTGATTATAAATTATCGTATAATATTATTATTCTCATTGACATTTGTATAATTAACCCATTAACCGCCAAAATAAAAATAATAGTAATATTAATTTTATTGCTGTTTACAAACGAAATAAGCATGAATAAAACAAAAATAATAATAAAAGTAAGGCTCCCTAAGGGGGAGGTGTACTTAATTGGGTACGGCGGCGTATGACAGGTGAAATTTTTCAAAACATTCTTTTCTACATACAATGTTTTGAGACACATTTTATATTGCCAGCGCACTCTTGTGTGACATAAAACGCATCTTAACGGGTTTTGAAGCTTCTGAGGATAGTGTCCTACTCCATCTTGAGGCAAGCCTGGGATCAATGAAGACGAAGGTCGAGACTTAGTTTGATTTTTTTGGCGTAAGTAGTACCTTGCAATGGAGCGGCAAAACATTAGTTGATCCATGCTATAACTGTAACTCATTACATGTAAACGCCGAGGGTTCGAAATAGCAAAAAAAAAATAGGTAAATAAAACCCACCACCACTTTTTACCGTATATTGCAATCCTATAAAGCGAAACCGACTGATCTAATTTGTCCACTCCGGCCATATTTTTATTGTAAGTCTGAAATAGTTTTGGGATATTGACATCAGTCTTTTCACGTTGTACAGGAGACCACCGTTTCACAATACCCAACGGTTCAATAGTGTCATAATTAGTTGCCATTGTACAAACATTGTGCAAATCATTCGCATAATCTGTTATGCTGCGTGGAGATTCTCCTAAGTTGCAGGCAAAATGGGATGGACCCTATCGCATAGTCACTAAGATGAATGACGTCACCTACCGGATCCAGAAAGGACCACGAGGTACACCAAAGATCGTTCATGTGGATCGATTGGCACGCTACTACGGATCCAACAATGTTCGGGACGAACATATCTAAGAGGGGGGCAGTGTTACGCACAGTGACATCTCTCGGCATTGTGGGAAAGATTTGGCAGTTCCATCTAATACTTTGTTACACCGCCATCTATTGACATCTTATGGAACTACATACGTAGTGTTAGTACGCGAAGGGTATAGAGAACGCTGGCACTTTCTCGAACCATCGTACTGTTTACATACCGGGTATAGCGTTACTGGAAAACTCTAGAAACGCTTTACCCGCGTATAAATATAGCGCACGCGCACCGCCAAGTCAGTTTACAATCTTAAGCGATCAAGTGTTCATCGAAGCGAACGGAAGCGGAAATACTACGGAGTTTAAAGCTAGTTACAGTGGAAAAGTGAAGTATAGTGTTTGTTGTGTTTAAATTTAATTGTGTGTTTGAATAAAACGTGTTTTAGTCGGTAATATTGTTTACATTCTTATCCGTCGAGCCCAGCACGTAACAATACCTTAACCCCTAATATTTGTGCAGGGACACACCAAGTTAATGTTGGACTCTCTCGTCAAGTCCTGTCGTTTATCTATGGTTCAAGACATTATGATGTATGCAATTGAGTTCAATTTTATTTGTCTTGATTTGAACTCTTGTGAACTACTGAAATAATAATTACATCAATGTTACACCGAGCTTATTTGAAGAAATGGCTTAGGCATTCTTAACTTATTCCATGAATCAGTGAGTTTACAACACACGTCATGTAGACGGGTACATTTTGTTTAATTTTAATAGAAATATAGATATGCCTATCTTTATTTCTATTAAAATTAAACAAAATGTTTTTACAAAATTGATTTTTACAAACCACATATTTTAAAACCATTATAATATCGTGAGGTCTCTTTTCGGTGCGAACTACGAACATTATAAGTTACCTAGACCTCGATAATACCAATTAACTTTAAAACCTTGATGGCTGTCACATGTGCAGCTGCTGAGCATGAGGTTTAGGGTTCAATTCGCAAGAAGGACAAAGATTTATTTGGTATTTCTGCCAAGAAATAAAGTAGTAGCGGAGTCAGGAACTGGGCCCAATAAACACCAATAAGCTTGGGCTCTGTAACGAGGAACGTAAAACCACACCTAGCTAGATGTGATTGTTATACACTTACAACAATATTACAATCTGCCTTTACTTTTGGAGATATAGACGTGAAACTACATAGGTATATATCAGTATTTATGCATACGCCTGAGATCAGTCTCTGTTTTATACGTGTGAGGTTTTAATTTGTTGGTGTATTGGCACGGATTTTCACTGGCATGTACTATAATAAATAACCTCTTCTTATTTATTATAGTCTATGAAAAAATCATTGTATATTTTGTTTTTATCATAGACTATTATAAATAATAAGAAGTTATTTATCATAGTCTATGATAAAAACAAATTATCTTGCAACTTTATAGTCTGTTTCAAATACGAAGTCCCTTTTGACACTACATAGCACGTAACTTTGGACATTTCATATAAATTGCTAAAATATACAATGGTTACTTATGGTACTAAAAACTATTTAAAATAATTAGTATCTATACAAAACACGATGTAATTGTTTCACAAACATAATCAACTGATAATATCTATTAATTAATTTTAACATCAAAATAAAATAACATTTTACCACAATATCATGTTTACGCACTAGGGTACTTTTTTACTTTCATTCTTAGTGACGCGACAATATCCTATACAGGTACACTGGGTAGGCATCGTTACAGGAAAACTGTAATGTATGCTTAATTTATATCTTTTTACTAACATAGTTTGTAACAAAATTGTTACTAACTCATATGGATTATGTCCGAAATTAATGTTTTATTAATTAATATTAATATGAATTAGATAAAATCGAACTAATTCGAAGTAAAAACAAATGTTGCAACGTACCTTAAATCCCATTCTGCAAACCCTTAATAAGTATATTTTCTTTATCAGAAAATGAATTTAAAGATGCGATATTGGACATATGGTTTAAATATCCCATAGTTTTTAAAGAGTAGTCGTCTTGAAAATCAAAATCTGTTATACTACATTTATTTCACCCTTATACTAAGTATGGATTAAGTATGTGTTACTAGAAATTAATCGAGGAGAATTCCAGTTTTTTTAATAATTACACTCTTTATATGTGACTGTGACTATTCCTTCGATATGTCAAAGTTAGATGATCTCCTTTTTTGTTTTCTGTTTCTATCATTTTTGTTTCGATTCTAAACCCAGGATTACAGTTTGTTTGGAAAGTTAATCGGTAATCGATGTCGTGATGTGTCGATTGAAAAGATCTCTTCACTATCGCTGTTCAACGATCATCTGTCAAATGGGCCTTCGTATTTGAAACGCACTATAATTGAAATTAAAAATTCAAGTTATCAGTATAATTAGGTTTTTGAGTAGCAATACGTCAACTGTATTTTTTTCTAATACCGCCCTTGTTCTTATAGCTATAGAGTTCAGAAGTAGTAAATTATGATTAATGTCATCTAGCGTCGAGTTAACAGTACTTGGTGGAAAATAACACAAGTAATTTGCCAATATGAAATGTAGTGCAAAAAAATAAGGTTGAATTTCATGTAAATAATAATATACTCATTACGTCTTGTCGTAATTTTTGTTGGTCGCCAATCATGGGATTCTCGGATCACAGTTAAGGCAACATATAAGGGTGATGCCTCATTAGTGCGTTGCGTTGCGTTGCGTCGTCGCAGTGTCGACACTGCTTCGTTTTCTATATATTTTTTGTGTCATGCCACATTAATGCGTTGCGTCGTCGCACGCGACGTTTTAACGGATCGACGGATGAGAAACAAAGCAGGGGGCAGGGTGCTGCGCTGTCGGAGCTCCGGTGCGACGACGGACTGTGTTCCGATCCATTGTGGAATGAAGACTGAAATCAGTGCGTGCGTCGCCCTTTTGCGCTGCGAAGTCGTGCGTCGTCCAGCGCAGATGTGGCGTACAATGCGTTGATCCGTTGCGACGACGGAACGCAGCGCACTAATAAGGCACTTCCCTAAATAATAATAATAATAATAATATTCTACCACATACACACAACATCATCTAGCCCAAACTAAGCAGAGCTTGTACTATGGGTACTAGACAATGGATAAACATACATATATACTTTTTTTTTTTTTTTGTAAATACATACATATTAAACATAGAAACACCCAGACCAAGACAAACATCCATGTTCATGCACACAAATGTTTGACTTGTGCGGGAATCGAACCCGCGACCTCAGGCGTGGCAGTCGGTTACACTAACCACTACGCCATCGAGGCCGACGAAATGTGTAAGTTTGCAAGCTACATCCATTGTATTTTCTGTTCCATGGTTTCTGCCATGTAATATTTATTTAATATATGTAAATTGTAAATAACAACAAGAAAATAAACGTTATAGTGTGAAAATTATTTAATATTATATACAAAAAGTTCACTTGAGCTGCAGAGGCTCACCAACGGCAAGGCACAATTATTTTTAATTATGTCTAGAATGCCAGCAATTAAATAGTGGTGTTATACAAGATTATAGTCTGAAATTTGACAATTTTAAAATCATTTGTAAGTTTTTTTCGCATGACTGTTGGCTGTTGTTTCAGTTTTTTTTGACTTGATAGATCTTGCCACCATATTTTACCCCAGATAAACATCAATTCAAATAATATTCGGTTTTCAGGTAATGACAATCATCACCACTTCTAGTTTTTCTTTAGATAATATTATATTCGTTTTTATAATGTACTGAGGTGGTATATATAATCTTCATAGTATTTTTCTGAATGCCACTAGCCATGGGTCTTAAAAAATTGTTTCACTAACACATAATAGCGGTCATAAAATGCAGGTGACGATCTAGGTACCTACCACTTACCAAAAATAAAAGTCTATTGAGAAAAACTTTCTGCGTTTACCAGTTTGGACACTGCGAATTGCTTCTCATTTTGCCGACGCCAACAAGCTGCGCCAAAAATAACGAAATAAGATTTAAAATGAAGAATCAGCAGCTCAATAAATTTTACCAACTGAAATGTGTAAAATCTCTTTTGAAATTAATGACAAATAATGAGACCAGCTTGGTGATGTATGTATGTAAATGAAATATGTACGTTATTTTTAATTGGACAGATTAGACCAAAAATATTGTAGTAGACATTATTACATAATTTATGGTTGATACCACCAAGGAGAATATTAATGCTATAGTTAGGCCAACGAAACCACAGAAATCATGAAAAATCATCTCTGTATTATGGTACATTACGACAGGGAGTGATCATTATTTATATCCTTTTCTCTCACACGCATTGACGTGAGAGAACTAACAAAAGTGACTGTCGTCATGTCTTCTCCTGCCATCGGATCCGATCCGATCAGTCCACGAGATGTTAATATTTATATCATTACGTTTTAACCTTTTTGTGAAATAAGTTGTTCTCATAGATGAAAAAATCCACTGTCATTCCAGCTTGGAATGCAAATATCATCTATTCCCGTAGGTACATCTTTTTTCTGTAAAGTATAGCTTGCATATTACGCGACTTATATATTACTGGCGATAGTTTGGGTTCTGTGAGACTTGTGCAAAGAGTAAAGTAATTGTGCCGAGGGCTGGGACGGTGTTGATCATAATTGATTATAAATTATCGTATAATATTATTATTCTCATTGACATTTGTATAATTAACCCATTAACCGCCAAAATAAAAATAATAGTAATATTAATTTTATTGCTGTTTACAAACGAAATAAGCATGAAAAAAACAAAAATAATAATAAAAGTAAAGCTCCCTAAGGGGGAGGTGTACTTAATTGGGTACGGCGGCGTATTACAGGTGAAATTTTTCAAAACATTCTTTTCTACATACAATGTTTTGAGACACATTTTATATTGCCAGCGCACTCTTGTGTGACATAAAACGCATCTTAACAGGTTTTGAAGCTTCTGAGGATAGTGTCCTACTCCATCTTGAGGCATGCCTGGGATCAATGAAGACGAAGGTCGAGACTTAGTTTGATTTTTTTGGCGTAAGTAGTACCTTGCAATGGAGCGGCAAAACATTAGTTGATCCATGCTATAACTGTAACTCATTACATGTAAACGCCGAGGGTTCGAAATAGCAAAAAAAAAATAGGTAAATAAAACCCACCACCACTTTTTACCGTATATTGCAATCCTATAAAGCGAAACCGACTGATCTAATTTGTCCACTCCGGCCATATTTTTATTGTAAGTCTGAAATAGTTTTGGGATATTGACATCAGTCTTTTCACGTTGTACAGGAGACCACCGTTTCACAATACCCAACGGTTCAATAGTGTCATAATTAGTTGCCATTGTACAAACATTGTGCAAATCATTCGCATAATCTGTTATGCTGCGTGGAGATTCTCCTAAGTTGCAGGCAAAATGGGATGGACCCTATCGCATAGTCACTAAGATGAATGACGTCACCTACCGGATCCAGAAAGGACCACGAGGTACACCAAAGATCGTTCATGTGGATCGATTGGCACGGTACTATGGATCCAACAATGTTCGGGACGAACATGTCTAAGAGGAGGGCAGTGTTACGCCCAGTGACATCTCTCGGCATTGTGGGAAAGATTTGGTAGTTCTGTCTAATAATTTGTTACACCGCCATCTATTGACATCTTACGGAACTACATACGTAGTGTGAGTAAGCGAAGGGTATAGAGAACGCTGGCATTTTCTCGAACCATCGTATTGTTTACATACCGGGTATAGCGTTACTAGAAAACTCTAGAAACGCTTTACCCGCGTATAAATATAGCGCACGCGCACCGCCAAGTCAGTTTACAATCGTAAGCGATCAAGTGTTCATCGAAGCGAACGGAAGCGGAAATACTACGGAGTTTAAAGCTAGTTACAGTGGAAAAGTGAAGTATAGTGTTTGTTGTGTTTAAATTTAATTGTGTGTTTGAATAAAACGTGTTTTAGTCGGTAATATTGTTTACATTCTTATCCGTCGAGCCCAGCACGTAACAATACCTTAACCCCTAATATTTGTGCAGGGACACACCAAGTTAATGTTGGACTCTCTCGTCAAGTCCTATCGTTTATCTATGGGTCAAGACATTATGATGTATGCAATTGAGTTCAATTTTATTTGTCTTGATTTGAACTCTTGTGAACTATTGAAATAATAACTACATCAATGTTACACCGAGCTTATTTGAAGAAATGGCTTAGGCATTCTTAACTTATCCCATGAATTAGTTAGTTTACAATACACGTCATGTAGACGGGTACATTTTGTTTAATTTTAATAGAAATATAGATTAGTAATAGATTTTTACAAACAACAATTGTTTAAACCAATATAATATCGTGAGGTCTCTTTTCGGTGCGAACTACGAACATTATAAGTTATCTAGACCTCGATAATACCAATTAACTTTAAAACCTTGATGGCTATCACATGTGCGGCTGCTGAGCATAAGGTTTTGGGTTCAATTCACAAGAAGGACAAAGATTTATTTGGTATTTCTGCCAAGAAATAAAGTAGTAGCGGAGTCAGAACTGGGCCCAATAAACACCAATAGGCTTGGGCTCTTTAACGTGGAACGTAAAGCCACACCTAGCTAGATGTGGTTGTAATACACTTACAACAATATTACAATCTACCTTTACTTTTAGGGATATAGACGTCAAACTACATAGGTATATATCAGTATTTATGCATACGCCTGAGATCAGTCTCTGTTTTATACGTGTGAGGTTTTAATTTGTGGGTGTATTGGCACGGATTTTTTTTTGATACTTTATTACAAAATTTTGAAAATTGTTACTCTACTACTACTATTAAACTTTACTAATTTTTAAGCTAATTAAATTATTATTAAACTATTTAGATTTAATTTATTTTTACACTTTCCCCGACGTTTCGGTTGCTTTTCAGCAGCCATGGTCACGGGGAGACTAAGATGGCAGTTGTCTCAATGTTTCAGTGTAGTTATTTCAAAGTACCCGAACATAATTTAATCATTGGTGTTTCTATTTACGCAGAATGAGCTCAAAGTATCATGAAATCTAGCTGTGGTTTGCTTCTTCTTGGGTTTGACTATTTTTATTACTGGATCCCAAGCTGGTGGTACATTCCAACCATCTTCTCTATTAAAATTAGGATGTTTTTTGATTTCAATAGCCTCGCGAAGCATCCTTGGTACTTGGATCTGTGACAAGAAACACCTGGACGCCGAGCTTCAACATGTGAAGCAAGTACTGCAAGACAACAAGCTCCAACAGCCGCGCCGCTGTCACAGATCCCAAGAAAAGCCAGCCACAGTCGAGCGCCAGCCTGCTATACTGCCTTATGTAAGGGGTGTCACTGACAAGATTGGCTACATCTTGAAGCGAGCTTCAATCAACACATACTTCAAGCCGCCAACGAAGATAAGTCAATTTTTACCATCCGTCAAGTGCCAACTACCTTTACAAGATGCAGGGGTCTATAAAATAGATTGTGACTGCGGACTCTCATACATTGGTCAAACCAAGAGAAACATAGGCACCCGCATAAAAGAACACATAGCTGATGTAAAACACCAACGCTCGTTGAAGTCTGCTGTGTGTGAACATGTGCAACAGGGGACCAACCACTACCTGAGATTTGACAAACCACAGATTCTCGCTAAAGAACACAGATTCCTACCAAGAATGCGTCGCGAGGCTATTGAAATCAAAAAACATCCTAATTTTAATAGAGAAGATGGTTGGAATGTACCACCAGCTTGGGATCCAGTAATAAAAATAGTCAAACCCAAGAAGAAGCAAACCACAGCTAGACTTCATGATACTTTGAGCTCATTCTGCGTAAATAGAAACACCAATGATTAAATTATGTTCGGGTACTTTGAAATAACTACACTGGAACATTGAGACAACTGCCATCGTAGTTTCCCCGTGACCATGGCTGCTGAAAAGCAACCGAAACGTCGGGGAAAGTGTAAAAATAAATTAAATCTAAATAGTTTAATAATAATTTAATTAGCTTAAAAATTAGTAAAGTTTAATAGTAGTAGTGTAACAATTTTCAAAATTTTGTAATAAAGTGTCAAATAAACAACGCGATAAAATCCGTATATAGCAGTTTAACTTTATAGTCTGTTTCAAATACGAAGTCCCTTTTGACACTACATAGCACGTAACTTTGGACATTTCATATAAATTGCTAAAATAAACAATGGTTACTTATGGTACTAAAAACTATTTAAAATAATTAGAATCTATACAAAACATGATGTAATTGTTTCACAAATATAATCAATTAATAATACCTATTAATTAATTTTAACATCAAATTATAATAACATTTTACCACAATATCATGTTTACGCACTAGGGTATTTTTTTACTTTCATTCTTAGTGACGCGACAATATCCTATACAGGTACACTGGGTAGGCATCGTTACGGGAAAACTGTAATGTACCTATGCTTAATTTATTTCTTTTTACTAACATAGTTTGTAACAAAATTGTTACCTACTCATATGGATTATGTCCGAAATTAATGTTTTATTAATTAATATTAATATGAATTGGATAAAATCGAACTAATTCGAGGTAAAAACAATTGGTCGAGAAACACTTTTCTAAATTTGTATTTGGTATTAATTATTATTATGTTGCAACGTACCTTAAATCCCATTCTGCAAACCCTTAATAAGTATATTTTCTTTATCAGAAAATGGATTTAAAGATGCGATATTGGAATATGGTTTAAATATCCCATAGTTTTTAAAGAGTAGTCGTCTTGAAAATCAAAATCTGTTACACTACATCTATTTCACCCTTATACTAAGTATGGATTAAGTATGTGTTACTAGAAATTAATCGAGGAGAATTCCAGTTTTTTTAATAATTACACTCTTTATATGTGACTGTGACTATTCCTTCGATATGTCAAAGTTAGATGATCTCCTTTTTTGTTTTCTGTTTCTATCATTTTTGTTTCGATTCTAAACCCAGGATTACAGTTTGTTTGGAAAGTTAATCGGTAATCGATTTCGTGATGTGTCGATTGAAAAGATCTCTTCACTATCGCTGTTCAACGATCATCTGTCAAATGGGACTTCGTATTTGAAACGCACTAAAACTGAAATTGAAAAATTCAAGTTATCGGTATAATTAGGTTTTTGCGTAGCGACATTTCAACCGTATTTTTTCTAATATCGCCTTTGTTCTTATAGCTATAGAGTTCAGAAGTAGTAAATTGTGATTAATGTCATCTAGCGTCGAGTAACAGTACTTGGTGGAAAATAACACAAGAAATTTGCCAATATGAAATGTAGTGCGAAAAAAATAAGGTTGAATTTCATGTAAATAATTATACTCATTACGTCTTGTCGTAATTTTTGTTGGTTGTTAGTGGTGTAATACAACATTATAGTCTGAAATTTGCCAATTTTAAAATCATTTGTAAGTTTTCTTCGCATGACTGTTGGCTGTTGTTTCAGTTTTCTTTGACTTGATAGATCTTGCCACCATATTTTACCCCAGATAAACATCAATTCAAATAATATTCAGTCTTGTTACGGCACTCGTACGAGGTGATCGCGTTTTATTAATTAGTATTAGGTTTTACCGCGCGGATCTATTTCTTTTGTTCTCGACGCACGTGTGCATTCCGCTCGGCTCAGGTACCTTGCGGCCGGCCGAGCTACTGATAACAATATACCTCGATCTATACAAATATAATGGATGATATTGAAGTTGAAAACGTAAACAAGGTTGTTTCGTTTGTTTCTATGCTTCAAAGGATCGTTTATTCCCGGGTATGTTACCGTAGACGGGTTACGTATTGGAGTTGACCCTTACGTGTTTCCAGTGTCACTATGTTCAAAATGCTGGCAGCTCGGTCACACTACAAAAAGGTGTCCTGCAAATAAAAAGACTTCGAGCATGATCTTTGCGAAACAACCAAATTTAAATGTGTAAACTGTAATGGACGACATATGGCACTTGCAAGTACTTGTCCAGCTTTTGTTAAGGAGAAGCAACTGCGAGAAATTATGGCCGAGTATAATTGCACATACAGAAGGGCATTAACTATGTATGTGGCCCCTGATTTAGAACAGCGTCAGGAAACGATACAACATTTAGACGACATAAAAGTCTTTGCTAGCCAGCAGGTTGAGGCTCGTCCTCAGATATTTAGTGATAAACCAACATTTACAGAGGCAACTAAGATAAAAGGGGTTGTCCGTGAAAAGGTACGTACTTCGCATAAGACCAGTCAGCGTAGACCTCCTTCGCCATACGTGTGGTCGAAAGAGCCCGAGTGGAACTTATCGTCAGAGCCCGATCATCCATCAGAAAACCATTCTGATGAAGAAACTAAGAAGAGAACTGTCCATTTCCGAGAACTGTGGGAGCGTTTAAAGGAGATTCTATTTCTGAGAGGTGCAACACTACAAACTAAAGTGAAGATGGCTGTCAAGTGCTTCATAGAGTGGATTGTATTATTGATAGTAGATGTGATTCCTGAGTGGCCTATTTTGCAGACTGTTTTAGATTATCTTTGCAACAATGGTTAGTTCTAATAAAAACTTAGTCCGACTGAATATTATCCAGTGGAACGCTCAAAGCTTAAAACCGAAATTGATTGCATTGGAACAGTTCTTATTTCAAGAAAATATTCACATCGCTGCTCTAAATGAAACGTGGCTAATATCTAAATGTCAAAGCAAGGTAAATGGTTACAATATTTACCGGAAAGATAGGGATGATGGCTATGGGGAGTTGCAATTTTAGTTCACAAATCTATTATACCTAGTTTGCTTAATTTGGTCACTACAGTTTCTAGTATTGAAGTAATAGGAATTAGAAT
Organism: Catocala fraxini; assembly: GCA_930367265.1. Taxonomy (NCBI): domain Eukaryota; kingdom Metazoa; phylum Arthropoda; class Insecta; order Lepidoptera; family Erebidae; genus Catocala; species Catocala fraxini. The sequence goes on from OV884024.1 coordinate 17,271,503, forward strand.
ATACAATTGTGACCAAATTAGGAATCTTTTTTCTGTGTATTGTGCGCCATCAGCTCACACTAATCAACGGGATTGGGGTACTTTATTTTCTACCTTAAATCGAAAATCTTTAATAGTTGGTGATTTAAACGGGCACCATCCAAATTGGTCTTGTAAGACTGACCGGCGAGGGTCACAAATTTTCGATGCGCTAATTGATAATGCATTTATTACACTAAATAACGGTGAACCAACTCGTATTAAGCTGGTAAATAACATATTACAGCAGTCTTCACCTGACATAACTTGTGTTACTTCTGACATTGCTTTAAAATTCAACTGGTCTACTCTTAATGAAAACATATTTAGATAATGAAGTCCCAACAAAATTAAGAAGAAATTTTAAGAAAGCAAATTGGTCTGCATATTGATCTCAATTAGATAAGGCTTTTGATGATTTTTCGATGTCAGATGACCTTCAACAGGCATACGATACTTTTGTTGAATATATTAACGTAGCTGCAGATAATCATATCCCGAACATTAAAATAAATCCTAACACTAATTCAAAATTTGCTTCAAAACCCTATTGGAATGCATCTATATCTAAAATCGTGGCCGAACGTCGTTTGGCTCTTTCAAAATTTCGCCGTAATCCTACCCCAGAGAATTTAACCATTTTACAGGATAGAATAAGCGCAGCTCAAAAACTTATACTAGACTATTAGTCAGCCTCGATGGCGTAGTGGTTAGTGTAACCGACTGCCACGCCTGAGGTCGCGGGTTCGATTCCCGCACTAGTCAAACATTTGTGTGCATGAACATGGATGTTTGTCTTGGTCTGGGTGTTTCTATGTATAATATGTATGTATTTACAAAAAAAAAGTATATGTATATATGTATGTTTATCCATTGTCTAGTACCCATAGTACAAGCTCTGCTTAGTTTGGGCTAGATGGTGTTGTGTGTATGTGGTAGAATATTATTATTCATTGAAATTAAACTGCTATATACGGATTTTATCGCGTTGTTTATTTGACACTTTATTACAAAATATTATTATATTATATATTATTTATACGCCATGAAAAAGCAAAATCATGGCATAAATATTGCTCTTCGATTATTAGTTCCACATCTCAAAGCGAATTTTGGCGTAAGTTAAAGTGGTTTAAAGGATTACGGGTCTCCCATGCTAATATTAACGAAGATAGCGCCTACCAGCTTCTTCAAAACTTGACACCTGATTATTCTTGCATAGCTGAACTAGTTTTTGCATCTAAAAACATTGTGTTGGAGGCCAAAATACTGAGACAGGAGGTAGATCAACCCATGAAACATAAAGACTTCCCCAGGAAATGATTAAATATCATATTCAATGTTGTCAAATCTGCCAGACAATGGTAAATATATTTTAACAGCCCTTTATAACGATTTTTATAATTATAGTTTTGTTCCGACACAGTGGCGTGAGATGACTGTTGTTCCAATTCCAAAACCAGGGCGCGACAGTCAATCTTCTTCAGCCCTTTGACCAATTTCCATGATTACCTGTGTGTGTAAAATTTTTCACAGCATACTAATCAATAGATTAGAGTGGTTTGTGGAGAAAAACAATATTTTGTGTTCCAATACTACCGGTTTTAGGAAAGGGCACTCCACCTTGGATAATATAACTACCTTAGTTTCACACATTCAACTGGGTTTCTTACAAAGAAAGTCTACGATAGCTTGTTTTATAGATGTTGACAATGCGTACAACAATGTTAATATCAGTTATTTATTAGATCATTTGGACAAAATAGGAGCAGGCATTCAGATATGCCGATATCTAAATGCTTTTTTGAAAGAGAGGAAGCTAAGCATACATTTAGACAAGATTTCTGTTTGTCGATACACACAGCGTGGGCTGGCGCAAGGCGATCCCTTTTCTCCCCTCCTTTTTAATATTGTGTCCTCTAACATATGTAAAGATATTATTAACGTGAACGTCTCGCAGTACGCAGATGATTTTGTACTTTATGTAAGCTGCAGTAATACAGAGGAAGGTTCTCACGATTTGCAAATAGCACAAAATAAATTAGAACACAGTCTTCAAAAAATTGGTCTCACTATATCTCCATTCAATAGTAAATATGTATTTTTACCAATACTTTTTTCAGGCAATCCGTAAATATCTCGATTATGAATACTAAATTAGAAGTTGTAGATAATTTTAACTATTTAGGTCTTTGGTTAGATAAAGCGTTACGTTAGGGTAAACTTGTTAATGAGCTTAAAGAAAAGATAGCCAAAGTAAAAAACGTGTTTAAAATACTATCTGGACCTGGCTGAGGAATGCACCCTCGCAGTGTCAGACGTCTGTACATAGCTTGTGTACGTAGTAGACTAGATTACGCATGCTTTATTTACGATAATAGTTGTAAGACTCATCTAAGCAAACTAGATAGGATACAAAACCAGTGCGTGCGTGTTATTGGGGGCTTTATACGAAGCACTGCAATACACGTCATGGAGTTTGAACTTCATTTGCAACCATTAAGTGTGCGTAGGTTTTATCTTGCCGGTAAATATTGAACAAATACAAAGTCTTGTAATGATAAAATACTAAGTTTATTAAATAATTTAAGTTATTTTGAAAGTCTATTGTGGAGAAATAGAGTAAAGCCAGTTTTAATTCAAATTCACGAACATTACAACACTTTGTCTATATATCATGTTCCCAAAAACGAAATGTATTCGCTAGAAAAATGGGTTAGCAGTGTGGATGTATCGAATCTAAAATCTTGTATTGAGGTCATTAGCAAACCGAAAAATAGCTATGATCCATATGTTATTAAAACATTATGCGATAATTATTTAGATGATAAATACTTTAATTATTATAAAATTTACACGGATGGATCCAAAGAAAATAATGTTTTGGGTTTAGCCATTTTCGATCCTCAAACGAGCGGATCCGTCAAAATTAAACTTAATGTTAATGTATCCATAATGTACACAGAGCTTATAGCAATTGCAGAGGCTACCTACGTTGAATCTTTGGGGAAAGGTAACTACGTTATTTTAACAGATTCGAAAAGTGCTCTCTTACATTTGAGTCGTTGTACAACAAAATTTCGTGGCGCACCCATAGCATATAACATATTAAAGTCACTTGATCAATTGTTAAATTCAGATAAACGTGTTACGCTTCAGTGGATTCCATCTTACGTTGGTTTGTTTGGCAATGAACAAGCAGATCAGCTAGCCAAAGAAGCTCTCGTGGATGGTACAGCTTTAGAATCGTTGCCCTATCATAATGATATTTTGTATTTGATCAAAGAAAAATGTAGGGCGAGCTGGCAACAATATTTTGACGAGAGGTCGCTCACTAAAGGCATATGGTATCGTACAATTCAACCTCACGTAAGAAAGTTACCCTGGTTTGATGGATCGGATATGTCTAGAAGTAACATCGTAACATTGATGAGGCTTCGCTCCGGCCACATTCCATTAAATAGATTTGCTCATCTAATGGGTAAAACAAGTTCACCAAATTGTACCGAATGTGACATAGTAGAAGATGTGTATCATATTTTGATGGAGTGGGTTCGGAATGAGGCAGCAAGAATAGAATTTGTTAAAAATACAACATTAATTTATACATGATCGGTAAATGTAATGACATTTTAGCTTTTCCGTTATCAGAGAAAGCCGAGATGTTAATAAAATTAGTAAATCTTTGTATAAAACGTAGAAGGTGATTGGTACTTAGTGTCTCCTCGAGGGTGACGTAATCATTGTGATTAAACCCTCTATAATGAATAAAGAAAAAATAATAATATTCTTTTTCCAGGTAATGACCATCATCACCACTTCAAGTTTTTCTTTAGAAAATATTATATTCGTTTTTATAATATACTGAGGTGGTATATATAATCTTTATAGTATTTTTCTGAATGCCACTAGCCATGGGTCTTAAAAAATTATTTCACTAACAAATAATAGCGGTGATAAAATGCAGGTGACGATCTAGGTACCTACCACTTACCAAAAAAAAGATGTCTATTGAGAAAACTTTTCTGCGTCTGCCAGTTTGGACACTGCGAATCGCACCACATTTTGCCGACGGCAACAAGCTGCGCCAAAAATAACGAGATAAGATTAAAAATGAAGAATCAGCAGCTCAATAAATTTTACCAACTGAAATGTGTAAAATCTCTTTTGAAATTAATAATAAATAATGAGACGAGCTTGGTGATGTAAGTATGTAAATGAAAAATGTACGTTATTTTTAATTGGACAGATTACACCAAAAATATTGTAGTAGACATTATTACATAATTTATGGTTGATACCACCAAGGAGAATATTAATGCTATAGTTAGGCCAACGAAACCACAGGAATCATGAAACATCATCTCTGTATTATGGTACATTACGACAGCGAGTGATCATTATTTATATCCTTTTCTCTCACACGCATTGACGTGAGAGAACTAATAAAAGTGACTGTCGTCATGTCTTCTCCTGCCATCTGATCCAATCCGATCAGTCCACGAGATGTTAATATTTATATCATTATGTTTTAACCTTTTTTGTGGAATAAGTTGTTCTCTTAGATGAAAAAATCCACTGTCATTCCAGCTTGGAATGCAAATATCATCTATTCCCGTAGGTACATCTTTTTTCTGTAAAGTATAGCTTGCATATTACGCGACTTGTATATTACTGGCGATAGTTTGGGTTCTGTGAGACTTGTGCAAAGAGTAAAGTAATTGTGCCGAGGGCTGGGACGGTGTTGAACATATTTTATTATAAATTATCGTATAATGTTATTATTCTCATTGACATTTGTATAATTAACCCATTAACCGCCAAAATAAAAATAATAGTGATATTTTTACGAAATATTAATTTTATTGTTGTTTACAAACGAAATAAGCACGAAAAAAACAAAAATAATAATAAAAGTAAGGCTCCCTAAGGGGGAGGTGTACTTAATTGGGTACGGCGGCGTATTACAGGTGAAATTTTTCAAAGCATTCTTTTCTACATACAATGTTTTGAGACACGTTTTACATTGCCAGCGCACTCTTGTGTGACATAAAACGCATCTTAACGGGTTTTGAAGCTTCTGAGGATAGTGTCCTACTCCATCTTGAGGCAAGCCTGGGATCGATGAAGACGAAGGTCGAGACATAGTTTGATTTTTTTGGCGTAAGTAGTACCTTGCAATGGAGCGGCAAAACATTAGTTGATCCATGCTATTACTGTAACTCATTACATGTGAACGCCGAGGGTACGAAACAGCAAAAAAAAAAAATGGGAAAATAATACCCGCCACCACTTTTTACCGTTTATTGCAATCCTATAAAGCGAAACCGACTGATCTAATTCGTCAACTCCGCCCATATTTTTATTGTAAGTCTGAAATAGTTTTGGGATATTGACATCAGTCTTTTCACGTTGTACAGGAGACCACCGTTTCACAATACCCAACGGTTCAATAGTGTCATAATTAGTTGCCATTGTACAAACACTGTTATCTTTCCATCTGAATAATAATATTTCATTTTGATTATCAAACCTGTAAACATATGAGGACCGATCTTCTTTCTTCATTTCTTTTGTGCTTCTCAGTGGACATTTCTTTATTCTATTTTCCCTTATTGTTCCAGTAGCACGATATCCTACTTGTTTTAGTTTTACTAAGAGTATAGATTATAATTTGTAAAAAAGCTGTCTAAAAATACTTGATGTCTTGCTGGATTAGTACCTAATTTCTGAAGTAATGTTTTGACTACTCTTGATTTTAAGGGATCAGTACAAGATTGAGCAGCCTTCCCACAATAAAAATTTCTTCTAAAAACCTCTATATTACCAGGCACATCCCGTGGTAAAGATGCGGTTACCATGTCGTCTTCGGCACCTTCTTCTTCACCCGTCACAACGCTCGGATCTGTTGGTATAATTGCGAGGTCGTAATCGCCATCACTGTTAAAATCTTCTAAAATGACGTGAACTGCTTCCTCTAAACCGTTATAATAATTAGATATGTTAAAATGTTTACATGGATTCGGCCGTTGTACCCAATTAGGTACAGTACTGTTTCAATCACGATTTTTTCACAGCTATAAGTCGTAAAATTTTTGAATGTTTATAAGTAATAAAAAGTTATATAAGTAATTCTGTAAACTACTAAAAACTACATAAGATAATAAAGTCAAATGCAAACCTTAAAAAATAGTAAAATGGTGTACTTACCTGGATAAGCGGTTATACTATTAACACAGAATCCACACAGTGACAAATATTATAAATATACCCACATAAAAGGTTATTATTTCGGTACACTATCTATCTACTATTAAAATGAGCGAAATAAATAAACTATAACATTACAAATTAGGTAACTACCCTTTATTGTTTTGCTGTACACAATCAGGTACAGAGGCGCCAAATGGGTTAATGGAATAAAATTATTATTTATATTATGATAAATCAAACTATAGGCATAGAAAACAATGCATTTTTATTAAACTAAATTTGTATAGTAGGTACTTAAACGTTGAATTTCGCTGCCAACCTAAACAGTTAGCTGCCTTGAGGATATCTTTGTTTCAGAGAGCCCACGGGATCTGTGACAAGAAACACCTGAACGCCGAATTTCAACATAACAAGCAAGTAATGCAAGACAACAAGCTCCAACAGCTGCGACGCTGTCACAGATCCTGAGAAAAGCCAGCCAGAGTCAAACGCCAACTTACCATATGAAAGGTGTGGGGTATAATCATATAATCAATTATTTTTATCGAGCTTTACTGCTATGATTTGGATATGATCCGATTGAGTTCGCAATATTTATTGAATCAGTCATAATGATTCCAAAGTCCCAAATTATTTTTATCGGGCACTAATGTTATCTAGGAATGATCTGATACAATTTGTAATATTGATTGTCTCTTTCATATTTCTTGTGGGCATTATAATTATAGATATTAACTGTCAACTGCTTACAGTTGACCATAAATTAGGAGCGCATATATTTAAAAAAAAAAAAACACAAAAGTCACTCTTCTCACACACACTCAAAAAAGTGTCTCTACACATCATTTGTTTAAACATAATACATTTTTAAAGCACATATTGAATCATGATAAATACAATTATGCAGTTCATTAGAATTTTTATATTTGTCATATAATAACGGTAAACTAGGACAGTGTTTATCTTCTAAATTATACACATTACTGTTATTTAAAATATCTTTTAACCATTTTACTTTTTCTAAGCCTATAATGTAAGTACATTTGTCTCTTAAGATATCAACAATCAAATTCTGATAGTTTGAATAAGATACAAATCCTTGCCCCCAGTATATCTTCCTGTTACGTTCAATCCAACAAACTTGCTGTCTTTCTGGCTTTGTTAAGTCGTAAAATGGAAATGGTGGCTTAATTAAAAACACTTGTAGTTTTCTGTTACACAATATAGCGATTTCTTTTATTATAAATTCATTTGCTTCTGTCTTAAAATCTTGAACGTCTACAATGGCAGTCATGATAACCTGCGTACTATGTTGCTCAAAGGTTTGTATTGCACAAGTCGATCGTTAATAATTAAACAATAAGCCGTATTATCTGGTTTTGGTGCTAAACTTTATAATTCTAACCTTACATCAACTGGACCTGTTTTCAGACTGTCATTTTGTCTTGAACAATCTAAGATAAAAGAGTGGAGACTTTAATTTAAAATCCTTCAAATCTAGTAAGGGGTAGTTGCGCAGTTGTAATAAGACTGACGAAATTTCATATACATTTCGTATAATATACTGTAATAATCCTTAGAAAACTTAAAGCCTAATGGTTCATATGGTTAATATTGTAAATTCAAAAAGAGCGTTATAATTGTCACTTTACAATGATCGAAAAGTGAACTATCTTTCGATCTATTACATTTCCTGTTAGTTTGCAAGCCAAAAATGACATATCTGGGCTTTTCTAATTATGATGCAGTCTTAACTGACCAAGACCAATGCTTTGGAGTTTTAGGCAGTAGAGGGTATTCATACAAATCCCAATTTCGAAATGCCATTTGGATAGGTTTATCTCTTTCCAAATGTTCAAAAGTTGCAATCGTTCCCTATCTGATACTTTGATGCGCGGTACTCTCCATTGCACTCTTTCTATATCTGTTTGAAAATGTATAATATCATCAGTAAGTATACGTTGTTTAAGTTTGTATTGCTTCTATTCAGATCAAAGATGGAGAAAGTGGAGACGGAGAGAGATACCTAAATTATACAAAAATGTGCTTTACCTTCCTAGTCTCTGCCCTACACCCTACAGGCAACAGATTATTATTATTAATATTATTATTAATATTATTATTAATATATATTATATACTATTTAGTGCATTTGCGCTTTTGCTGTCTATTTATGGTCATTTATTGAGCATAAGAATTTTATACTGTTAGGTAAGCATCAAAACTGATTGCAAATTCTAAATTAGTCTAAATCTCAGATTTAAAGAAAGTTTTCTAGCGACATCTAGTGCGTAGTAGAAGTTTGATGTATACGTTGATGGAAACTAGATGGCACCGTTTGCTCATTTTCGTGAGTTTTCGGTGAGTCCGACATAACCTCTCCGCCTGCCCCCGCGGAGGGGTAGGCATCAAAGCATTCCACCACGTAAAACAAAATGTTGCCATGCTTGCACTATAGAAAAACGTATAATACCGAGAAAGTTGTACATATTTATCTTTTACATTAAAACTTATGACTTTTTAAGAAATTGGTTATATCTATGATGAAGTTCAATAATGGTATTTATAGAATAGCATTCGTATTAACTACGTTAGAAAAATTACAGACAAGGTAAATAGGAAATAATTTCTCTGATAAAACCGTACACATATTGTAAAAACTGTAGGCATGGGAACACTGCGTGTCTCAGATGTAAAAAATGGATGCCGATGTATTTGAAATCGCGAAAATACTTTTTAACGCGAAAATAAGATTCGAAAGTGTCCGTGAGATTGTAATGATTGATTATTAAGTCATAAAATAGAATACAAATTATTGTTTAGGTGGAATGTGTGTTGATCCATAGGCCAAATTGTTCATTGTCCTTTGTATTCAAAGTTAAGTTAGCGACTGCCTGTTTTTGTTGTTTCAATTCGCAAAACGCAACAGTACCTACGTATACCGTTAATTAACATCGATATTCTGTGAGTGAGTCGCACTCTCTTAAAGGAGCCGACCCGTTCATATTGAAAGAAGGAAGTCTGTAAGACTCACAAAAGCATGCAGACACCGTCAAAGCAAATACTAAGCTACTTGCTTTGCCATGGGACCGCTTAACATGGCACTGTCAAAGGAAGTAACTACATATATTCACGACTATATATCTCCGCAGCGCCAGACAGATGTATTGCATCGACATTTCACCAGGTTTGTTCTACGTCACAGAAGGCGTAGGCCTCCGTTAATTGAGCACATTACCAGACTCCGTGCGGTTACTAAGAATTTTCTAACATATGAACGCAATAACACTGTTTGACCAGGGAACAGAGCTTAGACCTTAGGTCGCACGCTCACCTATGCTGTGGGTCCATTGCGACAGTTAAATACCTACTTAAATATTTTTGTTTATCGTTATTTAATAAATACTATAATAACTGCATAACTAGACATAAAACCTTTTTTGTCCAATTGTGCCAGTAAAAGAGTTCTCATTCTCTCTGTGTAATGAACGAACGCCCGCAATATCACCCGGGTTGTACATAATATAATTATAGCTTATCTGGAACAATGTAAGTTTCTACAAATATTTCAAACATTCTTTCACTATTGGAATACTGCCACACATTCACACAAAACTGTCTCTTTATGACATTTTATAATGTAAATTGGTGCAGAGTATAACGTTACACGTTTATTAAAAATGTGAGCAATTCAGTAGTAGGTACATTAGCAATACAATATCAGTATGCAACACACAATAGGACTTCACAAGCGCACAAATTGGACATTCAAAAACGACCTTTGAATGTTGACCTTTACCTTGACACTGACATAGTTATATTTCACACCTACATAATGGGACCGAAGATGAGATTATGCGGCGGACGTTGCATTTACATGCGGTTTGGTCCGGCATCACAATGTATACATGCAATGCAGGCCTACAAGGTTAAAGTCACGTGGTCTGTGGTGACTTGCCTGCTACGCGTTCTGCATATTCAATTAATATTTATTTGTTATGTATTAACCTATTGAGTCGCAACAGCACACTGGTGGCCAGACACAATAGATTTTTATTTATGTCTGGTATTCTAAGACTTGACAGATTGAAAAGGTTATTGGAAATTTGGATTACAAATTGTCTTACGTTTACGCGAGTGATATACATTGAAATTAAATTACTTTACGGCTTTTATTGCGCATTATTTTCAAAAACAACTTGTAGTTAATTTTGAAACTAATCAACTATTTATATGATTAAACTGTTTAGATTTATACTTTTGTTACAAGTAGACTAAAATCAGCTATCTTTGTTACATTTGAGTTAAGCTAGATAGAATTAGTAATGTTCACGTTTATAATGCTATGAGTGGGATTCAAATTTGCGGCCGATCGCAACTGCAATGCCTTAATCCATTAGGCTAACCCTTTACAGTGTTGTGTATTCGAATCGCATATAGGACAAACATTTGTGAAGTTCGCCAATTATTGTCCTATGTTTGGGTGTTCTTAGTGTCTGTTATTTAAATGTTTGTACAGTTCCCGCGACACAGGCGCTAATCCTTATGCGGGAGGAGTTTATAATAAAAAATCGTGGCACCGGGGACAAAATACAGTAAATAGTTACTATTTTATGTTGTCCCTCTAGATCCAGTAAGGATATAATTGCAATCGAGAAGTCGTGGTTTCGAATTCCATTGATTGCACTACAACGTGATCATCTCTCTCATATCTCTGAAGACATAGGCAAAGGTGTATTCATCCTCATTTCATCAGTTATGGCTTTCTAACGGCGAGCCTATTATTGCCATCTACCGACCACAGTTCCAGACTCCTGCTGCTATGAATTTTCTATTACACTTTGCTCTATCCGGAAATTAAACCTGAAACCTAACGCTTAAGAGTCACATAGCGCCAAAGTGGTGAATTGAAAAATCTTACCCGGCTTTGTGAGTTAGTTGAGGAATAGGTAAGTAACAGGCAAAGTTTATTAGCGGAAGCACGTCGTTCAACTTTAGTTGAGAGGCAATATGAAAGATATTTCGATCAGCTGGGAAAATATTTAACTATATTTGTCAATAGTGATAAATTGAAGTTAAACTACTATATACAGATTTTATCGTGTTGTTTATTTGACATTTTTTTTATAATTTACCCTGGAACATTGAGATAACTACCATCTTAGTCTCCCTGTGACCATGGCTGCTGAAAAGCAACTGAAACGTCGGGGAAAGTGTAAACTTAAATATAAATAGTTTTAATAATTTAATTAGCTTAAATATTAGTAAAGTTTAATAGTAGTAGTTTCTAAATTATGTAAAAAGTGTCAAATAAACAACGCGATAAAATCCGTATATAGTAGTTAAATTTCAATGAATAACATTCGCGTAAACAGAAGACAATATTATGTAAATGTTCTATAATATAATATGCTTGCATTCCCATTTCCCCCTTCGCTTTGCTTTCTTGCTTTTTTGGTAGCTGAATATTGGCTGCGATATTTATAGATAAGGCTGTTAAATACTACTCGCATTTTAGCTGACCAATACTTCCTAGTATTTTTGTTCCACTTATACTTTTGAAGTACTTTACGACGGATTCTAAGTTAGTAGACTGCATGGATGGCGTGGTGGTTTAAGTGGTCGCCTCGCTACTGTCGCTGCGCCGAGTGTTGTGGGTTCAAATCTCACACGAGAGAAAAAATTGTGTGATTATGGATGGATGTTTTTGTGTCCGTTGTTTGAATGTTTGTAAAGTCCCCCGCGATGCAGGAATTATAACTAGTGCGGTTGACGTCTTTTTATAAAAAGAAATATAAGAGAAAATATAGAATCAGCATCATTAGTAGTAGAGCATTTACCAATTAGTAAAAATGTTTTATGAATTGATATTGTAATTATTTATTATGCCGTACTTATAAACTATGATTATATAAACTAGCTTTTAACTATTACTGCTATAAAAACAAATATCCTAACTAATATTTTATTAATGCGGATGTGAGTTTGTTTATAATACTAGTTAGGATAACACACAACAGATCTTCATCGCGTTGGTTATTATTTAGAGGTAATAACTACTTATGTATTTTCCGAATTTTCGACCGACTTGCATCGATCGTGGCCACGGTTTGACAGGTGTGAGCTCAGTGGTGACTTCGTTAAGTGCGGCTTTCAGTAACTACCATCACATGGTATTTTTTTATATTTGTTCTGCCTGTATTTCACTCACAATACTAACGACGCGACGTATGTATATATGTACCTACAATGACAAACTGTGTGACGCGCAGCGACGTTTACCTTTGCTGATGACTGGTTTCCAAGATATAGACGGAGTTGGGTTACTCTCTGGGGTGTTTGGTTAGGTGGTTTCGTAAAGGATGTATTTAAAAAAAATATCGTATTTTCAGCCCAAGCTATGGTTATATCCTAGGCTGAAATTGCAATATTTCTTAAATTGACCCATTCTACCCTGGAGTAATAAGATGATCGGGCAATAAAACCTATGGCGTATGAAAGTCTATAGTGGTTTGCTCCAGACTCTAGAAAATGTTTGGTACATCAGACTTGTTGATTTGGAGGTTCTGTACAGCTGTGATATGTTCTTTGATCTTTTCAGCGATTGTTCCTTTGTTCCGTCTGCTAAGAACGATCACAACTGCAATCCACTTTGTAGACGCTTAGTGTTGAAAAGGTATGCTATCCTTTTGAGTGTATAAATGGCTTAATATTATGGAGAACGGTCTATATGTATACAGTCTTGACAAAGTATTTTCTAGCGCTTTTATAGACAGTAATAATGCCGGCACTTTGCTGACTTCAAACTATCCCAACACCTCGGACGTAGTATCTTACACTTGTATTCATAGGGCCTGAGTACCTTTTAAACATGTGTGAGTTCACTATCTAAATGTTCATGGTCCTGTAACCATATATCTAACGCTCTGTTCGGTAGCTATGCTATAACGGAGACCAAGTATTGCGGATGGTGGTGCGAGTAGGCATTAAGAAACTTGTCATTATGTGTTGGATTGCGGTACAGATTGTGTCCCAGTGTACTATATTATTTCGTTGTTACGTGGGGTACGTGCAGACGATCTATAAAATAAATCGGCTCGGTGATCGGCTCATAGCGGGCCGGACGTCCCGGCCACATTGTGTTATAATATTATGTCCAACTTTGACATTATTTTGGACAAATAATAACTGAGTTTAAAAACGATTGCAATAATTTGTTTGTTAATTTATAGTAAACTAGTTTTAGGTCGCGTTTATACTTAAAATAACGTTGTATAAAAGTTATTAATTTAAGTATAAATATAAGGTACTTTTTGCTTTTGCCCGTGCCTTCGCTCGCGTAAAGTTATGTTAGCTCCAATCTTTCCTCTTTATAATATTAGTATAGATAGTATAGATTACAGACCTATAAAACGAATATAAGATTTATGAAGAAGAGTTCGGAAGTTATACGGAAGTATAGGTATTTCCAACCAGAATACTTGTTATATTACATAAAGGTAGTTGCTTTGAACGAAGATTGTAAAGTTAAAGTGGTTACGCTTGATTTCCGTCACCCATTACTGTGAGCGGGACGAGGCGGCCTCGATTGCCCGTTCAGCGGCGCTTTGCGTGAGTTTATTCAGACATTTTTCATAGAAATGTATTATTGAGGAAATACTCTGTTTGATTTATATTTATTCCAAATAGGATGAAATGTTTTACAGACAAATATATTAATTATGTGATTTTACATCTACATAAAATGTTTGTTTAGGTCAGTACAAAGAATCGCTATAACAATTTATTAAAAGTACAGTTAGTGAATTTTATAATTTAAATTTTTGATTCTATTGCGATTATATTCTTTTTATTCTCGGTAGACGATTGTAATTTTTGTTAATGGCAAGGAACCACTTAGCATTAATAACAAAAAGCTACTCTGTTGCCAGTCTGCTTGCGACCGCGGCCAAAACGTGAAGCGTTTTAAAAACGCTTTACGTTTTGTACGTACGTTAGATACGTAAATACTTAACATGATCGCGATTTTAACTACTTCTCGTTTCCTATACAATAAATAACTGCAACGTGTAAGTATAATTTTGATTTCATGGCCGTGGTCCAATATTTGTAATGAATGAAATCTTTTCCTGAAATCTGATCATAGAGTTTATAACGTCAGAGGCAGGCCAGCTCCACGTGTATTCTATCTACTTATTGGTATCGTAAAATTGTATGTCCTTTGGCATCACGTATTTTATTTTTATCGCTAATGTTTTATATAGTGACGTGTAAGTTTACGTCATAATATAAGTATCATCATCAGGCTATAATAGTCCACTGCTGGACATAGCCTTCCCCTAATGAGTGCCATAGCGCCCTGTAATATAAGTATACCTGTTTATTATTATCAGTTATTAAAATGCGTTTATTTTAAATCTAAGTTAAAATTGTTCAATAGACTTATACTTGTACATTCTAAGTCTGACGATTAGTACCTACATGTCATATCTTTCTAAACATTATATGGAAAGATAAGCTGCCGATTAAAGTGCTTATGTACGAATAGACTTGGACAAGCTCGTGGAAACTAATATTTAAAAAATATTTCCTCTTATTTATCTTATTATGGTTTATGAGCCATAAACCTGGGTGAAAATATTTGAAATCGCATGCAGTAAAATAATTATCGATCTTGCTGAAGTTATTATATCCTGTATGTCATAGATAATGTGCAGATCTGTCAAATACTTGCCACGCCATGTCCACTTCAAGTTCGCAGTAAAAAAAAATTGAAATCCACATAAACCAGGGGATAGCACGCACACGCCAATTCAAGTAATTGACAAATTCCAGATACCGGTTATACGTATTCGACAAGTTGTTTTCATAAATTGAAACTCGACGCCTTCCGCTTGCACATGTTTGGTTAGTACCTACATCTACGTTTATTTTGTTTGCTATGAATTTATTTGTCGCTTACCTAATAATATAACATATTTGCATATTGCGTAATATGCATAGCAGTTTTCTACATATAGGTCAGGACCTATCCTGATGTTATTTCACTTTACAATATGCGCACTCTATGCGTTATAATCCTTATGTCTTAAGGTTAGGTCCGGTTAGGTTAATGACACTACTTTTTCTTTATGGTACCCTATGTTCTTTTATGTTATTATGTCATGATGTTCAATCGATTAGTTAAGGCACGAAAGCGTAACAAACTCACATTCGCATTTTTAATATTACTCGTAGTTAGGATTACATCTCTTTGTTTAGAACAGAGATTCCCAGATGTTTTTCTCATAGACGTTTTTCAAAATTTTGCTGGTTCCGTTGAACCCTCTGCAGCTACATTCCTACCAAATACCGTGGCAATTTTTTTTTTTTTTATGAAATCTCTACGGTGTGACCTTTTTTTACCCCCGTTTATGAATTATGAACCCTCATTTTTTTGTCACGAATGTTGACCCCCGTCGAGTCTGCCGTGGACCCCTAGGGGTCCACCTGGACCACTTTGGGAATTAGGTACTGGTTTAGAGTGTATAAAAGCGATTAAAGCGATAAATACTATATATGATGGTGGGACTTAACTTGGGTACAATTCAAATAGGAGGTACCTATATCTTTGAATATTGTTAGCAAACATCATAATATTGTGATAATAACTGATTTTATTCATAACAAGTTAGTGTAGGAGTATTTACACACTGTCACCTCCTTATATAACACTTAGGCCTTAGCCTTAGCAGCCACGTAAATAAAGGTGACTGTCTACAAAATTTAATTTGTTTTCTGTCACAATTGTTTGTCACAGGTACAGAGGATGTTACGCAATTACATTATAGATCAGCTGTGTTCCGCCACCTGGGCATACGATATAATCATATTAACATAAAATTTGCAAATAAACACATATCATACAAATACAAATAATTATCAATTATAAAATATTACAAAAACATAACTGTGAATAACTATTAAGATAACATTAAAATTTACATCAATAATAAATTAAATCACATTTATTAATTATATAGCAGTTTCACAACACAAGATAGACTTTGTACCGTTACTAAAAATTTCATTACTGGGGATCGAACTAAAACTCATGTGCAGCAGTCTAATTTACTACTGCTGTGCCACTAAAGCCAAATAGATCGAATAGATTGTATAAGAATGAGGCCTTTACATATTCATAAACCACGTATGTTGTATAAACATACACTCCTGGTGTAGATATACCAGGAGTTCACATGTGTTATGCATTTGTTTGTCGAAGCTATGACGTATTTCAATAATTATAAACCGAGGTAAAAGGGTAAACCGTTACGTAGTGTGGAGTCTCTGCATAACTTTCACAATATCTAACTCGTCCGGCATGACAATATTTACTGAAAGGCGCATATGAAAGCCGTTGGGCTGACACGCTGATGTCTCAAGTTCTATCCCAAGGCTAAATAGTTAATTATCGCTTGCTTTAACGGTGAAGATAAACATCGTGAGGAAACCAACATATCTGAGAGTACTGCATAATGTTCTCGAAGACACGTCTGCCAACCCGCACTGGGCCAGCGCGGTGGACTATGGCTAAGGCCATAGCTTAACCTTTTCCACACTGAGAACAGGCCCGTGTCCAGCAGTGGAACAGCTTAATACAGGACTGATATTATGAATTTATACATGCGTAGTCACGCCTATATTCCTACAGTAGACATTGGACGTTGACAACATAAACAACGACTGATTACATGAATGATATTCTTTGTGTCTGTTGTTTGAATGTTTGTAAAGTCTTTCGCGACACAGGAATTACGCATAATGCGATGAATGTCTTTCACGTAATAGAGTCCGAGCGTTTTATGGTATACTAAGCAGATCGAAATTCCGTTGTGCAACTAAAAAAATAAACCATTACCTGGAAATCAAATCAGACAGCTCTGTCTACTCCTACGGGGAAAAAGGCGTAAGAATATGTATGCAGAAGCGAAATAATTTATTGGCAACAAAAGGAAGGTTCGCCTAAAGATAGTTACAATATAGATAAAGGAATATTTATGCAAATGCTCCCGAAACACTGATTACGTATCGGTAAAACCTATTGAAATAACAAAGAAATAACAAAGACGCCATGGGGACACCCATGTATTATATTGATTTCGTTTTGTTATATTCCCAATAGCTACTGGCTTTCATTGAGGAACATATTAGGCCGCAATTGGGTTCTCGACGTTTCTATATTTGGGAATGAATTTCAGGTCTGGCTATCCAAATGAATAATGGTAAAGGTTTTAAGTTTTCCTTTTACGTTCAGCAGTATATGCATTGAAAAAAAATTAATGATTGTTGGTAGATTTTTGTTGGTATATAGTACAAAATATATACTCTACCATTCAAAATTTGCTTATAATATATCTTTCCACATGGTGTGAGCTCAGTGGTGACTTCGTTAAGTGCGGCTTTCAGTAACTACCATCACATGGTATTTTTTTATATTTGTTCTGCCTGTATTTCACTCACAATACTAACGACGCGACGTATGTATATATGTACCTACAATGACAAACTGTGTGACGCGCAGCGACGTTTACCTTTGCTGATGACTGGTTTCCAAGATATAGACGGAGTTGGGTTACTCTCTGGGGTGTTTGGTTAGGTGGTTTCGTAAAGGATGTATTTAAAAAAAATATCGTATTTTCAGCCCAAGCTATGGTTATATCCTAGGCTGAAATTGCAATATTTCTTAAATTGACCCATTCTACCCTGGAGTAATAAGATGATCGGGCAATAAAACCTATGGCGTATGAAAGTCTATAGTGGTTTGCTCCAGACTCTAGAAAATGTTTGGTACATCAGACTTGTTGATTTGGAGGTTCTGTACAGCTGTGATATGTTCTTTGATCTTTTCAGCGATTGTTCCTTTGTTCCGTCTGCTAAGAACGATCACAACTGCAATCCACTTTGTAGACGCTTAGTGTTGAAAAGGTATGCTATCCTTTTGAGTGTATAAATGGCTTAATATTATGGAGAACGGTCTATATGTATACAGTCTTGACAAAGTATTTTCTAGCGCTTTTATAGACAGTAATAATGCCGGCACTTTGCTGACTTCAAACTATCCCAACACCTCGGACGTAGTATCTTACACTTGTATTCATAGGGCCTGAGTACCTTTTAAACATGTGTGAGTTCACTATCTAAATGTTCATGGTCCTGTAACCATATATCTAACGCTCTGTTCGGTAGCTATGCTATAACGGAGACCAAGTATTGCGGATGGTGGTGCGAGTAGGCATTAAGAAACTTGTCATTATGTGTTGGATTGCGGTACAGATTGTGTCCCAGTGTACTATATTATTTCGTTGTTACGTGGGGTACGTGCAGACGATCTATAAAATAAATCGGCTCGGTGATCGGCTCATAGCGGGCCGGACGTCCCGGCCACATTGTGTTATAATATTATGTCCAACTTTGACATTATTTTGGACAAATAATAACTGAGTTTAAAAACGATTGCAATAATTTGTTTGTTAATTTATAGTAAACTAGTTTTAGGTCGCGTTTATACTTAAAATAACGTTGTATAAAAGTTATTAATTTAAGTATAAATATAAGGTACTTTTTGCTTTTGCCCGTGCCTTCGCTCGCGTAAAGTTATGTTAGCTCCAATCTTTCCTCTTTATAATATTAGTATAGATAGTATAGATTACAGACCTATAAAACGAATATAAGATTTATGAAGAAGAGTTCGGAAGTTATACGGAAGTATAGGTATTTCCAACCAGAATACTTGTTATATTACATAAAGGTAGTTGCTTTGAACGAAGATTGTAAAGTTAAAGTGGTTACGCTTGATTTCCGTCACCCATTACTGTGAGCGGGACGAGGCGGCCTCGATTGCCCGTTCAGCGGCGCTTTGCGTGAGTTTATTCAGACATTTTTCATAGAAATGTATTATTGAGGAAATACTCTGTTTGATTTATATTTATTCCAAATAGGATGAAATGTTTTACAGACAAATATATTAATTATGTGATTTTACATCTACATAAAATGTTTGTTTAGGTCAGTACAAAGAATCGCTATAACAATTTATTAAAAGTACAGTTAGTGAATTTTATAATTTAAATTTTTGATTCTATTGCGATTATATTCTTTTTATTCTCGGTAGACGATTGTAATTTTTGTTAATGGCAAGGAACCACTTAGCATTAATAACAAAAAGCTACTCTGTTGCCAGTCTGCTTGCGACCGCGGCCAAAACGTGAAGCGTTTTAAAAACGCTTTACGTTTTGTACGTACGTTAGATACGTAAATACTTAACATGATCGCGATTTTAACTACTTCTCGTTTCCTATACAATAAATAACTGCAACGTGTAAGTATAATTTTGATTTCATGGCCGTGGTCCAATATTTGTAATGAATGAAATCTTTTCCTGAAATCTGATCATAGAGTTTATAACGTCAGAGGCAGGCCAGCTCCACGTGTATTCTATCTACTTATTGGTATCGTAAAATTGTATGTCCTTTGGCATCACGTATTTTATTTTTATCGCTAATGTTTTATATAGTGACGTGTAAGTTTACGTCATAATATAAGTATCATCATCAGGCTATAATAGTCCACTGCTGGACATAGCCTTCCCCTAATGAGTGCCATAGCGCCCTGTAATATAAGTATACCTGTTTATTATTATCAGTTATTAAAATGCGTTTATTTTAAATCTAAGTTAAAATTGTTCAATAGACTTATACTTGTACATTCTAAGTCTGACGATTAGTACCTACATGTCATATCTTTCTAAACATTATATGGAAAGATAAGCTGCCGATTAAAGTGCTTATGTACGAATAGACTTGGACAAGCTCGTGGAAACTAATATTTAAAAAATATTTCCTCTTATTTATCTTATTATGGTTTATGAGCCATAAACCTGGGTGAAAATATTTGAAATCGCATGCAGTAAAATAATTATCGATCTTGCTGAAGTTATTATATCCTGTATGTCATAGATAATGTGCAGATCTGTCAAATACTTGCCACGCCATGTCCACTTCAAGTTCGCAGTAAAAAAAAATTGAAATCCACATAAACCAGGGGATAGCACGCACACGCCAATTCAAGTAATTGACAAATTCCAGATACCGGTTATACGTATTCGACAAGTTGTTTTCATAAATTGAAACTCGACGCCTTCCGCTTGCACATGTTTGGTTAGTACCTACATCTACGTTTATTTTGTTTGCTATGAATTTATTTGTCGCTTACCTAATAATATAACATATTTGCATATTGCGTAATATGCATAGCAGTTTTCTACATATAGGTCAGGACCTATCCTGATGTTATTTCACTTTACAATATGCGCACTCTATGCGTTATAATCCTTATGTCTTAAGGTTAGGTCCGGTTAGGTTAATGACACTACTTTTTCTTTATGGTACCCTATGTTCTTTTATGTTATTATGTCATGATGTTCAATCGATTAGTTAAGGCACGAAAGCGTAACAAACTCACATTCGCATTTTTAATATTACTCGTAGTTAGGATTACATCTCTTTGTTTAGAACAGAGATTCCCAGATGTTTTTCTCATAGACGTTTTTCAAAATTTTGCTGGTTCCGTTGAACCCTCTGCAGCTACATTCCTACCAAATACCGTGGCAATTTTTTTTTTTTTTATGAAATCTCTACGGTGTGACCTTTTTTTACCCCCGTTTATGAATTATGAACCCTCATTTTTTTGTCACGAATGTTGACCCCCGTCGAGTCTGCCGTGGACCCCTAGGGGTCCACCTGGACCACTTTGGGAATTAGGTACTGGTTTAGAGTGTATAAAAGCGATTAAAGCGATAAATACTATATATGATGGTGGGACTTAACTTGGGTACAATTCAAATAGGAGGTACCTATATCTTTGAATATTGTTAGCAAACATCATAATATTGTGATAATAACTGATTTTATTCATAACAAGTTAGTGTAGGAGTATTTACACACTGTCACCTCCTTATATAACACTTAGGCCTTAGCCTTAGCAGCCACGTAAATAAAGGTGACTGTCTACAAAATTTAATTTGTTTTCTGTCACAATTGTTTGTCACAGGTACAGAGGATGTTACGCAATTACATTATAGATCAGCTGTGTTCCGCCACCTGGGCATACGATATAATCATATTAACATAAAATTTGCAAATAAACACATATCATACAAATACAAATAATTATCAATTATAAAATATTACAAAAACATAACTGTGAATAACTATTAAGATAACATTAAAATTTACATCAATAATAAATTAAATCACATTTATTAATTATATAGCAGTTTCACAACACAAGATAGACTTTGTACCGTTACTAAAAATTTCATTACTGGGGATCGAACTAAAACTCATGTGCAGCAGTCTAATTTACTACTGCTGTGCCACTAAAGCCAAATAGATCGAATAGATTGTATAAGAATGAGGCCTTTACATATTCATAAACCACGTATGTTGTATAAACATACACTCCTGGTGTAGATATACCAGGAGTTCACATGTGTTATGCATTTGTTTGTCGAAGCTATGACGTATTTCAATAATTATAAACCGAGGTAAAAGGGTAAACCGTTACGTAGTGTGGAGTCTCTGCATAACTTTCACAATATCTAACTCGTCCGGCATGACAATATTTACTGAAAGGCGCATATGAAAGCCGTTGGGCTGACACGCTGATGTCTCAAGTTCTATCCCAAGGCTAAATAGTTAATTATCGCTTGCTTTAACGGTGAAGATAAACATCGTGAGGAAACCAACATATCTGAGAGTACTGCATAATGTTCTCGAAGACACGTCTGCCAACCCGCACTGGGCCAGCGCGGTGGACTATGGCTAAGGCCATAGCTTAACCTTTTCCACACTGAGAACAGGCCCGTGTCCAGCAGTGGAACAGCTTAATACAGGACTGATATTATGAATTTATACATGCGTAGTCACGCCTATATTCCTACAGTAGACATTGGACGTTGACAACATAAACAACGACTGATTACATGAATGATATTCTTTGTGTCTGTTGTTTGAATGTTTGTAAAGTCTTTCGCGACACAGGAATTACGCATAATGCGATGAATGTCTTTCACGTAATAGAGTCCGAGCGTTTTATGGTATACTAAGCAGATCGAAATTCCGTTGTGCAACTAAAAAAATAAACCATTACCTGGAAATCAAATCAGACAGCTCTGTCTACTCCTACGGGGAAAAAGGCGTAAGAATATGTATGCAGAAGCGAAATAATTTATTGGCAACAAAAGGAAGGTTCGCCTAAAGATAGTTACAATATAGATAAAGGAATATTTATGCAAATGCTCCCGAAACACTGATTACGTATCGGTAAAACCTATTGAAATAACAAAGAAATAACAAAGACGCCATGGGGACACCCATGTATTATATTGATTTCGTTTTGTTATATTCCCAATAGCTACTGGCTTTCATTGAGGAACATATTAGGCCGCAATTGGGTTCTCGACGTTTCTATATTTGGGAATGAATTTCAGGTCTGGCTATCCAAATGAATAATGGTAAAGGTTTTAAGTTTTCCTTTTACGTTCAGCAGTATATGCATTGAAAAAAAATTAATGATTGTTGGTAGATTTTTGTTGGTATATAGTACAAAATATATACTCTACCATTCAAAATTTGCTTATAATATATCTTTCCACATGCTTTTTCACAGATCCTAATATAGCACTGTATTTTGTCAAGTTGAAGTCTTTCCTGTTATTAATTTTTAACAGTTTCTATGTTTCTTTATCATGGAAATATTTACTACTTTACTAATAGGATGACGCATTGTTTCATTCTACTGTAGCCGGATCAATCGCACCGCTACCAAACAATCAGTAATATCTATCCCATTTGAATGTCAACGTTACATGGGTTTAACAACGAATCTTCCTCCCTTAGAAATCAACTTTGAGTTGAAGACATTCGATGCACTAAAACAAAAAAAAACAGTGACTTTTAATTTTAGCTTAGCTGATTTAACATACGAAAATACGATACGAGAGTGTCCATACGATGGATCTCAAATACCGGGCAGCGATAATAGGAAGACCCCGAAGGAGTTAGCGAGACGAACAGGACACATATAACAGGAGGAACCGAGTTTAGGTTGAAAAGGTTAGGGAAATGTGGAAAGAGGAAAGGAGGGCCTTTGCCCTGCAATGGGATTGCAAATAGGCTCATAATAATAATAATACACGAATTAAAGGACTCCCTAGGATTGTATTTAAATGTTAATAATGAGAATTATGACACAAGTATCTTCCCTTAGGAAAATGTAAACAGCCATAGTCTAGATAACAATACGTAATTGTCTCAAGTTCAATTCTAAGTCAAGCACCTTTATCTTTTCAAAGTTATGTGCGCATTAAAAAGTTAATTATTGCTTGAATCGGCTTCGAGTTTGGTATAGTCTGTTTCAAATACAAAGTCCCTTTTGACACTTCATAGCACGTAACTCTGCACATTTCATATAAATTGCTAAAATAAACAATGATTACTTACGGTACTAAAGACTATTTAAAATAATTATACATAACATGATGTAATTGTTTTACAAACATAATCAACTGATAATTTCTATTGATATTAGTCTTAAATAATTTAAACATCAAAATAAAATAACATTGTACTACAATACCATGGTTACGCATTAGGGTATTTTTTTTCTTTCAGTCATAGTGCCTCGATAATATGAATCAGATAAAATCTACCTATTCGAGTTAAAAACAATTCTACGAGAAATTTGGTATTAATTATTATTACGTTGCAACGTACCTTAGATCCCATTCTGCAAAACCTTAATATATTTTCTTTATCAAAAAATGAATTTGAAGATGCAATATTGGATTAAATATCCCATGGTTTTTAAAGAGTAGTCGTCTTGAAAATCAATACCATATTTATTTTACCCTTATACCCTGTGTATGGATTGATACTAGAAATTAATCAAGGATAAGCCCAGTTTTTTTACAATTAAATACGTTATATATAACTGTGACTTTTGTATTCTTTCGATATGTCAAACTTAGATGGACTCATGTTTTGTTTTTCTGTTTCTATTATTTTTGTTTCAATTCTAAACCCACGATTACAGTTTGTTTGGAATGTTAATCTGTAGTAGATTTCATTATGTGTCGATTGAAACGGTCTCTTCCCTATCGCTGTTCAACGATCATTTGTCAAATGGGTTTTCGTATTTGAAACGCACTATAGTGATATCTAATATAATGTATAACTGGTGTACGGTGCAACCGTACCCTTTGCAAAATCAGCAGTTTACGTAGCACGGCTGCGGTAAAATATATTAATTAGTTCGCAATCGGCTAGCAAGAAAACTGCGCGTGCCGATAATTTTTCTCTCATAATTCCGATTCTTTTATTTACTTCCCTTATCATGCTACGGTAGGCTACGTACGGTAGGATACCGTACAACTGGTCTATCGACAAGACCAAATATTTTAAAATGAAATTACGTTCTATATCGTGCGAAATCAGATTGAATGATTCAACTACTTCAACAGGAATTCTAGATCACGTATTAATTTTGCTATATCCGACCCATAGCGGTTTGCAATACCTAATACCTAATAACTTTTACACTTTCGCGTTGCATGATATATATATATATATATATATATATAATATGTAACGGGTATTAACGCGATCATGCATAATGAGTCCGCTTGTGGCCACGGCCGGTGTAACCTGGTCGAAACGTCAAGCATAAAAAGGTAAACATTATGCATGATCGCGTTAATGCCTGTTACATATTATATATACTTCAACAGGAGATTAAATTTGCAAGCTTTTTCTACTAGTGTAACCCTACAACACCTAAAAAAATAAATTTACATTTATATCGGCATAACAAAGAGTGTTGGACCAGAAGGATTGCCTACATTATTTATAAAAAAAATGCGATCAGTATTAATTTCCCTTAAAATCACATGAAATGACTATATTTTCTAGCGAAAGTCAAATAAACGTCGTTCGTATATTGGGTGACCACGCGGATGCTAAAGTTCATCGTCCAAATATCACTCTTACCAATATTCTCCAAAATTGTTGATTCCATAGTCTGTCCAATTTATATGTCGACATGACACGACAGTGCAGCTAATGTAGCAAAAATCCGTCAGTAATTTCTTCTCTAATCTTTGAAATCTCTCAAAGGCGATCGATGTTAGTCAAAAACTTAACGCTCTCTGCATTGACTTAGGCAGTGCTTTAGGAGTTGTTTTTATAGACGAATTCCTGCTGTTTAAATTACAAGACTATGGGTTTTAAGAAGTAGCTTAGATTGCATATTGCGACCAAACACAAAGAGTATAAATGGTTATAATCGTCTTTATGCATTGTTTCATCTGGTGTGCTCTTTTTGTCATATTTGTGAACGATGTGGTACATCATAAAGAATAGCAAGTGCTTTTTTTGCAAATGTCCTCAGAATTTATTGTGGACATTCGCGGAGACGTTGCTCTACTTCAATCTAATCTGGACTTGCTGCAAAAGTGGTACATTACAAACAGGATGAACCTCAATGCTGCAAAGTGTTACCACATTACCTTTACGCGGGAAAACGCCTTCCATAATCTAAAACTATACGAGATCTAAGAGTGGTAATGCAATTTCTCTAAAAATAAAGTTACAAAATCATAGTTAAAAATTACAATGGTGGAGTTTTTAGCAACATATTATTGATCTAAAATAATTAAACCTTTATTAAATAACCATTAGAAGAATGCCAACTTTTGCATTATTATTGCAGTTTCAATTAGTTTTTGGTATCAATAACTTAAGAAATTTAAAATTTGAATGAATTATTTTAACTATGTTTTATATATTTTGGTGATATATTTGTATGTACTTAATGCAATAAGAATACAACTTTTATATTATGTAACAGACTTATGATAAACATTTACTCAAATTTTAATGAGGTAATTTAATATAGTGATGTATTTGCACAACACTAAGGACACATTATTATATATAGTATCAGTCCTGTATTAAACTGTCCCACTGCTGGGCACGGGCCTCTTCTCAGTGTAAAAAGGGTTAGGCCATTGTCCAGTGTGGGTTGGCAGACTTCACATATCTTCGAGAAAATTATGGAGAACTCTCAGACATGAAGGTTTCCTCACGATGTTTTCCTTCACCGTTAAAGCAAGCGATAATAAACCATTTAATACGCACATAACTTCGAAAAGTCAGAGATGCGTGCCTTGGGATCGAACTAGAGACCTCTATTATAATAATAATTGTAAATTAATTGTCAGTAAACATTTTGTTGGTGCCATGAATAAGTAAAATAAATAAGCATCTATCTATAGGTTAACTTTGAGGTTACTCATAGGTGGGCCAATATTTTTCTTATTTATTGTGCATGTTGTTCCGTAAATATCAGTTAGAATGTGGCTATTTTATACATACGAGAAACAGCTATTAAAATAATCCGTTCATTTTATTTAATACACAAGTCTTACTTATTTAGATTCAATGGAAAATTGCGGTATTGTCCAGTGGTCGGCTTAGTGGTTGGGCTAAATAGATCAAACGGTTATGAGGACGACAATGCGCTAGTATCGAGCTTAACCTGGTTCTAAGCCGATAAAGACATTCGTGAGTGATATGCATGGGAGTCGACGATACATCTACCTTTGTTCGGCTGGTACGATGTAACTGTTATGTTATGACAACGCCGTGACGCGTGATACTGGAACCAGCGTAAACATAAATTGTTAGGACATGTGTTAACTTCGAAAAATAAAGTATTAATAATGTTCTCCTGTCCGAATTTCGTTCACGGCGGCCATGCTTAACGGAGACTGGGCATCTGCGCTGGCGTAATATTATAGTGTACAAGCGTGTGCGCAAACACAAGTGTACTCTCTATTCTCTAACTCTCATGGTCTGATAGGACGGTAATCCGACACGTCCGGAGAGATATCACGAGCAGGACCAACGGCTTTACGTGCTTTTCAAGGCACGGGGGTGTCTTACACCGGACTGCTATTAAAATTTCTTAACAGAAAACCCAATAACTTTTTGTTGGGCCAACGTAGGATTCGAACCTGAGACCTCATGCACAGCAGTCGCATTCACTACCGCTGCGCCACGAAGGCAGTTATGTAAGTATAATATAAAGTATATCCGTACCGAAGCGTCGCTGCACTCTGAATCAAGTGCTATATAAAGGATTGAATTTTTCACAGGTTTGCACGTTAAGTACAATCACACTATTCGAGGTCTATTGTTAAGTGATTTACTAATTTACGCACAAGCTAAATTACATCGCGGTGAGATACAATGTGCTTCCTTTATACGATACCACTTTACAAGTTTTTCAACATTACTGTAGTGCAGTAGTTATGTGTGTCGTTGGAAAACCAGATGACATTTACTCTATTATCCGCTAGGGACTCACTACGCTGTGTAGACTGCAGGTAGTCTTATAAGTGAAACTTGTGTTAAAATCTTGTGCACACGCCTATATCCCTGAAGGTAGTGAAGGAGCAAGAGTAGTATGTGGTTTTATGTGTGACGTAAAAGTGGCTGATCCTTATGCCTTATACCTGGCACAGTTATACTATGCGTTGCTACTGAGAATATTGGACATCTTTATGCTGAAGAATTTAGTCTTTACTCAATAACATTTAGCCCGATTCGGGATTAACGCGATCATGCATTGTACGGTGAAACCATACAATATTGTCAACTAATTAATGCCTTATAATTTAATATTCATTAATCAATTCAGTACTCGATTAGCGGTCATCGCGCGTGCTCCCTCGCTCCTTTGTATTTTACCTTTGGGCCGGTTAATAAATTCGTTATTTTATCTTAAAACAGACTTATCAATAGCTAACCTTGAACCTTCTACATGTTACTTTTTGACGATCGCTTTAATACCCGCTACGAATTATATAATTATCATACAACGCGCAAGTTAGAAAGTTATTCATCCACAGCAGTTTCATTCACTACAGCTCGCCATCGAGGCGTATACATTGTAAGAAAATCTCAGATGTTAAAACACAGGCCAACTTCTTGGAGGCAAATATGTTATATTACTTACCTCAAAGAGCAGCGATAGCTCAGTGGGGAGACCAACAAACTGCAATGCCAAGGGTTCGAACCCACGTCACGCATCTCTGACTTTCGGAAGTTATATGACTTTTCGAAATTATGTGCGTATTGATTGACAATTATCGCCTGCTCCGTGCCTCGGAGAGCACGTTAAGCCGTTGGTCCCGGCTGCCATGAACATCTATGGCAGTCGTTATTGGGAGAGTGTCGACACAAAAGATCCCACTGGGTCGAAGTGTCGCCAGTCTGCACTGACTGGCCTCCACATAAGATACATACATACATACCTCAAAGTTACTGTAGTCAGTAATTTCCCTAGTTCTTCAAGTCCAACTTGTTGAAATCTAAAGTTTATTAATTCAAAGCTCGATCTTAAATACCAGTGTATAACATTTCTCTCAACTTCATTTTCTGTTTTTCACAAATAGTATATTTGCGTTCTAGGGGTTTAAAATATATATACCTAATAATAGGTAATATAATATCCGCCCCGTATTAATCTGTCCCAGTGCTGGGCATGGGCCTCTTCTCAGTGTGAGAACAGTCAGACCATAGTCCACAACGCTGGCCAGTGTGGGTTGGCAGATCACATATCTTCGAGATCTTTCTGGAGAACTCTCAGACAGCAGTTTTTCTCACCATATTTGCCTTTACCGTTAAAGCGTGCGATAATTAATATTTAACATTGACATAACTTTGAAAAGTCAGAGATGCGTGCTCTGGGGTCAAACTCGTGACCTCTGCGTAGCAGTCCAACGGTCTCCAACTAGGCTATGATTATATAACATTTTGTTAGAGTGCGTTTAGTCGTTAAGCTATGATCATATAAGCAACAAACAAACCAAAAATAAGTGTCGCTTGATTGTAATAAGTTAAAAACGTAATATTATTGTTTTATGCATCCAATGTACCTAGTATACAACACGTTCGCCTGCTAAGTTAGTGGTAACCGTTTTATAAGGCCACTGGCTACGTGAATACGTGTATCAAAGATCCTTCACACAAAGTGTCACTGTGGTTGTACTTGTTTAAAGAAATATGCCATTTTAAGACCGCGCCGAGCGAAATGTGCCAAAACAGGCGGTCACGGTTAAGTGAATAAAATCAACACTTTTTGTTAATTACAAATATAAAATATACATTTACCATAACAATGAATGTGTTTACAATTACTTCGTGTAAAAAACTTAAAATAATTAATATTTTCGCCTACAAAAATACGTCAATTTGCATAAAAAATGCAAAAACGTAAGCTCGTGTTACGTGATTTTTAGATTATAGCAGTAGAAATCTATCCTATTTTACAGCTTAAACGAAACATAAATAGTTATATAACAATTTGTCTGTCCCAGATATTTGAGTTATTGGTTGACAATAAAGATACATATTTATCAAAAAAGCACTTCAAATCCTCCATACAATTTCACTATGGCGGCCGTGCGCCAATTTTAATATGCGCCGTACGAGCTCTGTCATTATCTGTCTTACACTCGGCGCAGTCTTAATAAATAATTATTAAACAATAGGTACTCGCTAAAGCATCATATCAACACGATTAAAAATCATAATTAGCTAATTATGGTGTTCTTTTTTTGTTCTATTTTGTACTAAACCATAGCAGTGACATAATGTGAAAGTGTTGAGAGCATGCCTGTATTGTATCAAAAACAATTTATTTCCAGTCTAGCTCGGTGACGTAGGTGTTGTGAATTTGAGTACCGAGCATAAGGTCTCGTATTCGATTGTCTGTAGTAGAATGGAGTTTGAAAATTAAGATTGATAAGGAGTATTGTGTATTTTCTGCGGTTTTGATTTGTAAAATATTAAATTAGTAATCATTGCTTTTTGGACAAACATATGTCTAAGTTTTAATAGGCAGTTCAAGTTAAAATTCAAAAGCATACATAAGAAAACTTAGGCCCTAGAAACTCATAATATAAGTAGCTGAACAAAGGGATTAAATATAATGACCATCACAAATACTAATTGCACAGCAGATATTGCACACCATAACGAGCACCGTTACGTCTCAAATCACCGCATTCCGTCCCGGAAGAGTTAGGTTATGTTAGGTTCCTTCTTAAACCCACCCAAAAATAGGTGTCCCGCGAAGCGGGGCTCCTTCGACTTAGTTTCATCTCTTTAAATATATTTTGCTGTGTTATTAGTATTTTTTTGCTGTGCAGTTAAATACTACTCCTGCACTAAATAGCAACTAAAATTTTATTGGGTATAAATTTTCTAATAAGGTTTAGGATTAATAAATTTAATAATGATTAATTAATCCTAAACCTTCTTAACCTTCCAAACTTTTCTTAAACAATTGCTGCCCTGAGAAACATTAAAAAACTCGCAAATATTTATCAACTCATGTTAACAAATTAATGTTTTCGAACATTTAAGATCTCTGTACATTGCATGTTGCCAAAGTTTCACGTTACGCATATTATACTGTAAAACCGTAAGTATACTTGAATCAGTGAAATACTTTCATTGTGATACATTACCATTGATATGAAATCACGTGTGTCCAAAGTGTTCCATTGCCGTGAAGTCGGCCATTATGATTTTGATTTGCATAGGCTCTCCCACGACCACCTAACATTTGCTACGAATGTTCTACAAGGCTTATACATATAAATAAGAATTCTCGAATGTCGAAGTCTCGGATTCACTTTAATGAAATCGTACTAATGTATATATGGAATTACTTCAAAATTGTGTAATTTCGTTCTATTTTAAATATGAAACAAATGGATTACTTATATCACTAAATTCGCAGTCATTAAATTTTCCTGCAGCGACAGAATTATAGTGCTTTGTTTTCTAGATTTTGCCTGCAGCTTCGCTCGTGTAAATGTAGGTTAGGTTAGGTTAATAACGGTCGGTAAGACCCGTACTTAGAGAGTGGCTGGAGAGGCGTCATGGCGCCCTCACGTTTCGCCTGACGCAGGTGCTGACCGACCACGGTTGTTTCGGTCGGTATCTGTGTCGAATAGGCAAACAGGAGACGCCCGGTTGTCATCACTGCGACGACTGTCGCGTCGTTGTCGAG
This sequence comes from Catocala fraxini, assembly GCA_930367265.1. Classification (NCBI taxonomy): domain Eukaryota; kingdom Metazoa; phylum Arthropoda; class Insecta; order Lepidoptera; family Erebidae; genus Catocala; species Catocala fraxini. Next base: position 17,302,919 of record OV884024.1, read on the forward strand.
GACACGGCGTTGCACACATTGGTGGCTTACCCTACTTGGGCTACGCAACGCCGTGTCATGCACGTGGCAGTCGGTAGAGTCGTCCTCTCGCTCGAGGCTACGGTTCTGTCCATGATCTTGAGCGAGAGGTCTTGGAATGCCGTCGCCTCCTTCTGTGAGGAGGTGATGTCAGTGAAGGAGGCGGCGGAGAGGGAGAGGGAACGCTCAACCCCTCTCCCTAACCGCAGAGCCGGGCGCAGGAGGGCGCGAGACGACCTCCAGCCACCCTGAGTAGAAGCCAGCGGGCGTTGGACCTATTGGGGCCGTCCACCGCCCGATCAGCGCAGGTCCGAGTAGGCGGCGTTTGTGTTCCACGCACGCCTCTCGATGTCGAAAAGGGGACTAGGTCCCCCGCTATGTTGTCGGGGACCAGGTCCCCCAATTATGTGTATAAAGTTTTGTGGGACCCGCCACGTCCATCGGCGGGTCAAACCTTTGGCGGGGTCGCGATTCGAATGCGAGAGCGATCCGCGCGACCCCGCCATAAAGGTGTGAGGAACACCGCGGTGGTTTTAGTCGGTTCAGCCCAAACATATGGTCTGGATCCCGACATAACCCCATCGCCCGCCCCAAAACCGGCGATGGGGAATGTGATTCGCAAATTTCCGCGCGTTAAAAAAAAAAAAATTTAAGAAAAGTTTAATAACGGTGTTTTAGAGTTCGAAACATCTCTTATACAACAGCTTTGTCCGTACGTCCGTCCGTCCGTCTGTCTGTTTGTTATACAACTTTTAACTCAAGAACCCGCAAGAGCTAGAGACTCGCGGTCTGCGCCATTCGACTCAGCATAGTCGATACATCCCCGAAATGACTATGACCTTTGACCTCTAACCTCAAAGTCACGTGATACCATTTTTTCGAACTCTAAATTTATGGCATTTAATAGCCGTTTCTTACTTGTTTTTATACGAGACATACCTTATGTCCTTCTCTGTTGCCGTGACAACGTGTATGCGAAATTTCATAATGACGGGTCAAGCAGTAAAGGCGTGAAAGCGTAACAAACAAACAAAGTCACAATCGCATTTATAAGAATTTGAGTCCCGATTCTTCGTCTTCGTGGGTTCAACATTTGTAAAATCTCTAACGATGCAGTATGTGTATTCATGGAGTAAAAGTTATAGGTCAAGTCTTGGAATCCCAGACCATAATTGAAAACCCATTGCGTCTGGCCGCCGGTGTGCCGCTGGTACCACAGAGCATGGAAGCTGTCACTCAATAGGTAAAAATAAAAATCGTGACGTCATCTTATCATTAGGATAGCAACATTCCTGTACTGTTTAATTAAAAACATAAAGATAAATAAATAAATTCTATAAAGAAACCGCAAGGCTGCTCTTTAAACAAAGGCTAACTTAAGAGACAAACCCGCAGTGGCGCTGGTTAGCCATTACTGTATACAGCATTTGACATTGACCCGCAGTACGAAAAATGGGTTATGATGTCAACGACACACATTGGATAGCGTACTATGTTGACTCGACATCCAAAGTACGGCCCGCAATACCAATTTACCGCATGAATCGAAGTGGTCGCTTTATCAGTGCAAGTGCACAAAGTGTTGTGGATTCTATTCCCATACGGGAAACTAAAATCTGTAATCAAATCAAATCAAATCATTTATTTGCAAACTAAGTGTATATACATTGGGTCTTTATTATTTTATAATAGTTGCTTAAAACTTAGCAGACTTCTACAGCCATAGCAAATTTGCGGGCACAATATTTATTTAAGTTCACATAAAAATCAACCATATCAAAAGTCCTAGGCCGCACGATTTCGGCCATTTCGGCAATATTGTAAATTTTGGGATCTAACTCAAGAACACTGTGTAACGATCCGTCAGTTCTCTCAGCAGGCTATCACTAATTCAACTGAATATTATTAATTACAAAAGAAAATACATGACGTGTAGAGTTCAAACTTCTCCAATCTAGGCTGTCGCATACTTAATATATGTCAAACTTAAACAACAAGACAGCTTAAACAGTCTTCTTGAATAACAAATATGTACAGTTTAAGACTAAACGGTAATTGATATTACGATTCTGAGAACGAGGCAACAATAAAACGCTTCTTGGTAGAAGCGTGGAGTAATGCACGATTTATAATTTTGATGAAACATGTCGGCACATAGCGCATTGTACTTTGCAATTAAATTAAGGATATCAATGACCGAGTAAGCCTGTTTAATGAATGAAATTGATTTATCCCATTAATCATTTCAATTAAGCTTAAGCCAAATTCAACTGGTAGTCGTAGCGAGTGTTAGAACATTTCACGAAACGTGGTTTTCAACGCTTGACAGTTCGGATATGTCGTGGAATGCGGCCGGCTACGCCTCGCTGTCGCTACGGGCGTTCGGGCTGTCTGATCGAAAATGTATAGTAACTTAACTACAAGGCTTATTTGGGTATCGTAACCGTAGAACAGGCGAATGAACCCGTTGTATACAGATATAGTAAGGTATTAATACGTTTAATGAGCGTAATTTCTATTCCTGTTTATGATATAAAAGGGTAAACTCCTTTAAAGATTAATACCGCGGAACGCGTATGAAATCCAGGACACTTTCATCGTCGATCGCGTGCGGTTGGCTACCTCCACTACAGTGTCATCCGCTCCGACGCGCTCCATCAGGTTAGACTTGTATAATATAATAGGGCACCGCGATATATTGTTGCATTCAATGATCAGTTCTTTTAAAAGTATAAAGGCACGTTGTGATTTACTGTACTGAATTAGGATTATAGAAAGCAAGGAATTTGAAATGTCATTTCTGAATAATAATTCTAAATATGTGTGTCAATTTCTGTTAAAAGGTAAAATTATAGTCTCAAGTAGAGGAACAGAAACGTATATTCTTTTAAAATACTTGTGTTACCAGTTAATTGCGCAAACTGAAATTAAAAATATTTTAGGATTCATGCTTTATACTGTGCTTTTAGTCCTAAAATATTTACATTTATGTAAAACCTATGATGTATACACGTATGACGCTAATGAGAGACTGTTAACTAAATGAGCTTATAATTAAACGATTAAGCTATCTCACATGGTAGTGGGTCCTTCTTTATCTCTGCATTTCGGTCTATCCTTGACATCGTGATCAGAAAGCGTGCACTCTCGTATAGTCGCTACCGACTGCCTGCTCATATATAATTATATATATATATATATACGAATAACTTGCCTTCGATATTTCGTAATTTAAAACTAACAAAATGAAATGGCAAAGTAACTTTGAAGGTCATGCATATTACTTTGATTTAATACTAATAACAGTTGCAGCTTTATTTTAGTTGGAATATTACCAACAGCTATTTCACTAACGGGAAGCCAAATGCTCAGAAGCGTAGATTAAATATTAGCTGACTACACTCGCCGTAGAGTCAAGTATTTATCTCGGGTTTATTAGTATAAGTTTTCATTTGCAGTTTATGTTTATGAAAGCCGTAGCGGTAATTGAAAGTGGTTACTTAATTATAATTTGTAGGACATTATGTTTATTTATTCGCAATATACGGACATATAGAACAAAAATTCCTATTATCTGCTAACTCGGTTATGCAGGCTCTGAATGCGACTGAGGTCTCCGGTTTGATTACCGGGACGGGAAAATTACTATTGACATTTTCTGTCAATAATTTATCAGTAGCAGCACGAAGTCTGAAGTTGTACTCGGTAGTCGAAAATAGGTTCGTTTTTATAGCGTGGGATTTCAAGCGAAGTGTAGGTATTATAGGCAGAGATCTTCTTTTGTGGGATTTAGGCATGTAACACATGTGAAGCGTGTGAGGTAGGCAGAGGCGACACCTCAAAATAAAACTATATGTAATATAAGTCTTCGAGCTTCGGGGGCTGAGTCACCCACGTTCGTAGGAGAATACCATTCGTATCGCTACACGTGGCCTCTGGCTGGTGCTAATCAGGTGAAAACACCGGTGGTAGGCTGAAGCCGAGGCTGGTAACCACCCATTAGCGTAAGTTGTGGCGCCAAGCGACCTAGCCGTGTTCCAACACGTAAGGCTGGTGTAGCCATTTGAGAAGAAGGGTCGGTATAGTTGTCTACTGTCAGCTGACCGGTTTGACATGGATTGTCTTTGCCGCATCGGAACATTAGTCTCGGAGAGTAGCTGGAACCATGGCACGGTGTACCGCTTTGGCCGACCTCAGGGAGTATGGGGCCCAAGTAACAAGTAAGCCACTTGTGAAAGGCTGCCTTGCCAACTGTCGAAAAATCCCGGGCTTACGCCATAGTGCTAGTTGGCGACCGGATGAGAGAGCTCTATGGATAAGCTCGGGGGAGGCAGGGTTGACCCAGTCTCCAACGCCTTGAAGACCCCACTTTTTTCGTCTTATGGGTTCTTGTGGACACAGGACTAGAGAAGATTCTCTACGCCTGTGTCTACAGGTCGCACAGCAGAGATCAGGAGACTACCAAGCTCACAGAGAATTTAAGTGAGGCGGCGGATACCACTCAGCAAAGGTACCCGAATGCCCAACTAGCGCTATTGGAGGATTGCAATGCCCACCACCAGGAGTGGTTTTTCCCGTATTAGTGCACTGACCATGCTGGGAGAGAAACTCGCAAGCTCGTTTTAGCGTTAAACCTCACCCAAATGGTCCAAGAGGCAAAGAAGGTTCCAGATATTGACTGTCAAAGAGCCAACTGCTGACAACTGACGCAGACCATTATGTCGTATAGGTGGCTGCACCTTTAGGTAGTTTCGACCACAGTCTGGTGAAAACTGTATCAGTCTACTCCCCGCCCAGTCACGGCTCCAGTAGCTCCCGGCGGGTCTGGCGTTACAAGGCAAATTTACTCTGATCTATCTTTGTAGAATCTTCGCGTCTTGAAACTGCAAGCAAGCGTGACACCGCTGTGTCTACCAGCTTGCGAGACCCTCATGTCGGATATACGCATTCGTCAGACCGAGGTCCGTAAAACGCTGCAGAATCTTAACGTGAACAAGGCCAGCGGTCTTGATGGTACTCCAGCCAGGCTCCTGACATTCTTAGTATTAAATAGTCTGCTCAGTGACCGGCAATACGGGTTTCGCCGAAACCGGTCCACTGCAGACCTTCTATTGTATGCAACGCATTTATAGAGCGAGGTCATTGAGAAACACGGCGAAGCATTGGCTGTTTTGCTTGATATCTCAAAGGTCTTCGACAGGGTCTGACATAATAGCCTTATCAGCAAACTTCCGTCCTTTGGCCTACCCACTGGCCTCTGCGTTTGGATAGCAGATTTCCTGAAGAGCCGCTCGATTCGAGTAGTCATTAATGGCTACTCGTCCAAACAAATCAGTACTTCAGTACTGTGTGATCAGTACTGTCTGCAACTCTTTTTGCTGCTTATTAACGATCTGCTAAAACCCGGTACGTTTGGATATGCAGATAGCTAGCTTGTAGAGAGCTACGTCTTCAGTGCTAGGGCCAGTGGAGCACAGATACAGTTGCTTAGGGAAGCTATGATCGAGCGTATGAACTTATCCTTGAAGGCAGTCTCCGGCTGGGGTGATGCCAATTTGGTTAAGTTCAATGCCTCTAAGACCCAGACGTGTCTGTTTTCCGCAAAAAAGAGCCCATTCTAATTGGCTCCAACTTTCCGACATGTATCCGTGCCGATAACTAATATCCTTGAGCTTCTGGGTATGTCATTGACTCCAACCCTTAACTTTGGCTCCTATATTGAGGCAAAAGCCCAACTAGCCGCCAATAATCTGGGCATCCTCAGTAAGGTGTTCATTCCAGAACATTTACTTAATTTGTACCAAGCACAGGTTTGATCCTGCATTAAGTACTGTTCTCACCTCTGGGATGGCTCTGCAAAATATCAGCTGGAGGCTTTGGAGTCAATTGAGCGGAAGGCCAGGAGACTTATCCGCGATGACCAACTGGTCAACACACGACTCTAAAGCTTGGAGCATCATCGTAAGATTGCCAGTCTCTGGGTTTTCTATCGGATACATTTCGGAGAGTGTGCAAAGAATTTGCATAATTTGATTCCTTCTTCCCCATTCTACCATCGGACGACCAGACAATCAGACCAGTGACATAGGTACGTGGTGGATATACCACATTTACGCACGAAGCGCTTTACTTCTACTTTTACAATGCGTACCACTAAGGAGTGGAATTCGCTACCTAAGTCTGTGTTTCCCGATGAGTACAATATGGGTGTCTTCAAGTCGCGAGTGAATAGGTATCTTCTAGGCAAGCGTGCTCCATCGCCGACTGCATCTTCACTTAAGATCAGATGAGTTTGCGATCAAACGCAAGCTTACAATATAATAAAAAAAAAGCTCAGACACTCATGAAGTCCCGGCAAAAGGACTGTAATAAACGGTTGTGGAACCCGCAAATTTAATGACAAATATATAAGAGTTGAAAAATACCACTTATTTTCAGTTTTAAAGAAAAGTGATAAACGGTAACATAATGCGTATTTATGAATACCGGGTAAGAACATGGACACGAACGTTAAGAGCCTAATTGTGAACTACATTTGATTCGAGTTATGTGAAGCAGAAACCCACCACCAACATAATGTGAGCAATGTGCAATGTGTTTGCCCAACATTCACACGGACATCAGTAGTTCCCTACTTGGGTGTCGTTTTGAACGAACGTCTTTCATTTCAACCTTGTCGGCCTCGATGGCGTAGTGGTTAGTGTAACCGACTGCCACGCCTGAGGTCGCGGGTTCGATTCCCGCACAAGTCAAACATTTGTGTGCATGAACATGGCTGTTTGTCTTGGTCTGGGTGTTTCTAGGTATAATATGAATGTACTTACAAAAAAAAAAGTATATATGTATGTTTATCCATTGTCTAGAACCCATAGTACAAGCTCTGCTTAGTTTGGGCTAGATGGTGTTGTGTGTATGTGGTAGAATATTATAATTATAATTATTAAAAAACCTCACATTGATAAACTGTCTGCCAGAATACGTAAACTTATATTTGTCTTTAAGAACTTGAGACATGTTGCTGATCCCAAAATAATTAAGGTGGTGTACTATGCGTTATGTCAATCCATGCTGGGGTATTGTATTTCATCATGGGGTGGGGCAACTTGAACGGGCCCAACGAGCGGTTCTTAAAGTCTGCTCATCCAAGCCGTACCGATTCCCTACAACATAATTATATCAGTATTGCGAAGTCCTTACAGTGCGACAGATGTTTATTCTCCAATCAATACTTAGGTACAGTACTGCTGACATTAACCAACTCCGTTCATCATCCTATTTGCTTTCTAGAACACGTCCAGAACGTGGAATTGTAATTCCCTATACCGAAACATATAACATCTTTAGGACAAAGATTTCACTTCTTTCTTGGACGACAACTATACAACAAATTAAACAATCCCCTTCTTTTAAAATGGATAAATCTAGATAGGAATGTAAAATAATAGTTACAAAATATCTTCTAAACCTAATTCATATATATTTTCCCCTTCGCAGGCACACACGCACACACACACACACACACACACATACACACTCGTGCGCGCACACCAACACACGTAAACATATATAATTTAAACTACATCGAGTGAGACTCCTAACTAATTTGATTTTCTTTGTTATATTTCCTTGTATTCGTAACAAAAACTAAATATAATGTAACCACCAACCGCACACATGTACCAACAGTAATGTATTAAATAGTGTAGTCCAAACTAACAAGTACTTATAATAAGTTTTTGTTGAATAAACATTTTATTATTATGTTTCTCTTATCACAGGTATTTTGTAACATATTTTATATTAGGAAAATACCTGGCTCTTTGGGAGGCTTACACGGAGACATAGGTCTAACGTGAAGAAGCCCTTCGAGAGTTTTAATCTTCTAAGGTGTCGCCGGTCTGCAATGACTGGCCCTTACATAAGATAAGATAAGGTGGGATGGAACACCTACTACGGCACTAGCCGTAGCAGGCGTAGGACTATTGTTACGTATGGATTCTAATATATGGATGGATGTTTGATGGGCCGGTATAATGGCAATTATGGATGAAAAACGGCGTCTGCCTTTAATACTCTTATAGTATCGAGTCGAATGGGCAGACGGTGACTCGCCAACTCACTAGATGGGCCCCCTGAATATCCACCATAGGCATGGCATACAAACCAGTAGCAGAGGGCAACACTGGTGCAAGCGGCTAGGGGTGTTGAGCGGTGCGGCGCCGGTTTTACCATCACGGGTCTCTTGACAACGGAGACCCGGAGCGGGATACCCCGTAGTTATGCCCTTTAAAATGGCACTTTCACCCCCAAGCATATAGCTCTAGCGGCTCCTCTCTGACTGGCCGACCAAGGGAAGCAAGAGTTGAGAGTCCTAAGGGTGCTCTTGAAGTTATTATTATTATTATAAAAGGAACGGATTTGTAAATTGTAAAACATAATATTATGTTCACTTTGACAAAGACTACTTTCATAGAATGTGATCGATGGATTGTTCATAATAATGGTCAGTAGTTGTTCATTGGCACAAGGTGACTCAACGAACCTAACTAAATATAATTTGCTCTTATTCTATTGATTGACAGCGGCACACCGACTGCCAGATACAATAACTGCACGGATGGCGTAGTGGTTTAAGTGGTTGCCACTGCCATTGCGCCGAGTGTTGTGGTTTCAAATCCCACACAGGACAAAATTTTGTGTGATCCACAAATAGTTGTTCTGAGTCTGGGTATTCTTTGTGTCCGTTGTTTGAATGTTTGTAAAGTACCCCGCGACACAGACAATAAAATTAATGCACGCATCGTCTTTTTATAAAAATTATAGGGTTATGTCTATCATGCCAGCTATTGTCAGGTTATTAGTTACTGAGGCCTGTAAGAATAGACATCGCTTTGCTTGAATCACCTTGGGATTTTGTGTCTATCGATCAGTGTTAGAAACTATGCATCCGTTTTTCACGTGTTACGTTATATATCGCTACGGTTCATTTTATCTCGAGATTGACTGGCAAGCCACCTGCCAGTACTGGGCAAGATTTAGAGCTTACTGTCCAATAGTTTTGCACAAGAATATCAACGTGAAACGTTGACTTTGTTTTCGTTGCATAAAGCTGATGGCAGATCTCTCAGTGTATATAGGCGCATTATAAATTATAAAACTTAAATATACAGCCGCATATATTATTTTTAAAGTCTATACTAATATTATAAATAGGAAAGATTTGATTTTTCTTTGTTTGTTTTTAAGGATATAAATTGGAAAACTAATCAACCGATTTTAAAAATGATTTCTCCTTTAGGAAGCTATATATCACAGAGTAACAACAGCAATATTTTATTTAAAAAAGTCATGCTACTAACATAACCTAACTTAGCCTACTTTAACGCGAGCGGAAGTCGCAGGCAAAAGCCAGTATTAAATAATGTCGCTGCTGATATCCTGCTCAAAATCCTTAAACAGGTAAAAACTTGTTTTTGATTAGCACCTCTATTTTTTTATTTTTACGTAAGTACGGTAAATATGACTAATCGCTTTATTAAATTTAAAAGCAACTAAATCAAAAATTTTACCCATATTTTCAATCGAAGTATTACTAGTGGAAGCTGCGGTGACGCCTATCCACAAAAGTGGAGCTACTAATGAGCCCAATAACTACAGGCCAATTTCTTTTCTCAGCACTTTCTCCACACTAGTAGAGAAGATTATAATAAACAACTAGTTGATTTTCTAGAAACCAACAAATTGTTATCCAATCTACAATTCGATTTTTGCCGAAGAAAGTCCACCGAACTTGCCTTTACACTACTCACTAATATTATCTCTAAACATCTAGACGTGGGATCGTTATGTCCGAGTGTCTTTCCTGACTTAGCGAAAGCTTTTGACACCATTACTGATACTGCTACAGAAGCTTTAGCGTACTGGGGTCAGAGGAATCTGTCTGGATTAGTTACGTAGCTATCTCACTGGTAGGAGGCAGTGTCTTAAAGTGGCTCCCATCACTAGTAAAGAACATGAAGTGGTTTATGAGGTGACTCAAGGAAGTATTTTGAACCCGACACTATTTCTTACTTATATAAATGACATATCCTTGAAATGCTCACCAAATGCAGAAATAATACATTATGCTGACGACACTGTAATCCTGTTACACGAAAAGTCTTGGGACAAGGTGTTACTAACTGCTCATCAGATCAGTTGAGCAGTTAGTAACACCTTGTCCAACAAACATGTCCTACTATCCAATCTCCTAACAATAAACTTGACAAAATCTTTCTACATGTGCTTTCATAAAACCGCTACTACAGCTCCTCCATCACATTTAAATCTGGTAGTACACACATGAAATATTTCTAGATGCTACTGTGATCCACTAAATCGTGTTTCTAACGACGAAAAGCTCGCCTTCAAGGAGCATGTTGTGGCCATGTCTGCCAGAATCAGAAAGCTCATTCATGTCATAGGGCAATTACGCGCCGTGGCTACAACCAGCTTGTTGAAGACAGTGTACATTACATTAGGTCAATCGATTTTAAAGTATTGCATCTTGACTTAGGGTGGTAATGCCATCTCCCACATGATTATTCTCGAAAGAGCTTAGCGTGCTGAGCTGAAAACGATGTTGACAAAGCCTTTCCGACACCCAACCACTGAACTCTTCAGTGATGCCCAGGTCTTCAGTGTCAGGCGACTATATCTTAGTAAGATTATCCTACTAACCCATAAAGAGGTATTAAACACAGAGAACTATGAAGACATAGTCAAGAAACGCATTTTAACCTCCTAATCTTACCAATAAGAACAGTTTTTGCAAAAAGGTTTTGTGTATACCTTACTTGTATAATAAAATAAATATAATTTGCTATTTACTGTCTTATCGTGATGCGAAGATAAAACTAACTAAGACATTATTAACCTTGACCTACATCGAAACAGAAGACCTGTTTGAAAGTATAATATAGTTAAATATTATTGTCCTGTAAATTTAATAGAGTAAGAGCCCACGACGGCCAGACCTTCGTTATTTTATGATAATAAAATAAAAAAAAAGGAAGAAAGGTGATAGTTTCTCTGTGCATGTACCCAACACAGGTAAAAACGATCAGCGAGTATGGAATTTGGATTGTGGTTACTTGGGCGGGTAACAGGTACTAAAGGTGTATAAAATAGTACTTCAAAAAAATTTTCATTTTCATTTCATTTTCGAAAAAATGTTACCTCAATAGCCGGACAGTTTTAATGGTTTTTACATCTTGCCACACACATTGCAAATCTGCTCTAGGTGCGAGGGCGAGGCAAGAACCACGTATAACTAAGTACTTATTATTTCCATAGTTTAAGTTTGAGACCGAAATAATTTAAGAACAGTTACTGCTGACAGGATGCTTCGAGTGAAAACCTTGACATATGCCGATTAAGGTGGTTTTATAAATTAATAGTGCTGCTCTTCTACGCCTGTGGCAATAATTCGCTAACGTTTAGGGGATAATCATTACATGACATACTAGGAAGAACACGGCCACGCCATCTGTTTATACGAGTGTCTACACAAGAAAGTGTGACATCAATAGACAGCTTGGCCATAAGTCTGTAAAAAGTAGATGGTGCATCTGGTGTATAGTGTATAGAGACCTGTATTGCTCCAATGAAATCCTCAGTAGCATAGCATCGATGACTATCGTTTCAACGAAATTTGCACTGATTTACATCGGCACTGAGGATAACTTTGTGCCTGCGAGAGGCCGCAAAACGTGGCGTAGGTATTGTAACTAAGTATCAGCCATATATGTATATGTAATTGTCCTACAGTAAGATTATCCATCATGAGCATTTATAAAATCCCGAATGAAAGAAATCTCTCGCTGTTATTTAGTAGCTTGTGTTAAAATTTGTTCTTTGTGCTAGTTTGAGTTGGTTTGTAGGATATTTCTGAGATCTGTAACCTGCTCGCAGATTTTTAAGCTGCTTATATGCAATGCATATTTATTCTAGCCACGCGTTTTGTGTTTCGGTATTAGCACAAACAGATGTTTTGTATCCTAATACGATATAAAAGTATTTTTGTAAAATCTTGTCTACCTACGGCGTGGTGGCTTAATATCTTATTTGTTTTTAATGCGAAATAAGAGCTTTTGTCTAACACCTATAAATATAAGACAATTCTGTCTACTTTATTATATTGGGTGTAAGGGACGGCGCAGGCGTACCGAAAACTGATAAAGTAGATTCAGATTAACATAATGCATAATCCATCAATTTTATCAAATAAAAATAAACAAATCAGCTGTTTATGCGCACAGAGCATAGAGGCCATTCCTCATGCAGTACGTTGAACGTATGTAATTGTGGCGTAATTGTAATTGTGGCGCCACCGTGCGTCGTTGCCGCGCCATTGATGGTACATCTATATTCGATGAGCGATATCGATTTAATACGTAATTGATCATAACCGGCATATGATTATAAGATCGTAACAGTTCTTTTCATTCCAAAAAAGTATCTAATATGAATGTATAAATACTAACTAAATTACTGACTAGGAAGTGATATCATCAACACTGTAATTATTAATTTAGGTTTGGATATATAATTACAAAACTAATTCAGTAGTGCTGGATAAATCATAGCATATTAACAGGCATTTATTTAATCACATTAAATAAAAGTAATGTAATTACATTATTTTGTCAACTTCGAACTTCATGTTCGTTAGTAAACAAAACTATCGATATCTAGATATTTTCAAATTAATGTAGGTACCTACGGACAAATCGATAACTCAACTAAGAGGTGGAATGTTGGCACATCGCTGGACCATTAAAGGCGTTTGATATGACCAAAATGTTTGTAAATCGATACTTTGATTTGAAATTTGCCTAATATACCATTATCTCATCTCTATCTGGTTCAGTATGCGTTGTGCAACTAGCAACAAGTACCTACTTTTATACTTTAGTTTGTCCACGACTCGTAGTGGCCTGTGTACACACATGTTCTTCCTCTAGGAATCGACAGTATTAATAGTAGATAAATAAGTTTTCGCAAGTGATCAGTGTGTTATGTGCCTTATTTGTGTGTGATGTTGTAGCCATTTTGAGCTACGTCTTATAAGACGAGAGATATTGTAAGGTAAGGTTTATTCTTCGCTATGATTATTGTTTCATTCAAGTCGGCATTTATGTTTGTTATTTACTATGTGTCTCCGCGTCTATGTAGTTAAACACATTGTCTAAAAAGTACAAATTCTCGGATCTTCTAGGTATTTGCAATATGCAGGAATTCTTTTGTATCAGATCAACGAAGAAGATTAAACGCACAATGCTTGCTGTATGGCTAATGAGTTCACTTATTACATCACTGCGCCATACGTGCCATTGATCATGTAGTATAAATCAAAACGAAGAGAAACGAAATGAGTGGTGCGTTGTATTGGTAGCAATCCATTGCGTACCGCGTAATAAAGTTAATCAATATAACATCTTAATCATGCGTTTTTATGATTAATAGAAGTTTGTGTCGAGATAAATAAATATAGGACGATGTCTTGCTAAGTGTATGTCCAGATCTGGCGAATGTGCCACGAATGCACCACTCGCGACCCACGAGCTGACTGCGCCCATTTCAGGTTCGCGCGTCGTTCCAGCGCCATCCGCGCGCCGCTTGCGCGTCAGCTACGCGCCGTGCGTGAACGGTGCAAGAGGCGCACGCGTACTGTGGAAAGGACTCCTGCCGCAACAACTAACATACATACATATATTATACAGTATGAAAGCGAACGGAACTGCATGTGCCCGAGCTGCGCGCGCGCCTACTGTGCAAGCCTTGCGTGAGTTGCGCCAAAGAGGCGCACCAAACAATTGCAGTAACAGCCCGCATGCCGCACGCACATAGAGTAGTGGAGCCTCGCAGATTTTAGCATGAATGGGCCGGCTCAACCGGGGAAGGACTACCCTCTCACAGAATATCGACGTGAAGTTGCAGTATTCCTACTGTTGTGTTTCGTTCGGTGAGTGAGAGTGCCGAAGGCCTAAGCACCTCCCAAAGGGTCGGGTATTTTTCTAACGTATTAGGGAAATACCCGTAAAAGAGAAACAAATAATAATAATAATATTGTTTATTGCCATTTTTACAATTTGTCTTACATAAACGATATCCAATAATAATTTATGCGCAAATAAAGTTTCACAGGCTTACCTAGCGTGGGCTAATGAGTAATAATCAATATTGTCAATGAACGATATTTATTTACTTAACTTCTTTACGAGTTAGGTGTCGTGATGCTATTTTCTGCCGCTATCATGAAAGTGGCACGACTATCTAGTCTTGTTAACTTCAAATGGCGTCTGTTCTCGAGTACGTTACCTCTATATTTCAATTAAACAGTATACATGTTGCATGAGCGTGCAAATAATATTAGAAAGAAAGTGTAAGTAAAAACCTAAGGTAAATAATACAATTACGAGAGCTATATTTATATTCCTTCTTAGGCTGCATCGTAGCCAGGTAATATAACTTACTTACATATTTCATCGCAGTCATTTACGAGTTAATGTAGATGCACTTTCAGTTTATCTTAGCTTCTTCTCCCTAGCCTTTATTATTCCCAAGTCACTTGAGGTCAGCTTTTCTAGTCTAACCGGATTTGACTGGATATCAGTTTTTACACGGAGCGGCTGCCACCTGACCTCCGCAACCCGAAGACTAACGATACCCTAAGGCTAGGCTAGTGTCAAGATATTAGAGGGTACTGACTTTCCCAATAACGACTGCCATAGATGTTTATGGCAGCCGGGACCGACGGCTTAACGTGCTCTCCGAGACACGGAGCAGGCGATAATTATTAAACAATACGCACATAATTTCGAAAAGTCATATAACTTCCGAAAGTCAGAGGTGCGCGACGTAGGTTCGAACCCGAGACCCTCTGCATTACAGTCTGTTGGTCTCCCCACTGAGCTATTTTTTAATAGCGAATAAAACTCTCGCCTATAAAAATCTCAGACATAACAAAACCATTGTTATTCGTTTAGATCTGTGAACATAAGTATGTAGGGCTTACATTTCTTATATAATTTTATTCATAACCTACTTAAACCTTTCAGTTTATCTTAGCAAATAATAATACACTGCCTTGTCTTGCAGGGCTAGTGAAAGCGATAGCTGCAAGGTCTCGGCCCGGCTAAACTATAGAATTTTCTGACAAGTTAGGCTCAGTTACAGCTTGGAATCTGTAACTAAGCCTGTTAGACGGCTATGTGCATGCTCAATATTACGATGGACCTTAAACAATGAAAGGTGTATGAAGCCTACATTGTGATAGCTATATCTATGCGTTAAATAACCATGCCTAGCATTTTATGTTGTTTAATATTAGATATATAGAATTTGTAATTAAAGTAAACCGAGACAAAACCCGTATAAAGTATATTAATTTCCATAGAACATAATGAGTGTACGGAACCGTACATTAGTTTAGTTTCTCACGCGCCGTGCATTCTGCACATGCAGTAGAATTTTTTTTTGCCAAATCAATCAGTTGTATGTAACCTACATTAGAATATTAAATTTTAATGTAATAAAATTAGTGTTTATCAAACATTGAACTCGGTCGGTTTTATTTATCTATCCCAATAGAATCGCCCGTCATCATATCAACGGAAGTGTAGGAAACTCCTACATTCTTTATTGATCCTTCGATTATTTATCATTAAGCGTCGCGGTACGTTTAATATCGGTCCTTCGATCATCTAACAGGACCTCGTCGCGGTACTCTGATCTCGTACGTGATTTGGTTAGAGGCTGGCTTCCACGTGACGTGGACTAACAGTTTCGTCATTAATCGCGTGTGACTCATTTCGTGGGGCTACGCACGACCTTACGCGTAATCATCATCATCATCGGGTTCTGCGGAGCTCTAATCACTCGACAGCGAAAGAATCAGCGTCCGCTATCGATTGCCAGGTAAGCAGCTGCAGGTGCAGACAGCCGTTACATCGTATGTGGATCATCATTTACCAAGTAAGACTATTCCTTTTACTCTTACCATGGAATCTCTCGCTGCTCGTCAATCTGATATCATCTTGAATATATCTTCGATGAGAATCAACTTCAACAAAGACTCACTGCCTGGGAAATATAATTGTATCGCTACAATAACAATTTGATTCTTTTCACAAATCAAATTGAATTGTTCCTCAATGAGCCTATCATCCAAAAGCAATCATTATTTGAAATAAAGTGATTATATGATATCACAACCGAATGTATTCACGCGATTCACAATCTCGGTGTTGACACGAAAACGTGGGACCCCTTTCTAGTTCATTTATTATGCAAAAAATTTGATCCTCAAACTTACGCCGACTACAAGGAGGCACGTAAGGCACCTCGCGAATTAATAAGATTAGACGAGTTGATGACCTTTCTTGAAAGCAAGGATACCGCTCTGGAGCTCATTCATAAAAATCAAAAGGAACCCGCATCAATTAATCAATCGATTAAGCGAACACCAAACATATCAAAGTGCTATCATAAGACAAATTATAATAGTCATAATAAAAATTATCAGCCCATCATTACGCAAATTTCTAAATGCTCTGTTTGTAATACACATCAACTGCGCAATTTATTTTCTTAAAAATTCATAAATATGCCATAAGATGTGAAATTGAGGGCAGTGATGAAATCAAACATTTGTCAAAACTGTCTTTTCAGTCACGATGGAAGTCAATGCATTTTGACAAAACGTTGAAAATCTGCCAAGGTGATCATAATACCATACTCCATGACGCGTGTGTATCATCACAGTTTGTCACTCAGGCTGCTTCATCATCAACGTCATCATCTACATCAACTCCGTCATCATCAAAACTAGTATACAAGCAGCTACTGCTTAACACGTTGCAGGCGATGACGAAGAGTTATTATTGACTACACTGTCAATTAAGGTCAGATCTTCTGACGGCACTTATATGACCCTTAGGGCTCTTCTGGATCAGGGATCACAAATTATAAATATCGGAAAACGCTGTACAACGATTGGGGTTGCAGCGGCAACGATATAACGCATCCGTCTCTGGTATAGGTTCAGTTGCTAGGCAGAGTAAAGGTCAGGTGTCTATTGATTGTCAATCGATATACGGTGACTATAATTTTACTACCGAGGGACTAGTTCTATGGAAGGTCGCTAACTCGTTGCCTAATATGCCATTCAAAAGGCAATCATGGCCTAATATCCAACATCTTCAATTAGCTGACCCAAAGTACATCGTTTCGAAACCCATTGATATTCTATTGGATGTCAGTAGGTATATATTCGCAAATCATCATGGGTGGTATTATCAAGAGGCCCGCGCAAGCGCCTATTGTGTAACAGACTGCCCTCGGATAGATCCTGTTTGGCAACGTTCGCACATTTAACTGTCATATAGTAACAAATGACTTATCAGGCTTAGCGAAATATTAGGAGATAGAGGACGTCGATACATCATCATCTCTGACTAGTGAAGAGCAGTATTGTGAAGAGTTTTATCAGCAATCTACTTGTCGTTTAGACACTGGTAGATACGAAGTCGGTATACCCATGAAAGCCGAATACGAAAATAAGCTCGGCAATTCTAAAACAAAGACAGTCGCGCAATTTAGACAGTTAGAACGAAAGATGTGCAGTAACATATTATTATCATTCGCGGATAGTTATAAATCGTTTATGTCAGAATATCAACAACTGGGTCACATGTGTGAGGTTACTAATGTTGACGATTCGAAATGTGTCTTCTACTTACCCCATCACGGCGTAATAAAATTAGATTCATCAACGACAAAACTTCGTGTCGTTTTCAATGCGTCGGCAAAATCTACATCAGGCAGAAGCCTGAATGACCGCATGTGTTATGGGCCGAATCTTCAGAAAGACCTCATGACTCTAATCTTAAATTGGAGAACTTATCGTATTGTAATCACGGCGGATATAGAAAAATGTTCCGTCAAATCGTTACTAAGCAATCAGGCCGTCATCTTCAATCCATAATTTGGCGGCAATCACCTTGGGAATTACTTCGTGAATATCAACTCACTACCAAGGCCGGTATTTAGCTATGAGGACGCTAAAGCAACTAGCTATAGATGACGGCGCCATGTATCCACTAGTTGCATCTGCGCTCCATCAGTTATTTTATATGGATGATTTGTTTAGTGGTGCTAGTACCATTCCTCAAGCCAGGGAACTCCAGCTTCAGCTCATTGAGATGCCTAAAGGTGCTGGCATGAATCACCGCAAATGGTCCGGTAATGAACCAGAATTGTTGTTAGATCTATCACCTGATCAACACAATAGCCCGTTTGATTTCAAGTGCTCGGATACAAGGACAAGTTTGGGATTAAGAAGGAATCCATCAAACGATAGCTTTAGTTTTAAAAACTAGTTACGGCATCATAATAATCATGTTACAAAGAGACAGCTGCTCTCTGAAATTTCAAAACTATTTGACCCTTTGAATTGGCTATCACATTTATCAGTAATCAATTATCGCAGCAGCTGAGCATCATCTCCAGCCAACTGAACGGTAAACTTGCAGTACCAGTGGATTTCAAAAATATCAAGGACATATACCGTCTACTTAAAGTATCGGCTAGTGTCTTTTCTAATTATCTAATCATAGAAGTCAAGGTGCCACATATAAGCAATGTATTGTTTGAGTCATACCTATTCCACAAAATACAGGACTTCAGTACTATCATCTCTTGCCAACGGAATCATACATAGCTTACAATTTGCGCAAGGATACAGTATTTCTTTTATCAGTGTTGCCGACGATACCTCATTGGAGAGTATAAATGAGACTAGTGGACTGTAGTTTAAAATGTATAATGATTTATAAAATTAATTATAATGTTTGAATTAATATGAGCGCGTAAAAACAATGATTAAAAATAATGCGCGAGCGCGGTCGTGTGCTATCGTGTCTGTGGCTGACTGCCGGTGCCGGCGGGCGAGCGCCGATGGCTGGAGTGGAGCGGTGGGGCGATGACGTAGAAGTCTCGTTAGCTCCGATCAGCTGTTAGGCGCGGCAGGTGCATGTCGAGTACTCGACAATCAGACACAGATCTAAAATCTTGCACTCATAATCCCAACGACGTATACTTTTGCTCTTTAAACATGCCCATATATGATCTAAAAATAAAGCAATCTATTTGTGATATCAATATCATTAGTCAAAAGCGCTTATGTTAGACTGTAAACGCGCCGTGCGAAGTGCAATGGATCAAGTTGCACAAGTTAAACACCTGGCTATATACTTGTTGCTCGGAATGTCAAGTTCGCATTATATGTACTAACGGTGTAATCATGGCCAACCTAGTAGGCAGCGCGATTATATTCTATGTCAAGGTTGCACGTTAAAAGGCGATAACTTCCATATTTATGCTTATAACAATTATATCAATTATTTGAACTTACACCCTCACATCGAAGTTCCAGACGTGTCTGCTAAACCGAATCATTCAATCAATAATACCGGAGAGGTTTATCGAAGCTGAAGATCATCAACTTATGTATGTGGAACCAGTTAAAAGCTCAGATTGAAGAAGTAAAGGAACAGTCATCCTCTGCTTTAAGCATTCATGACGTTCTTCACTACACTATGCTGTACATCAGTGTAGTTGCGGTCATCATCATGGCAGGCGTCATCGTGTACCTAGTCAGGAGCAGGCGGATTACGGGCGGAGTAGTAGCGTCGCCGGACCCCCAGGGCCAGAAGGCTACTGGAGCGGGGCCGGAGACTCGTGTACCAGCAGACACTGTGCCGGTTGATTCACGTCTCACAAATTCAGTGCAGAAGTGTAGTAAAGTATTTACGGTAAGTGGTGTTAATAAAGCTACATCTGCAGTGCTTTTGCATTCAGGGGACCCATTAGACAGTGCCTGTAATTAACATTGCTTCTTTTATAATGCCTAGTAATTAATAATAATATGATAGCTTCACGTTTCATAATCATTATCAGTTTATATAATTTTATTCCAATCATATATATTTCTGTGTTATTTCAATTATCATTTTGGTTGTCCCATTTAGACGAGCAGGATGTACGGAACCGTACATTAGTTTAGCTTCTCATGCGCCGTGCATTCTGCACATGCAGTAGAATTTTATATTGCCAAATCAATTAGTTGTATGTAACGTACATTACAATATTAAATATTAATGCAATAAAATCAATGTTTATCAAACATTCAACTCGGTCGGTTTTATTTATCTATCCCAATAGAATTACCCGTCATCATATCAACAGAAGTGTAGGAAACTCCTACAATGAGAGTAGTTTAATTTCAATGTATTCACGTAAATGTACTTATGACTATATATTATAACGTTCACCTCACACCTATACTAACGTGAGACTATAAATAAAATATGATAGACATTGCGATAGAGCATTTATTTTCTAAAGTCACATGATAGCTCCTCGCTACCTAACATACTACCTCCCCTGCCTCCTACCTCCCCTGACCTAATTTCTATTTATTTAAATTGGTATAATTAGCTAGACTTTATAGAGCATTAAAGTAGTCTGTACATATAGAAATATAAATCTTGTGGTATTATGTTAACTGGGTGGCGTGATGCCAGATATTCATAAACTCCAGCGAATATCTATGTAGTGTGAGCATGTAATCACGTACCCTTCCATAGATAATTAAGGTATTTAAATAAGGTAGATAAGCTTGTAAATTAATATAAGTGCACGTAGCTAAGATAGATTAAGGGCACGTAGTATTAAGGGTAAAAGATCAATAAAGTTGAGTTCGAGATATAGTATATGGTATACTGCAGTAGTGGATAGTGTATACTATATTATCACTCGTGATTGTTCCGACTGTGTTTTGCTTGACCAACCCGGCGCTAACTTCTGTTACTCAACTCAACACCACATCTACTAATTGCAATTCACTGTTATATAATTATAATACGGACAAATTTGTATTCAAGGCATACATTTGTAGATTATTTATTCGTAATAGTTCTACAAATACAATTCAATATGTTGAATTTGTGTTATGCTACATTGTGAAAACTAATAAAGCATTGAGTATCCATATTTGCACTTATATATTTTATCAAAGCTAGAATTCCTAAAAGCAATTTAGTAAGTGCAATAAGCACGACGCGCTAGCTTTTATTAAGCTAGTGTTACATTTGTAGTGTGGTCATTGTGTATGCGTTCCTATTTGGTATTCGAAATAAAAACCGATGCCCCAGGTGGCAATTTCTTTTGATACTGGATTGAAAAAGGACATCAGTGATATTGGATTTCAGTTTGGTTTAAAGTGGAGCATGATTTGTTTTCGGATATTGGTGTTATACAGCCTAATATTGCTATTGTAATTGTGTTTGGTAAAGTGTGCAGAGGTACTATTCGAATGGTAGTATAAAAAAGTTGGAACTTCCGATATGTAATAGTGAGCGAATGCTTGTATATTTTAGTTTTGTTTGGATTTTATGAATCGGATAGGCAATATATGAAATGAACCGACTATTGATTAGGAAAAGATTTGCTGTATGATGTTTGTTTTATGACTACAGATAGGCATATACAGCGTAGAAACTTCTGTACTAGATAGACTGACGACTGGATAGGGGTGATGAGAAGCCATTCAATGCAAGTAGAATCGCATTGATTATTGTTAAAATATTTAAGGTAGGCTTTTGTTCAGTAGTGAACATCGTGCGGCTGATATAATGAATAGATATGCTGTTATGTAGTCGACGAACGCGTGCCCTGGTAGAGCGACTGGTACTTGTATGCAGATAGAATATTAGCAAATAAAACAAAAGCCAGTATAGACAGCCACAATACAATGCAACTCAACGATGTTTAAATAATGATAGTTATTATTGTTCCAATAATAACATTTTCTAATTGTTTCGTCCTCTTGTCTGTTCTTCTCGACCCATGAGTTTACGATTATATTTGCATGCGATCGTGAGGTGTCAGATTTAGTTCCTAGATCAGGCAAAGAGTTATTGGTTTTTCTGTTAAGAAATCTCAGTAGCATTGCGTCATCTGAGAATGTGTTCAGTATTTGGTAAACAGTTCGCCTCGTTACCTTGTCCCGAAAAAAGATGACGACGCCTCCATTTGATGCGTAATATTATAAAAGTTATGAAGGTAGTAAAATAGTCCCTTTATAGTTGCAAACTCAAACTGTTATTCTCTATATTCGACGGTCAAGATTTGGATAGGTTAAAAATACATTATCGTTACATTTAAACGTTAGGATACTAATTTGATGACACTTATAAATTAGGGATCACTTATGAGTCTGAGTTCGAGCAATGAAACAAGTCCCAACCGCAGCCTTCTCAAACTCCTTCATAATACGATTAACCTTAGGTATACACGTGAACAACATTTATTTATACATAATTATTTGAGTGTAGTAACTACATTAATACCAGCAGCGATAGCTCAGTGGGGAGACCAACGGACTGCAATGCAGAGGCTCTCGGGTTCGAACCCACGTCGCGCACCTCTGACTTTCAGAAGTTATATGACTTTTCGAAATTATGTGCGTATTGATTGACAATTATCGCCTGCTCCGTGCCTCGGAGAGCACGTTAAGCCGTAGGTCCCGGCTGCCATGAACATCTATGGCAGTCGTTATTGGGCAAGTCAGTACCCTCTAATATCCTGACGCTGGTCTAGCCTTAGGGTATCGTTAGCCTTCGGATTGCGGAGGTCAGGTGGCAGCCGCTCCGTGTAAAAACTGATATCCAGTCAAATCCGGTTAGACCAGTAAAGCCGACCCCAAGCAACTTGGGAATAATAAAGGCTAAGAGAGAAGAAGTAACTACATTAATAACTTTTATTTTCGCAGAGAGACTGCCACTATGAATTTAGTTTAGCTGCATAAAAACACATTTTAAACAGTCGGAAATTTTTACCTTTCCGATCACACACTTAAGTTTTATTTTAGGTTTATCTGTGGTATATGCTTTTTAAATTGAATAACTATACTACTCACCTTTTTATTAACTGATTAATCAACTTTAATTATAACAGCAATATGCATATTACAATGAAAATGGAAAAATCGTGGTGCGACACGATGGCACGGCAAACAACATATGCCTTCGGATGCGACGATGGATGTTGGGAGCAAAATATCGAACTCATCATGCAGATATAGAATGAAGATGAAGATTTTGGACGTGTATGTGTGTTGGTACATAATTACCACGTCTGACTTCCAATTAACTATAACCGAGACAACCGTATGACAATGGTATCCTAAGTCCCGCTTATACAGGTAAGGGAGGAGGAAGGCTTTTTGTATCTTTTTCTTACAGAAGAGCATCTGTGCTCTCGTGTGGATTCCACACACATATAACACTTTCAAACGTGCAAAGAATGCATCAATAATTTATTTTACTTTATAACAGATATGAAAAATATGAAAAGTAAAGGACACAATAAAAAGAAAATATAATCCTTAAATCGAAGCTTAAGGCGCGATCAAACAGCCGGCGTGAGCGGGGCGTGCGCGTGTCCCACCGTGTTGTAATGTACTGAACTAGTCAATTTCAATATAGTAAAATCAAATGGTATATAAACGGTTCATTGACATGACCATAGACATTTTAGTGATTTATGACGAACTTACGAACTATTTATTTAATTGTCTTTTTTATTATTTTGTCGTTATTTTATAAGAAAATTATGTAGGTATAAGTAGTCCTTTGTGGCAATAAATAATGTTTTCCTTCTATTATGATTATGCTGCGAATCCTTTAAATAATCTGTGTAATCGACAATTTGACAGAATTTACGTTTTAGTGTAATCATGCTATTACTGTCTGTTAGCATACAACCTTCTCCGACTTTTAGAAAAGCAGCCGCTAATTGCCCTGCGTGAGAATCGTTGTTTGTAGTTATACTCGCATATTTGTAGTCAGACAAAACTTTTTTAAATGGACCTACAGTACATGTAAAATCGTTTTGTATTATAGAAGCTACGGTATAGACCGTAGACGCCTTTAAACAGGCATTTATTTTATCTGGTGTACCCCTAGTAATAACCGGCAGGATCTGTCTAAAGTCACCAGCTAAAAGTACAACCTTCCCTCCCATGATACCCTGGTTGGTTGATATAGTGCTTCAATTGCTCTTTTATGGGACATCGTACATTTATTCCAAACCAACAGCTTACACTGCTGCAAAATTTGTCCGCGCTTACCGCTTTTGCTAATGTTACAAACTCTCTCACTACGCTGCGCTGCACCGCTGCCGCTGCATCGTTCATTGTGTATGGCGCTAGGCGTCTCTCGCGCTCGCGCTACGTGTACATAATTAATCAGACGGCATTTTTACTAATTATACAATGTTGCCGATAAATATACGTATTATATAAATAGACAGGTTTGTTTGGGCTTTCATACGAACTTTAGTCTCCAATTTCATCCCCATGTAGATCAAAATTTCAAAACCGCTGAAACAAATGTTAACTTATTTATTAACATTATTTACTTCATATCAAGTGCCTAAATACAAAGTCATGGTTTTATCTTCGATAATGACGAATTCTCATGCAAAATTTCATCCCTTATTTAAAATCCTTCATGCCCTTATTACAACAAAAGGTAACCTATGCCGTTCCCAAGGTCTAGTCTTTCTCTGAACCGAATTTTATCAAAATCGGTTGTGATTTAGGCGCGATAATCACGAATTCTCATACAAACTTTCATCCCTCATTTCAACCAGTTCATGCTCTTTTTACAACAAAATGTAACTATCTCCTCTCCCAAGGTCTAGTCTCTCTCTGTACCAAATTTCATTAAAATCGGTTGTGGCTTAGGCGCGATAATGATGAATTCCTAAACCAATTTCCATCCCTTATTTCAAACCCTTCATGCCCTTTCTTACAACAAATGGTAGCCTATGTCCTTACTCAAGGTCTAGTCTATCTCTGTACCAAAAATAATTAACATCGGTTCAGTGGTTTAGGCGCGATAATGACGAATTCCTATACAAACATTCATCTCTTATTTCAACCCCTTTACGCCTTTTTACCACATAAAGTAGCCTATGTCCTTTCCTAAGGTCTAGTCTATCTTTGTACCAAATTTCATTAAAATCGGTTCAGTGGTTTAGGCGTGAAAGCATTACAGACAGACAGACAGAGTTCTTTCGCATTTATTGTATTAGTATGGATAGTAAGGATTTTGACTGATGGGAAAATATAGTGACAAGACCAGTGATGTCTCCATCAACCCTGAAAGGTTTTCTGTCTAACAAAATCAAGTTTAGCCGATCAACCTTGTCCATCAAAGTGCTAAATACCACTGGTCTGCAGTGAAAAAGTGTTCGAAATATTTTAACACATTTTTGCTCCATTTATGTTGAATACGAATTGACAAGTTAAGGTCATTCATTCATTGGTATAAGTTTTCAAGGACACCTGATTTCATTCTTGAATATGTTAATATCAACTTAGACGGCAATAAATGTTAAAATTTAGTAATTTAGTGCTTTGTTTTGTGATAAAAGTGTTAAAAGTAAAAAATACATTGTCAATATCTCGAAAATAAGTCAGTTATTTTTTATTATATTTGTAGTGAGGTGATATTTAATAAACAAAAGTGTTTTATATCGCGTACAATAAAGAAGCCCTACATTGGTACCGTTTTTAAAAGTAAAGGAAACAAAAGCCTGGATCCATTTTTGCCCTGCTGCAAAGAACTTGTTAGCAAATAAGAAGAGCGACAACTACGCAGAAATTATTGAAAACTAGCTTTTGCCCGCGACATCGTCCGCGTGGAATAGTTACTTTGGGCAGCATTTTTATTTTTTTAAGAAAAATATATAATTTTGCAAATAATACACATATAAATGCTGTGGTTTACTGCAAACAGCCTAATTTAATATATTTTTATAAACTACGTTTTTTGTTTTCCACCCTAAAACAAAAAGATTTTGCGGGTATCATACTCGTGAGGACGCCACATAGAGTTGCCAATGGAAAACAGTTTTGTTTATTATTATCGTAAATGCTGCTTTTAAGGGAATATGCACTCTTTAAAACTGAAATAGCAAATCGGTCGTAATCATCAGAAAAAGGGGAATTAAAAGATTTTCTCCTTTTTCCATTCTAGTCATGATTATAACTTTTATAATATTGCGTCCTAGATGAGTAATTTGTTGCCGTGTACCATTACATAGCCTTGGTGCGTCAAGATTTCTCATTAACAGGACTGGAATATCAACTTTCAGCCTTAACTTATGGGAAGTAAATTAATTCTAAAGAGATGAGATACTCTATAGGGTACGATGTCACTTGTTCAGTGTCCATAACATTGTCTACTGAGAAAACACGACAACATCTCCCTATCCCAACATCTGACGTAATTTATTTGTTTATCTGACCTACTGTCTCATTTTTCGGCGCCGAAATTGACCTGTCACATAATCATTCTCGATTGCCAATACTTATTTGTAAATCTGGATAGACATTATTATTTAAATCATGTGTGTTATCGACAATTTGCCAGAATTCACGTCTTAGTGTAATCATGCCGTTACTGTCTGTTAGCATACAATCTTTTCCGACTTTCAAAAGAGCAGCCGCATATAGCCCTGGGTGAGAATCATTGTGTAATTGTACTCGCATATTTAATTGTAGTCAAACAAAACTTTTTTACGTGTACCCGTAATACATACGCCTTCAAACAGACATTTATTTCATCTGGCGATGTAGCCCTTGTAATAACTGACAGGGTCTGTCTAAAGTCACCAGCTACAAGTACCACCATCCCTCCCATGCTACCCTGGTTGCTCTTGATATCTTTAATGGCGCGATATAGTGCTTCGATTGCTTTTTTGTGGGACATCCATCGTACATCCCAAACCCTTGACCTTACACTGCTGTAACATTTTTGCAAATGTTACAAACGCTGCGCTGCACTGCCGCCGGCGCATCTTTCATTGTGTATAGTGCTTGCCGTGTCCAGTATTTGCGCGACGTGTATATATTAAGACGGCATTTTTACTAATTATACAATGTTGCCGAAAAATATATGTGTGTATTGTAAAAATAGAGGGTTTCCACACAAACTTTCGTCTCCTGTTTCATCCCCATGTAGGTAGAAATTTTAAAATAGCTGCAACAAATGTTTACTTATTTACTTCTCATCAAGTGCTTTAATACAAAGTCTCATGGTTTTATCTTCGATAATGACAATTCTCATATAAACTTTTATCACTTATTTCAAACCCTTCAGGTCCTTTTTTTACAACAAAACGTAACTTATGTCCTTCTCAATTCTTTGTACCAAATTTGATCAAAATCAGTTGTGGTTTAGGCGAGATAATGACGAATTCCCATACAAAGTTTCATCCTTCAACCCCTTGATGCCCTATTTTACAACAAAAGGTAGCTTATGTCCTTTCTCAAAGTCTAGTCTATATTTGTACCAAATTTAATCAAAACCGGTTAAGGTTTAGGCGAGATAATGCCGAATTTCCATACAAACTTTCATCCCTTATTTCAACCCCTTCATGCCTTTTTTTACAACATAAAGTAGCCTATGTCTTTTCCTAAGGTCTAGTCTATTTCTGTACCAAATTGAATCAAAATTGGTTCAGCGGTTTAGGCGTGAAAGCGTAATAGATAGACAGACAGACAGACAGACAGAGTTACTTTCGCATCCATAATATTAGTAGGGAAGTAGGGATATGTTTATCTTTATAACAAAACCTGAGTTGTAACATGAATATCAGTATCTGCATCTGGTCTTATTTTCGGAATATTGTGGGGCTTCTAGCGATGAACACGAGGAGCGCTTTTATCAGTACTCTGCAAATATGGAAATCAATTTCAGGGCAGGTGTAACGTGTCAATATTGGTGAATTATTGTTGGATTGTATGTAGTTTTTTTACAATAGCAGAATGCATAAATATTACGCCGTTATGTTAATTAATAAAATAACAATTTGATTTATTTAATATTTGCAAAACAAACTTAGTATTATTTTTCTGAAAATGGATCTTAATTTAGAGTATATTACTATTTTATATTCGGCATGCGAAAAATAATAAAACCTGATTATTTGAAGAATACAGGTTTAATATTTGTAGACCAGTGTATTGTTCTTTCACCAAACTGCTTCAGTTGAAACCAAAGCTAAGAAAGAGATTGGTTGGCCGTTGGCTGACTTCGCATTCCTGACGTACTGACTCAGCATGTTAAATAGACACATATGAGTGACTATAGATATAAAAGCCATGTATTATCATACATGGCTTTCGTCTCAGTCAGTTACAGTTGCAGTAAAACTGCAAAACTGCATCTAAAGTAATAGATATAATATGAGTTAGAACAGTTTTACGGCAACTGACACTTTATACAGTGTCAGTTGATAAAATATTGCTTTAATTCTTTGAACATTCACATTTATATAGTAGCGATAGTGAATGCGACTGCTGTGCATTATTATATTGTGGTCTCGGCTTAGATTCCCGGGTCGGATAAAGTGTTATTGGACTTTTCTGTCAAAGTATTAGATATAATAGCAGCACGAAGTTTTTCCAAACTTCGTGCTGCTATTATATGGCGTGGCGTATATTATACGGCGCAGTGTCCGGTAGACGGTAATAGATTCGGTCCTTATTAGGTACGTAAACCTTAAATACATACCGAAAATAAAAATATTAAATACATGGCGAAATGTGGGTTATATTACACCTATTTCTAATGCTTCAGGAACACAACGTGTGGATATGTGTGTAAGCCAATCTATTGTTATATGTATAGGCTATTGTTAGGATTTGTTTACAAATTTAATTACGTCATCTATTAAAATTAGTTTATTCGATTTATAATGAAGGTTGCACAATTCTTTTAAGTCTACGGCTACGGTTTGATATAATATGTTTATCATCAGGAATTAATCAAAAGTCGTTGAGCAGGCACATAACGAAGTGATAACCTAATATTATTCACCTATTAACATTGTTGTTAATACCTATTTTGATCGAAAATAATATCCTATTATAATAATACTAGATGTGCCCGCGATTTCACCCGCACTTATGATTACGGCGCCACTCCCGTAGGTCATAGCGTGATGTTATATAGCCTATAACCTTTCTCAACAAATAAGCTAACCAACACTAAAAAAAATGTTCTATTCGGATCAATAGTTCCTAAGATTAGCGCGTTCAAACAAACAAACAAACTCTTCAGCCTTATAATATTAGTATAGATTAGTAGTGTGACAGTTAGTGAGGATGTTAGGATATTTGGATGTTCGTTACTTAATCATGTGTCAACTGCTAAACAGATTTGGGTGCACCTTGGCACATAGATATACTATGTCCTACGTAATATATAGAGTACTTCTATTCTGATACGTGCTTCCTTAGAATTCACGCGGGCTGAGCCACAGTCAGCTAGCATTTTTTTTTAAACATATTATCCCAACACTATTACTTAGCTGCCGCCATCTGTCTGGCCGTCCATCTGTCTGCCTGACCTTTAAAGGGCTTGTAAATGTGTAACGTAATGCGTTGTCAGCTAAAATTATCGTAAAATACCTGTGAATGTAGTATGGAGGGATGTAAAAAGTGAAGTTTAAATAGGTCGTCATATAAAAAAAATTAAAGGATATTTTGATTCAGGTCTTTCGTAATAATGGTAATTTGTGTAAGCTACTTAGAGTAAATTTAGAGGAAAGTCAGAAGAATAACAATAAATATCAGAAACCAAATATATCTAGCCGATTACAGCGCGTGCGGAGAAGTACGCCGGGTATCTTTGCCGAACTACTGAAATGTGGGATTGTTCGAAAAACGTGTTTTCTTCTTCTTTCAATCCTGGTTCCTTCAAGTGGGGCCTGAAATAGCACCTCCTTAGGCTGTTAAAGTAAAGACACCTCGGCTACACTTCATGCTAGGACGTGGTATGCAGTGCTCTGCTCGTGGACTACGCGACTGCTTGCCATCAGGCGGAGTGTAGTCATTTTGACTAGCTGCAATCATCTAACCAAGTATATAAGAGCCCAAGTACCAAGTAAATAAGCCCGCGCAATTGTTTTTGTATGGAACTCTCGAGGTGACAGTCTGACTTGCACTTACCAATTTTATACATACATCACTTATCCATATTAATATATTAATATGAAAAACGCACATACACTAAGCACATAATTCAAATCGAAACAAGTATAGAATAGCATTTTAGCACAAGTAACCCATGGACATGAAATGTACTATGAAAGTAGAAATAAGAAAAGCACTGTGAGCGTGATAAAAAGGAAGATTCTAGACGGCGCTGGAATCTCAATCTATGGGTTTAGTTGAAAACCAGCGCCAGGTTCTTCTATCCTGGTATTTGCTGAACTACACTCCTGATTGCTGTGAAACACATTCACATGCATAATTATTTTGTATTTTACATGTTTTAGTTGCTTATGTAACTCGCAATTTTTAATCTTGATTTATACTTTTTCTTAAGTCTCACTGCGCCAATGTTTTCTTTATTTTCTTTCTAACGTCACTTTTGCACTCCTGTACTTTGTATAGTAAATGTAAGTAAACATTCATGCATACTCGCTAGTTTAAAAGTGGGACGACACATGTTTATTTTCTTTTTATTCCTCATGGTAAACTTCTAGGATCGCACATGTCCTTTACAAATAGGTATAAAATAGTCATTCAAATAATATATTTTAAATTCACCGTTAGTACTTTAGTTTTTAAAGTAGGTACAATGTGTGAACTTTTCGAATGTTAATAACTTAGCCTACGTAATATATGTACTGTTTAGGAAACGCTGGGGCTCACCTATACTTGATGGACATATTATTACGACCTAAATAAATAAAGAGAAAAAAGCTTAGCCTACTTCATACTAGTAAGACTGAGTAATAAATATAGTTTTGGGTGACAATTTTGGCTATTTGTAAACGTGGACAAGATCGATGCGAAAGGCCTATTACCAAGGTCTTCTAATATACATTGTATATAATCATACGGTTATGGCCTTTTTTAGGCCATAATCGTATGATTATAGCGAAACAGTAAACTCTAACGTAGTTTAATGTAGGTGAAATAGAAACTAAATAAAAGAAAAAATATTACTTCGTTGGACCCGTGGTGTACTGCTATAATATATATTGTTATCCCTGTTATAGTAGCTGCTGCAGTGTTTAATTATTTATTAGGGTAATTATTTTATTAAATAAGCAGTAGCACATTGCATATTAAATTAAATAGTTTGGCTTGTATTATGTATAAATATACATATATATGTATATGTATTCACATCGTTATACCCACAATATCTTAATCTCCTCGGTTTGGTAACCAATTTTCTATTTTTTTATTTAGTAACTATTGACGGGCTATACTGTTATACAGAAAACTAATTCGAGAAAATATTTATAATTTCGATTTTAGGAAGTCATATCGCTCATTTGGTGCAACAATGACGTAATTACACTATTTTTTAAAAACAAGTTAACAATGTCAAAATGTGCGGCAAGACTATTTACATCGGGAGAAACATCGACAGAATTGGATTTGTGGTTATTAGCCGCAAGATGGCGCGAATGTCATTGTAGAATTGAGTAAAAGGACGTCATTTCTGTTGCTACAACGTCTGGATGGCCAGTTGCGCGGGGCGCCCCGCTGAGTGTGGTTGTGTTTGGGAGCTACAACGACGTAAAGGTATTTATGACATTTAATCCGATAATTTTTGGTGCAACAATGCCGTAATTGAGAAATCGTGGCGTTGTTGCTACAAAAATTAGTAAGTTCTTGGTGAAACAATGACAAAATTGCGTAATTACGTCAATGTTTGTCTAAGTAAAGTTACTTTTTGGTGAAACAACGACGAAATTTTGTAAATATGTCGTTGTAGCTCCAAATATGGTGTTTTTTCATAGTTCAATGACAAAATTGAGTAATTACGTCGTTTTTTCGCCAGATAAATTATTAAGCTGTTAAAAAGATGTCAGAATTGTGTAATTACGTCATTATTGCAGCAAACAAAGTATTTTTTGGCGGAATTACGTAACTTTGTCATTATTACTCTAGTACTTTTACGTGTATTGTAAATAATTATAATTTTAATTAGTGATCATAATTATGACTTGTAAATAGTTTAATGTATTAAAGAATATGCCTATAATATCCAATAAGCCTAATAAGCCTAGGACCAAATTATTTCAAACTTTCAGTTAAGAATATTATTAATTATGGATAACCGTGCAAGACGATTGGTGAATTATTGTAAAATGGAAGAAAAAGTACCCCCATTTGCAAAAACGAATGCTTCAGAAGTCAGTATGCGATCTAAACATGGTAAATATATAAGTTAATTCTTATTTAATAAATCTCCTATCACCTATTAAAAGTAAATAACGGCCTATGAAATAGACCTACAAGTACTTTCGGTTGTGATTTGACGTAGTGTGCGTAGTGGTTAGTGTAACCGACTGCCACGCCTGAGATCGCGGGTTCGATTCCCGCTCAAGTCCAACATTTGTGTGCATGGACATAGATATTTGTCTTAGTCTGGGTGTTTTTATGTATAATATGTATGTATTTACAAAAAAAAGTATTATGTATGTTTATCCATTGTCTAGTAGGTACCCATAGTACAAGCTCTGCTTAGTTTGGGCTAGATGATGTTGGGTGTATGTGGTAGAATATTATTATTATTATTTATTAAATATATTTATTTTTATTGCAGCTAATGATAAAGATACATTTATGCCAAAAAGTAAAGTACAACGTTGCGAAAATTATATGCCACGAAATGATTTGTCTGTCTTAGACATACATGCATCAAACTTTCAAGCTCCAATAGATTCACCAACTTGTTTTAACCAACCTATGGATTCTGATCTAACACTAGAAACAAAAACAAAGTCATTGACTCATGATGATGTATTGGAAATGCATACACAAGATGATGTAGATTTTTCTCCAGATGACAGTGGAGAAGAATACCGTCCTGTAAAAGTTAAACGCATATGTCCAATAATAGGTAGTAGACGAAGAAGCTCATTATCATCGAGTTCTTCGTCTTCTTCAAGCTCTTCCTCATCATCGAGCTCTTCCTCATCATCGAGCTCTTCATCGTCTACGAACACTTCTACACAAAGTGTTTCAATTTTGTCGCAGAATCAACCTTTTATTTCAAACCAAGACAACAATCCCAGTACTGTAAACGATAGCGATTGTCGATATCCACTGGAAGACATTTCCCCTAACAATAGTATTCGAAACTGTACAGACATAGTTTAAAATCCAGAATCACCTAATAATAAAACAAAAAAAAGGTTAAGAAATCCAGCGGCCTGGAAGAAAAATAAACGTGCTCAGTTGAAGAATTCAGGTAAGCAGTATATTCATTTCATTTCATTTCATTTATTCAATAACAATATACAATTGTGTTTGAATGTGACATAAAAGTAACATACAATTCATTAAAAAAAAATAAAAATAAAGAAGAATATACAATTTGGTCCATTAAAAATTTCATTTAAAACAATAACATTTAGGTATTAATCTAAATAAAAATAACAAATTACATAAGTCATGATAATGCAGAATAAATTATTACACTGATAAAAACGCATTAAAACAATGATATTAAAAAAAAAAAATGTGTGTATATAAATGTAAGTAGATAAAAAATATAATTATTACAATAATGTCAATCTATAAATAGTTCAATTAATTCTAATATAATACTTAAAAACAAGTCAATATGGTTTAAATAAAATTAATTAAAAAGGCAAATTCAATTCGTATTTTAAGAAAACTACTTCATATTAATAAAATCCTCAATAGAATAGAAACAGTTTTCTAATAGGTAGTCCTTAAGTTTTCTTTTAAATATGTGCAGACTATATATTTCATTCATAATATAGTCAGGTAAACAGTTGAATAACTTCACCGCCTGGTATTGCGCACTGTGCTTAACAATATCCAGTTTTGGTTTTAATTTGTGTTTTAAATGTTTTGTCCTAGTACTTTCTCTCAGCTGTCTTTCAATATCTGTCTCATAATTGTGTATATTTTTAGCTAAGTCACTCAAAACTACCAATAAATAAAGACATGGCACTGTTAACAATGAAAGACTTTTGAAGTATCCCCTACAGGACTCCCATTGCGGTATGCGAACAATGGTTCTAATTGCCCTTTTTTGTAACACAAACGCCCTGTAACCGTTATATTTGTAGCTGTTGCCCCAAAGCTGTATGCTATACCTTAGCCGCGACTCCACTAAAGCGTAATATACCGCTTTTAGGTTGCTAACATCAACTTCGTCTCTTAGGCTCCTCAGTGCGTAGCAAGCAGATGAAATTGCTCCATCGATAGCCTTTAATTCCTGTTTCCAATTAAGTAAGGAGTCTATATGTACGCCTAGAAACTTAACTGTATTCACTAACTCAATTTTGTCTCTATTTAAAACTACGTCTAAGTTTTGACTACATCTACATGTGGATTTAAAGACAATTATATTAGTCTTTTTTGTATTTATCAGTAATCTATTAGCCCTAAACCACTCTTGAAAGCACTCAAGTGTTAAATTAACTTTAGTGTTCAGCAGCTGTGTATTATTTGCACTTATTATGGCGTTTGTATCATCCGCAAACACGACGAGATTAATGTCAGAGTATAGTTCATGTACATAATTAATTAAGTCATTTGTGAACATTAGGAATAGGATCGGGCCTAGTATTGATCCCTGCGGCACGCCAGTTGTAACTGTAATCATTTGAGATCTGTATGCTTGTTGACAGTTATGCCTATCGATACTTTTTATTTCCACAAACATTTTTCTGTTTTTTAGATATGACTTAAAAAAATCCAGAGCCTTATAGCGAATGCCATAATGTTCCATTTTCATTAGCAGTATGTCATGATCAACAGTATCGAAAGCAGAGCTGAGATCCAAGAAAACTGCAGCTACTTTCATTTTATTGTTTAGTCCCTCAACTACATCATTTACTAGAGCATTTATTGCATCTACAGCACTTATGCTTTTCTGATAGCCAAATTGTCTATTATTAATTACTCTACTTCTATTTAGGTGGCTGATGAGACGACATTTAATTAGTTTCTCAAATATTTTAGAAAGTGTAGGGAGCACTGAAATAGGTCTGTAATTTTTTGGGTCTGTTCGAGAACCTTTCTTAAATATTGGCACAATTTTAGCTATTTTTAGCTGTTCAGGAAAAATGGACGCATCTAGGCATTTGTTAAAAAAGCAGGAAAGTGGTTTCGCCAATATCCCGATATGCCGCTTTATCACCGAAATTTGGATTTCATCGTACCCACTTGAGTTTTTAGAATTCATTCCTTCGACAGTTTTTTTTACTTCGTTAGGTGTTATATGCGAAAAACTCATAGCATCGTTCACCCTTTCAGAACCCCTTTGTAAATACAGTAATGCCTGATTGTCATTAATCGCTCCAGGAAGCTGACTAAAACTAAATTGTTCTGCGAATGTATTTGCAATATCACGCGGCTCTTTAATACTCTTATTATTACATAGCAAAGTTATTTTCTGACAGATCTTTCCTTTAGTTTTATTCCTATGACGATTTACGATTTGCCATATTTCTTGCCGAATATTTTTTGCCCTTGTTAACTGATTTATAACCGCATTCCGTTTTGCGGTTTTTAAAACTCGGCGATACAATCTAATATAATTATTTTTATATGTTAAAATACTACTATGATAGCAACTTCCATTACTCGCACATAAAAATCGTTTCATTTTGCTTGCAATTTTTATTCCTTTTGTTATCCATTTCACTCCTGTACTATTGCCAGAAAGATTTATTTTTACTTTGCGTTTTTTAAAACTTTTTTGAAACGCATTATTGAATTTATGAAGAAAAGTATTTATGCCCATAGAACTCCATTCCTCATGTAAAAGAAAATATACTTCTCGGACGGGCAAGATCATTCCTGCAAAAGAGATAAAACCCCCTTGCACTAACAAATGCAAATATAAATGTTCAGAACACATCCCAGAGGAGCAACGACATGATATTTTCAAAATGTATTGGGACTTATCCTCTCTTCAAAGACAGCGTGATTTTTTGAATTCGACTATTACTGTGCTACAATTGACACAACGTCGTTTAAAAACTGGTGTAGAAAAGAACAGAAAACCTAATACTTATTGTTCCTTGATGTCTAATGGTAGGAGTTTCAGGGTATGCAAATTATTTTTATTAAATACGTTGGGGATTTCTGAACGTACTTTACGTACCGTAATCGAGGCCAAGACTAGTAATGAATCTAACGGCGTAGCACCAATTGACAAGCGCGGCAACCATGAGAATCATAGAAAGACTAGTTCTGAGATACAAGAGTCTGTTCGGATTCATATAAATTCAATTAGTAGAATTGAGAGCCACTATCTACGTGCCAACACCACAAGAGAATATATTGATGGCGGCCTAACAATAGCTGATTTGCATCGCGATTATAAGAGATTAAGGGAATCTGAAAACAAAGAGGCTGCAACTTACGATTCCTACTTTCGCATATTTAATACGGAATTTAATATTTCATTTTTTGTGCCAAAGAAAGACCAGTGCGATGTCTGTGAACAATATAAAAATGCTGTTGGAGAGGAAAAAGAAAATCTAGAGACTGAATACACAGAACATTGCCGGCAGAAAGTACTTAGTCGGATGGAAAAGAAAACTGATATAGAAATATGTAAGAACATAGATAGCAATGAAATAGTTGCAATTTATGATCTTCAGGCAGTTATGCCAGTGCCAGTTGGCGAGTCCTCTTCTTTTTACTATAAATCAAAATTGAACTGCTTAAACTTTACAGTATGTACCTATTATGACTTAAATTATTCTTTTATGCTCCTTATTTGTCAACAGTTTGATAACCGTCTTGTTTTATAGGTGTCAGATGTAAAAGACGAACAAACCTATTGTTACTTTTGGCATGAGGCTATGGGTGGTAGAGGAGCAGTTGAGATTGGTTCCTGTATCCTTAAATACCTGCAACGTGTAGCCACTAGTCACCCTGGTTGTAATATCACATTTTATAGTGACAATTGTGGCGGGCAGCAAAAAAATAGGTTCGTTTCATTCACTAAGAACTGTTTTTTTTCATTTTGTGTCGTGTCTAATATTTACAGTGTTTCTTTTTCAGATTTATATTTTCCATGTACTTGTATGCAGTCAAAACTCTACCAGTCAATAAAATCACACACAAATTTTTAATAAGGGGACATACCCAAAACGAGGGAGATACAGCCCACTCCATAATTGAAAAGGCAATAAAAAGAGCTAAAAAGTCGGGTGCTATTTACGTTCCGGATCAGTATGTACAAATAATAAGATCTGCAAAGAAAAAAGGTAACAAATTTAATGTTGAAGAACTGAATTTCGATGATTTTTATGATTTGAAAAAATTATCTGACGAAATCGAACTTAACACTGTCAAAGATGTGGATGGGAACACCATAAAAACCTTAGATCTCAAAGCAATAGAATTTAGAAAAGACAATGATGCAGTATACAAATACAAACTCAAATTCGACGATAACTGGAGTGAAGCTGAAATAAAAAAAAAGAAACAAAGATCTACTAGTCAGCGAATAACTAAGGCTGTAGAAGATATCAATGTGGTTCCAGCGTATACTTCGAAAAGAGAAATTTCTGCAAACAAGAAAAATGATTTAAAAGAATTATTACAAAAAAACATTATTCCTCGGTATTACTCTGCTTTTTATGAAAGTATTTTCTAAAGGATTTTTTCTATTGTTTAAGTATTTTTCACAAGTGTAATATCCGCCAGTATGGGCGTAAGAGCTTACTGGCGCATATTTAAAATTAGGTAGGTAAATAATCTGTGATTTTGTGCCATTACGACTTACAAATTGTGATTATAGTTAAGTATTAAGATGTTTCCACTTTTAATCTTAAGTAACTAGTGAACATAGGAATATACCTACATGGTTGTTTTTCTTAAGTTTATGTTATTAAACATTCATTAATAAATGTTTACGTCGATTAATTCAATTATTTAGTTTATTTTGTCACAAATGCAAAATTCCCTAGCAAATGCCCTATTTTTTATATTTAATTCTGAAGCAACAGTGACGTATTTACAGATACCTTCTTTTATTTCAGTCTATAATCTAGGTTATGCACAATGTACCGAGTAGGTTAGGACTAAAATAGAAACTACACATATTGAACTTAATTTCAAAATCACAACGATTGTAATAAGTCCCTTCAAAATGCCACACGTTTAATAGAAGACTTTGATTGGATCTCCTGTAAAATTTCTAAAAGTGTAATTACGTCATTGTTGCACCAAATGAGCGATATTGGGTTTTGTGTTGTGTTATTCATTTTTGTGACAAAATTTTAATAATAGCAACAAGAATTCTTTAGTCGTATTCAGTGGACGAAATAGGCAAGATATGTAGATACTTCCGTCATCAATCGGGTAAAAAATCAGATCGGTTAATAAAATAAGGACGGTATATAAAGACTGAATCATGTACCAGTATGTCTATTACTGAGATGGATAATAATTATTGTATTTATAAACTACAAAAGCCTTTTATTAACTAGTACTTATCTTTATATTTTCGAAGTGAAAACTGCTTTCGTCACCGAACGCATTCAAAATTCAAAAATAATAATCTAATAGCTCGACGACACAAGTTACTTAGTTTTCACTTCTATCGGCAGCCCCCAAAGACCTGAATGTTTTTTTTTTATATGAATTTGAGACATACATATGGATATCCATTAAACCATATACTCAGAATATTTTCGCTACCCATTAAACACAAGTAAAAGTTATCAAAAGATGGTGTCTTCATCATTCTGGTATTTTATTTATGTATGTGATTGTATGTTTTATGATAGTTAATAATCCATTTAAGTAACTTATATATGTAAGTTCAAGAAATTCGTTTTTAAGGACTTGCACAAGCTGAGAATGCATTTCGTTCGTGTTTTAAAAGCGACGTCTGTCGCAGAGAATGTTAAAAATAATACGACAGACGTCGCTTTTAAAACACGAACGAAATGCATTCTCAGCTTCTGCAAGTCCTTAAAAACGAATTTCTTCATTATATATATATCATATATATATATATATATATGTATAGCATATATATATACATATAGCAAATAGTAATAGGTATATTATGCGGATCTGTGGTTTTTTTGTTCTGTTTCTTTTTACAAGCTTTCGGTTGCTATGTTAGTCCGTTTGTATCTCTCGGTTACATTTTTCAAATATGTCGCTTTCTCAGCTCGAGATAAGTACGTAGTTGACAGATTATTTTATTGTGATTTCATTAAATGCATCTAGGTATATGCTAGTTTGGTTTTATCTTATGCAAATTAGCGTTTTTGTGGGATCCAGTCTGTCAAATTTGACTTTATCTTTGGCTAGTTCACGACTTTTACTGATTGATGCTAATCTCTAGAGTATGAATTCGTTAAATTAACCTTAGTGAGTGGGAGGCTGACAGACGACGATTTAAGCTTGACGTTGAAACAGATAGTGAATGACAGGCTCTGCACGATGGAGTAGCTACAGATCGTGATCATGTTTTGAATAAAATCGATCTCTTCAATGAAAACCTTTATTAAAATACAGTACTTTTTAATCAAAGTCTAGGCTTAAAGGCGTAGGTAGTACATACATAACGAAACTTACATAAGTAAAAAGTAGCACGTTACTCCCGCGATGACTCTGCGCGGATGGATCGATAGTTCTATAATAATGGTCGGACGCTTTCGGTGTTAATATACTTTTAAATAGACCGCACGGCGGCGACGCGGTTCGCCGCCCGTCACGTCTCGATTCTCGCGCGGCCGAAAAGCGGACTATGAATAGCCGTTTCGTAAAGTTGAATGTGAGATGGACGAAAACTTGGATGGATTACTAGCCACCTATCTACCTTTATCTACAACCATCAAAGTATATCTGAGAGTTTGTGTCTGTTGTAGAAGAAATTCAATGTGTTTGCTTAACTACGATAGATTGAAAATAGGTTGAAGCTGGATGTTTAAGTTATAGTGTTTACAATGGTTTAGAGATAGTGAGTGTTAAAATAAAAATGATTTTGACATAATTATAATTTTAAAACATATCTAGTTATAATAACTTTTAAACTTTCGCTGCATGATATTTATATAATATGTAACGGGTATTAACGCGATCATGCATAATGTTTACCTTTTTTATGCTTGACGTTTCGACTAGGTTACACCGGCCGTGGTCACAAGCTGACTGATGCTGCGATGTCATGTCTCCGTTTGTGAGGCAGAAGAATCTTGATTCACCCTCACTTTTGGCATATTTTTGTTTGTCCATGTACCGTCACAAACTACACTCACGGAATCCCTATTACGTATGCTAGCCGTCGTGTACGTATTCTGTGAATTATCTGACTGTGCAAAACAGCGAAGTTGCGTATTATTAATTACGGGAGTCCACGTCGCGGATAATTTGAAACCATCTTCCCTATTGAAATTTCTATGTTTTTTGATTTCAATAGCTTCTCGCACTACTTTTGGATAAAAGTGGCGATTGGTGGAGAGGACTTTCGGACGATGAAATTCAATCCAATGATTAGTACCCGATTCCAGTATATGTTCTGCAATTGCTGATTTGCTAGTCTGCCGGTTCTTCACAGCGGCGATGTGTTCTTTGACCCTCTCAGCAATAGTACGCTTGGTTTCGCCTATGTAGAAACTCCCGCAGCTGCAATTTATTTTGTATACGCCTGGCGTTTGTAAAGGCAAAACGTCCTTTGGTGTGCCCACCATGCTGGTTACTTTGGTCCCCGGTGTATAAATAGTGTTGATGGAATATTTCTTTAACACCGTTCCGATCTTAACCGTAATTCCTTTTACATATGGCATATAGGCAAGTTGTCTGTTCACCTCAGGATGCTTGCCTCTTTTAATCGGCTGCCTCTGTCGTCCATTCACTACATATCCGTTATTCTTTAGTAGAACATGATTGAGTTCAGACTCTAAATGCTCGGGGTCACAAAGATCATGAGGTCTGTTTTTTAATGATGTTATAACGGATTGTAAGTGACGAGGGTGGTGGTTGGACATTGCGTGTAGGTATATATCCGTGTGTGTAGGTTTACGGTACACACAGTGTGACAAGGACCCATTTGTTCTCGCAGTGATTTTGACATCCAGAAATGACAACGATCTGTCAGTCTCCATATCATAAGAAAACCTCATTTTTGGGTGATTGAAATTAAGGTGTTGTACAAATTGTTCCACGTCCTGCTTAGTACCCTTAACAATGCTGAAGATATCGTCAACATTATATATTTTCCACACACAAAAAAAACGGTAAACATTATGCATGATCGCGTTAATACCCGTTAGATATTAT
The DNA here is from genome assembly GCA_930367265.1 of Catocala fraxini. Taxonomy (NCBI): domain Eukaryota; kingdom Metazoa; phylum Arthropoda; class Insecta; order Lepidoptera; family Erebidae; genus Catocala; species Catocala fraxini. The sequence goes on from OV884024.1 coordinate 17,344,377, forward strand.
ATATATATATATATATATATATATATATATATATATGTATATGCAAATTGACTAAAGTACAAAACAGCAACTCATTAAGTAATGAGTTGCTGTTTTGTACTTTAGTCAATTTAAAATCGGCAACCGGTTAGGGTAAGTACCCTAACCGGTTGCCGCTTTGTAGCATAAGCATCGAAATATGTTTATACTTACTAAAAACAATAACGACTGTACTTATAAGCAGCTGGGCTATTGCTGGGCACGGGCCGCTTTTCAGAGTGAGAAGGGTTAGGCGATAGTCCACCACGCTGGCTCAGTGCGGGTCGGCAGGCTACACATATCTTCAAGAACATTACATTGATATTACGCAGACATTAAGGTTTTTCAATATATTTTCTTCACCGTTAAGACTGCGCCGAGCGAAATGTGCCAAAACAGGCAGTCACAGTTAAGTGAATAAAATCAACACTTTTTGTTTCATACAAATATAAAATATACATTTACCATAACAATGAATGTGTTTACAATTACTTCGTGTAAAAAACTTAAAATAATATATATATAATATTAAATTTTCACCTACAAAATTACGTTAATTTGCACGAAAAATGCAAAAACGTAAGCTCGTGTTACGTTATTTTTAGATCATAACAGTAGAAATCTATCCTATTTTACAGCTTAAACGAAACATAAATAGTTATATTACAATTTGTCCGTCCCAAATGTTTGAGTTATTGGTTGACAATAAAGATACATATTTATCAAAAAAGCACTTCAAATCCGCCATACAAGTTTACTATGGCCGCCGCGCGCTGATTTGAATATGACCAATACGAACTCTGTCATTATCTGTCTTACGCTCGGCGCAGCGCTTGCTTTAACAAGCGATAATTTATTATTTAATACCCATGTAATTTTGTCGTATCGTACCTTAGGCTCGACCTCTAGACCTCTGCGGTTTAATGCTACTATACCACCTCTGAAACATGACGTTAAATTTTCCCAGCTGATTGTCATATCTTCCATCTTGCCTCTCATCTAAAGTTGTACATCAGTGCTCCGCTATTACGTTCTCCATCTCTTTCACTAGATAATTGCTATTATTAAATTTTTCTAATCAATTATATATGTACGCCATCTATGACATAACATGTTGATAAACAACCTACCTATTCAACTGATGTAAGATGCATTTCCTGCAAAATACACATGTTTGAAGCAAATAAATATATTTTTATCTTTACATTGTGTTCGATATACACAGAAAAATTCCACAGATTTTGATGGCGTTTTCACAGTTTGGCAACTTGTGATTCATCGTAAATGCACGATTTATTTATTCCAAACCCGACTTGGTGACTGACGCGCCTAATGCTTCTACGAAAGGTTGTCTATGCTTTAGAACTCTCGTTGTGTCAGAAACTAGTTCGATATTTACTGAGTAGCGATACCCAGATAATATTGAAGTCGGTACAACATTAAAAATGACCGGTATGTACAAAAAGCTTCTTAGATTTTATTCTGTCATAATATATTAAATTACTTAATATGCATTTTCGTGGTATTCCAACAAATTGTATAGACATTAACTTGTCAATTGTTGGAATGCCAGACATATTAAAAACCTATTGTGTCTGGCCGCCGGTGTGCCGCTGCAATTCAAGGGTTTACAGATGAGACTTTTAGAGTATTTAAAAAGAGAATCTGATTGAATTTCTGCCTGACATATTAATAGCCCAAACCGCAAAATCTAGTTACTATGCTCATAGGTGCGTTATGTAACGTAAACTTCCACTAAGGAAACTCTTAAATGGTTAGATTGTGAATTTAAAGTATTTGTAATAAAACGGAGCGGTGTGGAGGCGGGTAGAGGGCCTATGTCAGACTCACCGGGGTAATAGAAAGATGGTAATGATGATAATGGAGGCGACGGCGTTCCACGACCTCTCGCTCCGGACCATAGATTAAACCACGGTCGGGAGCGATAGGGCAACCAGACTGCCGCGATCAACTCACGGCGCTGCGATGCCTCTCCAGCCACTCATCTAACACGGGACTTACCGCCACGATCGTGGTGTGCCCACTGTTATTAAACTAACCTAACCTATATTTACGCGAGCGAAGCCGCGTGCAAGATCTAGTAAGGTATACTTAAAAGTTAATAAGAGAATATATCAATAAATTATATATTTTCTAGATTTCATTTATCTCTGAAGTAAAGATGATTCGTGTTAAAGATTTTTTAATACATGAACATTTTAACAAAGAAAATAAAATATAAAAGAAAATATATCTTGGGCAGATATAACTGTACGAGTACCAATAAAATAAAATACACACTTAAATATGCTGTATTGTTCAATAAGTATAAAAAGGTATATCATTAACGAACAAAATTGAAATAGGTACAGCAACGTAGCTAATGAAGCTGGACTTTGTGTAACCCGTAGATCTACACATCACTATGTTCGCTGCTACGAGTTACGGTAAATGCTTCTTTACAACGGTTATCTACGAGCTACGCACTCCGTTTGTAGTATAGCTACGATGCTTCGTAGCAGTGCTACGTTTATTTTTGTTAATACAACCTATGTGGCGGGCAATTATACTGCAATATTAGGCGTTGGGTTGTGAAATAAAAGTTTTTTTTTTTTTTATATCTTTATTGTTTTATAATGGTTTTTGTCTACATGGACATGCCAACCTATTGTACCTTATAACATAACTAACACAAAAATAAAATAGGACAATTTATACAGCTAAATCTATAAATTATTGATATATAACAGTAGCCAAGGAACACAGACTTTTTGCTACATCAGTCTTTGGATATGATAGGATAGACTGGATTAAGCCCACATCTAATTTGTTTAATGCAAATTTCCTTATCAGTTCTTCCCTTTTACTAATGTTTCTGACACATTCTATTAATAAATGTTGCACATCCTATATTTTATTGCAGACATTACAGTTGGGTGAATCCACCTTTTTCATCGGGAATGCGAATTTTGCGGAAGGGAAGTGTCCTGATCGTAACCTTAAGGCCAATTTTATGTAATTTCTATTGAGGTTACTATCGTCGAACCAAGGGGTAAGAGGAGGCTGACTTTGAATGCTCTTGTACCAAATGCCCTTTGTTTTAGATATATTATTAAAGTATTGTTTCCAATCATTATAGCATCTCATTTTAAACTTAGGAATTAAATCTGAAACGTACGGGCGGAACTCTATTTCCGTACCGGTTAATGCTGCTAATTTTGAAACATGATCAGTCATTTCATTACTCCTTACACCTATATATGCTGGAACCCATTGCAACTTGAACGCAAAAATATTTTAATTAAAGTTATAAATCATATTTATAATATCGTAGGCTATCGATGCACCTCTGATACCAGAGGCGCATCGAGCCACATGCTGCCAAGCGCTTTTACTATCAGATAAAATTACAAATTTATTCAACCCTTGAGCAGCAGCGTATGACGTAGCTTGCAAGATTGCAATTAGTTCCAGCGACATAATTGACACATAACTACTTACTTTAAAACCGAGTTTAAAATTAAATTTTGACAAAAGAATCCAGCTCTTTGCCCTTGTGCGCTCTTTGAACCATCTGTAAATATTTTTTGCCAGCCGTTGTATTTTGTATCAATTTCCATAGTAACATTGTATAAAAAGGTAAAGGGTTCGATAGCGTTTTTGTTATTCTTTACGCATTCAAGGTTACAGTGAATATTTTCTTGTAAGTCAATGGATGACATATAGATATCTAGACTGAACATTTTAAGAACATCTGATGAAGCGATCTCTAATTCCCTTACATCATTAAACAACTTTGGCAACAAGGGCTTTTTTTTTGTTGTCCCAATATCTAATTTGGCAAAGAGCTTCCAAATCTGCTATAAGATCAACAGTTGCATTATCCAACCAGGATACACATTTCATAATAAATTCATACGCTAAAAAATGTCTTCTTAAAAATAAAGCCATAATGTTTAAGTCAGACTCCATCACATGAATTGGGGTACTTGTTATGAATAAAAGATGTTAGTTCGTTTAAAGGCAGAGCTATAATGCCGCACATATAATCATGTATTACATTATAAACCTATATCTACTTAGTAGGGAAGGCGCGTCACACACTACACCTCCCCTCTTTATACAATAAAAAAACAGGTTACATTTTTTTTATTAAAATATTATGTATGATACATATTTATATGAAATACATATTTGAATACACATATACCAGTAAAATTAAAATATCTATATGTTAATCAGAAAAAGGAACGATGTGCGCTGTTGACAACTACATAAAATCAATAAAAAAAACACAATTTCATTTTATAGAACAATAAAATATAATAAGATTTTAAATGTAAGTGTCTATTAATGTTTTACAATTCAAGTCATAAAAGCTATGTTTACATCACAAAACAAATATAATCTCAATAATCATCATCATTACTACTATATTATTAACTGCCGTATCTTAACATACTGAACGATAACTAATTGCTTCCTAAAAAGTGACAAAATGTTTTAATACCGTCTTTGTACTATCAAACCTCTATCCAAAATGCTTTCCTGCTTATCCTTTCAATTCATACATATTATTACATATATTATATCAAATTTATGCTTTACAAGTATTATTATCACAATTAAATAGTTTTACTATAAATCGCTAATGTTTTAAAAGATAATTCTAGTACTTGCTATATATATGTATAATTCATAATAATATTTCATAACGTAAAACGTTTACATAGTGACACCAGTTATTGCTGATGTAGCAAATTACAGTTGCAGTAACTACATTTCCATGCATATATGCACGTTTAAGGCAAGGTGTCATGTTTTATAACAATGGACTTCATGGATGGTTTTATAACAATCGAATCGTAAATGGAATATGATGAAAGTTATTCTATCGATATCGATGGAATAACTTTCTAGATTAAAATGATTTAAACAATGTAGGTATACAGCACCTATGAACTGAAACAATAGAAATATGTTTTAAATAAGTACAAAACGCAAAAAAGAAAGATAAATCGCTCATTTTGTGGACAGACGAGGCGGATGTCACGTTCGCAAAATGTAAAAGTAGTTTACTGAACGCAACCGTCTTGAGTTACCCAACTGCAAGTGCAGAGCTTGCAATTATGACGGATGCATCGAATGACTGCGTAGGTGGCGTGTTACAAATAAAGGTCGACACACACTGGAAGCCTTTAGGATACTTCTCTAAGAAAGTGATGTTTAATTAAAGTATAGTGCCTATGATAGGGAACTGTTAGGAATATTTTTATCGGTACAACAATTTAGGTACTTGGTAGAGGGCAGACCTTTTGCAATTTACACTGACCATAAACCTTTGGTATACGCGTTTTAGAAAAAACCCAGTGATAAAGAGATACCTAGACGGGTTAGGCAACTCTTATTTATTAGTGAGTTGTCGACGGTCCGTTAATATTGTGGCAGACGCCTTATCGCGAGTTTCTATGATTGCTTGTCCGAATGCACTCGATTTCGTGCCATTAGCGATAGCGCAACGGACGGATCGAGAGCTGAGTTAGTTGTTATCGGCACCTACCGGGCGATTGCGATTCAAAGGAATTGTTTTGCCTGATGAGCAGAATGAAATTACATGTGAGGTATCAACTAACGTCGCCAGGCCGTACCTACCTGTAGGCTTTAGAATAAAAGCATTCCATGTAGTTCATGATATATTGCATCCTGGGAATCGAACCACTAGAATGTTAGTAGCAGCCAAGTATTTTTGGCCAGGCATGAATGCAGACGTAAAAAATTGGTTTAAAATCAGTATACAAGGCCAAAAATCTAAGGTTATTCTAGCGGTCGATTTGAACATATTCATGTAGATTTAGTGGGACCTTTACCTATATCACCTGATTATTATAGATATTGCCTTACAGTGGTAGATAGAGCGACAGGTTGGCCGGAAGCGTTTGCTTTGAAAGATATGTACGCCAGTTCGGTAGACAAGATACTCTACGAGGGCTGGGTTACGCGTTATGGCTGTCAGGTTAGAATCACGCCAGATCCGGGGAGGCAGTTCGAAAGTAGCTTGTTTGGGGACGTCACTAAATATCTGGGATTATATAGATTAAGAACTACGCTTTATCATCCACAGGCGAACGGAACCGTGGAAAGATTTCATCGCGTACTAAAGGCAGCACTTATGGCTAAAAGAGATAGCGGTACGTAGCTTGAAGAGTTAAATAGGTTTTTATTTGGATTGCGAGCGACACCGCGGAGCGATACGGGTGTTAGCGCAGCCGAGTTGGCGTTCGGTAAAATGTTGAGGTTGCCTGGCGATTTTTAGGATGGCACAATTATAAGCATTAGCTATACTAATAATAATAAACCCCTCTGGGACAGTCGTAATCTCATCATGAGACTAACGCTATATCGGAGGGCACAATACACTAGCTTTTAAACTACCACTTTCACATATAGGTAATTACTCAACTCCGGCCGCGACACACATGCATATGTGCCTATCGTATTTTGCAGATAACACTTTTAGAATACTGTTAGGACTCATCCGAGATACACTACTCATCAGAGACGCAGGTTTTTTGCGCATAATAGCATAAAAGTCGTCAGTATTTGCTGTCATGAACATACCTGACGCGCTGCAGTAACGGGTTAAACCCAACAGTACCGTAAAAGCGTTATTATATTAAATACGTAGGGCGTCGTAGGCCCGACACGTATATTTCACCCATAGGCTAGATGTGTAAAACGATGTGCAGAACGCTTTGAACAATGTGATTTTTACATGATCACTGCAATGTGAAAACCTACGAGCTAGCATATTGCATCGGACCGACAGCGCCCTACGTTCCCTGTCCATGTCAGCGTCATCTAGGAGATCCTCCGATAGCACATGACCTAAGTATTTGACCTGAGGCACGCGTTTAAAGGGCATATCATTCAAAATTACACTAGGCAAGTCTAAGAGTAAATTATTTTTTTCTCCAAACACAATAATCTTACTGTTTTTTACATTATATGTGAGTCCATGAGAAACAGCATAAGTCTCACATATTTTAATTAATTTTCGAATCGAGCTGATTGAGGGTCCAAGCAGCACCATGTCATCTACATAACTCAGGTTATTAATAAATACACCATCAATAGAGCATCCGACATTAGTACAGCTTAGCTCCTCAATCAGTGGGTAATGTAGACATTAAAAAGGGTGGGCGACGTTATTCCCCCTTGTCTTAAGTCACATTTAAGATTGTATACGTCTGACTACTTGCCTGGCCATTTAACATAGTTATTCTGATTATCATACCATAATTTTAATATACCAATGAACTCATTAGGGACATTTAGACTTGCTAATTTAGGCCAAAGCTTGTTATAACAGACTAAGTCAAATGCCTTGGAGAGATCACGAAAGACCACATATACAAGTGTTTTTCTGTTCGTATGGTATTTGACAGTCTGCTTAAGCGATAATATAGCGCTTTTGGTTGATAGTCCAGATTGAAAACCGAACTGTGCATCATAAATTTTCACATACTTATGCAATTGACGCTCAATCAGGTTGTCAAGAACTTTACCGATTATTGTCTCCAAAGATATCGGTCTATAATTATACTTTTCTCCTATATCATCCGTTTTGTTTTTTAGTACTGGCACAACAATTGTGTCCATCAGCTCAGTAGGTAAAAAGGAAAGCCTTATACAGAGAGTGTACAACATCGCTAAGATACGATAGATATGGAGTCCCGCGTGCAGAAGGTGTTCAATGCTCAATCCATCATGTCCCGGCGACTTACCCCTCGACATGCTCTTAATAACATGTGCAACATCTGTTGCAGTAAAGCCTAGGGGTGTCACCGACATCTTCGGAATAGCACTGTCCACCTTCTCCCTAGGAAACAAAAGAAGCTGGACGCAAAAATTTAATAAAATTATTTTTATATATTTTAGGTTTATTTTCAGGATCCATTTCTCCATTAACACATACTGGGTGACTCGATCCGGGATTCATTTTTGTAGTTTGTTTCCAAAATTTGGAAAAATCCTTTTTGCATGTAGGTTTGCTAACTTATCTGCTAATATTTGTTCTTTATTATTATGACATAATTTTAATCGTTTTTAAAATACTTTCCTATTATCTCTCATACTATTATAAACAGGACCAAATGTGAGCATACCCTGTGATTTCCATGCAAGAAAATAACGACGAACCTCCCTGTGCGCATCAATAATGTGCTTATTTCACCCCGATAACTGGCGGCCTCTCCTGATCCGCCTGACTCATGACTACAAGCAGCCGCGTCCGCCAATGAAATGAGTTTACTATTGTATGGTATAGTTCACATATTATCAAATGGTGATCCACATTACTACATATATTATCACAGCAACTAATTAACTCTGTAGGAAAATGTATTTCTCTTAACTTATTTGTACATAAATTATAATATATATCTTTCTGTTTATTATTTCTTTCTCTCCATACCACATTATTTTGTAAATTAACTTGACTATCGACTATAATCTTAGACCCAATAATACTAAGGTTACAAATCATCTCTAAGGGGAAGTGGTCTGACCAGTATATGTCATGATGAACCACTACGTCACTAATTGTACGTCACGCCACCTCAGTAACCAAGCAATGATCCAGCTTTGACTCCCGTGTGCATCACTAAAAAACGTATATGTATCCGAGTGGCGACCATGTTTAACTATGTCAGCACAAACCCATTTTTGGTCAATACAATTTTTTTCTAATTCTCTTCCAAACAACTCCCCAGGATAGGCATTAAAATCCCCCAACATATACACGTATTCAACGTTCTGTGTCTCAATCACTGCATTAATCTCACCTAAAAAATCTTTACAACCACCATATGATGGACCTGATAAAGTCATAGATAGGTGAGAAAAATACTTTCTTATACAAATGTCAGACAGGCAGCTAAAAGTTACTATAGACAGACTGAAACCGGCTTACATGATAAACGAGGGTTTCAACACTCAACAAGCGAATTTATAGTCTTTTACCGGATAGAAGTAATATTAGTAATAATTTAGACAGTAAGATAAACAATAGCGCAGACACACAGTGGCAAGTGGCGGTCAAGCGTCCGGTAAGGTTTAGGCTATGAGACATGTTATTGTTATGCTGTTAATGATTTTTATATAGTTGTCTTAATTTATGTGTATTACATATTTCTAATATTGGGGAATATACCATATTAGTGGAAAGTATAAGTGGTAAAATATCGAACCAGTGAACTTTAGGTCGTAAGTATAACTTTAACCACTGAGCTACTTACGCATGAATAGGTACCTAACTGTTTTTGTATTGTGTAAGTAAGAATGTTATTATGTCGCAATCTAAATGAACAACTTGTAATATGGTATTGTAGAATTATACTTGCGAAATATGACAATGTTGTTTATGTATAAAATAGTGGGTCAATTATATTAACGTCGACGCGTCAAATTTTTTGTATGTAAAATTATTTCTATTGTGTACTTAGATTTTATTCATTCTGTATTTAGACTTTACTCGCTCACAAAGTGTTGAAATATTTAGGATAGGTTAACCAAAGTAAACCTACACAAAATAATGTTGCGATTTCTCAAAATGTGTCTAACTTATGGGGCAAAAATTAAATTGGTTGGAAATTATTGTTATAATTTTTGCTATATTGTTTGGGCTAATGTGTCTGTGGTTGATAAGAATCAGTGTGAATGCAGGAAAAGGATGCGAGATTGGTTTCGCAAAGAAGCCGCGGTGGCTGGGTGGTCACCTCCGGTGGTCAAACTACACACTGTGCAACCTCCGTCGACGGCGCATAATGCTGACCCATATTAATTAAGTGTATGTAAGTGTTTAGATTGCGGGTCTAAAAATAAGTGTTTCATTTTTTATCTATATCTCGTGTGTATTAGAGAGGGGTAATTGTAATCATAAATTCTATATTGTTTTTTATATTAAAACAAATTATTTAACGAAAATATTTGGGAATAAATTACAATACATTTTTATTTTTAATAATTTATAAAGTGGCTTCTTCTTATAAGAGGGGCGCAACTGTAGGGACACATGTATGATATTGTCGACTAAGCATGTAATATATAATGCATAATACATTGGTGTGTGTGTGTGCCTACGTGCGGCTGCGCTCGCGATCATGTTAATAAGTTTAGTCACATTAAAGCATCCAACCTGATCTCTTGTCCCGTGTTATCATTTTAAGCTCCTATACACAATACCTCAGAACACATAACATACACAAAATAAATATTCTACATGTGTAAAATAAACAAGATTCATAAATATGAAAATTATTATCAAATTTAAATGCCAACTACCAGAAACGAAACGTCAATGCACAGACCAATGACACGCCGCCGTCAATTCAAAGACAAGCAGTTATTAATCTGTCAAAACAACTAAAAAAGCAGTTATTGCATCTAGCACGTAACACGATAATGCGTGGTGCATTTATATTAACGTTTAGACTTCGCTCGTAAAAATGTATCCACTTCGCCTGATTATAACATTCAGTAAAAACCTCGTAGTAAAGACCACAACTGCACACATTGCAAAAGAAACTTAACCTGTGCCATAAAGATAATTTAAAAACTTTTAAGTGTCACTCTGTAAAATTATTGCTATATGATTTTTCTGTGCCTTAACTACTAATTATTCTATTAGTACACTAATAGAAAAGCTGGAAAGTATACAACTGACTTTTAAAACATAATATAAAACGAGTACAATAATATAACGTATTATTATTAAACACCAACTAAGAGACCAAATCACTAAACACTAAGCTCCGAAACACAACACGTGTTATTTAAAATATCTTAATAAACAAATTCAGAGTGAAAAATGTCGCTATTTATATTCTGTTTATTAAGCCGAATACTAGAAACCGAACTATGACATTGATTTTGATAAAAACCTTTCGAAGAATTGTCGCCGATCTACGCTAGATATTTCAACGCAATTAATTTAGTACGGTTAGCAGAAAATACCTAAATCTGTTCAATGTCAGGTACTGTAAGCCATCAGAGATTACGAATCTCTAATTGCTTCGACCCAACATACGTTTTTAATCATTCACTCTCAATACATGAATACCTGCTTGAAGTTTAGTATACTGGTATTCAGAAAATCTCAAATTTACTTCAGAAAATAAGGCACGTAAGTATGTTTAGAGATAATTGTGCATAGGCGACTTATTCTCTTCTAAGCGCGTTTTTTTTCCAAAATGAAACTCCTATTCAAATTTTACATTAATATATTCAACGTGACGAAGATGTATTTATCAGTTATAAACTTTATTAAGTTTAGCCTAGCTCTTGTAGTGTTATACATATTCTAAGTAGTTTGGGAGTTGCTAGTTGCAGTTCATCTACTAAAGTGTATGTATAGTTGCTTGATCTCGCATGGGATCCGTGTGAAAACGTTACAAAGTTATATAGAGATTTATATTATCTAGGATACCTGCTATTATGTATAAATACTTTTTTAGTATCAATAAATATGACCACCACATCACTACGCATTATAAAACAAAGTCCGTCGCCGCTTCTGTCTGTTCGCGATAAACTCAAAAACAACTGAACGGCTTTTCATTCGATTTTCACCAATAGACAGAGTGATTCATGAGGAAGGCGTATAATTTGTTAAGCTTGTACTATCCATGAACGAACCACCAAACCGAACCAGAACGGATCGCTAGTTTCCTACATAAGCAAATTAAATTAAGGCAATGTGAAATCGTTTAAGTTTGAAAAGAAGAATAGCATCTATTGATTAGGCGTTAGTTCCCAACTATCTGTCCATCTACTTTAATTTGTTTGTGCAAACAAGCGAAAATATACCTGTTACCATAACAAAGAAGAAAACGACTTGACCAAGATGTATTCGAGTTTTAGTAAAAGAAGGTGTTACTTTTGCATTTTGTCAGTCCTCATTATAACGCTTTGCAATTAAAATATTAAGGCATTTGATATTGAAGCCGTGTTTTTACAATGTTTTCCATAATTTTAAGTTGTTATTATTTTATGCTTTGCATCGAAGCCATTTATTTATTTATTTATTTCATTATCATTTATTATACACAAAAAACACTATATTTATTATTTTATACTTTAAAATCTTTATGCTATACTACAATTATTTTTTACATATCGGCAGCATATCCACAGAAGTTACAAGAATTGTAATTATGCCTGCTATGTAACAAGTGGCAAACTATTGCTAAGTATAGTAGTAGTTTGTTCTCAACTTATTTAAAGTTTCTTTGGTACAGAAATGTGTCGGTCTTTTGAGTAACAATTTATGCTATAAGTTGCATGGAATACCTAGGAGTACCGCATCTATACTGGATATTATTCGGGTTATCTCTTTGCTCTTCTGGCATATCATTGTATGCGATCGTGACGTTCCGGTTTCAAGTCGAGGGCTGGCAGACAATGTGTGTGTTTCGTGAAGAAAATTCTTAGTAGCAGCGTGTGGTCTGTAAATTTGTCTGGTAGACAGAAATTGGCTCTAACCTTTTTATATAAAATTAGATATAATATACCTGACAAAATATGTATGGTCCCCGAAGGAGAAGACAGGGGCATGTTACACCTCTGGCTGCTCCTTTGTGAAGTGTACAGGTAGAAGTCTATGGATGTATAAATTGTAAGGGACTTTATTCTCCTCTTTCCAAAAAACAAGTGCTACAACACAGACTCCTAATCGAATAAGCAACTTTCATGCTATCTATTATATGATAAAGTTCAGTGGGGCGCTCAAGTATCGTGTCTTGCAGGGAGTTAGTTCAGCCGCATTCGCGGTTCGTAAAGTAAGACAGATTACTGATGTAGATACTGCGAGACTAGTATATTTTAGTTATTTTCACGGTGTCTTATGGCATACTGTTGTGGGGTAAGGCAGCTAATATTCAAACAATTTTCATTCTTCAAAAGCGTGCAGTACGTAGCATTTATAATTTAGGACCACGAGTTTTCCTCAAAGAAATTAGTATACTTACCGTTGCGTCGTAATATATATTTACGAATATTATGCAACACCTGGTACATAAATGAGTTGTAAAATATTGAAATTATAATTTGATGGCGATTTAAAAGAGTGGCCTTGAGTTTCTTGCAGGTATCTTCTCATAGGCTCAACCTTTTGCCTGAACCTTGCAACTAACATAAATGTAAATTCACTAAATGTAATAAACTCACTAACCCTTTTGACGTTCATAAGTGTTACTTTGTGACCTAAGTGAATAAATGATTTTTGACTTTGACTTTTGACTTTGACTATATCAATATTCAGTATCTTTATCAAAATTGTGGCTTAGTGTCTAAGACATTAGTCATTAAATTGACAATTATTTTCTAGATTGCTCTGTTGTACATATATACGATAATATTGTCAATTCAATGATATTGCATTTTGTTAGCTGGAAGAAACATTCAGTTACTATGTTAATGAGCAGCGATAGCTCAGTGAGGAGACCAACAGACTGCAATGCAGAGGGTCTCGGGTTCGAACCCACGTCGCGCACTTCTGACTTTCGGAAGTTATATGACATTTCGAAATTATGTGCGTACTGATTGACAATTATCGCCTGCTCCATGCCTCGGAGAGCACGTTAAGCCGTCGGTCCCGGCTGTCATGAACATCTATGGCAGTCGTTATTGGGAGAGTGTCGACACAAAAGATCCCACTGGATCGAAGTGTCGCCGGTCTGCACTGACTGGCCCCCACATAAGATACATACATACATACTATGTTAATATATCTGAAGTGTTTGATGAGAGAACAGTGCATTTTTATTTATTTACTGATCTATATACAATCTCGCCATTCGATTTCAAAATAGGCTAGTTAGTAGCGTAGGATACAAAAACGGGTCGAATGGTTATTTTTTTAATTATACACGAATAAACGTATCATTAATATATTTTAAACGCGCTCTATCATATTTCTTTGTCTGGCTTCATGTGTTATATAACAGCGTTATGTTTAAGACGTCTGACAACCTCTATGTTTAAGGGCGCCGCCTTTGTCGTAAAGTTCTGCGCGGCGGCAGCGCTTTAGTTACCTAATCGTTCGACTATTAGTGACGGCTACGCGGCGGTAGCGCTTCAGTTAATCGTTCGACTATTTGTAATTGTAATTGGACTCCCTTTTCCGCATTTGAACTTCAAGTTGTTCCATTATGCGTGAGAGTCGGCCGGTTATGAAGATAGCCAGCCCAACTCCGCCCAGAAGCACAGAAGATTCCTGGGGTCTTCGCAGGCTTAGCGGAGTGACCTCGGGTTGTTGAGGATTTCCTTACGATGTGCTGTTACTCCCACACATTCCAGGACTACATGGGCAGCAGATTCTGCTTCGGCCAGACATCCCCTACAGAGTGGGCTGTCTATTGCTCCGATGTTGTGCAGATGTTTGTTCAGGGGACAGTGTCCTGTTAGGATCCCCACGATGATCCGAAGGTCCAATCTTTGTAGGTTGAGCAGGCGGTGTGTCAGACATGATGAGATGGACGGTAGAGCTGCTCTCGACTATCTGCAGTCCGTTGTCCGTGCCCAGCGTTTATTACGTTTATTACTCTGAGTGCGAGGCAGCATCCATGTTCTTAGTCATGAGAATGGTAGAGGGAGGAATGGAGGTGGACCTTCCGTGGTGGTTTCCGATCCTCTTCTAGCCAACTCATCTGCAGCATCATTTCTCAGTGATTAACTGTGCCCCTTTATCCATTGTAAGGTCACTATGCCTTTTGTGGATATTCTTTCTAGAACAAGGTGGCATTTGTAAACGAGCCTGGAGTTGCAGCTATTGCTCTAAGTATTGCTTTGCTGTAGAAGAGGATTCGTATCCTGTAGCCTTCAATCCATCTCCTGTCGATCGCGGTGGCGGCCTCCGTGATGGTCACACATTCGCATTGGAAGATAGAGCTTTGTGAGTAGGCTCATATAGATATGTTAATATTGAGATCCAGGGAGTAAACTCCCGCGTCCGTTCTTTGTATGGTTTTTAAGCCATCAGTATAGAATCGGACCTCGTTGATTCCCGATTGATCTCTCTGTTCCTCATGAAGTTGTATATGGTAGTTCTTTAGAAATAGATGTTGTTTGGGGATCTTGTCACACGGGGTGGCACGCAGTGGTTCGTAATAACGATTCGATCTTAGAGCGAGCTATAGCTCGCTCTAAGCATGTGGGCTCCTAGTGGTTCCCCACAGGCTCTGGTATTTCAGCCGTATTGCGGCCATAGTCGCTTTTTATTGTATGTAAAGGTCTAAGGGGGCCAGTCCTAGGATGACTTCGAGGGCGGCTGTCGGTGTTGTTCTCATACACCCTGTTATTGCTGAGCATGCCATTCTCTGGAATCTCTGCAGCTTGATGTCTCGTTCGACTTTTAGTGATGGCTGCGTGGCGGCAGCAGCTGCAGCCGCGCTGCCAACGCGCGTCAAATTTGGAGGCGCCCTAAGAGTTACTTTATTAATATATGTAAAATACAAAAAGCCTTTTTCGCCTACCAGACAAATTTTCAGCCTACATGCCACTTCTAAGAATTTTCCGCTAATATTATTTGACTTCTGTAGAAACAGCAATACATATTAAAACTAATACTTGTTGACTCTGTTGATAATTTAAGCAAATGTACTTCATACAAAGTTTAAAATAAAATAATCTTCTATTCTATATATTCTACACTATGATCATAGTTTGTTTACTCTTAGTTAATGTGGATAAGAGACTTACAAGATGATCACGCCAACAAGTACAAGCACAAAGGTGAGAATAGCACATTAGGATATAGCTTATAAGGCTTAGCCGGAACTTCGTCCGCGCAGGCTGCCGTGAGACCGCGATGTCATATACTTTTTACTTTACTGCAAAATTATTGTATTTAGCTAGCTCAAAGTTTGTGCCTCTAATAAGCAAATAAAGTTATTATAATCTTATTTAAATAGGTTTGTTAGAATTATTTCTACGCCTCCGTAACTACTCGACTCATCAACCCGAATTTTTGCATGCACTTTAATCCAGAAAAAGGTTCTGTTTGTAACCTAGCCTGGCCTACATATACAAGAGCGAAGCCGTGGGCAAAATCTATTAATAAATAGATTGATCTATTAATAAATATATTGATCTATTAATAAATAGAAGCTTCTCTCGTATCGGCGGGGTACACAGTTTAGGTCTCTGATCCAATAAAGTAACAGTAGTATGTGAGCTTTACTAATAAACCACTTGTAATTATTATACCTAAAATGGCAAACCTAAAAGAACAACATTTTCCTGACTATAACTTTCAATAAAATTGTCCGTAACATGTACACATATGACGTAAATATACGTAAATCCACACCTGTTGGCCGTATTATTCAAAATTGTATGTATATTACCGACTGCTCACGAAATATGAGGCTCTACAATGTCAACAAAATTAACATCGCATGTTTTACTACTACGCGTGGTTATTTCGCATTAATTGATCTTATTCTAAATTATAGGATTAAATGAATAATCTTGTTTATAATCGATTTATAATTATTGCTAAATGTATTGGATTCGGTTAATACGTTTATTGAACCAGTTTTTAATATTTTTAATCCTGCTCTCTCACTAAGAATAATTCCTGTGTCACGGGGTCTTGTATCTGATGCAAAGAACATCCGGACTCAGCGTAACTAATTGTGGATAACACAAAATTTAGTCCCTGGGTATTGAACACATATCACTCGGTGCAGTAGTAGTGATTCTGCTATCGTATGCACCACTGTACTAATACAATAATATGCAGGTATATAGATATATCAGGATAATATAAGATCAAATACGTTTATTTGTCTAAATGTAGTGTTACATAAAATAAGTATGAATATCAGCTTTGCAGCACTATATTTTAAGTTGATCAAATGTGATAAAATGTTATCTACACAAAACCTATTTAAAAATCATCTCAATTACGATTAACAAAGGATTAAAAAATAGCCGTAGCAATTCACAGACGCCAATACTCCCAAACTTGAAAATGTTTCCTCTCATGTCGGCTGGATCGCTCGTACATACATACATACTCACACTACTGCGATTGAGCGAATAGCAGACTAAACCATAGGACGGCATCATGTTAAAATTATATATTATATTACGTAAAAAAGAGGCGTTCTTACGTCATATTCATAACTTTTTAGCAATGTTTAAATCTATTATAAGGTAAAGACACTCAAATCCGAGGCATTCTAAAAATTGCACTATATACCGATGTATTTAGAAGAACGGCTTTTTCTAAGCAATTAACAAGTTATTTTGTCTGCAAGATATATTATTCAATAGATATTCTATCTGTTCATTTTTATATGAGCAAAAGAGCGCTTTAGTATGTTTTGAAATAATCGGCCAGGTTGACGCTGGCGGCCGAATCTAACACGCGCTTCATACATTTCATTTCATTTCAGCTTATGCACATGAGTACATCGATTTGCTAAATAGTGTTTTAGATAATCTTTTATAATGTGTGAGTTTTTATATAGGTTAAAATACAGGACGGATTATATTTTTATAGAAAATACTCAACATTTGAGTATAATCTTCACAAATTGACGAGCAAATAAGTTTTTAAAATACCACGTTATTAGCTGCCAAATATTTTAGGCGGTTCCTAAATGTCGATGTATACCACGGAATTGCAATGTCATAGACGTTATCTTTTTTATTTATTATGAAGGTATTTTAATAATTAATATAGACATGTATTTCAGAGTACACTGCGAGGTCGTATTTACTAATTATATCAAGTCAAAAATTGTCTGTTTAGGTACTTTATTGATACGTTGTAGTAATAAACTAAGTATAGAGATTTAAGTTGTTTAATGTATTCTGATATAATTCTGATTCTGAGTTATATATCGTTTGACAGATATCGCAATGAAAGATTTATTTCAAATTCAAAATCAAAATAAATTTATTCAGATTAGGTTACAAGGTAACACTTATGAATGTCAAATTTACACTAGTTTTTACTGCGAATTTACATTTACTGCCATGTTCAGCAAAGCAAGGGTGTAGGGCTCATGAGAAGAACGGGCAAGAAACTCATAGTCACTCTTTTTAATAGTCAAGTTTTTGTTTACAAATCATAAGAGCTGTAAGGTGCTGCAACCATTTCTCCGTGAACTATTACTGAACATACTCAAGCATTTAACAAAATTTGATGGTAGCCTCTTAAGCAGCAGTATGGTAAATAGGAGCATCCACTTTCATGTACATTAATAATCAAGACAAGACATAATTGTAGTCCGTAGTTTAATCTAACTGTTTAAATAAAAATGTAGTAAGTAAATCATCGAATAACCACAAGTAGCACCCGTTCACGAGTAAGACGCATGGGCCAGCCATCGTCCCCTTCGCCATATTCAAGGGAAGGGATCGGACCTGGCCCATGACGACACCACAAGCAATGACATTTGCGTGAGCATGACGGTCCTTGGCATGCGAACTCAGAATAAGACTCAAAAATAAAACTTTACGGAACTGTCCATGATCACGAGTTGCCTTCACTGCACATTATTCTTGATTAAAATACGACTGAGTGTAACAACAATGCAAATTCTAGCTTAAACAAGGTGTAACATTACAAAATAATATATATTTAAATAAAAAATAAGTGTTAGTATTTGTCATTTAACGTCCTGTGATCTGATGCAAATATTAGTGCCATGGATGTTTGTCATTCAAATAATCATCTATATTATAATATGCTTTAGAAATTAAGCAAATTTTAATTTTCACTTTAAATGTATTATCTGGTAATTCTAGAATATTGGTCGGAATTTTATCATAAAAACGTATACCAAGACCCATAAAGGAACCATGAACTTTATGTAGTCGGTAGAATGGTACACATAATTTATATTTATTTCTAGTATTGATGTTATGTAAATGTATATTTTGACGGACGTGCATAATATTAGAATAAATATATTGTGATGTCACAGTTAAAATACCTATATTCTTAAATTTTTCTCTGAACTCTTTTTGCAATATAAATATACTTTGCATATCAGCTGCTTTACTCCATAATAATATTCCATATGACATATCGCTGTGAAAGTAACTAAAGTAAACTAATCTGGCTGTATCAACGTCAGTTAATCCATGGACTTTTCTAATGGCGTAAGCGGCCGAACTAAGTTTCGCTGAGAGATAACATATGTGCGCAACCCACTGTAACTTTGAATCAAGTGTAATGCCCAAAAACACTGTGGATTCTATTGCTTCTAGTACCTCAACGTTCAATGTTATGCTAGGATTTATTTATATACTATTAAAAAATCTTTTACTTTTTATTACTCGAAGTAAGAAAACTTGATTTAGTTTTATAAAACGCTATTCCGATATATTTAAGTCGGAATAAGGATGTTCGAGTGCCTAACTCCGTGGTATTTGACACACGTTATATACAGAGTTTTCATTATATTACACAGTTTGCTAAGCAAGTATTTATGGTTTTAGTAACTGGAAAAACTTGCCTTTAAAATAACTTTCATAATCCGATACACTCAGATATACTACATAACACCACGTTTGTATTTCCCAGAAAGGGTAGGCAGATATGTATCACACCTAGTTAGATGTATTTATAAATAAAATCTTTTATACATTTAGACTCTATTAACTTTAATACGTTTCTGAATAAATATAATATTTTTATACAATATCAGTTTGGATTCATTATTTATATTTTTATACCTAAAAAGAAAAACTTCTTAGGGCACATCATAGGGATATGGATCCATATTACTATATTTGTTTTGATGTAGGATAATGAAGCCAAGAAAATGTATACGGTAGGAGATAGCCAAAATGCTAGTACAGCAATTAATAATGGCAACAGTGTTTATAAAATTTCTCGACAATACAATATTCCAGAAACGACATTGCGAGACAAACGAGATAAAAAATATAGTGGTCATATACCTGGCAGAAAAACGGTACTCTCAAACGCGAAAGAAACAAAAATTGTTGACTAGATTCATTATCTACGAAAACATGGTTTTCTAGTTTCTAAGTAAAAATTGAAGCAAGGAGTTGCAAAGCTGGTTCAAAATTTAAACCGACTAAACACTTTTAAAAACGGCATGCCTGGTAAACTCTGGCTTGCCAATTTCTTATCAATACACCAAACTGATGCTAAGGGAGTAGCACAAACTTTGCCAACTCATCGAAATAAAATAACTGAACAAAATGTCCGCAACTGGTTTGACAGAGTCAAAAGTTATTTTGAAACAAAAAAAATATTATGTGTACTAGCAGATAAGCCACGAAATTATAACTGCGATGAAACAGCTTTTTTTACTCTGCCCTAAATAAAAATAATAATAATAATATACTATTTTATCACATACACACAACACCATCTAGCCCAAACTAAGCAGAGCTTGTACTATGGGTACTAGACAATGGATAAACATACATATATACTTTTGTTTTTGTAAATACATGCATATTATACATAGAAACACCCAGACCAAGACAAACATCCATGTTCATGCACACAAATGTTTGACTTGTGCGGGGATCGAACACGCGACCTCAGGCGTGGCAGTCGGTTACACTAACCACTACGCCATCGAGGCCGACAAATATAAATAAAATATATTTTTAATATATTAATTAACAAAAAAAAGTAACTAGACTAAATAAATATATATGTTTATATATATTTATATAATTCTATGCACAAAAAATGTCCTTCAGCTTTAGATTTATTAACTTTATTTTATTTATCATTTGTAATTAACATAAGTACCTCACGTTATTTGCTATCTAAGTATTTACTTACATACTGTGGTGCCATTTTATTAATCGTGTAAGACAGAGACTATGATTGATTAAAATTCAAAGGGAATAAATATATTTGATTTTTGAACGTTATGTATCATTCTTCTCACCTCCTTTTCTCTTTATTTTGTACACTCTGAATTAGGAACCAAATGCATCGGTTAAGGTGCCTCGGACTTTTCATATTTTCACATAATTTACCGTTTTAATGAATTATCCTATAGTCAAACAGTGAGTATTTTTAAAAATAAGATAACTAACACTTCTGATAAAAATAGCCAATCCCACAGAAATATATAATATATACCTTAATCTTAATGTTCTTTTAAAAATAACACGGAATTAGGTGCCCTTACCTTTAAATGTTTCATTCAGTCACATATGCTAACGCTCCCGCCATATTTGCATATCAAAACTTTGTTAAGGAGACAAGTCCGTAAATTCCTAAGTCCGTGGGTTACAAATTAATAAATTATCTTATTAGTTAAAGTGGGTTCACATTGGCCATGACTGTCGTTGATGTAGTTTCTGTGCCAGCGACCCACCCATCATTCAAGGCAGCCAGTTGGCACACCGTGGTATGTTTATTCGGGACGTTCCTTCTTTTCCCGGGTGAGCCCGACATAATCTCCCCACTCCCTTTTTCCGCGGAGAGGTAAGATATAAGCAATCGCCCGAGTCAGAAAAAAAATCGTAGTGCAATGGCTGTGATTCAAACTCGCAATGGCAAGTTCAATACCTTATTCATTAGCTTGCCGCCGCTTTAAACATTACTATGACGCGACGCGATGTAAATGATACCGTATCGATTGTCGACTGAAATTATACGCACCTCCTTATAGACGGGTACGATGCAATGCGGTCAATTTTTATCCTCGAACAACTAGAAGTGTAGACGGTGAATCGTACTTTATACGGTACTTTTCTTTCTCCAATTTCTAACAAAGTTTTCTGTGAAAGATTTTTGTTTTTATTTAAACAACTTCTAAAGCCAATAGCTTCAAGTCTGAGTCTGCAGGATAAACTTATATATTTCTGTTTACTTGTTTTCCTTATTTAAACACAGTATTTTACGTAAATAGCACCTACTTAATTTCAGCAGTAGGTTGAACAGGATATCGATAGCCTACTACGAGTAGAGCGCGTATACATACATCTGTACGACTTTTTGATACATTTTAACGCACACGTACACCATAACATATAACAGTTGTGTGTTACACATACACAACACAATTGTCATCCAAGTGAATACATCGTTAACTAACAAGAAAAAAGTTAAAGGCCGCTATGTTTCCCGCGATCGCATGTGCGTACGTCACAAGTGCTCTGGCTGCCATCAAATTTTAATGACACCGATGTTACTGACGTTTCTGCCTGTATTCTAAGATCACACGCGACTTATTGTATGAATGACGCGGGTCGTCGCTCGCGTAATTATCGGGATTGAGTACTTATTAGAAAGTAAAAAGTTACAATTTTCTGCTTATATCGATAGTATAACATGTATATAGTGTTTTAATTAACGTCTTTTAATATTGCAGGTAATTAAATCGACATCCTATATTAATAAATTTGGTTTGTAGCCTGGCATTAAAATACATAATATGTCACTGACCAGAGAAGAAAGATTATTAGTTTTTATAACACCATTTTTAGTAGAGATTGATCACTGATTTTTTTTGCATAGACAATCAGTGTACTTGTTGTAGTGTAAGTGTAAAAGACGAAAAAATAATCTAATGTGCCATTTGTATAGCTAAATTTAAATTTCATAAATTTATAATTTTAACTTTGTTTTTGTAATATAGTGCTCTATGGCCTTGAGATTATTGATTATTGAGATTGCATTGCTATAATAAAAGGCGGGCTTGATTTTTAATTTCTGGTAAAAATAAATAGAATTTTGTTCAGCCTCTTTTTAATTAAAATACATAGACATAAATATATTAGACACGAATATTTTCGCTACGCTCAAAGACCAAGGAAGTGTTAGAGCGAGAAGTCCAGATTAAGTATACATTACTGCAGTGGTAAAGAGAGATATAACATATTTTTTGCGAGCAAGAGCTCATTGCTCCAAGGTCAGTTGTTAGGCGGAACAAATATTTTACATTTATAGTACCTACGTATAAATTTGCACTAAAATATTATAAATAAGATTTGGTAAAATGGTGTCTTGCTCAGTACGTGATTGTGACGTTTCACAAGTAATCTATAAAAAAATTCATTGCATTGTTGATAATTCTGTACCTTCAGTGAAAAGTGATACATCTTGAGTTATATCAGTTTTAATATTTTCACACTATGTTCAACAAGTAAAAATAGGAATTTTTGGTCTAATTAACGACGACCCTCTAAGAAGAAAATTGAGCAAAATAATTTTAGTGTAAAATGCTTTAACTAAGGTTTTTTTTACATTTATCAATGTGTTTAAAATACATTTTTATTAATATTAAAGTGAACTGAACAAATATTTTTATTCCTTAGGTGTCAATTAATACGAATGTAAGTAAATCCTTTTACACGATCCCATATATAATCACCTTAAATGAGCAGTATAATATGTTTCTTTCGTTAGTATAGTCGCGAACAAAGGAGCTGTAGTTGGTAAATAATGAAACGAGAATAATTAAAAATTATTATTTAAAAAATTTGTCACGGAAATTATATTAATAACCTTACCCAATTATTTAAATCTTTAGTATAAAATCACAGATCAGTTGAGTAATATTTTATATCTAGTTAGATAATAACGCATATACATATATTTGAGCAAAGCAAATATACATATACTTTTTGTTTTCTACAATGGTAAAAATACAATGTTTAATAATACTTTGTTGTACAATATTTCATAGTAGGTAGATAGGTAGGAACCTAATAATTTCCAATCACAGATTAAGTTTAGCTACGATAAAAGAAAGTAAAATATATACCGTGAGCCATAATTTACTTTTAAAGTAATTAGAGATCATAGGTGTTACTGCCAAAGCACTACAAATATTCGAATCCTGCCTAACAAAAAGAACACAAATAGTTAAAATAGATAATAATTGCTATAGTGACCCATTGCCTGTGCCAACTTAAAACTTGCAAATTCAGTTTTCTGGTTGCGCAACAAACTATGAGTAAAAGTTATATTTTTTTAAATTATACTGATTATTACTTACTGAGAAAATTACTTTCTTAATGTTACTTTGGTTTTGAATATTTATAAACCATAAAATTGTATAATACTAATAACTAACATGACAATCATGTTTATAAAATATAAAACTAGTAGAAATATTTATCGAATATTTATAAAAATGACTGCACGAATTACGATATTCTACTTGATTGTACAAAACATCGGGTACTAACCTACTAATTTGCGAAGTTTACCCGTATGTATAGTGCGGTCGTGTTTACCTAGTCTTTATAATTTGGTCGGCTTATAGAAGAATTCCTGATACATTCTTTTTGTTAATATAACTTTCATAATAGTTGTAATTTAAAGCTGAAATTAATAGGATTGTTTATTCATTTTATTTAGTTCATAGTATTTCATGTTTCCTTGTTTTATGGGAACACAGCGTATTCGATCATTTAAATCAGACCATATAAAATGTAATTAAATTTATTTGTATCTTAATATTGCGTATATATCACATAATCTATATTAACTGTATTTATAAAGGTGTACCAAGGGTACATAATACAGTTTTTTATTTGATTGCCATTGTAATGGTTTACTCGGAAAACCGTCTTTATGAATTACTGTACCATTTAATTACATTTGTGTTCATCAAACTCAAATAAAAAAAAAATCAAATTAAAAACTAATGTTTGAACGAATTTGAACAAATTAAGGTCTATTATTGCAATTTTTTCAAACTTCTCCGTGGAGCCGTTTTTGAGATCTGGGCAATCCCAAAACGTTACCGCAGCAAAATCTTAAATAACTTTAGAACCACATCACACACAAATTTTGCTGTTCACAATCATTTAATACGCAACAAAAGCTATTCATGCATTTATTTCCGGGATGAAACGATTTTATAAAAAAGTTTTGCCAGTGTAATGTTTCAAACATTAATGCAACAAAATCTGTTTTTCTCGAATAACTATACAACTACAACTTGAAAAATTTTGCTATTCGTGAACAAATTACTCTTCACGATAAACTAATTATTTGTTATACTCTCAACTCTCTAAAGCACAACATTTTGCTGCAGTAACGCACACTATTTAATGACATATATTAAAATTTACATTTAAACGTTTAAATTTAGGCATTATATATTATATTTCATAACTAAGTAAATAATTCGAAGTGTAATTGTGTAAACTTTCAGGAATATAATGTAATAAGTATTGATATTTGATATTAACGGCAATGGCTATTTTAGTGCATTAATACAATATCATGTTATGATTAATAACATTTATTGATTACTTTTACCCATAGATGATTATAAAATCAAAATTCACGCAAGTGAAGCCGCCAGGAACACTAGTGTATCAACATAATGATAAACTGAGTCATGATAACACTATTGCACTCACACATATGCATTAATTTTTTGTTACACATTTCATATTATGACATTGTTTGTCTTGTACATTCTAAGTCTATGTTAAAATAGATGTTATGTTGATATTGATAGTTATTATTGAAATAAAAAAGGATTTCGTACACAAATATTAGTAGTTGCGCAACTAACATCACGCATCACTATACAGAACAGGAAATCGCTCGCAAATCGAATAGGTTTTGATCGTCATGCACTCTGCACTCAGATGTACGAAACATTTGTAATGTTATCGCCACTTTTCGCAAGACGTACACGTGGTTCGATATCCCACTGATCTGTGTGTGATATCGACACATGGTACAATCATATTGAGAAACATTATGTGATTCTCCTTACTTTTTCTTAGGCTAATCGTTTATGTGATATCTGACTGATATCACCAATCGGTCCGATTGTGTATCGGGTTATAAGTAAAATCATATCATATTATATTTATAACAGCCGGACGACATTATAGACCACTTTACGTATTTTAGAGATAAAAGTCTTGAGATATAAGCCAATGCTTGTGCTACGAGTAGGTACCTGTTCGGTGCAATGCGTGATGAATAAGTTCACGACGTCTTGAACACAATTAGAATGCCTTAACTACTACTTTTAACAAACTTAAGAGTTTGTCATATGTAATGTCATATGTCTACGTCCTACGTAGCACGGCTACGAGAAAGGTACTCGTAGCAAAGCTACGTACAAGGGCGATTTTTATTTCGCAAAATAAAGCTCGCGTTCGCGTTCAGTTACGGGCTTGATTTCGCGGAATAAAAGTTACGATAGTACGTAGCGCTACTACGAAACTACGAGTATATTACGCCAAGCTACGACAGTTACGTCTTTGAATATTTAATGTGTTTTTGTGTATGTACTCTCTATATAAGTATATATACGATATTATATATTTTATACATATCATATAATAAAATTATTAATTTGTATGTAATAAAAGTAATACCAGTTACACAAATAATTAAAAAGATAATGCTTTTAATAGTACGTATTTAAAAAAAAATGGTTTATCTGTATGTTTATCCATTGTCTAAAACCCATAGTACAAGCTCTGCTTAGTTGGGCTAGATGATGTTGTGTGTATGTGGTAGAATATTATATTATTATTATTATTAATTATCAAAAAAGAGATTCGATGTCAAAATATTACAATCCACGATTTTAAATAAATTGCCAATGGGTATTATTTATTTATCTGGAGACATGTTAATTGAAAATTATTTTAAATAATAGCGTTGCTTACCATTTTAAAACCTATCCGATTTGCGAGCGATTCCCTGTTCTGTATAGTGATGCGTGACGTTAGTTGCGCAACTAACTAATATTTGTGTACGAAAACCCTTTTCATTTCAATAATAACTATCAATATCAAACATAACATCTATTTTAACATAGACTTAGAATTTACAAGACAAATAATGTCATAATATAAAATGTGCAACAAAATAATAAATGCATATTATGTGTGAGTGCAATAGTGTTGTCATGATTCAGTTTAATCATTGTGTTGATAAACTGGTGTTCCTGACGGCTTCACTTGCGTGAATTTTGATTTAAATAAATACATATTTATGATTACTTATATTTTGATAAAATATAAGTCACCTTCATTTCCTCTTCAGTGAAATTATTAAAAACATTTACACTCGACGGAGGTCTACCTTGGCGTGACAAAAAAATGGGGTCCACAATTCGTAAGCGTGGGTCCACAATTCGTAAGCGGGGTCCACGAAAATGTATTTGCTTTCGATAGTGAAGAACTAAAATGTTGCCTTGACTTCACCTATCAATGTAGGCATAATATTTTAAGAAGTTCAGCGACTGTTACTTGTAAAAATTTACATATTCCATATTCAGTACCAGTGGTCTCGAACATAATGATTCTTGGGAAGAGAAGTTCTAAAAAAAAAGAAGCTCAGCCCATAGAAATTTGTTAAAAAATATTATATATAAATACGAATGCCAAGGAATATGGTAGAAATGTAGCTGAACGGGGTTCACCGGAACCTGCTAAATTTTGAAAGTGGTCTATTAGAAAAAATGTCTGGGTACCTCTGATTTACACAAACGAATGTCTCTATGAAAATCTTTAATAGAAAAGTTGTCTGTGCGGTTAGCAGCGTTTGTTGTTCTAAGAAAGTAGAAAAGCATAAGAGGTTATAATCGCTGAGAATTTTATCGTTGTATGACTATTGCGTATAGCTGGCAAATAAAATATGACTTTCATGATGCATTGATGACGTCCGCGGCCTGAAAACTGCATGTGAAACAAATTAAACAAGTATTATTACGTCTGGGTAATGAATGTCAGTATTTCCTGAAACATTTACACACTATCAATAATATAAATAGACTTGAATTATCAAGTCTTTTTTATTTTCATGTTTCTGAATGTTTTGACGCATACTCCTCCGCGGGCGGAAGGGTTATGTCGGACTCACCGGGGTAAAAGAAAGATGTTGAAAAATAATGGCCCTCACGGAATACCGACTAAACCTACCACGGTGTTCCTCGACAAAAGCACTATCGATGGGGCCGCGCGAATCACTTGCACATGCGGTCGCGACCCCGCCGAGGATTCAGCCCACAGTATGAAATGGCAGGCCACTACGCGAAGAGACTTACCTATTGGCACTTCTCACTCACAAACCCTACTGTCCCCCTCCTCTAGAGGGGAGACGGACTCGACACAGTGGTGCGCGCGGGAACACGCACGCCGCCTCTTGGACCTGGTACTGATCGGATGGCGGGCAGACCCACGAAGCCCACCATCCCCAGGTCAAACCTCAGGTTGGCTAGAGGTCATCTCGCGCCCTCCGGTGCCCGGTTCTGCGGTTGGGGAGAAGGTTTAAGCGTTCCCTCTCCTGCTCCGCCGCCTCCTTGATGGATATTACTGCCTTACAAAAGGAGGCGACGGCGTTCTACGATCTCTCACACCGGACCATAGACTGAACCACGGCCGGGAGTGAGAGGGCAACCAGTCCTACTGCCGCGATCAACTCACGGCGTTGCGATGCCCAGGCGGGGCATTCCGCCAAAGTGTGCAGTGCCGTGTTCACAACAACATCGCGGTGGTCGCCGCAGTGATGACATCTGGGCGTCTCCGGCCTATGTGGCACAGGAACTGGCCAAAACAACCGTGGCCAGTCATTACCTGTGTCAGCCATGCCACCTCTCCAGCCAGTCCTCAAACACGGGACTTACCGCCACGATAGTGGCGTGCCCGTGAATTATCAACTCTATTTTTTATTTCATAATTAATAATTAATAAATTAAAAAAGCACTTGCTCTTAAAAATAAATACTTTGTATTTTAATGTAATTTACCGGGATTTATTTAAAATAATTGCCATATGATTTCACGGGTTTTCATGATCACACCTTAACATTACAAGCATGGTTAAACTATTGCCCTAGTGCCACACATTGTCGTAGAAAAGTAATAAATCACACTGATTATCATCGCTGCATGTCGATAATGGTCCTAGCTTGAAATCTACACACTGAAGGCAAATATATATTGATAGTACGTGGTTTAAGCCTTTATGTTTAAGGTTAAAGAAGAATAAAATTTGAAGATTTTCCATGTTTGACTGCAGGGATGGTGCAGTGGTATAAATGGTTGCCTTGCCACTACGCCGATCGTTGTGGATTCGAATCACATACGGGATAAAAATTAATGTGATCCGTAAATGATTGTCTCGAGTCTGGGTGTAACTTTACAAAAATTCAAATAACGGACACCCGTTGTTTGAATTTTCGTAAAGTCATCCGCGACACAGGTAAAAATTCTAGTGTGGAAGTTGTCTTTTGAAATAATAATAATAATGTTAAAACTATTGCTGGCTACAATCTGAATGGAGCTCTCCGCGCTTTATGAACAGTCAAAATGTATCCGAAAAGGCATGTTTGGCTGTTCATAGAGGATTATTAGTGCCCACACTTATGTATAGAAGTGAAAGTTGGGTATGACAAAAGAAGCATGAGAGCAGAATAAATGCTGTAGAAATGAGAGCGCTGAGAAGCATATGTGGTGTGACTCTGAAAGATAGAATAAGGAATAGTGTGATTAGAGAGAGATGCGGCATAAAAGTGGAAATAGTGACAAGAATAGAAAAGACTGTGTTAAGGCGGTTTGGCCATGTAGAAAGAATGGACGAGGAAAGGCTGACTAAGAAAGTTTATAAGACTAGTGTGAATGGAACAGTCGCAAGAGGAAGGCGAACGTTTCTCGATCAGTTCGAATGCGTTCTGGACAAAGGCCGGGTTAAGAGCACCTTGAACCGACGGGCGTGTATGAGGAATGTGATGAAAGTGAATGAAGCCAGAGAAGTGTGTCAGGATCGTAGCAAATGGAAAATGGAATAAATATTTCCCCTCTGGTAAACAGGCGTGAATCTATGTATGTATGTATGTTACAAGCCGCATTAATGGATATGAAAGATAGCAGCTGGCACATTTTATAAGAGAGAGTCCTAGAGATCTTACTTGATTTACTATACAGTATCGATTTAGATTCGAGTAGATTTATCTACTAATTGGTACTTTACAGCTACGATTATATCGAATTCACTGACGAATTGTAGGTGTATGTATGTACAAGAGGTATTCTGTAAATTAATAAACACGTACGCTATAGAAGATTTGAGGTAATTAAAATTTCGGATTGGGACATTTAATTATGAGTACTGTTTAAGTTCAAATAAGAATATCAAATTAAAAAAAATACCGTTGAGTTAAGATTTTGGTGAGCTTTCGATCAAACTGAAATAGCTTGACCAGGGAAGTACGTTTATTCTATAACTGATGGCAGCAAACTAACCTTATATTGCGCTTCTGCGTTAGGTTGAATAAGGTTTTTAGTTGAATTAAGAAAGAGGAGGGAAGGCATTGGGTTTCGTGTGTTCTCAATGTTTTATCAATGTAGTGTGTCATAGCATTGTTAATCATTTTGCCAATTTCGTGTGTTTCAGATTTTAGAAACATCCTGCATGTCACGATAACGCTTATCATTAGTCGTAACGTATGATTGTTTGTCATAAAAATAGTCTCGTCTCTATCTTATTGAAATAAATGTCACTTGAGTAAAATGAAAAGACATATTATAATAATATAATAATACTACCTCGAGTAGTAGATTTACACCTACATTATTATCTATTATTATTATAAGCATAGTTGCTGTTACACTGCAGGGCAATGGCCTACCCTGCGTCCTTCTATTACACCACCCACATTACCCTACTTTAAGTCGATATGTACCAACATGTTAAAGACAAGAATCATTTTTATTTAGGTCACAAAGTACATCAAAGATTAATGTTTAGTGAGTTTAACTAAGTTACTAAAATTGCATTTAGATTATTTGCTAGATTCAGGCAAAAGACTAATCCACTGGCTTTTTGAGTGGCTTTATGTCCCATATCTAAAAAGCCCAATAGAATATTGCTCAAGCTGGGTAACTTTCCTAGCACGAGACTAACGATACATATATGTAGAAGACTTCTACAAAACTTTATAGTATGTATTATAGCTAGATAAGTTACAAAACATGCTAAAAATTATCCAGTGTAATTTTGTTCTTGATCAATAATAATAACTAGAATAAATTTGAATGGGTATGATTATTGTGCGTTGACAAGGTAACAGGCAGCCGATTTTAACAAATGATTCAATAATTTGTGAGGTTATTTTGGTTTTATGTACCGTATATTCTTAGTGTATATAAATATTATCTTACAATCTGCTGGCTTGTGTGCACCACCACTGCAAAGTTCCAATCGGTTTGCCTCTATACACAACATTGTTGTAGTAAGTGTTTCTACATATACTATAATAAATATGCAATGAACGGGTGAAATATATTTTCAGTGCAAAGCTTTTTAGTGAAACTAAAAAACAGTAAAAACAGGAAACAGTAGAAACCTACTGTTACGCTAAAATAGATTTTTCTACTTCCTATGAAAGTGAAAGTAAAAGGTAAGGTTATATTTATTTGATTTATCAACTATATAGGTATGTGTTGATTATTTTTATGGATAGGCAAGAACTGAAATATATATAACATAAAATATGTAGTTGATTTTTGGTTTCCACAGTTTAAAATGTCAGTCATTTTTCACGTAGGTTACGTTTGATTTTGGTTATTAGGCACTATATAAATGAATCGTTGAAGGTCATATACCTTCTTTTATTATATTTTCTTATTTTATGAAACGCTTTACAACAAGGTAGTAAAAATTTTACAAAACCATGTTTATTAACTTAAATTCTGCAGTTTACGCGAATATTATTCATTGAAATTAAACTACTATATACGGACTTTATCACGTTATTTTTTTTTTAATAATGTTTATTAAGTTTTAATAATAATTCAATTAGCTTAAAAATTAGTAAAGTTTAATAGTAGTAGTAGTGTAACAGTTTTCAAAATTATGTAATAAAGTGTCAAATAAATAACGCGATAAAATCCGTATATAGTAGTTTAATTTCAATTAAATTCTGCACTTCATTTACGTAACTAACAGATGGAAAATAAATTATAGTCTTCAATAAAATCGGTCAAGTGTTAGTGGCACACTGAGGCTCCCGTATTACGACATAATGACGCGAGCTGGATTAATACTTACACAAATACTCAGTCATAATGATTTGTTCAGAGACTATATATTTTTTATTGTATTTTCCATTTAAGTCTGCACTATTATGATAGCAGGTTTAATTTTGCATTTCGGACACAAAAGGGAGAGAGGAGGTACATGATTGTATTGGCATAATGACTGCAACACCTGGTACATAAATGAGTTGTAAAATATGATTTGATGGCGATTTAAAAGAGTGGCCTTGAGTTTCTTGCAGGTATCTTCTCATAGGCTTAACCTTTTGCCTGAATCTTGCAATTAACATAAATGTAAATTCAGTAAATGTAATAAACCAACACCCCTTTGACGTTTATAAGTGTTACTTTGTGACCTAAGTAAATAAATGATTTTTGACTTTGACTTTCACTATAAATACCGGGTATCAAAAACGACTCCGAGCTCAATAACAAAACTAGGTTATTTTTTACTACGTTTTCTTCACTTTTATCTTAACTTACTATCTCATCGCGGAGTACTGTCCGATAGTAAGTTAAATTAAAGTTTTCTTCATCAAGCGCAATCTTTACAGCTAGCTATTTTGACGTAGGCAAGTTATTGTATTTAGACCTGATTACTATCAGGTATAACTACTACTATTACAATCAGGTAATCAGGTTTAAATACGATAACTTGCCTACGTCAAAATAGCTTAGCACTTAGCTGTAAAGATTGCGCTTGATGAAGAAAACTTTAAGTTCTGGTAAAACTTTTACGAAGGCGCTGACTTTTTATTACTCAGTACCGGATAAATAATTAAAACATATTTTATATGGATGCAGTTATTTTTTTTAATATAAAATTATGAAGAATAAACACGACTTTTTAGTTTATGCAGTGTGCCTTTTTAGAGTTCGAAAAATCTCTTATACAACAGCTCTGTCCGTCCGTCCGTCTGTCTGTTATACAACTTTCAACTCAAGAACCGTAAAAGCTAGATACTCGCGGTCAACACTATTCGACTCAGCATAGTCCTCAAGGTCACGTGGTATCACGTGACCTTTGCATATTACTTGAACCAATTTTTTCAAACTCTAAGATTTACGGCAATTCATTGCCGATTCTCACTTGTTATAACACACAACCTGCCGGTCGTATGGTTTTTTTACTTGGGTTCAATGACATCTAATGTTATGTTATGTGACACAAACGTAATTTAATGGCTATGCCACAGCCATTAAATAATGTTTGTGTCTAAATTAAATCGCGATGTGACTCCACGGTAATAGTGATTTGACCGTTTCCAGAGCACGAATTACGTTTTATAGAGGTCATAGCGTATTCTAAGATTAACTTCAGTAATTCACGCTTATATCTCTGAAGCAGTAGGCGGAGGTGTGTTATATCCGTAATTTGTTAGATATGATTTTAGGTTGCAGGTTAAATGTAACGTATTCTATTCAGCTACTGAAAATTGTTTTAGAAAGAAATCATTTTGCATGACCCACGAATAAAATCCAAGACCTCATGCACAGCAGTCGCTGATACTACCGCAGCGCCGACAAGGGAGTCAATGATAGAACCAGGATACATTTTTCAAGATAAACAACTAATTTTATTTAGACAGACCGAAGATGTTTGCATTTGCATTATTATTGTTCTAATAGAACAATAATAATGATTATTACTGTGTTCACTACCAGTATCCTACAATCAAATTATAGGCGGGACAAGCTTTGCCTAATCGAAATTTATGCTGGTGTCTTAAAAATCCGTGCCATGTAAAATATATTTCTATAGGCACACGTGCCCCTACAACACCAGTAAGTTACTCTTGTAATTTCACCGTCGAATAAAGGTTGATTATTCAGAACAAGTGTCAATAATGAGCAATGAGACGCCTTGCGACTAATTTTTAACCAGACAGGAGAGCGTTTAAATAAGATAAATGTTAGAAGCTGCACTAGGCCCTTATCTACTAAGTTTTCAATCTAGTCACCTCCATAAGCGAAGTGATTGCATCAGAGGTAAAGCGAAAAGTATTATAGTAGCAATAACGAACATTATAGTAGTCGTTATCTTACCCGTAAAATAATATCTAAAGGACAGCAACTTAACCAATGATCCTGTTGTAGTTTCATAAGAATTTTAGAAAGTTATCCACGTGGGTGTCAAGTCATTAAATGAAATCTTTTTCTATGAATGCTAGATGTTATATTATATATTTTAGGCAAAATACAGATATCCATTCATTTTAGTCCCCAATATAAATTAATTCACTACGTCAGATCAAATATTGCGGTTAGCGGTTAAAATAATTAAATGTCATTGGCGATCAAACAGCCACCTGGGTTAATATTTTTGTATGAATTAATTACGTCAACAGAACATGTGTATTGGTTTTTCTTACACAGATTTATTCCAACCTTGCCAGTTAGTCGGGAGAAGATCGTTTTTGAAGTTCTAGTGAATATGAAATAATATTTGCGCCGCACTCTCGGCAAATTTCTACGTGGTGTGAAAGTTACGCTTTGAATACTGGCAACTAAAAGTATTATTATACAATTAAATGTCAATTTTATTTTAATTAATGCCATGATCGTAATTAGTAGTCACTACCATTAGGAACTAAGTAAATTATGAGTTATATATTTTTATATTCGGGTGTAAAAATAAAGCTTTATATTTAGCTTATCGCATAATAATAATACACTATGTTAATATAAGGAATCAAACTTATTGATTCCTTATATCAACATAGTGTATTATAGTCATATTGTCACAGTCATACGTATTTTACATAAACTTTACAGCGCAGCGGTCAATATTCTCGGTGTAGTCTTAGTTCAACACATCTGACTTCGCCTTTGTGGAGGACACTGAAAACTTGGTAGTATGTTATGCTTCTAACATAGTAAATGACTAGTTATGGTACTTGGTATACAAGTGACATATACACCATAATTTGTTGGGGCCCTCCAGCCAGTGTTGAAGTGGTGGGCAGGGTGGCAGCATGGGACCCTTTTCTTCCGCCTAGTGCAGGTATTATTAGGGCACGGTTGCTTTAGGAAGTACTTTCACACGGTCGCTTGGCGGGAACCGAGTCCCATCTGCCACTACTGCGAATGTGTGAGTCCTGTCTGCCACTACTGCGAATGTGTTGAATACACGGCGCAGCACACGCTCGAGGCATGACCTGCCTAGGCGTGCAGGGCCGTAAATTCATCGACGTTGTGGGTGGGTAGCTCTCGCTGCCAGCCGTGATCAAAGGCATGGTCGACAGCGAGGACGATATCCCGCAAAAGGAGGCGGTGGAGCGGATCCGTGAGAAAAGCATCCTTGTGTATCCGAGCCGCGAGCCGCGTAGTGAAGGCCCCGGGCAGGAGAGCAGGGTTCTCCTGTCCGCCAGCTATTGAGTGGAAGTGTCGTCCTCTGTCGCGGTGTCACCCAGGTATCGTCTTCCGCAGGTTGGGCATTACTGGGTGGGTTGCTAATGTACTTTCAGTTCCGGCGACCCACCCACCATCCAAGGCAGCGTGTTGGTACACCGTGGAAGGTTTAGTCGGCAGTATCCGGGACGTTCCATCTTTGCACAGGTGAGCCTGACATAACCTCTCCGCTTCCCTTTTTTGCGGAGAGGTACGCGTCAATGCATTTTAACAAGTTACAAAAAATAACGTTTTCCGGCCTTAAGACAATTACACTAAATTTAGGATCTCGATCAAACTACAACCGTTGGATTTAGAAAGTACCTGCTCTAGCAAAATCGCAGCCAAACAAACGTGTGTTGTGGTTCTGTCATAGGCCCTTGTCCACAGACTCGCTTCATATGGATCGAACGAATCGCGCCAAAACATATTAGTTCGTGTTGTGCGCTCGTTGTATCCACAGCAATCTGATTGCCTACGCAAGAGCCATTTGCAATCGGATTTTTAATAATAGTATTTCGGTTTTCGCAGCGAATTGATACGTGGGGAATCTGTCTATGCCATAATATTTTTGCTGTAACGTACTGTGTTGCTGTTTAATGTGGTTTATTTATTTAAAGTATTCAATTTTATTTAACTGTTTTTGTTGGCAAAATTATATGATTTGCTGCTTGCGGTATATTTTTATTATAATGTTATAATTTCTTTACATTAACATTTATTACGGTCAATACTTTAGTACTTTTTTTTTAACTTGGTGGAATGCTTTGACGCATATCTCTCCGCGGGGCGACAGAGAGGTTATGTCGGACTCACCGGGGAAAGATGGTGAGCGACATCCCGGTAATACCGACTAAACCTACCACGGTGTTCCTCGACATAACCGCAATCGGCGGGGCCGCGCGAATCGCTTTACATGCAATCGCGACCCCGCCGAGGTTTAGGGCTGCCGTATGAAATGGCAGGCCACTACACAAAAGACCTGCCCTTTGGGCACCACTAACTTTATCCCTACTGTCCCTCTAAGGGGGGCACGGACATACAATACAGAGGCGCGCGTGGGAACATGTACGCCGCCTCTCGGACCTGGTGCTGATCGGGTGGCGGGCAGGTCCACGAAGCCCACCACCCCAGGTCAAACCTCAGGGTGGCTGGAGCTCGTCTCACGCTCTCCGGCGCCCAGCTCTGTGGTTGGGGAGAGGGTTTAAGCATTCCCTCTCCCGCTCCACCGCCTCCTTGATGGAAATCACTTCCTCACAGAAGGAGGCAACGGCGTTCCACGACCTCTCACTCCGGACCATAGACGGAACTATGGCCGGGAGCGAGAGGGCAACCAATCCGACTGCGATCAACTCACGGCGCTGCGATCCGTGTCCACAACAACGCGGCAGTCACTGCAGTAGTGACAACCGGGCGTCTCTTGCCGGCCTATGCGACACAGGAACTGGCCAAAACAACCATGGCCAATCATTACCTGTGTCAGCCGGAAGGTGAGGGCGCCATGCCACCTCTCGAGCCACTCCTCAAACACGGGACTTACCACCACAATCATGTCATGCCCGAATACTTTAGTAGTAAATTAACTTGGATGACTACTAACAGGTTAATATTGATTATTGAATATTTTATAATATATGTTAAAGCCTCCATTAAGATAAGTTGAATGTTAGACATACATATCTGCCAAAAGTTAAGTCTTTCTTCGTCACAGTGGCAATATTTCATATAATTATCCGTATCTTACTGTAGTTTGTTCCTTATCGAGAAATCGGTGAACATACTTAAAGCAAACACATGCGTAGAATATTGAAACTTTAAGACGGTTAAAGGGCAAATTATAAAGAAGGACTTGTCGTAAAAACGCTTATAGTCTTGCATGGTTGTAATAAGCTGTGCGATGTCCATAATATATGCGCATAATGACATTAACGCGGGTACTGAGACGAGTCATTAAAGAAAATATAGATGCTTATAAAAAAAGCTTTCACAAGCGAACTGTGAAGAAAATGCAAGTACTACCAACCAATCACTGTCCAATAAAATTAACTGGTATCTACTTTTATGATATTATATTATTTTAATTTTTGCTTTTTAATTTGTTACCTATCTTTGGTGTTTGGGGTTTTAACCATTGTGAGGAGACAATTGTAGATGTAGCATCAGATTAAAGCTCTAATTCTAATCTTCTGATTAGGATTAGAGTTAATCATAAGAGCGACATTTGGGTCAAGAGACAACATGTTATATTTAGGATTATATTCTTATAATCCTACGATATAACATGTTGTCTCTTGACTCTAATGTCGCCAAAATTGCAGTACGGTCGGTAACTGGTTTAAAATTTCATCGCAAATTTGATATAAATTTACTAATAACTTATTCTAGAGTGGAGACCATCAAATTGGTGTTTTATACAATAGTGTAGGATATTCTCAGACTAGGTGAAGTGACGATCTTGGCAAGAGCTGGATGGCAGTGAGTATGTATAGGTAATAGAGGTATCACTAGCGAAGAGCTTCGTACGAGAATTTCCTCAAGAGACGCTGTGATATACACATAGAATATATTTGCGTCTTTACAATATCGGTAATATCGTGTATTTCATAAAAACTATTTAATCAGCATTTGTAATTTTAAATCCGAATGCAGTGGCATATACTTGACTTTAGGCTGAGCATGGTATGTTTTAATTTAAAAACAGCAACCATCACGTGAATATGGTAAACTGTAGCTTAATATCAAAACAATATCTATATTTTTTGTTTAATTAATTTACATAATACTCATTGCTTTTTGTATATAAATTACGAAATAAGACTTCTTTTAGATTTAGAATTAGAGTTTAATAAAGAACAAAAATGAACAAATTAAAAGGTTATTTTGAGATCAATAATATTGCTTATGTTCTTTCTCTGTTCACAAAGCGAGCCGATTATGAAAGTGCCTGAGTACTGCACCAAATTTATACCTATACAGGAGTACCTTTGTGGCAAAAGGATCACCTACCCGTGATATATACTTACATCAGTAGGAGTAACTATTGCAACTTATTGAGCTGGTAGTATGATACTAATGGTACATGTACAATAACTATACTTTGTTTAATATATTATGGGTTCTGTTACACTTATGCCGGGGGCTGGGACAGTGATGATAATATTCGATTATAAATTATCGATTAATGTTGTTATTTTCATTGACGTTTGTATAATTATTGTAATTTAATATGTTATATTAAATCAAACAAAGGCGAATAGGAAACAATGCAGTTTTATTTTATTTATTTATTTGTATAATAGACTACAGGTACTTTCATACGCGTTATTTAAAATAATTAATTTCTCATCTGATACAATTGGAGAGAGCGCAGAGGTCGATACTTAAAGTCATGCTCAAAAAACCATTAACTTTCCCAACAGTTGACCTCTACAAAGCTGCTAACTTGTTAAGCATACGACAGCTATACGTTAAAAATGCGGTCATCCAGATGCATAAGTCGGTCCTGAATTTCCCTGACTATAAGGTTATGTTAAGTGCAAGAGTTTTCAAGATTCCCATCACGAAATGCAAGACTATGTTTGCCAAAAGGTTTAAAAGTACTTGTACACCCACTTATATAACAAAATAATAGTAAAACATTGCGATCTTAAGCACAGCACTATGCGGGAAGTCCATGTCAGAGTTAAAATATTTATAGCCAGCCTAAATTACCACGACACGGAACAACTTCTTAAAACCATTATTCAAATGTACCGCTCTAGACGTTCTTTAATCCTTTATAAAACTTATCCACTCATTTACAAACACACACACACACACACATACATACACACACTCCATACCTCACATACTATCATAAATACTTACCATAAATAACGCAAAGATCCACTCACTCACACCACTCTCACATCTATTTATTCATGCATATTAGTTATTTGTAATAGTTAAGTTCTAGGTATATGACAATCCGGATAGCTTGATGGCCACGACAGAGGCTGTGCCTAGTGTGGCTGTCACAGTAAATGTTAATATATGTGTAACTTAACTGAAATAAACATTATTATTATTATTATTAATTCGAAATTAATATTGTTTTCTTGTTAACCGCACTATAAATGAAACGTTTCATCCAGATTCATGTTCTGTTATTCTTGATAACTAGATTTGTTATACAAGCCGGTTCATTACTTTATAATTCTATTAAGCGATGTCGTTATTTGTTTGTTGCAGAATGCAGAATGCTCCATTCTGTATTCTGTGTAGATTATGTGTGTGTACAAATTAGCTATCATAGAGCATTGGTACGGGGATCAAAGGCGTTCGAGCTCCAATCATTATTCAGCTTCTAAAAGATACCAATTTGCTGCCTAGATGAATGATTCCAGCGGCAGTTCTTTGCTTTTCGGAATTTCCAGACCATCTCCAAACTCGGACACGTACACACCCTGATAACCGTAACAGGTGGTTCTAAACTCTATATTTCATCAATGAAAAAACAATTACGCCAGACATCTTCTTCTTTGTCTTCATCGTTTTGACGCTGCCTGGCCCACTGCAAGCTGCGTCTCTGACGTTCCCGTGTATTCGAAGGTACTCGCCAGGATCTCCTTGGTCGTAATCTTAAGTGGTGTAAACAATTACGAATGGTCTGAGTGCTAATTTCCAGTCCAGTAGCAGCTCGCAGCTCTAATTTCAGTTTGGTAGCATTAATTATTGGATCACGGGCGGCAAGAAGTCTGATGTCGCGCTTCTGAACATCACTAAGGACAGGTACTACGAGGTCGATCAGCTAGGTTGCCCATGCTCCAGTACCTCTGCAGGATAGTAACGACGCAGGTTTGAGAAGCGGAGACTAGCTGCGATTTGCTTTGTAGAATAGTAATAGTCCTTCTTCACGCAATAACACTATTTTTGCTCGCAAGACTTTAGATCCACCTGGTATTTTTCAAATGAACAATTTCAGAGAAATTGATAAAAACAGCTTTCATGCAGATATAAAAATGAGGGTAATTTATCAAGGACCTCGATGTTAGATAAA
This sequence comes from Catocala fraxini, assembly GCA_930367265.1. Lineage (NCBI taxonomy): Eukaryota > Metazoa > Arthropoda > Insecta > Lepidoptera > Erebidae > Catocala > Catocala fraxini. The sequence continues at coordinate 17,384,865 of OV884024.1, forward strand.
AAATAATTTATTGTTAAATATTTTAAGCATATAAAAAAAAATTACCTTTTTTTCGTGGACGCGGACTTGTTTTGATGTGTGTATGTCTGCGAGCCAGTTGCTCGACATCTTTTTCTCGAACGGTGGCCGAGATGCTGATGATGAGGTCCCGGATTTGACCGGTGAGGTATTGTTCCTCAAGCAGTCTCGAACGATAGTGTGTAGCAAGAGTGACTACTCCGCACGCAGGCGTTTTCAGTTGGTAGAGGATGAACTAGGCAGGAAGGGCAGCGTAAGTGAGTTGAAAGCATACATAGAGCATGTACTTTAGTAAATATATTGTTTCTCGACTACTGCGGCAAGTTCTGATAGGATACTAGTATGTTCCATTCTCTCTGAAGTTCTCGTTCGTCTCGTTGAATCAAACCTCGAATATAATAACATTTAAAATGTCAAAATATGTTAAGCAATCATAAAATCAATAAAGAAGAGGTAACGGATAGAGGAACTCCGGCTCAAAGCTGGAATAGCCCGGGAGATACTTACGAGAATATATAAGTAGATTCTACAGAATAATAATAATAATAATAATAGAATAATCTGTGTACTATTTCTATATACTGTAGTTCTTTTCTTGTCACTGTGTGTTGCTTTTAAGTGGGCCACTGATCGCCCATCATCTTAGATAAGTTACCCTTCGATATAAGGATAACATCAAACGATACTAACTCAACATCAGTGATACTTAAGTTGCCGCAAGAGACTATAAGCAACGTACGTTCATCGTCAAGTAAGGCGTGCATGCCAGCATAGAATTAAAAACTTAATAAAATATAATTAATTATAATTTTGCGTAATCACCTGAAGCTATAATAATCATGATAAACTCTTAACTTAATAGATTACGTTACGTTATAAGAATCTAATAAACATTTACCTGGATTATATTTTTAGCTTGTAAGTAGTTGAAAATTTTACAATTCAACGGCTCTTAAGTATAGCTCATACATATATAAGTGCGCTTTTTCATTTACCAATGAATACATTCCTTCCAGATATTTTAATAACCCTCCTTCTTTCAACGACTACATCTTAACCCATTTACGCCTGCTGTGCCCAAACGAGGACATCTTCAAATCTGCCCTCAACTTTTTTATTAATATGTTTAAGGTTGCTATCAGTGCATTATTGGCGAGTTGATTAATGTATCTTACGTTTTATATCAAACATTTTGAATAACATAATTTATAGAAAGTATTTGAGCGTCATAAATAAAGTAAATCAGATAGTTACAGTGATTACCAAATGTAAGTATATTTTTTAATATGTTTACGTTAGTAAATTATTAATTGTTCTACATAACCTTATTGAACACTTTGTTTACTTTGTAATAATAATATGATAGGATAAAATATATGGTTTACTGAACTGTGAACCACATTTTTTTGTCGGTGTCCCCAAATAGGGACAGTGGGACATAACGAGTAAGATATGCTTTCTTTCTAGAGTGCTTTAATGGAAAATATATATGTCGAAATAGCAATTTGCAGTAAGCGACAACTATCATGGACTCCAGGAGGCCATAGATGCTGTTATGGCAAAAGAGGAATCAGATGTTGAATTCAATATCGTTGATCTTCACCCAGAACCAAGTGTCCTCACTGACGAAGAAGGTAATGAAGACAATATTGTTGCCAATGATATATATTTATTGTGGCAAGTCGCAAGTTCCCAGCAATGAGCCGTTAGGTACACACGTTGTGATAAACCTATTGAACAAGGTGCACACGAACCTAGAGACCATGTTGCGTTCTTCGATATTTTTTCACTAGCTTTGCATTGCTACGGGATTTATGGGAATCTGGCAATCATGCTACAGGAACTATACAGGAGGTTAGGACCAGCAAATGTCCTCTCATACCCGTCAAGAAGATGAAAAATAATGATAGCACTATCATTCTTTGGCAGTAGCCAATATTTTATTATTTGTTCGCTGGCTGGATAATGGGAACAAACTACGATGGCCTTCCGTTAAGCAAAGTAAAGCGCAGGAGCTCAGTCGAAAGCAAGAAAACAGATGTAAATATTCCTCAAGTATTTGTGAATTACAACTGCGGTATGGGCGGTATCGATCAAGCCACTCAATTGATTTCAATGCATCACACTTCAATACGAGGCAAAAAGTGGTGGTAGGTGTTATTTACATACATGTTTGACCTATGTATTAGCAATGCATGGCGTCTACACAATATGCTTAGTAAGGACGTGAAGATGGACGAGCTACAATTTCGATGTACTATTGCTCGTTATGACTTGCGACAAAAAACAAATGAATATTCTCGTCCATCAGCTTCTATAGTGCTCACTTTACAGTTTGAGGGTTTGGCCACTTTCTACAGAAGTTGACAAAACAGCTGCGATGCACTGTTAGCCAAAGTAAGACACGTTGGGAGTGCATATAGAGCATACAATCTTTATGTATTGAGAAACTATTCTTTGAGCAATACCGTACTGAATGAGCCCAATGTCCCCATTTGAGGACGGCATATGTTTTCCTACTAAATATAAAAATTAAAACATTTTTATTGTTTTTATTGTATATAAATAAAAGCACTTGATTTAATAATATATAATATATTATATATTAACTTAAAATATGAATTAACAAACTGACGAGTTGCTATGTGTCACTGAGCCGGTGAGAGGAAAAGTAATAGACTATAGATCATCGATAAGAAGAAAAAGAAATGAATCTAAGAAAGTGTGACTATTATGCGTTCATACTAACAGTTTTACGCTCAAACAACCTATTTACTATTAAATAATGTCAATCGCGCCTTGGACTTGACTCTAGGAAAAAGGTATTAAAATTCGTATAAAGTGAAAGAAACGAAGATAGGTTTGCGAGCCCCAGTAAATGTTACTTACTGGGCGAAATGTTATAATTACTCTAACGCTCCGGTTTTCTGTTAGAGAGTGGTACTTCTTCGGGAGCCAGCTTGTTCGGCAAATTTTTCGTAACAGCGGCCTCTTCCACTCATAGTCATCAACATTTTTCATAGTTTAATTAGGTACCGTAGGTTTTTAAGTGGCGGTTTTAGGTGGGTAATTTGAAGTAGGCAGCCAATAAAGATAAGTAAAAGAAATAAAACAACAATGTTTGTCCAGACTAAAGTTTGTTTGATAGGTACCGGCTCAAAATGGATTGGTTGCAATAGGAAAATTTTGATGACTTTTGCTTTTCAGTGTGTTTGAAGTTGGTTACTTTTTATTGACTATATAGAAAATATAATATAAATATAGAAATAATACCAGCATTCTGTGTCCGCTTTAGTGCAATTAAGTAATTAGGTGATGATCGAAATCAATGTCCTGTCAATATCCAAGTCCAGTGTCGTATTAAACGACACTGGGACGGTGGGTCCTAAAAAACCTACAGCATTTGTTAAAAGTGCCTAGGTAAGTAGCGTATTTCGTAACAACTAGCTGGTATTCTCTTAGGGCACGTCCACATCTCTGCAATAGCAGGCCTTACAAAAGGCCTCGATGGCGTAGTGGTTAGTGTAACCGACTGCCACGCCTGAGGTCGCGGGTTCGATTCCCGCACAAGTCAAACATTTGTGTGCATGAACATGGATGTTTGTCTTGGTCTGGGTGTTTCTATGTATAATATGTAGGTATTTACAAAAAAAAAAGTATATATGTATGTTTATCCATTGTCTAGAACCCATAGTACAAGCTCTGCTTAGTTTGGGCTAGATGGTGTTGTGTGTATGTAGTAGAATATTATTATTATTATTATTATTACAAAAAGAACAAACAGCGCATACAGCATTCGGTTATCACGTGTAAGTGAGAAGGAGTGTCGATGTTTTGAAATGCCACTGAAAACCGTATCAGCGACCGCTTCGTGTTGATGACGGACTAAACAAAGCTTAAATCATATTTTTTATATAACCGTGAACAAATATTGTAGAAGATGGATATTTTTTTTTAATCGCCTCTGCCAAGCCCTTTTTAGTTCTGAAACAGTCAAAAATAGCACCAAGCTTATTCAGCTTACAAATCTTGAGTTTACAAACTCCAATTTGAGCTTCTTATATTTCTTCTTTATAGATAAAGTAAGCCTATGAGGTAATTCAACGTCTAAGTCCTATTTGCCATCCATCATGATTTCTATTTGAGCGTTTTGTTGAGATAAAGCTCAATTTTCACTCACTTCAAGAGGCGGGTTGCACGAAGAGCTTTTAAAATTTGCAACGGAATGGAAGGTATGCGTATCACACCGTTGCAACGAGAACAAAGCTTAATTTTTAAAAAGTTCTAAAATTGCCCAATTTCGTAATAGAAAATGTAAGATGTTCTTCAATAAAAGTATTTCAATAAAATAATTAAACATTTGTTATTTTTATTATATTTTATAATTATATATTATTTTTTAAAGCTTTCATTAAACTTATTTGGATGTTATTTGGGCAAAGGCAAGAAAGGTGGTAGTAGAGACGTCGAAGAGAGCGGGGTGTGCGGGCGCGGGGGTAGCGGCAGGACGGAGCACGACCCGCTCCGCTCACTGTCGCACCGTACGGCTTTGTGTCTACACGCCCCAAGCCAAACTTGTGTCCGCGAACTAGCGCGCTCGACGCGCCATGTAGTTTCTCTCTAACAGTTAAAGAACAAGCTTCAAACTGTTTTCAAGTATTACAAAAGTTGTTAAAAAATACACCGGTGTCGGAACAGAGAGCCAGCAGCCTGAAACTTCAGGTGAGTACTTTTGGATGTTTGGATCTGGGAAGGTCCCGCCGTCGGAGCGTGAACGTAGGGCGCGTAAAAGTTTGAACACGGCTCGGTGTGTAAGGCGGGCGCGGCGCCGCAACAGGTAGAACGATATCGAGCGGGCGATACGCTCACTTTTACTTTTCGTTTAAGCGGTCGTAATCCCGGGCTCGTCCTACACCCGCCATTTTATTTAAGGCGCTGTCACTCTACACTGCAAGATTCCTGAGCCCGCGCTATAACACCCATTTCGCACCTCGCGGTGCCACCACCTTATCTGGGCAACATAAATTAATATAGTTCAAGTCTGCCGTTCTTACATTAATATTATGAGAAAACTTGCAAGCTAAAGCTTTTTAGAATTATTTTAACAAGTCTGGAGATGCCTTTAATCTGTTTAAATATTTTATCTACAATTAACCTGTTAAGTGCTCACAAAATAAAATATTTAGAAAATATACGTGCTATATTTCAATGTCGCAAATATTAAATACAACAATAAAAATTAACAAATGGTTTGTTATATATTTTTATTTATTATTTGCGATAGTTATGATTTTCGTGTGTCAGGTATCAAAACGAGTGTTATAAATAATCGCACGAATAAATAAATTGTAAAACCTATTATTCTTCCTTTTTATAAAACATATAAATTTATTCTCAAGCTAGTATTCTACATATTTATTAAAATATTTAAAATTTGGTATACGAATCCTAAAATATAATAACCGTGGTTTTATTATATCATATAATTTAAAGCTAATTGTGTAATTAAACAAAATTAAATTTTATTATTAAAAGTTGTAACTTCGTGTAAAATAAATTCGTAATTTTGTACATAACTGGTTATTAACCGTCGTGATTTTAATTAGAGATGTGTGTGATAATTTTTACATACCGCATCTGCACGCGTATTGGGCGGTGATGACCGCGGCCGTCGGATCGCGCGGCGTGCCGCCGAGCTGCTACGGTTAAAGCATTTCATTATTATCCCTTTAAAGAAATAAGGCGACATTTTCTAATATTAGTTTCTGGTCATAAAACTGTAATAGTTTCCGTGTTTTATGTTCAATATCACTTGGAACTTTATGTACTCAAAGGTTATAGGATCTCATATTATTCATCGGTTCTTTCGTTTAGCAATCGCGGAAGGGTTATTTATCTCTTCGTAAAAGCCTTTCTCTGCACAGTAAATTAACATTTATTTCCGACAGCATGCTTAAACTATCGATGAGCACGTACGGGGAATGGTTGTAATTTGGTATTACGTTCACTGCGGTAAAACAAGCACCTGTGCTTTATCTTGTGCGACTAAATTTGCTTCGGTGTTTGTAGCTGCCAGTAGGCTGGTAAATGGAAATTCTATTAAAGTAGTCATACTGGGAATAACCGACTACACGTTAAGTAGGTAGTGTGAGCTAGGGCGATGGTTGTCCTTAATTAAGAAGATTAATACAGTGCTTATTTGATTATACACATTATAAGGTCTTCTCTTATTTTAGAGTTTAATATGATTATTAATATGCACAATAATAACCATATTAGTATGTTGCATTCAAACTATAATTGTACAAGTATACAGATCTTTTTCGCAGTTGGAATATCGAAATGATTTTTACATGGTCTACTTGGTATAATTTCGTGGTTATTTTTGCTGGTATCATAGAAGGCCCAGATGGATTAAGAAAGCCATTTATGTGGTGGATTCGTAAAATGCTCATGCCATTATATTACATATTTAAGTTGCTGTACTAATATTTTCTTTTAAGGTGTACAATTTTCTAGTTGTAGCTAAAAGCTTTTTTTATCTCCACCACCTACGTGAAGGGCAGGTGACATAATTAAGCTGCAAATTCCGGGTAGATTGACGTACACGTTACTTAGCTTCGTCAAAAAGCGTGCTATGTTTATTTACAAAGCTGATCGTTCATTCTAACATTCATTAGCAAAAATAAAAATATGTTTGTAATTTTAGTTTGATTTATATACAAGATATAAAAATATCTATTGGCATCGTATAGACTCTTTTAACTTGTGGTCTCGTTTTTATTTATGTTGGTATTTAAGTTTTGTATAGTCTGTTGAAATGCATTATTTTTGGAACTATCTTCGAGGGAGCAAGCAGAGATGTTTTCACCCGCTAGTTTTATGATCTACGTGAATAGTAGCTTATTGTTATTCACTGGGCATGGTTCAAGAATTCACGCTTGGAATTCAATGGAAATATCTTGATAATAAAATCCAAATATGCTTGGAGTCGAAACCTTCACCTCATGCAGCAGTCGTATGCATAACCGCTGTGCTACCGCTGCATTCTATAATTTAAATAACAGTCTAAATCATTAGTTCCCAAAGTCTATTTGGACCCCCATGGGTCCACGGGAGACTCGAAGGGCGGCTCCCGTACGTTAGCGTGACAAAAAATGGGTATCCAGAATTCGTAAGCGGGTCCAAAAAAATTTGCTTTCGATAATGAAGATCTAAAATGTTGGCTTGACTTCACCTATCACTGTAGGCAGATAATATTTTAAGAAGCTTGCATATTCCATATTTAGTACCAATGGTCTTGAACCAATTTTTCGGTATAGCAGTTTTATAAAAAAAAAAAACTTTTGGTCTATATAGTAAAACTTGGAAGTCCTGCTCAAAAGCTAATGAACTTAACTTAGCTGAAACTTATTTGTGTAAGTTGAGTGTTGCGCTTAGTTCTCGGTGTTTGCTGATCATTGCCGGAACATGCCTTTGACCGCGATGTTACAATTTGGTTAGTTACTTCACGTTTTGCATATTTACTTAGTTCTATCTCTTAAGCTCCTTTAAATATAACAATTTCTCAAGATTTATTTAAATTATATAAAATTAATTTTAGAATTGGTTTCGGGTGATGTTATTTTGTATTTCATATATTCAAACATCATTATAAACAAATTTTTTAATTTTGTACTGGTTTCATGCTGCAGCATTATCTTCATTTTAAATATACATTTGCCTTAGCAAGATTTTAAAGTTGACTAAGTTTAAGGTTTTTTATTTTTGTAGATGTGGCGTTCTAATTACGAGTTTAGTGTTTTATACTGGACTAGATTTTGCTCGCGGCTTCGCTAGCATAATAGTAGGTTAGATATAACAGTACTTTTTTTATATGTGCCTATGTTTGACTTTTTCGTCAAAAATGTTGCTGTTGTCAAAATCAACGTCGTACTTACATTTTTAACTACTACCTAATTTATTTTGAAAGAATACTCATATTATAATGGTGTATAGATTATTAAAAAGTTTAATCAAAAGATAAATGGAAAGTCATTAGTACGCATGACTGTCATAAGAGGTTTTAATTTTTGTTGGAAGTGTTGCTTCCTTTTATGTTTTTCCCTTTTTGTATTAATAGTAGACATAGTAAGCTACATTTTATATTTTTTCTGTGATTGTAGGCTTATAAACAAAAGTTAGTCGGAGTTTTGACTGCGTGCTGGTACTGACAATTTTTTGAACTGACGCGTTGCACATCCCGGGTATCGACCCCGAGTCCTCATGCGCACCGGTTACATACTCTACCGCTGCACCACCAAGGTGCGCTGCACCAACTTCTTATGTTGTAGTATCCTCGTTGAATACTACAACATAAGAAGTGAGAATCGCCAATGAATTGCCGTAAATCTTAGAGCTCGAAAAATGGTTCAAGTAATATCCAAAGGTCACGTGATACCACGTGACCTTGATCAGAGGTCATAGTCATTTCGGGGGTATATCGACTATGCTGAGTCGTATGGAGTTGATCGCGAGTATCTAGCTGTTACAGTTCTTGAGTTGAAAGTTGTATAACAGACAGACGGACGGACGGACGGACAAAGCTGTTGTATAAGAGTATTTTCGAACTCTAAAAAGAGACTTCGTATTTTGAACTAGCATAATATTACTTTCGCTTTGATGCATTTGTTTCTTTATATTGTATGTGATTTTAATTTGTACTTCTATGCCATTCAACGTGGCAATGCTGCCAGACTTCAAGGCACACTACCAGTAGACTGTGATACGGAGAAATTCTACGACGCCTATTAGAGGGTTTTAGTTTTATTTTTATTTTTTATTTCTGTTTTATAATATTTTAAGTTTAATTTAGTTTCAAAGAATTGTGTTTATATGTACATAGTTAATAATTTAAATAAACAACTTTCTATGCCAATTATATAATGATGACATAGATTTAAATAATTATGTAGGAATGTAAGCCAGGAACAATAAGTTTTATATATTATTAAATTTTTATATATATTGTTTTAGAGATTACTATTCGATCCGATACCGGTGTAATGGTTGCTGACTATTGATGACGGCTGCATGGATGGCGTACTGGTTTAAGTTGTCGCCTCGCCAATACCACTGCGCCAAGTCTTATGGGTTCGAATCTTATACAGAGTAAAAAATTGTGTAATCCAAAAATGGTTGTTCCGAGTCTAGATGTTTTTTGTGTCCGTTGTTTGTCGCGACACAGGAATTATTCCTAGTCCAGGAGTTCTTATTTTTAAGCAAAACAAGAACATTGAGATATATATAACATTCTCTTTTAAACATAATATTGATATTTCGTCTGAATAATACTAATCTAGTAGTTTTTTTTTTCACTGATTATAATATTAAATTAAATAGATAATTTTGAACAGCAGGCTTTAGGGTGGGAATGATGTATGGGCCGTGATTTCTAAAGTTTTTAATGTTATTGATATCTTAACGTTGAGTGGTACATGTGTCCCCGCCTTCTGTATATGCATTATAAAAGTTATTTGACAATTTATACAAACAGTAAGATTCTATACTAACTTATATTGAACCTAGTTGCTCTATAACTTCGCTGTACATTATGATTCATTCAAACACTTATAGTTAAACTAGATTTTGCCCACGGGTTCGCTTGCATAAATGTCGGTAGGTTATATTTGTAGCAGTGTTTTTTCTGGTTGAAAGGAACCCTATATCCTTTTATGAACCCCTGACAACGCGTATATTAAATTTCATGATGATCGGTTCAGTAGTTAAGCCGTGGAAGATTAACAAACAAACTCGCATTCACATTATTCTATTAGTTGGGATTGCTTGAAGCAGTCGCGGCGCTTTTGGGATTCAGCGAGTTACAGGTTTGAACCCTATACTTAACAAATAACAATAGCTCAATTGAGATAGTATATATTCATGACCGCCTAGTTTCTTTACATACATTTCGAATTACGCTGACGATCTTATGCTTACTATGTGGTTTGATATCTGTATCGGTCAATAAAAATGAATAGTATTGATGTCTTATTCTGTCAGTATAATCGGAGCAGGAGTAAGCAGACAAGGTGGACCGACGATCTATTAAGGCTCGCGGGAAACGGTTGGATGAGGGTGGCCCAAGACCGGTCTGTGTGGAAAACCTTAGTGAAACCTGTGTTCAGCAGTGGATGTTTTTGGGCTGAGATGATGATGATATTCTCATTGATTACAGAAATGAGTCCAATATACGGCTACCCTGAATTACGCGTGCCTTTTAAGGATATAAAAGCGTTGGTTATTTACATTGAAAACATAAGTCGTTTATTTGCTCATTTTGGTGGGGTACGTAAACCAAACAAATATATTTTTCGCGTCCATTATATTAATTACAATTATTACGCCTTTTTATAATAAAATAATGTTTCGACGGGTCAGGTTTACATTTACAGACAAGTTAGACAGTAATGAGTTAGTAATATTGTTTGTTCAATTTCAGAAACTTTTGTTTATAAGCCTACTAGATTTTGCCCGCCGTTTTGCTCACGTAAATGTAGGTTAGATTAGTATCCGTACTTTTTTCTGGATAAAAGGCACCCTATGTCCTTTTCTGTACCTCTAACAACGTATATGCGAAGTTTAATGTTAATCGGTAGAGTAGTTAAGGCGTGAAAGCGTAACAAACAAACAAACACATTTATAGAATAAGATGAGATTTTAAAAAATCTACGTGTGTCTATGTTTTAAAACATTATAATTAGTTCAAGAGTGGTTCGCCATTGTGCATGTTTGCTTCAGTCTGTATCGGCACGGATTTATATCCTCACTATAGAAAACCACATTATAGAGCCCCTTAAACGCCTTGCTGTCAGCAACGCGAGAATGATTATAGGTGTTGCAAGCGTCCGATGGCTATGATAATTAGCTACGCGATCCGTAAGCTTTTTACTACTTTAATAGAAAAGAAACAATTCTAATTTGAGTGCAGGGTTGGCGTAGTGTTCTAAAAGGCCTCCTCTCCACTGCCACAACGTTGTGGGTTCAAATCCTTCACCGCACAAAACCCGCAAATTATTAATGATTGTCTGAGTCTGGATGTTCTTTGTATCCATTTGTAAAGTCTCCCGCGACACAGGAATTATTTCTTGTGCGAGAATTGCCATACTAATAAAAAAAGGAAAAATATTCAGTGTTGTTTATGTTGAAGCGGGCATTCATTGACTTGGTTTTTCTGTCAAAAAGGCTATTAATGGACTGACCGTATTGCATGCAAATAAAACACTGGCTAATGGAATTGTCTTACAAAAGATAAGATACACAGACAACCAAAATCTTGAGTCAAGGCTGCATCTGAAACCCGAATAAAACAGATTTGAAATAAACGCCAGAAGATTATTAAATTATTTATTTCTTCTTTTTTCTTTTTGCAATATGTCAACTCCCGCACTAGCAATAATACTTGTATCGTGGGGGACTTTACAAACATTCAAACAACGAATACAAAGAACACCCAGACTTGCAACAACCATTTGTGTATCACACAAATTGTAGTCTCATGTGGGATTAGAACACACAGCACTCAGCAGCAGCAGCGGCGAGGCGACCACTTAAAAAACAATAAATTGTATAATTAACTAAACTATATCAACTTTACAACTATAATAAAATATAACTCAAAAATAACCATGTACTATCATCTCACTACAGAAGTCTGTATAGGTCCCGTAGCATATGAGCATTAAATATGTCTCAACTTTCTTCACACCGATTATAACAGTAATAACGATGCAAAAAAAGATAGGTGACGTAGTGAAATGTCAATTAAAACACAAAATTAATAGCGTTTTAATTGATATGCTGCGCTGGCCATTTTTGTTTCCAGATTTATCCTTTGTTCGGTATTCATTCTCCATGAAAATCTATTTCAACTAAATATTATCAAATTTGCATTAAAGCCGGAAAATGTAACCTAACATGATCAAAATATTTTATGTTTGAATGTGTAGGAATGATACCTATCGAATTATCTCTTTAGTTGTGAAAGTTGTGTCGTAGTTTACTGCTTGCAAAGGGTACTATACCCTATGCAAGCAGTACAGGTTACACTTGCAATGTGTATCATATAACACATACAAAGAAAAAGGAATATAGTTGCGGATGAAGAAATAGCGAAGGAATATCGATATAATTGTTTGTGATTACAACGATACGCATACAACAAGCCAACATGAGAACTTATTTAAACGTATAAAACCTTAATCAGAACTTATAACTACAGTAGGTATTTACTAATCATGTTTCAATTGCAATAAAATTACCGGAACAATATTCATTATTGGCTAGGTCTCAGAATATTGCTTAATTTTTAATAGTAGAATAAAAAAAAATTGCAATAATAAAACATCTCTATATATTCTACTATTGCAAATTTAGTCTTAACTTCTGCATGTTACTAAATTTAAGAGCAGACTGTAATTCTCGATGGCAATTTTTTTTTTATGCTCTGTTGGGCTTGCGTTCAAATAAATTAAAATTAAAATGCTTGCAATTCGCATAGAATACTTGTAACCTTTGAAACCATAATGCTATCTAAAATCGGTTAAACTTGCAAGTGGAGTTCCGATTTTTTAACAAATTTATCCGAGCGCGTATCCGGCATCTGTACCTGAATTTGTGCCACGTGCGACAGCATTTCTCGATTGGTTGATATTTAGATATCCGTGTAGTCTAGTTAATACACCGACTATGGATCTATGCCATTAATTTTGAAACAGGTAGCTGTCTAACAAAAAGCTGTGTAGCAAAAAGTACTGGCAACTGAGACATTTTTGTGGTAAGACACAAAGAAAATTTGGTGATTAGAGCGAGGCGTCTCAATATCAACAATGTCACCGGTTGTAGTCTATCGCTGGCTTAAATGACACTGACAACTTGGTCTCCAAAAATTATTCGAGTCTGAAAAGGTATAGTCGAACCACCGTTCCAACATTCAATGATAATGTCTGAATATCAGGCAATTGGAAAATGTAATTGTGATCAGTGCGGGCTCAGTGTCGCTGTAATCATGCAATTATGTATTTGCCTTTGCAAAAATACATATATTACGGTATTAATAGCACATACCATTATAGCACTCAAAGTCTTGAACGTTCGGGTAACATTTGCGTTAACGTTAAAATGGCCGAAATAACTTTAAGTATGTAGTATACAATACATGTTATGTATATGCATAACATGTATTGTATACTAATGAGGTAAGAGTTCGCGTATGTTCAACAATTTTTCTAAATGGCGAGGCACCTTTCTTCGCTGTTAACATTGTTCCAAGCACAAGCATCCCGCCCCGATGAACGCTACATAACGTCTCGGTTATAACATTTTATATCTCCCTGTGAGTAAACATTCTAATATACGTTGGCTGCCTTTTAAATTATTCAGTAACTGACTTGCCTGTAAATGAACTGCTTTATACAGGTGACAAGCATTGTTTATATGAAATTGTATAACAAATTTGGTCGATGCTGTTCACAATTTAGAAGTAACTATGAATACCAAACAACAGCTTAAATAACAGCTAGGCGTCACATACTTCTACTTAACTTCATGTTCTGATTCTTACCACGGCAAGATCCCGTGGTAAACACTCAGAAAATTCAGTTATTCAAAGTTGATATCTTAATTGGGAACAAAAATTATATTCTGAAAATTTAATCATAAACTAATTATTTGGAAAGGTAGGCACGTTTTTGTAAACCAGTCAATTAAATATCTTCCAAACCTTAATATTAGGCAATTACAAATTTCTATATAATATTTGAAGTAACTCGAAGTCGTAAAAGGTCTTGAGTGTAATATAAGAGGTGACCGGAGCTTAGGCTGTCTTGATTCTTAATTAAAGGCAGATATAATTTCTTATTCATACTTTAATAAAGAGGTGAATGATTCAAATGTTAATACAGCCACAGACAGCCTCTACTGAACGAAGGCGAAATCAGGCTGACAATTCTCGTGATAATGTAAAACAACTATCGCTTGCCAGAAGCGAATGCACGTTAAATATTAAAGCAATACATGCACACAAGCTAATACGCAATCTAAAATGGTGGTTGGTAGTTATACAACCTGCTACGAGCTACGTAAGTAATTATTTCAGGTATCAGGTGCCAGGTATGGGTTTGTTCATCTTTATATGGAGTTTTGGTGCACTATGCGTCTCTCTGGACTATTTGCTCAGTTTGTAGGTAAGTGACTGCGTGATTGATTGTTAGTAGACAGCACCGGCACACCGGCACTGGCGCTATCAATCAGACATGTATGTCATTAGAAACAAAGGCTTCTAGGAATTGATCGTAACTTACTTTCCATGTTTATGCGTTCATCCACATTAACTTTCCTGGACAATGTTTGCAAATGTCAATCGCAAAATCGTAAGCTGCATCTAAAAAAAAGGAGGTATATTTTACATAAGTTTATGTAATGATATTTTTATAGTTTGCTTCGTTTTATAACATTTTATGTTATGAATACAGTTTGTTTAATGTTCTGGACTTTAACTATACTATTTGGTAATGAAAACCTAATTAGGTAGCTAAATTCTAATATTTCAATCAATGTCGAAATATGTGTATTAAAATATGAAAGTTATGCAAAAATAATCGCACATCACTATGTGATAATTATTTACACGTTCGAATTATTCAAGTCTATAATTGATACGACAGTATTCGTATAATTTTGTTTCTTGTTTGTTTAATTGACTCAAATTTATACCATTCAATGCTATACATTTATTGTGTTTTTTGACACAAACGAAAAGATTTCTAAATTAGGTTGTTTGTTTCTAATTATTTCTGAACTAAAAACTATAGGCCGATTTTCACATTTATCACCAGTAGAAAGTTACTTTATTTAGAAGTAATATTTTTTTTTTAACCTCTCCGCGGGGCGACGGAGAGGTTATGTCGGGCTCACCGGGGAGAGATACCCCGGTAATACCGACTAAACCTACCACGGTGTTCCTCGACATAACCATAGACGGCGGGGCCGCGCGAATCGCTTTCACATGCAATCGCGACCCCGCCGAGGTTTCGGCCCGCCGTGTGAAACGGCAGGCCACTACTTAAAAGACCCTTTACTGTCCCCTTGCAGGGGGACAAAAACACGACTCAGAGGCGCGCGTGGGAACACGCACGCCGCCTCTCGGACCTGGTGCTGATCGGGTGGGAGGCAGGCCCACGCAGCCCACCACCCCCAGGTCAAATCTCAGGGTGGCTGGAGGTCATCTCGCGCCCTCCGGCGCCCGGTTCTGCGGTTGGGGAGAGGATTTAAGCTCTCCCTATCCCGCTCCGCCGCCTCCTTGATGGACATGACTTCCTTACAGAAGGAGGCGACGGCGTTCCACGACCTCTCGCTCCGGACCATAGATTGAGCCACAGCCTGGAGCGAGAGGGCAACCATAGCGACTGCCGCGATCAACTCACGGCGCTGCGATGCCCAAGCGGGGCAAACCGCCAAAGTGTGCAGCGCCGTATCCACAACAACATCGCGGCAGTCGCCGCAGTGATGACAGCCGGAGAAGTAATATAGGCTAAATATCATCAAGCTACAAACTACGGGAGCGCGGTAGGGCTTATTAACCTGGGTAATCCGCGAGGGATATAAAATTTATCACATTAAAGGATCATATCATCATTCGAATGATAATCAAATTCAATAAAGTACTTCCATAAATTTCTCGCTTACTATATTTAACTTAACTAAAATATCTAATGCGTTAAATGATAAAAGAAATTTAAAGGACATCAGGCAAAGTCCATACAAAGATGGTCTAAAAAAATTGCGCGGTCAGACCTAGGATTATTTCCAATAGTAGTTCATATTAAGGCCTACAAAAAATATATGAACTTAACCCTGTAACTGCATTTTCTGAGTAGTTATTCAGTTTAGAAAATAAAAATATGATTTAAAAAATGTATTAATGCATTTAAAAAGAAACTAATACGAGTACGAAAACTATGAGGTTGTACTGGGAATGGGGTTGTACAGGGAATGGGGTCGTGTTGGTAATATGGTCGTACTGGGAATGAGGTCGTACTGGAAATGGGGTCGTGCTGGGAACGGTGTCGTACTAGGAACGGGGTCGTACTGGGAATGGGATCATAACCCCTTTATATTTCTTTTTTTTTTTTACTGTTCAGAAGACGTAGTTATAAGGTTAAATCCATAGTAGTAGTTTAAGGTGTATATGACATCCTTTGCTACATAAATGGCAGGATAGAAGCTAGTCAAGAGGGCCTCAATATAACTCATTTAAATGAGTGCAGAATACACAGCTTCACGTGAAGGGTTTTCACATGTCAGTTTACGTTCCTCCTACGCTTACATATTCTATTTTAGTAGAAAACATGATTATAATTCCATTGTTAACAAGTACGGCCTTATTGTGTAAAAGTGAATCTCATTCAGCTAAATTCAATTGTTTTAATTCTTTAAAATTTACATCGTCTGACACAAAGAATAGCCAATCTTAGCACAATTATTTGTGGATCACACTTTTTTTCCCCGTGTGGCGATCAATTCTAGCATTACAGGGACAGAAGTGTTTAGTGAAAATATTTTACAGTTTTATCTGCTGTTTCGTTTGGTAGCTAATTTTATATGAATTATTTTGTAGCCTAAATATTTTTCATATAGACTGATGGCTAAAGCAACTATAGATAATTTGCAGATTACCAACTTTAGTTGCAGTTGGGCTACTTGAAGCCACAATAAAAAAGGCTTCTACTTAAAAATCCTTTTTATTATATGTAGCGTGTTTCCACCGTGTTCAACGAATAATGAATACCCTTAACGGAATAAAATAAATAAACACCGACTCGACAATTAACAATAAAAACATACTTGCTGTCTCAAAAGATACTCAACACTGAACTTCTGCTAACAGCAACAAGCATTAAAATCTTCCTAACCATAAAATGAAAACATAAGATTGCTATCTGTCATAGGTTTAAACAATTGGTCTATGGCAGCCTTATGCAGGGCGAAAACACTGCTTAATTTTATATTTCATAAACACCTCTTAAAGTAACTTACTCGTTGGTATTGAAGATATTCTACTACAATCTAAGAAATACCCACCTTAAACGATCCTAAATGTAACTAAACGACTCTAGCGAATCACGTTTTAATGAAACCTTTCATAGTAAAAGTTTAACCAAATAAACCATTTTGTTGACCTGTTGGCATTCGACAATTAAGAGTTAAATTATATTGACGTGAGACACAACGTCTCATCCGTAATAGTTACCCACACTATTATTTTATTGGTGACAGGTTTACCCACTTATAATTTTTTTTAAAGAATTCTCGTAATTTGCGTTTCTTGTTACTAGTATTCTTGTGAACCCCTCCAGCTAAGCTAGAATGCTTGTGTTAGGAGTGGGTTCACGGCAGTAGTGCAATGGGTGGGATTCGAACCCGTGATCTCTCGATCGCAACTCCAATGCCTTATCCATTGAGGTACCGCCGCATAATTTCTTTTTTTTTTGTCATATTTATGTATTTAGTTGTGGTTATAACTTGGGTGTAAATAGCTTTAATTTTAAAAATTATACAATAAAACTACGTGGTGTGACAAGTTTCTGTGAAATGAAATGAAATGAATTCTGAGAATATAAACGAGTGCTTACTAAAAATATTCCACCAAAAGCACAATCACTCGTTACCTGAGAATTCAATGTATGTATTGTTAGCATAGACAAAACACATAACCTGACGTATGTCGTATGTATGAGCTATGGAATGAATGAGTCTATTATACAAATAATGGCACATATTGAGTTTGTAACTATGAAATTGCCTTTGGTTTTTAACTAGGTTATAGGGATTTTATCGCATTGTTTATTTAACACTTTTGTAACATAAATTCGAAACTATAACTCTATTATTGTTAAATTTGACTACTATTTAAACTATTGAAATGATTAAATCTATTTTGATTTAAGTTTACATTTAAATCTAAATCACTCAAAGTAAACATTTTTCACGCCACACAACTCTTTAAAATTGATCAATTGAAAAATATTTCTGAATTAATCTCAGTATACCATGATTATAGTAGTTATTAGCACAGAGTTAGAAATATCATGTCTATGACTAGTCTAGTGCACACATATATAATGCAAAAATAGAGGTTAGCATTGATTCAATATAATTTTTTAGAGGATGCCTAAATACATAAAATGTTTTTATAAATAAATAATTTGTTGTTTTGTTGTGTTAGGACAAACCCATCTAATGAAGACTTTTAAAAAGGCCCCCGCGCAAACAACCGTTTGTGCTGTATATTCAAACAACTGTATATATCGTTAACGCTTTTAGTTAAACACTGGGTTTTTTTACCTGCAGTCCACAAAATGACTCTGTATTAAGCATATAATAAAAAGAACAGTATCCACAGTACAGTAGGCTATCTCTATAGCTGCTATAGTATTGTGGGAGACCTTTAGACTGCCGCACAGAGGTCTCAGGATCGCTTCCAAGGCATGCACTTCATACTTTTCGAAGTAATATGTGTACTGAATAGTTAATTATCGATTGCTTTAACAGCGAAGTAACCATCGTGGGGAAACCTGCATGTGTGAGAGCTCTCCATAATGTTCTCGAACATATATATGTATAGTCTGCCAACCCGAACTGGTCTAACGTGGTGGACTTAGACTAATTCTTCTCACACTGAAAAGAGGTAGGAGGAGAGGAGTAGGATAGTTTATATAGAAGACTGATATTATTATAAACAGAAAATCGAATGGGTACTTTAGACCAATGCCCTATTCACCTCATGACCTACTTTAATCAGTAAGTGCGTTCTCTGATGTGTCTACAATATTTACCCGCTATCCAAATTATTCTTTAAGCAGATGTCAAAGCGTAGACAAACTATCATTAGAATTAAATCAAATTGTAATTAATTTTGGATCAGTAATTATATTTAATATTATATCTATCTATAATTATTGTTTTGTATAAAATTTCGTCTCCTGACTGAATTATCAACTCCAAACAAAATCCGCTAAAGCTAATTACATAAAGTTTAGACAGTAGGTGTAGCTCATGACGTAAGTACCCGCTAAGAAGGATCTTTCTAAATTCATGCCCTAAAGAGCTAAAAAAGATTACAGTAGTATGAAATTCCTTATTCTAGATATTTATATTTATAATTTGAGACTTCGATTAGATATTTGGTTAGAAACAAAAATGTACATCAATAATGTAGGCAATGTTATTTTAAAGGTGTTTAAATAGGGTATGTAAGTTTGTCTGGTAATTTTGACAACTCCGAATTAACATACTCATCTATGTAACTTTAAAAAAACGTAGAGCTAGTACTATATAAAATAAACTTGAGATCACATCGTGATCATACAATTGCCTGGTGATATGACGACGAGATTGCGTACGTCGAAATTTAGTTTCAACAAGATAAAAGTAAAAAAGAAATCTAATTGAATGATGGTTTAAAAACCATCATTATAACTATAAGTTTTTGTATGGGTAAACCCATACAAAAACTTATAGTTCGTTTAGTAGTCAGTTCCGTCATTCCCAGGTAAGTACGAATAGTTTGAAGCACGTAAAGTTTTAATACTAAGTTTTCTAGTTGAAGCATGGAACAAGTTTAAATTTAGGAAGGAGTGACGAAGCCACTGTCTTGCTTTTTAAAAGCTTTTATTTAGTTTTACCTATTGCAGTTTCTGTGAGTAAATAAGTCTAGCTAGGTCTAGGTTAAAAGTGAAGTTTAGTTGGAAGTCAGTCAGCTTGTGACCACGGCCGGTGTAATCTGGTCGAAGCGTCAAGCATAAAAAAGGTAAACATTATGCATGATCGCGTTAATACCCGTTATATATATATGTATATTATGCAACGCGAAAGTTTTAAAGTTATTATTATATTTTTGTGTTAGTATCGTTGTTGATCCTATATAATAAAAATTAATATAAGTAGTACCTTGATGTTGAAATAATTCTATATGTCAACCTGAATTGGTTTAACTATGATGTACGAAGAGATAATCTTGCTACTTATAGAAACAAAGAAAACATATAAAGGGACGTTTGGAGTGATTTTCCGAATAATTATATCGTCATCATATTGTTTACGTCCAGTATGTACAAATACTATTTTATTGATTGTGATTTAAATGTAAAATTAGTGCAATATGCAATTTTATTTGAAGACTCTTAGAATATAAATTCAGGGCCTATCCTCATAATAAAATAAAATTTAAAAGAAAGTTCTGCCGTAGTCTGTGTTTAAATATTGCAAATAGTAAATATAACTACGGTTTCAGGTCCTACATAATATGGGACGACAATATTGGATTGATGGATTACCGGCCACACTTCTAAATTAAAATTATCGTCTAATTAAAAATAAATTGCATTTCAGTTCACATTGATGTTTAGAAGAATTAAATCTCTTTTTCGAACACAGTTTATGTTTTTGTAAGAGATTAAGTTAGCAATATAGTCCCCTCTGGACAAAATATGTCCAATAAGGAGCATTTGGACTTTAAAATTTTCTACGGAATAAATTAACTTATCTAACTGGCCTATCGAAGGCAATATGACCATATCAAAAATATAGTATTATGATTCGCCACCTGACAACACGTGTGCACTGGCAGTCGCGAGGCATTGCACTAGATAAAACGAGGACTATGATACAAGTTGATTTATCGGTTCTAAACCTTAAATTAACTCAATGGTTTGTCTTCGACGCAATTTGTGGCGGTTCGGAAACCTTTAAAACTGCTCGCGAATTGGTCCTTTCCAAAACAAAGCGCGTGTTGAAACTTGCGTTTCACTGATGAAGCAACGCAATAATTTCGGGTTATATTGTCGTATTGTGAAGTGAAATTACTTTTTAAATGGCTGACGTAGTTGAATACAAGGCTTTAGGGTGATATTATTTTATGACATAGAAACTAATACGTAAGCTTCAGGTGATGTTTATCTAACCTATTTATATCTGTATGCATACATATATCCTATATCTTCGAAAGTATAGGTAGAGAGGGAAGCGATTGCAGCAACAACTACCGGGTTCAATTGTGAATCAAAATTATCCACTCAGATACAAAGACACAAAATATTTTATCAAATCGGTCCAATTGTTCAAGAGGGGTTCAGTGAATCAAGCAATGATATATATAACAACTATAAAAAGGAAGGATATGTTTTTTGTTTGTAATCGATAAATTCCGAAACTACTTAACCGATTATAATTATGTTTTCACTATTACAAAGCGACTTAATCTAGAAGTCGTAAAAAGTCGTTATAAATGTGCGTAAAACCGCAGTCGTTCAAAAGAGCAGCCGCATATTGCCCTGGGTGAGAATCATTGTGTAATTGTACTCGCATATTTATTTGTAGTCAAACAAAACTTTTTTACGTGTACCCGTAATACATACGCCTTCAAACAGGCATTTATTTCATCTGGCGGTGTACCCCTAGTAATAACCGGCAGGGTCTGTCTAAAGTCACCAGCTAAAAGTACCACCATCCCTCCCATGATACACTGGTAGCTCATGATATATTTCATGGTGCGGTATAGTGCCTCAATTGCTCTTTTGTGGGACATCGTACATTCATCCCAAACCAACAGCTTACACTGCTGCAACATTTTTCCGCGCACACCGCTTTTATTAATGTTACAGAAATAATGTTACTCCCCACTACGCCACGCTGCGCCGCCGCCGGCGCATCATTCATTGTGTATGGCGCTTGGCGTGTCCCGCGCTCGCGCGACGTTTATATATTAAGACAGCATTTTTACAAATTATAACTGTTTCCAATAAATATACGTACTGTAAAAATAGAAAGATTTGTTTGAGCTTCCACACGAACTTTCGTTGCCTACTTCATCCCCATGTGCGACGAAATTTCAAAATTGCTGGAACAAATGTTTACTTATTGCCTTCTTATCAAGTGCCTAAATACAAAGTCTCATGGTTTTATCTTCGATAATGACGAATTCCCATACAAACTTCCTTTCCTTATTTCAACCCCTTCATGCCTTTTTTACAACAAAAGGTAACCTATGTCTTTTCCCAAGGTCTAGTCTATCTCTGTACCAAATTTCATCAAAATCGGTTGTGGTTTAGGTGCGATAATCACGAATTCCCATACTAAGTTTCATCCCTTATTTCAACCCCTTTATACCCTTTTTTACAACAAAATGTAGTCTATGTCCTTTTCTAAGGTCTAGTCTATCTCTGTATCAAATTTCATCAAAATCGGTTGTGATGTAGGCGTGATAATGATGAATTCCCACACAAACTTTTATCCCTTATTTCAACCCCTTCATGCTCTTTTTTACAACAAAAGGTGGTTTAGGCGTGAAAACGTAACAGACAGACAGACAGACAGAGTTACTTTATAATATTAGTAAGGATTTTGTTATATTCTGTGCAACTAAAACTTCCTAACAGTAAATCCTAATAAGGCTTTGCTCGAACGGGGTATCAAACACAATAGTTTACGATCACTGTAAGGCATAGTACTAATGACGTGGTTTCACATTCTTCATTTAAAAAATCCAGAGTATGAAAACATCACTACATCTCTATACATAATAGTCATATCAGTACTGTATATTAACTGTACCACTGCTGGGCACGGGCCTTTTCTTAAAGATGGGTCAGGCCATACTTTACCACGCTGGCCCAGTGCAATGTAGCAGACTTCATACCAAACTTCGAGAATATTATAGAGTACTCTCAGTCATGATGGCTTTCTCAAGACGTTTGCCTTCATCGTTAAAGCGAGCGATAATTAACTATTTAATACGCACATAACGTCGAAATGTTAGTGATGCGTGCTTGGAGATCGAACTCGTAACCTCTGCGTGGCAGTCTAATGATCTCTCACTCAAGCTGCTGCCTACCTTTAAATTATAGCCATGATAATGTCTATAATGTAAGTATTCATTAAATTACTATTTTTTTAAAATATATTAATGACTTTTTATATCATAATACATTATATAATGAAATCCACTTACGTTTTATTTACGAACGTTTATATTTTTATCAAAAATGAATTTTCGTTTACTCGCTTACCAGTGTAAACTGTTATAAAAAAGCAAAGGTCTTCGCCAAACAGTCCCACGTAATTGCTTTTATTTATAAAGTTCTTTGCTTTCAACGGGTTTGGTTATATCAATATAACAATTTGGTAGCTCACTAACGGTTGGGGGCCCGCAGCAAATCGTCCAACTAGTACTCCTAGCGTAGCTTTTGTGTATCGTTCTGAGTCCATCATTACTCCTTGCTTCTATTTATACTAATACTAGCTTCGGACTTTGGTTTCTCCCGATCTCAACACATAAAAAATCTATTAGTCATAATTTGACTGCACGTATGGTGGTTAAAATGATCGCTTCGCCGCTGCCACTACCCCGAGCGTTGTGGATTCGATCTCCACAGGTGATAAAAATTTGTGTCTGTTCTCTAATCTTTATGTCTGTTTAATATTGTCTTCTATTTACGCGAATATTATTCATTGAAATTAAACTGCTATATACGGATTTTATCGCGTTGTTTATTTGACAGCCTGCTATACTGCCTTATGTAAGGGGTGTCACTGACAAGATTGGCTACATCTTGAAGCGAGCTTCAATCAACACATACTTCAAGCCGCCAACGAAGATAAGTCAATTTTTACCATCCGTCAAGTGCCAACTACCTTTACAAGATGCAGGGGTCTATAAAATAGATTGTGACTGCGGACTCTCATACATTGGTCAAACCAAGAGAAACATAGGCACCCGCATAAAAGAACACATAGCTGATGTAAAACACCAACGCTCATTAAAGTCTGCTGTGTGTGAACATGTGCAACAGGAGACCAACCACTACCTGAGATTTGACAAACCACAGATTCTCGCTAAAGAACACCGATTCCTACCAAGGATGCTTCGCGAGGCTATTGAAATCAAAAAACATCCTAATTTTACTTTACTTTATGTCTGTTGTTTGAATGTTTGTAAAGTCCTCTGCGACACAGGAATTAAACATAGAGCATATCTGATTTTAAAATAAAAAGAACATGTGCTCAATATCAAGTTTAATCAAATTCTTTTTAACGGTTTACGTGTGATAAGTAACAGAAATCAGATCATCTCTACGAAACTACTTATATACTTTAAAATTTATAGCATTTTTTTATTTAAAACGCCACAATGCTACGTACGGATGTAATAAATATTTGTTGATTCAAACATTTCTTGGTTAAGTTCTAAGGAGACAAGATTGTTGAGGGAAGAGCAGATGAATGTTGGTAGAATAAGTTCGACATACCCCGTGTAGATAACATATCGAGAGTACTTTTCCTTGTACTTGAGTCTTTTGCCAACATAACGTTTATAAAAATAAACGTATAATCGATATAGAACATATTGAGAAATGTGATTAGGATAGATACTACTGCGCCAAGTGTTGTGGGTTCGATTCCCTCACGGGACAAAATGTTTTATTATCCACATAAAGATGTTTCTAATTTGCGTATTCTTTTTTCCTGTTGTTATAATCTTTATAAAGTCATCGCGACACTAGAGTAAATTCTAGTGCGAGAGGAGGCACTATAAAAATCTTACAAAAAAGTTAGACATTGCAGTCAGTGGTAGTTACAATAATATAATTAATCTATTCACAGTACGTAAGCTAATATATTATTAATAACATATTGTTTGAGCTAAGAGCTGATACAACAAATCACACTTATGACGGCATTTATATAAAAATAAGGTATAACATAATATCGAGTAAGTATTTTGAACAAAGACATTGTATCTAAACGAGCCGTCATGAATACTGTGAAAAGCTTTATGTAAATCTCTCTAGTGGCTTAGCAAAAATCAATTTTCGTGATGACATTGCTTCACTTGTTGAATGCTGTGGAGTAGGAGCGTAGAAATTGAGGTCCATATACATATATATATATACTCACTACTGCTTTGTATGTGTATTGAGGGCTCATCTTTGAAACGTCTTACTACTTAGTTGGGACGGATTGATGTCGAATCTAATGGGGCAATTCATCTTCAACAAATGCGGATTATTACTGAATTGGTTTCAGCTGCATAGTTGTTGGTTAGTATTTTTAAAAATAAGATGTTATATATATTGAATATATTCTTTATAACAATTAAATCCATATTATTTAGTCTAAGCACTTCATTTAAGTAATATTGTTATTTAAGGGTACATAAATACACATACATTTCTCGTGCTCTATTTCACCGAGCGTGAGCAGCTTTGGTTATTGTACACCGAAAAGAATGTTATTTCTCTTTTATTACGTTTGCGATTTTAAATTCTTACACACAAGCTAAAATTTTGGCATTTCAAACTTGAATACGCGCGCTCGATAGCTTACCTGTGAAGACTTAGATTATTATACTAAACACGCTTAAAATTTATAAACATCTATACAGCACTACTAAAATTTCCACACAAAATAAAAAATTCCATACCCAACCAACCACAAATCATAAAAAAGAATTATCGTAAGGATAATATTACGAATAATAATAATAATAGGTAATATTCGCCATTACAAAGGCGTAGCGTTGTGGTGAAATAAGAATAAGTAAGTCAAAAATTGACAACCCTAAACGGCAGTATAGTAGGTATACGGTAAATGTTTGGTAGTATCATTTACAAGCATTATTTGTGTTCTGCGACAAGACATGTGATTTTCGGGGCGAGTTGCTCGAGGCAAAGTAAAATGAAATGTTTATTGATTTTAGGCCTTGGCTCTGTCGGGTACGATTGGAACATCGGGCGACGAAGCTAAGGGTCCTGGGACAAACCGCCGAACTTTACATTGCTTGTTAGCTTTAATCGATGAATTTA
Source organism: Catocala fraxini (assembly GCA_930367265.1). Taxonomy (NCBI): domain Eukaryota; kingdom Metazoa; phylum Arthropoda; class Insecta; order Lepidoptera; family Erebidae; genus Catocala; species Catocala fraxini. Next base: position 17,410,781 of record OV884024.1, read on the forward strand.
AATCGATGGACTAAAAGATGAGTAGCTAATCCATCGTGTTCAATTCTCTACGCCGATTTGTTACATCTTTGCAGAGTTAGAAAATTATAATCTTAAAGTAAATTTTAGATGTTTAATATTATATTATAGTAAATATAATAATGTATACAACCAAAGGAAGTAAAAAAAAATAAAAATAATATGTGTTGCTTTAATAAAATATTTGTATTGCAACCAATAAGAGTTGGAAGTAGAAATAAATAACAACTTTTTCATTCAAACTCTTTTATTAATTATTTTATTGCCGAAGCTATGCAAGGAAGTATTCTTTATCCAGGAAATAGTTAATGTGTAAGAAATTAATTTAGTCCATTAAACACTTGACGAGAGATTGAGTAAGCTGTACAATCGTTTACATTTATAACAATAATTGTAAAACGATAGATCCGAAATCGATATATCAATATAGTTACTAATAAAATTAAAATACTATCCTACTGCTGGCCAGGGTGCTCTTCTTAGTATTGAAATATTTCGACCATATTAAAGAGAAGATTATTAATAGTACATGTCATTAAATGCAGCAAGGTATTAAAGAACAGGAGTGATAAAATTCATGGGTATTTATCTATTCATACTATAATATTGGTATGTCAAAATGCTCTGGATAAATACTTCTACTGATAGAATCATTCATAGCCATATTATTATTATAAATATGAATCTAAATAGATTTTATTAACCTATTCAGGGCTAACCTTAAAACCTCATTTCATCATTAGAATAATAAATTCAAATAATAAAATAAATAGAATAGATCCATTGATCTAATGATGAAAATCATCATATAGATTTCTTAAACCATATTTTACGTTTTAATCGCTCTCTATATCGGTTTGTCGTACCAGTGAAGAAACAAAATCGGTTAGCGATGCATAGCAAGTTTTCACTTTCGTAGGACCATCACTAGATACTTTGGTTGCGGTGAGATAGGCTTCTTTTTTCTACCAAGCTAAAGATATCTATATCGCCTGTGTTAAGAAGTGAACGCTTTTAGACAGTTTATCTCAACTATCGTCACAATAGTAGATAGCCGTTGAAGATTTTGGTAGAGGTGATAGCGTCGGTATTTTAAATTTTATGTTATATGTCAATAATTGCCGTATCAGAGTTATTACTTATATGGCATGGTATTATAGAAACATTCAATTAACGAACATAAATAATAGGTATATAGCCCCGGAATAGCATTTGTGGATTTCATACAATTTTGTATTGTGTGGAAATTGAATCCTCAACAGGTGCAGCCAGTGGGGTAGCTGGTAAACCTTTATAGGTTTGCTCAAATTATTATTTGTGTCATGTATGATAATTATGGGTTGGCGATGACCAAATATTTTTAATCTTATTTAGAGGGATATACTCTATACATATTACATGACCTATAACATCGTCGTACAAAAAAAATAAAGGTTGTTTTTATCCAAAACACAAAGGCCAAAATGAGAATTCCACTACCCTGGGAGTCGGTAAATTGGTAAACGTACGTCAAATTAGATTCAACTAAATTAGTTATTGCCTTTTTCAGCTTGTTTTGCGCAATAAAAATATTCTGATTCATAAAGATCTAAAATGCGTATTAATCAATTACTACTTTAATTACATATTTTAATCAGTTCTCGGACATGTCCACAATTTAGCAAAACTCGGACGTTTTCTAAATGTTGTTATTGTTTGCTGTTAATTTTAGATTATTAATATAAACCAGTCATCATAATGCCAGCTTGGTAAACGACATAGATATCGAAGACTTGTATTACAGGTCGTGCCAATATTCCTCGATCCACAGTGGCGGAAAGATGCGAAATAATTGTGTTAGAAATCGAGGGACATTTTTAACATAAAATATAATCTTATAGCTTCTCAAGGCACAAGTTAGTTGCACACTCATGTAATTCATATGACGATCTTTTTATTAAAATTACCAATAGTATTGGACCTCCGCACTGATTTGTTCTGAACGCAACATCTATTTGTATTGCGCGCCGTGTACTCCAGTGAGACGTTGGAATTGTTCTGTGAGAACTATTTCACGTCAGCTACGTATATTATTTATGAAAGTATGAATGTATGCATCGTGTCTAAGTTTTATTGTATAGGCACTCTCTATATTTTATGTTTTTTTTAGCTAATACCCATACGCACCGTCTGGTAATAAGACAAAATTCTAAAATTTATTAGTTCTTTATATTAACTTGCAAATATTGCTGTTTTCCAGATTATTGTATTTATACTTATATTGTATTGATTTTATGACACACAGATGATCAAGTTCAATATAAAAATTAAATCGTACGAGGCTGGAACATATTCAATTTATTTACATATTTAACAATAAATAATGTTACCGGTTTGCTGGTCATAGAAAAGGCATTATTTTTAGGGAATCCGCCTTTATCGAAGAGAAAATTTCAATTATGTTGTCAAATCGTATAAATATATTTTACATTGTTTTTAACAGCATTTAACTTCTACAATGCGGAACGTTAAAACAACCATTGTCAGAAACACATATACGCAATTACTTTACACACCGCAGCACTAAACCGAAACTAGTGTTAAATGAAAAATGTTACTGTGAGGTTTAATTAATAAACATCGTTGGCAAGTGCAGCAAGTTTTCATGTCTGCTTTGAAGTTACTCTTTTATGTTTATCTTCCAGGGTTCACATTCGGCGGTTCTCTGATGAAGTGTATTAAACCGGTAATGAATTTACAAGTCATTAAAATGATTGTAAACGATTCACCTTAATCAGGGCGCGCTTATATGCAATACGCAATTAAAAATATAGGTAGTTAAAATACTTCGGTATCAAAGCATATTTGCTTGCCATACAAATACAAAAGAAGCGTGAGTATAAAAAATATTGCAGTTTTCTTGGTCTAGTCACGAATTGCGCGCATTCGGCCTGCCAGCACCCATATTAACAACACCTAGATAATATCAATACTACTTAATTAAATACATGAAGGCATTGTTAAGCTATGAAATAGAGGTACTATATATTAAGAAAATGTGGTTATATTTATCAATAATATTTTGTAGTTCAAAACACGTAACTAACACGTTTGATGTTCGCGTACGATATCAAAATTATTTAATTGTTTAAGATGGCATGGAAATAAAAGGGTAGGTTAAGTTTTGCCAGCGGAGAGGTAAGTGCCGAACTATTCCCACAAGATAAAAACAAAAAAATATAGGTATTATAATATTACCATTTCACTGAAATTGCTCAAATAGGTTCTGAGGTATAGTTTGATTTCAGCATATAGCGTGTAACACAAAAAGGTGTATATTATGGATGATAATAGACAGTGTGCTTAAACGAGTTTTGTTGTCTTGTCATCACTTTTATTTTTAGTGAAATTAGGTTATCCATAGAAATACTTTCTAATAGTAAATATCAAATAAGTAGCAGCAATATATCGGAAAAATATAAATTTATTTGTGACGACTGCAATTAAGAATGTATAGGTCAGACGGGTCTTAGCTTTAGAGTTAGATACAAGGAACACATAGCCGCGTTTTGCGCAACATTTGCTATAAGCGAGTCATAATCTAAATAATACCCACACTTTTCAAATATACATAAATGCCAAAAGGCTTTTAAATGAATGTATTGGGAGAATTAGAGATTAAAAATTCACTTTCTCATATGCGATGGACATCTATTTTAATTAGAAAGTGTCACTCAAGAAATAACATCAATATTAAGGTAATTATTTAATGAGTGACATATTTGTAACTAACGAATAATCGTTATACGAGAAGAATTGTCACCGTTATATTTTACCATAATAATTCAATAGATACGTACGTTCACGTTTCAGTACCCAAGAAGTGCGAATAGTATTTCTTTGCCACTGCCATCTATCCATCCGTATATTTATCTGTTCGATCTTAAAAACCACCAGAGACTTCGAGTTCAACTTCTTCCTATGATATCGTTGGCCATCATAGAGGATGCCACCCCCTCGAGTCAAAGTAAATGCAATGACTTTTAGAGACATACTACTAATTGAAGCATAATAAAATAAAAACGCTTTGAATATAATACAACTTGATTGTCATGCGAAGCCATACTGGCAACTATGACATAGCAACGTGACCAGCGCAACTAGATTTTTTTTTGTTGCCTTTAATAGCAGTTGTGTCTGCAGCCCACTTGGTGGTAAGTGGTAACCACCACCTATATATTTTAGCAATATCAGCGCCCACACAGCAATGGCGCTGCCTACCGCAATAGAACCTTAAACTCGTTTGAAGAAGAATAACTTATAGCGATCAGGTATCACATCGGCAGTTATTTAGTTGCAGAGCCTGCATGTACATGGGTAATTTCTCCGTATCACAATATATTTATATATTGTGTATATGTATTACGGTGCTAGACGAGATGACCTCCAGGTATCGACTGATACGACTGTACTAAGACAGACAGTTCCCCAGAGCAACATTAGTTATTGTGTTTCAAAATGTTTTCATAAAATATCTAATAAATGCATTTTTACAATGGCTCGACGTATAAATCTGTGTCGTTGTCTTTGGGTTCATCATACTGACAATAACAATTTATGTTTCGTTCCCACCGAAACTGGTGAACCTATGTTTACGTTCGGTTTAGGTTTTCAGAGACATGCTGCGATACTTACAGCATTAATAATTCCTTGCTCCCAAACTTGACTTGCATAAATAACATATAGAATTAAACACTATGAGATGGTTAGCAGGCACACTAATCTGAAAATTATTTTAAGTAGGTAATTTTTTGTAATTATTTTTGTCTCCATAACCATAAATAAAGCGTATATATTGATACCGCCTGTGGCTACAGCAATGCTAAAGCGTTGTACCATCAATACGGCCTCAGTTCAAATTTTTGTCATTGTCAGCTTCAAGTTTAGGTTGTCTTATATATATTTAATATAAAGCAATAAAAAAAACTTTTTATCTGAGATATATCTCAGAGAATTTTAGACATGATTTAGTTTAGTGAGGGTTGCAGCAGCATTGGCAAAATTATCACTACTCAGTTTTCAAGGACTGTATATGATTCCGACCTCATGTGCCTTATTTAAAAGTGCAATGCTCTAAGCAATGAATGTTATATATTATTAAAATCACTATAATTTGCTAAAACATATAATATGATTATATGACATATTTGACTGCGCGGGTGGCGCTTAATGGTCGCCTCGCCGCCGCCACTGCGCCGAGTGTTGTGGATTCGAATCCCACGCGACAAATGGTATAGTGGTACGAGTATGGATGTTTTTGTGTCCGTTGTTTGAATGTTGGTAAAGTGCCCTGCGACACAGGAAATAGTCCTAGGGCGGCAGTTGTCTTTTTAAAAGAAAATATAATATCATTCGCAATAAAATATTCTTTCATCGCCATGTTTTACCCACACCCGTAGTGACGTAAGTCGTGATAAATTTCGTGTAATATTTTGCGGGGTCGCGATTGCATGTGAAAGTGATTCGCGCGGCCCCGCCGATAGCGGTTTTGTCAAGGAACACAAAAGGAAACGCACGAATCATCATAAAATGAAGTTAATATTTTTAAATCGCAATCTATGATCCTTTTTTAAATACGCCTACTAGCATTTCACCCTCACTTGTTATCGTTAACGTCGCTTTTTTCGAAATTATGTGCGTATTGATTGACAATTATCGCCTGCTCCGTGCCTCGGAGAGCACGTTAAGCCGTCGGTCACGGCTGCCATGAACATCTATGGCAGTCGTTATTGGGAGAGTGTCGATACAAAAGATCCCACTGGGTCAAAGTGTTGCCGGTCTGCACTTACTGGTCCCCACATATGATACATACATACATATCGTTAACGTCACGCTTAACACATTTTGCACTATCCGATTGACGCATTATTTATAAAATAGCAGGTCGAGTAAATTGTAAGAATACTGTAAAATCCACATATCCAAAGCTGCTAAGAGATTTTGTGTCAAATTTTAACAAACAAACAGACCGTATGAATAACATGCCGGTCAAGTGCGGGTTAGACTACGGGCTACGAGGATTCTGTAGGCAGACATACAAAAAGGAGAAAGAGTATGTGAGACACTTATTCGGATACTCGTTTCGTTTATCATTCATTTCATCATTGTTTGATATAAATTTCCAGGTTCATCCTTTTGTGAGATGAAACTCTTTTAGAATCAGATACTATATGTGTCTAAGCGAGAAGTCTTTGAGTTTTGTATAAACGTGGGTGGCATGCGTTATACCAGAGGTGGAATAATCAGTAAACACACCAAGTTATAGGTGGAGTTAGGAGCGCCGCTACCATATACATTATGGCCTGACTGCAACCTACCTTACGTCAAAAAGTAAATTAATTTCAAATTACTCTGGTTAAAGAAAGATAATGTAATTTTACGACGACATTTTGCATTGCAAAATTTCTGCAAAGGTACTGAATCTGTAAAGTATTATATGGTCTTGAAATTAAGAATCTGTTTGTTTACGATTAATAAAATCTTGCTCTATCGAAATTGGCATGCGAAGTTACATATTAAGTTTTATTGAAAATAGATTCACTTCTGTGATAATGATGATACAATAAGTATAGAAATTTACAACATACTAAATAAAATACATGTATATTAAAATTATTTGAATGTACGAAAATAATTAAAACCGCTTAATTTATTACTTGATTGATGTATAATTGATTTGTTGCTTACAACGTTTAATTCTGCGCAAGATGATTTCAAACTACACACATTACAATGCACAGCGGCAAAGTACATACAATTTGATGTTTGCATAGAGTGCATCACGGCCCTTAGGATGTGTGTGTAGCTGAGATATTTTCGGTACATCGAGCCGTGGGCGTTTAGTGTACATTTTATTGTATACATGGCGTGAAGTAAGTTTTGATATTTACTGTATTAAAATTATAAGACTATCCGATGTCCTCTTGATACTATATAGCTTAGTGACTATCCATAAAGTAACACGCAGCAACCACGCATATTTAATTTAATGGTTGGCAACCCAGTGTTATTATCAAATTAGGTTAAATTATAGGATCAAGCAATTTTTTCCGTTTCTAATATAACACGTGATGCTCCGGGGCGAGATCACCTCAAGCTTGGTAAATTTACATACATACATACATAGATTCACGCCTGTTTCCCAGAGGGGTAGGCAGAGACTACGGATTTCCATTTGCTACGATCCTGACACACTTCTCTGGCTTTATTCACTTTTATCACATTCCTCATACACGCCCGTCGGTCCAAGGTGCTCTTAACCTGGCCTTTGTCCAGAACGCCTCCGATCTGATCAAGAAACGCCTAGGTCTTCCTCTTGCGACTGTTCCATTCACACTAGCCTTATAAACTTTCTTAGTCAGTCTTTCCTAGTCCATTCTTTCTACATGCCCAAACCAGCTTAACATACCCTTTTCTATTCTTGTCACTATATCCACTTTCATGCCGCATCTCTCTCTAATCACACTATTGCTTATTCTATCTTTCAAAGTCACACCACATATATTTCTCAGCGCTCTCATTTCTACAGCATTTATTCTGCTCTCGTGCTTGTTTTGCCATACCCAACATTCACTTCCATACATGAGTGTGGGCACTAATAGTCCTCTATGAACAGCCAAACGAGCCTTTTCGGAAACATTTCGACTGTTCATAAAAGCGCGTAAATGGTAAATTTAATAAACAAGAAAAAAATTATATAGTATGTCTATAATTGTATATAATCACTGGAGAGCATACTCTTCAGCGGGCCCACCAGGATAGCTCCATTTTTAAAGGCTTTTCAAATTCGTTTATGATAACATAACATAATGTAATGTATATTAAATGTATACAAATCTACTCTACTTAATTTGATATTTAGTTTAGTCTATACCAATCTACGATCATTTTTAAATTTCCTTTCGGAACATTAGAAAAGCGCCTGGTAAAAGGGTTATGGCAAAGTCTCCATTAGGAGTAAGTTGTAGTCGGTTCAATTTCATTATTTTCCTGTAATGATTTAATCAACAATCTAATGGAAGTGGTCCCGCCCTGGAGCAGCATGTAATATAACAGTAAGTAGTATTGGTTTTGTTTTCTTGGAAATATATACTTACATGGATAATTGTTAGCATACCTAAACTATAAACAAAATACACGAAATATGAAACATTTATATAAACGTAAATATTCGGCAATACTGCGACTTTCTACTGTAGATATCAATTAAGAGCAAATTATCAAGCTTCTATTATAATATTATAATCCAATTAAGGATTTAGCAAGTAATTCTGCGGGTTATTAAATAAATCTTAGAGATAGACGCGTTCTTGTATCATAAAGACATTACATGACAAACGTACTGAAACTTGGGGGTTAAACTGGCAAAGATACGGCACGTGTTGTAAAGGTTCTTTTGAGAGCGCCTCGGGGCACGGTTCACGTTGTGACAGACATCTAATAGAAAATTTAATGTTGAGGCTGTCTCGGGTATTAATTGTACTCAATATAGTCCTTTTTTAATTCTCTAAGCTCTGTCCTTACCTGTGTTACATAATATATAACTTTTATGTACGATATGATATATAATTACTACTGAGTCGCAGCAACACACATACGACCAGACAATAGATTTTCAATTATGTCTGGTATTCCAAGATTTGACAGATTTACAGAATAATTGAACACGAAGTGCTACTTGGATACGGATACTTTGCTATTCATACTACCTTTTCGATTGATACATTTAATTTATATCGACAACGTGTCATACACATCAACATTATTCAATGATCAGTCTTAATTACTCTTACTTATTAATTATAACATTGTTATATATTTAGAATTATTGCTTTTGTTCATTTTGCTTATCGAGCAAATTGGTTGGAGCAAAAAGAAAATTGGTAATAGTTTAAGCACTATGTTAATTTTTTAGGTCTCGGCGATACAAGCCTAGAGCTTAGTGTCGATACCACTGGTAACTAAAGTTATTGTAAATGCTTATGTAAAATAAATTATTCTTATTCTTATTATGCAATGATAGCTTGTGTTTTATATACATATACACAAACTCAATACACTTTAGATGATCTTGTATACCTTGAAGGTTAGGTGCCCAAAATGGTCTGTTCGATGGATCGGTCATGCTTCATGCTCGTCACATAAGGTCTGAAGCAGATACCGATAATGCATGCACACAGTTCGCGTTGTATGAGAATGGAGTCCGTTTTCGGGCAGGTCTATTATTTAATCGAGCCAGGATTTAAGCACGTATCAAGGTATATTACGCAAGCAAATGTAAGTGTATTGCCACTCTTAAATCAGTTTCATATAGGAGGTTGAGCAGATACATTCCGAGATAAGGCGGTTAATTCGTAATGTCAGCATATATTTCAAAACGCAAGCACATCCACAAAATATGCGTTATTAGACTACTACATATTCACTCAATAAATAAATTATTATAAATACTAAAAGAAACCATAAAATAGTTACATTACCAAATATATATTATGTTCGACCATTTGTGATAACTAATATATAATAACCCACCCTCATTTTATTATGATATACTGTTCGATTTAATATGAATACAGTCTAGCCACGAGCAATGTATAGGTACCTATTCCACTCCGATACGGCTTCCTAATTTCATTATTAATATCGGGCACAGGAAATGAGTTAACAATCTCGGCAAAAGCAGCCTATTTATATCTTTAGAATAACTTTGAAAATATATAAATTAATTTCATATATTACGAAATTGAGACATGACCATATCGACGATATACGAAGGAAATATTAATATAATAACAAAGCCCGCTGTGTTATTCTATGTGTTAGAAATCAATCATAATCCAACACGACCGGAGAGAGATCAGGCACAGGACCAACTGCTTTAGGTGCTTTCCGAGGCATGGGACACCCCCTAACATAGCCAATTTCCTAACTCCGGGCTGGTTTTGAGATTTATTAACATAAAAACGCAATTAGATTTTGTTGCCCCGACTCAGACCAATAAAAACTTATTGGGTTTGATTTGACTAATAGGAAAATATTACCAATTATAAATAACATATATTTACAAACAAGGATATTTGAGTCTTGTGATAAAAATGTTTAAGATAGAGTTCCAATCTAATCGCGGTATCACAATCAATATCAATAAATAGTGATCTCCTAAATTCAAATATTCGAGAGCTTATAGTACACTTCAACATTTTACATTTGACGTTTATTTGTCTAGATTCTCTCTCTCTCTCTCTCTCTATTTTGAATAAATTTGATTACTAGAATCGCCCTCAAGTAGACCAGGGTTGAAGCCTTAAAAAATAATAAAAAGTGAAAAAGAATAATAGTAGGATGAAAACCATTGGAAAAAGAGGAGAATATTATAAAAATGAAAAGAAAAATAATTTACGGGCGATGTGAGGTCGGGAAGGGGAAGGGGGTGAGGTTTAAAGGGTAAAAAACGGTTGATCTCGATTTCCGGCAAAACTACAAGTCCTACGGAAAAAAGTCAAATGGCTAAGTTGTAGGTAATAAAAAGATCTACAACTTTTGTATTTACACTTTTTTCACATAACTTCAAAATTTATGTGAAAATACAAGAAACCAAGTTTTGGTTTTCATTTCTAAATAATAAAAAAAAAAAATTTATACTACATTTTGTGGCAGCTTCCCTTTTTATGTCCCAAATACACTGTAATTTATTTGATTTGAAATATTTCTTTTTACACCTTATTTTGACTTATATCGAAAAAGTGCCCTAATTTTCAATCAAAAATTCACCCGTCAAAATATCAGTTTTTCAAAAAGTTGATGTGCTTTCTGTTTGTTAAAATCTCTATTTTCCGATGGTGTAAAAAAAAATACATTATCATAGTAAATCTTCTCAGAAAATGCAAAATATCGAAAAAACTATAATCCGATTTTTTTTTAAATTATGTTGTACTATTTTGAGCTATTTATTAAAATTTACACTTTAATTACTCAAAAAACGTAAGATCACATGTTCCACTGATAAACAAAAAAAATGCAAATCGAAATATACTACGATAATTAACAAACAAATAAGTTAATAAAGTTAATATTTGATAAGACATCTACAATATTTTCGGGCACGTCACAATCGTGGCGGTAAGACCCATACTTAGAGAGTGGCTGGAGAGGCGTCGTGGCGCCCTCACGTTTCGTCTGACGCAGGTGCTGACCGACCACGGTTGTTTCGGTCGGTACCTGTGTCGAATAGGCAAACAGGAGACGCCCTGTTGTCATCACTGCGGCGACTGCCGCGTCGTTGTGGAAAACACGGCGTTGCACACATTAGTAGACTGCCCTGCTTGCGCCACGCAACGCCGTGTCATGCACGTGGCAGTCGGTAGGGTCGTCTTCTCGCTAGAGGCTATGATTCTGTCCATGGTTTTGAACGAGAGGTCTTGGAATGCCGTCGCCTCCTTCTGTGAGGAGGTGATGTTAGTGAAGGAGGCGGCGGAGAGGGAGAGGGAACGTTCAATCCCTCTCCCTAACCACAGAGCCGGGTGCAGGAGGGCGCGAGACGATCTCCAGCCACCCTGAATAGAAGCCTGCGGGCGGTGGACCCATTGGGGCTGTCCATCGCCCGATCAGCGCAGGTCCGAGTAGGCGGCGTTCGTGTTCCACGCACGCCTCTCGATGTCGGAAAGGGGACTAGGTCACCCGCTTTGTTGTCGGGGACCAGGTCCCGCAGTTTGTGTGTTTGTGTGATGGTTGTGTGGGACCCGCCACGTCCATCGGCGGGTCAAACCTTTGACAGGGTCGCAATTTGAATGCGAGAGCGATTCGCGCGATCCCGCCATAAAGGTGTGAGGAACACCGCGGTGGTTTTAGTCAGTTCAGCCCAAATTTCCATCTTATGGGCTGGATCCCGACATATCCCCATCGCCCGCCCCAAAACCGGCGATGGGCAAAGTGACTTGCACATTACCCCGCGTTAAAAAAAAACATCTACAATATTTTGAGAAAGTTATAGAATCTTCTTTAAATTATATGCGTTTTTGCCTATTTATTACTATTTTAAGATAACTTATATACCTGAGTGACCTACGAAAAATTTTAGCCTATCAAAAGGTATTTCATAGAGAAGTGGCGAAGGGGCTAGGCGGGTCTGGGCCTTACTACATACCTGCTATTTCATGGCAGCTGTAAAAACCGTTATATTAGCCACTATTCGAGATACAGAGCAGTGTACAAAATCGTTTATAAAAATACACGTGCAGGCTGAGTTACTTTAAGAGAATTGTGACAAATTATCTTAAAAAAATAAATTTTTTGGAATCTGCATAGCAAAGTAAATAATCTTTATTTTAATCTGTATCAATCAACTCTAACATGAAAATAGTAATATTTTCTTTCAAAAATAGTATGCTTAGCGTAACATAACCTAAAAAATTAAAACTGAATGATATTTTAGTACAAGATTAAAAAATAATAATCTCGTTCATTTTGCACAAAAAAGCTCACGATAAAATTGTAAAGGCATTATTAATTCGATTCTGTCTTTTCAGATTATCAGTATGGATGAATCTGTTTGTATAATCTGCAATAAGGCAGATAATAAGCAAGTGTATGAAATAAAAAAAGCAGCTTTGAATCATTTAGTGGTATCTAGCACGAAAAAATTGACAATAATTACAAAAAAAATTCTTAGGTCACTCAGGTATGTACAGCGACAATACTAGTTCTCATAAAAGTTATTCTCATAAAAGTTACATTGAAGGTCAAAGGGAACACTAATAAAATACCAAAAAAATGTTTAATAACTAAAACAGTTAAGATAGTGCCACCAAAAAAGTTAGCCGTGTCAAACATGCGAGCAGAAACTATAACTAAATGATTTTGATAACGAGTTTACGGGTAATAACATAATTATTTAGTTATTTGCAGACATTATTTGTTGTTTGATAAATAGTGATGACAAAAAATACAATATTATGGAGATAGGTCATTATGTTGTGTCTCTACCTATCGGTACGCTATATTTATTTACATAATAACACAAGTAAGGATAAATGAAAGACCGGTCGGGCACGCCACGATCGTGGCGGTAAGTCGTATGTTTGAGGAGTGGCTGGAAAGGCGGCATGGCGCCCTTACCTTCCGGCTGACACAGGTAATGACTGGCCACGGTTGTTTTGGCCAGTTCCTGTGTCGTATACGCCGGCAAGAGACGCCCGGTTGTCACCACTGCGGCGACTGCCGCGAAGTTGTTGAGGACACGGCGCTGCACACTTTGGCGGTTTGCCCCGCCTGGGCATCGCAGTGCCGTGAGTTGATCGCGGCGGTCGGATTGGTTGCCCTCTCGCTCCCGACCGTAGTACAGTCTATGGTCCGGAGTGAGAGGTCGTGGAACGCCGTCGCCTCCTTTTGTGAGGAAGTCATTTACATCAAGGAGGCGGCGGAACGGGAGATGGAGCGTTTAAACCCTCTCCCCAACCGCAGAACCGGGCGCTGGAGGGCGCGAGATGACCTCCAGCCACCCTGAGGATTAACCTGGGGGTGGTGGGCTTTGTGGGCCTGCCCGCCATCCGTTCAGCACCAGATCCGAGAGGCGGCGTGAGTGTTCCCACGCGCGCCTCTGTGTCGAGTCCGTCTCCCCTCTAGGGGAGACAGTAGGGATTATTTTTGCGAAATGCCTATAGGGTAGGTCTTATCGGGTAGTGGCCTGCCGTTTCATACGGCGAGCCGAAACCTGGGCGGGGTCGCGACTGCATGAGCAAGTGTTTCGCGCGGCCTCGTCGATAGTGGTTTTGTCGAGGAACACCGTGGTAGGTTTAGTCGGTATTCCGGGAGGTACATTATTCTTATTCCATCTTTCTTTCACCCCGGCGAGTCCGACATAACCCCTCCGCTCGTCCCCGCGGAGGGTTATGCGTCACGCATAAACCAGGTTAAAAAAAAAAAAAAGTTATGTAAGTTACCTTAAAATAGTAATAAATAGGCATCTACGCATATAGTTTAAAGAAGATTCTATAACTTTCTCAAAATATTGTAGATGTTTTATCAAATATTAACTTTATTAACTTATTTGTTTGTTAATTAGCGTAGTATATTTCGATTTGCAATTTTTTGTTTATCAATGTAACATATAATCTTACGTTTTTCTAGTAATTGAAGTGTAAATTTTAATAAATAGCTCTAATTTGTATATAATAATATTAAAAAATTTTTTGGATACGAGTGTTTTTTCGATTTTTTGCATTTTCTGAGAATATTTATTATGGTAATGTATTTTTTTTACACCATCGGAAAGTAGAGATTTCAACAAACTGAAAGCACATCAACTTTTTAAAAAAAAACTGATATTTCGATGGGTTAATTTTCGATTGAAAATTAGGGTGCTTTTTCGATATTAAGTCAAAATAAGGTGTAAAAAGAAATATTTCAAATCAAATAAATTACAGTGTATTTGGGACATAAAAAGGGAAGCTGCCACAAAATGTAGTGTAAAAATTTTTTTTTTAATATTTATACATAAAAAATCAAAACTTGGTTTTTTGAATTTTCACATAAATTTTGAGGTCATGTGAAAAAAGTGTAAATTCAAAAGTTGTAGATCTTTTTATTACCTACAAGGACTTGTAGTTTTGCCGGAAATCGAGATAAACTGTTTTTTACCCTTAAAAACTCACCCTCTTCCCCTTCCCGACCTCACATCGCCCGTAAATAATTTTTCTTTCATTTTTATAACATTCTACTCCTTTTCCAATGGCTTCCATCCAACTATTATTTTTTTTGGTTTAAAAAATTATTGACCCTGGTCTAAAGGTACAACTAATAAGAACGGCAATTTGCATCATTTAGGATATCTCGGTATTTTCTTCGATGTCCAATAAGAGCGTACTAGCGGTCACCAAGTGGTCGAAATTCGCCCATAATTTATTTAAAATTTTGCTGTCTATTACTATATAATTCCAAATCACATTTCATTTAAGTCCGGTTACTGTATCAAAAAACGAGTAGTTTTAGCTACAGACAGTTATATTTTGACATATTTTTCATAGAATATATGTCAAAAATCAAATGTCCATAGCTCGTAGGTAAAACGACTTGATTTTTGATATAGAAACCGAGCATTAGTGACCTACTCCACATACATATGTATGTAACCATAGTTACGAAGCATTTCTACAAAGTCAAGCAAACAATGCCGAAATACTACGAACGCGATTCGACTGCGTGTGTCAAATGCATGGTTGTGTGCGTGTAGTGTATTTTCATTCATTTAATGTATTTCTAATGTATATTTCATATAAATATTAGGTTTGAGATTTATATTTTATATGGAGAAGGAGGGGTCCTTCTCCATATCAACTTTCACTGTGCCAAATTTCATACTCCTCCGTCCGCGCAATTTTAAGAGAGAAAGAAGGGATCATAATACGAAAGATAAATTAAATGATAATTGCCACTATAATCCTAGCTGATATTATAAATGCGAATGTGAGTTTGTTTATTACGCTTTCACGCCTCAACTACTCGACCGACTATCATGGAATTTCCCATACAGGTTGTCAGGGGTACAGAAAAGGACATAGGACTAGGATAAGGACAGACCTTTTATCTAGTAAAAGTACTGTTGCCGAGTGACGCTACTTAGCTCATACAATTTTCGGTTTTCGTTTGAGCGATAAACACTGTCTGTAAAATGGGTTATAAACAAACAAACTTTTAAACGTGTATATCTAGGTAGATAAAGGTGTAATAGCCATATTTTAGCCCGCTATGTTTTTAGGGGTCAGAATAGAGAGCGAGCTTATTGAGCCCGAGCGAGCCTGTTTTCCTTTTGCCGTTGTAAACAGGCTGAAAATATTAATACTGATATTTTGAATGTGAAAGTTGAGAGGATTCGGAGAACCTGAATTAACACCAATTGTTAATATTTTATTAGATTCAGTCGCAGTGTGCACGCTCGTAAGCGACATATTTGCACTACAAAGAAGTGCCAGATTTTTATTGTGATAGCTATATAAGTATATCGGCATTGACGTGGGCGAAACCACAAGCTGGAACATGAGTTAAAATATTTATAAAGTAATGAAATTGTTATCGTTAAACTTCCGTTTCTATGATTATGGTGAATGTATAATTTAGGAACAGAGCAGACGATATAGATTTCTACATCATCTCCTCTTTTTAATTATTTGATCTGTTTCGGTGGCGCAGCAGTAATAGTAATAATAAGACCCATACTCACATATGAAAGCATTCTCTGGTGGCCAAGAACTAAACTAGCAACATGCAGGAAAGCGCTGTGGAAAGTGCACCGATTAGCCTGCATGGCTATAATAGGGCCGTTCCCGACTATGCCAACGGCTGCGTTTGAGATCCTGCTGGACCTAACGCTGCTACACATTGTTGTAGAGTTAGAGGCGATGGAGGCGCTACATACTATCTGTGCATGGGCTGTGGAGCGTCAACATGCCGGTAACTCGACACACAAAACTGGAGATTTCAAAGGATCTCAAAGAGATTATGAGTATGGGATGCGACAAAATGCAACCAATGCACATATTCGAAAATAATTTTCAAATAAAGGTCCCCACAAGGGACGAATGGAGACAAGGTCTACAATCCCCTAACAAAGGTTGTCTCATCTGGTACACCGATGGTTCCAAAATGGAAATAGGATCAGGCGCTGGTATTAATGCCAACGACTGCAAGGTGAGCCAAACCATGGGCAAATATGCAACGGTCTTCCAGGCAGAAACCTATGCTATAATTGCCTGCGCGCAAGAGAACATCAACAATAATGTCACTGACAAGACTGTTCATATTCTCAGTGACAGTCAAGCTGCTCTTAAGGCTCTGAACTCCTGTAGGGTGGACTCCGGAGCTGTCCCACAGCCCTTAACAAACTTAGCAGGGAAAACACAGTCAGGCTAGTGTGGGTTCCGGGGCATGCAGGGGTGCAGGGTAATGAGGAGGCTGATGAATTACCCAGGAAGGGCTCGGAGCTACAATTTGTAGGCTCCGAGCCATTCGTAGGACTCTCTGAGAGTATCGTCAAGGCAGCTTTGAATGCACATGGCAATGATAAACACAGGCTAGAGTGGATGGCCCTTAGGGGTCTGGAACACTCCAAGAAATTCATTGCAAACAGAGCCACGGGCTTCATCCGGCAATTCTACGGGTACAACAAGGGCAAAATATGTCGCTCACAGGAGCGTTCACTGGTCATTTTGATACCAACGACTTCCTGTGAAGATTGAGATTAGCAAACAATTTGATATGCAGAGCCTGTGGTGACCAGGACGAGTCCATATCACACCCACTGTGTGAATGTGACGCGTTGGCTGGACTAAGGATGGGTCTGATGGGTTTGGCATATCCGAACCCTGAAGACTTCAGGCTTCTCCCTCTGAAGTGTACGCTGCGAATGATGCAGTACATAGGGAGATAGCTCAGGGATAGATCTCGGGCCGATACAAAAGATCCCACTGGGTCGAAGTGTCGCCGGTCCACACTGACTGGCCCCCGAAATAAGATAAGATAAGATGACCAGACCAAGTTAAGGACTACTGACACGAATATTAGGCGGTCTAGTTGTGAGCTTTATCTGTTTCTAGTAATATGTACGTCAGAAACACCTTAACTATGCAGTTTTCGAATAGGTAGGAACGGTATAAAAAGTTATGATGATTATAAAACATTAATTATAATAAATTTACTAACTTTTGTTTTCTTAATAAATGGTGCTAACAGTACGAGTTGTTATTTTGAATGTTTTTTTAAATTAATGCTAAGTTTAATGGATCAGTAACAAACATGCGTAATTACAAACTCAATAATATTGTTTGAAGTAACCACGGTTCTCACATTTTGTTAATATTGTGTCTATTTAGTGTTCGGCATATATCACAGATGTGTTTACTTGTAGATGCACCTTGAGGCATATTGAACTCTAACTGCTGTTATGGTTGGTGAGATGGCACCAAGGGGTATAAGCGAAGTTAAAGAGAAAGTCAAAATTCAAAGAGTTTATGACTTGGAGAATTGTTACTTAGATACTAAAGCATTACAAACAGAAATTTTTTACAATTTGGTCTAGTTATTGGCCGCTACGACCTAGAAATGGCTCAAATCAGATCAAAATATGAAAATTTATTTATAATACTGTACCACTCTACGTTCTTAGAGTACGCAGAGACCTGCACATAAGCTGACGATTCTTATTTTTAACACGCTTTTATTAGTTTGGTATGTATGTATCTACGTATCTATGAATCTATGTAAGGGAATCTTTGAACGAGATTTTCACCCTTTTCAAACCGACGGATTGATTTGAAACTTTGCACACTTATCAAGGACCGATGACAATATAATAACTCAGAAAAATATAAAAAGAATAAATAAAAAAACGCGTGTGGTGTTTTCAAAGATATTTTGATAACCCCCCCCCACACATAAATTATTAAATTATTTTCTTCTTTTAAAGGCGTGTTATTTTAGTTTTTAATCTATTATTTATTATTTATATGTGGAATACAACTATCTAACCATCAACCCAATTTATTCTCTCTCTATTAATAAAACTGATAAGTTTTGAAAGTTTTCTATAGTTATATTATAAATTAGTATATCATTATGATTTCTTAATTTTTTTTTATCCTTATCGTATTATTTTTGTTAAAATACGTGTTTTTTTTTAACAATACTTTAAATGAATCATGAGAAAACATACAAAAAAAATATGTATCCAAATTGTATAAATTTACATTTTAATATCAATTGCATAACATTTTCATTTCGAGCGATGCTTTGTAATTTGATGCAGTACTGTGCACCTTGTTCTCGGTGCTAGTAAGTTTTAATGTTACTTTATATGTAAATGTATTTTCAGTATACTTTAATATACAAGAAGTATTAAATAGATTTTAATAAAGAGAAATAACAATTAATGAATAATATATTTCGCTTTACATAAACGTATACATTATTACCCATAAAAGGTTGGTACTATCGGGACTTTAGGTATATTACCTGCTAATACATCATTTTTCATTTTATTTATTTGTGCCTGTTTCGCCGCTTCAATTTCATCACGCGTGGGTGGCCTAGGTGGCGCATGTTTTCCAGCATAACTAGCGATTAAGTCTGCTTGACCACCAGATATGGGTGGCAAAGAAGCTAATACATCGGCATTTAAGTTCGGCATGTTTACTAACTTTTGATATTCATCACTTATTTGATACATTCTAATCGCTGCATAATCAATATCAGTGTCGCACTGTAATAACTTTTCGTATATAATAAGGTACCATATAAAATGAGTACGCTGTGCAAAAAATCGTGCTTGGGCATATAGACTTTCCATTTTGTTTATATAATGTGCCATAGATGTGTATAAAAGTCCGATTTTGTAACTCGGTTGATCATTGAAATGTTTCCTGATCGCTCTGGTATCATCAATTCTATATTTTGTCGCATAAATGCTCTGCAGCATTAGTTTATATACCTTGTCTAGGATAATGTCAAAAAGGCTTGCGTTTCTATCATACAGATCCGGTCGCTTGTGCGTTTTGTAACCCGCAGTTTCATAAGCCCTTGCTTCCATTCGGCGATAACTTCTCTTATATTTTGTCTTAGCTAAGTTGATTAGTTTTCTTAAATTATCAATGTCCAGGACGTTTACGTCAAGATTGTAGTCTGCATAGTGCAGTCCATCGGTGTCATTGGATTTGGTGCCTTTAAGAAAGCTTAGAACCGAGCCGTCATACTTAAGATGATTCAACAATATTTCTTGCACTGCCTTTGCACCGTGTATTGGCACATGAGGACCGGTCTTTAGGGACATGGCTACTGGTATACCTGGAATATTGTAATGATTATCTTATCATTTACTGATTTGCATAACTTTCAGTAGACTTAAGGCGTAATCCTAACTGAAAAGGCCAGTGCCACTAAGGTGCACTACCTGGGTGCTTTGCTATCCTTTTCTCATTTCGAACAAAACATACGTGAGTAACGTGAGTGAGATGAAAGAGCATGCTATGGCGTAGGCGCAGTGTGGAGCATCTACGTACCTACTATATACTCCACGCCAGACCCAGACGCCATTTCAGTGTGGCTTGCGCCGAGTTGCGTCTAATATATCACTTATATTAGTGCGATTCTACGAGCAAAGTAATACAGAGTTTTGCATCCGTTATGCGGTGATATGCGGCGGGTATAATTGTCAACCTCTTCGAGGAGGTACTATGATTTTTGCTTCTTGTGTTGGCTGTACAGCGCACCCTTTTTTTAAGGATTCGCCGCGAATGAGTAACTATTGACATATTCTACATCATATCATCATATTCTTCATCATATTCTTCATCATATTCTTCATCATATTCTACGTCATATTCTTTCTAGTCAAACCGTGATCACGAGCGATGCAAATCGAAACATCGTGTGATAAATAGGTATTTTATACCTTTAAATATTTACCAACACGATAAGGAGTCGTTGTCTGATATTGTATTAACACTGAGGTATGCATGTTTCCACGCGGCGTTTATCTCTGCTATTAAAAATGACGATATTAACAATTTGAAACCGCTTTCTCATTACCTAGGTATGCATTATTTATCTTAAAATTATTAGATATACTTTGTACTTACATATTACTGACAATAGTGTAATAGACGACATTTTGATACACGAGTATCAGAGTACGAATGTTATGTCTAGAAAAGCATTGCTATATAGTGAATAATCACTTATTTATACGGCTGTTTAGTATGTTAAATTTCAATTAAATTATTGTTAATAGATTAAACGCAGCGATAAAAAATAATGGATTTGAATGGTATATTTTGTTTTTTATGTAATCCTGTACAATATACCTACGCTAGTCACCAACCAAACGGTCTCAAAACATACAGCTAGGCCATATTCGGTACGGTATATAACCAGAGGATAGGTAACGATAGCCTAGTGCGAGATCGTTGGAATGCCACGCAGAGGTCTCAAGTTCGATTCCAAGGCCCGCAACTCTGACTTTTCGAAGTTATGTGCGTATTGAATAATTCATTATCGCTTGCTTTAACGGTGAAGAAACGCACATGAGGCAACCTGCATGTCTGAGAGTTCTCTACAATATTCTCGAAGATATGTCAAATCTGCGAACCTGCACTGGGCTAGCGTGGTGGACTATGACCTAACCGTTCTCAAACTGAGAATAGGCCCATGCCCAGCAGTGGGGACAGTCAAATCCGGTCTGATATTATTAGGTAACGGATAAATGCATCGCAACGCGTACCTTGAAATTACCTACGATTAAACATTTTCGATCGTAGATCGATTTTAGTGCCCCACCGACTTTCCTTACATTCGAATACTAGTTTACTTCATCGTTGTCGCTTTATTACAACTGCGATCTAGTCAATATGCAAGAAAAAGGCCCTACGAATAATGCCTGTGTCGTGGTGGCCTCTCATTTTTAATAACCTATTCATATGGTCGTTATACTCTGCGGCATAGTCATGAAACGAAATTTAGCTCACGTGAATGCAGATTAATAAATGTTACAAGCTTTTACTGATGGTTGATTATGTAACTGCTGTAATCAAAATGTAATATATATTCACATTCCATCTACATATACTGCCATCGTAAGAAATCAGAAATGAAAAATAGTCGGTTACACGAATCATTTTACCTATTACTAGCCTTCTCTTATTTAATAAACAAAAAATAACCAAAGATAATTATTGTACTATACGCATAGGCAATGATCGAACGTATCACAGAATAAATATAGTTTGAAATCTGTAACTTAATGCTGTTTATACTGATCATGATTAAAAGTTTAGACATTTTATGATTACTATTACGTTACTCTAAAATGCTACTTACTTTAAAACGCCAAATTTTTATGATTATTATGATCATATTTTAACCATTGATATCAATTATATGTAGGAGAATAGGACGGCAACTCGGTTTTGACATACATAGGCGTGGTATTATACTTCGTACGTGTACTAATGACAGGCAAATACAAGAGAAATTAAACAAAAACGGTCGACTGTGATTATCTTTGATTCTGATCTGATCTTGACGCTCCGACACGGCCATCTTGACACTTCACACGTCCTCGTGTGAATTACCTGGAAGCAATAAAAACGTTTGCAGTATATGCAATTCCGCTCGGCCACCCTGGCCTATAGGAAATTAAGCAGTCACAAATCATTGCGACTCAAAACTGTTCTGATTAAGTTAAACACCTCTCAGTATAACAGTAATTCATTAATTCGCAATGTAACAACTCTCTCAATGTTAATTACGTCTTTTTATAACCTGCTCTCTTTTAGTCAATATTTACTATCACCACTATAATTACCGCCGGTGTCCAAATAAGCCATGGACAAACTCTCAGCATTCTGATAATCACATGCGCAACAGGATCAGCGTCCGAACAACGACATAGACAACTGACCCGGCGTCCGAACAATGACCTGGACAACCTGTCGGCATTTGACAATCACACGCATAATAGGTACAGCGTCCGAACAGTGACATGGACAACTGACCCGGCGTCCGAGCAATAACCCAGACAACCTGTCGGCATTTGATAATCACATATATAGTAGGTACAGCGTCCAAACAATGACATGGACAACTGACCAGGCGTCCGAACAATGACCTGGACAACTGACCAACAACCTCCACCACATGGATAACCGGAAAGGCATCCGAATATGGCATGAACAACCATCTGGCATCTAATAGTAATTCACCGCTTTTTAGTCTGATAGCTAATTGGTTGATGGTATAAAGTCATCGTCAGAGTCGTACCATTATCATGTCTATCGGTCCAGGTATATGAGCAGACTATTATAAGCGTACTTATATTCCATTTGACTTCAAACCCTGCTGAATATAACGGTCGCTCAAAGGGAGCCCTTGTACTAAGGTCTAATTTTGTTTAGTTATGATCTTCGTTTTAAAATAAAACAAAGTCACCGTTAGAAAGCCGAACTCATTGGGCCTTGATGCCATCAAATTGCACATTGATCTGTAACTTCCCCGTGTCTACCGATAGAAAGCCGAAGTAATGTGTTCTTGACAGCAGTCAAATCGCGCCTTGAACTGCAACGTCCTCTTGTGTATGTGTAAACAGGAAAACATCTTGGAGTAAACTGTTAACCTCGGTCTACCTGACCAAAACGTCCTGTAACGAGAACTTCTTTATTTATTTTCAACAGTTAAGTATCTAATCCTCTCAGTGAAGATCGTTCACAAAATCAAATAAACCAACGATTGAAAGTTAACATGACTTGGTTTTTTCAACAGCTAGTGACCAGCAGTCACCCATACTGCTATCGCCTCCCGCGATACAACCAAAAACAATAGTCTCCTTCGAGACCCAGGTCCCCGCTGCACCACCAGCTGCCCATCGCCCCCTGAACAACTCACATCTGAGTTTCAGTTACGAATACAGACAAGTGCGTACAGTGCGACTAAATAGCCATGGTATGTGTCTACGTACTCCCAATGGTACCTTCACCAATGTTCTCAACATTGGATTCCCAATCACACTAGTTTAATTCGGAAGGAACTTCACTTCAAACCATATTTCTTATACGATCGTGAGCATACTTGTAAGTTCAGTTACCACTGTTACTTTTGAAGTCCCAGTAAGGGACTTCAAAAGATAACGGTCTCCATCAAGCAATTTCATAATGTTAATTGGCAGTTCATACTCAGAATTCAACTGAGTTTTTTTAATCAGGTCTGGATCACAATTAGTGAGTTCTATTAGTTTAGCCACATTACAGTAAAACCATGTTCCTCGCCACTTGTTTTCTCGTCCTCCAAACACCTACCCCTACCTTAGCATCGCCAATCAGCAAAAGTTTCAAAGGTCACGCTACACATCTCACAAAAAATTCAAAATGACTATCACCCTTCACGCGGCACACTTGCAGCCTATGCTAGCTCTAAACTTCGCCTGCTTTAGCTTTAAACGCATCCTGGTAATATTTATTACGCCGTTTCTACATAAGATAGTAATACCTTTAAACTAACCTGTGCGTTACCATTTTAACCAGTAGCAATCAAATGAAAGTTAGTACAGTTGGGATCACAAAATTCTAAAATGTTTGCTGGCAAAACAGACCCTACATCAGCGACTATACGCAACTGAGTACCAAAAAGAAACGATCGCCTTAAGGGCCTTACTAGTCTTGTATGCCTGTAGGCCTTAAGGGCCTTAATATAATGGTTCAAAGCGATCAATAGCAATATTGCAATACTGTTTAAAATTTAACGATAAAAATACATTACACATATCAACGTTCATTGGTTTTGTAATAAGCGAAATGCAATCTAAGCCTACTATTAAATTTAAAATTTCGCGGCCTTTCATTTCCTCGTAATATTTTAGACAATCGTCCGGTCTAGTTTGATACAAAATAGGAATGTTATAATCCGTTAATAACTAGGACACATAAAATTTGTTCTGTGCAATTTATCGTAGCACTACCTACCACTATTATAAAAACAATTAAATTATTACACGATAATTAACACTGAAAACAGAAATGCTAAACTTAAGTGCATTAATTAGGCTAGGTTTGTCGATACCTAACGTATCTTAACCAATATTACAAACGCGAATGTGAGCTTGTTTCACGCCTTAAGTACTCAACCGATCATCACGAAATTTCGAATACACGTTGTCAGGAGAACACAAAAGGAGAAAGGGCGCCTTTCATCCAGGACTGCAACTAACATAAACTATTTTTTTTTTCTTTTGTTACCCAGGGAAAATGCTTCATGCACTGCCCGCCGGCTAGGGGACGGCACCGGCGGGGGAGTGTGGGACTCCCAGCAAGACGCGCTGGTATACCCACTAAAAAACCTGGGGTGTTCCCTCTCTCATCCAATAGGGGGGGCCAGTTGGGAGCTCTTGGAGGATTCATCCATAGCAGGCCCCCCCATGTGGGTGTGGGCCGGGTCAAACGGACCCGGCCACCTCTCGTCCCCAGGGGAGAGCCTCACCGCTCTCCCCTTTCGACGTAAGAAGGCGCGCGGGAACACCGCGCGCGCCCTTTCGGGGTTCCTAATTTACGGGTGGCAGGGTCCCCTGAGGCCTTGCCACCCGGAACCCTTAAGTGGAGGGCAGGAGAGCGACAAAAGCGCGTCTCCTGCGCCCTCTCCTCCGGCGGCGAACTTCTGGGGCGTAAGGATTTTCCTCACCACGCCCCCGTTCCGCCGCCTCCTTGCAACTAACATAACCTAACTCAACTTAACCCACATTTATGCGAGCGAAGACGCGGGCAAAATCTAGTGAAACAACTTATTAAAAGCGTCACTAATAACGATTATGTAAACTTTGCTGTAATTTTTGCCAGTGTCAGTCAGTCAGCTAAAGAAACTAAGTACCAAACAGACCCGCAATCAAATTCGAAATTAAAGGCAAAGGAAAACCATTTCTATTAAATAGGTACGCGATAGTCCACGCTTATACGATCACTGCCGTTGCGCTTTTTGACTAATAGAACGGGACTCGCAAAAGTCTGAAAACTAGGACAAATACTTTAGCTTGTAACAATTATTATTTGTTTTTTTTAGTACGTATAACCTGCCTGTCATCTAAACTTAATCGATATGGACGATGTTGAACGATAAGATCTGAATTGATTAGCCGAATCATCACACGCATTTTTCGTTAAACATTTACAATAAAATTTAAATAGTTAAGCAAAATCAACATTAGCCTTTTGCATGTTGTCCGCGTAGACCTCGAAATCAACATTATGAAAACTAATTACTGAAGGTACTTCACAAAGTGTAATTGTAATTGTGAATCCTTATTTTAAAATATCGCAGCCTATTATTAGTGCATAGTCGGGTAGAATATGAAACAATTACAAGATTATTCTCATTAAAAAAAACCTCAATCAGAGTTGGTAGGTACAGCAAATAGCTGAATTACCAATACCAGTTATGTGAACAGAATTATTATAACATGTGCGTGAAAATATGTTAGCTGCACTGAATTCCACGAGAGAACATTCGGCCCCAGAATCGAAATGAAACTAACACGACCCACCTGATTGTGGTGACTACCCGTACACAGTAACCATCTCGCAGCTGTCCACGCGGCGTACGCTTGTTGAGCTATCGCCATGACCAGTGACAATGGAGTACAGATCCCAATTCTGATATCGCAGAATTATAGGACGGCAACTCTCGGTTTTGACATGATGAAGCAACAAAATATAGGCGTGGTATTATACTTCGTACGTATACTAATGATAGGCAAATACAAGTAAAATAAAACAATAAAGGTTGACTGTGATTGACGCTGATTTGATCCATAACGCAGCGAGTTCGTCACCCGAATACATCCGCGCACGAGTCGCCGGTGCTTATATAAAGTCAATATGACACTGACAGTTATAACTGTCATTCCAACTGACACATTGGCTCTATGGCGACCTCACTCAAGCTTACGTTTGACGTTCCGGAACATATCAATAGATGGCGCTTTATTAAACTCCAATTACAGAAATAAATTGCAATCTATTAATTATTTTCTCGACGCTCCGACATATATATAAACTATAAACATATCGTCCTTATAAAATGGCGAGCAAGATTCACTATCGCTGCATAAATTGCGTTTTATTGATGAGTACTTTGGCAAGTTGTAAGAAGTTACTGTCGTAGCCGTGATAGAATATATTTGTTCGTCTAGCTCGGTGTCTTGCTCTAAATCTAGGCGAAATAATTGAAAATTAGACTTAATTTACATAATATTTTACGTTTAATAATAATTAATACACTATGTTTGAGATTGTTTAATTGAAATTTATTTAGTGTAATTAATATATTATGTAGTATGTGTTTTTACAAAAAATAAAACATTAATACCAAACTTAAAACTTAAAAGTTTTGGCAAAAACCAGCCTTTTCGTACTTAAATGTATCTACGTTTCCGTACGAAAAGCTCGTGTCTAGAGCTTTTCGATATTCATACTTTGTTTTGCTTTATCTCAAAATAAGGAAAAAATTAGACATAATAAAAAATATCCTTGTTGGAACTCAAGTCTCGGGCCTCAAGTATTGGACAAGAGATTGTACCATCCATCATTTAGTACAAAATAATAAACATATAAATAACAAATATATTTTTAATTCTGCAATATTATTTATGTTATGTTTATTTAGTACGCAAGATCAAAGTAAACTCCTGCCATTCACGTGTATTGATTACTCTTATTATAGGGCCCGCTTGGCATTCGGTTAGAAGAATATACTATTTATGTTCACATATTATGCCAATAATATGGTTAAACAATGCCTATTCCTGTGTAAGCATTTGCTTCTTTATAAGCTGCAAGGTATCATAATTTACTTACACTAAGAGACACTAACAAGTGGAGAAAGCTTTTATATAAAATATATAAAAGCATTCTCCACTTGTTAGTGTCTCTTAAGTAAGCAATAAATTAATGCCACCGGTCCACATTATATTAGAAGACACCGTAGACTAGAGAAGCTATAAATAAAAGTAATAAATATTTTATTTTATCTATACTAATATTATAGAGAAAATATTTAATTTCTTGTTTGTTTGTTTGTGACGATTTAACTAAAAACTAAGCAACCGATTTAAGCAAATTCTTTCGCTATCGGAATGCTATATTATCACCGAGTAAAATAGGTAATTCTTAATTAAAAAAGTACTAAACACACTTTATACGGATTTTATCGCGTTGTTTATTTTATATAACACTATTATTACATAATTTTGAAACTTTAAACTACTTTTGGTAAACACTTTTACTAGTTACTGTTTACATCAATTTAAGTTATTTAAATTACACAATTATTTAGATTTAATTTTACATTTTCTCCGACGTTTCGGTTGCTTTTCAGTAGCCATGGTCACGGGGAGACTAATCTTAGTCTCCAACTAAACTGAAACATTGAGACAACTACCATCTGGTAGTTGTCTCAATGTTTCAGTGTAGTTATTTTAAAGTACCCGTACATAATTTAATCATTGGTGTTATTCGCATTATATAGCTATTTACGCAGAATGAGCTCAGAGTATCATGAAGTCTAGCTGTGGTTTGCTTCTTCTTGAGTTTGAATATTTGAATTACTGGATCCCAAGCTGATGGTACATTCCAAGCATCTTCTGTATTGAAATTAGGTTGGTTTTTTATTTCAATAGCCTCGCGAAGCATACTTGGTAGGAATCGGTGTTCTTTAGCGAGAATCTGTGGTTTGTCAAATCTCAGGTAGTGGTTGGTCCCCTGTTGCACATGTTCACACACAGCAGACTTCAACGAGCGTTGGTGTTTTACATCAGTTGTGTGTTTTTTTATGCGGGTGCCTATGCTTCTCTTGGTTTGACCAATGTATGAGATGCCGCAGTCACAATCTATTTTATAGACCACTGCATCTAGTAAAGGAAGTTGGCATTTGACGGATGGTAAAAATTTCAAAGTATAACATTCGCGTAAACATACGTAACACATAATATTATAAAAAAGTACGAAGCTAAATTATTATAAAGGCGAATTATAGGCAGTTGATTCTTTTATCGTTAGTGGCGCGATCGATCGTGTTAACTTCTTTATTGATCGGATGAAATCAAATTATTCAAGTAGTTAGTTGGTAGAAAATATTCTGATCTTTACCTTTTTATTGATTAGACGATTTGTCTACCTTGTTGTAGGCCTTGAGCTTATAAAAATGTTGACTTTACTAGAAACCTATGCTGTCAGCATTTAAGCGAGACATTTTTACGATATCCGCTTACCACAAGAGTAGATACTATAAATAGTTATTTGTATAAGGTCATATATAGGTATATGGATGGTTATAGTAGTTCAGCATAATTACTTAATAATGTTTGCAAATGTTCATAGATCTCCAAACATAAGATATTAGTTCAAAACAGCCTTTTGTTTAACTGGATCAGATGACAAATCATAACGTGGTATGTTGTTGGGTGTACATATATGACGAATATATTGACATTTATTAGAACTCTGTATCTAACGAGCGAGTTCTCGGAACTGCAATATAAGATCCTGATGCCTCCACACCTTACACGTGGACAGAAATTAAAACTTCTAAAATACATTATATCGGAATCATATTCAGAATGATCTGAATAAACCTTACACAATATCTATTAAGAGCTTTTATTGTAGGTAGGTACGAGCCTAATCATCCTTTTGCGCATATATAAACAGGGACAAAAGAAACGCTACTTACACTTTTTAAGATTACCTATTATTTAGATTGCAGTTTACTTATTTTACCCTCACCTATAGCTATGCTAAACGCTTATATTACTGTATACACTGCTAACGTGTTCCTTCCCCCACATAACACACACATGCGTGTTATAAATATATAAGATCAGCCCTGTATTAAACTGTCCCACTGCTGGGCACGGGTCTCTTCTCTGTGTGAGAAGGGTTAGGCCACAGTCCACCACGCTGGCTCAGTGCGGTTTGGCAGACTCCACATATCTTCGAGAACGTTATGGAGAACTCTCAGACATGCAGGTTTTTCACGATGTTTTCCTTCACCGTCAAAGCGAGCGATAATAAACTATTTAATACGCACATAACTTCATAATGTCAGAGATGCGCGGCTTGGAATCGAACTAGATACCTCTGCCTGGCAGTCCAACGGTCTCCCACTAGGCTATCGCTGCTGTTATACAAATACTTATTATTAAATATTACCTTTCTTCAACAGGCGCGTCGGCTTCCGGCTCGGAAGGCTCCAGATTTGAGCCGAGTGCAATAGGAAAGAAGCTAACCGCCGGCATGGCAGGCATAATATCGAAGCTCAAGAGTGGGGTGACCAACAATACCCCCCCTCCCCTTGAGAGTAACCCCATCATGCAGTACTTTGAGGTGGGCAAGGAGAGCAGCACCGCGGGCCCCGGTCTCATCTGGCGGGTCCATGACGCATATAGGAAGAGCGATGGCAAGGTCAGTCCATATACCATTTCTTAACGAAATGTGCAGATTCATTAACATGACTTATTATAAATATGGACGTGTGATTAAAAATCAAAAGTATCTTTACAATTTTCACAAAAAGGCATACGTTTTGCTATTTAATGGTGTGAAATTATTATGCCATTTCTGATAACTAATAATATGAATGCGAATGTGAGTTTGTTTGTTTGTTACGCTTTCACGCCTTAAATATGACCGATCATCATACAATTTCGCATACACGTCGATAGAAGTACAGAAGAGGACATAGTGTACCTTTTATCAAAAAAAAAGAACTGATCCCGAGAGATATAAATTTATTGACAAAATCTACATTAATGCAAGCGAAGCTGAGGGCAAGATCTAGTCTTTTCGAAAATAAAAATTATTAATTGGTTCACACCAATTAACAATTTTATTTCTCTGTAAACTAAAATAACACTTGACCGATAGAGTTCAAATATATGGTAGGGTTATATTGTGTTGGTGTCAAGCGTTAAAAAGTAATTTGAGCAATATTCAAAAGGTAAGAACCTCAACGAAGTCGGTGGCACAATCAGAGAGCGCGCAATACAGGCACCGTGCTTCTTTACGAAAGTAATAAGCATTTGTGGCGGGTGAGAAATGGCTTCGAACGCAAATAACAGCGATAATACGATAATATAAGACTCATATTTCTATCGCCCGCTTAGTTGTCACTGATACGACTTATAAAATAAGAAGCAGGATATTTCTAAAAAGAAGATTGCGTGTTCCGTGCTATGTAAGAAAGAAGTACCTACTACATAATCTGAAATAGAAATTGCATTAACATCGTGTGATATATTTAGAGCATGGAAACCCAATATTTTGTTTAATAATATCTATATTGTTCTTGTTTTCATAAAAATCTGAAGTACTTGATTTTCTATTTAATTTAATTACTACGATCAAACATCCTAACTTAATATTATAAATGCGAATGTGAATTGGTTTATTTTTTGTTACGCTTTCACGATTTCACTACGCAACCGATCGTCATGAATCTTCGCTTACACATAGGTATAAATAATTACTGTTCATGGGATAGAAATTTATTGACATAACTTAAAACATAGCTTATTAACGCGAGTGGAGCCACGAATAATATCTAGTTAATCTATACATTTTCTAAATTTTTAACGAATATGTACGTAGACATAGTAGTTGTACACAGTTAAATATTATACAGCCTAACCAAGCTCTTCTTTGCAACAAACAACACAATATTATAACCTATGAGATTATCGATATGTTCGAAAAAATAAATACGCTGTCTTTCATACAAACTACTTCATCAATATTATTAATAGCAAATCCGAAATCGATGAGATATTTTACATTTACTTATAGTTGCTTACTTTTATGCTTAGTATGGTTTCTCTTGATTTATCGAAAACAAATATATATTTAGGTATGTTTGTATTTACGTTGCATTAAAGCAAATAATTCGAGAGAGTTTTTGAAATAATCGTATATATATTTTTGCTTGTATAGGAATCACGAAACTGGATGTAAGAAAAAGCTATAATTTAATACGACCTACGTGATTATAATTATGCATCTGAATATCATGTTTCTTATTATTTACTTCACCTATTCGCTACACATTGTGTGTATTGCTCTAAAATCATCGAGTTATTAAATACTACTTATTTATTCTGCTGACAATTATTTAATACACAATTTAAAGAGCATGCTCTCTTCTCTTGACGTCTCGTAGTAAGTAGTACAATATATTAATTCAATTTCTACAATATTCTACACACATAAGAATACTTTTAGAACATGTTTGAAGCAATCAAAACAAGTTATCTATACTATAATAAAATTCAAAGAGCACTTTGTCTTTACATTGAATATTTCCGCGAAATTTCAATTGGAATGTATCATAGTATCGATATAGAACACAAAATATATTTTATGGAATTTTTGTCTGTCTGTCTGTTTATTTGTTATCATCATCATCATCTCAGCCGAAAGACGTCCACTGCTGGACATATTTGTTATACTATCATGCAAAAACCCGTGAACGGATTTTGATCGGGTTTTCGCCAATATGTTAACTGAAGGCCCGACTATAATCTTAGATAACTAACTAGAGGAGCCGAGCAGTGCTATTTATCAAACTTGATATAGGTACATTCATACCAATATAATTAATACTTAATTTGATAAGCATAAGCATAGTGTGTGTCTTGGGTTATCATTCAGTTTTTGTTTAATTAAAATCCGTTAATTCTATCGTAAGTTATTCTAATTTAAAATTTACATAAATTACTTACACTTACGGACACTAGATGGCGCTGTGTGAAACATTTTTAGTTTAGATTGTCTACATTTCTTTTACTTACATATATAGCTGTCCCATAATATATCTAAGCATACACACTCTGCCATACCTACTATAATACAATTCAAATAGTACTTTGTCTATAAATTGATTATATATTTCCGCGAAATTTCAATTGGACTTTATCATAGCTTAGGTATCTTACGATATGAAGCAGCGATAGCTCAGTGGGGAGACCAACAGACTGCAATGCAGAGGGTCTCGGGTTCTAACCCACGTCGCGCACCTCTGACTTTCGGCAGTTATATGACTTTTCGAAATTATGTGCGTATTGATTGACAATTATCGCCTGCTCCGTGCCTCGGAGAGCACGTTAAGCCGTCGGTCCCGGCTGCCATGAACATCTATGGCAGTCGTTATTGGGAAAGTCAGTAATCTCTAATATCCTGACACTGGTCTAGCCTTAGGGTATCGTTAGCGAAAGTCAGTACCCTCTAATATCCTGACACTGGTCTAGCCTTAGGGTATCGTTAGCCTTCGGGTTGCGGAGGTCAGGTGGCAGCCGCTCCGTGTAAAAACTGATATCCAGTCAAATCCGGTTAGACCAGAAAAGCCGACCCCAAGTGACTTGGGAATAATAAAGGCTAAGAGAGAAGAAGGTATCTAACGATATGAAACACTTTTTTTTAAATTATTGTCTGTCTGTTTATTTGTTATTCTACAGATTAGATAATAGTTACCTAGGAAGTTATACCATCACGCAAAAACCCGTAAATGCGGTTTTCGCCAACATATTGTCTAAAAACTCGACCGTAATCTTATATACTTTACAATTATCACGCTATCATCTATGGCCGCCGAGCAGTGCCATTTATTAAAGCATCTTGAATTTAGGCATCACACTAAATTGACCGTAATGAGATATTAACAAAAGCATAGTGTATATCTTAGGATAACCTCAAGTCTTTATTACATGAAATCCATTATGTCTATCTAAACTTATCACAATTTATTATTTATTATTTAGATAATATTAAAAACTGTTTATAGGTATAAGTAATAAAAACAACGTAAAATAAAGCCAAACATTTTTGCCATAATTATATTCTTTGCGAAAAATCTTAACTTCGGCTTTTAAAAATGACGTCATTTGGTCACTGTCATCTAGGAGTAATAATTTGATCCAGTCCATATATGCTTTGAATTATATTCGCTACACTAGATGTCGTTCACTAAATGACGTCACTTCTTAAAAGTCGATGTGTAGATTTAGATTAGAGCGGTATAAATATTATGACAACAGTTACTCGGCGTCGATTAGGTGGATTGGATATCTTGGTTGTTTCGTTTTGATTTGAGATTTTTGGTTTCGTGTGTTGTCTTTGATTTCGTTGTTGTTGTTTGATGATGTTGATTGTGTGGTCGGCTGTTATTGTGGAGTAAAGAAGGAATTCGAGGTATTCACAGATCACTATCGAAAGCTCTTGCTCTGCGAAATTTCATGATTTTCATGGCGATAGACAAGTGTAACTGAACTGAACTTAGCTAATAGCTTTTATCATCATTTTACTAACTTTGTTGCATTATTGTTTAATAAATAATATCGTTATTATTAACCATCCAGTTTACTAGAAAGAATCGGTACCTATATTATCTAAGGCCATTCGGAATTAGAATAAGATAATACTGATACTAGGTATATTAATACTTAAAAATTAAAATGCCTTCTCGAAAAGAAACTATTGCATACTTCTAGAAGTGCTAAAAAAATGAGACTACATAGGTCTCAAGAAACCGATGATGAGCGTGAGGCTTGTCTAACTACTCAGCGGGAAAGAGGTTCAGCATCTCGCTCCACCGAAACTCTTACTCAACGCGAAAACCGACTGAGGGTTGCCAGGGAGCGACAGTCCTCATCCCGTGCCGCTGAAAGACTTAGTCAGCCCGAGGCACGACTAACAGGTGATCGGGATCGCCATACAGCATCTCGGGCTTCGGAGACATTTACGCTACAAAAAATGCGGCTCACGGCTGACCGAGAGCGGCATGCGCAGTTTCGCGCTTTAGAGACATTTACGCACCATGACATGCGGCTCACGTCTGACCGAAAGCGGCATGCGCAGTCTCGCGCTTCGGAGACATTTACTCAATGTCAAACGCCACTGACGCCATACTGAGTCCCGTCCTTCAGAGACGCTGTCTCAGTATGAAGCTCGGCTCATGATGGACAGAGAGCGCCACGAAGAGACCTGGGCTTCAGAAACAATTACACAGCGTGAAATTCGAATGATGACTGACAGTGTGCTGCCAACAGTTGTAGCAGTCATTAAATAATGAGATGAAAGGAAGAGCTAAGAATTAAAGCCGCAGGCACAGCTAATGTATTTTCTAATACTTCTTACTAACATAAAAAAATGAGTTTCTTCAAGCGATGATCGTGTGACTTTGCATGTACGTAGTCAGGGGTAAAGAAAAGGACATTATATACCGATTTCCATGCGGACGAAGCCGCGGGCATAGTTAGTATTAAAAATAAACTTAGAAGCCATAATAATCTTTCAACTGTTACTGTAAATACCAAAGTAATTACAATAATAAAGGTACAAATAAATCAGATTAAATAAATTAAAAATACGTTTGTTCATTTAGTTTGTAATGTAACACTTGTGAACGTGGATGCTAATTAAGCTGTTTATCCGTGAATGTACAATTGGCCAAAACTCCGCTGTTGCACCTCTAGGTCGAAAATCGC
Organism: Catocala fraxini; assembly: GCA_930367265.1. Lineage (NCBI taxonomy): Eukaryota > Metazoa > Arthropoda > Insecta > Lepidoptera > Erebidae > Catocala > Catocala fraxini. The sequence goes on from OV884024.1 coordinate 17,445,888, forward strand.
TTGTACACGACACTGCGCGCTGGCGCACAGGGCAAGGCCCTTAAAACTCGTTTCATACCAACTTTAGCTATATATATTTAGCAAAAGTGGATATCGTTGTGGCGTCAGTTCATTTATTGAATATTGTTTTACTTTTCGGTGCCTCGTGTTAGCAACATGTTAAGTATGAAATAGTTTATGAAATAAGTAGTCTCTGTGCATTAAATGATAACTGTTAAATTTCTATTACAAGTTAATTCAGTATATGACTCATGTGTATGGATTTATAATTTATTTAAATAACGCTTTTTGGTATACTGTTTGATAGATATTTTTTATTTTTTAATATTAAGGCATTTTGGCAGTATACAAAATGAAATTAAAAACGATTACTTTTATTTTTGGGCCATAATCAAAATCACAAAAGAGATTTTCTGAATAAATTAATATTTTTTAAGTTAACGTAAATGTTGTTGCTGGTCAGTAGCTAAGCTAAGCTAAGTAAAGCTAAAGACAGGCTCCTATTCTTTGTTAAAGTATTCAAAATAAATATATATCATTTAGCCGACTATTTTAGAATTAGTATCGGTAACCAGCTGTCTCATTAACAGACAGGACACGTATTGTGTTCTCAGCTACTTAGATTTACATTGACTCCCTACTGTGCAAAAAAGAACGAGCGCTCGCCAGGGGTCGCGTTAAAGAAAAAAGTTGTATCTTTTTTGTGGGCTAAAACAAAAGTCGTTCGTAAAAATTCTAAGCACTGAGACGCGTGGACATTAGACGAAATACAAATTTCAACTAAAATAATAAATTTAATAGTATCTTCTTTCTCACTTTTAAGGGAAGTTTTTATTGTTAAGGTGAAATACGGGCGGAGTTACATTTCTTAAGCTTGTTGAAACGATTCGGTTTGCAAATTGCCACAGCGCGGATTTGGCCGATTGTACATCAACAATAATGTACCTTTTGTCATGTTAAGCAGCCCATTAAAAGAACCAACATGAAACTCATGACTACTCTTTTTAATCGACATTTATTCAATACTGCTTATTTTACATATTATCTATAATTATTTCTTCTAGCTGATAATGTAAGCGTCGTAGCTTTTCTGTAGCAAACAAGTAGCAAAAGAACGTGCTTTGGAATGGGAGTTTAAAAACAAATTAAAGAATTTAAGATCTAGTCTTACGTTGAAACATAGTAGGAGCAATAGTGCCATATGTCATATCAATATATAAATACACAAAGCGGACACGGTGGAGTGTGGGATTTGGCATAGTTATTATATAATTCTAAATTTAATAAATTTTCTGCTGTCGAATTTAGAGCTTTGGGAAAACTCTAGTTATATTAAACATGTTATAACTAATAGAAAACGTCCTAAGAAGTCTAGTCTAGAATCGTTCCTGATACAAAACGCCATTTCTCCTATAATATGAAATTGATGTAATATCTGAAATACAATTTAATGTCAGAAAATGCGATATCATAATATTGGATCCCTCAAGGTTGTCATACATACCCTATATACAACGCAACGAGGTAGCGGTCGTACGCGAATATAAAATCTCATTAATAATTTTCTAATTCTTAATTAACATAATAATTATATAAATAAGTGCACCACTATTATAAAGTTTAAAAATTAGAATAGACTTGGAATAGTTTGGCACTATCCATCTTTTTTAAATATTTACATATTTATTATAAGAAAATAATATTTCATATTTAAAGGAACTAAATAATATTTCATATTTAAAAATTTGCGTCAATAATAATAATAATATAATAATATTCTACCACATACACACAACACCATCTAGCCCAAACTAAGCAGAGCTTGTATTATGGGTACTAGACAATGGATAAATATACATTTATATACTTTTTTTTGTAAATATGTACATACATATTATACATCCAGACCAAGACAAACATTCATGTTCATGCACACAAATGTTTGACTTGTACGGGAATCGAACCCGCGACCTCAGACATGGATGGATACACTAACCACTACGCCATCGAGTCCGCCGAATAAGAATAGATTCATGATATCACTGGCTGTAGTTTATGTCTGTACTAGAATTACATATATTAAAGATCGTATTACGATCTAATCATATTACGATACAAAGACGATTGCCTTTTTGGCCTGCATTAATATTAACAATGTATCACAACATGTTTGTTTTCATCATTGTTCTACTACGGGCAGTAGACTTAAGCTCACTGATTCTCATTGACAATAACCTATCGTTTCATTTAGTAATAAATCTAACATGTTTTTATTTCACTAAGGTAGCTTATAATCATACCTGACTTATGCTAAGATGTTGTGTGTTGTGAGGTTGCTACACCAGGGATATAATTCGTACGGTTACCCATATTAAAAAAGAAGTTGATGAACTGCCAGCCTGAGGGTATAAAATCATTGATCTCTCTGCTGACAGTACAGCGAACAAAAACTTATTAAAATATATTATTTAGCGCATAACCACCTAAAATATTGTTTGGCTGCATTTTATCTAGTATGGAAATGCTGTAGCTGTCTGGATAAGGTATAGACATAGATATAATTGTGCCTCAACTTACTCTCCGATATACTACTATAAAAATTTACTGAAAGACAAGAAAATGTCACTAATTTATTTTATGCAACCTCTATTGGAAAGGCAGGTATTACATGGTGAAAGTGGCTGCATAGAAAACGAATACTGTGTTATGAGTAAATTCGGTTTAGCGTGGCCTGTTCTGTGGCCCATCTCTAATGATTCGCAATGGATTTAATATCATATTTATGTAGCAGCTTCGCTCGTTACACGAATCTAAACAGAATGAATCGTTCATAATAAAGGCACTGAGCTAGCTGAGCCAAATTCTCATACCTCAATTTACTCTGTTTCGGCAAAGCCGTATGCATAAGCCATGTCGAGCGCCCAACTACTGCCGTACATAAATCGTCTGAACTCGTTATGATGATTACTTCATTTATTATCTATCTCGTACCTTTCTGCTTTATTATTCAATTAATATTAGCATCGCCTAAGATGCTTATAGAAACAAATTTCTCGTGAGGCACAGCAAGCGAATAGCTTAGCTGGTCAACCTTCGACGCAGTGTGGGAATTCTAGTCTTGGCTAATGTTAGCCTTTGCCTCTTGTGCCTGGTTTGGATTAGTCTAAATAAGCAACGATAATTTGATTTTCACTCAATGAACTGCAAAATAATATCAACAGATTTTGAACAAATGTGATTAGCACTTATACCTAATATAAAATAAAAACATTTAATTAATAATTTACTCAGTCTTGTGGTCTAAGCTAACGACTGCGTGCGTCGATGAGGTACGATTGCCGGATCAAGCAAAGTTTACTGTGTTTCTTATGTTTGAAAACCCTTAGTAGCAGCACAATGTCTAAAATGTGCACTGTATATCGCCTTCTACTACGTGGATCTTAACACACCTGCTAAAATACGATTTAGTAACACACCTTTGTCGACCCCTTAGGGATGTACTACTACATCCACGTATGTAGTGTAAGGTAGAAACTACCGCTGAATATTTCATCTTTACAATCCAGAGGTACTATACCTCAGGATAAGCTTTATTCTCTCACTACATCCGACGCCGGCTTAGTGAACTCTTAAAATATTACTTGTGCCGAATATCTTTAGTTTGTTCTCATAGTATTCGGTAGGACTTCACCGCCTATTTATTTTATAAGATATAATATGATACAACAAATCAAAACATTACCAAATGCCAACTTTAACCATTTACGATTGCGGAGTAATACAAGGCAACAATATAATAAATGGAAAAAGGGAATGGAAAACGAGGCAACTACTTTCCTTCCTATGTTCATTAAGATACGAATCTGCATACTACTAGTTTCTTTCCACGGCTAGACCTGCGTGAATCTCACGGGAATGCATATTGAGATAAAAATAGCCTATCTATCCTCCAAGTATCATCTAAATCAGTTTATCTTTTACAAAAATAGTATTTATTATATTTATAGCACTGGAAAACACTTAAAACATGCGAATAAAATCTGTCCCTTATAAATGTTAAGTGTACACATCGTTTGTAATGCAAGTGCCAACAATATACCCGGTTTCTCGACACACCTGTTCAAGCACACGACTGTTTCACACAACCTTGAATCAAAGTTTCGTTGTGACAACATTAATATTTTGTGAATGTTTAAACTTTCTATTTGTACAGCAAGATAGCAAACCTTTTATATGGAAAACTTTTATTATTACATGCTTATATTTATGGTCAGATATTATAAAGAACGTGGCGAAGCGTGAAGAAGTTTTTAGGTCTCATAAGTATGTAGTAATTAGTAGTAGTTATTGATAATATGATTATATGACTTGTTGTTAATAAGAATTTGCTAACAGAAAACCCATTTTGAAAAAGTATTTTGGCCGATAAGAGAAAGAGAAGAATCGCACTTTACATGAGATTCTACTGAATCGGGATGTAAACACAATCGAACGAGAACACACGCATAAATATATACCCAATGACCAAAGATGTGGATCCTTTTTGAAATTATAAGCTCAAGCATAAAATATTGGTGCCTATTCCTCTTTCTGGTATCAAAGTCTAAATATTAGTTTTTGCTTACAGCGACAGAAATTGTACCTAAGGGATAATAGAGTTTTAAAGTTCATCAGCCATCAGAATATTTGGTGAGCGATCCTCATATGGAATGTCATCGATATTTAGATTCGTTTTTATGTGATCTTAGCTGTACTTTTCGTAACCGATCACGAAATGGAAACCGCTAATTATATACACATCGATTTTATGATCGCCGTTACTCCTACTTATGATAATAGTCCGTGTAGTATTGGGTGGAGACGAGTTAAGATTATATTATCTAAATGTTATCCCTTGCACGCAAAGAACGAAGTTTCTAGAATACTCATCCATCAATTTAAAACAATGTATCGTTAGTTCGTTGTCCATAAAGTCCATAGCAGCATTCAATTTTAGGCAATACCGCTTCATCAAAAGATGATTCACGTCTTTGCTAACTATGTGGAGTGGAAAAGTTTATAAAGTGTCCATTAGACATTTATCACTATTGCCAAAGTAGGTCGTTAAGATGGGTTAGTGGGTTCCAGGGTAATCGGATATGGTTGATTACCAGTATTTGCTCGCGCTAACAGCCGACTGACCTCTATTAATAAGCACATCAGTTATCTCAAGTTTAGAGCGTTCTCTGCCCGCTGGAACCGTCGAAGATAGTTGCTGTAGACATCAAGACGTTTGTTATTTATCAATAAACAAGTTTAAACTAGATTGTGTTTACTAACAACTTCTTTCCCTCTCAATATTTTCGATATTTTTAATCTGGCACTTGTTTATTGTTGAACAATCCGTGTCTTTAAGCACTTCATTAAATTGTTTTTTGAATGCCTTAACGGAAGCTAATAAGTTACAAAGCTTACATAATGCGTTGAGTTGAATAATTCGACGAATTAGACAATTGCTTGCGACGATACTTATTTCTTTATACTTGTAAAATGCATGTATACATACGCATGTTCTTTGGAACTATAAAACATAAAAATTTCTTGATTAAGTATGTGCTATGAAAACATTTATTCAATTTTGAGAGGACATTGGACAGTTGTTATTTAGATACCTGTGAATTTTCAGATAAATCAAAGAAAATAATAGTATATAATTTATTGCAACGTATACTTACTTACTATTCCATAAATTGATGTTTAATTCTTGTCATTCATAATAACTTACCTATAGTATTTACCAACACTTAATTTGTGTATTTAGCCCTTATAACAATAACTAAAGCATTTAAATATTTCAATTAGAGAACATTCAAACAGTTTACTGGAAATCGTATAATGATAAAAGAGATAGCATATTTCGATTGGCCACACACACACACACACACACACACACACACACACACACACACACACACACACACACACACACAAACACACACACACACACAAACACACACACACACACGCGCAGACACACACTCATATATAGTAAGCAGTAAATATATTTGTACATCAAATATTTAGGCATGACATTGAACGTTTTGATGTACGAAATAACCGTTTCAATGCTTCATTTTCTATCTGCATTTAATTACAATTATACAAATGTGCTTTATTTAGTAGTGGACATCAAACGGAATGAATGATGAGATAAGTCTTAATAATTACAAGCTTGAAGCCATTCGTGATTTACTAAGCCTTGTCTAATTTACTTAACAAACTATTACAAGTTACGCCGATTCTATGAACTAATAATTTTATATTAGGTATTAGGTATATAAATTGTCGAGGCCTCAGGAATAGTACTCTTTGTAGATGAAATACCTTTCACCCACTTACCTTATGGCCTTTTGTGTACCTCTGACACGAGTTATTAAGGCGTGAAAGCATAACAACAAACAAACTCACATTCGCCTTTATAATATTACTAGAATGTACCCGCGGGTTCGCTCGCGTAAATGTAGGCTAGGGTAGGTTAGATTAGTAATAGTACCTTTTCGGGATGAAAGGAACCCTGTGTCGTTTTTTGTTTTCCTGATAACGTGTATCCGAAATGTCATGATGATTAGCCGAGTAGTTAAGGCGTGAAAGCGTAACAAATAAACTCACATTCGCATTTATAATATAAGTTAGGATAGTTTGGATTGTTCATTTAAATTATTACAGTGTTCTATTTACAAAGTATATATTGTTGAAAGAATAGTTTAGCAGTTGAACCGTGCGGCAGTAAAGGGCATACTACGTATATAAAAGTATTTCACTAAACATATACCTTAAGGTGTGAGTGATTATATATAATAGAAATGCGATAATATTAATAGGACATCAAACATTCTTCGAATACTAAGTGTAGTTGAGAAGTTACCGGTAAACATGGACTCGCCTCTCGGCTAACTTGCTAAGAGATTTATTCGACATTTGTTAGTCGGAAACTGGTTGTTTTGAAATTTTGTTCAGTAAACGATTTTTATTATTATTATATTCATGATCACCGCCATCCTTGTTTCCATCCATCCGGGTTTGTTAAGCACATGGGACTTAAAGCTCCTTTACAAGGATGGCGGTGATCGCGAATATAATAATAATAATAAAAATTGTTTATTTCTCACCAAAACCGAGATATACATAGGAACATAGTTACAGAATAGCAATATAAAACATTAACAATAGTATTCGGTAGAGGATCGCTGGTACCTGTGGTAGGTATAAAATTACCTGTATTACTGGTGATCAGGTGTCCGCACGGAGCCAGGTTATACAAACATAAATGAAACAAAACATAAAAATGGAAACTAAAAGCTAAAACTAAAAAACAATAAAGCTAAAAAGACCATGTTACGTGCGTGCAGGCGTGCGTGCGTGCGTGCGTGCGTGCGTGCGTGCGTGCGTGCGTGCGTGCGTGCGTGCGTGCGTGCGTGCGTGCGTGTGTGTGTGAGTGACTGTGAGCGCCATCAAGAGCTTTAGGAGCCATTCTAGAACAGTAATGTGGCATTGATATGTAAGTGTTTAGGTGGTAAATTACACACACATACACATAAATTTATTAATTATTTTATGTTTTTTTTTTTGTAAGTTTCGCCAACAGATCTTGCATTACATTTTATACTTATGAATTAACATAGGTAAATATATAATATATAGGTAGTGTATTCATATATGTAGGGACCCAGAGAAAAATATAGAATTTACGACTAAATGACGTTCTGATTTACGATGACAACAAGATTATTACGGCGTGTACTTCCTCGAATAATAATAAAGAAAGAAGAATCATATAAAGAAGATACAACTATAAAATTACACATTTATAATTAAGATCTGTTTCAAAACCTTGGATTATTACCTTTACCGTCTTTATATATTTACGAAATATGTATGTTTGTATATAAGAACAAAGAGTTGTTTACAACAGCAGATGAGGTACATTCTAGAAATATACGAGATCCTTCTAAGTTGGTCTTAAGTGACATACCGAGACTAACCAAGTACAACAAAAGCTGCCTTGCTATGTGTGTGCGTATCTATAATAAACTACCGAATCACTATAAGCAGCTGGACTTCGGATTTTTTAAGAAAAGGTTGTATACTTGTCTAAGTTTATCCAACTTTTACGACGTAAATGAATTTTTGGATAAAAAAGTGTAATAGTTTTGTACCCATAATTAAAATTTTGTATGCTATATTCTAGCAAAACATGTTTGTACTATATATAATATTATAACACCACCAAATACCATGTTTTATGCAAATAAATTATTATTATTATTTTTGGTTATTTTTTCTCGGTTAACCGGAAAGAAACTGATGACATGGGCCTAGGCCAAGTGTACATCAGAAATAGGTTGAAAGTGGGCTGTACACAAAGTAGCTGTGTGTGTTACTGAATGTGAGTTGTCTGATACGCATTGTAGAAATTTTCTTACTATTCTGCACGTGTTAAGTATGACTGCCTTTTGTAACAGGCAGTAGGTTTTTGGTGGTAGTTTTATTGTATTGAGAGATTCGTGTAGTTGTTTAGGTATAACCCCTGTGGTAGAAAGATCAATAGGGACAATAGTTACTTTTTGTAGGTGCTAGAGTCGAGTAATTTCGTCCTTTAATTCTATATATTTTCTCAGTTTTTCTGCAATTGTAGTTTGTAGGTTGGCTATATGTTTGGTACGGCAATGTCTATTAAAAATCCTGTTTTAGTTGTCTTATTTATTAAGGATATGTCTGGTCTATTGTAATGGATGGATCGATCAGTAAGGATAGCCCTGTCATAATATAATTTAGTTGTGGAATTCTCTAAAACAGTTTGCGGGCTATATTTATAATACGCTGTAGAGATTTCTATGAGTTTATATTGATACGCAGGATTTTGGTGTATAATATTAGCTACTTAGTCATGTCTATATTTGTAGTCAGTTTGGATAATTGATTTGCAGGCTCCTGTTATGTGTTGGATTGTTTCTGGAGTACTATTGCAATTGCGGCAGGTGTCAGTTGTTAAATTCTTGATTAAATGTTTTCTGTAGTTTTAGTTTCTATTGTCTGGTCCTGTATTGCGATCATAAAACCTTCAGTTTCTGGAAAAAGTTCGCCCCGACTAAGCCATGCGTTTGACGCTCTTTGTCGACATTTTGTTGAAATAAGTCTGTACGCTGTCTTCCATGCAGATATTTTTGGATCCATTCTGATAACTTGGTTTTATCGTCTAAGAGAGTGTCATTTTTTTTATTAGCGGCGTCCTTGAGTAACCTCAAGGATTGTGATTGTGGTGTTAATTTCTGATCCATATGTACGATTGATTTGTGGAGTATAGATAATACAGATTTGCTAAAGAAATATTGCCGGAGGGTGGATATTTGCTTGTTATGCAGATTTCAAATGTTTATGAGGCCTCTACCTCCTTCTTTTCGGGGCAATGTCATTCTTTGTAAACAAGATCTTGGATGATGTTTGCGAAACCTTGTCATCGAAGTGTTCACTTTTCTCTGTAGATTCTTGAGTTCGGTTTTGGTCCAATTTATGACACCAAAAGAGTACGTGAGTAATGGAATGACGACAGTGTTGATTGCTTTGATTGTGTTTTTGGAGTTAAGTTGCGTTTTCAATATCGTATTTAATCTGTGTTGAAATTGTAATGTCAGTTTTTGTTTTATGTCGTTGTGATGTATTTGTAGCGATTTTTTATACCCTAAATATTTATAAGTGTCACGCTCGTCTATTGATTCAATAATTTCTCCTGTGTGTAACGTGTATTGGTGATGATAATTCTGTCCTGCTTTAACTGAGTTTATTTTACATTTATCTATACCAAATTACATTTTTATGTCATTTGTAAACTCTTGCACAAGATTAGTTAAATAATATAATTGATTCTCAGTATTAGCGTAAAGTTTGATATCATCCATATAAAGCAGATGGTTTAATACATTATTCTCTATACTAAGATGTCTGTCAACTTCTGTGTGTTTTAAAGGGTAACCTATTGTAGTTGTATTTAATATGTTAGAGAGGGGATTTAAAGCAAGGCAAAACTATAGTGGACTTAGCGCATCTCCTTGAAAGATACCTCTCTGTATCTTTATGGGGTTTGTTTCTATTATATCTGTTGAGGTGGTGAGCGAGAGTACAGTTGACCAATTTGTCATTATATTTTTCAAAAACTTAATTATTTTAGAATTTATTTTGTAAATATCTAAAACTTTTAGAAGCCAGGAATGTGGTACTGAGTCATATGCTTTCTTGTAATCTATGTACATGGTAAAAATCTGATTTTGTTTTTTGAACTTGTTTAAGGATAACTGAATCTATAATTAACTGTTCCTTGCATCCTTGGCTAAACCTACGACATCCTTTTTGTTGTTCAGCCAAGATATTATTGACATCTATATGTTCATATATTAATTCTGCTAAGCACGATGTGATGATTTTGTATAGGGTCTGTAAACATGTGATAGGTCTATATTTTGCGGGATCATTACGGTCTTTAGAAATCATATATGTTTTACCTAACGTTAAATACGGTGGCAAAGTATTAGGATCCTGGATAAAAATATTAATGAAGTAAAGTATTATGTAAGTAGCTGTGAATGCTAGTAAATCTCTTATACCAATAACTGTGAATTAAATCTGATCCTGGCAATTTCCAGTTGTGTAACTTATTTAGTACTCTTTGAAAGATTTCAGGCGATATATGATCGAACGTCATTGGTTGTAATACAACCAATAACTATATGAGTGTTATTATTTGTAGTTTCTGTGTGTATCCATTTGGACTCAGTATTATATTGAATAGGGTCTGCCCATATTCCTGCCCAAAAATGTTCTATAGCTTCTGGTGCGGGGTGTTCATTTGGTGTATCATTGGTGCTGTTCTCTACGCTATTCATTGTTTCGTGTCGGATGTTGCGATAGAAATGTTTTTCATAATTAGAAAATTGAGCGTTTTGATTTTTCTTAGTGTACATGCTTTATATCTTTGGAGTCGGCCTGTTACAACAGACAGTTTTTGTTTGAGTGTGTCTAGTGTCTGTACGGTTTGTGTATTTTGTTCTTCGTGTATGGTATGAGTTTTATATTTTTCTATGATTATATTAGCGTGTTTTACTACTTTTCTGCTTCTGTTTCCGTTCTAGAATTGCGTTAGTCACCCTATTTCAGTTCGTAGATTTTCTAGTTTTCGTTCAAGTCTTCTTTGCCAGTTTGGTTTATATTCTCTTTTTGATTTTCGTTGATGGCTCTCATTATTTGCAAGAGCTATTTTCGCTCCATTGACTTTAGCAGCTGTCCATGCTGCACAGTATATAATAGTTTGTAATGTCTGAAATTCGGTATTTGAGTTAGTGTTCTCAGGAAGAGTAATTTTATTTATGTAATGTATTATTTTAGTGAGTTGTTTAGATGGTTTTTGTTTTGGAATGTAGATTCTGTTTGTCGGTTCAGTATGTTTATAAAATTTATATGCCTGTTGGAAAGTTAAATCTATATGTGAGTTTCTTTCTAAACTATCTACATCTAAAGTCTGTGGTAATTCTTGTAAATAATTAATATTCAAGGTTTGCGTTTGTATATCGTTGTTGTTATTATGTCTATTACCTTAAGTGAGGTGTTGGATATGTAATGATGTGAGGCAGAATTTATTCATTTCTGGTGTGCATCTCTTACGCGTTGACGAAGTGGTGTTCGCAGTGGGTGCAAGTTCCATGTCGGCATTGACATACTGCTCAACACTGTCGGACGTACTAGTAGTAGACGGTGTAATTGTTCTACTCATATATGACGGTCGAGTAGAAGGGATGGAAGAAAACAGTGATGTGGTATCATCATCAGTAAGTGAATCCCGGCGACCCCCGGACAGCGACCTAAGATTATATTTACTTCTAGTATATTTCTTCATTGTTTTCCCACGAGCAGCAAGAGACGTAAAGGTCGATCACGGCAGAGCCTTGCTTTCACCGTGATAAGGGAAAATTAAACTAAAGGTTCACCGGTTTTCAGAGTTCGCATACTAGCGATTAAGCTCCCCACCGCGCACCCAGCCACGCAGCTCTCGGCGTACGCTGTTTCACCTTAGCTTGGGTCCTACTCCTAACTACTCACCTACCAGTGCCACGTTAGCCACGCCAGTAAAGTTTATATTGTCGTGTATCCCCCCCCCCCACGTGATCAGATGGTCGATCAGGACGTGTGGTTGGATTTTAGGGGGCTTATTATTATTATAATCTTGAAACACGAAATTGCAACTAGCACGATAAAATAAAAAAATATCCAGCCAGTTCAAAAGATCCTTTTGTGTTGATAGAGCACAAAACCTCATTCCACAATTAAAAGTAGTCTAGTTACTTACCTTAGTAAGTCATTTCACAAATCTAGCTTTTTAAATAACAGTTTAAATTGCAATGTAACCAATATCGCGGTTGTGGGTAATATTTTTCAGATACGAATTTTTGTATTTATATACAGCAGGTATATTTAAAGATACCTGTCGTATCGTAACGTGTACAATTGATTGGGTGACAAAACAGTGACGGTAATGTAACTATTACCTTATTATATATTTTTATAAATAGCTAAGATGACCAGTTTGATGCCTATCGATGACTCTACATGAATCCTTTACAAATCCAAATCATCTAATCATAATTATTGGAACTAGATATGTAATTCTCACATAGGTTTGACTAGTGTTACGTTTTTTAAAACGTGCTTAATGTATAGTGCAACTTTATATAGTCGACTTTGCACGTATTAAAACTTGCAATTGTCAATTAATTTTCTAATGCTAAATCAAAGTATTCAGCATAAACAGTTATTTTTTTACTTTATTAATATTTACGAAAAATATAAGGTAAAATATTTATGTTCAAGTAACACTCAGTAGCATTTGTTTTAAGTAAAACAGAAAGTTTTTATTAACCGCTATACAAATAGGTGGTAATGTTGAAACAAATCATTACTAATTAATTTTAGGTAGGATATAAGTCTTTAAGTAGCTTAAACCGATAAAGGACTTTTTCATTTCTTTGTTCTCAATCAACGTTATGAGGAAATATTTTAGAATTTTCGAACTTTCAGATCATTTTATTACAGTACCAAACCACCTACTTAACAATCATTGATACAAAAAACGTGAATACGCCTACAAGAAAGACATAAAAACTCCATTTGAAATTTCGGGTATCCAGTTAATATTACATACATAATATAAACACAGGTTCTTACCTATACTGCCGTCATAAGGTAAAACATTTGTATCGTCTGTATCTGGCAATATTTACATACCTAATATAAAATGACTATTAGATGCGTCTTTATTTACTGATACGAAAAAACGCAAAACCTAAAACAAATTGATCCCTTTTTTTGCTTATCACGGCAGTATATCCGTAATGGGGTAGCAGAAATGTATTACAATCGCCTTTCGCCGTCTATCGGACACAATGCCAGAGCGTGCTGCTACTGAAAATGCCTTTTCAGACAATACCGAGGTAAAGTTCAGATAATAATTGGAAACCTGTTATTGTACAAGATTTAAAATCCTGTAGAAGCAGCGCGTTGCTCTTAACCTCTTTTATATAAAGTATAGCCATACTGTCTTTCTGTAAGGTTTTGTGTTCATACTAAGAATTTTGTTCATGAAATATGGATATATACTTTATGTAATTGTTGATTATATTGAGCCTCTATATTGATTGATGAAGTTTCCAGTAGTATATAATGATAATGTATAGTATAATCTACATTGTTTGCATTTTTAAAGGGTATTTAAAGCACGAAGCATTTTTTAGAGTTCGAAAAATCTCTTATACAACAGCTTTGTCTGTCCGTCCGTACGTCCGTCCGTCTGACTGTCAGTTATACAACTTTCAGCTCAAGAACCGTAAGTGCTAGAGACTCGCGGTCAACGCCATTCGACTCAGCATAGTCGATATACCTCTGAAATGACTATGACCTTTGACCTCTGACATCAAGGTCACGTAATACCATTTTTTCGAACTCTAAGATTTACGGAAATTCTCGTTTCTCACTTGTTTTACAAAGATTTATGAGTTACTAGATCTTGCCAGGAGCTTCGCTCGCGTAAATGTAGGTTAGGTTATCAACAGTACTTTTTTCTGGATGAAAGGTATCCTATGTCCTCTTCTCTTCTTTTGACAAAGTCTATACGAAATTTTATAATGACTGGTCATGTAGTTAAGGCGTGAAAGCTTATCAAACATACTCACCTTCACATATATTAGTTAGAATATCGATAATATCAGAGAAAGATTTTTCTAAATACAGCCGTCTAATTATGAGTTAGCATAGTATGGGAGTATCCAATTGTTTTATTTTCATAATTAGAGGTTAATTAACAGATATGTTTTAATAATCTGAAATAGACAAAACATATTAGGTTTCGATTCTACTATCATGTATCCAGTAATAGCACGAGATAAAAAAAGAAACCGTGCATGAAAAAGTGCATGTTTATTTATCCATATTGCATAACAATAATGAAAACCTGTATGCTAGATGTGTCACTACCTAGATCTTTAGAAAAATATGTTTGCTAGAAATTCTAAACTTTCTTTATGTATTTCCCGCCCTGTTCAAGACCCATCTTGTTAGAAATCGTATCCGCCTAATTAGAAAACTTAGTGCGCATGCGTGATTAGTAGACAGACTTTGGTACAAACTCAGGTGAAACCCTGCAATTAGACAGTTTTAAATGGATACCGGATAAGAGCGTGTAACTACTATGTAATGTAACAACTAATATACGTAGGTGTTGTGATTTAGTCATTTATATTTGAAATATATCATACAGTTTAAATATGTATACAAGTAAAATTACATTATTTTTAGGTGTAGTATGGTAACAACACATTATTTTGACAAACGGTCGACATACTTAAGAGAGAAGGGTGGTATCTACTAATGATACTGGAATTAATCAGCCTTTGGCATCTTGAAGTTATCGGTCCACCGGACCAAGATTAGTTGTACTTTTAGATTTTTGAACCGGATATTCATTTAGCGATGTCTAATTACTTAAACAAAATAATAAATTATAATATTAATCACGAAACTTATAAAATTTGTCTAGGAGATGCAAAGAAGAAAAACACTAGACTGACCATTGTCTATATATAATAGACACACTGTGCACTCTAAAGTAACCTAGTTCCAGTTAGTTAGTTATTTGTAGACTGGTCACTCGCAGGGACACATTATGACTATTATTTTTGTAATATAATAAGCAGTTTTGCTTAGAAAAACATTATAAAGTTAATAAAATAAAGAAATAATAATACTGATAATAGAGTAAAACTTGTTATAAAAGTTCACATGCCTTTAAATAAGGATATAGTAATTTTAACATAACCTAGCCAAATATTGAAGTTCGAAGCCATTTTTAAGATAAGTGTTGACGATAGTAGGATCGGCCGTTAACTGACGGGAGTTATACGAACCTCTTACACCCTATATCAACAATTCCGTAATGTTGTTTTACATTCCGTTTTCTTCTAAGAACATGATGGCATAGATACATGGCGACGTTGATAGGAAAAGTTGAAAACGAAAGTAGGACGCACAAGAAAGGTTTAGCTGAAAACGGTAAAATTGGACGGAAATTTCGAGCGCGGGGGACATAATATTCTATCAAAGACAGGCAATCTTTGCTAGCACGGGAGACATATCTTAAATATATAAATACAAATATAGTAAGAAAACTAAACGTCGTTCATATATTGCCTATAAAATGTGCCGCGAAATATCGAGATGTTAATTTGCATTATTAGGCTTTGAAACAGCTCGAAAAAACTATAAATGTAACCAAAACACGTCGTTTTTGAATTTTGCAAAGAGATTTTATTTTATTTTAGGACATTGAAACGACGGAGAACTGTATTTCGATACAACCATCTAAGAAGGATCGTCATTTAAAGTTATTTTTAAAGCAATCAATGAACTTCTAAGGTTACGGGAACGTAATAGAGCTTATATACGAAATGATATAAAGGTCTCAACATATTTGGGCACAATATTATTGCGGGTTAAAGTGGCGTTAAGTCTTATATTCGATTTAGTTTACTTATTGGTATTTTGAACATACTTATTTATTTGTATTTTAGTACATATACGTATACATAAACAATATGTGCGTGTCTCAAGTTACAAGCAGAGGAGTCGTGAGTGGTTAAGGATAAGCAGGTTTCCTGTTTTAGCGGTCACGAGCCTAGCCTACCAAGGGTGGGTTAGGATCAACCGTTCAAAAAGTGATCTGTATCTTCGGATTTGTTTTTCGTGTATGTATGTTTATAATGATTAAAGAGTTTTTAAAATCGGTTCAGTAGTTTTTGAGTAAAAGCCTCCAGAATTAAATAAACAAAGAAAAATCTGATCTTTCCTCCTTAAAGTAAAGATATAGATATATCATATCTTGTCTAGACTCGTGTATAATCCGACCAAACAAATAAAATACAAAGCAAAAGCAGAAGACGCAGAAACATTGAAGTGCCGCAAAACGAATTCCATACACCTGTGACATACCTACATTTTGAAAGATACCTAATAAAGGTGGGTCTGGAAACTTCTTTACGGTTGCCACGAAAGTTGAATAAAAAGATTTCGATGAAAATCGAATCGAAAATGTGGATTTGGGTTTAGAGTGTAATTCGAATCTATTGCGATACGCAGGTAATAATACCGTTACAAATAAATTATGTTATAATGTCCAAAAACCAAGTACAATGACTTAAAATCTTGAATTCTTGTTCAACCAAAGCTTGACTGTAAGATATTGCTGTTAACGATAAGGGCACTCTTTATTCTATGCCGCACTTTTGATGTAAACTGAATCGTTGTACAATAAATTTATTCTATTCTACTCTTTTTGCATTTAGTTACCTACTATTCCTGGGTACAATATGGCAAGTAACCTTTACTCGTATTAAAGGATTAGAAGTGTATTATACCTAGGTATGTTAAGATCCTACGTGAGCTGTAACAACCGTTGTCTATTGCCAGAAAATTTTAATAGATTTCCTATCAATTAGATCTTTGCGCACAGAGCAATAAAACATGCTTGCGGCGCGCTGTTATTTTATTTCAAATTCCAAACTTTTGTCATTATGTATACTGTGTACACTAACCCTTAAGCCACCCGACCCAAACTAGCCCATATACTAAACTTAATCTTAACATGTCGGGATGACTGGTAAATACCTAAAGGAATGCCCCACTTACAGACGTTTAATGACAACTTAAGTGATACCTTAGTAAAGCTTATACATATTAAACCTTGCTAAGGACTCGCTTAGGTAAAATTTAATGTCAATGAATGAGGCATTAAGGAAATAGTTTTGATGTTATTTAAAGGAGAATAAAACAGGCAACTGATAATATGATTCAAGTTCAACAATAACAGAAATAGAACAATGAAGCAAACATTTCTATAATAATGTCTCAAGCAGTCATTGCAGAGGCTTTTTGTATTTTATACCAGTTGTTACGAACTAATGAACCTCATTCTACCAGAAATAGCAGTTTGATGTACGCCGTTTGGCATTTATAATTTAGTATTACAAACTTCTTCGTTCAACTAAGGATTAAAGCAATAAAAATATTATATATATATATATTGAAATGCTCATAATATCTTCAGAGCTCACGTCTGGTAAGGACAGCTACTAGCACCAAAATAAACTGATAACTATAAGCTGACTTTTCATTTGACATACGTCTCTTGTTTGTTGTTGTATTTTTGCTATAAAATTACCTTTTATTAAATAGGGTAAAATAAGTTTTACTAGTTCTTTCAGATATTCGGTCAGACAGATATTTAGTTCAATTAGGGTCTGGGTTATTATGGTAGCTATATTCATTTTTGTGAGTTGATATATTGGGTATGCTTACATACTGCTTCATACTCTAAGAGATTGCTACATAGATTTTTCTGTTATAACAGCCTAATCTTAATTCCAGGTTTCTGATTACATGACAGTGTGAGGGGTATATAGTTTAAACCTAGATATGCCAGTACGCACGGGCACATCCAATACCTTGCTTAGTACTTCTTCAGCTAAAAGATTATGTAGCTCTAAACTATGGAAATCTTCCCATAGCTCCAGAAAGATATGCCGTTAGAGTAACGAATAGTTTATCCGTGGCGCTTATGCCTTGTACCCTGGGAAATTCTTCTATTGTTTCCACTGTTGTAACCGCTTAACTTGAGGCAGGGCTGGCTTTACAGAAGATAATAAAAGATTGTACTGTCTCAAGGAAGCATAACTTAATGCAGTGCTGTATTTATATAGCAATATTTCGTAAATTATAACATTAAACCTTTATGACGCAGCATACAACTTTTTGCACTCTCGAAGATGTAATTTGTAAGTAGGTTTATTTATTATAACCGGTTAATAGTCGTGTGATTCTTCGAGCTTACGAAGTCTTTCTTCTCCCTAGCCTTTATTATTCCCAAGTCACTTGGGGTCGGCTTTTCTAGTCTAAGCGGATTTGACTGGATATCAGTTTTTACACGGAGCGGCTGCCACCTGGCCTCCGCAACCCGAAGGCTAACGATACCCTAAGGCTAGACCAGTGTCAGGATATTAGAGGGTACTGACTTGCCCAATAACGACTGCCATAGACGTTCACGGCAGCCGGGACCGACGGCTTAACGTGCTCTCCGAGGTACGGAGCAGGCGATAATTGTCAATCAATACGCACATACTTTCGAAAAGTCATATAACTTCCGAAAGTCAGAGGTGCGCGACGTGGATTCGAACCCGAGACCCTCTGCATTGCAGTCTTTTGGTCTCCCCACTGAGCTATCGCTGCTCTACTACAAAGTACAAACATAATTTTAGTATATTGCCGTAAAAAGGTTTCTGTTCTAACAATAATAATATGTATTTATATCTTTGTACTCATGTTAATTGTTCGGGATACGAGACAATAAAACGGTAGGCAAATGAGTTGGCAACCTGTCACGTTTGATGGAAACTCGTTAAAATGAACTGTTACACATGTGGCTTTGGAAGATGATTCAGCACTTTACCGTCTGTAATAAAAGCAAATAATATAGCTAACGAATGTACATATATTTGCACGGCAGATAAAAAAAGATAAGTCAATTTGAGAGAAAAGCCTTTTAATAGTAAACACAATTTCCACTTTTATATGAAATCTGCTGCCTTCGCTTCTATCTAAAACGAATTGTAAATTAATATATTATAAATATCATTCTTTGCAACATGAAATACCTTAACTACAAACGAATGAATACAAAATACCAAAAATGCCTTGTAAAAGATATATTTAAATCAAAACATTGATCAACTTTAATTGTGTTTAAGTAACTTAGTTATTTGCTTTAACTTTTACTTTGCTCGAGGCACTTTTAGTGAAATTATAAATAAATTATTTATTATTCATTTCAATTCAATTCAATCGGCTTATTGCGAATATATGTTACAATAATTGTTTACATAATATTTGGTAATATCAAACATTTCGTACAGCTATATTCCACCGTTTGGCATGCAATATATTTATAGGATTATTTTATAATTTAAATATAGTTATGTATGAATGAATAAAAAGTAATAATAATAATAATAAAGTCATATCCCAGAAGTATTAGAGTACATACGTAGCAATAGTCCTACGCCTGCTACGGCTAGTGCCGTTGTAGGTGTTCCATCCCACTTTAGATTTAATCTCTCGAAGGGCCTCTTCACGTTGGACCCATGTCTCCGTGTGAGCCTCCCAAAAGACCAGGTATTTTCCTAATATAATATGTTAGAAAACCTGTAGTAAGAGAAACATAATAATATAATTAGCTATCAAAATATATACAGTTTTTTTTTTTTTTTTATGTCCTAGCTTTATAATTGTTAATTAAATTTGTCATCAAAATATTAATTTATGCTGTAGTATGCCTTATTGATAAGTAATTGCTTTAATTTAAGTTTTAACAAATCTATGTTGGAGTGTTGTAATATGTTCAATGGTAAAAGATTATGGGTACGTGGTGCCATATAATATATGCTATTGTTTAATTGGGCTGTTTGGTTAGCCGGAAAATTTACTTCATGATTATGACGTTTTCTTTTCAAATGCTCAAACATGGAGATATGAGTTATTACAAAAATGGTTACCCATAATTATTAATGCAAGGCAGAGTTAGTAGTCTGAAATTAATAAAAAGATCTTTGCAATTGTCTGTTGGTTTTAAATTACAAATCGCCCTCACACATCTTTTCTGGGCTTTAAACACTAACTGTTTGTCTACAGAATTGCCCAAAAGATGACACCATATCTTAGCACTGAATCGACATAACCATGATAAGCGGTGAGCACAGAAGATTGATTCACAATTTTACTAAGCCTATTTAGTGCATAAGAAAACTGGTTCAATTTGGTACATATAGTTTGTAATTGCAATTTCCAATTTAAGTTAGAGTCAAGATTCAGCTCTAAAATGTTGTATTCTCGACTTGATTGATGACTCATTGATTTTTGCCCCTTAAAACTAATGTCCAGATTCAATAACTTATTGTTTCTATTTCTAAGTCATTATGCTAGTTTTATTTAAATTAATTAATAAATTAATATCTAATGTCCAGTGAGTTATAATGTCAAGTGATTGATTTATATCTGCTACTAATTTATTTTTACAAGGCTTTGTGAATACTTGTTGCTATCGTCTGCAAATAATACCATATTATGTTTGATTATATCGGGAAGATCATTTATATAAATTATAAATAATAGAGGTCCTAATATACTGCCTTGAGGAACTCCTTCTTTTACTTTGCAGTACGAGGATGTGTGTACTCGTATCTATACACGTTTTAGTGCATAAGCGAGTTATTTGTGTACATTGTCGCCAGTTTCCAAGATTTTAAGATTTTAAAAGTTCTAAGGCATTTCCTCTAATGCCGTAAGATTCTAATTTATTTATCAAAATTGTATGACTTACGTAATATTGTCTTTTGTTTATGCGAATGTTATTAATTGAAATTAAACTACTATATACGGATTTTATCGCGTTATGTAAGGGGTGTCACTGACAATATTGGCTACATCTTGAAGCGAGCTTCAATCAACACATACTTCAAGCCGCCAACGAAGATAAGTCAATTTTTACCATCCGTCAAGTGTCAACTACCTTTACAAGATGTAGGGGTCTATAAAATAGATTGTGACTGCGAACTTTCATACATTGATCAAACGAAGAGAAGCTTAGGCACCCGCGTAAAAGAACATATAGCTGATGTAAAACACCAACGCTCGTTGAAGTCTGCTGTATGTGAACATGTGCAACAGGGGACCAACTACTACCTAAGATTTGACAAACCAAAGATTCTTGCTAGAGAACACCGATTCCTACCAAGGATGCTTCACGAGACTATTGAAATCAAAAAACATCCTAATTTTAATAGAGAAGATGGTTGGAATGTACCTCCAGCTTGGGATCCAGAAAATTCAAATAGTCAAACCCAAGCAAATATATAAAAAAAAAAAACAATTCAATTTGAAAATGTTGGTATAAGTGCTATAGGTCTATAGTTAACAATGCTTCCTTTATCACCTTTTTTATATAGTAGTTTTATTATAGTTACTTTTAATCTATTTGGGAATATGCCATAGAGTGTACATAAGTTAATAAAGTGCGCTAATACGGGGGAAATGGTAGTCGATACGCTTTACATAATGTTAGTATTTATGTTATCGTATCCTGTGCTATCAGTGTTTTTCAAAGATTTAATAATTTTATTTATTTCAAAGGGCGTAGGTGGTATTCATGAACACAGATTTATAATTTTTTTAAGACGTGTTGTAATGTTTTGGCTTAAGTTAACAGCAATTGGGGTTGAATCATTACCACTTACAAAATAGCTATTTAATGTCTCGGCAATTTCTCTAGGGTCGTCAATGATTACTCCGTCGACTTTTATATCCCTGATCTCTTTTCTTAACATATTGTTGTTTTTATTGTAGATTATAACTGACCAGGGTGCTCTAGACTTATTGGCCGCTGTTTTAATCTTGTATTCATTATGAGCCTTTTGTCTTAATTTAATGATTCTGCTTAAGCGCATTGAATAATATTTAAATTTATTCCTATTGATTGTATTTGAATGTTGTCTATATTGCAACAGTAACTTTCTCTTTTGTTTTGCACATAATCGAATACCATTTGATATCCACAGCGGTTTCTTACGACGAATTGTTTTAATGTCAATGGAAATCAGAGATTATAAAATAGACTAAATAATTCATTAAAACTGTCAAAGGCATAATTTGGTTCATCCGTATTATATATGTACTTCGTTAAATGATTGAGACTGCATACACTCTATAAATTTTGTGATATTTTCTTTACAGTAATCTCTTCTCTCCGTAAACCAATGTGTGAGAGAACAACTGGGCAGGTTAACAGCTGACAAGTGTGATTGGTTAGAGCAAATTCGTATGTATTACTTTTGCATCCTCTAATATTGTGCATAAAATTATCAATAGAAGATCCAATCACAATGCGAGTTGGTTCATTAATGGCAAGTTTTAGATTATAACCATAGATTGTATTTAATAAATAATAAATCTGTTTACTGTTTTGTAAAGTATTTATATTTTAAAATCACCATATACAATTGTTTTTTTTTGAGAAACATAAAGAACTGAGTATATAGTTAAATATTGTGAAAATTTATAGAATTGAATTTTATTATTACGAGGTGGTCTGTATATGCATATTATTATTAGATTATGTATTAATATCTTAATATCATAGCTGTATTATACCTGAAATACTATAATTTTCTATACAATTTATGGTTTTATATTCATGTTTATTGGGAACCAAAATACAGGAGCTGCCATGACGATATTTACGGCAGAAAGAAACTGAAAGGACATAATTTTCTAAATAAAATAAATTTGATGTCATTCTTTATCATATTATGTTCGGTCAAACAAATGACATCAGCTGAGGTACCCTGTTTTATAACCCATTCTAAGTTTAAGGTTAATAGGTCAGATTTACTTATAAAACCATTAATATTTTGATGCAATATGTTCAAATTCTTATAACTAACGAAAAAATGTATTTGATTTATGTATCATCATCATCAGGCTATAATAGTCCACTGCTGGACTGAGCCTTCCCCTAATAAGCGCCATAGCGTTCCGTCTTCAGCTTGTCGCATCCAGCATCTGCCTGCAGTTTTTCGCAGATCGTCATCCCACCTGGTCGAAGGACGTCCTACACTACGTTTGCCAAGTTGCGGTTTCCACTCAAAAACACGTTTACCCCAGCTGTTGTCGGGTCTTTGCATGATATGGCCAGCCCACTGCCACTTCAGCTTGCTAAATCTCTGAGCTATGTCGATGACTTTGATTCTCTGTCGGATGTATTCGTTACGAATCCAATCCTTCAGAGAAACTCCGAGCATAGCTTCTCCATAGCTCGCTGAGCAACTTTGAACTGGTGGACCAATCGTACCGTGAGTCTCCATGTCTCGGCTCCGTAGGTCATGATGGCTAGTGCGCACCGATTGAAAACTTCGTTTTCAAGCATTGCGGTATGGATGGAAGACGCGGCGTAGTTTCCCAAACGCTGCCCATCCCAGCTGGATCCTCCTCCTGGCCTGCTTCTCGAAATTGTTTTTACCTAACTGCAGAATCTGCCCGAGGTAAGTGTATTCGGAAATTGTTTCCGAATACACTTACCTCGTGGCTATGTACGACCATCGGTATTGGATCATTGTAGCCATTGATCATGACTTTAGTTTTATTCAAATTCATGCCAAGACCGATACGTCGCGAGGCTGCAGCTAGGCTGTCCAGCATCTGATTCAGCTTCTCTAGTGACTCCGCCATTAAGACTATGTCATCTGCGAATCTCAGGTGTGAGATGTAGTCGCCGTTCATGTTAATACCCTTTCTTTTCCAGTGCAGCGTCTTAAAATATCTTCCAACGCGCTTGTGAACAGTTTCGGGGATATAACATCCCCCTGTCGCACTCCTCTGCGCAATTGGATGGGCTTTGACTGCTGGCCTTTTACGTGGACACTCATGGTGGCGGCTTCGTACAGACATCTCAGCGCCTCGATATAACGTATATCATATCTTAAAGATATCTGAAGTTGGTATAACCCTACCAGAGTACCTACTCTGGTAGGGTTATACCAACTTCAGATATCTTTCTATCGCGTAGGTACGCGATAGACTTTGGCCCAATTGCTCTTACTTTGATAGCAGAAAGCCGATGCATATCAAGATCAGTTTCTAGACAGGTATAAATAATATTTGTTGTATTTAAAAGTCTACAGGCGTATAAATGAACAAATCGATGAAAACCATAAATTGCTATTCTTATTAAATTCAACATTTAGTTTTTCAACAGTACATTTTAAGATTTTTGTTACGAACACAATGGATTACTTTACTTCTTAAAGCCGTCCCAAAGTAAAAGTTGAGCAGATTAAAACGAAAATGTCTTATAATACTTCAAACATGGCTGGTTGTTTAATTTATGCTTTGATTAGATGATTAATTATTCGAGAAGTAAAAATAAGAAAATACATACTCCGTATTTCTCGGTTTTACTTAGGTTGATAATGTTTTACACATTATCTTCTTATATTGTTTACAGAGATACCAACAAGGTCAATAGATATAAAATAAAAGAAAATATTTTGCGTGACGAGTTTTTATACACCTGTGTAGTCGGAGCATGTAAAGGAACGGACTATATGTGCGGGCTGCTTACGTGTGTTTGACGTACTTACCGGCTACTTCACTTTCTTAGCTTTAGCACTGTGTATTTTACTGAAGCAAATAATGACGAGCACATCATATTCCGTTATAAATATGTATAATACCACGTATGGAAGTTGCACTCTTTTGACATACACGAAGGAGGCTTTTATACCTATATAATTATAACAAGATAAATATCGAGCAAATTCAGGTCGTATTTAACACCTCGTGTAACAGCATTCATTACTTTGCATCACTTCTTGATTCTAAATTAATGTGCTCTATGGCATGTTTATCGATAAAATATATATTAAAATACAGTATATATTTTATCAAACCTTGAATGAAGAACTCTGACGGCAGAGCCATGACGTGAATCTATTTGTGCATTTATGGACCTCAAGAATAAACTCAAAATCGCCCACGGCTTGATGACGTCAGAATGATAAAAAAGAATGAATGCTAAAAACACACGCAGATTTTTTTATACTATAGTTGCGACGTACCGGAGCGTTATGGTTAAATTTCGAAATGCCTACATTCTGTAATAAGAGTCTTGGATTGTAAGATTTTGACATATTATATATCATATGAAATATTTACTGCAGTGTTCTTCTGTCAAATCTCATTATTAATCTCGTTGCGAATCTGCAGTAAAAGCTACAGGTTTTCTAAATATAAGTATAATATATGTTGTCAACCTGTCAAGTCTGTTGTCTTAGTAAATCATGTGGGTGAATAAAATAAATTTTATATTTATCTATGATTCGCTCCATGGGCTTATTCAACGGTGAACATATTGAAAACCACTAGTTTAAATCGGGAATAGACAAATATAATAATATATAAAACAAAAATGTTTGCAACGTGACCTAAATGAAATCTTGGGTAATTTACAATTGTGCAACAAGGCAGTAAAATACAATCATTGCTAAAATTGTAGAGAATTGAAAGAAATCTGAATCTAAGGTGATAAAATGTGTTTAATGGCAGTTGTATAAAATGCTAGTAACATGAGTCTCTTAGGTCCATAACCCACGCGAGTCTCTTAGGTATGTAGCCCCCGAAAGTCTCTTAGTTTGTAGACCAAGCGAGTTTCTTAGGTATGTAGCCCACGCAAGTCCCTTACGTATGTAGCCCACACGAGTCTCTTAAGTATGTAGCCCACGCGAGTCAGTCAAATCATTGTATTTTGCAAATGTCTATGAGACGCACTACATATATAATTTTTTGTATGAGGCTATATGGGTACTGGATAATACAAAATGTTCTATATGATGGCTGGTATACCAGCTAAAGGCATTCTAAACTAAACACAGAGAATATTTTTATTTGTAGTTCAAGTTAATACACATATTGCAACACGAAACGGAAATGAAATATTGTTTTACAAACAGCTTTATTTTCAACATGTCATACAGGTCATAATTATAACAGAGAAAACAAATGAAACAACAACGCTAGTTATTTCACTGTATGTTCCTCAAAGCACATCATCAGGTGACCGTAATGTAGTACGCAGTTGTTGCACGTTAGTTAACAAAGTGGGTAACCGTTAGATTACCACGCAAAGTTCTTGGGTTCGATCCCAAGGCGAGCATCTCTGACTTTTTGAAGTTATGTGCATATTAATTGGTTAATTATCGCTCGCTTTAACGATAAAGCAAAAACATCGTGAAGAAACCTACGTATTTGATGTTCTCCATAATGTTCTCAAAGATATGTGAAGTCTGCCAACTAGCGCTAGGCTAGTGTGGTGGACTATGACCTAACCCTTCTCATTCTGAGAAGAGGCCCGTGCCCAGCAGTGAGACTGTTTATTACATAGCTGATTTTATTATATATACATATGTCGGAAGGTGAGGTCGATCAGAATGAGAATCCTCAGAAGACATCTCGTATGGGCGAGTTATGAGATACAGGTAGCAAACAAACACTCTTGGAAATAGTTATTCAAAGGTTTATTGCAAAATATACACAGTTAGTAACGAAACGTATCTAGACAGTTCCTAGGATTGTTGTTCGCACGACGCGGCGACGTCCGATCGAGAAATGAGACATAAACTGCGCATGCACTGTGTTATATACCGTCTTCCCCCCCTTCAACTCGCACGAACGTCAGACTAGACTCTGTCAAAGCGCGTCAACGCCACACACTTCCGCTTCGTTTGTCAATTGACATCTCGTACTATTGACCTCATCGACATATATGTATATCCCTGCCATACCCTGGACCACCAAAAAATATCCTATACACTACATTTTCACCCGCCTATAAAGCACAGTTAAATACACTCCAGAATACGAAAATCATAAATTTATAAATTAAAATCACAGAAAATTTCGGTACGGAAATTATATGGAAATGAGAGTATTCTGCAAAATAAATATTATACTCTAAAACGTCGGTGGTGTACTGAATCCCGATCTGGGTGTTTAATTAAAATTTCTTGCCTGATGAGCACTTCAGGTATATGAAACAGTTATAGAATGCATTTTAAGTATGAAGGTTAGTACTTGGCGTTGGCAGGTCTGACTTTTATTGCTCAACAGATATACAATATTTTGTACTTTTGAAATGACATATTGCGCTGTTGGCCTATCAGACTTAATTTTGCGTTTCAAATGTAAATAGATACATTGAACCTATTTCTAGTTGGAACCGTGGTGCAAGATTACGTTTTGTTTACGATCGGTTGTAAGGCTCCGAACTCGGTCGGGAAAATGTTATTGAAGATGTTCTAGAATCGGTATAAATAATTTAACACCTACTTACATGGACCTGTGTCTAATACATAGGTACTTAAGTTGCCAGAATTATGCAAGCATTAGTCTATATAATATATTTACATAATTATGTAGAAACAACAATATTTAAACGACATGTGTCAAAATCTTTTGCACGACAAGTCAAAAAAATTGTTTTGTAGTTAAGAAGTATCTAAAACATCTTTAAATTATAGGTCAATCGCTTGCAATTTAAATAAAATGATACGGTAGCTCAGATTTCAAATGAAAAAATTATTAATTCATACGAGTATAATATGAATAAGCTGCCCAAAATACTATGTTTAGACAACCTTATTCGTTTTTCTAGTCTAATTGAGATACAATATCGTGGCACAACGTGATAATAAAACTTTACCTTAGTAGGTAACTACTATAAAAAGAGGCTGTTGAAATTCTTTGACATGTTTTGAACCTATTAAGTTTTTATAGTATGGTTATGGTATTAAAATGTACGTGTACATGTGTGTATGTAAGGTTAATTGATGATATATTTGTAGTTGTCTTAAACGTAACTTTCACTGATAATTGATAACTTAAAGCGATCGGCAGATCGTTTTTATAACTGTGGCGTAAAATATTCATTTTTTTTAAATATAAATTAAAACCAGAAAACATTATTGTTATAAAATAAATTTAATAAAATTATATAAATTAAATTAGACACATGCCATAAATCATACATACGTATGATTTATTTTATTCACGTATGTGAATACTACTTCACACGGATCTTTCTTTAAATAATTCGTATTCTCCATGGCGCGGCACATTTTAGTGTTTTATATTCTTGTAAAGTACTTACTGCGCGTAAGTTTACGACCGTCAAATCGCATAAAAGAGGGTGCTAAAGTAGGAAAACAGAAATAAGAATCGGCAGACTTATTTTGTGAAGCGATAATAACTATATATCGTGAGTAAAAAAAAAAAACGTTTATGTAATTGTTCCGGGCAGTAAAATAAGAAATGACATTCATGCCAAGAATCAATCACTCTCAACCTGGGGTTTATATGGTAGATATGTCTTTATTTTTTGCGGATGTTTCACATATAAATTAAACTAATTTAAGTGAATTTCGGAAAATATCTAATCTAATATTATAAAGAGGAAACATTTGTGTTTTTGTATGTATGTTTGTAATGTTTTCACACAAAAACTACTGGATCGATTTCAAAAATTCTTTCACCGTTAGAAAGCTGCATCTTCACCGAGTGACATAGGTTATATTACATTATCAAAAAAATTGGGATCCTTAATAAAAATGCAATAATATAACCCAAGCTGTGAAAAAATTAGTCATAAAATATCTGTCATCGCGTGCGCTGCCGAAACTATTGATGATAGAACAAAAAAATGTTCTACAGTATTATAGAACGTATCAATATCTACAAAAAAGTCTGCGAAACCATATGTATTTTTTGAATATATAGCTAACTACACCTATGTAGGTGTAGTTAGACTTATTAATTTCTTTAGTTGTAGTTTTATATATTAAAATTAGATAACAAATTAAAAGTAGATATTGGGTAATAAATTAAAGTACACGCGGACGAAGTCGCGGGCTACAACTAGTTTAAATATAAAACAATTATAAATCTTAAGATGAAGTAGTAATTTGTTTAACGGTTGGGTGTTTATACGTTTAGTGTATAGTCTCTATCTTCTTTTTAAACGCCGCTATTATAGGATACAATAATACAGGTTGTTTTATATTAAATGCCTACGTTTAGTAACATTTTGTAATCATCAAATCATAAAAGTGTGTATAATCAGAACAAAATTAAAATTTTTATTCGAACTTGTGCATTCCGGGCTATAATAAGCAAGATAAAGTGTCTCACTAACTTGATGCTTGAATTAGATATATTATATCCTAAACTACTTTACTGACACGTTTTAAGCCAGGTATATAGAATACCAGATTTTGTCCGCGCCATCGCTCCCGTAAATGTAGGTTAAGTTAGATTAGGTAATAAATAGTAAATTTTTCTGGATAAAAGGTACCCGATGACCTTTTCTATTCTACTGGCAACGTGTATGCGAATTCCCACGATGATTGATCGAGCAGTTAAGGTGTGAAAGCGTAATAAACAAATAATAATAACAATAATATTCTACCACATACACACAACACCATCTAGTCCAATCTAAGCAGAGCTTGTACTATGGCTACTAGACAATGGATAAACATACATATATACTTTTTTTTTTGTAAATACATACATATTATACATAGAAACACCCAGACCAAGACAAACATCCATGTTCATGCACACAAAGGCGTGGTAGTCGGTTACACTAACCACAACGCCATCGAGTCGTCAATAATAAATAAACAAACAAACAAACTCACATTCGCATTTATAATATTAGTTAGGATATCCTTGACGGCTTTAATATTTGTTGCTAGAGTAAACGAAGAATAATATCCGATGGCTAATATACCTCAATCACGAGCCTCACCCCCGCCAAATATTTCATCGAGCTAATTAAAACTTACAGGATAACGTCGACGGTCGATATGATAGCCTTTGATCTTTAGTTATGTCACTACTGATTTCGATTAATTAAGTTGGCTGCTCGGAGATACCAAACTCAAATATCTAGTTGGAGCTCAAACTAAACTGTGGAATCGCTCCGGTATGCCTCTTCACAAATTAATTACACCACGCAAGGCCTCGTTGACAAGCTACAATATAATTTAAGTATAAATTTGAATCTCATCCCACGTTTTAATCAACGCGATTAAATTTATACATATGTGTATGTATTTAAAAGGATTGTGAAAGTAACTGACGAGAAAATATGGGATGCACAAACGGGATTTTGAAAGCGTATGGGATGTACGGATCAGGTCTTTTCCTTACAGAGCATAGCCGAGAGAGTTTTGGCCAAAGGTCATAACGTCTATTGCGCATTCGTAGATCTGGAAAAGGCTTATGATAAAGTGGTGAGGAATGAACTTTGGTCGGTATTGTCCATGTATGGAGTGAATAGCAACCTCACGCGAGCTCTGATATCTCTTTATGATGATTCAAGAGCTTGTGTTAGGATTAATGGGACCTACACAGAATAGTTAAGCAACGGAAAATGTGTTAGACAAGGATGTGTAGCGTCACCTTGGCTGTTTAACCTATACATGGACACTTGTTAAAAAGATATAAAATATTGTGAATGGGGATTAAGAATGAATGAGTTACTTGTCAAATGTCTTCTTTATGCCGATGGCCAAGTAATACTTGCGTCATCAGCAGAAGAGTTGCAGGCGATGGTAACTATTATACATAATGCTTTTGAGAGTAAAGGAATGAAAATAAATGTAAGCAAGATGAAAGTAATGGTATTTGAAAAGGAAGAGTGCGTGACGATGTGTAATATTATGATTGATGGAGAAGAAGTGGAGCAAGTGAAAGAGTTTGTATATTTGGATACTTTGTTTACAAGGGATGGTAAACATGAGGGAAACATTGAAAGGAGAACGATTGCTGGCAACAAAGTGAATGGACCTCTACGCGCTTTTATGAATAGTCGAAATGTATCCGAAAAGGCACGTTTGGCTGTTAATAGAGAACTATTAGTGCCCACACTTATGTATGGCAGTGAAAGTTGGGTATGGCAAAATAAGCATGAGAGCAGAATAAATGCTGTAGAAATGAGAGCGCTGAGAAGCATATGTGGTGTGACTCTGAAAGATAGAATAAGGAATAGTGTGATTAGAGAGAGATGCGGCATAAAAATGGGTATAGTGACAAGAATAGAAAAGGGTATGTTAAGCTGGTTTGGGCATGTAGAAAGAATGAACGAGGAAAGACTGACTAAGAAAGTTTATAAAGCTAGTGTGCATGGGACAGTCGCAAGAGGAAGACCTAGGCGAACGTTTCTCGATCATATCGGAGGCGTTCTGGACAAAAGCCAGGTTAAGAGCACCTTGAACCAACGGGCGTGTATGAGGAATGTGATAAAAGTGAATGAAGCCAGAGAAGTGTGTCAGGATAGTAGTAAATGGAAATCCGTAGTCTCTGCCTACCCCTCTGGGAAACAGGCGTTAATCTATGTATGTATGTGTAGGCCTGAAAAATAAGAATGCTCTCTATATAGCGATTCGACTCGATCTAACTGTTTTGCGATTAAACATATATGTACATATAAGTATATATGTATAGTTTCATGTCATATATCCGAAGTGTTAAGTAAAAGTGGATTACACCCATATTTAGCTAGCTACAGTTGTTAGTCCAACGTAATGAGGTGCCAGCCTATAGTCGTCTACTGGGCACTTAACATAAGATATTTCATGAAAATACACGTACTTATCAAATTTTCTACAGATCGAACAGGCATATAATTGTCAGTCTGTTCTATTTGCAGAAAATTTGATTCGTGTCTATTTGTATTTTGTAAGTTTAGTTCATATCTTTCAGCATAGATTAAGGTATTTCTAAATTACATATATTTTAGAACATCATTTCGAAGAAAAACATCCCATTATTGATTATTCATCTGACTGTATATAGAAAGAGCTTTGACAGCTCGTGGCAAAATCGTTAGTTCGCTATTGTTATACTTCAATATGTGCTCCAGCCACTCTTTGTTTAATCTAATTGATTGCTGTAATTGATTAAAGCTTTGACTAGCCTAAGCCGGAGTAATTATTTAAAAGGATGACAATAATGACTTGTAACCCGTATAAACTCTTTTAGCAAAACTTGTAATACATTGCATAACGTAGATTTAGCTCAAATGTTAATCAAAATGTATGCAATTAATTGATGAGTTTTGGGCAACGATAATAGCAGTTTCCTGCTTGCTTGCGCAGCTTAACAAAAT
Organism: Catocala fraxini; assembly: GCA_930367265.1. NCBI lineage: Eukaryota > Metazoa > Arthropoda > Insecta > Lepidoptera > Erebidae > Catocala > Catocala fraxini. The sequence continues at coordinate 17,478,289 of OV884024.1, forward strand.
TTTACTACAAATTTAATGTTGTTCAAGTTAAAATACATTTTGAAAGAAAATTTCTGATCTTTGTGCACTTCATAAGATGAAAGGGTTTATTTCCAGGGGTTCCAAAATAAGCACCATATTGGCGGTTATTTAGGCAAACAACGTTTACAAACTATTTACTAGCCCTTTGTAACCATAAAATCTCTTATTCCCAATTGAATTTTAACATGTTTAATAAGTTTAAGTTTAGTTTAAAAAGGAAGTTCTTCGGCTATTTCAAATTTTAAAACAATAAAGCTTCTGATGGAAATAAAGGTCGAACCTTCATAAAGGTACCGCAAATGCTTAATTTTTTATGTCCTCTCAAGTTTTAGTACCAATACGGCGGCAATGGGAGCCTTTATCTACTTAGAAACCTCTAAAGACAAGCCCAATCTCAAACCTAGGGCCGAAACAATAAAACTAAAACCCTCAAGCGCTTTAGCCAGAGTAATGTATTAGAGTAGAAGTTACGAGGGGGACTTATTTCTAATAAAATGATTAATGTTACAGTTTTAATCTTTATTATTCTTTGTAAAAGCTTGTCCATTATATGACAAGATTAGAGAGTGTCCATATAGATTTTATTAGATTCCAGTGACGCTGTAGCTAGAGCGCAAGCTTGTACATCGTTTTACATAATTTTTTAATATTACAGCAGCCTTGACGAGTTTCGTCCATTCGCGAAACTCTTAATTCTTCACATTACATAATTTAAGAGTTACTCTTTTAAAAGCTGCTGCTAGTTACTTTTAAGTTGTGTTACTTTAATAGAAGAGTAAAAAAAGTAAAATGATTTCATATAAAATAAATATATAAGCTCAGAGTATGTACAATGTAGGTACATAGCCGTTAGATAATAATAATGTCCTCCAGACCGAATTTCAGTTACGATGGCCAATCTTAACGGAGCCTGGCCATCTACGCAAGAAATATTATAGTACACAAGTATGTGCGCAAACACAAGTGCACTCTCTGTTCCCTAACCCTCATGACCGGAGAGAGATCAGGCGCAGGACCAACGCCTTTACGTACTTTCCGAGGCACGGGGTGTCTAACACCGCCATCTTCCTAACTCCGGGCTCGTATTGAGATATCTTAACAGAAAAACCCAATACGTTTTTGTTGACCCGACCCGAGATTCAAACCCGAGTACTCATGCACAGCAGTCGCATTCACTACCGCTCTGCCACGGAGGCAGTCAAAAAGACGTTAGATATGTAGTAAGCAATACGGGATATATCGCTAGATAAATGCGTGACCGAATTGTCAAATTTTAATCAACACATTTTAATACATACCTTATATCTCGTACAGGTGGACTAAAATTAGTTAAGTGCTTGGATGAGAGTGCCAGTTTTATCACGACAGAAACGTGAACAAAAATTGAAATATCATCGAAACGTTTTCATTTAAAACATTCCAGTACATGTATTCATGTTCAAAAAATATGTATCACATATTGAGTGACCGTGACCTATTTATACGATGTTTACCAATTAAAGATCTGGTCGGTCATGGTGTATACTTTCAACTGAAATGTTGTTTTGTGATATATTGTAATTTTAACAGAAATTTTATTTGATATATATTTTTACGCATGTGATGATCGTCTTCATCGTAATATTTTTATCAATGTTGAAGGTCGCTGCGTACTCCGCTTATAGCTTTACTCGAACAGTGATGCGCTATTTCATTTTATTTTCGCACCGAAGAACATAGCTATCTTTGTGCATATAAGTAAGTGTCTAATATGGAGCGAATTTCATCGGACCATCGTATCGAGCTACAATTAGGTAGCTTTTATTCATCGCTCTTGCCAGGGACAATAAATTTTTCTAGATTTACGCCTGTCTACTTTGTTATACGATTATCATATTCATAGATGCTTTATAGGCATTTTTATAGGTCTTTTTGCTGTCAAAGAGATGCGCAAAATTCACCTGCATCACCACTTCCAATTAAAAGACGCGTTACACCTCTACTAACACTCTACATATTTGCATTCAAATAATGCAATCAAAAGCCCTGTTAGTCGTAATTTACAAAGAAAAGGATGAATCGATTTCATAATATTTTTTAATAAGTTGCCTTGAATTGAGCTCTCAAGAGCGCACTTTTTACAGAGCATGCCTGTTCATGTCCGTTTTGCTGTTATTTGCCAAACCAATAACAACGGCACAAAGATTTTGCAGTGAACTATAATCTGCAGAAAGACCTTGAAAATTTTTTGTAGTACGTCTATGCTTTTGTTTACCTTATTTCTATTGGGATTAGGTAAAGTCAAGAATTTTCATGGATTTGAGCAGCAGTTTAAAAGCAGTGTAAATGCACTGAGAGCAAATGGGTAATATTTTTGTTTTTGTAATTGTCATCTCCCGCACTAGGACATCACTTCTGTGTCGCGGGAGCTTTACAAACATTTAAACGACGGCGACAAAGAATATATACTAATTGTGGATCACATACATTTTTGTTCAGTGCTGACATCAAACCATCGGCGCAGTCGCATTGGCTACCTAATCCGTGGTTGGTATTTAAGTATAGGTGTTCCAAATAACTCCTCAACCTGTCAAAGTTCTTATGCATCGCATGTTTGTAGAGGTAGCCCAACTGCCGAGTTTCCAAGTTCAATCAAACTTAGCGAAAATATAGTCTTACTTAATCTGTCAAGTTTAGAAATACCAGACATAATTAAAATCTATTGTGTCTGGCTACCGGCGTGCCGCTGAGACTCAATAGGTTAAATAAGTCTACAGTTTGGTCTCAATTTTGGTCAAATTTGATGGCAGACTAGTTATCGGCCCACTCATTCATAGAGAGTAACTATCGCTCTAGAATATGAATATACAGTCATGTATTAGAGCCAAGAAAACACCTCTACACCGTGGCCTGCAGCAACAAAGCGGCAACGGAAATAGATATTTCACCGTTTAGTCAGTAGGCAGAATCAAATTGCAAACGGAAATAAACAGAATGGTGGTACTAACTGGCTTCAGGTCAGCATTAAGCAAAAATCTAAATAAATACAAGATCATGTCAAAGTCATAAGAGGTAACAAACACGTCATCAAAATCGCGGCAGGAATATAAATTCGAGAAGCTAATCTAAGACTCGGGTATCTGCGGTTGCATACCCGATTCACCTGTATTACAGGCGGATAAAGTTAATGACAAAAAATACATCAAACACTCACTAATCTATTTTTTTTAAATCCTAATATAGTTCGATCAAGCCTCTATTTATTTATTGGACCATCTACAAAGATACACACAACTTAAAGCTACATACAAAAGTGTTAGGTCAATAGATTAAGTGTGCACCTTCACTTACAGTAGGCCACAGTATACTAAGTAAAAACGTACATACAGTTGGCGAAATTGAACAAAGTTACAAATAGTAAATTTAACTAATAATTATTTTAAAATAATGAATTACAAATAATTAAATGCAAATAATGAAATACAAATAATGAAATTACAAATAATTATTATTAAATGTTAAATAAAAAATAGGCTCAATCAATGTTATTAGTCAGATAACAATACATGGGTTTTTTAAACAAAGGTATAGAGCTACTAATATCTATATCAGATGTCTTAGATAGTGAGTTGTATTGTCTACAGAGTCTGGGCAACGCAGCGAAGTGACCAAGGTTAGTTTTTGACGTTGGTATATGAAATAAGTTATAAGCATTTACACGTGGCAGGCGAGATGGTGCGTTGATTTGAAGTTTAGATGTGAGTTCATTATTGTCTACGTTCCCGTTAAATAATTTGTGCAAGAGAGTGAGATCTAGATACTTTCGTCGGTTGGCAAGTGAACACATGTGGTAATGATCAAGTCTTGCTTTATAAGATGTCAATCGTTTTAATTTGCGGTCGGTGTATATATAAACTAAGCTTACTACTACTACTAAACTATGATAGAAGGTAAAGAAATCGCTTTTGCACTCGTTCCAGTAATTTTATATATATGTCATAGTTTGGGCTCCAGATAACACTATTATATTCTAATATAAGAAGAACTAATGCGTTAAAAAGTCTTACCCTTGTAAATCCTATTGACTTTGTGTCAGTTATTTTGGTAACTGCAACCGCAGGGATACAGGCAATATAATTCTTATTATGCATTTTAATAAATATACACAATATTGTATTCTACTTCTATCGAAGGTAACATGACTAATGATCTGAAAAAAGCAATACCATTTTCAAACAGTTTCAAGAGCAAAGTTATTGAGTAGATTGCAACCTTGAAAGAAAATAAGCCTCCACTTCGCGACTTATTACAATATAATAGACATCAACTTTATAACATAATATAATATTCAACCTAGTAATATGATATTGTCGAAGCATTAATAAATCGAGTAATCGATTTACTGTTACCGACACAGGTACCTATTCACCATTAACTCGGTTATTCACAATCTTTTATTTTTATTTGAAGCAGAATTATAATAACCGTCGGTGCAAACCGTCCGACGCGCCGCCGCGGTCGGCTCGCTCAACCGTTATCAAAGGATATTCAATAAATAATCTTTGTTACGATATTTTACAGGTTTCTAATACGTATACATGAATAGGAGTATTGATTTATTAAAGTGTTTTATATTCTCATACAACACTGCTCATTGAAAATGTTTGTGCGCACCTGCGGGGATGCCTACAGTAATTAAAATATAAATCTCTTTCATCTTTTAAAGTTTATTACCGCTTGCAGACATTGAAACAAGAGATAATAATATAAAGAACACAATCTGCGCATAGCAGCCGTAAGTCTTTGATCTAAGCATTGGACGAACGGTTGAGATGTCTAATAATTTATGTTTAGGTAACGCGTAGGCTAAATGAATAAAAAGAAAATGTCCTGGGTATAAGATCCTATCTATCTATGAAACTATCTTAAAACAAGCTCTGTAGTTTATATTAGTTAGTAATATGTGACTCCAATTGTCGGCAATTAATGTATTAACAAAAAACCTATATGTACATCAAACAAATGTGTGCTATTCCATGCGAAAAACAAAACTGCAACGTAATTTGTTCTTACCTTTCCACTGAATGCATTTAAGTGCCTAATACTGTGTAATAGAATGACTCAGCCGAGTGTTGTGTTATCTTAACCTTTCAAAATGTAAATCTAGTCACTAGTACCATTCCAGTACCATCAGCTTGCGGCCACCGTCTTTATTTAGTTTTAATTACCAACATTATGACTAGCAACTTAAGCCATAATCCTCTTATATTACGATATGGTAAATATATTAACCTATTGACTCGCAACGTTACACCAGCGGTCAAACACTATAGGTTCTTAATTATGTTTGGCATTCCAAGCTGACAGTTTAATCACAAGTAAAAATAAGCTAATATAGAATTCAATTTGTACATTTTAACGAGAAGTCAATTGATAAATAAGTAAGCTTATTAAAGAGACGCGACGGCTACGTAATGTACTTCCGTCAGTGTGTTCATGCACAAACAGGAGATGCGATGAGAGCACTAAGGCTTCATTCATATGTACCACAACCACACCACATCGACGCGACAAAAGGTGATCAAACAGTGGTTACGTGTGAATAGTGTCGCTACAGTACGTACAGTACGTTTGCAGTTGCGTTGTGATTCCTACAAAATGTGGATGTGGTTTAGTTGTCGTTAGTAGTTGCGATGTGGTTGCGATGACGCAATGACGCTCACAAGTGCAGAGAGACAGTTCGACACCGGTTTTTGTCGACGCAGCGTTGTGTCTGCGATGTGGACGGACGCTAGTTCGCGGTGTCGCTGGTGGTTGCGTTGTGGTTGCGATGTGATCGGTATCAACCACGTGTTGGATAATGACGGTAAAATGTAAAATGTGGTCCGTGTAAATTGTACTATTCATTTTCAATACAAAATTGCACCCACCCACGTGGTGTGGTTGTGGTTGTAGTGTGGTTGTGGTACGTTTGAAACAAGCCTAACGTAAATGAAGTAGAATACAGTGAAAAGCGTGTAGAGAAACGACCTTGCATCTTGGCAGGAAACACTTCCTGCCACGATGCAAGATTGATAAGTAACCATTCTGTGTTTGTTGCTAACAAATACAATAGACGATTAATTGAGTCTGGTATACTGATACAAAATATGAATATATATATATATATATATATGCACAGTAGCCTAAAAAGTTAGTTTCGTCAGCTATAGTTTTAGGATCTACGTAATATTAGATAAGCTATTGTCATCAACCGGGTACAGTTTCAGGCTCTTTAACGGCCAGGTGTGCCTCGCCCGACGTGCGCATGGACAAAAAATCAAAAGAATTTAATGTTCATCATTGATGTTCAGCCACATACTGTACATAAATATATCAGAACTTTTAACGTAATAGTAACACCCATATCGATTTTTGACGTGTTATGCAAGCAGGTAGAATACTTTGAATATCTTAAACCGAGTAATCGATATACGGTAAAATATTAAACAGTTTCGCTTCTATTCTTCGTAAACGGTCATGGATGACACAAATATTCAAGGCCTACTTACTGGAAAATGCTTTTACTAGAGTATTCTAGTAAAGCTTAGGACTCTGAAGCTGCATATGTGAAAACTATTAAAAAGAATACGAATTTAAAAAAAGTAGGCATCACGTGCGTCCCATTTTGTGTCACAGTAATTATTTTAAATGTAATAAGGTAAGCAATGCAACTAAAACATTACTAGAGAAGCCATTAGATGTAGAGTTGAATAAATTTTATCATTTTTTGTTTGTAACGATAGGAACCGCTGTTTCGGCAGTTGACGTTATTTTGATATTAATTGCATGTCAGTTTCATAAAAGAAGTAAAAAACATTTTCACAACGACACAATTCAATCAGGGTGCGTGCAACAGTGTGTCACTCAAACAAAGTACGTACGAAAACTCTTTCACAAATTCATATTACTGTTTTTTTTACAAATTATATAATAAAATAAATATGCTGCTTTAATGAGTTAGTGACGTAAATTGGGTAAATCTTCGTTTCCTTTTTTGCCGATCGTGACGTCCTGCGTTCAACACTCGAGTCAAGAAAAGATAATAAATTCTCAGCAGAATGGCGGGATCTGGAATAGAGACGGTTCGGTGGTATCAAGCTCACCTATAATTTGGAACCTAAGCATAGCTGTAGTAAAGTGTATTGTACCCCTTTTTTACGCTATTATAAATCCACAGTGCGGTTATCTATCAAGTATTTTAACGTCATCTCTGTAGTTGAGTTAGGATCACACTAAGATTATATATGCGTGCTTAATGTCGAAAAATGTGTCTTCTTTTTTATTGATGTGTGCTATTAGATCTTCTTAAATATAAAATAATAGTAAGGTACCTCACGCCAACGTATTTGATTGTTAGTGTGGCCTGTTATCTTAATTAAATAACCAACCGTACATTTTAGTCATTATTAGCGACATATTAGAACTAATCGAGCAGTAATAAAACCCACGCGGTTAATAGATGGGATGTGTGACTGCAAATGTGAATGTTTCGAAGGAACAACATGATTTGCCTTTAGGTTGCTTGCCTAGCAACAATTAGAATTCTTAGAGCTCCTTAAATATTAACAAATGTCTTTTAAATAATATCGCCAACCGATATAGTGTGTAGTTCTTATGAAAATGAGTGTAATAATTTCCTAGAAATCTTCTCGTATATATTAAATATTTTAAACTAGTAGTGTAGAATCAATGCATTATTTACAACATACCATATAATTCTCATGTGATGCTAGATTATTGTGTCTATATAATACGTTGTTTTTAACTTAATACTATTGAAATCTTCACGAATATGAACATGGACATGTTACAGAACTATTTCATAATTCGTTAGATATATGATATCATCGTACAGTTACCCACTTGCGACAATACTTTAATTGTATTGACTTGAAAATCCACATCATATAAACAGAGCTGATTTATACACATATATATATATAAGCTCTGTTTAATGTGTTATTATATAAATAAAATATGTTTTATTATTCAGTATACAAAACATTATATTATATTAAATTAATAAGTCGCAAAATACGTATTGAAAATTAGCCATTCTATTTATGATGTTGCCGGGAAAGGCTTAATGTTTGTAAAGGGTTGAATATCGAGATGATTCGCCCTACGCCGTCAAAGTAAATAGATTGTATCATCTATTCTATTTCAGGCATATTCCCATTCCGTTAAACTAACTTGCATTTTATTAAATATGCTGTAGTTAGTAAAACTATAGGTAAAAGTGGCTGATGTTTATATTCTTGAATCAATCTGAACATATTATATTGTTGTATACGTGCTCTTTAGGTGTATATACGGTAACTGTTTTATGATTTAACCTTAAGCTATTATAAAGGTATATTTCTTGTTACTAGTACACTACATTTGGAATTATCTTAATTTCACTCTCCGAACGGACCTTTTTAGTGTACTACGTCGACGACATTAGACAGTTTAGTACGAATCTGAGTGCCTAGTGCGAGTTGTTTTTACGTTAACGCGATCGACACGTTTAAGAGGAAACACTAAGGGCGAGAGAATTGAGAAGTAGATATTAGTAAAATCTTTTGCTGTCGCGCAGTGCTCGCAGAGAATGATAGAGACAACTGCAGCTTGGACCGAAAATACCTATTAAAAGTACAGAAAATCAACGTTTTGTAGTCCCCTGATTCCTTCTCCAAAACTTGATCGATTTAACTACCTTTTCCATTAAAAATTAAAGAAAGACTTTGGTCGTGTTCCTATGTTTTCCTTTTTGTATATAATCTAGTCAAATTTGTTTTCTGGATGTTTGAACACAGCAGAAAATCAGGGAAATTTTGAGGTTTTTGAAGGCTCTTTTAATAATTAATTAATGAAAAAAAGGAAAACATAGGGACATGCCAATAGAGGCAATAAATTTTTTGGAAAAAATATTTCTCTCCTGGCTTAATCCAGGGAGGAAACATACGTACAACTACGTTTGTATAGGAAAACGGCCCTTGTGTTTCCTCTTAAGACGTTCGGCGCGGCGGGCTCCGATTAGCCCGCTCCAAGTTCTTAACCAATCAGAGAGCGAAACGCGGTAAACGCTTCGATCGCGTTAACGTAAAAACAACTCGCACTAGGCACCCTGTTGTACCTCTTAATAATCACTCGACAATAACATATTAATTATTTATACCTATTTCATCGGTTAAAGTTCATATTAAAAAGTAAATAAACATACATTACTGATTAATTTGAACGTCGAACACTATACATCGAGTGACACTATATATAGACTTTGATGAAAGAATATGTCGTAAAGCACCTTGAAGCTGATCGCAAAGTGATTAATACGCCACTCAATCAACTTGTATCTTACATCATGACATAAATTGAATATTGAAACAATTTGGTCGAAAAATAAAGGCAGTTTACAAAGAAATATAAATTTCTTTGTTTACTTTTAATAAAACTGCATTTTATGGATGAACTTGGTGAATATCGCAATTTGCTTTTGTTGATTTATTTTAATGGTGAACGTGATTGAGCGTATACTACGAATACAGTTCGTAATTGATTTTATTAAAAATATCTACAGTTATATTTTAATATTTATTGGAATTCATCGCTACAGTGACGTACAGTACAGTACAGCGACAATACTAGTTCTCATAAAAGGTACATTGAAGGTCAAAGGGAACACTAATAAAATACCAAAAAAATGTTTAATAACTAAAACAGTTAAGATAGTGCCACCAAAAAAGTTAGCCGTGTCAAACATGCGAGCAAAAACTATAACTAAATGATTTTGATAACGAGTTTACGGGTAATAACATAATTATTTAGTTATTTGCAGACATTATTTGTTGTTTGATAAATAGTGATGACAAAAAATACAATATTATGGAGATAGGTCATTATGTTGTGTCTCTACCTATCGGTACGCTATATTTATTTACATAATAACACAAGTAAGGATAAATGAAAGACCGGTCGGGCACGCCACGATCTTTCTTTCATTTATCCTTACTTGTGTTATTATGTAAATAAATATAGCGTACCGATAGGTAGAGACACAACATAATGACCTATCTCCATAATATTGTATTTTTTGTCATCACTGTTTAATGGCCAGTCGGCCATGGTTGTTTTGGCCAGTTCCTGTGTCGTATACGCCGGCAAGAGACGCCCAGTTGTCACCACTGCGGTGACTGCCGCGACGCTGTTGAGTACACGGCGCTGCACACTTTGGCGGTTTGCCCCGCCTGGGCATCGCAGCGCCGTGAGTTGATCGCGGTAGTCGGATTGGTTGCCTTCTCGCTCGCGGCCGTAGTTCAGTCTGTGGTTCGGAGTGAGAAGTCGTGGAACACCGTCACCTCCCCTTCTGTGAGGAAGTCATTTCCATCAAGGAGGCGGCGGAGCGAGAGAGGGAGCGTTTAAACCCTTTCTCCAACCGCAGAGCCGGGCGCCGGAGGGCGCGAGACGACCTCCAGCCACCCTGAGGTTTGACCTGGGGGTGGTGGGCTTTGTGGGCCTGCCCGCCATCCGTTCAGCACAAGGTCCGAAAGGTGGCATGCGTGTTCCCACGCGCGCCTCTGTTCGAGTCCGTCTTCCCTCTAGGGGGGAGACAGTAGGGTTTGGGGGAAGTTTTGCCTAGTAGGTAGGCCTCTTCGCGTAGTGGCCTGCCGTTTCATAGGGCGGGCCGGAACCTCGGCGGGGTCGCGACCGCATGTGCAAGTGATTCGCGCGGCCCCGTCGATAGTGGTTTTGTCGAGGAACATCGCGATAGTTTTAGTCGGTATTCCGGGAGGTACATTATCATCTTCACCATCTTTCTTTTACCCCGGCGAGTCCGACATAACCCTCCGCCCGCCCCCGCGGAGGGTACGCGCGATGCATTAACCAGGTAAAAAAAAAAAAAATGAAAGGTGAATCGAGGCAAGTGTGACACTGAGGGAAGTGTGACGAATTTAAATTACGCACCTAATGCACATTATTTGTTTAATTGCCATCTATACAACAGTGCTCGAACTTTTAAACTGTCGTGGTGTTTTGGTTTGACGTCCATAGATTTGACTGTTTTCCCGACAGACGCGATTTTGTAAACATACTAAAAAAGTTCTGTTAATTTTATGAATATTCCTACAATGGACACCAAGAATACTCAGACTCGGAACAACTGTTTGTGGATTACACATTATTTTTGTCTCCTGTTGGGATTTAAACCACACACCATTGTGATGACAAGGCGAGCACATAAACCACTATACCATCCGTGCAGTCAAATATATAAAATCTTCAATGCTTTTTCTTCTCAATAAGATGTTAACGATGTTGATGTTAGGTACTATAATAATAACCTTCAGTGTACTATATATTTAAAGCTAGGACCATTATCGACATGCAACGATGATAATCAGTTTAATTTATTACGTTTCTACAACAACGTGTGGCACTAGGGCAATATTTTAACTATGCGTGTAATGTTCGGCTAATAAGTCTCACGTCGTTCCTCCTCAAAACACTAGAGAGGCTATGTGATAAAGAAATAAGAGGAAATACTCTAGCTCACAAACCGGTACACCCACACCAACACGCCTATAGCCAAGGCAAATCCACAGAATCGGCGCTCCACAGCGTTGTATTGCGAATTAGAGACGGACTAACCGTAAAACAACCGACGCTGCGCGCCTTCATTGATATAGAAGGAGCCTTTGACAAAACCAACTTTAACAGCATGACCGAAGCACTAGAAGCGTATGGGGTCGCTTCAACGCTATCAGAGTGGATAAACAATATGCTGAAATACAGAGCGATATAACTGTCAGTTAACACAACAACCAGGGAAATTGTGGCCAGAGGCTTCCCACAAGATGGTGTACTTTCGCCACTCCTATGGAACATAGTGGTAAACGACTTAATACGAAAACTGAACGGCAGAGGGCTCATCACAGTGGAATATGCAAATGACCTTGCAATTCTTGCGACCGGATGCTTTGAGGAGGATGTGACCTCATGAGATCTGCTTTCAGAATAATCGAAGAGTGGTGCATAAGCCATGGTCTACCGGTCAACCCGACAAAAACAGAACTCATAATGTTTACTCGCAAGAGAGACTCAAATAATCTCAGTCTACCGAAACTATTCAATACCGAAATAAAACTTACCCACAAAGTCAAGTATCTAGGGGTCATACGAGAGAGCAAATTGCTGTGGAATAAGCACCTTGACTACAAACTACAACGAGCATGCGCATGCTTCTTGCAATGCAGCAGAATGCTCGAAAAGACACAGGGACTCTCCCCAAAAATAACATTGAGGCTATATACTGCCATAATTAGACCAACAATAACATACGGCGCTATCGTATGGTGGACTAGGACTGAACTCAATACCACTTACCAAGCTGCAGAGATTCTAGAGAATGGTATGCTTAGCAATAACAGGGTGTATGAGAACAACATCGACAGCCACCCTCAAAGTCATCCCAGGGCTGGCTCTCTTAGACCTTTACATACAACAAGAACCGACTGGCCGCAATACGGCTGAAACACCAGGGCCTGTGGGGAACCACTAGAAGCCCACATGCATCGATCTTAGAGCGAGCTACAGCTTACGAACCACTGCTCGCCGCCACGTGTGACAAGATCCCCAAACAACATCTATTTCAAAAGAACTACCATATACAACTTCATGAGAAACAGAGAGATCAATCGGAAATCAACGAGGTCCGAGTCTACACTGATTGCTCAAAAACCATACAGGAAAGAGCGCGGGAGTTTACTCCCTGGATCTCAATATTAACATATCTATGACATTAGGCTCACACAGTTCTATCTTCCATTGCGAATTTGTGGCCATCACGGAGGTCGGCACCGCGATCGATAGGAGACGGATTAAAGGCTATAAGATACGAATCCTCTCCGACAGCACAGCAATACTTAGAGCCCTAGAGAGCAATAGCTGCAACTCCAGGCTCGTTTACGAATGCCACTTTGCTCTTGAAAGAATATCCACAAAAACATAGTGACCTTACAATGGATAAAGGGCCATAGTGAATCACTGGGCAATGATGCTGTAGATGAGTTGGCTAGAAGAGGATCGGAAACCACCACGGAAGGTCCACCTTCATTCCTCTCTCTACCATTCCCACAACTAAGAACATGGATGTGGCTCCGCACTCAGAGCCAACATAATAAACGCTGGGCACGGACAACGGACTGCAGACAATCGAGAGCAGCCCTACCGGCCATCTCACCATGTCCGACACACTGCCTGCTCAACCTACAAAGATTGGACCTTCGGACCATCGTGGGGATCCTAACAGGACACTGCCCCTGAACAAACATCTGTACAACATCGGAGCAACAGACAGCCCACTCTGTATGGGGATGTCTGAACGAAGAAGAATCTGCTGCCCATGTAGTCCTGGAATGTGTGGGAGTAACAGCACAACGTAAGGAAATCCTCAACAACCCGAGGTCACTCCGCAAAGCCTGCGAAGACCCCAGGAATCTTCTGTGCTTCTAGGCGGTGTTGGGCTGGCTATCTCCATAACCGGCCGACTCTCACCCATAATGGACCAACTTAGAGTTCAAATGCGGAAAAGGGAATCCAATTACAATTACAAAATGTTAATGTGTGATAATGTTAGACAGTGGAATTATTGTCACAGTAATTTTTGAATGTACTTATCATGATATGGTGAACAATGTCGTGAATATAATATGCACAGCCTCCACTTAGGATAGACCATAAATATTATTTACTGTGTCATGACGGATGACACGCTTTCTCTCATTCATCAATTTCAATTCTGTTCAATGCATTGAATAAATAATGCTGCCCACACGTGAGGCAATCAACATTATAATGTAGATTTGCACCTGTAACTCAATGTCTAACTATGTTTTCCAGAGTACTGGTAATATTATGAATGTGTTCTACTGAAAAATATATTTCCATATTTTTATAATTTTGCTCTAATTACACAAAGTCATATTTAAAACGAAGTTTAAATCTTTTGTAGCTGTTCAGGAATCAAGTATACGTGAACAAACGTTATTAAATAAAATACAGCAGTATTGCCAAGTCATTGGTCTTTTTGTCGAGCCAGGCGGGCTTGCTAAAAAGCGCACAAACAACAGGGCTGTTTGTGGTGAACTAAATATGAGTGATTATACTGCTGGTCACAAATGTCTCATAGAGTCGATCAAGGCCTTGTGTCTAGCTTACATTTTTGGTTAGCTCGGGTGTAACTTCAAGGAAACGCATTGGTCTGCCGGCCAAGGACACTATACTAAACTACGAACAGCGTCTTCATCTATCCGAGACATGTGATGATGCACCGCTCGACTGCCGCAGTATAATATTCTGTATTTATGATAGACTTTGTATACTTCTAGTGATTATTCGGATGGCATATTTAGTAAATTCATGTGTCACCGTCATCCAATCCAACTTTGTACTTAAACAGTTCACATAAATAGTTTCCATTATACGATTCAAAAAACACAATCCCATGTGCCGCGACCAACCCACATTAAATTAAAATGATTTAATTACCTTTTCAAGTTAGACGAGTTGTCGGTGTTGCTGCCGTGGAAGCCTCCTAAAGAGCCTTTTTAATGCAAAATGCTTGGAAAATACTCGTGAGACGAGAACCATAATAATGTGCTGCTTTTCAACATTTTCCCTCTCAACTTAGCGAAATAAATACAATAAAATATGATTACCAAGTATAAAGCACATTAAGAACCAAAATGAGAATTTCATACCATCTTTCCTAAAAATTGCAAATATTACAATAAAATAGACGAACCTTTTATTCTCTTAAAAATATTATCTAAAGACGGTACTGCTGAACATTTTTACATTTATTATAAAATTGTAAAGACGTAACTTATCTGTATAGGAAAATTACCTTATCTCGCGGTTTCTCTTGCAAAGGATCCTTAGCTGCAATAGATGAAAATTTAAGGAATACATAGGATCAAAATGTTGTTGCCCCTTTACGTTGGTGGTCGATATTACAGATATGCTTTGCTAGCAAAATTATATACTTACAAAAAAAAAAACGCATATAATATTTATGTTTATCCATTGTCTAGTACCCATAGTACAAGCTCTGCTTAGTTTGGGCTAGATGGTGTTGTGTGTATGTGGTAGAATATTATAGAATATACACTTTGTTCATGTTGTAGTCATAATTGTATATGGCTTCAATTATGACAAAATGGAGGTATAGTATTTAATTCCGCTTCTTTCTAGCTTGCCCGTAAACATTGCGAAACATATGTTTATATTAGCATATTTATATCAGCTTTGTCTAAAAACTAGCTAACTGCTGAGCACGAGCATTTTCTTAATATTTGAAAAGATTGGATTGGTCACAAAGTAACTCTTATATAGGTATATCAAAATTTATTATATTGTGTGTTTACTGTATTAACCTTTATGTTAGCCAAGACCTACTAACCTAGGTCCAGATAATCTGCTTGATCATATGAATAGTTACAAGAAACTCACGGCCACTCTTTTAGATTGCGTAATTACTTACCAACCGGTAATTAACGGACCCTGACCGTTGTAATCCTATATGTTATTATGCTTATTAGTATCAAAGATGTCTGTCTGTTGCATTAATATCCATATTCCATATTCACGCAGCTTTAAGGGATAATTATATACAATTATCGATATATTGTTCGAACACGTCTAACAATTAATAGATTACTATTGTCATTGTATTAATTTAGCGATGGTAGTCTCAACAATCCGCTCTAAACACGTTTCAATGGCGATTATAAGATTATCTTCAATCAAGTATCTTGTTACGTTATATATTGTGTTGGGTACATAATTATATTATCTTTCATAATTATTGATTTGATTATTATATATATTTAACTGTAACCCTAAAATGATAGATAGTTTTCTCTAGTCGTATTTTAGATTCCACGTTATAAAGAATTGTATTGGCATTAACCAGCACATTTTCAGATATCATGGTACTATTGATAATTTCCTAAAACAAAACTTCAAAAGTATTTTGGCCGGTCCAGGCGAATTCGGATTCGAATAATGAAGTAATAATTATAAATTAAATACTATTTTTAAAACGAAAGTACTGTACACAGCTTTAAAATTACTAACAAAGACATTTTTGTACCTACTATTTCCTAAACTGGCTATGAATTTCTAATTTAAAAGTTCATAATAAAATGAAGAGATGTTTTTAAAATTGCCATTTTATGAAAACGAGAAATGTCACATCACGTAAAGGCAAGCCGCCTTTATGTGATGTGACATTAAAGACGAATCTTTTTCTAAAAAACCATTAGGACGTTATAGCAGGCATAATATTTTAAGATAAAATATTACATAAATTACTCTCTATACGGCTGCCTCGCGGTGTTACAAATTGCGACTCTGGGGTATGATTCATGGGTTGGGCAAAGTTGGGAGTTTTCTGTCATGAAATTCTATGTAGCAGTAGTTGGGAAAAACGCTCGGTGACAGCAACAAGTTATTACGTGGGATGAGTGTAAGGCCTAAAACCCAGCCTGATAAAATATGGGTGTAATATTGAGCTCCGCCTACCTCTTCAACAGTAATTAGGGTTATACTGGTGAACGGATGTTAAACGTGGACACTAATTAATAATCAAGAGAATGGTCTTACGGAAGATCTAAGGCTCTGTGCAGAGATTCTATGAAAGCTGGTAGATCAGGAAGAATACCGAAAATTAAGAACTCGTAACAGATCCAAATATAATCGGAGATATTAAAGTGGACAAATACTGCTGCCTCGGTCTCGTCAAAAAAATGGAGTGGTTTTGTGGAAACAGATCTGCAAGCGCTTTGAGCCAACGACTGGCAGGAAGCGATCAGAAACCGGAGAAAATAGCTTTCCTTTCGTATCGAGGCCTCAAAACAGTTTGGGTCTTAGCTAACAGAGTAAGTAAGTATACCTCTTCAGGGAAATAGATGTATATACAAAGGTAGTATACACAAGTCAAAATAATATTATGTACATACAAAATGTGCACATCGACAAAACTCGTTTGCCTTTAGCAAAAAATTTATATTAAAATTATAGATATATTATTCCTTGACAATTATGTGTAGTCATATATTATAATTATTTTAATGTTATACCAAAATATACGATGATTACATAATTGTCCTTCCTAACAAATCAGCTACTAATTTCGCTTTAAACTCGGTAGAACTAATTATCGTTATAAATACTCTATGATGCGCAACAGGCATCCACTCCCATAACATAAGTGAAGCTTTCTAGTTAAATAATTAAACCTAATAGGATCAGATATGATTTTTGATAGTAAATTATATTGAAAGCTTACAGGCGAAATTAATAAGTAAGAGAATGTCAATGTATTAATGAAATATTGGTTTATGCATTGAAAAGAGTACCTACACGTATATCCTCATTTGTAAGTTCTGCTACATAAAAGTCGAGGAACTTGGATTAGAGTAGTAAATATTTTTGTAGAAGAGGATTCAATATGGTCCTAAAATTGACTGTATATATGATAATTCAATGATGTAGCTGAAATGTTCAGATTAGTAAGAAAATATCCGTATAGATTAAATGCTTATGTCCGAAGTGATGGGTAGAAGTATTTTACACCCATACCTATGTATATTGCTTTATTTTTAAGTTCCACGTTATAGGCGATGAACAGGTTATCTTATTCAGGGTAGATGCCATCATTAATTAGACATCGTGCAGTACTGAGAATTTACCGACCGAGGAATCGATTTCGAGATTTTGCAATCACACGCATACATTATACGAACTGAAACACCAGTCAAACCAAACTAACAAAGCATTCAGTTTTATTGGTACTTCTATTATATGCCAATAACAAGACAATGGGCGCTCATAAATGAAATTTAATATTATAAAAGAAACGATGAAAGATAAAACGAGAAATTTTCTGGTAAAATAAATCATATGATAGTAGCCGCTGTTCTGAGTTATCTTAATATAGGTACATATTAATTATCGAACACGATTTATAATTTAGTTAAACATCATTATTTATCTCCGGTACTTGAGCTGGTATTTTAATTGAATCTAAGCTGATAAAGGACAGTCTTTAACATGATCGAGCCTTTCCTTTATACAACTGTGTCTGTTCTATACCGTCGGCTCAATGCCAATTACACAGGTGGCGTAGTGGTTTCAGAAGTCGCCTCGCTGCAGGCGCTGCGCCGGGTATTGTGGGTTCAACTCGCTTAGAGCAAATACTTGAGTGATCCACAAATCTTTCTTGCGCCACCCAGATAGTGTTCTTTGTATCCGTTATTTGAATGTTAGTAAATTTCACCTCGTCACAATAATTTTATATAAAACTGAAGGCAACCATTTTATAAAAGCCTTTTTAGGCACTCTTATACTAACGCATATTGGGCCGGCGTGGTGGACTATTGCCTAACTGTTCACACTGAGATGCGGCCCATGCCCAGCTGTGGGACAGTTTATAGACTGGGCTGATAAATATTATATATAATTTACCTAGTAAGAACATAAAGGCAATTTCATATAACTTGCTTGATAATAATAGAAAAAAACATGGTCAAGAATGGCAAGAATTTTAAGGTAGCGACTGGCTTTACTGCAGCTGCAGCCAATCTTAGAAAAATAGAAGTTTACTTTGAACTCCCTACATACTTAATTTAATCAGAATAAGTGTATCTACGTATATATTACTTATAATACGTATATATTACTTTCTGTTGATTGTTTTTAAGACAATGCTTCTCGTAACAAGTTCACTTGCGGATATGGATTCAACATATGAGTAGTAGTAGAGGTTTCTGACTACTAAAGTACGTAATTTGATAATTATAATATTACGGTTTTGTGTTGTTTTTATTTGACTGTACACATACCGCAGTACTTTTAGTGGCAAGAAAGGTTAGGTAGGCTCTGGATTCTGAGTCTGGTAGACAAATTTATTTACCTTTTTTTCTCTCTTTAAAAATACATCTGCTGCACTAGGAATAAATCCTGTGTCGTGGACGACTTTACAAACATTCAAACAAGGGACACAAAGAATACCTAGACTTAGAACAACCATTTATGGATCACACAATTTTTTATCCCATGTGCGATTCGAACCAACAACAGTCGGCGTAGTACTAGTGGCGAGCCGACCATTTAAACCACTACCACCATCTGTACAGTATTTCACACAGATTTTCAAGAGACAATTTTCGAAACTACAATAAATTAAGAATTGTGATATACAATTTTTGTCTTGGTCTGGGTGTTTCTATGTATAATATGTATGTATTTACAAGAAAAAAAAGTATATATGTATGTTTATCCACTGTCTAGTATCCATAGTACAAGCTCTACTTAGTTTGGGCTAGATGGTGTTGCGTGTATGTGATAGAATATTAATGTTATTACTATTATTATAATTTCTCAATTGCTTACCAAATGCACACGGACAACGTTATCATATGGAGAACGTTAATTAAACTTTTATATATGAAATCTGATGTTCAAATAAAGTTCGATAAAATTCTTCGTCATTTGAAAAATAATCTATTATTTTATAGGCTCATATTGAGAGGCACAGTTCGATGTGTTTGGTATGGATAAAAATCTATTTAATCCCTTTTCACAAGTTTTTAGGTTAATTAATTTGATATATCATGTATACGTGGCAATGAGGGCTATCTTCCTAAAGCACAAGGCGCAGCGGTGTCGTGTCTCTGACTGTCGATTGACTATTATCTCGTCTAAGAATCTGCTCTACTTATGTTATGGTATAGCGTCCCCTAATGCCGACCTCTTAGGCTATACTCGTACCCTGCCCAAAACACTTTTGAAGAAATAAACTTTCAATCTAGGGTCTAACAAGAATTTGTCTGTCTAGATTCAATTAGATTAAATTATTCTTGGTTTGGATTCAGACGCTTACGATCGATCAACAATTAGATCTATGATACGTCGGAATCAATTCGAATCATACGTGTATGTATGTACATGTAATAGTTGAGACCCAAGAATACTTTTGCCACTAGTTAATCGCTCAGCGGAGCTATTCTAATTATTGTCGAAACCATCACTCCTAGTTACACGTCACACGTGCCTTATACGTAGGTTAAAATTAATTCTGCCATTTTTACTTTAAGTAGCCCTGGGGTATGTTTTAATATATGATTGTGTATGTGTCGAATTGTATAATAATATACAACTAGCTTACAAATTAAATTATATCATATTACATAGCTCTTTATAGAAATTAAGTTTCCATCTAATATAAAAAATAATTATAATAATTAGGTTTGAAATTTTAACAGCCTAATATGCTGAATTTGGATAGAGCTGAATACCAAACCATTCATCCTTTTGATCGCGATTCTCTTGCCTTAACCAGTAAGCTATCGTCGCTTTCTGTTAACTATCTAGTTCTTGTGTGAACTTGATACGAAATACTAGCAGATAGAATGATTATAAATGCTGGTAGATATTATACTGGGCTACCAAGTTTCTTTGCAGTTCAGTTTATGTTAAACGCGTAGTTAAACAATTAGCGCTGGCTTTAATGGCCATTGAAAAGGTCGCATGGAAACCTACATACTTGAAAGTGTTTAAATGTATTAACTGCTCATAATTGTAAATTAATAAATTAAATTTATATATACTTAATTACACACAAACACACACAAACACATACACACACTTATGTACGCGTGCACAATCTACCAGTAACCATAACTGTTTTCTTTATTTCATAAGTATTAAGCAAGTAAACTATTCTTAGTAATCAGTTGCTAATATGTTATACATTTTGCTAACCGGCTACCATAAAAATGTTCACGTCTTTGTAATTGTAACACAAAGTGGTGGATGACTTACAACACAGGTTTAAGAATGTTTGATTGTACCAGAATGCATGTATTAGATTAATTCTACAACATTATATGTACTACAATATTGTTTGCTACTTACAATATTTGTATATGCAACTTATTGCTGTTTCTAAATTAATAAACAATAATAATAAAACTCTTTGTGCCAGTAATTTGAGTTGAAAGTGCGCCTATTGTTTTAAGCTTTCAGACCTTTATTTTATAAAAAAGCTACAACTGAATACGCAGTTTCCTATTGGTGTGTACTACGATGATATGACTGAGTTTGAAAAGGCTTATACACATTCTAAACGACTTCTATTATTCCGAATTTTTTGCACAGGCTCTCTATTCCAACAAAATTCGATTGAATATTCTCCTGAATTGACTGCTATCTATCTAACCTGCGTGCCTCAAAGGGACAACTATATCCATTGTAAATGACTATTGACCTTTTATTAACAAAATTAGAGTCATTAGCTACACTACAACATTTTATTTATATGTAGTATGTGTATTAAAATACCAAAATAATCAACAAAATCGTGGGTAAACCACGACTTTGTTGATTATTTTGGTATTTTATGTGATAACTCCAACACATTTTATACAACAAAAAAGAAAAGTGTGTTATCATAGATCACGCATTTTTATACTTTGGTGGCTACTAAGCGTTTGGCCTGCTTGGTGTTTAATGCTTTGCATAGCCCGTTCGCAACACCAGAAACATCACAAACGCGTTGTCGACCGTTCAAAACAGACGTTGTTATGATTACAACGTCTTTCCAAGGAGCCTTGAAATATATTCATCGCAAAACCAACCAAACCGTAAATAAATTGTGGAATATTACGTCAATGGATTTTTTTTCTGTAAACCTGTTGATTGCTCCATTAACCGTGTATTGTAACGGAGATAACAGAAGAAAACATATATAATATATATACATATTATGGTGGCGAACCACCGACAGCTGCCCTCGAAGTAATTCTAGGGCTGGCCCCCTTAGACCTTTACATAAAACAAGAAGCGACTATGGCCGCAATACGGCTGAAACACCAGGGCCTGTGGGGAACCACTAAGAGCCCACATGCTCGATCCATGCCTCGATCTTAGAGCGAGCTATAGCTTATGAACCACTGCTCGCCGCTCCGTGTAATAAGATCACCAAACAACATTTATTTAAAAAAATCTACCATGTACAACTTCATGAGGAACAGAGAGATCAATCGGGAATCAATGAGGTCCGAGTCTACACCGATGGCTCAAAAACCATACAGGGAACGGGCGCAGGAGTTCACTCCCTGGATCTCAATATTAACATATCTATGACACTAGGCTCACACAGTTCCATCTTCCAATGCGATCTGTGGCCATCACGGAATACTATAATATATAAACTTTAAACTAGTACACTCGAATCTTTATAATATATAGCCACAAAGTACGTGTTTAGTTTTCTATGCTGTTTAAAGCTTTGCAAACCAATAAAAGGAACTAATTAAGTTCTAATATTGTTTACGGCAAACAACGCATGCAAATTAACCATGAATACTAAGTTTGTGATTCTATCGATTTCATGTGTGTTGCGTTAGTGACTGAAGGGATGGCGTTATGGTTATATGCTTGTCTCGCACTTGCTAATGCGGCGAGTGTAGTGGGTTCGAATCCCAAACAAACAGGAAAAAAATGGTTAGCAAATGGTTGTTTTGAGTCTGGAGGATCTTTGTGTCCGTTGTTTGAATGTTTGTAAATTATACAGATTATTCCTGTATAATTTACAAACATATCAGCTAGTGCGGCAGGTGTCTTTTTTAAGAATAATAGGTTAGATGATTCCGTAAGATGGAATGAAAATTTATCAATGTTCTTGTATGTATTATATTAGGATTGTTAAATTTAAATCTAGATGTGGATTATAATATTTCTGGTTTGGTTTGGATTCGTATGAATTATTTTTAAAACAGGTTAGAATATCTAATTAGTGCGGCGTTGCGATAAAACGTAAGCATCGAAGAGAACTTTGAACGAATTGAAAACTGTCAGACTATAAGCGAATAATAGCTACACCTATAACAACCTATAAATATGTTTTTGGAAATAGCTAGTTAGTAATAACATGACAAAAACAAGAAATATAATAAAACGACAGACTATACAAAAAAATACTGCTTGACGGAGCACTCAATAAATCCATACTAAAATAAACCACGGGTATCCCCAATAACGTCATTATGATTTCATAAATCTGAAATCACTACTTATACTATATATATATATATATATATGTACTTATCGGAACTTTACATCATATAGTCTAGCTTGATTATAAATTTATGAATACAATACACAATAAATTTTTATGATACATTTTAATATTACAGGCTTACTAAAGATACATTCAGAGAAAGATATGAGAAAGATATTTTGATAAATGCACTAATATTTTTATACACTTTTACCAAGGTAATGTTATTATGAAAATACACAACTTAAACGCTGTAAACGTTTGTGACAGCTTAAGTAAATGTAAGCAGAGTAAACACATGTTTTACATGTTAGTCCGTGCGTGTAAAAATATTATGTTATAAACTGAACTTACACACCTAAAATACCTGTATATTTTTAGTTAACTCTGTGTATTTTCTTTTAGGTTCTCTGACGCTTAAGGTATACTTAGCTTACGAATTAGATGGTTTTGATCTGTTTCTTATATTGACACTCAGACATAACGTTAAATTTTAAATAGATGATAAAAAAAAACAGTTTTCGCATAAAAATAATAATTTATAGTCATCGTTAGTTAATTTAATGTATACGCCAATACTGAACAGTCAAATTTCGTTCGTACCGTAACAAATACCGTAACAATACTATGCAGCTAAACTATTTTATACAGTATCAGGATCTTAACAATATAAGACTGGAATATTATTATTGGCACCCATACTGAAGCCTACGCCTGCTTATGTCCGAAGTGATGCGTAGAAGTATTTTACACATATTAAATTGCTTTGTTTTTAAGTTCCATGTAATAAGAGGTGAACCGTATTCAGGGTAGATGCCGTCATTAATTATACATCGTGCTTTACTGAGACTGACCAAGGAATCGAATCCGAGATTTCGCGTTCTCATGCGTACATAATCCGAGCGGAGTAACAAACAGTACAACAAACAACAAGCATATTGGCACTGGTATAAGGTTTCGTATATGCCAATAACAAGACAATAGGCGATCATAAATGGAATTTGCGCCTATTATAAAACAAACGATAAAAGGTACCTATCCCATGTCCTTTTATGCATCCCTGACTCATCGTCATGAAATTCACATACACGATGATCAGTCGAGTAGTAAAGGCGTAAAAACGTAACAAACAAAAAACTCACATTCGCATTAATCATATTCGTTAGTTAGTTTACATTAAATACATAGCAAATTGAAACTAGACGCAAAGATTATTTTAATGAAGATAACCGTTTTTATTAGAACCCTAGTGCTCTCAGCTTCGTTCGCTTGAGCTCCGTGGGTGTTTTTAAAAATGATGTGGATGATTTTGATTTTATGCTTACTTTAGAAAACTCTATACTACTTAAGTACGAGACTACATTTATTCAGTCGTTTTTGGACGACACCAAGAACAATTAGATTTAGAAAGACAGACACTTATTCTAAAAGCTATCGATGTGTTACTTTTAAAATTGTTGATCCTATTGGTATTTTCAAATAATGTCTTTAAGACTCAACAATTATATTGGTAGCACAGCTATTTCGTTAATACTGTATATACTAAAACGTAGGGTGTATAAATCGAGTGTGAAACGTATCCCACAACGACGCCAGTAATTAAATGTGTCAGCTGATGTTTCGTGTCGTTCAATTCGTCGCTTCGTTGCTTTTTAGACTTATTAGAAAAAACTTGATTGAATGTGCCCATTGAATAACAAGAAACTTGAGATGTCTTAAATCATTATGAGCCACAAATCAATTGCAATTTATTTCACCCACCTTGTACGTACTTTATTTATCTTTAAGAGCTAGCAGACGTTTCAAGGGCTGGTTTAAAAAAAGATACTGTGAAAGGTCAACTCCACTCGGCTCAATCGTTTAAGTAAATTACAAATAATTTACCAGTAATGAATATTTAATCTATGCGATTGAAGACATGTTTAATTAAATGTTAAAATACACATGTGATAAATATTTGAGTAGCCAAATGATTATTCTGGTTCATTGGATTTCGGTATTTATTGCATGATCTGAATGCAAATCCAGCGAAACGTGTTTTCGCTGGATTTACATTCAGAGCATGCATTTTTTTTTTAATTATTAAATATTTATAAATTTTAATAACATTTTTAAATGTATGTCCGTTTTAGTTCTCACGCCTGTAGTTATATCCCCGAAGGGGCAAGCAGAAGGGTAGATATAAACATGCACTTTTCGGCGCCGTTCCTTTTTTAGGTCTCATACTCCGGGCTGTTTAAGAAATTTACTAAAAGAAATTATAATAATTATATTATATAATGTTCTGCCACATACACACATCATCTAGTCCAAACTAAGCAGAGCTTATACTATGGGTACTAGACAATGGATAAACATACATATATACTTTTTTTTTGTAAATACATACATATTATACACAGAAACACCCAGACCAAGACAAATATCCATGTTCATGCACACAAATGTTTGACTTGTGCGGGAATCGAACCCGCGGACTCAGGCGTGGCAGTCCTAATTACATGTGCTTGACCCAGGAATCGAACCCTAAACCTCATTATCATTCGTAGACTTGCTCTCAAACTTATGTTACGGAGCCAACATGGTTGTATAGAAAATAATTTATATAGAGTAATCCCCCTTTTATTACAAATAAAATCTGTAATAAAAACGGACATTCTCTCTAAAATAACTTTCTATACACTATAAACTTTATATCAACAATGTTATGGGGTAAATGGGGAATGTATTCTCGAGGACGCTTATGTTTCCCTGGGAATAGTTTCCAACTTAATTAAAATGTCAAATCCTCGTGTTTGTTCACTAATGCCACCGGAGCGCCGGCTTTTGGATTACGTTAAAATATTATACGGAGCAAGTATTACTTTAATATCTGATCGTTAGTTACTTTTTCTCTTTCATTTAATCTTTCTACTAATGAAATAATGCGGAGTTTATTTTTACTTAAAACTTTTAAATAATTAAATGCACATGAACTAACACAATTTATCTTCGTTTTGTAATGGAAGCTCCACATTATTAATACTTTGTTATGATAAGGATTTAACAAACATAGAAACAAAAGTTGGAAAGAAACGCAGACCCATAACACCTCGAGATCACTAAAATTATTACCCATACGGACATAGAATCTACAATCATCGTAGAGTTGTGCTGAGGTGACAACGACGATGCTCATTCCGTATAAATGGTTAACGACTATTTTACGCAATAAACTATTATAAATTCTACCATAATGTGATAAGAGCAGCTTTGAAAATAAGCTGTTTAGTATTTTTAAAAGCGTTATTCAATCTCAGTAAGAATGTTTTGCTTGTTATCGAACTAGGAAATGGTTGGAACTGATATAAATTTTATTTTGTAAACGGTGATCATAATAATATATAAAACTGTTAAACTACACATATTATTCTAGTTTGTGTAGTAAGTTAAATAATTTAGCCTATGTAAATAATGAGTCCATACTGGATTGCACTAAACTTATACATTATAAGATATCTTTAACTACTAAATTAACGAAAACTTATAATTTTGTTTTTAATGTGCTTATTTGCTTTGGGTGTTACAAAAACATAATTAAAATAGGCATTAGAGAGTCCAAAAAGGAATACACCGATTTCTTTAATGCTTTGCTTATAACCAGTAATCGGATAATCGGGCGCTAATACTTATAACACATTAAACAGTTTCCTATCAATTCCAATTCCTGAATTCTAGCAATCTCACTAATATTACAAAT
Organism: Catocala fraxini; assembly: GCA_930367265.1. Lineage (NCBI taxonomy): Eukaryota > Metazoa > Arthropoda > Insecta > Lepidoptera > Erebidae > Catocala > Catocala fraxini. The sequence goes on from OV884024.1 coordinate 17,505,177, forward strand.
ACAATAATAATACAAATTTATGAAGATTGTTCCTCACACAAACTCTGACTAAATGGATGACATAGCGGCAAACCCGTCGCTGCTAACGCTGCAGAAATTGTGAATTCGAATCCCTCACGGGATAATAATTTGTGTGATTAACAAATAATAGTCTCCCGTAAATTTTTTTAAACGCGGCGGCTTACCGCTAAATATCTAAAATGGAAGATCAATGTGTAACGTGCCTAGAATTCAACCACACATCCAACCATCACAGGAGAACGATTGCGCATATTTTGGATTTACAGTAAAATTTTTGATATAGATTTCATAAATATTACATCAAGAATCATAAATATTACGGCAAACGTTTACAATCAGATTTCTCGAATCCGATATAGCATATTCATAATTTAATCTTTCAATCTCTTTAAACATTGAAATATTAAATTATGAATATACTTATGACTTGGAAAAAGGAACAAGATACTACTAGTCTACTAGTCTTTTCAGGTCTTATGACTACTAGTCATAAGACCTGAAAAGACAGGATTTGAAGACTATCTTATAAGGTCAAAAAGTAATTTTATGTAAAATTAGAGTGGAAACACGATTGTTAATACAAAAATTAGAGAATGACCGGCTAATGCTACATGCCTATAGCATCTAACTCGAAAAAGTGGATAAGTCACACATTAACTGTCAAATTACATCAAAATAAATTAAAAAGTGCTTCGCAAAGATAATAAGACGACATCTGACCTAACTGCAGTTGTGATTAAGCCTTACAATATTATTTAATTCTAGGTAAATAAATTAGTATTAGGAAACATTTATCGGCCAGGTAGAACGCACTAAATATACCATGTTAGTTGCACTCCTTTTGTCATTTATTTACTTGTGTGGACGCGTATTTTCTATAAAATAGCACACGGCATCTTGGAATAGTAGTCTAGCAAATCCCGATAAACCTTGCAAAACACCTTTCTGTTAGCATGAAGTAAATTCTTCATACCAACAGAAAGGAATAAATAAGCAAAATAAAAAATCTTTATTCAGGAAAGGAAAGCAAGAACTCTATCAATATTTAATCGATTTCTAAAGCAAACAGATCGAACCAATAAGTCTGTCAGTATCGAGAAAATTAATTATACAAGTGGTACATACATACATAGATATATTATAGCTTTTGACATTATATCATAGTTTGCAGTTCACCGCACATACTTGTGACTGTATTTCATTCAATAGATCAAACTGCTTCGGATGTCTAGAGGTGCAAATTTATTAAATCAATGTCTTAACTAGCTCAAGAATTGATATATTATCAGCAACTAAGCTAATTTCAATGTTTAGAGTCACAACGGTAGATCGTTGGCCAGTCTCAATAGATTTTACGTTATGTCTGGTATTCTATGACTTGACGGACTACAAGATTTGGAATATCTGCAGATAAAGCCACCCTCAAGCTAGTATGTGTATACTAGCTCTAACTCTCCCAATTCATATTAACGTATTGCTTGCCAGTATGGGGCGAATCAGACAAAACATATTTCCTTCGACTACAGAGAGCACACAGAGCTATAGTAAAGGTGTTCTGTCAGGAATACTCGTATCAAACTCATCAGAGTACAGATTTCTGCCTATAAACATTATATATACAATACCTAACTCATATTATGTCTATCACTCTTTTTAGGGATAACAAGCAATGCGGTTATAAATTTTCTTTTACTTTTAAATCTTTACCGAAATTGGTGTGGGTTTTACTAAGATTTTCTCAGAACCTTTAATAGCTCTTGTAAGAGATATGGATAACATATGCAAATTTAGGCACTTGCGCCAATTATAATGCGTCTTGTAAGTGAACGACGCAAACCATCTGCGCAAGTAGCTCTTACCGTCTATTTGCGTCATGTATAAAAAAGCATAAAGCGAAGCAAAATTAATTAATTCTGTTGGTTGTAAAATCCCATACTTGATTAATTTAACATACGTTGTTGGACCCTAATCACATCAGGTAAACTAAACTTTCGTTTACCTGCTTGTGACATCAATGTGTAAGAAACTTACGACGCAGTTCATTGTAATATGCAGCATTGTGATGAACAAGTTTAACATATACTAAACAATTTGTAGTCAAACATTTAATCGAGTAACTGATTTTATTTATTTTAGACACTTTGATAATTTTGCGATTATTTCGCTAGGCGATAATGATGTAGATATGGTACATGTATAAACTTATAATCATATATGATGTGTAATGTTTATTCAACCTAGAATCAATGGAACATTAGCATATTGTTAGTGCTGTCCTATAATTGGAGCACCATGGAACCTCTCTTGTACTCGCATGAAAGTCATATAATATATCGGATGATATAATGTACCTTAAAATATTTTTGCGCTATAGTAGTATCATAAACTATGTAACAATTTTCTGTATTTGTATTTATATATATGTAGTTGGTATATTTTGTCCAATTTGTATTGTAGTGCTCAGAAATATGCTATTTACCCAAATGTTTTAAACAGAATACGCCCACATATACCTACACTCTATAGTGCTACCCTAAATACGCATTAGGAAGAAAATCCGAAAGTTAGAAATTGAAATTGGCGTTAGATAAATTGGGATTTTATTAAATCTTGTAGGGGATGTAGAGAACGCGGCGGTGAGACTCGAAGACCTTGAAATGAGTTTCAACCTTATTACGAGGTAATACAGTTTAAGAGTACACAAAAATTGACGAGAATTGCGTCGCTCCCTGTAAATAAAATATATACATGTTTATATAAAGTATGTGAAAGTAGGCTAGGAGTATTCAACATTCAAAATAATGAATAGAATGATTGCCGTGTATAAATAGTTTATATGCAGAATAATATTGACGTAAAAGAAGTTAATAATTATTATACATTTTTTTTTTCCCCTGGGTGAATCCATGACGCATACCCCTCCGCGGGGGCGGGCGGAGGGGTTATGTCGGACTCGCCGGGGTAAAAGAAAGATGTTAAAGATGATAAAGTATCTCCCGGAATACCGACTAAACCTACCACGGTGTTCATCGACAAAACCACTATCGACGGGGCCGCGCGAATCACTTTCGCATGCGGTCGCGACCCCGCCGAGGTTTCGGCCCGCCGTATGAAACGGCAGGCCACTACACGAAAGATCTACCCAAAGGCACTTCTAACACTCCCTACTGTCCACCCTAGAGGGGAGACGGACTCGAAACAGAGGCGCGCGTGGGAACACGCACGCCGCCTCTCGGACCTGGTGCTGAACGGATGGCGGGCAGGCCCATAAAGCCCGCCACCCCCAGGTCAAACCTCAGGCTGGCTGGAGGTCGTCACGCGCCCTCCAGCGCCCGGTTCTGCGGTTGGGGAGAGGGTTTAAACGCTCCCTCTCCCGCTTCACCGCCTCCTTGATGGAAATGACTTCCTCACAGAAGGAGGCGACGGCGTTCCACGACCTCTCACTCCGGACCATAGACTGAACTACGGCCGGAAACGAGAGGGCAACCATTCCGACTGCCGCAATTAACTCACGGCGCTGCTATGCCCAGGCGGGGCAAACCGCCAAAGTGTGCAGCGCCGTGTCCTCTACAACGTCGCGGCAGTCGCCGCAGTGGTGACAACCGGGCGTCTCTTGCCGGCGTATACGACACAGGAACTGGCCAAAACAACCGTGGCCAGTCATTACCTGTGTCAGCCGGAGGGCGCCATGCCGCCTCTCCAGCCACTCCTCAAACACGGGACTTACCGCCACGATCGTGGCGTGCCCGGCACTAGGGTGCACAAGTCGCTCCTTCTAATTCGCCACTAAGACCGGACCTCGCCGCCTCGAGAGCGGGAAGAGCCGGTCCTTCGCCCCGAGTTAGCGCCTCCCGGCGCCAACGATAGAGCGAAGCCAGGAGCGTCGCTTCCAGGTCCCATGGCATCGATCCGGCAATAATTATTATACATTGAATAACTAATTTTAACCTCGGGCTATGATGATTGATTTTAGCTGTCGCAATAAAATATATGATTACATTTATTTTATTTTTTAGTCTTATATTATTTTGATAAAATTTTTACAATGCACTACTTTCAGACTCCACTGTTGTGTACAACGAGAATGACGAGAATTCTCGATTCAGGCATACCGCTTCCATATTACGCTTGCGGTCGATAGAATATGAATACATTTAACATAAATTTTATACAACCCGTAACCGGAAGCTTTGAAAAGAAACTTCTTTTGTGTGTCCTTTCACATTAAAATACACAGACTTTATCCTAAGATCTTAAATTTTTATGTAAACTTCAATCATGTTATTTGTTTAGGATTTTATGCGGCAGATAAGGGAACATCTGTAGTTTAGGTTTTCTGACCTATACAATTAGATGCTGAAGTATTCATAAATTCTTTCACTGTAGCAATGGAAGTCTCTTAATGAAAATCTCTGGCATAAATTAAGTAACCAAAAGCAATTGGAATGTTAATCTGATGACTAAAGTAGTTTAATTGATTATAACAGTAGTGCGTGCAAAGCTCCGAGGTTATACTGTTCTGACTTTGATTTCAAATGAATGATGTAAAGATAATTTACTTATCTTTTATTAATCGTTAATTAATTGAATCTGTAATCTGGTTGCCTCTTCTTCACGTAGATTTCAATCAGATTAAGTGTGTGTGAACTATAGCTGACATATTATCTGAAATATATTAACGTGTCAAAAATAAACATATTAAATAAATTATGAATATAGAACAGATAATGTTTTCTTAACAATTGTTTTAATTATAAATATCGTACCTTATATTTTGTTCTACACTTATCGAGGTTTTTTAAAATATTAGTTCTCCAAAAGAGGCTGGTATACGAGTACCTTTTATGAAAATAATGAAGCATCAGCTCTAAAATTTGCTCGAAAGAAATCAAATCCGAATGATATTAATTTTCAAGAGCTCTTGACATTTCCCGCAACATTGTTATGAATTCACGATTTTGATTGTATAACTCGTTTTACCGACCTTACCTGCAGTTTGCTCACTAAACTTAAAGAGAGATCTTTCATTGATTCGTTCTTCATTATTTACATAAACAAAGCAACAATCATAATTTACAACTTAACTAATATTAACAAAACTAACCACTTACCACCACCATTAATTGACTGTAAAATACGTAATAATAAAAATTTATAGAAGGCACTAAGAGGGATCCTAATTTGAAGCTGTTTTATATAAGTATATAGGTAATATATAAAATACGTAGGTACGAGATGATACTTACAAGTAGTGTCGTGCAATGTGTAAAGCCTTTGGGAAATACTGGCGTGGTGAAAAGCGGCTTATGTTAGTTATGTTAAATCACATATTTTTTTGGATATTTCTATATAAAATACATCAGTTTGAATTACATCATTTAGGGCTATAACAGAGAAATAAGCTTAGTACGACCTTATCGCCTGAACTAAATAATATACTAATATTCCTATAAAAACTCCGCATCAACTAAATTTGTAATTTATCTAATTAGCTATTTGTAAAGCAATATTAAGCTTTACATACAAGAAAAAAGCTCTTTTAATTAAAATAAACGTTACGTTAGAAGGCATTCTATGTGCGATGGTATTGTGGTCGATCCATGAAAATACAAACAACAGTAAAATTACTGCCACTACTACAGTTTCTTTTTGTTAATTACTGTTTATAATAAAAACGTAACCTCAACTGTAAGGTACTGTTGCTATAGATTGAATATTTAATGGAACATTTCAAAGTAACTTGCTATTATACTTAAATACTGCCGTGGTTATGAGGGCAATGATGAAGGCGAGACGGCTCACGGTTAAGAAATAAATGGATTAAGGATTCATATTTTAGTAGTTTTGATTCTGATATCCGTTGATTCTTTCCATGATAAAGTAAATATAAATCAACTAAATGTGCAGAATGTGGTGCTGATGGCAAACCTAGTACAGTCAAAGTATTTAGGACAGACAATTGGAGTTTACCTCAATATGAATGATATTTGGAACATTATCATTAATTAATTATTTGATTCTCTGTGGAGCACTTTGTTACTAGATATTTTGTAGCAACACTTACTGTTATCGCACATCGTTATTATTTATAGTGAAAGTCTAGCATCGTGTTATGTGTCCACAAATTATTTAGGTTAGCCGACTCGACCGGTGTACCCAGTCGCGTCGCCTAACCTAAATAATTTGTAGACAAGTAATTTGTACATTAGTAATGTATAAACATAGTTAGCTTAGTAACGATAGTTTGCCAAAAACAAATAAGTACGAATTAGGTTAAAGGTGAGTTCGAGTCAAAAGCTCGAAAGTAATCAAAGCACTTGTGGCAACAAACAACCGCAACCGCGCAAATACAGCAAAGCAGTGGTCGTGGTGAGACGCCGCTCGTATTGTATTATATTCGCATCGCGATAATTAATTACAAAACTTAATCATGCACACCTCCCACGATGCATCGGTACACTAACTCAAATTTCGATTGATTTATAAACTAAGGCTACAGTGTAGTAAGTTTATAACACTGCTAGAAAAAAGCCTTAAGTAGTTACTTTAATGCATATCAGATCAATGCGCTACTCTAATTCGATGATCATTAATATGCATTTATATTAGGGACATACTATACAGCAATATAACTTTACATAAGTTCATTATCATCATCATTATTACCCAGCGTATTCATTATATAGTACTCATGGTATTGCACCATAGAATATTTCTGACGTATAACTGCGAAATAGAAATTTACATTAATCAGATTGTTCTCACCTATATTTTGTGATGGTGAAAACGGCGCCGCTACGCTCGACACTCCTAGTCGCTCACACCGGTGTTGCCCCCTATTGCTGGCTTGTATGCCTATCGTGGCTATTCAGGGGGCCCATCCAGGGAGTTGACGAGTTACCGTCTGCCCATTCGTTTGATGCTATTAGAGTATTCAGGGCAGACGCCGTTTTATCATCCATAGTTGTCAATATACCAGTCCATCAAACACCCATACCCATAGCCCATATATTATAATCCATACATAGCAATAGTCCTACGCCTGCTGCGGCTAGTGCCGCTGTATATGTTCCATCCTACCTTTTTGATTAAAACTCTCGAAGGGTCTCTTCACGTTGGACCCATGTCTTTGTGTAAGCCTTCCAAAGCGCCAGGTATTTTCTAATATAATATGTTAGAAAATACCGGTAATAAGTGAAACATAATAATAATAAAGTTTATTTGCATAGAATGTAGGTGAAAACAAATAATTGTGTTAACAAAAGGGTATAAGATTCTTGTACATTTTACCTTATATTAGGCATGCAAACATTGTATTATAAAATTACAAAAATATTTTTATGACAAAATTATAAAAATCAAATGTAATTACATAAAAAAAATTATATTGTGTGGTCATTTAAATAATACTTTATAGAATAATAACATTTCTTTTTAAATTTAGCAATGGAAATGCAAACTTCACATCAAGCACTGTGATACGGAGAAATTAGGTGACGACAAAGAGAGACTTTGCATACGTCATGAGCCACTTGAGTTTGCTGTTACTTTGAATTTTCTTTATAGCATGACACTATTTAAACACGTGCAATTTTTTAAAATTAGTTTATATGTCAAAATTTACATCATTTTATCAAATACCAGATTCTGCTTGTGGCTTTTCTCGCGTTAGTATAATTTTTGTTAAATTTCGATCACTCGGAAAGAGCACTTCTTGCCTGGATAAAAGGTAACCTACGAGGGGCGTTCAATGTATTCTCGGTATCGGGATGATATACTAATGATGTGAGTAATTAAATTATCTCATTAGTTAAAGACACTTTTTGATGGTATAAATATAAAATTTTATTTAATTTTCACCATTAGTATTCAAGATATCATTACGAAAAGGCAAATACGATGACCGATGCGACAATGTTGAAAAAATCTAGCATCGCGCTGTGATAAAATTCCTTAAAAAACAAGGAAAGACTCAAAAAGTTATTCACGAAGAAATGGTGACTGTTTACTAAGATTCTGCTCCTTCATTATCTACTATTCAAAAGTGGTCTAGTGAATTTAGACGGGGTAGAGAGAGTATTAAAGACGACCCACAGTGTTTTGGGATTCTAAGTGATTTTTACTGATTGAGTACACAAAAAAGCGTCAAAGTATTACCGCCACATCTTACGCCAACACTCTACGTAATTTAAAGGAGGCAGTAAAAGAAAAAAGACGTGGAAAATTGACCGCAGGTGTCTTGCTTCTTCACGGCAACGCGCCGGTTCACACAGGGCGCGTTGCTAAGGCTGCTGTGCGGGATTGCGGATTTGAAGAAATCAATCATCCACCCTACAGCCCAGACCTTGTCCCTAGTGATTACTTTCTGTTCCCATACCTTAAGAAAGATGTTCGAGGTAAATGTTTTTCCGACGATGAAGAGTTAAAGGCGGCAATTAATGAACATTTTTCAGACAAGGAAGAAAAATATTTTTAGGCTGTATTGAAAAGTTACTTTCCCACTCTAATAAGTGCATTGAGGTGAAGGTAGACTACATTAAAAAATTCTACTTATTCTTTCATGCCTATACCGAGAATACATTGAACTCCCCTCGTATGTCCTTTTGTGTACACCTGACAACATTCATGCTAAATTGCATGATGATCAGTTGCGTAGTTAGGGCGTGAAAGTCGTGTTTGTTACACAAACAAACAAACACACATTCTGATTTATAATATTAGTTAGGGTTTTACTTTATAGCTGTTTATATATTCCTAGCAATAAGACATGAATATCTATTGTTCGGATAAGGTCGAATACCTTACTAATAACTAACGGAATCTGTAATTAATAATTATAAATAAGTTAAATAAATACCCCTTCCTACTGAGTGATTTCGTAGCGTATCTTTGAACGATCGCTATTAAGTTAAAAGAAATAACTCAAGTTGAAACTGAAATGGTTACTTTAATTTACAAAGACATGATTTAGTAGTGGGATTATAGTACGGCTATTCCGGTATTCCGCTTGATCAGCGGCCCCGCTAATTGAAGTCGGTACAGAGAGATCCGGCCGGAAGGTTACCAGGCGCGCCACCCTCACTGTCCGACCATTCAATCGCTGCTATTATTCACCCGACCGACGAGCGCTCCAAAGAGAAGAGTAATAGCTACCTAGGGGAGTACATTATTACCAAGAGCTTTAAACTTTTAAGTAATTCATTGAGCTTTCGAAATGAACTCAATTTAGCTATTATGTAGGTAATAATGTGATGTGAAACTATTCAAAAGAGATTCATATAACTTGTGTTACAGAATTGAACATGTTTACAGTATTCTACATTTCACGACTTCTATTAGGAATTGTTACCATTACATAATCCCGTTCAGATTCGCCAATATAAAATATGCACTATACAGCGAATAGATAGCTAATATTACGTACTACATCATATGTGTATCATAAGTTATAGTTCTGTGCCTCCTGTGATATGTGATCTACGTCGAGTTGTACCCTTTTTGTAATTTGTACATAGATATATTTTTTTTTTGTTGTTCTATGGTTACGCTAATTACTTGTGCATTTTTTATTTTAGATTATAACTTCAAATATTTTTTGGCGCTACTGTATATTTATATGTGGAAACTGCTTTGGATTAAGTGTAGTTAATTTGAACATTAATTATTTTCAAATTGTATCTATTTGTTTCCCAAATAAAATAAAAATAAAAATAAAATATAATAAAAAAAGAATTGCGATTATTTTGATCTAACTCACGTTATTCTATCTACCATAGTTTCGGAGATAATAATTTGTGCAAAATGATATAACTGGCAGAATTTTTGCAAAAATATCGTGAATTCCTATATATTTCAAGTTGTAACCTCTATAAGTAATTGCGGCACACATTATTTTTCGTGTTTCATAAGTGTGATATATATTTATTTGCACAAAATTTATTTTTCATCTTACGCGAAGACAACTTATATGTGCAATATAATTTAACTGTAATCGTAACATTTACCATGTCATTTTAGCATGTATTGGAAATAAAATAAGGTATAACTTACAGGTGTTTTTAAGAATTATTTTAATAGACCACATAAACGTAAATGAACAGTGAAAGTAAATTTTTATATCTAAAAAGAGGTACTCAAATTTAATCTAGCCCACGTTTACTGTTTTTGTTCTCCTGTAAAATATTGATTTTTGACTAGTATTACTTTTCACAGAAGGCACAGAATTATATCAGAACATTTTATAGGCCCCAACTGCTATTCTCAATGCTATGTGTACTTACGAACATTTATGGTTTAATGTGCACTCTGTTAAACATTAACAACCTTACATAAAAACCAATCTTAAATATTTTAGTGATTTATATAAAAGTGAACTCAATATGAAAGCGCGACCCATAAATAAAAACATCTCTAAACATTGTATATAACCTTGCTCCGCATTTAATGTTGGTTGAATAATAGTTAAGTACCAGCGGCAAGCCGTTAATTATATCTATTATCTAGAACTATTCAGTTGAGAGGCAGCTTATGTTAGCGATAGTTTTAAAAGTAAGACTGTAGATGTGTAGCCAAGTTACCTTATAACGCCTATACGATAACATCAACATTGTAACATCAATAATGTATCACAATTTTCTTTAGCCAAATACCTATCATGTTTGCTTAATAATAAACGTATTAATACATCTTGTAATACCGAATATCTAACGTATAAATTGGTTGGCACTACCGACGCTTGAAATAGATCCGTCTTAAACGTCGGTATTTTATGGCTAAAGTGATAAATTTAAAATCCACCCTGCCAACGCTTCGCGTTTAATTAAAATTACGTTAGTGAAACAGTTTATTTCAAAATTATCGTTTATTTTATGCATTTAAATATTCGTCAAAGATTCGAATATTTTGATTTGTTGAATAATTATAAATTGAAATCTATAATCGCCCATAACTACTTAATTGTTTCTCGTATTACCTACCAAGTGTAGGATTTATTAAAAAATTCTAACAATTATTATCTAAGTAAATTTATTTTAAGTACTTAATCAATTTAGATAATTAATTAAATTGAAAATCACTAACATTATGGTTTCACCTTGAATATTATTATAGAGTTTACGTTAGAAGGGAGCACTTGGATGCCCGCACAGATACTAAGTGGCCCCATTAGCGTACCGTTCAACAGGAGCAAAATAGAAGGCTTGCTTCTGACAGAGTAACTTGTATTTTACTCGGCCAAGTCTTCTGTTGAAGTTGACAATTTTAAAGAACAATCTAAAAGTTATTATATTTTAATCATATTAATTAATTTTATGTATACCTATATGAAATATTTGTAATATATAGTAATTATTACTATGTAGATGCTTTAGATGTTTAGAATTTATAAATTAGCCTCTAGGTATTCTTTGATAATGTAACAGCTTTTATTTATTAGAAGTTTTTTTAACTTTCTAACAAATATATTGAATTTATTTTTCATTTATAATAAGTAATAATATAAACTATTTTTAGTTTGCATTCGGTAATTATCTATTGTAGATTGGATTTTAAAATCTTTAGTATGTATTAAATTAGTTACTAACCATTTTCGGTAGGTATTTATAAATTAATTGGTAATGGAAAAGTAATATTATTTCTAGTTAGAAGTTCAAGCGGAACGATACCTATTAGTGAGCATTATAATTTGTTTATCAAGTTCGCTACGGCTGATATTAATTTATATTTAGTATTATTAAAAACATACTTAATATTGTCTTCTATTTACGCGAATATTATTCATTGAAATTAAACTCTTCTCTCTCTCTCTCTCTCTCTCTCTCTCCCCGTGACCATGGCTGCTGAAAAGCAACCGAAACGTCGGGGAAAGTGTAAAAATAAATTAAATCTAAATAGTTTAATAATCATTTAATTAGCTTAAAAATTAGTAAAGTTTAATAGTAGTAGTAGTGTAACAATTTTCAAAATTTTGTAATAAAGTGTCAAATAAACAACGCGATAAAATCCGTATATAGCAGTTTAATTTCAAAAAACATACTTATTTAGATTAATTTGTTTATATTTATATGTTAAGTGGTTTTCACAGTTATAGTAAATAACTTTTAGGAACTCGATTATCTAAATGGCTTTTCAATGGTTTTACATTGACAAGGTTTCAATAAAAAGTAACTAATACACCCGTACCTATTTATTTCATATCGTCGGAAGAAAAATGTGTTGTATACGGTGGAGTTGATATCTATTACGATATAATTATATATATATATATATATATATATATATATATATATACCTACATGTGTGTATATCAAACGTAAATAATATGTATGACCTTGCTCGTAAGAATGTGATGTGAATGAATGTGAAATATATTGTTAATGTAAACATCATCAGTGGGTAAGGAATAGCGTAGTTTGACGGTTATAAATAGCCCGCTTAATGTTAGCAAAATGCTTCTTGCCGAACATGTGTACGTCTTGTATATTAAGCTACTCAGCCGTGGAAAATTTTATATAAACACCCCCGTATCTACTTGATAGTCAAGAGAATACCTATAACAGTAATCCATGTTACTACAATCATATATCGCCTACCATTCACGAACGTATACAGAATAAGTATCAAGAGGCATTCGGTGTTTTATAATCCCAATGATTCAAGTAGATCTCGAAGTCAAAATTATGTTAACTGTAAAGCTAAATATTCCATGGCCCTCGATGCAGTGAAAGTAGAATTACTCAGGTCGGAACTGGCACGTTTATTTGCTTCCGTGTTAACTCTACATACATGTCTCGCGCAAGAATATCGGGCGGTATACAAGGAAGAGCATTTTGCACCGATAGCGGTTTTTGCAGCTCTTTTAGATGCATAAACATAATATTATAAAACCTGTATGAATTGTACCTTGGAACTGCCAACTTGGAAGTGCCAACTACCTTTACAAGATGCAGGGGTCTATAAAATAGATTGTGACTGCGGACTCTCATACATTGGTCAAACCAAGAGAAGCATAGGCACCCGCATAAAAGAACACATAGCTGATGTAAAACACCAACGCTCGTTGAAGTCTGCTGTGTGTGAACATGTGCAACAGGGGACCAACCACTACCTGAGATTTGACAAACCACAGATTCTCGCTAAAGAACACCGATTCCTACCAAGGATGCTTCGCGAGGCTATTGAAATCAAAAAACATCCTAATTTTAATAGAGAAGATGGTTGGAATGTACCACCAGCTTGGGATCCAGTAATAAAAATAGTCAAACCCAAGAAGAAGCAAACCACAGCTAGACTTCATGATACTTTGAGCTCATTCTGCGTAAATAGAAACACCAATGATTAAATTATGTTCGGGTACTTTGAAATAACTACACTGGAACATTGAGACAACTGCCATCTTAGTCTCCCCGTGACCATGGCTGCTGAAAAGCAACCGAAACGTCGGGGAAAGTGTAAAAATAAATGAAATCTAAATAGTTTAATAATAATTTAATTAGCTTAAAAATGAGTAAACTTTAATAGTAGTAGTAGTGTAACAATTTTCAAAATTTTGTAATAAAGTGTCAAATAAACAACGCGATAAAATCCGTATATAGCAGTTTAATTTCAATGAATAATATTCGCGTAAATAGAAGACAATATTATGTACCTTGGAAATTATTACCACGTAAAATTAATACATAACTTAAACTATTATTATTTGTCAGAAATATAGTCTTTTAGAATGCTTCAAATGATCTGCTTAGGTATTCGCCTTTAGGCATATTGACGTACTTCGGATGGAAAGGTATTGTATATCCGTTGCCAGAGATCCTTAATAGATAAATAAAGCAACAGCATAGAGATTACGAAAAATTTTGCCATTCGTAGGGATCTAAACAATTATGTCTGTTGTGAGTCAAGTTACAAAAAAAAACTTGCCTTCGCAGAAAACAACATACATATAAATAAAATCGTGAAATATTGTTATATGTTAAATTATTTAATATTTTATGTAATTACAATATAATATATTAATCACAGACATTGGCTACATTATACTAAATCTAATCTTGCCTTGATGTAACGCGCTGTATACAGCAATAGGACAGAAAACAAGATAAGTTATGCCAGAACGTAATTGGCGAAATACGTTAACGTCTCTCCTTTATCTATCTTGTACTCATTGGTGTTTAATCAGTAAACTTCGTCAAGAAGTTTAAATCAAATTGCTTATTAATATCATGTTTAATTATTTATAAAGGTCAAACTTTATTTAATCACAGTACAATTAGAGTAATTTCCAAATTCATGTGCATATTACTTTTTAGTGGATGTCACAAACGTGTCGACTGAGTAACGAAAACCTACAACTGTTTAGCACTATATTACTAATTTACTGGTAATATCCTAATCGCTCTATGTCATTTTAGTGCACTGATATCAGTAACGCGCTCATAGCTAGTTGCATTCACTGATCCGTAAACGTTAAGCGAGGTTAAGCAACGTTGGGTGCGATAAGTCTATAGATGGGTGACCGCTTTGTGGTATTTCATCTGAGCGTCTTCGTCCTTCGAAGGGCACGTAAAACATCGGTGCCGGTTGTTGTCAAATTGACAGCAGTCGTTAAGCCATGTCAGAGGCCTACTACTACTACAGAGGCTTGAATAACTCTTGACAACAGGTTGGCCATTAACCACACGATAGGAAGAAGAAGAATAATCATACTCGTTAGAGCAAAAACTATAGGGGCAAGTACACATCACAAGCTTTGCCAGCGCCATATTTGAAACTATAGATTAATTATAAGTAAAATAATGTGATAAACACTTCGGACTTACAGCGCAGGTAGGATTAACAGATTGATATAATTATGATGCTATCCAACTTTGTAAGCACTAGGCTCATAGTTAGAAGGATATTTACAACAAGCCACGACCGCACATGATTCGGAGTACATGTGAAGCGAAGTAGAAAAATGTACAGATATTGGTTTAAACATTGAAATTTTGTTTTAAACATTCGCGTAAATAGAAGACAATATTATATTGGTTTAAACTTTTATAGGTTTACCACACAGACCGGCCTTTGGCCACCTGCATTCAACTGCTTCCCGCTATGTCATAAAGTGTTACGATAAAATTCATACCTATCTATTCAAACCGATACAATAGCAACTCTTATGATTCTAATTTCTAACCTCTCACTCTTTGTTATTACTATACTTAATACTTCCTAATGAAAGATGATATTAACTACATTTTGTTGATTTTTTAAATATTCATACTACGGGATCTGATTGTTCGCTTTATAATATATAACAAATAAAGGAAAATATAATTTCCAAAAAAATTCAGTAGGTATAAAAAATGTCATCTATATATTAATACGTAAAGCAAAAGCTTTGTATCCCCTTTTACGAAAATAGCGCGGACGAAGGAGTATGAAATTTGGCACAGTTAAAGTTTATATAGAGAAGGAGTGGTGAATCCTAATATTTTTATAAAATATGCATTAGAAATACATTAAATTAATGAAAAAGCACTACACGCACCCAACCATGCAATTGACACAGGCAGTCGAATCGCGTTCGAGTATTTCAGCATTGTTCGTCTGATATCGTAGAATTCTTCGTAACTATGGTTACCTACATACTATGTATGCGGAGTAGGTGACTTAATGAAATGTGATTATAAGGGTATAGTTACAGACAATAAAACCTTAATAACGATCAAACTTAAAATTTAAATCAGTTATGGTCGAATTCCGACCACTTCGTGACCGCTAGTTATGTTAAATACGCAAAATGATCAACAATGGTATTTCTTGGAATTATCCATCAAATAACATGAGTTCTTAGAATGATAAACCACTATTACAAGTAATTCTTCTATATTTACAAATCTTAGATGTTTTTGTTTTCTTAATCGTGTGGATCGTGGTACCTACTTATTACAATAATTTCCCCGTTACAAGTTAGGTATTGTTATCGTTAAGATAGACTAATTGTCCAATAAATACTATATCTGATAAAGTATCAATCAATACTAACGAGTAAATTTAAATCCCAATCCATGTCATAAGCTTAAAAATAAAACTTCACGAAATTTTTCGCCGGTATATTTTTAAACCGGCGAGACAAAATGCTTTGAATAGACTGATTTAATCGGACTATTTTGCGATGTCACAGATTCCGTAAAATACTTTCAGTTTGACATTACGACAAAGGCACGCTAGCAAAGTAGCAAAAAGCAACACGGTCTGGTTGCAAACGTAATTAAGTATTACTACATAATATTTCTACTATTACACTATTAAAATGTTTTTTATTTTATTATACTATTAAACAAGTGGGAATCGGCAATGAATAACCGTAAATCTTAGGGTTCGAAAAAATGGTTCAAGTAATATGCAAAGGTCACGTGATACCACGTGACCGTGAGGGCAGAGGTCAAAGGTTGTAGTATATTTCATATATATTTACCATATTTAGTATGGTATATTTCGGGGTATATCGACTATGCTGAGTCGAATGGCGTAGACCGCGAGTTTCTAGTTAACTTACGGTTCTTCGGAACAGACAGACGGACGGACGCACAAAGATGTTGTATAAGAGTTTTTCGAACTCTAAGCATCTAAACTATATATTATACTATTAAAAAATGTACAATAAAATATAAATTCAAGCTTGTGTATACCTACTGGGTAGGCATAGTTATATATCACTCATATTTTGACTGCACGGATGGCGTAGAGGTTTAAGTGGTTGCCTCGCTACTGCCATCGCACCGAGTATCGTGGATTCTATCCCCACACGGGACATTAATATATATATAAATTGTGTGATCCACAAATGGTTTTTCCACGTCTGGGTGTTCTTTATGTCCGCTGTTTGAATGTTTGTAAAGTCCCCGCCACACGGGAAATATTTCTACTGTGGGCGGTGTCTTTTTAAAAAGTATAAGAAATATTGCCAGTCCTTGTTCTTAGGTCGCTCGTTAAGAGTTAAGAGTATTTATGAAGCCTTACATACAGACAAAGACTTACGCATGTTGCATAGTACGGCGACAGACAGTGCACAACTCCACTAGGTACGCACATCGTCTTTAGGTACTTCACGTACTCAATTCACTATTCTTTGAATAGACTCAAGTCATGATACTCACTGTTTATGTTTACCCGTGCATCGTCTGGCGTCCCAAGAGCTCGTTATTGTGTTCGATGAGATGTAAATCGTTATCTTGGCATTCACTGCATAGAAAAATTCCAAGTGCCCTTTTAAACCCGAATGTTTTACAAATATCCTAAACGCAACTTCAACTTCATAAAGTAACGATTGCAGCTTGTTGCAAAAGTTACCGCAATTAAGTACCATCCCCTACTGATGTGCTCAAACTTTTGAGTATACATATTACACATGAATCAACTTATTGCACGAATGAGTTCAAAGTGCATATTCATACAGTTATGGCGTCTGCTAAACTATCAAGGGTGATATTTAACAAAGCTTCAGGAATATTAAGTATCTTTAGTGACAGTTCAAAGTAACGATTACTGAGCATAGGCACTGGAGAACTTTTGTCAAAATACAGTCGTTTTGGCTATCTTCAGTTACCAACTAAACTAGCGCATGAACGTGATTATCTATCGTATTTGGTATTAAGACACGTTCACATACGAACAATGCGGCATAAAAATCGGCGCGGGTACATGCATTTGTCACGGTATGTGCGGACGGGCTCTTTTCGGTGTGGCATATTGACATTACAATATTTCTTTTAACTTTTAATGAAGCTGTCGTAAGTCAAAAAAACGAGGACAAGTAGATGGGAGCGCGAAAAGAGAGGGCCAGAAAGGTATTCATAATTCATTATGTTATAATGACATATTAGTATTGTACAGTTAGTTGTCTTATTATTAAGTTGGACTGAAGTCAGTTGGATCTAGATTTTCAAAGGAGACTATAATCGTATTCCGACTTTTTGAAATAAATTATTTGCAAACGGCTACGTTAAATAAAAAGGTGTCACCTTATTTTATTTAGTATATTAATAATAAACTAAATATTTTGTATAATAAGTAATATGTGTGTAAATAAAGGTTAATAGAAGTGTTAAAATTATATTTCAGTTATACAATTTGAAAACACAAAGCTTCGTTATTAACAAATTGTAAGTCATTCAGACACAAAAACGGCGTTAATTTTATCGAACCTTTTTAGTCCATTGTTTCTAGTGAGACTTGGAGGGTAAAGTATTTTAAAGTTTCATCATTTGTTCAAGTTTCATAATAAGGTTACAAGTCCCGAAAGCCAGTCCTCTTGAATAGGCCTGAGGGATAAATGAAGTTCTTATAGGCTTTTAGCCTTCGATGCGTCAAGAATCAAAGCGAGCTTTAAAAAAGGCTTGAATACTATTGCCATACGAAATTTTAATTCTTTGATAATAGATATTGATTCAATTACGCATTGACATCGACATTCTTCTCGTGAAATTTCTGATGAAGATAATAAATAGGTATCAACGTGTATGCGAATTTTTATGATGATTCGTCGAGTAAATAATGCTTGAAAGCATAAGAAACATTCACATTCGTATTTATAATATGAGTTAGGATACCAACGTACAAAACTGATTACCAGTTCACCATCATGATACATGATGGTGGACCGGTTAACAAAAGATGGGCGGTCTTAAGTTATAACCACGTACACAGTGGTCAGACTAGGGAGCAATTGATTATCTCAGTATGAGGGTCCTTTACTTGTTGGTAAGCAAGGTGTTAAGCTCTATGGTAAATAATGTCAGTCAAATGGTGTTACTTACTGCCGACGCATTTGTCGCAATATAGTAAGTAGGTACTGTCACGTGATAAGTACCTATCTTGTGGTAATCTGTTATCGCCGAATAGTAACTGGTTACTGCATGGTGGCACTCGGTTATTGCCTGATCGTAAACCTGATAGTAAGTGGCTGTCACCTAGTGTAGGCAGTACAAATGCCCAAATCTCTTAACGTAATATATAGTTTATAGCATCTTAATTATCACCCATCCTAATTTTAACTTCGGCACAATTGCGTAACTCATACTACCATTGTTATAAAAAGCGTATACTTATATTTATGCATATAGAATACGCGCACGTAACGTACCACATTGAACCGTAACTGTTCAAATTTACTCTGTATACTTCGTATAACAAATGCTCGCATACGCCATGTAAAATAACGGACAATACAAAATTACTGTTAGGTTCCCAAATAACTTTCTATAGTACACGCACATTCTGCCACGTGTGATTTTCACGACCTTATGACACAACTAGGTTGTGACCTTGTCACAGATGTAATTCTCAGCTCATAGTACGGTGCCTGGAGCATGTAAAATTTGAAGTCTTGAGTCACACATAATGTTCTCTATATATGAGTTATGATATCAAGCTTTACATTAAAATAAATTATACGATAATTGTTCTGTACCTAATTTGAAAGTTAATTTATTCATGTGTTGCATCACATTCGATTTTATTCAGATGCGAGAATTACGAAGCTTACTTTCAAAAATTACGTATTTAGAGACGGGTGCATTGTTATAATATTTCACTTGCTGTGGCCGACTCAAAGTTTACGAGAATCAACAGCAAGATGGTACAAAGTAATCCCACGTGTAATAGGAATACCACGAGACTGCATATGGAGGTGTTTTTAATTATAATTATTCCTAGCGTTGGACGAAATTAATCTAAAGTATTAGTAATGTTCAAACCCATTACTATTTAACTTAAGAAAGCGAAGTATAAGTTGTCTTTAAAAAAAAAAGAAGCGATCATAGAACACCACTTCAATAAAATTTGAATTTCTTTCGCTGAAATACGTACTATACGATTTTCATTCATTCATGTATCAATTTGAAGTATGTATTCGGGATTTAATTATTTCTGATATTTGTATATTTTGCAGAACTTAGCGGCCTTAAACGTTTATAAACAAAACATTGATGCCTCTATTATTTTTTAATTCAGTTCAATTAATAATACAAAAAACAGAAATTTAATTAGAAACTCACCAAAAAAAGAAAATACCATGTTGCTACATCTGATGATTTTGTTGCCAAAATATTTTATCTTATAAATATATTCATAGTTTTAACATAACTTTTCAAGTATCAGACCCATTTACAAACAGTAGACATAAAAAACGAGGCAGTCGTCTCTTTCAATATAAAGCTGCAATGTAGAAATTTAATTTATCTGTATAAAGTTTATTAAAACGCAGACTAGAATGGCGCCGTTTGTTAATATTAACTTTTATCACATTCTCGTTTGTCAACACAATGCTTGACGTACACTTATATACAATTCAAAACTGCTAAATCCAATTATCATATAAAAACGACGGCGTTTTAATAAAATATACTTTTTAAACTTTACTAAGGTCGTAATCAACTTTAAAGCCTGGTACCATCAAATGTAGGTTTCCAATTATTGTCTTTCAAATGTTCGTTGAACTTATATCTACTTAATTAATATTATTCTACAGATAAAAAAAACTTACTCGTAAGCATACACTTATAATGATACTACAATAAAAGTATAAAAATAGGTGTCTGTACATTGGAGATATTTAAAAATAATAATAATTGTTGAACTTTTAACGGAGTTTAGAACTTAAAATAATGGTTTTTAGGTTTTTACCTTTCTGTCCGTTTGTCCATGTGCTTATTTGACTGTTTGTCCCGAGATCACAACAGAACTGTCCAAGCAGACGAAGATGCGGCAAAATTCTTAAATTATATAAATGATGTCCTCTATTTTATAATCCTTAGTGTGATTGCCCACTGTAGCCTTCAACGAGTGTCGCCGAGAACTAAGAGAACTCGCCGAAGTGGTGATAATGAAATTATTATTCCAAAAGAAAGAGTAGAAAATATCAATCAATATTCCCTTAAAAATATAAAAAAGTAGCCATAGCTCAGTGGGGAGACCAACAGACTGCAATGCAGAGGGGCTCGGGTTCGAACCCACGTCGCGCACCTCCGACTTTCGGAAGTTATATGACTTTACGAAATTATGTGCGTATTGATTGACAATTATCGCCTGCTCCATGCCTCGGAGAGCACGTTAAGCCGTCGGTCCCGGCTGCCGTAAACATCTATGGCAGTCGTTATTGGGAAAGTCAGTACCCTCTAATATCCTGACACTGGTGTAGCCTTAGGGTATCGTTAGCCTTCGGGTTGCGGAGGTCAGGTGGCAGCCGCTCCGTGTAAAAACTGATATCCAGTCAAATCCGGTTAGACTAGAAAATCCGATCCCAAATGACATGGAAATAATAAAGGCTAGAGAGAAGATTCGTTTAAAAATATCAGAGACTGTGTATTTATCTAACACATTGAAGCTATCCATTTATGTGATACGAGTATAAAATGTCTTGCATATGGATGGTAACCAAATAATAGTAAAAAATATCGTTGTTATATGTAGAGCACGAAATGATTATTTACGAATACAAGTTTGTATATATATATGTATAAATATATAATATATTATTATATAGATTAGTGAAAACTACGTAAAATACAAAAACTACTGCTTGTAATTTAATATGCTTCTAAATACAATCGCCAACGAACATATTATATACTTACATGCAGATCGAACTGACAATCGCCGTAATTAGAAGTTGGTTATAACTAGCCTATAGATCTGCCGGATGCACTTAAGATAAAAAGTGCAAATGTTAAAGGCTTTGCCTCTCTTCAGTACAAATTGAAAGGCGTTATACAGGGCAAAACATTGCATAAATAAAAATATTTTTCGTATTGATTTATGAGAACCCTGCAAGCGATCTAAAATTTATTGATTTTACTTTATTAAAGGTTTGTTGTTGCTTACTCCATGTTATTAAAAGTAAGCATGAATTATACTTTATTGCCATCCAGTAAAGTTCAATTTAATTGAATCAAATATCGCTTTGAAATCTAAGTTCTATTAGGGCTTCAAAATGACCATGCGGGTATATATCTAATCGATTTTAGTCGCAATTGTAGCAACGTATCTATTAAACCGAAGTACAGAAATGATACCTATCCAATTACTGCGAGTCCAATATAAAACAGTTTCAGTATGTTTTACTTTTACTAGACCATAAAATGTTATCAAAAAGGTTATCTAGCTTAAGCACTAGATTTTCCGTGGACCGGTCAACTGTACTATGGGTAAAAAAAAATCATAGTCCGGTTAACTGTACCATGGATAATTTATTTTATCCGTAGTCCGGTTGACCGGACAACTGAACTGTACTACGGGTAATAAATCTGTTCAAAAGCTTTGAATTGCTGACGTACTTGTCGAAGCCCCTGGCATTGATTACGTATTGACTAAATTGCCTCAGCCAGTAAATACAGGATTTGGTATCTATTCCCACTTACATTTTATAACTTTTTATATATCGATTGTGGCAAACGAAAATACGGGCCTCCTGATGGATAAAGGTTACTGTAGCTTATATGAGCGTTTACGATAGCAGGACTTTGCTTCAAGATCATATGACTCGCGCTTTGGTGTAGGGTAAATAAATGAAATAAGGTATTGATTGAAAGAAATTGGAAAGGGAGGGAGAGAGTGTGGCTCTGGAATTCTTACTTAACAGGAAAAATACAGTTACAGTGTTATTACTTTAACACCGGCTTACTGTAAGATTTAGTTTTTTCACAAAATAGTCGGCTCATAACATCATAAAATAATTGAAATAGGCAGGCAGTCTTTAGCCAGTTGTTTCATTTGGAACATTATACTTTCGTTGCGATAGACTATATTTTAAAAGCAATGGAGCTACAAGCATCACGCATAAAGCAATGAAGTTAATACGTTGACTATAACTTATTATATATAGAAAGTAGTAATAAAGGGTTGATATTATTTGCAACAGCCAGTTGAACTTTGTCATAATGCCAGATTCCTAATTAGCTCTAGTATCTCAAACTAATTAATTTACGCATTTAGCTTTTTACCAATGTGTTAGTTTTAGCCACAAAAATGAAATATTTTGAATTTAAAGGTTATTGAAATCCTGCTAATATTATATGTACATTTGAATGATTGTTATGTTGTTTACATATTTGTTATTCAATCACGAATAAACCCTTGAACGGATCTAGATGAAACTTGACACAGAGATAGACTATAAATAAAATATCCTGGATATAGAATACAATACCCATAGAATACTTTTTATATTGATAAGTGTTTCTGTGGGCGAGGTCGTGGGTGGATACTAGCATATTGTATTTTTATTACAGTTATATTGAGTTTAATACCAGTTCTGTTTATCAACTATATAATTGCTGAATACGTACCTTATCTATTTATAAAAAGAATCAGGCTGAAGTCTATTACGCTGGCCCAGTGCGGGCTAGCAGTTGAAATATATTCTAGAACATACGGGGAACTGTCAAACAGCTGGTTTTTACGATATTTTGTACTCCATTTATGATAGTATGTAATATGAACATAATTTCGAAAAGTCAAAGATACCTGCCATGGGATCGCAAGCTACACCTCTGTCTTACTATCTATACACTAGTTTATCGCTGCTATATTGGGTGAAAGCTGTTAAGTCAGTAAAATTAATGCGACAGTTGCAAATTTAAAGAAATTTTGATAACTCTTAATACTTTTAATACTCGCATGTGTAATATTGTTTTTGTTATACTAGTGGCAAGATTTAATATTATTAGGCAGCAATTAAAAGAATGTTTAATTTAACATTGTTGTTCTTTAATGAACTTAAATTGTAATTAAATATTATATTAAATTTGTTAAGTAATTCAAGACTTTGATAAATTGGGCGGGGCGAGCGGCAGAGTGGGAGCGGAGGCGATCGGCCGATCTCAACTGGATAAAATATCCTCTTATCGGGTGAACAACAACTTTTACAAGACTATGACTAAATTATCTATTCATTTTTATTTTCTAATAATTCTCACTTAACGATAAAATCATTTTGTTCGACCTTTTATTATATTATACACTTTGATTGCACATTCAGGTTGCTTAATACTGTAAATATTTTATCACAAATATGATTTATTACATTGAGATATAAATTAAGTAAATATATTCTTACAAAGATTCAACTCGAATGTGTAAGACCCGAAAGCGATCAATCCGAATGCCGTAATGGGTGAATCACATAATCAAAAGCATGATAAAATACATACATATTCATATTACCATGTTGTAAATGGAGGCAATATTATATAATATGATGCACCATTATAGCTCCACTCACAGCTACTCACTGAGTACATTTCTCATATATCGACACATAAAATCCTCATGAATCCTTGTTGATTGCGTACATAAACCCACGAGGTGAATAAATATTTGAGTCGAGTCAAGCCAAACGATAATCTTTCATAAAGAAACTTATCAAGTGATAACAAAAATTCACTATAATTATATAAACCTTGTGAACAGACTTGTTCAAGTAAATATCGCTTTAGATAGGCCTACACAATTCGTAGCCGTCGAATACAAAATCGATTGAGGTAGCTTCAAGTACACCGGTCCTTTTCTACGCGCGTTAACGAGTTTTAGAACGGTTGTACCTATGTAGAATCATAAAGGTATGTAACGATTTAGCCTTTTGTCGAATAAACTTTCGATTAAAGTTTCAGCTATTTAGAACTAAGTATTGACGATAAATGTTAAGTACGTAATGAGACACAATACTAATAAAGATTTTGTTGAGAGTGTGTTTACTGAAAACGGTTTCGAACATACTGACCTTTTCAAGTTCTCAAAAGTTACGTACTTACTTATTTCTTTATATTTTTGTTTATTCGCTGTAACTGAACCTAAGTACGCGTAGATATTGCATTTCCTATTTCTTCTCATTTTCGTTAGTTAATTTAATAAACTTACTCATTTTTAATAATAGTACATAATTATATATAAACCATATTTCTGTCCATAATGCGCTTTTGTTTTTAATTAATATTTTATTTATTATTTATATATTCGGATTTAAATAATAAACAGGACTAAATAGTTTTGGAGTTATAATAATAACGTGATACCAATCAAACTACTTTTAAAATTGGTTATAACCTAAATATTTTTAGCAACGTAGCTGGTTAGCCTTTTATGAGAAGAACCAAAATCAACTTGATTTCTAGGGCTAAACTTTTATTATTAATCATACCGGCCAGTTGTATGCTTTGAGAAATGAAACACTTTGTGACAAATATATCTAGTTATTCAATAAATTCATAACGTATGCAAATACTTAGTTGATTGAAAACTATTTAAACTAATACAACAAATTGAACACGTACTTTATGGATGTTTTACACAGATATTTTAACTTTAGTACTTTTATACCAAGGAGGTTGCATACGTTTAACCTGGTGTCAAAAGAGGTAATCCATGGATGTTTGCCATGCCATAGGATGACAAGCAATAAAAAAGATTCATTGCGCTGCGTTCGGTACGCTGTCAGTTTACAAAACACAAAGTACCTGCGGTTACATGGGCTACCAATAGCGCAGTGGTGCCTAAAGAGGTTTTATAAGCTCTGCTAGTCACAGTAATATTATACAAAGCTATCTTAATGCAATCGTCATAATGGAACTGTCACAGTCGGGTGGATAGGTTTAACTTTCTTGTCATATAATTTACGTATCAAAGGCTTTCAATTTTCAATTATTCACGTTTACATTTTAATTTATAATTATTCGAAAACATATTGTAATAACGTAACCTTGAATAACACTACCTAGCTAATTAATGCACTGAAATACTGAATTGTACGTAACGCATGCATGTTAATTATGAAAATTGTTTTAAAGTTAACTGGAGAGGCGTACCAATGATGAACATTCTGTGGAAATATTAAAATAGAGCAGTGCGTGGGTTTATCTTATATAGACTATTTGAATACACATATATTAAAATTGTTACGATTTACGATGGTAGTTTCTAGATTACATACTTGATTAAATATATGTAGTACAAAGCAACGTTAACTTGTAAAATACATAATTGAATTATAATCAATATCAATTATTAGCGGACTAGGAATAACAATCATACAGACTTACAAATGTCACAACATATTATTACTATATAGCCTGAAAGTATTGGCAGACGTAGATATGTTTAATATATTTCAAAATAAGACAATATGACAGCATGGTTCAAGTACTGAAAAAAACATTAATGTTGCCATAATATTATAAAAGAGTATTGGTTTGTACTAACAAGCTGTCACCTGGATTACAAAGTATTATACTAGGCGGCGCCGAGAATTATCTATAGCAAAGCATAACTAAAAACGACGTCCATATATGCAGAGACATAGGGACAGAAATATATTTACTATTTCAATATGTCCCCATAAATGTACTTTCTTAAGAAACTTCATGAAATAAATTTACTGTGAACCATAATGTTCAGTCTGAGATTACTTCATGCTTTATCCCTATTCCATTATACAACTCTAGGATTGAACACAGGTGAAGAGTGTTGAATACAATAGTTGACGTATGATCTATTGAAAATATTTACCTACAAAATAATTTTCGTAAGAAATTGGTTTGATATAGGCGGTTCGTGGTCATATTGGCTTTACAAGGGGTACTTCTTATCACGCATGCGTACGCATAAAGGCACAACAAGCACAGTGACTAACCCCTTAGAGCATTTACGCCTTACTACAGTTTTTTGTTCACGGTATATTTGTTGGATGTTTTCTTTTATGATATATTTTGACATTTATTACAAATAATGCTACATAATCCGCAAGCTTACTATGATATAGTAACAAGTTGAAGCCTATAGTTAACGAATTCGAAAGCTCCTTACTATCCGTTCGTTCGATTATTGGTACTTAAGTGGGCTCTGAGATTCAGAAGCCTCTTAACATCGGAAAAGCGATCATCTGGGCGAAGGTTTACAGCGCGCAGTATTACTTTGGTCTTATTGAAAAATTTCCAAATTTAACCAAAGCCGTATAAAGATTCTTAGAATGATTGTTCTTCTTTAATTACAGAGAAATGCTTATTCATGTGCTCGTTTCTCTTTTTTATATTAAAGCCTTAAGGACTGTTACCTAACCCCTAGATAACGGTGCCTAGAGAGCTTCAAATATACGATTATTATATATTTGATAGATTTATACCTCATTGTACGTTTACCTTTTAAGAAAATTTCCATATAACTGATTCACGATCATTTTATGCCCATGTTCCATAACAATAGATTTATGAGGCGTATTCAGCATTTTTATTTTAATAAGTAGAAGTATATTTCATAACATGAAAAATAACATATATAACGTATGTCTATTTTAAAAGAAAATTTGCATCTGTGATGAATGGTATTATTCGTATTGAGTATAGTCCAGGTGTCGTTGAAGCTGCTTAGGCGAAGAGTAGTGTAGATTACATCTATGCAAAATCGCGCTTACAAATATGTTCTGCAAATGCCTGTGATATAGAGTAAGCGCAAATACTACATACGTTTATATTTTAGATAATATAAAAAGATAAGAGCTATTAAAGTAGCCTTGCTGAGTATGGTACACACTAAAATGTTATGAAACTCTAAAATAAATGTACACCAAAAGCAAGCACCAATTCTATGACGCATAAACCAGTTAAGTAAATATTCTCTTTTTATAATTACTACCTGCTTGCTGTGGGAAGCCTATACCCTGATGTGTAGCAAATATAGCTTTATATTTATGTTAGTTACCTTGCACTGAAATGTGTCAATTGAATATTTGTACTAATTACCGTTGAGCATTTACTTCAACGCGTAAGATTGCCTCAGGATTTCAACCACTTTCAATCCTAAGGTATATTGATGGCAGTTGCGATTGTACGACTATATAACTAATTGCGCTCTTATCCGCTTACATGCACTTAAACGCATTCCGAAGAAATACATTATTTATCGTTTAAGTAAAAAGGATGTAGTGTACAGAGTGTATTACCTTAACATGAGCGATCTAGACTTTAATATGCTTATATACGTGTCATTCAGTCATTTCGTGTTCTGATCTTTCTGCTTATACTAACCAGCCTAGATCTTTTTACCCAACATAGAGAATTCATTTCTTTAATTTAATGGTTTGTACTAACTTAACCTATCGCGTATTTTTGCTCTAGGTACTTGCACGGAGTCTGAAACTGAGCCTAGCAGACAGTAATAGTCTCGTTCCCTTATATGTGGGACAAAACTATCCATTGAGAGACTCGGTAAAATTTAGTAAAGTGCGCGTGTGTGTGTATTACTAAATAAACTTGATGATAACTCATTTCTACTTATACCCAGAATCATTTTGTAACAATCCTACATTATTAGGTTTCCTGCCGAGATTAATTATGATTGTATAACTTAATCCCCTTCGTTATTTTGAGTCGATGCCTCAGTAGTGAGGATCATCTCAACGTCCTTTATTACTTTTACCTTTCTACTTTTTACTAGCCGTTGCCGAGGCGTGCAGTGTAATAACAAAATCACAAAGTTATTAAATTAGCCTCATAATACATACACTGACGGACTCATAAACTGCATCAAAGTTCAGGATTACTTTCGAATTAATATTTTTGATAAGTATGCAAACTTTTTAGATTAAACTAAATGAAAATGTCGAGACTGTCCATAATTCATAACAAAACAAAATTTAAAAATAGAACTGCAGTAAAAGATAAAATTATAGCCGGGCAATAAAATGTATGCATAGTTTCAAATTTGTGTGTTATTGGAGTAAAGTTTCAAATTAATTAATTTTGTTTTTTTTTCATTTGCGATTAAAATTATTGTTACCAATAGTATTGATTATTAGTCTTTTAAACTCAACAAAAGTTTCTTAACCATAAATATGGATACATCGTCCGAACAAGCTGCTCAAATTGTGGCATTGGTGCGGGAAGGCTTGGATCAACGAACGATTGCTAAAAATTTAAATTTAAACCAGTCTAACGGTTTCTAGAGTATACCGAAGGTTTGTAGAGATAGGTTCTTACAAAAGAAGACCCGGTACCGGCAGAACTCGAGTAACCAACCGTCGTGACGACCGATTTATTGTCAACTTCCCTACGAAATTGTTACCTCAAGTCAGTAAACATCATAACAGAGTTGAATGAAGTGCGTGGAGTAAACGTTAGTGCACAAACAATAAAAAGGAGGCTTAAGGAAGCGGCAATCACCCCTTTTAGACCAGCAAATGGTCCAAAGCTGTCTGCAGCTCACAGACAAGCTCGTTTAAGATTTGCGCCTGAACATCTTAATTGGACAGAAGAGCAATGGGCCTCCATATTGTTCACCGATAAGTATAGGACATGTTTAAATGGTGCAGACGGTCGCAGAAAAGTCTATCGTCGACGTGGGGAGAGATATGCTCAAAGTTGCATTGAGGAGCGTGTTCCCTTTGGAGGCGGTTCGTGTATGGTGTGGGGTGGCATTTCGATGATCGGGCGAACGGAACTTAGGTTCATCGACATGGTTCGTCAAAACGGTAGAAGAGGTGGTTTGACAGCACAGCGCTATATAACCGAGGTTTTAGATGCTCACATAGTACCCTCACATAAGTACTTACCTTACCTTACCTTACATGGTATTAATAGGCGAAAATTTTACACCTTAATAAAAGAAAATCTGTGCATCAACTTTTTTTTAATTGGAGAAACCAATTTTCAATAAACCAAACAAAACCAATTTTGTCACATTTATCGTTTTTGTTCATAATAATTGAATGGTCCTTTCCAGTATACAAACATACACTTAAGGATATGATACTACGTTGTTATGAAGTTAACGAATCAAACTATAGGTTTCAATTTAAAATTGTATAAAAAGTTTGAATATTTGGTTAAAATGTTTATTTCAAAGGCGTCTTGAACATTGATGCAGTTTATGAGTCCGTCAGTGTAGTTTTAAAGAATGCAGCCGACTAAGTATAAAACGTTTTACCGATCAATTCACAGTATCCTAAATAATACTATTTATTTATTTATTTGGACATCCAGTAGTTGTCACATTTTTACATAACTAAATAAGACCATAAATAATAACTAAATGCACAATATTTTAAGGTTTCACAGCATGCATAATTATGGTGTAACACCGTTATATTAATATATAATAATAAAAAAACTAATTACTGACAATTATAAAGAATTAGGTAACAATCATCAATCAAATTAGTAAAATTAAATCTAAGTTAAAAACAAAAAATTAAGAACAAATATTTAAGTATTTCAAAATTACAATTTGGTAACAAAATAAATTTAGGGATTTTGTCTGCCTAATTTTAACCTTAACAACCTTAGTACAAGTTTTTTAACTATATATGCGAATGTGAGTTTGTTTCTTTCCTTTTTGTAATGCCTTCACGCCATAACTGCTCGACCCATCGTCGTAAAATTTCGCTCATACGTTGTCAGGGATAGAGAAAAGGACTGATTTTTGTGGAGGAAATGTATCCCATACTGAAAAATTATCTGTTCCCGGGCGATAGAAAATTATTAACAAAATCTACATTAACGCGAGGAAGCCGGGGGCAAAATATAGTACATAATAAATAATAGTGTAATTATTATATAGTGATCCACGGATTGGTGCAAACTCGAATATTCGTGAATAAAATGATTAGTTGGTTATATATTTGTTTTATCTGTCAAGAATCTTAAAAAGTGAACAATAGAGCAGGTTCTATAATTATTATAAATGAGAAAGTTTATGATGTTTGAAATGTTTG
The DNA here is from genome assembly GCA_930367265.1 of Catocala fraxini. Taxonomy (NCBI): domain Eukaryota; kingdom Metazoa; phylum Arthropoda; class Insecta; order Lepidoptera; family Erebidae; genus Catocala; species Catocala fraxini. The sequence continues at coordinate 17,535,937 of OV884024.1, forward strand.
TTTTTCACCACGTCAATGTATAAAATAAATTTAGATGAACCTTGCCACGTTGTACTCTATACTATATTAACTCTGGGATACTTTTACACTTTTTTAAAGCAGTACGATATGAATTCCAATTGGCTTTGCCATAGACAGAAATTGGTAAATTCATTAATATATGAAATGATTAAATTTATTATTAGCTAGAGTATAGCTGCATTATGTATAAGCGTTTGAAAACCCATTTAATAAAAAGAAGTACACACTACGCAAAAGTTATATGAAAATGCTACTAGTTAATAGCGATAACTGATTTCAGTCATATCTGTTATCGGAATCAATCGCAGCAACAGATTTTTTTTATAACGCCTTTACCTACATAGTATAGAAAAATAAAGAATTTTCTAGAATCGAATAACGTCATTTCTAAAGAATTACAATATCAGTTTGGTCGTCAAAGGATTTCAGGATATCGTTTTATTATTTTTATTGCAAACAGTTTTTAAAGATGCATAATTATTATGTCTTATATATAAGGTATAAAAAGAAATACACCGCATAGATTTATAGTTCTTTGCATATTTATATTATATAAATATCGCAATTGTTGATTCATTAATTATGAATGTACTTGAAACTCGTTAGAATAATTTTGAATATACTATGAAAATAAGAAACTAAGATATATCAAGTAAAGACTGTTTGACTTGTATTGGCAACAATACAAATCAAAGAGTCTTTACACAAGACAATTGATAGTAAAATATGTTTTCTTAAAAAAGTGCATAACTTTAACACATATAATGATTTAGATTTTCATTTAAAACAGACCAAAATAGAAATAGTTAACATTAATAATTTGTAGATTTTCACGTAAGTTGCACCAGGCCGGTACCGTCTCAGGTAATTGGAGTTTCACGTTGAAAATTTGATACCACATCATTAACTCGAACATTCGTGCATGCCGTACTCATTAGTGCATGTGAAACTTTATGATGAATAGCATCAAATAACAAATATGCTGCGTTGGCTTTGAAATTTACAGGCACAATAATAAAGTACCTGCAGCACATATCAGGTGATCCACTAAAGCGTTTCTCTAATATATGCCGCTATAAAGCTGCTAAAATGTTTGCTTAAATTAGATGGTATAAATGAAGTCTACTGCTTCAAACATTTAGCCTTGTTACAAACTAAGACTTTGCAAACATTATATTTAAAGGAATTTATTATTTATTTATTCTATAAGGAAGAAATTTAGAACTTAACAACTGTCAAGAACAGACAAATTAAAATTATGCTTATAATTTATTGTTTAATTTCGTCCAAAATTGTTTGAACGGAAAGAACACGCTATCATGGTGATACTTGCTTATTTTATCAATGATTTCTTGTCATGTCTGATAATGGATATTTATTATATGACTTACATATTACGAGAATCTCGAAGTAAGCTGAAGTTGTACAGTGAAGATAAACTTTCATCACATAGCCATCGATAGCTTTCGCCACGTACAAACTACTACAACAAGTTACTTTCATTCCATATCTATTTTTACTTCACAAGTTCAAACCTCATTTCAACTTATCTTTACTTCATAAACTCTAAAATAACGATACTATCTTGTCTGAAAAACCCACTTCGGTTACCAGAATTTATATGCAATCAAAAGATTTAGGAGATCTTTACTGAACGTTTAATGGCAATGAATTTTCGTAACAACATCGTAATATATACAACCCGTTCAATTTTGAATTCTGTCGAACATTCTACAGTCGAGTTACACGGTGTAAGAACTACGAAATATGTAGTAGGCATGTAGATGAGCGACGCTACAAGTGTCGACGCCGGACCGCGCTGACTCGAGCGGCTCGAGCCCTCAGCCTCCCACCCCGACACGCCCGGGCGCCACGCACTTGCACCTAGTCTTCGCTGACACTATCAAACAATAATTAAGTTTTTATTCTCTCTCACAATACAACACTAATCCTTTCTGCGTAGCCTGAAATAATTTAATGCATTTTCTTTATTTTTGGAATATCTTTTACAATTTCTCTTAAAGGTCATAGTTTACGTTCAAGAAGCAAGGTCATGATCTTGAGAAAGATTGAATCTATCAAAATAACTATAAATTTATTCAAAGGAAATATCCTAATGATGGTGTAGTATTTGAAGCGATCGCCTTGCAGCTACCATTATAGCGAGTGCTGTTTACTCGAATCCAATGCGAGACAAAAAATTATGTAATCCACCAATGGTTCTGCCGTGTCATAGTGTTTGAATTATTGTACATTCCTCTAAAATACTGGAAATATACTTGAGACGTCTTTATTAAAACTTAGAAATTAACGAAGAGATTTAAATTCCATATACTTCGGCCGGGCTCAATAATTAATTAATTTTAGAACGTATCAGCGAAATAATTTAATTTGTTAATCTATCAAATCTTAGAATATTATTAGAATATCAGACATAATTAAAATCTATTGTGTCTGGCCACTGGTGTGCCGTTGCGAAACAAAAGGTTAATTTACCTAAACAACTAGTTTAGGTAAAGAAAATATATCTAATTATGTGCAACTAACATTGATTTGCACACGATTCGCCTCACAGAACGCTAGAACTGAACTAATTTTAACTTATTTATTTAAATGTCACTTACTGTAAATAAACTTCGTATTTGAAGTAGGCAAAACTACATCATTAAATCATTTTAGAACCTTCAACAAACATATATTATAAACTTTTAAAACAATAAGCGAGTTCGCGTTTCATAGTAAGTGAAGCGTAGGTCCCAGGCTCCAAGGCGACCCTCTCTTCATCGATCTCTTCCAAAATTTAGAGGTCGACAGAGTTAAGTATCCTGCGGCCTATGTGTTTGTAGTTTATCCCGTTTACGTCATAGCGCCAGTGTGGATCAGGTGTTCGGTGCGAACACATGCTTTGTATCTTATTTCATGCTGACTCATCTCCATTCAAATACGGACAATGCATTTCCTCGGAATACACTTCGACTAGCTGTTATGATAATGTTATTATCATTTGAATAATCAAACATGTAGATACTAAAGCATTATAACTAGGTATATTATACTTATTACTAACTAGACTGCTCATCTATACTCAAGTTCTCAAAGTGGTTGCCTAATTAGGTTTGCTGCATTTGTTCCATTCCATTCCAATTTAATTTAAGATAATTTCTTGAATCTTGTTTGATAAGTACTTATTGTCACTTCAAGAGCGGTTGGATCTCAAAGTTTCAATTATACAAAAGTATGAATATTTTAAACAAATTAAAATTGATGTTGTTTTGTTACTAAGTTGGTTACTGTTGTTGATGCGATCGTTGTAAAAGAAAGAGTATTAGTACACTAAGGGGTATTTAAAGATAATAATTTAGGCAATTTCATTAAAGATTTCCTCTACCAAGTACTCTCGTCTCGATTGGTGAAAGCCCTTCGGAAAATAGAATAATATCATAAGATGTTGTAACCTAGGTAACTCATAATTTCCTTAAAGGTCGCTACAACATCTTCTAGAATCGCCGGAAATCGACGAATATATTTGAATTACTCAAGATTTTGAATACATAGCGTTACAACTGTCAGAATCAAACTGTATTTGTAGTTTAAATTTGTATGAATTCCGAGTCGTATTTATATGTAGTGTAGTTTAAAAAATTATTTTTATAGGAACTAAGAGACGGCTTGTGCGATTTTAATCATCACAAAATAGAATATCAGTTGCCTTTAAAGTTAGTGGGTGGGTAGATATTATTGTATCAAGTTTCTAATAGGTATTGTGCCACATAATATATCGCTGGCCGCAGCACACAATATCCAATATGTTAAAATCATAATTCCAGTTTATATCGAAATGGTGATGCTGAATGTACGATGTGAAACATTATGCACTTTTGTCGTGTTTCATATAATAGCAAAAGGCGCGACATACTTCAACCGAAATCTTTTAATAAAATGCAATAAGGTTGTATGTTAATAATAATAATTATTATTTATTTATTTTTCTCCCAGTTGACATAAATAAGTATACACTGTTTTGATGACATAGCAGTGGGAGACTGGTTTCCAAACTAGGTTTAAAACCTGTGTGATGGATAACCAGGCTCCATTTCAAATTTACATTGATGTTGCAATATTTACAGTTACGGAGAATAAAAATAAAGTAAACTAAATAAAACAAAAGAAAACAAACAAGAGAATAAAGGTGTGTGTGTGTGTGTGTGTGTGTGTGTGTGTGTGTGTGTGTGTGTGTGTGTTTGTGTGTGTGTATGTGTGTGTGTGTGTGTATGTGTGTATGTGTGTGTGTGTGTGTGTGTGTGTGAGTGTACGCGCGCACGTGTGTGTGGTGTGCATGCGTGATTTTGTGTGTGTGTGTCTGTGAACACATACATATTATTATATTAATTATGATATTTATTAATGTTGTACTTTTAGCAAATTTTCGGTTTGTTCATAACCTAAGGTATGTAAGAATTTTGACACAGCTTCTTTTGCACTTATTTTAGTTTTGGGATAGATATTTAAGTTCTTGTTTAATTTATTATATAGATATCTACCTATAAAGGAAAAGGATCTATGGGAGAAAGAGGAACAACTTGCGGTCGTGCATACACTATACCTTCGTCGTTTGGCCAACACAGAAGGATCGAAATATAACTCGACGTGCTGCGTAAGAGACGCGTACAGTATGAATAGCTGACGAACTGAAAGCACGGAACATTTTCTGTATAGTTCCAATTTGGGAAAACCAAATGGGAGAGAGAATGCAGTTTTCAGTACTGCTCTTTGTGCTCTCTCTAACTTTATGAGAGCAGTGTTATAGGTACCGCCCCAGACTGTGATACAGTATATCAGTAGTGATTGGCAAAGCGCCATATACACCATTTTAATAGTAGCACTATCAGCTATTCCCCGCAGGCTCTTAAAAACATACATAAGTTTACGCATTCGTGAAGAAAGAAGTTCAATATGCCCGTTAAAACTTAGGTTGCGATCGATAAGTACGCTAAGATACTTTATACTATTTACACTCTGCAACTTTGGACAAGCACACTGGCAGTTTAAGATACAAGGGTTTGCGCAGTAATGAGCCACAATACTCCACGGAAGGTTTGGTGGATTACCTCGTTTTGTGAAAGTCATGAATTAGGTTTTCCCTATATTTAATGTCAGTATGTTGTCGTGAAGCCATTCCGTGACAGTGTTAAAGCCAGTTTGAGCGTGGATGAAAACTTTTTTCCATGTTGGGGCCTAATTAATACAGTGTCATCTGCGAATGTGGCAATTTTTCCGTTGGTGAGTTAAAGATTACAGAGCTTATTTATATATATAAGAAACAGAGTAGGACCCAGTATGCTACCCTGGGGAACGCCACATTGAACAGGAAGGTCCTCGCTGACATAGTCACCAATTTTCGTACTTTGAGTTCGATTGCACAAATAGTCATAACATAGTTTCAGCTGTTTTCCTATGAGAGGGAGCACAAGAACATCCCTATGCAACCTGAGGACCCTAGCGCTAATATCATAACAACATGAAGCATCACTTTTTAATGATGTGATAAGATTATCTACCTCACGTTCATCGGTTGGCAAGAGCACAAGAGAGCTATGGTTATTATTAGGGACAAGTTTGTCGTTTATGACAGAACTAGCAATACGTTTTGTTGTTATATTTTCGGCTAGATCCTTCCGACATTAACAAAAAAATCGTTCATCCTATTTACTTGAACCTTGGGATTAGATTGATTGTTAACTAAGGCACTAGACGTGATTTAAATTTTAAAATTATTTATAGATTTCCATAAAAGCTTATTGTTATGTTTAGCCTTACTAAGTACGCTTCTTTCATAATTTAGTTTAATATTTTTTAGTAAATTATTACAGAAATTACGGTGATGTTTATATGTCGTCGTGATAGTCTCATTTTTAGGATATCTTTTTGCCTTTTTATGTAGGTTATCTCTGTTGCGTATGCACCTCAACAGACCAGGGGTAATCCAGGGTTTGATAATAACTTTCCTCTTTGAATGTGTGATAATTTTAGAATTGCACATAATGGATTTAGCTATAGATGCTGTAAAAAAATTGGTAGCAAAATTTGCGTCATTTGAGTTGAAAAGTGGACCTAGATCCATATTATTGAGGCTTAGCGCAAGTCCCGTGTGATCTATAAGTTTTGTAGAACCTTTTATATCATTATTACTGCTGTATTTAGTTTTTAAGAATAATAAAACCGTTTCGTGGTCTGTCAACGATGTTTGTGTAACCTAAGTGAGGGCTTGGGCCTTGGATTTCATGAGAACATGATCAAGACAGTTGTTTAGTCGCGTAGGTAGAGTATGAGCCGGGAGTAGGCCATGGTATGCTGTTAGGTTTAAATATTCCCAAGACGTCGGGGAAAGTGTAAAATTAAATTAAATCTAAATAGTTTTAATAGTTTTAATAATAATTAAATTAGCTTAAAAATTAGTAAAGTTTAATATTAATAGTAGTGTAACAGTTTTCAAAATTATGTAATAAAGTGTCAAATAAATAACGCGATAAAATCCGTATATAGTAGTTTAATTTCAATGAATAATATTCGCGTAAACAGAAGACAATATTATACTCCCAAGAGTTATCGTCTAAAGTTTCACCCCTAATGTTAAGATTGATGTCTCCAGTTAGTATGACAGTTCTAAAGCTAGAATATTTTGTTAAAACCTTATTCAATGAGGTCAGAAAATTAGAAATATTTTTATATGATGGCGAACGGTATATGGCTATTATTACAGTGTCCAGAAAAATGTTGGCTACAAGACTATTTGCATCTGTAAGTGTTGGTTCTTCGACTATTGAAGGGATGTAGTCTTTAATGTACATTACTACGCCATCATTTTGTAATATATTTAAGGTTGTATAAAAAATGTTGTATCCTTGCAGCATTGGTAAGTTGGAGTTGCCTAATAGCCAACACTCAGTCAATATAATAACATCCCAACTTATTCGAGATCTTGCCAATAGGGCTTCCAGTCCAGCAAAATTACAAGACACGCTCATGATATTTTGATTTACTAATTTTAGAAAACGTTCCGGTTTATTAATAAAGCTGTGGCAGTCATCAATGTCGCATTTGGCTGAATCAGACATAAAAAAAATATCTATCTCATTATATAACTCTATGTTATCGAATTTTATTATACTACTTAGTCACGATTGCGGATTTAGACGGTATGAAAGATTGTATGACTTTGTCAGTGTCTGGCTTGTATGCGTGTGAGCTAAATAATATACATATGTATGTATCAGCAAGGGTATGTGTATGGGTTGTTGGTGATGTAAGTATCGTTGAGTGTATGTGTTATGGTGAGTACAGTTTGTTAAGTAATGCACAATATTCATATTTAAATGTACAAGAGTAAGATTATTTAAATAATTGAATAGTCATATTCCTTCCCTTCCTTTCTTAAGGTTGAGAAGACACTCTTCAGATCGGATTTGGATTGCCTTTTAATCTGGTGTTTTCTTCACTAAAATCTTACCGCCATACTGCCAGCAAGAATACTTCATTTCACTCGAATATTGGCGAGCATCTTAGAAGAGTTTCTTCATAGCTGTGGTTAGATGGTCATCGACATATATAAGTTTGACATCATCAATGATCCCAATGCTCTTTGTGTTGAGCTTGTCTGGGACAGAATGTTTCCTATTAAATTGACGTACACGGCCTAGAAAGTCATTTCTCTTTCATACTGAGTGAAACTCTGCCACTATGGGTCTGATATTTTAAGATTTATCCGGCAGCCGTAGATGTCACGCAGTTCGTTATTTTGAAGATTAATGTCGACAACTTTACCAATGTTTCTGAAGTATTGCTATGAGGTCTAAAGAATTTTCATCTGCTTTTATTGGTACATTCCTGACTTCAAGCGTTGAGCAACGAGACTGTTGTCGAAACTTCTGTAATTTAATTTCGAGTTAACGGATAACATATTCATTTTCTTTTTTAAATTGTCTCTTAAGTTGTAACTCTTTCCTTAACGTCCTCGTACATTTTATTTATAAAAGACATACCTGAGTCAATTTCAAGAGTAGTTTTTTGAAGTCCCACCATATCGGTCTTGAGGAGGAAAATGTCTTTAGTAAGAATAGATAAAGTAGCATCTTGTTCCGTTTTCCAAGCAGCCAGTCGCTTTTCCAAATCATCTTTCCAGGAGTCTAGTTTTCCATTAATTCAAACTTGAAGCATGCAAGTTCAGAACTGAAGAGCGATTGCGAGCAGTCATCCTGCGGGGAACTGCATGAGCGCGGTCGTTTATAGTTTCTTATTGTGACCTTTTCACATTCATCTGCTGAAGAATCTTGGTGTAGGTCAGCCAACGAAGAAGATTTATTCGGTGGCGTTCTCTGCATATTTTATAGTGAAATAGTCACTTGCTCAGCTGTTAGTACAATAGTTAGCTGCTTTTATTTTCTGCAAGCCTTGGGCAATCGTAGCTTTTTGAGAGCTTACAGATTCGTGGATGTTCGATGGGTGATATTTATTTATAAAATTTTCGTTTTATTGTTATATATAATATTTTGCAAAAAGATACAAAATTTTCTATTTAAATAGATTAGTGCGATAACAAAAAGTATTGTAGAATGACAAAAAGTGATATCAGATCCTAGAATCGAACTCGAGGCGCAGGCGTGCCAGTGACACCTCTTAACCACTACGCTGAAAAAATGCTTCTTTAGTTTAGTTCTTGTCTTGTCTAAGCTCCTGATTGCATTTGCTGTCCTGGTACTCTGTGTAGAATTATTGCTAATATATTTGTCTCGCTCACCCGTGGGCGGAGCTTCGCTGGTGCTTGCGTAGGCGACGAGTAGCACAGTCGGACCGCGATCTCTTCACAATTTCTGCACTCCTATTATTTATCTAGTATTTTTGAATAATTTCGGGTATATTAAACTTATTTTAATTTATACTGCGTAGATTTTGCACACGTCTGCTCTATACCGAGATCCAGAGGGGAGGGGGCATGTATCTATTGTTTATTTCTTCTATAACAAATGCGCGATATTTTGTTATAACTTACCGTATAGCGAATATACATATGTATATTGGCCATTTAATAAAAAGGATAAGCCAGACATATAATAATAATAATATAAATTTTGATAAGTGAAAACAACTGTGTGTGTGTGTGTATGTGTGTGTTTTGAAATCTTTTTACCGTAGCTTACGCTTGAGCTATATGTACCTACGGTAAACAAAGTAATGATAATATATCTAATATATCACTATTGTTATTTGTGGACCGTTATAACAAATGAACGTGCCTATGAATGGTTATCGAATGCTTCTTAATTATTCTTGTTCACCGCGTTTTCTCCATTTGTATACCTTCGTCTTTTAAACCTGAGACCATTTATAGGCTTCTAATTGCTTATATACCGAGACTTACGATATTTGATATTGTGGTTTTATTTTCCTATAATGAAACAATAATAATTATTCATTTCGTATCAAAAAGTATCCTAAAGTGTGTCATCGGAGCGAAAAAATATACATACTTATATTGAGTGATTCAAATATTTTGTTGAGTATAATGTGACCCAGTTACCCGAACGATCAGGGTCGAAGGATGTCTAATAAACGGTTAAAACAATTTATTTCATACATTGTTGTTACAGACACCTACTGTGTTCCGCGCTTCCCACTGGACTCGGATTCTATATTAATCCATACATCTAAATAACATCGAGGTTTTTATTAACGTTCAGATGTTTATTATGTTTGTCAGAAATAAATATTTGTATTTTAAATTAAAATTATAATATGTAAGTGTCCTCTGATCCAAATAAAGAAAATGTTCTAGAAACTGACTTTTGAGTTTATGATAAGATAAGAAGCATCATTATATTTAAATTTGTTATCATATACTAGGCACTGACAGAGACGCCACACTTCGAAAATACTGAGAGGTCCATGCCAGTGATTTAAGAATTATAATATAGTATTACAATAGTTACAAATATTCTGTAAAGGTATATTCAAATTAGAAGTACAAAATGATTAAACTACATAGTAGAAAGATCGCCCATCCCTGTACTAGGTAAGAACTGTATCACAGGTGACGGGGACGATGCCCAATACAATAAATTCAGTAAATTAACGCAAGGAACAGACTAAAGATATATATTATATTATAACAAAGGTAAAAACTTAAATACTAAATTAAATTAAACACATCGCCGAAATAACAAAGTTCGTAAATAAAGTATAGGTATAAAGGATAGGTAAATCTAGGTTATTATCTAATTAATTTTGAAAACATAATTATGTACATATTGTTCGTGTAATATTTTTAGGTGTGCATTTTGATGTGTTAGTGACATAAAACCGCGCATCAGCAAATCGCAACACTGGGTCATTGTCTATTACGTAACACTCGTATTGAATTTATATCGAGTTTATGTACCTTTTCTCGGCCACGATCCTCTCAGGGCGATCCTCAGCGCCTGTAATGTGATGACTAGGCTTCTTAAAATGCAAGCATGTTGCGCATTGAAGTTCCTCTCGCCACAATGGCTGCAAGTATAACTGCTCTCGCGACATGTCTTTGCTGCGTGCCCATACTGCTGGAATTTGTAGCAGCGTGTTACAAGAGTAAAATCCCTCGCAGGACAGGATGACCAATTTATAAAGACTCTGTCATTAACAATGAGAGCTTTCTGTATTGCTCCAGTAACTTCAAGGACGTAATGATAGGTCTCAGCGTTCTTTTTGCCTGAATTGTAGCTTAATTTAATATACATAAGGAACGTCTCGAGATTGGTATCCTGAAGTTTGCCAGCAATATTTTGATTGTAGAAGCAAGTGTAAACTTCAGTATCCTGCATGGGCGAAAGAACTCCTAAAACTACCACTCTTGGCTTACGTTTAAAGGGCTCGTCTATTGTAAAACCCATGTTCATGGTCTGGACCTGCTGTTTAAGCCTCTCCATGTCATCCCTAGTATCAGTACTGATAGTTTTACTGCCATCTCTTGTCTTTCGTAGTCCCCGGACGTGCAGATTCATTTGTTCAGGACGGACTATCTTCTGGATAATAGATTTTGACTCCTCCCTCGACTTTGATTTATCGCTGGGATAGATCGCCACTGAAGTAACATTTGACGGCTGTATAAAAGTATTGGTACCAGTCTTCACCATGTCTGCGGAAGAAGGGCCTGTGATCGGTTTTGTCGATTCTTCTACAGTCTGTTGTAGGCCCTTAAGTGATACATCAAGCTGGTCTTCTAGAGTTTCACACAGGAATATGCATTCACAGCTTTCACTTTCAGTGATTGGTAAAGTACTGCCAGCTGCGAATTCCCGTGTCAAACTTTACGGCATAAAGTGTTGGTCTTTAATTTTTGCTCAGATTTCATTTTGCCCGCTGATACAATAGAACATATCTCATTCAGACACTTTTCAATGGACGTCATCCATGATTAGATTTCCAGTGTTGCTATAATTTCAAGGTCATCTTCTTCTTGACTTGAGGTTTCAGGTCTTGGTGAGGTCACGGGTGCCTTTTCAGCCATAGGAGGTGGCGTGCGAGCGGTCCTGCTACGTCTATTAAAGGGACTGTCCTCCATATTTTTAAATGCTGTATCTTCATACAGTAAACATCTTCACTAATAAATTGCACATATATATTGTACGGAAGCGTAATAATGACACAGATTGCGTTGTGCCGGCTATCGCTAAAACGAGGTCACAATTTATTACTTATTAATTAAACTTAACATCTTAACTATTCTTACTATAATATCATAAATGCGAATGTGACTTTGTTTGTTACGATTTCACGCCTAAACTATACAACCGATAGTCATGAAATTTCGCATTCACGTTATCAGGAGTATAGAAAATGAAATACGGTACCTTTTATCCAGATAAAAAATACTGTTTTCGGTGAATACAAATTTATTGACAAAATCTACATTAACGCGAGTGAAGTTGCGTGCAGAAACAAGTTATATCATAATTTTTAATTTATGTAGTAGTGCCACAGCATGATACATGGGAGTTGAGTTACTATAGAACATTATTGTTTTAATATTTTAGATTTTTAGGTATATACCAATGTCTTCTCTCTAGCCTTTATTATTCCCAAGTCACTTGGGAACCGCATTGAACAGGATATCAGTTTTTACACGGAGCGGCTGCCACCTGACCTCCGCAATCCGAAGGCTAACGATACCCTAAGACTAGACCAGTGTCAGGGTATTAGAGGGTACTGACTTTCCCAATAACGACTGCCATAGATGTTCATGGCAGCCGGGATTTACGGCTTAAAGTGCTCTCCGAGGCACAGAGCAGGCGTTAATTGTCAATCAATACACACATAATTTCGAAAAGTCATATAACTTCCGAAAGTCAGTGGTGCGCGACGTGGGTTTGAACCGGAGACCCTCTGCATTGCAGTCTGTTGGTCTCCCCACTGAGCTATCTCTGCTTGGTATAGGTATATACCAATGTGTCCGTCCATACGTAATCTTTAACTCACACAAGATAATGTTGATACATGAGAGGTTGCGAGGTTGACCTATATTTCAGAGGGAAAAACACGCGTCACATCCTCCACTCCTCGACAACACAAAACATTACGGGATAAATACGGAAAAGCACTTATATAAACTTTGCCAGCCAGTTGCCCTACATCAAATTAGCTTCATCAGAGAAACAAAATATGTCTATTTACTTGATTGAACTACTAAATCTTCAATAAAAATAATCACCAAACAAGTGGTGCTCCAGTTACCTTTTTTCAATGTCATTCAGTGTATATTAAACAGAATCTAACCTAGATTTCGATAAGGATAGTAGATAGAGCCTTATGAAATATATCGGCTGTAGCTCAAATGTTGTATGAGATACTAATGGCAAGCCAATTTCGAGGGTGTTCCACAATCCAAGTTGTACTACCTTGACTTGTCGCTAGTACTACTTATGGTCATATAGTTATACAAGTTGCTGGTAATTTAGCCATTGCTTCTTGATTATGTCTGTGTGGAGTATTCGCAGTTAGCAAGACAAAAATTCTAGAAACTTAATGTCTAAGAAATTCGCATGGCCGGTAGCGTTCCCAACAGATATCATGAGTGTCATTCCTCAAGCCATGTTTTTGGCAGTTCGATTCGATAAGCTATTTAGTATTTGCTCAGTTAATAACTCAAATTTCACTAAAGACATCACTGACGCAAAGCTTGTTTACGCAGGCTAGCAGGTCAGCACCAGTGCCTGATATCACAAACCGCGCGTCTGTTAAATCATTCGAGCTGACCAAATGCAAGGTTAGGGTAGTAAGTGCTAATCTATGTTTCCCTTAAGTAAATATTCTCGAAGAACAGTAAGGAAGGGTCTTGGCATGTAAAAAGGTTCACCGTCACGTGTTCGCGAGATGTATTATCTTGTCTCGGAAAGACGTGGATGATGGAAATGGTGTTCAGTCAATAACGGACAAATCTTTCTACACAGGCTCACCGTTCAGAGTCTACTTGAGTATATCGCAGGAGTAGCAATGCAAGGAAATTTTGTATTAAGCGTATTTGCTTTGCATATTACTTACACCTATTTCCTAAAAGACTTTGTATTATTTAAACATGCCCAATAGTAACGCATTTTGGTAGTAAGGCACATACTTATCGTACAAATAACTTAAACTTGATCGTGCTTAAGTTTAAAGGCGTGCAAACATAAAATTAAAAGCTACAAGCACTTACCGACGACAGTATAAAAGTCAATCACTTAAGGGAACCCACGGTAATAGCCCAATCTAATAGAATTTTACGAGTGTGACTCTTTAAACATCGAATTAAAACGTATATTGACTACAATGTTTATTTAAATTAAAACGGCTTCTACTTCAAAACGTGCAATACACAGGATAATTATGTAAATAGGACACATAATGTTAAATTTGGTTATAAAATAAAAGAGCACTTTCATGCACGCATGCCTATATATTCGTAATAGGATAAACAGGGGCGGGTCATATCCACACTTCGCTAGCTAGGGTCTTAAGGCACATTTATAATTACAGTTAAGTGATGTCGTTGAAAGAAATTTTAGATTACCTAACAGGAAAATACAAAACCAATTTTTCTGTCTTCATATTAAAACGTCCGACGCTTTCATGGTCAATCGTAACATGCTTAGGTGCAACCAATGTTACAGGACTAATAGGTGGTAGGTGATTAACGTGTACTTTTACCACAAAGAAAGTGACAAGTTCAGCTGAAAATAGAAGTGGCAGTTATGTTACGATTGCAAAGGTCAATTGGTATCAAATAAAATAATGGAGGTCCACTAGTTTATATAACATTTTAAATTGTTTAAATAATACAACACGTCATTAATGAGAAAAGGAGTGTTGCTTTTAATAGACAGAATTTGAAACTATTCTTATACGGTATAATTACAGAAACATAAATTTAAACAATATTTTGAAATCATTTAACATGTAAGACGAGTTCGAAATATTTATGTTTTTAGAACGAGCATTTAGTCTGTATTTCTTGCCATACTTTTCAGCTAATCTATATAAAATTTACTAAGAAAATTATAAAGCAAATACGAACAGGCCAGTCGAAAGATGAAAACGTAAGTAATTAGTACATACTAACAGTATATGCTGGGATCGCAGCTAGCGGCAATCTATAGTATCTACCTACCTACCTATTAGCTCCGTTAAAAACAGCGATCACAAAAAAATATCTTTATATATAAATTCCTATGAATAAAGCACCGTGATTGATAATATCAGCTTGTAATATTTATCAGTCAATAAACACTTCGACCGTGATAAATACCATTAAAAGTTTAGTGATGAGTTCCTCCACAACCAACTTCGCCTTTCAATCACACGCTATATACTTCGAGTATTACGACGTCGTTAGGTGGCGTCGAAGTAATATCAAGGCAATATAAAATATACACAAACTTCCTTAACATCTAATAAGTAATATAACGGTTTCGCCACTTAATACTAAAGCATTTTGGCAGAGGAAACACCGCCACCTTACATGTGATCGCATTCAAATAAGCTTGTGTTGTCTATCTGTAGTCAATAGCATTTCGAGAGTATCTTATCTTATAGCTCGTTCACAGAATATACGTATTACACAAATTGACGTGTCATCTTGTTAATGTATACCTATATACCATACAAGCAGATAGTGCAGCATCACAGGGTAAAGAATCTGACGTTGAGTTAAGGAGCACCCGCCCAAGATGGTTGTACTTGTTTCGGAAATTGCACCATTTATTTGTGGATTATACAAATCGTTTGGTGCGTGTGGGGTTTAAACGCGTCAACACTCGGTAAACGAGCACTGCCATTTCTGTGCTATTCTTTCAAAATACAGTTTATAAAAGCATTTATATATTGTTTAATGTTTAATAAACTAGAAAAAAATATAAACAGCATTAGCATCATACCAAAATAAAAATAATTTTAATATTGGGCCTAGTTGATTTTCGGCACACATTATGTAGACTTATTTTACGTTATCTTATTAACTCGTATTATATAATGTGTTGTATTTATTTCCAGCATTAAGTCGTCACGCATATTCTCGCGTCTCACGTTGCGTTCAACAAAATAATTAAAGTGTCATGATTGGTTTTAGTGTAATAAAATAGTAAGCCGCTATTTAATCGACCGCTTTAAGGATGGTTGGCTGTCCTATACGTGTAGATAGAAGTTAAAATCTTTCAGTCACAAGTTCATTTAGCCATTGTGTTTTTTATATTTTTTCATTATTCCCTTTTTAAATAAGTATTAAATGGCGTCTTGCATGTGTCAATATTACCAATTTATATATTAATTTAGTGTAACGACTGTGGTAACGACACACCACTAACGCAGACTGATTTTAGGAGACATTTAAGATAATATGGAGCATAGATACAAATATCTATATTATTTCGCAGTCACTTATAGTGCTTATTTTTGTTTAACTGTGTGTACATTATTCTTTCATTTGAACTTATAATGTAGGTGTGTATTCCCCAAGCGTATCGTAAAACTACCACATAATTAGTAGTAATAGACTCGAACACGCAAAGAACCATATTAGATATCGTCTAAATAGACTTTATAAATGAATGAAGTTTTAACATTAAAATTGTATGAATACTACCCTGAATTTTTACATCCTCGGTATCCGAGTGTTTGCCAAAGTAATTACTGGACACAACCTATCCTTGCCTTTGTTCCTTAAGAAGTTATAAATGGAAAATGTGAAATAATTGCACCTGATGTTCAAACATTGATACCAGTCGGATAAGAACACAAGTTTATATTTGGTTTTATTTGTTTTTAGTCTTTTTGGATATTATAAAAAGTTATGTAAATAATACTCAAATCAAATTTATGAAAATGAAATTTTTGTAGCATGAAATATTTACATTATTAAACAATGTTGTATTAATAATAGAATATGATCAAAGTTGGTGTAGACAAGGCTTTTAAAATTGATGTTTATGGTACACAAGATAAGGTTATTTAGTTGCGATGTTCTATAGAGTGGCGGTCATTCGCTAGTCACAGAGGTCGTCTGCTCCATATGTAGATAATTTGCTAGGTCTAAGTAGAACTCCCGCTGTGTCCCGCTCTGGCTCTAAATCTGGTTACAGATTGTAATTACTTAGTTTTTTTGACTACAATTTCATCGATGTAATATCATAACATATGTGAAGTATTTTATTAAAATGCTACTACAACAAATTTAATGTACTAGGCGGTGTATGATTTTGATTACGTGTTGTCTGCCACCAACGCCTTTGTAAGCGTGTTTTAGTATTAAAAACCATAATGTTATCTGGACCTATACAACGCATTCTGAAAATTCTCTATCTAATACTAAACTACACTATCTCTGAGAAGCGCTATGACTATTTTAATAATTTACTACATAATCGAGGCTGCGGCCGGCAAGTACAAGTAATTCTATAAATAAGTATATTTCATTTATAATATTTTGAATTAAGACTGAATAGTTGTTTGTGAGTTATAAGAAACCCAAGTTTAAGTAAACAACAAATTGAAATGCTCGCGTTAGACTTATCAACCATTTAATTATAACTTCGTGAAATGGAAGTAACTTACTAACTTTTAAACTTTCGCGTTGCATGATATAACTTATATCCAAAAGCCGATAAAACATTTTAGTGTAAACTTTATACTAACAAATATGATTAGAAAAGTTAATTGGATTAAATTAGAGGGTACATAAGTTAATTACTTATGTTTTTGATGAACACATAATTATGTTGTTTCAATATAACTTATTAGATTGTTTGAATGAAACGTGTCGTAGGTAATATTCATAATATTACCTACGATACGTAGCTTCTTTGATAAGTGAATATGTATCATCGTGAAATAAAAAAATATATATACAGCTGTCCGTAGAATTGCATAAGTTATTTAATTAAGTAAAATGCAACACTTGCTGCTCAGTCTTGAAAATATAATTTTATGGTACAAACACGATTTTGTAATGGTTCTGGCTTTGCCATATTAATTAATTTTATCTTTGAAGTCCAAACGTGTCTTGTACTAATTTAAGATACCAATCGGCTTTTGTATCGTACTGTAAAAACCATCATTGGCGAACAGTTCACGCCTCCTTGCCTAACCGCCAGTATATATTGATTACCTTAATTTAAACTTATTTTTCCCACATCACCGCGTCATTAACTTTATGATAAAAGTATAGAGCTCCATTATGGAGCACTTTGTTATATGAAAAGTTTCACATCCTTCAGCACATTTTCTATTGTAATCATTTACATACAGCTCCAGCTTAATAGGATGAACTTCAATTATGCTGATACATGTAAGAACTTAAATATCTTTGTCTTATTGCCTGACTGTAGGCTATCTCATACCATATATTCAGTCAAGAAGTTAATATTTAAGAAAAAAATCTTTAAAAAGTTGTATTAAAAACACAACAAGACAAGAATGATCATAGTAGCTAGCTGTCAGTTCGGTCGCAGAAAACTTTCATTATCATCCAGACCCCGTTAGAGATTCGCTATTGGTTGTATTATCTAATTAAAAATGTTTCACCCGGAGTTCATAATGAGCGGTTATTTAAATTGTTTTGCCGAAGTTCGAGATATGCGGTGACTTAAAGGCTTATCGCGATTGATCTTTGGAGTGTGTTGGCAAACAGTTCAACATTTTAATACTAATCATGACTATATACAGCAAAATATTTATTTTGCAAGTATAGTATTTTACACGTAAAGAACAAGTAATTTTTCTAAAAGTATCTCTCTGCTAGAAAGTTTCCAGACGGAACAAATTACTTTACAATTTTATTTTCAGAAGTGCTTCTTTTATTAATTGTACCTGACGGCAACCACACAAAATCCTAAAATAATTGACACTTTCTAAACGGTTTCAAACAATTCCTAACCATTTATCCCGAACATTCTAATACATGCAACAGGTTTTCTAATCGCTTTAATACACGTTTTCGTTTCGGCTTTTATAAAGTGTATATAAAGTCTGGATTGATTTTGTGTACATAACTATCTGACTTATGCTATGGATGCGATAGCAAGCGGTTTATTTAATACGATCTGTAAAATGAAAAATGTAAACACGACTCGTTAAATAAAAGCTACGAATGAAAAAAGTAGAATGTTCTCGGTATAACAGCAAACTATTGCTTTGTTTTATTTGCGTACGAAGAACTAATATAAGCTATCATTGATACGTAACATGTTACTTGCAACAAACAATGCGAAATAGAGTAACGCTTTTCAAAAATTTTGGATATTTCGGCGCTTTTTATGCTTAAGTTCAATCGCACTAAACCTGGATATGTGCTCGGCAGACCGCAATAGAAGACCTCGATCCCTTTACGAAGGACCTAAAGACGTTGCTGGAAATGTAAGTAATAGTAATAATAGTATGTAATACGTCTAGCCCCTCTTCGCAATACAGGTATCGAGGGAAATCTCTAATCATATAGAATTCGATACTATATACAAGTGATAAATTTTAATTCTAGATATAAGTATATAGATAATTAATCCTCTTAATTTAGTTCTATAGCGAACATAGCGGTATATTTGTAGGTACATATTCTACAGTGTAACCATGCCTTAAGTTACGCTTTTGAATATGTATCTACAAATAAACGTACACTTTATGAATAAAGTCGCCTATCAATGACTGGAATACTAGCAATAAGTGCTAGGCCACTCATAATGCTTGAGAAATGTTCATTCCGCTATCATGAATGACTCTCTCTGTAAGTGCCTACCTATTACACTAACAAACAGCCAAGCAGTACAATTATACATCAGATAGTCTCTCAACAGACATGGATAATATACGCACACAAGAGGAGCCAAGGCGACAGAAAATATTTAGGTTATAAAAAGACTGTCTACCTCGCTGGTATCACGGCCTGGCTTATGGATGTCATACAAGTGTGAAGACTTTTGTAAAATCTCAGTAGCAGTTCCCAAATAGGCTGCCCAATATAGGCTGGCTCCATATTAAATAGGACCAAAACACACAGTTGTTTATTGCTAGACGCATCTATCTACCCTTTCGAGGATACATGTCGTGAGTCTAAGTAATACGATTAAAACCAACAGACTACTTCACTATACCTAGTGTGTTTTCCAATTCAAAAGTGTATAGTATAGTGATGAGTTACAGTGCGTGAATAATTTTCATTGAAATATACGTAATATAAAAATGAGGAATAATATAATCGTATAAATATGAGTAAAGTGAATCTCATCACAAAGCGATACATTTGATATCTCTATATATTTAGGGACTCTTATACATCTTGTTTTGGGCCTAGGTATCAATAGGACTTGATAAAACCACGTGTAAATATTTATTTATACTGACATGCGTATTTATAGTATTGTCTATCGTTCGCCTCGTGTGACCAGAGCCATTGTTATTCACATGTAATCGTATAGTGGCATCACTAGGGAGTCTGAATATACTCAAACTCTGCATAAATGCATAGTAAGTATCGCACCCTTAATAAAACAGAGACTTATCTCAGTATTTTGGATTAAACAAATTTGAACTTTATTGTAAAGATTTAACACAAATATAATATTAGAATTTAACATATACAATTAGAGTTCAAATTGCCTTACTTTCAAATTTCGAGTTAAGTCGCTGTTTTATTAAGAGTGCGGTATGTTCGCTAGAGAACCTCCTATACAAATACCTATAACAACTATTATCACCTATGATAACTGTTTAATTATTGACTTGTATACGTTAGTTTGATTTGCGGTTTTCGTGTTTGAATCTGGATCTGTCAGCTGCAAGTATTTGCGGGTTTGGTTACGTATTAGCAGAGAAACGATAGCGACTGCAGTGCTAAAAGTTTTAACATCACATAGACAGAGACTTGCTTACATTTAGAACTGAGCGTATCGAAAATATTATAAGTCTTCGAACACTTGATAGTAACTGAGAAAATATAGAATCAGGCGATATTATTGAGGAAGCGATATTTATGACGCTGAACAATGTATACCTACTATATTTTCTCTGTTATCTGCGAGGCAAGTATAAAAGTATTTTATAATATTAGCAGTCGCCCACGCTTTTGCTCGTGTGTTATGTTTTAATGCCACCAAAACATAACTTAGGTTACTCTGGAATAGTGTATATAACTAATTTCACAGTTTACATTTGTACAGACTACCTGTTCTGACCAATTTATTAGCTTACTTTGCATATTTAAATTAACGATAATTTTAGTTTATTTAAAATATATATGTTATTCTAATAACACATTTTTGTTTTATCAGAAATAAACGATTTCCTAATTAGAAGAACTTTTACTTTTGTGTTGAAAATTTTACTCAGAAGCATAAGTGCATTTTACATACAAAAACATAAGAACTAGTCGTAAAATGTCCATGGACCCTTAGAAAGCAAGGACAAACAGACAACACAAAATAAAAATAGTTTATAGTAGACAATCATAAAATAAATATATTATGTACAATGTACATACGGTTTTGTGTTCATTACGATTTTATTCAATGACTGTGTGCCCATGCGACAGTGATGGATCTGGTTCACACGGAGTGCTTTTGTGTATGATCAAAAATCAGCTGCTTATAAGATCAATGAATTCAAAGGAGCGACCAATAGATTATGAAACACTTTTCATTCCACGTGGTGGTTGAAGGGTATCGTTGAATTATAAAACAGCGAAAATCTTTACTGCATTTTCAACCGCGCTTATAATCGATGTCAAAAACGAATACGAATTCAGGCTAGTAGGTATTATGGCACATTTTAGGGTTGGTTTGTTATATTCGCGTTTGAACCCAAAAACTATTGATCAATAATAAAGTATAGTTATTAAGAAAGATATAACTGAATACGATTATGTTTTAAACATACATACATAGATTCACGCCTGTTTCCCAGAGGGGTAGGCAGAGACTACGGATTTCCATTCCATGCTACGATCCTGACACACTTCTCTGGCTTCATTCACTTTCATCACATTCCTCATACACGCCTGTCGGTTCAAGGTGCTCTTAACCTGGCCTTTGTCCAGAACGCCTCCGTTCTGATCAAGAAACGTTCGCCTAGGTCTTCCTCTTGCGACTGTTCCATTCACACTAGCCTTATAAACTTTCTTAGTCAGTCTTTCCTCGTCCATTCTTTCTACATGTCCAAACCAGCTTAACATACCCTTTTCTATTCTTGTCACTATATCCACTTTCATGCCGCATCTCTCACTAATCACACTATTCCTTATTCTATCTTTCAGAGTCACACCACATATATTTCTCAGCGAATGTTTTAAACGAATCCGTTTAATTTATTGAGTTGAATAATGATACAGAAATGATCATGACAATAATAAGTACTCACAACCTAATTTCTTATAAATTCGATTAAAATGACACGTTGTTTATAATAGCAACATTAAATAACTGTAATACCTATTATATAGGTAGCCATGAAGTAACGACAAAGAAACTTATAAAATTATGCCTTAAAATTTAATGACTAAAATAGAATATAATAATGCGATAACCTCCATCATAATATTTCATTATCGATAATTTGACACCAAATTAAATAATATAAGAGGGGAGGATACTTCAGCTTGCTTACTTCACTAACAATATTTAAGAAACTGTTTTGCGAAAATTCTCTGACAAGCTATCTATTTTTACGGCAGCTCAACAAACATGTTTTTACAAATCACCATGCTACGGCTTTTCCATAGCCAACTAAAATGTTCGTACATATTTTTGGCTGTAAAGTTTTAGTTGGCCGATGAACGCAAACTATTTCCTTACTGTAGAATTTTATGTCACTGAAGTGCCCAGGCTTTCAAACTTTATACCAAGTTCCGCAGCTAATGTCGGTTAGTAGAATTAAAAATTTGCCTCACATCGTACAGAGGGTGGGTTACTAAGGGAATTCCAAGTTTCAAGTTTTGTTTCACATTTAGTTAAAAAGAATCAAAATGTTCTAAAACTCGAGTAACGATAGGTATTGTAGTGGTTTTGGTACGATACTTGAACCCAACTTGTTGCTTGTATGAGGCACCGTTAAGTCAAATATCGAAGATTATATCAAATGGCCTAATTACGTTAAACCCTATTTACTAGTTACAAAAGTAGTTTATTAAGGCAAATAATGTTATTTATATGAAACTTATGAAAATTAAGCATATTCAAATAGCTATCCATAAATATTAACAATATGTACTTAGTTCAGATACACAAAATTCTATATCATATAAAAATCTCTAAATATTATGCAAGGTCGGGTATCATGAGCCAACTAAGACTTTATGGATTAATCCGATAATTACAAGATTTGATCTGATCAAAACAATCTTAATACAAGTTCGTTAGGATAAGCTATATTAAGTAAAATATAATTAAAATACTTCTTTTTCAACGGCTTTTGATAGTATATATGCGCTAGCATAAAATAATTTCTTTATGCAATAATAGAAATAAAATGCCTTATAAAACTTTATAATATCGTTGAAAAGTGTGATAATTTAAATTCTTTTAACTTGCTTATGCAGGATTTTTTTTTTAAAGATATGAACGTGTGCCTGTGTTATAAATGCAGACTTACTCGTGTTATATCTCTGAGAATAGGCAGAAGTGCGTTTTAACCACATTTTGCCAGCTATATTTTATGTCCACGTAGGTATAGTGACCAAGCTTACTTAGCCTTTCGGTCGCATTCCTAGACTACGTACTTCTAATGAGGACTTCCTAACAGATGATCCTCAAAATACATTGCTCGATCCATAATTTATTTCTGGGACCAAAACGTCACGACTAACCGCAAACATAAGCCAAGAGCAAGCAGCCGTGGGACAAATAAAACAGTCAAGCCAAGGCACGTGTACTTTTCAATAGACCATACAAAACAGACTTCAACTTAGAAAAAACTTATACATAGACATCTATACTTACACAAATATGTCTTGCGATTTGGCTGACAAGTAAACTAGAAATATGTTACTTACAGTATGCCTTGAAACAGTTCTCGGATAGACAATATTGTTACATTTAACTTAACATCTTTTATTTTAAAATTGCTGTTTATTCGTTAGAATATTTTGGAACAACGTCAATTTTATATAGGTATTAATTTTATTACGGTTACGCGTTTCGGCTTAATTTAATTTTACATAAAGTTCTGATTGACTATCCTTTTGTAACTGAACGAGTGGCAGAAAATTAGAGTCAGTAAGCGAGAGAGTAAATTAATAAGAGAGTGGGCGAGCAAGATAGCAGGAATACGGGAGTGTGAGAGAAACAGGCTGCGGGATGTTAAGTGGGCAAATGGAACTATGGGAGAGCAGGATATAGATAGCTACACTGGCGGTATCGTTGTGGAGTAAGAAAATGGGCAAGAGTAAGAGTGAGATAAAGAGATCATGGGAGAGTGGACATGTATGAGAATAGGAGAGTCGGAAAGTGGAAAGACGTTGTAATCGTCCCTCTCACCTCTTTCCTGGTAGTTGAGTGGGTATGTGGGCGGGTAGGTGACTGCATAGTACCGCAGTACTATGCGAGAGAGACATCGATATGTATAATTATCATCATAGCAAAATAATACCGAAATAAACATAATTTATAGATTGTTTTCATATCGCGTTTGTTAGCTCTGGTATAAACTAATACTGTATAAATTTTTTATTCTATTATCTCTAACTGAACATACCAGATTCATCAACAGGTTCTATCCAGTTTACATTTCCCACAAACGTTTATATCAACTAAGAGATTCGGCTAACAATTTAATTTCTTTCCAGGAATGCTCTGTGTTTGTCTTTGACAAGCGCATTGCTGAAAAGCTGTACAAGCCGAAGCGTAAGGAGAGCATGCTAGATAAAATCAGGTGGTGTGTTTCCTCGATGGAGAAGATGCGTCATCCCAAGATGCTGCAGATAATTCATTCTCTCGAAGAAGGCAACAATACAATCGCGTTTGCCTCTGAGCCGATTCTTGGAAGTCTGCATAACATATTGTCTTGGCATGTAAGTACTTTCTTGTTTGTTACTCAGATTTATTTGTAAGTTCTAACAAACAACAAATCTTATAGACAGTAGTAATAACTTCAGGTAAAATCTTTAAGCATTTCTATTAATTTATACAGCGGTTTGGCTATATGATTAGCACCATATGTGGAGATTTTTACTTACACTCAAGTGTGCTACTGTCTTCTTTCATAGAGTATACTAAATTTAATACTTACATAAATTTAAATAGCTATGTATGTGTTTCAAACTAACCCGAGCAAAAGCTTTTCATTTATTGTGTTGTCCGGTTTAGCCATGGTGACTCACATAAATAAGAAATGTGATACGCAGCAAATTCCAGATAAAGATATGTCTTTTGAATTGAAAAGAATTTAATACGATAAAAACAAGAGTAGTCGGCAGTAATTAATATCACATCCCGTCTTAGCAATATCGGAGAATAAAGGAAAATTCCTAAGTTTAATATATCGCAAATTTTATTTTTGTAGCTTAGGACGTTGTTTATATTTACTGGGATTACATACATTTTAATTTACTCTTTTGCGCGTAACTATGACTAGTTTTCAGGCAAGACTCATCAGTCTTGCCTGAAGACAAACACCATCGTGTTTGTCTAAATTTCTGACTTGTGAAGTTAAGACAATACAATAACCAAATTAAATATTGCTAGAGCAATGCTACCCAAAAATTATGTGTGTTTGTTTTACAGAATTTAGTCAACGTTTTGTTTACCTTAGTATAGGTACTACCAAATATTTTGAGCTTACAAATAATATCAGTAGTAAGTAAATAATATACAATGTATATTTGTACGAACACTATTTTAATTTGACCATGGTTGCTAAAAACCTAAAATGGCGGGTAAAGTGTCTCGTCAACGCGATTAAATCCATATAAACTTAATTAACTCCAATATTTTATCAATAATCTAATGACATTATTTTGTAAATTATAGTAAATTTATATCTAGTTCTAAGAAGCAGAACAAAGGTTCTTAAAATATCGATAGTAAATACAGAATGAATAAGTTCAGTGAAATATATAGAAACACATGAAACAGATACACTTCAACAGATTTTTTTAAATGTTCACGTATGTGTTCTTTTAGTGAAACCAGTAACCTTTTCATTCAATTTCAAAGCGAAGATAAGCCACGGCAATAATTTTGCTACAATACCAGCTTTGTGACTATTTTTAGAATCGCTCTTCACGTTTCCACGTTTCCGATGTTGGGTACATACACTCAATTTGGTACAGCTATCTACGAACGTATCATTGGATCATAAATTCAATAACGGCGAGAAGCCTTACAAGAATGACCGTATTATTATCTCTGGAGAACATAAGCCTACAAACAATCTCAGAATATTAATATGGCATTATCAGAATTTCGATACTCTTTTCATTGTCACTAGACAACAGCTGTCAGCTTGTACTATGGGTACTAACCCATAGTACAAGCTCTGCTTAGTTTGGGCTAGATGGTGTTGTGTGTATGTGATAGAATATTATTATTATTACTCTCATATGAAACATATATTTTGTTCGGATCTGACCAAAATCGCGCATATTCGTTTCGTATTATGTTATATGATAAACAGTTGACATCCTTGTTAATCATTTCACAAATTAATTTGATTTAAGGTAAATGCTGTTAATATATAATTATATATATATTAATATACTACTTTCTACAATTTTATTGCGTCTTTTACGATAACTTACAATCTTACGTTTTGTACATTTTTTGATTTGACACAGTTGTTATAAAAATCGTTGAAAACATTGAACCGAATTGTTTC
This sequence comes from Catocala fraxini, assembly GCA_930367265.1. Lineage (NCBI taxonomy): Eukaryota > Metazoa > Arthropoda > Insecta > Lepidoptera > Erebidae > Catocala > Catocala fraxini. The sequence continues at coordinate 17,562,313 of OV884024.1, forward strand.
AAATTGATTATTTCGAAACAATTATCTGTTATATATTTATTATTTCGATGCAATCCTTGGGTTTTAGGTGGTGACTACTTAAACTATACCAAACGGCCTACGTAGCGCATCGGTAGTGATTATGGCTCCTGTGTGTCGTGGGTTAAATTGTCAAGTGATGTCAATATGATCGTATTATAGTGTTGTAAAACCATAACTCACGAAATAAAGGTGTAATATATATCTGCCTACCGCTTTGCTAATATAGACATGGGACTATGTACTACAACTACTTTTTACAATTAAGTTGATAGTACAAACTTGTAGGACGCGCATATACGAAAATAGATTGGTATAAGGTTCATAATATATTTTTGATACATGAATTCCCGTGGGCTTATGAGCTCGTAAATATTTTCAGCGCACATAAATATAATGTTTCATTTGTAGCTAAACAGCAAATAAACCTAAACTCTTGTAAAATAAAAATGTTCCTGCAGTGTTCTTTGCCTCTCGCTCTTGTAAATAAAATTAAAATGATCTAATTAATTAACTCAATCCTTTACTAAGCTGAAAAGTGAATATTCATTTTTATACTTTCGATCCTTTGTATTACGATTTTAATAGTAGGTTTATACTACGATAATATAATTTAATAATGGATAAAAATGTGGTATTGCATCAACAAACGATTTAATTTTTATTACGTGGGTGTATACGTTGACGCTTACGCGGGGCGACGGAGAGGTTATGTCAGACTCACCGGGGGTAAGGTATCCCGATAATACCGACTAAACCTACCACGGTGTTCCTCGGCATAACCAGAGTCGGCGGGGTCACGCGAATCGCTTTCACATGCAATCGCGACCTCGCCAAGGTATCGACCCGCCGCATGAAACGGCAGGCTACTACACGAAAAGACGTACACTTTGGTCACTCCTAATTTAAACCTTACTGTCCCTTTGAAAGGAGACAGACACAAGACAGAGAGGCGCGTAGGAACAAGCACGCCGCCTCTCAGACCTGGTGCTGAACGCGTGGCGGGCAGGCACACAAAGGCCACCACCCGTAGGTAAAACCTCAGGGTGGCTGGAGGTCGTCTCGCACCCTTCGGCGCTCGGTTCTGTGGTTGGGGAGAGGGTTCAAGCGCACGCTCTCCCGCTCCGCCGCCTCCTTGATGAAAATAACTTCTTCACAGAAGGAATCGACGGCGTTCCATGACCTCTCACTCCGGACCATAGACTGAACCAAGGCCGGGAGCAACTATCGACTTATCACACTATCGCGGTCCATACCAGTATACGTCACTCCACTAATCAAATCTAACCATCCCCTGTTTAAATAAATGTGATAAATTAAATGTATAAGCAATCAACTATATATTATAACAAATAACATCGAAATCAGATATAAAACTAAAAACAAGAAATGATAATATCAACGTTACTTTTACATTATACAAAACGACAATTTCATAGGTACAAACCTATATTACGAACAAAGCTCAATAATACCCAGCACGAATATCATTGTTTAAATAAGTCTTCATTATTCTAATGGCAGTTCATTTACTATTTTGACAAAGCCTTATTGAGTATTTATATTAGGAAATTCATTGAGAGCGGTCTGAGGAGAGGCGTGGGTGTTGGCTACCATCTTGTACTTATTTGGCTCCCCGGAGAGCACATAAAACTTTTACGTCAGTCGGAGGATAAAATCTGTGACACACTTTGAACCACTTGTTAAAAAGGAATATCTCGCGATAGATGCGTAGGTTATACATAATATATACTAGTGTACGTACGTCCATAACGTAGATGGAAAAACTAACTATTGACAAGTATTTGATTGAAAACACTAAATCTCGTCAATAGTTACTAAATAAAACAAATAGATTGACAAACACAGAAAACTGTTTTGTCTTTGTTCGTTATATAGACTTTTTACCTATTTGAAAGGAGCACAGCAACTTTGAGTTTCGGTTATGTATCAGCGGTTAGAAGTCGTTAAATACACTTATATGTATAAATATTATTGTAAAGATATCGTAAAATATCAATTTACATAAGATATAAAGATAAAAGGCTTGATATTCCTCCTCCTTCCAGCGTAGTGCCTGAGAATGAGCCATGAATAGGCTCGACCCCTATACGTGGGAAGTAAATCGTAGCTTGCGAAATATGAATTTAATTCACCTCTGCGTACTCCATTTGAGATTACAGGCGTGGTTAACATGCGTGCATCGTTTTCTTACAAAATACTATATGATAATATATAAGAAAAGAAAAGGGTAATAGTTATCTCAAATAAACTTCACAAAATCAATCTAAATCGAATCGACTTAGCTCGATTGCCTATCAAATGCAGTCTCAATAATAATTGTATCGCTATTGTATCTATGAATAGACTAAAGGCCCCAGAGCTGCATGATTTGAGTCACTAGCCCGACACGAACTAGCCTTTGTGATGCACTAGGTGCGTACAAGCACGTCCCTCTAAGTAGAATATTTAACACAGATATAAACGGTCACTTATGATTATTAATAGGTACAAACAAATATAACTCTCTTTTGTGTATCCTATATCTTTGAGTAAGGCAGAGGGCATGGCCACAATTAAATAATAATTAAGAGTGAACTTTTTTCATACAGAGCACATGTGTTAATTCCAAGGAAGGAATATTTCCTTATTCAATTATGTTTTTTAACCATGAAACTAGTAAACCAACACAATAACCTCGATTGTAAGTAGTTACCCCAGTCTATGCACGTTTGCAAAACTTGGGCCACCAATCACGCGTTGCTCAGCCTTTAAAAAGAAAAGTTTGTTTCTTTGCGATATACAGTAGCAAATTATAAATTAATATAATGCAATAAGATTGTTTTTTTTTAACGTCAGCTCCCATACTAGGAATAATTCCTGTGTCGCGAGGGACTTTACAAACATTCAAACAACCGACACAAAGAACACCTAGACTCGGAACAATCATTTGTGGATCACACAATTTTTTGTGCCGTGTGGGATTCGAACCCACAACACTCGGAGCAATGGCAGCAGCGAAGCGACCACTTAAACCACTATACCATCCGTGCAGTCAACAAGCTTGTGCTTGCCAGCGTATTCACTTGTACTTATGAATAGATACAAATAAGTAAAACTAAATATAATATTAATCGCATATTATACGTGACTTCGTCACCAAGTAGCCAAATCTTAGAAACCTTTCAGGTTTCACGGCATACTACTAGCCTCTATTTAATATTCTAGCCTTAGAGAGAGGCGTATCAGTCACCTTTCATTCCATTAATTTAGGCATCGTGTTCATTCTCTCTCACTTGTTTTCATGGCCCTAAGTACATAAAAATAAAACACTGCAATGTGGGCTTAAATTTAACTGGGCTAAGATCTAAAATCTATTGAAACTTGTACTGGTTGCCTGCACTCTCGAATATTGTTACAAAAAGAATGAAGTAGCATAACATTTTGCGACACAGCTATGCATCATCGTATTTTATCTTATAACTTTTGATGGTGTATTTAAGCAGTTTATTGATCACTTTTTTGCTACGCTACGTTATTTCAAATATTGCGTCGTTCCACCTGGGCGTGCTTTTGTTACAATAGGATTGTTCATATCATTCATATAGAAGTAACTAGTGTTTAATATATATTATGAACTGTTACGCTTTCCTTAGGCGAGTTGCCAAATGTAAGCCAGGTTGGGCACCTTACAACTCGGTCTGATTTAATTACGTATGTGTTCCTGCGTTGCCTTTCATGATCATCATCAGGGCGAATATTGTCAGCGGAGCTGTCACTGACTTGAGAAAGTCCAAAGAGAAAGAAAGAGAGGAGAAAGAGAGGCAAGTCGGCTCGCTCTTTATATTGATAATGCAATTTGAAATTATATTGCCGTCATTCTATATTGTAACCGCTACATGACAGGACCGCTATATTCTTTAATGAGTCGCATTACAAATTCGATTCGTTCACGAGATCGCTATCCCGCGCTGATATATTACAGTAGACTATGCCTACGTCTATCTTTTTGGTCCGATGGCATAAGTTTACGATTACATTTGTTTTTAAATATGTTCTCGCTTTAAAAATGTTTTGTGTCGTGGATGACTTTACAAACATTCAAACAACGGACACAAAAATCACCCAAATTCTAAACAACAATTTATGGATTAAATTTTGTCTCGTGTCGAACTCACAACATTTCGCGCAATATGAGTGGAAAAGCGACAGGTGAGATTTAAAAAAACCCTAGTGTTAGCACGGTTAGCACGGCAGGTAATATGCTCGCTATATTCTACGTAGGCCTGGAAACTAAACTATGTATGAAAGAATGTCCTTCGGTTATCTCGGTGAAAACATCATATCGTTTTTTAATGTACTTTGACGTGAACGTGACTAATACATTAGATTTCTATTCCCTATGGACCGTTGAAAGGACGTAACGTTTGGATATAGCTTAGTACTTTACTAGTTTAGTTTTACCTCGGTAGTTATAAACGTAAATATTTTAACACTTATTATTGTTAAAATTTTATAGCGATGTTGTTCATGTTACTAAATTATAAAATGTATAACTACTACGCTTGCGTTTGTCCTAATCTAATACATAAGACCGGACGCCATTTTCTAGATCAATATAAAACGTTTTAACGTTGATTGCATTGAGTTTACTAAGTCAACCTTTTGCAATACTTTAATACAATATCATGTGTCTTCTCCCTTAGCCTTTATTATTCCCAAGTCACTTGGGATCGGCTTTTCTAGTCTAACCGGATTTGACTGGATATCAGTTTTACAATATCATGTGTAATATATCTATATAAATTGTACATTCAAAAGCAATTTTTTTAGATGAATTCGTAAGTATAGTATTCTGGACCAGCAGACCTTACATCAAAATTATATATGATTAAATAGTTGCTTGACTTATCTTTTTCTTCTTATTATTAAAATAGCTGAACATGTTGATGTACTTACATACATATAAATGACAATTGGAGTTTTGGGCCAAAGCTCATGCAAAACAAATAGGTAGTATCCTTGAAAATAGGATGTCTTAGGAAGTTATTTAAAAAACATCGGTCAATTTATATAAACAACAAAACAAGTAAAAAAAGAGATTCCTAACGAAGTTTTCGCAAAGAGAAAATTAATCAGAAAATAAAACGATTGATATTTAGCATAGTCGCATCATTGCAATATTTATGTTGTTATAGGGATATTTTTAACTGTGTATCTAAAATCATAAGTTACACTTAAATGCGTTACGCCAAAAACTACCGTAAACATATTAAAATTATTTTGCCTTAGCCTTCCTGGGTTTTTTTTAGTAATACGTAATGTAATTTTAACGTAGTTACATTAGATAAATAACAGTAAATTGGGACTTAATTGGTGTTTGATTAAAATCTTTTTAGTTATCATTGATTGAAGTAAATCTAAAATATGAATTACTTATTAAATAGAAATGTGTATTTTTATTATTACAGATTGGCAACAGTTATTAAATAGATGTTCATTATGAAAAATTTAAGTAAGCATCATTTAGTGCACAATTAGTATCTTTGGTGGAATAAAGGTATATTTAGTAGTAGAAAACAGAATTAAATTGAAGAACAGTTTAATACTACCCGTTTTAAATCCTATGTTCTTTTTCACACAGAAAGTACGTCTTTGATATTTTTGATGTTATAATTACATTATCAAAGGTGTAAGAACTTAGGTAAACGCTTTTGCTAGCTGTTTAAAACAAAAGGCAGCCAAGCTCAGAATAAAAAGTTTATGAAAAAGGCCCGTGTAAAATATAATATTATGTTTATGTTAAAGTATCCACCAATTCACTCATAAAGCCAGTAATGAGATATTATAACCTAGGTTTCTATATATCCAGTAAACGAACATAAAACATTAACATGTCCTGCACGTATCCTTACGCGTTAGATTAAAGCTATGTTATACTTAAACGCTTTACCAAATCTCAAATAACTTAGTGCTTAGGCATTTCTTACTAAATGATCAGTCAGAATTGTTACTATATCAGTTTTCAAATTATACTACTTTAATTTCGTTAACTTGAACTAGTGGAAACGGACCAATCTCCCTTAAATATTTTCCGCTTGAGTATACAATGAAACATTTCATCGCAACTATAAAAGCGGCGTTTTAATGCAAATCATTATAAGCCAACGCCTTATGCGCCCGTGTGAGAGCTATTAATTCTTTCTTCTCTTTATTCTTCTTTCTCTTTTTTTTTTAATGTGGAGGAATGCATTGACTCCTACCTCCCCGCGGAAAAGAAGAGCGGAGAGATATCGGGCTCACCCGGGCAAAGATGGAATGTCTCCGATCCTACCGACTAAATCAACCACGGTGTAAAAACTCGCTGCCTTGAATGGCGGGATCAATTCTATTACACCCATTTAAATCGAAAAAGGTCTATTCTAAACGTATCGTTTTCTAATTTTTCCAAAATAAAATTAATATCGATACTCTGTGTTTTATATAGAATTTATATCATCCATCTTGATAAAAAACATTGTGTGTTTGTACTGATGTAAATGCTACCTGACCGTAGCATTTATGTGAAGTAACCTAACCTAAAAATTATACCCTCAACAGTAAATTCCAGATTGTCTGAGCACGTTAGTTGATGACTTTCTACAAAGGTAGGCTTAGATTACTAAGCATTTAACTTATGTGATACAGGCTTGAAATTACAGCTACTGTGTAGCTAATAGATACGTAGAATGTAGCCTGATCGTGAGGACAACAAAACATTTGACACTATGACAAAATGGCTAACATATAGAGAATGGTCGACATGTATAGCGAATGATATAACCGTATATAATTATTTTATGCCGTAACCTGTGAATTGCAATTAGCCATTTATTGATTTTTGTACTTGTTTTAATTGCGACCGAAGTTAAATGTTGACTTTTTTCTAGAATATATGACAAAAATTAACTCTCTGTAGGTAAAACGACTCGTTTCTTGATATAGGAACCAAGCCTTAATGGTGATACAATTTATTTACCTAGTTACCGGCATTTTAGCTACTACTTGCGTTCAGTATTAATTCATTTAGATGAATAGACAGCTATATGTTCTCAAAATAAGTTACTCGTTCAACTGATTACGTTGCGATAAATGATATATAACCACAGTGAAAAGGCGTGCAGTATGTCACTGTATTAGATGTTGCTAGAAATGGCACCATTTAGACATTATGAAATACCGCGGGGTTGTCACCTCACAAGGGTATTACCTTTTCTGCCCATCCACGCCTCGCATGCAGCCTATTTCCTTAGTTTAGGTAGCCTCGACATATGTTTTACCACCAAGGTGGCAAACTAGTTATTGGCTCGCTGATGGTAAGCGGCTACAGCAGCATATGATCGCAATAACAATGTTATTATAAAACTATAATAACACTATTACAAGCCAACCAGCGTGGTTGCCTAGAATAGTGTATGGGTTCCCTGGGCGAGCGGTCTTACCGTATAGTTGGCAATGGCAAGCTCTTCCACTCATCCATATTTTAGTTACCCATGAATACAATTCAACAATCACTCTCACTTAATAACATTTATTTTTATAATATCAACTAATGTGTCGGCTGCTAGTCAAACCATAGTATCTAATTGAGATCTAAATGTTCATTGTTATAATATTCATTGATGTATTAGAAAAGTACAGTAGTGTCCCTGGTACAGACTTATATTTCTAAACTATTTCATTCATATACTTTTTTATTGTACAATATATCCAGTTCCTTATATATGTTACAATATTTATATGCACAAGCAATTGCGATAAATTTTTAGTAATAACAAAATCAACAAAGGTCCTGTGGGCCTGAACACATGTCGGAGGCAAGCCTTATCCTTTAAGTTAATTAATAATTAATTCCAGTAGCTAGTTAAGGTACGATATCTAGTAAGTTTAGTTATTGCTCGGCAAATAGATGATTTATATAATTATAATTTTGTACGTCGACTGCCAAACACTCACAGCTTATCGAATATTTAAATCTCTAAGGGTCTTGTGTCTAAGAATAAAGTCTTACATTAACCCAAATCACGGTAAATCGTATTTTAGGCGGTACTTAAGCTTAGATTAGTTTTAATAATAGATATTAGAATATAAGGTCGCATTGACGCTAGAAATGTGCTCGTGCAGAAGTGTTACGACGAGAATATAATTTATCCTATAGGAGCAGCAGTAGTCTAGTGGGAGACCTTTGGACTGCCACGCAGAGGTCTCGAGTTCGAATGCAAGGCACGCGACTCCGACTTTTCGAAGTTATGTGCGTATTAAATAGTTAATTGAAGGAAATCATCGTAAGGATACCTGCATTTCTCAAAGTTTTCCATAATATTCTTGAAGATATGTGAAGTCTGCCAACCCGCACTGTGCCAGCGTGGTGTACTATGGCCTAACCCTTCTCACATTGAGAAGAAGCCCGTTTCCAGCAGTGCGACACTTAATACAGGGCTGGTATTATTATAGTAATTAAGTAATTAACTTTTGCTACGGCAATAAATATATTTTAAATTATATATATGGACATAAGGAAAAACAGAAAATAAGAAATCCATAAAAGAAATGTCATAACTATAACATAACAAAATTATGCATTTATTTAGGATATAGGCTTACTAGCCTGTATATATCCTAAATAAATGCATAATTTTGTTTGTTTAATTGTTCATGTTTCAAAATTCTCAATAAAAGAGAGCGTTGTACATATTATATCACTAAAACGATGAAACATTCCGCTTGACCGAACTGAATTATTTTTAATTGCCGCACCATATTAGAAAATATCTCAACCGCTACACGAGTAATATTAGTTTTCACTGAAGGTACAGATTAAGCTGGACTAGGTAAGACGTGTGATTAATAAAAATCGAGCCGTGGTGAGTTATATCTACTGTTCAAAGTTTTATCCAACTATACTAGAGAGTTTAAGCTGTTTTGTGCTCAGCCCTAACCTAACAAATAGAACATTCGTGAAGCAATTTTTTTTATTATTTACTATTTTTTGTTGTGTTTTCACGTAGGTTACGTTAGGTAAGTAAAAGTTGGTGCTGCTGGCCAAACCGGGACGGCCTCCAGAATCGGTCGCGGCCTACAGGCCCATTGTGTTGCTGGACGAGGCGGTGAAGTTGCTAGAGAAGATCCTCGCTACCCGCATCGTCCAGCATTTAAGTGCGGTTGGCGGCCGAGGATGCGGTCACCGGTGGCAGCGTGCTATAGGTGGTGTCCTTGGACATCGCCAACGCTTTTAACAGTCTGCCATTCAGCGGTGTCCGGCAGGCGCTCCGATATCACGGAGTGCCCTTGTGTGTGTGTGCGCCTGGATCGGCTAGTGGCAGACTACCTGAGAGGAACGAGTGTCCTCCTCGAAGTTAGTGGTGAAATTTGGTGGCAGTCCATGTCGGGCGGGGTCTCTGTTCTTGGTCCGCTCCTGTGGGACATCGGGTTCGACTGGGTCCTACGTGGTGGCCTACCCCCCCCTAAACTACTACTACTACTACTACTAAACGACATCAGTTATGCTGACAACACTCTCCTCACAGTCCGAGAGGGTAACTTCAAGGAGGCAGCCCGCCTGGCCACTATGGAGGTCTTCCATGTGGTCAGGCGTATTGAGGCCCTAGGTTTGCGGGAGGCTCTTTCCGAAATGGAGGCCCTAGTTTTTCATGGGCCCCGTTGCAAGCCACCCAGCAGTGCCTCGATAGTGGTGGGCTCGGTTCGTGTCCCAGTCCAGGCCCATATGAGGTACTTGGGCCTGGTACTGGAAGGGCGACGGCGCTTCCATGAGCACTTCAGTCGTCTTACTCCGAGGCTCCTCGTTGTTGCGTCCGCTTTAGGACGTCTCTTATCGAATTTAAGGCGGCCCAGCGTCAGCTGTCGCATAGCATTTAAAGTCATGTCGTCGGTATGGGAGAAGACGGGTGTTCATTCCCTCCCAGAGTAGATAACTGCTATACGAAATCGAGACCAGGCTTATTTTTAAAATAAAATGGTGCGGCTGGATTTCTGCTAAATCCTTACAAACAAAACATCAAATCTTTCCTCTTTATAATATAGGCATAGATTAACACTTCTTTTTTGACCTTGAAGTTCTCAGTTTCTATAAGAAAAGAAAGAAAATGTTCTTTATTGCCACAAATAACTACATTATTTTCTTATAAAAAAACATCAAAATAATTAATGTGGCATTGTGGCAACAAATAGTCACCCTTTAGCTTTGTTGTTGCAATAATACTGACGTTTTACCGTAACGCTGCTTTTCAATGAAGACCATCGTTGCGTACGGATGTCAAGCCAACTGCATATTATAATATATAATTTAATTACATAAATAAAAGTAAGAATAATAATATATTAAAGAATACACAAACAAAAACAAAAAATATACTAGATCGTACCTCGTAATACACGGTCAGCGCGCGAGTCGAATAGGAAATCGTCACATTACCAAAACAATAATTTGTTTGTATGTATGAGCGTTGTTTACGTAATCGTAAATAACGCTCATATATAATAAACAAAACATCATGGTCACTAGCGGATTTTCTATAACTTGCGAGTCTATAAGTCTGGTATATTCCACGGGTGACAAAAATACACGGTCGATCGTAATTTGATTCCGCGCTCTGCATGGGCCATCATGCATCGAACATACTGCGCACCGAATTTCTCTTAAGGCTCAAGCACATACAACGCCGGCGGTACGGGCCGCCGGCTTTTGCCGAACGTTTGCGCAGCCGGCATGTGCAGCCGAAACTCTAAAAAAAAAACGAAAATCATTCCAGTTGTTACAGTCTTGTAGAACGGTAGTGAGGTATAAACTTTGTGATTGGTTATCGATTACCATTAATAACGAGGTCATCAACATTGCCATAGCAGCCGTAGCTTTTATTTTATTGTGTTAAATAATTAAAAGAAGAAGAAGAAGAAGAAGGTTTTGTGTGCGCCTAAGTATACAATATAGAAAATGGCAAAAGGGTACAGTAATGAAAGAAAATTATAATTATATCTTTGGGTTCCTAACAATGACATTTTATGAAGATTTTGAATTTTTGTTGACTATTACTGAAGCGTACATTAGTATTATATCAGCGCTGTTGGGATTTGAGAACGCAATCATATAACATGTTTATATGTTGGCATTATTACTTATTACGTTGTATTATGTTGGCAGCACTTCCGTTTTCTTCATCACTGTCATTCCTTGTATTTATGATATATAATAAATACGTGTCGTGCATATTATTATAATCTATATAATTATTTCTTCTCGTATCAACCTCATATTATCAACAAGCGCGTCAACTCGTTTTTTTCTATCCTTATAATCGGAATACCGAGGGTTCCACAAAATCTCATTTTCACGAAATCGTTCAAGGAGGAGCAACACTGCATCGTTATCTCAATTAAACATTATTTTTCGTAAACATGCACCATGTAAAACACACAACACTACCTCGTGAATGCCAGGAGCGAAAAGACCTTGCAACTCGCGTGGTATGGAATACCCGAGCGGCCATGCCGGCGGCTCCTTTGTGCGGCAAAACCGGCGGCTTTGTAAGCCACCGGGCGTACCGCGGCTTGACCGGCACTGTGTGTAGGAGCCTTTAGAGACTAAAATAATAAAACTCGTATCGAGTGGCGGACAGCGCAGAGCGCGGCTAACACTTTTAATTCAATATAAGCGTCATATTGATTTCGGGTGTGTGATTGCCACTAACCTGCTTGAATTCTGTAGCATATGACAAACGGAGCTTCTTTAGTAGGAAGGTCACCACTGTTATTCCTCAAACGGTTTTTATACGTGTGTAGGCATGTATGACTAAACAGTGACTAAGCGATTATTAATTACTGTTAAAATTGTGTTATTATTTGCCAACGCTTCCATCCCGAGGATTAGACCAATATTTTTTGTGGCTGGTTAATTAATGAGCTTAAATCTGAGCAAATATTTCTCGGCATCTCTACGTTCAGTTGCAGCATCTGCACTTCGTTGTTTCTATATATCCTTAATACACTTTACTTGATATTGTCAACTTTCTCTATATGCATACAAACCGTAACCGTAACCGTTAGGTAGGCCTACAATTTCATCGATCTCGCAATCGGTACACTTAAAATAATTCACCGGCTATTCATCTGCCTGATTTGGTAGCAGTAACCAGTCAACAAATTGGATAAGGTGACTAGGGCATTTTCATTCAGGCTATCTTTATAAAACTCTTAGTTTAAACCCACTTCCAACACGTTGAATGTCAGTCGCGAATGAAAATAGATTATGCGGGTAGCAGTTTCGGATTCAGTTTCGTCTGTTTCTGGCGACATATACGCTGTTGCTAACGCAAAAGGAATGTACTTATAAAAATATGTTAAACTTATTAGTTTAATACATACGTGGCCATGTATATAACTGAAGAAATAAGCAAGGCGAATATACACACATTACCTACATTGATTTTCCATTTCCACAGTACTGATTGTATAATTTAAATTGTACAAACTAATAACACTATTGTGATTACATTTTTCTTTAGGGACATTGGCAGTAGCACCAGTCTTCGCGGTGCAGAATGTAATGAATAAGAAGCCCAGTCCTCACGTTCACCTGCAATCATTAGCGCGAACTGTGACCAACAGTATTGTTATCAAAATAAAAATGAAACCAAAAACATGAACATCAATGAACTTAAAACTTATCCCAATTATTGTTTTTCTAGTAGGTAGCTTTTTTATTACACTCTACATTCTAACCAATAGCAACACAGCGTTATCAAGTTAATTTTTATAACAATGTAGATTAGCTATCTCTTTTGGCCTAACCTATTAAGTTACTTTCTTATACCTATTTAGAGCAAAGAAATAAGACAGTTATAGCCAACGGTTTACGACAATTTATGCTCATTTTTGTGACAGCACCGACAATATTTTATTAAACTGTGGAGCAGTGCGTAGCTACTTAAGTTAGACGCAAAATTGAAATGAAACATAAAATGAAATGAGATAAAGAAATGAGAATAAAATAAAGAAAAAATTACGTATTTCTTAAACCTTCTGTTTCAGTAAACTTGAACATATAGATCTTTAAGAATTATTAACCTTTATGAATTATTATGAAAGTGTTATTAGTTTCATAATGCTTTTCTACACTTATTGAAAACCAAAGTAAAATTAAACGTACGCAACAGATGGATAAAATAATCAAATTTATTTTCAAGATGGCTTTGTTTGCCCTTATTAAATATATTTTCTTTTCATTTTATGTCGTACGATATTCTACTAATGATGCAAAATGACAAAAACGAATCTGAACATCTGACAAAGTGTAAGTTCTGGTACGTACGTTCGTACGTTCTTGACATATTTCCGTACAAATTATTTTTAACTAGGTTCTGCCCGCGGCTTGAACCTATGTGTATCTTATGAGAACACATACTCAGTTAAAATGACTATGTATTAATTCAAGACATTGTCTATCTTGGTCTGCATGAATGACATAGTGGTTTATGTGGTCGCCATTCCACTGCCGCCGCCGCGCCGAATATTGTGGATTCATACCCACACGGGACAAAAATGTTTGTGTTACCCACAAATGAAGTATTCTTTGTGTCCGTAGTTTGAATGTTTGTAAAGTCTCCCGTGACACAGGGATAGGTAATTCCTAGAGCGGTAGGTGTCTTACTAAACACAAAAACTGTGCGCTAAGATTCATCTAAATATGCATTCTACGAAACATCCGCGCGATTGAAATACAAACATGTAATTTTATATATTTGTTCAAAAATGTATTGTTTCTATTCATTATATTAAATTAAGAACATTCTGGCTAACTTTAGGTGCTAGGTGACCCATCTGTAATACATTCGAAAACAATAAACGTAAAGGCATGCTGACATTAATAGAAACTACGGATTTCAACTTCGGCGTTCCTGTTATATCGCTTTTGCTTATTTAACTCGTTTACATTACATTTTTCAAACTTTCTTGACTGTCGAAATTACTGATAATTCCATATAGTAATGAGATATATTGGAACAAATCATCGTTCAAAAGTGAAGTCCCAACTATATTGTTAATTTAAATGTCAGTGCAAGCTTAGTCTGACGTACCTATAACGTATGAATTTCAACCTCGAGACTGGCACTGCTAAAACACGTATTGTTTACTATGCGTCACAAGATATTATCGCACCCTTAATAAAACAGAGACTTATCTTAGTATTTTAGATTAAACAAATTTGAACTCTATTGCAAAGATTTAATACAAATATAATATTAGAATTTAAAATATACAATTAGAGTTCAAATTGCCTTACTTTCAAATTTCGAGTTAAGTCGCTGTTTTATTAAGAGTGCGTTATTGTTGCAACAATATCTGGTGTCTCGAACTAAATATAGACAATTAAAATTGAATTTTGGACTATGTATTTTCATGAATCATATTAATATTTGAACATGATAAAGTTAAATAAATATATAGCTACATACATAATTTAACAGACTTCAAAAAAGGAGTTTCTTATATATACATACGTATGGGTTTTTTATTAATATATATTTTAACTCACTTTTTCCGAACTATTATATATAGTAAATTATTCAAAGAAATGCAAGGTAAGCATTTTAGCGCGAACTTTGCGAAAGCACTCACTCACTGAACTAAACGAAATATTGATCTTGTTATTATCGGTATAGCCTGCACAAAATACATGCACAACAAACATTGAAGGCACTTCAATAATTAAATGAAAATTAATCATGTGCTGCACAAATGCATTAAATAAATTGATAATTTTATTGGAAATTTGATATTTTATGTGCTTCATTATCATTCTTGCAGTTGTTTAAATATTAATCTCATTGCTTTTTATAAAAGAGTAAATTAATTAAAACATCAAAGACGGCCACAGCCATCAGGTTTTTATTGACCTTGTTCTAATAGCACAAGATCCCAGATCCACCTAGCCTTTGTTATTTCACCAAAGCTTAGATTTTTGCAGTAAATGTGTATCTAAAAATATGAAGCACAGCAGCAGTACTAGTGTTTTCTATATACATATATATATATTAATTGTATGAATAATTTAAGACAACTGGCCCGACTGATCCGAAGAGCCAATCCGCCCAAGACAACATAATAAACTTCTTTCAAAGTAGCGGGTACCTGTGCATACGTTACTGTAGAAATCTCAGCTTAGCTAAAATACTTTCACAAATCTGGTCTGGTCGGAGCTCAGAATAATTAATTTGCAAGAGTATGTGAAATCTTAACGGAATGCCACATGCATAGTGATTTTATACTTACTGAATTCGTATTTGTACAGATTTTAACTATAATAGCAATAATATTATCATGGAATTTTTACTAGCTATAACGTGATATTTTTTTTAATAAGTATATTTCTCCAGTTATCCTTATTGCATAACATAATCATGTAAATGATGTCATGTTAATTATATGACCATGTAGTCACATACTCACATAAAGTAACGTCAATAATAAATAAATTACCTAGTTATCGTAATAAAACACCTTTAATGAAAATTCCTATCTAATGTAATAAACGTCAAATGTAAACTGAATGAAATGCAATTGTGTTCACTTTGATGTTCACGTCTGACCTTTATATTGTTATATATGTTACTGTAAAAGCCCAAATATTGCGTAATTTTAGGTTTTACCAGTGAATCTTAGGATTTACCAACTCGAGTTGGTAAATGAAAGAATTTATAAAAAAGGAACGATTTTTTGGGCTTCTACCGTTAGAATTTGTACATGCTAGGTTTTACCACTGACGGTTGGTAAATGTTGGTTTACCTTTTATTTTACCCATGAAAATCCTTTATGGATACCCCCTCCCCCGGGGGGAATGGGAGGGTGGTTATGTGAGACTCCGCCACTGAAGGGGGTCGGTATACACACTAAAAACCTGGGGTGAGCAGTCCCTCCGCCGACGGGGTGGGGCGGGATGGGGTCGCGTTAGCAATCACCATCCCGCCCCGGGGCGGTTGGCCCGGCTGATGGTGACCGGGCCTCAGCACCTGTGTAAGGGTGGCCTTGCTCACTAAAGCCACCCCCAGACGTGTGGGGCCGTGCAAGACGGTAGAGAGTCCCTCGACTCTGTACCAGTGACCCCACTATACAGGAGCGAGAAGGCGGGCAAATCGCTTCCTCCTCGCTCCCGTCCGTCTGCACCGGAGAGGGTCAGCGAGGAGGTTGTTCTCCCTGACTCTCTCCACGGTCTTCTTCTGCGCCATGACAGCCTCGCAGAAGGAAAATGTTGGTTTACCTAACCTAACCTAAGCGGAGACGAGCGTAGCTTTATTATATCGTACACTCAATACATCGAATGTTCAAAATAGTGAGCAATCCGATTCGGATAGGATAGATTAGAACGGTACGATAGGTTAGGCTTAGCCTTCGTAGTTATTTATTTTTTAGTAAACCCGATATATTTTAACAATCGATGTATTGAGTATACGATATATTAAATGTTTGATTAATGTTTATTTCAACATTTACCCTGTCTTTGAGGCAAATCCTAAGATTTACCAAGTAAATGGTGGTAAAAGTTCGAAATAAACGATGATCATAGAACGGTTCGGACTTTTACCATTAAGAGTTAGTAAATCTTAGGTTTAACCGTATATGAAATTGCTACCAGATCGAAGCTCTGTTCTAAACAACTTTTTATAAAAATTGGTCTACTAATTTAAATAATGTGAGTTCTGTTGTGTGCGACATTCCGACAAGAATACTTATAACTAACTTTATATGGGTTATTATAATGTTTCTTTTATCACAGATATTTTTCTAACATTTTAGAAAAATATCTGTCCTTTTGGGAGGCTTGCACGGAGACATAGGTCCAACGTGAAGAAGCCCTTCGAGAGTTTTAATCTAATGTGGGATGGAACACCTACGGCGGCACTAGCCGCAGCAGGCGTAGGACTATTGCTACGTATGGATTCTAATATATGGGCTATGGGTATGGCGGATTGGTATATTGGTACCTAACTATGGATGAAAACGGCGTCTGCCCTGAATACTCTAATATCATCAATCGGATGGGCAGACGGTGACTCGCCAACTCACTAGATGGGCCCCTGAATAGCTACACTAGGCATACAAGCCAGCAGCATAGGGCAACACCGTTGCGAGTGGCTAGGGGTGTAGAGCGCTGCCACGCCGGATTCATCATCACGGGTCTCGTGACAACGGAGACCCGAAGCGGGTTTCCCCGTAGTTATGCCCTTGAAATTGACTCTAGCAGCCCCCTCTGACTGGCCGACCAAGGCAAACCAGAGTGTAGAGTCCTACGGGCGCTCTTGATATTCCACCCCAGCCAATCAGTAACGGCAAGGCGGGGGACGAGGCCCTAACCGACTCTCTGAGGCATTCAGGACCGCAGTGTAGCCACTCACATTTAGCTCGCCACAAGCTGTCCTGCTGTTTGTGCGCTTTTATTTAACCTACATTTATATTTATATCACGATGTGAAGGTGATATTTTAAAAGCTAGTGTACTGTGCCCTCCGTTATCACGTTAGTCTCATGAGGAGATATTATTATTATTATTATTATTGTACTAAGTAAATATAATATAATAAAATAAAAAGGAAATTAAAAAATAAAGTATAATATGTGCCATTTATTTAAATAAAATCGTATAAGTACTTATTTCTAATATTATTTAAAAGTTTCTGCCAAGAATTGCACAATACCCTCATTATACTCGTGGTGGCTTTAAATGCTTGATTACTTATAATTTGCCTTCGAGGCGTTTAAATATTAATACAAACTCTAATAAAATTACTAGATCGATAATGACTATTTTATCAAACTATGAATTGTTATTTGATCCGGTAATAATCACTTAATTTAAGCTTATACATTATTAAAGGTTGTACAATGTGCTCATTCTTTCTGGATTCTAAGTACTGACAAACTACGGCAACAATTTAAATGCTATGGTTAGCCAAAAGTAATTTTTATCAAAAGTATAATATTTTAATAAAAATAAATGCAAATATAGATTTTGTATAAATATACAAACAGGAAATAAACATACACAAAAATGTCTGAAGGGTAGTATAAATATAGCTTTAATTTTATGAAACCCACAAAATGATTCATCTGAATATGATTACTTTTCCATTCATAGATCACATAACAAAATTTATTAGAGCTACAGCTATTGATGCAAAGGCATTACGTAGGCATTTATTATTGAGTTAAAACTTACCCGCGATTCGTACCTGTCAAGCCGTTTAACCAAAAACCAATCATCGTAAATTATGAGGGTTAGGCGTCTTGTCAGTACTGATTATCTGCTTTGATTTGCTACCGTTAATATGACGTCGCAACTCGAACGCCAACGGCGAGGCTAAGATAAGGGTATAAGAAACCCTCTTCAAATGCGTTTTACACTTTATTGCCAATATAGTTGCATAAATATTGTAGCAGCGATAGCTCAGTGGGGAGACCAACAGACTGCAATGCAGAGGATCTCGGGTTCGAACCCACGTCGCGCACCTCTGACTTTCGGAAGTTATATGACTTTTCGAAATTATGTGCGTATTGATTGACATTTATCGCCTGCTCCATGCCTCGGAGAGCACGTTAAGCCATTGGTCCCGGCTGCCATGAACATCTATGGCAGTCGTTATTGGGAAAGTCAGTCAACCCTCTAATATCCTGACACTAGTCTAGCCTTAGGGTATCGTTAGCCTTCGGGTTGCGGAGGTCAGGTGGCAGCCGCTCCGTGTAAAAACTGTTATCCAGTCAAATCCGGTTAGAGCAGAAAAGCCGACCCCAAGTGACTTGGGAATAATAAAGGCTAAGAGAGAAGATAGTTTCATAAATATTGCGATTGCTTATTTAATATTGAAATTTAAATAAAACGATATAATGTATAGAGTTGTGTATATAGTTTATTAAATACAAACTAGGCGAGTCAGATTGTATTCAAAATGTAACGATGTTAATTTTGTTGTATTTTAAAGGCAACTTATAGATTTTATTTCCGAACTGAATTAAATTAAAAATACGCATGTATGTTTTTGTAGTGGAACCGTTATTTAATGCTTTTGAAATCACATTTGAATTGGTCTGACATTGTAAAGAGTAACGTGCAAAAAGCTAATAACATACAAAATATTTGTATACTTAAAATTCGATTCAAACATGTTGTGTTGTAGCTCTAATATGCTATGGCACAATAAAGAAACAATGGAAAATTACAGTTGTTACAATACCTTTCCACGTAGTGATACTTTTACTTGTTATGGAACAAATCATTTTTAAGGCATTATGCTAATTCCTGCGTTGCGGTGTATTTAACGAATATTCAAACAAATTACATCCAGACTTAACAGCTATTTGTGGAACTCAATTTTTTTCTTCCGTATGGGGATAATACTTACAGCACTCGATACATAATGAGTTGCGAGGCGACCACCTAACCCAATACACTATTCGTGCATACAAGCCATCCACGTTAGACAAAGTGCCATGTACCATTTATAGGTAGCTACATATTATGTACACTTATGTACTGTATTTAGCTGGTACAGGTACAAACGTACCAATTCATTTCTATCGATATTGTTTGTCTTCGGCTTTAAATAGTTACGCAGAATATCTCTACAAAGCGATCATAAAAGATAAATGAGAACGGAATACGGAATGAGAGACAATGGTAGATAAGTACATCAATTGTAGATAAGTACATATTGTTATTTGATTGTCTCTTTGATATTATTTTTGTTCAAGTTATGCCTCATAATGATTTTATGTTTTAAGAATTTATTTTCTAAGTGTTATTTGTGCTGTCTTATTCTAGCACAGAATAACAATGTGAATGTTGGTTTATCGATGACATAACTGACATTATTGTAACTTTCCTCCAAACCTCATCTGTCGTAAATGCCAGACGGCTCCACGTTGCCTGAGTGTAAAATTTTGAGTCTATTTTCTTGTTTATTCAGTATGTCGTTGCCTTATGCAAACCTGCTTTATTTAATTTTTAGCTGCATCTTCTCCTTAGTCGTTCACTCTTGACAGAGTGGTCGTGGTTGATGACACTGCATTTTAATTGGCTAAAACAGCCCCTGCGATGAGCCTCCACTTGCTGCGGTCTTCAGCGTCTCTGGAACTTTGGACCATGGAGGTCTGTGTCGCAGCTTTGATAAGGTCTGTCCAACGCGTAGTTGATCGACCGCGTGACCGTTTGCCCTCCATCTGTACTTGGACAACGAGTCGTTCCATGGAGTGTTCGTTTCGAACAACGTGTCAAAAATATTTGAGGTTTCGTATTTGCACAGTCGACGATAATCTCTACTTGACTTTTAGTTCCGCCAGGATCGATACGTTGGTCCTAAACGCTGTCCAAGGGATGCACAGCAGTCGCCACCAGTACCATATCTCGAGTGCATCGATTTTGCGCCGGTCTTTGAGGCGAACCGTCCACGTTTCTGCGCCATAAAGAAATATCGGGCAGACTAAGCTTCTCATTAGACGGACTTTCGTGGTTTTGGTGATACTACGGTTGCACCAGACTCTTTTCAGCTTGTCAACGGCAGATCGTGTGATAACACATCTCCTTCGGATCTCATCTTCACATCCTCCAGTGTTTGTGATAGTGGAACCAAGATACACATAAGAATGGACAACCTCACAGTTGCCAATCATGGAGATGTCAGGATAGTTTAGTTCAGCTCGGTCCACTATCATCATCTTGGTTTTGTCTATGTTAACAGTAAGTCTGAAAGAGAGGCTTGTTGTCTCTAGACATGTCAGCAGGTGTTCCATGTCTTCTTTTGTTTGTGTAAGAAGAGTAGTATCGTCGGCATACCTCAAGTTCGATATCTTTCGACCTCCCAATGAAATGCCTTTGTCCCATTGTTCCAGAATGATTCTCATAATACACTCCGTATAAATGTTGAACAGGAATGGAGAGAGTATGCACCCCTGTCGAACACCAGCGTGTGTATAAACGCGTTTGGAGTCAACGTCGTCCATACGAACAGTCGTAGTTCTGTCCTCATACAGTTGACGTATGAGACGAAACAGATGGATAGGTACTCCGATTTGAATGAGTACGTTCCATAACTTATGCAATTTCACGGTATCGAAGCCCTCGTGAAAGTCGACAAAGCAGATATAGAGTAGGATGTTAAACTCTTTAGACTTTTTGATTATTTGTCGAAGAATTAGGATCTGCTCTCTTGTTCCTCGACCCTTGACAAATCCCGCTTGCTCAATAGCTTTTTCGGGATTGAGAATCTAATTACAGCTAAAAGACTGTATCGCTTGCATTCAGTAAATTTTAAAATCATGTAGATATTACATTTGAATCAATAATTATACACTTTATTACATCGCAGATATCGATAAACAGAATTCAATTAGTCGTCACTTAGGTTTCTTATAATACACGTTTTTGTATAAAGTATGTGTAAATATATTGCGTAGATCACAAAAAAATAGGTATATCGATGTAATATATACAAAAAACGTAATCTTCAAAGTAAGGAGACGTCTTTCGCCGACGAAAAGTCTAAGGCTCGTCTCAAGTTATCCTATTTCGTACAATACAACATACCACGACACACGCCTTATTATACACATTGCGCTAAAGTTTATAATACAATAGGACACGTTTTGACGGAATCTAACCAAATTGAAGCCAGTCTGACTGCTTAACTGATTCTGATGGCATTTTAAAAATAACTTAATTGGCACAATGAACTATATTTAAACCAACAATAAACACCACAAAAAGTTGTGCTAAACTTATAATGTGTGGTTAATTTGTTATTAGTATTATTTGAAAACCGCAACTCTACAAATTTACAGTACTGTATATCACATAACCGCTAGAGGCTCTATATAATTTCTCATATAAATATTTTCTTCTAACAGCCGTATTTTCAACAGCTATTACACCTGCAGAAATATTGGAAGTGAAACAGTGAAACATTAATAATAATAATAATAATAAGCCTCCGTCGTATCCCTACGTTGCCGTCGTAGTGGGGCTTGCGCGCCTTAATGAGCGCTAGGGCTATGCCGGGTAGAGTTACACGTGCCGGACAGCTCTAGGGTGAGAGGTCAGACAAAGCGGTATGCAACCAAAGCTTTTAGCCCAGTCACAGACTAAGAGCGATTTCCTTTCCTTTCTCATTTTCTTCCCTCTTTTACTTAAACTTTTGCTTTACACAACCTGCTTTCATTTGAATCGTCATTTATTAGCACCTTTTCTATTCTTGCCCATCACTCATCTCTTTTAATTTAAATGCGATACATCTAAGAAATATAATAATACCCCAGGCGAGTACCGGAGCTAACCGTGATGGAGAATCCCGCCCCGGGACTTCCGACCCGGCCTGCCCTTCGTATTCTTCTTTCTATCAAGTTCATCACCATCATCATCACTTCAATCCACCACGGATGCTGTGCAGGTGGCTGTTTTAGCCAAAGTTACTGCACCCGCCCATAGTGGACCGCGCACTCATAAAACGTGAACAAGACATCCTCATCCTCATCCTCACAGAACTTGAACTAAACACGAAAACATACCTTACACCGTTACATGCACGTTTCATAGCAGCATCTCTTAAAATGGAAGTAGGAAATCAAAGAATAGGGGACCAACACCGTGCTATTATCCAACGTAGCTTTCTAACAAATGAATAAATTTTAAAAATTAGGCATGAAATTAGAGTCGTACTACTAAACCAACCAACTTCATCAGAACAAAATACAACCATAGAGCACACACAATCCTGTAGAATCAGATGGACAGACGCCCTTAACGAAATCATAATGGGAAGTTATTGCTGACTCACAAAGCTTGAAACCGATTTAACTACCTACAGACCTTTACTACATCAGAATATTATTTCTGAATGTCCTTCAGTCGCCCATCTTTACGCACAAAGAATAGCAGACCAACGTAGATCTATCGTCAATAACTAACTTTTATCTACTGATCAATTAAACAGTATTATAGAGGAAGTCAGAATCGAGTTAAGTACTACGAACACACTTGAAGACACAACATAATCTACAGAACTGGACGTTAAATCTTTTATAACACCACCAATACAAATAAACATCAACGATTATCACACTTTACAAACTACCCCAACAATACCTAATGAGCAACATCCAGACCTCACACAAACAACATACGATACTCCAAACCTTTCCATAGAACTACTTCAACAATTAAAGGAAATGTACCTAGAAAATTTTAATAAATTTATAGAGATAGACCCAACAACACGAAAGTACATACCTAAATTAAAATCTTCTAAAAAATTGTCATATATTATAAGCCATATCAACACTGACATACTCCCAAAAATATTAACAACCGATACAGATTTTAAAACATTACATTCATCTATTTATAGTGCAGCTTAGACTTCAGCTAAATTTAACGGTTCTAGAAATTGTAGAATGTAATGCAGTTATTAATTACCCACAAAAAGCACTTTGATGGCAAAAACGGCTAGAAACTAGGATTAGCCGTCTCAGAGGAAGTATTGAGAGACTAACTGAATATACTAGGGGTGCTAGGTCACCAGCATTAGAAAACACGTATTTAAAATAAAACAGCTCTATAAAATACCATCATAACACGAAACTCAAAACACTGACATAACACACTTTCGAGACACGTTAAAACAAAAACTCAATACCCTAGCAAGCCGACTAAGAAGATATATGCAGACTATGATTAGTTAAACACAAAACAAATAGTTCTGCAATAATGGAAAATTATTTTACAGACAAATTACACAACAAGACAATGAAAATGAGCCTAGTATATTTACTTCTGAAACGTTACATACATGGTCAAATATTTGGTCAAACCCATTACAACATCAACAAACACACTGGATAGAATAATATAAAGAAAAATTGCGAGATATATGTACCGGAAATGAAATTCGAACATATTCAGTTAGACCTTTTAAAGAAAGTAATAGCTAGAACGCACAATTGGAAAGCTGCAAGCTCCGACAATATACACAATTTTTGGTAAAAGAAGTTGACATACTCTCTCACACTATTACACATACACATCAACGCATTCCTTCAGTCACCTGATACGATACTCCTTTATAATATCACACAAGGTATCACATATATGCTACCAAAAGACTTATCAGACTCAGCAAACTCTGCTAAATACCGTCCTATTACATGCATACAGAACGTATACAAAATTATAATATCGTGCTTAAGTGAATATTTCTACGAACACATACAGGAAACCAACATTCTGGCAGAAAAACAGAAAGGGTGCCGCAAAAACAGCCAAGGTTGCAAAGAACAACTCACGATTGATGCCGTAGCGTCGAAACAAGCACATTACCAAAAACACAACATCCACACTAAAGACTAGACTAGACTATAAAGAGCATTTGGTTCAGTACCACATTCTTGGTTAATATATATATTAAAGCACTATAAAATCAATCCCACAATCACCTCATTTTTGGAACAGATTATGCCTAAAAGGAATACGAAATTTAAAATATGCAAACAAAAGCACTAAAACCGATTTCATTGCTACAAAAAGAGGTATCTTCCAAGATGATGCCTTGAGTCCTTTCTGGTTTTGCCTTGCACTTAATCTGCTCTCTCACATGTTAAATACAAATAATATAGGATTGAAAATTAAACACAACACACTACAAACAACTCTTACTCACCTCATGTATATGGATGATATCAAACTCTTTGCAAGTACACTAAATGAAATACACACACTTGTCGACATCACACAAGCATTGAAGATTCAATATGACAGAAATGAATTGCAAAAGGCAGGTAATAACAGCAAGCTCGTCTGGAAATTTATAAAAAGTAATACATCTTTATCGAAATCTCTTGGACACCAGTTTAGCCTATTGTCAACAGCGACTCGTCCACTCGAGGCATTAGATAAAATAAACTCACACTCAACGCCCTATCAAGACAGGGCTATTCTTCCCAAAATTGTTCTGAGACCACCTTCTTTACGACACTTCGCTCTTTTGTTTCATCAGACACCGACGTTGACGATGTATTAAGTATTATATCTTGTTTAAAGGAAGACTGTGCTGTGGGATGCGACAATATATCTCATAAAATACTTAAAAGATTTAAGCATTTCCTGGCAACTCCAATATCACATTATATTTCAATCATGCCTAAATAATGGAATTTTTCCGAAAATGCCGAAAACCGCTGTTATTACTCCTGTATTTAAATCAGGTGACAGGAAATGTATAAAAAGCTCTATAGCTTTTGGTCTATACCCATCTCAGTTCTACCAAATCTATCGAAAGTTTTGGGAAAACTTATTCAAGTTAGATTGATAAAATATCTTGAAGACAATAATATACCTGCAGACAGTCAATTTGGTTTTCGCCCTAAAAGTTCTACAAACCAAGCTGTTCACTATGTGACAGACTACGTCACTAAAAGCCTAGATAAGGGTATGCACACAATTGGGATCTTTTAGGACCTTGCGAGCGCTTTTGACACTATTTCTTGATCTATGTTATTGCACAAGCTTGAAAGGCTAGGAATACGAGGAATTCAACATAAATTAATCTCTGACTATCTAACTGACCGTCACCAATGCACTAAAATTGGTCAATATACAAGTTCCACTCATAAAAACAGTCAATTCAGCATTGCTCAGGGTAGTATATTAAGCTCTATTTTGTTCTTGATTTATTTAAATGACCTCTGTGGTTTTAAACTCCAAAAAGGTGCCATAGTATCGTATGCAGATGACACGACTTTGTTATTTGCCGCTTCGTCACGCTCCGAGGTATATGAATACGCACAGTGAGTCTTCAACATAGTCTCGAAGTGGCTACAATAAAATGTAATGACTGAATGCAGATAAAAGGAAATACATTTTATTTAGCACGAAAAACTATAACACGCTTTATACAAACCTAAACATAATTGCACATAATAATTGTAGTACGTTTGTTGACACTGCATGCACTTGTCCCACATTAACTAAGACGGACGATATAAAGTATTTAGGTATTAACATTGACACAAATCTAAACTTCCGCAAACACATCGATTTGTTAAATGCATTAATATTATTAGAATTATAATAAGAATACATAATAATCTTTACAGTTTAGATTGACAAAAGCCTAAAAACTACACGGGGGAAAACCCAAAGCACGCGCCGTTTACTATTTTGTTTTAAGTTTTTATGACGTTTACATTATTAAAACATTGCTATTGCTACTAGAATCATTACAATAATAAATAAAATAACAATTACTTACGTTTTAATGTACTTCCAAGCATTATAGCACTAATCTTTAGAACGCCAGCTTTGGACAGTAATATATGTATTATTAAAAAATTCTAAAGATTAGTCGACGCGCTCCGTCCGTTATGGCCGCTGTGAATGGGTTTGTGTTGTAGTTTTAAGTGTTTTGTGATGGATTTCAGTGCTTGGAAGTACATTAAAACGTAAGTAATTGTTATTTTATTTATTATTGTAATGATTATACTAGCAATAGCAATGTTTTAATAATGTATACGTTATAAAAACTTAAAACAAAATAGTAGCCGGCGCGTTTTGTTTTTTTGCCGCGTCGTATTTATGCTTTATCAATCTAAACTAATAAGATTCTTATGTATTCTTATTAGAATTCTAATAATATTAACGTATTTGTAAGTAATATTATAAAATATATCAAGAAATATGAATTATTTAACTAAACAAAAAATGACCCACTCTAAACAAAAAACGGATCCTTGACGCGCAGTTTGACACCCTTTTTTCATTTTATTTTGCATAAGGATAATATATGTGCTATACATCATTAGAAAGCTATTTTTTTCTACTTTTAGAAACAATATAATTAGTAGTAAATTGTATTCTTTTTAGATATATAAAACGAAGAGAATAATACCGTTGATATTTTAATGATTATTTGCCTATTTTCATAAATGCCTTTTTAGATAGAATAATAAGCTGTATTTCTTTATTTATTTATTTGATTATCATAACTGAGTAGATTTCATACAATAAAATTCTAAAGTTAACTATATCCATACATTAATTCGCCTACGATGATTTTTTAAAAACATTAACGCACCGCAAGCGAAATAAAAATAACGGCGGCTTTACTGTAATTTTCAAACGGTAAAATCGTAACATTTTCCAGGAAAATGTAGTCCTTATTTTATGTTTTTGTAAAGGAAATATCATAAGGTATTACGAAAGTATAAATACGATAGGTTAAATATAATAATTTTATTTATATCAGCACACATCATATGAGTCGTCATTTGTTTACATTATCTCATTCCAACCGGTCTAATAATATAAACAATTGAACATAAATGGTCTTGGTTATATTATACAATGTAGCTAATATCATAAGCTTCTCAGAAGTACCTTTTGTTTTATTCTAGGAACTATGTGTGCGTCGTAATTCACAATAACAAAAACTCAAGTGGCACGCGGCGATAACGTAAACAATGGCCTGGCGCCTGACCTTTTTTTGGCGACGTAAGCGGGACCACCAAGGGTTTAACTTACTCTTTTGGCATCTGCTGGACTCAAACAGACCTCACTACACTACAAAGGACTAAACATAGGAAACATCACCCCAGAGCTTGCATTCAAAGATTAACTTCGCGTAAAAGCGAGGGCGGTCGAGGCCTCATCGACATCACAAACCTTCACAACAAACAGATCACACTACTCAGGGCATTCTTCCACAACCGTTCACCCCATTCACAACTACACAACACTATATGTCAGGCATACATTCACATCACTATCTCTCACTGATCACCCTAAACGAATGAATACAATAACTAAAGAACAAGAAATAGATATGTGGATTCAAAAATCTCTCCATGACCGACATTGTCTCGACTTAAATAGTCCTAATGAACAGAAGGCGTTATACTAGCGATCCAAGACCAGGTTATACATAGATACAAAAAATTACAGGAAGTACATCATCCGAGATAGCAGTTTAAGTAGCGATCATTGTCGATATTGTCATAAACTACCTGAAATAATTCAACACATCAGAGGCGCATGCTCATCAATCACACAAACATACTTTATGCACAGACACGACCAGGTAGCAGCTATCAGACACCAAACACTTGCCTACAAACACAAACTATTATCTGAAAAATACCATATTACAAAAAACACCCCAAAGTATATCAGACTCGTCAGACTTCAAAATGTACTGGGAGAGAACTATACTTACAGACAAAACCATACATCATAATAGACCGGACATCACACTACACAATAAACAAAATAAAGTCAAACCGCAGGGCAGCTTGTACCGAGCTAAATGTGAGTGGCTACACTACGGCCCTGAATGCCTCAGAGAGTCGATTAAGGCCTCGTCCCCGGCTTGCCGTTACTGGTTGGCTAGGATGGATCTTCAAGAGCACCTATAGAACTCTCAACTCTAGCTTACCTTCGGCCTAGCTTATAGTCGGCCGGTCAGAGGGGGGGCCGCTAGAGCTTTATGCTGGGGAGTGGAAGTGTCATTTTCAAGGGCATAACTACAAGGAAACCCGTTCCAGGTCTCCATTGTCACGAGATCTGTGATGGTGAAACCGGCGCTGCACCACTCGACACCCTTAGCCGCTACACTGGTGTTGCCCTCTGCTGCTGGCTTGTATGCTGTATGGCTATTCAGAGGGCCCATCTAGTGAGTTGGCGAGTCACCGTCTGCCCATTGCATTGATGCTATTAGAGTATTCAGGCCAGACGCCGTTTTTCATCCATAGTTACCAATATACCGATCCACCATACCCATAGCCCATATATTAAAATCCATACGTAGCAATAGTCCTACGCCCGCTGCGGCTAGTGCCGCGTAGGTGTTTCATCCCACATTTGAAGGGCCTTTTCACGTTGGAACCATGTCTCCGTGTAAGCCTCCCAAATGGCCAAGTATTTTCTAACATAATATGTTAGAAAATATCTATGATAAGAGAAACATAATAATAATATTTATTGCCATAAAAAATTACAATCTTTAACAGTATTACTGTTAAAACCGCATAAGTTAGAATGTATCTTTAACTAAACCATTAGCTAAATAATTCACTATTATATCAGCGAATAGCAGACTTGAAGTATTCGACAGACAAAATATATTTTAAACGTAATTTTGTTAAAAGATACAAAATAATTATAGGTTCTGCTGAAGCGGCAGGTTTAGGGGCGTAACAGAGCTTAAGACTAATTAACGAGGACTTGGTAAAGAAAATTTAACCGCAAATTGTCTCGTTTAAAATTGATTGGAGACAATCGGACGCCTACATAATTATTATACAAGGTCAAAATAGGGTTTCGTTTATGATATCTAGATACCTGTTATTATCAACTTAAGTCTACAACGGCAATTCCGTTGTATTTGTTGACTGCATAAAATATATGAAAGATTCTGGCAAATATAAATGGGATACGAAAACGTGCCTCTGGCATATTTTGAAACAGACAAGATTTCATTCCCTCTCATGAGACTTCCGTAGAACGTCACAACCCGGCCCGGCAAGTTATGACCATGAAACAATTATAAGGAAAATGCAGTCGTTAAATACATTAAACAACGTATAAGTAGGAGGCACAGGCTCTGTATAATTGTGTTTATTACAAATCGATTTATCTCTGCAATATTAGACAGAATTAATTTGCATACCCACAGTTTGCCGACTTTATGTAGGTCTTGAGTCAGTAGAGAGTTACTCTTCAATAGCTTTAATTAACAAAACGTAGTACTTTAAAAACTTTGCCTTATTACGTATCTTTTGCATTTGCTGTGTTAGACCATTTGCCTATGTTTTGAATAAGTTGTTCATATGAGAACAATAAAGTATTTACAATTTAGTTCAAAATTGTGAATGGTATGTTTGCCGTGTATTATAAAACCAGCTTTTGCTCGCAGCTTCGCTAGCTTAAGTACAGTACTTTTTTCTAGATGATACTTCTCTTTATGATACTTGTCTTTTTTGTGAAATTTCATGATGAGCGCTCGAGTAGTGAAGGCATGCTAGCGTAACCAACTAAACCACGATCGCAATTATAATATTAGTTGGGATTGATAAATCAAAAATAAGGTTAATTATATCGGTTGAGCAGTTTTTGAGTTAAATCCTTACAAACAGAAAATCAAATCTTTTCTCTTTATAATATTAGTATAGAAGTATAGATAAAAGGATCGTAATCAAATGCAGATTTATTAAATATAGACAAACTGTTACGCATAAAAGTATGTCATTGCTCGGCTTGCATTTCTGCATGAACGATTCTTCTCATCTGCAACTGTTCTGGAGTTTCTGCCACTGTAATAGCAGCCTGCCTTGGGGCTTGTTCTTCTAAATGGAACTGCGTTTGAAGGGGCGTCTCATTAGCTCTCAAGGGTCTCTGGCGTTCGGCTTGTTCCTTCAACCACAATTGTTGTTGAAGGGGCGTCTCACCCGCTGTCATAGAAGGCTGGCACGGCTTGGTTCTCCAGTCTTTCCTGGCTTTGAGAAAGTATCTTATGACCTCTTAAAGCAGCTTGTCGCTGCCTCCTTAATTCGGCATGAACTGATGATTCTTGGGATCTAGCTCTTTTTGCTGCTCGTGCCCGCGATGAGCTCCTAGATAAGTTAGAATTACGGTTGCGAGGCATGCCGAAAAAAAGTAAAGAATACATTAAAAACAAAAAACAGTAATACAGGTTAGGTAATAACCTAAAAATTAAACTGAGAAACTATTGCTTAAATATTAAATAGAAAATAAAAATTAATAGTGAAAACATTTAAACTATTGCTGAAAGAAAAACGAACAATATAAACTGCAAACGTAAAACAATTACAATATTGTTAGGAATCAGAAGTGAAACAGCCTAAAAAATAAATAAGAAACGTACTTTCATGGTTATTGTAACCGTTAATTAAAGAAATACATTAACAAATAAAGTTAAACGTTATAATTGAAATCACCCAACAACGATCACTGTGCTGCTCGAAGTTAAACTTACGTTAAGTCGGAGACTCGTTGCGTGCTAAACGCGCTTTTATAACCCGCTTGATTGGATGATTCGTGACATCACTTATTTACGACGCCTTCCATAACCAATACCTCCTCTCCTGACGTTCGGACGTCTTCGCCTAGAAGATGGACCTGCCTAATCAACGGCTGGCAGTCCCAGTGGCAGTCTTGGTCTTCATTTTCACTTGAACATTGTAGGCATAGGCGTGAGCCTTGCATACCACATCGCTTCAAACATTGTAGGCATAGACTCAAAGTTTGTGTACCTCACAATTACTGTTGTCATAGGCACAATGTGTGCATACTACACAAATTCAAACATTATAGGCACAGACTCAAACTTTGCGTACCTCACAACGACTGTTGGCAAAGGCACAAAGTTCGCATACTTCACAAATTTAAACATTGAAGCCACAGGCTTAAACGTCGCATACCTCACAATGACTGTTGGCATAGGCACAAAGTTTTCATACCACAGAAATTCAAAACCGGGTCATCCTTTCGATAAACACGTGGTGGCTGTCGGTTGTCATTGACACATTAATTTTGGTCTGTTCAATTCACGTATAATCCTTCAACCGTCCTTTATCTTCTCTTCGAACCACAGGAATATACACAACTCGATGGCATAAAAAAAATATTAAAATGATGATTATTTACAGATCTTAAGATTGTATCGCTCTATACCATCTCCACAGTAGCCGCACTCGATTACTTGAGTACCTACTCATAACATCTGATATCACTATTACCTGTGAACAGTCTTCCAGCACTATAAACCTTGAGGCAATAATCTGAAACGATTGACGGGCGGTGGCCAAAAAAAGACTACGCATACTCGAATGGCTTTGCAGATATCGGAATGGTCGCGATCTTCTACCACAATCGGGCCTATTACGTGACAGCCTCATGTTGGTAGACCTACCCTTAAAAGAGAACGATGTGATATGTTCATTTTATTTGTAAACTTTTCCTATTACTTGTGAGCAAAGGAATCTTTATCCTACTTCTGATGTTAGGCGTCAGAATTGATACAGCCTAAAAAAATTACTAATGTACATTCATTGTTAAATAATTATTTAATTTTGCAAGATTATTTATTAACAGTATCGGTTATTGTAACCGTTAATTAAAAAAATACATTAGCAAATAAAGTTAAAAATAATAATTGATATCACCCAACAGCTATCACACAGCACGTCTGTTCTGTCTGCCACTCGATGTCCAAGTGACTCGTTGCGCGCTGAACATGCTTTTATAACCCGCTCGATAGGATGATTCGTGACGTCGTAAACAAGTGACGTCACGAATCATCCGATCCCATAGCCAAAATATTATTAGAATAGTACAAATCAATATTTATAAACAAATGAATCGAAAACATGTATTGCTATTTCCCATCAATACGGACCCCAACTTCCTTTTTCCAAACTTCACGATTATTTATCAGTTTAATACAGCCATATATATATAATAAAAAATAATACTACTGAATTAATTTCAGTTAGTACAACATCGTGGTATGGACGATATGAAGTGCTTTTTTGATTAATATGTATCTTTATTGTCAACCAATAACTTAAATATTTGGGATAGACAAATTGTAATATAACTATTTATGTTTCATTTAAGCTGTAAAATTGGATAGATTTCTACTGTTATAATCTAAAAATCACGTAATTTTACGTAATTTTGTAGACAAAAATATTAATTATTTTAAGTTTTGACACGGCGTAATTGTAAACACATTCATTGTTATGGTAAATGTATATTTTAAATTTGTATTTAACAAAAAGTGTTGATTTTATTCACTTAACTGTGACCGCCTGTTTTGGCAC
The DNA here is from genome assembly GCA_930367265.1 of Catocala fraxini. NCBI lineage: Eukaryota > Metazoa > Arthropoda > Insecta > Lepidoptera > Erebidae > Catocala > Catocala fraxini. The sequence continues at coordinate 17,595,255 of OV884024.1, forward strand.
ATTTCGCTCGCCACAGTCTTAATATAATCTGATTCATAAATTACAATGTCAAATTGACATGGCCGTAATACCATTCCAAGATATAGTAATATTAATGAATTAATACCTTGCACACTACCTAGAGATCTACTAGGTACCTACCATTAATTATTTGTTATCAGCTCAGTAAACGCTACAACCATTTAAATTGCATATCGCATTTATGTGCGATCTACACTTTGTACATTGTACGTTCCTTACTTTACAGCTAAGCTATGAATTTAATTAAAAGCATTGAAGGTAGCTATAACAACGTACAGAGATTTCATGGGTAATTATTAATTAGAAACCTAATAAGGCTTATATTAATCCTCAAAAGAAACTGAATAAATCTCCTCTGCCAGTACTTGTCTTGGATATAATGCCTTAAAATTGCGTTTCTATGGACTTTGAGGCAATATTATGCAATGTGCCCTTATCTTTGAATGGAGCATGAATGGTCGTGTTACCTTTGACCAACCAACACAATATACAGCACTCAAACGCGTGCGTTAATAATCGTAAATATTAATATTTCACGTTGATCGAATAATCGTTTTACAAAATCAAACCATATTCACTTATAGGTACGACTTAATATAAGTTTAACACATACGCCATATTGCAACGTGTCTGTCATCTATATATTAATACGTGAAGCAAAAACTTTGTACCACTTTTTACGAAAATTGCGCGGACGGAGGAGCATGAAATTTGGCACAGATATAGTTTATATGGAGATGGCGAATCCTAATATTTTTATAAAATATGCATTAGAAATACATTAAATTAATAAAAAAACACTGTCACACTCAAAACCATGCATTTGACACAAGTAGTCGAATTGCGTTCGTGGTATTTCGGCATTTTTCGGTTGACTTCGTAGAATGCTTCGTAACTATGGTTACATACATATGTATGTGGAGTAGGTAACTAAATGAAATGTCATTATTAGGATATAGTCATAAACAATAAACCTTAATAACAATCAAATTAAAATTTAAATAATTATGGGCGAATTTCGACCACTTGGCGACCGCTAGTTATTATAAAATGTCGTTGATCCAACATTGACACATAGAAATGTAGCGATTCGTTTAGTAAATTTTTCACTTGATTATGTATGACATGTCTGATAATATGCTTTTTTCGTACCAAATCTCAATCTATAGTAATATTCTAAAGGAAAGATTAGATTTTTCATTAGTTTGTTTGTAAGGGTTTAAATAAAACTCTACACAACTGATTTTAAAAATTATTTCATCAATAGAAAGCTATATTATCAGCGAGTAACAATGGTCATATTTAATTTTTTTACTTGGTACTGTTGCTTGCCTTTTTTTTTTTTTTTTTTTTTTTTTTTAACGTGGGGGAATGCTTGATGCATACCTCTCCGCGGGGGCGGGCGGAGGGGTTATGTCGGACTCGCCGGGGTAAAAGAAAGATGTTAAGAAGAAAATGTACCTCCCGGAATACCGACTAAACCTACCACGGTGTTCCTCGACAAAACCACTATCGACGGGGCCGCGCGAATCACTTTCGCATGCGGTCGCGACCCCGCCGAGGTTTCGGCCCGCCGTATGAAACGGCAGGCCACTACACGAAAGACCTACCCAAAGGCACTCCTCACAAATTATCCCTACTGTCCCCCCTAGAGGGGAGACGGACTCGAAACAACAGAGGCGCGCGCGGGAACACGCACGCCGCCTCTCGGACCTGGTGCTGAACGGATGGCGGGCAGGCCCACAAAGCCCGCCACCCCCAGGTCAAACTGTTGCTTGCATTTTTTTTTTTTTTTTTTTTTTTTAACGTGGGGGAATACTTGATGCATACCCCTCCGCGGGGGCGGGCGGAGGGGTTATGTCGGACTCGCCGGGGTAAAAGAAAGATGTTAAGAAGAAAATGTACCTCCCGGAATACCGACTAAACCTACCACGGTGTTCCTCGACAAAACCACTATCGACGGGGCCGCGCGAATCACTTTCGCATGCGGTCGCGACCCCGCCGAGGTTTCGGCCCGCCGTATGAAACGGCAGGCCACTACACGAAAGACCTACCCAAAGGCACTCCTCACAAATTATCCCTACTGTCCCCCCTAGAGGGGAGACGGACTCGAAACAACAGAGGCGCGCGCGGGAACACGCACGCCGCCTCTCGGACCTGGTGCTGAACGGATGGCGGGCAGGCCCACAAAGCCCGCCACCCCCAGGTCAAACCTCAGGGTGGCTGGAGGTCGTCCCGCGCCCTCCGGCGCCCGGCTCTGCGGTTGGGGAGAGGGTTCAAACGCTCCCTCTCCCGCTCCGCCGCCTCCTTGATGGAAATGACTTCCTCACAAAAGGAGGCGACGGCGTTCCACGACCTCTCACTCCGGACCATAGACTGAACTACGGCCGGGAGCGAGAGGGCAACCGATCCGACTGCCGCGATCAATTCACGGCGCTGCGATGCCCAGGCGGGGCAAACCGCCAAAGTGTGCAGCGCCGTGTCCTCAACTACGTCGCGGCAGTCGCCGCAGTGGTGACAACCGGGCGTCTCTTGCCGGCGTATACGACACAGGAACTGGCCAAAACAACCGTGGCCAGTCATTACCTGTGTCAGCCGGAAGGTGAGGGCGCCATGGCGCCTCTCCAGCCACTCCTCAAACACGGGACTTACCGCCACGATCGTGGCGTGCCCGAAACTGTTGCTTGCCTAACCTAACCTACTTTTACGCAAGCGAAGCCGCGAGCAAAAGCTTAATAAAAACGCAATAGCCGACTAATTAGTGAATATATTTTATGATATTATATCCGTTTTCAGTTACAAGTAAATGACAAATGTAAGTGTATGTTATCAAATTAAAATCAAGAAAAGCCTCTGTAATGATTAACCTATTTAGTCACGGCGGCACACTGGCGACCAGACACAATAGGCTTTTAATTATGTTTAGTATTCTATGACTTGACAGGTTAAAGTGAAATCCTGATATTGCAAGTTACATGGGCAGTATGACATATTTTGTAATTTATATCGTTTTATTCAATTAGACCGTGTACATAATATACTAAAATTATAATCGTAGTCTATAGTTATCATCTACAAATGAATAACATCACCGGTAACCCTATTTTAAGAAAGGCGCCGTTGTTTTTCATTGATATCCCTTTTTTTATTTAATACATAATATGATCTCATTCTAAGAATTTTCAAAACAAATTACACTTTATATTATCCGCTGCCTTGAGCGATAATTTTACGACGTTTTTATTTCGCGGTTTTAGGAAATTCCTATTAATTAACATCATTGCCTAGTACTGATTACAGTACCCGCTAGTCTTGTGCTCATTAAAAATTCCTCGGTACTACACCTTATAAACATAAAATAAATGTATAATAAAGACAAAGTTTGTTCATGTCGAAAATATCATAGCCTAGCTTTTTAACACAAATAATATATTATTTTTGTACTTTTCTACGAAGGATTTTAGCTTTGTTTAGTTCCCCGACACGTGCGCGACTATGACGCGAATAGTATTTTTACTTTTAGAATAATTTATTATAGTAAAAGGAAAATACGGACAATTTCTTTATGCAATTATGTTCCATTTTTATGTAAAATTTGAGTATAAATAAGTCGGAACCCATTGTCATATTATACTTAACCCATTGAGCGTTAAACGCTTTCTACACGGCCGGGTTAACCGCCCAACTCAACTGGGGTAGGTCACGTCAATCATCTTGGTTGAATTGACGCCAAAATTGATCGTGTGGTAGTTGGTCGGACAACCAAATTGAGTTGACATTCAAACGACCTTGATTGCCAGCGCTGCGCTCGCAACAAAGGGCCAATAGAGGGCGTTGAGTTGACAAACCAAACGTGTGGAAGCTTGTTGCCCGACCGCGCGTATTCATTTTGACCGAGGCGTTGCGCGAAGTGGACGCGTATTGGCGAGCGAGCGTGCAACATTGTCGGAGTTTTTAGAACTCTACAGAGATCTTCCCCGCTTGTGGGACTTAAGTTCTGATGATTATAAATAATAACAGCCCTGTATTAAACTGTTCCACTGCTGGGCACGGGCCTCTTCTCACTGTGAGAAGAGTTAGGCCAAAGTCCACCACGCTGGCCTAATGTGGGTTGGCAGACTTCACATATCTTCGACAACATTATGGAGAACTCTTAGACATGCAGGTTTCCTCACGATGTTTTCCTTCACCGATAGAGCAAGCGATAATTAACTATTAAATACACATAATAATATAACTTCGAAAAGTCAGAGATGCGCGCCTTGGGTTCGAACTTCAGACCTCTGCATGGCAGTTCAACGGTTAATCACTAGGCTATAAATAAATCTACCTATATACCTGTACCTTACAATACTAGAAACAAATATTAAATCTAAGGAATTAATAAAGCGGAATTTGAAAATAATATTTAGAAATTATTAAGCGCCTGGCAAATTGATAATAGCAATTAGTGAAGAGACAAACAGGAATCTAACATTTGCTACTACCAATTTGCCAGGCGCTTAAAAATTTATTATCAGTATTGTAAGGTAGTATATATGTAGATTTATATAGAAGTGAATCCATACTTAAACAATTGGTATTTCGTTCAGAAACAGAAATACGCCCGTGGACCTGATATCAGGTTGGTGCCTCACTTTCTTTTTGAGCTATATCTGAACTAAAAGAGGTAGAATTGATTTCTTTATAGATAGATTTAGGAGGCTTCAAGGTAGATTTGATACATTCTTATTTTATGCTGATTCGTAACATTACACTCGCCATTCTGATGCACACAAAAAAACGTATAGAACATAAATGCATACCGCTTACAAAAGGAAAGCGAAGAAGGTAGGTAAAATTAATATTATTATTTAGTACCTACATAATAGATTATGTAAGTAGGTATTTATTAAAATATGAAGTTTTTTATTGACAATCTTTTAATTAGATAGATAGATGCTGTCTATCTATCTAATTAAAAGATTGTACGGGTACGTTTTGCAAATTTTTGAAAGTGGTAGACGTGCATACTGCTCGTCGCTCACGTTAAAACTGAAAGTTGTTTCCAACCACGCTATCGTGTAGAACCGCCTTGCAGTTTGGTTGATTCCAGTAAGATCATGGTGGTTGGGCGGTTGTTCCGACCGTGTAGAAAAAGTTGTAGCAAAACATTCCATGACCAAATTATGTGTGTATTCAGCCGATACTCGGCCCAAAAACTTTATGAACACTCGTATGTACACTCGACAGTCAAATTTATAACTAAATTTTATTATGACTTTCACATTCGACTTCATACAACACAGACACCAAAAAGAGCTTAATTAGTTTTAATATAACAAGCAATTCAATTATAGTCCGTAAAACATAGCTAGGTCCTGTGACAGATGTCATCCATATCACGCTCATCAAATTCCGTATATTATGACGGTAGAAAATGCCATTAAACAACATAATACTCTATAGATAAAAGTGTACAAATAGGGACGATTCTTGCTTCCTTTCAATCAAACAAGCAAGGTTACAAAATATATTAACCGGTCGTATTCCGCCGGCTCGCATACCAGCCGGCAGATTTTCTCGCATGCGAGCCACCGGCCTACGACGGGTACAAATCTGCCGGCTGGTATGCGAGCCGGCGGAATACGACCGGTTAAGTTTTATATGCGTTTAATTATATTAAAATAACGTAACTCAATTTTCTTTATAATATGCATAAGCAGAAAACAATTTTAGTTTTTATTATTTTAGTAACATGTATAAAAGTACAATACTAATACAATTTCGATAAAATGCATTGTTTTATATTCCTCTTGTTTGATTTATTATTATATACTAAATTATAATAATTAAACAAAAGTCAATGAGAATAATATGTAATTTATCGATAGTTTATTATCGAATGTGATCAACATCGTTCGAATCATCGGCATAAATGTCACAGTACGCAAGCATTGTTTTACGGATTATGTGTGTGTAAGAACACGTGAAGTAATTAAAATAGTTATGAAGCAATTGTTTGTAAATATGATACTGCCCACATCAGTAAATTCCTTAAAACAAATTTCGAAATGTGCTCTTACCATACGTGGCTCAAGTTTGCAAATATGCATTGAATTTACCGAAAGCTACCGACTATATCGCTAGGTACATATCCAACACGCGTGGAGCCAAGTATAACTTTTAACTTCAAACTTAGAAGCAAAGCAGATTTAGTTGATTGTCGTTTCAACAATTAACACCTCACTAACTTATAATAGTTATGATGTTCCTTTTATTAATATGAAATTATGCTGAATATCGAAAAAGATACGATAGATTAGTAGTAATTAACATTTAATTATCTTTATTAAAAATTGCCGCTCTGTATGTTTATACCAGAAAGACGTAAAAAACGTAAACAGATTATGATGCAGCTTACAACATTTGATAGTTTAATAGTTTTCAGTGTGATGCACGTTGATGACGACACGGGTGAACTGTAGTTTCAGTAAACAAAGTTGTGGGCTGGCTGGAATAACTTGTGAATATATTTTTTTGCAAACGCACCGTGTTTTATAAACATTTTTATTGGCTTTTCCATGTCATGTTTTGTAAAACAACTATCTGTCAAACAGACATTTATTATTTTTGTCTGTTCCCCGGTCAATACGATTCAGTAAAAAGTAATTTTATCAAGTTTCATATCAACAATATCCTAACATGAACAGACATATAAGATTGTACGCTGTTATATTCTGAATTTATTCAAAGTATAAACTAAGGAACTATTATGCATCATCATGGTAGGAGAAAAGTTCCAGGTATCATGCTTCTGGAAATCGGGAAGACCTCGGGAAGACTTCGGAACACAATTGTATAAACTCGTTATCTGACAGAGATTATGTCATTGTGTCGAGTGGCATGAATGACATGACCCCATGATTTTTATTTATTTATTTATTTAATAAAGGTACACCAACAGCTTCTGTATATTAATTATAAAATAAAGTTGTAATAAGTAATAGGCTTATACAGTTGCCAATAACAGGTGAACCAACATTCACCAAAATAAATGATAACTTAAGCTAAAAACTAAAAACTAATTTACTAGATATTAATGTAATAGACATTAAAAGGGAAAAAACGTTTTTTTAAATATATCTATTTTCAAAATTTGTCTGAGTTATTTCCGATGTATAACAAGGTATACTAATGTATTTTTTTGTGAAGTCCCTATTAATAAGTATCTTAATGAAATAAAATTGAATAATGAGCTGAAGTTATTATGTTCTAAGTTTGTAAATGTTTCTTACATAGGTATGGGGTGCAGTACGAAGATACCGAATTATAGTCGTTTGCCTGCTTTTGCTTAAAGAAGTGTTAAGAAATGATTATATATATATAAGTATAGTCACTTTATACAAGGTAAACAATCAGATATCAATAAAGGTGCTATAAATAATGTAAAATCTTATAATTCAATAGGTACACAGACCTGTATGAAATACTTGCATGATTGTGGTCAGAGTGGAAATGATTTGTCTAATGAACAAGGGAAGCTTTTTCGAGACAGATCATTTTAGCATAATGCATCAAAACGTTAATGGGTTATTGAATAAATCAGACCTACTTACCTTAGCCTTTGATTCACTTGAAGAGGATAGAAAACAAGTTCGAGTACTATGTATCACTAAGCATAACTTGTTAAATAAAGACAAAGAGTTATTAAATATACTCAACCACAAAATTGGGCCTATTTTCTGTAGGAGAACACGTTGAGGAGGTTCATGTATATTAGTCCATAAATCGCTATCATTTAGTTCCTTGAAAAAAATATGTAAACTTTGCATAGAAAATATTATCGAATGCGCAGGGATTAAACTTCCTGACCATAAACTGAACAAAATATGCATTAGACCAACTAAAAGCAAAGCGGAAGATTTTGAAAATTTAATGTGTGCCTTAATTCATTGCTGACTCAATTTGCCAATAGGAAAAAAAAAATTAATAATATGTGGTGATTTTAATATTAATTTTCTCCAAAAAAGCTATGAATCAATTCATTTTAAGCATATGTTGAATTGTTCTGGTCTCAAAATAGCCTTTAAAGAACCCATACGATTGGACATTGGCACATGCATTGATAACTTTCTATATAATGTACGTAACAGTAAACATGAGATTCTTGAGTTAGCTTTATCAGACCATACCGCTCAGTTATTTCAAATTCCTTAAAAACGAATAAATCAACTTGAGTACTGGTTCATTGAGAAGCGTGATTATCATGCAGAAATAAATTCATTCAGTGCATAAATGCCCTTAGTTTTCAAGATGTATTTGTAAGTGAGGACCCTAATATTTACTTTACAATTTTTTTTACCTTTTTAATGCTTTTTTACTACTTATGCTTTCCAGTAGTAAAGATAAAAGTTTCCGCAAAAACTAAACCTAAGTGAATCACTAAAGGAATTAAACTTTGCTATAAAAGGAAAAAAAGACTTGTGGCAATGCCGCAAGAGCCGCACCTTACAGAACAAGATAAGTTATATAAATTTAAAATCGAGACTGTGTCGTATCATTAAACTTAAACAGAAAGTCCAAAAGAACAATTTCATATTTAGGTCAATAAATAAATGTAAAGCCACTTGGTCTGTCATAAACAACAACAAATTTAACGTCCATAAATAGTATATTCAGCATGTCGTTGTTAATGGTAATGTTATCAATGATCCCACTCAGTTAGCAAATTAATTTAATAATGACTATATTAATCAGGTAACCAAACAATACCCAAACTCCTTACAAAATCATAACAGTAGTACCTTAAACTCATTATTTATGCTTCCATAAATGCCTAGCCATATATACAAAATAATCATGTATCTAAAAATTACAACAGTACTGGCTATGATGATATGAATGTAACGTTTTGCTGGTCGGAATAGTAATTCACAATATTTTTAATAATGGAGCATAACCTGGAGATTCTAGTAAACTTTTTCTACCATTAAGGTACGAGTTTATTAGATTGAGTACGTTTCATTTAACACTGTAGGCACTCATTTTAGAAAGCTTGTATTTCATTTTAAAGCAGATGCCTGCTTCTTATTATCTATTTCCGTCATGACAGTTCGAAGAAATTCGAAAATTGCTATGTTTATATCCTTGTTCTTTCGAAATCCTATCTGTTCGTCACCCAGTAATTAGACCGTAATAGTTGATGTCCTCTCTCGCTCCTTGAATAACGGCCGGAACGATAAGCTGACAGTTAATATAAAACAGAGTAGGTTTTAAATTTTAGCGTAAAAATTAATGAAATTGCACATAGCTTGTTCAGAAATCGTTCAAGGCACGGGTTTGAGTATAAGGCCGTTTTAGTGTGTTGTAGAGCGGCCTTATACTTCTAAACAATTTGGTGCTCGGAGTTTTAATCTTCATGGGCATATGCCACTGTAACCGTTTACCAACAACCGTGTACTAGTTTGTGTACATAGCATTACAATTAGTTGAACAATACTTTGCACGGCGAAACCTACTTTAAATAATTATGTTGTAAGAACTTCAGACATAACATATGCATTAACGGCAACACGGATTCCAGTAAGCTCAAACTGGTACCGATGTTTCTTTAAAAATCTATTTTATACCGTAGTTGTCTTTTCGTCTGCTAGCTATGTGCCTTGCCAGTTGAGCTTGGCTATTCGGAGAGCTATGTCGGCAATTTCAGTTGGCTTGCCACTGACAAGATATACCAACGACCTGGTATGGAGGGCTGGACCTGAAAGTAGTTTGATGCGAACGGCTCAAGATCGGTCTGTGTGGAAAACCCTCGACGAGGCAGGTGTCTAGCAGTAGACGTCTTTCAGCTGAGATAATGATGTCTTTTTTGGCTATTGACGCAAAATAGAAGTTGCTTCTTTTTTTTTACTTGACTTCAGTTGTAGGCTATTTATAGCACTCAGTACAAGCCTACTCATGAACTACCGCAACCGGCAGTCAATTGAGCGCATATATGTAGGTAGGTACATAGTAAAATTTTGTAGGGATACAAGACTATTAACTAAAATTTTTAACTACTTTGCTGTCCTGTGTGTACCGAATGCTCAGTTCGACTATGTTACTACCTTTTATTATTCTAAGAATTGCAAAGCTAAACAAAAATCAATAACAAAATGTTTTGATAAAGATTAAAAACATAAAATTTTATGCTTACATATAAGATTAATGCAAAGTAAAAGTAAAAGTATAAAAGGAAAACCTGAGGTGAAACGTAGAGAATTTTTTTTTTGAAAACTAACACCGCCCAGATGCAAGTTGTGTTTACCTGCCTTGGGCTAAGTATCAACACACAATGACGAAATACTCATATTTGATTAGTCTTTGTTATTTGTTGTTTTCCTGTAGAATTGACTATAATATAATAACTCTATGTTTAAACCTTGTCTGTATTAAAGTTTATATGATTAAACAAAATCACTTTTAAAATACACATATCTTGGTTAGGCCTGTTGTCTTGTATTAGACTTCTTCATTATAATTTGTTACTACATTCGCCATGATATCTATATTCTGAGAGAATTTTATCCGATTAATTAATAGGGCTTAGAATAAGCCGTTTAAGGATAGGACAGATAATATCAGACGGCGAAGGCTTAGTAACGTTGGCGCAGTGTCGATTAATATTCATAATTCATTTTATAAGGAACTAACTTTTGTCGGTGGCCCTCGTGTTCCACAGGAACGGATAGAAGTACGAATAAAAAGTATCCTATGGTCTATTTCTATGCTAAGTTGCATCAAAATAGGTTCAACATTTTTTGCGTGGCTAAGTAACAAACATCCAAACGTCTTAAAAACATATTTATTATATTAGTAGACTTTACTGTTACTTATTTATTAGTTTTTGTATCGCTATTGTATATTTGTGACTATTGGCTAATGGTATCTTTCATATTTCTTAAAGATCGTTCGTTCATTTGTAAAGGTGAGTTATTGGCATAAGCATTACTTACGCTATACTACACAGGCCATTTTTTATCATTCACATCGTTACTACGCTGTTTATTGAACCAGACGTTTTCCGTTTCATTTAATTTTAACATAATACTTACACTTTTATTACCAAAGCTAAATAAAAGACATTCTTGAATAAAATAACTTAAACAAACGAAAGAAAACAAAGTTACTTTAATTTTATAAATAGAAAAATAAACGTAATACCAAAACGAAGGTTATTCATGGCCTTAATATATGCTAAACTGCCGCTATTTTTATAATGATCGTGAAAGCGCGACATTATTTCCTTTTAATCCAAGATAACGAATTGGAATGAATTGCTTCATGTTTCTTATCTGAGTTCCTAAACTCGTAGTGTATACCCATCTTACAGCTAAAAATAGGTTCTAGGTTTGTACGGATTTTATTTACAAAGTTCTAAGGTAACAATTTGTAATCTAAACAAAATAAATATACATAGGTACCGATTTGCCCAATTTGTAGAAACAAAATTAGTCTTATATATAAATGATTACAAAGTATTTCTGTTCGTAATTAAAGTGAATGAAGCAACAGATATGTGTCAGAATCGTAGCGAGTGGAATCTTTATTCCCCCGCCCATTCTTTAGGAGGTATTCTTAGGTGTCTTTGTAAATAAATGTTCGCTTATTTATGATACTAACTACAAATCATACGCAAAATGGTAAAGGATGTTTACTCAAAAATCAAACAATAGATTTCATATATAGTAGACTGCGAAAGATTGATTGATTGATCGACTGTAAGTGCTATTGCTCAGCATGTCATGCACGTACTACTTTTGATTAGTTATATTAGGTTATATATCTGTAGAACGTCAAAAATTGTTAAATGTTGGTAGTATTTAAACAAAGATCCTCTTATTTAACAACTCAATATGAGTTGTATAATTCTTGCATTGGTATAGATATAAATATATGTATTTATATATTAATGAGAGTAGGTATTAAGTATTAAAATTCCGTTTAAGGTCTTAGGTTCAAAACCTGCGACCTTAAACGGATTTTTGATAGTTAATAAGCCAATACATGTGTTATTTTATCGAAGATTTTAAGTAACAATAAGTATAAGTTTAAACGAAGTAGCAATAAGTATAAATTTAAGAGATCTTCTTGCTGTGCTGTAAAATTGATACGTACAAGTACAAGTTTAAATTGGCAGTGTTAATAATGTAAAATCTAAAGTAAAAGTCAAAGTCGGTAAATGAGAATGCGTAAACTGTACTCGTGTAGTGGTATCCGTCTAAAATATGTTTGTCAATGTACGTATATTCAGTATGGTTAACGAATAACTGTTATGTCACCGACACACGGGATTACTAATACCGTATTTAAAGTGATACTTTAGCAATTAGTTGAATGATATGTTACAAAATATTTGATACAAATTGAATTGTACCTTTGTAGGATTTAATTGGTGTTTGCAACATTTTCTGTAGAATAGAATAATATGGCAATGGTATTTCTGTTAATAAAAGATTTGGTTAGTATATTCACATGAATACAAAAATATTGAAAATATACAGTTATTTATTTTACATTGATACCTATTGAAATGTTGTTACTTTGGCAGTATACATTAACGTATACACTAGTGCAAAATTCACCATCATCTATCTCAGCCGAAAGATGTCCACTGCTGCACACAGGTTTCTCTAAGGTTTTCTACATAGACCGGTCTTGGGCCACCCGCATCCAACCGCTTCCCGCAACTCTCACCAGATCGTCGGTCTACCTTGTGCGTGGCCGCGATTCTAGAACCCTTCTCCCCAACGGCCATTGGTTCTGCACGCTTTATCCCCTGCCCACTGCCACTTTAGCTTGGCTATCCGGAGAGCTATGTCGACAACTTTAGTTTGCCTGCGGATCTTCTCATTTCCAATTCGATCCCGCAGGGAAACCCCGAGCGTAAGTCTCTCCCCTCTCGCCCTCTGTATGACCTCGAGCCTTCTAATAAAGTGAGTGCTCACGTCTGGGATCCGTATGTTAACACTGGCAACACACTGGTCAAAGACTTTTGTCATAAGACTTATGCACGATGAAAATTGTGTCATCTAAATTATATTTTATACCACTTTCTATGCATGCTATATATAAGAACTAGTAACGTATTAAAAAAATACGTCGAGAAAATATCAGGAATACCTATTATGACGACCTATCAAACTTCGTTGATATTAAGCTCTTGCCTTCTATCGTATTAGTAAAATTGGCGAGAACTTTTATTTCATTTGACATAAAAAATCCTTATTGACGTACGATAGTTCAAAAGACCGCGTTGCAATTCAAATAACAGTCCTTTTCTTATTAATATAAATAAATGTGAATTAAATTGTATGTACCAATCTATATATTAATACGTGAAGCAAAATCTTTGTACCTACCCCTTTTGACGAAAATTGCGCGGATGGAGGAGTATGAAATTAGGCACAGTTAAAATTTATATGGAGAAGAAGGAGTGGCGAATTCTAATATTTTTTTAAATATGCATTAGATTTTCATTTAATTAATGAAAATACGCACACAAGCATGCATTTGACACACACAGTCGAATCGCGTTCGTAGTATTTCGGCATTGTTCGTCTGACGTCGTACAATTCTTTGTAACTATGGTTATATATATCTATAGCAGCGATAGCTCAGTGGGGAGACTAATAGACCGCAATGCAGAGGGTCTCGGGTTTGAACCCACGTCACGCATCTCTGACTTTCGGAAATTATGTGCGTTTTGATTAACAATTATCGCCTGCTCCGTGCCTCGGAGAGCACGTTAAGCCGTCGGTCCCGGCTGCCATAAACATCTGTGGCAGTCATTATTGGGCGAATCTCGACACAAAAGATCCCACTGGGTCGAAGTGTCGCCGGTCTGCACGGACTGGTCCCCACATAAGATAAGATACATATATCTACCTTATTTATATATGAAAAAGAATAAAAGAAAACAAAGTAGCAAGATTAGGAATATCTTTAATGAAAGAGTATAGTTAAGTAAATAATCATTTGTTTGAAATTGATAGATAAGTAATTGACCTGTATAGCCTTGGTGAAATCTAAATGAAATGTGATTATAAGAGTAAAGTTATAGACAATAAAACCTTAATCAATTATGGTCAAATTTTGACCAGTGGGCGATCGCTAGTATCTATAATTATATTAAAAAGAGGAAAGATTTGATTTTTTGCTTGTTTGTTTGTAATGAATAATGATTTAACTCAAAAACTACTCAACCGATTATACAGTGTGACTGGTTAAACATTGTACATACATAAGATTACTGACAATTGATCGTGTCAAGTATATACTGTATAACATGATGTAATTTGTGGAGATGAAATAAACATTATTAATATATAAGGAAATAATAATTTATAGTCAGACGGAAAGTATAAAAAAAACTATTTAACCTGCTAAGAAAACATTTATGAAAATTTGTATGAAATATCCATAAAATGTGGACACTGCGCGCGTCATGGCACACAGCTTTCGGAGGCTAATGACCTTTGATAAGAAAAGGACGGGCGGAGGTGCAAATTCGGGAGAGTGCGGGGTGCGGTAGTGAGGTGCGGGGGCGGAGGTTTTGTTTAGCTTTGGTATATGCGCAAGAGTGTCCGCACATTAAGTTTTTATTGGATAACCAGTTCAAATTCTAAGTACCAATTTTTTTTAGATATTCGTGTCCAGAGTCGAGTACTGAATACCCTCTTTCAATATGTCCAGTCTTTTACTACAAAAGTTATTTAAAAAAATGTACTGTTACACCTAATTAATCTAACTTACTTTTACGCGAGCGAAGCCGCGTGCAAATGCTAGTAAAGTATATAGTTCAAGTATATAATACTATACTTGGAACTGATAGTATAGTAGTATACTGGTATGGATACTAGAATTAAACTGGTACACATACATATAAATTATTACTAAGGGTCGCTGTAATTATACAGACATTGTATAAATTTATAGCGACCTCGTATTTATACTATAAGTATAACACATAGTACATAACCATAATACATGATATCAAATCTATATCATGTATTATGGTTATGTACTTAGGTGGTTCGTCAGATCACGACAATGAAAACGTTATTTGGGAATAGACATCGACATTAAAAGTTTTGACTTTCACGATTTGTAAACATACTTAATAATATAATGCTAGATAACGGATCTTACTCGCGATAAAGTATTAAAAAGGTAATAAATACGGGTTGACCCGTGACCACGATCGATGCAAGTCGGTAGAAACGTCGGGCAATCAATATTCATTACGTTTCGAATAGGTACTTTGTCGCGAGAAAGACCCGTTATCTAGTATTATATTAAGTAGATATCGACATTCTTGTTCATAAAATATGACTACATTAGTAATGTGTAGAACTGCTTTCGAATTAGATTCGGATGTATTGGCAACATAGTATAAATGTACGTGCAATGCGACCTTCAGCAAGCAAAGCTAGATATTGCGTTGACCATGATTGTATTCATTCGAATACTGTTTTGTCATTTGAGTGTACATTTATAGGTTAAAATGCGACTATGCGCATCACGAGATGATTTTGATTGATCAATAAAGAAAACGGTTAAATTTGATTTGTATTGAACTTCATGATCTCGATAACTGCATTAGTTGAGAAAAGCCATATCGATATTTAAACATTTTGATGACTATAAAACTTGATTTTTATTCTAGCTAATATTAAGACTGCGAATGTGAGTTTCTTTTTTAGGCTTACGCGCCTTAACTATTCGACCAATCATCATGAAATTTTACATAAAGAGGTGCTCGAGGGATATAAAAATGGCAAAAATACATTAACGTGAGCGAAGCCGCGGGCAAAATCTAGTCTATTCTATGTTTATCGATATTGACAGATTATATTAAGTACCTATATCTAATAAAAATGGACGTCCCCCTTAATATAAGTACAAATTATGTTTTTTTTACAGGAGTCGAACATCATACCAGGCGCCCAGCCACCTGTAATGCCGCACCCAATTTCGCTGGGACCGCCGAGTGTGCAGGCGCAGCAACTGAACATGCCGACTACTCGCCCACCATTTGCTAAGGAGTATTACTTCTTGGACATTGAACTTCGCTACGGACTGCTTCAGGTCAGTGTTATACGAATTATTAATCCTAACTTGCGAATGTGAGTTTATTGTTACGCTTTCAAGCCTTAACTCTGATCATCATAAAGTTTCGCATACACCACGGGACAACAGAAAAGAACATGACGTACCTTTCATTTAGAAAAAAGAACCGTTACTAATTTAACCTATACGCGAGCGAAGGCGCGGGCAAATTCTAGTTAATTATAAAATGCGGCTTTTATGATCACAATTTAATATTTGACATCGACTCGACCAAAAGTAACCATTCTATTAAATTAGGAGACTAAGAAAATTTTATAATAATAAATATAATGTTTTTACTATTTTGAGAATAAAATACACCTGCTGGATTCATTTTCAAAAAGACAATGATGTTTATATCAGCTCTTTACAAGCTTTCTAGTTTTCAAAGGTGATGTGTTTAGTCTCAGTGTCACTACAAATTACTGCGTTACGATGTTGTTACCATCACATGTTGCCTATTTACAAATAATTAGAACAAAAGGCATGTACACTTTATATATATGGTATATATGGTATGTACACTTTATAGCTATTTGATATAGATTACTCTATACATAATATATATTTACTTTATTCAATCAATTACCTAAAGTAAAAGTAACCTACAAAAATAAATTATAAATATATTCTGTGCTTAAAGATATTGTATGCGATTTTAAATAAAATAGTATCTCTAATAATAGTATATAATAATAGCTTCTCAAATGGAGTACATTTCATTAAAACGATTATAAAAAAAAAAGAAAATCTCGTAATACAGCTTAGACGGGCAAAGCTTTTCAATTAAAATCTTTAAATATATCATATTTTCTTTGAATAGCTTATAACGGTACGGCAAGGTACAATCCCTTTAAACTTTTAAAAGCTTTCTTCGCTATAATTCTACTTTATGTAGATCCGTCAATTTTGATGAATACACTTTTTATATTGCCCATCATTAGTCCCGACTTTATTTAACTTTTTGTAACTTCATAACTGAGATTATTTCGCTTTTCTTTGAAATTTATGCGTACTATCCAAGTATATTTATTATAACAAACTTATACATAAATGCAATTCTACCCATGCAGCTTTTATTTGTTAATTATGACAGAAAACATATACATTAATTACCTTCATTAGTCTTAACAGTGGTATAACTTAATGGTAAAATTTATAATAATTATACGCGTCTAATATTTCTCCAAACATATACGACCTTTCATAGTTGAGCCATTATTTGGCCATCTAACGGCCACCCTAGCTGCGACTCGCGGTATATTCAGCCATATCCAAATAATATAATGTCTCGGCATAAAATACATGTCTCATATCCAATTCACTGGAACTAGTAAGTGACTAGTATATATGTACGTCGACGTCTAATACGGCTCGAGTTTATTATTAAAATTAATCGACCCTTCATTGGGATGTACGATACGAGAATTCTGACGAAATTAGAAAGATAGACCCGGGATAATCTCTTAGTAATCTGCACAATTTGTACTGAGATTAATTAAATGTAACTAAATCCCTGGTACTAAATGATTACTCGATATTAATCAATTACAATAAGAAAATTACAAGCTGGTTTGTTATTTGTTAAACATTGTTTTTCGCTAGTAGAAAGTAAATGTACTTATTATTGCTAGACGTTGATTTCATCAATACAATGTGGCACACATATTTGTATTCCTAAGGAGGTAGGCAGAGGCGTTTAGTTTCAACATTGATATGTTGAAACTAAACGCCTCTGCCTACCTCTTAAGATTTGACAAAAACTGCACGAATTTTCGCTTAATAGAGTAAAACTTAACATTTTATAAAATTAGTGGGATCTTACTTTAATATTTCACACGAATGTTGCGTCACTTCTATCCTTAGAGCTGATGCTGTCACTATGTCCTCAGTATTAAAAGGCGATCCTAGTTCCATCGACCGGGCACATTTTCAAACTCTATATTGTTGTTGACTATGTTCAAATTGGAAAACCTAATAATATTTGGCATTACCTGTAGTGCTTTTAAGGTAAAATACAGTCTGGCGTAATATACTACTTTTCAGCGCTAAGAAACGCTATATTTTTAACAGAATAGCACTACTGAGCAAGTCGCTAACGCAAGCTTATTCCACGGGACTAATTATGCATTAACGCGTACACGTAACGTTTATAATAATTACAATACTCTGTAAAAATACATAAATACAAATAGATTTTTAAATAAGTAAATATTCATTGAAATTAAACTGCTATATACGGATTTTATCGCGTTGTTTATTTGACACTTTATTACAAAATTTTGAAAATTTTTACACCACCAGCTTGGGATCCAGTAATAAAAATAGTCAAACCCAAGAAGAAGCAAACCACAGCTAGACTTCATGATACTTTGAGCTCATTCTGCGTAAATAGAAACACCAATGATTAAATTATGTTCGGGTACTTTGAAATAACTACACTGGAACATTGAGACAACTGCCATCTTAGTCTCCCCGTGACCATGGCTGCTGAAAAGCAACCGAAACGTCGGGGAAAGTGTAAAAATAAATTAAATCTAAATAGTTTAATAATAATTTAATTAGCTTAAAAATTAGTAAAGTTTAATAGTAGTACTTAGTAGTGTAAAAATTTTCAAAATTTTGTAATAAAGTGTCAAATAAACAACGCGATAAAATCCGTATATAGCAGTTTAATTTCAATGAATAATATTCGCGTAAATAGAAGACAATATTAAGTAAATATATTATATCCTTTTTAGTAAATTGGTCATTTCATTGTCATTTTGTAAAAATGACTACCGCGTTTATTCGGATGGAATTTCAATATATTTATTTTTACACGAACATTTAAATAAATGAGTTTTATAGTAATTCTGATACTCAGTTAGTTCATGCCAATTATTCTTTTTGACAAGATATTCATATTAGATTAACAATATTTAAAATGTAAAATAATCAAAAGACTTTTATTATTTTATGAGCTTTCCATCATATTTGCAGTTAATTTTTAGCTTTACCTTATTTTTGAGAGCGGTTTGAAATACTATACCTACATATGTTTATGGACAATACGTTAGTCGTTATTCATTTCTTAACATTTAAACGTACTTACGCTACTATATCTTAAAGCTGCTAACCTAGAAGTACAATCCACAACTAGAATGAACTGAATTTTCTACCTTAATGCTAAGTTCAACTATCCATTCTTTATAGACGAAGACTTTTCTTTGTCTTAAACGTTAAGAGACGAGGAGCTTCTTTTTTACATAATCTACTTCCGTGCGACACAAAGGAATAAGGTATTGTGACTGTCTAATAAATGTCACGGATAACATTTTACTAGGTGCATAATGTCTATTGTGATGTAGGAAGTTTACATGAAAGTAGTTCAACTTTTATGACATAGGTGCGATGGCAGTGTTTTAAGTAACTCGGTTATAGTTTTAAATACAGATCGCGAACGGCGGTATATTGATCGAGACAAAATGACTATCCTCGTTCTTGATTTTGAACTGTCACTTGTAGTTCATTTTATAATAGCTATTTTTGTTTGAATGCTCACCGTTTATCCTTATTCGTTTTTGTGGTATTCATATAAAGAGGTTATATTAATCTACTGAATAGAGTGATTTTATCCCAACATGATACTTCAAATTGATTTTGTTATAACAATCATATTTACAATGCAGCAACATTTTTATAGAGTTTTTGCAATAAAAGTAGTTTTATTTACTGCGTATATAAACATGTAGTTGTTACAGCAAGGATGGCCGTGTGCTGGGAACTCAGTCGTAAGAAAAATGAACTATCGTATTTTTATTGTAAAACGGCTACAAGGATAAACTACTTTGTTTTAAACGAGCCAGTTTGGTATTTACCACAGTTCAGATGCGTCGAAAAACAATATGGAATGGCGAGAGCAATAGGAGAGAAAAAAATAAAACAAATATAATCTGTACGCAGTTGACGGGATCGAAGAAAATTTAGTGAAATTTTGTTAATGTTAATGTAGTGTAGATTATTGTCGGTTGTTTTTATCAGTTAAAAATAAATCTGTCTAAGAAGATAATCCAAAACAGACTTTCATTAATACAATATTGTTTTTTACAATCTTAAGGTTACGTCGCAGCCTCGTAAATATTTTAAATTGTGCTGCCATTATTTTCTTCTTAGCACTATTCCCGACACCATGTTTACACGAATAGTATACAATCTCAGTACTTTTAGAACTTATGCCGTGGCTAACATTACTTTAGAAGTTAAGTGATCTAAAGCACATTTAGAAACGTGAGTAATTAAAAAATATATAGTTTCATGAGGTAAATATTTGATTAAATAGTTATTATGAGTAATAGTAATGTATTATGTTAATATTTGTGAATCAAGTTATCATTTATAAAGTAACCTGAACATTCCTTTATTAGGATTTTTTGTTACTACTCCTTACAAAGTGTAAGCGAAGTTTCATGATGATCGGTCGAGTAGTTAAAGCGGAAAGCTAAACAAACAAACTAACATTTTCATTTATAATATTAGTTAGGATTATGAGATTATATAACATACTTAAATATGTAGTATCAATAAAATACTTTTAAAAATATTTAAAGTGTCAATTAGGTAATTTACACTTTTCTCAATTGTACATTCAGAATGTGAGAGAAGATTCGGCATTTAGTAATTATCCAGAAGTAAAATATATTTTCTTTCTACTCTAAATGTAGGAAAGGATATATTGCATGTGTTCTAGTTCATTTCTATTGCCGACTGTACGCTATACTCCAATTCATTTTCTATTGCATTTTTGTGTAATCGTTACCTCAACCATTTACGATTTTATTAATATAATATGATGACATAATAGTATCATAGTCTGTGAAACGTGTAATTTGTGCTGACACCAGTAAAACCTGAAACGAATGCGTCGCGTGCACCAACATGGTAGCGACTGCGATAGTTATTGCAGTAAACCTTTACTTTTAGTAAAGGTTTACTGACTTTAGCAAATAAATTTATTTCATAGCTCCAGAATTTTCTTTGGTGGCTCGGTTTGTTTTAACTTATCTATCCCAGCCTTCGCTTCATATTCGCTACCAAATGTCTACATAACTGGAGCAGCTATTCCTAAGTAATTCTAAATATTATTATTTTTTCTAAAACTGATTTACAATTGACCATTAATAACGAGCATAAACCATACCTTGGAAAAAGCTTAGAGATGCAGTTACCCAAAATCTTACTCGGTTACATAATTGAATCCGCATACTAATATTCAAGTTAAATCGATATTGCTACGTTCAGTCGCAGTTTAAAAGTCTTTATCACGTTCTGTTGCAACTCTCGTTCAATATTTGGCATATACATATGTATAAACAGTGACATACAATCAAGACATTATTTTATTATAATTTAAAATGTATTGATTATAAAGGCGATTTGCTTCGTCGGTCGTGCAAATTTTATGATATTACTAATTTCAAAGTGATGGTCGAATCATTGAATTTTTGCTCTAGTTCATTATTAATAAAGATATAATTCTTTAAGACTTTGTAGTAGTAATTAAATGACTGTCATATTAAAACTTAGGACGAGATGGTTATGAGAATCTTAAGGATTCTTGACATTCTTATTACCATCAAAATAATCTTTAGGTTATACAGTGTCAAATAAAGAACGCGATAAAATCCGTATATAGTAATCAAATTTGTAAGAAAACTTTAAAATTATATAATTATTTGTGAGACTGACTCTAAATACAATAAAAATGGTTACCGCGCGCGATAACATATGTATAACGTGTCCACGATGCCGTGTGGTTCGTCGAAGTCTGGCGCGGACGGAAGCGCGCTGTCCGCTGTGGCCGTGTACCGGCGCCCGCGCACCGCCTCTCCCACCGCTGTCATCCAAGGCGCGTGCCATGTACAGGAATAAGCCTTAACTGTAGTTAAGGTACATGTAATCATAACTACATGTAGTTAACTACTTTTAATCGTAGTTAGTAATCTGATTACAAAAAGTTGTTAACTACGCCCCACACTGCTGCATACATACAAAATATATACCTATTTACAGAAGATCAGACTCAGTGCAGTTCTAAAGGGATAAACAAGGACATGTGAAGATGAAACCCATGTCAGTTGATTTAATTGGTTGTTGCTAATTCAGTTAGCGAATCACAGCACTTTGCATGCTTATATCTTAACAGATTTTCATGTTGATATGTCTTTCAAAAATCGAGTATCATTTCATACAGCGTTTTCGAGTCAAGTCTGCCGCATGCAATAATTACCATTGAAGCGCCAATCTGCATTTAATTTATGATTTATAATAATGATTATAAATATTAAGTAGGTAATACAAATTGTCTGTGTGCTGAATATGTTTTCGTTAGTTTGCATTCAAACAACAATTCCTTGGTATAAATTAAAAATAACGTAGCTTTTTAGGATATATTTAATTATTAAAAGTGTATTTGTTTATTTATTAAATAAAGTATTAGATTTTAAATACTCGTATCACAGGAGTTGTGAGATAATAATAAAAATAATTAAGAAATGCGTGTTCAGTTACAGTCTTTCTTGAGGTTAAGCAAAAATGTAGCCAAAAATAGAATGTGTTTATTTAAAAAGGAACAAGTTGATATTACTTTATTTTTCTTTTTACAATTCGTCAGCTATGTTCAGGTACTACTAGTAAAAAATTGCTTACAAAATAGTCCAAATAACACTCAGCCCGAATTAGTAATCAATATGTGGCGGCACGATCATAAACGTATGCGTACACTTACGCCACTGGACCGGCGAGAGAGATTTTCGATTCACACTTCGTGTGTACACAGTAGTTTAATTTCAATGAATAATATTCGCGTAAACAGAAGACAACATAATCTTTAGGTATTACTTAATCATTTAATAGGGTCGTGGAGATCAAGAAGATAACCAAAAAGTTATGTTCAAAGATATATTTTAATCCATTCATTAAATAGCAATTATCAATTTTACCGTAATAAAATTAAATTTAAATAATGATTATTACATAGTATAATAAGACCGTTAGTCCTCAGTAAATTGCGAACAATATAATCAAAATAAAATCAGTCAATAACTAAAATCAGGCTGAATAATAATTTAAACAAAATTAAATTAATTAATATCAAATGAATATCGAAATTTAAGAAATTACAATTCTGAATATTTTTCTATATCATTTCAATCAGAAAATATTTGTATTTTCTTTGTCAGTGTCATCATCAATCTAAAAGTTAAATTGT
The DNA here is from genome assembly GCA_930367265.1 of Catocala fraxini. Lineage (NCBI taxonomy): Eukaryota > Metazoa > Arthropoda > Insecta > Lepidoptera > Erebidae > Catocala > Catocala fraxini. The sequence continues at coordinate 17,618,656 of OV884024.1, forward strand.
TTATGTTTTTCTTCATTTCAAATATTTTCCATCATTTTATTTATTACTTATATTTAATTACAAAGTATGTTTGATAGGTTGAATAATTTTTTTTATGTGTTGCTGTTGGTACTCCTTATCTATATAACATATTGGATTTGTTCAATCAGTCACAATAATATTGGATAATATTGCAACTCTATGCCGTATGATCGAAACTTGTCAATGGTTTAGAACAAGCAATGGGAAAAGCTGTGTCACCTATTCCTTGAATAAGTTCTGGTGTTGTATTCTCATCAAGAATATTGTGAAATTGGGTACTATTAACGTCTTCATAAGAAATAAATTATTAATATTCAATATACTGTGATACTGCATCACCCTTAGCGGTATTTAGTACTGGTGGATTATGTTTTTTTTTTCATTTCTTTGATAAATGTGATTTTTAAGACTGAATCAAGCTAAAAATGCTTTTATGTCTTATCAAAACTGACTTCTCAAACTATTTTGTAAGTAAAGCCATCTGGGACCTTCGTCGTGCTTCTTAATATTTTTTTGTCATAGAATTCAGTTGCAAGAAATCATGATAAAATTGACCGTTAATATGAAAAATAAATTCATTTCCTTATGAACTAGTTGGGCTCAGTTAGAAGTACTTCACTACGGTTTGACGGGACGGAGAAGTTTTTTTTTTATGTCGGCCACTACGAGGAAAAGTTACATCGGTAATACTGATTAAACCTACCACGGTGTTCCTCGACATAACTATAGATGGCGAGGCTGCGCAAATCGCTTTCACATGCAATCGTGACCCCGCCGTGGTTTTGGCTCACCGTGTGAAACAGCAGGCCACTACACAAAAATACTGCCTCCACCATCCCCCTGGCGGGGACAAAGATACGACACAGAGGCACACGTGTAAACACGCACGCCACCTCTTGGACCTGGTGTTGATCGGGTGGCGAGCAGGCCCACCATCCCCAGGTCAATCCTCAGGGTGGCTGGAGGTCATATTGCGCCCTCCGGCGCCCGGTTCTGCGGTTGGGGAGAGGGTTTAAGCGCTCCCTCTCCCGCTCCGCCGCCTCCTTGATGGAAATGACTTCCTCACAAAAAGAGGCGACGGCGTTCCACGACCTCTCACTCTGTACCATAGACTGAACTACGGCCGGGAGCGAGAGGGCAACCAATCCGACTGCCGCGATCAACTCACGGCGCTGCGATGCCCAGGCGGGGCAAACCGCCAAAGTGTGCAGTGACGTGTCCTCAACAACGTCGCGGCAGTCGCCGCAGTGGTGACAACCTGGCGTCTCTTGCCGGCGTATACGACACAGGACTGGCCAAAGCAACTGTGTCAGCCGGAAAGTGAGGGCGCCATGCCGCCTCTCCAGCCACTCCTCAAACACGGGACTTACCGCCACGCTTACTTTGGGCAGCGTTTTTAATTTTAAATACTTATTTAGCAAATAAAACACTTACATATATATATAAATGTAACTGCAAATAGCTTATTTTAATACATTTTATAAACTATGTTTATGTTATTTTCCATCCTTTGCTGAAACATAAAGATTTTGCGCTTTTGATATTCGTGAGCACGCCACATAGAGTTGCCCATGGAAAACAATTTTATTTATTATTATCGTAAATGCTGCTTTTAGGGGCGGGCATCTGTACTCTTTTAAACTCAAATGGCAAATCGGTCGCAATTGTCAGAATACAAACAATTTCGCCTTTTGCCATTCTATTTATGATTAAAGCTTTTATAATATTGCATCCTAGATAAACAATTTGTTCCCGTGTACCATAACCTTCGTGCGTCAAGATTTCTCATCAACACGACTGCAATACCAACTTTCAGCCTTAACTTATGGGAAGGCACTCCTGATAATTCTAAAGAGTTGAAAAACTATATAGGGTACGATGTCACTTGTTCCATGTCTACTGAGAGGTACAAGACAACATCTCCTTCAACATCTGACACACTTTGTTCGTTTATCTGGCCTACTGTTTCATTTGCCGACGCCAAAATTGACCTGTCACACAACCATTCTCGATTGCCCATACTTATTTGTAGATCTGGATTTAATAGACATTATTATTTAAATCATCTGAGTTACCGACAATTTTTCAGAATTCACGTTTTAGTGTAATCATGCCGTTATTGTCTGTTAGCATAGAATCTTCTCCGACTTTTAGAAGAGCAGCTGCATATTGCCCTGCTTGAGAATCGTTTTGTAGTTGTACTCGCATATTTGTAGTCAGACAAAACTTTTTTATGTATACTACCCATAATATAGACTCCTTCAAATAGGCATTTATTTCATCCGCCGGTGTAACTCTAGTAATAAACACCATCCCTCTCATGATATCCTGGCTGCTCTTATCTTTCATGGTGTGACATAGTGCTTTAATTGCTCTTTTATGGGACATCATACATTCATCCTAAACCAACAGCTTACACATTTGCAAAATTTTTTCGCGCTCACTTCTTTTGCTAATGTTATCTCCACTCTCATCTCTCATATGTCACTTAGCATGTCCCACGCTCGCGTGACGTGTACTTATTAAGACGGCATTTTTACTCATTATACAAATTTTCCGATAAATACATATACGTGTCGTAAAAATAGATAGATTTGTTTGGGCTTCCTCACTACCTTTCGCCTCCTATTTCATCCCCATGCAGATCGAAATTTTAAAATCGCTGTAGCAAATGTTTACTTATTTACTTCTTATCAAGTGCTTAAATACAAAGTCTCGTGATTTCATCTTCGATTATGATGAATTCCCATAGAAACTTTCATCACTTATTTCAACTCCTTTATCTTTTACAAGAAAAGTTAAACTTTTTCTTTCCCAAGGTCTAGTCTATCTTTGTACCAAATTTCATCAAAATCAGTTGTAGTTTAGGCGTGATAATGACGAATTTCTATACAAAATTTCATCCCTTATTTCAAGCCCTTCATTCTTGTTTACAACAAAAGGTAACCTATGTCCTTTTTTAACGTCTAATCTATCGCTGTACCAAATTTTATCAAAATCAGTTCAGTGTTTTAGTTGCGATAATGAAGATTGTCTATACAAACTTTCATACCTTATTTCAACCCCTTTATGCTTTTTTTACAATAAAAGGTAACCTATGTCCTTTCTCAGGGTCTAGTCTTTCTTTGTACCAAATTTCATCTGAATCGGTTGTGGTTTAGGCGCGTTAATGACGAATTCCCATACAAACTTTCATCTCTTATTTCAACCCCTTCATGCCTTTTTTTATAACAAAAGGTAACCTTTTTCTTTCCCAAGGTCTAGTTTATCTCCGTACCAAATTTTATTTAAATCAATTCACTGGTTTACGTGCGATAATGAAGAAGCCGCATACAAACTTTCATACCTTATTTCAACACCTTCATGCTTTTTTTTTACAACAAAATGTTGCCCATGTCCTTTCCCAAGATCTAGTCTACCTTTGTACCAAATATCGTCAAAATCAGTTCAGTGGTTTAGGCATGAAAGCGTAACATACAGAAAGACAGATAGAGTTACTTTCGCATTTATAATATTACTAGATGACCCGGTGTACTTCGTATCACCTATCCTAACGAATTTTCTATATTTTCTCACCGTTTAAACCTTCCCTGGACTACGACAAACATTTCAAAACCAAAATCAGCTAAATCGGCCCAGCCATTCTCGAGTTTTAGCGAGACAAACGAACAGCAATTAATTTTTATATATATAGAAGATTATATATATTAAAACACAAGAACATTCTGACTTATAAAGATCAATATTTCAATTGTTTATTAGCTAGAAAGTAAACAAAATCATATATACCAAGTTAATTACATGGAAAAAAGGAAAATGAACGAATTTCGAATCAACTTTCACGGAACTTCACACGTAAATACTTTTTATTACAAACAAGCGTGCACTCACTACGACGTTTGCTGGCTGACTGCGCGTGGTGAAGAGGCGGTATAGCATGCACAGTCTATAAAAGCCCGCACAGACTAAACTTTTAATTTTCTGTTAGAGATATGATAGATAAATTTGTTGGTGATATTATTATTTACTATATTTGTAAACTTTATTTTTATAAATAAAACATAATTACTCAATACATAATCATTAACTACTCACTGAAACAAAGCGAGTAGCAAATAGACACCGAGAAAAGATTTTTTATTTATTTTATTTAGTATTATTAATATGTTTCTCTTATCACAGGTATTTTCTAACATATTATATTAGAAAATACCTGGCCCTTTGGGAGGCTTATACGAAGACATGGGTCCAACGTGAAGAGGCCCTTCGAGAGTTTTAATCAATGGTGGGATGAAACACCTACAGCGGCACTAGCCGCAGCAGGCGTAGGACTATTGCTACATATGGATTCTAATATATGGGTTATAGGTATGGGTGTTTGGTGGACCGGTATATTGCTAACTATAGATGAAAAACGGCGTCTGCTCTGAATATTCTAATGAGTTTTATTTGATTTCGGAATAAAGAAATGTTATTTTCCAGATGCATTTGTATTCTTTCCGATGGAAAAATATTTTGGTTGAGTTGTAGACTAATAAACACCTATAGCAGCCAGACAGATTTAAGTAAGATATTCAGTTGTGCTGACTGAATTTTAATGGAGGCTATTATTAAATCCAAAGAGTAAATAATAGCCTCCACTTTCAAGCTTACTAATATGCATACGCTGATTACCCACATATTGCATTTGTTATCAGAATGCCATAAATCACATCCAGTCGGTTAAAAGGACAATTCAAGTTGCAGTATATTTTCTTAAATAGTATCAGATTATATAACCAATTAAAAGTGTTATATTATTATTTTTCTAGACTAAGTATTTACACTGTGACAAACTTTCAACCCAAACTTTACGCAGTATTTGAGTAGGAGTTCAGAGCTATTTTTAACACAAGCAGGTGATTGTTAAACAACAAACTGTTAGTATTAATGTAAAACAAAATATCTTTCAAAAGTAAACATGGTTATCTATTTTATTATCACATCTCTTTAATATGTTTATTTTAGATAGAGTTATAGACATGTGAACTAAGAACAATTTGGTCCACTCAATACGTATACCTGTTAAACACCTCGTTTTGGAGTCTGTTACACAATATGAAAGCCTGTGTAATCAACGTCTCCAATAACATGCAATTATGAAACAGCTCTGCCAATAGTTTTCGATAGAAATCAATACGGACCCGCTTGCATCTAACGACTGTGCTATTATATTTATATTGTGTTTACTTTATCTAGTGAAGCCTTCTTTGTCAGTTGTATTTTCACTGAAGTATTGCAGTACAGCTAGATCTGTACATACATATAGAAACATCTGTGTGCTAGTGCACAGGCGGTAGACAGTGATGTATTGCAGATAACCTTCTGCTAGCTGTGTTTTTAAAATCTACTTAATAGCGGACAAGCCTAAAGTATTAACCACTTTTCTAGTCTTCATGACGAGAATTTTATCTAAAATATCCACTAAAATGTAATCCGGCGGGAAATTGTAGCAAGCGTAAACATTAATGATTGAACATTGTTATTGATATTTACACTTACACGTCACGAATGCTTATAAAATGCAAACATTCTTATGAACATTATTTATAAAGGCTGCCATTACATAGCTAATGTATAAATTAAGCCCTAACTAGTCAGATTAGAATTAGAAAAATATTTAAGTTGAGTTGTCTACAATTTGGTTGCACGCAAAATTCTCTCTTCTCAGCGAAATACGATGCATTATTGTTGACATTTACGTTTTCATTCGCGTTAACGCTTGACGTGAAGTATTTTTTACTGATATCTCTGCACTAATAGCGTAATAGTTTAAATGGGCTCGATATCATGTTTCTATCTATAATATGTATGTATTTACAAAAAAAAAGTATATAAGTATGTTTATCCATTGTCCAGTACCCATAGTACAAGCTCTGCTTAGTTTGGGCTAGATGGTGTTGTGTGTATGTGGTAGAATATTATATTAAATATTATTATATTATCATATACAAATTAATATGTGTAAAAATTAAATTAGAGTAATAAATGTATCATTGATAATTCGATAGCATCTACATATATCTATACTAAACTCAAAAAGTATAGGCCCGATATTAAAAGATTTTCACCGATAGAAAGGTATTTTATCAAGAAGTAACATACATAGACTGTATAACATCACGCTACCTCACGTCACAGGAGCGGAATAGTAATCATAAACGGGGATAAAAGTGAGCTTGTATTTTATATAGACATATTAATACTATTCATCTATAATTTGTTGATTGTTTCACTTGATCACGCTTCCATAGATTTTAATTTCGTGTCTATCTTTTGGTCCTTCAAACGCAGACACATAGTATTTTCCATTGTGTCTAAATTATGACTCAAATTAGTATGAAATATTATATAAACAAAAATATTTTATTGATATAATACTTCATATTTTAATTGCACGGATGGCGTAGTGGTTCGGTGGTCGCCTCTTTACTGCCACTGAACCGAGTATTATGGGTTCGAATACTGCACGTGACAATAATTTGTGCGATCCACAAATAGTGGTTCTGAATCTTAAAAAGAAACAATGAAATAAAATTATGTCTCTTTAATCCCGCGCCCTAACTTAACGCTGTTTATGTACAGTCATGAGGTTTCGTGTTCACTTTCTAGGTCAGACAAAGTGTTATTAATAATTTCTGGTAGGATATTCTCAATTGGAGCACAAAAATTCTTATAGAGTATGAACCTTACCGAGCATAGTCGTATAAAATTACGACGATCATACTGCCTCATTGGTACAGTAGCATATCCTAACACTTTTATTTTCGAACGCGTGTGCGCTCTTAGTTCCGATATCCGGAACGAGTAAAATGTTATTGGATTATTGTTAGTAAATTCTCAGTAGCAGCACGAAGTCTGGACATATTCTCGCTAAATGGCTCGCATTTTATCACTTAGGAATTAAAACATACCACTTTCGGAATATACAGGCGTTAACAAATTACCTTCGCTGTAAACGTAGACTGCAGTAAATGCTCATTGACATTTATAGCAATTAGAATGTTTGTAAGATTAATTATTTTATTATTCGTTCTTTCTTTTTGCATTAATAGAATAAAGACACAAAAAGATAATGTTTTCTGAAAGTACAATAAAAATCAGTTTGCATGTTTAAATACCTTTATTTAATTTTAATTGGCAACGCATAAAGCTTTGTATTCTGATTCACAAATTTACACGTTTACAAAAGTTCCTCTAGCCAAGGTACACCTAAATAAATCATATGATCAAATTACAGGTTTACCGTCTTAATGAGTGTGAATAAAATAAAAATGACCATATGTTTGATACTCAACTAGGTTTAGAAGCATACATGTAGTTGGTAGAAAGTATTATTTGCTTGCAAATGTAAGTTACAAGTTACCAAGCTTATGCGAATTTACACATAACAGGGACGTTTGACTTACATAACTGCTTCCGTGTAATTATTGTTGTTTTGTACTGATAAAGCTAGTGTACATAATACGACAGTTAGATATGATGCGATCTATTTTAAACAGTTCGTTTGTGGAAACCAAACACCAGTTGCTTTTGAATGTCGAGTAGTACGAATACTTTAATAAATTCCAGTAAACCGTTACACTATCTACTATAGGCTTCTTGTTATAAGACTGTACCAGTTTTCTTACATCGAAAGACAATAGTAGTAGTCATGTATGGAATCGAGGATATTTTCTTAGATGGATGGCTTCATCCATCCGCGCTGGCTTATGATTAGTTGAATCTTTCGTATTTTTTGGCGTTAATACTTGTACTACTTGTAGTACGCATATGGTCAAGAACCAACCATGAAAGTGTGCAATGACGCGTGACACGACACTGACTTACGTCCGAAGTTACTTGCCACTCGGTTTACTATTTAAATAGTAATAAATGGATTTTCCCTTGAGACTGTGAAAAGAAAAGTCCTGTTCGGAACATCGTAAAGAAAAATTAGATACATATCACAATAATCAAATACAACATAACTACTAATTAACATAGCTAGCCTGTGGTTTTCAGCTTCGCTCACTTTTAACTTCAAATATTAGAATCAAAGGAGTTGGCATTTCTGTTTAAATGTTGTTGATTGCTCAATTTCACACAGCGCGCAGTGTTAGCGCTTTTTGAAATTGTATTTTACAGAGATAAAAGATTAAGAAGGCAATTCAAGCCCATCGCCAAAGCAAATTTTTGTTTTGGCTGAGTGAAAGTTTTTGGAACGTGGATGAGATATGTATGTTCAATAGGTACGATATAGGCTACATAAAAATAACCGGAAGCCATTAATTAAAATTAGCTAGCAAATAACATTGAAAGACAAATACTGCCGCGACCGTGAATATATTTTTAGAAAGAACAAGTGTCTTTGACCACTCACAAGTAATTACATAAAGATATCTAATAATATAATTATATAAGTGCGAATATCAATGACTAAACAATGGATTTCAATGAATCATTTTTATGAATTTCTGATTTGATTGAGAGTTATAAAAAACATGAAACAACAATATTTTCAAAGACAGAGCCTGTCATTTGTAAGTATATTAAGATACGAAAATACGAGCCTATATTTCAAAACAATGCAAGCCACTCCGTGTCAAGCCAGACTGTATACTCAGTCATATTCGATACATATTGCCATTCTCTTTGAAGCTAAACGTTTCGCGTATTTTATTAACTTTGAGCTTTCACGTGAAAACGGCATAAAACAATAGACGCAATATACCACAACGAAATAATAAATGATTTCTGTTCTTTGTTGTACGCATGCTATTATGATGTAATCTAAGACCGGAGTACGATGTCCTCTCGCAATTTTGCCAATAAAACTCAACTAATAACCAATTTTGTTGTATTTATTAAATTATTGCTCAGTTTGTATCACCTTCGCTCAGAATATCACTTTGTCGTAATTCCTTAATCAATACAGCTCCTTATTTGATCTGTCATATACTATTATTGAGAAGTTGTCACTACGCGAGATTACAAGCACCGTTTAGTAATCCTCTAACAAGCGTTAGACATAATAATTAGTATCATTTATTGATTAGAATGTTCTTAAGTGTTACCTAGTTTGTGTTCAATTGAATAAATGAGTTTTGAATAGATTTAACAAAAATATTGTACACAACGTAACATGTGTATCTTAAACATCCTAATTAACGAAGTTCTAACGTGGTCATTGAAAGAATTGCAGAAGTTATAATGAGTACATCTCAAGGTTTATGAACGAGCATTATTTTGCTTTTGTTTAAAATATATCTATTCCGTGGCTATCGTGAGTATCGACCAACCCAACAAGTAATCGCACTTGCCGGGATGCCATCTGTTCAGTCAATTGAGCGGGATGTTAACGCTATATAACGTATACGTATAAAGCTAGCAAATTGAATCGTTAGCACTGAAATACGGCTCCATACGAAAATTCTTGATGCTATGTAGATAATTAACCATGGACTCGAGAAGAAGGTCTATAATTGACGACAGTAATTTTGAAATTTAACATTGGATATTATAACATACATTTTCTTTTTTTCTATTTGTTGACCTTACCCTTTAACTATCCACTAAGACATTTTCCTGGGCAATCAGCTCTATTTACAAAGTCTTCCACAACTTCTCAGAAAAATCGTCTGAGTCATAGTAAACTCGAAAACCAAGTGCGTATGGCTAAAATTTACTAACCACATAATATCATATCAGACACCTTAAATTAACTTACTATGCACGTGGATTTCAGAAACCGCTTTGGCAGTATTGCGGTCTATCTATTAGCTCAATCTATAGCAAATGCAATTTTTATTGTAAACGTCAGGTGTTTATAAGATCAAGCCATCTTACGGCGTACGCCAACAAGTTGTTTGCTTTGTTCCCCAGTGTGGGTATACAGTGCATATCGATTGTTTCGATCGATTACCAATCCAATGTTAACATCACGTCTTTCATGACGTACGACGCGACGTCTAGGTGCGTCATCGACTAGTTGGACAAGCTCTTTGTCTGCTGTTTATGTAATTAATATCCTTATTGTCCGTTGTTGTTGAGTGTAGCCTGCATACGTAGCTGTTGCACTAAATGTACCTACAGTCGCTGAGGCGAGGTGAGCATCTTGTCTTATACTACACGAACGGGAAACTGGTATTGCGATATAGATAGAAGATACTCTCGTTTGTTTTCAACAACTATTTATAAATGTCATTTGATATTTTGTTTTACATGGATATTATACAAACACGCTCAATGGTAGTCACAATATTAACATTTAGTATTGCCTTTTCAGACTTTTTACATGCACATATAAAAATACTTTCCATTCCTTTAAGTGAAACTAAAATAATAATCAGTGTCTAAACATGTAGGTACAATTTATGGACATAAAATACTTTATCGAAATTAGTCAATATGTGCCATACGTATCTAAACACAAGCTAATTAATGATTCTGCATCATCTCATAAACGGTTTTTTTTTTTCATTGATATACTTGAAATGTAACGGTAACATTTTCTACGAAGAGATCCATGTAATAAACTCTTTAAACTGAATTAACGGTTGACCTTGCAAGTTATGCATCTTGAATGACCCAATTATCTTATTACTTTGCACATCATTAAATTATTCTACAGATTATATTTATTATGTACTTCTGCACGTCACCATTCGATGACGTCGTGAGTTTGACTCTTAATACACATTCGTGTATAAAGAGTCAAACTCATATTCTCATATGACTACTAAGAATATTTTAAACAAAGCGCTGTAGTTATCCCAAGATAAAATTGCAATACTTGTTTGTTTGACCCAGGAATCAAAACCGACACTCCATGTTTATCTGCATACATACACAGAGTAAAATAACAGTCTAGTATAGTATAAAATAACCATACAATAAAGCAGATACCGCAACAACGTCAAATTGTATGAAAACTTCGCTTATAAAAGTTCCTACGTAATATTAAAATAGTTAGGAATTTCCTAATAGAAAATAAACTGAAAGCAGCTTAAAATAGATCGATGCCAGGCTCTGAGCAAAATGGAACGCATCGTAGGTTAACTTTAATATCTTTATCTATTATCAACAGTGCCGTTGCGTAATCGGCGTTAAACATTATGGCAACCTGCTATTCTCGAATATTTAATCGCTAGATGGTTTCTTTAATGGTGGTACCGACCGGATACTTGGATTTCCGTGACCGTGACCTTCCTCAGTGCTTCAATGTTGCCAGACAGCAGTTTGTTGTTTTCAATAGTTTTTTAAGGAAGTTGCGTCTAGAATGTATAAAGAGGAATTTAAATCCTTAAATTTATTCAGCTATAAAAACGATCTAAATGATAAGGTTAAGTATGTTCCAGAGATTGATGAGTGGGGAGAAGAGTATTTTATTTGTACGTAATACTTGGCTTTCCTTCAGCTGCTGATGGAGATGGGCTAGGTAAAGTGGAGAGGAGATGTATTTGTTTTTAGAGGCTACGCAAAATTTCTTAGAAGTATAAACGGTATGCAACAAGTAGTAGGCAGCAAATAATACACAACAAATGTATCGATGTATGGCAAAAACGAGACAAGCCATATATAATAAAACATTCCTGCTCGGTGCCCAGATCGCGGGTACACACATGTATTTGTGATCAGATCTGAGCCAGCAAGGAGTTTTTCAGATGACACCTTTAAAATATAACAGGGCTGAACTATTTTTTTTTTTTTACGTGGGGGAATGCATGACGCATACCCCTCCGCGGGGGCGGGCGGAGGGGTTTTGTCGGACTCGCCGGGGTAAAAGAAAGATGTTAAAAGAAAATGTACCTCCCGGAATACCGACTAAACCTACCACGGTGTTCCTCGACAAAACCACTATCGACGGGGCCGCGCGAATCTCTTTCGCATGCGGTCGCGACCTAGGGCTGACCTGCACCTAAAACTTTAAGTTATTTCTAAGTCAGTACCTACTTGTTAACTAGCTCTTGGAGCAAATTATATATCACTGAATATTATTTAATATTATACAGTGATAATATATTATACTAATATGAAAAAATATCAATGTCAATGAAATTCAGCGAATTATGTATCAGTACAATTTTCAAATGGCGCATATGAACAGATCGCAGGAATTCTGTGTGACCGGTGAAAACACATACTGAATATTAATTCTGTTACCGTTAACATTGAAACATACGTAACCGTAAAATCATTTAAAATACAGTTGTCGATTTAATTCTTTAGGCCGTGTATCGATGTATTGCTCTATCCGTCACACATCCTATGCAGCTACAACATTTATAGTCAGTCTGCTCCAGCACTAATTGCTAGGTCGAGAACATTCCACCTCTTGTTATTATTGAAACTAGTTTGTGTTACTGATTAAAGTTATATTCCTAATTGATATACATGCCTTGGTGTTGCAATAAAGTTACAAAATTCGATATATTAAGCTCGGCTAAGGCTCGCCAATTGTTAAATGGAACATAAAGATAGTAAGCGCAAAGTAGAATAAATGCACGTTTGCATTTTGAAGATACACATAAGTTTATGTATTATGTGCATTATAAGAAATATCCGTCCATGAACTGTATATCACAGATGTTTACGATCCTATATTGCAAGAGCGCTTATTTTATACTAGACGTCCTGACACTGATGGTAAAATGTGGCTTATACAGAATTCTCAACTCAATCATTTTCGCCACGACGCGTTCTCTTATGTAACGTAAAACGGCTATCATGCTATTGCTATTGCCATGTATTGCCCTCCACGGGGGCGGGTGGAGAGGCTATGACAGACTCACCCAGGAAAAGATGACAATATCCCGGTCATATTGACTAAACCTACCACGGTGTTTCTTAATTTTACTTGAGTCGGCGTAGCCGCGCAATCATTTTAACATAAATTCGCGACTCCGTTGAAGTTTCGGCCCGCCGTATAAAACAACAAGCCTCGACACGAAACTACCCTACCCAAAAATACACTTTGTCCTATTTGTCCACATGTGGGGAGACGAAGACAAAACGACTGAGAGACGCGCGTGGGAACACGCACGGCGCCACTTGGACCTGGAGTTGATCAGGTGGTCAGGCCCACAAAACCAGGTACTACCTTATGGTACCTGGAGGTCGTCTCGCGCCCACTAGAAGGTCGCTCTTCTGAGGGTGCAAACGCTCTTTATCCCGCTCCTTGGAAATGACATCCTCCGAGAAGGAGGCGACGGCGTTCCAAAACCTCTCGCTCCAGACCATAGACCACGGCCTGGAGCGAGCGGCGTCCTATGCGACAATGGTACACAGGAACTAGCCAAAACAACCGTGGTCAGTTATTACCTGTGTCGGCCGGCTTGTAAGGGCGCCGTGCCGCCTTTACTCGTAGGTACTCCTCGAGAACGGGACTTACCGCCACGATCGTGGCGTACCCGGCATTGCGGTGCACAAGTCGTTCCTTCCATTTTTCCACCAGGACCTGGTGGGATCACTCATCAGCTGCAATTGTCATCTGAACTAAACAAATCAATATATTATTTAATGCAATGATTTATTCCGGGCATGTTTACAGCCATTGTAGTCTTAGTACCTGATATATAAATTTAAGGCCTTTAAGGGTTAAATAAAAGCACTTTCTAAATTTTTTTTTAAATTTTATAGCAAGCAGCAATAATTTTGCACATGACTTATCAATACATTAATTTAGGTTAATAGTAGGGTAAAAATATAACTAACCGCGTAAGATCTAGCAATATGCTTGTTAATTGTCATGATTATTTGCATCTGAATGTTATACTCAAAGAAATTTATTTATTTATTTACTAATCTATTTACTACCATACACATTTTTATAACTGGCAGCGGCTTCCGCACTAAGCTCGAGGCTTGTATCGCAGTAACCACACGATATACATATATTAGTCACTTTACATCTAGAGTACTAACAAAATAATGTTCGAACAAAGTGAAGATATTAGAATATAAATTTTGGAAATAAAAAAGCGAAGTACTGTTGTATGTGACGGAAATGTGTGTGTGTGTGTGTGTGTGTTTGTGTATGTGTGTGTTCGTGCGTGTGTATATGTGTGTGCGTGCGTGTGTATGTGTGTGTGTGTGCGCGCGTTTGTGTGGATGCGTGTGTGTTCGTGTGTGAATGTTGTATCTTTGTCGTCATCTGTGATTGAGAAGAATAAGTTCAGTTTCTTCATGAAGGAGCTTAAAAAGCCACGTAGTTATTAATGCTTTTTACTTAGACTTAATTTTTCCATTTTAGCATGTAACTTATAAACTATGTTGTATATTTTGGAGTGTTTTGTCTTTTTATAAAAGTGAAGTTTATGGTAAGTGTAGGAATTCCAAATACACGTCGTTGCGTTAGCTGAGTGAATTCAGGGGATTTTGTAATTATTTGTGCATTGAGATTATTGCCTTCAAAATAAATATCTGACGTACTCTAAGTACTTCACAGTCATGGTACAGGTCATTAGATGAATTCTGATGTTTCAGCATTACTTTTAGGACTGCTTGGTGGGCTCTCTCAAGTTGGCTAATTTTGGATTTTGCTGCACCCTCCATGCAAGGGAACAATAGTAAAGAAGTGATTGTGTCAGTGCTTTGTAAATTAGTATCAGTGTTTTTATCAGCGCTATTATGTAGTGATTTGAATATGTATATATATTTTCTAATTCTACCTGATGATTGTTTGTAACATGTTAAACGTTCATCTAATATGACTCCTACATAGCGGATAGAGTCTGTGCGATTAATAGTTTCGCAGCTACAGAAGACTCTACTGCCCGAGTCACAAGTGTGTAGTTTTGAAGAAAGGGCTGTGGTTTTTGATGCTTGTGTTTTATGAAACGTGATGAATTTAGTTTTTTTAAGTTTAATGTTAATAGATTTGTCTCTAGCCATGTTGCGAGATTTGACATTCCTACCTCCATGGTTGCGACTACGCTGGACCAAGATTTGTTACGACAAATTAATGCGGTGTCATCAGCGTAGCACAAAACGTTTACATTTGTCAAGGGTATTTTTAAAATGTCATTTATATAAATGCAGAATTACGTGGGGCCCAAAATACTCCCTTGGAGAATGCTCACCTCAACGTGTTGTTGGTTGCTGGTTGTAGAACCAACTCTAACGCATTGGAGATGATTTGTCAAGTAACTGCGGAAGCAATTTAGTGTGAGACCCCGCACGCCCATGCACTCTAATTTGCGGCGACACGGTGTCAAAAGCCCTTGACAAACTGAGAAAGACTTCTAGATAGTATTCATTGCGGTTAAGGGATTTTGACACCACATCAGTTAGTGCTACTACAGCGTCTTCTGTGGATTTATTACATCTAAAGCCAAACTGTTTATCTGAGAGTAATCTATTGTCCATTAAAAAGCCAGCTAGTCTTTTGCTTACGATCTTTTCCAGAACTTTTGAGAAAACGTTCAGCAGTGAGATTGGCCTGTAGTTATTAGGTATTGACTTATCTCCAGCTGGACCTAACGCCGCTACACATTGTTGTAGAGGTAGAGGCGATGAAGGTGGTACATAAACTATCTGTGCATGGGCTGTGGAGCGTCAACATGCCGGTAACTTGACACACAAAACTGGAGATTTCAAAGGATCTCAAAGAGATTATGAGCATGGGATGCGACAAAATGCAACTAATGCACATATTCAAAAAGAATTTTAAAATAAAGGTCCTCACAAGGGACGAATGGAGACAAGGTCTACAATCCCCTAACAAGGGTTGTCTCATCTGGTACACCGATGGCTCTAAAATGGAAACGGGATCAGGCGCTGGTATTTAAGCCAACGACTGCAAGGTGAGCCAAAGCATGGGCAAATAAGCAAACGGTCTTCCAGGCGGAAACCAAATGCCATAATTGCCTGAGCGCAGGAGAATATCAACAAAAATGTCACTGACAAGACTGTTTATATTCTCAGTGACAGTCAAGTTGCTCTTAAGGAACTCCTGTAGGGTGGACTCCGGACTGGTCCTGAACTGTGTTAAAGCCCTTAACAAACTTGGCAGGAAAAACACAGTCAGGCTGGTCTGGGTTCCGGGGCATGCAGGTGTGCAGGGTAATGAGGAGGCTGATAAATTAGCCAGGAAGGGCTCGGAGCAACTATTTGTTAGCCCCGAGCCATTCGTAGGACTCTCTGAGAGTACCGTCAAGGCAGCTATGAATGCACATGGTAATGATAAACACAGGCTGGAGTGGATGGCCCTTAGGGGTCTGAAACACTCGAAGAAATTAATTGCAAACAGAGCCACGGGCTTTACCCGGCAATTCTGCGTGTACAATAAGGGCCAAATACGCCTGCTCACAGGAGCGTTCACTGGTCATTTTGGCACCAACAACTTCCTGTGTAGATTGAGTTTGGCAAACAATTTGATCTGCAGAGCCTGTGGTGAACAGGACGAGTCCATATCACACCTACCGTGTGAATGTGACGTGTTGGCTGGACTAAGGATGGGTCTGATGGGATTGGCATATCCGAACCCTGAAGACTTTAGGCTTCTCCCTCGGAAGTGTACACTGCGATTGATGCAGTACATTCATAGGGAGATAGCTCAGGGATAAATCTCGGGGCCGACACAAAAGATCCCACTGGGTCGAAGTGTCGCCGGTCTACACTGATTGGCCCCCGAAATAAGATAAGATAAGATATCTCCATCTTTATGAATAGGAGTAATGACAGCTATTTTCCAGCATTGAGGAACAATGCCTGTAAATAAATTGAGATTTAAATGTGCGTAAGTGGATCTAGTATATAGAATTTGATTAGTCTAGGTGTGTAACCATTCAAGCCCCGAGAACTGTATTTTTTAAGATTATCAATAAGGCTGTTTACTTCATAGGGGTCCGTTGGTTGCAAAAATAAAGTATTTCCATTCGGGGGAACATGTATAGTTACAGGTTAGGGAAGCTTCAGATACTTTGAGTTTTAGCATCGTTTCGTCTGCTAGTTTTTTGCCAATATTAGAAAAAAGTGATTGCAGTTGTTAAGTGAAGTAACGGATCAGGAAGGGTTTTGGTTAGTTCTGTGGCGGTTGAAAGGGTATTAGACATGTTACAAATTTACTTAATTGCTTTCCAGAGTTTGGCGGGGTTTCGAGATTCTATGTTATTATTTAAAAGTTGGGACTCAAACTCTGTTTCAAGTCATTTTTGCAAGTTAGTTTGGAAAATTAAGTCGTTTGGCTTGCTTTTACTTTCAAGATAATAATATAATAATAATAATAATATTCAAGAATAATGGAGTTTATTGTGAATTCTTTGGTATCTTATTAGACCGGGCGTTATCCAAGACTTTAAGGTACGCTGATCACGTTTGATAAACATCGTTTTAGAGTGCTTTTGCAATAAGGCGGAAAGAATTCACAATCAGATTCAAAATACATTTATTCAATTTTTTCATTTCTAGGTCCATTTTTATATAATAGATTAAATGGAGTAGTAAGTATTTATAAATTAAATCATGTTAGCTGTAAGAATATATTATTACATAATTATTTACAAATTTTGTCGTATGAGTAAACTGAGGAGTTTCTTCAAATATGTTAATAAAAAATTGCTGCTCTGTCTTAGCACATCATTATTATTGACTACTTATTACCGGTACTGCTAGTTGCTTATGAGGTTATTAAAAGTTATTATTGAACTGTAGTTATGTAAATTTATATTGGTAAAATAGTTTGTAAGCACTTCTTCACCCGAGCCACAGGTTCAATTTAGTTCGGGCAAACAAAAATAAATATACTTTTTTAACTTAATGAGTCATTTATTATAAATTATTGTACCTATTATTTAAATTAATATATTATTATTATTAATTCTGTCAAATTCATTAGCTGCGATGTTGTTTAAATCGTTGGTATCGTAAATATTTGACCAAACATCTGATTTCAAATCATAAATAATTCCAAAGGTGGAATTATTTATGATTTGTTTTGTTTTAGGTTTTTATTTTGGTGTAGACTGAAGATTTTAGTCGTTCAGGATGTTTATTGGCGTTACTTAAAAGACAAATGTCGTGATCCGTTATAGCAGCTCGACATACTATTCCAACAAATAAAGATCGGTCTTCAACAACAATGTGATCTAAACAGGCATTGCCCCTTGTTGGCAATGAGATGGCGGAGAGAAGTTGATGACTAGCCAATAAGCATAGATATTCCAAGCACTGATCGTTCGGTGTGTTACAGCAAATGTCCAGGTTAATATCGCCTGCTAGGATAATGGAATGGCGGGCGTTTGTTTTAAGTAGAGATCTATGAAAGAGAGGAAATTCGTGATGTTTTTATAATAATAATAATAATAATAATCATTTTATTTTCAATAATAATACATGGGTATACATTTTTGTTATTAGTCTAAAATAATATTATACTACAATAAATTATAATTATCCTTAATCTGGTACATGTTTTACTTATACCTTAATCGGCCGACATTGTGCATTCTAATTTAATTTCAAGCGCTAGGTTTAATAAAGTGGTTGCCTGAACTAGGTTTAGACCTGTGTTTCAGGCTATATCTCTACTTACAAAAAATATATGCCAAGTAATATTAGTTTAGGTCAATGTGCATAAACTTAAAATAAAATATGTATATTGATACAATAAAATACTTAAATTACATATTATTACAAATTACTGATGACTTAAGGCTATTTTACAACTGTAAGCAAATTCTCCGTATCGGAGTAGGTCAGTGTTTGAAGGTGTTTGGTAACAATAACATTACATTGTTTATAACTTAGACTATATATATCTAAAATTCTATTTAATCTAGTATATAAAAATGGTCCTAGGAATAAGAAGAATTTATTTACAAAGGCATGTTTGGCATGAATCTTAGTACGTACTAAATCTTTTCGTCTCTTGTCTGGAGGAAGTGGTCTGAATGTAAGTAGTGCATGTTGTTTAAGCACGGTGTGCAGAATAAGCAATTGGCGAACAGTTAGGACATTAGTGGATTGGTATAACTCATAGGTAGGAAACATGAAAGGTCGAAACGTCGCCACTTTTAGAATAGCCCGTTGAGCTCGTTCCAGTGTCAATAAAATCGTTTTCGATGTTCCACCCCATGAGGTAATGCAGTAAGATATGATTGACTGACATAGTGACAGGTATACTTGTCTTAATAATTTGAAGTTAGCGGCCCCACGAATGGTTTTAAAAATAAATATTAACTTTCGTACTCTCTTAAATAATAACTCAATGTGATTGCGAAAATTTAGATTAGCGTCAAGCGTTATGCCGAGGTATTTTATAAAGTGTGTTGATTCTAAAGTAGGACATGTGCATGCGACGTCTGCGTGTGAATGACATTTATTATTGTGAGCAAATAATATGTCATTAGGTGAATCATATGTGTTGTTGCGCATTGAGAAGTGAATATATTTTGTTTTCTGGGTATTTAGGGTTAGTACATTATCAAAAAGCCATTTACTAACTGTATTGAAGCCATGCTGAGCGTGTGTAGTCGCTTCAGTTCGAGTTTTGCCCGTGAATAATAGGGCTGTATCATCTGCATAAGATACCATGATACCATTTTGGAGTTTTAGGTTGCATAGGTCATTTATGTAGATCAGGAACAGCGTAACTCCAAGTATACTGCCTTGAGGAACCCCATAAGGAGCATTGGGGATATCTGAGCTAAAGCATTTACTAATTTTTACGCATTGATATCTGTCCCTAAGATAGTCTGTAAATAATTCTAATTGTGTACCTCTTATTCCCACATATTCAAGCTTTTTTAGTAGTATAGGAACTGATACAGAGTCAAAAGCTTTGGCAAGGTCTAAAAAGATCCCAATAGCATGCATCCCGTTATCCATGTTAGCCACTACGTGATCAGTCAACATGTGAACTGCTTGACTTGTTGATCTTTGGGGTCTAAAACCGAACTGCCTGTCTGAAAGTATATTGTTAGTCTCTAAATATTTTACTAATCTGTAATTTATTAGTTTTTCTAAAACTTTTGACAACGTTGGCAAAATTGAAATTGGTCTGTAATTATTTACACATTTTTTGTCGCCAGATTTGTGCACTGGGATAATAATAGCTTTTTTCAAAGACTTAGGAAATATCCCTTCAGATAAACAGATTTGAAAAATATGCGTTAAAGGAGGCGCAAGGAAGTGTTTAAACCTTTTGACTATGATCGTAGGTATATTATCCCATCCTACCGCATAAGTGTCCTTCAGCCCTGTTATTACTTGGATCACTTCGTCAACATCAGTGTCTAATAAAACAAAAGATTTAAGGCTTGAGGTAGGCGATCTGATATGATGTGATGGAATGTGGCTGATGTGCTGATGTGTTTTGAACGAAAGGGGTCTGTAAAAACCTAATACAGTAATTTTATAATTAATAGTTAATTGGAGACAATTACATTCATCACATTGCAGCTCATTACCTATGCAGCTCCTCACGTCCCTAACATAACTTGCAACTCCACCTCTTTTGTTGATTATTTTCTTAGTATGATATGACGCATATCCGGATATTTTAGGACTGATCCAATTATCACTAAGCCAGCATTTAGATAAGATAATTACATCAGGACGAATATTCATACGATTTAAGGTTATCAGAAATTCATCAAAATTACGTTGAATGCTTCCTAAGTTAAGACTAAGGATCATGAAACTGACATCAATAGCTAGCAAATTATTGCAATCTTGCAGCCTCTCCAGAGAATGACATTTTATCGATAGTGTTTTGTCTGTCTTCATAAAAATCAAGAATTTTTATCTTTATACAACTGCAATCAGCTTGTCGTGAAGGAGTCAAAAACAAGATGTACAAAGTGAGAGTCAGTTCTGGAGAGGTAGAAAGTACGACAAAGAGTGGTGAAAGTATTATGTGAAATTATGTGTTTTGTGTAAGGGGGTTATAGAGAAAATAGTGTTGTGTTGAGCATTTCTGAGTTAATATAGTATATTTTAATTATATAATCTATGTAACTATAAGTTATAATCAATGTAAAATAATTATTTGGTTGTTAATTGGTGATACTATTTCAAATATTAGTACATTCTAAAATATGCGTGTCAATTGTAATTTACCAAATTATTTATATCCGAATATTCCATTAAAATCTAAATCAATCATAATCAAAGATCGGCTTATAACAGGTACCATAATTATTATACATAATTTATAATAGATATTGACTACTTACTACTGAATGTTTGATAGTCAAAATCGCGTATAGATTAAATAGATATAAAATATATTTAAATAAAATTAGATATAGAATAGATTTAAATAAAATTGGGCACATGAATGGCCATGTCCTAAATTAACAGAAGATACCTTTTATATTGGTATGTATTGCCGTAAAATTTACGCAGGCGAAGTTGCATGGAGAAACTAGTTTACACTAATATAATAAAGAGGAAAGATTTGATTTTTTGTTTGTTTGCAACGATTTAACTCAAAAATTATACAATCGATGTTAAAATATCTTTTAAAAGCTATATTGTCACCGAGTAACAAAATATACATTTTATTTAAAAAATACTGTTACACCTATATTTTGCTTTTTTTACCGTGGTGAAATGTTCCATATGCATACCCCTCGCCACAAGAGGAAGTGAAAGGGTTATGTCGGGCTCTCCCGAAACTTCGAGCCTACCGACTAAAACCTCACGGTCTGCCAACTCGCTGCTTTGTATGATAGGTGGGTCGCTGGAACTGAAAGTCAAAGCTTAAGCGCGTGGATATTTGATTACAGGGATTTTATTTTATTATTGTCTTGAGATATTTGTATTTGTAATCGTGACATGTGTGTTTATAAGTCCTTTTGTTTGTTTGCCATACTGGACATAGATAATTTAATATCACTAATCTGGGTGGCATTTTCACGACTCAAGCAAGCAGTTTGTTCATTAAATGATTTTATCTCGGTAATTTGAGACTTGATATCATTAGATCATCCATATTCTTGTACGGGTTGTTTTCTCTTTCGAAAAGTTATTTGTGGATCGATAGTAAGCACATTTAACTTCGATAGATCAGAATGAGAACCACCGTCCGTGTGTGCGACGCTGCCGGTTGGTTGCCGTGGTGGCGATCTCTGTACACTCATATTAGTGTTGGAACAGTACACAGCGCAAGTTAATGTTATGCAGGCACGGCCAGCCCTATCTAATAGGAGCAAAGTTGTGCGGAGCTCTGTACGGCGTGGATATCGGTGAACGCAAAGTCATTGTGCAAGCGAGTCAAAAATAGCAACCGTACTACCCACGCGGGGGTGAAGCGAGAGTGGCCGGGCATCGCTGCGCACGCGCTGCCGGTCTTGAGGCGTAGGACACAGGAGCGTAATGTTGTAATTACAAAACAGTTGCTTTCACACCTTGAATTCTATTTTAAAACAGTATATAAGTTATATTCAAATGGCGAATTTTTAGTAAGCACTAACACATGTCTGACTTGGATGAGCGTCAATGACGATATGCCTTTCTATCCTATGCTATCTTTACCTTTCGTTTCCCTTCATAACCCAGATTACGCATGACCATTAAGGAGACGCGTGAGTGACACCGCTGGTTTTACAAGCGATCGAAGGCTTTATTATCCGCTTATCAACAGGCGAGACATATAAATATTTGCCATCTTTGTTGTATAAAACTTTAATTTAAATATACGATCACAACTTACCTTGACGTGCTTTCTGAATCGATAGATGTTTAGTAAATATATGTAAATGTTTATGTACTTAATTCAATATTTACACAAATCTCAATACAATTTCATATTAAACTAAACGAAGTTATGTACGCTTCGCAGCTCGAGCACAATAATTAGGTAAATGAATTGTTAACTCAACGACAATCCGTTAATTGAGTTACTAATACGATGATGGGTTGCTTTGCTTGTTTGTAAGCATACTATATATGGATTTATGATTTATTTTAACTATATTGCTCAATGATTTCTATAATAAAATGACTCGTTACAATTAATTATGATGTCGATCGTGTTAATTTTAAAATAGATCAATTGAAAGTAGGCACTTTTCATGTAGAAAACGCGAAATGCATGTCAGCAATAATACTTGCCCAAGTACTTGTGGCAACTTAAATAAATTGAGACACAATTTTTAACTGCGCGGATGGCAGTGGTTTAAGTGGTTGTCTAGTGCCACTGTGGCGAGTGATATGATCTTGTTTCATTATTATTTGGAGAAAGGTATTGTTCATTAATATTTGTTTAGGCATTATTGAAATGTTTGTAAATTCCCTACGCGACACGGGGATTATCAAAAACCATTACAAAATTAGGTTGTAATCTCTTTTCAAATACATATACGATTTTGGGTATAAAAAAAGTACTGCTATTGCAAATATATAAGAATATCTAAAGATATCTATGGTGCAGCGGCAAGCTTACCAATATTTGGAAACAGGTGAAGTACGCACTACAAAATATTGTGGCATAAATTTTCCAGGCAACTAGTCTAAATCGTGCGCTGGCAGCGTGAAGTAAAAATAGTATCAATATCGCTTAAAACACATATGCGTTGAATATAGAAGATTGTCCATTTTAAAATCGCTTTGTATAAAGCAGCATTAAGCGTTTATTGTCAGGCGACCAGCATGGTAAGTAAAGCGTATTAACTTTGGTTGAGTGAGCTTTACAAATAAATATAAAAATGTGTAGTAATAAACTCTAGTATATCAAAAATGTGAGTCATGTATACAAATCTGGTCACATGCGCAAGTTAAAATATTTGCGAGATCGATGCGTTGCGTACATGACTGTGAAGCCTCTGGGTACTCAACCCGTAAAACTCGAGTATGTAGCTCATGAGATTAGATTGCGCATGTGACTCTAACTACTTGCGTGTTACCTTTATGGTCACATAAATTGTAGCTTAATATTATAACTGAGGCCTAACACGATGGAATAAAAGCTAACAATCAAATAAAAATCACTTATGAATGATGTCAAATGACGGGTAGTCTACCGAATTTAGAACGACTAAAATAAAACTATTATCTTTTAAATAAATGTCAATTAACGTTTTTAGGTTTGAGAGTCTTCTAATCTGTATCTTGTCTTTTGATTGTCTATCAGTATTTATAATATTAAGTAAGAACGGGCGAGGATACTATGTTTCTGTAATACATTAGCTGTTTTAATTAGTTGCTTGTTTTGTAACCTATGAAAATAAGCTACACAATGGCACCAATTAAAATGTGGAACCAGTGACGCAGCTGTAGTGTATGCGACTCTAGTACATGAGATATCCGGTTCGATCACCGTGCTGGGCAAATGTTATTAGGTGTGCTTCCAAGAATTTCTTAATAGCGGCACAGAGTTTGGAATTGTTTTCTATAACCGGTAATAGCGTCGCCCCCAATTACGTGAGTGTATAAATGTAGGTAGAGGTGAATATTTCTTTAACGCCTGTCTCTCCATATATGCGTTATTAGTTTTGCGATCGTTATGTCTTGGGTCCTGTGCTAAACATTTGTACAAGCGACCTGGACTTACTCCTAAAACATAGTTCGTAGAATACTTTTTAACTGTACTTTCGATGATATTATAGAAGTGCGAGTAGATACGCATATATGACGGCTATATTATGTAGTTATAGGGCTTATAACCGCTAAGTCCATATTGAAACGTTTACACTAAGCAAGAGAAATGTGTACACAAATGCGGAATTTTCTTGACCGCGATAGCCGATGAGAGCCCGCCAGTCACATAATCTCGAAAACCGCAACCATTTCCACATCTACAGTTATTAATAGAATTGTGTATTCACTTGAACGCACGTTAAGTGGACTGGCAAATTGATTGGTTGGCCAACGACGAGTATTAATGCATATCTAACTGAAACTCAACTCCCAGCAAGAATAAAAACATTAGCAAACTACGGTAAATCTCAAACTACTTAGAAATTTCGGTCTCTGTAGATTCGTGAAAAGGGCAATACGCGCTTACCCTGAACTTAAATAACCTATTCCTCTTATCCTTTGATATTCTTTTTATTTTGTGATCTTAAAATCACTGAGATTGTGTAGCGAAGTGGTGTTAGTATTCACCTCACGGGTATATATATCGTTGGGCAGAGATTCGGTTTCGATACCTGCTCATCTTAACTGCACGGATGGCGTAGTGGTTTAAGTTTGAACACATAAATCACCTCGCTATTGTCATACGCCGAGTGTTATGGATAAAATCCTCACACCAGAAAAAATTGTATGAAAGACAAATAGTTGTTCTGATTTTTGATCTTATTCATTTATATATGGCAATTTGATCAAGATGCTAAAGGAAAAGTACAAATTAAGATATCGTGTCAAAAATATAAAAATCCACTAGACGAGCTTAAACTGAAAATAGTTAGTAAGCGATGTTCCACTATGGTTATAGTTTGCTATAATCAGTATATTAAGAATATAGAGGATAAAATTTCAAAAAATGTAAAATGCTTTTGGTCTTACGTAAAAGCAAAACGTGGCGGCACTAGTTTTTACCCAAAAACAATGACGGATGGCTACGAAACTACTTCGGATGGTAGTCGCATCTGTAAAATGTTCGCGACACATTTTTCGTCTGTGTATAATAATAGCAATAACACTAGCGTATGAAATTTCTTCTGAAATTTTAACAAATATGAACAACTTTAGTCAGAGCTTAACATCGCCCGCTATAGATTGTAACAGTTTAATGGAAATATAAAAAAAATTGGACAGTGCTAAAGGATCGGGTGCAGGTGGCATACTGCCAATTTTCATCACAAGATGTGCCAAGTTCCTTATCACGCCCTTGACATTAATTTATAATACATCCTTCTCTACTGGAATCTTTCCCGCAGAATGGAAGATAGCCAAAATCGTACCCTGCCTCAAATCAGAAAATGACACCGTCATCACTAATTACCACCCTAACTCTATCCTATCAACTTTCGCTAAAATCTTTGAATCTCCAGTGTGTCCGCTCATACAAAACCATTTTAAATGCCAGTGACAATCAACACAGATTCGTCTCATCTAGATCAACTTGTACTAATTTGGTGGCGTTTTAGAAACCCTAGCTGGAGCCTTGGATTCTTGTAAACAATTTCACGCGATTTATACCGACTACAGCAAGGCCTTTGACCGCGTCTCACACAGGGTCCTCCTACACAAACTGTAATTGTACGGTATAACTGGCACTCTTCTAGAATGGTTACGGTTTTACCTTAATGAGCGCGTGTTTTTTGTTGTAGTTAACGGGTTTCAGTCAGATACTCGAGGCGTTATATCTGGCGTACCGCAAGGTTCACATACTGGCCGAATATTATTTAATACCTTTAAAACTATATGTACGCAGAGGACTTAAAGTTTGGTAGAGTAGTTGAATCTTTAGACGATGCCTTAAATCTGCAAGAAGATATAAAAAGATTGTCCGAATGGTGTGATCGAAATGAGATGCAACTTAATGCAAAAAATGCTTTCATATTAAATTCACGCGTGATAGATTTTAATTACTATATAGGCAACGACAGGATACAAGAGGTACATCAGATTAAAGACCTAGGCGTGATTATAGTTGAAAAGCTTTCATTTTTGCCTCAACTAGAAAATGTTATTAAGAGGTGATTATCATCCAAAATGCGAAAGCCAAAATGATTTGTGGTAAGCAACGGCAAGGTTTTCCGAAGCAGTAAACCAAAGATAATTTTATATAACAGCCTTGTCCGTAGCATACTAGACAACTGTAGCGTAGTTTGGCGGCCACACTTTGCTGTGCATGTACTCCGTCTAGAGCGGACACAGAAAATATTTTTGTGGCATCTTTCTTATAAGCAGCATACACTTAAAAACATACCTTATCACGAAAATCTTCAACATTTTAGAATGGCTTCTTTGCATATCGTATGGACCTTAATGATAATATTTTTATGTACAAAATTTTACACAACGTTTATAGCAGCTGTCCTCAGATATTATGTAAAATTAATATTCAAGTACCAGCAAGGTACCCCCACAACCGCATTACACCCTTTCACCCGCCATTATGTAGGACGGTATTTGGAGCTAACTCACCGATTCCAAGGCTTTCCAAATTAGCAAATAAATATAGTGATTTCGCAGATATACACGCAGACTCACTTCGCACGTTGCGATCCACACTTATAAAATATAGCAAAAGCCCAACCGTTTAATCTTACTGTGCTCATCTTTTACATCTATTTTTGCATTTCGCTTAAGATTTAGTTTAAGATTTAGTTTAATTTTAGTTTATTAAGTTTGTGTTCATTATTTACATGTTTTCTATGCCTTTAATTATTTGTTACACTTATAATGTTTAACTTGTGTGTCTACAATATATATATGTAACGGTAATACGAATGTTGGCATTACAAATAAATAAATATATCTTAAAAGAACATCAGTTTGCTATATGAATGAAGTGGCGCTAGACTAATCGTTAGAGGATTTTCAATCGAAATATCTTTGAATTCAATACCCATCTATTACACTACAACTTAGCTGATTTAGCTGGCGGATTTTACAAGAATACTAGCGTTTTAATGTCCAATTTGCTAATAATCTTTTATAAAATAAATATATTGTATAAGTAATAAAGGCTTCCCGCGACACGGGGCTTCGTTGAAGGACAAGGTATATGTATATAAAGTAAGTTATATTGGTTTTGACCCGTATATGTTATTATCTATGAACACAAACGACTACAGTCCATTAGGAATAAACAAATTGCTTATCAATATTCTACACAGAGATCTCAAACTTTTATAGATCATAAATAATACTACTAGCTTTTGACGGTGACTTTGTATTAATTTATTTAGACTTACCAACAACTATTCACATTAATACACTTTTCTTTTACATAATAAATAACTACCTAATAGTATAATAGCCTTTTACAGGCAAACAAAGCATGCACAAGTTTTGTAAAGGTTTTAAAGCGAAATTTAGAAAAATATGTAAATTGTATGCGTGGGATTTGGAAGTAGGTACCTATCAATATTTTGTTTCTTAATACTCGACTTCTAGGCAGCGTATCAAGATGATACACGCACAAAATTTAAGCTGTAGTAGATTTTTAATAATATAATTTTATATAATTTTTAAAAAATATTAAAATTATTATGTAGCTTTTATAGCTCTTATACAGATCTAAAGACATCGACAAGGCACAATTTTCTTATATGTATAGACTTAGGGACCATCGTCTATGAAGGCCAGATTAATGTCTACTAAATGCGGAGTTTAATCCAAGTGGCCAGACTACGCTTCCAGCATTCAATTAGGAAACTAATCACTTATAATTGGCCACTGAGGTAGGCACAACAAATAAAAATATAGCTCTTTAAGATACCTTTGAAATTGAAAAATGTATTTTTAATAGTAAACAGTTTACTTTTGATGATATACATTATATCAGATTGCTTTTCTAAATAACATTATTGTTACTATTTAATCCCTTGACGAGCGTGCACTTTTGTTTGGGTTTGATAATGAGGTTTCGGTAAATTATTAATTGAAATGTGTCGAATAATGTCTATACCATATAACATAATTGAGCTGCAGTGATTGATGTTTTTTAACGTGTACCTCTGGAGCTTGTGCTTTTGAAATTTTAAATTTGATACTCTGATGTTTAAGTTATGGGCTATGTCTTAAACGTGGTCGAAACCATGGGGTCAGCTAGTATTATAATTGTATGATGACAGAGGAACTAATAATATTCTTTACTTGATTATGCCCGCGGCTTTACTCGCGCAAATGAAGGTTAGTTTAGATTGGTAACAGTATTTTTTTCTGGATGAAAGATACCCTATGTACTTTGGTCAGGGAAACATCCCTGACAACGTGTATGCAAGATTTCATGATGATCGGTCGAGTAGTTAAGCCGTGAAAGCGTAACAACAATCAAACAAACTTACATTTGCATTTGCAATATTATTTAGGAAGTTAGGGTTCTTCAAAACGGTGTACGCAGACGCTACATAATATGGTAATTTGTATAAGTAGGATGATTACTCCTATCTATTACTACCTACATATCTTGGTTTTATCTAATATGTCTCACGATTTTGGCTTATGAAACTTATTTTGAATGAAGCGTTGCGAATAATAACTTTGTACATGAAGCTGTAGAAACACTGCTGACGCAGTAAGTTTTATTGAAGTTCGCAGACGCAAACTTGCGACAGCGCCGCGCAGCAGTCGTCTCCGCACAACTTTACAGTTGGACTATAGTTTTCTATAGAACAATAAGTAGTTATAATACTACCTTTCCCCCGTATTTTCACCTGCGAGTATGACACTGTTGCCGTGGCTGGTAGCGTGAAGTTATATAGCCTAAAACTTCGTGAAAGTCCAAGCAATAAGGTGATAAAGTCTTAAAGCAATCGGATGAACGGCATAGCAGCGCATAACATACGAACAAAAAACTTTTAGCCTTAACTTATGGGAAGGCAATCCTGATAATTCTAAAGAGTTGAGATACTCTATAGAGTACGATGTTACTTGTTCAGTGTCCATACCATTGTCTATTGACAGGTACACAACAACATCTCCCTCCACATCTGACTTAATTTATTCGTTTATCTGTCCAAAGGTCTCGTTTGTCGGCGCCAAAATTGAAAGTGAACTGTCACACAACCATTCTCGAATGCCCATACTTATTATATCATGTCAGTTTTATTGCAACAACAATGCTGAATGAAGACCATTTGTTGCCACAATAGCATAATATGTACTTTTTACACAGAACACACACAGTTACGAACTATTTATTTAATTGCCCGTTTTATTATTTTGTCGTTATTTTATAAGAAAAATTATGTAGGTATTAGTAGTTCTTTGTGGCAATAAATAATGTTTTATTTCTACTATGATTATGCTGCGAATCCTTTAAATCATCTGTGTTATCGACTATTTGACAGAATTTACGTTTTAGTGTAATCATGCTGTTGCTGTCTGTTATCATACAATCTGTACACGTAAAATGTTTTGTATTATAGAGGCCATACCATAGACGCCTTTAAACAGGCATTTATTTTGACGACTCGATGGCGTAGTAGTTAGTGTCACCGACTGCCACGCCTGAGGTCGCCGGTTCGATTACCACACAAGTCAAACATTTGTGTGCATGAACATGGATGTTTGTCTTGGTCTGGGTGTTTCTTTGTATAATATGTATGTATTTACAAAAATATTATATTTGTGTATGTTTATCCATTGTCTAGTACCCATAGTACAAGCTCTGCTTAGTTTGGGCTAGATGGTGTTTTGTGTGAGTGATAGAATATTATTATTATTACGTCTGCCGGTGTACCCCTAGTATTAACCAGCAGGGTCTGTTTAAAGTCACCAGCTAAAAGGACAACCATGCCTTCCATGATACCCTGGTTGCTCTCAATATAGTGCTTCAATTGCTCTTTTAAGGGACATCGTACATTCATTCCAATCCAACACTGCTGCCACATTTTTCCGCGGTCACCGCTTTTGCTAATGTTACAAACTCTCTCACTACGCCGCGCTGCGCCGCCGCCAGCGCAGCATCGTTCATTGTGTATGGCGCTTGGCGTCTCGCGCTCGCGCTACGTGTACATATTAAGACGGCATTTTTACTAATTATACAATGTTTCCGATAAATATACGTATTGTAGAAATAGACAGGTTTGTTTGGTCTTCCTTACGAACTTTAGTCTCCTAATTCATCCCCATGTAGGTCAACATTTCAAAACCGCTCGAACAAATGTTAACTTATTTACTTCTTATCAAGTGCCTAAATACAAAGTCTCATGGTTTTATCTTCGATAATAACGAATTCCCATGCAAACTTTCATGCCTTATTTCAAACCTTTCATGCCCTTTTTACAACAAAACGTAACCTATGCCGTTCCCAAGGTCTAGTCTATCTCTGTACTAAATTTCATTCATATCAGTTATAATTTAGGCGCGATAATGACGAATTTCCATACAAATTTTCATCCCTTATTTTAATCCCTTCATGCTCTTTTTTACAACAAAAAGTAGCATATGTCCTTTCTTGTAACAAACAGACAGAAAGAGTTACTTTCGCATTTATAATGTTATAGTAGGGATAACAGCGTTAATAAGTCGTGCTAGATTGTACGTCGTTCAATGCTTTAGAAGCAAATCTAGACACAATGAAAAATTATTGTATCTGAACTTACGTCGAGCGTTGGCCAAGAGAATAAAGTACCTACATTAATTCCCACATTATAAATAGTAAATTATCGCTCACTTTAACGGTAAAGAAAAACATCGTGAAGAACTTGCATCTCTAAGAGATCTGCATAATATTCTCTAAGATACGAGAAATCTGCTAATTACTGGGCCTTCATATAGAAGATACTGAGAATAGGTCCTTGCCTCGCAGTGGACGTGGATGGTACCTATGCAAATAGGTAAGAATAATTGAATACTTCACGGTATGCTATTAAAAATACATTTGGTTTTATTTAGGGCAATAGCTCACGAGATCATTAACTATGTAATAGTCGAACAAGTAAAAGGCAGTATTAAACGAAGTTTAAAAGTCAGTCAATTTATATTCAAGAGAGACTGGTAGTACCTTATGCTATAAATACTAAATTGATGAACTAGTTCCGCACGTATACTTAGAATCTCACCTACTTGTGCGTCCCTAAACAGTTGGGCTGAAACGTTTAATATCGTTGGATACATCCTACATTACGCTAGCTATGTTTAATATTCCTTTTTTTATATTACTAAGTTGGCAAATATGCATACCTGATGGTAATTGGTCACCGTAGCCTATGAACGCCTGCAACACCAAAGGCATCACTTGCGCGTTGCCAACCCTTTAGGAATGGAAGAAGAGAAAAAGGAACTGTGAAGGAGAAGGAACAGTAAGGAGGAAAAGGGTAATTGGGCTTCCGGCACTCTCACTCACCGAACGAAACACAACAGTAGGAATACTGCTATTTCACGCCGATATTCTGTGAGAGGGTAGTCCTTCCCCGGTAGAGCCGGCCAATTCATGCTGAAATCAGGAAGATTCACGTAATTGGCCATGTATAATTTCGTCTACGTATGTATATAGATTCATGCCTATTTATACTCAAAGGGCAGCGAATAGGCAGTGGAGTATCACACCCATATTTCGTTGGTTATGGTTGCAGTCCCCACAAAATAGGGCACAGTTTCAGACTCCATGTTGTTACTGAAAATTCCTTGAAACGAAACCAAATATTATTTTGCTCAGCGCGAGTATCGAATCCGGGACCTCGTGCATAGCAGTCGCAAATCCATCGACCGATATACTTTAATATACTTTTTTATATTTTATTAGCTAAGCTCGGCTACGGTTGGCTAAAACTTAGTCTGATATTATTTATAAGGCAAGTAAATAAAAGTATTAAATTGCCCGTTTTCGTAAGAACCTCAGGACAAAAGGTATATAAAATACAAAATTGTGAAAACATTTCAAGTCAATCCATCATCTACTTTTCAAGCTTTGCAAACATACGGCGGTTGAACTTTTACGTATAATAGCATTGCCCACATTAAGGATAGTCCCTGCTGAGGGGGCTTTACAAACATTGAAACAATGGACATAACAAATAAGACAAACCAGATTCAGCATAACTACATATGTATAAAGCATACAATTGTTATCCTGTGCCCACACAGGACAACAATTTGTATGCTTTCGGTATTAAGCTTAAACTCATTTAATTATTATGTCACAAATTACACTTTGAACGCTGTAATTATTTAAATACGTGAAGGCGTTATATGAAGGTACATTGTAAGAGCGTATAATGCTAGATCCGGTCAATTGACTAAGCATACGAGGTGACGAGGTTACTGTTATATTCGTAATATGTGGGTGGTTGCATCCACCACTACTATTTGTATAAATATCGTGTCGCTTGACAAATAAAGACAGTGCGAATCCAGCTATCGGTCGTTTCACTAGTTCCTGCGCGCATACTTATCAGTGGCGACGAGTACCCGCGTAATAAATAAAATAAAAAAAGAAAGGAAATGTCTCACTTTGGCATTTTGTCCAGTTTTGACCACACGATTCATATATGACAAAACTATAAACTGCGCATATCTAATGGTTCATCGCGAACGACATCGTCGATGTGAAGGACTCGGCAGGAGTAAAAAGGCGGGCGATATTGCTAAGTGGTACGTATCAACTGGCGGCGGATTTGGCGTTACCGAAGGAGTTAACGCAAGTGCCATTTGAAGATATTCTGGTACTTCTCGACAAGCACTTTACGCCGAAAAAATGTGGGTTTGGCGAGCGGTGTAAATTTTATGCTGCTACCCAAGAACCAGATGAAACATATTCGCAGTGGGCTGCGAGGCTCCGTGGGCTTACTACACATTGCGGGTTTCTGATCGTGGAGGAGGCACTTCGTGACTGGTTTGTTATGGGGATGCAACCGGGGCCGGAGAAATATAAACTGTTTGCACGTGACCTGGACGAACTAACGCTGGCGAAAGCGGTGGAGCTGGCGGAGAGCGTGCGCAGTGCACGTCAGGGAGCAGCAGCATCTACGTGTCATGTGTCGGCGCAGGGGCCGGCCATGAGCGAGCCTCTGTTCAAAATCGCGACGAACAAATACGCGCGTAGTGAAAAGGTGGCGTAAAGAAAGAAGTATGTTAAGTGTGCGGCTATAAAAATCACAAAACGACTCAGTGTAGATTTATCATAAGTGTAAAAATTGTAATGCATCGGGCTATCTGCGCAGAATGTGCAGAAAGATTAACTTTGTAGGTACCGGCACGGCGAGTCGAACGAGAGTGATCATGACGGTAGGATCAATAAGATATGTTCACATAAGTGTGAACCAATGACGTTGGTTATTACAATTCGTACCGTTACATTAAAGTTTGAAATCGATACAGGGTTGGCGGTTACAGCGGTCTCCGAATTAACGTACAAAATGTTTTCAAATCTATGCTATTATCGTTAGCGAGTTATCGACTATTTACATATACGGGATGTGCAATTCACTGTCTCGGAATTATAAAACTGCCTTTTACGTTTTTAGATAAGATACATGATATAAATGTTCGGGTGATACGTGAAGGTGGGTCCTCCAATAGTGGGCGTGATTTTCATTAATTTAATGTATTTCTATTGATTTTTGTACAAAAATATTAGGATCGTCACTCCTTCTTCATATAAACTTTAACTGTGCCCAATTTCATACTCCTCGGACCGTGCAATTTTACAAAGTTTTTATATAGATATATAGATATTGTCGTCATCTTAATGTGACTCAGTTT
Organism: Catocala fraxini; assembly: GCA_930367265.1. Lineage (NCBI taxonomy): Eukaryota > Metazoa > Arthropoda > Insecta > Lepidoptera > Erebidae > Catocala > Catocala fraxini. The sequence goes on from OV884024.1 coordinate 17,652,967, forward strand.
CTTGATCTTCTTAAATATTTTCTAGGATTGATTGTTTCTTTAATGTAAATCTAGGTTGTTGTACGGTATTTTTTTTAAAGTAGTTTCTCTGAAATTGACCGAATTCTGTGTATAATTTTATGATGATGATTTTATGATAAAACGCGCGATTCTCGATTTAAATTAGTCTGTTTACTCGATTAATACGCGGAAGTAGTAAAATCAATACAATAGAAAACTACTTCGTTAGTTTGTGTAATCTCTAGAACTAACTAAACTAAAGTATTATTTGTGAAAATGGTTGCACTATTAAAAAGCTATACTATCCCCAAATCATAGTTATATCTTAACATATCACGCAAGGAAAGTGACGGACGGACTCTAATCGATATACTCGTAGAATTCATACTTAATGGTTTTGATTGCCTTCCAGAAATTAAATACTAAATAAATTTAGAGCTACATTATAGGACAAAAATAAAAATAAAATTGAGTCACAAATGGACTGAGAAGCCATAAGTTTGGCAGGTCTCTAACCTAACCTAACCTAATGAAGCTCTTATTTTTGTACGGCATCATGCCCTACTTAAGTTAGTTCTTAAAACAATTCAATCAACAAGTCCACGTACTTCAAAAAGGTCAAACGCCACAATGATTCAACTGTTAAGAAATTTTCATATTCCGTTTGTGTTTGCAAATTGCATTTCTACGATATAATCTTCCAGCGTGGACGGGTTAGCTTTGTGAAAAAGTCAATATACGACGCGGCATGAAAGATGTTTAGATCTAAGGCAAAACATCCACTAGAGGGAATACACTTTAAGCTAAGAATTGAATAGTAAATTAACTTTTATGTTATGTTATGCTTTATGCTCTGTGTTTTCCAATATGTTTTTTTATTTCATTCAAATATATAAATAAATATTGTATTTATAACAGTGGTGTGCCATGCCTAAATTCTACAAATATTATAAAATATGTAAAAGTTTAGATGCTTGCTACGATATTTTTCACGGCCTGAACTGCTAAACGGATTTTGAGGAAATATTATGACATAGCAATTGAGAACATATACTGTACATAGTATGATACTGTTTAGAGAAAGTACTGCTTACATGCTTTTTTGGAGATAGAACAAGGCCTCAGATTTTACTGTTATACTGAGATAGATTCATACCCGTAAACCCAGCTGCTTCATGTCCTGCTTTATAAAAGACTAGATTTTGCCTGTGGATTTGCTCGCTTCAATATAAGTTAGATTAGGATAGTAACAGTACTTTTTTTGTATGAAAGGTACCCTGCGTTAGATTCTGAACCATTGCTAACGTGTATGCGAAATTTTATGATGATTGGTCGAGTAATTAAGACGTGAAAGCGTACAAACAAATTAACTCACTTTCGCATTTATAATACTAGATTTTTTTAGTATTTTATTATATTTTATAGAGTATTTTAGTAGCATATTCTGATGTATAAATAATAATACTGTAAAATTTCATCAAAATCTGCTCAGTAGTTTCTGCATGAGTAACAAACATGCATCCATCCATCCATCCATCCTCGTACACTTTCACATTCATAATATTAAGTAAGATAGTAGGATTAGTTAGGATACAGCGTAAAATAAATGATAAAATTATGTTTGTTAATCTGTGATGTTTTGTGCAGATCATCGAAGCTCTGCACTACCTTCACTACACTTCGCACCAGATGCACCGCAACGTGTGCCCGCAAGTGATCATCGTCACCAAGAGGGGAACTTGGAAGCTGTTCGGCCTCGAATTCGCTGGTACGTATATAACTTTTTCGTATACAAATCACGTACTTTTACATGGTATTATTTTATAAAGACTGACTTTATGACAGAGAGGTTAGTAGCTTAAGTGATGGCCTCCTCTCTATGCTGAATGTTGTGAGTTCGATCTCCACATGGAACCAAAAAAATGTGTGATCCACAAAGAGTTATTCTAATTGTTCTTCCGTGGTTTAAATGTTTGTAAAGATCAACATTGAAATTATTCGTAGTGCGTAAAAAACGTAGTAAGAGGAATATTTGATACTGACTCAAAGTTTTGATATAAAATTTGCTTATTAGCTATGTCTTAAATAAAATAGCTCATTAGCACGATGTTCTCGTTCACCGTTAAAGCAAGCGATAATATTATAATAATAATAGTCTGGGACAGTCGTTATTTCATTATGAGACTAACGCGATATCGGAAGGCACAGTACACTAGCTTTTAAACTATCACGTTCGTCTTGTGATTTAACCAAATAAATACATACATACATACATACATAGATTCACGCCTGTTTCCCAGAGGGGTAGGCAGAGACTACGGATTTCCATTTGCTACGATCCTGACACACTTCTCTGGGTTCATTCACTTTCATCACATTCCTCATACACGCCCGTCGGTTCAAGGTGCTCTTAACCTGGCCTTTGTCCAGAACGCCTCCGATCTGATCAAGAAACGTTCGCCTAGGTCTTCCTCTTGCGACTGTTCCGTTGACTGGTCTCCGTTGTCACGAGACCCGTGATGGCGAAACCGGCGCTGCACCGCTCAACACCCCTAGCCACTCGCACCGGTGTTGCCTTCTGCTGCTGGCTTGTATGCTCATGATGGCTATTCAAGGGGCCCATCTAGTGAGTTCGCGAGTCACCATCTGCCCATTGACACACTTATTAGAGTATTCAGGTCACACGCCGTTTTTCATCCATAGTTAGCAATATACCGGTTTACCAAACACCCATACCTATAGCCCATATATTAGAATTCATACGTAGCAATAGTCCTACGCCTGCTGCGGCTAGTGCCGCTGTAGGTGTTCCATCTCACCTTTGATTAAAACTCTCGTAGGGCCTCTACACGTAGGACCCCTGTCTCCGTGTAAGCCTCCCAAAGAGTAAGGTATTTTTCTAATATAATATGTTAGAAAATACCTGTGTTATGAGAAACGTAATAATAATATTCTACCACGTACACAAAATACTATCTAGCCTAAACTAAGCAGAGTTTGTAGTATGGGTACTAGACAATGGATAAACATACATATATATGTATATTTATTTTTGTAAGTACATACATATTATACATAGAAACACCCGGTACAAGACAAACATTTATGTTCATACACACAAATATTTGACTTATGCGGGAATCGAACCCGCGACCTCAGGCGTGGCAGTTGGTTACACGAATCACTACGCCATCGAAGCCGACCAAATTAACTATTTAATACGCACATATATTCTAAAAGTCAGAGATGCGCGCCTTGGAATCGAATTTGAGACTCCTGCGTGTCCAACGGTTTCGCTATCGCTGCTGCTTTCTTAAACAATAAAATCGTAGCTTGCAGTACACACACATATTCTTTCAGTGTAAATTCTTTTTTAGACATCCTTTAGATTAGGAGTTTGTGATAGTCAAATGTCTTTGTAAGAAACAAACCTTTCGGACACACAGATTCGTTTTCCATTGCTGTTAAAATTATAGTATTATCAAAAATCCAGATTTATCAAATATTTTCCGTCTTTAGAGTTCCATAGACGACGGGAACTTTACTCCCAATTACTCAGCTGTCATACAACGAAGGTTTCTTTAAAAAGATGTTATCTGTGTATCCTGCTGTAATTGTTTTAAGGGCAAATTATTAATTTCATTACTTCCCTTTGTAAAGCACCGAGAAGAGACTAAATTGCTTTCGATTTGGCTTATCGTTTGGTCTAATTGTATTCTTAGATACATTTATGTATGCATCTTGTATTGCCAGTGAAGAATCGTTATTCTTTAACACATGGTTACAAGTCTCCTAAATGCTCAAACAACGTTTTGTTTGAGCATTTAGGAGACTTAAAACCATGTGTCAAGTTTACACTATTGTTTCTTAGTGTAATGTAAATACATAACAATATATCTGTACCTACGAGAATGTAGGCAGGGGTAAGAAAGTATGGTTTAATAAAATGTAACGTCGCCATAATATGCCTTAGTATTTTATTAGAGCCAAGCTTTTCTAGTTCACGTTTAAAGATCGAGCATTCCTTTACTAATTGTTGTTTATTTACAGTTACAGTTTCATTGTTATTGTTTCCATTGCTGCAACACTTTCACTGTTTGTTTACTGAGATAAAACCGTAAATGGATTATTCCACTTGTATTCTTTCACTTCGCTTGGATTCTTCTACTTGCATTTTAATTACAAGACGATTGTTATGGTTGTTAATGTTTACAAATATATTTAAGACGTTTATAATCAATATAAATAAAAACAATTAATGTTGTTTGTTGGTAATTGTGTAACTTAAACACCAATGGACTAATATGGCGATTTGTTTTTAATGCGTGTTGTCGTCCGATTATATTTTTGCGTAAAGAAATTTGGATAAGTAGCAAGTAAAATTAATAATAATTCAAGTTTCTGTTTTGTCATTTAATAAACGATTAATTTAGAGATGGTTTATTGATTGGAGGGTGTCATAATTGTACCCAAAAATGAATGATTGATGTCGCCTTATGATGTTTCCAGAAAAATATTGATCGTACATTAAGGTGCTTTAATACCACTTTATTTATAGTTATATAACAACATACACATTAAGTAGCACATTTCAACGATAAAAGAGAGCATGATAGAGAAACAGAATGATAAACATGATAATAGAAGGGTACGTAGATGATGGATATATAAAATCATGCTATAACCACAAGGAGGAGAGCAGAGCAAAATATGTTATATTTTGATATGGTTGATATATTTATTACTCACTAATTGATTATAACTTAATCTAGTTTAGAGTTCGTAAATCATAATTATAGTAATATTTGTAACTACAATGTATAATAACGTTGCTGACAATCTTTTTAAATTCTTATACTGACATAATCAAGTGCGTCAATGAACTTTTAGTTCAACATATTATTAAAATAAGAACGTTATTTAAAACAATATTTTAGCCCGGTATAGTTTTTATTCATTACTAAGATATTTATCGCTGTCATCTTTCTTTTTTGGTTATACCTATTAACTAATTCAATGTATGTTCATAGATGATTTAGATTTACCTTGCATGAATCGCGGAACCTATTACGTTGATAAAAGTATACCATTTCCCAATCTAGAAAATAGTATAACGGTGTGCTACGTTTCATCCTAATACATTAACGTATTTAGAAATGATTGTATAACATACACATATCGTGGCAAAATTTGCATTTTAACGTTACGTAACAAAAATCAACACTTTGTTTACATAAGTGTTGATATCTTGGCAGTTTCTAAAAACTCTTTGTACAAGTGTCTTATAGGTGCCAACTTATCAACTGCTGCTCTCTCTTCGCGAGTATCTGAGCTATCGAATCTCATGCAATTTACGATGGACACAAACCTACTGAAACTCATATAGTGATTTGAAATATTTTGATGCCGGATGCGTCAGTCATCCACAAATCTGGCGTCACAAATCAGCGTGTCAGACTGTGTGAGGGCCGCAAAATGGCCGATAGTCTATAATGCGAAGGTCCTCAGAAGCACCGCGCGATTGATAAAGAATTTAAATAGGTAATTGTTGATTCCTTGAAGCAGCAGGTCTGTGAGACAACACAAACAGGTTAAAGGATATTCGATTATTTAATAAAACTATATTATCTACATATATTTTGATTTTTCTTATTTTATCCCTTAAAATAGTTATATAACATAAATAAAAACTTAGTATTTGATATTAAGACGCAATAAATAACACAAAAGTGGCACTTTGTTTCTGGGTCCTAGAAACCCACCAGGCACACCGTGTAACTTTTACTTACCAGGCATCCCAATGGTTAAGAAATATTTAGAATCAATTTTATATTTTATGATAACCACATGGTTATCATAAAATATAAAATTGTATACACTTATATACAAGGTTATGGACTTTTTGACAGGGCTATATCATAACATTATGATATAGCCCTATCAAAAAATCCATAACCTTGTATATAAGTGTAATACAATAAAAATAGTATTTAAAAGATACCTAGCTGGACAGCTTAGGTACACATATCGATGGCTTGTTCTTTTCTGTTATCTTTATATAAGTGATAAAAAATTAAATATTTCGTACCTAACTAAATAAGCACAATAATCTAAACCCGAATAAAAACTCACCATGGTTACAAAGCCTCAAAAATTTTACTACAGTACATGTCAATTAGTTTTGCATCAGGCGGTATAATATTTCAAAGTTAAATAACTAAGTTACCATATAATTACTCGCTTTGGTGGTGAGTTAGTTACATACACTACAAGTTGATCAACATCTATCGGCACGAACCGTTATACAAATTAATTAACTCTCGCGCTGTGTAAATTTGTTATAAAGATGGAGCACTGTATCGATAAAAATCCAATAAGTATCTAGGATCAATTAAATATTGATTGGTTTCACCGGTAGTACGAGAAAGGCGACTAAAATTAAATGTTTGATTATCAATACTTTAAAGAGGTGAATTTTAATCTGTAGAATCGGAAAATTTAGAAATCACTTCTGTTGTTAAAAGGGAAACCTAGATATGGCACATCGTATTAAATTCTATAAATTTACTGTTATAAATAAGGAATCTTTTTGCTATTTAGGATTAGTGTTAGGGAGTAACATTACATTATTTAAAAAAGGTGATCATTGACGTGGTAATCGATTGGGATATGGGGCCGCACTTGACTTTTATTAATACTTTTCATTGTAGTACCTTTATCTAATTTGTATTTTAATTTGGTATGCATGTGCAAATGTACGCCAATATTACCACTATCGAAGCTGCACGATGAAAAATCTACAAAGTAAATGTCTCGTGTTGATATTCTTGTGCAAAGTTTACAAGGCGATCAGCACCGATTCTTTGTGGCTATACAATACTGGCGGGTGTACTTCCGGCCGATCTCGAGGTGCAGAGACGCGCAGCAATGTATTACGTGACACGCGAAAATATGGATACTCACTTTTGGCACCGTGCAATAGCGATAAAATTACTAGGTTGTTTAACTGGCAGAGTGATGTCTATAACTACCTTATACATTAATAGTAATATCATTGGAATACAAAAGTTAAGCGTAATCTCAACGTTTTCTATACGTTCGGGTACGGCTAGCGAGTTCCTGGCTGAAGATGGATCACTGAACTGTTTACTATCTTACTGCAACTTTAGTGCATATTGCTATCTACAAAATTTTTTATTGCATTTTTACTTGCGGGTATCCATTGATGCATATCCCTCCACGGGGGCGGGCGGAGGGGTTATGTCGGGTTATGTCATGCCTCCTCTCGAACCTGGTGCTGCTCGGGTGGCGGGCAGGCCCACGAAGCCCACCACCCCTAGGTCAAACCTCAGGGTGGTTGGAGGTCATTTCGCGCCCTCCGGCGCCCGGTTCTGCTGTTGGGGAGAGGGTTTAAGCGCTCCTTCTCCCACTCCGCTGCCTCCTTAATGGACATGACTTCCTCATAGAAGGAGGCGACGACGTTCCACGACCTCTTGCTCCGGACCATCAATTGAACCACGGCCTGGAGCGAGAGGGCAGCCATACCAACCGCCACGATCAACTCACGGCGCTGCGATGCCCAGGCGGGGCAATCCGCCGAAGTGTGCAGCGCCGTGTCCTCAACAACGTCGCGGCAGTCACCGCAGTGGTGACAACCAGGCGTCTTTTGCCGGCCTATGCGACACAGGAACTGGCCAAAGCAACCGTGGCCAGTCATTAACTTTTTTTATTCACGTTAAGCAATACGTCTCATGCATATTCCCTCGCCACAGGCCAGTCATTACCTGTGTCAACCGGAAGGTGAGGGCGCCATGCCGCCTCTCCAGCCACTCCTCAAAGACGGGACTTACCGCCACGATCGTGGCGTGCCCGATATTGTTTTGTACACCATTGTTCAATTTTCGACAACCACACAATAAAGAATAAACAATCCATCATTTTTTAAGAGCAAATAAATTATTTAGCTAAATAAATACAATTTGTATATATTATCTTTGTAGGTTAAGTATTTGTAAATTATGTATGTATCTTATGTGGGGGCCAATCAGTGCAGACCGGCGGCTCTTCGACCCAGTGGGATCTTTTGTGTCGACACTCTTCCAATTACGACTGCCATAGATGTTCATGGCAGCCGGGACCGATGGCTTAACGTGCTCTCCGAGGCACGGAGCAGGCGATAATTGTCAATCAATACGCACAAAATTTCGAAGTCATATAACTTCTAAAAGTCAGAGGTGCGCGTGAGTTCGGACCCGAGACTCTCTGTATTGCAGTCTGTTGGTCTTCCCACTGAGCTATCACTGCTATGAAAATTAAATTATGTATACTGCAGCCGGAGGTTCGAATAAAAAACAAATTTACTTATAAAATTAACTTAAACATATAAAAGAAATTACAATTAAAATAAATGAAACCTATTCGATGCGAGAATATGGAATGATCATTTTATTAACTAGAATTATTAAAATTAACTTGATGTATCAGTGAAACGGATGTCATCGGGGATGCTGCAACTGCTGCGTCGGTGATTTGAAGATGTTTCCAAATAAATTACGACATTAACAATTGCTAGGAGTTTAGTTGTTTCCGCCATACTTATTGCTAAATATCTGATAAAGGTCACGACCAGATAGGCCTCTTAAAGTTCGTATCCGTCCTTAGCTTTACTGGTAGGTATTTATATATAACGATTATTTATTTAATCGCTTGCTTTATAGGTACGCGTGGTACTATTTACCTAACTACTCTATATATATTTATCTGACTAAATAAATAACTTGCCAAGACAATTTACTATCCCCGACTTCACAAACGTGAAGACTCGGTGTTTTGTGGTTATCACTGATGAACCTACCTATACAGGTGCTACAAGGGGTGGGATGCGGATAGCCCGTCCAAAAAAATAATGTCTGTGTTATTGATTACATGGACAAAATTTAAATTTACGCAATTCTATATTTTGTTCGTGAGAACGTTCGTATCAGAATAACCGTATTACTGAGGCATGCCATATTGCGAACTAGTTTGAAACGCACTAAGCGGGTACTTCACTTACTATACATATAAAAACCTATGTAGGTAAGCAAAATTTGTCATGTACCAATCGGATTCTCGCACCGAGATTTATATACGTTGTTAGCTGATGGTGTAATTTTTTCTTTTTGTAATTGCATTTATTGCATTGGCAATACATCTTTTGTCGTGGGAGACATAAAAAAGATTCAAAACACCCAGACTCGGAAAATCAATTTGTGGACCACATAAATTACGTGTGGGACTCGAACATACAACACTCGGCGCAGTAAGTGCCAGTGGCGAGGCGATCACTTAAGCTACTTCGCCATCTGTGCAGTCAACATAATAGTCATTAAAACGAGTGCAATTTCTCAGAAAGAGTGCTCGTTTTAAGTAATACTTTAAAAGAGTCAATGTTAAACATCGTTAGGATATGACAGCTCTAATAAATTTGTTTGCAAATAATTTCTCTTGATTTTTATGAAACGGTACTAGCTGAAGGCGTCAGTTATTTGCTTGTTGATTTCGTTTCGATCATACTATTTTATTTTGTCGATTTCGCCAAACACCTCTGTATTATATCACATTATACTGTTGATATTTTTTGTATATTATATAATACCTTTACATTATAAAACGCTAATAAGATTTGAATAATTTATAATAATGAAAAATAATGGTAATGGTTCAGCCAAAAAGGCAGACGGAGAAGGTTTTCTGATCATATAGGAGACATTCTGAAGGAAGGCCAGGTAAGGAGTAATCTAAACCGTCGAGTGTGCATGAAGAATATCATGTATGTATCTGAAAAAAGCAAGGGGTGTAAGCCAGAGCCGTAGCATGTGGAAAACTTTAGTCTTTGCCTGTCCCTTCAGAACAGGTGCGTGTCCATATACGTATGAAAAAAATACTGATATAAATGAAAGGCGCAATACCCGCTAGTTGGTGCGACTAACCGCAGTACCCAACTTGTACCGCCTGATCTTTTTGGCTTGACTCAATTTGCGTGACCACCTGTGACATTCACAATCCTACAGCTATGTTACATTTAAATCCTAAAGCAAATGAAAATAAGTTTCGTGAACTAAATATAATATTGAAATTTAGGCTTTTAGCATATTTCTCTGTATATTATATTACTTACGGTGCTTGTATATAACGCAATTAGCTGGCGTCATGATCATATTAATCATACTGATACCTTGTAAATATTACTCTCGTCGTAATCTCTATACCTACATAATATATAGCACTATATGCTGAAATTACTTGTAACCCAGCTCAGTACCAGCACTTAGTTGGATTAAAAGCAACTACCAACATAAGACACATCAATAATACTATAAGACTAACCATTAAATCTAGGCCCAAAAAAAGTGTAAGGTTTGTATGTTTCTGGTAATATTTGTTTTAATTATCTCTCACTTATACAAGACTCAGGAGTAAAGAACTAGAGCTTATACCAATTAGCTTGTATGCGTGGCTAAAAATCCGGTGAAAAGAAAACAAACACGCGTGCCGGGAAACGTCAAAAATCGTTTATTCAGTAAGTGACAATGTAACACTTATTAGTATTAAAGCCCGTATAGTGAGTTTTCTAAAAATACTAAAGTTACTTTAGTTTGGTCGCAAAGATTCGGAAAAAGGGTTCCAGTCTTTGCAAATATACCAGCAAGAAACACACGATAACTTTTTCTGTTTCGACAGCCTTTGTATTTCGTACGTATTCACGCAAATTTCAACTCAGTTATTACAAGTTGCTTCGTTGCGAGTGGCATTTAGCTGATATTTCATATACAAAATTATTTAATAAACAAAATATGTCCATAGGAAATAAAGATCCAAAATCATTGAACCCAAAAATTAGAAAAGTGCCTTGCATATTCCAAATATAACCAAATACTCAATTAAGGCACGTGTGGGACGTGCAGCGTTTCATAACATGGTCTACGAAATTTGTTTACAGTCATGCGGTGATAATTATAAATAGCCATATCAAACTAGCCTTTAATATTGTTGGCAAAGAAAGTCCACCGAGATTTGTGCAAAATACCAGTAAGAAAATGGCCCTTGTCTTTCATGTATATCTCGCTGGATATATCTTTTCTTCGTTACGGTTCAGCACCTTTGTTGTGTAAATAATACACCGACACTTGCAAATAATTACTCATAAGAATTGGCACTATAATGTTTATAATTTAGAAAGGTTTTGAACTATGCTGAAGACAAATATTTTAGGTACACTACCTAATTAAATTGTTTTACAGTTTATTGTATAAATGTCGACCAACAGAACGACGAACGTCGAGCGATAGAAAATAATTTAGCTCTAAATGTCAGACATGTCTGACAAGACTAGCTTACTTCTGAAGTTTCTTGCTCATTCTGACATATCGGGTTCGATATCGGGTTAATACCGGCGACATTTCTTTTTTTTTCTACAAATAATGTGGCCAACAAGTATACGGCAAACCTGATAGTAAGTAATCACCGTAGCCTATGGACGCCTGCAATACCAGAGGCATTACTTGCGCGTTGCCGACTCTTTAGGAAAAAAAGGAAGTGGGAAGGAGAAGGAGCGGGAAGGGTGAAAGAGGGTGATTGGGCCTTCGGCACTCTCACTCACCGAACGAAACACAACAGTAGGAACACTGCTATTTCACGTCGATATTCTGTGAGAGGGCAGTACTTCCCCGGTCGAGCTGGCCCAATCATGCTGATATCAGCGAGGCTCTACTACTCACAAACTATTTTGCACTAATTATATTTTAAATAAAAACAGTGAGTAATAAAATTCATGTTAAGGATTGTGCTGTGAATGCTGTATTAACCTATTGATGCGCAACGGCTCACCAGTGGCCAGACACTATAGGTTTTCAATTATGTTTGTCTATTCTAGGAATAGACAAGTTAAAATTGACAAACAGTTTGATAGTTATTAGGTTTATATATTGTGCAAACACTAATCCTTAAAGGAATAAACAAGAAACTTTATGTCATATACCTACACCATCCTTAAAATATATTACTGCGTCTCTCTATTACAATATAATTGTTTGCCAGACTAAATACCTACATAACCGCACGACTAACCCGTTCAACATACAATATCGTCGAACAAGCGTTTAATTGACCTAACTTTGTCCAGATTTAGCCGGGCGGCTAATATCGTTAGCCTTTGCATTTAACTCTAGTCTATAGTAATATTAGCAATGCCAAATATAAGGACTAGAAGACAAAAGACAGGACGTCTTTAATCCTTACCGGTGCTTTTATGAGTATGATTGAGATAATTTCATAATGTGTATACTTGTGCTATAATAATATGTATTTCGACATGTATCTTTTATACAGTGTGACTGGTTAAACATTGTACATAATTAATGGTCAGAGGTAAGGTATAAAATTTTTTTTATAAAATCTGTGTAACCTGCAAGGAAAGCCTTTATGAAAATTTGTATGAAATATCCATAAAATGTGGACACTGCGCGCGTCACACACAACTGTCACAGACTAATGACCTTTGATAAGAAAAGGACGGGCGGTGCAAATTCGGGTGCAAGGTGCGGTAGCGGGGACGGAGGCGGAAGTTTTGTTTAGCTTTGGTATATGCGCAAGAGTGTCTGCATATTAAGTTTTTATTGGATAACCAGGTCAAATATTAAGTAACAATTTTTTTAGATATTCGGGTCCAGAATCGAGTACTGAATACCTTCCTTCAATATAACCAGTCTTTTACCAATCAACCTGTGTATGTCGGATATAAAGTGCGTCAGTAACACTAATGCCTGACATAATGCGGGCGTACAATAGGGTGATCGAGCAGTGAAACTATAAATGTACACTAATCACTTTTATTGTCTTCACAATAAATTAACATGAATGTCTTGCACGAAACGATTGACAGTTCCTAGCGAGAAGGTCCGCACTCGACGATGGATGAAAAATCTGTTCATATAGGGCGCACCTCCATTTAAGTAGGCTCTGTCGTAACAAGAAGTGAGCTGAGTGTTGACGTCATCGCAACAGTGCTGCCATATCTTGACTTTCGTGTTGCGTTTCGTAACCGTACTAATGACCGTCTCCGACACAGCCATCCTGCGCTTACACACGTCTTCGTGTGTTCATTCTGTAATAAGGAAAACAGCACAGTACTCATTATTTGGCCTTTCTTGACACGAAACTTGTCTGTTACTTTGAAAATATTATCTACAAAGAAACTAAATATCCTCTGAAGTGCCACCTGTTTTGGGATAAGCGGCGCCCCACCGCACGCTCAATGGGTGGGCTTAATAAACAATATATTTTTTGAAGTGTCTATTTCTTGATTCTACTCTAGTGAGAGACCCCACGGGCTGCTTGTTTAATTTAGTATTTCGTCACTCTAAGTTTATGGTCATTATTTATATGTTAAGGTCAAGTACTGTTGCTAAGTACGGTGACGTAATGCGTTTTTAGCTTACTCATGAGAACGTGGAAACGCATAACTATGTCTAGACGATGTATCGTTCTGGAATAACAAAGGGACATTGTCACTTAGGTACATTTGGGCGGATATTGGACCAAATTAGCCATCAGATCAAAATAATACAAGAGCAACCAAGTACCTCTCCAAATCCAGTAAATCAATACTTGAATTAACACAAATCTCAAAGCGGGAATCATATTCATGGCCTGTGGCTGTACATTCAGCCTCTCCAACAAACCTACATTTGTTTTGTTGCATTCCTCGTGAATGCCGAGTCCACCTGACTCTATGGTCTCCATTAGACCCGACCTCCACCAGAGCCACCCACGCACCGCGTATCCACGGACTGTTTAAAACAGATGCCGACTTCTAACGAACTACGGCTACGAAATGACTACTGGTACGGTCTGACCAGCTGACCTGAGATTCCATACTATCACTTAACTCTACCTTACTTAGAATGGTACTTGGCCCTCGGGCATTCCCTCAACCTGTCAGATTTAACGAAAATCCTGCCTTGCATAAAACCTCCAATACCGTGTTTAATCTCTCTAACCCTTGTTCTTCTGACTCCGCTATAATTACCTAATAAATCGTCAACGTATACGATCACATAGCTATAAGCTAATTCACTAATGCAATCATCGTTGCCCGCTGGAAAACTGAAATAGCATTACGTAACCCGAAAGGCAATGTTAAAAACTCATACCTACTGTCCTTCAGGAGTCACAAACGCAGTTCGCTCGATAGATTCCTCGGTAACCGGTTAAATGGAAACCACTAGTACAATCTAACTTGGTCAAATAATTAGACCCATTAAGTCGCGAAATTTGGTCAGAAATTAATGGCAACGGATATCTATCCGGAACCGTATTTTTGTTAAGTTCGTGATAATCGATGCACATACGCTTCGTACCGTCAGCCTTTTCCACAAACAATGCGGGACTCGCAAAAGATGAATTACTGCGTCTTATTATTTTAGCGTTTAATATTACATTCACTCGTTCGCGCATTACTTTTTGTTCCTCCGGTGAACAACGATAAGGCCGTCTCTGTACAGTTCTACTTGGGTCTATTAAACGAATTTTTAATACATAAGTTATAACGCGCGTAGTTGGAAAACCAGAGATAAAATATTTCACAAACCGTTTTAATAAACTAACAAGCGACTGTTTACGTTTAATTGAAATGTCAATATCTACATCGTCAAAATGTTCTATGGCGCTTTTGAGTATTTAAAGTAGCATACGAATTAATAACATTGCTCTTTGATAACGTAAATTCGTATGCACAAGTGTTAACAATGAATCCAGAAAACAATATCTCGTGACCAATCATCGCATTACTGCGTAAATAAACGTTAGGCAAAACGTGGAATAAGATTTTTGCTGGATATTCATTGATTTCTACGTTACATAAAACCTGTTTAGTGCTATTCACATTTTTGTTACCTGTTCCTATTAGTGAAACAACAGTATTAAAATGTTTATCAGACAACTTCTTAACAAAACTCTCTTTAACTAATGAGCATTCGGCTCCCGAATCGATATGAAATGTTATCGACTGACCATTATGTGTTAGTGATCCTGAAGAGGCTCGACCATGGGCTCGACCACTTACTTTCTTGTAACTGTTACTGCTGTAAAAACATAAGCGTATAACTAATGGTAACCTTGAATTATACAAGAATTCAAAATTTTACAAATGTTCAGCTCATTATGTCTTTGACTGTACAAATGTTATCACATCAAGAACGGTAAAAATCTAACCAGGCAGTCAAGCTTTCATGTATGTTAATTTCAACCATACGTTCTGAGCGCTTAGTAAAATTAGTGTTGCTTAGAGCCAAGAATACATAAATGTATTAATTTAATCTAGCGTTTTGTAATTAGCTTTGACATATTCATTTACACGAATATGTTCGTTTGAACGAATATTTTTGGTCACTGTTCGACGTGGGATGATTGCTCGTTCGAATTTTAATTTGATGATAACGTTGTTCGGGCGTTAGCGGGCGAGTAACTGAGCTGAGCGTTCGTCCGATTTCAGATATGACTGGTTGATATTATCTTTCTTTTTTTTAAATTTTAGGCGGTAATCTAGCTACTAGGCTGCACGGATGGCGTAGTGGTTTAAGTGCTCGCCTCGGTTCGATCCACACACGGTACAAAAATTTGTGTGATCCACAAATAATTGTTCCAAGTCTAGATGTTCTTTGTGTTCGTTGTTTGAATGTTTGTAAAGCCCCCGCGTCAAGGGAATTATTCCTAATGCGCGTTCCCCGCGACACAGGCATTATTCCTAGAGTGATAAATGGGAGCTGTCACTAAGTTTAAAAAAAACTGCCCAAAAGAAGTTTTCGTTTTATCACTGTAGTAAAAATTAATACAATGTTTCGAGGAATTGTCACTAAGCAATTGTCACAAATAAAATTTTGCACATAAGGTAATTGTTGTATGGTAGGGTATAGAAAAATGTCACTGTTAAGTTTACGCATTACGAATGAGTAAATAAAACCAATTAAAACTGTATATTATTACTATACTTATCGCATATATTACAGTCAACTTTAAATCAATAAAGAAAAAGTTTGTATAACAGATATATTAATTAGTAATTTTTTTGTTAAGACCGAGATCGATAATGTAAGCTAAGCTCATGCCTTGCTTAAAGATGTAACGATTGACTATTGAATGATTCCTGATAACCTATTCTTCAATGAACATATATCGTGTTTTAGTAGGTACTTTATAGCAATGTTTATAAACATATACAAAGAGCTATAAAGAAGTCAAACGTCAAGTAAATAAGTAAAATATAATAATAATAAATAATTTAAACGTTTAAAGTAGTTTATTACTTTGTTAGAAAGTACAAAACGTCGACAAACTAAGCGTTACTTTGACGCTTTCCTTTGTAGCTCACTTTCACAAGAGTACATCGTGCAAATCATAATGAGTAAACATGCTATAGAAGTTGAAAAGGTTCAATGCCAAAGGTTTATCGCTCTCTCAAAGCGTCGTACGGTGAAAAATGTAAAAAGCAACTCAACTGTAATTTACTCCTGCATACTCATTGCGAGACAAGTATTTTTGTATGATTTGCTTTTACTACCGTTTAGGAGTAAAGTTCATATTAATAAAACACTAACTTAAATTGTATTGTCCGACTGAGAACTATTAGAAACTTGACTATAATTAAGACTTTATTAGTGCCAAGGCTAACACAATCGTGAAGTGTATAAATTGGCGAGATTTGCCCGCTGCATTAAGTTCTGCCAACTTTTCTCCGTTTATTGAACTAACTAGATATTGCCCGTGGCTGTGCTCGGGAACTGTATTGTTTTTTTTCGGGATGAAAAGTACCGGCACCGTCCAACTCGAGCCGTGCAGTATTCTTTGTACGAAACTCCCTACTGCAACGCGCACTAATCGGAAACGTAACGTAAACGCCTCGCATTGCGGTCGGCGAGCCGTAAGCGAGTCGTCGCCTAACCGTAGCCAAGTCGACGTACCGGATCCGCTTTCGTTACGTGTTTACGTTAGGTTGACGCCTGGTTGACAGCAAGGCGAAAGGCGATACGGTTACGTTTCCTTTCCGAGTTGATATGTATACTATGACCTTTAGCCCATTTCGGTATCCCGTGTAACATATATGAGTCATTTTACGATGATCAGTCGAGTAGATAAGGCGTGCAAGTGTAACAAACGAACAAAAAAACTCACGATCTTCACTTTACGTTTATGATATTGGTTATGATTACTTAAGTGTTGAGTTATTGCATTAAGCTGTTGAAAAGCGGTTTGGTTTTCGTTAGCGGTTTGGTTTTTGGCGGTTCGGTGTGTCAAGAGGAGAAAATAGGAGTATTATTTTGTTTATATACATGTGATAGACTTACGCGCACATGATCAAAACAATACTCCGCATATACATAAAAATGTTTCGCAAAAGCAACTAAGTTTTCGATTATCTATGTTAAAGGTATTATGTCTACATAGCACCTGACAATATTTCTAACATAATTATGCCTTAGTAAAAGCTTAGCTGAAAAGTGAAACTAAGTCGTTGGATATCAGTAGATGAAGCTCATTTACAAACGTTTAAACTAAATATGTAATTCTAGCTTTTATTCCCCGTGTGCCCTTATCTTTTCAGCGTTAGCTTGTGAGATATGTTATGTTAAGCAATATAATTATAAAAACTAGCGGTCGCCGAGTGCTCGAAATTCGACCAATGTTTGCCTGTAAGATATTGCTGATATTATGTCATTATATTATATTGATATATGTAACCATAGTTACGCGATATTGTCTTCTGTTTACGCGAATATTATTCATTGAAATTAAACTACTATATAAGAATTTTATCGCGTTGTTTAGTAAAGTAGTGTAACAGTTTTCAAAATTTTGTAATAAAGTGTCAAATAAACAACGCGATAAAATCTGTATACAGTAGTTTAATTTCATAGTTACGCGCTTCGACTGCGTGTGTCAAATGCATGGTTTTGTGTGTGTAGTGTTTTTTCATTAATTCATATTAGGATTCGCCCCTTCTTCTTCATATAAACTTTAACTGTGCCTAATTTCATACTCCTCCGTTCGCACAATTTTCTTAAAAAGGGGTACAATGTTTTTGCTTCACGTATTAATATATATATACTTCAGTATATGCTTGCTAGCTCTTGAATAGGTATGTTTCAACCTATCGAGTCGCATCGGCACGCCTGAGGCCAGACAATACGTTTTCAATTATGTTTATAATACATTTATAATTCATTTATGTGAAATGCATTATCTTCATGGGAGGGCAGCATACTATCCTTATAGGAATTAAGAGTATCTAAAGTTGTTTGCAAAAATTCAGCTTAAACAATACATATAAATTAAAATTTCTTATAAGAATAATGTTTATTACATTGTGAATATTATTTAAGTATATTGACTTGGTCTGGATGTTTCAATGTATAATATGCAAGTATTTACAAAAAATATATTGTTTATTTATCCATTGTCTAGTACCCATAGTACAAGCTCTGCTTAGTTTGGGCTAGATGGTGTTGTATGTCGCTCATTTCGTGCAACATTGACGTAATTGTACATTTTGTATTTTTGCAGGCGAGGCAAATAAAGACTAAATTACTTTTCTGTTCCAAATAGTAAGCACTGATAAATATAGAACCACAACTGTCTGTTTCTTACGTGATTACAGCATTAAGTATTTTAAATATTATTTACGAAATAAATATTTTTTTAACAGGATACCTGCAATTGTGCCATTGTTTTATCAGAATTAATGATTTACTTACTATGTTGTCCATATAAAATTAACTACTTTATGTCAAAATAAAAGCAATTTATGTTTAAATCAGCTTATGTATTTATTTGGGTATCATTGAATATCTGTAATAACAGGCTTACAAAGATTTTCTTGTAACTTATTAGGTAAAAAAAGAAATTCACTTATACATATTAATAGTAAATTTAAGTCTCAAATAATCTTACGATTATTTAAGTAAGTAATAAGGAATGGCACAAACAATCACAATAAGTTACGCCTAATTATTATTACCTAATTAACTAAGTTGCTTAATTACTAATACTACTAAATTGAATAAATAGCATCAGAGAAAATCTTATAATAAGACGGAATAATATTGTTTCTAAATAATTATTTTATGCCATCCTGCTTGGTTTCCGAAATAGAAAATGTTGTTATCGCTGCTGTTAAAATTATACATATCATCTATGTATATCTGTATTATGCCTCAGTGTCCTTGCTCTTGTCTTTAATCTAGCATCTTTCCAGTTCTCTTCATACTTAGTCTTAAATCTATAGGTAACACAATCTTTTCTATCAAATTATTTTTAGTATAAAGTTAGATTATTTTTAACATCATCATCGTCATCGTCATATCATATTCAATTAGCAAATCGTTTGATTTTTTACACGCACCTAACTGACCATGCTAACTATGATTACTGTCATTTACAACATTAGCTTTTACAAAAAGTGGTATATTACTGCATGTTCACGCATATGCCAACATTTTTGCTCGTCTATCCATTATTGTATAAACTTCAAAATAAACAATAAAAGGAGACTGACGCAAAGTTCTGAAACGTCATAATTACACGAAGTTGTTTATTGTTTCAGTAAAGTAAACAAATAATAATTACGAGTACAACGTCGCAAATACACAAATACGTCATCAGTTTTATAAAAAACATAAAAGTTGGAGCTACAACGTCATAATATGTTGCAATTAAAAGTTACAATAATCGCAAAATCAATGTCATAATTGCACAAAAGTGACATTGTTTCGCCAGAAATATAAAAAATAATGTCATAATTACCGTTACGACATGCACGTAACGTTAACACGTTCACATTCAATGGGGCTCTCCGCGCAACTGACCAATGTGACGATGTGTCCTCAGAAAATCCACCATTTAGTGCCATTGCAACAACGACATTTATGTCATCTAGCGAAAAATATCAGAAATACAGTTCTGACTGACGTTGTTTCTCCAGGTGTAAATAGTCTTTGGGCGCATTGTGACATACTTATTTCGTTTTTTGAATAAAGCGTAATTACGTCATTGTTGCACCAAATGAGCGATGTGTAGAATGTTATTATTATTATTATTATTCTAGTACTTAATCCAATTAACGAGGTACTAAAATAGCAGTCCAGCTTTGAAATATTTAATCCGCTCAGACTAAGAAGCCTGCTCCTGCCTCTGCTAATTAAGAGAGGATTAATAATTTAAAGTTAAAAATCCATCGAAAAATTGATTTTGTCTCGTATATTAATTTATTTTTTTACATAATATAGAACGACTTGCGCCAATTACATTATTTAATTACAATAATATAACATCAATTTAAAATATATCATTCACGCCTGCTGCTCACAGTACCTCATGCGTTCTTATAATAATACAATTAATATCAACTTTTGGGTTAAAGTCCAAGACAGTGTTAAGCTGCTTTAGAGATCGAGGTGTGGGTGAGTTAAAGCATGCCACGTTATAGTACGCTGGAACCGCCAGCAATCGGTGCTTTCTACCAACACAATAGTTATTAGGCACAACAACTCTATTATGAATGCAATAATAAATTCATCTGCTTGGTTACATTTTCATAATTAAAGCGTTACATATTTTTTGTTAATAATTTGTAATGCCATGAGCACTACGAATTACATTAAGGCAACAGTACTTTTTCTGGATGCTTATCATCCAGAAAAAGTACTACTTTTGTCCTTTTTATACCCAGGAGTTTGTAGTCAGGGGGGGCTTTCACACCTTAACTACTGGACCGATCATCGTGAAATTTTGTACACATGTAGCCAGTGGAACAGAAAAGGGATAAGCTACCTTTCACCCACAAAATGGACCGTTTCTAATCTAACCTAACATACATTTATACGAGCGAAGCCGCGGGCAAAATCTAGTTTATAATAATATTAGTTAGGATGTAATAATTTTTATAGACATGTTTTGTGATCTACTTTCTCGCCATATTAACAGAGAGGACCAAGCTGCTTACTACAACAAAAAAAATCCTGAAATAAAATAAACATGTGCCAAATGTTTCATATTTATAAATACCTACCACGTTGCCCAAAATCAACTCGTTTGCAACGATTCTTTTATGAATACTGACAAGCGACGATAAGCTACAATAGCAACGCGTACATGTATGTATATACGTGTACTAGGAATAATTCCTGTGTCGCGAAGGACTTTACAAACAACGAACACCCAGACTCAAAACAACCATTTGTGAATCATACAAATTTTTGTCCCGTGTGGATCCGAACCCACAACACTCGGCGTAGTGGCAGCGGCGAGGCGATCACTGAAACCACTACGCCATCCGTGCAGTCAAATGTA
This sequence comes from Catocala fraxini, assembly GCA_930367265.1. Lineage (NCBI taxonomy): Eukaryota > Metazoa > Arthropoda > Insecta > Lepidoptera > Erebidae > Catocala > Catocala fraxini. Next base: position 17,674,348 of record OV884024.1, read on the forward strand.
TGTGTGTATGTATCAGGCGCTTATAACTAGTTGCACTCACAGATCGGTAAACGATTAGCGAGGTTAAGTAACGTTGGGTGCGGTCCGTCTACCGCTTAACCGCTTAGTGGTATTTCATCTGAGCGTCTCCGTGCTTCGGAAGGTACGTAAAAGGTTGGTCTCGGCTACGGATGGCAACTCTTGACAACAGGTTGGCCATTAACTACATGAAAAGAAGAAGGCATACACAACTCATAAAAAATGCATTAAACACATTTAAATCAGTTACATTTTTTTTATGATAAATACGCTTGTTAATAAGCATAAATGCCGGTCATTTGACGTAAATGCAGATTAACTTGTTGTATGAACTCTACGAATAAAATGGTAAAGTAATTTTTGATTTTTGGTTATATAAACCGTAATGTAAAATGCAGAATCAAAATATTATAATGGATATTCAAACATCGGCTTTTACAATTACCGATTGAATCGTGTCTATGCATCCAAATAAAAAAATAATCACCAATAACCTCAATTAACCAATCGTGTAGAATTGTAGATCCATCGGCAAACAGATTTTTGGTACAAATTATTTTAATCGTAATAATTTTTTATGCCCAGTAAGAGTGATTATTAGTATTAATAGAATCACTTTCTTTATAAATTGTATAAGTTTAAGATCTAGATTCAATATTATATATCTTTTTCAGAAAATACTCTTGGCTCGGACCCTACCGAGATGATTCCTGTACCACCATGGTCGATCAAAGTGGCGAAGCTGGCGCAGCCTAATCTTGACTTTATGGGTAAGTCTCTAAAAAATATAATTGACTGTTGCGAAGAGGTACGGGCAAAAATAAATCTTCTCTTTATCATAGTATTGCAGGCACATACAACGAGACCTTTTTCATCGCCTCATCCGTTTACAAACACATGCTCACAAACACAGATGCATTCACACACACATACACACACACTCACATGCACAATTACGCGCGCTTGCGCATTCAAAAGGTTTTCAATCAACCGTGAAAGATATATTATAGGTAAATCATAAGTCCAGAAAATGTTGTTGTTTTAATTGACTATCTTAATAATAGGGGTTAAAGTATGAAGTTGCCGTTGTATAGTAATAAATAAATTGATTGACAATTTTGAATTGACATAAAACCTTCATGGTGTGGGATTTTCGAGTGAAACTTTTTTCACATGATACCTATAAAATTCTTCTTTTAAAAAATGTCCGCCGTTTTATTTTCGACTTTCAATTGTTTTTTATTCAGCTTAGACGCGAAAGATGGATAGTTCTAAAATCTGAGTCATTTTTGAATACGAGTTCCGACGCGGGTCTAACGCGGCAGAAACGGCTCGCAATATCAACGCTGCGTTTGGAGAGGAGAATACTAATGAACGCACCGTGTGTTTATGGTTTAAACACTTTCGTAATGGAAACTTCGACTTGAAGAACGAACCGAAAAGCCGACGATAAAATTAAAGCTACTTGAAACATTATTAATAATGAAACTGGACGCACCAAGCTGCGTGATAATACTATTAAACTTAATGTAAATAATAAGATAATTTTAAATAACTTGCAAGTAGCTGAAACATTTCATAACTACTATGAAAAGATACCTGTTAATACAACTAGTTCCTTAAGGTCTTGCCCAGTTAAAGCAGAATCCTTGGTTAGGGATAGCGTGGTGGAGTGTAAAGTCCTGTTTAATTTTAAATCACTTAACACAATTTAAGTATTTAAAACACTTAATTCAAAAAAATCTGTTAACTTGTGGGTTATTTCTGTGAAATTAGTTACAAGTATTACTGATAACATAGCGCTACACTTAGCCGCAATATTCAACGGATGCATTGAAATAGGCATTTTTCCAAATTTAATGAAATGTAGGGAAATAATACCATTATTTAAAATGAATGCAAAAGTGATCCATGTAATTTCAGACCGATTTCTATATTACCTGCTATAAGTAAAATATTTGAGAAACTTATATTACAGCAATTAGAGAGCCACTTTAACGTAAACAATGTATTTCATACACGAGAATATGGTTTTAGAAAGGGTCGATCTATAATAGATGCGGGTGTTACACTTTTGAAACATATTTTTGCTGCTTAGGAAAATTATCAAGATGCCACTGGCGTATTCTGTGATCTTTCAAAAGCCTTTGACTGCGTTGAACATCAAACGTTATTGCGAAAGCTCAGGCATTATGGAATTCGAAATGCTGCACTCGACCTCGTTGGTACTTACCTAAACGATAGCCTACAACACGTTAAAATCAACGGAAGTAGATTTTCTGGATTACCAGTCGCAATGGGCGTGCCACAGGGCTCCATTTTAGGACTCCTTTTTGTTTCTAGCGTACGTGAATGATTTGCCGATCTTCGTACAGAAGTTGTGCGACATTGTATTATTTGCTGATGACACATCACTTATTTTTAAAGTAGAACGTAAGGCACCAAATTTATAGGGTGTTAATTCTTCACTCGCGCAAGTCCTGGACTGGTTCATGGCGAATAATTTCCTACTCAATTCTAAGAAAACAAAATGTATTAAGTTTATATTGCCTAATGTAAGGAGTCCTAGCATAAACGTTAATTTAAATAATGATACATTTGTACAATCCACAGTTTTCTTAGGCATAACTTTAGATGATAAAGTTCAGTGGGGCGCTCAAATATCATGTCTTGCATGGAGACTTAGTTCAGCCGCATTCGCGGTTCGGTAAGTAAGACACCTTTTACTGATTTAGATACTGCGAGACTAGTATATTTTAGTTATTTTCACAGCGTCATATCCTATGGCATACTGTTGTGGGGTGAGGCAGCTGATATTGAAACAATTTTCATTTTTCAAAAGCGTGCAGTACGTAGCATTTATAATTCAGGCCTACAAGTTTTCCTGAAAGAGCGTTACAAAGAAATGGGTATACTTACCGTTGCGTCGCAATATATATTTACAAATATTATGTTTATAAAACATAATATTTACTTATATAATAAGAATAGTGATATTCACAACTTAAACACTAAAATAAGTTAGTAGGTCCGTGTCATGGTTTACATAAAGTTCACAATTCATTTGCGGGAATCAATATACGGTTTTTTAATAAACTACCGATTGATATTATGAATTTATCTTTACTCAAATTTAAAAGTGCTGTTAAAAGTCAGCTTATCCGCAAGGTCTATTATTCAATCAATGATTACTTAAATGATAAAATCTCATGGGACTAGTTGCTTGTTTCATACAGGATTCAAACAATGTATGTATTATATAAGTCAATTTAGTTATGTGAAGGTACTTCGTGTTTATTTTGTGATCTTAAAGTATCTTTCTTTTCTTTTAAACAAACGTTATAAGTATTAACGTAAATTTTATTTTAAGTACATTTAGTCACGAACTTCCTTTTTATGTCACAAAGTGTAAAGTGTATGCGTTCTCATGCCATACTACTGTCTATTACAATTGGCTACCTACTGATAAATTTTATTTCAAACCTCAAATGCTTCTTACATAAAATTATTAACATTTCTTTATTTTTAGAATTTAGTTTTATATGCACAGTGACATATGGCATAATGACTGCAACACCTAGTACATAAATGAGGATGTGGATTATTTACTACGAAGGTTTTTGCATTGTAGGTATTGACAACCGGACCCAGTTGTAAAATACTGAAATTATAAGTTGATTGCAATTTAAAAAAGTGGACTTGAATTTCTTGCAGGTATCTTTTCATAGGCTAACCTTTTGCCTGAACCTTGCAACTAACATAAGTGTAAATTCAGTAAATGTAATACACTCACTAACCCCTTTGACGTTCATAAGTGTTACTTTGTGACCTAAATGAATAAATTATTTTTGACTTTGACTTTGACTGTGTTATTCACAATAGCTTTCTCAGGTCTGGTCAAGCAATAACGGCAGATGTTTACTGTGCCAAACTTCGATGATATGTGTATACGAATTATGGTGAAACTGGCACTGAAACAGCCCCGATTCGTGAATCGAGCCTCACCATTATTGCTCAATAATAACGCAAGTCCTCACACTGCACGAGAAACCGTTTTAACTCTACAGGAGCTACAGTTAGAAACCATACGTCATCCTCCGTACTCGCCTAACGAACTAACCATTTTTTTTCGTGATTTGGACAACTTTCAACGTGATAAAAAATTTTCTTCATAGGAGGCAGTACAAAATACTTTCACACAGTTTGTCAAATCTAGATCCCGGCGTGTTATCGTAAAGGCATAAATGAACTTTCGTTTAGATGGCAGCAATATATAGATAATAAGGGTAAATATTTCGATTAAATAAATATGGTACATCTTAGAAAAAAATGGTTTTAAATTTATCAGTCCGAATTGACAATTACATATTTTAACCCCTAGTATTGTGGTTCGCAAAACCGTTGTATATATTCATAAAACATTACGGTTACATTTTTGTACAGTTTTCTTTATTTACACTAAGAAAGGAAAATACCATTTACCTGCTTTGTAAATGTATCCGCCATTATCGCCGTCTCATAGAGTAAGTTTACCAAAAGCTTATCTCTGGTCTGAGTACGAAGAAAGAAATAAATCATTTAACCATTGTGGATTTGAAATCAATAAAAGGGACCTCAATGTAATACCTTTATGATCCCAAACTATACAGACCTAGAAAGCTCCAAATTCCTTCGACCTAAATAAATATTAAATATGTAAGTATTGTAGAACATGATACATATTATTATGAATAATCTAATTAATATCTAAAGTGTACAAGGCTGCCTACCTTATTTGTTCGTATAGGCACATCCTTTATGTAAGTGATATCTCTTAGCCTTTGATTCGGTTCACAATTAGCGATAACATTCTAATAAAACATTATACCTACACACGTGGTGTTATAATAGGTATGTATGTTACGGTGTGTGTCGTATACACTTCAGAGCAAAAAGCGTACACTATGTCGCCCATGTTTTGATCAACCATCAAAACATGGACGACATAGTGTCTAGTGACGAAATTTACTTTCACCTTTTTATAAATGAATAATAAAGAAGATTTAAAAAGAAATACAAATAAAAAGAAAATTTATGCATGGGTAATACTTTTTTTATATTCAAATAAAAACACGTTTTCATTTATTTGTAATGCCTTTATATACACACATCAAAAAAAGTCTGCGTTCACTTGGAAAAGCTGAGATATTTTTCTCGTATTAAAATTTTATTAATGATTGCATTATTTACACACAATTTTAATGTAAAACATCCATATTACTTTTGTTTTATTTAAAATAATAGATATTTCAATCTCTGTGAAATTTGTAATTTAAAGAAATGCGAAGATTTGATTAAAGTTAATAATTTTATTAATTTTAATATGCTTTTATTTACTTTAATATAAAATTACTCTTCCCCTGGCTTGAACGCATGCGGAAATCCTTCTGGGCATGCTCTAGATCAAGTTGTCCAATAGTTCTTGTGGTAACCTGTCCCATTCTTGAATAGCGGCTTCCTTGATCTCTGACAGAGTTCTTGGAGGTGGCTGACGACTCCAAACAGCTCGCTTGAGAGAGTCCCATGCGTGTTCGATTGGGTTTAGGTCCGAAGAGCCGGAAGGCCAGTCTTACCGCGTGATTTCGTACTCCCGGAGAGCAGCGCTCACTCGTTGAGCTCGATGTGCAGGCGCACTATCGTCGATCAATACGAAATGGTTACCATAATTTATCCTGAATGGTCTGGTGATGCCACCAATAACAGCTGTCTTGTACAAATAGCTATCATCGAGCCTTGGTACGGGGTCAAAGGCGTTCAAGCTCCAATCATTATTCCGCTCCAAAAAGATACCGATTTGCCACCTTGCTGAACGGTTCCAGTGGCAGTTCTTTGCCTTTCGGAATTATTCCCAGGGCGTCTCCAAACTCGGGCTCGTCGGTTATCAGGGTGCGCACTAATCCGTGTTTCATCAACAAAAAGACAATTACACGAGACATCTTCTTCTTCGTCTTCATGGTTTTGACACTGCCAGGCCCTCTGCAGTCTGCGTCGCTGTCGTGCAAGTGTATTCAAAGGTGCTCGCCAGGATCTCCATGATCGTAATCTAAAGTGGTGTAAACAATTACGAATGGTCTGAGTGCTTACATCCAGTCCAGTAACAGCTTGCAGCTCTACTCTCAGTTTCTAGCGTTAATTATTGGATCATGGGCGGCAAGAAGTCTGATATCGCGCTTCTGAACATCACTAAGGACAACCGGGCGGCAACTACGAGGTCGATCAGCCAGGTTTCCCATGCTCCAGTACTTCTGCAGGGTAGTTACGACGCAGGTTTAAGAAACGGAGGCACTGGCTGCGATTCGATTTGTAGAATATCCTTTTACACGCAATAACACTGTTCTTGCTCGCAAGACTTCAGACAGTCCACCTAGCATTTTTCAAATGAACAATTTCAGAGAAATTCATTGTTTTAATGTTCAGGCAGAAACAAGAATAATAATAATATAATATAATAATATAATATTCTACCACATACACACAGAATGAGGGTCATTTATCATTCACCTCGTTTTATAATAAGATAACAAAAGAAGTTTTTATGGTTTCTACATTTAAATTATGTGTTTTAAATGTTGAAGCAATAAATAATGCATTATTAATTATATTTTGACACGAGAAAAAATATTTCAATTTTACCAAGTGAACGCGGACTTTTTTTGATGTGTGTATTTAAAAACATGAATAAACACAAAGTCATATAAACTTATTGTATAAATTTAATTAATCTCATAATGAATCCCAAATACGATAATATTTGTAGCATGCAATTGAAACGTTCAATGTTTAAAACATTACGCAGCGCTGATATGCAAATAAAATGCATTTATACATACATACACATACATTTTTTTATATATATACATACATTTTTTTTACCAAATATTTAATTATGCAAACATTATGAATTGCGGAAATAAATGGGATACCAGTCAAATCATTATCGCCAACGTGTATTTACAATTCAATATTTACGTACTTACACGCGCAGCTTAGTTTATCTTTCTGGTTGAATACTTTTCGAATACAGCTGATAAGCTATAGCTTTTTCTGACACTGCCTATTAAGAATAAGGCAACGTTTATTTATTACATGAATATTTTTATAATAAATATTGCTATTTTTTATTACTGGCGGGCCAATTCGCGTGACAATACTTTTGAAATATATTTCAAATATCATAAATATCACAAGTGGTATCCCTTAAAGAAATGTCAAATGTGAACATAAATTGCATTTTAGTTAATCATCGACAGTTTCCAGATTAGAACTCTCTCTTAAGCCCTCCAATATTCGTACCTATATATATATGTGTAGTGACACTGCTGACGGGTTAGTTTTGTAAAGTCAGTTAGGTCGTAGTCCAATATGTCTATATATCAATATGTAATTATAGTATTTATAACGGGTACCAGCGAATATATATCCATACAGTATATCATCAAGCTATTTCATTTGACTACCCCAGAGAACACTTCTCATTTATCCCTACATTGGTGACCCCGACGTGTAATAGCGATAAGTTAGTAACTTGTACCACGCGCAGTGGTAGAGCAGTCAAGCTACCTGAGCGTTTTGATTATGAAATATAAACATAGCAAATTAAGTAGCACATAATGAGATTACCACGTTTAGTACTTTATTATTTAATTAGTTTATAAATTGGCACCGCATAAATATTACATGACCTTTTTTGTCAATATGGGTAAATACCAAGCTAAAATATAATAGTCTAATAATTATTAGTGCCTATAATTTTATTATTTTCTAAATTTATTTGTTAAAGGAGGGAATATTGTAGCGACACTGCTGACGCATTAGTTTTGTATAGTCAGGCGCAAGTAAGCAATAGTGTCGCGCGGCAGTTGTCTCGCCGCAACCGCTCAGTTAGGTCGTAATCCAATATGTATTTATATATAGTATTTATAACTGGTACCAGCGAATATAATATATCCATACAGTATATCATCAAGCTATTTCATTTGACTACCCGAGAGAACACTTCTCATTTAACCCTACATATGTATATATAGATATGTTTTTGGGTTGCGGCGGTCAGATAGCAATTGCTTCTTTAAACAATTGCTATTTAGTCAAATAAACAGGTCGATTCAGTTCAGCACCAATATAACGTAAACACTTAAAAGTTTTACTTTAAGCGCACATTAAAATGATTAAAAAAATGCAAGCAGCTTAACATATCAATTTGTTATATTACGATTGAACGTTATTCATATTGCCGGTGATATGATAATAATATGAGAATTTGAATGTAGTAATACATTTTCAATATGATGGCTTTAGAATCAGACCATTTACGTTGTTGTTCTTTTATATTATACTAGCATTTGTCAGCAGAGTCACCGACGTGAACCGACCGCGACGACATTTATGTGGATCACGTTAACTAATATATTGCCTAAATTTTCAACTGGTATTAGATTGATCGTAACTTAGGTTTTATGTTAAATATAAAGCTATAAAACTGTTGAATCTCATTAATATTCCTTTATTGTTTTTTGTTAGGTATTGGAACAAGCGGACGGACAGTAATTTAAAAGTCAAAGGCTTGACAAATCTCAATATTATCGACAAAAATTTGTTTTTAATAATACATATCTCCAGAAGAGGCATAATCTCTGTTGTATCATAATATAAATGTTCCGTAAACTATAATAATAGCACAATAATTATGTGTCTTATTTGTGTGTTAGTGCTTTAAACTACTTATGATTATTAGTGCAGGACAAAGCACATTACAAACCTTCAACAGTTAACACTAGAAGTTACACACTGTACTTAAATAATTAAGTGAATGTAAAATTTCCAGCGAGTGTTCACAAAAGACTTCTAGAATATTCTTTCTTAATCGACTTCAAAAAATGATTTGGATCTATATTTAACGCGGCTGTGCAATTTTTTTTTATTGAGCTGTGTCCTTAGTTTCGTCGAGACGACGATTCTGCAGTTTTAGCCCCGTGAAGCACGCGTCTAAAGGAATAAAAATTATCATAAATGTTAATTTTTAACCCGGCGAGAGTATGGTGCAAAAAGGTGACAAGAAGTATGTGGCAGGGTATTACATACCCGTTTATAAAATTGTTCGTAAAACTTGATTTATAAGACAAGTCATCATTACATGACAGACCGTCATCTGGTGTGGTGTACGAGCAAATGTATGAATCTCGTAAAGTATTTAAGGGGAGGCTAAAGTGGTGTAAAAACAACCAAGAACAACTTAAAATGGACAAAATTGCTAAACATAGAGCTGATAAATATTTTGGAAAGTTTTGGAAATCCACAAATAGACTAAACCTTAGGCCTTGCCTCCCGGCCACTGTGAACGGGATAGGTGAACCGAGACAGATCGCTAATATGTTTAAGGAACATTTCCGAGTAACACCTGTGGTTGGTCGTTCCGGTGAGATGGGTGATGCTGAGCACGCGAGTCCCGGGACAGAGCCGCTGCTAAGTTTCTCGGCAAATCAGGTTCGATCAATTATTAAGAGGATGAGCAGGGGTAGGTCTCCGGGACACGATGGGCTGAGTATCGAACATTTTAAATACGCGGGCATACATCTCCCGAGGGTCCTGTCCTTGCTCTTTAATGTGTGTATCAGTCACACCTACCTTCCAGCTGAATTGATGAAAACCACCGTGGTGCCGTTAGTCAAGAGCAGGGCAGAAGATATCTCGGACAGTGTGAACTACCGCCCGATTTCCCTAGCTACAACTGTAGCTAAAGTGTTGGACAGTCTGCTTGATTCTACTCTGCAGAAATACATAGATCTACACGACGCTCAGTTCGGGTTTAGACCGGGACTTTCTACTGAAAGCGCAATTCTGAGTCTCAAGCATACTGTCCAATACTACACTAAGCGCAGAACGCCGGTATATGCCTGTTTTCTTGATCTCTCCAAGGCCTTCGATCTCGTCTCCTATGAGGTGCTTTGGAGGAAGATGGCGGACAGGGCTGTACCGGAAGAAGTACTACGGCTTTTTAAATTCTGGTATGCAAACCAAACTAATATTGTTAGATGGTCAGGGGCATTATCGGAGTCATATGGGTTGGAGTGCGGTGTGAGACAGGGAGGGATATCCTCTCCAGGGCTCTTCAACTTATATGTCAACGATCTCATAGTTGAGCTCAGCAGCATGCATGTCGGATGCTCGGTGGGTGGTCTTAGAGTTAATAATATCAGTTACGCGGACGACATCGTGCTGCTGGGGCCGACTGCAAATGCCATTAAACAGATGCTATCTGTGTGTGAGAGGTATGCTGCTTCCCATGGACTTGTCTATAATATTAAGAAAAGTGAGTACATGGTCTTTAAGGCCGCCGGTAGGTGTCCAGAACAAATACCACCCATAAGCCTGAACGGGTCAAGCCTGAAGAGGGTATATCAATTTAAATACCTAGGACATATACTTACCGACGACCTTAAAGACGATGTCGATATAGAACGGGAGCGTAGGGCTCTGGCGGTCCGCGGTAATATGCTGGTTCGCAGATTCTCCCGGTGTACAGACCAAGTCAAAACTACACTTTTTAAAGCATACTGCCAGGGTATGTACACCGGGGGCCTGTGGATGGCGTATGCCAAAAGATCGTTAGATACCCTGCGCATCCAATATAATAATATTTTCAGGATGATGTTGGGACTTCCCCGTTTTTGTAGTGCATCAGAGATGTTTGCACAAGCTGAAACTAATGGATTACAGGCCATTATTAGAAATAAGGTCGCATCACTGATGACAAGGATAAGGGCGAGTAACAATAGCATCCTGAAAATAATTGCAGAGGACCTACACGCACCGTGGACGAGGCACTTCGTGCGGACTATGATCAGATAACTATCCTGGTTATCAGACTGCGCGGACTGCCTCCCCCATGGGCGCATAGAATAAAAATAATTAAACATTAGAATAAAACTAACATAGTTATTTAAGAAAATGTTACTAACACAATGGATCAATGTTGTCTTAAATAAAGAATTATTATTATTATTATTATTATTTTAATTATCTTTTATTATTAAGACTATATTATAACATATTGAAAAAAAACATTTCTGCCAACTATTTCTTTTTAGATTTTATTAAACTGGAAACAAATCTCTATGAATATTCAACGAAAACTCTCACATTCTCATAAAAAAATACAAAGGAACTAAATAAAACAATTTCCTAGAATAATAGCTTAAAAATATGATAGGACATGAAATAAGTATCTATGTAACCTAAATTAAAATAACAAAATATCTTAGTAACATCTTAGGAACTGGAGTTCAAATCACTGCAGTTTTTGCAAAAAGAAAGTGGCATTCACCATACAGATAGTCTTTCCATAGCTTGCACATGAGTTTTTTGTCTTTCGATCCTTTTTGTACGGGCAGTCTACTCATTTAACATAACGCCCAGGAACATTTTGAATATCAAATAAATATCTTTTGTCTTTTCGCAGCTCCCGGTATTCGTAAACTAAAGCTAATCGTAAGTTACAGATGACACCGGTTCATTTGGTATGTCTGCCCTGATTCTCACGAAAAATTACATTTGCATTGACAACGACTATATTCAATGCATTGACAACAGCTAAATTTAACATCTCTTAATAAATTACTCCAGCTTGAGAATTGTAGAATGTTATCATATCGGGCTTTCTCTGGTCTCCCATAGCGCTATCAATTTTGTTTTCTCCAGAGCTCGCGTTATGAGAAGTATTTTCTAGTACCGGTAGAATGACTTTCATCAATCAAAAGACAGCATCGGAATTAAAACTACATTTTCCTAAAATATGCGAGCGAAAAAATATACTATAATATGTAAATATCGGTTATGTATGTACGGTCGATTTTTTTTAAAAAGTATTTAATTTCTAATTGGTTTTCAAGAAAAATAAGAAGATGTCAGTGATCAACTTTAAACTATGGTGTCGGGGTTTGATACCCCCTTTTTATTACGGCGATCGAAAGTATCCCCAAACAGGAACAAAAATTACACTAAATTAGTACTTACTTATTTTATGTACTTTTTCGCAAATCGGCATGGATCCATCCAAAACGATTGAACACACAATGACAATGATATACAATGCTGGTAGCTGTAAAGGAAAGACTGAAAGGATGGATTGAAAATTCGCACAATTTAAGTTTAAAACTAAAGCGAAGTTTTTATCAAAGTCACCCCGCGATTCAAAGTATTCTATGGTACTTCTTCCAGCATGAACCGAAGTCAGTTTTCTTCACTGTCAATGTCTATTTCCTATTGAAATTTACAATACAACTAAGAAAGTAAGCTAAAATAGCAGAACAGGTAATATTAGTTTGTCACGAATTATATACACCAGCTATGCGGCAGGATATCACATATCCAAACGCAGTTTGCAAGCGTATAACTCAAGCGCAGGCTGTCACGACACTGCGATCACGCCCCTATCCCCTCTCGCACTTTTTTAACTCCAGCTACACAAAGGAACAACAAGTTTAAATATCACAAATAAAAACTTCCCACAAATACATGGTAACATGGTGAGTATGACAAACCCTGCCACACTCTTGCCGGGTTAAATAAGGACATGGTTAATTTGTGTGCTAAGTTTTGTCAAAATCCTTTCGTCCATTAATGCGCAATTGAGTAAACAACGTCTAAAAGACCAAACACAAACACACTTTTACAAACTTTCACATTTATGATATTGGTTAGTCATGTAAACTGCAAAAAACAGATCAACCTTTTAAGAATGCATAACAAAACATTCACAATATATTTTATAACCAATAGGAGCCGGTTAACCTAATTTTGTATATTAAACTACTTTAAAAGATTTTAATCGTTCTTAATTTCATTTTTCACTTTGGTAGCATTTTAGCCTTCATGATCACGAGGAACATTATGGTCTAAAATTCATTCATCAACATTGGTATCAGCTAAAGGTAATAGACTTTGTTTGTTCTAGCTCCGGAGGTGCAAATGAGTGGAACATGCAGCATTCTGTCTGACATGTTCTCTCTCGGCCTGGTGATCTGCGCCGTGTTCAACAACGGCAAGCCTCTGATCCAAGCCAACAACAACCCAATGCTTTACATGAAGCAGATCGAGTTCGTAAGTAGTTTATACATACTTATGAACTTACTTTCATTTGTGAATATTTCGGAGAGGATAATGTTGTACCTACAACAGCTGTGTAAGGTCGCAGCTTAGCTTGCATGAAATTTGGGTAAATAAAATGTTTATTGATCAAATCTACGTCGAGGCAATATTTGATTCGTATAAATTCGGCTCGACGAGGTTTCTTTTGTACCATAAGCGTGCAGAAACGAATACGGTCTATTGCGAGACTTGGCTTGGATTCCCGGGACTAAGAAAGCACTGAGTTATCTTATTAAATATATTTTAGTGACAGCATGGCGTCAGCAAAATAACCGGTTGCATCAGCATTACGCTTGTGTCCTAATGCAACCGTAGGCGTTAAACAAAATTAGCGGCATGTGGTAATACACCTGTGATTGGAAACCTATGGCGATACACATTGTATGCTGGGTCAAAACCTGGTGAATAAAAAACTATGGTATTAAGGCTTGAATTTTGAAACACATCTCACGGTTCTATAACGTACGTCAACCAAGGAACATATTTTAAATAATACTTATGTATATATTTTATCCAAAAGCACTATACTATGCTAATGTAAGGCCAATATAGTAATATTGGCCCCAAGGTTTTCCACACAAACCGGTCTTGGACCATCGCCACCCAACCATGTTACTTCTAGTGATGTCCTACAAATGGACATTACTAGAAGTACTAAAGCGATGTACATCACAAATTCTCTTTGTTTAAACATTTACATTGCCACTAAACGTGCTCTACTGAGGAATTATTTAATAAAAGGTTTCGCTCCGGGTGCCGCTCAGGTAAATTACGGTTATCACGACAAAGATATAACGTTTTCCCTTATAATCGGCAATATCAACTTCTGGCTCGCTTTGCATTGAAACACAATATTAACAGATTTTAATTCAATATGCAAGAGATAGATTGTATTCCACTAGGTGGACCGACGACCTTGTAAGGGTCGGTTGGGTGGCGATGGTCCAACACCGGTTTATGTAGAAAATCTTGGGGGAGGTCTATGTCCAGCACAGGACGTCTTTCGACTGAGATTTTGCAAGAAAAACTAAATTATTAGCCAGACTGAAATTCTCTATAATAATCCAGATCATAGTTTACCCATTGGCCTAATTTGTTAAAATTTCATTTATCGGTTTGGACGTTATTACATAGGAAATATGTAGTATGAGAAAACATTTAAAAGTTCCCGCATTGAAAAGTTATCAACAATATATGTATATATTTTGTTGTAATAAATGAAACATTAATTGAAACACCATCCTTAACCCATCGTCAGAATATGTAACGTCTTTTTTTTAAACATTAGAACAAATTACTTCATAAACCAGACTACTATGTAAAATTTCCTGCCTCGTCATTTTACCTAAAGAAACAATAAATAGATGCTTGGGTCTAAGTGGGGCGAGTGAATTAAGGATTGAAGGCCGTACTTGTGTAGACCAGCCATCGCAACTTTCCTCTTGTATTGCCAAAAGCTACAAACCCTTAGTTCGGTGCCCAGTGTTTTTCTTGATAATTATATTCTTTAACTTCTTATATTGAAACAAAACAATTTGTTATGATCAAAAAGATCTCGGTACCGCTGATTAATTTTAGTATTAGGTTTCATTAAACAGCGTTTTAAACTAAAATTACCAGATACTTTGGTATACACCAACTGTAGTTTGATAATGGTGATTTATCACGAATTTATTTTCCTTTATTCTGTGACACGATATCAGTTGTTCAAGGTTTAGTCTGGTAAACGACGGCGTCGATTTTTATTTATATTCCTAACTAAATTAAACAATAATAATACTCTGTATGTAATTTAAAGTCAATAGATAGTTGCGTTCCCTACTTCAAGAAATTAAAAATATTAACGTTACCAGCTATATATATATTAGAAACTGCATTATTTATAAAATCAAATCCACATCTATTTACAAAATTTTCAACAGTTAAGAAGACCCCCATTCGGAGTCAATATAAAAATCAACTATGTACGTTGAAATGTAATACTGCGTTAATGAAAAAGAGCTTCTTTGGTGTTACACCAAAGATTTTTAATAAAGTACCTGATGCTATAAAATGTATGCCATTAAAGAAATTCAAAAAGTGTCTTCACAAGTTATTAGTTGAGAAATGTTATTATACCTTGGATGACTATTTTAATGATAATACTATTTGATTAAATTATGATATGATGAATTATGAGATTATGTAATTTTATAAATCTATATTATTAATGTTGACTTGGATAACTATTTTAATTTTGGATGACTATTTGATTAAATTCTGTAATTTTATTAATTCATATTATTAATGTAACGGACGAATAATTTCTCGCATGTTCTTTTGTTATGATCTTCTTGTGTGTGTTTTTTGTTTTTCTTTCTTGTAGTGGACATTATTAAATTGATTATTTTAATGTATTGGTATAAAATTGATAGAAAATTTTGTTAACTTTGATGAACCTGACTTTAATATTTGTATGTCAACAATGACAAAGCATAGTGCAACACTTATCTATTTAAGACCTTGACATGTATGATTAATGTATATATGTTCTTCACCTATGTTTTACAAATAAATAATTCTGATTCTGATTCTGATTCTGACTCTGTAGTGATTTGTTTTCTACGTAATTTATATTTATTAATACGTATTTTATTTACAAATTATTTCTTTATTATATGTGGGATTGTATATTCTTTTATTTTAACAAGCTGCTTGTATGACATTACATTGTTACAAAATGTATTAAATATTATACGTGTAATAAGTTATGCCCAATAATTATAATTAGATATTAGCGTTATCAATATGCCAAAATAACTGGTATTCCCATTGACATAACATTCTCAGCTATACCTTTATTGATTAGATTATTAAAAGTAATCCATTTATATAAAATAGATTATATCCGCGGCTTCGCTCGCGTTAATGTAGATTCATGTTAAGATAGATTTTTAGTATTTTCATGTATAAACCATAATACTGTAAAGTTTCATCAAAATCCGTTCAGTAGTTTTGGCGTGAAAGTACTCTTTCACGCAACTCTTACTCTTTTACTACAAACATTCATCCATCCATCCTCACAAACTTTCACATTTATGATATTGAGATAAACCGATCCAATAACTAAAGTTATTCACATTCTTAAACTGTTTTAAACTCGGTAAGTTAAAATGATAGCTATATTATTATAACTTACTAAGGGTGCTCTTCCGACGTTATCGTCTGCTTCATAAATAGTTTATGAAGTGCCGAACTTTAGGTTAGTCGAAGCCAAAGTTATTTTCTCACATGACTCCGATGTTTCACTAAATTGCTAATAGCATACTGACTTAATGTATCCTTTATAGTTCTACTAGAGAAGCTGGTTCGTTAAACAGACAATTTTAACTGTATTTGCCGACAGGAAAATACAATAATATAATATTCTATCACGTACACACAACACCATCTAGCCCAAACTAAGCAGAGCTTGTACTATGGGTACTAGACAATGGATAAACATACATATATACTTCTTTTTTTTGTAAATACATACATATTATACATAGAAACACCCAGACCAAGGCAAAAATTCCATGTACACGCACACAAATGTTTGACTTGTGCGGTATTCAAACCTGCTTCCTTAGGCGTGGTAGTCGGTTACACTAACCACTACGCCATCGAGGCCGGCAAACAATATTCATATTGAACATGTATCTCTCTAAATAGAGGATATATTTCTATCTAGTACCTAGTAAATGTTGTAAATAAAAAGCTTCAATATTTTAATTCATTAGATATTATAATGCATCTAGTTCTAATCATAAACATTAATACAGTTCGAAGCAAAAAAGACCTTGAAATTGCGTAAACCCACTTAGATAATATTTTAGTTTTAATCATTGTACAACATCAGCCATTTGATATAAACTGTCATACTGCTGGGCTTGATCCTCAGCTCAGTATGAAAAAGGTTAGGCCATAGTTCACCACGCTGGCCAAGTGCGGTTTTACTGATTTAATCCTCAAGAACTTTATGGAGAACTCTCAGACATGCAGGTGATCACGAGGCTTTCATCTACCATTAAGACGAGCGATAATTAACTACGAACATATACACGGTGGAATCTAATTCATTGTTTTCTCGAAAAGTATGTACTCAGTCCATGATATAGAGGCTTCCTGCAATTATTATTCATAAAAAAAAATTGTTTCCATTCTCGGTCTTTTCATCAAAATCATTATTTAACTGCGCTGCGACGCGAGGTGTCTTCGTAAAAAATACCTAGAGCGGAGTAAACGATACGGCGAGGTCGATGCACTTTATTACCTATTCTACTAAACTAGCTTATAAAAACGATTCCAATTTCTCCTTCATACTTTACCGGGCTTAGGACCGTCTGAATTACACAATTATTATTGGTAATGCGACATAATAAAATAAGTAGTAATCAATTAATTAAATAATAATATAATAGGTAATAAGTTAATAACAAAAGAAACTTAGTAGGTACAGTCAAGTCTTATTCAGGCGCATT
Source organism: Catocala fraxini (assembly GCA_930367265.1). NCBI lineage: Eukaryota > Metazoa > Arthropoda > Insecta > Lepidoptera > Erebidae > Catocala > Catocala fraxini. The sequence continues at coordinate 17,692,053 of OV884024.1, forward strand.
TAAAAAAATTAAATCAGCTTTTTTATTTACAACGATTAGATGAATCAAACCACTTACCCTATAAATGTCTCATTTTAATTCTTAAAACTTCCTGTGTTGACTGTTTACTTCAATACACAATCTTGCGCGTTTGAACAAGTTTACTTTCAACAAACTTAATGTATTTGTATCCCTTTTAACTCCCTTCAGATACACAATTTTCTTGATTACAGACCACAAAAAGAAGTCTAGCGTATAACTAACTTTTTGGTCGCCACGCTATTGGTCCCCTCGCCCAATCCACTTTTCACCGAATTCTTCGTTTAGATAAGCACGTACATTGCGTTCGTCATGTGCAGGGCATCCGTTATGCTGGAAGAACATATCGCGGGTGTATGCTAATGGCACATCCATCAACAATAGCGGTACCGTTTCCCTTATTAATTCAAAATAGTTGCGACCGTTAAAATGTCCGTCAATAAAAATCGGTCCAATGATGGCGTTATTCACTATCCCAGCCCAAACATTACCACTAAACCTCACTTGATGTGAATGTTCGACAATCACATGGGGATTATTAAAATCCCAATAATGTTCATTGTGGATATTAAAAAGTCCCACTCTCGTAAATGTTGACTCGTCTATCCATAAAATGTTTATGTTTTGGTGCTCTAATATCCACTGACATAAACTAATACGTAATTGTGGGTCACTATCATGAAGAGCTTGGGTACGTCTGAAGTGGAAGGGATGCATTCCGATCCGATGCAATAGTCTCCACACGAAGTAGTGACTAACACCAAATCATCTCCCTGCTTCTCTAGTATTGCGCCGTGGATCTTCATCAAAAATGATAAAATAGCCTCTTCCAATTGTGGAGAGTGTTGGTGAGGCCGTCCTCGAGCCTGATCATGTGTGGGCACTCGGAACTGCCCATATGTCAACAGGCGCTGTGTGGCTGACAGTATGATCGCGAAGTAGGAACACGTGGATTCCTGATGCCGCGTCGGCGCAACGAATTCAAGTGATCTGACCGAGCGTAGAGGCGCCTAGCCTCCGCCAAATTGTCTTCAGCAATGTCATAAAATCGCACCATGTCTAACCACTTTACGTTAGAATACGAAAACATTTTACTAACTTACTCACGCGCGGGATTTAATCGAGGCACTACAGTCATCGTCTATCTCGTTTAGCAAGAAATGGCACACTGACCTACTTATATAGACGAAAGTTGGGCATACAAAAGGGAGAGGGTTACGAACTCCATGCGTTCGCGCCGGTAGGGCGGGCGGTCGTTGATGCCTAAACTTTGTGTTTACCTTTATTACCTATGCCTACATTGAATCGTGCCGCGCGTCTTTATTATTGTTATGCATTACTGTGTTGCAGTCATGTTTAAAATAAAAACATGTGTTTTCGACAAAAATCATAGTGTCTATTCTAGATTAATTTTCATTAAGTGTTTTTTATAATTAACGATGCAGGAATATTCTTTATCATTCACTGACTACATACGTTTCGGGAAAACAGTGAATTAGATTCCACCGTGTATAATACGCATAGTATAATATAATATATTGCGTATAATACGCGTTACAGTTTAGTAGTTTTTTATTTTTTATTGTCCACTAAGGTGGGAAACAAGCGTAGGGCCCACCTGATGGTAAATGGTCACCGTAGCCTATGGATGCCTGCAACACCAGAGGCATCACTTGTGCGTTGCCGACCCTTTAGGAAAGGAGGAAGTGGAAAGGAGTAGGAGCGGGAAGGCGGAAAGAGGTTGATCGGGCCTCCGGCACTCTCACTCACCGAACGAAACAAAACAGTAGGAATACTGCTATTTCACGTCGATATTCTGTGAGAGGGTAGTCCTTCTCCAGTCGAACCGGCCCATTCATGCTGAAATCAGCGAGATAGATTTGCCACTAGTCTGTCTTTGCTACTTGAATCCTGAATAGGTGCGATAATACTAGGTGTAAATATAACCGGTATACCTAGATAGCCGTATATAAAACCAATTTGAAGTAATTTAGAAGTTTTCTAAGTTATTATACGCGTATGTTACTTTCGTACAAGGCAATTAACCACATTAGATATTATGCTTCTAATACATTTGTTACGCCTTCAAATCAGCTCCATACTGCTGTCTTCATTGTGGTGCTCAGGTAAACATGTATAAGTCAAACAACCATTTGTCTGCCAGTGATTCACGACGTTAATTAAAAAACACCCCCTGTAACCATGGTTGCTGATAAGCAAACAGAACATTGGGCATGTTTTGTAACATTCACGTAAGCTTAAACAGTGCCTAATATATAAATAAGTTATCTTTTCAAGTTAAAATCTAGTAGTCACTTTTATTTTACTAATATAAAGAAAGTTTATTACGATGAGCCACTAATTCATATAAAGGTTTATTTAACTATAGGTAGAAACATGAAGTACAATATCTATACCTACTAATATAGTATTATAAAGAGGAAAGATTTGATTTTTGTTTGTTTGTAAGGATTTAACTCAAAAACTACTTAAGTAGATATAAAAGTTTGACTATAAGCTAGCTGTATTATCACCGAGTAAAGTTAGGTAAATAAGTAAGGCTTTATTTTATTTATAACAAGTAAGAAACAGCAATTAATTGCCGTAAATCTTAGAGTTTGAAAAAATGGTTCAAGTAATATGCCCAGGTCACGTGATACCACGTGACTTTGAGGTCAGAGGTCAAAGGTCATAGTCATTTCAGGGTATATCGACTATGCTGAGTTGAATGGCGACCGCGAGTCTCTAGCTCTTACGGGTCTTGAGTTGAAAGTTGTATAACAGACAGACGGACCGACGGTCAAAGCTGTCGTATAAGAGTTTTTTCGAACTCTAAAAAGGTAATGTTACTAACATAATCTATTCTAATCTAACCTACTCTTATGAGAGCGCATCCGCGGGCAAAAGCTGGTAAATAATAAAGAAAGCTATTACAGTTGCGGGTAAAGACAATAAACACATTTTACCCAATACTTGTAACATTTTCTTCCCTAACCAGAACAATAATAATTAATTTAATTCCTCACCAACCTCCCGGGAAATACGTTTTGAAGTATTTAAATTTGTTGGACTGTTATCTCAAATTTCAATTAAAATATTGAGGTGAGACGATATTATCTAAAATATAATACTATGCTCGGAAAATCGCTATTTCGCTGAGGTTAACTCGCTAGTTAACATCAGCGAAATAGCCGCAACGTTAGTAGCCGTAGTGCATCACATATCAATTATCTTACAATATTTAGCATTATTATATCAACCGTGTACCTGTTACAAAGAATTTTGCGTAAGACAAATTCAGAACAGCCAAAGGACAGCGCAATGGTTCTCATTGCGATTTATCGCTAAGACTTTTTACGAGATAGACAATCAGACAACTTAGTACCTAATGGAGTATTTGGATACAAGCGCCACACACACAGACAGATCGCTTAAAAAGAAAAAAATGCAATAGAGGTATAATGAAAATTTCACAAACCGGTGTAATCAGTTAAATGTTCGAAGATATAAATATGATTTAACTTGATCACACTGATTGAATACTTAACTAACTAAATAGAACATTATTAAACAATATCACTTATTCTGATGTATAATTATCTTCAATCTTAATTAAACGTAATACTTAATTAATTCTCAATAATTTTAACTACGGACATTACTTGCTGAATTTTAATCGCATATGTTATGGTTTATCTTGTTTCGTACTTAATTCATTATCGAATCCAATAACATAATATAAATATTGATAAATCATGATGAAATTTTGTTTGTCTATTGATTAAGCAGACACTATTTACGTCGCGACAGACTAATATCAAAAAAGCAACTTCCATAAAAGGCACCTGCCGAATATATGCCTTCAAAAAATTCAAGATCGTACAGAATTTAAAAGAAAATAGACTTTTATCGTGATTCGTATCTAATAAAAGTTTTAACATTAACAAGTACAGCAGACTTCTGCATAATAAAAAATAAAACTAGAAATAGAAATCATAAAGTATATTTATTATAATGCCAGTATAATAAATATATACTTTCAAATACTTATTGTAAAACAAAATAGTCATAAAGCATTGTCGGCCTCGGTGGCGTAGTGGTTAGTGTAACCGACTGCCACGCCCTGAGGTCGCGGGTTCGATTCCCGCACAAGTCAAACATTTGTGTGCATGAACATGGATGTTTGTCTTGGTCTGGGTGTTTCTATGTATAATAAGCATGTATTTACAAAAAAAAAAGTATATATGTATGTTTATCCATTGTCTAGTACCCATAGTACAAGCTCTGCTTAGTTTGGGCTAGATGGTGTTGTGTGTATGTGATAGAATATTATTATTATTAAATATTATTGTTTTATTGCAATATTTTATTCAGCTTATTCAGATATCTTTAGCTGTTAATTATTTTTGAAAAAACTTATCTCTTTGTGCATTATTATTACTCCATTTTCAAAGCAGCCTTTTGTTTCATTAAATATAACACTTAATAAAATACCTAAATATTTTCTTAATACTACAATAAAGTAAAGATTTGACGAGCATAGACCTCTTAAACATAGAAATAAAATAATGTTTGAGCTACAATAGAAGATACTTTTAAAGCTTAGGACACTGGCGACTTTCTATATCTGATTCTAGGAATATGTATAACAGATATGCTCAGACACTCGGCAAATCATTCTACTTGATACAAGATCCGTATAATATGCAACACTACAAGTAATTTTTGTTACGTTTACTATGCCAAGAACTACATTTCCAAAAAATGGGATTATTCATAACTGACGGCACTGTCATTTAGTGTCCTTAACAAAATAATAATGTAGGTATTCTTACTTAAGTTAAATTTATTGCTAAGTAAGAGAGCCGCGGCTAGCATTTTAAATAAAAATAAAGATATAAAAAGTAACTCAGTCGTCTGCCGTCTTTGATTAATACTTTGAGCGGCGCGCCACCGCAATCACCTTGCCTATATAACTATCGCTAACTACTATTCAGTTATCTCTGAACCAAGTACCTCTCAAATCCTTAAACCCTGATTAAATTATTAGGGTTTGAAAAATCTCTTATACAACAGCTTTGTCCGTCCGTCCGTCTGTTATAAGTACAATTTTCAACTGAAGAACCGTAAGAGCTAGAGACACGCGGTCAACGCAATTCGACTCCGCATACTCGATATACCCCCGAAATGACTATGACCTTTGACCTCTGACCTCAAGATCACGTGGTATCACGTGACCTGTGCATATTATTTGAACCACTTTTTCGAACTCTAAGATTTACGGCGATTCATTGCCGATTCTCACTTGTTTAACATATTAATCAGTTTCTACTGTATCTTAGCTGAGGGACAAAATACAATTTCAATTTTTATCTACTAAGTTTCAACACATGACCATGTAGCCCAAACTAATAACAAATACGTACATATTATACATAGAAACACTCAGACTAATACAAACATCCATTTTCATGCTCACAAATGTTTGACTTGTGCGGAAATCGAACCCGCGACCTCAGGCGTGGCAGTCGGTTACACTAACCACTACGTCATCGAGTCTGACGTAATATCTTAATAATATTAAAGGTAGTTAAAGAGGTATTTTATTTTTTATTTCAGGTTCTAATTAACACTAAGCAAACTCTCAAATATTTGTGAATGGCTTTTGCATAGTCCGCGAACAATAGATTTTTTATTGTGTTTACCTTTTAGTATTTAAAGAAATTGCATTTCATAGCGTCATTGTTATAATTTAATACTTTGGTATCCTTGAGTCGTTTGCTTCTTTGCCTATGCACATGCACAATGCGTTTATCAATATGTGTCGATATGGGTTTGCTGATAGGTTAAGGGATGGCAAATATTTGTCATATGTGTGACAAATCGTCATGATGTGAAACATGATCATAGTGGCAACACCTAGAAACACATTTGTATATAAACTTTATTATACAAAGCCCAAAATTTAAAAGAAATGTGAAAATGTATGGGACCTTGAGTATATATGGTAATGGTACCATTGAGCTAGCTTGCCCTGGGAAGAAAATTCTTCTTACCGGCGCGTGACGTTACATTACTAATATTGTGTTTTATCCCAGCGAGTAAGACTCCCAGAAGCCCATATTTCTACTTATCTCTCGTTTCCATCCATCTCATCGTAAAGTATTTTTCTCTAAGGTAAGCAACATGCAAATTGGGGTATTCCAAGCGATTAAAGCTATGGGGATACCGCACACCATCAGGACGTGTGATTAGTAGAGGTGTAATTACACTTATATTTTGCAATGGTTTTAGATGCCACTTAATAGAAGTCAATCTGGCGCAGTTTAGAATTCCATGTTACTACAAACAGTTCCTTGAGAGAAAATCTCAATTACTCTATGTCCAATGCGGTAAATTGAACCTGAGCCCCATGCACTGCATTTGCATTCGAAACGGCTACGTCACCGCAACATTAAAAATAAAGTAGGTATAGGTATATAATTATAGACGAGACACTTCTTAACTTTGAAATATTAGCATTCGTTTGAAGGTCAGGTCTTGACGCCACTATAATATTACAAATTAATAACAAAAGTTGCATATTATCCGCTGCCGGAAAAGGATAACGCAAGCACAAGCTTAGAAAGATTGTGTGGTATTATTAATTCGCAGAAACCACATTTATTACATCGTTGTTATCCCTGCGCGTCAGTTCTCGGAAAGCAAGGCATTTATGCATTGAAAACAGAATTGTGATATAATCCGGGCACTATAATGGAGAGATATTTTCTCTGTTGACTAAGCTTTTAAAACGAAAACATCAGTGAAATACTTGTTGTATAATGCCATTTATGTATAATGATAATAGTGAGATCTTCAATAATTTTTACACTACCAAATGATTGACTTACGACAGCAATAGTAACGGTCACCATGATAGCCTACTTGACTTATTGGTCGGTATGCATGAATCTGTACGCACGAATTGTGTGAAACGACACTTTACAAAAACAATATTTTCTGAAGCGGCAATTCGCACACATTCATATAATTTGAGTGCGAAACGAACCGATTTGGAAAAGAAGGTATGCTGATCGAAATATTATTTTAAATACTAGATTATTTAGTAGATTAGATTGCTTGCCTGCGATCTTTTGCAAGGTAAAGATACTCTCCTAGTTTGAACTATTCCAGTTAAGTGAAATCCTTGGCATCTAGTGGATCTTAGTGCACCCTGCCTAACTGTACCCTTGTGCGTGACCCACAGAGTTGGCCTTTAAAGAATCGGCAGTGTGGAACCTGCTGCGACGCATCTCGGGAACTTGTGTGCTAAGCAAGTAGAGTCATACCTAGAGCGACTTGACCCTATCCAGAGTTTAGGCATTTTGTGTAGACATATAATGTTACATCGGGTAGTGAGTACGCCTTACAGGTCCGGTAACATATTGGAGATATCCGGGATATTAAACTCTCTAGCAATGTGGAAGATGACATCATTGACATGTATTGGGGCGAACTTATGCGCGTATTAGAGTGTAGATATATATGGTAGCGTATGGCAGCCAAAACATGTAGTAAATTATACAACAAAGAAGATATCAAAAAAATATTGTTCTGCTGCCATTCATATCTTTTCCACGTATCTTGATTGTGATGATTAAGAAGCAGTTCTCAAAAATGACTTGTAGAACGCTTTCACACACACACACAGACACACACACATATACACGTTGGGCCACGATTTTGAAAATGCAAATTCTTTGGCAATGTTATAAATCTACGACATAGTTACTGGGTCCACACGACAATCTTCTAGAATATATAGTTGGATTTCAATAACCCCTTGTACTGGTCGTTTTCAGTTTAGCAATACATCCCCCCTTATTATAATATCAGCCCTGTATTAAACTGTCCCACTGCTGGGCACGGGCCTCTTCTCACTGAGAGAAGAGTTAGGCCATAGTCCACCACGCTGGCCCAGTGCGGTTTGGCAAACTTCACATATCTTCGAGAAAATTATGGAGAACTCTCAGACATGTAGGTTTCCTTACGATGTTTACCTTCACCGTTAAAGCAAGCGATAATTAACTATTTAATATGCACATACCTTAGAAAAGTCAGAGATGCGTGCCTTGGGATCGAACTCGAGAACTCTGCGTGGCAGTCAAACGGTCTCCCACTAGGCTATCGCCCTATATCTATACACCCCTATTACTCAACAGATACTTTTACTTTATATCTGATACTTCGATGATAGGTCTCTTGTAGGCGATGTAGACATAACCTTACTACAAGATCTGGTCCAGTTTAAAAATAAATTTGAATGAAAGATCAGTAAATGTGTACTTATTTTTCCAGATAGACAACAAAATCAAAATTTATTTGGTACTCTTTAAATTGGCTCCAAACATCAAAATTATGAGAAAAGGTTCTGTTTACCTGGTTGGCTCGTTATTTATTATTAATGAAGCGTTTTATTTTTCTAAAGATGAAAATATACCGCCTCCATAGAATTAAAATATACATACGGCTTTTACTATTATTCGATATGGTATTTTTGTTGCTAAATTAGGTAATGCGAGTTTTATAATTTATATAAGTATATTGATACCTTTAGAAATAGATATCTAAAATACGTTAGCATTCTCTTTTATGTGGGCATCAACAACTGAGCTTTCTACATATTACTCTCTTTACACACCAGGCTTAAGAAAGTGAAGTCCATGGCTTACAAAATTTGGATATTTCGGTATTTAACTTCATATATCTTCCAAATCGTTTTACACTTTGTGCATCACCTCGGAATTAATTCGCCTAGGTAACCCAGGTGAACTGGTTTGACTTAGTTTGTTAGAATTGTACAATTTAAATTAAATTACCAAGGTAAACAATAGCATTTTATTATTTAACTATAACCCGATTTTAAAATGGGGTGAGTTTCTCAAATTGGTTATTCCTTTCTTTTTAGTGATTTTGAATCTGGTCTACATTTTTTGTTAGAAAGTTGTTATTAATCTGTCAAGTCCTAAAATACCAGACAAAATTAAAAATCGTTTATCTCCGACCACCACTGTGGCGCAACGACTCAATAAGGAAATATAAATTTTATGCAACTTAGATATAGATAAAATACACAAAAGCTACAAAAATGTAATCTTTAATATGGGTTTGACAATATATAAAAAATAAAAATGAAGGTGAGAATACTGTTTTAATTATTAGATATAAATATATTTGAATAAATACCATTCTTGTAGGTATCACAACTTTAAGTGTAAGTTCAACTTAACTCAAATAAATAACAATTAAGGGATGATATGTATACACATGGAGTATGCGCATAATACAACAGTGTTACTTAATTAATTTTAATCTCTGTAGATTATAAAATGTTAGCAAAATATGTCGTTTGTTGAGCTAGCGTTAAATAAACATTTTTTTAGAAATGCTGTTGTGTACCTGATCTGAACTTCTTAGTACGTCGTTGTAAAAGCTATATCGTACATTTAGGTACTGAATGAGTTGAAATAGTCATAATTTTATGTATTGCATTTAAAACAAATATAGAATGAGAATAAAACATTAACCGATATCTAACTTAGAGGACAGATATTATAAAAGTTTGAACAAAGACGTAGACACAAATACGCACTTAATTAGTTTTAGAACATTTTAATGTTGCAACATATAAAACTTTGACAGCCTAATAAGTTTTTTATAATATCAACACTGTCAATTTTAAATTCACTTCGTGGTGAATGGTGCAATGTCAAGCGTTGGGTGACGAAATAAAATATGTTACTTCGTGTAAAGTTAGATCTATAATGCTTTAAATACAATGAAGTTAATTAATATAAGTATATATACTTAGTACACACAACGCGTCACACACTACACTGGCAACCCCATTAGCGTATTATACAATCATTAAATTAAATAGAGAGGTTTCATATTTTGCCATAAATATTTTATTTAATGCGTCATATTTAACTCTAAAATCCTTACTGTGATGATACACATCAATTGAAATTGCAACTCAAGGATGTATTTCGCCACACAAATGTAATTAATACTATTCTATCGTTATATTCTACCCACACTTTAAGCCTAAAGTACAGTAGAAGCCACATTACGGTTATAGCACCGAATGAGTTGTCAATCACATCACGTCGAGTATATTTTATATTTGACCTAAACAATCAGTGACCCTTTACTTGGATTGACCTATTCATCTCGAGAATTGTGTATTGAGATCTTAAAAGTACAAGGAGAATTGACATCGTCCTTATATTGAAATGATATCTGACGAAATTCAAACTTATCTAGGTGAAGTAGCATATAATGTAACGAAATAATATTATTCTTAATTATTTGTTGTTTCAATAAGAGCTTTGTTGTTGTTTTTTAAATATTTACTTTACGTAATCTATGTAAAATAACGTTGCTAGCTGTGTCACTAATTAAGTCCTTCAATATTTGTCTATAAAGGAGGATGGGCAAAATGTCCCCACCGGCTTATAACGACCAGACGTATATCGTTGGAAAGCTTTTTTGTGTCTATCAATTGTTACTATGGGGGTGAATCTCAAATCGTTGTGTGAAAAAAGTTATAGCTAAAAGAAATGTTTAAGAAATATTAATAAAAATCAATTTATTTTCCTTTGTTACTTAAAAGGCAAGTACTTATTCAAGTGTTTGATGATCTCAAAAAGCAATAATTAAAAAAAACAATAAAATATTGATAAAAATATTTTATTACATAGTCTTTCAAAAACAGTTTATGGGCTGTCCACTATCACATCATTCAGGAATCCTGTTGGAGTGTTGATAGGCTGATGCCTCGCAAAACCACTGTACCATATTAACGATGTTACATGGGCACAACTACCTACTGTCCGCTGCCCAGTTAAACACGTTCAGTAATAGTGGCATATTGCGTTTATGCCAACTTCATCCCTGTTTAGTATGATATAAGAATATTATATCCTCGCTCTAACATGCCTAGACTGAATCCGTCCTCTTAAGAGCCAATTATTTTGAGGCATATTATATAAGTTCAACAGTAAATAATTATAAATTTGATGAAGTAATTTATAATCTTATTTACTGTTTCAATGATAATAATAATAATAATAATAATAATATTAATATTCTACCACATACACACAACACCATCTAGCCCAAACTAAGCAGAGCTTGTACTATGGATACTAGACAATGGATAAACATACATATATACTTTTTTTTTTTTGTAACTACATACATATTATACATAGAAACACCCAGACCAAGACAAACATCCATATTCATGCACACAAATGTTTGACTTGTGCGGGAATCGAACCCGCGACCTCAGGCGTGGCAGTCGGTTACACTAACCACTACGCCATCGAGGCCGATAGTTTGTACATTAAACACAAAATATTTATCTACGATTATATTCACTAATAATAAAAAGCATCAAATGTACGTATTAAAGTGTGAAATTATTTACAGTTGGAACAACAAGTGAACATGGTACTGCCTCGCGTACCATCTGCTTTGCAAGAAGCCGTACAAAGACTTTTAACGAGGGACCCGCACCCTCGCCCTACTACTCAGCTTCTGCCGCTTATCAAGTATTTCAAGTAAGATTTATAAAATGTCAACCATGTGTTCAAGTTCAGCCTTACACATATATTTGCAGAATAAGTAGAGTAAAACCCTCGAATTTGCACATTCCGTGTAACTTATGCAAACAAAGTTCAAAAATCAAAACAACTTAAAGTAGCACTAAAGCTTGGTACACCTAATGTTTTAAATATAAACACGAAGTTACATGAACATTGGACAGGTGCCAGAGTGAGCCGGCTATTGTGGCGATGCAATTCTTGGACGTTGTGACCATGAAGGATCCAAACCAGAAGGCTAATTTCTACCGTGGCCAACTGATTGATGCTTTGCCATACATCCCGAAGGTAAGACCAAAACGTTATTTTCAAAAGTAAGTACCTGCTTTGCGTAATTTTATGCTGATTTACGCGTGATTTGATATAAGGAATCTCCTAGACGGAAGAACTAATTAAAATTTACTTTTCCAAAGTACTAGCAGATGAAATAAAATATTTCACTTAAATTTTTTGGTTGCAATAAAAATATAATATATCATATCACTTTACTCCCATCCAGTAAATTACTTGCTGTGCGAGGTTCATTTTCCACCATATTCATTACTAAGTTTACAGAGTGTCAACGCTGGGATTCATTATTATCATGCACTGTTAACATTTTTGATGTATCATGGTAAGCCTAAATAGTAAACATAAATATATCTCTTTGATCATTAGGTATATAGGTATAAGGTACTCAAAAACATTCGAAAGGAAATTGTATAATTTATGCCTTGGGAAAATTGCGCGTGCTGCAGTCTTCAGACATTCTCGAACACTATGGTGTTATTATTATTGGTTTTTAGTATGCTAGAAACTAATATAATACATCTATTAGAAAACAAAAATCTTTGTCGTAACCTGTTACAAATAACAAAATGATCCAATCTAATAAAATAGGTGACTTAATCTGAACGTGTTTTCCCCGGCTTAATCAGATGATCGAAAGCGTGAATGCTCTTGCAGCCGTAAACTCATTAACTAAGTCACGTTGTAAATCTCGTGTTTTGGTGCAGATTACAAATAGTATGCAAATAAGAGGATAGGAGGATAACGCTTGATTGAAGTTAATAATCTAATTATTAATTATGAAATCGTGTAGTTTGCCGCATTCATTTAATATTCTATACTATAAATGCAAAGGATTTAAAATTAATCTGTTGATCTAGTGTTCAAATGTGTTGAATATGATGAATCACGGGCAGCAGTCATTTCGCGTAATATTACAGGAATTGCACGAACCCTAACACGAGGATCTCCCTAAATCGGAGGAAACAAGGACAGCTAATAATGCAAAAACTGTTCATGATCTGTAGTTATAGTAGAAGAAATTATTTAGACATAGTAAGACTGTTTGTAGCCCAATTAAAGAAAAATAAAATAAAATAATATGACAGACCCGCTGTTATCAACATTATTTAAATGATGTTCAATAACAAACATAAAATCTTAGAGCTAAATAGTACCTATACAACTATTTAACTGCATCTTCCCCGAAGTGACAATCGCCATGCAATTAGTATTTTAAGGATGCTATTGTTGGTCGACACCATTCGTTAACCGTCGTAGCACAGAACATAAATATACGCGCCACGCGTCTCTACGCGTATGTAGCACGCGTGATCTCGTAGGTTATGCTTTGCTACGAGCTAGGTTTCGTAGCAATAACCTTTCTTAACAAATCTAACGCATAATATTTGTTTAAATCTGAATATCTGGGCTAAAAGTTTAACTATAAAATATCTTCTAATTTAAAATATTGTTGTAAATTAATAATAGAAATAGACAACCAGGTTTCTAAGTATCATGTTAAAGCAATCATTAAAGTCAGCCTCGTCGACATAAACATTTTTCATCCTACTTTGTAAGCTTCAAATAATCCTTGATTTACGTTGCTTAAAATTTTAGAGATACGAATTTTAGAAAACATGCTTGCTCTCATAATTATTTAAAATTTACTTATTATTTAATGTTAGTGTATTATATATTAGCATCTGTTTTGTCTGAACAAACCGCCCGCGTCATTAGTCTCTTTTGATGTGCAAACTAGTGTAAAACCATATAAATGATTTTATAAGTAAGTAAAGTGGACATTAGGCAAAAGTAGAAATTTGACTTTAAATATGCACTATATACATTATGATTCATATGATAAATATAGAGAAAAAATGTCTGACCTGCATTTACTGCTACTATCTAATAGTAATATGATATACTTAAGACATTCACTTTAAAAAATATATATTATTAGCTATTGCCCGCGACTTCATCCGCGTGGTAAAGTTATTTTGGGCAGCTTTTTCTTTATGAAATTTATTTTGCTAATAATACACATATAATTACTGCAAATAGCCTAATTTATATATTTTTATAAACTACGTATTTTATTTTTCTATCCTTTGCTAAAACATAAAGATTTTGCGGGTAGGATACTCGTGAGGACGCCACATAGAGTTGCCAATGTAAAACAGTTTTGTTTTTTAATATAGTAAATGCTGCTTTTAAAACTGAAATGGCAAATCGGTTGGCATTATCGGAATACGGGGAAAAAGATTTTCTCCTTTTGCCATTCTAGTCATGATTATAACTTTTCTAATATTGCGTCCTAGATGAGTAATTTGTTGTCGTGTACCATTACCCGGGTGCCGTGTGCCTTGGTGCGTCAAGATTTCTCATTAACAGGACTGGAATACCAATTTTTAGCCTGTTCAGCCAGTTGAGATTCTCTATAGGATACGATGTCACTTGTTCAGTGTCCATAACATTGTCTACTGAGAAAACAACATCTCCCTCAACATCTGAAGTAATTTGTTCGTTTATCTGACCTACTGTCTGATTTGTTGGCGCCGAAATTGATCTATCACACAACCATTCTCGATTGCTCATACTTATTTGTAGATCTGGATAGAAATTATTATTTAAATCGACAATTTGAGAGAATTCACGTCTTAGTGTAATCATGCCGTTACTGTATGTTAGCATACAATCTTTGCCGACTTTTAAAATAGAAGCCGCATATTGCCTTGGGTGAAAATGGTTGTGTAGTTCTACTCGCATATTTATTTGTAGTCAAACAAAACTTTTTTACGTGTACCCGTAATACATACGCCTTTAAACAAGTATTTATTTCATCCGCCGGTGTACCCCTAGTAATAACTGACAGGGTCTGTCTAAAGGCTCCAGCTAGCACTCTTCTAAGCACAGTCATACACAAACTACAAAGCCTACAACGACTCGCCTTCCTGGCAGCGACAGGCCGTATGAGAACAACGCCTACAGCAGCGCTGGAGGCCATACTAAATCTCAGATCCCTACACCTCATCATACAGCAGGAAGCTGTCACAGCTACCATACGGCTTGAAAAGGTAGGGCTCTGGAAACGGGACAATAGAATAACTCATGCGCGCCTAAAGGAGTTAGTATACAACGAAATTCCAATGATAGAGGCGACATGTGATATCATCCCAAAAACCTTTGTCTTTGACAAAAAATACCACAGCCAACTTCATGAAGAACCTAAAGATAGCTCTGGCACACATGAAATGAGAATATACACGGATGGATCCAAAACAAAATCAGGAACAGGAGTCGGAGTCTTCTCCCACGACCTAAACATCAATTACTCAACGACCCTGGGAAACCTCAACACTATCTTCCAAGCAGAATGTGTTGGGATTACCCGGGCCGCAACAGCGGTTACATCAAGAGGTATAAGCGATAAGTCAATACGCATTATCTCGGATAGCGCCGCAGTACTACAAGCTCTTAAGAGCAACTGCTTCAACAGTGGACTCATCCTGGAATGTCACCGTGAGCTGCAAAGTATTGCAACAAAAAATCGGGTAACGTTGCAGTGGATACGCGGTCACAGCAACTCTTATGGCAATGATGCTGCAGACCAACTGGCAAAAAGAGGATCGAACATCAAAATGGTAGGACCCGAACCGATTGTCCCGATACCCTTCTGCCAACTCAAAACATGGTTATGCGATAGAACCACGAAACTACACGAAAAACAGTGGACAGAAACAAAAGAATGTAGACAGACGAAGGAAGCCCTTCCATCCTTGGACAGGCATCTGTCACGCAGACTGCTACGTTCCACAAGGAAAAACCTACGCCACCTAGTGGGTATAATAACGGGCCACTGCTCACTTAACAAACACCTGTTCAACATCGGCATCACTGACAGTCCTTTATGTAGAGGCTGCATGGAAACCGAGGAGACATCGGCTCACGTGCTCCTACACTGCAAAAGCGTGAGCAACCAACAGGCGAAACTCCTAAACAGTAACTAACTAACTAAAGGCTCCAGCTAAAAGTACCACCATCCCTCCCATGATACCCTGGTTGCTTTTGATATCTATAATATATATCGATATAGTGCATCGATTGCTTTTTTATGAGACATATACATCCCAAACCCTAACCCAACACCTTACACTGCTGCAATATATATATATGTATATATATATATATATATATAGAGCTTGCCGTGTCCAGTATTTGCGCGACGTGTATATATTAAGACGGCATTTTTACTAATTATACAATGTTGCCGTAAAATATATGTACGTATTGTAAAAATAGAGGGCTTCCAGACGAACTTTTGTCTCCTATTTCATCCCCATTTGGGTAGAAATTTTAAAAAAGCTGCAGCATATGTTTACTTCTTTACTTCTTATCAAGTGCCTTAATACAAAGTCTCATATGAGGTTTTATCTTCGATAATGACAAATCCTCATACAAACTTTCATCACTTATTTCAACCCTTTCATGCCTTTTTTTACAACAAAAGGTAGCCTATGTCATTTCACAAGGTCTAGTCTATCTCTGTACCAAATTTCATCAATATCGGTTTAGTAGTTTAGGCGTGAAAGCGTAACAGACTGACAGACAAACAGAGTTACTTTCGCATTTATAATGTTATTATAGTAGGGATAGCGAAATCGACAGACAATGTGCAACTCAAACAAAAAAATATTCTAGAGCTCGATCACAGCGCAAACACAACCATCAAACACACAAAAGAAATCATCAGAATCGGTCCAGCCGGTTAGAATAAGTTTAGTGAAATATATATTTACAGAATAATTATATATATATATAAAGATAAATGACGCGCTGCGGCTTTTGACTGACAGCGCTTACATATTATTTCAATAATATACATATTTTAATTGTGTCCTATAAATGCAAATACCGTACCTAGAATTCCCAATCAAAGTTGATCGAGTTAGCATGTCAAGAATTTGAATAGAACTTTGTTACCGAACCTGTTGACTGAACTTTGTATTAACACTAAAATGTTAACTTAATATTGGTTGCTATACATATAGACAAGTCGAAACATTCAATTTGCCAAGTTTTATTAAACTAGAAGCCCGACGCGACGATACAATTACATACACTAAATAACTTTGAAAACTCTTTGAATTTATTCAGGTTCACTTAAATTATTTTAAGCCGTTTGTTCCGCATTCGTTCCTCATGTTTCGTCGCAAACGTAGAAATACGCATTCTTTCCAAAAATTAAATAAATATTAATTTATTAATGTAATTCCAATTTCGCCTCAAATATGTTCCTTTTCTGTCCCAATTTTTTTTGTACTGATTTGATATTTTTGCTGTATCGTCATCCGAAATTTATTTTTGTAATATTCCTCTTTGATCTCTCACCAAAACTTTGGGCTTATGATTGATGACATCACGAGCCCGACAACAAAATGATTCAAAATAATTTAAACCATATTTGTTTTTGCTATGCATACGCACAAAAAGGAAGGATCAAAAAAAAAATTAAGAAGAGGGGCGAATGTTGCACATTTTGGAACGTGTGACGTAATGTAGATGCGGAACAAGCCTTTTAAACGCATCTATGATGAACACACGTATGCTGTCAATTGATTTCTAGTCCGGCGTTGTGTGTTAATATTGAAACAAATACGTGTATTTGTATTCGAACAACGCTTTTATTTATTTATATTATAACAGTTACTCTCTATACTAACAGGTTGTTTTCCCAACACGCGCAGAGAGTCAGGTTTAACAATTACACATTGTTGCATGCATAAGTAAGAAAATAAATATATACATTAAAATGAATATCAAATAATAACAAATTTTAAATAATAACAAAATCAATAAATATACTAATAATTAGAAGCCATATTAATGCATAGAAGAAAATTTTTATTTTAATAATAATTATCTAATACGTCACAATTAATTTTAGTTAATTAACCTATTAAGGATATTAATAAAAACGATAACATTACAATATAAATTAGAAAAGTATTCATGAAATAAAACGAATTATTTATAAATTCGTAGCAATCTTCAAAAATTTATACATTCGATTAAATAAATAAGTCAGCACTTGGTTGGTTAGCGATCAGAGCATTGAGTGTAGAAATGGCCTGACAAGTAGGAGCGAATTGTGCGGTGCCCGTGCGTACAGTCGGCGGCGCGAGCAAACGACGCGAGCGCAGTCGCAAGTACTGATTCAGTGCAGACAATCCGCAACGTGATAACGCTTCAGGATTGTCTATTTTGCCATTGAGCAACAAATAGTAATGAGCCATAAGGCTCCATTTTCGTCTCAGCTTGAGAGTATCAATACCCACCATACCTAACACGAACAGATACGGGTATAGGTATGGATAATATACGTACAATTTTTTACAAAAAAAAACGGACAAATTTTCGCTGCACCCGTTCCACCAATAACTTATATTTCATTTCGTGTGGGTCCCAGATGTTAGAGATTACTCGAGCTTGCTATAAACAAATGCAAAACATAATGTGGTAATCGCATCCCTACTACTGAAGCGACTAGATTGTCTCATAACAAAGCCGAGCGACTTATAGGCTTGACTGCGTATCGTAGTTATATGGTCATTAAATGTTAACTTCATATTAATAACCAAACCCAAGTCGCGAATTTCCGCTACGCGCTCCAGCGGAGCGCCTGAGAGTGTATACACAAAGCAGATTGGTGTAGGTGAGCGAGTAAGTGTGATGGTTTTGCACTTTGACACATTAAACTCTATGTGGTTAATACCTTACCGAATGCCGAGAGAACAGCAATGGGCCTATAGTTCGTGACGTCCAATTTTGGGCCAGCCTTAGGTATAGGTGTAACTCGAGATACCTTCCAAAGCGTTGGATATGAAGCTGTTTGCAAGGCCAGGTTATAGATATGCAACAATGGTTTCTGAAACACAAATATACAATCTTTGACCAGAAATGGAGAAATTTCATCTCGGCCAGTAGATGAATGAGCCTTTAACCTTATTACTGCATATTTTAGGTCGACGCTATTTATAGTGTGATGCTGGGAAAGGACCTATTAGTAACGGGTTGCTCGGTCATGTCATGGAACCCTGCCGGCCCGTCAGTGTCGAATACAGACTTAAAAAAGTTGGCAAATGCATTTGCGGCTTCCACTCCAGTCACAACTCTCCCATCGTACTCATAATCTTAACAGGTATTCCTAGACGATCGTTGTTCTTGCACAAATGACCAAAATCGCTTTGGTTCTGATTTTATATCCGCCTCTGCTCGTAATATATAGTTTTTATAAGCCATATTAATTAAACGTTTAACCTGTTGTCTATACAATTTGAACATAACTAAACAATAAACATTTTGTCTAGGCCGACTCGACTATACGTGTAACTGATACTTAACAGTGTAACTCCGATTTCAATACCGGTACGATGCAATCAGTAGTACGCTATATATTGTGAGACACGTGTTATTAAAGTAGTTTACTATTTAACAGGAAATTAAGACTTATCATTTTTTATAATAGTGATGTTACAGAACTCTAGTTAGTACCCCGTTCTAAGGATCCAAGTTACGTGCAAATAAGATAATAAGTTTTGAGTTAATCTATTAAAAATGTCATCAGCCCGCAGTCAGTATCTATAAGTCCTTGAAATATTACCTACGTGCTCCAGTTCCAAATAATCCCATTAAATAATAGGGTTCAATTTCAGTCACCTATTAGAGCTATGCGACTATCACATGAACGAAAAGTTCACACATAAGAACAATTTTAATTACATTTCTGTAGATACTAAAGGTTTGTTGCATCTAAGCAACATTGTTTTCGACACGATTATCATGCATATATAAATAAACTAGTGTTCGTTGCGCATATTTCACAGAAGATGTCCTGGTAACACTATAATGAGCAATCTATTTATATAGTTCTTGAAATGCACATCTTGCATAAATAGGAATAGGCAAACACAACCAAAAATAAGTATCATTCAAATTGCCTTGCTATTTGAATTACGTCATAATGCACTCCGATTCAATATCGCAGAGTAATTTCTCATTTCTAAACGCTTCCGCCGCCTAGGTCGTCGCGGAGATACTTGCACTTAGAGTCTGCAACTACGGAGGAGTAGTGTGTTTCAACTGTTTCAAGACAAATTAGTGCAATTTAATTGACTCAAAATAGCGAAACTTCGATTGTTGCTTTCACTACTAGAGCCGTTCTCATTGCTACATAGCTTATTTTGTACCAAAGCGAATAAACAAGAACTTGTTATATTCAACGATACACTAAATATAACTTGTATATAACAAAATGCTCTCTTATGCTATAGAAGTTTCATATTACATAATTAATTTATTACACAACCTTAGGCCAAGTTTGGGTAAAAGGCAATCTCTAAGGGATAGCTAAGGGCTACTATTGTACATCTACGGTTCACCAGTGTTAGCTTTCAATATAATAAGGAGAGATAAGTAAACTCGTAATTCACACAATACATTGTTGTCTCTAACTAAAACACATGTCTGGTATACAACAAAAAGTAAACACCTGCTCAAGATTTAAAATGAATGTAATTTTAAGAAGTCTCATATACTTACATATGTTATCGATTTGAAATAACAAAGGTGCAGTAAAGCGAGAGCTCGTCATTTGTAAACTGTTTTATTTTACAAGTGACGAGAGAGAGGAAACTCTCAGTAGAAACTCGGGGCCGACAACTGAACCCCAACGACGTCAATAGGCTTGTTCCCGATTACGTATAATCTAAAACTGCTAGCGAAATGTGGGTGTAATTGTGAAATATTCTGCCTACCGCATCGAAGATTCCAGATGTGTGCATATATGTGTATGTACGAGCACATCGTTCTTTTAGGAAAATCGTATGATATTAACAATTAATATATAATTTTGAGTATGAGAATAGTACTACACAGTGCTACCAATGATTATTTGCCAATATTGTGTGATGAATAAATAAACATGCACATGCTTAACATTAACAGATTTATAAATACTGAGCAATGCTTATAAATGAAAGTTAAACACTTTACTGATTTTATGAGCGGTTTTATTAGGGGCGTAAATCTATACCGGCAGCATCATGGAAGTGTTTCTGTGGTTTTTAGCTTACAGAAGTTCGCAAACAAATTATATTGTATAGTGTTATTGTGATAGGGTTAGGCTAGGTGGGGTTAGTAGAGCGTCCAGATCCTCTACAAAAAATGTGCTATTGGTTTGTAGAGACACATGCGCTAGTAGCTCAGTAAAACCTAACTGCAATATCGGCACCGTACTAGTTACAAGTATAGCGATAGCTCAGTGGGGAGACCAACAGACTGCAATGCAGAGGGTCTCGGGTTCGAACCCATGTCGCGCACTTCTGACTTTCGGAACTTACATATATGACTTTTCGAAATTATGTGCGTATTGATTGACAATTATCGCCTGCTCCGTGCCTCGGAGAGCACGTTAAGCCGTCGGTCCCGGCTGCCGTGAACATCTATGGCAGTCGTTATTGGGAAAGTCAGTACCCTCTAATATCCTGACACTCGTCTAGCCTTAGGGTATCGTTAGCCTTCGGGTTGTGGAGGTCAGGTGGCAGCCGCTCCGTGTAAAAACTGATATCCAGTCAAATCCGGTTAGACTAGAAAAGCAGACCCCAAGTGAATTGGGAATAATAAAGGCTAGGGAGAAGAAGACTAGTTACAAGTATTTCATTACCACTAGGCGGAGTATTTACGGTACACAGAATTTGTTAACTTAGAAAAGAAGAAAATACTTTCTTTACAGATGCAGTCTTTACTACATAGCGTTGACGTCACTAGTATTCCGTTTATCTTGCAAGATACTATATTTTAAGCAATTCAAAAGACTCGTTTTAAGCAATTCAAAACGCAGACTACCTATTAAATAAATATTTTCTTGCAAAATTAAGTTCATTGCTCGATTAATCAATATACATAGTTTGGGATTTTTCATTCCGGTTACAAAAATACTTGATAAATTATCACGTGTTTTACAATATTAAGCAACGGGTCTTAATCGCTTTGGTATTTATTTAAAGGTATAAAAACCAAAGGTATTAATAGAAATATCGAATCTGTCTAGTTTTAGAGGAGGAAACAGGAAAATACGAATTGATAATTGCAGAGGTATAACCAGTTTGAGCTCTACTTATTACTTTTGTACATTGATATTTACCTCAGGCGCAGCTCGACAGCGTTCTGTTCAAAGAGTTTCTTTAAATGTTTTGATACTGGTTTTTCCTCTTAAGTGGCAGCGTTCATTTATAATAATGAGATGAATGAGCTAGTTTCTCCGATACCTACTACTTTTGCCACTTCCTACAATATGTACCGATGTTGGTAGTATACAAGCATCGCCAGTGCCAATTCTATGAGTAATTAGGTTTGCCTCTGACCAGCGATTGCCGGGCGTGCGGGTATTTAAACCATTCATTTCGCCTGGGAAAGGGTGTTCATTAAAAACGACAAGCTACACATGCGTGACGCACTCTAAATCGTCAGATTCAATCGTGTTTTTACTGGCGCAGATTCGGTTCCTATAGGTTAACAGAAGCGATGCAAACGCAGCCTAGCTGTCTCACCGTACTTATAAGGGTCGTCTTAAGTTAGTAAAATATTACAATCAAGCGAGGCTGAGTCAATAAACACGCACGCCCAACAAACGCCAGTGTTAGGGGCAGCCGACGTATACATTAGCTACATATTTGGCGTAAGCACAAGGTATAAATTATTTGAAATTTGATTACACGCCAATGAATCCGCATTTCTATAATTTTAATTATTTTTTTATTGACATAATTGTGTATTAAATTGTACTGACAATTTTTATTTTACAGATTTAATGTATCTTCGGTAAAATAAAAGGAATGGTTTAATATTATGCAAATTTTATAATTGAATGTGTGAAATGATATTATGAATACATATTGTTTTATGAATAGTAGTTAGCCGAGCCTACACTAAGCAAGCGTTTACATGTTGATATGCTTCGAAATTTTGTTCAAAATGAAACGTGTATTTTAGAAACTTCGCTGGCAACATGTGTGGCCGTGCCTGCAGCTTGAAGTGAGAACGGCTGAGGTGTTGGCCGCTGTGCTTATGCCCGTTATCTGGCTCACTAACGAGGCAACCCCAGATGAATTCACTGCTTACGTTATGCCAACCCTCAAGTGAGTGTCGGGAAGAAAATATTTTCCCTCTTGAGCTTAGCTTGCGGTAACTTTCTGTCATACTCATAAACACAGCAACAAAAATATGAGCACCTTAGTTTATACCATAATTATTGTATCTCACATAACTTTTGTAAAATCACAAAGGCCTTCTTTACAATTTTCGTCTTCTTGTTAAGGCACACATTTCTAACACGATATTCACGCGTGATTCATTTAAACCTCACCATATTTGTATTATCAGTATAATGAATCGCGACAGAAATATCAGGCTCAGTACCTTTTAAATGTCTCAGTGACGCAGTGGTAGTATGCATAAGGTTTCGGGTTCGATGCCCGGTTCAGAAAAAGTTTATTAGATTATTCCTATAAAAACCCAAACCTTCATTTTTGCCAATATTACGATTTTTATTTAAGACATCAAGCCTCGTGCCACAAACGACTTTAAAATTAAAAAAATGACTATTTAAATAATATACATTTACTGTAATAATCTATCGCAATCGACGCACATAAGGTACCTGCTCACAAACTCAATATAATTATTTGTGGATCATACAAATAATTGTCCTGTTTGGGATTCAAATCCACGACAGTCAGCGTGGCGGCAGCGACATAGAGTCCGCTTGCCCGCCATGCCATTGAGTAGTCGGCCAAATGTAGGTGTCATACACCTAAGTCGGCCGCTTCGAGGGATATAGGCTTGTTACCAAGTATGTATGCAATATATTTAACAACGTTCAGACAGAGCTTTCATGTCGAAATCCCTTGCTATTTTGTTCAACAATATTTATAGACATTTACTCACTTCTTATTAAAATTTAAATGCTAACTATTTATTTTAGTTTTGCTTAACTTACTCTATACGATTTATAACTAAATGTTCTTATTAAATCTTAAAAGAAGAATTTTAATGATATTTAATAATTTTAAAACGAGATATACTGATAATTATAAAATTTTAAATACAACTTAGTACTCATACAATGTCCTCTAAATAGGCGTAGGGACTCGTTTACTAATTTTAGCTACCGTCTAGTTGGAGGCAGATATCTAAGTTGTATAATCTAGAATTGCCTTGAATATTTGCAGAAATTTGATAAATTCTCCTAAAAGCGTGCAGGCTTCCGTGACCATCTTGGAGAACTTGCATATTATTTTAAAGAAATGCCAGAAATCCGATGCGAACAACGAGATAATGCCAATGTTGTATAAGGCCCTGGATAACAATACCAATCAGACCCAGGTAAGGTGTCTTTAACTCATAGAACTGCGCTACAACTATATCAACAGTGCATTTGCCATCCTTACCTTATTCGGCCCTTTTTCTTTCCAATTTACAATCACTCTGAAAGCTTATATTATGCGACTGTCTCTAGTAAAAGCGGCAATCTATACTTGTAGCGTAGTACTCGGTGTCGTGTTTGTGTTTTGTATTTGTATATTATAGCAGTTACTACAATTTGACAGTTTGAATTACAGACAGCCTCTTTGATTGCTATGCAACATGTATCCGATTACATAGACGACAAAGCTCTTCACAATATTGTTCTTGGCAAAGTGAGGATCTTGCTTGAGAAAAATCAAAGCGATGTAAAGATTATCAGTCTAATCCTCGGATTTTACGAAAAAATTCTTGTTCGTCTGGAGAGGAACCATATCCTGGAACAGGTTATCCCTACATTGCTAGCTATGCGCCTGAGCGACCCCGACATCATCAACCGCGTCGTTAGTGAGTATATTTCGATAATTCATTTAAAATTAAAAACAAAATAATACCATGCACAAAAGTGTCTTGTGTTATTTCGTTTTGTCTAACTTCTGCGGAATAAGCGCGTATACGACTGACTGAGTCAGTGAAATTTGTCTTTAATTTCATTCAACTTTGGTAATATTTTATATGTTTTATGGCATAGCGCCGAGCGATGTTTGCGAATGTTTTGTCGAGAACTGAAGCGAATTCAAGATTTGCAGCGCATTGTCACATCTCGTTAGACTTTAGTTTGTACTTATTTAGATAATTACACATAACCATTACAGAACTTTACAAGTCGATGCTCATGGAACGTAAATTTGGATTGACCACCAACGTGATGGCTACAAAGATGATACCATCGCTTGCTCCGCAAACTGTCAATCCAGCTTTGAATGCCGATCAATTTACTAACTTGATGGAGGTATATTTATTAGCCAATTAATATTACAATATTATATTAAGCCAATTATGCGAAACATAATATGTATCGTTTAATACTCCTATCAGATCTTGTACGACATGTTGGATAACATTGACAAAAACCAGCGCTACAAGTTGAAGCTGGACAACTTGGGCCTGCCGAGTCCCGAGCGCCACCGCCCTCTGCGTCATCAGATGAGCACTGATAACATGAATGTGCCACCATTTAATATTCCCAACCTACGCGTGGAACAACGCAAGACTTCCAGCGCCGAGGACATGGCTCGTAAGAACTCGATTAGTGGACCTCCTCCTACCGGTAGTGTTGGCGGCTTCAAAAGTAAGTATTTCTATATTTATCCTAGATCACGAAAAAACAGACAACTAAATAAACAATATTTAACAGGTAGCGGCATCGGCCAATGGTTCTTCGGGTCGAATAATTCGACCAATACAGACAACAACTTCCTTCGGGTTGCAAACGCGTTCCCGAACCGTCGTCTGTCGGACAACACATTAATGACTCCAAAGATTCGCATTGCTCCGTCATGCGCTTCATCCCCGGGTGGTACTCCAGGTGGTACCTCTGGTCTGCCCACGCGCCGCCACTCTAGCATCGGCCCGCAGGAACGCCGTGGCTCAGCCGTAAATCTGTCTCCACCAACTGTAAGTCACACTGAATCAACCTGCATAACGCTTGCACGCTTTCTTTAACACGAACAATCTAATAGAACCTGTATACATTAATAAAGAAACTAGACGCTTGGAACAGGATTGGCAGTAGTGCATAAGCTGACGGAGGGCAGGCGGTGTATCGGTTATGACGGTAGTGATAGTGGTTATTTTGACAGGGCTACCAGTACAGGGGACGTTCAGGAGGGTCAGGCTCGAGCCTGTCTGTGCCGTCGGCGTCGCAATGCGTCGTAAGTGATGTGCACATCGTACCACGTACGCCTGTGGCTGCGTGAACCCCCGATCACTCTATTGAATGTCGAGTTTATGCAGCTTATAAAATTGATGTGGTCTTCTTTTCTGCGGTTGTGTCTTCTACCCACACTGACTGGGAGAGATAGTATTGATCGTTCACGTATCACCATCACATCTGCACGAACCTGGTTGGTGTTTACAACCTCACGTACGACTCTCTATCTGTTCATTAGTCCTTTCATTGCATCGCATCAAAGCTATACTTCTCCTGCGAGATGTCTGAACAAACTTTAAGAAAAATGAAGTGGTGCATGTCTGTTAAAGGTATTGTTTTGTGACAAGTCGCGATGCATGAACGCCTCACCGCGTCGAATGTGTCGTGTGCTCTGCTGGAGAATAGCTCCTATTGCCTATGGTGAATGTTATTGGTTGTCCATGTGTTCGATGTACAACTGTGTACCTGCGGACACGTCGAATCCATTGTCGAACCCCCCCCTCTTTTTGAAATTAATCCGGGTAAATATTTTCAGGTAATTTACATGAAAATTGTCATAATTACATTACAACGAATTTGAATTGGCTACTAGAATTCTCGGTTTGTAAATGTATAACAATGTAGAGCTCACAGTTCGGCAGGTCACGTACGTGTAAATGTTGTGTGTTACATGTGAGAATAAGCTACACAAATCAGGTAATCATTTCTTCATTCACATCAAGGCTTTGAGCCGTACGTATATAACGTATACGCTGTCTCATTTACTGTTGCTATTTGTTCTTCTACGCAGCTTGCACGGAGCATGATCGTGAGTATGGTTCCTCTCTACTGTTCGTCGTTGCCAATCGCGCAGTATCGATCATTTCTGTAACTTGATAACTTAATTTTATTAACACTCAGATGTTGCTTTTACCTTCTACTGCAACTTAAAATTATTTAATAATATTTTTTCATATCGAATGTACTTACATTTACATGATGAAGTGGCAACATCTCTGTGACGAAACGTTATTTTGTATGTAGAGAGTAGTTAAATGAGTAATACTGATTCACATGGTATTTCACGAACCCAACACGCTTAAAACGCTAACAATTAGAAGTACTTAATAAGTAAATATAAGGCATGGTATAATTAAGTACATCATTTAATTATATCGTTTGCGTTATACAGTTCACTAAACAAGCCAAACAATATTTAATAATTACTTGAAACTACATTATAATGCATAAACAGACTGTTGCAGAGTGAGTCCCATAACTTTCTTGATGTTTATTGTGCTTTCAGTGGACTTTATGGATGGCATTAAAAATATTAATTGTCGATTAATGTATTGTAATTTTACTTACCCGTTCGAGTTATCACATATCTTTCCGCAAAATATTGTATAAATATCAATACCCTTTTTGTCTAATCGCATTCCAATTTAATTATTATGAATTTATTACCACTTTTTATACCTTTTTTGTAAATGTCATGATTTTTAAGCGCAATTTTAAAATGATACTAACGTATGTTTGGTGTATAGGGAGGCTCGATGCCTAACACGTCGTCAAGCGTTCCATTCTTGCTGACGTCGTCGATGCAATCGATTCGCTCGCGCCGCCCGTCCGCGTGCCTGAGCGGCTCGCAGGGCTCTGGACTGCTGCAGCAGCTGAGCAGCGGAATGGTAAGACACCTGCCGGTTGGCTCTAGCAATGTACATCAGCCGCAGCTGACGACACACTGGAGCGCTCTGCAAGGCGCCACCACTGCCGGCTACAACGCTCTGCAGCACACCGCTATGGCTGTGAGGAAATGCCCCTCGCTCAATATAACGCTCACGCGCTAAATACCTCGAGCGCGCTCACTCCGCACGCCGGACCCATCACTCGTTCCCCGGAGATCTCACCCTAGCAGTAGCGCTCCATATCACCTGTACCCGCGGCACCTCTTCGTCTTCAGTGCGGCCGGCGGCGGGCGGCCGACGCGGCGGCGCGCGGCGGCCTGCTGTCGGCCGCGACAGCGCCCGACCGGTGACCACCATACCGTGTCGCTATCTTTACGATCTGCCAACATGGGCGATCCCCGTCCGGTCCCTCGATGTTTAGTAGTTTTATAATCATTATATCGATGTTGTTTTAAGTATCACCATATTAAATTTATTTGCAACTACTTTCTTAGAAATATAAACCTGTTTGTTTTTCTATGCTATCTGTCAAGATTGATTTTTGTTAGATTGTGGAGACCTAAGAAATTGAAAGAGATAGAGAGAGAAAGAGTAACTTGTTATATTTTCAAATTCTTCGGTCGAGACTGACATCACATACGAATTGGTTTTAAATTCATATATAACGAATGTCAACAAAGGTACGATGTGGAAAAATCTGTGTAAGCTTTAATCAGTATAATGTGGACATATCACTTTTTTGACAAAGAAAAGTTATAAAGATGTCCAGTTGTAATAAAATTTAAGAAAATTATAAATTAAATTAAAAGACAGTAAAATGTTACCAAACTGATAGTATACAGCAAAATGTTGTATAATGGTGCTGTGATATGGTATTGTTATATTTATTAGAAACTACTTTAAAGTAGAAATAACTCTTTCTGTTATTGATCGTTGAAATATTTATCTCTTATAAAGGCATTTGACGAATCGTTGGCTATTAACAGTAAGACGGTTATGTGCCAAATATATTTTAATAATAAAATTATATAATTGTGAGCCACAAACTCGATGTCGGTGGTCTCTTCTTAAGTCTTGTTACTGTAACGTTTGGAAGTCAAAAGCAACATTGTTAAAGCAGTGGCAGGCGCCGCCTGCGCCTGCACATGTTAGTCGGGTGACGTCACGTGACACTTCTCGCGGTGCTCTGGCGTCGTACTTACTCTAACTTATTTTTACTTTGTAAAACGACTTGACTTATTATAGATCTTATTATAGCTTTGATAACTTTGAAATTTTTATATATTTTATTTTTATTCTATGTACTTACATACATATTTAAGCACATATTTGAAACACTTACAATATGTCTGATTGATAACAAAACGTGTGTTGTTCTTGATATCACACAGGATTTACGGCATTTGGCGCCAATTAGGTAAGCATCATATAAACGACATAATATTATTTGTATCTAAAATACGGCTCGGCCCATTCGGTCAATATTGAAAATATAAACAAAATTAAAAATCTTATTTAATAATGCCGCGACTGTGTAAAGCAGCGGATAATCGTGACTTATGACCTTTCCAACTGGACAAGTTTTCGTTCGTTGTCGTACAATCAACATATTCTGTGCAGTTACAGCCTGATCAGAATCTTCTTTCGTGACGGTAGCAGTTCACTTTATATCGTATTTACTTGTGGATATAAATAGTTAGAGCTCACTCGACCCTCTCCTAGCTTACTTTAGAATGATTAGTTTGCTTTTCCGGCTTATCGGTACGTATACTTGTGTAGTATTGATTACAATGTATGTATGTAGTCGATAAATAATCAGATGGCTGAGGTTGACCAAGCAACTGCTATCTGCGTAGCGTAGTCGTAGCACTAGTTGTAGCGTAGCGGGCGGGCGGGGACCGCGCAGCCGGTTGCGGTGGCGTCGCGTAGTCCTGACCGCAACCTTCGACCTGGCACGCGCTTTGTTTTAATCAGTTTTTTTTATTATGGTTGCTTCCAGTACCAGCTGTTTTCCGGACGTACATAAAGAGAATTTCATTAACATTAGAGCCGCGTAGCGTAAACCGAGAGCGGGTTGGCGCAAGCGGCGCGCCGCGCGTTTCACTCGCGCCCGCGCACTCGCCGTCGCCCTCGCCGCGGCTGCGCGCCTCACGCCGCCCGCGCCCGTCCGCGCCTCGTCGCTGCACGCGCTGATCTGAACTGACCCATGAGCTTCTAACATTTAAAATAATTCACGTTCGAACTAAATCTTCTATCTCAGCTGCAATACAACATCTATTTACACTCACATCAGTGTTATGCATCGGCCTAACATCCCGAAAATTTTCATTACATTTTAATTAGCTACATATTTCTAACTACTAATCAAAATAGTTTAAATGCATGCTGAACGTAAAAAACTAATTAGGTTTGTTTTTTGAATAGATTCAACATATTAAGGCGAAATAGCTGCATTATAAAAACTTATAGAGTCGATTTTGGATGCAACTATGACACAAACCGTAGCACACCAGAATGTACCTATTGCCTGTCTTGAATGTCGGCAAGGTATTCATCGGTGTAATTTCCAAGTTGTATTCAAGATTTAATATACACTACTGATGCACGTTACGTCACGGATATACCTAATACTACATTTTTACCACGTCTTATACTTCGCACAGATGTATGCACTTCTTTACAAAAAAATATTGCTTCTTTGTGTACCCACTTGTATACTTGGTCACTGATATAGTCAGACATCTTTAGGATTTCGGTTATATTTCTATGAACGAGCAAAATTCAATATTCAACAATTTATTTATCAAGCTGAGAACATTATAGGTGCGGATCATGACACCGAGCGCGATTTTTATAATTTACATATCTTTCTCTATATTTGCCATTATTATTATTATTATTATTATTTAAATTTAAATTAGAAACATAAGAATTTGGCACCGATAGCCGAGATTAGAATTCTCGTTAAGGTCGAGTAAGAAACATTAGGATGGGAGCGTGGTATTATGGTCTATAAGTAAAATTAAGGTTACGACTTGTTAGGCAATGTGATAAGATATTAAAGTGCGATGGACGATCCATTCAGTTATAAAGGTGCCAAATTATATAAAGAATAGATAAATTTATTAGCAAATCAAAAGTAAAACAAATCGTGGTTCACATAAGAATCAGAACATTAAATGTTATCGATTTTGAAAATATCAGCTAGTTTAAAAACTCTCACACTGTTACTTTAACAAATTCAACACCGTCATTACAACAATGACGTAAATACAAATTATACCATTCAGTTCAAAATAGACAAAATACACTTACCTTCAAATACATATATGATTATTGTTCTTGGAAAACATACATACATCTAAAACATGAATACCGCGACAACATATTATATCAATTTAAAGAAAAGTAATCAAATTATGTAACTTAAACAATTACAAAAATTGAATAATTGGTACTACCAAATAATAATATAATAATATACAAATCCAAACTGTACACCGAAAATATTATTTTTAACTCTGTCAACTGTTCTTTTTGACAAAACATTGTGTTACGTGCAAAAAGAACTGTGAATTTGAAACAAAGACTAAGACTCAAATTTAAATAATGAGGCACTTATGTGACATCTAAGTGTATATACGTTACGTCTGAAATTAATGTGTGAAGGAGTTATAGTTAGGTATCTATTAAGGATGTCCAGAAAGTGAGAAGTAGATGTAAGCTATATAGCTTGGTATAAGGTTTATCATATACCTACATATAATATTATTATTATTATACTTATATAATACTAGTTTTAATATATTGATGTTGTGAATATAGTATTCTATTCTCAAAGACTTTTGCCTTTTTTTATGATATTTTATCTTAACAATATAATACATATATATTTTACTTAAATATTTATACATATTATTATCTATATGTTTATATATTTTGGGATTAGAAGATGATATGAATGTAAAGAAATGAGGCAAAGAAATTTCGATGATACGGTGTAGGCTTACATTTACTATATGATAGAAATTGGATGCTTTACTATGATACGTATGAAACAAGGAAATGTTGACATTTCAGAAGAATTAAAAGTAATATTTTTTTTTTATTCCTAATTCAAATCGTTTTGAAATATAACATAATTAAAGCGAAAATATAAAATGTAGTACTAATTGCCACGTAACTTTTCCTTCAAAGTAATGAAAATAATACGTAAGAGTAATTAACACATTAGAACATAGTTCTCGTGTGCAATTACATATATTTAATTATTAATTATGGGCCCGTAGGTGCATCAAAATAAAAGGTCAGTGAAATTGTTGGTAACAAACCAAGAGAGGTCCAAGCGGGTCCATCTAAAATGGATTTCACTGCCGTTGTGACAAATATATAACAAATGAATGCTACTTTAATACCGATAAATTTAATTATTTACTTGATCAACGGAATTTGGTAAAGAACACTTTGACTCAGATATCACATTAACTGTCTACCGTCAGATGTATTACTTACTTTGTCTATGCTGCTAACATTTTATTAAATGATGTATGATATTTAAACCAATTATCTACATAGTTTTATTATGATGGTTTTGTAATCATAAGCAGTTCCATTTTAGTTTAGTAAATATTCTTCTCTGTTTCGAAAATGTCCTCTAACATCATATCTGTTTTTATATATGCCTCATATTTTAAGTAGGAGCAATTCAATGCTCATGATGTGTCCCTGAACACTAAATCACTCTGCGCGCAATACTCAGTATTATACGCGCAAGACGTGCTCTCTTTCCCACATTGGCCAGCCACTAAAGGACCCTGAGCTCCTGAGCGCCTGGGCGTCCGGCAGAACTTCATTGATGAATTCTTCTAAGGGTTGTGGTGTTTGCTCAGTGTTAGAGTATGTGATAAATGTTATGTGTGCCCTGATTAAGTACCAACATTCACTTTTTGAATTATTCGATGTGATTCTAAAAGTAGATAAATACTTATATACCTTGTACGATATATTTATCAACTAGCGTTTTTATCAAATATTGTGCTACCTTGTGATCTTGAACTTCTTTAAACCTTGACTGTCTCTTTCTAAGGCAAAAATAATATTCGACAATACTTTTGTAAGATCTTTCGTACTCTTCTCTCGATGCGAATTATTCTTTACTAACTTTAAGGTGGATATAAATACATATACTCGTGGTTGAGCTTAACAGATTGAATTTTATAAAATGAATAGTTACGGTTCTTACCTACTTATTCTATTCTTGTTATACTTATTGGGTGTAACATGTTGCCTTAACCTCGTTTATTCTACTTTCATTGTGTGCAGGCGACGGACTGATGCTATATTTGCGACAGGTTACAGGACTCGACTTCCGTCACTGAACCTTTCTAAACATATCACTTTCTCTGTTCTGCGCTCCGCAGTAACTTACTGACACTTTATATTGTTCTATTTTCTAGGATTCCTTCCATTTTAATGTGACTAAATTATAATTAGTGTTGGACATTGATCTATTCATTATATCAAATATATATTAAATTAATATACCTAATTAATCAGAATACTAATGTACTGTATGTTATAATCGTGAATTGATACTTGTGTAACAGTTATTACAATATCTTTCTAATATAATAAATAAATACAATATCAGTAGATTCAATATACACCCAAAGTAATGAACATTTTAAAATATTACGATATTATATTATTCAATTTATAGTTTAAAAATTTAAAAATAAATAAATGTTAACTGTTATATTCAATGGAGCCGCACTTAGAATATTTTGTGACGTATCTACGTCCTCTACACTCTATTAGATAGATATATTATACATTACTACATATAATAATTTATGTTAGATTTGTTGTTTGTCTGTTTGATTAAGTAACTGTGTATTTATATTACGAATTATATCAAGTAAGCTTAATGTTATTAAATACTCACATCAATCCTGTAGTGCATGATTTTTGAGAGCTCTCAAGATCATTTAACGATCTTTTCATAACAATCTCGGCATTCGATACGAGAAACGATCGATTTGTTCGATGGCAGCTTTCTCAAACGTGATGACACGCACGTTATAGAATCATACAATACAAGATCGATACTATGATTAAGTCTGATATATTGTTTAGCTCTTTTCTGATGAACACTCATAACCATTCAATATGTATACGTGGCTCATGTAGTAAATTAACTGAATAATAAATATTAAAATGTACAATTGAGTTTTATTTTACAACCCTTGTATTGAAAGTACCGGAGATCTAATGAGAACATAAAACAAGACAATAAATGGTTGCACACACAATAAAATACAAAATGGCCTAACTCATAAGTTACAGTATGATACTTTGTGTTTCAGCTATACAATGCTGACTGCAAATTACTAAAGAAACTAAACAAATCGTGCCTGCTCTTGTTTTGTAAAAGAGCGTCCGGGATGATCCCGTTCATTTTGTTTAATGAGTCTGACAGTCAGCTTGCCTCTTTGTAATGCTGCAACGCCGGATTGGCGCAAATAAAATACTATAGTATTTAATACGTAAACACTGGTATCGTAAATTATTATTATTATTATAAGCCTAATTGGCGTCCTACTGCTAGGCAAAGTCCTCCCCTTCCGACTTCCATCTATCTCGAAAATTAAGTAGTTAAAATGAAAACAGTTTTATCAGTACTAATGAGCTGATAAAAGTGATTTTATTTTATAAAAAGGTTTATTTTAGAGAGATTTTCCGCCAGATTATTAAGCCTGGTAAAATATCGCATACCTTCCTACTCACTGGTAACGTTCATTTGAAGCATATTACACAAAGGAAGGCCCCTTAAACCCCTTAGCCAAATGAACGTTTTGCAGTAAACAACGCTTATGAAAAAGGCGACAAAACTAACATACTTTAACCTAAGTCACAATCATGTGACTTAGGTTAAAGTATGTGTATATTAAAGTAGCTCGCTGTCGTAACGGACCTTGATAAAGGCACTTATGTATACATCACAGAACTTTGTGGTTTATAACATTTCTTTCGATTCGTTGGCCTTTCTATAATAGAAAACTCGTCAATAAGAATTTATTCTTTAACTGTCACTGATTACAATGCAACTGTGCTCACAATGCTCAAATGAATGCTTACCATGAAGTACTCGTTGTCATTCTGCCTATACGACCAACGGACTGACATGACGGTGGTGTCAACATGGCCTTGACTCTGCCAAACGGTGTCGTCGGCGCTTCTACCTCCGAGTTCTGACAGTAAAGTAATGAAACCAGGTCCTATGTATTCGTTTTAGAACAACGCACATCATGGAACATATGAAATCTATGTATTTAAAATACTTTGCGAGACATCTAAAACTAAAGCGTTCTAAACACTTATTTGATGGTTACCACTATTGTCACATAGATCAAATTCGCATTCATCCGGCTGATGGACACTGGATACTCATGTCGCCTTATGTTTGCTGACAGTATTCGAGTCATCACATGTGGCTTATTGATCTTGGTAAAAAGGCAGCTACGTAAAGGCGACAAATCAATGGTTTACTGATTAGAACATGGGTAATCGGGTATTTACCCGATTACCCGATTTACAGAAGATTTCAACTATCTTACCTATAATTACTGATAATTACAAGTTAGATGGTTGTAATCTTCTGTCGGATGGAGTTACTTCTCTAGTGGTGCTGTTCCAGATTTGAACAAAATATGTACTCCTTAGATAGTTACCTTTGCATCGCTGTATGAATATATCTATCTACGAAGCAGGGCCTCGTTTGATTATGTACTTCATATGGGCTGGACGAATTGTGGTCAAAGATTATGACGAGAGTAAGTATAACAAAATTAAACCATACATAAGAAAATTTTTAGATCAACATGAGGCAAACGGTTATAGAGATGCGGTCCATTGTGTTCTGTCCGAATACTGGATAAGCAAGTAACATTCGCCTTAAACTCTACGGCAAAGAGTAACACATACAAATTTCAAAGTTTAATAATGAAGACTGACATAAGTCACATCTATAGTTGCTGGGTAAAGGATTGTGCCTAAAGTTAAGTTAAAGCAGTTACGCTAAATATACGTAACGGCCTGCGCTAACGGCCACTATTTTAGCTTATGTGCCAGTTACTTACAAGTTTGATAATTTACAACTTAAGTCTACAAGGTATCGGTATCGTTACACATTTACTTATGGAGTCCCAGCGACACACTGGCCGCAACAGACACAATAGATTTTCAATGATGTCTGGTTCCAACAATTTCCAGGTTAACACCACTACTGAATATGTAAAGAAACTGACAAGATCTTAAAATAAACTGTCTTTGTTAAACCAACGGTAATCATTTTGATAGTAGCATGTTATGGGCGCATACATGCACACTTTGTTTACCATGTCATTGAATGTGTTCGAACTGGGCAAACTTTACTGAAATTTTAAAGAGAACAGAACTTTGCCATCACAAATAATTACCTTGCTAAATTGAGTTATATATTGTAATGCAATAGATATTCGGGGCTGAGTGAGGTGTCGGTCCGATGAGCTGAATATTTTAATAGCGTCCGGATCCCAGCCGGTATAGATCTCACGTCTAGTAACACTCTACTAACCATTATCTAGCACTTGCAATATTGGTATACTTATGGATATTGCTAAACCTTATATATAATGCTCCTTATAATATCTAAAGTGTTATTGAACTGGATTATCTACAAATCCAACTTTATAAAGGGAAACATAGTTTTAAATAAAGTATTGATTTCTGTGCTGCTCGATTTCAGGAATGAAATCGTCTTAGTTTCTCTCTTACGTTTAAAAATATTGGATTCCACTACTGAATATGAATCGTACTTGGCATCATTAGAACAATCATTTATGGTAACGCGTATATCGTCATTGGAATGAAGTCATACGATTTTCGAATTATTCGTATATTTTCCGGTGATAATCGTACCACGTATCATCGCTTTGAATAAATGCAAGCAGTTTTATGAGTTTGCGCACTGCTTGCGACATAACGTTATATTAAACATAGATAGTTGTTTCTAATTTAGATGCAGCTTATAAAATATGAGCTCTTTTTATGAACTGTTCCACTGTTGGAATGCTTCACTCCACTGAGGGATAGAGAAATCATATCTATATTTTCAGATATCCTAAAGCACGCAAGGCTAAGGCAAAGGGCGTTCGCAAACTCCATACACTTTCGAAAATTAGCGCTCGCTCGAGTTTATAGCCAAACTAAGTATGTACAGCCAGTGTAAAAAAATCTGTATCATGCAGCAGATTAAAACAAAATGGGTGACGTGACAGCAGTGACATTATAGCCATTCACGCGTGAAACTGACGCGGTAAATTGTCGCTTAGATAATATTACAAGGAGTATATACGGAGCTAAATTAGCCTAATTAATTAGGCCGAACTGTGATCGAGGCTTACAGATTGAAATCCTAGCTAACAAAATTGATGTCAACCGTGAGGGGATTAACTCAAACACTAGTTACTGGTTACGTGCAGCTTGTAATTTCATTAATCTTTCATTTAAGCACGTGTAGGGATAACTACACTTTATTTAGATGTGTGTTAATAAATATATGAAACGTGATAATTAGAATAAAATTATTATTGTCTAGTAATCTAATAATAGAACTTCGGCAACAAATTGTCATAAATATATAGAAGCATTTCCTGGAAGGCACTTATGGCGTATACTTGCATTAGGTATATCTTTTATGCACGCAGAGTGGTTAAAATACTCCTTAATCTCCTTTCTCCAGAATTACCCCGACTTGGCCCTTGCTAAGATGGAGACTGGTGACGGCCTACCCAAACGTGCTTGTACTTTCGCATATGTCTGCTTCTTTAAACTATCTGCTTGTATATGCCTTAAAAATAATGGACAAAAATAATGTAGAAGTCTTCCTATTACCACATTCCCGAATCATCATAGTGCATCTTCGTTAGTTCTTGCCACTGTGTTACGTCAATATAAATATGATAATCATATTATTCTTAAATAAACAATATTATTTCAATCTCATGTATACTATAATAAGTATAATACGTACGTATTTATTGCCCGCGGCTTTGCTCGATGGGGACAGTACTTTTTTCTGGATGAAAGGTACCCTGGCTTTTTCTGACCCTCTGACAACATGTATGCAAAAAATGACGACCGCTCGAGTAGATAGGTTGTGAAACTGTAACAAACAAACTCACATTCACATTTATAATATTATTTAAGATCACTATTGTCTAGAGAAGTTAAATTATATACCTATCCTGCCATTTTTATTGTACACCGGTTTCATGCGGATCCGTCACCACGATACCAGACACAATGATAACCATAGAGCGAAGATATTCTAAGTCTATGATGATAACTGTATTGTAATCGGTTGGCCGTGAGGCAAATGCCATCGGTAATTCAATCAGCGCTAACCAGTGAGATTTATTTATATATAAGTCGTTCTCCCGCATAAAATAGACGTATTTATTACACGGAATAAATGAAACATAATTTACAGAAATAGTCCTAACAAATATTATAAATGCGAATATTTGTTTGTTATACTTTCACGCATTAACTATTTGACTATTATGTTTTTTGAACATTGACATAAAAGAACAGGGTATCTGTCATCCACAAAAACTATAGTATATTTAAAATTTTAAGTCATATCCATTCTTTGACATCTGATACAAGATAGAGTTTAAATCACGACAGAGATTAGATAATCAATGGTATTCAAGTATCTGTAGTATTTTGTAGTAAAGTGAAATTCAAAGTTTCGGGGATAACTTAACTCAATTACAGACATTGCTTCTTGTCATAAAGGGTGGAATGTTACCTCAGGTATGTCAGCGCTTTTGGTTGAGGGCATTAAACATTCCTGATACGTAGAG
Source organism: Catocala fraxini (assembly GCA_930367265.1). Lineage (NCBI taxonomy): Eukaryota > Metazoa > Arthropoda > Insecta > Lepidoptera > Erebidae > Catocala > Catocala fraxini. The sequence continues at coordinate 17,730,862 of OV884024.1, forward strand.
ACTATCACTTGGGGTTTTAATTCCACTATTACTTATTTTAAAGCTCCTGTATTTTCTCCAAATTTATATGCGTGCATAGTAGTAATATGTATTTACATATATTTCTTTTTTAATCTAGATATACGGGTCCTGCACTATAAATAATTCCTGAGTCGCGGGGGACTCCACTAACATGTTCCAAGTGTTATTCAATGTGAGCACTATGACGTGCAGTCAACATATTATGCAGTATTGACAACTTCCAGGCATTTAATTAGATTCCACGGTGATACTGAAAATATTTGTCTACAAAGCCCAATAACGCTGCATCCGATTCAGAAATCGATCCCAAGAAAAGCAAGCGGATTCATCGAGCAGCGGAACATCTTTGAGGTAATACAGGTTTGTGTTCCCAGAAATAAACAGCTGCATTGACAACGAGAATAAGATGTAAGTAAGATGGAAGTTCATTTCAAGGCCCATTGCAAATCAAACGCTATAGTATAGTGACACACCATCAATAAATCACACATTTTACCGACGTTTATACGACATATCAATTGCTGGAACTACATTGTGTCTGGCCACCGGATCGTCACTGCCGCCGCAAGAGGTTAATAAAAATATCGGTTTTATATAATAGAAACAAGTTAGAAACGGCAATGAATTGCCGTAAATCTTTGAGTTCGAGGAAATGGTATCACGTGGCCGTGAGGTCAGAGGTCAAAGGTCATAGTCATTTCGGGGTATATCGACTATGCTGAGTCGAATGGCGTTAACCGCGAGTCTCTAGCTTTTACGGTTCTTGACTTGAAAGTTGTATAACAGACGAACGGACAAAGCTGTTGTATAAGAGTTTTTTCGAACTCTAAAATGAATGCAACAGAAAAACAACTCTTCTTCTTCTTCATAGCCTTTATTATCCCCAAGTCACTTGGGGTCGGCTTTTCTGGTCTAACCGGATTTGACTGGATATCAGTTTTTACATGGAACGGCTGCCACCTGACCTCCTTAACCCAAAGGCTAACGATACCCTAAGGCTAGACCAGTGTCAGGATATTATAGGGCACTGACTTCCCAATAACGACTGCCATAGATGTTCATGGCAGCCGGGACCGACAGCTTAACGTGCTCTCGGAGGCGCGGAGCAGGCGATAATTGTCAATCAATACGCACATCATTTCGAAAACTCATATAAGTTCCGAAAGTCAGAGGTGCGCGACGTGTGGGTTCGAACCCGAGACCCTTTGCATTGCAGTCTGTTGGTTTCCCCACTGAGCTATCGCTGCTTTGCTTAATTTTTGAACGAGCATATGTGGTATAACGTTGTGTAACAGAAATTACCTACTTTTAAGTAAATAATATATCTCATTCTAATAAGAAAATCAAAGTATGTTGTACACATGATGTGTTAAAACAGTACCATGTTATAAGAAATAGATTAAATTATGCAAATTGGATATAAAGTCTCTATCTATAAAAGTGAGGTCCCACGGCCCGTGTTATCATAGGCCAGGCCGGATCGCGCCACGCCTGTGGATGCCTGTCCGGCTGATTTCTTCTCGTGCCGATCCGTTCCCAAGGTATGTGTCGGCCTGTGCCGGCCTGCCGTTACCGCCAGTCCAACATGTTAATTGATAGCGAGCGCATGGCAGCATGTGCAGCCGCTGTGGTTTTATTCAGTGGTCAACATTTGATAAACCAAGAAAAAAGAAAGCTGGTGAGTGTCGTCATTTAACAAGAGCCGATCAAGTTTTGTAATTTTCACTAACTAAACCTGATTATTTATATTGTCCAGCAATATAAACCTATTTTCTGTATTACTTACAGATATAGTGCAACTAATATGCTGTATGCGATTTTGTACGGGAACATAGCAGAACATTTGAAAATATCTGCAGAATGTTTCAAGATCATTTTACGTTCCTTCTAATTAAGATTCATATCTCAAAGATTGATACTAACATGAGAAAGTGCATTCCGATTCGAGCCCGATTTGCTATTGTACCCAGATTTCTAGCTACTGGCGATAGTTACAAAAGCCTCTCGTACTTATTTAAGGTTTCAAAACAAACAGTTTCAAGATGCATTGATGACGTCTGCAAAGCCGTAATGCAAGAATTAAAGGATGACATAAAAGTAAGTTGTTTCGTTCTTAATAATATTTATTTCAAAAAGTATCTGAAGTCTGTTGTGGATTAGAAATGGTTTGAGTGTATGGTGCTTGTGAGGGAGTAAGTGGTGATGACTGTGAATAATTGGAGCTCTGGTAGGCCGGCGACTGCGATGAAGACGATGGTTGAGGATGGAATAGAGGTGGAAAACTTGGTGAACCCCGTGGAGCCTGGATACCTGGTGATTGTTGTGGATTAGAATGATTTGAATGTATGGTGCTTGTGAGGGTGTATGTAGCGATGACTGTGAATAATTGGGGCTCTGGTAGGGCGGCGACTACGATGAAGACGATGGTTGAGGATGGAATGGAGGTGGAAAACTTGGTGAACCCCGTGGAGCCTGGATACTTGGTGATTGTTGTGGATTAGGAATGGTTTGAGTGTATGGTGGTTGTGAGTGTGTACGTGGCAATAACTGCGAATAAATGGGTCTCTGGTAGGCCGGTGACTGCAATGAAGACGATGGTGAATCCTGTGGTAAATAATATGGGCTCTGGTTAAAGGATCGCAGATGTTTGATGTCAGTCGCTCCCGTGTAATAACCTGGTTGATGAAATTGTTGTTCTCTTTCTCGTTGTTTCAGACTAAATACCAATTTATCTATTTCTATCATAGCTATTTCTCGTGTGTGCCTGTAGAACCCTCAATTTTTCGGCTAATAAATCAGAATACAAAGATGATACATCTTTTCGCGGCATTTGGTTTAATTGTTCGAAATAAGTGTATGTTTCATCCATACGATTTTTAATCACATTTATTTTTCTAATTTTCTTAGGGATTGTTTTTGGAGTTTTGAATGCAACGTCCTGTTCTTCACTACTTTCATTCATTACATTCGTCTTTACTATCATCTTCAGTCTCATCTGATATCTGAAAGTAATCGAGAACGAAATACATTATTATGACTTTTTTTTCTGCACCTTATTGTCTAACTTCTTACTTTTGGCTTGGGTCTAGTATCGTTTGACAGGGGAAGGGGTGAGAAGGGGGTGGGTTACTGTAACTAACGTCTCCAGCACTGCGGGAAGTGCAACCCCTTCGCCCTTACGTAACAAAGAATAGACACCCGTGCGAGCCGTAGCGGCTGAAGGTGCCTATGCGACGTTGCAGAAGCAACTTTGTTTTGACAACAAGTGTTTTGAGGTTAGGTTGCAATAACCTAACCTTGAAACATTAACCCTCCTGACCGCATTCTACTGCCAAACGATACTAAATTTTAACCTTAGTTTTTGCTATAGCTTTCAAATTTGTTACTTGAAACTATAGCTTTCAAATTTGTTACTTTTGATATGAACTGTCTGAAATTGAATACGAAAGATAAAAAATTTGACAATTATGCCCTTACTTATAATAAACATACTATTTTGTTACAGGTGCCACGGCCATTGCATGAAGGGTTGAAGATTGCAGAAGAATTTAACCGCAAGTGGAACTTCCCTCATTGTCTAGGGCACTTTGTATCACGACATGCTATCCATCTAGGGGCACTAGATGGAAAGCATGTCGTGATACAAAGTCCTATTCACAGTGGTTGAGAATATATCAACTATAAAGAAACATTCAGTATTGTACTTTTAGCTTTGGTTAAAGCTGACTTGTCGTTCTGAATTAGATTTACCGCAATATGGTTATTCACGATTAAAAGAAGAAGAGATGCCCTACGTTTTCGTTGCTGATAGTGCATTTTCCCTAACTGTTAAAATGATGAAGCCTTATAATGGGAATCATAACAAAGGAACAAAAGAAAGAGTCTTCAACTATCGTCTATCAAGAGCGCTGTGAATAGTCGAAAACGCTTTCGGAATAATGTCTTCTGTTTTCAGAGTACTAAGGAAACCCATTCTGATACAATCCAACAAGGTGGTGGACATAGTTTTGACTTGTGCCTTATTACACAACTTTCCAGGGAGATCTAAATAATCAAGGCAAATATACGCACTAGTTGGTATATTTGACATTGATCATGAAGGTGTTATGCAACCTGGCTCTTGGTGAAATGACCAAGAAGGAATGAGTTCCCTACTATCATTGAGATCTTTGCCAAGAAGAGCAGCCATTACTGCCAAGAGCGTCAGAGATAAACTTTCTGAACACTTTGTAACTAATGGTGCAATTTCGTGGTAGAATAACTATTATTTTATTTTTGTAAGTAAATGATAACTTCATACTACTATCATTTTACTATTTATTTATACTGATATTTTTTTCCGAATAAAATAGAAAGAATAAGTAAAAGTCGGCCTCGGTAGCGTAGTGGTTAGTATAACCGACTGCCACGCCTGAGGTCGCGGGTTCGATTCCCGCACAAGTCAAACATTTGTGTGCATGAACATGGATGTTTGTCTTGGTCTGGATGTTTCTATGTATAATATGTATGTATTTACAAAAAAAAAAGTATATATGTATGTTTATCCATTTTCTAGTACCCATAGTACAAGCTCTGCTTAGTTTGGGCTAGATGGTGTTGTGTGTATGTGGTAGAATATTATTATTATTATTATTATTATTAATTAGTAATAAAATAATAATAAAGAAATGATAGGCTTTTACTATTATTATTAGTTACAAATAAAAGTAACTCACCATTACTGTAGTTTTAGTCTTTTTTATATACGCCATCTAAAAATTTTGGCTTTGTGTCATAGAATGGCCATTCCGGTTTATAAAATTTATCACCAGTGCCACTACCCGTTGTCGTAAAATCCTTGATTTTACCTTTCAACTTTCTGAAGGTAGACATCAAATTTTCTTATTTCTTTTTTAACTCCATGATAGGTATAGTTCCACCTTTTAAATTAGTTTTTATCCGTAACCACGCATCATGTACATTATTCTTGTTTTTATATTATGGCGACGAGTTATTCCAAAGCGCTGGTTCATTATCGTAGAAAGTTAAAACTCGAACATTAGATCGTTCGTCCACTCCATCACATGCGTGTTCGCGTACGCGCCGCCGCAGGTGAAATGAATGAGTTAACCGACGCAGACGCTATCATACAGGCCGCGACAGGTACCGTCGCGCCGCACCGTGCCGCGCCATTGAACTTGCCGACTCCCGGCGGATCAGACGGGCGACAACAGCCTACCGCAGGCCCCATCGGATGCGATGGTTCCCATGGCCTATCGGTCTGGCCTGGCGGGATCTGGCCTGTGAGAAAGCAGGCCGTGGTACCCCTACTTAAGGTATCTATCATAAAAAATATTAACTACAAATAGATTTTGCTTGCGGCTTGCCTCGCGTAAATATAGGTTAAGTTAGGTTAGTTCAGTAACTGGACGGAGGACCTGGCTCGACCGGCCCCGGGCCAGTGGATGTTGGAGGCCATTCGCCCGGTCCTCCGGGGGTGGATAGGGCAGCGATTTGGGTCGCTGACCTTCCGACTGGTGCAGGTGCTTTCCGGGCACGGATGCTTCGGAAAGTATTTGCACCAGATCGCGAGACGGGAGGCGACCCCGGCCTGCCACGAGTGTGGGGCGCCGGAAGACACGGCACTCCACACGCTGGAGGCGTGTGCCACGTGGAGGCCGCAGCGACACACGCTTTCGGCCATAATAGGCGGAGATCTCTCCCTGCCGAGCGTGATCAACGCCATGCTCGGCGGCGAGAGGTCGTGGCAGGCAGTGGTCTCCTTCTGCGAAGCTGTAATGGCGCAGAAGGAGACCGCGGAGAAGGTCAGGGAGAACAACCTCCTCGCTGACCCTCTCCGGCGCAGACGGACGGGAGCGAGAAGGAGGCGATTCTGTATAGTGGGGTCACTGGTACAGAGTCGGGGACTCTCTACCGGCTTGCACGGCCCCACGCGTCTGGGGGATGGCCTTGGTGAGCAAGGCCTTCCCTCCACAGATGCCGAGGCCCCGGTCACCATCAGCCGGGCCAACCGCCGGGGCGGGATGGTGATTGCTAACGCGACCCCATCCCGCCCCACTCCGTCGGCGGAGGGACTGCTCACCCCAGGTTTTTAGTGTGTATACCGACCCCCTTCTGGGGCGGAGAGTGTCACATAACCACCCTTTCCCTCCCCCGGGGGAGGGAGTATCCATAAAGGATTTTCCTGGGTCAAAAAAGAAAAAAAAGAAAAAGGTTAGTTCAGTAACAGTACTTTTCTTGGATGAAAGGTACCCTATGTCTTTTTCTGTACCCCTGACAACGTATATGCGAATTTCATGATGAACAGTCAAGTCGTTAAGGCTCTAATGCGTAACAAAGAAACAAAATCACATTCGCATTTATAATATCATCGAGAATTCGTATGTTAGTACATATCGTCAATTTCAATACAACAAAACCAAAAGTTACACAAACGGTTTATTGACATGACCACAGACATTTTAGTGATGTCCAATTGTAGCGTCAATTGTAAATCAATTCATTACCTACTCGAATCATTCGATTTGATGAAGCGAAAGACTTAGAAATTACATAAACACTGCTACAATTATATTATCTTACTGCGCTATAATTGTGCCCATCATTCAATGTCCGCAACAAAATGGCAGTTTTCTTGATATACAGGATATTATGTTTTAGAAAGATTAAAAAATATTGCTATTTCCATTTTTGTATTGTTTTTGCGGCTAATACCATGAGTTGCAGTGGCCAGCTGCATACAGGTTTTTTAACACCAGCGCTATGTTTAGATCTTGTGTAACATTAGTTAGTAGGTAATGTGTAATGCCAGTAATTGATAGATCAATTTAAATTTTAAATTCCTCTACATACCGTGTATTTTATTGCAAATTAACTATTATTATATTATAAACGAATTATTTCGATCGAACTAATCAATAACTAAAAATTTTACGACAATAACTATCAATTTTTATGTTTCTATGTATAATATGTATGTATTTACAAAAAAAAATGTATATATGTATGTTTATCCATTGTCTAGTACCATAGTACAAGCTCTGCTTAGTTTGGGCTAGATGGTGTTGTGTGTATGTGGTTAGAATATTATTATTATTATAACGATATTTTTTTTGTACAGCCTTATGCAATCATAAATTATAGACATTTTTTCATCTGACAAATAACCTCAATTTTCATCTTAGATTTTTCAAATCAAATAATTATTTATTAATCAAACGCCAATTGCTTTAAAATACACTAAGATATCATGCGAAAACGTTGAAAATATGGATGAATGTGTTACTTATCCCATTTAGTAAGAAATTCAACGACTTCCTGTGCAGATTGAGTTTGGCAAACAATTTGATCTGCAGAGCCTGTGGTGAACAGGACGAGTCCATATCACACCTAGTGTGTGAATGTGACGCGTTGGCTGGACTAAGGATGGGTCTGATGGGATTGGCATATCCGAACCCTGAAGACTTCAGGCTTCTTCCTCTGAAGTGTACGCTGCGACTGATGCAGTACATTCATAGGGAGATAGCTCAGGGATAGATCTCGGGGCCGAAACAAAATATCCCACTGGGTCGAAGTGTCCGGTCTACACTGATTGGCCCCAGAAATAAGATAAGATAAGTAATTATGTGATAAATTTAACAAATTTAACATCAATTTGGTATGTATACATTTCCATCCTAATGGATTGAAGTCGACTATAACATACCTAATCTTACTTGAAGTGCAGACAGTGGTGTATTACACATATATGAGTTTTTCGCCAACCATAGATTTATATCACACGTAATAGACGGCAAGCCAATTGCAAACGTCTAACAGCCAAACTTCTAGAATATGTACTGCTAGTACGAATTTCTTGACCAAAAATCCCATCAGCTCTTTGGTCGTCACGGAAATCGAAACCGAGATCTCATACATAGCAGTCGCACAACAACGCTACGCCACAGAGACAGAGTAAATAATAAATAGTCGAGTGTAGGACTGTGTCCATCTATTGTTTCCGTGTTCAGATACCTATAATGTATATAATTTGTGTAATAAATAATTATGTACCTACTAATATAATTATAATTATATAATACTGTGGAATATGTATGTGTATCTGTGCGTGTGTGTGTGCAAACAAACATAAATCACTATTAAGGTATATGCTGTTAAAAAATGCTAGAGCAACATACTCTACGAAATTTAACACAAACTATTACGGATACAACACGAACAATCAATAAATTATGCAGCTAAATTGTCCACAATGTTATTTCATACAAGTGGTATTCACGTCCAAATGCCAGTTATTTTGTAAATCGATTTCAATTATATAATTACTGCACGTGTACGACGTATAATGAAATGTTATTATGTTTAATTAATACATATTTGTAATTCATTACTGTTGATAAATACGAAGCCTTTATTTAGTATTACTATTATATTTAGTAACTCATTCAACTAACGCATTCATGAACCTCAAATGATTGTGTGCTATGATTTATAATTTATTTCTCCTTGTAAGTGATTTGTAATCTTAAAGAAATAAATAATTTTTAAACCGTAACTAAGATATCCTTACTTAATAGTATAAATGTAAATGCGAGTTTGTTTGTTTGCTACGCTTTTACGCTTTAACTTCTCGATTGATCGTCATGAAATTTTGCATACCTACACGTTTTCAAGGATACAGAAAAGGACGTTGGGTCCCTTTTCTCTAGAAAAATACTATTCACGAGAAATAATAATAATAATAATAATATTCTACCACATACACACAACACCGTCTAGCCCAAACTAAGCAGAGCTTGTACTATGGATACTAGACAATGGATAAACATACATATATACTTTTTTTTTTTTGTAAATACATACATATTATACATAGCAACACCCATACCAAGACAAACATCCATGTTCATGCACACAAATGTTTGACTTGTGCGGGAATCGAACCCGCGACCTCAGGCGTGGCAGTCGGTTACACTAACCACTACGCCATCGAATCGTCGAAATAGCTAGTAGTAATATAAAAACAGGATTAAGATTAATTCGCAATAGATATAGGGATACAGGTTATCTGAATATACAGTCGATTGACTAACATGAAAGATAAATATTTTTTATCGGTTTACCTTAATTTTTTTTTTGCCATCCTGCTTTTGCAGTAAGTCTAATCTTTTACTTGGGTTGTAACTACATCTGTCTATGCTTATAAATTATATGATGTGCTATTTAAAATATGGTGTAATAAATTATATTATATTCTATTAGCCTCACAAATAAATTATATTATCGTAATATGATGTGGAGTGAATTAATTGAAATGATCTGAAAAGTGCGTAAACCACGCAAACACATTTTGATTAACACTAAAACCAATTTGAATAATATCACATGCTATTGCACTTTGGATAGTGCACCTATTAAATGAGAATATTAAACGAATTAATGTACAATATAATAATAAGGATGATGATTATTAGTATACCCGATAATATGAGTTTTATTCTACCTGTTAGGTAAATTTACTAATGGACTTGATGTCCTCCATGAGGATGCTCCGACCAGGCTGGTTGATCGTGCCTGGCGGGCCGCTGCCCGACGATTGATGTCGGCAGCTTATATATATATTTAGTCGCTGTGTAAACACCACTTGTGCGATGCAGAATAGTATGTCATGTGAAGTGTGATTATATCAACATCTGTTAAATGTAGACAGAACTGCTTCGTCTGTGCGGAGTCGCCACAGACTAGTACAGTCAGCAATATAAACATTAAACAAATTGATGATAGTATTTTATAAATTAGAAATCGTCGTTATAAATTCTGTATTTTTGAACTGTGATTATATCAATTATTTCGGACCTTCTATGGACATGTTATTATGTACCTCTATGTACCTACGTATCCCTTGTAACCCAACCACGGTTTTATAAACAGGGTGTTTTAGACTCATCTTAACTGCGGAAGTATCGTATCATAAGGTTAAGTATCATATTTTTTGGTTAGATATGTGTGAAGTCTTGGTTTCGATACCTGGGCCGCACAAAAGTTTTTTTTGGAAAAGGGAGTTTTCTGGCAAGATATTTATAATAACTAACTAAATTGGGCAACCTCTATATTATGTGAAACCTAAAAGCATAGGTGGAGAAAATTGGCAGTTATATACCTTATATCTTTATCTTCAAGTCTCACCAGGTCACCTCACATTTCTCGGCGTTCTCTCAACGCCGAAAAATCTTTATCCGGCATAACATAGTCTGTGAGTCACAAGTAATAAATTGTGATGCTGTAATGTCAATATATTAGAACACTCTTAGACAATACGACAAATGTAGTTTTCTCTGGAGTACGTAAACTAAGGTCCATCTAAGTATTGTTCGAAATTTGTCTCCTATTAAAGACCCTGTATGTATGCGGCGCTTTAAATAAACATGCAACAACGAACACAAGGAACACAACTGGAAAGAAGTATTTATGTATCACAAAATTTATAGGACTATCGAACTCGAAACTGCGTTTAAGTAGGGCGTAGACCGCATAAAGCAAGGCGCTATCTGTGTAATGCAATTGAATTAAACTTAAGTTGTTTAACCACGAACAGCCGTCCATCCTAAAGAGACCTTGACTTTAGATATAAGCAGCAAACCTCAACTCTAAGTAAAATTAAAATTAAGACACAGCAGTGTTGCCGCCAAGTTTCGTAAAAAGCGAGCGATAAATATCAAATTAAACAATACTAGAGATATTATATGTTATGCTGATGACACAGTAATAATCTACAATCGATCGTCATGGGCTTAAGCATTTCACAATGCTGAATTAGGGATGAAGCAGGTAGTAAACTGGCTACAGAATAACTTATTAACTCTCAATGCCAACAAAAGAGTTCGATGACATTTAAATAAAATCGAAACTATTAAGTATCTGGGTCATTATCCAAATATATAATATATCATTGACCAAAATCTTAACTTTAAGGCACATATTTCCTCCTTATCAAATATCTTAAGATTACTTCGATCATTGAAATTAAACTACTATACGGATTTTATCGCGTTGTTTATTTGACATTTTATTACATAATTTAGAAATTACTACTATTAAACTTTACTAATTTTTAAGCTAATTAAATTATTAAAACTATTTATATTTAAGTTTACACTTTCCCCGACGTTTCGGTTGCTTTTCCGCAGCCATGGTCACAGGGAGACTAAAGTGGTCGTTGTCTCAATATTCCAGTGTAGTTATTTCAAAGTACCCGAACATAATTTAATCATTGGTGTTTCTATTTACGCAAAATGAGCTCAAAGTATCATGAAGTCTAGCTGTGGTTTGCTTCTTCCTAGGTTTGACTATTTTAAATACTGGTAGTACATCCCAACCATCGTCTCTATTAAAATTAGGATGTTTTTTTATTTCAATAAGCTCGCGAAGCATCCTTGGTAGGAATCAGTGTTCTTTAGCGAGAATCTGTGGTTTGTCAAATCTCAGGTAGTGGTTGGTCCCCTGTTGCACATGTTCACACACAGCAGACTTCAACAGAGCGTTGGTGTTTTACATCAGCTATATGTTTTGCGGGTGCCTATGCTTCTCTTGGTTTGACCAATGTATGAGAGTCCGCAGTCACAATAAATTTTATAGACCCCTGCATCTTGTAAAGGTAGTTGGCACTTGACGGATGGTAAAAATTGACTTATCTTCGTTGGCGGCTTGAAGTATGTGTTGATTGAAGGTCGCTTCAAGATGTAGCCAATCTTGTCAGTGGCACCCCTTACATAAGGCAGTATAGCAGGCTAGCGCTCGACTGTGGCTGGCTTTTCTCAGGATCTGTGACAGCTGCGCGGCTGTTGGAGTTTGTTGTCTTACAGTACTTGCTTGACATGTTGAAGCTCAGCGCCCATCGTTTCTTGTCACAGATCCCGTGGGCTCTCTGAAACAAAGACATTCGCACGGTAGCTAACTGTTTAGGATGGTGATGAGATTCACCGTTTAAGTACCTATTTGTATGGGTCTTTTTCCTATACAGAGTGTGGCTCAAAGTATGATCAAGATTCCTGATGACAAGTACATCTAAAAAAGCTAATTAATTATTTGTCTCCAATTCCATAGTAAATTTGATGCTGTTATTAATGCCGACTACTACTCGAGCCTTGAAGTTCTCCATATATAAGTCCGCAACAACAGGCAAAACTGGGGAGCCCATTGCCCATCGATTTGTATGTAGAATTTATTGTCCTACAACATATAGCCAGTTGTTAAGCAATGCTTAAGTAGTTCTTCATATTCCAGGCATATTGTTCTCTATTAGCTTTCTTTTAATTATTTCAATACAGTCATGTACAGGTACGCATGTAAATAATGACTGAACATCAAAACTAACCATTATTTCATTGTAAGTGAGACGTAGGTGCTTAATCTCACTCACAAAATGGTATGAATCCTTTACATGTGCTCTCGAGTTGCCTCTGAGTGGTGAGAGTATCTTCGCTACGTGCTGAGCCAGTCTGTAAGTTGGTTTGTCGATCTGACTCATATTAGGACGTAGTGGAGCGTTTTCCTTGTGTTTTTTTGGTAACCCATATAGCTTTGCAGGTTTTACGCAAGCTGGTATTAATTGTTTAACGTCTAGATCAAGTTTTTCGGAGTATTTATTTTAGATGCCTTTGGTTTTGTTCAATATTTTGTTTGTAGGGTCTGTTTTAACCTATTTATAATTATGTTGTTTCATCCGAAAGTAAATTTTCAATTTTATGTTTATAATCTGACGTATTCATTATGACCTTAGCCGGCGTTTCCTTTACCTGCTGGGGAGTATTGTAATATCTGGCCCAGCCCGCAAGTTCGTCAGTGCGACGAATTCGTCTTTGCGAAGATTCGGTCTAGGCACTTTACTTCGACGCAAGACCGATGAAATGTCCCGACGCGACATATAGCCTCCAAATCTTCCTATCTTATATTATTCTTGACTAGGCAGTCCTCGACGTTGGAAATAATGGCCTCATACTGTATTTTAGCCTGTGTCGTGGTGGTGTAGTCGCATTGTGTCAGTCGTTAATAACATACTGTATTAGTACCTGAGCAAGTGCTGCAAAAATTTCATGATACATATAGAAAGAACTCAACGATCCGTCCTTAAAACCATGCTCAAAAAACCATTTAAATACTCCACGAAAGGTCTACTTAACGTGCGCCAGTTATTTATATTAAAATCATGCTTAAATTTACATCCAACAGTTATGAAGTCCGCAAAGTATCAAAAACTTCTCAAACGCCGGGTATTTCGAATTGACGTGCCTACAATAAAGACGTTCGCTAGGCGTTTTAGTCCTTTTATAGAGCACTACATATATAATAGAGTGGTGAACTCGTGTGATATTAAGCGGTGTACAATTAACGAAGCAAAATCTAAAATCACGGAGTGGCTTCTTTCATTGTCATATGACGCAACCGAAAGTCTTATGGTTCATTTGTCCTGATATTTATATATTGTTATACACATAACCATATACATTTATTTAATATAATAATCCTTAAATAGTGTAGTATATAAAATAGGATAATCCTTTCTTTTTAACTTTTGTTTTTGTATGTACATATATGATTGTAACTACAAGTACTTTAAACACATTGTATTTTGTTTTTGTATAATCGAAACGTAACCGAACAAGGTTAAAATGTTTTATTAATGAGTAATAGCTTATAATGTCGACCGAGCTATTTATGTAACAAATCGAGCATTTGTGAAACGCAACGGGCACCCTGTCAGGGTGGCAGGCACAGGCCGACGGATATCGAGAAATTGTATTCTTTTTCTGGTAATAAATTCATTTTATTTTTATTCGTAATGTCAATCAGTTATCTTCATAAGAATTGTAAATATTTAGGTGAAAAATTGCCTAGGTGAAAAATTTATATAATCGTTTTCATAGCTAAATATCATTTCAGAAAGTGCGATTGAAGTTGGCACTTTGTCTTGTCATCATTTATTAGTACTAAATTTGGCCTCGTTTTCCACATGCCTATTTAATGTTTTTGATGAGCATGATTGCTTGTTTCCTATCGACACCAAATCATTGATGTGCAATATAAACAGAGTGGGATTAAGTATCGAGCTTTATATGAGCAATAATGTTTTGGTTTCGGAACAAGCTTTCTCGCAAATGACGTTGATGCTTCGGCCATCCGGAAATTGCGTGGTACTAGTAATTTATGAATCAACGGGTGCTCTGCATGATTTTAAAATAGTTTGTGCTATATGCATTCAACAAGTACTATTAATTTTACATACAAAGTTTAGCTTATGTATTAAAATGAAACTGGATATGCTACGTATGTCACATATTGGCAGAGTTATGGTTGTGAGTAGCCACACGATGAATCTCAAAGAGCAGGTAGCAACAACGAGGAAGGCTGATAAGGAGATAACGATATCAACTTGATACACACAGAAGGGATTATATTAAGACTGCAAGGTATAGGTTAAAATGGAAGTAGACAGGATAAGCCGCGACAGCAATTACAATAATTTCAGCATAGAATATAAACTCTCCTACGCAACTACGGCTGCGCATCGGCATCTACACTGTGTAAGCAGAGTTAGGTCATGGCCCACCGCGTTGGCTCAGTGCGGGTTGACAGGCTTCACACATTTTCCAATACCTTATAGGAACCTTTTAGACATGTAGGATTTTTCTTGGCAGAGAAAACCGTTAACTATTTCTAGGCCTGGCCCGGGATTCGAACGCAAGACATTATGCACGGCAGTGGTATGCCACTGAATCACATCATCATTGAAGGATAAAAAAATAAAAAATAGATTTTAAAAAGCGTCCGTTGTTCAAAAATTTGAAGGTACTTGGATTATATAGAAAACGTGTAAATCATACTCATTAGTAACAATTTAAGCAATTATATCTTTATTTAATATGCTATAAGGCACTACATATTTGATTTGCTTGGCAAAATATTTACCATAGAAGAAAATAGTAACTGTGTAGCAATCAAGCTAACTGCCATAATAGTGTCACATCTTGTCCCACCTAGGACACCACGTCGCAACGAAGGCATAAACGGCTGGTCTTTCGGGAAGGCAGTAGCCAAGACTCTCCAATAATGACGGAGTTTTTATCACAGTATCGTGGAAGTCTTGGAAGTTTATGATCCCGTCTAGGTCAGCGTCCATTCGCTTCAGCATTATATCCACCAGTTCCTGTAAATAACAATAAAATATAATAAGCATAACGCCTATAAATTCCGAAGACGTAGGCAAATGTATTAAAAGCCTTTATCACAGCAGCTTTGCTTAGGGGTTAATCTATAACTGTCTACTAAGCTCATATCCAGAGAACGTGCTACCACTGAGAATATTTTAGATTTTTTTAGCATCAGCACAGAGTCTAGATATGTTGTACATATATTAATCCTTGCCTATATACCCGAAGGGCTAGGTAGAGCTGTATTACACCCACATTTCACAAGCAATGGGTTAAGGGCCCACGCAATGGGTAGCAAGGGGTTTACCGGGCACGGTTGCAAGCTCCGTGTTGTTACTACAAATTTCTTGATAGAAGAATCGGATAAAATTGTGCCCGAACCAGAATTGGAACTTGAGGTCACACAGCAGTTGCAAGTTAATACTGCTGCTTCACCATTCAAACATAAAAGCACTTTGATCAACTCTGGTATCCGTCCTAAAAGGTTTTTAGAAAACTGATGCAATTAATATAAATATTTTACTGAATGCAGTTAAATTAAATGTTAATTGTCTTCGAAATAATCTTTGAAAATAATTGATCAGAGTGCTAAAAACTAAGTAACGTAAAATCATTTTTTCTGCAAAACATAGGGATCACACGCAATACGCAATTTCTTAAAAAGTAAGTTAGCTTCAGCAAAAATCTTCAGCCAGACTTCAAAAGTAAATCACATGATTTTGCTTTTTTGTCACGTTACGAAACCTGAGAAATGGCTTATCATTTTATATTTTATTTTACTTTTTATGGTTTTACGTCGGTCACCTGCGCCAACATTACGTCATTCTAAATTTCGGGCTAAACGCAAGGTTAAAGTTTGTATGAAGAATAAATTTGACTGCACAAATGGCGCAGTGGCTTAAGTTTGAATATAGCCTGGTACCTATATTTAGTTGCGAATAGTTTTACCTACGGACAGTACTTTTTAAAAACATTGTATGGATAATATGTCAAAATTTTACCGTCCGTAGAAAAAAGACTTGTTGTCGAATATAGCAATTGGGCCTACATGTATAGTCCCACGCGACATAAGAACTTATTCCTAGTGCGGGAATGGTTTTTTAAAAAGAAATTAATGCAAAATGGCCCATATTACCGTAAATTTCGTAAAAAATAATCTAAGACAAATAAACTATCACGTAAAATTTATGATAAAGGTTACTATTACAAAACGAACGTGAAGGTTTGTAAAGATGCACCCGTAAACTGTTAAACGGATTGAGATTAAACTTCGTACACAGCTAGACTATATCCTGAAATATATGTATTCAATAAGTTGTTGTGGGTTGAAGAAGAACATATAAACAATATTGTATAATAATAAGTCTAAAATAAATTATTATCAGCATCTAATAATAACATCGTCTTACATCATATTACTTTCAATCTTATAATCCAAGGCTAGAACAAGCAGTGATTCAAATATTTATATTGCATCTACTGCGAAATATAAAATTCTTTGATAAGTTGTTGTTATCGATGAAATCTTGCTTGCAACGGCTCCTTGGCATGCTATTAAGTGAGAAAGTTTCCCTTGCCTGTACGTGGTCGCCACTCGATTTGTTTTTACCACTTTTAGTTTGCGTAACTTATTATCGTACCTGCAGCCACTTCTTCGTCAGTCTCATGAATCACAACTATATTAGTATTAGCGATTTATGAAGTCTTCCAAAGGTTGGCTGGGATGTATTTTTCTTAATTCTAGACCGAGTTTAATTGGGAGCTATTGCTATTGCTGCCTATCAGACATATTATATTGTTGTTACTCAAATATATCTATGCTAACGCTTCATCGGTCTCGTGGTTAGTAGTTATAAGTTTCCTTCGCCCAAAAAACATATAAACGTCACCCAAGCAGTGTTACTGGGTGTTCTAGAGGAACATTTTCAGTGACATTACGGAGTTGGTAAATGTGCCCGGTAGACGGCAATATTTTAGGCTAGTTCCCTTGTATGTCTGATCTACAATATGACTGGAGAAATAAGCACATTGCTTTCGAGAAGTACTGGCATAAAAACATAAAATAAAATAGCACTTTTTTATACCAGGCACAGCCAGTAGCATTAGCGTAAAGTATTTATAATACGGGGCTTATGGGAAAGTAAGTGCTAAAATATTATAACAACCCAGCAACAACCGTAAGCCTCTTTTTATAATTATAATTAAATATCATCGACACAAATGGTATCGATTTTATCGGTAACAAGGCAGCTTGAGCAATCTGCATGAGATGCCCACATTTGATTCATCAGTCAGTGACAGTCCTTTCGTGATATTAACCTTACACTACCTAAAGATTCCTGAAGAGACAGAGACTTGTGGATATCGAGATAAAGATATGTAAATCATCAATACTTATCGAGATTTTATGGATACCTAGACTTTTTGAATGAGCCTATACTATTTTGTTTTCAATATCCAATTCTTCAGCAATGGCAACTTCAACAATGGCCAACCTTGTTTCTTTGTCTCACAAATGGCATTGAATTTATCTGTTACAGTGCGACCTGAGCGACCTGCATCTTTACCATCAATATTCACACATTGGAAACGCTTCAGACAATTTCGTGCTCACATTCCATTCGCATCATTTTTGTTTATAGTATATCTTCAATATGTGCATACAATTTCTTCGTCAGAAGCACTGATTTTCGTAAAATAATAATAATAATAATAACTATGCAAGAAGCATCCATACTAAAAACCTGCCGAATCGTCCGAATGTTTTTGCAGGAAGATATAGCCCCTTAACCGGTCGTATACCGCCGGCTCGCATACCAGCCGGCAGATTTGTACCCGTCGTAGGCCGGTGGCTCGCATGCGAGCCACCAAATTGGCGCCAAAACGCCGCGCGCCGCCTTCGCTTTAGCTTAAGCTAACGTAAAACCAATTTGGTGGCTCGCATGCGAGCCACCGGCCTACGACGGGTACAAATCTGCCGGCTGGTATGCGAGCCGGCGGTATACGACCGGTTAAACGAATCTTTGTAATGAACTCCACTTGGTGTAAACCCGTGGTTTTTATTTATTGACCGAAATTACTACACATTTCGAGAAAAACAAATAAAAAATAATAATAATATTCTACCACATGCACACAACACCATCTAGCCCAAACTAAGCAGAGCTTGTACTATGGGTACTAGACAATGGATAAACATACATATATACATATTTTTTTTGTAAATACGTACATATTATACATAGAAACACCCAGACCAAGACAAACATCCATATTCATGCACACAAATGTTTGACTTGTGCGAAAATCGAACCCGCGACCTTAGGCGTGGCAGTCGGTTACACTAACCACTACACCATCGAGGCCGTACAAATGAAACCAATTAAAAATTGTGAGTATTTTATTGTATCCATTTGATGATTTTGTTATTCAAACTTGATCCTCATAAAGTGATGACTACTATTTACTTTCCATACTAACTACATAATATATAACGAAGTGATTTTGCAGTTAATAAGTTATCAGTAGTATTGATAATAGGTAATAATTATATAGGATGTAACAATATGTTGTAGTTTTATATTTGATAATACTCAACAGTTTTATATATTACGAATTTTCGTAAAATATTAGCAATATTATGTTAACTGTTATATGCTGTATTCTATTCAGGTCAATTCGGTTCTTGGCTTAATAATTATATCGTACGAATAATGATTAATTCATATTAAGGGTCCTATCAGCAGTTCAAGCAACCATATAATTTAATTTCATGATTTAGTTTTGTGTATTGTGTGTAGACAGCTACACATTTCATCATAATATAATTATTTATTGAGAATTATATAATAATGATTTCAGATTATGTATTAACTTAATTAATTGATAGTTTGAAGATAAAACAGAGAGCAATCTTCCAGAAACTAACGTCTCCACCTATGCGGCTCTTTACCATTCGCATCAATCACTAATAGTGTACATCTAAGCGTCGAGGACTGCGAGTTCAGCACATTAATAGGTTACGGTGTCTATATATTGTACAATAACTGTTTAATAATATATGAAATATAATATTGTTTATTTATGCATATAGTTTTATAGAAAATACCCCTTTTCTGCTGGCAATATTATATTAGAGTTTTGAGTGTGACAACACTGAAAATTCCCTCTTCAACCATTACGGTGCACTATGCACTATGTAAAATTGTTTATAAAACTCAATAAATAGTTTTATACATTCTTAAAAGCTGTTTTATTATACAATAACCTAGTAGAACATTATATAATAATATCTTTCAACGTTTCTTACGACCTCCAAAACACAAACGCCACACGCAATACCTAATTTGTTAAAAAGTAAGTTGGCTTCAGCAGAAAAACTTCAGCCAGACTTCAAAAGTATATCACATGATTTTCAAATAGCAACAAAGTTTTAAAAAACAATTTGCGACTGGTAGGTATCGAAATCACATATCATAATAATTATCGCAA
Source organism: Catocala fraxini (assembly GCA_930367265.1). Lineage (NCBI taxonomy): Eukaryota > Metazoa > Arthropoda > Insecta > Lepidoptera > Erebidae > Catocala > Catocala fraxini. The sequence goes on from OV884024.1 coordinate 17,750,580, forward strand.
AAGTAACTTACGAAACGTTAAATAGAGAAGCATCGTTCTTTGTTGCTATGTTGTGTTTGTGCCTCGAGTATGGTTTGATTTTATTAAAAAGTGGTTACGTTAACAAGAGTAACAATGTTCTTTGTCGGTATGTTGTGTTTCTGCCACCAGTATGTCTCGACTTTGATAGGGAGCAAATATATTTTAACAAGAGTAACATTGTTCTTTATCGCTATGTTGTGTTCGTACCAAACATTACGAAATCTGAGAAATGACTTATCGTTTTATATTTTATTTTACTTTTATGGATTTATGTCGGTCATCTGCCAACATTACGTCATTCTAAATTTCGGGCTAAACTTATTTAGTTGTAGAAATTCACAAATAAAATCAGACACGTGAGAGAATTCAATCATTCCTCAGAAACACAAAACATTACGATATTTTTCTTTATTCGCGTTTAATATTGATATATCTTGTTCATTTATTTTAAGAACCACTCTTGCACTAGGTTTGATCTCTGTATGGCGAGTACCTCACATCTTATTCGATATTGGCAATCACACCATAGTACTGTCGCCATACTATTCCTTACACTGCTTTTTAAAGACGCGTCACACAAATTTTATAATGCTTTGATAGATAATATGCAAATATAAGTAGACTGCCTTATATGTTTACAACTTTAGTAAAACTACCCTTTATATTCAAACGAATAACAAAACAAAAAATTAGTAAATATAAACATCGATACTTTGTAGACTACAAAAATAACTCTCTTTTGAAGACAAGCTCGCTCATTCTGGATAGAAAAGCCGTACTTTATTGAATAGGTACGCGAGCTTCATTCATTGATATTTATTACTTATGAAATGTAGGCTGTAAATCATTCACCGACTCGTAATTCAATATTCTAAATGAACGGAACAGTCGTTGGATTTATTGCGATGAATAATACTGTTGACGAGTAATTTGACCTGGCCTTGAATACGTTTCAGAAATGTACATACAAACAAAAGTAGTATTACAGTTATTACACATATAGACTACCTCGATGGCGTAGCTGTTACGTATGTGTTATTGTGCACGAGGTCTTGAGTCAAAACAAGAAAATTATTACACGTAATAACATAATAGAGCTTTCCCACGGCAAAATCGTACCTACTCTACGCGTCTATGCAATTTGCTGCTATGCGATGGCCTGAAACAATCCTAAGTGGGCTTTACCATAGAAGACCTAAAATACACAAACTTTATCCTGACTCGCGCCGAAATAGATTAAGTGCGCTGTCAAAATTATTCGTGAGAGCCTCCATAACGTTGGACCGATTTAATTTTAGTTTCGAAACGTTCAACGCTAACTGTGGAAACATCGTTACTAAATTAAGCTCGCCTCTCCATCGAATCAGATTAAGCGTACCGTGTTCTCGCGCGTTCTCAATTAATGTGTACACTTTTAAATTCGTTCGATTTTATTTGATAATTATGTTGAAGCGTAGCAACCCATTTGCGGTGAGAAGCTTTGGTGATTCGCCCGCATTCTGTTGGGTCCACTGATTAGATTGGATTTCCAGTGCTTGTTTAGTTCTTCAAAAGTAGTTATCCTGTAAAAACTTCGGAAGAAGGCTTTAGAAAACTAACTCATCATTTACCGTTAGTGTTACCGTTTCGTAGTATAATAGGATGACCAAAATGCGCAGATCTATTTTAAAATGTTTACTTTTTATACTCACCTGTGTGACACGTGACGCGAGGGACGGACGCACCCTACTTATGTTATTAATAGTATCAATAATTTAAGTATTCCAGAGCTACTAGACCTACGTCATATTAGCACAGCTTATTTTATTTTACAGTAAATGTGTAATATTTAGATAGACGTCGGCCAGATGGACCGATGACCTGATCAAGGTATCTGGGTCAGACTGGATGCGCAAGGCGGAAGACCGAATGTTGGGGCGTAAAATGGGAGAGGTCTATGTCCAGCAGTGGACTGCAGTGGGCCGGTTGATTGATTGTGTAATATTTAGTTGAAAAGAACAACTCGCTACTCGCTTTGAAAGTGGGCTAAATCTTTTCATAGTCTTTTTCACAGGCTTGATAGACTTTTAAATCAATATATTCGCTTACAAAAATACTTCAACAAGTCTCGCAACTAATATATAGTCTTAGAACTACATATAACTATAACGAAGGCCAAATTATTTATGTACTAACCTGTTTTTTTCCCATATGATGACTACCTATAGTAATAATTATGAGATTTATATACAGAATATCTCGTAAAGAATTCACAATTCTGTAATACCTATATATATATATATATATATATATAATATATATATATATATATATATATATATATATATATATATATATATATATATAATATATATATAGGTTATAGTAGAGATATAAGGAGCACAAACTAAAAACAAAAAATTAATACTATTTGCGTTCCTTGTACATTACATACACGTGACACATGTGCTGGCAAACATCATCTAAAATTATGTAGGTAGGTGTACAAGCTTTGAGATCTTGTACTTTATTTTCTAATTACAATAAACCCTCTGAGATATACTATATCACATAGATACGGTTTGATTGAAGTCGCAAAGGCTACTGTAGCATTTTATATTCAACCTATTTTGGCTTATTTGTCAGTTGACTCCAAGCTATTAGCAAAATATATTCATGTTAAGAAATTGTACATGACCATGCAATAGTTAAATCACCAAGAGCCAAGAAAAACTTAACTGATATAAATTCTATATCAATAACATTATTTTTTTAAAAACATTTTATGACATAAATTAACACCAACAAAAAATCTCTAGATATTTTTAAATTAAACTGTTTGGATTGATTTACCGGTTACTCGGCTATTGAAAATAGAATACAAAAGGATTTATAAATTCTTCCCGGTATCGTTAAATTCGTGCGTATTTGTCTCGTTTAACCAATATACCTTCCCATTGAAATACAAAATGAAAAGCATATTGAAAATGCACAAATAAAAATAGAAATGGTTCAATAGAACCCTAAAACACAACATAGTATACTATTTATTACAGGAATCAGTCATTCTGTTTATATTTGAAAAATTGGTTGACAAATATCAAGTGTAAAATGTATTAAAGATACTTAGAAAATATATGTCCTCGTGTGTTCACAGCACATTATATTATAAACACTTCGTATAACTTTATAGCAAAGTTGAAATACCTAGGTCAGATTGATATTTGTTCAGTGACGATTTATATACATAATATATACAATCGCCAACTGATGCTTTAACAAAACATTACTTTTAGAAATATATAACGATACTTATTTTTTAATACTAACTACTTATTTTATAACTAACAAAGTAAAATATAAAAAAATGGATAGGTACCTAATCGAGGTATTTAAAGATATTTTAAGATGCAAGTATACATAGAAACATCTCGTTTGAATTTGGAGTCATATTTTTAGTAGCTCATTTCTTGACGCTACAATGCAAATATGTTATAAAAGGTTTTCTTTGCACCTTTCCAACAGTAGAAATATAACTTGTGTCAGACACACTTATGCCGCAGCAAGTTCTACGGCGGCTTCCAATAAATGTTAATGATACTATCGCAAACATTAAATTGGCATACTCGATGGCGAATAGTAGTGGTTATTTTTTATACTACGAGTAAGAAAAACTTACGGCCCGTCAATTGTATGTCACCTGCCAGTGATATTTTTGATGTCACTCCGTACAGCCTAAGTAAAATGTAATTTTATTGATATCCTAACTAAAATTATAAATGGGAATGTGAGTTTCTTTATTTGTTTGTTACGCTTTCACGCCCAAACTACTTGACCGATCACCATGAAATTCGCATACACGTTGTTAGGGGCTTAGGGTTTCAATAATAGTAGGTATCTTTCATACTTAACCTAAACGAACCTACATTTACGCAAGCGGAGCCGCGGGCGAAACCTTATATAAAATCTATATATATAAAACTCTTCCGTTACTGAGTGACTGAAAGACAACGCACAGCCGAAACTACTGAACCGAAGAAGCTGAAATTTAGCATGATGTTCCTTGGAGAATGTAGGGGAGCACTAAGAAAGGATTTTTGGAAATTCCACCCCAAAGGGGGTAAAAGGGGTGAAACCCGATATTTACACGGGAACGGGACTTACGTGGGTGAAATAACGGGAAAACTACTAGTATATAATAGAATAACGTTTAAGTAGAATTATACGGAAATGTAAAATCTGATTCCAATTATTTGGTAAACAAATGTTTATTTATATATTATTTATTATATATCTTATAGCCCAGACAACTAGACAGTGAGGGTAACCTTTATGATCCTTACGACGAGATGCCATGGATTACGAATCCCCGACAATAGCCTCGTGGAGTTGACATAAGATAACACCCCGACCGCGTCGAATAAATCTAATAGAGCAGACAGACGAGAAGTACCACCAATGATGTAATATAATATAGGGCACTAGCTGTTACCCGCGACATTGTACGAGTGGAATTTAACATAAAAAGATCTAAAATAAAAGTGGCCTTAGTTACTCCTTATAACATCAGGTATCTGGCAGTGAAAGTCCCGCCAAAATCTATCCGGTCGTTTCTGAAAATAGTCGGAACAAACAGCCAGATAAAAATTTATAATGTATTTTTTTATGTAAGTACCGTATATACTTTCATATAAATTCAGTTAAAAGCTGTTCAATTTTATTCATTTTATTCATTTGTATAGATAAAAATAATAATATTGTCTTATGTTTACGCGAATGTTATACATTGAAATTAAACACTTTATAAGGATTTTGTCGCGTGTTTTAAAGTAAAATAAACAACGCGTCAAAATCCGTATAAATTGTTTAATTTTAATAAAAATAATAACGTATATTTTACTGTAAATATGAATTTTAGATTTGCAAGTTCACAAAACGGGTTTGTGAACCTGCAATCTCTCAATACTATTATTATATAAAGAGGCAGCTTCTGTATATAATAGACATACTTTAAAATAATTTGCTTTATTTATATTGTCAGTTTGTGCATAACGTAAGATCACTAAATTATAAAATATAGTGTTCACAGTTTATTAGCTTACAGTTCAACTGAAAATCATACTTAAGTTACATCTAAATGCATTTTATATGACCAAAGATATGGTGCAGTTTGGGATCTATGTAAATGAACCACAAACTTATTTACGCCTATATTTCTGTAAAAATAGACAAAGATGTATACAGCCACGCTTCCCCAGCTACGCTTTACAACAGTACCCGATAAACTACAAGAGACTAAAAATGGACTAGTCTCTTGTAGTTTATCGGGTACTGATCAAAACTTCGTGATACTACTGAGATTACCTTCAAAAATGAACTTTAAAGCAATTAACGCAAAACCGAGTTTCGCCATGGAGGCAGTCAAACAAAAAGTCAAAGTCAAACTAAGGTGCCAAACAAGCATAGGCCCATAGACCATCTGGTAGTACTTAAGTGGTCACCATAGCCTTTGGACGCTTGCAACACCAGAGGCATCACTTGCGCGTTGCCGACCCTTTAGGAAAGTAAGAAGAGAAAAAGGAAGTGGATCTTATCGATAAGGGAGAAAGGGGGTGATTGGGCCTCCGGCACTCTCACTCATCGAACGAAACACAACAGTAGGAATACTGCTATTTCACTTCGATATTGTGTGAGATGGTAGTCCTTCCGCCCGGTTGAGCCATTTCCGCCCCATTCATGCTGAAATCAGCGAGTATTTTAGATTCTCTTTATAATATTACTATAGATAAAAAGTACGCGGCAATCGTAATGCATTTAATGCAACGTATGACGCATAAATTAACTGAGCGCCAATCTGTTCGCAGGAATTGAACGAAAAGACAGTTTCTAAAAATAATATTTTTGAAGTATCGATTCGCATATATAGGTACCTTCTTTTCGAGACCGATTCGTTTCGCACTCAAAATATATGACAAAATGGATAGAACTCATTTCTTTTTAAATTGTCTTTTCGTGCCAATATATTTGTGCGAAACGACCAATAAGCCATTCAGGTGAATTTTAACATCACTGTAATTGAATAACTGCAAATAAGCATAAGGTAAGTCACGATTCGATTACTTCGATCGTTGAATAGAATAGGATAGAATTTATGTAATTTAATGGAGTAATGTTTAACGTATTTAAAGTATATGGGATATTAGAATCATATATATTCGACATTAACGCACACATACTACCATTGCTGGTGTAGAAATATTAAAACAATATTATTTCAACCCTTGAGTAAGCAATTAATTATTAAGTCTATTTAACTTAATGCAAATAATATAATATTTCAGTTTACAATAAAAATGACAGAATATTATCAATTAAGACTGCGCCGAGCGTAAGACAGATAATGACAGAGCTCGTACAGTGCATATTCAAATCGGCGCGCGGCCGCCATAGTAAAATTGTATGGAGGATTTTAAGTGCTTTTTTTATAAATATGTATCTTTATTGTCAACCAATAACTTAAATATTTGGGACGGACAAATTGTAATATAACTATTTATGTTTCGTTTAATAATAGGATAGATAAAAAAATAGGATAGATGTTATAGACTGTTATAATCTAAAAATCACGTAACACGAGCTTACGTTTTTGCATTTTTCGTGCAAATTTACGTAACTTTGTAGGCGAAAATATTAATTATTTTAAGATTTTTACGCGGAGTAATTGTAAACACATTCATTGTTATGGTAAATGTATATTTTATATTTGTATTAAACAAAATGTGTTGATTTTATTCACTTAACTGTGACCGCCTGTTTTGGCACATTTCGCTCGGCGCCGTCTTAAATTACATTGTCAAGAAAATGTATAGTAATGTCAAAATATTAGTTACAAAGTGAGTTAATAAAAATAGAATATGATCCCAGAGCCGTAAGACATAACTTATTTTCAAAAAGATGAAGCCTTCGGTTCTGAGTAGTGTTTAATGTACTTTTAATACCTGCGTGCTTGTGGAATTCTGGGTAGATACCAGATGAGAAAGGTAACTAAAAATAAGAGATACTTAACTTAAAGTATTGATTTTTATATATATATTTTGTACAATATTACTCTGAAGTAATATTAAAAGTGTCAGACGATTTCCATGGACCAGAACTTTTGTCAGACGCTTTAAAGCTCCACAAAAATAAATTTATTTAACTTATTTTTAAATGTCTGATTTTAAATATGTTATTAAGACAACTATTACAAAGTTATATTTAGGTATTGCTTTCGATTTTATATTTTCGCATCTCTATTTAAATAAGATGTATTTTTTGATTAAGGTAATTATTAATAATTTTTAAATTAATTTAATTTGTTGCCTACCTATATTTGGAGAAATTATTTTTAGGAGCAATTTTGAATTTAGTCCTTTTGAAAATAAGTTATGTCTCACGTCTCTGGGATCTTGGAGTAAAACAATAATCCCGTAATAGTGGTAAGTGAATTTCTTTACCATAACAGCGTTGTTTTAATTACCTTAATTAATGATGTAGTCATACAGTATATCCGCTGCTACAGAACAAAAGCAACGTGTCGAAAACAATACGTTGACATAATCGATGGTTAATTACAATGTGCCTATAATGTTGTATTAAGTGGAATGTGTGTTGTATTGTGTTCACGTATTTGTTCAGTTAATTATTATTTTCTATAGGCAACATTATTTTATTCGTAAATCAAACTGTGTCTTTTTATTAATAAGCAGCCGTTTAATCAACTACAATCCATTTATACGTGTTTTTAACATAATGTGTACATACTTGTCAAATTAATATTATATTTTCTTAATGTTGACATCTTATAATATATTTGCAATGGTCCAAAGCCGCATTAGGACGGCCACTGCTGGACGTTTTCTGGCCAAATAGTAAGTTATATCATAAAAATAGATGAGAAACATTGTAGATCATGCAATTATCAACAAAAATGTACATATTTATACTTTTTACACACACAGTTTACAGTCTTAACTAAGACTGGCCATATGCGTAGGAGATATAACAGTGCACAAGTGTGTGCGCAGACACAAGTGCACTCTCTGTTCCCCCACTCTCATGATCCGATGGGACGGTAATTCGACAAGACCGGAAAGAGATCAGGCGCAGGACCAACGGCTTTTCGAGGCGCAGGGGTGTCTAACACCACTAACTTCCTAACTTCGGGCTGCTATTGAGATTATCAGAGATCTTAACAGAAAATCCCAATAACTTTTTTTCGCCCAACCCGGGATTCGACCCCGAAACCTCATGCACAGCAGGTCGCATTCTCTACCGCTGCGCCACGGAGGCAGAGGAGTAACCATAACTGAAATATAAAGATTTAATACTGAAATATATAGATTAATCTTGCGAGCAAGAATAGTGTTATTGCGTGAAGAAATATATTCTACAAGGCAAACACGGATTAGTACGCACCCTAATAACCGACGTGTCCGAGTTGGGAATTCCGAAAGGCAAAGAACTGCAACTAGAACCGTTCAGCAAGGCGGCAAATCGGTACCTTTTTGGGGCGGAATAATGATTAGAGCTCGAACGTCTTTGATCCCGTACCAAGCCTCTATGACAGCTAATTTGTACAAGACAGCTGTTATTCCATTCAGGATAAATTATCTTAAACCCAATCGAGCACGCATGGGACGCTCTCAAGTGAGCTGTTTTGAGTCGTCAGCTACCTCCAAGGACTCGGTCAGAGATCAAGGAAGCTGCCATTCAAGAATGGGACAGCTTACTACAAGAACTATTGGACAACTTGATCTACAGCATGCCCAAAAGGATTTCCGCATGCGTTCAAGCCAGGGGAGAAGTCATTTCGTATTAAATTTGTAAATTAAAGCATATAAAAATTAATAAAATTATTTAATTTAATCAAATCTTCGCAATTCTTTAAATTACAACGTAGAATGCGCTAGCTTGTATAAATTCCAGTATCGATTTATATGTATATATTAATACGTTGAGCAAAAAGATTTTACGAAAATTGTGCGGACGGAGGACTATGAAATTTGGCACAGTTAAAGTTTATTTCGAGAAAGAGTGGCGAATCTTAATATTTTTATAAAATTACCTTTAGAAATACATTAAATTAATGAAAAACACTACACGCACACAACTATGCATTTGACACAAGCTGTCGAATCGCGTTCGTATTTTGGCATTGTTCGGCTGATGTCGTACAATTCTTCGTAACTATGGTTACATACATATGTATGTAGAGTTAGTGGCTAAATGAAATGTGATTATGAAGGTATAGTTATAGACAATAAAACCTTAATAACGATCAAACTTAAAATTTACGTCAATTATGGGCAAATTTCGACCACTTGGCGACCGCTAGTTGGTATAAATATTTTTTATATTTTTTGAGTCGAGATGAAAGTTACCTCATTATATAGGGTTGTTGGGGATATATGGGTCCAGTAGAAATATTACGAAGTGAAAATAAAATAATCTTGCTTGATTTCGTGTTAACGATTTAATGGCGTCTCCCCCTATCCACACAACGTTACATAAATATTTAAATATTGAAGCGCCTACAACAATGATTAATGCTATTGCTAATATAATTTTAATAGGCATAAACAAGGGTAAAATAAATACTTTAAAGAAAAATAAATATGATTGACGAAAATATAAAAACAGTTACCCTTACTTTTATGTTTAGCTTCAGATGTTAAAAGTCATCAGGTATGAGTAACAAAAGTCATATTTTTAATAGGTACCACTTTACATTTAAGAGCAAGGTATTTCAAAACTGAGTTATATTTCACAACATTATAAGTTAATAAAACTACCAAATCATGTTTCCATCCGCAGTGTTGCTCATGTAGAAAGTCATAATTTAGGGATTGATATGGCCTCCATTTTGTATTTCTTTTTTAAGACTGCGCCTAGCGAAATGTGCCAAAACAGGCGGTCACAGTTAAGTGAATAAAATCAACACTTTTTGTTTAATACAAATATAAAATATACATTTACCATATCAATGAATGTGTTTACAATTATTCCGTGTAAAAAACTTAAAATAATTAATATTTTTGCCCACAAAATTACGTAAATTTGCAAAAACGTAAGCTCGTGTTACATGATTTTTAGATTATAGCAGTAGAAATCTACCCTATTTTACAGCTTAAACGAAACATAAATAGTTAAATTACAATTTGTCCGTCCGAAATATTTAAGTTATTGGTTAAAAATAAAGATACATATTTATCAAAAAAGCACTTCAAATCGTCCATACAATTTTACTATGGCGGCCGCGCGCCGATTTGAATATGCGCCGCACGAGTTCTGTCATTATCTGTCTTACGCTTGGCGCAGTCTTAATATCTTCAAGTACATTTACTCCAATTGTATTAAATGTCCTCCAGACCGAATTTCGGCCACGGCGGCTAATCTTAAAGGAGACTGGCCATCTGCGCAGGAGATATTATAGTGCACAAGTATGTGCGTAAACACAAGTGCACTCTCTGTTCCCTTATGATCCGTTGGGACGGATAATCCGACACGACCGGGGAGAGATCAGGCGCAGGACCAACGGCTTAACATACTTTCCGAGGCACAAAGGTGTCTAACACCGCAAATTACGGCGGACGGGTAATTAGATATAAAAGATGTATACTGAATGACGTGAAATCCACCCAAATAAAAAAATCATTTGGTAGGTAACTATTTGCATTATTGATTAGCAGTCACTTTTGAGAATTATTACACCGTAAGCAAAGCATTGATGTTGGTGTTCCAATGTTGCTAGATCAGCTTCGGATGTAAGTACTTAATATAAATGGAATGCACTGAGCCCAAATTATACACCGAATGATATCTGCAATATTGAAGATACAAATATTGTATTTGTTAACAGTTATGACAGTTATTACAATAGCTGATAATAATTAACTGTTAGTTATTAAAGATAATTAGATAATTAAAAATATTAAGATAATTAGCAAGAGAATCGATTTATGTTATTATAAAATATCATTGTGTATAAGATATTTTATAATAACATAAATAGATCTCTCTTGATCATATTTATTATTGTTACAAATCGTAAACGTCAATATCTAAATAAGTTTTTATTATTGGATTCATACAGAATAACTATAAAAATTGTGTATTGACACTATCTTTTACATAATTTAGAAACTACTACTATTAAACTTTACAAATTTTTAAGCTAATTATGTTATAAAAACTATTAAAGCTATTTTTATTTAAGTTTACACTTTCCCCGACGTTTCGGTTATAACGTGATAAAATCCGTATATAGTAGTTTAATTTCAATGAATAACATTCGCGTAAACAGAAGACAATATAGTGCCTTTGAGTTTGCTGAATTAGAGAGTATTTTTCTGTAATAAAATAATTCGATGTTAGACTATTACTTAGAAAAGATTGACTCCAACAAAAAATATAAATAAAATTTACTTCTTTTTAGCCTCTCTTACCAGTTTCAAATTATTCGCCTAAATACTCATTTTTCTTTTAGTGTACCCATAGGTTCTGGATTTGTTCTTTTTATCCATATTTTTTGTAATCTGAAAATAACACGTAATTACGTTTTAGTTTACGCGGTTTCACCCACGTCTACAAGTTACAGCGCCGGCCCTGTGGGTCATAGAGTAATGTATAGCATATAACCTTCATCAACAAATACAAAACAATTGTACTTATGTACAGTGCAAAAATATTTTTTGAAATCGGACTCATAGTTCCAGAGTTTATCGCATTCAACCAAACAAACAAACTCTTTCAGCTTTATAATATTACTATCTGATTTTTAAGACAATTATTTAATGAGAGACATGAGTTCGTGGATACTGCTCATCACGTATCCACGAACTCATGTATCTCTGTCTCTGAGGAGGATTGATAAATATACTTATGTTAACTTAGATTTCTTATCCATACAAACTATTCATCTCTACATCATTCATCTCTAACTACTCAACACACAAAGATTACGATAAATATACTTGATGAGTATGACACATACATCGAACGTTTTCTATACAATTCTAGCGGATATCCGGTGTGTGCTACTACGCTATAACAAGAAAATAGAAATGCTGTATTTTTTTTGTTCTAATACTATATTTGCATTAAGAATAGCCTTTCTAATAAAACCGGTTGGGAATACGTCGGTTGGATGGTATCAAAGTCTATAACGGACATATAAAGGTTTTTTTTTGTGTTTTATATATCGTTCAAGGTGCAATATATAGATAGTAGGTACATTACAAATCCCATCCAGTTCCGTAGCCGTCCCGCTGTCCTGCTTAAAAAACTAGCTGACCCGCGCAACTTCGTCTGCTTTACATAAGAGAATTTTCTCCGTTTTTGCAACATTTTTTAATGCTGCGCCGCTCCGATAGGTCGTAGAGTGATGTTATGTAGCCTATAGCCTTCCTCGATAAATGGGCTATCCAACACTAAAATAATTCTACAATTGTTTTGTCTATTTGTACTAGTGGTTTCTGAGATTAGCTCGATCAAACAAACAAACTCTTCAGCTTTATAATATTAGTATAGATTAGTAGGTAGTGAAAGAAATCTTACGGATCAAGAAGGCTCAGCCGCGCTATAAACGTACTTAAATCCTATATTTACGTAATATGGCGGGCGCGGCGACGAACGATACATCCACCCTCTGAGAGCGCCTAGCGCGGTATGGCTGAGATGGCAACGCGCTTCCAGATTAATAGATCGTTTTAAAAAAATCATATCAATTACAAACAAAATGTTTAGATTCCAATTTTTTTTATATGACGTAATATGAATCTTAAAGTTCCTAAATGTGTATTTATCTATTTTATAACCACAGTAGTTTTTTAGAAATAAGAGCAGGTTTGCACGCCTTTATTGTGCTAAAAGCTCTGTTTTAACCTACTGTTTTCTTAAAATAATGAATGAATTTACACATTTTTTTAACACATTCCTCTGTACAACTTATGGTTGTATAGTCCACATTTACGGCATTATAGAACGATTAGTTTTTATTGCTCTAGCGAGCAATTAACACGCCCTAAACTACAGATTTTACGAAAATGCGCAATTTAAATTCATCCGTTTTAAAATCTTTATTATGAAAGCTCATATATTTCTCTTTAACATCCCCTAATAAACATATGAACTTTCAGATTTCCAATTTCTTTTTTATTCATTGTTATTTATCTGTAACATAATAAAACAATAAAAACCCGCGAAATCGGCTCCGTCGGCATAAACGCTCTTAACTTTCTGTGTGTTTCAATATAACCCTAACGGTTACCAGCTACGGACCTGGCTTATGCCCGCCGACTGATAATGCGTTAAAGTTTCAAAAAATAATTTATTTAAAAAAAAAGTATGTCTTTTAGAACTTAACACTACAGGCCAAATCATGAACAATTTAATAATGTATGCGGGTTTTCAGAGCATAGGTACACTATGCCTAGTTCTCTTTCAAGCGTGAGATTACGAGTGCCCATTCTCCTTTCACAGAGATTAAAAATACAATTTTTTTAAAGAAAACAAAAAGAATATAGAGTCTTTCATATTAAAATTGTGTGTTTTTTTGCATTTATTAATTATATTTTGTCACGATAAAAAATATCTCAACTTTTCCAAGTGAACACGGCCTTTTTTTGATGCATGTAAGTACACCGCGTACATATATTACTGAAGCTGTAATACAAGTAAACTAATACTTTATCGATCTATATAAATTATACATACAAAACAGTTTTAGCTCTATGCGAATGTTTGTAACCTAACTCCTATATTTTGGGCTAACTTGACTGGGCTAAAGTGTGAGTAAGTAAACAACACATAGACACATGTCGGTTTAAAAGCTGGAAAGCGGTTTTGTTTCTTTTGTGTCTGATAGGCAAATTGGAACGGTCTGGCCAGTTTTAAAATGCTCTTTAAATAATTACTTCATTTGTTTTTATTCATTGCGTAAATTCAGGCCCACAATAATGTGGATTAATTTATAATAAACTTTAAACATATTACTAAATTATATTTCAATAGGTATTATTAAATTTAAAACTGTTAAAATTTATTCGTTCATATTATTAAACTTGCGTTACAATGTAAAGCCTAAATTAATGAACGAAACTGTGAATTATAGGTAAGTATTTAACAAAATAAATCGCTTTGTATTCGATATGTAATACCTACGCTATTAATTGGCAACATGGTGTGTTCAGAGCTGCTGTTAGAAGAGGATTATATATTATTATGTCGCCACGTTGAACTGTCACATAAGTAGATATAAGATATAAAGTAATCTGACGTTCATGTCAATGATAATTTGTTTATATTAATCATACTGTAGTTTTCTAAGCTTTTAAAGAACAACGTCATTTGAAAAATCAATGCATTTTTTTGGTTAGCTCGGAATAGTTAGAAATTATTTATGCTTCTTATTTCAATGTATCCTCGCTTCATTACATTAATTTATCTTAATAAACAAAAAAGTTAAGATAAGTTCAATGTTACATTGAGGAGGGCGGAATGCTCTAACCGTTTAATGTAAGCTATGAGATCGTATAATGCAATTCCATCGTCAACATGTCATATTGATGTGCATATAAACTATTACCAAGTGCGACGACGCCGAACGACTACAGACATGCGTCACCGCGGGACAAGCTGGTATATAAAGGTATTATAGTTGTACAAATTCGATTGACAGAGATGGTCGGCTAAAGTTTAATATAAAATGCTCTGTATCTGTGTGAGTATGTCTGTTTTAATGTTTTGTATCGAGACGGTCTATTTCTACTTTTTTATCTTCAGCAGTATGGCAAAAGTAGTACCTTTTTTTTTGTCAAAAGATTATATATTATTTATAATTTTAGATTATATATTATTTATAAGATAGTATTATAAACGTCAATTTAAGTTTGTTTGTTCCTTACGCTTTGATGCCTTAGCTACTCGACCGACCATCATGAAATTTTAAAAATGTCGTCGTGGGAGTGTTACAGAAAAGGAGTACCTTTCATCCTGAAAAAAATACAGTTGGTGATCTAGTTTGAGATTTTGTCCGCGTCTTTGCACGCAGAAATGTAGGTTAGGTTAGGTTTAACCGAACACTACATTTCTGCTTGCAAAGCCACGGTCAAATCTAGATTATAATATACTATCAATCCCGATAATGCGCATGTGATCCGCGTTGAAGTTACGGTAGCACGCGTGTAGTCAAGGGGCATTGGTACGCCGAATCTGGTGAATGTTCAATTAGATGTGCATTTTATCTACGTCCTTTTGCCATAAATACTAAGTACATTACTCTGTGGTTTTTAACTGTATAATTGCATCACGCATAAAACCAACGAAAAATAATGAAAATGTTTTATATATATGATTAAAACTCGTACTATATGATATTGTAGTATTGCAAATGTTTAACTTGACACTTACATACATAAATATCTTCTACGTGTATAACGTACAGGGCGCCGAAACCACACTTACGCACAAACGCTTGCGGTGAACGATTCCTGTTATGCATTTGGCCGAATAAAGCCTTACTGGAATCGAGACCGCTTTACCTACACGTTTATGTATGTGTGCGTGCATTTTGGCGAATCGTTTTAACACGACCATGTGTTTACAACTATTTAATTTGTGGTACAGGTTTGCGGGCGCACGTACATGGCGAGCTAGCGCACGTACTCGCGCGGCGTATTGAATCGATAAATTACGCCATTTATAAATTATGATTGATATTTATACTTTCTGCTGTTAAGATCATAAGTCACAATTTATTGTTAGCGATATACGGATGGCGTAGCGGTCAAACGGTTGCCTCGCCGCTGCCACCACGCTGAATGCTGCGAGATTAAATCCTAAACTAAATAAATATAATACTAAATAAATAAACTACATTATTTGCGTGATCGACAAGTAATTTATTTACAGTTTGGATGTACTTTATGACGACTAATTGTATCTTTGTTACTTCCTCTACGACACCCATCGAACTAGACGCAGATGCGAGTGATAACTTTATAAAATTATGCTCTAGCTTTTCACTTTAATAAGCCCTGGGATCTAGTGCCAGTATTTATTTAAAGTGCTGGTTTTTGCTTGAATGAGCTGGCTCGACTAGGAAATAACTACCACCTCACAGAATATAGACATAAAATAGTAGTATCCGTTATGTTGCGTTTGAGTCGTAGTTCCAATAATTACCCTTTGGTCGCCTTCCATCTCCTCCTAACCGCTTTCATCCATACCCTATGTGGATTAAGGAATGCAGCAGATTGGTTGCGTTTCCTTGAACACCAAGAAAACACAGCATGTCATGAATAGCGATACCCGCTTACTATCAGTTACGTTCGACTCATCTCACCGAAATGATTTTTGTTTGTTTTGATTTTTCTGTGGAGCCATCACAGTGCGAATGATACTTTTATATTGCAAAAGTCAATCAATGCGGCGATAAGACTTTCTTTATAAAAATACTAGCCATAACAAATTATATACCTTAACCTTCTTCATGAATCACTATCGGTCTATTGCCAGAAACCGTATAAAAATACGTTCAGTAGTTTTTGAGATTATCGCCAACAGACTGACACAGACAGACAGATGCGGCGGGGGACTTTGTTTTACAATATGTACCTAGTGAAGAACACAAAATTTATTTAAATAGTTTATAGTTAATTGTAAGTAGTTTACATGATAATAAAATACATTTTATACATTAAAACTACCTTATTTTATTTCCACTAGCGGTCGCCTAGTGGTCGGAATTGGACCATAATTGATTTAAATTTTAACTTTGATCGTTATTAAAGTTTTATTGTCTATAACACTATACCCTTATAATCACATTTCATTTAGATTTCGATCTATACAGGTTAATTTAGTTATCTTTTTAAACAAATTATTATTTCCTTAACTATACTCTTTAATTGACGATATTCTTAAGCTTGCTACTTTGTTTTCTTTATTACATATAAATACGTAATCATTCCAGTTCACCCAAAGGTTGCCTGTAAGATATTGGTGATATATGTAATTATATATTGTTAAAAGTAACCATAGTTACGAAGAATAGTACTACATCAGCCGAACAATACCGGCATACTGCGATCGCGATTCGACTGCGTTTGTCAAATGCACGGTTGTGTGCGTGTAGTGTTTTCCCACTAATTTAATGTATTTCTAATGCATGTTTTATATAAATATTGGGTCCGCCACTCCTTCTCCATATAAACTTTAACTATGCCAAATTTCATACTCCTCCGTCCTCACAATTTTCGTAAAAAGGGGCACAAAGTTTTTGCTTCATGTATTAATATATAGATATTCCGACAAATATTATATAATTATTGACGAACATAAACAAATTAAAGCATATTTGAATTATTATACAAAACTATACTTGGGTGATTTCTTACTTATAGCTATAATAAAAAAAACGCAAATAAAAGCTCATATCTGAATTTAATTCCAACCATATTTTTTAATAGTAGAAACGAGTATAATTTTAGCGTGCTTAACAGAATTAGAGAAGATTATTGAGATAATCTTCTATTTACTTTGTGATTGAATTTGCTTTATTTACATTGAATGATCGAAGTAACATAAGCAACCTTTAATATCGCAATTAGGCACAACGCATGTAAGGTGACCGTTTTATTGATATGTCACTCTAATGAACGCCTTTGACAAGTAAACAGAATTAATTCGAAAACAAGAAGTATTGTGTTACACGCTCTTTATTATTACTTGACTTCCAAAAAGATACATTAAGAGTAAAACGATGTATCCTGAAGATAAATTACGTAGTGAAAATACATAACGTAACGTGTAGCACTATATTGCTTTTTGCGGTTAGAGCTAAACTAACAGGTGATTATAATATAATAATAATAATAATGTCTTCCAGACCGAATTTCGGTAACGCAGAGGAGATATTATAGTGCAAAAGTGTGTGCGCAAACAAAAGTGCACTCTCTGTTCCATAACTGTCCCATGTCCCCATGTCCCATACAGTCCACGTTCTTTATTGAGCTACGATACGCCTGAGCTTGCCGGAATTCTACTGCTGGCGGCGATAATGGTGACATTCTTTTGAGAGCGTTTATGTCAACTTTTACGTGGTGAACCGCAATGGAGTCTGTCCATATGACCGCAACGACTCTACCTCTATTTTCAACCAAAAGCCTTTGAAGAAAAATGTAGCTTTAAATAGACGAAAACCACAAAGCTACACTTCAACATGTCTATGCACCTCGTACGTTATTTACACTGTCGAGCAAACGCTACCAATTTTAACTGGATCGCTTAACTCAAAGTTGACATACTGGAACTCGAGTCAAGCATTTTATATTACGATACAAACTGGGATTATTTCGGTGAAATGTCGAAATGCTTTTGTACATTTCACAGTTAAGTGAACTCATCAACATACTTCACACAATTTGTTATTCACTAGCGGCTTGGTTAGGTTCAGGTTATTAATCAGTAAGTGGCAGTTGAAGTTTTAATCATATATAACAGCTATTGCGCACGATGTGCATAGAATATTAAACAGCGTCACGTTGAGTATTAGCAAACTAACGCACCTATCATATTTGTTAAGATGAGATATATTTTAGCGATAACGAGCTATTAAAAAATAGACTTAAAATCTTTACCACGCGAAGGTACCCATGGCTTTTTGAATTGCCAACAGATGGAAACACTAGAGGACTTCGGTGTAATGTTTGCAACGTACTTGAGGATGGCTAAAAACGACAAATATTATCCTAACTAATATTATAAATGCGAATGTGATTTTGTATTTTTTTTGCACTTGCACGCCTCAACTACTTGACTGATCATAATGATATTTCGCATAAACATTGCTAAGGGAACAGAAAAGGTCAAATCAAAAGAAGGTACTGTTACTAACCTAATCGACATTAACGCGAGCGAAGCCGTGGGCTAAAACTAGTATTAAATATAGCAGACAAATAAATTGACCGATCTGACCTGAAGTTGACGAAAGAATGTTATTAGAATAAGTGATAAATAGGTATTTGGAAAAATTATAATATCATCAATTCCAAATAACAACAATGCTGAAAGACTATACAAACTATTTTTTACAAGAGCGTAGTGCCAGTAACACAATAATAAGAGTATCGAGTTTCAGCCCAGTGCCCACTTGGCATTTTGTGCATTGCCAATATTATATTAAAATAGTAAACAGATGAAAATGCAAATAGTAAAGATACTTTTTATAATAAACTAGCTAAACCTTCTTTATGGCTCAATCTTATATTAATTATTTGGGAAATAGCTGAAAATATTATTATATCTATTGGAATAGATATATGTACATACTTCCCGCGTGGACGTGACCACGTCGAGATAAAATTATATAAAAAGTCCTATATAGAATTGCAACATTGTGTAAAACTGCCAAATCAATCCGTCCACTACTTATTGAGTTTTGCAGACAAAAACAAACAAAAGCTGAATTTTTATATACAGATACATATTCTATATTATTTTTCAAACTCATACAAAAACATCTACACTGTGTAATTTGAACTGGGGATGGGCTCATAAGGAATTCTGTTCAGCGTTACAATATTGTACCTATATCAATTATTTTAACGGAAGAAAGTTGAACTTATAAGTAAAATAAAAGAGATCGATATCCATAATACTCTACCTACTTTAAAAGATTGATATGATATCAATCATGATAAAGTACCCGAACATAATTTAATAATCTCGATAAAATCCGTATAATGTTGTTTAATTTCAATGTGTAACATTCGCGTAAACGTAGGACAATATTTGTTATATGGTTATATTAAGTTATTTGACACTACACAAATGTGCTTTAAAAATAAATATTGCCTAAACTGTGTTTATATCGCTGAATAAATTTTACACTATTCGGTCATAACCCAGATAGAAATAGTTCCAGAACTAAAATTTCCGTACGTTCAGAAACATTTCTTACTATGCGGGTTTATGAGCACTATCATGAAGATTAAAGCTGAACGGACTAAGGGTCAGGGCCCTTAATTAAGATATCTGATTGATAAGATTGATATGCTGCCGATTCTGTTGTCACAAAATTCTCTAAACTAAACTAAAAATCACTAAAATTTAGTTTAGTCCTGTCTAACGACATTTCGTATACTGAAATCGTTAAAATTTACAGATCTAAACTTAGTTTAGTTTGGCAGGATTAAAATTGGTTTAGTTACTCAATTTAGTCCTTTCTGCATTCTGCTGTATGGCTTAACCGTCAAAAATGATCTAAAATTAGAAATGTCAAATTAATATTAGATGACATCTGAAAACATGATACGATGTTTAGTTTTCCTAGAGATTTGGTAGTTGAGGATTAAACAGTGGAATTTTTAATATGTAAAATAAAAAATTAAATTGTGCATAATAATAAAATATACCTATATAATAATAATATATAAATAATAATAATTAAATTAAATTAATATTAATTAATTTATTAAATACTAAACATAATAATAATAAATATGTATATAAATATAATATAATAATATATAATATAATATAGTTTATTGTAAATATAAATAAAAAAAAATTATAATATAAATTAAAAAATTATAATGTATATATATATATATATATATATATATAATATAATAAATAATAAGTATTTTTAGTACCAGTATCACTGCCTCAGTTCAATTTAGGATTGTCATAATCGAATTCGGTGCTGTCTAAACGAAATCTAAATTTAGTTCGATGGAACAGCAAAATGCCCTACACGAAATCTCTTAATTAAAATTAGAGAATTTTGACTTATTTTAGTTAAGTGAAAATTACAGAAGAATTGGCACCTATGTTTACTTTAGTGAATTTAAAAAACGTGCGACGCTTTCTTGTTTCTTTTTGTTGTTGTTGTTTCTTTCGCCCTCTCATTAAAATTATATTTTTTATTATTAGAATTAAAACTTTTGTTTATCTATATATGTATACTATAAGTATTATTGTTTCAGTTAATTTGTATAGGTTTTCATGTGAATATGTTTTCATTTTAATTGGCCGTATTTTATGTCATGAATGTGTATACTGTACCATTTTACCTTGTAAGTGTTCAATAATAATAAAATGAGAATAAAATAAAATAAATACGACTATATTCTAAACGGCACATATCTATATCACCATGACGCCGCTATCTTGAACGTGTTGCGAGATTATCAAAAGGGTAGATCATTTCATAACATTTTTGTTACCAACGATATTATTTCGTTTATATTCAAGACAAGACTGAGCATATTGACAATACTGCGTCGCATATACATTGCTTATTATTAGTACAGGTTGAGCGCTGCGTTTATTGTTATGAATGCAATAACAGTAAATGGTGCGTAGGTACACGAAACATTCGCAACGACAAACACAGTAACAATTGTACCTTAAGTATATAGGATGTCAATACTACTATATTGAAGAGGCATTTCAGTACACGCGACTACATCGAGCTATATTTACTTACTTATTTAATATTATAATTGCGAAGTGTATTTGTTGGTTAGTTTCTTTTACGCAGCAACGAAGTAATGAGTGGACATGAGTCTTTGTGGACCGGAATATTATACCCTAATTTTATCCCGAAAACATCGACGTTTCCAGCGGGATAGACCTTTATAAACAAGAAAGCAAAGACGCGGCTGAAAGCTTATCATCATATATCTTGGTTTTGGTAAAAGCAGGGGTACCAACAAATACAGCTATATATTTTTTTATAAATTAAAGAAAGAAAGTCACGTCATTTATTTGCCATAGATACAATACAAAAGAAAAAAAAACTAAAATAAAATAGGTAAATAAACAGACAATGCTGCCAATGATCTTAAGCCTTTCAATTACATTAAATGTATCTATCTAATAATATCCGATAATGTATTGCCATATAATACTAGTTTTACGCGTAGAACACTAATCAAGTCACATTACAAACGTACAAAGGCAAGCATTGAATTAATTACGTCTCGAACTTGCATAAAGCTTTGATAATAGGTATAACAACCACATACTATATTTATTGAGCGTGACATTCGCTTTGATATTTTATTTAGTTTAATAAAGCAGTTCTTTTTAAATATAGATATACATAATGTGTACTACGTGGGGTAATATCAATGTATTATATTATTTATTTATTTATTTTAAGAACACAAAACAGAACAAAGTACAATTAGATTTGAATATAAATACATATTACAGTTATGTTCTAAACTAAGTTCCTAACCATGTGTACACTACATGATCACAATGGACTGTGTTGCTAACGACGAAATGACGTTATGAATGTGAACCATCTATATAAAACTAAAAAATATGAAACCAAAATGCGGACTAAACAAAAAGAATAGAAAATTAAAATAAAATTAAAATCGTACCAATACCCAGCAACACATAGTATTATACATTAGACACACATAACATGTTTAACATTACTTTTAAATTTTGCGAATTACTTGACTCATTTACTACTTTAGTCTTTTGATATGGGACTAACGGGGCAGAGAAGAGACATTTACGCATATTTGCGTGCAATCTTGAGATCCGGGTTTATAATCAAAAAGTATTCCTTTTTTTTAGGATCTAGCAACGTAGCCCCATAGGCGACCGTTGGTCCTAAAACATAGTTGGCGAAATATGGTTGT
Source organism: Catocala fraxini (assembly GCA_930367265.1). Lineage (NCBI taxonomy): Eukaryota > Metazoa > Arthropoda > Insecta > Lepidoptera > Erebidae > Catocala > Catocala fraxini. Next base: position 17,773,286 of record OV884024.1, read on the forward strand.
AATTGATCCATCATCCATCTGTGTACATATTTACATCAATTTATGACTGTGGGTAGGGACCCACAGTCATAAATTGATGTAAATATGTACATAGACTTGCCTGTCGCCTATATCGCCGACAATGATGGTAATTTTGGTTTTAAAACTATATTGCATGTGGTCACCAAATAAAACATGTTGGTAACAAGTAGGTATATTTAAATTTATAAATATAAATGAAAATAAGACGCAAAGTTTCTCACACTTTTCAATATTTACATTATCCAGTGAAGATCTCACAGCTTTTGCGATGGATGTTCTATGGACGGTTTGTTTATTTAACAACTAAGACCCTATCGTTTGATGCGGAGAGAAGTGTAGCGGTCTGATAGCTAGGTTAATGTCGAGCATCTACCTAGAATATTGTCTATGTTGTACAACCTATGTATAAGGCATTATTTCCTTCCAAATGAACTAATGAGGACAGTAGTTGTGCCCATAGTGAAAAACAAAACTGATGACTGCTCAGATAAGGAAAATTATAACAGCGAAAGTGCTTGACGGTGTGCTTGAGCGGAGAATAACTTATTCCCCCCCTTTTTTTAAAAGGAAATTTTGAAAAGAATTATCTGTTACAATCAAAATATGTCATAGTTATTATTCAACAATCATAAGGTACATACAATGTTGCAATTGCACTACGCGTTTTCAAGTAGAGAAAACAAATCAAAGAGAAATATATTTGTTCATAAAGATTTGCATACATGAGACTATGTATTTTTAAGAAATGACGCAGTACGGAAACCGCTACAACCTTCTTACGACGGACCGTACCGTGTCATCAGTAGAGGTAACAAAGTATTCTGTATACAATTGCCAAACAGACGGGCCAATATAGCAATCGATCGTTTAAAACCCGCATATATATTGATAGAGAACGAAGAACAAATGCAAACAACCAATAATAGACAGGTATACTCGTTGGCCTGAAGCTTTTCCCATAAAGGAGATAACCGCGGAAACAGTAGCTAAAACATTATATGAAGGTTGGATCAGTCGTTTTGGTTGCGTAAATAAAATCACAACTGATCAAGGTCGTCAATTTGAAAGTAACTTATTCAAACAATTAATGTCATTAATGGGAATACAAAAATCACGTCGGGGTCACCACTTATTGTGGCTTGTTGTTATTTGTTGAAACTATATGTTTATGCGTGTTCGAGTGTCCAGGGTTGTGTGCTGGGAGATAAATTAAAGTCACAAGGCCGATTGACTGAGAATGTATATATTACATTAAGTAGTTACAATAATACAAATATCGCGTATGTCGCATGTGTCGGTAGTGCGCGGTACGGAACGACTAGCGTGACAAGTTATAAGAACGTCACACTATACAATTTTATGTGTCAGCACAGCCACTACAAACTAAACAGCTTGAGCCGCATAGCTCACAATTCGGTTTCAGAGTAAGATTGTCTACAGAAACTACTATACTAACGCTCAAGCTCACGGTCAGCTACTATACTGAAAGAAATACTCCAGTATATGCCGCTTTTCTGTATCTATCCAAGGCATTTGATCTGGTTAATTATAACGTCTTATAGGCGAAGTTGCGTGACAAGTCTGTACTAAATAAGTTGATCACTCTTCTCAAGTATTGGTACGATCATCAAATTAACCAGGTCAGATGGTCTGGTGGAGTGTTCGAGGGGTATGGGCTGGAGTTTGGAGTGAGGCAGGGAGGGCTCACCTCACCGGCACTGTTCAGCCTGTATACCAATCAGCTGATCGGGAAGCTCAGCAGCACAAGTATAGGATGTTCCATTGATGGAAATATTGGGAACAACCTATCGTATGCAGATGATATGTGTCTGCTCTGCCCCTCGATCAATGCTGATGAAATCGGTTCGTTTGGTGTTTCTGCCCTGATTTTCACGAAAACTAATATTTACGTTAACAGTAGCTATATTTAACATCTCGTAATAAATTACTCTAACTTGAGAATTGTAGAATGTAAATAAAAAATTTAAAAAAATAATAAAAAATATCGGGCTTTCTCTGGTCTCCCATAGCGCTATCAATTTTGTTTTCTCCAGAGCTCGCGTCATGGAAAGTATTTTCTAGTACTTCTTCCAGCATGAACTGAAGTTAGTTTTGCGACTTCTCAGTAATGACAAAGGAATTTCATCATCAGACTCACCCCTATTTTCATCGTCACAACTATCGTCCACGCTACTGGCTCCCTGCTCCGTTCCAGAACTAATTTCGTGGTTGCTACAGTGATCAGAGCCAACTTCAGAGTAAGATTCGTTGAAAGAATCGTTCAGCACTTTCTCTAACATAAATCTGATTCGTTCGTTATTAATTTTGAAGGAAAACTGGAAAAAAGCATATGTTATTAGCATTTAAAAACTAAATAAATAAATAAAAACAAATTTCAAGACATATACATACATCAGCTATGTGGCAGGGTAAAACTTACCCAAGTCAGGTTGGCTCACATATAACTCCCGCGCAGGCGCACGCAATACTGAGATCACTCCACTACCTACCCCCGCACTCCCATACCTGCAGCTACTGAGCGTCGTGTTGTTGCCAAGCGCGAAATAAAAAATATATGTGAGTTTAAGTAATGGGCAGGGTGCAAAATACCCTGCCACATTCTCGCCGGGTTAAGGCAATTGCTTAGGGTATGTGAGAATTACGCTGTAGCACATGTATACAATGTAAAAAAGAGTGTAGTCATGGTGTTTCAAGTAGGTCCAAAGAAACTAAGAACAGTGCCCCCTGTATACCTCTACGGGGTATCACTCAATAGAGCATACAAATTTAAGTAAGTACTTGGGTGACATACTGACTAAGAGTCTAGATGATGACGAGGATATTGAAAGAGAGCGGAGAGCGTTATCGGTCCGATGTAGTTATGCTGGCTCGCAGGTTTGCACATTGTACAAAAGAAGTGAAGCTCACTCTTTTTAAAGCATTTTGCCAGACTTTTTACGTCTGTGTGTCTGTGGGTTAGATATACTCAGAGGGCCTACAACGCTCTTCGCGTGCAATATAATAACGCCTTAAGGGTGCTTTTGAGGCTCCGACGAGTCTGTAGTGCGTCAGGTATGTTAGGTACAGACATCTTTGAAGCTGTAATGCGAAAGGGAACAGTATCTCTGATACAAAGGATTCGCCGGAGCAACGACAGTATCCTGAAGGTGATCAGAGATAGGCTAGACTGTCCCTTCCTGTGGCACTGGACCCGTAGGCATAGCGGCGGTGCCGGTGCAGCAGGAAGATACATGAATTAATTTTAATAATTGTATATACTAACATAGTTTTTAAGTGTGTTTGTAACTAACAAAAATATCGATGAAAATATCTGAAATAAATGTTTATTATTTATTTATTATTATTTAAGCTGCGCTATTCTAAAAGGAGTATTTTAAAACAACTATATTTTATACAATATACTATATTATATACAATATTTTAAATAATACCTGTTTTGCAGTGGACTTCATAAACATTGAAAAAACACCCAGTCTCAGAACAACTGTTCTTATTTCTGGATCACACAATTTTTGTCTAAAATCTTAACATCAAACTTTCAAAACTTGGTGCACTAAAAGTAGCGAGGCGTCTAAGTAAACCACTTTCCCACGCGTACAGTTAAAATATGTTAATTAACAATAATATAATTTGTTTGTGATCTTCGCAGGCGCCTTGCGGCACCATGCTTGAATAAATTTGGTAGCTTTAGCTTGAAGCTATCACGGTCTTCAATTTTATTAGAAAATAATAAAATAATAGCAGTTATATCAAAGTTCATAAAATATCACCCACGATCAGGACAAACGCGAATAATCTTACAGACATAATCTACAGTATATTCATATAGTGGTATCTAATAATTAATTATGTCACATATAAGATTCTTACTAATTTTATAAATGCGTATCTGTGTTTCTTTGTTTGATGCGATTTAACACCTAAGCTACTTGACCGATCATCATCCAATTTCACATAAACGTTACCTTATCAGGAATACAGAAAAATCTTTTCCTACAGAAAAATTTACTGTTTCCGAGCAACCGAAGCTGCAGGCAAAAACTATTTAATAAACCAAATAATAATATTATTATAAGTTACTTAATATAGTGTACGCAAAATGTTGGTTTAGTTTTTACTTAGTTGTTTAGATATGATCACACATGTTTCTGTGACTTGTGGTAAACTAACCGGTGTAGAAGTGTAAGTAGGTCGTGTCTGCGAGCCATTGCGCACATATTCAACTTCAACGTAATTGTTGACTAAACAGTCCTTTTACAACTGAACCGAAAAAATTAAGTCTTGTATATCAAGGCGACTGAAATGAAAGGTCACCTAATAAATTACTTGCTGTTGTATGGAAACGAGCGTCTTTTTAATAACAAATCACATCAATTGAGGAATGTTAAGCGCATAGAGCTATGAGTGCATTTTGCACTCGAGTACTAGCGTATCATTTGCGATTTCATGAAAACTTGAGCATCCTTTAGATGTCGCTGGAGAGGACTAATTCATTCAAAACAGTCTAGCAATGGCAGCCGGCAATTAAAGCAAAAGTTATTATTTATAGTCATAACATGAAAAACTTTGCAGCAGCAGCAATTTTTTGTTAAATCGTGCGATAAAGTGACCCTATAAATCATATTATCATACAAAGTAACATAATCCACTTTCATCAAATAATTTACTACTAGATCAAACGAATCGTATCGTGAAACCGGGTATGGTAAATCTGTTGTAGAGCGACATTGATCAAAAAGGACCGATAACTTACATTTAATAGTAGTAGTAATGGTATAACAGTTTTCAAAATTATGTAATAAAGTGTCAAATAAACAACGCGATAAAATCCGTATATAGTAGTTAATTTCAAGGAACCGATGACCTAAAAATTGTGATACAGACTGGTTACAAGCTGTAGCACACTGGGTGTTGAGATGTTCAAAAGAAGAGAACAGAGCAGACGACCAAACAACTCGTTTCTTCATATAGGTACCGACCTATATCAAGAAATGAGTTGTTTTACCTACAGACAGTTAATTTTTGACACATATTCTATGAAAAATATGTCATTGACTGTACGGATACCGTAGTGGTTTAAGTGGTCGCCTCGCTACTGCCACTGCGCCGAGTGTAGTGGGTTCAAATCCCACATAAGACAAAACTTTGCGGGATGCACAAATGGTTGTTCCGAATATGGCTGTTCTTTGTGTCCATTCTTTGAATTTTCGTAAAGTCCTCTGCGATACAGGAATAATACATTGAGCGGGCAAGGCTTAAAAATTTACGAGGGCCTGCCTGGGAATTGGGCCTGAGTGGTTGTTATAATTATAACTATACGTTATAACTATGCCTATCACATATCACGTAAACGTTGGTTACCATTGTACATTTTCTAAGAGTCCTTACTTATATTATACTTAGAATATCAGTCACACAATATATACCTTTTACCTGTTTTGATAGATCAAAAACACATCACAGTATTTCAACACCATTTCTTATGTCAAATTCAATCAGTCTTTAACTCTATTTTTTTATCTCACTGCTTGACAAATTTTGACGTTCCATTAAGATCCTCCAGGATTATCACTTAAGGATAATAAATCATGGCAGTTGTTTTTCCTGAAATATATTTGCAATATGGATAAAACATCTAACAGTTTTAAATACGTAATAAAAACGTAATAATAATGTTGTTGTCATAAACGTGCTCATAGTTTCGTTGGCAATTAAACACATAAGTGTTATATGATGCACTTAAGCCTTTTGTGCAATTTGATGACGAAAAATAATTGGAAAGAAAGAAAGAAATCTTCATTCCTAAACAGCTATCAGGTGGGCACAATGTGTATAAAGATAACAAGAAATAATAATAAAAAAGAACAAAAATAAACAAAACACAGTAACATAAAATAACCTATAAACATCTTGAGACACATGCGCGTCCCCCAGCTGCAGCAATCAGGACTCCAGTTCAGCATTTGCCTGATCCCAAGAACCTGGCACTGATCTTTCACTGGAGCATGTCATAGTGACACCGCACGGAAGCCAATACATAGGTATAAAGATATACATAGTAATATATAATTTAGATTCAATTCAATTCAATTCAATCGGTTTATTGCGTAAATAGGTGTTTACATAATATTTGGTAATAACAAACATTTGGTACAGCTATATTCCACCGTTTAGCATGCATAATATTTATAGCATTATTTTATAATTTAAATATAGTTATGTCTGAGTGAATAAAAAGTCTTAATAATAATAACATAATTAGCTTTCAAAATATATACAGTCAATTTCCATTTCTTTATGTCCTAGCTTTATAATATCATTAATTAAATTTGTCATCAAAATATTAATTTTAGCTGTAGTATGCCTTATTGATAAGTAATTGCTTCAATTTAAGTTTTAACAAATCTATGTTAGAGCATTGTAATATGTTCAATGGTAAATGATTATGGATACGTGATGCCATACAATATATGCTATTGTTTAATTGGGCTGTTTTGTTAAACGGCAAATTTATTTTGTGATTATGACGTTTACTTTTCAAATGCTCAAACATGGAAATATGATTGCTTACAAAAATGGCTACCTCATAAATATAAATGCAAGGCAGAGTTAGTAGTCTGAAATTATTAAAAACATCTTTGCAACTGTCTGTTGGTTTTAAATTACAAATCGTCCTCACACATCTTTTCTGGGCGTTAAACACAAGCTGTTTGTCTACAGAATTGCCCAAAAGATGACACCATATCTTAGCACCGAATTGACATAACCATGATAAGTGGTGAGCACAGCAGATTGATTCACTATTTTACTAAGGCTATATAGTGCATAAGAAAACTGGCTTAACTTGGTAGATATAGTTGGTAATTGCAATTTCCAATTTAAGTTTGAGTCAAGATGGAGGATGTGTGTACTCTATCTATATGCGTTTTAGTGCATAAGCGAGTAATTTGTAGAAATTGGAATACAGCTGAGTTAATACACTTTTGCTTTCTGAATCCTAGTTGTTTCTCAGTAAAATAATTATTTTTAATAATTTAATAATAATTTCAGTAAAGTAATTATTAAGGTTCGTGTCACCATCTCATTTTTTTTTTGAAAATGTATGTATGAGTGCTATATGTCTATAATTAACAACGCTTCCTTTATCACCTTTTTTATATAGTGGTTTTATTATAGTTATTTTTAATCTATTTGGGAATATGTATTGTATTGTTGTTGTATACATAAGTTAATAAAATGCGCTAATACGGGGGAAATGGTAGTCGATACATTTTGAAAACGTTAGTATTTATGTCATTGTATCTATTAGAATTATATACACTCTATTTAATTAGGTATAAAATACATAAAGAAATGTTAAGTAAGTACACAATTATATATATATATATATTTATATATAATATAAAATAAAAACAACAGTAAGTTAATAAATATAGTAATGATGATTAAACGTAACAGGAACTTTAAGATAAACATAATAATAATAATGTTCTCCAGACAGAATTTCGGTTACGGCGGCCAGTCTTAACGGAGACTGGCCATTTGCGCAGGAGATATATAGTGTTCCCTAACTCTTATTTTCCGACGGGACAGTAATCCGACACGACTGGAGAAAAATCAGGTGCAGGACCAACAGCTTTACGTGCTTTCCGAGGCACGGGGGTGTCTAACACCGCCAACTTCCTAACCCTAGGCTGCTATTCAGATTTCTAAACAGATAAACTCAATAACATTTTCTTGGCCCGACCCGAGATTCGAATCTGAGACCTCCTGCGCAGGAGTCACATTTACTACCGCTGCGCCACGGAGGCAGAAATATATAAACATAATATTGTTATATTGAACACAGGCCGCACGCAGCTATGTATTGCACAAGTATTACAAACAGCTAAGTATTGCACAAGTTAATTCAAAATAAAAAAATTCAAAATATATTTATTCAGATTAGGTTACAAGGTAACACTTATGAATGTCAAAGTTATACAAATTTTTCTGCGCATTTACATTTACTGCCACGTTCAGCAAAGCAAGGGTGTAGGGCTCATGAGAAGACCGGGCAAGAAACTCATGGTCACTCTTTTTAATCGTCAAGTTTGTTTACAAATCATAAGAGCTGTAAGGTGCTGCAACCATTTCTCCATGAACTATTACTGAACATACTCAAGCATTTCATAAAATTTGATGGTAGCCTCTAAAGCAGCAGTATGGTAAATAGGAGCATCCACTTACATGTACATTAATAATAAAGACAAGGCATGATTGTAGTCCGTAGTTTAATCTAACTGTTTAAATAAAAATGTAGTAAGTAAATCATCGAATTCCACGATACCAAGGTCGACCAGTCACCACAAGTAGCACCCGTTCACGAGGAAGACGCGTGGTCCAGCCATCGTCCCCTTCGCCATATTGAAAGGAAGGGATCGACCCGGCCCATGACGACACCACAAGCAATGACATTTGAGTAAGCATGACGGTCCTTGGCATGCAAACTCAGAATAAGACTCAAAAAGAAAACTTTACGGTACTTTCCATGATCACGAGTTGCCTTCATTGCGCATTATTCTTGATTAAAATACGACAGAGTGTAACAATAATGCAAATTCTAGCTTAAACAAGGTGTAACATTACAAAATAATATATAACATATATGTAAAAAAATAAGTGTTAGTATTTGTCATTTAAAGTCCTGTGATCTAATGCAAATAATAGTGCCATGGATGATTGTCATTCAAATAATCATCTATATAATAATATGCTTTAGAAATTAAGCAAGTTTTAATTTTCACTTAAAATGTATTATCTGGTAATTCTAGAATATTGGTCGGAATTTTATTATAAAAACGTATACCAAGACCCATGAAGGAACCATGAACTTTATGTGGTCGGTAGAATGGAACACATAATTTATATTTATTTCTTCTATTGATGTTATGTATGTCACTATTTTTTATGTATAAATGTATATTTTGACGGATGTGCATAATATTAGAATAAATGTATTGTGATGCTACAGTTAAAATACCTATATTCTTAATTTTTTCTTTGAGCTCGATTCTAGTTCCTAATTGTATTACAATAGTTGATAATGATGCGTTGCTTATATCCTGCTGCGAACAAATAAACTGGAAGAGGTGTAACAAGGGATTTTGTATACATTCGACATGGATATAAGATATTTTCAATATTAAATATTATTAACAAAATATTAATATCTGTAATAAAAAATAGTAACATTTTTTGTAGCATATTCATTTCGATCTTGTATGTTAATTAAAATTGTTATTCATGTGACAATTTAATAGTTGAAACACTAATATTATACAAGGCTCGAATTACAAATCTAGATTATTCAACGTAAAACTTGTTCAAATACGGTAAACATATGTAAAAAACTGATATTTAAACCGTAAAAATCTTGTAGGCACTTGGTAAATATAAGGTTTTCTAGTTCGTTTGTATTTGTCGTATCCTACGTAAAAACAAAAACACAATAAAAAACAAAATAGTATTTAGAAAGCTAATTAGGTATTTTTTAAATACTTATCAAATAAAATGCTTTTATTAATAGGTACTACATGCTATTTTTATAAAGACAAATTATCAAGTTTCTTTATTGGTCTTAATATCTATACTGATATTATAGAGATGAAAGATTTGATTTTTTTGTTTGTTTGTAAGGATTTAACACAAAATCTAGTTAACCGATTTTAAAAATCTTTCACCATTAGAAAGCGATATTACCACAGTCTAACATGGAATAAACTACTACTACTACTCTTACTAACTTGACCTAACATACTTTTACGCGAGCGAAGCCGCGGGCAAAAGCTATTTAATATAAATAAATGAATCCCCTACTTCTATTTCACACTAAGTTTATTTTAATAAAGCGATATGAAACAGAGACCCACACACTTTCTTTGAGAGCTTTAAGCTCCTCGAACGAATAAAACATGATTGCTTTTTTGTCAATGCAAGTCACCTAAATTTTGTGTGAGAACTAACAATATCCGATCGATGATGTTGTTTAGCATTTAAAAAATGGAAAATAAATTCAAAACGTATTTAAAATACGAACGCAAATTTTTTGTAGTTGTATTTTAAATTGTACTATTGCAAATAAGTCACGTCTCTGGTTGCAATTAATTGCTTTGCGTGCAAATTTTCTATTTTCTAAGCTCAGGTTATCGTGACCCGGAGACTCGCCCCTAGTAATAGCTTTAATAATATTCCTTACTTCCGTTGCTGAAATATTGACGGCCATACCAGATGTTTTGATCTCCGTATCACGATCTTTCAAATCTAATCAAATCTACGAGTTGTGGGGCTACGTTAAAGTGTCTCCTGAACATATTGGCAATCCCTACAACCTCGGTCATGTCATTAACGCTCACCGCATTAGCTGGTTTGGAATTCAACCGCTGGGTAGACTTCCAAAATTTGTAAAAGTGTTTGTTTTTATGTTCTTTTGCCAAAATATTCATCTTAGTTTGCTCTTCATTTTCCTGGTAGAATTTTAGCTGTTGTTTAAATAATTTTCACGTCTCGGTCATTTCAATAAACAAACATCTATTTCGCGGTTTTCCATGCCATACCCAGTTTATAAAGGCCCTCCTCGCATTGCCGTGAGCGTTCTTGACATAAATGTTCCACCCAATTATTGGTCGCCTAACCTTGCCAGCTTTAATATATCGACAACTTTCCTCTGCCGCCTCACTGATATATTTTATAACAGTGTTGTTACAAGGAGACAATTATTTCTGCATGATCTTTATTATGACAGAAGTTATCGCAACATTCCCTTAACTCAGGTGCCAGGTCTAAAACTTTAACCTTCTGCATGCATAAGCAATGGTAATTATCTATTTGCACAGCATTTGTTTCACCCCACCTTACCCTATTAACATTCTTTGATTTTTGTTGTACAGATACAACCGTTGGCCTAACCATCCCCAAGTTCTACACAAACGAGTGGAAGATGATAAGACCAGTACACATCTTTGTACACTTCCACATGCTCTAGTGATTACCAAGGGTCAAGCCAACGTCTGCTACCACAGGCATCACTGACATATGTATATATATCAGAATCAGCCCCCAATTTACTGTAGTCAGCACATATCTACTTTTGTTCCTCACAAAACCTTAACATTTTACGGCTAAATAGCTCTCCAGAATGCGCATTTAGATCACCTAGAATATACATATGAGTGCTCTAAATTTACACTCTCGACAATAGCCACTATTTCGCCCAAACAATCACAAAATTCACTTAAATTATCAGGCGAGTCCGTCGGCATATACACACATAAGACTAGGTACGATCCGCACATGTTGCTTTGATAGCTACTATGCGATTACTCAGCATATGTGAAAACCGACTTTCTCCATAAAAGAGCCACCTCACCATATGGTCTATCCTTAGAATCCCCGCTGACATATCGACTGCAGATTTGTCACAATAGCCAAAATTTATATCTATATCGCTTAGCATCGATATCTCATGCGACAACAGCCAAGTTTCCTGCAATGCAATGACATCCGGAGACTTACATAGGTTCTTTATACATACACTTGAACTCTTAAAAGACTTACAATTATACGTAACAAAAGATAACTTACTATGTGTGCTGTCTATTTACATTTTTATTATTTATCGACCCATTATTCGGCTGCAAGTCTGCTTGCCTCCGCTCGGTAACACCGCTATAATTAACAAACCTACGAAACGATACTCCCGTAGGCCACAAGTTCTCGTTCGTAAATACATTTTAATTCACACTTCGGTATAAACAACTTATACAGTGCATAATCCCTACTCCGTTGCATATTTATTTTATGTAGCACAATATCGGTGTTTGTCCTATTTTTAAAATACTTTACTATATCATCCATCTTTGTCTCTTTGTTTATATTGTAAATATAAAAAGGAATACGAACATCTGCAGCTTTAAAAGAACAATTGGGCATCAAATCAGCCTTACCTATAAACCTACTTAGCAACTTTTTACGTTGAACTTGAATCCAACCAAGACGACAAAATATTGTAAGTATTTATATTTTGCTTGTGGTATTGTCGATTATGTGACGAGCATTAGAGAGAAAAGGTTATACCGGGCCGTTTTACAACTAGTCAGCAGAATCACAATTTTAAGAATATAAATAGAAGGTTTAAAACTGTCGGTATTCGTCAGTACAATAAAAACCAATATAGCTCAGGTTTTGGTTTTGAATATTAAATTGTAACTATTAAAATTGGTTAGTCGGGTCAAACGAAACACAGTAAATAGAACACCGTGATTAGACTGAAGTATAATATTTTCATTTGATAGTGCCAAAAAAGTAATGCATGAAAGTAAAGCATAATATTTAGCTTTTTTAAAACACCACTTCCGCACTAGATGTGGTTCCTCTGTCGCGGGGGACTTTACAAACATTCAAACAATGGACGCAAAGAACACCCAGATACGAAACAACCGTAGGTCACACATATTTTTGACCCGTGTGGGATTCAAAGCCACAACACTCGGCGCAGAGGCAGCGGTGAGGCGACCTCTTAAACCACTACGTCATCCGTGCAGTGCCATGCATATATAATATTTAAAATCGATACTGCCACGAAAGTAAAGTACAATATATTATAAGATTGAAATTGCCACTGACATTTCGATTTAATCGTGGCTTTATACTGGCCAGCTAATGTATGAACGAAGCGGTTCGGGGTGGGCACCTGGCCATTGAAATATTAATTTAATTGAAGCATTGCATTGCTCGCCCGCGCCATAGTGCTTAGTTCTCAAGTATAATATCTGCCGCTAGAATTTTAAATCGAGTACCTACACCCAGACTGAATGGCGAACAATTAAACTAGATGTATGTTTTGATAGTTCCTAGAAGTAAAATACAACGCCGGTTTTGGCCTAACTATAATTATATTATGTATGATCCTATACAATGTATTACAAAAATAAAAATAATTAAGCTATAACCATTGAAAGGCGTGATAAGGAAATGCCTAGTAATTGTCTATAAAGACAAGTTACCCAAGATTTGATGCTTAAAGTTGATGTGATTGTTAATCACCGCTTTGTTAATGAAAGCATCACTGAATCTTATTTCTATAAAAAGTGTAAAAGTAAACTTGCTGCGAAAATTTTAGCATATCTATACTAATTTTATAAAACTAAAGCGTTTTTTTGTTTATTTGTTTGTTTGGTTGAACACGCTAATCTCAGGAACTACTGGTTCGAATTGAATAATTATTTTAGTGTTGGATAGCTTATTTATCGAGGAAGGTTATAGGCTATATAACATCACGCTACGACCCACGGAGGCGTCACAGTAATCATAAACGCGGGTGAAACCGCGGGCACAGCTAATTTTATCTATAAAGGTGCAACGGTATTGAATGTGACGTATAGTGGTCGGGCGCTATGTTAGTGGGGTTTTCAGTCAATACATTCTCAGTAGTAGCCAGTAGTTTGAAACTATTCCCGGTATCCGGCAATAGGCTTGATAACTAGGTGAGACCTAAAACATAGTTGTGGGTGTAATATACCTCTATGAGACTATGTGTATGGAATAATGAAATAGTTGCAAAAGAAAGACCTAGGGGAACGATTCTCGATCAGATCGGAGGCGTTCTTGGCAAAGCTTAGGTTAAGAGCCCCTTAAACCTACGAGCCTGTATGAGGAATGTGATGAAAGTGAATGAAGCCAAAGAAGTGTGTCAGGATCGTTGTAAATGGAAATCCGTAGTCTCTGCCTACGCTTCTGGGAAACAGGCGTGAATCTATGGATGTATGTATATAGGAGACTATGTGTATATACACTATGATATGATTGCTTTAAGATATGAAAATCGTCACAATATTGTTGGATTACGGTTTCTTTTGTATTTTTTTAGAATTCCTTTTTTATGGCCAGTAATATACTATATAATGACTGCAACACCTGCTAAATAAATGAGATTTAAAATACTCAAATTATAATTTGATGGCGATTTTTAAGAGTGGCCTTGAGTTCCTTGCACATATCTTCTCATAGGCTCGACCTTTTGCTTGAACCTTGCAACTAACATAAATGTAAATTCAGTAATTAATAAACTCACTCACTCACTTCACGTTTATAAGTGTTACTTTGTGACCTAAATGAATAAATAATTTTTGACTTTGACTTTAACTTTATTGCATGCATGTCGGCAAGATTGCAATGGATTTTGTACGGATTAAACCTTCGAGCCTATTTCATTATTGAACAACTAGACCGACCGCGATGTTTTATCCTCGCTACACTTTTATTATACCACAAAAGTTTGAAATCCAACTCTTTGCAATTTGTTTCATGCCGCAAAGTCATCATGGTGCTAACCGGGCGGTCTGGTTCACTTGGAGTACGACTTGAAAATGTCTGCTATAAGCCTTGCGATTATCTATATAATCGGATATTTTACGACAATAAGAAATTTTATTAGCCTGGAGGAATTTTACAAAATGTTTACTTTTTATAAATGTTCATCGTTTCTTTGGCACCACTTGGACAATTCAAATTTTTTTACAGAATTGACGTGTATCCACATAAATATCACCGTGCGTGCCATTTGTCATCAATTTATGGAATTTTAGACGTGCTTCGGTATGATGTTGCATAAAATTATCGTTCGAGCCGGGTACCGATCTATATCTGTATTTAAACGGTACTTTTGAGCAGCTGGACACCGATGCACTACACAAGATAGCTACTAATTCGTCATAGGTTTTACTAATCAAAGCAATAACATCATTTTTAGTTTCACATAATAAATAATGATATTCAAATTTGTTGGAACATTTAAATAAATTCTGATCACATAGCTTTACATAACTAGATATCTCGTGTTCGGTTCTGCTCCTCCATATAATTTGTTTTTGCAATGCATGAGGTTCAATATATATATATCTTGCATTGTAAGTGGCAAAACTTTATCATGAGTGGCATTTTTATCAGATGCACTGATGACTTCACTTGGTATTAGCGATAGTACGGTTGACGAAATGTGCTTCGTTTATTCAATCTATTTACCTATTCGAATCTTAAAGACAGCTAGATTATCCTTTGTCGGTAACACGGCCAATTCCTTTGCGTCATAAAACAGATCACAAAGAATTGTTATGTCATATATTTATGGGATTGTTAATGTGTAGCGAGGATGGCGCATCACGGTTGGACTAGTTGTCCAATAATGAATAGATTCAAAATAGTTTAAGTTAATGTTACCTAACTGGTAGTAATTAGAATACAATCAAAACGTATCATTTTGTATTGTAATCGAAATTCCATATAATATGAAAGTTTGTATTTTAACAACAAAAAATAAAGTTCATTGTAATATTATAAATAAATATGGAACCTACTATCTTTTCACAAATGATTTTAGAGCATAACA
The DNA here is from genome assembly GCA_930367265.1 of Catocala fraxini. Classification (NCBI taxonomy): domain Eukaryota; kingdom Metazoa; phylum Arthropoda; class Insecta; order Lepidoptera; family Erebidae; genus Catocala; species Catocala fraxini. The sequence goes on from OV884024.1 coordinate 17,788,752, forward strand.
ATAAAAAAAAATATCAGCATATAATATTTACAGCTTGTTTATCAATATACAAGATGTATGGTAACCCTTTAATATCTCTTTATTATAAGTGTATCTTCTTATTAAACTTATTAAGAAGATATACAAAAATTGGTTCATTGAGATTCAGATATTTTGTCTGAAGTTGATCTACTTTTGCAATAAATTGTTTATTTACAAACTTTACTACTCCGTTACGCTCTTTAAGTGATGATTTTGAATTTACATGAAGCACTTATCTGCGGGTATTTGCTTTCAAAATATATACTTACATCAAGTTTCAATTTAATCCATCAAAGAAACAACTGTACTTCATACAAACTTACTATTCTCTGTTACCCTACAAGAGACGAATTTCCCATTTCGTAAAATAAACACGTAATTAAAGTTTAGAGCTTTAATGAAGTTTCGAGTTAATTATCAAATAAACATATTTTCTCAATACGAACTTTGCCGTCCTAAAACGTATCCCACACAGAAGTGAGTGTTATGGGGTGATTATCAAGGGATGGTATAGTTTTACAGATTCAATATTTTATTATATGCCATCAGAAAAATAGGAATGGACTATGGAATGACATCGATAAACCAAACAGGTATGATCTTATAAACTTTTTTGTTTTTTCACTAAATCAATTTTGTGTTTATGTCATGTGTCATAGGGACCTCACATGGCTAATTTCAAATTACCATGTGCAGTAAAATTGACTATGTGGTCGCTTTAATTAAGACTTACATCATTCAAAACTAAGTTATTTTTATCTGTGTCATAGATCATTATTTTATTTATTGTGCAAAAAAGTGTGATATTTAGTAGTTCAAATTTAAGATACCCACGATTATTATTTATTTATAATACATATATAATGTATAAACAGACTTTATAAAGAAAGCTTTTTGTGTCCAATATTTAAATTATAAATTTTGTCTTTTAGATAAAATATAGTTTTAATGTGAATTCAATACAATAATAATGCCTGTAATGTGTTTTGTGAAGACTTTCATTTATTGAATAAAAGTTTATTATTTATTATGTATTTATATTGCAAATGTAGCCAATACAGTGCAAAATTTTTGGACAATTTTCTGCTGTTGGAAAGCAACCGACTCCTCGGGGAAAGTGAAAACTTAAATATATTATATAGTTTAATAATATATACTAGTAAAGTTTAACGATAGTAGTTCAATAGTTTTAAAATGACTACATTTCCCCCGCGGCTCTGCTCGCTTAAATCTAAGTTGTATAAATTTTCTATCTCTCGGGAATAGTACTTTTTTCGGACGAATGTCCTCGTTGTGTCCTTTTTTTGTAACCTTACAATATGTTTACATAATTTCACAATAATTAGTCGAGTAAGTTTAGTAAGTCGTTTAGGGCGTGAAAGTATCACAAACAAACAACTTACATTCGCATTTACAATATTATTAGTTGGGATAGTGTTTTAAAATAAACAAGGCGATAAAATCCGTACAAAGTAGTTAATTTCAATGTATAACATTCGAGTAAACGTGAGACAATATTATGCATTTTATATACACAACATAATTCAGATATAAAAGTACCTACTTTTAAAAACTGATGCGATAAGGAAAACTCGAACGTAATAAATGTCAGAACTGTACACCTGGCAAAGGAAAAGCGGCATTAAATTTTGTAAATCACTTTTGTAAACAACTTCAATCTAACGAACCAACAATAAAGGTTTTGCTGTGGAAACAAGTAAACAATTACCGTAACACGCGAAGCATTCGGTTTAAAATTATATTTATACTACATACACAGTATATCATAATTAAAATCGTAGATAAGCTTTGCGTTTCAATTAAAAGAAGATCGTAGATTACGTTATTGGTACCTTGGTATATGTTTGTATACGTTGATCGTGAAGTATTGGGTTAAATTTACATTTTTATTCTTTTTTGAAAAGACATCTTCCGCATTAGATATAATTTCTGTGTCGCGGGGAGCTTTACAATCAAAAAAGCAATGGACACAAATAACAGCCAGACACGGAACAACCATTTATGAATCATACAAATTTTTGTCCCGTGACATTGAACACAGTGGCGGCAGTGGCGAGGCGATCACTTATACCACTACGTACTATCGACTTGAGCGACGGATGACCACTCCTAAGGCTAAAATCGCATAGCAGGCCAACACTTGGTACTCGGGAGGACGGAGTCACTTAAAGTCAACATGTGCAAGCGAAAAATTTTCTGAAATGTTCAACCGTCACTCAAGTCGATAGTACATCCGTGCAAGTCAAGTGCAGTAAATTCCCGAGTTCGGTATTATTGGTTGCCTGTTTTTTAATCCCCTGTAGCAGTACGGTCTGCGAATGAGTTCGATAGACGGCAATAGGCGAGCTAGAGAAATGTGTTTGTAATACATTTCTCCATAAAACTTCATACATTTCTACATACTCGTTCCGAGTCTACGTCTACGACATAAATCAGAAAATCTTTTAGTCGATAATTAATTTCATAATACAGAAATGTATTTTCATTACATAGCGATCTTTAGCATTTCAAAACATCTACTTAATTAAACAGATGCAAATCTCTGCATGTATTACCAAGGACTTTATCGTATTAACATAGTTGTAACGTTAATAAAATCGCTACATAATATATTTGTTTTAAGAAAAGTCTTAAGTGAACTCTATTATTCAATTTGAATTTTATCTAAGCAATAGTCTTTATTATTTCAAAGAAAAGCACAATAATATAATAACATGCTAGGATTAGGAATTTGAAAGAAAATCTTACCTCTGAGCTAGATTTATGTATCGTGTCCGTAATTCAATATTAGTTACCTCGTACTTCTAAATATATGAGACTGAATCTAAATATTTACGTTGCGTATAAATATAACGAAACAATAATTAAATCAAAGTTTATTCTCAGAATTCAGAAATGCGCAACTATATTCTATCTAATTTCAATTGCAAACATAACCTTGTACCTTGAGTGAAATTTACATAAGCACTTTACAACTCAGAACCACTTATTAAGGTGTGAGCCTAACTTGACCTGACTGTATATTTCTAACCTAGGAACAAATTGTACAAGATACTGCGTGAATGAAAGATATACATATATAATAAGTCTGCAGTACGCCGGACATCAATATATTAATATTAATACGTGAAGCAAAAACTTTGTACCTACCCCTTTTTACGAAAATTGCGCGGACGGAAGAGTATGAAATTTGTCACAGTTAATGTTTATATCCAGAAGGAGTGTAAATCCTAATATTTTTACAAAATATGTATTAGAAATCCATTAAATTAATAAAAAAATACTACACGTACACAACCATGCATTTGACATAAGCAGTCGAATCGCGTTCGTAGTATTTCGGCATTGTTCGGCTGATGTCCTAGAATTTTTCGTAACTATGGTTACATATGTATGTGGAGTAGGTGACTAAATGAAATATGATTATAAGGATATAGGTATAGATAATACAACCTAAAAACTTAAAATTTAAATTAATTATGGTCGTATTTATCCATTGTCTAGTACCCACAGTACAAGCTCTGCTTAGTTTGGACTAGATGGTGTTGTGCGTATGTGATAGAATATATGTATATTAAATATATTTCGACCATTTGGCGACCGCTAATTTTAATTAATAAATAATAGCCTCAATCTACGTGAGTAGCTTCGTTTCGTCAGACGCTCAACTATTCTCAAGCGAAATTTTCTGTAAATATGCGGACCCAACAGATGTTCTCCTACTGAGATGCTAGTTTGCAAGCTAATCGCAGCACCATCCACAGAGTTATATTGTTACCCACTTAAACACACATAAAAATAACATAAAAAACGCGTACAGAAGAACTATATATTAAAAGATAAATAAAATATATACTACTTTGATTGTAGGACAATAGTAATATTGTATTCTACAACTTTCCGTTTCAAACAATGTAATGCGGCGGCTCGTTTATTAAATGCTATTTCAATATTGCATTGGTTAAAGCCCGCGATCGTGCAGTCATGCGGTTCATTCTAGTTCAATAAACTTTTCTTTACATACATAAGTTACAATACGTCTAATAAAAGCCGTAAACGTATAACTGATCGGCCAGCCAGTAATTGTAGACAAAGGTTAGCTTTGTCTACCTGAGCATAATAAATGTTATAATAGTGCGATGGTCTGTCATATCAGGCCGGAAAATGGTGAATAATTGACAAGTGCATGCTTGTAGAGGCTAAGTAAATGACTTGTGGGTTTATGAAATTTTCAGTTGGCGTCAGACTATAGATTGTAAACTGCTTAGTGCTATGAACTAGATCATATAGTGTAGCAGGTGATAGGTGATTCTGTACTTGTTTATAAGCAAATACACGAAGGTGTCGTAACTTTTACGGTTTAAGTGTGCACCTCATTATTGTCACTGCGCCGAATGTTGTGGGTTTACACGGGATACAAATTTGGGTGATATACAAAGAGTCGTGCGAGTATGGATGTTCTATAAGTGCGTTGTTTGAATGTATGTAAAATCTCTCGCGACACACGATTCATTACAAGTTTGGGAAAAGAAAAAGTAAATGCTAGTCTGCAGAAATAAATCTCATCCAATAATATTTTAACATTGCAAGCAAGCTTGCTTCCAACGTCAATGGATCCTGCCTGGCAACAATCAAACAGGTCAGAATGTATGCGCATCATTTGAATCCCTCCCAAACTTACTACAACCTTGCAATTTTGATGCAAACGTCAATCGATCCTTGGCTACGTATCTTTGTGTAACGGATTTGATCAGTAAATTAATATCTAATGCATTCCGTTTAATCACACGACTTGAGCTTAAACTTCTGACTTAGTGACTTAGTGACGTGCGAACTTTGTTAGTTACTAAAATATATATATATATATATATATATATATATATATAGATAGGTAAATAAAGAATTATTATGGAAAAGTTAAAACGCCGGTGCTAAAATATAGTTTACTAGGTATCCCACGAAAACAGTTTTTTCTGTATCGCTGAAAACGTGTATGCGAAATCTTATAATGATCAGTACAGTGTTTAGGCCGTGAAAGTGTAACAAACAAACTAACATTCGCATTTATAATGATAATGGGGATAATAAATTGTAAGTCCATGTTGGAACAAGACCGGCACTGAGACAATGCTACAACGAAGTTGCGATTAAGTGACGATGCTACTTCTGCGAAAATCCTACTACACCTTCCACGCAGTAATTTCATAACTATTCCTTTGTAGCGGTTGCGCAAAAAGTAAGAGATACTTGTTAAGCCGGATTACATTGCATTACTAAGCATATTAAGTGGTTGTTTAAGTTGGCGCGCCAGCATTAATCAATTTGTATTTTATTGCAACACAAAACTTTGTTTGTGGATTCGAGCCATTACGCTCTGTGAGCAGATCGTCGGCATCTCTTTAGTTTAATTTATGTATGTTTGGTGACATGGTTGCTGTCGCCCGAGTGACTCTGCGACTAGCTGAGCTTATCGCCGTATAAGCAACTGGTCCTGGTCGGCCGCGACCGATAGGAGCATACGGGTGTACAGCTCACATCATGAGAAACTTTTAAGGCGATAGACGTTGCGTACAAAAATGGTACAGCCTTTTGATGAAATTGAAAGCCAAGCAAAAGAAAGTACACACAGTTTACGTTAAAAGTGCTACAATAGACAATGCACATACACACATACATACACATATACAAGCAATTGATACTGTGATGTAACTATGAACAATATAAAACTACCAAACAAATAATTTTTCAGTGAATTATTTTACCATCATTTTTCAAAGTGATGACAATTATACCAAACAGAAATGGCCCTTAAATATAACAAGTTTTGAAATAAAACAATATTAAAGTACCTAATATAAGGATTATAATACGTTATAACGCTATGCAGTTATATTAATCGTACACCAGTGAATACCAGAATTGAAGTATCCTTGACATTTGGTAGTTCTAATTGGAGCAAAATGTCAAGAAAACATCTGCATCGGAGTACGCTATCGAAATCCGACGTTCCTTTGTTTAGTCGTTATTCAAATCGTTCCAATGTTAGTCAAAAAGGATTGTTTTTAAAATCCATTGATACTTTATAATACAGCGAATTCAAAGAGTCTCGGCAAAGAGAAAAAGGGGACCGTTGAATGGAACGGACAACGTAGTCAGACCGTGCGCCGTCAACGAGGCAACGACGCGACGTGACAAGCAGGTGAAGTTTCACGTTTATTTGAGTTTAATTCACATATAAAAGTTTACGGATAAAACCAATTTTCATCTCATTTATTGCCAAAGGCGCCAAATGTGTAAGTTAAAACAATAAAAGTGATATTGCTAAGGTTATCGAGCGCATAATCTGCTCATTATGAATATACATTATCATTCGTTTGAACTATGTCACTTACTCATATCATGACATGATATATCATGAAAAACTACAAACTGAGCTATTCCCTAAATCCAAATTTTAAATGCCGGACAATCTGTTAGGTTTATATAATATGTTAATTGTGTACAGGGAATTACATGCCCGCAATGTGCGCGGACCTTCTCAAATAAGATTGGCTATTGTAGTCATATGCGAGCACACCAACGACAACTATCTGTACAGAGTTGAGGCAGTCGCCGTGACCGAAACCGGTCTGGAGTCATCATCATCACAGGGAATTGAAAATTTTGCTTACATTAGAGTAAATAAAAACCATTCTCGTAATTAAACAAATAAACAGCAATGCAACAAAATTATTAGCATTGTTGTAATTTAATAAGGGTTGAAATATGAAGATGTCGCTTTGTATGAAGAAAATCGGTAACGTTGTTGTTTTCATACTAACTATTTTTAATTACCAATTCGAATTACATGTTTTCTTTTTTCATCTATAATTAACTGTATTAAGGTCATTATAGTCTGTCTTAAATTAACAAAAACATCAATCATCATGTAATTATGGCTAATCGAATCAACGAATACGGGCAGACACCAAGCGATATAACTTTAAATACAAATTATATTATAGGTAATTGTTTTATATTAATAATAACATATACAGTCAATTCCCGAAATAAAAATTACATTTAAAGAAAGTTATTGTTGTATCTATACAATTAAATAAAATTGAAGTGTCTGTTTGTAATGTCAAAATATCAGCTTCTTACTAAATGCATATGCAAGTATATAAGGTACTTAAATGAAAAAAAATAATATTTAATTTTTTTGTCTGTCTGTCGGCTGGCGAATCTCTGAAACGGTTGAACTGATTTTGACGGAACTTTCACTGGCAGATAGCTGATGTTATAAGGAGTAATTTAAGCTAAGTTTATTTTAGAAAAATGAGTATAGAATTAAAACCAATAAAATAGTGAACAATACCCGAGTCATCTATGCAAATAAATAAAATAGAAGTGTCTGTTTGTAATGTCAAAATAACAGCATTTTACTAAATGCATAGGAAAGTATATATGGTACTTATAACAAAGAAAGTCATTTTTTTAAATTTTGTATCTTCTTGCAGCTTATGTTAAGGTAAACCTTAACTTCGTTTTTTGAAGGCCTGATATAATAATATAATTAAATCATTGTCCGATACATTACAATGCGGTATTGTTGTAGTTGTTTAAATTAATATTTATACTAATAAATACAAAATATAGCTCCAACTATATTTACTTCAATAGTTAAGAGTATTTATGTAGGCGGTATTGTGCCTTACCGGTTAAGTAAATAGAGCCTCGAGCGTGTATGCAACAAAGGATTAGAGAAACCGTGGACCATTGTCCAAGGGTTAGCCACTTATTACTATGAGTATGCGCGTACCTTACAAAAACGCAAAATTACACTTGCACAAGTTTATTACTGTTGTGCGCTATTGTTCTTTTGTTTGCAAATGTTTTGACCTTTGGGAGGTTGTGGATAATAACGAGTATAATAACGCGTACCTAGACTCCAGATTTCAGAATGTATATTTGATTCATTTGACACCTTAATTTAGTAGACAAAATATTGCGTTAGCCAATAAAAAGTAATTAAATGTTTACACAGAAATGTAACCAATAGCAAGTCTTACATTCGATTAATCACAAATGAGATTCAGTTTACGTTAATTTCCGTGCGCGGCGCTAACGTCGAAGCGAGCCGTTTCCCGCGCAAATGGAAGCCATAAAATCAACTCGCGCGAGTGGCTTGGTTTCTTTCAACAGGCGGCCGCTGCGGTGCATAGAGTACACTCCACGCGCTATGACAATCAAGAAATCGTCTTGTCGAATTGCTGTTTCTATGTTGAACATGAAGTCTTATCATACAGTCATGGTCTTGTGTAGTCGTACGTGTCAAAGCTGCATACGTGCGGTGGCTACAACATCATACGCGCAGCTTTTTACCTTTAATAATATATAATTTGTTTCTTTATAATACCACTTATACCGTTATCATTTTTCATTGATAAATGTTTATGTTGTTACAGTGTGTTGATCCGGTGTCGATTGTCAGGATGTTGATTCAAATTTACGAGAAAATCAAATTAACTGATTCAAAACTACCCAGTCAGAGTTTTAAACCATCTAAAACACTTTGAGAACATGTTGGGAATAAAAAGCAATAGATTTATGTTAGAATCATATATCTATGTATCTATGAAACCGACTTGGTTTCTGAACAATACCTGTCTTATATACTATGGGGGAACTTAGGGGCACGCCTGTGTCCAGCAGTGGACGTCTTTCGACTAAGATGATGATGATAATGACTATGACGTAAGACTTTTTCTTTCTGTCTCTCTTTCTCTCTCTCATCCCCACTCTTACTTACTCTCTCTTATTCTTTAAAAAAAGACCTGTTCCAATTTAGTACACAAAGAATTACCATAAATACACGTCCTTCGATAATTAATATACATAAAGCAAACAATTTAGAAATAACAATAATTACTCATAATGCATATCTACGTCATACTAGTCAATATAATTAAACAAACACAAATAACCAAATTGATTGAAGTGATTTTTAGATTTAGGTCATAGAGTAACATCAAAATATGAAAAGTTATATACATATATGTACATATAACTGCCGCTAACACACAAGGGATGCATACAAATTTTATGAATATATAGGCAATATAACTAGAAACTGTACTTTTCCATCAGTCTGACCGAATGGTCACTCTGTTCTGTGGGTCAAGTAGAGTGTTTACTTAATCATCCTGCTACTACAGGTACTATGCTTATTACTGATGGATAACTACACGATACATTTGTTTAAGAATGTACACAACATTAAACCAAGTCTAAATGTGCGAGCCAACCACAACCACAAAAAGCTATATGACCACATAATTACGATTGTCCTAAACTTAGCAGAAACTTATGTTCATAATATAAAAATTCTTCTGCAAAGTAAAAGTTATAAAAGAAACAAAAACTGTACATAAAAGAAACTTCATGGCTATTCTTTATAAACAGTCAGAATGTTATAATATCGCGGGCGCCAAAACCGATACAAATCGAACAGTAACTCAATAATTTGTTAAATTGAATGTTCAAAGTCAATCGGTGTTGTAGTGTTCAAAGTCTAAACTTGCTCGGCTCGTACATCGTATATAAACTACGTTCGTTACTAAGGTTACAAGTCGCCAAACTATTTGTGGATATATTAAATAAACAAACAGCTATATATGACCTAAGTTATGTAAGATCTAAGCGGATAGTCTGTCGGTACCTACAAATTGTAAATTATGAGGATACTGAATATTTGTTGATTGTTGTTAAATAAGCAATAACAAGTTCCATGATAATAATTAGAATCTTGGACTATCTTTGCATATATTTATACAATAACTATGGTTATTTGTATATAACTTAGTTCCTAGTAGTATATTGTAAGTGCCCTTAACGCCTGTGGCACAGGTTTACCCTAGTACAGGCACCCATATTAAATTATCTATATTAAGTATTTTATGGACTGTTCCTATTCATGTTTTACCATTGTAATCAATAAATAAATTATTATTATATTATTATTATATTATTCGCTTCACATGTTTATAAAAAGACTATATGTGGCCGCGGTTTCACCCGCGTTTATGATTGATTACTGCGCCGCCCCGCGGGTCGCAGCGTGATGTTATATAGCCTATAGCCTTCCCCGATAAATAAGCTATTCAACAAAAAAGATTTTTTTAATTCGACCCAATAGTTCCTGAGATTAGCGCGTTCAAACAAACAAACTCTTCAGCTTTATAATATTAGTATAGATACCAGTTTTATAGTGCGTTTCAAATACGAAGTCAGTTGAACAGCGATAGTGAAGAGACCGTTTCAATCGACACATCACGAAATCGATTACCGATGTACTTTTCAAACAAACTGTAATCGTAGGTTTAGAATCGGAACAAAAATGATAAAAACAGAAAAACTAAAAAGGAGTCCATCTAAGTTTGACATATCGAAAGAATAGTTACATCAAAGTTACATATAACGCGTTTAATTGTTAAAAAAATCTGGATTTATCCTTGATTAATTCCTAGTATCACATACTTACTCCATACTTAGTATAAGGGTGAAATAAATGTGGTATAACAGATTTTGATTTTCAAGGCGACTACTTTTCAAAACTATGGGATATTTAAACCATACGTCCAATATCGCATCTTCAAATACATTTATTGATAAAAAAAAGGGATTGTGGGATGGGATTACCTTAAAAGCTACGTTGCAACGTAATAATAATTAATACCAATCACAAATTTACAAAAGTATTTCTCGGACAATTGTTTTAACTTCGAATTAGTTCGATTTATCCGATTCATATTGTCGCGTCACTATGATTGAAAGTAAAAAAAATACTTTAGTGCGTAACCATGGTATTGTAGTAAAAAGTTATTTTATTTTGATGATTTAAGACTAATATCAATAGAAATTATTAGTTGATTATGTTTGTGAAACAATTACATAACGTTTTGTATAGAATGATTCTAATTATTTGAAATAGTCTTTAGTACTACTTATAAGTAATCATTGTTTATTGTAGCAATTTATATGAAATGTGCAGAGTTACGTCCTTTGAAGTGTCAAAAGGGACTTTGTATTTGAAACAGACTATAGATAGTATATGTTTATATACTAACTGAAACTGGTATTGTATACCTATTAAATGGTATTATGTCTACTGTGGATTAATTTCAAATTAATCCATAATATAAATTATATCTGTTAAATACTCAACAGTACACACACTGCATTGCATTGCAATGACGTTACAGTTCAGCACATCACATGATATGTAATTGGCGTAATTAAGAACGCAATGCACGTACTTATTTAGTATTGCCAAAACATTCGAACATTATTCGAATGCAATCTGCACATCGATACTTTGATAAATTACTGACATTTTGATATACAATGCAAAACGAATACTGCGTCTAGCGATAGTTACAATACCGGAATGGGTTCCACTTTCAACAAATCTTTATCTATTTGTTTTCAATACATTCCATATTTAAACAAGTCTTTTTCAAGCAGTATTTAAATATGGAATGTATTGCACAGTCAATTTATACCTATGTTTTTTCTTTTCATCTATCTGAATGTTCCTATTATTGAGTAAGCCTCATCTCTATTACGTCTATTTTGTGCTAGTTCTTCCAGTGATGTCATTTAATTATATCATCGGACTATTGTGTGGGTGTTCTCCTTTGTGTATAATATACGAATGCTGTGCATAGTCGGGTTCGATTCCTGAATTGGGCACACTTTTATTGGACACTTCTTGTCAAAGATATTTTAATGACAGTACTGGATGTAGCAGCTCAAAGCATCCACGTGCTTTAGACCTCTGTCTACCCTATCGAGGATATAGACGTGAGACGGTGTATGTAATCCTCATGGTTGTTAATCCCCGAAAGATAAGAGATATTACACACACATTACGCCCCTACGGTCCTAAGTACATCGTTATAGGAGACCACCTTAAAGCCGACTACCAAACATTTGCACACACTGTGCTATTCTTAAGAGTTTTCTAACAATAAAATACAGAAACACTTTGGCGCACCCGTTAATCAAAAACTCGGCTTGATCGGGCTAATTGCGAACGTGGGAACTTCACGTTCAGCTGCAAATATAAGCGAATACTTTTCCGGACCAACGAGACAGCGTATTATATAAATTGAAATCAAAATTGTCGCGTCCCGTTCCTCAGACAAAGTTTTACGTGAATGAAAACTCCTGTCATTACAAGCTTAACCTGTTCGCCACCCTGAAACTCATTATAAGCCGCTACTTGGAAAAGAGACATTTTTATGCCGAGTATATGAACCGCGTAAATTACTGTACATGAGCAAAAGGTTGTTTTTTAAAAAGTATTATAGGTACACAAGTTTTAGATTTTAATTATTCGGGGACCACAGTATACTAGCTTTTAAACGACCACCTTCGCCTTGTGATATAAAAAAAAATTATCACCAGGTTAAATGAAAGCGCACAAACCACAGGGCAGCTTGTGGCGAGCTGAATGTGAGTGGCGACACTGCGGTCTTGAATGCCTCAGAGAGTCGGTTAGGGCCTCATCCCCAGCTTGTCGTTACAGGTTGGCTAGGGTGGAACTTCAAGAACGCCCGTAGGACTCTCATCTCTGGCGTGCCTTGGTCGGCCGGTCAGAGGGGGGCCGCTAGAGCTACATGTTTGGGAGTGGAAGTGTCATTTTCAAGGGCATAACTACGGCGAAACCCGCTCCGGGTCTCCGTTGTCACAAGACCCGTGATGGTGAAACTGGCGCCGCACCGCTCGACACCCCTAGCCACTCGCACTGGTGTTGCCCTCTGCTGCTGGCTTGTATGCCTATCGTGGCTATTCAAGGGGCCCATCCTACTGGATGGGCCACTCACTAGTTGGCGAGTCACATTCTGCCCATTCGATTGATGCTATTAGAGTGAATACTCTAAGAGCAGACGTTTTATCATCCATAGTTATCAATATACCAGTCCATCAAACACCCATACCCATAGCCCATATATTAGAATCCATACGTAGCAATAGTCCTACGCCAGCTGCGGCTAGTGCCGCTGTAGGTAGTTTGGCTAGTGTTAAGAGTGGCTTGACCTCGGCAATAGGCACAATAATGGGTGAAATTCAAACCCGAAACGACATCACGATCGCAAGTTCGGTGGATTATCTTTTACGTTCCTACCACTTTATAGCTGCCCCGATATAAAACAAATAGTTTTGGCTAAGCTTGGTTGGGCATTGATGAGTCAGTTGCTGATGTAGTTCCAGTTCCAGCGACTTACCCACCATTATAGGTAGCGAGTTGGTAGTAACCGGGACGTTGTATCTCTTTCCGGGTAAGATACCGCGATAACCCCTACGCTCTTCTATTTCACGGAGAGGTATGCGTTACAAAAGAAAATGATCAAATAGGGATCGCTAAGTAATCACCTGCTGTAGTGATTTTTATTTATGTTTATGTTTATGTTTACGACAGTAAAGTGGCACTAACAATAATTTCTAAGATTTGTTTTTAATTATAAAGGCTCTACTAAGATTGATTAAATGTACCTCGGCACTGAGTGGCGCATTTTGAAACTGTTTTAGAGGTAAAACATTATTACTACAACTGTGGTCTATAATCTGCTGAGAACTTCTTATCTAGAAATTCCAATAACTTTTTGTCGGGATTCGAACCCGAGACCTCATGCACAGCAGTCGCATGACTAGGCGTACTACCGTTGCGCCACCGCGGCAGTCAGTTATTTATATAACTACGGTGGTAACCAAGTAAGGCAATACCCAAAGCGTTGCCTAGATATCGTGTATTAAACAACTTGCAAGAAATGTGTCGTTCTGCTGTTAACGCGATGTACAATCACTGCTGATCCTTAACAGTATCTCCTTAAGACACCCGACTCACCGCAGGTATAAAAAACAACACAAGATTTTTTGCATTATTCTGTAGAGTACTTAGTCTTCCTGCTCTTGGAAACGGATTACTTCAATAAATCTCGAGATGCATTGAGGTATACGCTACCTCTCAATAAATTCAGAGAAATCATATTTTTTGCTTGTTGAGCATATTTATTTCGATATTTTATTTGAAATAACATTCATACACAGAAAATTTTAGAAAATCGTAGGTAATCATAGCATTATTTGGGACAAACTAGGTAGAGTACCTACTCTAAACATCTAATGGCGAATCCACACGCTTGCCATTTGGCACAAACTACAAACCTATACAAACGCTTGGATAAATTAGGTGATCCAAACAGCGATATCCACACGTTTGCGAGTGTGTTTTGAAGAAGCAAGCATGACGGAAGTGCAGCTGTTGTCAGCTATAACATTTGGTTTAACTTATTTTTATTATAAAAAGAACAAAACGAAAAGAGAGAAAATGAAAGGAAACGAGAAATTCGGCAAAGAAGATGGTGGATGATTAAAATTCATAGAAACCGTACAAGGTATGTTTTTTTTATGACGAATTTATCGATTTTCTACAATGTAATTGAATTAATAATACATTTTGATTATAAAGTTCGTGTTTAGTTTAATGTATTTCAATGTGCTATATAATTTTATTCGTGCATTGAGTAGCTATAAAAAAATATTTCTAGATATTGATTATACTAAGAACTACATAGTGTGTAACATAAATATTAATACATTTTTTTTTGCTGTAGAGAATTTATTGAAGAATAATTTAATGAACTTCTTTATGAACCATCTGGACAGTTTGATAACTTCTGCCGTATGACCTATGCTGATTTTGAATTATTGCTAAGCAAAATTTCCCCTATGATTTCCAAAAAAGATACTGACTTCAGAGAAGCTGTCCCTACCAGCAAAATATCGTCTTGCAATAACGTTACGATATTTAGCATCTGTTGACAGTTGCAAAATTCTACACTACTTGTTTAATACGACTTCGATAGGCATAATACAATAAAAGCATTCTGCACGCTACCAGTACACCGACGAGTATGAACGCGCACAAACGTGTAGACGCGTGGCAAGCGCTTGCGGCAAATTCCCTTTGATTTGTGTCAAAAAACCGGTGATTGGTCGGATCGGCTACAAGACCTTGCAAACCTACACAAACCAAGCGAAACACCCTATCTACACGTTTGGATTGGTGACGGTTTGTTGAGGTTTGGCAAGCATGTGGATCCGGCATAACATTAACGAAACTAGCAAATACATACGTATGTGTAGAAGTACGATGGCAGAATTTTTTCTTAGGCTGCTGCCGATTTCTTGAATGTATAGTGGGCATTTGAATTATTCACTAGACGACCACAATGTGATGCGGATATAAAATCCAACTTATACAACAATCATTTTTATGATACCATATTCAAAAATACACTGTCCGATCCACGAATGTGTTACTAGATATCGAAATAAGATTGTATGTATGTTATCCCTTTTTGAAAATATGAACTTGAAATACCCGATTTAATTATATCCTAACTAATGTTATAAACGCGAATATGAGTCTGTATGTTTGTTACGCTTTCACGCCTTAACTGCTAGACCGATCATCATGAAATTTAAAGAAAACAAAAAAGGAAATAGAGGGTTCCTTATGTCCTTTTTTGTTTTTTTGTTTTAGATTAGTTTCAATTCGCATGTTTTGTTAAAAATACTCGCAATAAAAAACTAGTGCAATTAGCTTGTCTTCCTCCAACCTCTGCTTTTGCTCATCAACATCTACCTATTTCAGGTATATTATCAAGTTCAAGTGCGGCTTGGTTATGAACTAGACCCAAAAGACTGTGGTTGGTTGGATGTAGATCGACAATACATTGGAACAAGTCCAGACTTTAATCCCACCTGCGCCGGAGAAACACCTCAAAACAATATTTGCAACTGTAAAAAGAGATGTAGTGCTAAATGCAGCTGCAAAAAAGTTGGACTGTTTTGTTCTCTAGCGTGTACTAGATATCAAGGCCAGTCGTGCTCCAATGTTGAAACAACAACAGTACGTGAATCGAATGATATCAACGAGGAGATATGTGATGCATTGCTATTGAGGCAATTTACTTGCAACCAGCAAGAAGAAGAACAAGAAGAAGAGAAGAAGGAAGTAGAAGTATTAGACAATTATGATCATGACGAATAATTTTCACCAGGTTTTTAAAAGTTACATTGCTGTCATCATTTTAATACTTTGTTTATTATTCAATATTTTTCAATTAAACAGGATCACTATAGATCGTGGAATTGGCCTACCGGGGAAACCACATTAAAAAAAACGCGCTTAGTACACTACCTCACAGCTGGCGTAGAAACGTGTGCATATTATAAAAATGCAACTTTTTCAACTGTTTGAACCGTTATATCTCAGAAACAGTGGCCCTTAGGAAAAAAAAACAAGATATTTTTTATAGTTTATTTTATGATCCACTACAATTTTTGTCTGAAGTAATTTTTAATAAAACTTACCCTTTTACAAACAACTTACTGGATACATTTGTTTTTATTATATTTACTACTTTCTATCTTAATTCTTTATTTCAAACAACAACTCGCGTTTTCAAACAAAGAACGAAAAAAGCACCCTTTGTCAATTAAGTATACAACTAATAGTGGACCACACAATTTTTTTTGGCGGGTTCTAGCCTACAACACTTGGTTCAGTGGCAATGGTGAGGCAAAGTTTTTAATAATTTATTTATTTCAATATAAATAAGACATTTTAAACATTATGTTTTTCCATTATCTAGTACCCATAGTACAAGCTCTGCTTAGTTTGGGCTAGATGGTGTTGTGTGTGTGGTATGGTATATGTGGTAGAATATTATTGTTATTATTATTATTATTTATATTTATTACGCAAAATAATTCTCTAACTCTAAATAGATGATGAGATGTTGCAGTGAACTCGCCAAACGGTATGGTGCGACTTCATAAATGAAACGAGATCAAAAACTACACAAAGCTTACATAAGCTTAAGTTTTGTCTGTTTCAAATACGAAGTCCCTTTTGACACTTCATACTACGTAATTCTGCACATTTCATATAAATTGCTAAAATAAACAATGATTACTTATGGTACTAAATACTATTTAAAAATAATTTGAATCTATACAAAACATGATGTAGGTAATTGTTTCACTAACATAATACGTTATCTTTTGGAGTTCCGCAGGGTTCAATTTTGGGGCCTACGCTGTTTTTTATCTACATTAAAAGCCTCTGCAAGCTCAGACTAGCAAACTGTTCCATCTATACCTAAGCAGATGATACGGCCATGATTTTACACGGTAATGACAGGACTGAGACGTACATGTACGCGGAAAAAGCTATTAAGACGATGATGACTTGGCTCTACGCAAATACGTTAAAAATTAACCTGAACAAAACTACCTACATGCCGTTTTGTCTGAAACCCTCTGCACCACATTCTTTGGATGACCTGAATCTCAAAGCACACACTGAAATATGCCCTATGAGCGCGAGCTGTGATTGTCCACACTTAACAAGAAGTATTGTAGTAAAATACCTTGGTATCCACATTGACAATTCTTTAAATTGGAACCTACACTTTGACAATCTCACTTCAAGAATACGGATGCTTATCTTTATCTTTAAAAAGCTAAGGCACTCTGCAGATCCAAGTACGCTTAAGACCGTATACTATGCGTTAGGTCAATCAGTACTCACGTATTGTATTATTGTGTGGGGTGGGGCACCAAAGACGCATCTGCTTAAACTAGAACGAGCACAAATAGCTGTCCTCAAAGTAATGACCTTTAGAACTTTTAAATATTCGACTACCTTGTTATACTCTGAATGTAAGGTTCTGACGGTGAGACAGCTTTTTTTACTCCATACTATAATGCAAATGCCATTAGAGGCCGTCCAGACTACAAAGTTTGTCCCACCCACAAATCAAATATAATTACAGCACAGCGTCATTTCTATATTCTAGGCAACTTTCTTTATAACAAAGTTAATAAGCTTTGTGACATATACCATCTCACTAAATACAGATGTAAAATACTTGTACATGAGTGGCTTCACACATTAAATTATACAGAGACTGAAAACTTAATTATTCTATCAACTCTCAAATAAGCCATTACATAAAAATCCACATACATGAACAAGAACACACTCACACGCACGCCCATCATCACACACACACGCCCACGCGCGCGCTTCACAGTACCTCACACAAATGATGCTCTTAATCAAATTTTGAAAATTTTGCATTTCCTAATATAGTCATAATTTTAATCACTTTCATGTGGGAGACCTGGTACCCATAACACAAGTTGAATCTTACTTTGGGTACCAGTGTCACAACACACTACTTACTATATAATATTGTCAGTGCTTTATTCTATTTTTGCTTTAGCTGTAAGTAGTTTATTGTACAACTTTTTGAAAATAAAGATATTATTATTTATTATATTATTATAATCAACTAATCATTTCTATTGATATTAGTCTTAAACATCAAAATAAAATAACATTTTACTACAATACCATGGTTACGCACAAGGGTATTTTTTTTAATTTCAGTCATATTCACGCGAAAGTATAAATCGGATAAAATCGAACTAATTCAAAGTAAAAACAATTAGTAAAAACATTTAAACACATTATGTGTAACTTTGATGTAGCTATTCTTTCGATATGTCAAACTTAGATGGACTTCTTTTTTGTTTTTCTATTTCTATTATTTTTGTTTCGATTCTAAACCCACGACTACAGTTTGTTTGGATAGTTAATTGGTAATCGATTTTGTGATGTGTCGATAGAAACGGTCTCTTGACTATAGCTGTTCAACGATAATCTGTCAAATGGTACTTCATATTTGAAACGCACTATCATAGAGTCGCTCATGTAAGCTTTGCGTGAGGATAGCAAAAGTCCGATCATATTCTACCAACACGTTTAATTACAAAAGTGGGTCCTTTAAAATATTAATTTTATCTCTTCTCTGCATATAATAAAATATTGGAATTACCTCAGCTAGCTTAGCGGAAAGTGGGCTTTAATGAAATTTGTACCAAAGCTTAGGTATGACTAGGTAGCTTATTAGTTATAATGTATTTTCACTTTAGAAACAATTGCCTAGGAATACATGAACGTGCTAAACAGCAATTATTAAAACTGATAAAATGAAAATAATAACACTGTTATTTCATTTAAGGTGCCTTTAGCGCGAGGTAATTGTAATTGAATGCAATTACAATTACCTCGCGCTCGGCAGGTTTAAAACTATCTATAATATTTTAATTTTACAGTTTGCATGAATTACGTTTAATACAATACATAGAAAAATAATAAAAAACCTTTGAAATAGTTGTAGTCTCATCATTAAGTTGTTAAAGATTATTTTCACCTTGGGTCATAAATAAATATGTATCACTAAGTACTAACGAACACAAGCTACAGCTAAATGTGGACATTATGGTCCCAAATGCTTCAGAGAGCTTGACAGGGCCTCGTCATGACAACTTCTTCCTCCTTCTCCCTAGCCTTTATTATTCCCAAGTCAATTGTGGTCGGCTTTTCTAGTCTAACCGGATTTGACTGGATATCAGTTTTTACACGGAGCAGCTGCCATCTGACCTCCTCAACCCAAAGGCTAACGATACCCTAAGACTAGACCAGTGTCAGGATATTATAGGGCACTGACTTCTCAATAACGACTGCCATAGATGTTCATGGCAGCCGGGACCAACGGCTTAACGTGCTCTCTGAGGCACGGAGCAGGCGATATTTGTCAATCAATACGCACATAATTTCGAAAAGTCAGAGGTGCGTGACGTGGGCTCGTACCCGAGACCCTCTGCATTGCAGTATGTTGGTCTCCCAACTGAGCTATCGCTGCTCATCATGGCAACTATCAACCAATTAATGGTTGGCTAGAGTAAAACTTTAACAGCGTCCGCAGGGTTCTCAACTATGACATGCCTTAGACAGCCGACTAGAAGAAGTACAGCAGCTATATCCTCAAGGGTAAAAGTATCATTTTCAAAGACGTAACTACGACGAGGAAAACAACTCTTGGATTCCGTTGTCACGAGACCTGTGATGGTCGAAACTGGCGCCGCAGCGTTCGTGTCCCCTTACAATAGGCACCGCTCCGGTCGATACCTTTTGCAGTTCACACCAGTGTGTAGTGTAGCACAGAATGTGCTTAAGGCGTAAGCCTTAAGCACATTCTGTCATGTAAATTCATATGCATGTAAATGCATGGTAGTAATTTAGAAGGACTATCTAGCGATAGCATGAGAGTATTCATAGCAGACGTAGTTTTTATACATATACATCATTATATCGATCCATCAAATAAACAAAATCTCTTTCTCTGTCTTTCAAATCTATTGTTAGGTCAGGTCGACTTAACAATAGATTTGTTCTCTGATGATATATACATATATTCCTGATTTAGTAGGTTCCATAAGTAGCAGAACTGTCCCTGCACCTGCCCCGAAGTCTCGTCCTACATTAGTTTAAAATTTTTTAAGAGCCTTTACACATTGGACCTATGTCTCTGCATAAGCCATCCGCGCCAAAAGGGCTGGGTAATCTAGAGATTACACAAATAAAACGGTGACACAATGTGACTATACACCCTAAATAATAAATGTAAATTACAAATATTATTAATAATGCTAAATAATAAAAATCGTAATACTCGAGAAAATAAGTGAGGCATGAACCAAACAGAATAGGGACAATAAAAGTCGCGAAATAATGATTAAAGAATGTATTTAAAAGAAAATCGTGCAATTATCACAGTCATGTTAATTATGAATAAAGTAGATTGCGTTCTTAAAGACAAATTGCATTAGACAAATACAGTGCATTAATATTTAAGCTACCATAATAATACACGTTACAATAAAGGGGTTAGGGGAATCATTAATTTTTAGGTTATATATATATAAAGCACTGTTGTCTATATTTTTCATATTGTTTACTTAACATGCGCAATGGAATAATCTGTGTTAAGAAACACTCTACCACAATGAGGAAATCTATAAGAAGTAATGACAAAATGGGTGATTGCTTTTAAGAGCAGTAAATGGTATACATTATGTGCGCGCGAGCTACACAAACTTAAATTTAAATACATCGTAAACAAATTTAGAAAATCGACACTCAGCACAGCATAGCAATTTTTTTACGATGTTTGTCACAACATTGCCGTTTGAAATCAATAATCTATGTAGCGTAAATGTCGCTTTACAACATCTATACAACAATACCGCCGGCGCCACACAAATAGACGTACCTAAAGTGTAGAATAAACTAACCCAAAATAAAAATCCGACAAAAATTTACTAGATAACCTTTTAACCCGACGCGTACACTAAATCTACCATCGCTGGAACGATTGGACGTTGTCAGACTAAGCGCACATCGTATGTCAGCCCATCGCCGCAAAAACTTTGCACGCTCATTTATTTATAGCACCGTAGCATCCAATTTTACATCGCGAATGAATAGGCAGATGTCTGGAACATTTCCATTTTGCAGTCTATATTTACATAAGATTATAACAGTTAAAGAGTCGAGTCATATATATAAAATGACTTCTAGTACCGAACCAATTGACACCAAAATAGAGTAAATCCGTTTCCAAGTATACCTAGAAGAAAACACTAACGTGAATGCAAAGTCAATGTATAGAATGAATCTGATAAAGCCGAGCGTTGTTCATATAAAGACTAGAATCTTCTAAGTTCTGGTTCTTTTCAACATACCTGTTGACTATTGGAATGACATCGGCTTTATTTATATAAGGCTTTTATTACATATAATATGTCACTGCTAATTCGATGACTAATAAAAGAATACATCATTTATATCATAATTATCAAGAAGCAACTCCTTTATAGTGCAGGATTGCAAAGATAGCACTAATAAAAATTGCAAGATTCAGCATAGTGTAGGGGTGAACGAATCACTTAAACCGCGGTGGTTTAAGTGTTTTTACAGGTAAGATTTATCTTGTTAGCTCCTTTTACATTGCTTTT
The DNA here is from genome assembly GCA_930367265.1 of Catocala fraxini. Lineage (NCBI taxonomy): Eukaryota > Metazoa > Arthropoda > Insecta > Lepidoptera > Erebidae > Catocala > Catocala fraxini. Next base: position 17,810,778 of record OV884024.1, read on the forward strand.
TCTTGAACACCAGTAACTTTAACTTCGCTCATAAACGACAGCTGCACTTTTTTACTTAGTAACGCCTCAAGGAGTATTATAAAATATTAGTTCTTGAGCTTATTTTGAAGTTATATACATAAAAGAACAATAATTGTCTCGTCAGCATAATATAGACCTCGCGTATGACTTGCGATCGAGAGGTCGCGGGTTCTAATCCCATTCATTGACGTTAACCCACTCCTAACACAAGCATTCTAACTTAGCTGGAGAGGTTAACAAGAATATTTAATAATTCGAAACATAAATTACACGTAAGTAATCTTTTTAAATAAATGAGAAATTAACCGAAATTCGAAATGCCTTTTGACATGTTACCGCTAACATGAAAACGACAACGGGTAACCAATTTCTTAACATACTCGTTAGGAAGCTAGTTACTTTGTGTTAGTACAGGTGTACTTATTTTTATTAAGCTGCATTTTACGGTATTATAGCGGTTGCTAATATTTTCCCTTTCGCCGACATTGCGAAATGATTTATTTTTAATAACCATGGTCGCGGAAAACAAAATAGTAATTTAATTTCCATCTGGGTGAAAGTAACATAATTATCCACAAACTGCAACACAGTTTAAGCAGAATTGGTACATGTGAAAAGCCATAATTATACCTCAATTTATTATTAAGTAATTATGATTCCAAAACATTATTTTCTAAATATTATTTGGTAAATATTAAACTTGCAACAGATATTCGGTTACTTTACGGCTACTTTTATTATATTCGGCTATATACCTAATACTTAAGTAGATTTTGTTGTAGTGAGATAATCGGTAAAATTAATGTAATAATGATGATTTAGTTGTCGATCAAAACATAATGCTTTGCTTTTCCTCTTTGCAGTTGACTGGTGAAAATAATCATTTTAAAGCGTGGGTCTATAAAGTTATTGACTTGTGGCCGAATATACTATTCGTTGCGAATCAAGTAAATATCATTATTGTATTATACAATAAATTTAAATCTCTTTTACATTTGAAACTGCAAATCTGGTTACAAAATAGTAAAATGCCAAAAATAATAATTATTAAAGCATAATAATTTTGAAGTTATTGCATCGACATCGATCCATTAAAACGTGTGTATTTTTTGGTTGTGGTCTTAATTATTTATATGACTAAGTTTAAATTAAGTATTTTTAGAAAACACATCAATTAAAGCCTTGGCTTTGTGAATCAATGCATTTGACGGTCGGCCACGGCTCCAAAATGTCAAGGCATCGTGAAGTTAATTATGTTGGTACTGACATCAGTGCCACATGAAGATCGTGTTGTGAAATAAATAAAATCAAGGTATTCAATGTACTCGTAATATTAAATAAAAACGATGGTTACATATACTCCATTCCACCTTATTACGGCATAGCAATATGAAAAAATTCTGTTGATCTGATATAACCTTGCCGAGTGCAAAAATAAAATATAATAGAAATATGTATCGAAGCAATTAGTGGAGTAAAATAATTCGACAGTTGTGAACATCGTATTCTGGCGTTTCCCTGTCTATACTTATGTCAATATACTAAAAAATACCTATATGTATAAAACACTTATAGAAATAGTCAGTAATCGAAATAATCGTTTGCTTAAGATATTACTCGTTCCTAGCCAACATGGAGCAGTATAATAAATTAATTTTATTGGTTATTCAAGTAATTAAATAAATTGCCGAGCATATCAGCAACATAAATAATATAATATATATAATATAATATTCTACCACATACACACAACATCATCTAGCCCAAACTAAGCAGAGCTTGTACTTTATAAATATACCTACTTATTTCAAATATCCCAAGTTTCATCTCCCTTAGCCTTTATTATTCCCAAGTCACTTGGGGTCGGCTTTTCTAGTCTAACCGAATTTGACTGGATATCAGGTTTTTACACGGAGCGGCTGCCACCTGACCTCCGCAACCCGAAGGCTAACGATACCCTTAGGCTAGACCATTGTCCGGATATTAGAGGGTACTGACTTTCCCAATAACGACTGCCATAGATGTTCATGGCAGCCGGGACCGACGGCTTAACGTGCTCTCCGAAGCACGGAGCAGGCGATAATTGTCAATCAATACGCACGTAATTTCGAAAAGTCATATAACTTCCAAAAGTCAGAGGTGCGCGACGTGGGTTCGAACCCGAGACCCTCTGCATTGCAGTATGTTGGTCTCCCCACTGAGCTATCGCTGCTAGCTATATAGGATAGCAAATATCCCAACTAATAGGTAATATTAAAGCGAATATGAGTTTGTTTGTTTGTTAACGTGTTAACTACTCGTCGTCGTAGGCGCTCATAGCCAGTTGCACTTACTAATCGATAAACGATTAGCGAGGTTAAACAACGTTGAGTGCGGTCAGTCTATAGATGGGTGACCGCTTAGTGGTATTTCATCTGAGCGTCTCCATACTTTAGAGGGCACATAAAAGGTCGGTCCCGGTTGTTGTCAAATTGATAGCAGTCGTTAAGCCATGTCAGAGGCCTACGGGCGGCTTGAACAACTCTTGACAACAGGTTGGCCACTAACCACACGAAAAGAAGAAGAAGAGAAGAACTACTCGTCCAATCATCGTGAAATTTCGCATATGTATATGTACGTTGCCAGTTGTAAAGAAAAGGACATAAAGTACATCCAGGCAAACAGTACTGTTTTCGAGGGATAGCCAGTTAATGAACAAAATGTTGTAATATGAAACACATATTTATATTCCAAAAATTTATTGTCATCTTTATCAATTATTCAATGATTCATAATAATGTAGAGTATAATAAAAGGTTTTAAAACATAATACATTTATTTAATCATCAGTAGATTAGCTCGTGCTCTATAATAATGGGATAAACTCCACTAAAATTTATTAAGCAATGCAAGCAAACATGAATTTAGTTTGATACAAACTAATGGTTAATTATAATGATATTTAACACAGTTAATTAGGTACATATTATGATATAGAATCAAAACAGGAGCGACTTCTGCATAAATAGTGAACTAACATGCTATTCAATAATTATAATAGTATTAACGGAATAATATGGTTTCCACAACGATACATAATGTTAAGTTTATAACAATTTTCTTGCGCCTATGAGTTCTATGCGAGCGATCGAGTTTCCCGGGATGAGTAACGTGCTACTGATATTTCTATATCAAATTTTTTGTTACGGATTGTTTTAATTATGCGACGATGGTGTTACACTTGACCATTTACTTGCAATGAGCATGCTAGCGAATGTAACATTACAGAAAAATAAACGGGAGAGTTTTAGCGAGCATTCTAACGAAAGGATAGCAAATTTGCGTCGACCTTTATGCCGAGTATGAGCAAGTCTGATATCTTCGTGAAGAATATTTTTTAACGAGCATTGACTAGAGCGTTCGCTAGAATGACCGTGAAAATGTTCGTAACCATGTTTGACTCTATGTTTGGCTCTGTTAGTTATTCAGTTCGACAATTTAATAACGGCGAAGGATTTAATAACGGCGAAGGCTCGATGTTCTGTTACAAGTGAATGTCTGTCTGCACCATAATGGCAGTCCAACTCATGCATTGCGCTACCTATCTAATCTCAAACCTAGCATTGATAGTGACGGAGTGCTAGACCTTGGTACTGTTAAAATGGTCTAATTTTAATCAGCTTAAAAGAGGAACAAGAATTTATTTCCCTATTCTAAGGTCTAAATTACTATGTATGTATTTTATTTTATACGTCTGTATTCGATATTAGTTTACTTGGACTGTACGTGGGTCCAGTAAAGTCAGCCACAGACACGGCCTACCGCCCACTACGGCAATATACAGGATGTCCGGTAATTAATGGATAACCTTAGTAGAACGGATGGCCGTCCAGGAAAAATATAAAATAAATAAGAACAAAAAAATATATTGAAAAAGTGCAATAGCTAGTCATACTTTTGACTGTCTATCTATTAACATAATTAGTTTAATAATAAAACAACAAACATCGATGGAATTCATTCATTTATGGTCGTAGTGTATAAGAAAGTTAGACATGGTAATTAAAAAAAACATATCTCAGGTAGTAGTTAGGATAGATTTTATTACATTTTTTCCTGAACGGCCGTCAGTTCTACTATACGACATTTCAAGTTTGTCCATTAATTACCAGATATCCTGTATATATTGACGTGAATTTATATAATCTATAAATAAGAATTCTAATCGGTTTTCGACGAACAAATTTCATTTTGTCAGTTCGGTAGCAGTTCATTTCAGCTTTAATGTGTAGGCGGGTTTCATAACGGAATTAAATCTACATTTAATTTCGTTTTCATACCCTACATGTACTGCCCAATAGAACAAAAGACCAAATGTAGGTCGGTCAGCCCACTTGCTTAATATGCAGATGCTTAGCGGGCAATGTGCAAAACTTAAAAATATAATTAGAGTTTGATCATAACATTATTAAGTTCGTTGATAAAAGTTTGAACCAATAATGAACAAGAATGTAGATTATTCTCTGTCCAGTACGTTAATCGCTTTTTGATAGTGGTTTCTAGTGATTCTAAAGACATTTATTTTTATACTTATTTCGATTGATGTCGTTAAAAAGGTCTCATTCTTAAAGATGTGTTATTATAATTAAATACAGATAATTATAAATCAAAATACAAGAGAAATGGCCCGGGTTCTCAGTCTACTAGTTAGGTAATACTCGTACTGCTTTATATAATATATGTAGGTATAGTATTTATTATCTACAAGCTTTTACTATGGCTTCCCTCGTTCAGTATCAGTCCTTTTTATGGATGATAGGTAACCTGCCCTTTTCCACTGACGACGTGTATGCAAAATTTCTTGATGATTGGGTCAGTGGATACGATACGGGGCACTATGAAAAAGACTTCGGGACCCGGTGAAAAGTGGGAGTAGTAGGGTGGGGAACACTCAAGGTCAGTGATAGAGGTCAGTGACTCTGACCTCAGATTCAATTACCTTGACGGTCTGTTACATTGACCCCCAAGGTCAGTGAACTTTACAGCTAGGTTAGCGACCTTGACCTCAAGTGTAGTTACCTTGACCTCAATTATAGAGACCTTGACCTCAAATTTAGTGTCTTTGACCTCAAAGTCAGTGACCTCAAGTATAGTTACCTTGACCTTAAGGTCAGAGACCTTAACCTCAAAAATCTAATTGGAATAAACATAACGTCTCTAGTAATGTGTCGACGGAGCCCCGCTACGCGGGGAGCTCCTATTTGTGGGTGGTTACAAAGAAATAACCACAAAGGCTACGGCGGGAGCAGAGCTCCCGCCGTAGCCGTCTAACCTAACCTATACAAGTCGAAGTGCTAAGAGCCGGAACTCGAAGCGTTTACCTTCCGAAAGAATTCTGACCTTGACCTCAAGTTGACCTACTAGTTCAGGGTCAGAGAGTAGGAACGAGTGTGCTACTTTTTGGGACTTGTCCTGTAGTGTCACCCGCGTATTGCAAAGAGTAAGAAAATACTTTTACAGTGTTTCGAAAATTTGGTAAATTTTGTATTTTGTGTATTCTATTGTATTGAGGGGTGGGAAATAACTATCTTTCTCCCTTGTAAATTGTTGCTATTTCTTATAGTTCCACGGCAAAAGCGATCTAAAGTTTTATCGTCGTACTAAAAACACCGATTATCTCACAGACCACCCATCCTAGATAAAAGTGACAAGATGACTTTGGGCTTATTTTAGTCGTCTTATACGATAGAATTAAAATAGTAATGACTTAACGAATTAAAATTTTTCTTCTTCCCCAAAATTTTAAGTCCTGTGAGTCACCCACGTAGTTCAAAAGGACTTTTGACAAGATGACTTTTGGTTTAGTTTCAGCCGTTAATAAAGATAGAATAAAAAAAATAAGGATATAATAAAATTTTAATTTTTGTTAAAGTTGTCTCTTTTTTCCGTGGCCCGTTTCGTACACTCCAACCGATGATTGGCCTAGTAATTAAGGCGTGAATGCATAACAAATAAAGAAGCTCACATTTGCATTTATAATATAAATAAGGGTCCCACAGGAATACATATATGTAAATAAGAAACTTATTACCTTCTCATACAAAAATAAAATAAAATAAAATTAAATTAAATATTCTTTATTCCAGGCAATTTTAAACCCATAAGACATACAAACATACATTAATATTTAAAAATAATAACAAAATAAAACATTTAAAAACTTAACCTAAATTAAATTAAGAGCAATTACTATAAGTTTTTTCTCTCTCTTTTTAGATGGACTAAATGGAATACAGTGGACACAATTTTGTTGTTACTCATGGCTACTCTGTTGTAGAATGAGAACCTGAGTTTCTGTAGTAGCGCGGCAAAACCTGCAACTCTGCTCTCAGCGAACATGTCAGTCGCACTACACCGCCATGGCAGGTTCATCATCACCCGGAATGCATTATTATATTGTACACGAAGAGTGTTATACGCACTCCTCGTGTACCGGTACCAGAGTTGGCTGGTGTATAACGACTGACAGTACGCCTTGAACAGCGTTACCTTCACTTGTTTAGAGCAGTGGTAGAAACGTCTGTCTAGCATGTTACTTCTACAGGCTATACTGCGCCTCTGTCGTTCCAAATCGTCATCATCCGATAAATTATCTGCTACAATATGCCCCAGATATTTAAATTTCGTAACAATTTTTAACACTGTTCCACATAAACTTATCGGTAGTATTACATCAGGGCCTTTCTTATATTTAAATATCATAACTTCCGTTTTCTTTACATTGTATGTTAGGTGGTGTCGAGTTGCATACTTCTCACATATATTTATGAGTTCCCTAATGCCGTTGACCGACGGACTAAGCAGCACCATGTCGTCCGCATAACTAAGGTTATTAACGCGCACTCCACCGACCTGGCATCCGACTCTGGTGCTGCTCAGTTTCTCGATCAGCTCGTTTATGTACAGGTTGAATAAGACCGGTGACGTCAGACCGCCCTGCCTCACTCCACTTGTTAGCCTATACGTCTCTGACATAGTATTATTCCTCTTCACCTGATTTACTTGATTGGCATACCAGTATTCTAAAATATTTACTATTTTAGGTGGTACTTTGGTTTGCCTTAATTTGTCCCATAGTATATTATAATTTATTGTATCAAATGCGCGGCTTAAATCTAAAAAGCACGAATAAACTGTAGTGTTTCTATTTAAATACTCGTATACTGTATTTTTCAAAGCAAAAATGGCTAAATCGGTGGATGAGCCTCGTCGGAAACCAAATTGTGCATTATGTAAAGGTATATTGTTTTCATTCAAATGTCTCATAATTAGTTTCAAATACTTTAGAAAATATAGTGGCCAAAGAAATAGGTCGGTAATTTGAAGAACTGGACACATCGCCCGTTCTATTTTTTACAACAGGAACAACAATAGTTCTCATAAAATCTGTAGGTAAATAACTATGTTCAATACATGAATTGAAAAAGATAGTCAGCTTCTCAAAAAGTAACTCAGGTGCAAATAAAAGGTGCTCGACGCTGAGCCCATCGTGGCCTGGAGACTTGCCGCGCTCATGCGCGTGACACACCGGTACACGTCAAAAGTAAATTACATTGATTTTTATAATTTCATACATCTTACGCACAAAGGAACAGTTTTCTTCTGATTCATAGTATCATTCCTCTTCCTAACATAGCTTCATAATAGCTTACCATCACCCATAAAATAAGTCGCAACAAATCGATTAATATTTTCTTACTACATCCCTAAAATGTTATATTAAGACTGCGCCGAGCGTAAGACAGATAATAACAGAGCTCGAGCGTTGCATATTCAAATCGGCGCGCGGCCGCCATAGTAAAATTGTATGGAGGATTTGAAGTGCTTTTTTGATAAATATGTATCTTTATTGTCAACCAATAACTTAAATATTTGGGACGGACAAATTGTAATATAACTATTTATGTTTCGTTTAAGCTGTAAAAAAGGATAGATTTCTACTGTTATAATCTAAAAATCACGTAACACGAGCATTTTTGCATTTTTGTTGCAAATTTACGTAATATTGTAGGCGAAAATATGAATTATTTTAAGTTTTTTACACGGAGTAATTGTAAACACTTTCTTTGTTATGGTAAATTTATATTTTATATTTCTATTAAACAAAAAGTGTTGATTTTATTCACTTAACTGTGACCGCCTGTTTCGGCACATTTCGCTCGGCGCAGTCTAGAGTTGTAAAAGCGATTTTAGGTTAGAGGATTTTCTCTAACGTTTGTCATACAAAATAATACGTTATAATTAATATTAATAATTATTAAAAACACGTATTATTTTAAATAGAATATAAATTGTTATATTATGATATGTTATGTCTACAAGATTTTTTGAGTTTTCAAAAAGAGGTAATGTGTTATTCCTTTGCTATAAATAATGAACTTTTAAGTTTGTTGAATTATTCGAGGCGTAAAACATTGCTTTAAGGCTAAACTATTAATAAAAAAAATAATAACCAATAGCAAGGGTTTATATAAATATAAAGTTTTTGTATACTTCTCATGTTCAACAATTTCACGTGGTATAATAAATTAAAATGAGTACATTAGCCATCAAGAGTAAAATCTGCAAGCTCACGATGATGGTTACAGAATTAGCTACAAAATCCGTCAGGATTGAGACACGTCAATTCAACTGTATGTTATGGAATCTTCAGGCTACGCTTTCAATTTGTCCACAGCAAAACCCAATCTAATCAAATTTAGATTGGAACTCGCTACACAGACTACAAGCCCCCAGAACTGGTTGCAAATTTTAAAACTCAATAAAGTTAGAGGTACAAGATAGAGGTACATATTTTGATTACGTCGTGGTGACATCTCATATTTTACCTATTATACGGATAACGTGTTCAGGTATCACCCATATGGATTCTGTAATTCATTGATGTTAGAAATATAAAATCCTCTAACTGTGATTTTATCCTCAAGAGATATACTTACCAAAGTATCTTCGGTAATCTATGAGCTATCCGGTGGATTTCGTACTGATCCAACAAACCAACTAATTATCTTTATTTTTATTTTGAACAAGGAAAAGTGATTACCTCACTCGTAGCTAAAACGGTTCACATATCATATTATATGTTACAATGTGATTAAATGTACAGGACTACAATTACAATAATTTTATTATGTTTATAGGTAACATAAAACCGCGTTATAATCTGGCAACGACATTTGGCTGGTAAAAACATAAATGTTCGTTTTTCGTAATCTACCAAAGTTAAAAATACCGACAGTTAAAAACAAAGGAATTTATAGTGTGTAACTTATCAAAGTTTTTAATTACTAAATCAAGACTTTGCTAAATTGATGGAGGCCTGACGGCTTTAGGATTTCATATTTTTATCTAGGTCAAATAATGCTGTAATTCTCAGAGCTTGAAGTCAGTAGTGCGAGTAGTGACAAATCTGAGGATTTAGTTCATTCACCCTCAATAAGATGTATACGGTACAAAGTTACATTAAAATGTCTCCCTCTAATAAACCAAATTATTTTATTCATGTATTGTGTCATAACACTCATAACATGATATTTACTGTAACTTGTCAACTCGATGGCGTAGTGGTTAGTGTAACCGACTGCCACGCCTAAGGTCGCGGGTTCGATTCCCGCACAAGTCAAACATTTGTGTGCGTGAACATGTTTGTCTTGGTCTGGGTATTTCTATGAATAATATATACGTATTAACAAAAAAAAAGGTTTTTATGTATGTTTATCCATTGTCTAGTACCCATAGAACAAGCTCTGCTTAGTTTGGGCTAGATGGTGATGTGTGTTTATGCCACATCTTTGTAAACGTGGATGTTACATAAGTTTATGATATGGTTATTAGCGAAGTAAATTCTTACTAATAAAATAAATTCGAAAGAAAGTCTGTCTGTCTATCTGTCTGATTGTTATCTATTTACGGCTAAACTACTCAACCGAATTAGATGATATTTAATATGGAGGTAGTTTAAAACCTGGGAAAGGACATGGGCTACATTTTATAGATGTAGGTACCACGCGGACGGAGCTGCGCACAAAAGCTTACATATAATAGATGATATGATTTGGCATATTGGATGTAATATCATTTTAACAGAACTTTGTCCTGTATACATCTTATTGCGGGTGTCTGTACTTATACCTACCATTATTTTTTTATTGAGGCAGTTCTCTAATGAGCTAGAGATCGGATATTCCAGTGCATATTTACTTAAACTTTGAGGAAGCAACATAGAGTGGATAATATCACCTCTATAATAAAAAAGTAATAAAATCTGGATTCAAAAATCATGAATTATCATTTTATAGAAACAAAGTTAGGCACAAATTATTGATTTGAAGAATATTATTCCATTTTTTAGAGTACTGTACTAAAGTGTGTGTGTCAAATTAAAATATTTTGTTTTAATTACGTGAAATAAAACTAAGTTGGCTTTGTTTAAGTAAATATAAGGTAAATTTAAACTTATGCTTCAAATACATACCTACATACGTTTTGTTGTACATAATATACACTTGTGGCGGTTTCTGTTGTTTCAAAATATATTGTGTTTCACAACAAAATATGGTATAGTTTACTATCTCTTTCTTAGATATAGTAGTAACTATTTGCTATCTCTTTCACTCAATACATAAACTGTGTGAAGGAGATAGCAAATCAAGGAATCTAAGCATTTTGTAAATGTGCGAGTGAGACAGCAAATTTTACCTACTTGTGCGCAAGTAGCTAACCGACATTACAACTGATTTACTACATTCGTCGCTGTTTGCTATGCGTTCATGCCAATAATAATTAAGACTGCGCCAAGCGTAAGACAGAATTATCTGTCTCTGCTAATGAAACATAGAAGACTTTATAATTAATTAGATACCGCAAGTTTATTAATTTGTAATAAGTGCATTTTTTGTATCATCATCCTAATATTTTTTATGCGCTGTCTAATGTTCTCTAACAAATAAGGTTAAGATTGTTAGGGTTTCAACGAAAACTGGTTCATACAAAACTGAGATACGAGAGTATATGTTCTTTCACAAAAGGCCGATCTATTGACTAGGCTGCTATGTAGTCTGGCGGGGTTCAGTCTGAGGATTAACGACAGGATGTCGTATATATTGTACCCAGTTCGGCGCGCGTAAGCCTAGATAGGCCGATTTCGGTTCTATCACTAACGCGATTGATTTACTGCTTCATCGCTTTAACTTATTACACAAACCATGTTGACGATTTATTGAAATGTAACGTGATAGGCTCATTATTATCATTTAGCTTCGTTGGCTACAAAGCCGTCAGCGAATGTCACTATGAAATTTAAGATATTATGCAGCTAAATTAGCCCGTAAAGGTAAACAAAAAGCAAATACTTTAAATATGATTACTGAATGTATAATATTATCTTTATATATATAATTCTACTGTACGTGTGTATATCACTGAACTCATCCTAAACGGCTGGACCGAAATGTCTACAAGACAACGTCTTTCGAGACAGCTAGTTATATATATATTATCTTCATATAACAGACAGTCAATGCGATTTCATTTACCGATATTTATTTATTTTATTTCTTTCAGCAGTACAATCCATAAACAAAAATTCTATAATTATGTATGTAAAACATGTGTGAATAGAATAAACATACTCGTAGTTATAGACCTGTAATATTTGCAATCTTTCTATCTTCTAATTTTTACATTTACATTACTTTAAACAGATATGTAACAATTTATATAACAGTTTTGAGATCATCAGTTTAACCAACTTTATTAACACCACATCAACTTTTCAACGCGAACGAAGCTGTGGTTTAAAGCTAGTACATACTACACTTAAACTTCGATAAACTACAATATTTACGATAACAAAGACAAAGAACATAAAACTTCAAGAAGAAAAACCGTGTCAAAGTTAAAGTAGAGATAAGGCTACGGTGATAAGTATCGGCTATTTACCAAACTTGCGAATGGCGAATAAGATTGAGCGTTTCTGATAGACATAGTCAATCCATACCACATCCGTCTAGCTTGTAACGAGGGAGTAATAAAGTGTATTTGTTGAATTAAGCTCAGGATTCCTGATGACCTCAATGATTTTGAATGCGTGTTAATAATAATAATAAAAATCAATTATTCCCAAGAACAAATTTGCGTATACAATAGGCAAAAACCGTCCACACTAGGCTAGGCCTATCTCGTGGACTTGGTTTGTTATTGAAGGACTTAAAAACAGGATACCTATTTGCGTATACATTAGGCAAAAACCGCCCACACTAGGCTAGGCCTGTCTCGTGGACTTGGTTTGTTATTGGACTTAAAATATTAAGTAAATAGGATACCTATCATAAAATGTGTATTATTTACTATAATTAAGCTTATATCTAACACTACGGTAAAATACTGTAAAGTAAAAATAATAATGTGAGTATTCCGTCAAATCAAATATTTCGTCGAAAGCGAATTGGAAGCTACTTGAGCATGTTGCGAAATATTTACGTAATCCAAATAATAATAATAATAATATAATAATTTTTTAAATATTAATGTATAGTTTTTACATTTATATTTAAAAATGTGATTATTTGAAAAAAATGAGTAATAAAGAGAATAATAATATAATAATAATAATATTTTACCACATACACACAACACCGTCTAGCCCAAACTAAGCAGAGCTTGTACTATGGGTACTAGACAATGGATAAACATCCTTCTATACTTTTTTTTTGTAAATACATACATATTATACATAGACACACCGAGACCAAGACAAACATCCATGTTCATGCACACAAATGTTTGACTTGTGTGGGAATCGAACCCGCGACCTCAGGCGTGGCAGTCGGTTACACTAACCACTACGCCATCGAGGCCGACAATATAAATATAAATCTTATACAGAAATAATGTAGTTGCCCAACCATACAAGCTGCTTCTCAGTAAGATCAAGATAGCTGACCTCAGCGTTTTCAAGTATTGGTAGAAGATGATAAGATCATAGATGCTTGTACGTCTATACTAATATTATAAAGAGGAAAGATTTGGTTTTCTGTTTGTTTGTTTGTAAGGATTTAACTCAAAAACTACTCAACCGTTTTAAGAATTCTTTTACTATTTAAAAGCTGTATTATTACCGAGTAACATAGTCAATATTTTAATTTAAAAAAGTACTGTTAACAACATAACCTAACCTTGTACGTAAGTGAATATATTATATATAAGAGTTTGCCCGCGGCTTCGCTCGCTCAAATGTAGATTATGTAAATTTTCTATTACACGGGAACAGTGCTTTTTTTTGCATAAAATGTACCCTACTATGTTCTATTCTGTACCGCTGACAACGTATATGCAAAATATCGTGATGATCGGGCAAGTAGTTAATGCGTGATAGCGTAACAAACAAACAATCTCACACTCACATTTATAACATTAGTTAGGAAGTAACATTCTACGAATTTAAGTAAAAGCAATTGGCACTTTAATAACATCATAAATAATATGAAGCCTTTTTGTGTCAATTCTAATGATACAATATATTTTATTTTGAATAAATTCTACATTGGCCTAGACAAAAAATTGGTAGACTGTACCTACATGATCTATAACTAATGTTAGAGAGATCCTATTCAGGATATTGCAACAAAACAATCCGCCGATTATTCCTTCCTGTTGCTGCATCATTTTAATAAAAATTCCTTAAACATTTTGACGTCAAAGCTATCACAAATATTGAACGATAAAACTACCTACCATTATTGTTCTACATGTGTAATATTTTTATTAAACGTTTTATTTTTATGTTTGGATAGCTTTATTGTAGACAGACTTTGATAAGTCGAGATTTTTGTTTTATAGCAAATGTTTCGCAGCGGGTTGTGGTTTTTTACGTAAATTATATAGTGAAGTCATTGCAGAGACTAGACCACATGATAACCTGTATTTTGATGTAGATATACCTACTTGTATATTAAGTACAAGGCAATCCTAACATAATACTGTAATGAACTATTTCAATTTCGTTAGTTATTTGAAATTTATATATTTTTCCTGGATTACATTACAAAACCAACATTACAGCGTTTGACACGCGTTTTTTTAACTAATGGGCAATTATTGCAGTTGTGCAGGCAAATAGGGTATTTTCAGGGTACTATATTAGTTAAGGTTTTCCAATACTTATACCTTTAGGTCAAATTGGATAGAGATGGAAGGAAGATACGACTCGATAACTCAGTGCCACGTGAAAGTACAGTATTTATTCGGCCAACCAAAATCAAAAATTGTCGAGTCAGAATATTTTTCTGCGACAGTATGTACTACAGCTGACACTATCCATTACAATTTTTGGAGACCATGCACAATAAGAACTGCTAAGGTATGCTGACTGTCAAGAATTTTGTTGAAAGAAGGTTGTTAGACAGACAAACAAACAGCCTGGGAGTACGCAACATCGCCGGCAAGCAGATTACGTACGAAACTCAGCACTGCAGATTGCCATCTACGATCAGAGATCCTGACGCCGACCCAAGAGAAAGTGGAAAGATATCGTGTTGAAGGACATAAAAGAGTGCAAGCTGTCTCACGATGATATCAAGGATATAGCTAGGTAAAGAGCAAAAGTAAAGAAGGCTGACCACACCACAATGTGGTATACCTAGCCAGGCAGAGAGAGATACATATAAATACAAACAAACGTTTCACGATCGGAACCTTCCTTCTTGTCTGTGCCCGATAGACTGGCAGCATAATGCACGATATTCAAATTACAGTAGCTTCAACTAGCAACTCTCCGTTAACTGACATACCCGCCAGCCTTTGCTTCAACTGTCATATCTTTCATATTAATTTAAATAACATGTTACACAGCAGAAATATCGAATTCCATGAGGCGATAAAATACGCCATTCAAACAGTTTATTTATATTCGTTTGCAATCATTATGCCGGAAAGGCATCAATGAACTGCAATAAAAATGTCAAAACAGCATTGCCAATAATAGCGAACATTTCAATTAATTGGACATATTTTTTGTATGGATGAGACTGACGCTGATGCCTATATATTAGTACTTATTTGGAGTTGGCTCTCCCAGAAAAGTACTACCTTGTTATAGAAAACCGCTATAAATATTATCACTGCTTCTGCATTCACTTGGTGATTAAGAGCTTTGGTAATAACTTGCGTAATAGGTTTGTTACTTATATACTGCTTTTTCGTACTTGGTAAACAACAAACTCATTATAAAAAGTGCTTTTAGTCTAAATACATATTCGAAAAAATTGTGATGCCAAGAAAAGAATATATAGAAAGAGAAAATACATAGAGATTTAAAACATAAATAAGACACGTAAGGTACACTTCACAATATCTCTTTCACTCCTTTTCTTCCATTATCCACTAGTTTTCTCAGCATTTCCCTTTTGATCATCGGTTAAGGTAACCACTACCCATCTTGTTTACATAAAACAAGTTAGCAGTAACCATATATAAATAATTATATAAAACCTCTATTGCAATAACATTTAGCATATCTAGTGATACATTGCTCTTTGGTGAATGTAGCATCTGTCTGAGGAATCCGGATAGACAATAGATTGTCCTGATACTATATCTCCGAGGTAACAATAGTGTCCAATCTTAGCCGTTACGTCTTAGACGTAGACCGTCGCGCAGTGTTGCACCTGACACGCGCAAGCACGCCGCACCGAGTTCTTATCTAAGACACTCAGTTCACAATTGGGCTTGAAACTAGTTCCCTCAACACAATATTCTGAACTACTACTGCCTACGGTTTCTATGATAATACATTTTAATCAGACTGGCCCCCACATAAGATACATGCATAATATAAACTTACTATCATTATCATAATGTTAATAGACCTACGTACATAATCTAGATATTGTATCTCGGAGTGGAGACCTGGTGTCCTAAAACACAGGTTTCGGTCTAATTTATGCTCAAGTCCACCACAATGTTCCTTGTGTTTTATTTTTAGTACTAGCGTTATATGTCTTTCGTCAACTTTGTAAATATTGTGGAGAGAAAATAAACAAAAATGTTAAGTATATTCGATGGTTAACAGCATGAACATAAAACTTTACATTTACGCACTATTAAAATTGCTGTTTTATGCTATCCGTGCATGGAAGCCCATAGCCGAATTTAACAAGAGCAAAGAGCACAAGAACGAAGCTTAGCCAATTTAAAAGTCAGAGCAATATATAAAAAAGTCTTTTACATTTATTTAAAGATAATTACATATATTATTCTCGGTTCACGTATGACGAGACGTGCTTACTGATAAATTTGGCTGATTTTAGTAAAGATATACATATAAAAAAATAAAAAACCGGACAAGTGCGAGTCGGACTCGCCCAGCGAGGGTTCCGTACAAATATGTAGGTACATATTACAAAAAAAAATTTGTCTATATAATATAGTTTTCAATAACATAATTTTTGAATATAGTTTTCAGATTTTTGCCTATACTTGTAGTATAAGACGGTATTACTTGCCAAATTGCATACTTCTAGATTAACGGAAAATACCCTATAAATTTTGATTATCTTGAGTGTGT
The DNA here is from genome assembly GCA_930367265.1 of Catocala fraxini. Classification (NCBI taxonomy): domain Eukaryota; kingdom Metazoa; phylum Arthropoda; class Insecta; order Lepidoptera; family Erebidae; genus Catocala; species Catocala fraxini. The sequence goes on from OV884024.1 coordinate 17,827,402, forward strand.
CGAAATATACGTTTTTTGCGGCATAAACGGCCGTATTTTTTTTTACGTAAACTTAGAAGTTTGATTTTTTCACAGCTTCAAGAAACTGTAAATCTAAGTATATCGTTTTAATTTCAACTCGATACCTCCACGCGTTCCCGAGACAAAGGGTCTTGACAAACAGACGGACAACAAAGTGGTCCTATAAAGGTTCCGTTTTTTCTTTTTGAGGTACGGAACCTTAAAAACTAAAAATAAGTGATAAAAATATACTAGTATCGTAATATATTTTGTTCATACATGTCTTACCTAAGAATAGTCCTAGAAATTATTTTTTTTTGTTTAGAATACTTACTATCAATTATCGTTGATGCCGTAACTGTAGGTGCACAGATGGTCTTGCTAAAGAAAGCCGTTCTCACTTAACTCTATTCAATATACTCGTATACTCATACAAGTTTTATAATATGTAACATTAATTGAGATATAAGCACTACTAATGTATAAACAGTTGTGTATTTTAATACAAAATGTTTTTTTAACTTCATTATTGCATGCTGTGTAACGGCCAAATATGTAGAAAAGATAATTGTAACACCTTCATACCACATTTGATGCAATACCTGATTTTATTGCATTGTGAAAAGGATATATGAATAAAAATATTTTTCTTTCTTTCTTTCTTATAATTATTATTATGTTTCTCTTACTACAGGTATTTTCTAACATAATATTATATTACGAAAATACCTGGCCCTTTCGGGAGGCTTACACAGAGACATAGGTCCAACATGAAGAGGCCCTTCGAGAGTTTTAATCAAAGGTGGGATGGAACACCTACTGCGGCACTAGCTGCAGCAGGCGTAGGACTATTGCTGCGTATGGATTCTAATATATGTATATGTGCTATGGGTATGGGTATTTAATGGACCGGTATATTGATAACTATGGATGAAAAACGGCGTCTGCCCTTAATACTCTAATAGCATCAATCGGATAGGCAGACGGTGACACGCCAACTCACTAGATGAGCCCCCTGGAATAGCCACCATAGGCATATAAGCCAGCAGCAGAGGGCAACACTGATGCGAGCGGCTAGGAGTGTCGAACGGTGCGGGCACCGGTTTCACCATAACGGGTATACAACGGAGACCCGGAGCGGGATTCCCCGTAGTTAGCTATTATAATACTCTTAACTTTTTACAACACTTACATCCAGGCATTTTTGATTCGATAGTTCACAATTTCACAACTGCTACATTAGATAGGATTTACACTTACATTGAGGAACGGCTATCCTGTCACTATACAGGGTGTGCGGTAATTAATGGATTACCTTGAAATGTGCTATAGAAGAACTGAAGGACGTAAAGAAAAAAATTATAAAAGTGCAATATCTAGTCATACTTTTGACTGTCTATCTATTAGCATAATTAGTGTTTAATAATAAAACAACAAAAAACCGATAGAATTCATTCATTTATGGTCCTAGTGTACAAGAAAGTTAAATATGGTAATTAAAAAAATATATATCTTAGGTAGTAGATCGGAAAGATTTTTAAATTTGTATTTCTGAACTTCCATCCATTCTACTATAAGACATATCAAGGTTATCCATTAATTACCGTACACCCAAATGCTCACATTGCATTGCCAGGCTATATGACAACGCGTTAGTAAAATCTTGACAAAATTGCCGGAGACGGCTCCGACAGTTTTATCGGATCAGTATGATATACTCGTATAATACAATAGACATATTTATTGACCAGTTAAGTGTCAGCTCGATCAAATACCAACCAACCTAAGGTGCTGTTTCTGTAGTTTCTAGTTCTAATTATCGAAATAGATATTGTTATGAATTATTCACTTCTTAAGACATTGTACATCAAGATTTATTTTAAACCATTTTCATACTAACTTGAAATGAAAATTATAAACGAGGAAAAAGGCAATCCATTAAGCATGTCTTAAACCTACGACCTTTTAATTTCCTCAAAATCATACTAGTATAAAGATATTTTATATTATTTTATAACGTAAAGGCACCGCAAAATGGCCGTGCAAACCAGCCATAGCGTTCATACCTAAAGTAGCCTTCAAATCTTATAACCGTATCTTAAATCCCTAGAGTGAGAACGATTAAACGTGCTTTAAAGCCGACGCGCCATACTTTAATTCAGCGAATGCCGCGACTATTACTTTTCACATGTCAACCTCAGAATAACATGTATTTTCAAGAAAATGGTCCTTGATCGAGAAAGATACCAGGAAGTTTGTTAGCAAGACTCACTGGCTGGTTGACCAATTTGTAACATCCTTACATGTTGACGGAAATAGACTGACTACACGAGCTTGCACAATGTCAGCGTTCAACACTTGGACGTGCCAACGTTGGAATCACATCGCTAACAGTAAAGCAGTTTTCTCGGAAAAACACAGCATACTCCTTAAACCTGCTACATGCTTTGCTGCATCTTTAAGATGCAACAAAGCATGTTTAAAAGAAATTCGCCACGAGTCTGCTTGTCGGCAAAAGGTAAGGTTGAAACGAGTCAACCCTAAGTAAGTTAAGTAATGTTAAATTTTGTCTTACGCATAAGCGAATGTTGTACATTAAAATAAAACTACTTATTTAAACAAAACAGCAGCGCGCAGTGAATTCTGCTATGTGTGAACACGTGCAAAATAAGACCATCTCACTATAACTTCAAGTTTAAACCAAACACAAATACTAATAAAAGTACACCGATTTCTACGAATGATTCTCAAATTTTAAAAAAGGCATCCTAGTTTCAATGTGGTTAAAAAGAACCACCAACTTCGAACCCAGTATTTCATATTCTCAAATCCAAGAAGAAGAAAACACGTCGACTAAAGTGTAAATTTGAATAAATTTATAATAGTTCAAAAGTAATGCCAAAGAAGTGTATAAAAACAAACCTCGATAAAAGACGTATAAAGTAGTTTAAGTTTAATTAAGTAACGCAAATTCAGGTAAATACATTTTTAATAAAGGTTTGACTTTTATAAGCGGAGCAATGAAAATGAGAACTGGCTTCTGTTAAAATATTTTCTGGTTGAGTTTAATGTGAATGGTAGTCCGATAGGTAGATCTTTACGTATCACATCTTTACTTCCATTGAATGGCCAACGTTTTGTAACATATTATAGAAATCAATTCAAAGTAATATATAAATTGATGAAAAGCCGGTAAATATTTCTTGTGACGTGACGTTTAATCCCTAAATACCATATAATAACGTTGCTATCCGCGTTTGTATGTCTGTATGTTTGACTGCTTAATTTTTTAAACTTAGCAATAGTATTAATGTAATTTCACTATCATTTATAGAATTTTCTTCGACAGATTCATAGTATCATTATATCCTCATTAAATTGGCAAATAGTACAAACAAGCTGATGATGAAAAATATTTTATAACACTTACATGGCTAGCTAAATCTTATAAAATAAATCAAAATAAAGTACTAATGAATGAAAAGGCTTACAGAACAATTTGCGATAGTATTTGTCAATGTTGTAAAGTTTACTATCACTGACCTCAGTTTAATTTAGCTTTTACATATTAAAACGTAATGATTATTTGTGAAGCTAAATCGACCGACATAGTATTAAACCTGTTAAATTTAACTGGATAACAGTTAAATTTGATAGTTACCTTGAACATACAACGTAATTTAAAAGACATTGAAAATTTAAAGTCCCGCTCCACAAAAATAATAATTCATTTGCGTGGCGAGATTTACGAAGTCGAAGCGGGTCGCTAGTATATGATAAATAAAAGCTGAGCTCTCTCAAAATGTCTGTAAACCACATTACAAAATATAATTTGAGCTGTTATGCTGTTTTCTACTGGAAGCTGAGACATGGTTTTAATTAGCTATGCTATTCAAAAATACAAGACATCTAACTGTGCCGAGACAAACATAATATTAATTTATTTTATTTAAAATCGTAAGAACTCTTTAATATAAAAAAGTAACAAATAAATACGGCTACGACGTACCAAAGAATCCTCTGTCAGAATAATAACTCATCCTAGAAATGTAAAAATGGTTCATGTTTGATAAACTTGAATACGACAGTTATAAATGACAGAACCAGGCTTTTTCTGTTCGAATCAGACAACGACAACCGTAATTTAAAAGAAATATGTTATGTGAGAATTTAGTTATGCCAGGCTAAAATCGAGAGAAGGGAAGCATTTGTAGTTTCTGCCTACTCCTCCGAAACCAGGCTTAGGTCCGCGTATTTAGGTAACGTTTATTAAAAATTATATTGTGTTAATTATACAAGATACTGCTAAAGCGATTGACAGTATGAAACTGCTACAGGAAATTCACGCCTTTGATAATAGAAACTGTCAAGCCGTTTATTGAATTTGAGGGCTATCTGATGCCCATACACTGCAGTTTCGTAGAATAGTAATGTAATTATACAGCCGCCGAAGTCTAGCGCTGTCTATCCAGCGCTAGTATAAATATTGTCGTTTAATTTTTAGCGTACATATAAGGCAAATTTTATTGTTTTTATGTCTGTATCATTATTGTGTGAATGGATACATAGACTGATGATTGTGGCTTGCAAGAGTACGCACAAACTACGGCTTTTAACTTTTTATTTATAAAACTAACATTTTTAAGCTTTTCTAATCGTAGTATTGTTACTTTTATTTTCTATCATTAAATTCTCGGTAACAGTATAATACATTTGCGCTCGATATAGTTATAAGGTTTTGTAATAATATGTTCTCTGTCATCCAACTTGATCGACTGAAAATAGAAATCCTTATATTGAATCTACGTTCTATAATTCGCTATCAAAACGGCCATCTCTTTAAAAATATTCCTCTCTCACATAACATTGATATTTTTCATAACTAAACCTTTACAGTATTAACATCTGAACTAACAATAAACCTTGGCACGTTGCAAGGTATAAGCCACTTACAAAGGGCTTAGCTATTACGTATATTAAACGTACACGTTCGAATACTGTGCATAGAGAATTTTTGAAGGCAACGCTTTTGTAAGGAAACCATGAGCAACCTAGTTTATTTAAATATCGTTATCCCTTTGGCTTTCGAAAGTAAGATAAACAGTGAATTTCTAGAAAACTAATATTCAACTGCATCTGTTTCGACTGAAAAGCCGACTCGAATTGGATTGAGAATAATAAATTGATATACCGAAATTGGATGAAGAATTTATAAGTTGTAATGTAACCTAAGCTCTGTATCAATTTGTACCAACTTAAGTTGAATAAATGATTATTATTATTATTATTATAAGTTGCAAAAAACAATTTTTATTCGTAAAAAGCAGTTAGAAGAAAGAGTAGCTATACTCGGTTTGTTTATATATTTAACTAAAGGTAAACAATCTTGATGTGTCTTTAAAATGATGTGCCTAAAATAAAATGCAGCTGAGGATCAATGTAAATACAACAATAACGATTACTAAATCAATTGAACCGTTAGTTCAAGTATTAGTTCAAGTGTAAAAAGTCACATCAAGATTGTTTACCTTTAGTTAAATACCTAAACAAACCGAGTATAGTTAGCTACCTGACGATTTATTTAAAATTTTATTGTAGATATTTGATTGACTGAAAGACAATGTCTTGGAACATAATAATAATTAGTTTTAAAGTGCGTTCATTATATTTGCTGAAGCAGAAATTTAAATATAAATAGACATGGCATCTACCGTATAGAGTTATAGTATTGCTTTATGTAATACTAGCTGTTGCATGCGGCTTCGCTCGCTTAAAAGTAGCTGGCGGCCAAGATAGTAACAGAACTTGTTTTTAAAAAAAGTATAATGTAATAAGCCTATGTTACACCGTGATAATATAGCTTTCTAATGGTGAAAGAATTTAAAATTGGTTGCGTAGTTCACGAGTTAAATGCTTACAAACAAAAAATCAAATCTTTCCTCTTTATACTATTGTTGAAGATAATACTATAATTCTTAAAACTTAACAAAACAAACAACAGACACAAAACATACTGAAACACGGCACAATTTTGTATACCATACTCATAATACGAAGAAGCCTTTCCACAACATAATAATAGACGTATTTCCCTTCATAATATAACGATGTATCTCTATAATTGATTAGCATTGCCTATTTAAGAAATCATAAAATTTCTTTATTGTTCTAAAAAGATAACACAAATTAAAACGTATAATTCTATATGGAATATAAATTGTTAGACGCTAGTACAATGTTATGTTGACAACATTGTTTGATCTGTCAAAAAGTGAATAACACATGCCCGATCCCTATATACAAGATAAACATTCAGTTTTACTACGGATAAAAATATTTTCAACGAGTCGTCGCGTTGCATAAAACTTTTATATAACAATGGACTGTTGTAGTATTTTACTGATGCCTTAGTACTAATGGACGGCTGACTGTGATGACTGATGGGATGACTATCTGTTATCAATTTGTATGGAGATAGCTTTGACTAGATAGACAGCTTTTGCAGTTCTATTGTTTTAGCAACGCCAGTAGGTAATGTAACACGTTGTTTAGTGCATTACCGGCTATTTTCGGGCGGTTGAACTAATTACGTTAGCTGCGATCGGAGGAGCGAAATAACCAAATTAATTCTTAACTTGATTTAATTTAATATAAAATACTTTTACAATTAAGTATATTCTAATTAACATAAATACCTATTCGAAGTATGAATATGGAATGTTCGTTTAATAAATTTAATTACTTAAGAAAGCATGCGTTTCCGTCGCATGATATTCCGATGGTGCAATCTATAATGTAATCAATAACTATTGGGTGCTATGTCGGCGGTTTTCCTTCGGTAGCAACGCGTAATAAACTCGTAATGAGAGATTTTGGTATTGTGTGTGTGTGATTTTGTTGATAGAAGAGAGCTATGAACTTTATAACCCTTTTCGACGAATAAAGCTAGCGCGCCGAAGATTAATCTTATTTTAAATTATTTATTAATAGACATATAACAGACCATTTTTATTAATTTATGTACGGTACATAGTCTATTCTAACACATATTTTTATAAACTAATGTGTATAATGAGTTAATAAAAATGTATAAACAAATAATTCATATTAAACTATAATTTACAGACAAACTTAGGCAAACCATACACTTTCATTTATACCTAATAGAAGTGATTTTATTTAGTATTGTAATTTTATAAATTATAAATATTTAGTAAAAATATTATTGTATGCAAATCTTAAAACGTTTAAACAAGAAAATGAATATTTACATGACAAAACAAAAGTCCGATTAGTTTTAAAAATCTAACTACTATGTTCTGGAACACTAAATTACGCGTCGTCATTGGTAAAACAATAACCATTGGTATATTTTATAAAATGATTATATGATTAGGTATACATAAGGTATAAAATATTTATCCTTACCCCTACCCCTAGTAAAACGCGTTTTCACACGGTTCATTGTTATAGATTTTAGTATTTTATACAAGGCTTACTATAGAATACCTGTTGTATTCAATAAGCCTTGTATAAAATACTGCTATCCGTCAAAAGACAAACGTTTTCTTGATTATAGGGACCGGGCAGATAAATATAAAATGGAACGCTTTCACTATTCTACCGAATGGAAAAAGAACTCAGCTCTATTTTCATCTATCAAGTACATTATAGAAAAACGCTTAAGATAATGGAGTAAACATAAAGTCAGGCAAACTGTAAATATAAATTATTAATAAACTCGTTAAGTGTTACGGACGGGACGGAGTTACTAGGTAATATAACAAGATCAACCTTGTATATAAACCGTCTCACTGCTAGGCATTATGGCACCTTTACCAATTGTGAGAAGAGTTAGTGCACGATGGCCCAGCGCGGGTTGGCAGACTTCACAAATTTTCGAGAACATGATGGAGAACTCTGAGACATGCAAGTTGCATCACGATGTTTTTTCTACACCGTTAAAGTGAGCGATGCTTAACTATTTATTATGCATATAACTTCGACAGGTCAGAGGAGCGTGCCTTGGGATCGAACTCGAGACCTCTGCATAGCAGTCCAACGGTATATCACTGGGCTATCGCTGCTTACGTATATATTATATCAAGTTTATATCAAATACTAATTTATAAAATGTTATGTTAACCACGTTGTACTGTAAAAAAACCTATAACATACTGGACGAAGCATACCTCCGAATGTTCGTCGCTGTAATGTCAAATTGAAATGTTGTTAAACTCGGAGTGACGCATCATTACTGATGTCTTTTACAATAACGGCTCCTTGATTTTAAAAACACAGCATAAGATAATATTGTTACTGAAAAACTGTAATCCGAAAACAGTTTAGCAGATGGTTATAGTTATCCTTAATCCTCCAACTCGTACATACAGTCACTCTCAATAAGACGTATACGACTCAAAATTTCATTATAATCCTACATCCAATTTGAGAAAATATTACAACAATTTTTTTACACTTCATTTATAAACAAACTGTCGGTAACATACTTCAGTGTTACGTTTTTATAGAAACATGTAGGCACATTGCAACTATGTCACCTTAATATTTTAGACGTACGTTGCGACCTCAATTGTATAACTCAATTGTGCTCAATTTAATTATTAATATTTTACTTAGTCATATATTTCTATTTACATGTGTGTATTTGTGTATGCTCACACATACTTAATATTGTAATATATATCAAATAAACAAGCATTCTGAACACACAATCGTAGTTTTCACTACAAACAGTTTCATGAAACGCCTCGTAGAAATTACTACTTACCGTAACAACAACAAAGTCGTTTCTTGAGTAAATATAGGAATCGGGTGCTTTTAAAATTAAAATAGTGCTTGTACTATTCTGTATAGAAAATTGCACCGAACTAACTTCTTCTATTAAGCAATAGGCATATTGACTTATTTCAAAACTGCTTTTACTTTAAAGATATAGCATTAATAAACATGAAAATGATATTACAAGTAATAAATATTGCACATTTTTATAATTAAAAGATTTTTACTCCACTAACCGCTAAAAAAAGCTCGGGGTCTGTCTTAATCTTTCAGCAATCGAATATGGACACGATATTCTTTAGAAATAGTAAATGAATACATATTTTACCAATATTGTGCGGTACCGATGTATACAAGAACATCAAACAGCACACCGGACAAACTACGTTTATATAATCGTGTTAACCCTTTTCTTGACAATGTATCTCGTGAGATCCAGTCAACTTGAAAAATCACTATTTCAAATCTGTTGACTTTTGAACGCAAAATTACATGATAATTCATTTAGTGTATACTTCCAAAAGCATTTTTGTTACGCGTGATGATTTTGACTGCACTGTCGTATTTTTAAATAAACATTTGCAACGGAGTCGACACGATGCCCTGGAAGCTGGTAAGAAAATTGATTTCTTTTTATATAACGTTTGTTTTTTGGGGTTGGTGCATGTTTTTGGCAAACTAACAAAGTAAAAATTAACGTCAAGTATGTAATTCAAACAAAACTATATATCCATATGCTGTGTATTTCAGAGTGCACACTGCGAAGTTATTACAGAATTGCTTGTTGTATAATATGTATCTCATGGTGTACATTTCAGTATTTAGATAATTTATAAATCTAACTTTTTGCTGGCGGTTCTGCTCGGGTGGACGTACTTTATTGTGATGCTCACCAAAATATGACTTTATTGTGTATGAAGGTAATGACACTTTTCGTAACAAAGAATTTTCACCATTATAATCAGGTTTCGGATTAGGTGCTAACATTGTTGTGGCATTATATAAAACTATTCCAGAACCTCATTATCAAGTGGTCTACTTTGATAAATTTTACGAGCCTAGAAATGATTCACTACCTGAGAAGAGAGGTGGATACTTTTACTCGGAACCATTCGTTCATATATGTAGATGAAGGGGAGCTGAGAAGAATATGACAACAGACAAAATGATGAGAAAGAAACCCCGAGGTTCTTATAGTTAGGTAGTCTGCAACAGCAACAAAATTTGTCTTGAAGCGCAACCATTATCTTTGATTCAACACTACTGCAAAGAAAAAAAGAAGAAGCGTGCTGTGCCATGTCCTGAGATACTTAAACATTATAACTCACATATGGGTGGTGTTGGCCTAGTAGATGTTAGACCATGCTAACAGCCTGCTATAGAACAAATTTCAAAGGTCCCTGGGCATTTTCCACTTGTGGCACAAATCCTGGACATAGAGCCCTAAGGCTTTGTCCACTACCTGACAGAAACTGTTTTTAACGTTTTATACTGAAAGGGTTTTTCTTTTTTAAGTAATGAATGATTGATATATTGTTTGTGTACTTTTCATATGTTACGATTAATCTAAAACTTTTAAGGATTTTAAGAAGTTTTGTTCTTATAGTGGCTATATAATTTAGTTTTATGTAATTTTTTTTCCTTTTTACTTTTTTTTTACCCTTTATTTCTATAAAAGTTGATATGTTATGTTTTATTTTATTTGGGCAGTGTATCCTCTCGGATACATTGAGACATGTGAAGAAAAGTTTGATTTCTTGGCAATGTATCTCATAAGATACATAGTATATCACTGAAAGTAGAACCTCTGCATTATTATAACTATATTTTTTATTACTTTTACTTGTCCTAAAAACAGAAAACACAGAAATATCTAATTTAATAGTTTTTTTCTAGCCACGGTTAAAATAGAAAAAAGAAGAAATAAAAACGGAATAATGTGATTAACACTTACGCAAAAAGAGAACCGATAGCAATAAAGCCAACGCGTGCGAGTTAGTTTTGTTAAGATCACTTTGATGAAGTTCTAATTATTACTACAAATCGCAATATCAGACATGACGTATAGTTATATGATATGCAAACAGATTACTTTTATATTGGGTTATATGAGCAATATTATACAAAGGAAATGTTCCAACTTCTTTTCTTCCAATAACACTCGCACGAAGGCATAATTCGATAAAGCCACATCAATAAAACGACAGCATGTTTGCATTCATTCGGCGTCGGAATACAATAGTGACATTGAAAAATTACAATAATACCATTTTAATCATCCGCTATGAGGGCGACTGTGTATGGTCTACGAACGAACTTTGTGCTCAGGACAAACGCGGTACTTTACCGTGCACACTACACTAATTTAAGTCACTATTCGGCTGAACATATCGAAAAAGTGTAAACATCGTCACCATAACATGTTAAATGCGTAAGGCTTGTGTTTAATTTACGCTAAACTATACTTACACAAACTTTGCATGCGCATGAATTCGGCTGCACAAGAATCCTTATTCCTAGAAAGGAAATTAGCCACCATCACAGACTCAATTTCGGCCATCTAAAACCATTTAATAATATTTCATCGAAATGAATATAATTGTAAATATTTAGAGAATTGAAAATCATTTGCAAAAAGGTCGAGAGAGAAAATTCACACTATTTTATTTCATGGCCGATTGTTTGGTCTGTTTATCGGTTTATAACGTAATCCGTTCTGAGTGCTGTTCGCAGTCACGTAATAATGGATGTCCATTATGACTATATAAAATAATTAATTTTAATAATATTAATTTGATTTATAAAATATGACTTTATGCATTTAAATATCACTAATAAGTAATAATAGTTTATACAAGGCTTTTATGCTTTTTTACTATTACCTAAATTTACAATTCGTGTCCATATCCTATCCTATTTATAGACAAATAGCGTGAGAAACTGACCAGCAACCAGCGCAGAGACAAAAAAAAAGAAATAAAATAAAAAATATATTGGCGCAGTGGCAAGGCGAACACTTAAAACAGTACGTCATCCGTGCAGTCCAAATCGTTAATATTAATTGTAGTCTAAATACTTGTAGTATAAGACGGTATTACTTGCCAAATTGCATACTTCTAGATTAACGGAAAATACCCTATAAATTTTGATTATCTTGAGTGTGTCGAAATATACGTTTTTTGCGGCATAAACGGCCGTATTTTTTTTTACGTAAACTTAGAAGTTTGATTTTTTCACAGCTTCAAGAAACTGTAAATCTAAGTATATCGTTTTAATTTCAACTCGATACCTCCACGCGTTCCCGAGACAAAGGGTCTTGACAAACAGACGGACAACAAAGTGGTCCTATAAAGGTTCCGTTTTTTCTTTTTGAGGTACGCAACCTTAAAAACTAAAAATAAGTGATAAAAATATACTAGTATCGTAATATATTTTGTTCATACATGTCTTACCTAAGAATAGTCCTAGAAATTATTTTTTTTTGTTTAGAATACTTACTATCAATTATCGTTGATGCCGTAACTGTAGGTGCACAGATGGTCTTGCTAAAGAAAGCCGTTCTCACTTAACTCTATTCAATATACTCGTATACTCATACAAGTTTTATAATATGTAACATTAATTGAGATATAAGCACTACTAATGTATAAACAGTTGTGTATTTTAATACAAAATGTTTTTTTAACTTCATTATTGCATGCTGTGTAACGGCCAAATATGTAGAAAAGATAATTGTAACACCTTCATACCACATTTGATGCAATACCTGATTTTATTGCATTGTGAAAAGGATATATGAATAAAAATATTTTTCTTTCTTTCTTTCTTATAATTATTATTATGTTTCTCTTACTACAGGTATTTTCTAACATAATATTATATTACGAAAATACCTGGCCCTTTCGGGAGGCTTACACAGAGACATAGGTCCAACATGAAGAGGCCCTTCGAGAGTTTTAATCAAAGGTGGGATGGAACACCTACTGCGGCACTAGCTGCAGCAGGCGTAGGACTATTGCTGCGTATGGATTCTAATATATGTATATGTGCTATGGGTATGGGTATTTAATGGACCGGTATATTGATAACTATGGATGAAAAACGGCGTCTGCCCTTAATACTCTAATAGCATCAATCGGATAGGCAGACGGTGACACGCCAACTCACTAGATGAGCCCCCTGGAATAGCCACCATAGGCATATAAGCCAGCAGCAGAGGGCAACACTGATGCGAGCGGCTAGGAGTGTCGAACGGTGCGGGCACCGGTTTCACCATAACGGGTATACAACGGAGACCCGGAGCGGGATTCCCCGTAGTTAGCTATTATAATACTCTTAACTTTTTACAACACTTACATCCAGGCATTTTTGATTCGATAGTTCACAATTTCACAACTGCTACATTAGATAGGATTTACACTTACATTGAGGAACGGCTATCCTGTCACTATACAGGGTGTGCGGTAATTAATGGATTACCTTGAAATGTGCTATAGAAGAACTGAAGGACGTAAAGAAAAAAATTATAAAAGTGCAATATCTAGTCATACTTTTGACTGTCTATCTATTAGCATAATTAGTGTTTAATAATAAAACAACAAAAAACCGATAGAATTCATTCATTTATGGTCCTAGTGTACAAGAAAGTTAAATATGGTAATTAAAAAAATATATATCTTAGGTAGTAGATCGGAAAGATTTTTAAATTTGTATTTCTGAACTTCCATCCATTCTACTATAAGACATATCAAGGTTATCCATTAATTACCGTACACCCAAATGCTCACATTGCATTGCCAGGCTATATGACAACGCGTTAGTAAAATCTTGACAAAATTGCCGGAGACGGCTCCGACAGTTTTATCGGATCAGTATGATATACTCGTATAATACAATAGACATATTTATTGACCAGTTAAGTGTCAGCTCGATCAAATACCAACCAACCTAAGGTGCTGTTTCTGTAGTTTCTAGTTCTAATTATCGAAATAGATATTGTTATGAATTATTCACTTCTTAAGACATTGTACATCAAGATTTATTTTAAACCATTTTCATACTAACTTGAAATGAAAATTATAAACGAGGAAAAAGGCAATCCATTAAGCATGTCTTAAACCTACGACCTTTTAATTTCCTCAAAATCATACTAGTATAAAGATATTTTATATTATTTTATAACGTAAAGGCACCGCAAAATGGCCGTGCAAACCAGCCATAGCGTTCATACCTAAAGTAGCCTTCAAATCTTATAACCGTATCTTAAATCCCTAGAGTGAGAACGATTAAACGTGCTTTAAAGCCGACGCGCCATACTTTAATTCAGCGAATGCCGCGACTATTACTTTTCACATGTCAACCTCAGAATAACATGTATTTTCAAGAAAATGGTCCTTGATCGAGAAAGATACCAGGAAGTTTGTTAGCAAGACTCACTGGCTGGTTGACCAATTTGTAACATCCTTACATGTTGACGGAAATAGACTGACTACACGAGCTTGCACAATGTCAGCGTTCAACACTTGGACGTGCCAACGTTGGAATCACATCGCTAACAGTAAAGCAGTTTTCTCGGAAAAACACAGCATACTCCTTAAACCTGCTACATGCTTTGCTGCATCTTTAAGATGCAACAAAGCATGTTTAAAAGAAATTCGCCACGAGTCTGCTTGTCGGCAAAAGGTAAGGTTGAAACGAGTCAACCCTAAGTAAGTTAAGTAATGTTAAATTTTGTCTTACGCATAAGCGAATGTTGTACATTAAAATAAAACTACTTATTTAAACAAAACAGCAGCGCGCAGTGAATTCTGCTATGTGTGAACACGTGCAAAATAAGACCATCTCACTATAACTTCAAGTTTAAACCAAACACAAATACTAATAAAAGTACACCGATTTCTACGAATGATTCTCAAATTTTAAAAAAGGCATCCTAGTTTCAATGTGGTTAAAAAGAACCACCAACTTCGAACCCAGTATTTCATATTCTCAAATCCAAGAAGAAGAAAACACGTCGACTAAAGTGTAAATTTGAATAAATTTATAATAGTTCAAAAGTAATGCCAAAGAAGTGTATAAAAACAAACCTCGATAAAAGACGTATAAAGTAGTTTAAGTTTAATTAAGTAACGCAAATTCAGGTAAATACATTTTTAATAAAGGTTTGACTTTTATAAGCGGAGCAATGAAAATGAGAACTGGCTTCTGTTAAAATATTTTCTGGTTGAGTTTAATGTGAATGGTAGTCCGATAGGTAGATCTTTACGTATCACATCTTTACTTCCATTGAATGGCCAACGTTTTGTAACATATTATAGAAATCAATTCAAAGTAATATATAAATTGATGAAAAGCCGGTAAATATTTCTTGTGACGTGACGTTTAATCCCTAAATACCATATAATAACGTTGCTATCCGCGTTTGTATGTCTGTATGTTTGACTGCTTAATTTTTTAAACTTAGCAATAGTATTAATGTAATTTCACTATCATTTATAGAATTTTCTTCGACAGATTCATAGTATCATTATATCCTCATTAAATTGGCAAATAGTACAAACAAGCTGATGATGAAAAATATTTTATAACACTTACATGGCTAGCTAAATCTTATAAAATAAATCAAAATAAAGTACTAATGAATGAAAAGGCTTACAGAACAATTTGCGATAGTATTTGTCAATGTTGTAAAGTTTACTATCACCGACCTCAGTTTAATTTAGCTTTTACATATTAAAACGTAATGATTATTTGTGAAGCTAAATCGACCGACATAGTATTAAACCTGTTAAATTTAACTGGATAACAGTTAAATTTGATAGTTACCTTGAACATACAACGTAATTTAAAAGACATTGAAAATTTAAAGTCCCGCTCCACAAAAATAATAATTCATTTGCGTGGCGAGATTTACGAAGTCGAAGCGGGTCGCTAGTATATGATAAATAAAAGCTGAGCTCTCTCAAAATGTCTGTAAACCACATTACAAAATATAATTTGAGCTGTTATGCTGTTTTCTACTGGAAGCTGAGACATGGTTTTAATTAGCTATGCTATTCAAAAATACAAGACATCTAACTGTGCCGAGACAAACATAATATTAATTTATTTTATTTAAAATCGTAAGAACTCTTTAATATAAAAAAGTAACAAATAAATACGGCTACGACGTACCAAAGAATCCTCTGTCAGAATAATAACTCATCCTAGAAATGTAAAAATGGTTCATGTTTGATAAACTTGAATACGACAGTTATAAATGACAGAACCAGGCTTTTTCTGTTCGAATCAGACAACGACAACCGTAATTTAAAAGAAATATGTTATGTGAGAATTTAGTTATGCCAGGCTAAAATCGAGAGAAGGGAAGCATTTGTAGTTTCTGCCTACTCCTCCGAAACCAGGCTTAGGTCCGCGTATTTAGGTAACGTTTATTAAAAATTATATTGTGTTAATTATACAAGATACTGCTAAAGCGATTGACAGTATGAAACTGCTACAGGAAATTCACGCCTTTGATAATAGAAACTGTCAAGCCGTTTATTGAATTTGAGGGCTATCTGATGCCCATACACTGCAGTTTCGTAGAATAGTAATGTAATTATACAGCCGCCGAAGTCTAGCGCTGTCTATCCAGCGCTAGTATAAATATTGTCGTTTAATTTTTAGCGTACATATAAGGCAAATTTTATTGTTTTTATGTCTGTATCATTATTGTGTGAATGGATACATAGACTGATGATTGTGGCTTGCAAGAGTACGCACAAACTACGGCTTTTAACTTTTTATTTATAAAACTAACATTTTTAAGCTTTTCTAATCGTAGTATTGTTACTTTTATTTTCTATCATTAAATTCTCGGTAACAGTATAATACATTTGCGCTCGATATAGTTATAAGGTTTTGTAATAATATGTTCTCTGTCATCCAACTTGATCGACTGAAAATAGAAATCCTTATATTGAATCTACGTTCTATAATTCGCTATCAAAACGGCCATCTCTTTAAAAATATTCCTCTCTCACATAACATTGATATTTTTCATAACTAAACCTTTACAGTATTAACATCTGAACTAACAATAAACCTTGGCACGTTGCAAGGTATAAGCCACTTACAAAGGGCTTAGCTATTACGTATATTAAACGTACACGTTCGAATACTGTGCATAGAGAATTTTTGAAGGCAACGCTTTTGTAAGGAAACCATGAGCAACCTAGTTTATTTAAATATCGTTATCCCTTTGGCTTTCGAAAGTAAGATAAACAGTGAATTTCTAGAAAACTAATATTCAACTGCATCTGTTTCGACTGAAAAGCCGACTCGAATTGGATTGAGAATAATAAATTGATATACCGAAATTGGATGAAGAATTTATAAGTTGTAATGTAACCTAAGCTCTGTATCAATTTGTACCAACTTAAGTTGAATAAATGATTATTATTATTATTATTATAAGTTGCAAAAAACAATTTTTATTCGTAAAAAGCAGTTAGAAGAAAGAGTAGCTATACTCGGTTTGTTTATATATTTAACTAAAGGTAAACAATCTTGATGTGTCTTTAAAATGATGTGCCTAAAATAAAATGCAGCTGAGGATCAATGTAAATACAACAATAACGATTACTAAATCAATTGAACCGTTAGTTCAAGTATTAGTTCAAGTGTAAAAAGTCACATCAAGATTGTTTACCTTTAGTTAAATACCTAAACAAACCGAGTATAGTTAGCTACCTGACGATTTATTTAAAATTTTATTGTAGATATTTGATTGACTGAAAGACAATGTCTTGGAACATAATAATAATTAGTTTTAAAGTGCGTTCATTATATTTGCTGAAGCAGAAATTTAAATATAAATAGACATGGCATCTACCGTATAGAGTTATAGTATTGCTTTATGTAATACTAGCTGTTGCATGCGGCTTCGCTCGCTTAAAAGTAGCTGGCGGCCAAGATAGTAACAGAACTTGTTTTTAAAAAAAGTATAATGTAATAAGCCTATGTTACACCGTGATAATATAGCTTTCTAATGGTGAAAGAATTTAAAATTGGTTGCGTAGTTCACGAGTTAAATGCTTACAAACAAAAAATCAAATCTTTCCTCTTTATACTATTGTTGAAGATAATACTATAATTCTTAAAACTTAACAAAACAAACAACAGACACAAAACATACTGAAACACGGCACAATTTTGTATACCATACTCATAATACGAAGAAGCCTTTCCACAACATAATAATAGACGTATTTCCCTTCATAATATAACGATGTATCTCTATAATTGATTAGCATTGCCTATTTAAGAAATCATAAAATTTCTTTATTGTTCTAAAAAGATAACACAAATTAAAACGTATAATTCTATATGGAATATAAATTGTTAGACGCTAGTACAATGTTATGTTGACAACATTGTTTGATCTGTCAAAAAGTGAATAACACATGCCCGATCCCTATATACAAGATAAACATTCAGTTTTACTACGGATAAAAATATTTTCAACGAGTCGTCGCGTTGCATAAAACTTTTATATAACAATGGACTGTTGTAGTATTTTACTGATGCCTTAGTACTAATGGACGGCTGACTGTGATGACTGATGGGATGACTATCTGTTATCAATTTGTATGGAGATAGCTTTGACTAGATAGACAGCTTTTGCAGTTCTATTGTTTTAGCAACGCCAGTAGGTAATGTAACACGTTGTTTAGTGCATTACCGGCTATTTTCGGGCGGTTGAACTAATTACGTTAGCTGCGATCGGAGGAGCGAAATAACCAAATTAATTCTTAACTTGATTTAATTTAATATAAAATACTTTTACAATTAAGTATATTCTAATTAACATAAATACCTATTCGAAGTATGAATATGGAATGTTCGTTTAATAAATTTAATTACTTAAGAAAGCATGCGTTTCCGTCGCATGATATTCCGATGGTGCAATCTATAATGTAATCAATAACTATTGGGTGCTATGTCGGCGGTTTTCCTTCGGTAGCAACGCGTAATAAACTCGTAATGAGAGATTTTGGTATTGTGTGTGTGTGATTTTGTTGATAGAAGAGAGCTATGAACTTTATAACCCTTTTCGACGAATAAAGCTAGCGCGCCGAAGATTAATCTTATTTTAAATTATTTATTAATAGACATATAACAGACCATTTTTATTAATTTATGTACGGTACATAGTCTATTCTAACACATATTTTTATAAACTAATGTGTATAATGAGTTAATAAAAATGTATAAACAAATAATTCATATTAAACTATAATTTACAGACAAACTTAGGCAAACCATACACTTTCATTTATACCTAATAGAAGTGATTTTATTTAGTATTGTAATTTTATAAATTATAAATATTTAGTAAAAATATTATTGTATGCAAATCTTAAAACGTTTAAACAAGAAAATGAATATTTACATGACAAAACAAAAGTCCGATTAGTTTTAAAAATCTAACTACTATGTTCTGGAACACTAAATTACGCGTCGTCATTGGTAAAACAATAACCATTGGTATATTTTATAAAATGATTATATGATTAGGTATACATAAGGTATAAAATATTTATCCTTACCCCTACCCCTAGTAAAACGCGTTTTCACACGGTTCATTGTTATAGATTTTAGTATTTTATACAAGGCTTACTATAGAATACCTGTTGTATTCAATAAGCCTTGTATAAAATACTGCTATCCGTCAAAAGACAAACGTTTTCTTGATTATAGGGACCGGGCAGATAAATATAAAATGGAACGCTTTCACTATTCTACCGAATGGAAAAAGAACTCAGCTCTATTTTCATCTATCAAGTACATTATAGAAAAACGCTTAAGATAATGGAGTAAACATAAAGTCAGGCAAACTGTAAATATAAATTATTAATAAACTCGTTAAGTGTTACGGACGGGACGGAGTTACTAGGTAATATAACAAGATCAACCTTGTATATAAACCGTCTCACTGCTAGGCATTATGGCACCTTTACCAATTGTGAGAAGAGTTAGTGCACGATGGCCCAGCGCGGGTTGGCAGACTTCACAAATTTTCGAGAACATGATGGAGAACTCTGAGACATGCAAGTTGCATCACGATGTTTTTTCTACACCGTTAAAGTGAGCGATGCTTAACTATTTATTATGCATATAACTTCGACAGGTCAGAGGAGCGTGCCTTGGGATCGAACTCGAGACCTCTGCATAGCAGTCCAACGGTATATCACTGGGCTATCGCTGCTTACGTATATATTATATCAAGTTTATATCAAATACTAATTTATAAAATGTTATGTTAACCACGTTGTACTGTAAAAAAACCTATAACATACTGGACGAAGCATACCTCCGAATGTTCGTCGCTGTAATGTCAAATTGAAATGTTGTTAAACTCGGAGTGACGCATCATTACTGATGTCTTTTACAATAACGGCTCCTTGATTTTAAAAACACAGCATAAGATAATATTGTTACTGAAAAACTGTAATCCGAAAACAGTTTAGCAGATGGTTATAGTTATCCTTAATCCTCCAACTCGTACATACAGTCACTCTCAATAAGACGTATACGACTCAAAATTTCATTATAATCCTACATCCAATTTGAGAAAATATTACAACAATTTTTTTACACTTCATTTATAAACAAACTGTCGGTAACATACTTCAGTGTTACGTTTTTATAGAAACATGTAGGCACATTGCAACTATGTCACCTTAATATTTTAGACGTACGTTGCGACCTCAATTGTATAACTCAATTGTGCTCAATTTAATTATTAATATTTTACTTAGTCATATATTTCTATTTACATGTGTGTATTTGTGTATGCTCACACATACTTAATATTGTAATATATATCAAATAAACAAGCATTCTGAACACACAATCGTAGTTTTCACTACAAACAGTTTCATGAAACGCCTCGTAGAAATTACTACTTACCGTAACAACAACAAAGTCGTTTCTTGAGTAAATATAGGAATCGGGTGCTTTTAAAATTAAAATAGTGCTTGTACTATTCTGTATAGAAAATTGCACCGAACTAACTTCTTCTATTAAGCAATAGGCATATTGACTTATTTCAAAACTGCTTTTACTTTAAAGATATAGCATTAATAAACATGAAAATGATATTACAAGTAATAAATATTGCACATTTTTATAATTAAAAGATTTTTACTCCACTAACCGCTAAAAAAAGCTCGGGGTCTGTCTTAATCTTTCAGCAATCGAATATGGACACGATATTCTTTAGAAATAGTAAATGAATACATATTTTACCAATATTGTGCGGTACCGATGTATACAAGAACATCAAACAGCACACCGGACAAACTACGTTTATATAATCGTGTTAACCCTTTTCTTGACAATGTATCTCGTGAGATCCAGTCAACTTGAAAAATCACTATTTCAAATCTGTTGACTTTTGAACGCAAAATTACATGATAATTCATTTAGTGTATACTTCCAAAAGCATTTTTGTTACGCGTGATGATTTTGACTGCACTGTCGTATTTTTAAATAAACATTTGCAACGGAGTCGACACGATGCCCTGGAAGCTGGTAAGAAAATTGATTTCTTTTTATATAACGTTTGTTTTTTGGGGTTGGTGCATGTTTTTGGCAAACTAACAAAGTAAAAATTAACGTCAAGTATGTAATTCAAACAAAACTATATATCCATATGCTGTGTATTTCAGAGTGCACACTGCGAAGTTATTACAGAATTGCTTGTTGTATAATATGTATCTCATGGTGTACATTTCAGTATTTAGATAATTTATAAATCTAACTTTTTGCTGGCGGTTCTGCTCGGGTGGACGTACTTTATTGTGATGCTCACCAAAATATGACTTTATTGTGTATGAAGGTAATGACACTTTTCGTAACAAAGAATTTTCACCATTATAATCAGGTTTCGGATTAGGTGCTAACATTGTTGTGGCATTATATAAAACTATTCCAGAACCTCATTATCAAGTGGTCTACTTTGATAAATTTTACGAGCCTAGAAATGATTCACTACCTGAGAAGAGAGGTGGATACTTTTACTCGGAACCATTCGTTCATATATGTAGATGAAGGGGAGCTGAGAAGAATATGACAACAGACAAAATGATGAGAAAGAAACCCCGAGGTTCTTATAGTTAGGTAGTCTGCAACAGCAACAAAATTTGTCTTGAAGCGCAACCATTATCTTTGATTCAACACTACTGCAAAGAAAAAAAGAAGAAGCGTGCTGTGCCATGTCCTGAGATACTTAAACATTATAACTCACATATGGGTGGTGTTGGCCTAGTAGATGTTAGACCATGCTAACAGCCTGCTATAGAACAAATTTCAAAGGTCCCTGGGCATTTTCCACTTGTGGCACAAATCCTGGACATAGAGCCCTAAGGCTTTGTCCACTACCTGACAGAAACTGTTTTTAACGTTTTATACTGAAAGGGTTTTTCTTTTTTAAGTAATGAATGATTGATATATTGTTTGTGTACTTTTCATATGTTACGATTAATCTAAAACTTTTAAGGATTTTAAGAAGTTTTGTTCTTATAGTGGCTATATAATTTAGTTTTATGTAATTTTTTTTCCTTTTTACTTTTTTTTTACCCTTTATTTCTATAAAAGTTGATATGTTATGTTTTATTTTATTTGGGCAGTGTATCCTCTCGGATACATTGAGACATGTGAAGAAAAGTTTGATTTCTTGGCAATGTATCTCATAAGATACATAGTATATCACTGAAAGTAGAACCTCTGCATTATTATAACTATATTTTTTATTACTTTTACTTGTCCTAAAAACAGAAAACACAGAAATATCTAATTTAATAGTTTTTTTCTAGCCACGGTTAAAATAGAAAAAAGAAGAAATAAAAACGGAATAATGTGATTAACACTTACGCAAAAAGAGAACCGATAGCAATAAAGCCAACGCGTGCGAGTTAGTTTTGTTAAGATCACTTTGATGAAGTTCTAATTATTACTACAAATCGCAATATCAGACATGACGTATAGTTATATGATATGCAAACAGATTACTTTTATATTGGGTTATATGAGCAATATTATACAAAGGAAATGTTCCAACTTCTTTTCTTCCAATAACACTCGCACGAAGGCATAATTCGATAAAGCCACATCAATAAAACGACAGCATGTTTGCATTCATTCGGCGTCGGAATACAATAGTGACATTGAAAAATTACAATAATACCATTTTAATCATCCGCTATGAGGGCGACTGTGTATGGTCTACGAACGAACTTTGTGCTCAGGACAAACGCGGTACTTTACCGTGCACACTACACTAATTTAAGTCACTATTCGGCTGAACATATCGAAAAAGTGTAAACATCGTCACCATAACATGTTAAATGCGTAAGGCTTGTGTTTAATTTACGCTAAACTATACTTACACAAACTTTGCATGCGCATGAATTCGGCTGCACAAGAATCCTTATTCCTAGAAAGGAAATTAGCCACCATCACAGACTCAATTTCGGCCATCTAAAACCATTTAATAATATTTCATCGAAATGAATATAATTGTAAATATTTAGAGAATTGAAAATCATTTGCAAAAAGGTCGAGAGAGAAAATTCACACTATTTTATTTCATGGCCGATTGTTTGGTCTGTTTATCGGTTTATAACGTAATCCGTTCTGAGTGCTGTTCGCAGTCACGTAATAATGGATGTCCATTATGACTATATAAAATAATTAATTTTAATAATATTAATTTGATTTATAAAATATGACTTTATGCATTTAAATATCACTAATAAGTAATAATAGTTTATACAAGGCTTTTATGCTTTTTTACTATTACCTAAATTTACAATTCGTGTCCATATCCTATCCTATTTATAGACAAATAGCGTGAGAAACTGACCAGCAACCAGCGCAGAGACAAAAAAAAAGAAATAAAATAAAAAATATATTGGCGCAGTGGCAAGGCGAACACTTAAAACAGTACGTCATCCGTGCAGTCCAAATCATTAATATTAATTGTAGTCTAAATAATAGATTCCCGTCTTCATCAATAGAATATGTAATGTGGTCAAATACACATAAATAGATGCTTGATTTGTACGTTTAATACTAGCTTATAATGGCCTATATGTCACGTTACGTGTTGTGCATACATCGTGCAATTATTATGTTTCTCTTATCACAGGTATTTTCTAATTGAATATGTTATTTATTTATATATTGATTTTATTTATTTATTGTAATTTATTATGTAATATGGAACATTAATTGAGATATAAACACTAATGTATAAACAGTTGTATATTTTAATACAAAATGGTTTTTTAACTTCATTGTTGCATGCTGTATAACGACCAAATATGTAGAAAAGATAATTGTAACACCTTTATACCATATTTGATGCAATACATGATATTATTGCATTATGAAAAGATATACGAATAATAATATTTCTCTTTCTTTCTTTCTTATAATTATTATTATGTTTCTCTTATGACAGGTATTTTCTAACATAATATTATATTACGAAAATACCTGGTCCTTTGGGAGGCTTACACGGAGACATAGGTCCAACGTGAAGAGGCCCTTCGAGAGTTTTAATTAAAGGTAGGATGAAACACCTACAGCGGCACTAGCCGCAACAGGCGTAGGACTATTGCTACGTATGGATTCTAATATATGGACTATGTGTATGGGTGTTTGGTGGACCGGTATATTGGTAACTATGGATAAAAACCGGCGTCTGCCCTTAATACTCTACTAGCATCAATGCAATGAGCAGACGGTAACTCGCCAACTCACTAGATGGGCCCCCTGAATAGCCACCATAGGCATACAAGCCAGCAGCAGGAGGCAACACCGGTGCGAGCGGCTAGGGGTGTCGAGCGGTGTAGCACCGCTTTCACCATCACGGGTCTCATGACAACGGAGACCCAGAGCGGGTTTACCTGTAGTTATGCTCTAAAAAATGACACTTCCACCCCCAAGCATATAGCTCTAGCGGCCTCTCTCTGACCGGCCGACCAAGGCAAGCCAGAGTTGAGAGTCTTACTGGCGCTCTTGAAGTTCCACCCCAGCCAACCAGTAACGGCAAGCCGGGGACGGGGCCCTAGTCGACTCTTTGAGGCATTCAGGACCGCAGTGTCGCCACTCACATTCAGCTAGCCGCAAGCTGCCCTGCGGTTTGTGCGCTTTTGTTTATCCTGGTGATACATTTTTTGTTTATATCACAAGGCGAAGGTGGTAGTTTAAAATCTAATGTACTGTGCCCCCCGTTATCGCGTTAGTCTCATGATGAGATTACAACTGTCCCAGAGGGCTCAATCATTGTTATTATTATTTTGATAGGCTTAATTTGCTTTTCTCCAAATAAAATTCGGTACTTAATGAACTGAACCACTTGGGCTATATGGTTCAATTGGGGAACTTGTCCTGTCTGTCAGTCTGTCAATATTGTCTGCGGGTTCGGCTGTAGCATCTTTATCGGTGGAAGTCCACCTGTTCAGCCCCTTACAGCTGACGGTTCGCATGCTGAAACACCCAGCGTCAGCTCTAAGTGTGCTCCGGCGATCAGCAGCAGTCCTCTCAGTTTCTTTTTAGAACGGGTCTCCATATTGAATGGGTTACCATTGCCACGCCAGTAAAAATGTTCGTATGTCCGCCTCCTATGTGTGTCAGGTGTTTGACTCGGACGTATGGTTGGGATTTAGGGGGCTTATTATTATTGTTATTTTTATTCTCTACCTATTTTACGCAAGCCTACTGACGGCGTCAGAACTGTTACTGACAGTAATGGTATTTATGTAATGTCTTAGCTTCTGACATTAAAATATGTTTTTTCCTTTTCTATTTATTGCCAAGTCAGACCAACCAGACTCATTCATCTCTTTTAGCTATTTCATCTTTCGTGCGGTACCTTGGGCGACACACCGGACGAAATAAACATGGCTGCTGAATAGTAATTATAACGTCAGAGGAATTGTAAAATTAATTAATTAAAAATGTTGTTAAAATGAACAGCGACAAAAGTCTGGTGACGAGATCTATTCTCCTATTCATCGGTGGGTTCTAATCATTGCCGCACGAACAGACCCATGGCAATACACTGTCCTATGTATGGTAGACAGATCCATCCACACGAAACGTGGTAATGTTGTACCGCAAAGCAAGCATTTCACGATAATGTTTAGATTGCCGTGTTTGAAGTTAAGAAATATTTCGTCAATTAAAAATACCCGTTATGTTTAAAAATATAACCCTTTAGACAATAACCTAATAAAAAAACCAACGTAAGCAATTTATACAAGCTATATAATAAGTGACTCTGGTTAGCATACGATATTTTAAAGTTACTGCCTTGGCGGCGTAGCTGTGGTGAATGCTGTGCATGACTGACTGCTGTGCATTAGGTTTCGGGTTCGATGCCGGGTCGGACAAAGTTTTATTAGGTTAATCTATATATACATTTTCAGTAAAAGCAAGCAGATTGGAACTATACCTGATAGATGAAAATAGATTCACTCTCTATTGCGTAGGTATAATAATAACTATAATAATAACTTTATTACCATTCATTCAATTATACAACAAGTTCTTACAATTAATACAAGTTCATAATCAAACAGAAGGTACATATAAAATAAAGAACCTGTTATTGTTGTCGGAATTAACAAAGCTTCCTACACTAGGCTCAGCCTGTCACGTAGGAAGACTTTTAAATACTAATTACTTATTTTTAATTAATAACAATTTCACTGTTCAAGTGAAATAAAATTTGTAACATAACAGATGATCAGTGCACAATTTACAAATGGTTTCTTTTTAAATACAACATGCAATACACGTTAGATGATATGGTAAAAATTATATACAATAACAGTTACGCAGGTTTATACATACAAAATACATTTAGACATTAAAAATCAAATTGGAGGTATTATAAAAAATTCTCAGTGTCACCGTATGTCCAGGTCAATAATTTCGTGTGTATCAGTAATTTTGATTTGTGCAGCTTTACTTTGGCTATATGGCAGATTTTATTTATTTTGTTTTAGATGTATGGCTTCATAAAGTAACAGAAACGCCTGGCACAGGTGTTTATCTTAGGCAGTTTGTAAACCCGTTACCTGATCATGTCTTCACAGTCTTTAAAAATGAGTACTAGCTTATGGGTTAGAAGTGTGATTTTCAGGATATAGAGCTTTCTAACACTCAGTAGCTGGATTTCATTACACAACAGTGTAGTTGGAAAACGAAAAGGCTCGCCAATCATAACTTTTAGCACAGCACGTTGGGCTCTTTCCAGACTGATTAGATGAGATGTAGCAGAACTCCCCAGACTGCAATGCAATAAGTTAATATTGATTCACAGAGAGTAATGTACACAATCTTTAGCAAGCTCATATGAGCCACGTCCCTTGGAAGTTTCATTATGTGTATAATTTTTCTAACTCTAACAGATGTGGCCACAATGTGCTCCCTAAAAGTCAGTTTCTCATGTATTACAACGCCCAGATATTTAACAGAGCTTTTTTTGCTTATTCGCATACATTGACAAGCTGGGGGAGAATCCACACAAACAACAGCGGTGCATAAATGCGTGATGATTTCTAAACCCGGATTTGGACCTGAAACAGCTGTTTTGTGAAAGCACATTCATTACGTTTGTTTTAGTGGCGTTAAGGGATAAGAGATTCGTGTTTAACCAATTTACTACACTATTAAAACTGTCCTGTGCCACTTCAAACACTTGTTGTTCATGATATTTCATTAAATAAGATAACTGTGTCATCTGCAATTATAGCTTTTTCTATGTGGCAGATTTATGACAGATCGTTTAAATATACTAGAAAAAGCGTCGGTCCGAGTATGCTACCTTGAGGTATTCCAAAGAAGACATTTTGTGGGTTGCTCATAAAATTACCGGCCTTTACACACTGTTTACGGGAGGTAAGATAACTTTGAAAAAGTTTGAAAGCAACTCCTCTTATGCCAATTAGTTCCAATTTCCTCAACAAGATGGGCGTTGATACCGTGTCAAAGGCCTTTTCCAAGCCCAAAAATATTCCCAGACAAGCCCGTCCCTCATCAAGATGCTTACTCACAGTATCAATCAGCAGTACGACTGCCTCTTCTTTTGACTTGCCTCGACGAAAACCGAATTGGTGGTTGGAAAGTAATTTATGTGATTCTAAAATCGTCACCTGTTGCTTATTTACAATTTTTCAAGCATTATGCCAAACACACTCAAAAGCGATATAAGCCTGTAGTTTTTTGGGTTACCTGTACGGCCCGTTTTGTGTATTGGAATAACAGCAGCTATTTTTCATATATTAGGAAACTCGCCGGTTGAAATTGATAAGTTAAAAATATATGTTAACGGTTCGATGATTTAGTTTCTAATTGTTTTCACCAGACGATTGGTTATCCTATCTAACTCCAGAGCGCTATTAATGTTTAACTGAAGAATAAGACCTTCAATTTCAGCTGCCGTGGTTGGATGGAGGAATAAAGAATTTGATAGTGAAGTAGGAATTTTAATTTTGGAAGCTTATGACGTTTCATTTCCATTTAAATGATTTAAGATACGGTTCGTTATACGATGACCAATATTTACAAAGAAATCATTACAATAGTCTAATGAGTCAACTGGAGAGTCTTTCACCCTACAGAGTAGCTGTGCAACAGTTTTAACAGGAACAGAGTGTGTTATCTTTTTTATGGTACGCCACAGATTATGTGTATTGTTTAAATTCTATTCTATTTCGTGTTTATGGTATTGCGTTTTTAATTTACATAAAAGATCTTGGTAAAATTTTCTATATCTCTTATATATAAGTAATTTTATTGGGTCATCTGGATATCTTCGCACCTCTAAATGTAATTTATCTTTTCGTACAGAGCATCTTAAAAGACCTGGCGTCATCCAGGGCTTGATAGTTACTTTTGAACGGCAAATTTGTATCACTCTGAAGTGCCTATCTATTATAGAGAATAATGAGTTCATGAACTCTTGTGTGGCCTCAGATGAGTTTGACTTATTATATACTCATTTGCCAGTTAGTATCTTTTAACTTCGATTTAATTTGCTCAAGATCAAACTTGTGCTGCAGTCTAATTGGACGTGTCTGATGTTTTGATGCTTTAGTGTTTATATAATTATAGTTTGTGAAATATAGTTTTACTATACCTCTATCCCTAAAGGGGTAGACAAAGAACCTTTAGGAACAAAGGCGTAAGATTATGTATTTATTATAAAGTTAAAAACAATGTTTTTCAAAATATCGTAACTATCACTAACGACATCTAGCATCGAGTAGCGGTACTATAAAAAGCAAACTTTCTAAAATAGAATAGGCGGCTGGAACAATTATATAGAATTATAATTATGAATAATAAGCAAATAAACGAATTATACTATAGGTAATCAAGAAATTGGGTAAACTAGATAACTTTAATATACTAACTTACATCAAATAATAACTTAGATACCTTCTAATGTATAATTCTTTATGACTAAGATTAAAATGTATACTAAATTATGTATACTCGAATATTTCCATGAAGGGTAGTTTGAGGTGTACTACACCTAGATTTCGTCATAGGTCACAACACGTAAAAGTGAGCAAGCTTATTAAAAACTGAACAAAAACTAGAAAACAATCACATTATAGGATTGTCGTCAAATGTAAAATAGGATGGCGCAATTTTTATTAATAATCGAAATGTCATTTAATACGCCATTAATATCAAAAAAAATATTGATGTGTCATTCCCAACGTATTAACGAGGTCGCAACATTAATACTTCTTACTTTATTTTTATTTATTTTGCTTAACTTACAACTAAATGCAAATTTGTTTGTATTGTGTTGAGACGTTATATTAAATAATATTGTAATTTTAACAAACTGTTGTTGTCTTTAATGTTATTAATGCTGTGTGTACCCATAATAGGCATGTATATTGCATATCTGAACTTTATTTTTCCCCAGTGTTGTATAAGAGATATTGTGAACAGAAAGCGAGTATGCTAATTTTAAATTTGTGTTATATTATTGTTATTAAATAGTGTAATTGGCGCAAGTCGTTCTATTTAATGTTTAATTAATAAATATGTATGCTGTTAGTTAGCCTATTAAATAAATAAATAATCATCGACATGGTGCGTATCATTTGTAACTTGTTGAAGAAGGCCCATACTCTCGAAAGATATAAAATCACTCTTGTTTCACGTTCTACTTTTCTGGAAAGTCACTGAAATCAGGCATGCTCAATGATACTAGGATAAGCGTACTGTGCAGACTAGTATAATACAGCGGTGTTGACTTAACATATTGGACTGCACGGATGGCGTAGTGGTTTAAGTGGTTGCCTCGCCTCTGCCACTACGCCGAGTGTTGTGGGTTCAAATCACACACGGGATAAAATTGTGTGATCCACAAATGGTTGTTCCGAGTCTGGGGTGTTCCTTGTGTCCGTTGTTAGCATGTTTGTAAAGTTCTCCGCGACACAGGAAATATTCCTAGTGCGGGAGTTGTGATTTATAAAAAAAATTATAAAAATATATTCTTAATTCGTTTCATGGTTTGATCCATATTCTATTGGGCGCCAGTGAGTAATGACCATGGATGGCATAGCGTCGACGCAGTATTGTTCTGAATTTAAATTACATCGTTACGAATCGAGACCACAGGGCCAATTCACGTTATAGAACCTGCTCAAATAAGTTCCGATGTAGTCTTACGGCCACTTCTACAACTAACAAGTAAAAGTTATTCGAAAGATAAATCGCATGCTGTCTCACTCATGTTAGGTTAAAGAAGAGAGATGGCAAGACTTTTATTTTATAGATAAACGCTATCTGTAGTTGGTAATACAAGCCCTTAGTGTCATAAGATACAGGTATCTACTTGATTCGATTTCTTCAGATCTCTATAAGTAATATAAGGTTAACATTAAGAGAGGAATGTCAAAGAACTTGTCACAATTATTAACAGACATAAAAAAAAGAGGTTCTCAATTCGACTGTATGTTTTTATGACTAAATCTCTACAAGAGCGGCGCTCCGTTGTTTTGATGATAAAATACAACATGTATTTTATCTGCAAATTATATTAGTTATGTCACTACCTATAAGATGGCAACACGTTATAGAACAGAACGGCACTTATATATTATTATAATTAAAAATAATTAAACTTTTAAAAACATGTGTTCAATTTGTACTAATAGGAAAATCATGTCTTTTCCTCGACCTTATAATGTAGCAGTATAAGCTGTAAAACGCCATCTACAGAAAGTATATCGAAGCTATAACTAATGCCACGACGTACATTTTCAGTTCACATTCTGTTTTTCCCTTCGACCGATAGAGGCGTGACACATTTACAGGGGTAATTACAGAGAGGGCACTTGGTGCGGTATTCAGACTTAAGGCTTCTATACAGTTGTTATAAGTACCACATTAAATTATATTTATTGGACAGCTTCTTTGTAATACGGATATTCGGCAGATTTAAATATTTTATTTTGAATTCCAGTACAAAACTTTCACGCTAATGTTTTGTTTAAACTAACTCTTTGAACCATTCTGTTAAATTACTTGATATTCTTAGCGTACATATAAATTTAAGGGAAGGGACTTTATTAATAACTTTTAAACTTTCGCGTTGCATGATATATTATATATAATATGTAACGGGTCTTAACGCGATCATGCATAACTTTTTCTTTTTTATGCTTGACGTTTCGACCAGGTTACACCAGCCGTGGTCTTGTGTATATATATAAGAGGCTTTATTTTTTTATTTACTGTGTCTGATACTTCTGATATAAACATGAACTAATAAAAAGAATCTTAAAAATACTTATTATTGCATTCGTCGTTTTATAATTTCCTTAATTAAGAAATAATAAATTAAACAAGCCTGGTTCATAAATCAAGAGACGATTCGTTTTACCTACGAAGTTAATTGCTAGTTAATTTACGACACATATTCTATAAAAGAGCGTACTAATATTATAAATGGGAAAGTTTGTGAGGATGGATGAATGGATGTTTGTTACTCTTTCACGCAAAAACTACTGAACCGATTGCGCTAAAAATTGATAACTAGATAGCTGGAGACCTAGATTAACACAAAGGCTACCGATATTCTTACAGCATTGGGACTTACGCGGGTAAAACCGCGGGGCGCCGCTAGTATATCATAATTGAACTGTCCGTAGCTAAAACGCTCCACTCTTTTAGGGTTTGTTCGACAAGTTATTAGGGAGACCAATAAATTAGAAAGCCTTTTATAAAATTGTGTACTCTTTGGACCTGCTCGAGATAAATGTGATTTGTAGCAATCTACGATTAACCGGCTAAAACTCGACTATAGTTAGTTAGAACTTGATGTAACATATTAAGTGCTACATAAAGCTGACTGGCTTAACTAAGTGCAATTAGCTAATACCTACTTAGTCTGGCATTCATTTTGCTGGCTACGTTAGATTTAGGCAATCACGGCTAAAGCTACCCCTAGACATATAATACAAATTACGATAACATTCTATAGTTTTTGTTATTTGTCCATTCTTAGTATTTATAATATATGCATCTAATGGTGCGAAATGATATCGTATCAAACTTAGTTAAAATATTATACAAAGTAAGTTTAAATAAATATAAATTAATATAAACGATCGATGCAAGTCTGTCGAAACGTTGAGCTATCAATATGTATTTATTACATTTAAATACTTTATCGCAATTAGGAGCCGTCGTCTAGTATTATATCAAGTATGAGTATAAATCGCGAAATTATAAAAACGTTTCAGTAAGTAAACCTCGAATCCAATTAAACCTTAAACCTTTCAAGTTACTATCCGCAAAAAAATGTAAAAGATACTTGTATAAATTACCTCAAGCAAAACATTTCCCTTAGTCTTACTTACTTTTATGATTTGATAAATGAAACTTAAACTAGTTAACCGTGAAAACACGACGTTTGACAAAGCCAAGTCTGATCGAAAAAATACTTAACTATTGTTACAAAGTAAACCTATTACTTAAAGCTAAGGAAGAGCGACCGAGAAAAACTCAAGATAAACCTTTCTCTTGAAATGCAAAGTATTTTGCATTTATAATATCTTTTAAACCTTACCTTAACAGCTTCTTCAACGTCATCATCCCTAGAAGCTTTCGCTAAACTTTTCTTCATGAGTTGATACATTGTCTCTCGCCTTAGATGGCCTTCGCTCAGCAAGTCGTAACACTGTAATTTTAAATTATGGTTTAATACTGTAATCAATGACGACCTGGTAAGGGTCGCGAGAAGCGGTTGTATGTGAGTGGCTCAAGACCGGTTCGTGTGTAAACCTTGGAGATAGCCTATGTCCAGCAGTGGACGACTTTTGGCTGAAAAGATAATGATGACTATAAGTAATGGTCTAAGAAGAAAATCATGTCGCATATTTAGTGATCAGAACCGATAACATAGCCACTTGGTTGAATCACTTTTCTAAAACTAGTTGTCATGACTAGTTGTAAATAAAATAATATATAAGAACATCAGGCATACTCAGAGAATAATCCGAATCAGAAGCCTATACCTATCTCATTTACAATATATATCGCATCTACCAACTCGGTCTACATCTAGTCACTGGTTTAATATCGAAATAGTTTTCTGTATTTTATTTTATTTTAAAAAGGCAGCTCTCGCACTAGGAATATTTCCTGCATCGTGGAACTTTACAATCATTCAAACAACGGACACAAAGAACATCCAGGCTCTGAGCAACTATTTGTGCTTACACACATTTTTAGCACGGAGAGCAAACCCACAAAACTCGGCGCAACAGTGGCCACCTTACCCACTACGCCAGCCGTGCAGTCAAAAAGTTGCCACCTACTTTTCTTTATCTCGATCAATATTCGAAAAAATTTATAAACGTGACTGTACGATGTAGCGCAGGGTTTGCAGTGATTGTGGAATAAAAGATATGTTTTAAATGTTACACACTAATAGTTTATTGTTCAGTTCCACAATCAGATCTTAAATGTTAAAAACCCATATAACATCGCGCACTCTCACTGATAGTTTCGACACTAGGCTGTTGGTGAGGCAAATTTGGATGCGCACTTTCACTGCTTGTTTGTAGACTAGGCTGTCGGTCAGCCTCACTGCACACTGTTCACTACACTACCGCCCACTGTCGGCTTAAGCTCGTAGTCTGGAGTAATGCCGACTCTTCGTGCTCGCATCCACTGCCAGCGGCGGCACCACAGGGCGCCAGCCTCTGCGACTCCCGCTTTCACCAGGATGTAGCTCACCGCGTAGAGATGAACATCACGGGATGACAGTGAATCTTCCAACTCTCCTTCGCTGTTCTTCATCTCCTCTATACGCTAATGTAATTTATCTAGCTCAAATTCTATATCACTCAATTGTGATACATTTAATAGACCAGTCCACGTCATGTAGGTGTTCATCAAAAAATTTATTTGGTCTACATATATATGAGCTATAAACTGAGCTACTTAGATTGAGTTTGTTGTCGGAGTTCTTTGAAATGTGCAGTGTAAATTCGTGACTTTTCAGTAAATAACCAGGCTTTTTCCGCCGCATTTTCTGTAGATTTTACATAACGCCAGCTGTCACTTGGCATAATCTATATTATAGCGTTAACTCTGTTGGCCACAAACGGTTGGCAGCGTGCTGAGTCACCATGCAACCAACTCAGCACCACCATGGAATCATACCAGCCATAAAGTTCATATGTACAGCTAACACTTTCTTTAATTTTGTTTTTGTGTTTCCATAGGTCGCTGGTTCATATCTGACTCGAAGGACCAAAAAATATGTAGGTACCATCGTACCTACATATTTTTAATTAACATATTGTAGTGCGAGATTTGCAGTGATTGTTGAATAAAAGATATGTTTTAAATGTTACTCACTAATAGTTTATGGTTCAGTTCCACAATAAGTATTTAAACGCCAAACATGTTAGTTAAATGATATATATTTATGAGAATGTTATAATGTTTCATTGAATGCACCCGAATGTCGCAGTCACAGAAAATTCACTGACTCTTTATGCGTTTGATGTAATTAGGTTAACATGTGACTCGTTTATTGCTTACTAAGGTGTTCGGTTATATTACACCGAACAATGACAAATAAAAAATAACAAGCAGTAAGTTCATCTGCAACATAATTCTATGGATAGAAAGGAACACTCACACTCACTTATAATTAGGCAAATAAGGCCTAAAAGCAGTCTAGAAGTCCTTAAACTTACTTTTCTTTTATAATAGTAGGATTTTTAGTACGATATATAATCATAGGTTTATTTACATATAACTTAGTATATATGTACATACATGATTTTAAGAAACACTATGTGGACATAAATATAATGATAAATGAATTTAAATTTTGCAATTCTATAATTATGTATTATAATTATACTTATATGGCAACGCTAAAGTATATACGAGTATATACATCTGAAAACGAGACAATATGAGGAACACGGAAGAATGAAAAGTACAAACTACTTAATTATGTCGCTATTATAGCGTTTCTTAAAATAAACATGCTGTGAACATATCGCTGAGTTTTTAGTAACTACGATTAACACTTAATTATTTATATATTGTATTTGATTAGATATAGACTTACAAATTAAATTATAACAGTTGTTTCTTGTTCTTTTTAGTTTTAATAGATACATACTCACAACAAAGACATAATATGTATTGCCAATATACAAATTTAGTATAGAGTTATAGAGAAAACATTCCCACAAACCTATACCAGAGAAAGTGAAAGTTTTAGATATTAACCCTTAGTATACAAATTCATTGTAGCCTTGCCAATGAATTTGTATACTGATAAGACTACAACGGGTGTAAAAACACCCAGATTTAATCATTGGAATAAATAATATATTATTATTACAAAATAAGCAGCGATAGCTCAGTGGGGAGACCAACAGACTGCAATGCAGAGGGTTTCGGATTCGAACCCACTTCGCGCACCTTTGACTTTCGGAAGTTATATGACTTTTCGATTATCGCCTGCTCCGTGCCTCGGAGAGCACATTAAGCCGTCGGTCCCGGCTGCCATGAACATCTATGGCAGTTCTTATTGGGAAAGTCAGTACCCTCTAATATCCTGACACTGGTCTAGCCTTAGAGTATCGTTAGCCTTTGGGTTGCGGAGGTCAGGTGGCTCCGTGTAAAAACTGATATCCAGTCAAATCCGGTTAGACTAGAAAAGCCGCTTTTTTCCAGCTAAACAATAATGTTTTTAGATAATACGCGCTCTTTAAATTGAGTACCATTATTCGCATAATGTGTTTGTTGATTTGAATGAATAAATAAATTTAAAATAAATATTATGATGTTTTTTTACTATCGAATGAATTTGTCCAACAGAATGTGTGTACTTTTGTCATAATATTTTCTTTAGATCTTTGTATAACACGTGAAATTCGCATCACAAGTAACGGAGCATTTTAGAATTTTCTATAAGAGTAAGGGCCTGTTCTATCACCTCCAAATAGCATTTATGTATATAAGATAAAAGTCTCGCCATCTCTCTTCTGTAACTTAACAAGAGACAAACAGCATGCGATTTATCTTTCGGATAACCATTACTTGATAGTGGTGAAACTGGCTATGAATATTACGCAAATTTTATATGAAGCTTTACTTAACTAACTTTTTCAATTCAGGGAGCTTATTAAGTATTTATTAGGTATATTTGAATATTGCGTTATAGAACATTAAACAAAAATCTTAAAAGGTTCAAATCTTGTTAAGTGTATATCATACATACATTACGGTAAAAAATTTAGATTATACCGGCTTAAAACTTTTTGGAGGAGGTATATGAATGCGTGGTTTTCGCTTCTAGCCATTCTGAGGAAGTACTTACTACTCACAGAAGATCGCAGCCTACCAACATAGTGTTGTGTATCTTTTTCAGGTAGCCCTAGGACTCCTTTCAATGAAAAGTCGGAAACAGATGTGTATTACAATGGTCACAGTGTACATATAGACAAGCAGTAGTTTAACTCCGCCGTATTTAGGCCGCGTTAGGGTTGCTACATATTCTATAGCATATGTACGAACAGATATCTCGAGTTCAATCCCAAGGAACTAATTTCTAACTTTTCGAATTTAAGTGTGTTTTAATTACTTGATTATCGCTTGTATTAACGGTGAAGGAAAACATCGTGAAGAAGCATGCATGTCTGAGAGATCTCCATAATGTACTCGAATATATGTGAAGTCTGCCAACCCGCACTGGGTCAGCGTGGTGGACTTCAAATAGCAGTTGCTTCATTAGATTGCAACCAATTATTAAACTAATTTCACAAGAAGATTTCATTTGAATGCTATTTTCTGTAGTTTTTTATATACAATCAAATATAGACAACGACTCGATTAATCATAATTTTATCGAATAATTACAATTGTTAGTCACTAGATATGATATAATAGAATAAAATATATAAGCAAACAGAACGAAACATTATATAGCTCATCGTTACAGTACTTACCGCGGACCGGAGCACTCACGAATAATCACGAATACATACGCCAAACAATCATAATAGCATGGCACTCGTTGCTGTTACTAGACTCAACTTGACATATGTATGTGTAGTCATATGTAAAATATGCGTCTCTGAGTGTGAGCGTCAAATCAAACGATAGCGTGAAGTTAACTTACTGAATAATCAAATAAATAAAATCATGATACTTTGAGCTCATTCTGCGTAAATAGAAACACCAATGATTAAATTATGTTCGGGTACTTTGAAATAACTACACTGGAACATTGAGACAACTGCCATCTTAGTCTCCCCGTGACCATGGCTGCTGAAAAGCAACCGAAACGTCGGGGAAAGTGTAAAAATAAATTAAATCTAAATAGTTTAATAATAATTTAATTAGCTTAAAAATTAGTAAAGTTTAATAGTAGTAGTAGTGTAACAATTTTCAAAATTTTGTAATAAAGTGTCAAATAAACAACGCGATAAAATCCGTATATAGCAGTTTAATTTCAATGAATAATATTCGCGTAAATAGAAGACAATATTATGTTAACTTACTGTTTGTCTATTAATGTACTATGACGTAATCTTAAAAATATGCCCGCTTACTATCAGGGGAATCGTGAACCCGTAGCTTGAGCTTGGCACCGTAGTTAAATAAATAAAAGTTACCATACATATAAAGTAATATCATAGGCATATAATTATGTATCTTTGGGCTCGATTTTGTTACTTTATTGCAATTTATATAATATCTAGTGCAATTTATATACAGTGCCAATTTATAACTCAGCTATCAAATTATGTATTTAGAACAATATATGAATGCTGTAAGGAAGCACTATTAAGGTATAATTAACAATACCCAATGTTATTTCCTGTTTTTAATTAGTATCAAATTTTAACCGGGGGGTTCAATAGAACATTTATATATTTTAATAAAAAGTTAACTTACTCTCTGGGTATAGTCCATGTATCAATTACGTTTGACAAATAAGGACTAGCATGCAAAGTGTTGTGGGTTTCATCCTTGCCCGGGGCAAAATGTTACTATAGCCGTATACATTCGAAGTCTTCATTGGCATTATCTTTGTCTATTGATTCAATGTTTGTAAAGTATCACGTAACAGAGGGATTATCCCTGGAGCAGGCGGATTTTATTAGACTTTAACATCCGTAAAATCAATAGCCAATAAATTTTAAAATTCATAAGTTTACTTGTAACCTAAATCAATAAATGATTTTTACTTTGATTAAAGATACGAAAATGCTCTAAAGAGCATTTAAAATAGTATTTTATTTTCAATAGGTAAAAGAAGAAGAAGAATAGGTAACTCAACTTACAGTGAAAGCATAGGCGATACGTTCTTCAAGAGTGCCTCGCAGGTACAGAGACATGGCTTTGGCGAAGGTAGTCATAGTGACGTAAGGTGAGGTGCCTCGGTCCAAAGCCACCATGACTCGTTCCATCATGTACGCATCGGTCATGCCAAGACCGTTGTGCAGAACGTCCCTGAAGTGACCTCTGTGAATAAAGGAACATTAATTAAGACATTTGATTGCACTTTTGGAAAAGCGCTCTGAAAGTTATCTACTAATGCCAGATTAGTAGGATATTAACACGGCGAAGTTAGATGATATTCGATATACAGAAGGAATAAATAAACTGTTGGTTAAATTATATATCTATCAATATATCCAAACTCAAAGCAATGGCACATTGTACGCAGTGTATGAAACGTGCGTATTGCGAGAAATTTCATTATTATTCATTAACATGTGAGGTAAGTTATCTTATTTAGAAAACAAGCGAATCATAATTATAATCCACGACTCTAGTTTATGCTCATCACATACATAAAGCGGCGATGGAGCGGTATCGGTTGCGATTTTGTTGTATTGTTCGAATAAGTATGAAACACACATGATCCGGAGCGATCGTAATGTTTCATAATAATTCAAACAATCAAAAATCCGCCACTGTTACCTGTCCACCACCGGTATCGCTACGCCTCCGTCTGTCTATCATTAAACTTCTGTTATCCTGTATGAAAAATATATTAATATATTTTTCATACAGGCTGTGTAAAAACAGGATATAGGTAAGGCATACATAGGTTGTCAAAACTATGGTTAAAATTGTCACTGATATCATAAATTATCATTAAAGCTTTATTAATTAAATCAATCAAACTTCAAAAGAAAACCTATGCATAAAAATCTCGTAGCACGGTGTTCTCCGAAACGTCTCGACCGATTTTTATGAAATTTTATGTATATTTGGCTGGTACGAGAATAGGTCGTTAAGTATATTTCATCTTGTAGGTGATTAGGGTGTCCCTATCGAATGAATTTATATGACAGAACAATGTTTGCCGGGTCAGCTAGTATTTTATAATACCAAGTTATAAATTGTAAGCTTAGGCACACGAGTTTTACACGCCGCAAATCCTAAAACAATAAACTGCGCACTGGTCTGTAGTTTTAACGAATTAAAACATACAGCTGAGATGAATCCCGATTAGTACAGCTTCGTACAAAATTTGTAGAAAGTATAATAAATTAATCCGCTAATAGGTATGACTAAAACGCCAAAATGCTTGGAATTCGTTTTAGCTCGCGTCGGCAACCGCATTCTATATTACTATGAATGTAACTCGCAAACTTGTGTTGTCTAATGTAATAAGAGTTCTTTGAGAAACACTTATATCCCTTGCTATAGAGCGTGAGGATATTCATATTTAGAACGTCGCGATAGCTAATAAAGCATATCGCACATATTAATTCTATATCTAATTGCAGGGCAAACCTTTACACATCTGAATGTTTTATGGACCCATTAAAAACGCAATATATAAAAAGAAAGATAATTTATACATAATACTA
The DNA here is from genome assembly GCA_930367265.1 of Catocala fraxini. Classification (NCBI taxonomy): domain Eukaryota; kingdom Metazoa; phylum Arthropoda; class Insecta; order Lepidoptera; family Erebidae; genus Catocala; species Catocala fraxini. The sequence continues at coordinate 17,867,661 of OV884024.1, forward strand.
ATACTGCTTACCACATGAGTATTTATAATACCGAATATTATCATTCCTTTAGTTTGATCTTCTATTCAAGGATATTACCTAAATGATTTAATTTTTTTTAACGTCATCTCCTGCACCTCCTGTTTCCTGTGTCGCGGGGGACTTTACAAACATTCAAAAAAATAACGGACACAAAGAATTCTCAGACTCGAAACAAAAATTTGTGGATCACACAAATTTTTGTTCTGTGCGGGGATCGAACCTACAACACCCGAGTGTTGTAGGTTCGATCCCCGCACAGAACAAAAATTAACGTGAGCGTAACGTGTAAGTGATCGCAGTGGCGACGCGATCACTTAAACTGCTACGCCATCTGTGCAGTGATACCTAATAATTAACTTTAATGCATGAGCTTATTTTATTGCAGCGATGTTAAGTTCAAAGAATCAAAGTGCAAATTTATAATTAATAATAATAATAATAACGACATGGCGCGCATAGTGCGAAGGTTCCTTTCTCTGGAGCCCTAACTACCGATAGCTTGGTCCCTGCACCCGCTACCGGTGGGTTTCCGTGGTCCTATATTATATTTTATATTTTGTTATATAAATAATGTAAAATATAATTACGAGAAGATATTAAAATAAGTGGAATAATAATAATAATACATATTTATTCAATAAATAAAAGTCTTTACAAATTATATACATATTACAGGCTATTTATTGTATTAAATTCACATTAAAACTATATTTAATCTGAAGGAAAACATTTACAATTTAAATATTGGACACAAGAGACTTGTCTATGAAGTTTGTTTTTACATTGTATTACCTGAACTAGGTCAGAGACCTGTGTTTCAGGCTGTTTCTAATATAACATTTTATTTTAATAAAGTAAGGATCTACAAAAAACATTTATACATGTACTGCAAACATATATAGTTAAGTATACAACTAAAATAGATTTAAACAAAAACAATTATAATGAAAAATTGCTTAAACAATAAGAAATTATTTTACAATTACTAGCAATTTCTCTGTATCTGAATACGTAAGCGTTTTTAAGTACTTTGTTTAAGCTATGTGACATTGATTATGATTAATGTTTTATATATCTAATAACTTATTTAATTTATTGTACAAAAAAGATCCTAAGAATAAATAAAATCTCTTCATGTAAGCATGCTTAGTTTGAAAACTTTCACGAACTAAGTCTTTCCTTCTTTTGTTTGTAGGTAAAAAAGGGAGAAGCGTTTGTTGTTTAAGACTGCGCCGAGCGTAAGACAGATAATGACAGAGCTCGTGCGGCGTATATTCAAATCCGCGCGCGGCCGCCCTAGTAAAATTGTATAGAGAATTTGAAGTGCTTTCTTGATAAATATGTATCTTTATTGTCAACCAATAACTTAAATATTTGGAACGGACAATTTGTAATATAACTATTTATGTTTCGTTTAAGCTGTAAAATAGGATAGATTTCTACTGCTATAATCTAAAAATCACGTAACACAAGCTTACGTTTTTGCATTTTTCGTGCAAATTTACGTAATTTTGTAGGCGTAAATATTAATTTATATTAAGTTTTTACACGGAGTAATTGTAAACACATTAATTTTTATGGTGAATATATATTTATATTTGTATTAAATAAAAAGTGTTGATTTTATTCACTTAACTGTGACCGCCTGTTTTGGCGCATTTCGCTCGACGCAGTCTTAAGGACAGTGTGCAGGATAAATAGTTGACAGCGGCAGAACCCTTTTATATTGACATATTGGTGACACAGTTTAACTTTTCCCTAATCAAATTAGAGCAATCCCGCAATAAAAATGGCTCGCGAGCCTCCCCTGTTGATATCACACAGTATTTATTTGCACACACATCCAATTTCATAAAATATATATTATGTATGCGTTTCATCTTCAAATTATGCTAATGTTACAAGCAGCGATCATTTTGTTTATTTGTTTGTATACCGTGTCTTAAGATTATATACTATTTAGTATTTTATTACAAGTATACATTTCAACATTTTATTAAAATATTCACTTATAGTAAAAGATCTCATTGAATTGGACAGCTTAAATTATGGTTACAAAAACCATAATGGTTTTATGTATTCAGTAAAATAAACGAGACCGCCGTTCTATTCAAATCTTCATAAAATCGTATTTATTTATTTTCTACGGCAAGCATATTTAAATTTGATTCATTGGAATCGAAATCTATTTCCTACAAAATTTTCCTGTTCACAATATAGCGTATAGAAAAAAATATAAAATGTTAGCGCCAAATTAACGTAGAATGAAATCGTTTGTGAAGCTCGTTCAAGCTACAGTTTTTTGATATTTCAATATTGATATACCCTTGAATATACTTATTTAGTACTGATAAACTAAAGTGTTTCATCTGTCTTTTCATTTCTGCTAATGTTATTAAAGATACTTCTTTTAAATAGTCCAAATTATATTTTATTTCATTTAAAAGAAATGCTCGGGACGAAGGCCTCCTCTCAGTATCATAAGTACTATAAATATGTATATCATACTAAACTATTTTTAAGGGACTTAGAGCCATTTTGACTATGTCACACACACACACACATACAAACAAACACACTATGTGACTACAAAATAGACAGCTTCCTCAGGCGGGTCCTCAAGAGAGGGAATCCTGCCCCGTGCCTACAGACGCGGGCAGCCCCATCGTATGTGAGGGAGGCAACGTATTACATCCCACTACCCAGTCTAGTACTGTTGCAGGCAATAAATATATAATAAAACTACTCACCGACATCACACATAATATCATCATAACCACCACTCACACATGAGTACTATTAGACTACGGGGAAACCCGCTTCGAGTCTCCGTTGTCACGAGACCCGTCACGGTGAAACCGGCGCCGCACCGCTCGACACCCCTAGCCGCACCGCTCGACTCCCCTAGCCGCACCGCTCTACACCCCTAGCCGCACCGCTCGACACCCCTAGCCGCACCGCTCGACACCCCTAGCCGCACCGCTCGACACCCCTAGCCGCACCGCTCGACACCCCTAGCCGCTCACACCGATGTTGCCCTCTGCTGCTTTTAAGGCCTGTATGTCTATGGCGATTATTCAGGGAGCCCATCTAGTGAGTCGGCGAGTCACCGACTGCCATTCCAGCTTTGTACTGGGACAGTATATCAGGCAGACGCCGTTTTTTAACTATAGTTTGCATTTTACCAAACCATCAAACACCCATCCTTATAGAACAGAATAATTAGATACCATATTATGTAGCGATAGTCTCTTACGCCTGCCGTGGCTAGTGTTTCGGTAAGTGTCTCATCTCACTTTAAACTAAAGCTCTCGAAGGGCCACTGCATGTTGGACCCATGTCCCCGTGTAAGTCTCCCAAAGGAGCGGGTATTTTCCTAACATATTAGGGAAATACCCGTAAAAGAGAAACCAATAATAATAATATTCTACCACATACACACAACACCATCTAGCCCAAACTAAGCAGAGCTAGTACTATGGGTATTAGACAACGGATAAACATACATATATACTTATTTTTTTGTAAATACATACCTACATTGACTTGTGCGGGAATCGAACCCGCGATCTCAGACGTGGCAGCCGGTTACACTAACTACTACGGCATATTATATGTATAATAATTGATATGTATAAGTATTATTTCCTTATTGCAATAGCAAATATTACAACCGTATATGTATGTACTAGAACTGTGAATAAAATATTTAGTTTATCAAGCGTTCAATCCAATAATGAAAGACATTAACGGGTATTGAATGGACTCACTTAACATCACAAAAATAACCACAGGTGTAACAACTATTTATTTTTGTTTCAACATTACCGAGATAACATCTATCTTCTGTAAGTACCTTAATATACATGTCATCGGGAACCCTTTTACGCAAAAATGTATAGTTACAAACAAAATTATGCAATACATTATGTTTACGCTCTTGCTTAAATATATTCTTCCAGTAAATTATCGTTTCTACGTTAAAACTCTTAGCTCTCAGGGACACCATATATTATAACATGAGAATACTAAATTTAAATGTACCAACCAACAGGTGTAAATATTTATGTGTAAGTAACTAAAATGTTTCACACAACGTAGGGCACGAAGAACAAAGAATGAATAAGTAATGTGAATGCGTGCTTCAAAGCGGCATTTTGCGCTCTCCCACGCGGGTATATCATGAATCTGAATTGCTTAATATGCTCAATTTAGGAAATAAAAACACAGTTAGAGCCCGTTGAACTGTCAAGGCGAAGACATGAGTTTAAATTGTAGTACGCCTTCCTGTTTTTTTATGTTATGCATTACGTATGAACTAATAATCCCTCGTTTTAATAATAATAGCAGTATGAGGTAATTTATAAAGGCTTACTTCTAAAGCGCTCGCTTTAGAAGCGCGTCATACAATGCATAAAACGCATGTGGCAAACCGCACTCCATTTACTCGCACAAAATGCAAGGCGTCTTACGCTGCGACCGACGCTGCATTAAACGCAAAAACAATGGCGTAGCAGTTGCAGTAATTGCTCTATCTATACTAATACAATAAACCTTGAAGATTTTGTTAGCTTTTGTTCGAACGCGCTAATCTTGAATCTACCAGTCGGATTTTTAAGTCTTTTTGCATTTGATAGCCTAATTCTTGACGAAGCTTGTAGGCTTTATATAACGTTGCACTACGAGCGACGGGAGCGGAGCAGTAATCATTACCGTGAGCAAAACCACCAACAAATTCGTTAAATACATTTGCACAATTGCGTTCAACGCACCGCATAATGCATAAACGTAAAGTATACTTAAGACATTCATAAAGTTTTTGATTAAATGGAATACGTTCCATCCTTAGTTCAAAAGCATGATGGATATTTACACCACTACACTAATAAATAACGTCCAACTTCTATATATTGAGCTTTATCTATGTAAAGTCTACACTTGAATTGTTACCATTTATACGTTTCAAGTGCAGCAGGTATTATTAAAAGCATTTCAGCACTTGAAACGTATAAACTGACACAACAAACGTACAACAGACAGACAGTACAGAAATAGTCGCCATAAACGGCCAATATCTTCTTTAATTAATCTTTACCTGTGAAACTGCCGTTTTGTATGATGAAAATTGTTATTATTGTGTTTTACGCTTTATAATTTTCTATTTATCATTTTTATCCTTTCACGTATATAATAGCTCGACTTTAAAATTGTTATAGTCAAGCTATTATATTACGAACACGGTTTCACATGCTAAGAATTATAAATAAAGCATAAATGAAACAAATAAGAATCGGCAATGAATTGCCATAAATCTTAAAATTCGAAAAAATGGTTCAAGTAATATGCAAAGGTCACGTGATAACACGTGTCAGAGGTCAAAGGCCATAGTCATTTCGGGGTATATCGACTATGCTGAGTCGAATGGCGTTGATCGTGAGTCTCTAGCTCTTACGGTTCTTGAATTGAAAGTTGTATAACAGACAGACGGACAGACGGACAAAGCTGTTGTATAAGAATTTTTCCAACTCTAAAACCTGCCTAGACTTGGGTAAAAATACCTTTGAGAACAAAAGTAGGAATTGTCTTTAAAAAAGGAAATACTAAAACGAATTAGTCTACTAATATTTATAATAATTTCAGGCCTGTTTTAAGATGTCCCACTGATGGGCACCGGCCTCTTCTCAGTGTGAGGAGGATTAGGCCATAGTCCACCACGCTAGCCCAGTGCGGGTTAGCAGACTTCACATATCTTTGAGAACATTATTCAGAACTCTTAGACATGCAGGTTCCTCACGATGTTTTACTTCACCGTTAAAGCAAGCGATAATTAACTATTTAATACGCACATAACTTTGAAAAGTCAGAGATGCGCGCCTTGGGGTCGAACTCGAGACCTCTTCGTGACAGTCCAATGGTTTCCCACTAGGCTATCGCTGTCTACTAATATTTAGATAGATATTATATATGACGCAAACACTAACCTCGATATTAGGTCTGAACCCGCAGGTTTCTCGTCTCGCTTCTGTATTTTAAAGAAAATCACCATAATCTCTGAAACAAAATTTTAGATACATATAATCAGGTCGTTCTAAATTACTGTAGCCCTGTTTCAATTAACTAATAGGTATTGTATAATTAAAAGTTGTTGAATTAAACTGGACAAAGCAATCTTGTGCAAATTATATGAAACAATCAATGCTTATACCGCAAAAACGAGGTGCCAGGTTTTATCTTTATCAGCCGACACTTCAATGTATACACATAACTATTATACTACATATTGTAACGTATCATTGACGTAGTTGTACCAATACTAACTTGTTAAATACTACTTCTGAAACGTTTTGGAATAATTGGTAAAGCTCAACTTATAAACAATATTGTGGGCTGTAACTAATGTTGATCCTAAAACATTCAATTTCGCTAAATTACAAAGTTGCTTTGTTGTTTGGCCATTATACCATTTATCTGTTGCAACGTATGTATTTCATAAATATGCAAGTTTAGCAATGTATTTAATTATTATGTTATCCAAGGAAACTTGTGATAAAATAATTACGTTCTAATTCGTCGAATGTAAAATGCGTATCTTTTTGTATTTCAATCCACGTCGCGCCATGCTTTTTCCTGAATCGGATTTCTTCCATAGGATCTAAAGCTGAGTCGAGTGATGCAGACATGTTTATTCCTTGTATTCAAATTTACGTATTAGAAATATATGATAAAATAATAAATATTGTTAGAAATTTTGAAGGATGTCAGTTACGTAACCAAAGACAAAACAAAAACCAGAGACTGCAATGATAATGCCATGGAATGAATTAGGACTTACCAATCTTAGGGACTTACGCACATACATATAAGATGTAGTCTCATAAATGTCTGTGGGACTAGCGTACACGAGGAAAGTTCACTGTTCCCGAAACAGAGATAGTAAAGCTTGGTGTGTGGCTTCTATTCTAGGTTTGTAGTTCGGTGCCTTATTTTGAAAAAGGTTGGACTCATGAGTACCTTAATACTCGTGTGTGTAAAAATACATGTGCATCGGTATATTTCGTACCATATTATGTTTATTTACCTTTAACTCTCTAATGATAAGAATTTTTTTTTTTCCGGCGTTGACTTTTGGTTGCCCACCGGCTGGTATAAAATATTAAATCTAAAGATTAGGAACAGATGAGATTAAAAATATATTTTCTGACGTTAATATAAGTAAAACGCGTTTTTAGGAATGTCCGTATTGATACATGATAACCCACTAACAGAAAGCGTGACAACCTATATGTGTGCCAGACACAAAGCAAGATTATGTGTGTCCTTCTCATTACGTCTTTTCATTCAAACATTGTAAGACATTGTAAGTCTTGTAGATTATACAATTGAGTTGACATTTATTTGATTTCAAATCATCAGTATCATCGGCAAGCAAAATATTTTTATTTGTTAGGTAACTTATACTTATCCCTTGGGTTGTTACACAATATCTTTGACTTATACAATATTTTTGGTTGGTAACTGAGGTTGGTAAGCAAATTGATAAATAGAATAAATAAAGTAAAGAGTGGAATAAATAATGTACATGCTTACACCATTGAAATATCCAAAGATACAGGTATTACTGCATACAACAGGAATGTTCTTCGTTGTGACAATAGGCTTAATTTCAAATATTGTATATGACGCTGATGAATTGTGTAATTACCTGTTGTACATAACCACTAACTATTTTACTCATTATATATCTACTGAACATAGTACGCAGAATTGCGTTAACATTTAGCATTTATCGATAGAGCAGGTCAACAATTAGAGTTTTGTAAAAAAGAGTGAAACGAAAGTACCTTCTTTGCTCTTTTTCTTTTGTCTTAACAAAAATAATGACATCCGAAACAAAAAGTCTAAAACGAGTAAAATGAGTTAAAGTGACCCTAACTAAAATGAAAACAGTGATGATATAGTTTAATATATTTGTTTGTAACAGTAATTATTAAGCATGTTTTTTATTTTTATTGTGGTTGCCAATCCAATACGACTGCAGATAAGCCATTTTGCATTACGTCTAAAGTTAGGTGACAGTTTTGTAAAACCTATTTTACAAAACTGTCACTAGACGTCACTGTCACCCATGCTACAAAATCATAAGAATGAGTTGAGACTTTGGTTGACACCAAGAATATTACTTTAAATTAAGATGCAAATACCCAGACGTAAATTGATAAAACATTATGCACATTTTTCCTTATTTGATCTTGTTCAATTAGTATATACTCTCAGATTGAATACCCAAAAAATCTCATATCATATTCAATTAATCTCAAAGGACCTACAACCGTAATGATCTTGAATGGAAACTCATAAATTCACTCAACAATAATTCGCGAACGGAACATTAGCGAGGTTTATTGCTATTCATTTTCTTTTGACATTGGTTTCTTTCGTAATGTTCTATTTAAATTATATATATATATATATATATATATATATATATATATATATATATATATATATATATATATATATATATATATATGACTAGAACTTTAGTTATTCGAGTAAACACATATATTAAATAATAGATATATTGTAAATATGATACGTTAATCTTTGATACCAGTCGGCCGAGTAGGAAAATAGAAAACTGTCTGGCTCATCACTGGAAAAGTAAATCTCCTAACGAGCTATAACTTACTGCCTAAGATAACACACACGTGTGGAACGATAACAGACGCTTGTATTTTATAATTTACTATAACCTACGATGCGCGAACTACTGAACGTTACAAAGTTTTCTTTTACGCCGTACGTTATCGAAATTAATGATTTAAATTATTTGTTTAAAGCATTTTTGTTTAGGCATCCCGGATGAAGGAAGCATTAATTTTAGACTAAAATCAATGTAGTACCAAAGATAATCGTTACATAACTTATATTGAATTGAATCCATAACGTCAACAAATCGTCAATATGATAGCAACAATAATTATAAATAAAATAATAATGACATGATTTATTAGCATAATACATTTTACAAATGTACGTTGACGTCCTGAATGCTGAGTTAGGTTGCTGTTAAACTCGTTTAAAAGAAACTGAATTTATTTAAGATTTATTATACTATATTGCCCAAACTCAAAACAATGATCCTAATCACAGAATATATTTTCTGTGCACAAAATGAAACCAAACCAAGCCCTCATTAGACATTATTATATTATCTTCACAGTAACGTTTTTTCCCCAATTATTACATCCAGTCAGGCTAAAATAAATATAACTTAGGACTATTTGAAGTTACTGACCTTGCATAGAAAAAAAATAACATAATCGAATTCCGCGCTCAAATTACTGTCTAATATAGAGTTGCAACTGGTGGCAACGACACTTTGAAAACTTACTAAAATAACAGTAGTGACAATGTTTGACGCTTATATGGTTTTCTTTATTATGTGCTATGACTATCATATCATTTATGCTATTTTATGGAGTACATTACCTAATTTGCATTTATAAGCATATTTTGTGCTTTCATAAACTACTAGCGGTCACCTAGTGCTCGAAATTAGACCAAAGTTTGCCTGTAAGATATTGCTATATATGTCATTATATATTGATATATGTAACCATAGTTACGCGCTTCGACTGCGTGAGTCAAATGCATGGTTGTGTGCGTGCGTGTTTTTTCATTAATTTAATGTATTTCTAATGCATATTTTATATAAATATTAGGATTCGACCCTCCTTCTCCATATAAACTTTAACTGTGCCAAATTTCATAGTCCTCTGTCCGCGCAATTTTCGTAAAAAGGGGTACAAAGTTTTTGCTTCACGTATTAATATATAGATATGTGTGGCGTAAAATCACGTCAAAAAGTATATTAAATTACTTGCAGATACAACTAATTCATTGTTCTTTTGTTACGTAACGGCAGTCAAACTAAATGTAATGGCCACCATAAGTTCTGTTTTACCTCAGGACATGATTATTTTAATACAATTTGGCTGAATAAATCGACCAAAACCATATTAATCAACAGCTTTAGGAATCAACAAAAAAAGAGATCCAAATGATAACAGATTTTTATTAAGTGGCATATTCTTTACTATATTTTGTCCGCGGCTTTGCTCGTTCTGGAACAATACTTTTTCTGGATGAAAGGTACCCGATGTCCTTTTATGTACCCCTGCCAAAGTGTATGCAAAATTTGATGATGATCGGTTCAGTAGTTAAGACGTGAAAGCGTATCAAACAAACTCACATTCATCTTAATAATGTTAATATTTTATGAAAATCAAATAATCATCTTCCTTTATGTTTATAGTTACTTTCTTGCAATTTTTTAAAACCCCTTTGGTATCAAAAGAAACATATATAATAAAATATCTTACAACAAGAATGGGTCTTACAGAAACAATCTGTTTGTCAAATCTATACAACTCAGTCGTTAGAAATTCTGGCAAATAGCCGAGATAGCAGATAGCACAACTTAACACAAAATACATATTACATAATTTCTAAAATGTTTTAAATTCTGCCTTATTATTGAGTTAACATTGTTTGTAGTGAGTCACATTCTGTAAAATGACAAAATAGTACAAAATTTAAAACATAAAAATGTTCTATCCAAAATTATTATTTCGTAGCTGCCTGATTTATTTCATATATCAGTTAGCTGGTTATTATTAGTAACCAGCAATCCCTCGGTAACAGTACGTTCTGTTTCATCCACAAAAATTGCTTCTATTGTTGTTGTTGTGTTAAGAACCCTATGTCTTTTTCTTTATGCAGCAGAATGTTCTGTGGTCGCGAGGGACTTTACAAACATTCAAACAACGGCCACAAAATTACCGAGACTCGGAACAACCTTTTATAGATCACACTAATTTTGTCCCGTGGGATTCGAACCAACAACACACTGCGCAGTGCGGTGAGGCGATCAGTTAAACCACTACGCCATCTACGTTGTTCAAATAGTAAAATTTATACACCAATTCAAGTGACGAGTACTCCTAAAAACAAACGCTAATCCAACTGAAATTGGCTAGCTAGCTTATAAATTAAAGATCAAGTGGTTTCGTGGCTCCGTTTTAGAGTTCAAAAAATCTCTTATACAACAGCTTTGTCCGTCCATCCGTCTGTCTGTTATACAACTTTCAACTCAAGAACCGTAAGAGCTAGATACTCGCGGTCAACGCCATTCGACTCAACATAGTCGATATACACCTGAAATGACTATAACCTTTGACCTCTGACCTCAAGGTCACGTGATACCATCTTTCAACTCAAGAACCATAAGAGCTAGAGAATTCTGGTCAGCACCATTCGACTAATGCATTATGCATTATATATTAGATGCTTAGTTAGCAATATCATACATGTGTCCCTACACTCGCCGTCAACACGACCACGGATCTATACTAATCTATACTAATATTATAAAGAGGGGTTTGATATTGTGTTCGTTTGTAAGGATTTAAATCAAAAGCTAATCAACCACTTTAAAAACATATTTTATGTACCATTAGAAAGCTATATTATCACCGAGTAACATGGGCTATATTTTATATTTAAAAAACCTACTGTTACTAACATAACCTAACCAAATTTTACGCGAACAAAACCGCACGCAAAATAAAACTTATTTTAAAGACTAGTTGTCTTTAATATAAGTTTTGTTTACTCGCTGTAGGGACATATGTATGCATGTGTCCCTACAGCGAGTAAAATATAGTAAAGTACAAGCGACTCCTGTGCTTGAAGTCTCGGGCTGGATAGCTGAGTCGGGCAAAGTATTATTGGATCTTTCTGTCAAGCAATTATCAGCAGCAGCTGGAAGAGGAACTGTACCCGATAAAAGATAGTGCTCGCTCCCAATAACGTAAATTCTCAATCGTGTGTGTAAATGTATGTAGGTGTAACACCACTGTCTATCCTTTCAGGAATTTGCCGTAAGAATACGTATTTAGAATAATTGACTGCACGAATGGGGTAGTGGTTTAAGTGGTCGGCACTACGCCGAGTGTTGTGGCTTCGGATGCCTCACGGTACAAAAATTTGTGTGAACCTCAATGGTTGTTACGAGTCTAGGTGCTCTTTATGTACGTTGTTTGAATGTTTGTAAAGTCCACCGCGACAGGAATTATTCCTAGCGCGGAATAGATGTTTATAAAAAAAACAAAATGGTTATCGCTGCTCACCTTCTTTATTCTTATTTACCCTAACTTTTTTTAACTTGTGTCATTGTACTGGGCTGCTTGTCTCTACCATTGTATTACTATCTCAGATATTGAATGCCGATTGTTTCAACACAAATGTTTAAAGAAAGAACCAGTTAATAATAAAAGCCAAAACCACTGTGAATAATAACATATAAAAGACTAGGTTTTGCTCGCGGCTGCGCTCTGTTATGACACGACCTTGTAGGCCGTTTTTAAAATAAAATAAGTTTGGGAGTTGTAAAGACTATTTACTTGTCCTTGACGATTAATTACAATAGATAATAGGGGTTAAAGTATCAAGTTGCCATTGTATAGTAATAGATACTTTGAATTGACATAAAACCTTCATGGTGTTAGATTTTAGAGTGAATTTTTTTTCACATGATACCTTAAGATTCCTTTTTAAAAAAATGCATGTGTAATACTAATAATGTATGTGTGTAAAAGGTGCAATATTCGATTTTGATTTTGAATTCTTTTTTCTATTTAGCTTAGATAGGAAAGATGGATACTTCGAAAATCATTTTTGAATACGAGTTCCGACGCCGATCTAACGCGGCAGAAACGGCTTGCAATATCAACGCTGCGTTTGGAGAGGAGACTGTTAATGAACGCACCGTGCGTTTTTGGTTTTAACGCTTTCGTAATGGAAACTTCGACTTGAAGAACGAGCTACGTAGAAGACCGCCTACACAGGTGAATAACGCTGAATTAAAGGAGATGGTGGAAGCCGATCCGAGGTCAAACTACGCAGCAATTAGCGGCATGGTTTAACATTACCCTACCTACAATATTAGCTCATTTGCAGCAAACCAATAAGATAAAAAAATGAAATATGGGTGCCTTATGATTAGACTGATCTGCAGAAGAATCGATACAGAAATGAAGGAATATTGGATCGAATTGTAACATGTGACGAAAAGTGGATTCTTTGCGATAACAGTAAACGAAAAATGCTGACCGCAGGTTAAACGCTGCAACAGTGCCCTAAAGCAAAGCTTACCAATAAAATGGTAATGGTAACTGTTTGGTGGTCTCTTCGTGATGTTATTCAATATAGCTTTCTTAGGTCTGGTCAAGCAATAACAGCAGATGTTTACTGTACCGAACTTTGAACAATGATGGCGAAACTGGCAGATCTTCACCATTATTGTTCCATGATAACGCAAGACGTCACACTGCACGAGAAACCGTTGTAACTCTACAGGAGCTGCAGTTAGAAACCATACGTCATCCTCTGTACTCGCCAGACCTTGCTCCAACGTGCTACCATTTTTTTTTCGTGGTATGGACAATTTACTACATGATAAAAAAAAATCTTCCTAGGAGGCAGTACAAAATGCTTTCACACAGTTTGTCGAATCTAGATCCCCACAGTTCTATCATAAAGGTATAAATGAACTTCCGTATAGATGGCAGCAATGTATACATAATAAGGGTAAATATTTCGATTAAATAAATATGGAATGTAGTACATCTTAGAAAAAAACGAGTTTCAATTTTTCAGTACAAATTGGCAATTTCATACTTTAACTTCTAATATTTTGGAGTACCGTGCACCGTGGAGGATCGGATTGGACTGACTGGGATTATGCTACTGTCTATTACATCGAGTAAGAGAAATTATGAGTAAGGGATTTATATGTTAGGGATGGCAGGTTTAGTAGTTAGAGTGCCCTGTAACTGCCCCCGTTTAGGACTAAACTTACACCCTAAAGTGAAGTTTATGTTGCGATACGAAGCCGAGGAAGTTCTTCAGAAGTTCAATATTAGTAGGAGAGTGAGGGTAGGTGATGAATCAATAACGTCACTGCCGATTATTCCGTCATAGGGTAAATCAACTCCTTCAACTACATGAAAATTGTGATTTACTTAATCGAATTGCATAGGGATATGACCTAGATTTAATACCGAAGAAATCAATGCCATTAAATTTAATAACAAATTTGGTGATTACGGGCATTTTCTTAATGCAGGACGTTTATATAAGGCTAAATGACGCACCTGTATCGACTAATAAGGATAGTGGCTTTGAGGATACGGAGGTAAGTACCTATAAGTACAGTAAGAATTTACAGGACATATTCGTTGTATAATTATAAATTTTGGGATCGTGTATTGATTCTGGAGTAGTTTCTATCTCTACCAGGGTGTTGGGTTTGTTTTTATTCGTTGGATGTAGTAAGGATTTGGTATTAGGTTCATCATGGCACAACCTTGTAGCGGGTGCCATTGACCTTGGATTTGGTACGTATTTAGTATTTAAGAAATTAGAATTATTATTTCGAATGTAGTATATGTCGGATTTTGGATTTCGGTGGCCCAACTGATACGAACGCGGGCCTCGATAGTTTAGAGTCAGAGTTTGCGTCAACAACGTCTTCATCTTGTTCCATAAAATTGGCGCGATTTTGGTTTTGAGTATTTTGTGGATTACGGAACTATTTATTGCTATATTCCCTTTTTCGACAGTTCTCAATGGCGTGAGTGGCATATTTACAATACCGGCAGTATAGCGGATATGCTTTGAAAAGCGTTATTTCGTCTGAACTTTTGTAATTTATTTTTTGGTTTCGGAAATGACCTTAGTCATGAAGGTCCGGATTCCGTGGTGGAGTGTGATTTCCTGTTAACAAATTGCAAAATCTTTTCTTCTGAGACGGCTGCGTTTATTGCCTCGTTCAAAGTTTTAGAGGATCGAACCCGAACATTGTTCGATAACCTTGGGTGAAAACCAAGGACGAAAGTGTGAAGGGCTACGTCCTCCATTGCACTCGTTTTACCAGGAAGCTCCATTTTCTTGCTATTAGATAAATTAATTTCAGTGAACAACTGGGATAAACATGTCTCTAAACGAAGAGAGTACTGCGTAACCGTTCAATTATTCATTTGCCGACACTCTTGAAGTCAGTTAATAAATGAGAGTAGCATTTTCACTCGCCAAATTGTGTATTTTAAATCTTTAAGTTGATCCCAGTTATTAAAATCTTTAATCGAACATACAGTTTTCGCTCGTCCTTGGAGTTGGCTTAGAATATGTCTAAAAAATAGGGGATTTTGATTTGTAGAAGCAAAATCGTAAGTATTGAAACAATTTGTGATAAAAGTGTGAGCTTGTCCCTAGAACCATCAGAAGGTTTTATAAATTTAATCAGAACATTCAAATCAACCGACTCGTTATGCACAGCAATAAGATTTTCGAGTTGTTCCTGAGACATTGTAGCTTAATAATTTCCGATAGTATAAATATAAATTCATAATATTCGCTGTAACAGGATGGTAAGATTTAAAAAAAGAATATTGTGACAGCAATTCTTCGAACTTATGCGAGCTAAAACGGTATCTCTTTGTTATGTTATGACTGAACGGACGGCGCTATTCTTATCTCGACGTCTGAGTTACATCCGACAAATTAATTGAGTTATTTGATTTAGCTTATAAAAGTTACTCCTTAAGATCACTAAAGCACTAGAAATTGCACTGCACTGGATACGATTTGCACTGGTAAGTATGAGTGATTGAAGTAACTCACATAAAACACAGGAACACACCCAGCAGGAACATAGTATACAGCTTCTTCTAGAATTGTCTAGCAGGACGTGACTTGTGGAAATAGCATTTTGGATATGGAAGTCGAAGTTGATTTAAGTATAAAAGTTCGGGTATTGCACTCTGCGGTTCGGTACTACTGTTTCTTAACTCGACTGGAACTCGAACACTGGATTGTGTCTTATGTCGCGATTTTTGTTTAGAAATAGTAAGTATCTTAAAAACGACACCGGATTTAGAAAATACTAGAGTTCATTTTTCTCACTGGAATGTCACTCACTCCGCAGTCGAGTTTTAGTAGTTCGGAATTTATACCGGGGATTTTGTTATCCCTTTCAGCTGCCACCAATGTTAGGACAGGCTGCCCAGAAGGCCGTTTTAAAAAAAATAATCGCGAAGTTTTAAGGACTATTTATTTGTCCTTGACGATTAATTACAATATATATTTTGGACTATCGTGCACCGTGGAGGATCGGACTAGACTGACTGGGATTATGCTACTGTCTTATTACATCGAGTTAGAGAAATGATAAGTAATGGATTTATATGTTAGGGATGGCAGGTTCAGTAGTTAGAGTGCCCTGTAACAGCTCGCATAAAAGTAGGTTCACTGCTGTTGTTATTACTCGGTGATAATACAGCTTTCTAATGACAAAAGGATGTTTAAAATCGGTTGAGCAGTTTTTGGGTTAATCTTTACTAACAAACAAACACCAAATTTAATCTTTACTCTATATTATATTAGTATAGACTAAAGGAAATAGAACATAATAATTTACTATGGGTACAAAATTCCAAGAAAGATGTCTGAATGAAACACAAAATATCGTAAGTAGCATTAATGTATATTTATAGGAACAAATTTACTTCCCAATAGATGCCATTTCCGTAATGGAGCGCCGTTGTGCGTCGTATGTTCTAAATTAATTAAATGCAGTGATATCGATGTTAATATTAGCGTAATTGGTAGCCTGATGTACCACTCACATTGTCCTCAAAATTACACGTACATGTAATTACATTAGAAATTTTCCATAGGCATTACTTTTATGAGCGTTAAACGAGCACTTACCTGCCTAAAAGCCTACACTATGACTCATTGGAATATAACAAACACCCGGGTGTCAGTACTATCCACTTCTTATGATATATTGGTAACAATATTATTATCTCAAGGATCTATATTCTTATGAACAAGATTTATTTTCTATAACAACCAATTAGGTGTCAATATGTGCATGTTTCCAAACATGTAACCCGATATTTAAAAAGCTTTGTGTATTGATATTTGTTTTCCATTCTGGTAAAACCATTAATATTTAGACAGCTAGAATCTGATATAACAATGGTTAACGTGCAAGGTGAAGAGACAATAGTTTAAGGACAAACATATCAACATAATTTTCAATATAACAATGATAGATAACTACTCAACTAGACAATGTAAGCTTTCTAACTAACGTACGTTAAATGTTTTTTAAATTATTATTACACTAGCTTTTTCACCGCGGCTTCGCTCGCGTCAATCTAGATTTTCTGAATAAATTTCCATACCTCAGGAACAGAGCTTTTTCCTGGGTACCCTAAGTCCTTTTCTGCTCTCTGAATTTTTACCCTTTTATAATTATGCTCAAATTTGGTTAAATAATTGTTTAGTCAATCATCGTAACTACGTAACTAGTATTGTAATTGGCATGCCAGTTAATGGTACGTTAATTACTGCGTAATCCAGAATAATTTTACCGTGAACCGTCTTTATCTCTTGGAAGAAGACAGCAATACACCTTTTAATTAATAAACCGTCTCCAGTGTTCCTTTTCGTTGAGCTATCGGAAAATTGCAGATAATTAAAATATCGGTGAAAATACGACCTATTGCGGGGAAGATCATAATAAAAAACTATATACATAAAATTACAATTTTTGTTACCATGGATAGAAAGTAGCAAGCGAGCAAGGCAACGCTATAAGAACAAGTAATGTGCAGGAATATGTATAATAATTTGACACAGTGTTTGTCGTTCTGAAGATCTTGTATACACACACTTAAAAAGAAATAAAGGTAAACAAAGAACGTCTAGATGCAATACGCCAAAATATTATGTCCATATATTGTGGCCAAACATCATATTAGTAAACAGCTATTGCTATTTTAAATACAACTTTGTACGCAGCTGATTCCTATGTTTGTATGCCCGTTATAAACCAACAAGTAACTGCATAGTCATCCAGAATGTTATATAAAGCTATTGTTTATAACGAGCTAAACAAACCTAATAGATGAATCCTAAACGATTTTAAAGGCACTTTGTTTATGTATACGTCAATATCTATACTAATGTTAGATTTTTTATTTGTTTATTCGTTTGTAACGATTTAAATCAAAAACTACTTAACAGATCTTAATAATTATTTCTCCAATAGAAAGCTATATTATTACCGAGTAACATAGGCTACACCTATCTTATTTAAAAAAGTACTGTTACCAACATAACCAGACCTTACCTACTTTTACGCGAGTGAAGCCGCGGGCAAAAGCTAGTCTTTATACATGAACAAATATCCATATTTGTGTGGTGGGCCGAAAATTCAACGAAACAAACAGTTTATTTATAGTACGTTCGGTTAATTCGGTATGTAACATGAATGAATATATAGATATGGCAACAAAGTTATTTTCAATGTGGTGGAAGTACTTCAGCAGTTCTTTTTTCTTATCCTTCTTAAATGCATTTCTTGAATCTAGATGTTTTATAAGAAAGTCAAAGAGTTCGTTTGATATGTTGTTTGAACGCGCTAATCTCTGGAACTAACCATGAAAACGCCAGGTAAAGAACTCCAGTTCAATTCTTGAGATAGGTTACAGGCTACGAGCCACGGCAGCGGCGCAGTAATCATAAACGTGGATGAAACTGGGACAGGGTAGACAGACAAACGCGGGACAGCTAGTCATAGATACAGCCTAGGTAAACTCTTTGCATAGCCTAGTCAAGTAAACCTTTCACATTTATATTTATCTTATACATAAAATATTGAATATGGAAAACCATTCGAATTTAAAGTTTGTAATAAAACAACAAATATGAAAGGTTAATTTAAGACGTACTATGGAAAACTAAATTTGGAGTCTGAGAGCATTAAAATTTACAATAAATTACCATCAGAAATAAAAGAACGAAAATGTTATCCCTGATTCAAAAAGCTACTCAAAATTCATACAGTTAATACATGCAAATAAGCAGGCAAATAATATTAAAGAAAAAGAAAGGAACGACACTTATACATATATATATCTATTTATTATATCTATACAATAACACATAAATAAATTTGGGCACGTTACCAGTTGACAGCGATGCTGAAGAATTCTACGATGCCTAAACCATTTTTGTAAATATTTAGTATTATAATTATTTGTGTTTTTGTAATTATTTATCTTTTTTAATACCATTGTAAATATAAGTTATTATATTTCGTTTTAAAATTTATTATGTAAATATATTGTACTGACGATATAAAAAACCATAAATAAATACACATAGTATATATAGATTAAGTATATACCTCTAAATTATAATTATAAACTAAACAATGGTAGTTTCCTTAACTAAACGCAAACAAATAAATCCAATATTTAAAATAGTGCATAAACCACGTATATACCTACTTAAAACAAATAATAATAAAACCCATATATAACATTTTTTTTAATAATAACTGACAAAGCCCGCAATACCACATCTATAAATATCGATACGTGTACCCATGTTCTGCTTAGCTAGGATTGAGTGTCATACTGTCTAAGTTATTTCTTTACCCACATCGTAGTTATTATTTTTTCTCGTTTTGTTTATATTTTATTTACATGCCTATGTGCGCTCTAAATATGAATCTTAGTTTGAAATATTGTTTCTCAGTAAGTGTATGTATGCAATTCTTTATGAGAAATAAAGTTGTCCTTAAACCTATATTTTTGAGTGGGAAGACAACTACGGAAAACTTTCTGAAACAACTTAAAACATATTAACTATTTAATTACATTAAAGTTTCTTTGATTGCAAAGCTATAGTTAGATACGAGTTCCTAAGAATGTCAATAACCATTATATATACCACATACAATTATATATTAACAGAGTGTATTCAACAATATTGTACTGCGTAGGTACCTACATAACCGCGACATGACAAATGCTTTAACGTCGTCGTTTTGTAACTGACAAATCAGTTTTGTGGTTTAACCAAATCTCCATATGTATAACACTTAAAATTCTAAAAGTTAGAGTACTAAAACTACTATGAGTCTCTAAATAACATACAAAATGATTACACACTAGACAGAAGGATCTTATATTACTAATTCTAATAGATGTTGGTTGATAATTGATGGTTTACATTGAATATGTTTGTCATAAATGTAATGGCAGAAGGCAAACATGAATAGCTAAATAAACAGATGGTAATGGGAAGCCATTCGGCATTACATGGACAAGCTTAACAAAAATTTAATATCTATATATTAATACGTGAAGCAAAAACTTTGTACCCCTTTTTACGAAAATTGCGCGGACGAAGAGCTATGAAATTTGGCACAGTTAAAGTTTATATGGAGAAAGAGGAGCGAATCCTAATACTTATATAAAATATGCATTAGAAATACATTAAATTAATAAATAAACACTACATGCACTCAACTATGCATTTGACACACGCAGTCGAAGTGCGTAACTATGGTTACATACATCAATATATAATGACATATTATATCAGCAATATCTTAAAGGCAAACTTTGGTCGAATTTCGAGCACTCGGCGACTGCTAGTTATCATAATTGCGCAAAATGCGTCAATAAATACTATCAGTAACTTTTTGTAGAATGACGTAATTGGTGAGAAAATATGCTACTTCGTTACACAGATCAATACGACGTTGATGTATGGTATAAAACATTCGTAACTATGTAGTTGACGTATGCGCTTTTAAGACTTTATATTTAATTTACACTGAAATATTACAAACATAATGTATATACCTGGTACCAAATTTTGCCCGCGGCTTCGCTTGCGTAAATGTAGGTTAGTAACAGTACTTTTCTGGCGAAAGGTACCCTATGGTCTTTTCTGTTCCCATGACAACGAGAGGGCGTAATTTCGTAAAAGCGTAATAAACAAACAAACAAACTCACATTCGCATTTATAATAGGTATTAATTAGGATATCTCAGCGCTCAGTTTCAATTTTAAGGAGTACCTACCATGTGTTAATTTTTTATTAATAAATAGTTTACAAAATAATAATAATAATAATATAACAATATTCTATCACATACACGCAACACCATCTAGCCCAAACTAAGCAGAGCTTATACTATGGATACTAGACAATGGATAAACATACATATATACATTTTTTTTTGTAAATACATATATATTATACATAGAAACACCCAGACCATGAATTGAATTAATCTCTCCATAAAATATGAATCTAATCTCTATAATCTTATATATGACATTGAAAACTTTAAGGCGTAATTATAATAGTGTTGTTTATAAACATTTATGAGAAGATACAATACCGAATTTACATTTTCAATCGGCGTATTCGTATATGTAAAAGCATCTTTCGTGAAATTATAAACATAAATGTAAACTGCTATATACGGATTTTATCGCGTTGTTTATTTGACACTTTATTACAAAATTTAGTCTCCCCGTGACCATGGCTGCTGAAAAGCAACCGAAACGTCGGGGAAAGTGTAAAAGTAAAAATAAATTAAATCTAAATAGTTTAATAATAATTTAATTAGCTTAAAAATTAGTAAAGTTTAATAGTAGTAGTAGTGAAACAATTTTCAAAATTTTGTAATAAAGTGTCAAATAAACAACGCGATAAAATCCGTATATAGCAGTTTAATTTCAATAAATGTAAACATTATTTAGAAAGTCAAACATAGGTTAGCTGACCCTATTCGTCATTCTTCGTCAAATAATATAAACGGGCGAGGCGTAACTGTGTATAAACTGATTTAATTTATGGCCACTATCGCGTTGCTGTAAAGGCGACGATTTGTTATTAACGTCGAGTCTTATGTTTTAAATACAAATGAAGAATAGGGGTGTATAGAAGAGAGTATTAATGTTAGACCCATATGTTCATTGTCATTTAAATAGATAACACCCGCACTATCCACAATTTCTGCCTTGCAGGAGACAAGGGCACACAAACATATAACAATCTCTGTGAATCACATCAATTGTGGTCCTGAGGGATGATCAGACAAACGCAGTATACGCAGTAAGCTGACTATTTAAACCACCGCGACATCCTGACCTATACATTGTTCTTGGCCGCGAAATTAATTAAGTAAATGTAAGTTTGAAACGTGTTTCTCATACCTCCGAAACCTTTGTTCACTAGTGGTATTTCAAAAGCCATAATTGGCAAATTTGTATGTCAGTTGGCACAATCCACGTTCAGATATTATCTTTTCAAGAGACCGTACATTTCATTGAAATATCTCGTAGGTATATGTATTACTATGAATGTCTGAAACGTTAGCATTCGTATGCTAAGCTAAGATGAATGTAAGACGAACTAATTGAAAACGATGGTTTTTATAGCAATGATATGACAACCAAGCATACGGCTCGAATGATAGTATCCCGTAGACTATTATAGTCTATACAATACTTGTGTTGCAAGCATAAATGAATGCAATGGAATCACTCGCTTTTTAAAAAGGAGTCACTTTCCTGTTAGTTTAAGATACAAAGACTAGCCTCATAATGACAGCATGCTTACATATGAACGTTAAAACTTAACTGCATGGATGGCGTAGCTGGCGAATTGCGATGCCGCTGTCGTCGCATCAAGTGTTGACGGTTCGAATCCCACCCTTGCCTTGTTCTGGATCTCGTTGCACCTTGTGTCTGCCAATAACATTTTTA
Organism: Catocala fraxini; assembly: GCA_930367265.1. Lineage (NCBI taxonomy): Eukaryota > Metazoa > Arthropoda > Insecta > Lepidoptera > Erebidae > Catocala > Catocala fraxini. The sequence continues at coordinate 17,890,394 of OV884024.1, forward strand.
AAAAGGTGCTTTTTGAAAAAATATAATCATCTCTATTCACCAAACAACTTCAAACAAACAACCAACTCTAAAAAACCTGGCTCTAAGTATCAGCACAAAGTTTTTAGGGTTAAAAATAGGGTTTTATAATATACTTCTACAACCGGCCTGCTCCAAATAAGCCAAATCTCAGTTTTAACGTGATAATATAATATACCCGAAAGAAGAGGTCCCTCTACCTATCCCTTCAGAGATATTTATTCAAGAAAGAGTTCACTTAGAGAAATGAGATGCCTAATACATCTATAAGGCACCGTATTTCTTAAGTGACATCCTTGCATAATTATTTTGTCAATCCACAGTATACGAAAACAGGAAATATTTGGTTAGTTATAAAAAGTAATCATACTGTTACTATTAATGATATAGATAAAGTTACCAGTGGACTATGCTATGAGACGGATACTTTAGATTTAAACAAATTTTTGAGATACCAAAGTAAATTTCAGTAAATCAATGCTAAATATAGTTACTGATCTAAACAAACAATATTCAAATTAAATATTTCACGTGAAAATAACATATAGTAACTCAAAATAGCGGCAAATCATAATAATATTTGTATAAATCAGGATGCAATAGCATTGTTGGGTGAAGTGCTCAGTGTATGGGTTAAAGTCAGTGGGTGGTTTGATCTCGGTACTCTGAGATACATACATTGAATGGTTCTCTCAGTTCCCTCGCAGCCGCCCTACAGAGCAGTGGTTGCCCGCCCAACGCGTCGCTCGCCATTCGCCCGCGAGAAACTTTGTGCTACCAAAGTTCTATTTCGTACATTCCCCTTTTTAAAACCGATATTATGTGAGTGAAGTGGATGTGTTCAATTCATAAGTATACATATATATTTGTTATATATTAAGTTACGCTAAAAGAAATGGTCAGTGTAATGTGAAGTGTATACAATAATTGCCATTATGGATAAGTTCCTGTAACCCATGGATTAAGAAACAACATTAAATTAAGTACAAACTATTTATCCCTAAATGAAATATTGACAAACCAATTAGTTGTAAGATAATAATCGATATAATAATCTTTCATATACAATATAAAACTTTAAGTTAATTAATTCTAAAAAGCGTGCTCCATCCTTCAATAAGTATTGAATACAGACAGAAAGTGATAAATATCTTTACGACAACTTTAGAAAATATTATACCAATAAAACCGCATAGATTCCAACTACATTAAAGCACTGAGTTTGCATATCTTTGAGGCTTCGCTATAAAACTTTTATTACTCGACTACCGACAATTATTATTAAAGAAAATTTAATATCTATATCATCAATACAGGTGTGTCTGAACACACCTATTTCTTTGGCCAATGAGGTTAACGATCTCATAATAATATGCCGAATTTTCCGAAGCCTTTGATCTAATTAACTGGAGTCAAGACTTTATTGCGTAATTTGCGCAAATTTAAATTCTTTCATTAATGTCTAGGTACACTTACACGTACATACATATATATGAATAACTAAGAGCAGCATAACACGATAAACAAAAGTGTTGCGGCCTTTGTTAGGGCTTTTTTTCATTACGTGTATGTCATGCTAATATTACACAAGGTTTATTACGAGATTCACAAAGACATTATGATAAAATGGAGCTGGCATTATGGGGCAGATATAATGTCAAGATTGTTAAGAGATAGGATAGCTCAGCGGGAGATTTAAAGTCCTCCTGTAACGCTTTAAGATTTATATCCAGGGCCAAGAAAGAACTTTGTGTTTTGTAGTAAATATTATCTATACTAATATTATAAAGACGAAAGATTTGATTTTTTGTTTGTTTGTAAGAATTTAACGCAAAAACAACTCAACCGATTTTAAAAATATCTTCTCCATTGGAAAGCTTTATTATTAGCGAGTAACATATACTATATTTTATTTGAAAAAATCTGTTGCTAACATAACATATCATACTTTTACGCGAAGGAAGCCGCTAGTAAAAGCAAACTAAAGAAAAACCATAGGCTACTATCAATATTTATCTCCCACAGCGATACGCTGTGCTGTATGGCTGATTACGATCCGATCACACTTGCCTAACTTATTTTATAGTCATACGGATGACTGACTCGGTAATAAACAAACAACCACCAATAGACCGATTTCGGATACAATCCACTATTGAATATTATTTATTCCAATGTGTGTGGCGCCTCCTACGATATGACCATTCTAGTTGTAAAATATATTTTTATAATAAATAGAGTATTTAGTTATTACCTATTAATAAAATTAACTCATAATATGGCAACCTCAACAGTGATTGCTTTTGCAAAATATTGCTTACATTGATTTTTAGCTGATAAAAAGCGTATTTTACCTCATAGAGGTAAATCTACTGGTTTCACTTTATACGTATTATTTGAAGAAAATACGCGCCAGCATATAAATTTGCTTCACCCACTTAAGTGAGGTACGAGTAAATAAAGCACGACGTTTTCTAGGTGATATCTAAATCGTATAGTAAATTGTAGATATCAACGAAAACGTCGCGCTAATAGTAATGATGTAGAATTTCTTTTAACATGTGAAACATAGCAAATGTATTCTGTACATGTCTGTCCTGTAATCTGTTTATTGGACACAGATAAGAGCGAGGAATGAAAGACAGCAGGTCAATATTGTATCTACCTATCCTTTAGATATGTTATCTCAGAAAAGGATAGTTAGACGCGTTATTTAATAAATCTATGACACAGACTACGCTTTCGCAAAGTAAACAAATCTGCGACGCTTTAAAGGCAAAAATAGGCGTATTCGCTTAACTTGTAACTTAATACTTTGTTAATATACTATCCATGAATATAATATTAAATATGCCATAGAAAAAGAACAAGTAATTTATCCATTGTTCAAAGATCTATTGAGTTTATATTTTACGTAAACTTCGCTTAAACCAAGGTAACCTATACTTCTATATCGCCAGTAATCTATATAAGATACAGCTTTTAAAGTTATGCGATTTTTATTGTCTTCAAGCTTTAGTTTATGAAGCTTTCCTTAAGATAATGCTTCCCATTCAATCTGTTTTCCCCTCCATTAACGCAGCTGCATTAGATAACTTTCAGAAGGCATTTGTATTCATTTAGATTCCTTTCGTCTTACATTTAACATTATTTTAGTAAATTACAACTTTTGCATTTAAAAGGCTTGTAGTAAGATATATAAAATAACAAAACTCGTTAACAGCTTCAGTAAACTCAATAAGAATATATTAGGATCTTTTTACTAACTTTGAAACTTAAGAACACAAAGTAAGTGTTTTCGGTTCAAAAACCCTTGGTTAATATTGAAATAATGCACCCTGTCATCCCTTACCAATAACTAACATTTTTTTAGTTGGTATGATACGAAAAAAACGCAAGCTTTTTTTCTTAAAACAACCATTATTAAATGCCCAAAGCGTATTTTGTATAGAGAGGCAACTTCATCTTTTGATGTAAAAGCTTGGACTCAGACAACGGACTCAAAGAACATCCAGACTCGGATAAACTATTTGTTGATCAAATGTTGGTCTCGTGTAGTATTCGAACCCACAACACTCGGCGCAGTGGCAGTAGCAAGGTAACCATTTAAGCCACTACGCTGCCCGAACTTGTAAGTTTGTCTATACTCCATTTGGTTAGGTACTTAACTAAAGGTAAACAAAAGTAAAAAAAATATATATTTATATATATTAATTTTACATTGATTAAATATGATTAAAATCATTATTTATTTTAAAAGCTAGCAGTAGAGAATATGTTACTGACATACATAAATATCTACCCATTTTTGTATACTGACTGTTACTAGAGAGCTACCAGCATTCTATTTTTAAGAGAAGTTAGCATAAACAACGATTCCCAGGAACATAATATTTATTATTATAATAAGACAAAAAAAGCATATTATATACTATAATATGCTTTTTTGTATACTAAGCATATTATAGTATTAAAAGTGTTCGAACGTAAAACGAGTGACAAATTATTGCACGTGTATAAGGATCGATTTTAATCACTTGGTAAATGTTCGCTTTTGATTGGCTATTAATTTTTCACATAAGCTGGCGACTAAAAACTGGTCCTTAGAAGACTCGTCAACTAAGCATACGTTGAAAGTTGCAACTTCTAGTCACATAGTACTGTGACTTGTGTGGTGTAACAAAAGTTAAATGACTTGCACGAAAATAACATAGGTTTTGTATTCATTTTCGTGGAGTGCCCAGCTTGGGAGGAGCAGCGCCGGTCGTTAACCGGGGCACTGGGTATCCAAATCCTCTCGCTGCCGGCAATGGTACTGTCCATGGTCCGGAGCGAGGGTGCATGGGAGGACGCCGTCACCTTCTGCGAGGCAGTGATGTCCGCGAAGGAGGCGGCGGAACGGGAGAGGGAGCTGGTCTCTCCCCACCCAAACTGCAGGAGACGTCCAGGGCGCCGCCGTAGGGTGCGCGCAGACCTCCAGCCACCCTAGGGGGCGGCCTGCGGGTGGTGGACTTGGGTAGTCTGCCGCCCGAGCAGCACAGGCCCGAGAGAGGGGCATAGGTGTTCCGCGCGCCCCCCTGAGTGGAGGGGAGGGCTGTACCATCTGGTCCTCCCCCAAACAGCTGGGGCCCGCCTATTCACGTGGCGGGCCAAGACCTGTCGGTGTCGCGGTGAATGCTAGCGCGAATCCCGTGGCACCGACACTAGGTACCGGAGAAACGTCGTCAGGGGTTTAGTGTGTATGGGGCCGGCTTTTCTGGCTCGAGTCCCACACACCCGCGTTTTTCATTTGTTTGTTTGAAATATATTTGTTATCATAGCATTTTCAACCGCGGTACAGATATTATTTCTTGCAGAAGATTTAAACTTATTGCATAATACAAATAAAGCAAAACATCCTTAAATCCTAAGTAATATTACGTGGGACACAGTAAATTTTGCGAAAATAAAAAACAAGTGTTCTTTATGTAAATATTTTCTTTATTAAATCTTTTCAAAGTATTCTCCATCAGCCTCTATACAAAGTTTCATGCGTCTGAACCAGTTGTCGAAACACTTTTGAGGGTGACCCAGGCGTTTGACAGAAAATCCCTCGTTTTAAGAGCGGTGTGCGCGGGCGCGTTGTCGTGGTGGAGCAGTAGACCGCGGAGCCCTGTGTTTGGTCGCTTGTTGCTCATAACATAGAAAAGTTCTGCCAGGCATTTGTTAGTATACTATTTGGCGTTGATACTTCTTTGGTTCCGTAAAGGAACTGACTCCAAGTAGCCAGTCAAGTTGATATGCTCGCGACCAAAATCTTCCCACGCTTCTAGATCGCTTCATTTTGGTAGGCGCTGACTCGTTTTGAAACACCCCAACCGTCGACATACGCTTCGTTTCTGAATCGTATTGATAAATCCAGTACTCATTACCTATAATAATGTCGTAAACACGCCGAGATAGCCTGCTTCAAATTTGTTCATCTTATCACGACACCATTACACCGGGCCTGCTTCTGAGCATCGGTGAGGTTGAGCACATCGTCACGATCAGCACTCAGCGTGATACTATCCTCCTCACGCACAAATTCACGTATAGAATCTCGTGAAGGCTTCCTGATCCAATCTGCAGTATGTGCTGAATCGCCTGATACGTAACTCACCTATTGTCCTGGATAAAAATTTTCACAGATTGCTCGTTTTCTTCCGTAACAGCCGTCAAAGGGCGACCACTTCTTTCTTCATCGCCCAAAGTTGGATGACCGTGCTTAAATTCGTTATACCAACGACACACGGTTGCCTTGGAAGGGTCTTGAACCATGAATACCAATTGAAGTCTATCGTACGATTCGTTCGGATTCAGGCGACATTTGAAATTGTAAAAAATCGTAGCGCGAAAATGTTCCTGTCGCAGATCCAATTTAAAATGAGACACGATAATTTAAATAAGCTCGCAAAAAAATGTGGAGTACGTACTTATTTTTACTTATAAATAATCACATTTCAATCAATACTTTCTGTATAAATGGGAATGTGAGTTTGTTTATCTGTTAGTTAAATCTAGCATTTCAAATTTCCTAAATGGAATCGTGTAATAAGTCAATAACTATGCACTTGGATCTGATTGAATCTGTTCTACTATTTGGTACATAGGTACTAATTTTAATATCAGCTAGTAACTAAAAGGAAATTCGTATTCAAGAGCACTTTAATTCGGAGCGTGCTCTCGCAAAACAGGGTTTACGTTGGATCATAATGGTCAGTAGGTAAATATTCATCCTTTTGGTCAACGAGTCCTCATTTTTCTAACGTAACTATTTGCCCGGCGGATTTGGTCCTTTAAATTTCGGTTAGGTTAGATTAGAAACATTACTTTTTTCTGTTCCTCTGTAACGTGTATGAGAAATTTCATAATGATTGGTCGAGTAGTTAAGGCGTGTAAGCGTAACAAACAAACAAACTCACATTCATATTTATAATATTAGTAAGAATCTGCTCATAATACAAATACTTTCTTAAAAAAATTAAAACATTAATAATATTTTTAAAATATTTTATTTATATAAATCTTTTAAATACAACCCTTATTTCAATTACCAAAAATTCTACAGCATTCATGAAAATAATCCAATGATACATGTACTCGTATATTGTGTTACATATATAACACTTTATATAAACACGAAATCTAGTTGACAATCCTCAGCATATCTTTATCGTGTTATGAGAATTTTGATTAAGTTTAAGTCTATCACGGTTTATGATGCTATTTAAAATTCTATATTTGGTCGCCATGGTCTCGTCACATTTCTGATGTAAAACTCAAATTATATTCCCAATGGAAATTTGGTTACGATTGCAAAAGATCCTTTTTGTTAATTCATTTGCAGATTTTTCTTTCTTTGATTTTTCATCAACAACTTGATAGGGCAGAACATACAATTTTATATCGCAAATCATTCAACTGTATTGAGCCGTATCTGTTACTCGCATATTCCCATGACAACATGTGACAATAGGGAAGTAATAAAGTGTGGGCTATATTGTCATGTACCTACATGCAGCTATTAAGCGCGTTGTTCGCATAATAGTTTCACGGCCACCTGATAAAAATATACCAAAAATGCACACACTGTTCTATATAAAAATCTATAATATATTATTAATGATGTGATGAGTTTACCCAATAAATTATGGTGATTGTCTTTACACAAAATATACATAAATGTTTATAATGACGTTACACATTACGCCACTTCAGTTATTTTTCGATGGACTACAGTTGTGACGCTCAGTTATTTATTATAATAACATCCGTGGGAGGCCAGAAAACTGTATGAGTAATTAATTAAAGGGAACGCACTGTAAAACCGCGTTTCCAGTGATTCCAGCAAGGTCAAGCAAAAGAATTTTGGATAGCAAACGTTTTATTTGACAAATGTTTTATGAGGTTTGGCAAAAGAGAGTGTGTTCGGTTTTTCATTCAGTGAAAATGGCAGCACTGCCGGTCAAGTAGCTAGGGGATCAACCGGACAAGCCTAATGCCGAATGAATGCTAGCCGTGTCCAAGTTATCCCCGAACCCTTTCAATTCTATAAAAGTATTTTTCATTGAAAGGACAGGTACTATTTTGTGATTTAAGCGAACTTTGACAAAACAGTGAATTATTTGGTTTGAACAAAATTTCTTTATTGCGGCTTTAGGCAAACATATTCAACAGGCATTCCTGTAGAGCTTTGTTTTGAAATAACACAACATATAAACACAAGACAAAGTTTTTTGAAATTCATTTTACTAACCTTATTTAGCCATATGTATATGTATATTTGAGGATAAACCTTTCAAAATGTTACCTACCTGTATTATATTATTTGCAAAAAATTACGTTTTAAAATGTTATGGTACCTAATTAGGTACTACTCAGTCTATATTCGTTTTGTGATCGGTTGCTAATAGATAGGATGATTTACAAGATACTACCGAGTTATACTTTTTATACCTACTATATAGTTCGCCCAACATCCGAAAAGAAAATAAAATTAAGCATCGGTTGTAAAGTTATTTGGTCAAAGTATATAGTATATACAGTATAGTATGTATAGTATATATAGTATAGTATGGTTTTAATGTGGATTGCATATGAAAATTTAAGGTGTGGTTAGGCGAGTGCAGATTATTTAACGCTTAACTAATATAAATATTTATATATATATATTGAAAATTAATTCAAGTACCTAATATTAACTTATACGTAATTTAAAAAGTAAACTAAAGTAACTCGAGGAAATTTTATTCTTACGATTTACATATACACACATAATAAACAATAATATATTGCCAAGTAGGCACCAATTATACTATTCACCTAAGAATTACGGCAACAGAACGCGTGAATTATCAATAGAATTCGCGCCATTTTTCTACATTATCATTTTATTAAAAACAGTATGTATTTCTTCTATCTTCCTCTATCAGTCATTGTTATGTTAAGCGCCCCGTAGTAGCTACTGTCATAAGCTAAGTTCTAAACCTGTAAGTGAATATTTGGTTTGGCTTGACCAACGAACTTTACCTTCTCTCGTAGAACAGGTATTCTACGAGAGAAGGTAAAGTTCTTTGGTCAAGCCATACGAATAGGTATTCGTACCTAGTGTATGTAGGTACCTACAGTCGTTACGAATACCTATTCGTATCTATTGTTTTTTTGCATTTCATTCCTTAAGTGAGAATGTATCCCCGTCTTTCTCCTAATGCTATTCCCTGTTCTTAATCTGCTCTTCTTCTAAGGCAGCAAAGCGTAAGTACCCATCGAGTTGCGAATGCACATTGGGTACAGGAACAACTTATTGATAGGTAAGCCGTATAATTGTTTGCTATCTTACTTTCAGCGTACGCAGCGGCTTAGATAAATTCATTTTAAAAACTTCTGTGCAAAATGAAATACAGCCATGTTCATAAACGGTATGTGTATACTGATTGCCATTATTCCTATTACGAGTTTCTATAGTATAATAATTCTAATGTCTACCACTAAGAGCTATAAAAACAAGTTATTTTTAAATCATATGAGTTCAAAGTTCACGCTATAGTTTATTTGCTTCCACTCACGCCACTTACGTGTTACATTAGAAAGGCACTTGAATTATAACGGGTACAGACATAGTGAATGAAGGCGAGCAGATTCCACATAGAATGATTAATGTACACACGGCTACACATTTAAGTTAGACACCTTATATACGCATAACTACGCTACATACAAAATAGAGAATTGTCGGAAAGGGACTGTGCATGGTGTCGACCAGTCACGGTGCACTAGCGCGTGGGACGACGTTGTGCCTACACACACAGGCGCACGTTATTTTGCTATTGTTGTGTTTCACCGGCCGTCAGTCAAACAAAACAGTATCGTCGGGCGAACACTTACATAGTTAGCCCGACAATACTGTCATGACGTGAAAGTCCGATTTAAATATTTATTTATTATGGCGCCGCAATTATCTCCACAACAGCGGCAGCATAAGTGCTTTAAACTGAATAAATTTATTTTTATAGCATGGAAGGAGATGCATTATTACAAAATTACAAGTTTAACTTATTTATCAAGTTACCTAGTTAAAGATCGGCATATTAAATACTAAGTAAATCGAAACGTATATCAAAATGACTACAGGGTTTTTTGATATAATGAATATCTTAAAATTACATATTATTATATTTTCCAGCGCATAGTAATGAAAGGAAATAATGGAATACATTTTTATCGCTTACTTATTTAACTTAATGCTTCAACATTTTTATTAATTTCATAAGTAAATGTAAAACTTATTATTTTACTCTTTTAGAGATTCTTTTTATTCTTTTATAACATTTGCGCCAGTAATAACAATAATTGATAATACGTATTAATGAATGCTCAAACGCTAGCGCAAATCGGAAACCAAACTTGTAAAATATAATATTCACGCCGAGGTAAACTTGCTCAGAAAATAATATACGCATAGGATATGATATATTAATGATAAGGCCGGCCGCATCCCATTCAGCGTGAATGAGACCAAATAACAAAAATATAGCGCACTCTCTCGCACGATTCGCAGCGTTCAACTTCTAATAGTTCAAAGTATAAACAGTCTAGGTTGATGTGTCGCTGTGTGTACCACCGAATGAAGCGAATAAATTGTACAAGTTGGTTCACCCACAAATATTCCCGATGCTATAGTTTAAAAGCGCCACTTACTTTAAGATGTTATGAATTATGATATACCATATCGCTATGGCACACTAAGCTGATTAGAAAAGTAGACAAATTAACACACTTGAAATCGTAAGTACCTAATTACAAAACAAAACAGTAGAATCGTCTTCCGTCATGGTGTTTGTTTATTTTAATAACCATCCTTATTAATCTATACATCTATGCAAATCAATAAAATTGAAGAGTCTGTTTGTAATGTCAAAATAACAGCTATTTATTAAACGCATATGAAAGTTCATAAGATACCTACAAAAAATCTATTTTCAAAAAATTTCTCATTCTGTCTGTCTGTCTGTTTGTTACAGCTAATCTCGGAAACGGCTGTATCGATTTTAACGGGACTTTCACTAGCAGATAGCTAATGTTATAAGGAGTTACTAAGGCTACTTTTATTCTAGAAAACATTATAATTAGACCCCAGGAAAAATAAAGCCTATGAAAAAGTGAACAATTGCCCATTCAAATAGGGAAATGTATAAAAAATAGTAATAATTTTAATATATATACAATACATCCAATATAAATCCTTATATAATAATATAATAAATTAAAATCGACCCACAAGATAGAAGAATGGCATTAATTTTAGCATAAGTATACTAGGCTATACGAGGAATACAGCTATTAAATTTTCGTAAAATTTGCGAACTGAACAAACACTTTTTAGTTAAAATCCACGCAGACTAAGTCGCGCGTAACAACTAGTTGTAATCTAAAACTCGTAAAGGGAACTATACTTTTAATGTCTATGATATTGCTTTTTTTAATTAGCTTTGTTTATTTTTAATTATTGTTTCAATTAGCTATGATCGTGACGTTGTTAGTTTTCCATAAACGGAAAGAAATGATCCGGATTTATCTCATACTTGTTGAAGACTTTTGTGACACACAGCGGAAATTAAAAAACACAGGTCGATAATATTTTATAATTTTGCATTAATAATAAAACCTTCACAGAATTATTCGGGCAAACAGCACTTTTAACACGTAATCTATGTATAATATGTTTTGGTTCCAAAGAGTTATTTTGTTATTGTATGTAGCGAATAAAAGCGCGGAGTGGGCGAAGCTATTTCGATTTACAAGTTAAAGAATTGACATGTCACAGAACTAGACAGGCGATAACATTAGCCATACAAATACAGCTTCAGCTAGTTTGGATTGAAAAATACTAGTACTGGATAGTTCAGTTTGACATTTTGGATAACGTTGGCCAATAGAATGTACCTACTTAAAATAAAATTACGTAATGAAAACTATTTTATGTTCTTTTTTTTAAGTCAACACCCGCTCTTATATCTGTCGCGGCTGACTTTATAAACATTCAAAATAACGAACACCAAGACCGTCCACACTCGGAACAACTATTTTTCGATCACACAAATGTATACCATACGTGCAGTCGAACTATGTGTGTGTGCTTTACCACACATTCAACGCGAGTGTGCAAATGTATTCCATGGTTAGTACACAGAGCACACAGGGTGTCCAGTAATTAATGGATAGCCTTTATAACATAGAACTGATGGACGTTCGGAAAAATATGAAATAAATCTATCCTAACTACTACCAGAGATAAATATGTTTTTTTTTAATTACCATATTTAACTTTCTTGTACACTACGACCATAAATGAATGAATTCCATCGGTTTTTTGTTGTTTTATTATTAAACACTAATTATGCTAATAGATAGACAGTCAAAAGTATAACTAGCTATTGAACGTTTTCATTTTTTTGTTGATTTTTTTATTTTTGTATGTTTTCTTCACGGCTTTCAGTTCTACTATAACACATTTCAAGGTTATCCATCAATTACTGGACACGCTGTATAATTCGGCGTGTCTGTTACTGTAAAGTATATTAGTACAATGTAGTCATCAATTAGAATACAGATATCATTCCGCGTAGCTAATGGATCTTTATGTAAGAAATATGGCCATATAAAAATGGCTTGCCACTGACTAATAGTACCCTTTTGCTATTAAGGACAAGAAAAGTTAAGAACAAATAATTAATACAGAGAATACAAATGAAAAGGGCCAATATATATGCTAAGTAGAATATCAATTATAAATTAGGCATAACACATACTACCTCAGTTGCGGCAATGCTTATCTGCCAATGCCATTTGAAAGTCTTAGAATAACGTGTTACTTTTCAACATGTTTTAAGTGCATATAATTCTTGCATGTTACTCACAGTCGCTATTATACAGTGTGACTAGTTAAACATTGTACATACCTAAGGACATGATAATAAATGGCAAAAAGAATCGTATCAAAAAAAATTTGTTTAACCTGTAAAGAAAACCTTTATGAAAATTTGTATGAAGTACCCATAAAATGTGGACACTGCGCGGGTCGCATACAGCTGTGTGCGCCGCGCTATCGAGCCTTATACCTTTGATAAGAATAGGACGGGCGGAGGTGCAAATTCGGGAGAGTACGGGGTGCGATAGCGGGGGACGGAGGCGGAGGTTTTGTTTAGCTTTGGTACATACGCAAGAGTGTCCGAACACTAAGTTTTTATTGGACAACTAGGTCAAATTTTAAGTACTTATTTTTTTAGATATTCGTTTCCAGAATCGAGTACTGAATACCCCTCCTTCAATATGTCCAGTCTTTTACCAATCAGCCTGTATAATACAATTGTTTGTAAGTGCAGAAACATTGGACTGCTACGCAGAGGTTACGAGTTCGATCTTAAGGCACGTACCTCAAACTTTAGAAGTTATGTGCGTATTAAATAGTTAATTATCACTCGCTACAATAGTGACGGAAAACATTGTGTGGAAATCTGCATGTCTGAGAGATCTTCATAATGTTCGCGACTATATGTGAACCCTGCCAACCCGCACTGGGCCAGCTTGATGGACTATTTCCTCTTCTCACACTGAGAAGAGGCTCGTGCCTAGCAGTGGAATAGTATATATACAAGGCTGAAATTGGTATTAGGCAGTACTGAGCAATTTGTCATCAAAAGGTATTTTTTTAAAGCTGCTACTCTCATCTAGTACTATATACTGCGTCGCGGGGGACTTTACAAACATTAAAAAAATGCACACAAAGATCATCCAGACACAGAACAACTACTAGTGGATCACATTTGTTTTGTGGGCTCGAACCCACGGCCCTCGACGTGTCACAAATCAGTATAGAGGGTGGACAAATTACGTTATGGAGTTATTGTTGGGCTATTATTTTTATCTTGCGAATTAATTCAGCGACAATCACTATACTACAGGCAATATTATTCTGAATTTGGTTGGTACAGACGTTCAAATAAACGGAATAAAACCGCAGAATAAACTCTTTGCAATGAATATTAGGGAATATCCTACGATTAGGGATGAGTTGCATACATAATAGTTATAAAGTCACGTCACGCTTCTTACGTATAAGCAACGTGACCCGCGACAGTAGTAGCAGAAGTGTTTGACTTCCACATTACGCTTTCTCTATAGGCCTCCCATGAAATGTAAATGCCAAAGTTTCGGCCCAACTGTTTGCACCGTGAAACCAGATATTCCGAAATGTGTCCTCAATTTCGGTACGTAACCTCTTGATTGCCCTAAAGTAATTATTTTATGTACTGGCTCGACCAAAGCAGTAATTTCATTTTGAAATGAATAAATTTTCATTGCGTTAGTTAAGTTCAAATTTCGGATAGACATTTTCATGGTGGATCTCCTGTTTTATTACATGTAACATACAAGCCTATTACATTTATTAGATTTGTATAGTTTTATCAACAAACTTGTAATGAAATAAGACTTTACGTACAAAACTTTCTCGTTATTTCATAAAGACCTATTTTTTTCTGTTTATTTTTTCGAGCTGAAACTGTGAAAATACAATAGTTTGGAATGAACTTCCAACTACTGCACTTGTTTGATGGGACCAGATAGAGAGCTATGGATTCAACTTAAAATCCAAGGCACGTTCCTTATAATTTTGTGAAGTTAAACCTACGTTTATAATGTCATTAGTTTTTGCCTGCGTTTTTGCTCGCGTTAATATAGATTAAAAAATCTGTCAATAAATTTTTATTGTTCGGCAACAGTACTATTTTTCTGGATGAAAGGTACCCTATGTCCTTTTCTGTTTCTCTGGCAACATGTATGCGTCAATCCATGATTCCCGATCGAATAGTTAACAAACAAATAAACTCACTTTCGCATTTATAATATTAGTTAGAATTACTCAATGTGTGACCCCATACGACACTAGGTCAAGATCGCAGACTAGACTATAACATTCTAGGTTATCTAGAATTCAACACTAAACGAGCAATATTTAGTCTTTTATCTTATCATTCATTTATTTGTGGTAGGTAGCTAATTTTGTACTATATATAGCATGTATATATAGCAGCGATAGCTCAGTGGGGAGACCAACAGACTGCAATGCAGAGGGTCTCGGGTTCGAACCCACGTCGCGCACCTCTGACTATCGGAAGTTATATGACTTTTCGAAATTATGTGCGTATTAATTGACAATTATCGCCTGCTCCGTGCCTCGGAAAACACGTTAAGTCGTTGATCCCGGCTGCCATGAACATCTATGGCAGTCGTTATTGGGAAAGTCAGTACCCTCTAATATTCTGACACTGGTCTAGCCTTAGGGTATCGTAAGCCTTCGGGTTGCGGAGGTCAGGTGGCATCCGCTCCGTGTAAAAACTGATATCCAGTCAAATCCGGTTAGACCAGAAAAGCCGACCCCATGTGACTTGGGAATAATAAAGGCTAAGAGAGAAGAAGCTAATTTTGTACACTATTTTGCCTACGCGTTTACAAGTCGGCTTAAAAACTTACTTACTTAAACTTACTAGCATTTAGTTTATATTCTAGTTGCTCTAGAAATAGACACTCCTACGAGTTTGAGTTGGATAACAAAAGTACTTAATTTATATCTACATACATCGTGTCAAACAACCACATTTCATCAACTACATTTTAAGTCCCTTGTTTTTTATTCCCTTGTGCACAGTTTTATTCTCTTGACTGTTGCTGAAAATTTCGTGGTGGTGAAGACCAATAACATTTTGCCCGACCTGTAAAGGCTCTCGTGCACTTCAGACGTGTTTACCGCTGCACCACTGAAGCAGCCATAATAATCATAATACTTGCTTCGCAATTATTTATATCTAGTTATCATGATCAGCATCAGAATTGTTAACGTAATAAACTAAATATATTTGATAAATTAAATGTATTTTAGAGAGCATAAGATAACGTTTGAGACAGACCGATCAATTTTAAATTTATTTAATCTATTATGTGTATACTATCCAGTGTATAAAATAAATTTAAACATTCTAATACATAAGATCAAAAAATAACATATTGGTAAACCTATGTTTACCAATGTTATTTTATAATCGTAACATATGATAATGACGAGTATGTATTAATATATAACTATTTCAACTGTAAAGAATATAACAGCACACTATTTTGATACATATATAAATAAAATATATTACTTATCCTCTAACATCGTTAATCATATCGTTTCGCTTGAAAAGTATATTTCAAGTAAATCGTATTCCAAAATATTGCTGAGACGTCATACTTTAGAGCATCGATTGGAGTCTGCTCACGTTGCCACGTTTGTTTGATATGAGCGTTACAGTGAAACGTACTATCAACCGTTCAATCTGACTATGTACACGTGCCTTTTTTATTTCCTTTATCAAATTATGTATTAATTTTATACGCAGATTTTTTTGAGAATCCATTCCATTTTTCATTACTTACCAGTCATGACCACGTTATATATTATACTGCATACGGGTAAATATTGTGGTGCACTGGCAGGGTCACCATGCAATGTTGGATGTTAGGAGGCGAAATAAATGAAGTTGCTTTGGCAGTTAAGTACTGTGTAAGGACTGCACTTACAAACAATCCTTATGTTTTATAGTTAGGAAGACGCGTCACACCCTACAGTGGTCTGCAAATCAATCCAGACGGAAAAAGCCTAATCTAAACCGTAGTGCAATCTAAAATTTATTCCAAATGATTAAGCTATTTCATGATCTGACTGATAGGGAAAACGTCGAACGTCTACTCTTGTTAATGTACCTATGCTTCTTGTACTATTTTCTGCATAGCTTAAATTACACCTTTATTACATACCCTCTCATTATTGCTGTTTATTACTAACAATATGAGTTTCACTTTTCTATAATTGTTGAATTTTGCTGTTCAGTCAGACTAAGGTAATGTTCGTTTTATTTTATAATACATATATTGCAAGGCTTTGGAATGGTCACACCGACTAATTGGCCCGTGACAATTTTAATATACATAAATAGGTTTATACTAATTAAGAAAGCCATGTTTTCAGATAACCGCAGTAAAATGTGGATAACGTAGGTAAATTTTCTTAGCTTTCTACTAACTTCTTAAAATACTTTATATTATAAGGTCATTTATCAAAACCAAAAAAATTAACATAACACCATTTATCCCGATATAATATAATGCGATTGAGCTTGGATTATAAACAACATTAATTATTGTCCATCATTTTCTGTTTTCTATGAGTAATTATGCATTTTGAATACACTCTGGTAAATATGAGTCATCTTTCTATCCGTGTGGTCCCCCGCATAAAGCGTCAGTCGTCGGCATTTTTATTGTATCAATCTTATTTTGTAAGCGACCATGATTCCAAAATCGTTCTAGCTGTGGTTCTAAGGACTTAAAAACAAAATACTTGTATCTTCTACACGTACACGTATACGTGTTTATAGTGCACTGTCTTTCAACTAGACTACCCGTCCCTTGCCGTTCAATTAATTGATTGTCCAGCCGTATATCTATTTTACATTCAACATATCTTACATTAATTCTGTTCGGCTTGTTATGTATGTTGACCATCCTATGAGTAAAAAATATGCGTAAAGTTGTGTTCTACATTAGTAATCCTATCAGATATCATCTTAATAGCATTCATGGCACTAACTTTCAAAATATATACCCTACCTTATGTAGGTTAGTGACATAAAATATTTGTATTGATTATGAAAACATCTAATAGTTTGTCGTTCGTAGCACTTCGTAAACTTAACCATACTATTTTAAAACCCATATTTCTTATTTGACTTCCTCGGTGGCGCCGCGGTTGTAAATGTGACTGCCGGGTATAAGGTCTCCGATTTGAAATTTATTGAAAAGCAAAGTTTTCGCAGTTACGCAGCTGGCGGTGTTGTATACACCAGGTAAAGCCGTTGGTCATGCGCCTGATCTCTCTGCGGTTGTGTCGAGTTGCCGTCCCATTGAATTATGAGAGTAATTGAGAGAACACTTGAGTTGGCGTATATACTTTTGCACTATTATATCTCCTGCGCAGCTAGCCAGTGTCCATAGAGATCAGCCGCCGTGAACAAAATTCGGCGTGGAAAATATTATTAAGTATTAATAAATTAGCATAATTCTGTTTACGTTTACGGTCTATAGATTGGCATTGTTACCTTTCATTTCAAACTTAACGCTATTTATTTATAGAAACAAAGATAATGGCTCATATATACGACATATATAGCACATGTCACCCACTCGGGTTATATGCATCGGTTAAACGATTGATGCCAGCCACAAGCCCAAACGGCCTGTTTATTATCGCGTATGTAGCCCGCGCGAATAGCTTGCGCGGTTAGACCACGCCAGACAATTGAGTGTACAAGCACCTTTAATTTAACGACTACGTCCAGAGGCCAGCGATAACAAAGAACCTCATAGGTTACCTGTCATATTAATACTTTCAATAGCTTGTATGTGACGTATGATACACACATACAATATTAGATTTCGTAAAGAATGATATAAATAAAAATTTTACGTGTTAGCCCTGAAAACACGATTCATGTCAAGATATATGAAGAATAATCTTAAAGTTAGATTGTTAATGAAAATAGTTTAGTTAGGAATATGATATTTTCACTTCTACATAAATTATGTCATGAGATACATGATAAACATTTAACTAATATTATAATAATATTGTTTCAAACAAAGACTGACACGCGCAAATACAATAAAATCAGTCAATCAATTATTAACGCTCACGTGCTAGGTATTGTTGTATATTTTAAACAAAACTAATACATATTTATATCGATATCTATAGCGCAATAGCATTAGTTACCTTCATACTCGTAATACAGTTTTACTGTCAAGTGAAGTAATTGACTTCATAATACTTCCACCTTAAATAAACACTGTGCAGGTGAACTCATCTTTCGACTTCCTTCACAGTATGCTAGCTCACGTTCTGTACTTAAATTACACAGAATAGAGAACAACCCCATTTAATAAAACATTTACGGGAATTGGTTTTGCATCTAATCTAAAATCAAACGTCTGAAAGACGACCATTATTTGAGCTTAGAATGAGTTCATGTTCTAAGCGACTTACAAATACGCTGCGTCTACGTGTCGCCCGGCTACGATGATCTTTTGTCAATTAATCGTTCCGCCTAAACTTACGGTATATAAATCGGCATTGTTACCTTTCATTTCAAACTTAATGCTATTTATATATTTGGTTAAATATTTAATCATTAAAAGCAGTAAAATGGTTTTCAAATTATTTAGACGAATACAGCTCTCACACTAGGAATAATGCCTGTGTCGCGGGGGACTTTGACAAACATTCAATCTACGGACACAAAAACCACCCGTTCTCTGAACAACTGTTTACGGTTCACACATATTTTGTTTACAAGCTTTAACCCGCGGCTCCGCTCGTGTTAATGAAGATTTTGTCAATAATTTTCTATCCCTCGGGAATACTACCTTTTCTGGAATAAAGGTACTTTAAGGGATACAGAAAATGCCATACTTTTCTGTATGCCTGGCAACATGTACCTACGCGAAATTGCATGATGATCGGTCGAGTAGTAAAGACACGAAAGCATAACAAACTAACAAACCGACACACTCACGCATTTATAATTTCAGTAAGGTTAACTACATTAAAACTATTCAGATTTTGCATCGTATAGCATCTTTAAACTAATTCATTAATATATGATACAAGCTGCTAATGAGTACTGGGAGTTTAAACCAGATCTCTTAGATACCCGTATCAAATCCGATACACAATGTATTAGGATACATGTTTATAAGGTTATCATCCTATTCGGGTCCATGGGGTTCCCCAATGAACGTATCTTCATTAGAATCTGCTATCCAAGCCGATTAAGACCATTAGAGTAACGTTATGTTATTAATATTATAGCATGTGTAATGTAGTTACGAATGGAGACCGTTATCATATTTTGACGCTTTTTACGTGATGACCACGGAATAAATAATAATGGTATAACAACAACACAAATAAATAGATGGTGGGCGATATGTTGTTTTATACATAAATCACCGTATATAGATCGCAAGAAAGACTATCCACACCAAGAGGAGTGAGCTCACACATCACATTTACTTGATAGAGAGCAATTTCTAATATGAGTGAATGTGATAATACTATATTTATAATTCAGATGTAATGTTAGCATTTTTTACCGAATGACAACTTAAAAATCAAGAAAGGTGACCATATATGGACATGATATGGACACATCTATGATTTCAATCTTTTTGTCTATAGGAATACATGGCAAATCATATTATTATTTTGGGTGAAAATATGTTTAAGTGTTTGCACAATCACATAATATAATGTCGCGCTATGCACTAAAGTGACAAAACTTTTTCATTAACAAAAGCGAATAGACTAATTGTACATTAAAAAGTTAATTTTGAATAATATAAGTGGTCAGGGAGATATATTTTTATGTCTTTATTAAAGGGCGTTGTCGCTAAATGGATTATGTTGTAACAAACCGCTTACATCACACGAGGTTTTATCCTATATTCCAAACATCTCATATTCATGTGTAGCATCAATTTATAGTCGAGTTGATAGTTGAGATATTTTATTTTAATTTATTTATTTTCACCTATTTAATAAATTCCTGTATTGCGTTAGGTTTTACAAACATTCAAATAACGGTCACCAAGATCATGAGACTCGGAATAACCATTTATGGATCACACAAATGTTTGTCCTGTGTGGGGCACTTAAACCCACAGCAGTGTGACGACAGTGGCGAGGCCACCACTGAAACCACTATTTCAAAACTTAAAACACAATACTTAAAAAGATCTTCGGAAGGAGTAAAACCACATATTCACGTACGGGTGTTTATTGCCATCTACCGGGCTCATATCCAGACTCTATGCTTTTGCCATTTACCTAATATGACTACTGAGTAACACTTTACACGATACGGATTTGGAACCCAAGAACTCATGCTCACAGCAAACGAGACCAACAAGAAACTAGTTTTCATTACATTATTTTATTTTTGATTCATACTTATAACGACATATTTACTTAAATCGAACACAATACGCTTAAAGAAAATGCAGGAAGTATTATAAGAAATATGTGTGCAGTCATTTTTCCGATGCTTAGTTGGTCTTATTTGACCATTTAATACTTTACTATATAAATTATCATTATATCAAATCACTATGAAAACCTTCACAATATGACAAACATTTTTATTACTGGAACTCTTTTTTGAGGGATCATCAATCAAACCTGCTATGAATGCCTATAAATTACTATGCTCCTAAAGTAAGATTTGCCGGCGTCATGTCATTTGCTCACCTTCGATAACATTATCACTATGTACACGGATTGTGAAAAATCTGCTGGTATGTTAATCTGTATAACACATAATCATTTGTAAAACAAGAGTTGAACAGAGATAAATAAATATTGATGTGCCCTGAATATACTTTTGATATCATTCACAGCTATTATGCATTCTTTGATCTTACAGCCAAGCTGTCATTCATCCTATTCTTATGATTCTTATGTTAAACAAATAATATTAAATTAAATTTTACTTAATAGAAACATGAATTAAATATTGTAATAAATTAAACAACGTTTTTGTTCGAAAGATAAATCACATGCTGTCTCACTCATGTTTTATCTTATAGATAAATTTTATCTGGAGGTGGTAGTACAAGCCCTTAGGCTAGATTTCGTAAGAGTATCTGATAGACGGCGTTGACCCATCACTAATCTAAAAGTGACCCTTTTTCAAATGTAAAAGATACTACCACGGCCTTATTTTTACTCCTTTGCGTAGAAATCTTGGGCGCGAGATGATCTCCTAAACCGTTGCACCATACCATGCAGTCGCAAAATGTCCAACTGAGTGTGTAATCCTAACTAATATTATAAATGCAAATGTGAGTTTGTTTGTTTGTTACGCCTTACCTACTCGACCGATCATCATGAAATTTCGCATACACGTTGTCAGGGATACGGAAAAGAGCATTTTCACACTTTCATAGCCTACATTGATGACAGCCAAACCTCAAGCAAAGTTTAGTTTATTATAATCTTACGTGAATTCTACTACCCAGACAAATGTTTTAAACCCTGCCTACTCTGAAAAATGTACCGCTGTAATATTGCGTTATCTAAGCATTTCCACTAACAGATTTTATGTAAGCATTGAATGTAGGTCTACTTCGACAAAAGAAAAAACAAAAACATACTATTCTATCTATGTACACGCATTATCACAAATTTTCTTTATGAATGCGCATATACAAGAGCTATAACGTATCTAGCAGTACACATATTCGTCGTTTACGATATACTTTGGCGGAGGGCATAAAATCTACGCGTAATCTACAAAAGCCATGGGCAAGTCATGTTGAGATAATTGGAAACTACGCCATTTTGTTAATATTCTGCCCTATAGAATGTCATATGAACATTCTATTATGTAAGTCAAATGTACATGATTATTTATTAAAATAGCAACAATAATGTCATATAATGTGATGAACTAATTTAGTGGAAGAAGGTCATTTTCGAAAGTATGAATAAATTAAATAAGCGCTGCATTTTAAGCACGCTTTGAAAAGAAATTACTTATGCAGTTTACTGCAATTTTAATTCTTTTTGTCACTGCATAACTTATAGGATTACCTTATATAATACTAGCTGTTGCCTGCGACTTCGTCCGCGTGGACTTTAATTTATTACCCAATACCTACTTTTAATTTGTTATCTAATTTTAATATACATATATAACTACAATTAAAGAAATTAATAAGTCTAACTACACCTATATAGGTGTAGTTAGCTATATATATAGCTAATACTTAAAAACTACCTACTAATATTTGGAAACTACCTACTATATCTAAAGAATTATATCTTTTGAATGAAAGTCCGATTTTAATAATTTAAGAAGCATTTTACGGGTATTGAAACGGTCTTAAATAAAATATCATTTAATGGGATAAAATGAATACAGAGGTATGAATAATATGGTTTGATTATTGTCGCCACTTTTATCAACTTTTAAAATGTAAAAAAGTAGTTATAGTAGCATAACTACAGTATTTGGATATATGGTATTACAGATTTTTTTGTAGACATTGATACGTTCTATAATACTGTAGAACATTTTTTTGTTCTATCATCAATAGTTTCTGCAGCGCACGTGATGACAGATTTTTTATAACAAATTTTTTCACACCTTGGGTTATATTATTGCATTTTTATTAAGGATCCCTATTATTTTTGAAAATGTAATACAGCCTATGTCACTCAGTGAAGATGCAGCTTTCCAATGGGGAAAGAATTTTTGAAATTGGTCCAATAGTTTCTGTGTGAAAACATTACAAACATACATACAAAAACACAAATGTTTCCTCTTTATAATATTAGTTCAGACGAACAACGGTACGGTTCGAATAGGAGCATATATATGTACATATGTTTATTGTTAGAGTCAATAAAATAAATATTAAATAACATTTTTATTGCAAGTTTCTTTAAAAATAACAGTAAATGAAATGATGCGGATAGTGATATGCGGCCATTGGGATAAAAAACAGGTAATGTATTTCGGTTTAGGTTTCGTTAAAATAGATTAGAAAATAAATAACCTATACCGAGAAATAAAGACATATTAAGGACTGGTATACTGGTAATAAATGAGATATAAAGATATGAATCGTTAGAGATAAGCGGTTCAACATAAAGATCATCGAGAGGAAATCTTCTTAAAAAAAATACACTTATAGCTTAAGTTTAGATAAAATATATAGGTTCTGGCATATTTTATATTCGGTTTACTTGGTATCAATCTTTGAGATAATTTGTATTAGTACCCGAGGCGGCATAATCAATTGTACAATATCTAAATTTTCATTTTAAACCTTAATCTTAGAGCCAATTTTCGTAATAAAATATGTTCAAAATAAAGTTTCAATCTAGTCTCATAAACATTATAAATGGTATTCTCGTAAATAAACAGAACTTAAATTATTTCAGTTTACATTTATCGCTTAATAGAGAAGATCGAAACTTTACTACACATATTTATTACGAGAGTTGGCCTTCTGGATTCTTCAGCAGCAATGGGACCTTGAAGGGAATCATAGGATTTAAACGTCCATTTGTTCGAGGAAATGTCATAAGAAATTATTGAGCACTGCTCTCAATCACAATCGTACGGCTCATAGATATCCGCGACGCGAAGACCCTTAACAGAATCATATAGGAAGTAACATGACGTTCTAATATAGAACGGTTTTATGATCACTTATTTAATAGAATAACAAGGTTTCCCAGACTTCAAGTACATAGGTATATATGTAATTGGTTAGTTAAATGATAGTAATAAATTATCACCATCTGTATAACATTAGCAAATGACGCACGCAATGCAATGTGCGTCTAATTTGTGGTACTCCCTTTACTGATCCTAGAATGTATACACATGTAAACAAGCCTGTACGTGTTGTTCCATTTGCCGTACGTCACTTACTTTAGTGTTGAGTCAACAATAATATACAAACGGAGATGGAGGACATACACACTTTAACCAGAAAATTTTTAGTGTGCATTTAGTGCTGAGCGGGAAGACCGCGAATCCGTCGATCGGTAAACGAACGCTTATAAAAACGTCTATAAATTTCATGTTGAAGCTTCCAGTTGCCATTATACATTACTTTTACGTTCAATGAGTCATACTCCTTTATGTTTTTTTGTCTTTTAAACGTGTTGTGTCTAGCTAAAGGTGTACTATTTAGCTTGTTTAGTGATTCTCTCGCTAATGCGCTGTATGTTGCAGGTTCTACACAAGGGTCAAAAATGTAGGTACGTAAACCACACCTGTTCATTCGATTTTATGTCTATGTTCCAATTTCTTATATGTATGTCAATTTTCCAATGTTGTGTAAGGGCACAAAAAAAAACTAAAAAGGACAATGATACCCATCCGATAGAAATAACGTAAAACTCTAATGTATTTTGCTAAACAGTACGGGTTGGTATGTTGCCGAAAATGCTTTTTAAATAGAAACCGTTTGGTATAAATACTGAATCCCCATACCTAACCTATTTCGATCGTATTATGCCTTTTTAATAACATATAATAAACATTTATTGAAGCATACAAACATGCCTTTAATTAATATATTGCTTGAGTAAGTTACATTGTTTCTACTTTTAGGGCACGACAACGCTGTCAAGATTAGATAGCATGTTTCTCATCTCCGATACGAATAAACGGCGCATTGTTTTATGGGTCAAGTTTATGTATGAGGTACCTAGGGATTTTATGAGGATATTTTTTAAGGTGTTTATGTTATTATGTTATATTACTGCTTCTATATGCGATTGACCTCAATATATGTAGCACTAGCTTTTGCCCGCAGCTTTACTCGCGTAAAAGAAGGCTACGTCAGTTTAGCGGAACACTCTTTTAAAAAAATATATAGCTTATGTTACTCAGTGATAATATAGCTTTCTAATGGTAAAATAATTTTTAAATCGGTTGAATAGTTTTTGAATTAAATCCTTACAAACAAACGAACACAAAAATCTAATCTTTCTTCTTTATAATATTAGTATAGATATAGAATAGATTATATATTCAGGTCAATCGCAGATAGAAATGGTGGTGATATTTTTGTATTTTTGCGGATTTTAATACTGCCACCAAAGTTAAGTCGATAAACATATTTATAAATTAATATATTTTGTCACCGAGGTAAAAATTAATCATGGAAGAACTTTGAACAGCAATTGTCTCTAAAAATAAATCCAAATGCCTTCGTACCACCTATTGAAATAAAATCCAAATGAGAATATTTAAGACAGCACCAGACGTCCCTTGTCCTATAAAAGAATTCATTTGATTAGAGTGCTACAAAGTATCTCTTAGCGATTAGGTAACAACCTACTTGTAAAATTTTTGTCGGGCGTTTCTAGTAAATTAAAAGATGCCGTGTCACAGTGACATGATAATAACAAGGCCCAATGTTGTAAACAATACGCTAGTAATCTAGCCATGAGACCAATTTACGAAAATGTTTTGCAACACTTGGTCATTGTGTTACTTAGCAATATGTTTTCTTTGTAGTTATTTTAACAGTGATTAAGTACTAGAAAATAGTATGCTCATGCAGACAAGCGCGAAAACGCGATTATAAATGCGATACTCTTATTATCAGAACAACTTAATATGTAATGTGTAAGCGGCGGTAGTCCAATGGATAAGGTATTGGACCTGCAATCGAGACGTCACGGGTTTGAATTCCACCCATTGCACTACCGACGTGAACCCAATTCCTTACACAAGCTAAGCTAAGCTTCTAGCTTAGCTGGAGGGGTTAACAAGAATACTAGTAACTTCAAACCCAAATTGACAGTAACCTTTAAAAAAAAACTTAGGTCGTGAAACATATTATGTATTTATAACAATAAAGTTTATATTTAATATGGCGAAATGTGTATTAGTAAAAAGCAATACAAGATTAATAAATAAATAATTATTAAATCTAAAATACGATTCAAGCAAATAAATTTCAAGACTTAATTTTAAAACAACCCAGGTGTTTATAGACATTATAAATTTCGACTTCACGAGAGCCAGATTTTTAAGATAACCAGGATTTTTTAATAAATGACTAATTCGGTCACAGGGTTTTATTCTCGTGGCAACACCGACTTTACTGAGTTTAAGATGGCGGTGATAGCCACCACGGGTAGAAAAATGCGTGGATCCTTGCGTCGGTCACGCTATTTTCTTTTAAATGGAAACTACACTATTGTTTGTCAACAGCGTCATTATACGTTGTATTAATTACACGTAATCCTAACTAAAATTATAAAAGCGAATGTAAGTTTTTTGTTTCGTTCTTTGTTTGTTACGCTTTCAGGCCCCATCTACTCGACTGATAAACATGGAATTGCGCATTCTTGCTGTCAAAGGTACAAATCAGAACGTAGGGTACTTTTTTCTGAAGAAAAGAAATTTATTGGCATAACTTACATTAACGTTGCCGAAGCCGCGGGCAAAATCTAGCAATTTAATATTGTAGTAAAATAATTCTAAAGCGCGCAAATAGTTATTCATTTCTAATACTTTTATAATTTTGTATCAATATTCACTTAATCCTAATAAATGTGTGCAGTAAGTGGCCTCCAACGCGATACATACCGTCTTGTTGATGTCTGGTACTATTTTAAGTGTCTATTTGGCGTCACAGCGAGCTAACTACCGCAAGTATGCGAGACTCTTCTCATATTTATGACACCGAGACTAGATCGGAACTCTGTTTTGACCAGTTTCATTACGAAGAAACTCTGGCTACCAACTAAACTATTTTCTACGCTACACACTTTTATCGAATACTTTGTATTCATATGATTTTAAATATAACATACAACTAAAATAGAACAAAGATAGCACTTATATGGTGAACATCGAGATTCTACGACTACATTTTGTAACATAGATATAATTTATAAATAAACCTTATATAATATTGTAGATGCAAAAGTGAGATTGTTTGTGTTTGTTACAATTTCACTACACGCCTTAACTACTCGACCGATTATACTAAAATTTCGCATAAACTTTGTCAGAGATATGGAAAAGGACGAAGGGTACATTTATCTAGAAAAAGTGGTGTTTTGAATCTAATCGTACCTACATTCACGCGGGCCAAGCAGCGGGCCATATCTAGTATGATTATAAAGATGCAATATGGTTCCAGTCATAAAGTTTAAATTGCCTGCTAACCATAAAGCAGGTGTGAACGCTCATGTTAACGCTCACACTATCAGAAAGAAAATAAATCTTCTCTCTTAGCCTTTATTATTCCCAAGTCACTTGGGGTCGGCTTTTCTGGTCTAACCGGATTTGACTGAATATCAGTTTTTACACGGAGCGGCTGCCACAACCGTAACCCGTAACCCCAAGGCTAACGATATCCTAAGGCTAGACCAGTGTCAGGATATTAGAGGGTACTGACTTTCCCAATAACGACTGCCATAGATGTTCATGGCAGCCGGGACCGACGGATTAACCTGCTCTCCGAGGCACCGAGCAGGCGATAATGGTCAATCAATACGCACATAATTTCGAAAAGTTATATAACTTCTGAAAGTCAGAGGTGCGCGACGTGGGTTCGAACCCGAGACCCTCTGCATTGCAGTCTGTTGGTCTCCCCACTGAGCTATCGCTGCTATATGCTAAAGAAAATAAATAGTAGTTTAAAAAAAGACAATACAAAGACATAGAAAAAATTGTTTAAAATAAAATTAAATAATTGTTTAAAAGAACTAAAAAAACACGCTTTAAAATTGTACTCGTGTAAACCCCCCATTACACGCTTTTATTAGCTTGGTATGTATCTATGTATCTATGAATCTATGTAACGGAATCTTTGAACGTGATTTTACCCCTTTCATACCCACGGATTGATTTGAAACTTTGCACACTTATCGAGAACCGAAGACAATACAATAACCTGGAAAAACAATAATTTAAAGAAATAAAAATAAATAATTGTTTGAAAAAACTAAAACAACACGCTTTGAAAAGTAAAAAGGAAAAGCGTGGGGTGAGTGAGAGGGGTTATCAAAATATCTTAGAAAGCTCAGAATCTTTTTATCTATCTTATTGTACTGTCTGTCTGTGCGCGTGTAATGGGGGTTTACACGAGTGCCTATAGCCTCACGATTGTTGCCGCGCGGAGAAAATCGACTGCGTAAATGTCAATTCGGCTAGGTCGCAGGTGACTGAAATCGCAAGCCCCAAAGTAGAGTAGCATCCAACTTTGGCTGCGATGCAACCGGCCGCATGCGACTGGTGACTAAAATCGTCCAGTGTAAAAACGAACTTACACAAAACATTTTAAAAACCTTAAACCCTAAATAAAATTGTACTTATCACATATGTATATGCTACAATAAATATTAATTGCTAGCTTTTGGCCGCGGCTTTTCTCGAGAACAGTACTACTTTCTGGATGAAAGGTACCCTATGTCCTTTTAGGTACACCTAACGAAGTGTATGCGAAATCTCATGATGATCGGTCGAGCAGTCTAGTTGTAAAAGCGTAAGAAACTCACATTTTCATATATATTATTAGCTAGGATAGTATGTATTCTGTTATATAAAGTAGTATTTGTAAATTGTATTTACAATGGGTATGTAATCTATTCAAAACAAACCAAGTTATTTATATCATCTTTATCAATATATAAATACAAATGTACGTTTATTTGTGAACGTCAAAACGATGAAAAGACGTGAGTAATATAGCATAGATATCTGGAAAATTAACAGATATATTATATGTCTTTTCATCTCAGGAAATGGACGAAAATAACATCCAAATTTTTAGTACTTTGACAGTTTATATGATATAATGAAATGATTATCATCTGCAAAGGCACACACTGTATTAAAGATTGCCGGGATGTGTGGAATGTGGCATTGCGTACGTCATCGACGGCGAAGGTCGAATCCATGTAGTTTGGTCGCCACAGACTACCGTCCGATACTATACATTGCGAAATTCAACGGTGTTTTTCTTTTGGCTCAATATGTAGATTAACAACATGATTGATTAAATTTTAATTATAATGACCTTGCCAGCTCTAGTAACTTTCCTCGGTTATGAGCCCGTACGCCCCTTGACTTTCAAGGGCTCCGATTTTTGAGTGGATTTTATAAAGAAACCTAACAAATACCTACTAGAGAGCGTACCTTGAGGGGCGAACGGGTTCGTAACTCTTTCTTCTGGTAACTAACCAGCATTGAAGCAACGGACGCAAGGATTAAAATAATAAATATTTATAGATCCCACAAATACATATGTGCCCCGTGTCGGGATTGAATTCATAACATTCGGTGCATTATCTATAGCGAGGTATCTTCAATCACTGCGGCATCCAGGCAAACATAAAGATAAAGTTTATTTAAAAGATTGGCATTGTATATTAACGGTTAAACATTTATTTATTGTTGCACGTAGCCCACATGTATAATTATTTACCAATACGTGAGAACCATCCATACGATAGCTATGCTAATACTAAGTAATATTATTATTTAGGTTGGTACAAGTTGTTCTTTTTTATAATCACGGTAGCACCACCGTCATGGTATATTTTAGGCATTGTTTAACGATGCATTTCTATATTGTGTTTTTCTGAATGAAGTAGAATAAATCAGTAGATGAAAATTGCATTCAATAGGTACTAACTTTTCACAATCACGAAATTCCACCGATGGCATGTATATACAATAAACAATGCAAAATATATAACATATGTGGCTCGTACAACAAAGAATAGAAATTTTTGCAGTGTTTGTTTGTTTTAATAGTACGTTATTCATCACGCGTGCAGTGTAAACGGAGTTTTGTGGCGATCTTCAATATTTATCTTTGCCATAGCTTGTCTAAGAGAGGTGCGAATATTCTTTTACATAAATGTCCGGGAAACTATCGTTTTTTTTTAACGCACCCCGAAATCTA
Source organism: Catocala fraxini (assembly GCA_930367265.1). Classification (NCBI taxonomy): domain Eukaryota; kingdom Metazoa; phylum Arthropoda; class Insecta; order Lepidoptera; family Erebidae; genus Catocala; species Catocala fraxini. Next base: position 17,920,541 of record OV884024.1, read on the forward strand.
GCTCTCGTGCAATAAAACTATCATTACAGATAAAACGCGTATTTATTATTAACCATAGTTTGCAATAGCTCTTGCCTCTGGGATGAATCACTCGATTGAAGCATCCGACTAATTGAGCGTAAACTTTTCCATGGTACATAAAATAAATACGTGCTAAATAAGGGGTTTAACATTGCTTCAATATATTGTTATTTAGACAAGTCCCTTTACAAGGAGTAAGGGAACTTGTGTCGATTCATATCAGTCAAAACAATTTTTCGACAACTGTTTCTGGATTACGCTAGTAGACTAACTTTACAATATCGTTACTTCTTCATTTGGAATGCGAGTCTCGAACTAGCTCTATGTATGCGGGCCCATACAGCCGATATTTATTATACGAACTATTCGATATATCTTTATCTTAAAACATAAATAATGGCGCATTCCGTTATCTCAAATATTAACTATTTGAATTTTCTTATATATTACTTAACTTAAACGGCCCAAAAAACTATATGAGCGAGAACAGACAAAGGATTAGAGAATACAAATTAAGTATATTATTCTGATACATGTGAAATATTATTTATTGTATAACTTATAAAGTACCTACACAATACCATGTTTCTATTTTGAATGATTTATTGGTTATTTATTGTCATAAGGTCATGCACTCGAATCTATGAAAGTATGCAATACATTTCACATTACACGAGCAAAGTTTATAAATATATAATAAACATTTTATCTGTATACAAACTTCAATGAAGATCGTTACTATAAAGTAAGATAAATATATTTATCTAAATCTCTTGTTCCAGATAATGCCGCCGATGAACACATAAACATGATTATCCACCACGACAAACAGCGGCTATAGACGATCAAAGTGTATTGACACTATGAGCATTGGGTAAAAAGGAAATTGTAAGAAATGCAAAATTCGACATACAACCGCAGCCGTATTGCCGACTACAAAAATGATCCAAAGTTTCAGTTGTTTGCAAGTTTACGCAGACAATGCTACAGAGGAAACATCACCCACAGCAGCATCCTTAGCGACAATTATAACGGTAAGATATAATTCAGAATAATTTAATTTCGTATATTTTTTTGTACTGTTCAATCTTTTATTGTTTTCATCTACTTGTAAATTGTTATAAATGCTTATTAGTATTCAGCTTTATCCCCTTCTTCTGTTATATTTGATTCTCTTAGTTGCTCTCTCATCTTAATAATTCACAGTATACATTTCTTTATAACATGGTTTTCGATATTATTCTATATCGACAATTGATGACGCTTTGACATGTATATCGTGTATGTGGTAGTAGACTTCTTTTTAATACCATCATCGTCTTATTTGCAACTCAATCTACATCAAACAATAAAATAGAAACTAATCTTTCTATTCTGACTAGAGATTTTAGACAACATTTTGTAGCATAGACGAGATTATTATTCCACAGTATGTCGCTAGATGCTCTGACATAATAATCTCGTAACATCAAAGTAAACAACAGTAGTTCCTCAGTAAGGTATTATTTATTAAATGATACATATTATGTTCTGCATCTCTATCTCTAAGGCAGAAATATAAAACGTACCTATCATTTAACAACTATATACGACGAGTTATATTTTCATAGAGTAATTATGTAAATTTAAATAAACAATCTGGATTAAAGATACGCTATGTCTTTTTCTGTGCCAACGTATAGGTATGCGATATTTCATGATGATCGGTTGATTAGTTAAGACGTGAAAGCGTAACAAACAAACAAAGAAATTCGCATTCTCATTTTTAATATTATATTTAGGATTTGCGAAAATCTTCTCATATTCTATTAATAGATATATTATATGGCAACAGTCCGTTATACTAATGTTCCTTTATCATTTTAGTGCACCAAACTTCTTAAACACATCCTCGAGTAATTACGATAATTCTCGAATGCCTTTTACGAAAACGACTGTTGGCTGTGACACATCCATTTAATAATTAGGCAAGTTATCTTTTCACAACGGAGCCTACGTAATGTTATGCACAAACACGCTCTAAAAGGTTAGACCGTTTATATTCTCGGCCCTTAATTTATTAAAAGTTACTTTGCAATTTTCAGTTTTCATTATTGAACAGACCGTTGTCGTATAGTGAAGCGTATTACTATAGTTTTGTAACTACAATTATGGTTGCTAAGTTTTGGATATTAATATAGAAGTTCCGCTCAACAAAAATGTTTATAATTGTGATAATGACAATATTGTTTTGTCTTCTACGATCTAATGAAGAATTCCTTGTATATGTTCAGAGTTTCTTGCGGCCTGTAGTTATTAAAATAAACTAGTACCTATATATCATTACCGCTATATACTGACGCTTATAAGTTTTACTCTGAATGGACGGATCATTCTAATGAGTCTTTCTTTGACAGAGGATGATGTTTGGTGCCCGCGGACGTTTGACGGATTCTCGTGCTGGGATGAGACTCCCGCCTCCGCCACCGCCTTCCAGTCCTGTCCGAACTTCATCGTTGGGTTCGACCCAAGAAGGTTCGCCTATAAAAAGTAAGTACTAATTCTGTTGTCTACCTAATATTAGCACACAGCTTGCTTACGAAGGTAACAGAAAGTACTTGTTGATTAAGCAGCTGGGTATTTCTTTCGCCATAATTTAAGTACAATATTTTTAATTCGATGGGTAGCCCGACATTCTTCTCGCACGACAATTTTTAATGCATTATGGTAGCAGATTCTATGAACTAGCTTTACCAGGCCACTCAGAAAGTATAGCGAAAAAAAGTTTTTATGTACGAGAGACTGGTCAGTTATAATCTATTTTGAAAATATGATTATTAATAAGTAAAATAGGAACGTTCCAATTTCAACATATCCCTACATATTTTTTGCGAGATAATTTAAATTATCTTGAGACAAAATAATTTAAAAATGGATCTGCGCCGGGAACATTTTCGCGCTGTGATTTTTACGATTTAAAGTGTCGCCTAAAGCTGGACGAATCGTTTGATAAACTTCAAATGGCATTCATGGATGAAGATGCCTTGGAAGGGCAAGGCGACTGTGTACCGTTGGTATAAAGAATTCAAGCGCGGTTGAATAACTTTGGGGGATGAAGAAAGAAGTCGTCGCCCTTTGACGGCTATTACGGCAGAAAAAGTGCTAGCACTGGAATTTTTTATCCAAAGCAATAGGCGAGTTACGTATCAGGAGATTCAGCACATACTGCGTATTGGATCGGGAAGCCTTTACGAGAATCTACATGTGCATCTTCGCGTGAGGAGGATAGTTTCACGCTGGGTGCCGCACAACCTCACCGATGCTTAGAATCAGGACCGAGTGGAATGGTGCCGTGATATGACAAACAAATTTGAAGCAGGCTCGTCTCATCGTGTTTTCGACATTATTACAGGTTATGAGTCCTGGATTTATCAATACTATGCAGAAACGAAGCGTCAGTCAATTGTTTGGGTGTTTTAAAACGAATCAACGCCTACCAAAGTGAAGCGGTAAAGATTTTGATCCCAAGCTTTTTAAATTTGCTGGCTACTTGATCTCAATTCCTATATGGATGTTAGCCTGTAAGTGGTTGTTACACATGTAAATGTTTTCCAGCAAGTAAGCAGTTTTGTATAGTGTAAACAACCGTTGGTTAACCTAATAAATAAATAAATAAATAAATAAATGGAATCAAAGAAGAATCAACGTCGAATGGTATACTACCAAATTTTTGGGCAGAAGTTTTCTCTGTTGCGAGCAACAAGCGACCAAACACAGGGCTTCGCGGGCCACTGCTCCACCACGACAACGCGCCCGCGCATACCGCACTCAAAATGTGGGACTTCCTGGACAGCACACCGGTCAAACTCCTAGGTCACCCTCCTTACAACCCTGAACTAGCACTGTGTGACTTAATTTATTCCCGAAAATTAAAATCTGCTAGAAAGGATACAATTTTTGTCGCCGCTAGATGCACTGTCAGCGTTCGAGCAGACTGTAAACGACGTGTCTGCGGTGGACTGGAAAAAGTGTTTCGAAAACTGGTTCAGACGCATGAAACTTTATATAGAGGCTGATGGAGAGTACTTTGAAAAGATTTAATATAAGAGATATTTACCTATAGTACACGTTTTTTTATTTTCGCATATATTTCTGAGTGTCCCACGTAACTAGACTATGCTAATACAATTATTTGACTGTGAATAATCACAACAATGTAACAATCCATGTTAATAATACCATGGATTGTTACATTGTTACCAATAAGGTAAAATTGCTTTAAAATGTGATATCAAAAAATGTCAAGGTAAATGTCCCTTTGCGCTCCAATCTAGCTTCATAATCGTTACACTCAAAATCTGGATAATGTTCTACCTAATTGTGGCGTTAGTATGTGCACCTCATTCGTACAATTTTCCTTATATTACTTTTAAAAGATAACACCCGTTCCAGTTATAATTCCTGTTCCGCGAAGGACTTTACAAACATTCAAACAACTATTTGTAGACCACACAATTTTTGTGCTGTGTGGGATTCGAGCCCACAACACTCGCCGGAGTGGCAATAGCGAGGCGACCATTTAAACCACTGCGTTATCGGTGCAGTCAATATTGGAAGCCCCGTTTCAAGAGGCATTCAAATCGGGAATTAAATATTTTAAGCCATTTTACATATCGATCGCTATTCCAACTAGCCAGCTATCGTTCCGTAAACAATAGCAAAAAGTTTCAAGTCAGCCAGCAAGTATACAGCCCATCTGAGAGTTAGTAGTTACTTAAATCTATAGATGCTTGTAACATGACTGTGAATGTCTAAATGTATTAATAATAACATACAAAAATATTAATGTAATATTATGTATGAAAAGAGTTTTCAGATTTTCATCATACAAAACGTTAATTTCGTGGGTCAAGAACACATACTTTTAAAATAAATGTTAAATTGATGTTTTATTATGTTTTAGATAGCATATTAGGTATTTATGTACATATCAACAGGCAAAACTGTGGCCGTAACAAATATACAAGGCTAAACGTATATTTCACCCACATATCGTCAGCTAAAAGATTTTAAAATCTCAAGTAATAGAGGACGACGGTATCGCCATCTGCCAGGCACAGTTTCAAAATTCGAGCTGTTACTGATAATTTCATCACAGTAAACTTAATCGCACTCTGCCCGACCCGAGAATCGAACCCAAAATCTATTCGCTTACGCTTCACCACAGAGGTAGTAGCGGTGTAACCTGGTATTTCATAATAAACAAATATATTCAACGAACGTTATGAACGCGGATAATATAAAAGAAAAGTTAATAAAATAAATACGTCCCTATACGAAACAGGAGTTACGAATCGGGCGTATAGCGTATAGCGTACATTACATCCTTTCGATAGTAAACCACCATTCATACTAGAAACTTATCGAAATAATAAACTACGACAGCTTCATAGTTTATTATCATATGTAATTTATAGCTAATTTGAATCGGTTAATGTTCCAAATAAATACCATTACGAATTTTTATGATAACAATTATATAAGGTAGTCCAGTTTTACAGCCCATCATATAACTACTGATTCAATTACGCTAAAATAATTTCTCGGATATCAGTCTTATAGATAAAGGAAATAAATGCCTCAGTATCAAGCAATCGCACTAGACAAAGGCAACCAACTTTGTGTTCAAGATAGTTGATATTAAATTCTCAACTCACATCAGCATTTTAAATCGTGTACTTATACATATATTTTGACTAGTATTTGACCGTGGCTTATGCCCGTGTGATATCCACGGACACGTATATCGGATAAATATTGTGTTAATCCAGGGTATGGTTTGTCTGTGTGCCAAATTTCATCTAAATCCGTTTAATGGTTTACACGTGATTGAATAAAAATATCTAAATATATTTACAATCTTTTAAATTTATAGTTTTTTACGGGATTAGTTCTAATTGCACGGATGACGTAATGATTTTAGGGGTCATTCCGCCATTGCCACGATCCCGACTGTTCTGGATTCGACCCTAATACAGGGCAAACAATTGTGTAACCCATAAATAGTTGTTCCAAGTCTGGCTGTTCTTTGTATGCATCATGTATTAATTGAATTTGTGTAAAGTCTTACATGACAGACGAAGCATTCCTAGTGTTGAAGATGCCTTTAAAAAGAACGATTGAAAAAAGAAAAGTATTATTTTGAAGACATGCCAATAATAAAATGCGTTATAGTAAATAGTGCGTGTAGAGCTGTGAAAACTTATGTAGGACATTCTGGTGACTGGGTGTACATAACATTTACCTGATACATACACTCTAAGTGATGCCCAACTCAAATAAAATCCGCCGTCGTAACTCAAAGGTCATCTTGAATATATCCTAATGATTGTTTCTTAAAGCGGTGGTATATCGTTGGATAAGACATTGATCGAATTAATAGAGAGATATCGTGGTTTCGATTCCTATGCTTTACACGTAACTAGAAACCACTCCCAACACAAGCATTTAATTTAACTGGTAGACTAAAATATAACTAGCAGATTACATTAATTAAGATTGCAAGTAAACTTTATACAAAATTGTTAGCAATCCAGTTCTCATTGTGTAGACTCGATTGGAATCTTAGTTAAAATTAAAAAGGTAAAATGTTGTTTAAAACAAATCAAAAGTGTAATGAACGAAGTCAATATACCATATTTTAATACATAGATTAAGAAAATATTATTCTTGTCTAATAGACGAGAAAAATAGATTTAGAAGTTACAGAAGTTAAGCAATTTCTTCTACCTCTAAACCAATTTGTCGTAGCCATTCAACAAGTTATTCAAATAAATTAGTATGTTTTAAATACAAGTCTTTAATATCACAATCAAACAAACTTTATCTTTATATTTAAGACAGGCCTTCTTTACGGACTCAATTCTCGTGCATTTTACTACGATAAATAAACGTCATCTAGTGACAATATTTACTTTAATTTTTAATAAAACATATTTAAGCTGATTTTCTAAAATTGCATATCATGACATACAATATGTATCTACCCCAATGACAAATTTCATCAAAATCCGTTCAATTGTTGGGGTGACATTGACAGACATTGTTTAGACAACAAAAGCAATGTTTTAATGTCTATTAACATCAAACATTTAATTGTCTAAGCAATAATATTAGTAGGTGGATTATTTTATATAATATGTAATAAGTAGGTATGTTATCTTTATAAGTTAAATTTCAAAGATATAATTGATATCTCGTAGACAGAGTTTAAAATTTCATTAGATCATGTCTATACACATCAAAGAAAGTTTGATATCACTTTGAGAATTTCACCATATTCTGACGAACGTCTCTGTAATAAATATTATTATGTTCAAAAACTTATTTGTTTTTAAATATAATGATCATAAATAAGTTTGATATATTTATAATTAATAACGTAATTAGCGTGAACAGTAAGTTTCATATCATCTTAGTGTTAATTTCACAGCGCTTAGCATCTTTCATCTCCGATCAAATGATACATACATACATACATAGATTTACGCCTGTTTCCCAGAGGGGTAGGCAGAGACTACGGATTTCCATTTGCTACGATCCTGACACACTTCTCTGGCTTCATTCACTTTCATCACATTCCTCATACACGCCCGTCGGTTCAAGGTGCTCTTAACCTGACCTTTGTCCAGAACGCCTCCGATCTGATCGAGAAACGTTCGCCTAGGTCTTCCTCTTGCGACTGTTCCATTCATACTAGCCTTATAAACTTTCTTAGTCAGTCTTTCCTCGTCCTTTCTTTCTACATGCCCAAACCAGCTTAACATGCCCTTTTCTATTCTTGTCACTATATTTACTTTCATGCCGCATCTCTCTCTAATCACAATATTCCTTATTCTATCTTTCAGAGTCACACCACATATGCTGCTCAGCGCTCTCATTTCTACAGCATTTATTCTGCTCTCATGCTTCTTTTGCCATACCCAACTTTCACTTCCATACATAAGTGTGGACACTAATAGATCAAATGATTTGCCGCATTAATTGTTTGATCGTAGTGCTAAACGTTAACAGCAATAAATAGTAAAGCCTAGTACAACATTGAAGACGATACGATACCAAGATTCGGCACTAGTTTTATGTACAGACTAGCTTTTGCCTGCCGTTTCGCTCGCGTAAAAGTAGGTTAGGTTATTTTAGTAAGGGTACTTAAAAAAATAATTATAGGCTATGTTACTCAGTGATAATATACACTTAAAATGACGAAATAATATTTAAAATCGTTTGTGTATTTTTTGAGCTATATACCTACATATATACTTAGAAACAAACAAACAAAAAATTTAATCTGTCCTCTTTATTAGTAAAGCACATACTTTATTCAGTCTTCGTTAAGATTGGCCGCCGTGACGGATATTATTAGTGTAGACATAGCGCACTATTTCTGTCATAAAGTACCCTTCTTTCCGTAAAGTTGTTAGGTTTGATCACAAATCTTTATATAGTCCTCGTGACATGATATTGCATAATACAAAGTAGGTACTTATCATATATCCGAATTTAATACAGGTTTTTAATTTCAGAGTGAATCTAAATAATACTAACTAGAACAGCAAGTTTAAATAAAAAAAAAATTAGGAATGTATTTAACACTAATTTTGTCTTTTACGTTTACGTGAATGTTATAACATTTAAATTAAACCAACTTTATACGACTTTTATCGCGTTATTTATTTTTATAAAACACTATTATTACATAATTTTGAAACTTTAAACTATTATAGTTAAACACTTTTACTAGTTACTGTTTACTTCTATCTCAGCTATTTAAATTATACAACTATTTAGATTTAATTTTACACTTTCCCCGACGTTTCGGTTGCTTTTTAGTAGCCATGGTCACTAGGAAAGTTTTTAACAATAGTAGTTTAAAGTTCCAAAATTATGTAATAATAGTGTTTTATAAAAATAAATAACGTGATAAAATCCATGTAAAGTTTATTTAATTTCAATGTATTTAATACATACGGTACATATGTCTGTGAGCGTAGCTTCCATTAGTGAAAGAGTTTTGAGAATCGGTTCGATATATTCGATAGTTCCCGAAATTACTCACAAAGTATCAACAAACAAATGTTGACCATTCATAATATAAATATAGATGTCATATCAAACATAAAATCAAATAACACACATAAATCAACCCTAATGCTAAAGGGATTAGCCAAAAAATATTACATTGGATTGTTATTATGTGTTTAAACATTATAATTAGCGCTGCTTTATTTAATTTTTACTCTGCACCCGCATTTTCGCACGTATATACTTGTCATCTATTTATCCTAACTTTGTAATTGATAACTGTATTTTGTTCATTTATCAACCAATTTAAATGAACAACACTAAATATTTTTCTAAGCTTACCGCAATATATCTTTGAAAACCATTTCTTAATTGGCATCTACATAGGATTGGAATTTACGATTTTAATATTTACATATACAAAGATAATACGTGGGTTGTAAATGAGAACAACTAACTTCGTAGCATTATTTTTAAACAAAGTATGTAAGAAATAAAAAATTAATATTGACACAATTCAAATTAGCCCATCAAATATATGTATATATTTAAATTATACATTTATATGATTAATAATAAAAAAATATTCAATATTAAAAAAAGGGTAAAAGTCATTTTCATCCATAATAATACAAAATACACTCAGGCTTCATAGAATTCCTTCACATCACTGTCAACGTCGTCTCAGTAGAGTGCCCAGCAAACTTGTAGCATTGTCAAGATTTCCAATTATTTTAAATCTCATATCTTCACCGAGTCGAGGAAACAGCGCCTTATGATCACTTGCTCGAAATAACTCATGTCGTCATTCTGTAATGTAATATTTTATTTTCTGTAATGTAATGTTATTTTAAGCTTTCATCTAATAAGACATTAATATAAAAAAATCATAACTTTGCATAATTATCAAATTCGGTAAGACATGTCGTTTTTACCAATATTCGTGTATAAGCGTCGTAACCACGTGGTAACAAGCACAACAAAGGTATTTATAAGTTATGGCTAATAAGATAATTAATGACCTCGACTCTTTCTCTGTATCTGAAGCCAAAATGTGCGGATTAGAAAATTGCAAGAACTTTCTACCCAAATCTGTGGAAAACTTGACGATTCTCACTCAAAATATCCGTAGTATACATCGAAACATAACTCGTTTCGAAGTACTCTTGCAAACTATAAATATAAATTGTGACATACTTGTTTTAATAGAATAAGAAATAAGAAAAATAAAGAAAATAAAGCGCCTAACATGTTTACCGTCTCTTAATGGCTATAAGATACATAGTAGTGGGAAAATCATTAACCAGGACAAGGCTTGGTAGTATATATTAAAAGTGATTTAAATGTAAACGTCGAGGAACCACAGATCCAAGTCTGCAACTATTTGATAATTAAAATTAATTCTGACACAGTCATCTTATCAATTTATAGACCAGGGTCTTAAGGACCCGTTTGTTGACAAATTTTTGTTTTCACTCAATTTAGTTTTAAATAAGTTGAACCTTTATAGAAATATAATAATTACAGGGGATATTAATATAAATATTTTGCCAGGAAAAATGGATTCTCGAGGACTTGATTACCTTAATATTTGGTCCTTCCATGGTCTCTTGCCGGCTCATACCTATCCGACACATCAAAATGGGTCATGTCTGGATCATTTTATTATTAAAACAATTAATCCATCTATTACTTTGGTCACAAATTCAAGTATAACAGATCATCAAGCTGTCCTACTAACATTAAAACTATCACTTCCTAAAAATAATTGCATGCCTAGCTATACAAAGGTAAACGTGACTAATCTAGAAGCGGCCATACGTGCTATCGACTTTGCCCCTGTTTACTCTTCCGCTGACGTGAACATTTCACTGAACTACTTTATAAATGTATTACAATAATAAATAAATTTTAAATTACAGTTAATAGAAATACCGAATCAGTGAAATTAAGCAGTAAATGCAATAACATAAAAATCTGGATTACACCGAGTCTTTTACGATGTATAGGGTACAGGGACAAACTTCATTCAAAAGCTAAACGGTCACCTGAGAATGCGATTATTTTTGTAACATACAAAAGATATCGGAACTTTCGTAATAATCTGTTAAAGAAATTAAAACTGGACTATAACAAGGTTAAATTAGAAAAGGTAGGCAAAAATAGCAAATTAATTTGGAAATTCATAAAATCCAGTACTTAATCTGAAAAAAATCAGGAACCTCCGTTAGAGTTACTACTTACAGACCCAAACTCCCGACGGGCGACCAACAAAGCTAATAACTTTTTTGTTAACGTCGGCAAAAACTAAGCAGAACAAATTTCGTTCTCAGGTAATCTACTTTTGTCTCCTTCCCCCAAATTTTATCCGCCGGCGCCTTCTAGGCTTAAATCCTTTGTATTGCTAGAAACTGACATAGACGAAGTTATAAATATAATTTCTGGGCTAAAGAACACTAGTGCAGTTGGTTGGGATAATATCCCTACCAACGTAATCAAAAGATTTAAACGCTTTCTTGCCCAATATTTAACTCATATATTTCAAATATTTATGACCAAAGGAATTTTCCCTAAAGTATTATAAAAGCTGTTGTTATCCCGGCCCATAAGTCCGGAAACAAAAGCGATTTAAACAATTATAGACCAATTTCAATCTTACCAATATTGTCCGAAGTTTTAGAAAAGTTAATAATAATAGATTAATAAAATACTTAGAGGTAAATAATATTCTTTCAGACAGATAGTTAAGATTTAGACCACAACGATCAACCAGTCATGCGGTTTAACAACTAACCATATAACCTCTAACTTGGATAATAGAATGCATACAATTGGTATCTTCTTGGACCTCGCCAAAGCATTCGACTCTGTTTCGAATTCTATATTGCTTAAATAGCTCAAATCGGTAGGAATAAGAGGCAAATAGCTTCAACATTTTGCTGGCTATCTAACTGATCGATATCAATGTGTAAAAATAGGCGAAATCATCAGTGAAGACATTCCAAACACTTCTTTTAGAGTTCTCCAGGGAAGTATTACCGGTCCTACACTTTTCCTTATTTACATAAATGATCTGTGTAAGTTGTATCTTTGGAACGGGGTTACAATATCATACGCGGATGACACAGTAATATTGTTCACCACTAAATCACGCATCGAAGCCTATCAGCGAGCTCAATAAGGTTTCAATACTATCAGTAAATGGCTCTCAAACAATTGGATAACCCTAAATGCACAAAGAACTAATTATATTCACTTTTCAATGCGGAACAAAAACACGCCATATTACATAAACAACATTATTGCTCACAATCACAATTGTCTGCTATCTGCTGACACCGCATGCACTTGCCCCACTTTAGAAGCAACCGATTGTATAAAATACTTACTTACCTTAATTTTAGCAAACATATTTATTTATTATGCAATAGAATACGCAAACTAATATATATTTTCAAGAATCTTCGTAGCGTTGCAAATTTTAAATTACTAAAACAGGTGTATTTAGCATTATGGCAATCAATCATAACCTATTGTGTAGCATCGTGGGGTGAAGCATCAAAAACAATATTACTGCCATTAGAACGTACGCAAAGAGCCATCTTAATGGTAGCCACATTCCGCCTTGTCATCTGCACTACCTATGAACTATACCAATCCACTAACATTTTAACTGTCCCTCAATTATTTATCCTGTGCACTGTCCTTAAACAACATACGCTCCTACCTTTTTTATCTACTAACAAAAGAAGGAAAGACTAAGTTTGTAAATGTTTCCAAACTAAACATGTTTACATGAAGAGATTTTTCATATTCTTATGGCCTTTTTTGTACAATTAAATAAATAAGTTATTAGATATATATATAGCATAATCACAATCAATGTCACATAGTTTTAACAAAGTACCTAAAAACGCTTACGTATTTCAGATACAGATAAATTGCTAGTAGTTATAAAATAATTTGTTATGGTTTAAGCAATTTTTCATTTAAAATTGTTATTGTTCAAAACTATTTTAATTGTATACTTAACTATATATGTTTGGAGCACATGTATATAAATGTTCTTTATAGACCCTTACTTTATTAACAGTAGAATAAAAATGTAATATTAGAAACAGCCTGAAACACAGGTCTCTGACCTAGTTCAGGTAATACAATGTAAAAAGTCTGTTTTTCATAAATAAATATTTTTGTGTCCAATATTTAAATGTTTTCCTTTAGATTAAATATAGTTTTAATGTGAATTTAATACAATAAGTAGCCTGTAATGTGTTTTGTAAAGACTTTCATTTATTGAATAAAATAATTATTATTATTATTATTATATAAACAACCTGCAAACGTGTTTTTAGCAAATAAAATATTCTTAATCTTAAAAACTCAGAGAGTTAGTTACTGTAATCGGTATTATTCCAAGAATCCATTCAGACGTAACTTTGTCACTAGGCGTCGCCTGCCGATGTCCGAATATTTAAAATTGTTTCAGAATTTGTTTGAGGGACGCTACGATAGCAACGTTTATCTCTTTCTGTATTCGCTATGGAATAATTCAATGATTTAAGATTACAATTACTTGAAAACAGTTCACAGATTTACTTCAACATTTAAATTATATCTTTAATTGAATAATAAAACTCATATATTCCTTACAATCTTAAACATTATTTTATAATATTTAATATTATTTATCGATAAAGCATGTATAGACTGTATATGTTTTATATAATATAACCATCGACTGATATATTTTTCAATTATTTAAATATCATGACAACTTAATTGTAGGCCTAATGTTCCAGATGTCTATTTTGAGCCTGAAGTCAACCATAAGTTGTAAGATCCTGGGAGTAAAAGGAGAACTCTTTACGGATCTTTTAAAGTCGTATAACATATAGAATGAACAATAAACAAATATAATTACAATACAAATCCAAAAAAAATATTTACTATGCTTGACTGTTGCGCCCTGTCGTGTTTATCTTAATATCAACAATAATTTGTTAATTTATGTGAACATTAAGTTAAAATTGCAGCATAGGGTCAGACCAAGCTCGGGCGTGTATCTTCAAGGAAACCCTTATTAAGGTTTGCAAATTACCTAAATTAGAAATAATGTATTGTTAATTAAAAATAAACTTAAACCTTCCTGCTAAATGTTTGTTTTAAGAGCAAGCTCACGTCCTTAATGCAATAGGTAGAGGTCGGCTCGTACTCACGACCTTACTATTCCAAGTCTTATGCTTACGAATGCCATTAAGCTACACAATCCCATTCAAGTTAAATGTTTCCTAAATTAGGCTTAATTAGCAACTGATCTAGATATTGTTCTTTTAAAAAATTAGTACCTAGAAGCCCAGTATAATAAGGAGAAATACTTATAAATACATTTTTATAAAATATACGGTTTAGAGAACTCGGTCGATTATTATGAAAAACCAATAGAGAGCACACATTTTGTAGCGTAATGATATACGAACCATTTTTTATTGTAGTCATTGGTAGACCTCGTGCTGTAGCCTCAGAGGAGACATTTATTTAAGTATAAAAAAACTACATCGACTTCATATCTACAGCAATTTTGCAATATTATTCCTGTCGCTTACATAGAATAGAGACACCAAACGAACCGAAATGGCGGTGCTTGCTAACAGTGCTTTAAAATTTGTTACTGTAATTGTTTAAAAAGCTTTACCTTCAGATGATTTTATATGAAATAGAAAAAGCTGTTGGTACCAAAAGTATTTACATATTTACTTTATTCTTTCAATCATTAACAATGACAACCATTAGAATTTGTATGAACATTGATCATGGATAGGCCACCATCGCCGGTTAGGTATTGCTCATCGCCGTCGACTGTCATGTCATCCAGCTTGTAACAGTATCAGTCCACTTCTAGGCGTTGCCGATATATGCAATCTATTACGACGACTTTGATTTGATTTAATTATTGTTTTCTACAGCTTCGCATAGATGACGCTTGTAAAATAAGCATTTTTCACACGTCGACAGTACGAAGATGGAGGGCAAGATATAACCAAAATCGATCACTTTGAGAATACTACGAGCCATACACAATCTCTATAATTCAATACATTACAGCTGTTTTCTTTTTTCAATCATATTAAATATAAAGACACTTGATACGCCAAGCTCAGCTAATTTGTATTTTGAATACGATA
The DNA here is from genome assembly GCA_930367265.1 of Catocala fraxini. Lineage (NCBI taxonomy): Eukaryota > Metazoa > Arthropoda > Insecta > Lepidoptera > Erebidae > Catocala > Catocala fraxini. The sequence goes on from OV884024.1 coordinate 17,935,807, forward strand.
ATGACGCATCAACCAGATATAATTTGATGTAACTTATTGATTTTGTGGTCATAAGGCAGATATTCTTTCATTTAACATATTTATTATATGATAGAACATCTTGGTTAGCAAATGACTTACTAAACCTATGGATTTCAGTATAAATCAGTCAATTGATTGAAATTCGAGTCGAGTCGAGTCAAAAATCCAATTACGGTGTCGTAAATATAATATTTATTCAGATCGATCTGCAATCTGTAATCTTTGCAAAATGCTATATTTGAGCTACTTAGTCGTATGTATTTACACTATAGAATTGAAGGTTTTAAAATTCTTTAGTGCCTATTCTTAATCTATCTGCATGTGTACGCGGACACAGGATCGATATTTATTTTGATTACTGTACAATCAGAATATCGTCGACAAACTGACATCCGAATCCGTTATTATACTTTGAGTTTTCTACAGTGAGTAACCATAACAATGACAATTGGTTACTATGGTTACCGACAATGCTGTAATCGAGTTCGAGGAGTCCTGTTAAGTAAATTTGGCGGTAACAGGTGGTTACTATGGTTACTGACGAGGCGACAATTGAGTTCAAGACGAGATTTTAGTTGTGTCGTAAACAACTGCTTTTTACTGGAAATACAGATACCTTCTCGAGCCATCGATACGCATACTCTGTCTCCTCACCATAGCATGGCATGCTAAGCATGCATGCAAACTACTAGTATGATGCAAACTCAAATGTTGTAATATAAAAGTAATGCACACTTTACACAGTGGCATTTAGTGTATTTCAATAAGATTTGTATAATTATGCATCTGTCAAGAGATAATATTTATTGTTTGCAAACAAGCAACGATAGTCTAGTGGGAGACAGTTGGACCATGGGAGACTGCCATGCAGGTCTCGAGTTCTATTCCAATTAAATAGTTAATTATCGTTTGCGTTAACGCTGAAGGAAAAACATTGTGAGAAAATTTAGCATTGCTGGTGAACGCACACTTTTATGCTCCGTCCCGCCCAGTGGTTCTCAAACAACAACATTATGTTTACATGTGCTAGCTGTAGATCACAACATTCTGTTGGCCCATCATGCGGCGCTTGCGGACAACGCTTCGACTTTTAGTGTTCTGGGACAACCGAAATCCAGAAGCAGCTTGATGAAATGATGCTACAGCTGGCGCCAATAGCATCCTTGGCGGCAGATGTTAAGACCATTAAAATGGAGATGAACAGCCTTAAAGATTCGCTTGAGATGGCACATCAACTAATTAACAACTTTTCAGTAACAGTTAAGGCCCTAAAATCCAGAATAATTAACGTGGAACCAATTGTAGCAGAAGTCCCGGTTCTGAAAGCAGAAATTGCTAGACTCCATCAGGAAATTAACGACAAAGATCAATGGGCCAGAGCGAACAATGTCATAAGAAGAATTCCTCAAAAGAATATTAAACATTTAAATGAGATAACTCAAAAAATCAGCCAAACTAGTAATTATCCGACGATTCCAAAGTGACTTATGAGAGCCATATAGATAATATCGTTACGAGAGCTAATAAAGCATTAGGATTTCTTATTAAGTTCAGCTCTCAGTTCCGTAATATAAAAGTAGTAAAAATCTTATGTTGCTCATACGTGCGTAGTATACTTGAGTATTGTTCACAAATTTGGAACCCAATATGAGGTTTACATAAATAGACTAGAATTAGTTCAGAAAAGATTCTTGAGACATTTGCAATATAAGTGTAGGACTATGGATGAAAATTATGAATTAAGATGTAAAAGACAACACATGCTACCTCTTAGCAAACGGCGTAAAATCGCAGATATAACTACATTTATGAAAATAGCACAGTGTCAAATTGATTCTCCAGAGCGCCTCTCCAGAATAAGTCTTGCGGTGCCAACAAGAGTTCATCGGCACCCAAATTTAAATTATTTACGTACTCCCCGCTGTAATACCAATTATAGACAAAATTCTTTCTTCATTAGAACCGCAAAACAGTTAAATAGCATTGACTTGCCTAAATTTGATCTGTTTAATACATCTCCTAACACAATAAAACAGATGTTATCAAGGGACTGGTTTGACTGCATTACGTAACAATATTTATACTTTTATATATACATGTACTTCACTCGCATAACGTTAACTATCTCTTTTGTTGTTGTTTAAGCTCACGAGCACCTTTAGTGTTATAATGCGAAAACTGTTCATGGTCTGTAGCTATAGTATTAGAAATTATTTAGACATAGTAAGACCGTTTGCTTTCCAAATAATGAAAAATAATAATAAAATAAAATAAACCAGCATGTCTGAGAGTTCTCCATAATGTTCTCGAAGATATTTGAAGTCTGCCAGTCCACACTCGGCCAGCGTGGTGGATTATGGCCTAACCCTTCTCACACTGAGAAGAAGCTCGTGCCCAGCATTGGGACAGTTTAATAAACGGCTGATATTATTATTTACTCGTGTCTATAAATGATTTATCTGAGAGACTCGGTGGCGCAGCAGTAATGCATGGAATTGTCGTGCATAAAGGTAGAGTTCGTTCTCCGAGCCAGGCAATGATTTTATAATTAATTATAAGTAAGACGGACTCTAGGACCTGTGCCTGTCCGAACACAATGGTATCGCTTAATACTTGGGATCTTAGACGTAACTAGCCAAGTGTGGTACAATACCTTGCATTCTCCTGAGGCAGTATACAGACGTAAGTTTATATTCTTTTAACGTTATATGACCTTAAATTAATAACGATTTAAAGGATTTGTTAATAAGATAATTTAACAGTCTAGCCAAAACCGATCCACATAGACTGCTAACAATCCACAAAGCACTCATCATTGTAATTCGTCGACAGGCAAGGTAAAAACCGGTTAGACGATTCATTAGACGATTATTGTGTTTTATAGATTTTTATTTGTTATCAGTAAAATAATCTGTAAAGTATGGTATATTGGTTAAAACATCTTACATAAGTGAATATGAGGACTTGAATAAATAAATTGTAATTAAATGCCGATTGAATAATAGTAAGCGTGGGTTTTGATTGGATGCCTGCGCTACCTGTTCCAGATTATTAGAAGACTATGCTTTATACATGATTATATACACGTGACATAGGATTTATACAAAAATAAAAAGAAATTAAAGAAGATGTTAGTTAATTTTGTTATAACGCAGCATTGTTAATGCTCTTTTAAGATGATTGAAACCTACAAGTACTTGTATTCTACTCTTACTAATTTTAATGTTGTATAATTATATTAAATTATTCAAAGTTTTCAGTGTACACGAGCACGATATTACTGCATTATTTGACAACTGTATCGCAATTATTAATAGGGTCCACCTACTAATAGGCCTCTCAGCCACTCTTTTTCTTCTTCAATATAATATGAAAATGTAACTAAATTTCAATTATAAGTCAATTAATATACGTGTGCGTGTGCGTCTGTTCGTATCCTGAAGTTAGATTGAAATATTAGTTACCCGTACATAAACCTAAAAGTGTTTAAAATAAGATAATGTCCAACGGTAAAACTGAAAAGTTTACATATCATATATGTATAATTCTAATGTATTACTGTATAGGCTTGTAGAAGATAACCTTCCAAACAACCCTTTGAGCTCGTTCTAGGGCGAGGAAAATATACTTGCCTGCATCTCCTCGCAGCTGCTCGGTGATTCGATATCTCGAGGTCGACTTCTTTTGATCGTTTGGTTTTTGAAGTTTTGAGCGTAATAAACAATTAATTATCGCTCGTTTTAGGAAAGAAAACCAGTGAAGGAAAACATCGCAAATAAATACCTGCATGTCTGAAACTTCACCATAAAGATCTGGAAGATGAGACAATGGCCCAAAACCTTCTCACACTAATGAAGCAGTGGGACAGTTTATATACAGGGCTGGTATTATTATAATTAACAGCGAATGTTGCCAAGATATTAACTACAGAAAATGCAATAAGACAGTACCTCTAATATGAATTCTGCTTACGTTAGCTCGCTAGCGAAGATATTAAAATGATAAATTATATAAGTTTCATACCTGCTTTATTGTTTATCACTCCAGTAATGGATATTATCACAGCGAATTGAACTTGTTTTAATAACTTCTTAAATTCATTGTAGACCTTCAGGCCAAGTTTAACTAGTCATATATGACCGTTTTGAAATCTACGTATCAAAATCTTAGATTTTTATTTCTTGTATTTTACATAAGGCTAACGTACTTAAACTGAACATACAGTCAGTACGATATATTTATAAAAGTTTTTAATCGTGGACAATGTCGCACAAAGAAAAGTTACTTATCAATTCTGGCTACATAATGAGGTAACGATCATAAGAATTCAAAGAAGCACCTGAAGCCAATAATAAGCATTGCACATACGACCTAGAAGTTGTAGGTTTGAATCCCTTCTGTTGACTACCATCATGAACCCACTCCTAATACAAGCATTCTATCCTAATACAATATTAGACAATGGGTTTTAATTGCGTCGTGAAATTACTAAGTATTTATATCTCAACCTATGTTTAACCTATTGAGTCGCAGCGGCACACCGGCTGTCTGACATAAAAGGTCAATTATGCCTGGAACTCTAACAATTGACAAGTTCAATTCTTACCAACGCGACTAAGACCCTTTGCCAAATATTATATTGATTATGTTTAAATGGCGTAAATAAATACAATAGAAAAGCTTACAGATAAAGTTATTCTAAGATTTTCTTTAAATGATTTTTTATAACATATTTACAAATTACGTGTACAATAGGATAAACAAAATTCTAAAATTGTACCCAATGACCAAGAATGAGTGTAAAAAGTCAGATACTCATTGGCTATGTGATTTAGACTATGACGGCACTGAAAATATAATTTGTACATTAAAATAGACGATAAATGTATATTGCTTATGTTAATGTTGCACTATATACACACACATATACATACAACACACAATTCTCACACACTACACTTACACATACATACACACACAACTCTCACACGCAACACTCACACACATCCACAAACCCACACAGACAAACACACACACACACAACTACGGTTTATAAATTATCTCTCTTATTATTGTTTTTGTGACACTGTTTGATAGGTGTAGCTACTAAACTAACTATTATAGTGTTCAGTGACGAGGACTGGAGATCTGTCACACAGGTTTTGAACCTAGCTCAGACTCCAGCTCTTAACAAGGTTCTGTTTTTACTGTATCTATAAATATAAAAATACCATTGTACCTTTTTGCGAGAAATAAACAATATTTATTATTATTATTACTATTAGGTCGAAGAAGTCAATAGTCTCAAGTAATTTATTTATTTGGATCCCAAAGGAACACTTATAAACGTCAAAGTTTAAAAGTTAATGAGTTTACCGAAGCTGCTGAATGTTCCTTTATATACTCGTATGTTGACTATGAGACAATACCTGCGAGAAGCAGGATTGACTGCTGACACATAGTCAATCTTTTAAATCACCATTATACCTATATAAAATGTTTGAATATATGAAACAAATATACTCTATTAATTGAGCATGTTAGTGTTAGAAGACGACTACATGGGCTTATTTGAAGTTACCATCTCCGCTAATTTGTCACATATGGCGCAGTTAAACGAAAGCAAACAATTATTATATATAAATAAAAATTATGCAAACATCCTCTACTATTGCCATATAAAATTCAAATGCTATCTGATTTCAATTTGTTCTTACTCAGGTATTTGGGTCACGTTATCTGATACACAAATTCGAAGCGCAAAACTAGTTCAAGATATTATAACAAAAAACAAAACGGACTTCAAAAAAGAATATTCTATAACAAAAAACGCAGTAAACAGTTACAAAATAATTGCGTATTCTTGTGAATAATTAAATTATTGTTATTAATGGAGTCGGTGTCAGCCAAGGTAAGTTTGTAACTTCTTAAACATGAGATCTCTTACTATAATCGTAACATAATATTGGCATGCAGAATTAAACACAGAGAAGCAGCACGTGGCGCGGGCGGCTGACACCGACGGCAAAAATAACAATAATTTTTACTCTTTTCTCGCTCACCTGATATTCTATTAAAGGATACGCCAGGCTATAGGACAGCATTAAACGCGTTGATGCCGGTTCTCTGAAATACAAGGATACCTTCCATACGTCACCCTTCCACTCACGGACTCTAACTACATACAACCTTTTAAACATTCACAAAACAAGGAAACGGACTCAAAGGGACCACAAACATTGCGAGAACTTCAGGCAGTACATGCGTGTCAAGACTTGTTGACTAGTCTATCACGTACGGCCTATGTTTTTAGTTAGGTATGCCTACCGTTAATACGCGATTCCATTAGCAAAGCTATCAGAGTACATGATAACATGAGTAAATACTCACTCATATACTCATCCTGGTCCACGTCCTCTTCTTCTAATAATAACTAGTTTTCAAACTATCGATATAAATTACCTGCAAAAGAACAATTATGCATTTCAAAGAAATCACTGATTGAATATTAATCAGTAATAACCAAGCATAAATCTACGTTTACTGTTACGGGAAATCTAGTCGCCGCAATCTTTAAAAACAGTACTTTCTGCAAGTCGATGTTATTGTGTCATTGCAAAAGGCAATTAAACTAAACCATGGCAAATATTTGTTCCAATTACAGAACGTATTAATGCTTCTAATGCTTGCAACATCCACGGAATAGTTTCTTTTGTAAACATTATTATCTTCAATATATTATATAAAATGAAGAAGTAAGACGCGTCTTGATAGAATATAGATTAAACACCAAAAGAAGCAAAATAATCGGTAGATACTTTATGTTTGTTTAAAAAACAGATTTATTAGGCACTCCACGAGTCGAATGGTACAATCTATTTGTTTGCAGCGCCTGGTTTCAATCTGGCCAGAGCCATTACTGCCACAACGAGTACATATGAGCGCGTCGATGATATTCGACATACTTTAAAAATACCTTCTCTTTAAAGCGACATAAGCGGCGCGTTTCTTCAAGACGTTTAGTTGCCCATAAAAGAAGTAGTAACACTTTTATTGGAAACGTTTGATCCGAAGGTGCAGCGTATAAACGGAAAATTTATAAATGCTGTTGTTTATACGTTGGTATTGAAATGAGAGTGAACAAAATATAATAAAACCTAGAAAGGCAAGCTCTAGAAAAAAAATAAAGTTTGTTATATGTACCTAAATATATTCAAAAATCCCATCTAATATTATAAATGCGAATGTGAGTTTGTTTGTTAATTTGTTTGTTTGTTACGCTTTCACGCCTTAACTACTAGACCGATTATCATCAAATTTCGCACACACGTTGTCAGGGGTACAGAAAAGGACATAGAGTGCCTTTCATCTACAAAAATTATTACTGTTGCCGAGGAATACAAAAATAACTTTTAGACGGTCGTCCGCTATAACAACTCGGCCTACTAATATGAATGAATTACAACGTGACGCCTGGAGTATAAAAAAAGGGATCTACTGTATCGCGGTAGAAATCAGATATCCCAAATAAAAATCTGGTCCCGAGTTATTTTAGGCAAATCTATCTCAAAACAATTACATTCAGCTTATTAAGCTCTATCTGTTCACTTATTTAAGGTAATTGACAAAGTTGTCGTAAGAAGATGAAGAGAAGTTACACTGTTGGTAGTATACAGTGTTGAAAACAAATAAAATAATATTTTTACTTCTATAAAAAAGTACCTTTAACGTTTAGTATTATAATAACTCGCTAGATGGCGCAGAAACGCGATATCGAAAAGTAATTCACTCCAAAATCCGAGTATTATTAAATTTTTATATAATCTACGGCCATATTAAACTGATAAATAATCGTAAAGTTTGGAGAAAGGAAGAAGTTGGGGCATCCGTATTGATGGTAAAAAGCAATACATGTTTTTGATTAATTTGTTTATAAATATTGATTTGTAACCGTTTATTTATCTGTAACTATTATTCTAATATTATTTTTTGTTCTGGAAGGCGTCGTAAACAAGTAACGTCACGAATCATCCAATCGAGTTGGTTATAAAAGCGTGTTGAGCGCGCAACGAGTCACTTTGAGAACGAGCGGCGGACGAAACTGTGGCATCGTTGTTGGGTGCTATCAATTATTATGTTTAACTTTATTTTTTAATGTATTTCTTTAATAAACGGTTACCATAACCATCCTGCAAAATTAAACGATATTATTAAACAATGAAAGTACGTTTGTTATTTTTTTAGGCTATTTCACTTCTGCACACGTCTGCAGTTTATATTGTTATTTTTTCTTTGAGTGATTGTTTATCATTTATTATTTTTATGTTCATTATCTTACTTCTAATTCTATTTTACACAATTCATTTTTATTTTCTGTCTATTTTATCTTTAAGCAATAGTTTCTTCGTTTTATTTTTTAGGTTACTACCTAACCTGTATTACTGTTTTTGTTTTTACTGTATTCTTTTCGTTAAGAGTTTGTTTACTTTTTTCGGTATGCCTCGCAAAAATAATTCTAATTTATCTAGGAGCTCATCACGGGCCGTCAGATTGCTCGACTCGAAGAATCATCCGTGCGTGCCATATTAAGGAAGCAGCGACAAGCTGCTTTAAGAGCTGATAAGACACTTCTCAAAGCCAGGAAAGACTGTAGGACCAAGCCACCTGACAGGCTTCTTTAAGAGCGTATGAGACGCCTCTTCAATTACAAATGTGGTTGGAGGAACAAGCTGAATACCAGAGAGCCTTGAGAGCTAATCAAACGCTCCTTCAAACGTAAATTTGTTTAGATGTAGAAGCTAAACGCCAAGCAGCTTGGCAACTGAGACATCTCATCAAACGCAACGCTGTTTGAATGAACAAACTCAACCCTAGAGAGCTTAAACAGCTACTGAGACGCCCCTTCAAACGCAGTTCCATTTAGAAGAACAAGCCCAGTGGCAGGCAGCTATTTGAGTGGCAAAAAATCCAGAACAGTCGCAGGTGAGAAGAATCGCTCATGTAGAAACGCAAGCCAAGCGACGACGAACTTTTATGCGTAACAGTTAGTGCGTATTTAATAAATCTGCATATGATTACGATCCTTTTACATATACCAATATTATAAAGAGGAATGATTAGATTTTTTAAATATAAGGATTATACTCAAACTAGTCAACCGATTTTAAAAATTCTCTCCCCATTAGAAAGCTGTATTATCACCGAGTAACATAAGTTACATATTATTTAAAAATAAGTACTGTTACTAAAACCCAGCCTAATCTACTTACTAGAATATAAAATTGGGTTGAAGAAGTAAAAGGCAAACCTTTAATAGGTGCCCAGAAAACTGGCAGCTTTGCCACGTTAAATGGCAATACTTATAACCTTAATAGTATTAAGGTTTTAATGTTCGTAGTTACAGTAGTGTCTATTATTCAAACGCTTTAGACAACATCACTACTTTATATGCAGATTCATTATCTTCTATATTTTATTGCGTTTAAGCAAAGCGATATTTGCATCTGAGTATAATTAATTTTATTTGGGGGGTATGGCGTTATCTGGCAGATAGAATGCATTGACGCATACCTTGCCGCGGGATGACGGAGCGGTTATGTCGGACTCACCCGAAGAAAAATGGTGAAATTCCGGTCATACCGACTAAACCTACCACGTTGTTCTTCAATATAACCAGAGACGGCGGAGCAGGGCGAATCACTTTCACATGCCATCGCGACTTTGGCCCGCCGTATGATATGGCAGGCCACTACACAATACTACCTATCACTATAATGAGATTAATTTTCATCCCTGCGGCTTGCATTATAGCAAACAAGACTACACAACTGAGAGGTGCGCGAGGGAACACGCACGCCGCCTTTCAGACCTGCAACTGATTGGTTGGTGGGCAGGCCCACGAAGCCCACCACTTCCAGATACAACCTTATGGTGGCTGAAGTTTGTCTAGCGCCCTCCGGCGCCCAGTTCTTCGGTTGGGGAGAGGGTTCAAGAGCTACATATCCCGCTCCGCCACCTCCTTGATGGAAATTAGTTTCTCACAGAAGGAGACGACAGCGATTCACGACCTCTCGCTCCGGACCATCGACTGAACTACAGCCGGGAGCGAGAGGGCAACCAATCCAACTGCCGCGATCAACTAACGGCGCTGCGATGCCCAGGCGGGGCAAACCGCCAAAATGTGCAGCGCCGTGTCCTCAACAACGTCGCGGCAGTCGCAGCGGTTACAACTCTTGGCGGCCTATGCGACACAGGAACTGGCTAGCAATCGTTGCCAGTCATTTGCCATTACCTGGCGCCAGAGGGCACCATACCGCCAGCCACTCTTCAAAAACGGGACTTACCGCCACAATCGTGGCGTGTCCGAACATTTTTTTTTTTTTTTTACGTGTGGGAATGCTTTGCCGCATACCTCTCCGCGGGGCGACGGAGAGGTTATGTCGGGCTCACCGGGGAAAAGATACCCCGGTAATACCGACTAAACCTACCACGGTGTTCCTCGACATAACCATAGACGGCGAGGCCGCGCGAATCGCTTTCACATGCAATCGCGACCCCGCCATGGTTTCGGCCCGCCGTGTGAAACGGCAGGCCACTGCGCGAAGTATATTTCCTCCACCATCCCCCTGAGCGGGGGGGACAAAGACACGATACAGAGGCGCACGTGGGAACACGCACGCCGCCTCTCGGACCTGGTGCTGATCGGGTGGCGAACAGGGCCACGCAGCCCACCACCCCCAGGTCAAACTTCAAGGCGGCTGGAGGTCATCTCGCGCCCTCCGGCGCCCGGTTCTGCGGTTGGGGAGAGGGTTTAAGCGCTCCCTCTCCCGCTCCGCCGCCTCCTTGATGGAAATTACTTCCTCACAGAAGGAGGCGACGGCGTTCCACGATCTCTCACTCCGGACCATAGACTGAACCACGGCCGGGAGTGAGAGGGCAACCAGTCCGACTGCCGCGATCAACTCACGGCGCTGCAATGCCCAGGCGGGGCAATCGACCAAAGTGTGCAGCGCCGTGTCCACAACATCGCGGCAGTCGCCGCAGTGATGACAACCGGGCGTCGCCTGCCGGCCTATACGACACAGGAACTGGCCAAAACAACCGTGGCCAGTCATTACCTGTGTCAGCCGGTAGGTGAAGGCGCCATGCCGCCTCTCCAGCCACTCCTTAAAAACGGGACTTACCGCCACGATCGTGGTGTGCCCGGCACTGGGGTGCACAAGTCGATTTCTCCATTCTTCCACCAGGACCTGGCGGAGTCCGGACCGTGCCGTCTCTAAAGCGGGAAGACTTGGTCCTTCACCCCGAGCTAGTGCTTCCTGGCGCCAACGATAGAGTGAAGCCAGAAGCGCCGCTGCCAGATCCCAGGGCATCGATCCGGCTAGGAGACTCGCTGCCTCGAACGAGATCGTGCGGTAGCCTCTAATTAACCTGACGGCCATTGCACGCTGTGGCGCACGAAGCGCCGAAATATTACGGGCCGTCAGGTTATCTCCCCAAACTGGTGCCCCATAAAGGGCCATGGACCGCACGACCCCTTCGTAGAGCCTCCGGCAGGAGGTGCTTGGCCCCCTTAGGTTGGGCAGCAGACGTGCGAGCGCACCTGCAGCGCCCAGAAGCCTGGGGGCCAGACAACGAAAATGGGCTACAAAGTCCCATCGGCTGTCGAGCAAGAGACCCAGATACTTAAGGGTTGGCTCGACAGCGATGCGGACCCCTCCTACCATGATGTAGGCCCCTGGAGGTGGCCGGTTCCGAGGACCGTGAAAACAGACGGCCTCAGATTTGGACAGGGCCACCTCAAGGCCCAATCGCCGGATACGACTCACGACTTGTGCAACCCCAGCGGTCGCCAATATGGCCGTCGCCCGGTGCGTCTTACCCCTAGCCATGACAAGAGTGTCGTCGGCGTAACAAATGACGCCGACACCACGGAGGAGCGCACCTCGCAGCACCCAGTCGTAACCGATGTTCCACAGGAGCGGGCCCAGAACCGATCCCTGTGGAACACCGCACGACATCTCTCGCCGATTCCAACCGTAGTGACCCGGGTAGATTACTACCCTTTCCGACAAATATGCCCCGACAATGCGACGGAGGTAGGTCGGCACTCGATGGAAAATAAGTGCCTCCCTAATACAGCTCCAGGGCAAGGTGTTAAAGGCATTCGCGATGTCTAGGGACACCACGAAGACGACCTCGCCCCGGGACACCGCATCCTCCGCCAGGCTCCTCACGCGCAGAACAGCGTCGATAGTGGAGCGCCCGCGTCGGAAACCATACTGGTTGTCCTCCAGATCCGGGCCCACTGAAAAAAGACGCTGGACGAGGCGCTCCGCAATGATGAATTCAAATAATTTTGCGACCTCGTCCAGCAACACGATGGGCCGGTAGGCGGACGGGGAGTCCGCCGGGCGCCCTTCTTTCCTAATCAGGACCATTTCATTTCCATTTCCCCGCCTTCCTCTGACGCGGAAACTGGCCCTGCTCTAAACACTTGTTGAGGAGCCCTTCTAGTAGGGGAGCGAGCTCTTCTAATGCCAAGGCCCACGCACGGCCTGGAATGCCGTCGGGCCCTGGGGCGGTGTTCTTGGAACGGAGTCTTGACACCGCCGCTCGCAACTCTGCTTGGTTCACTACGGGAACCACGTCGTCGTCTAAGTCCGCGTTGGATGCCATGGAAGGCGGAACCATCGGTGGAGGAGTGTGCTCTGCCCGTGAAGGGAAAAGAGCGGCCACCACTTCCTCAACTAAATTGTTCAACTGTTGTAAAATATTTTTTTGCTATATACATATTTTTATGACCCGTAGTACAACGGTGGAATTATGTCCAACTAAGTACAACAACAACAACTAACTTAGTAGTTATAAAAAGTAATCACGTAATCCTGTTTAACTACTTTTTACGATTACTTCATGTAATCCGTTATTATGATTACTAACTACTATACGTAGTCGTTAGTAATCAGTAATTAGATTACATATTGCCCTACACTGTAACTAAAAAAATTATATTCCGTTACGAAGATGAAAACAATTATAATTAATAGTCATTATACAATGCAAATATAATCAAAGAAAATCTCAACAACTTTTTTATGCCGCTTTATTTTATTTTATACTCTGCTTTTATACAAAAGCAGAGTAGCCAGAGGAAAATAATACCCACAATTCAACTGCTACATCATAAATTAAATAAGAGAAGTCTAATGTCGTAAATTTTCACAATAAATACTAATGAAACTGCTTGATTCGAACCCAAAATCCCGCACTTGATTTTTGCCTGTCTGTGTCGCTCGTCACACAAAACCTACACGAAACTAAAAGCGGTTTTATATTTATCTTGCTAGAGGCTTAACTTAATATCTAGTTCATGTGTCACGTTGATACGCCGCCGAGAAGTAAAAAAAAATTGGAACGTCCTTCCAAATTGCACGTGTACGAAGTCCCGGACAAAAGCGAGACTTGAATAAATACCTAATTTACATGATAATATTAAGATAAAGTCCAAGAAGACTTTTACATATGTATATATAACATGCTCAATTCTCCAGTACAGTTCCATTTGGTACTATGAAATTCCTGACAGAACAGAACTTCCTTTATTTCTACCTACAAAACTGGGATTGACGGTAGCTCAACTACTCGATTCGACCAACAAATAACTACAAATTTACCAAATGACCAAATCAATACGATTCATCGTTATCGACTCATTGTTATAAGCATTTAGCAACATTTTTTAATCTTTTATTTGCTCTTTTGTAAGTAATCACATCCAGCCCACATTGTTACAAAAACAGCACGGATTTCGTAGTAAAATGTCAACTTGTACGAACGTTGGGAGTTATGTGAGTGAAATATCTGATTTCTTAGATAAGTCTTTCCAAGTTTCCTGTTTATACAGATATAAGTAAAGCGTTTGACAGAGTGGATCACAAAGTGTTACTTTCATCTATTTCATCGTAAACGAATTTATTTTACAAACTTCTTACACCAAGTATAACATCGTGCTCGATGAAGTTGATCGGATTAGGGACCTCGGTGTGATTATTCTTTATACCGCAATGCAAATTTTTCTTTATACCGCATATTGATAATATTGTCACCAGGTCATTTAAAATGTTAGGTTTCATTTAGCGTAACCGCAAATCTTTTAAAGAAAGACGTGCACTTGTTAAAATTTATAATGCTCTTGTGCGGACTATATTGAAATATTGCTGTAGTGCTTGGAATCCTCACTACTAGTGTCATATTGACCAAATTGAAAGAGTTCATAAACGATTTCTGTTTTTCTTAGCAGTTCATGCTAAAAAATTACAATCTCTTATAATGAAATCTCTCTTATAATGAAAGACTACATTTTTTCAAGATTAATTCTTTAAAGGATCGTCGGTGAGCTGTAGATCATATAATTCTGTTTAAAATTTGAACTGGTAATCTCGACTGCCCACTATTATTTTTCAAAAAAGTCACTTTACTGTACCGCATCGTGGCTAAAGATTACAAAATTTCCTTCAATTTGCCTCGAAGTTCTTTAAAACAAATATTGGATTTCATAGTATGCTTCCCAGATTATGTCGTGAGCACAACCGTCTGTTTAAACATAAAAAGGTTGACATCCAAGCCGTGTCCTCGCCGGTTTTCAAAAAAGAATTGTACAGTTTTAAGGCAACCAGTAAGTGACGATTTTTTTGTTTTAGTTTATGTAATTTCCTTTTAGTACGTCTCTGCTACTTAAATCAGCTATACTGATGTTAGATATTGAAAATAAAATTGCAATAAATATTATGTTCTATCATCATATAATACGAAAATCGATCTAATCTAAGAAGATTTTTAGGACGTGGAAAATAGATAAAAATGCTCTCAATGTAATAATTCAAATGTATATTACAAAACAGCTCGAATGATGTGGCTGCCTAATGGTCGCCTTGTCGCTACCGTCGCTCCTGTTGTGGGTTCGAATCACACGGGAAAATCATTTGTGAGACCCATATATAAATTGACCACAATTGTTTCCTGTACAAGACAACGACCAAAATTAAACAAAGTTTTCATTAATTTTATTTCCATTATAAAAAAGCATACATAGTAATATGTCTCACGAACAGGATTTTATATTAGAAAATTGACTGGATTTTTTACATCTAATATATTGAGTTCGTACATACTAGTTTTTTTTTTGTTCTGATACATAATATGACATATCAGTTGCAATCAGAGTTTAAGCATATGGCAAAGAGATAAATAAAACTGAACTACAATAAATTAAAATAAGCTGTATAGATAAATTGCAAAATAATAAACATTGTAACGAACGCTAACCGCTAGTAAGACTGATATTAATTAAATCTTGAATGTAAATTAAAGACAATTGCTAATTAATTGACAAAGGCTTATATTGTTATAATTAAAACTTTCTTATTAACTGTAAAATCCATATATGAAACATTTCTATGAATTGATACTACATCATAGTGAAAATAATAATAATTTATTGAACATCGTTCACGAGGGACCACTCAACAATATAAATTTTAACATAATTTATCACAGCAACGTTCTCTCTGTCTACCACTTAGGCCTCATTTAAGGAGAGGTTTTTCTGTTTACGAAGCGGCGGCACGTGAAGTGGTATGCATAATCGCACGCGTAAACACAAACATAGGGCAATATACGATGTTGTTTATAGAGATGCGAGGCGGGCAGAGTGGCGGTGCCCGCCGCTGTGCCCGCGGCGAATCTGCTTTAAACGCTGCAACGCATTTCTTATTTTTTATTCTATGTTAAAAAGTAATTCACTTTTTAACATAGAATTTTCTTCTTAAAATCGTCGATCATATCGCACTCCATTGCGATGGTGACTTACGTCTGCGTTGTGTGATGTCCAAATAAGACTTGCAGAAGGTACCGTCGCAGGCATCGCTTCATCGAGAATTGCCGTTGCGTGCAACGCCGCGATAAACGCCGCGTGAGACACGTCGATGCTATCCGCGGACACTCCCACAAAAAATGCTCCATTTCAAGCAAACGCGTGTAAAATCGCTTCTCCGTAAACACACTCATACACCGCTATTTGTTTGAATTAAGTGCGGGCCGCACCGCCTATCGCAACGCGCGACGCCTCGCGTCTCCTTAAATGAGGCCTTAGATGTCGGCCTTTAGAGGCTATTAAATGCCTATACTTGAACATATTTGGGGATGCATTCTGCAGATGTGCCCGGCCTGTTTCCATTTAAGCTTTACTACTTCTACAGGCTCTCTAACTTAACCAATAAATATATTTTATTAATTTCAAGCACTTAGGTACTTTCTGTTATATTATATGCGTAAAACATACTATGTAGATTGAGTGACTGCATGCACGTATAATGCCGCTGTGATTGTTCCTTATTAAGCTAACTACGGTGCATGAATTACTCTGCACAAGCTTGCACATACTCTAAAGGAAGATGTGATAAAATCTCCATAAACAAACAGCTGTAAAAGTACTTCATAATTTATTTTTAATATAATTATCTTGGTAAGCCCTATTAAAGGTAAATACCCAATTTTCGCTATACTTTCAGACTTATTGTACATGAAATACAACGTTTTAAGTTGTAGTACGTGAAATTACCTGCTTTTAACAAGTTGTTCCAAAAGAAAGTTCTATTATATTAACCGGCTACTACATGAACGCAATACATTTGAGGGTACGGGGAGCATGTCAATCGACAGCCCTCTATTTAAAAATTCTGTCTCCAAAGAATGTTTTTCGGAATAACGCGAATCGTTTCATGTTGAGTTTTAAAAAAGACATAATATTGCCGCACTGGTATGTAGTCCTGCATCACGATGGACTTAACAAACATTACAACTACGGAAAAAATAACGTCCAGACTCAGAACAACCATTTGTGAATCAAACAATTTAATGTCACTCGGCGCTTGGCAAGTGGCGAAGCGCCCACATAAACGGTCCACTATCCGTGCAGTCAGTCACAAAGCCCATAAAGCAAGGATAAAAACTGAATTGGCCACTGTCTCTCGTAGAAACTATTACCGTTTACTCGATTTGCTTAACATAAATGATGAATATAGCATGCATGTTATAAAACAAGGGCTCAAAAGTTTGAAAATCATAATTTGACAAATGGATAAACCAAAGACAAAATCCTAACGATATGATAAAAACGTATGAAAACTTAAGAATAATTCATTCTTTTCTGTGCGTATATAAATAAATGTTTTAAAAATGCAAATCTGCATACATTAAAAACATGATTCTGATAAGATGGAGCAACCGAACACACTTGCAACAAGCGTGGAATTTTCTCACCTATATACATATATATATATATATATATATATATATATATATATATATATATATATATATATATATATATATATATATATATATATGTATATAGGTGATATAGTAATATATAAATAATAATAAATGCCATGAGCGAAATGGTTTACGTTCAGGTGACGTAATGTTTAAGAACATTGCAAAAAATGAGTACACTATTAGTAAAATATGTAATTACTTTTGAGACAACCTGATTTTTAATTATTTAATATTTATTCTTTAAAAGATTCTAGTTTATCAATTGCATTCTAAATCTACGCTCTGCCTATTTAGGCTGTAAAACCCTGTATTGTCACAGGCCAGTAGCTCTCTACTGGCCTGTGACAATACAGGGTGGGCTGATAGAATAGAATTAATTGTGCACCAATATAATAAAAGAAAACTATACATAGACGGTACATAGACGGTACATTTGTATTTTTCTATACCGTGTGTTGTATAAGTAATTATGTTCAAATTGCTGAATTGTTACTTTATCTATTCACCAAGAAGAATATAAATATGTCGTTTTATTGACAAACTATCAATGTCATCGATAAAATAAGACATATTATGTATAAAACCATCAACAAAATTAAACATTAAAGACGGGTTCAGATTTAATAGGTCTCGTCGTTTTCTTTTGTGAATATCATTACTCCACACCTATGTAAATTTCATCCACACTCCACACATATGGAAATTTCCTGGTCGGGAACTCTCACATTCATTACATATACCATTGGACATAGAACGACTGCATTTATAGGCGAATTTGGGTATAGTACAACTAAAATCTATACTTCCTCCGCCAGTACGAAATTTGACTATTGTTGGTAATTTGAAGAATAATGTAAAGTTTATATGTATATTTCGGCAAACAAAATGCCAGTAGTGTGTAATTACGTCTCTTTATATTATTTTTTAAAATGTTTTTTCAGTATAATCCACTAGATGCACCTGGTCACAATTAATTTTATTTCTACTAACAATTTGTGTATTTTAGTATTATTTATCTATTTAATCGTTTTCCCGTTTATATATAATAATACCAGACCTGTTTATAAACTCTCCCACTGTTGGGTCGTTAAAGCAAACGATAATTAGCAATTTAATACGCACACACAACTTCGAAAAGTGGAGAGGATATATATGTACATATATAATCTGTGTATGTCTAATAAAGAGTTCATTAATTCATTAGTTTTTTCATTCATGCATTCATTCAATTCTCTGAATTTCGCATATTATCTAATAATATGTGTTAACACGCTTTTGCTGAATTTTCACCTATAATGATAAAATTTAATAATTAACTTCCGTCTTAAGTAAACATCATATGAACGTGCAGCTGACAAAGACCACCACTTCAAATGCAAAATATTAAGTAATTGAAGACTGTATATTGTAGTATAATTACGACGATGTTTTTAAATTAAATTGTGTAGGTACTAAAATCATTATCTATGCCAGGCTTTGTTTTGCGGTATTATAAAAACCTAACAAATTTAATCGGTAGAATGTGTAATCCATTATAATTTTACCAGCCAAAATTTCTGCGAACTTGACATTAATGACTTAACATGAGATTAATTTAAATTAACTTTAGACAAAGACATTCGAGACTGCTGTCATCATGTTTTTCGTCTGGCAATATCTAAGTAAAAGATATAACAACCCAAATTACTAAAATTGACCAGCAAACATGGTAATAAGCAATTTTTTCTTTGTTAAATTCTAAGAGATACTATTGGTGCTATTCGACCCTAAAATAAGACCATACGCTTTACTGTTAAACAACTTATAGCAAACAGATACTATTATACTTGAAAGCCGACACGTGAGATGTAGTCAATTCTTTAGAACAATTGATTTTTACAGCATTTTATGATGCACTGGTATATCTCCAAGGCTCGCATTAATCACCTAACTCAATAAAATTTAAACATGTATCTAATTATTAATTCGGATTACAGTAACCAATAATTTATATCAACGAGAAGATCGACAAATATTAGGAAAAGCATGCATAACTGTTAAACTAAATAAAAACGCAGCGCATACGTAGGAATGTTTGAATACTCTTTGGGTTGCTCTACCTCGGTGTTTCACTTGACAATATTTGGTTGGTCACCCATATAAGAAATAGTCTAATTTGGAGCCACACAACGTACAATGTTTATAACAACAACCAAGTTGATCAGATGATTTATTTTCATGCTACCCCTTTAAATTCACGAGGCTCTTCCTTAGGACAATTCAACGGGCTTTTGAGAGGCTTACATGGGTTTCGTATCTACGACAGATACGAAACCCTTTGAAATGCTTTAATCTCAAATAGAATGGACACACACAGTGATATGCGACTTTACTACTATGACTGTCTTATCGTCGTAGTAGTAAAGTCGCGATATGTCGTGGTATAGGCGTTGATCGACACAGGCAGATATAAAATAATACATGTATAATTGTATTGTAATCTATGGAAATAAGACCCTATTATAGTGGTAACCGCATTACAGAGTTTCCATTTTCACTTATCTTTATTTATAAGTAAAAATATACATAAATTATAATTAATTATGACTGTCATATAAATTCTAGTCCACCTTTAACAAAATATATTTAAATAATAATTAATGATGTGTTCATCGGGTAACCGAAACAGTAGGTAGACAATAGAGAGCGAATCCTGTATGATGCTGTATGGCTAGAGAAATTCAGTTAAAGAGTCTTTGCAGTTTGCGGATAAATAGAGAATCAAAATAGATATCCTCGAAGATATCGCCATAAAAATGAGACATCCACCAATACAGTTCTTTTTACCCTTTCAATTCATTCTTAAGTGGAGAAGCAACCAATCAAATAAAGGAATGTGGGCTATTCCACAGTAAAATCTATTATTTACATTTATATTCAAATAAAATATTCGTTCATTATTCTGTATAGGAATTTAACGATGTATTTCAAGCTACTGAGTGATCTTGTACTCCTCTCTGTTTTGCTTAGGATATTATGTGCTGTCGTATATGGCTGTTCTACAAAAAGCAGTATACTGTTACACAATAGCCTTTTGTGGGCTATTTTGTTATTAGTAACACTAGGTTAGCTGCAAAGCCTATATAGCCTAGCTTACTAACATCAGGACTTATCTATACCACAAATTTAATATTAGAACCAGTCATAGTTTGAATATCTATTGTGACCCTCTTGTGCATTATGAGTAAGGTATTGAAAAGTTATAACGTTTAATCTATAACTAGCATTTAGAGTACAGCAAAGTATAATACAGCATTTTGATTCTAGGCTACCTAAGCATTTTAATTATATTGCTGAACAAGCATATTTTGGCAGGCAGATCTAGCCCGGCGCTGTAAAATGATTTATAAAAGGTGACCGCAAATTTTCAAACTAAAATCATATCACGAATACAAAAATTTCATTCAAGTAAATTTTTTTAGTTCTGCAACCCTGCATTGCATTAGCAATTAAAAGGCTCCTAAAGGCTGCCTCCGTGGTGCAGCGGTAGTGAATGCGACTGCTGTGCATGAGGTCTCGGGTTCGAATCCCGGGTCGGGCCAACAAAAAGCTATTGGGTTTTTCTGTAAAGAAATCTCAATAGCAGCCCGGAGTTAGGAAGTTGGCGGTGTTAGACACCCCCGTGCCTCGGAAAGCACGTAAAGCCGTTGGTCCTGCGCCTGATCTCTCTCCGGTCGTGTCGGAGTGCCGTCCCATCGGATCATGAGAGTTAGGGAACAGAGAGTGCACTTGTGTTTGCGCACACACTTGTGCACTATAATATCTCCTGCGCAGATGGCCAGTCTCTGTTAAGACTGGCCGCCGTGGCCGAAATTCGGTCTGGAGGACATTATTATTATTATTATTATTATCATTAAAGGCCTTAATATTGCAACACTAGAATTTCTGCAGAAATTGTATCTGTTAAAATGACACCTTAAAGTAAATCTTTAAATATTAACTGTGTATGTGAAAATTGATATTATAACAAAGGCAGTCGTTGTCAGAGAATTGCAATTTTATAATGTTTCAAAGGAAGCAGTAGAAGTAGTAGCACAAGAGACAAGTAAAACAAGAATAAAATGCTCGCAGTGCCTTTAATGGTCCCGTCTCGCTCGATTAATATCTACAATTTATATGAGAAATTAGAATATGTCAATTTTATATTAATATGGTCTTTGTATCAGGAATATTTCCAATTTATTTATTTATTTTATTTTGAATCTCCAACAAGAAATACACATTTTTTACAAGGATTTACACTAAAATAGGACATGTGTTTCCTCAATAACAGGAGATCGCAGCATGCAATATAAAGAACATAATAATATATAACGAAAATACAACAATGTCAATTATAATAATTACAAGTATACATCAATTAATAGGAAATTATATAAAACTTACAATACTGTGAAAGTCAATGAAACAAATAAATTATGAAAGCAATGGATTAGAAAATTAAAATTACGTAGAAAATAGAATTATAATTAAATTTTCCAAACTATCATATTGATATTTCTTCGCTGTTGATATTTATCTTTGTTTCTTAAATATGTCATATTAATACATTCAGTGCCACTGACACGCCTTTTTTTAATCGTGTGGAATGCCTTGGCGCATAACCCTCCGCGGGTACGGCCGGAGGGTTATGTCGGACTCACCGGGGTAAAAGAAAGATGTTGAAAAGATAATGGACCCCCCGGAATACCGACTAAACCTATCACGGTGTTCCTCGACAAAACCGCTATCGACGTAGCCGCGCGAATCACTTGCACATGCGGTCGCGACCCCGCCGAGGTTTCAGCCCGCCCTATGAAACGGCAGGCCACTACACGAAAAGTCCTACCTTTTAGGCAAAACCCCCCAAACGCTACTGTCCCCCCACTCTAGAGGGGAGACGGACTCTAAACAGAGGCGCGCGTGGAAACACGCACGCCGCCTCTCGGACCTGGTGTTGTACAGATGGCGGGCAGGCCCACAAAGCCCACCACCCCCAATACAAACCTCAGGGTAGCTGGAGGTCGTCTCGCGCCCTCCGGCGCCCGGTTCTGCGGTTGGGGAGAGGGTTTAAACACTGCCTCTCCCGCTCCGCCACCTTCTTGATGGAAATCACTTCCTCACAGAAGGAGGCGACGGCGTTCCACGACCTCTCACTCCGGACCATAAACTCACTAATAAACGCACCGTGCGTTTTTGGTTTAAACGATTTCGTAATGGAAACTTTGACTTGGAAGACCACCCACACAGGTGAATAACGCTGAATTGAAGAAGATAGTGAAAGCCGATCCGAGTCAAACTACCCAGCAATTAGCGACATGGTTTAACATTGCCCTACCTACAAACCTACCTATGAAAAATGGGTGCGTCATGATTTGACTGATCTGCAGAAAGACATGCGTGTTGAAACTTCTGTTGCCTTGTTGAATCGATACAGAAATAAAGGAATATTGGATCGAATTATGACATGTGACGAAAAGTGGATTCTTCACTATAACCGTAAGCGAAAAATGTAATGGCTGACCCTAGGTCAAACGCCGCAACAGTGCCCTAAAGCAAAGCTTACCAATAAAAGGTATTGGTAACTGTTTGGTGGTCTCTTCATGATGTTATTCACTATAGCTTTCTCAGGTCTGGTCAAGCAATACCAGCAGATGTTTACTGTGCCAAACTTCGAACAATGATAGCGAAACTGGCAGTGAAACAGCCCGCCCCGACTTGTGAATCGATCTTCACCATTATTGCTCCATGATAACGCAAGACCTCACACTGCCGAGAAACCATTTTAACTCTACAAGAGCTGCAGTTAGAAACCATACGTCATCCTTCGTACTCGCCAGACCTTGCTCCAACGGAATACCTTTTTTTTTTGTGATTTGGCAATTTTCTAATTGGTAAAAATTTTCTTCTCAGGAGGCAGTATAAAATGCTTTTACACAGTTTGCGAATCTAGACTACCGGAGTTCTATCGTAAAGGCATAAATGAACTTTCGTTTAGATGGCAGCAATGTATAGATAATGAGGGTAAATATCTCAATTCAATAAAATATGTGGTAGGTCTTAGAAAAAAACGAGATACAATTTTCAAGTACAAATCGGCAATTTCATACTTTAGCCCCTAATATTTACATATGTGATATTTAAAATGTGCACGCTGAATTCATCTGTAATTAGTTAGACAATTGGTTAGATTCAAAATGTTTCTCTTATGTGTATGTGATATTGTAGTCACTGTTGGTGAATCTTAATAAATAAATAAATATGCTGTGCCTAAAATTTGTCTACTAACAAATGCCGATTAATAGGGCTTTGTTGATTAGACCGGCCGCAGCTTTCGACTTTATAAGACACTAACATGAACAAACAGGAAAGTCAGTCAAAAATGGCATATCCATCTTTTTATGACTACCTTGTTGATCACGTGTTATAAATAAGCATGTGGCTCAGAGATCCCGAGTTTAATTTCGAGGTTTGGCAGTGCTGTAGTATTTTTGTATGGGGGACTGTGCTAAGTCTGGATAGGTCATAGGTACGGTACGGTAGATAATACAGCAATAATGAAATTATAGTTGGCAAAATGAGGGTGTACTCTAAATTTTTCTGAGCTGTCGTAATATATGTATTTGGTATACGTAAAATATGTTGTGAGACTAACGGCCACTCCTACAACTAACAAGGAAAAGTTATCTGAAAGATAAATCGCATGCTGTCTCACTCATGTTAGGATAAAGAAGAGAGATGGCGAAACTTTTATCTTATAGATAAATTCTATCTGGAGGTGGTAGTACAAGCCCTAAGTATATAATTATAATTTTTATTTTGACTTATTTAAAGATATAGGTACAAGCTTAACTTTTGAGCTTGATAATTTAATTTCTTATTTCGGTTTCAATAGAGATTTTCTTCTACACAGAAAAAGCTCCACATTACCAAATGTTCCATCAACATCAACCAGAAATAGGTAATAGTCGTGTCAGTTGCATTTTTCGTCCGTGCGAGGATCGGATCCATAGCACTCACACCCGTTGGGAGTGGGAAGGTAATCACTTAAGCCACTCTGACATCCGTGCCATCGGTAAAAGGTTTTTAATACGTATTCTCGTTGTTTTTAGATGCACCGAGAACGGCACATGGTACGTCAACCCAAATAACAACAAGCCCTGGACAAATTACACCACCTGCGTCGACGTTGAGGATTTAGATGTACGTATACTATTATCAATATGTGTCTGCAGTAAGGCTTATATCACCAGAGCTGTTCATTCGTTAACCACAGAGTAATTACTATCCGGACCTCAAATACTGGTTACATAATATATAAACTACGAGTTTTGTAATCAGTGGTTTGTGTCACTTGCCGCCAGCTTGGAGCACAAGCGTGTAGCTTACATTTATGGCTTTTGACAGATTATATAAAATAATGTATATAATTGTCGGTAGGACACTTCGAACCAGTGGGATCTTTTTTGACACAAAAGATCCCACTGAGTCGAAGTGTCACCGGTCTGCACTGACAGACCCCCACATAAGATACAAGATATAAAATACACTAAATAAGGATATTTGTTTAATTTATGTTTTTTCTGTTCTGCTGTTTTCATTGAAATGAGAATGGACAACTGCTATACAATTATGAAGATTTTAGTTTTTACGATAACTCGTTTTACCATCTTTAAAGAATTTTATACTATGTTAATGCAATTAAAAAAGTTAGTATCTTGTGCTTTTGTAGTTATGACCTATTTGGAAGTATGTGCTACAATGAATAAATATATTTAAAAACTATATGGATGGTCTAAATCCAACGTTTATTTACGTATTCGTGCATATAGACGATATGCACGGATACGTAAGTAGACGCGTCGTTGTCACTGCCACCGCGATGGATTTTGAGGGTTCGAATCCCACATAGAATGTTTATTTGTATGATCGAAAAATAATTGTTCTGCGTTTTAGTGTAGGTACTTTATGACCTTGTAATTAGGTAGATTGTAGGTAAAACAAAGAAACTCGCGACATTGCACTTAAATCTTAGTTCGGAGGTTATATTTGAAATCAAACCTTTTGTGTAAGAACTTGTGTTTAATAGATAGGTGACAAAGCGAGCATCAAATTTAAATAAAATAGAAAATATATCTTACTTTTACATAATATTTTCTTCTGTTTACGCGAATGTTATTCATTGAAATTAAACTACTTTATACGGATTTTATCGTGTTGTTTATTTAACACTCTATTACATAATTTAGAAACTGTTACACTACTACCACAATTAAACTTTACTAATTTTAAAAATAATTAAATTATTAAAGCTATTTTTATTTAAGTTTACACTTTACCGAAGTTTGTATGCTTTTCAGTAGCCATGGTCACGGGGAGACTTATATGGTAGTTGACTCAATGTTCCAGTAGTTATTTCGAAGTACCCGAACACAATTTAATCATTGGTGTTTCTATTTACGCAGAATGAGCTCAAAGTATAATGAAGTCTGGCTGTGGTTTGCTTCTTCTTGGGTTTGATCATTTGAATTACTGGATCCCAAGCTGGTGGTACATTCCAACCATCTTCTCTATTTTTTTATTTCAATAGCTTCACGAAGCATCCTTGTTAGGAATCGGTGTTCTTTAGCGAGAATCTGTGGTTTGTCAAATCTCAGTTAGTACTTGGTACCCTATAGCACATTCACACACACAGCAGACATCAACGAGCGTTGGTGTTTTACATCAGCTATGTGTTCTTTTATTCGAGTGCCTATGCTTCTCTTGGTTGAGCGTTAGCGTTAATATAAACTTGAATATAAACAGTTTAATAATTTAATTAGCTTAAAAATAGAAAAGTTTTATAGTAGGAGTAGTATAACAGTTTCAAAACTACGTAATAAATTGTTAAATAAACAACGCGATAAAATCCGTCTAAAGTAGTTTAATTTCAATATATTACTTTTTTTATTTGAACAGTAGTTATTGTTATTTTAGATACAATGCTTTCAAATAAATCCTTTGAACCCATCATAACTTCTTGTAAATAATTATTAATAATATTATAACTAATTAATAATTATTGCGAGGCAGTATAATTTATTTCGACTTCAACAAAACCATTGTTTATTTATTTAAGAAATATCTTACGGCATACTTACAGAACGTAAAAGAAAATAATGTTACATTTAAAACCTAAATGTGAGCAGTTTCTCATCTCATATATATACATATTGAACACCAAATAATAGTAATAAATAATAACATTATTTCGAAAGAACTCTTCTCATATAACCCTCCCAAAGAGCCGAGTAATTTCCTAACATAAAATACTATGAAAATACCCGGTTAAAATTCTTCGGGTATTTTCCTAGTATTACGGCCACTCCTACAACTAACAAGAGGTACCTACATGCCTTTAAGGCTTGTACTACCACCTCCAGATAGCATTTATCTTTAGGATAAAAGACTCGCTATCTTTTTTCTTTAACCTAACAAGAGTGAGACAGCATGCGATTTATCTTTCGGATAAGTTTTACTTGTTAGTTGTGGGACTGGGCCTTACTGTTGTAAATATTACTTCACTCGTACACACTTCTACACAATAAATAATATTATGTTACCGTAAATGCGAAGCTTGAAATACATTTTTTTTTTTTTTTACGTGGGGATATGCTTGAAGCATACCCTTCCGCGGGGGCGGGCGGAGGGGTTATGTCGGACTCGCCGGGGTAACAGAAAGATGTTAAGAAGATAATGTACCTCCCGGAATACCGACTAAACCTACCACGGTGTTTCTCGCCAAAACCACTATCGACGGGGCCGCGCGAATCACTTGCACATGCGGTCGCGACCCCGCCGAGGTTTCGGCCCGCCGTATGAAACGGCAGGCCACTACACGAACAGACCTACCCAAAGGCACTTCTCACAAATTATCCCTACTGTCCCCCCTAGAGGGGAGACGGACTCGACACAGAGGCGCGCGTGGGAACACGCACGCCGCCTCTCGGACCTGGTGCTGAACGGATGGCGGGCAGGACCACAAAGCCCGCCACCCCCAGGTCAATCCTCAGGGTGGCTGGATGTCATCTCGCGCCCTCCGGCGCCCGGTTCTGCGGTTGGGGAGAGGGTTTAAAGGCTCCCTCTCCCGCTCCGCCGCCTCCTTGATGGAAATGACTTCCTCACAAAAGGAGGCCATGGCGTTCCACGACCTCTCACTCCGGACCATAGACTGAACTACGGCCGGGAGCGAGAGGGCAACCAATCCGACTGCCGCGATCAACTCACGGCGCTGCGATGCCCAGGCGGGGCAATCCGCCAAAGTGTGCAGCGCCGTGTCCACAACAACGTCGCGGCAGTCGCCGCAGTGGTGACAACCGGGCGTCTCTTGCCGGCGTATACGACACAGGAACTGGCCAAAACAACCGTGGCCAGTCATTACCTGTGTCAGCCGGAAGGTGAGGGCGCCATGCCGCCTCTCCAGCCACTCCTCAAACACGGGACTTACCGCCACGATCGTGGCGTGCCCGAAATCGTCACTCTCTCTGATTTAAGCAAAATGACATTGTTTAACTCTACTTTCGGCTGAAGTGTTTTCTAAATATGTTCAATATTTGGTCACGATTTAAAGTTTAAAAATTAACCATTTTATTTAAAGTTTAACCTAATTTAAAGTCTTTTGAATTATTATATTGATGTAAATACATACTATATTTGCATTGGCAAATAATAAAGATACTTATTGACAAAAAGTATTTTATAAATTATATTATTCGCTCCATTGCGTACTGCCATCTTGCAGAATTTATCGCAATTGCGACTGGCTCGGGGGCGGGATATCGGCGCTAATTAATTGAAATAACAATAACTCTTTAAATAGTAGTATGCGAGCTATTCATAATGCCTATATAATTCGAATTTTTATGAAATAAGTTCCTATATTTAATATGAATTGATGACATTCAAGTTGTATAGAAATTACAAATAATATTTAAAATGGGTATGTGAATTTTTGCCAATTACTTGTCCAGATATCGTCAATATTCATTCTTCACCGCTAAGGCTGAAGGTTGTTATAGTGTATCTTTACTTGTTAGTCAATGATAATTATTAATAAATGTCATCGGTTTCTATCACTAACAAAATGAGGCCTACTTGAATAAATTATTATGATACGAGCTGTAGTTTTATTAAGTTTATAACTAACAGCAACGCTATAATATGCAACGATTTTATTTCAGTTAACTTTGTTCTATTTGTAGAATATTTGCTTACTAAATATAAATAACCTTTAACCCTTAAGATAGTGTAAAGAAAGCTGGTTACATCGCTTTACTAAATTATCCGTGATCATGCTTCACATGTTGTTATGTTGCCCATTATAATCTCTCACGCGAAGACGCTACGTACCATCCACCTATCTAATAAATTAATCTATCAATACATATAATAAAGATGTATACAGGTGTTTTGCACGCTTTGGCACACTACAAATAAAAAACAGTATCTCTACTCGGCCATTTTTTCGAAACATTAGGGATGACACCTATTAATTTCATGACTCGTTTATTTTATGCTATTAATTAACATTAATCACTAGTTATTCGTTCATTTATTACTTTCACTACATTTCGCATCTGTGTGAGTGCGGCACATCGACCGAATCTATGTAATTGTGTTACAGTTTTGTACCAAGGTTTTTTGCCAGTATCAACAATTTGTGGTTTTCAGTGATGTCTTAATATAAACATTATTTATTTAAATTAGTTATTTAAATTGGAATACATAAAATTAGCGATTATAGTGTATATGACTACCGTCCAAGTTTAATTTCCGGGCAAAGTCTTAGTGGGTTTCCCCAAGAAGACATTTTCGGTAACAGCATGGAGTCTGAAACTGTGCCCTATAAACGGCAATCGGCTTGCCTCAGTCATAACGTAGGATTTAAAATTATAGCTGACGAAATGTGAGTGGTAAAACAACTTTGCCTACGACGATATAGACGTAAGACTATATTGATATATACATACATAGGTATGTATATGTCAATTATAAGTACCTAACATACTTACTTATAATTAGTGCAAGTAGATGTCACAGATGTGATAGTTCTTACGAATAAAATCGCAGACACAGCTAACGCATAACAGTCATAATCATTTAATGTTAATTGTTTTGCTGCTTCATTTACCTCATTAGTTTCTTGTATATGGTCGATAACAGCATAGGTACAATAAGCTCTATATAGTGTTTTCTTCCTCTTATCACTATTGCACACTTTTCTTTGTTATTTCAATGACCAATAGAACCAGAAGATAGAGTACCTCTACATGCTAATAGGTACTGTAACATGGTGGGTAGAAGAATAAATGCTAGTTTGTAAGATGAGGGTATCTTTGCTGCACTAAAACTAACAATTGGACCATTCTGTGTGACTGACGCGACGATGCCGATGGTCGGTTACTCATACCACTTGAGTTGTAACCAGTAAGATAGTAGAGTACCGATGTCGCATAGAACTTTCTTCGTCGGTTCTTAGTCAAGAGATTAGCCGGTTAGTTTCTCTCACTTTTTCGTTATAAGAACACATGAGCCGGTTTCTCCACTGCCTTTAAACAGCCTCTACAACCGATGTCGCACAATTCTCCCAACATCGGTCCTGAGTTTAGGAGATAATTTTGCATTTTAAAAACACATGAGATGCTTTTCTTTCTATGCAGCTGTCTGAGATACCAATGTTGAAGAGCTGTCTGATAAGTTACAGCAGCCTGTTATTATACCTATTAAGTGACGTTGGTTTTGGCTGTTGTAATGTGGCAGTTTGCGTATGCATAAGACTAATACATATACGTTTTAAGTATGTACTTAAAGGGTATACGTTTATACAAAGTACCTTGTAGGTACAAGGTATTTTAATCTATTCTAATTACAATCTGGGTAAAGCTTTTTCTGCACAAGTTTGTTTAGTAGTGCACCAGTTTCAAAATAAGTCAATTCAAAGTCAAAAATAATTTATCAGATCAGTAGTAACACTTATGAATGTCAAAGGTTGTCGGTTAGTGAGTTTAGAAAACTTAGTTGCTCGATTCAGCCAAAAGGTTGAGCCTTTGAGAAGACACCTGCAAGAAATCCAGAGATACACTTTTAAATAGCCATTAAATTATAATTCCGTATTTTACAACTGATATATGTTGCAGCCATTACGCCATACATTACTACAGTATTTTCTTAGCATACATGATGTATGCTCTAGAGTGTAATACATTGTGTGATGCATGCGAGTTGTTGTGTATACATTGTGTGGCTACCGGTGGCCCGTGACGAGTGACGAGAGGATCCACAGCAGGTCTGTGAGATTTCGCAACGCCATCCATCATTGCACCGCGAACACTGTTTACTGATACCGACAACTTGTATACATCATAACTGTGATTCATGCCTACTATCTCTGTCTCTGTCTCGCCTATTTTTACACATCTTGCTACTTTCGAGACATTCTTGTAGTCACGTTTTTCAAGACCATTTTTCCAGATAATTCAATTTTAAGGTTTTTGTAATCTTTTATTTGATGCTTGGGTCGTAATAGGTCAGCTTCTTGGAACATAATAGACAGAAATGTGTTTGTAATAAATTTCTGCATACACAGTCGTGAGACAAAGAGTATTACGACTATGTATGTAGGTTTATTTGATGCTTAGTTTTTTTACCTTTTGTGATTATATTTCTTAGGAAAGATACAAATAATTACGAAGATTTACGTAGGTTCAACACAAAGATATCCTCAGAAAATGTTATAAAATATTAAAATATACGACGTGGTACCTACACTCTAAGATGCCACAATGAAAGTTTAATCATGGAATATTCAAACAACAGATTTACCTATTACCGATAATACATATTATGCTATACGTATTTCAAACGAAAACGGAACGAAACTTAGAATGCGATCAACTTTCTTCTGATTAAAATGATGTGCATAGACAACGACTTCTAATCATTCTTAAATTTTGAAACTGCCAGTTAGTGCTATGTTATAAAAGCGTCACCATTGACGCCGAGCCCCAAGTTCTATTCCTGTTAAGGAATATCAGTAGCCACACGCTGTTTTAAATGTGTTAGATAGACGGCCATTGATGAAACACCTGGTGACAAGTGCTTGTAATAGGTGTATTTAGGTTATACAAAAGCTTTATTCGATGTATCTAATTCTGTTTCTCTTTTACAGTTTCGGACGATCATAAACAACATATACATGGTGGGATATTCAGTATCTGTGGCCGCTTTAATCATCTCCATAATCATATTCCTTTATTTCCGGTAAGAATTTTTATGATGAATATATTTTTTATAGTATATATTATATTAGTCAGTATAAGAGTCAGTCAGTCATACGTCAGTATAAGAGCCTTGGTTGCAAACTATATAATAATGCTTAACAAAAACCAAAATATTGTGGGACTCAACATCCATGAAGTTAAGTCGATCACAACTAGCTGGCTACTCCAGCTAGATTACGATGATACGGAAGTGCTCCTCAAGTTCAGATATTAAAATACACTATATACATAGTACATACACAAACCCTTTAATTAAATTGTAAACAAATTGATGAAATTGGAAAACAAACACAAACACATACGCACCCTCCCTCACACACACACGCACACATGCATACATACACACACACTTCACACACCCACATACACACAGACACACACACACACACACACACACACACGAGCACCCACTCACAAACACACAAATAAAAATTTTTTTTTTTTTTAGTGTTATTTTCGCTGGCAAATGCCGATTTTAGGGTCTTTCAACATTTTAATAGAGGGCCGTGGGTATAGCAATAATTTAACAGAAGCCGACCGTATTTTAGTGATGTGTCGTAAATTAAGACCGTTTTCAGCTAGATTAAGTAATATTTTTAAGTTACGAGCCCGCTCGCCCATCAAGGTTCGCTCCCTATTGGGTATTTGTTAGGTTTATTCTTAAAATCCACCCAAAAATAGGAGCTCCGCGAAGCGGGTCTCCGTCTTTCTATGAAAGGGGCGAAAGTCAAGGGGCATACGGGCTCGTAGCCATATTTAATCAAGGATTTGCAAAATTTAAACAGATATTTTAAATAAGACACAAGTGGCAGTCACACGATGCCTTAAAAAAATAAAGGCATGTGACACCGCTACGCTCGTTCCTTTGGATATACTGTACTTTAGCGTTAGCTCACGAAGGACGTGCCCCTGGCGCAAAAGGCAGTTCAAGGGTAGGTAAATCTTACATAACCTAATCTGTTCTTTCGTGGATCTCATAATGAAGTCTCACGACTTTAATAAAATGGCATGTTACTAGAGATGTAGTAAGGTTACGTCAAAATTCTCTCTACATTCGCCAGCGACATCCTAGACATATATTATGTGCTAGTTTAAGTGCTTTGATAATTGTTACTCAATCAAGCCCGACCTTCTTATTATAAATTGATGAAATTTGGCGCACGGTTAATTTACAGAGTGGGAAAAGAAAAATATCTTGGATAATTACCCCGAATAAAATATGTTTTCTAACAATTCTATAAATTAAACATGTTTTGATGTTAAAGGTAGTTAGAATTGTATTAGACGCTAATGACATAATTGTCGTGATAACCGTCATCCACCTAAACGGCGCGGCGCCCAGAAACCTAGTGCCTAAATAAACTCATTACAACAAAACGCTTTTATACGTTATCTTGATAGGGAGACCAAACATGAACAACTTTTTCTAAAAATGTTCAATTATAGGCGAAGCACGTTCAAGTGGCCTTTTGCTATGAATATATATATTCTGTAATTTACACAACATGCAGCTAGCTGGAAAACAAAAGACAAATAGGCTACAGCGAGATACAAATATTAAACTTGCTTTTAAAGGAACTGGTCTTTGTATAAATAATGGCATGCACTATATTATAGTTTATTAGAAAAGCGAAGTAGGTCAAGTGCGAGTTAGTACTCGCGCACCGAGGGCTCAGTACTTTAAATCGACATAATTAGAGCGTTATTCAGTTAAATTTATGAAACGAATCTTTTTGAATAACTCTTTCAGAGCATTCTCTGAAAGGGTTATTCAAAAAGATTCGTTTCATAAATTTATCATATCACAAAAAATAAAGGATATTAATTTATTAAATGAATTTACGATAGCCATTCCAAATTTCTAGTTAATTCCTTTAATAGTTGCTAAGATAAGCAGGCCTGTGGCAGACAAACACCATTTTCATCGACCGATTGTTTATAAAAATGGTGTGATAGAGAGGCGGCTATATGGTAATATAGCGTTCGTTATCTACCAACGAAGTCATTAAGGTAAGGCTAGCTATCCAATTGCCTAGAGATACCCTCAGGAACCAGTTATAGACAGATCTTGCTTCTGGCTACACTAATCCTGTTCTTATTAAGCAAGGTACCTCGCATCCAAAAATTTTGACAAACAGAGGAAAACAAGGTACTCCATCGTTTTGTCTTTATCTAATTAGACATATTTTTCTAAATACGAGTATATATAGATGAAGAAAGTAAATACTGGCACATATGACTCGGTTTCCAAAAATTTTATATTTAAAGGTTAAGAGCATGCCATGCACTTTAAAAATAAACAAAAGTTATAGGAGAGTAGATTTTGACACATATCTGCATGGCGACAATTAGCAAGACGAGCTAGAAACTAATAACAAGTTTAAGGGTAAATTGAGGTAAAGGTGTAATTAGTATAGCTCTGGCGCTGGGCTACAAGCAAGATTGTAAGTGTATACGTCACTATTTCTGAATTATGTAAAGGCGTGCTTCACGAAGCAAGTGTTTCTTTAGTATTCTGACTAGCAAGATAAATGGTTGAGTAACTATTTTGTTTGATAGCTCTAGTTGTTATAACAAGCAAAGGGAGCCAGTATACGCCAACTCAGGTGATGAAAAATCGTGTGAACCACATTTGTGGTTCCAAGTGTGAGTGTGACATACATTATTACTAGTACGGGAATTTCTTTTTATAAAATATTAATAGACCATAAATTTTACTTGCCTGGGTGTTCTTTGCGTCCGTCAAGTTTGTAAACTCCTAGCTATAAGGGCAAATACGGCAGATATCTTTAAAAATTTATGAAAGTGGTGCGATCAACCATTAATGTACGTACATATATTCACATATAATATTTACGTATTTTAAGCGTAAATACTCCATCGCCTCCTCATAGGCGGCAAAATTAGTGGCGAAGATATGCTGACATGAGTTCTAATCAAAGCTGGAGTTGCCTTTTCCAGCCATGCCTTTGTTGATAGAACTTTATGATCGATACTGTCTCTTATCTTTGAGAACTAACTATTCTTGGCCGATAAACAAGATATTGGACATAGGACACATAGGATCTCTTCCAGTATCGTCAAAAACACAAAAGACTCTAGACCTCCGCTGGTCTTACTAAATGTTCGATTCAGAATATAAATTATATATTTAATCTAGCATGTACATACCTCGGTGAGTCATAGTATATGAAATATCCTAACTAATATTATAAATGCGCATGTGTGTTTTTTTATTAATTACGCAAATGTAATTTCACATACATATATGCATACATTAGCAGGGGTACAGAAAGGGACATCGGTTACCTTTCATCCAGAAAAAATACTGTTCCTCTGAGAAGTCGCGGGCAAATACTAGTTAAAGACTAAATCGGATACAAAATACATTTAGTTTCATTAACTAATGTGAAAATTGACATAATTATATCGAGCATGCATTATTCTGAAACCCTACGTGAGCGGCTATCCGGCGTTATTGGCGTTTCAGCACACCAATAAAGCTTATACCCCACTAAACCATTTGCAGAGCTGGATAAAACTGGTTATTGTTGACCTCTATTAACTTATTGTGAAGCAGCTCTAGAATTGAGAGCATAAGTGTTTCTGCTTGATGAAATGATCTTCATTGGTATAGATTTTGCCGTCACTAAATTGAATGTGTCTCTGTGCTCCAGCCGAAGAGACGATTTTATTTTCCACATCGGGTCCTTTACATATTTTATAGTTTTAACTATCCCGCACAGTTTCACCCACGGCTGTGATTACTGGTCCACTCCTGTGACTCGTAGCGTGAGGTTATATATTATATAGGCTATGTTACTTTTGGATTAAGATTTATCTTTATAAATGTATAAACAGAAGCCGATAAACTATCAATATGCGTATATTTACATGGTATTTTATACAATATTTACGTATTTTAATCGTTAATACTCCATCACCTCCTCGTCGAAATTAAAAAACAAACATTTTTGTTTTTGAATTTTGAGTAGTAAAAATCTAGTTTATTCATTACAGACAAAAATACAAAAAATCTAATCTTTTATTTTCTGATATTAGTATCTATACTAATATTAGAAAATAAAAGATTAATAATTAATAATAAAAGATTAATATATATAGAAAATGACTTGTAAATCTTTCAAAAGTAGCAAGACCGGCTAAAATGCTGTACGTGATTTCTGATGCTTCATCTTCTCTAGACAAAATCATTTACTTACAGACGGGAATTCTTAGGATTCTTTGTCTTTCATTGCTTTAATTGCTTTTTGTTAAGAAGTGCGTTGACGTTTAGATCTTTTTCTGTAACAAAAACAGGACGTTCCTTTGTACCTCTATCTATAGATCGGTACAGAAAGATTTGAATATCACACGAATGAAGATCATACATACTAACAGTAATAAGTATTCTCGACAATGATTAGTGCCATAAAAAATATACCCAAAATTTATTGAAAGGTTTTTATAAAATAGAGTGCTGGATTTAAAATTCCATTGTAATACATTCCATTTCAGATTTTTTTGGTTAATGTAAAATATCACTTCTATAATGCAATTTGCAAACACCAGATATGTTATTGTATGAACGATATACACAAAAAGAAAAGATTTTAAAATAGTCCATTCCTCTAACAATTAATTTTCATTTTTTCTGCATTGGAAGCCTTTTCTTTCTTTTCTAGTTTAAATTTGGAACTAGTGTGAAAGAAAAATGGGCTTTTACTGTGATGCATGACAGTTTAAAAAGTGTATAATGTCAATCTACACGTAGGTAATTTTTTTTATATGTTAAATGGGTTTATTTACCGAGCATAGAATAGCAGAACAGAGGAAGGAACGTGTTCTGTGGATTGTTCTTATACACCTCAAAGGTTGTAACAGTATTCAAGACCAGTGCCTATGCATGGACTAGTATAGAAGTTTTTCTAGACTGCGTCAAGATATCGCAATTTAAACCATAATATGAACATAATTATTTAAAAAACACATTATAAAATTAAGTAAATCGATTTAATATATTATATCATATCGATTTAAATTTCCCGTTAGGTATTGCAGGCTATTAAATAAATGTCAATAGGCGAGTAGACTTTAATAGTGCGGTGGACATTCGAACCCGCTGAGTCACGTTTGGTATGCAGCCATGCAGCCGCATTCACAGGATGCATCTCGATATAAGCGACAAAGCCCAACCGGCGTGCGTTTTTAAAACAATTGTCATTGCACAGAAACGTTTATTTATTCAACCGTAGGTAATATATTTATACATTTGTTTGTGAAAATGGGATGAGGATGTAGTTTGTCAAAGTTACTACTAGTGACTTGGAATGCGATATATAATTGCTTTATGGCATTCAGATGAGCGTGCATAGGTAATCACATAATACAAGCACTGCACACATTTGATCTACTAGATTTTGCCTGTGACTTCGCTCGCGTAAATGTAGGTTAGGTAAATAACAGTACTTTTTCCGGAGAAAAATGTACCCTGTCTTCTTTTCTGTTTCTCTGACAGCGTGTATGCGAAATTTCATGATGATCGCTCAAGTAGTTACGCCGTGAAAGCGTAACAAACAAACTCACATTTTCATTTATATGTAATATTAGTTAGGATATTGTATTGTAATGTGAATATTAAATTGTATATCTTTTGCCATAAGGTCACTTCAGTGCACACGCATTCGGATCCACGTGCACCTCTTTACGTCATTCGCTCTGAACAATATCCTCTGGATCGTGTGGTACCGCACTGTTGTTAACAGAGTCGTTGTGGTACAAGACAATAAGGTAAGTTTCACAATTTGAAATACAACAACACGACAGAGACAAATAACCAATGCCACCAAATAAATATTTAACATTTCGGAACAAATTAATCAAACTGTCACCATTGTATTTGTCTTTCATTAAAAAAGAGGGCTGTATGCATTAAAATTCCGAACTGGTGTTATAAAAAAATTTTAACGACATTTGTTTTCATAAATACATTTCAAAAATAGCTATTTTATTAATATCCTGTTTTATACTACGTAATTCTGCCAAAAAGCGTCTTGTGTTAATTTCCACGAATGAACACTGTCAGCCTAAACGCAGCCAGTTAGTTAGTTAGTTTGGTAAACAGTCGTAAACCTTTAGTGAAATATATACTGTATAGTGCCTAGCAACAATGTACGCACTGTAAATGTACTTTCTTTTCTTTGATGTCAAAAATCTTTATGGAAACGTTTAATAAAATAATCTAAAAACTTTTAAGTTAATTCGCAATCTTATAACTGTGCACAATTAGGTACTAATGTTGTTCAACCACGTGTCTTTTTGGAATGAATGTAAAGAATAACCACATGCTACCTACTCATTTGTAATTAGAGTTGGTAACTGGTTTCTTTTGACATGCGTCGTGGACGACGAACCTGAAACATGACAAGAATGTGACGCGTTAACTGCGCGTGTCGGCGCTTATCTAATGAGGTTTATCAGTTTACCTTTCTGAATTTGTAAAAAAATCATTAGCTATTTTATTCGTTTTTTATTCTGACTTGAATCCTCGGAATCGAAAAGCAATTAATTTTGCAAAATTCGACTTAAAATAAAATAGGTACGGTTTTAACTGGCATTTATTGTTGGCTGTCGAATACTCGACAGCTCTTTTTTTTAATACAAAGATTTTAACTCAGTAACTGGATTTTTTGATGATCACTTATAGTATAGTATTACGTTCACTCGTGTACTACACAGCGACCTAGTAAACACAGGAAGCTTTTAAATATTCAAAAGTCGGGTTTAAAAGTCGGGCTCACACAATGGTTTTGGAATAACAACCTACGGTAGTCTCTAAACAATGCCGGTCCACATAACTTTGTAATGTATGGAATGACGACCACAACTCAAGTGAGCTGAAATAGTATAAGGAATGAATCAACCAACTTGTATTTTTAAATAGTATCATTATACCAGGGCTATAGCCGTCCCGCATGATCTTTTAAAAAGTATATAATAAAAAAGCTCTTGTTTCGTTTTAAAGATCTTTTGTTTACTTTCTTCTTCCCTTTGCTTGTTATTATTTTGAAAAGAGTTTTTGCAGTTTATTACATAAAACGTCCGTGGCATTCTATTTAATTATACAAATAATGCGTGCAAACGCTTAAATGCCAAAATCTTTTTACATAAGTCACAATAACAACCCTTATACAAAGTCTAATTAACTGGAATATAATAAGACTTCATGTTTAGTATTATACTTTTTACTGACAATTTAAAATATCACATTTCACATCTCACTCTTAAGTAGTTTCTAGATATTAGTATTAGCTCGAAATCTTGTTCGTATTTGGAGCTTTCATGTTAAGAGTCGTGTGCTTCAACCAAAATGAACGAGAGTTTCGTTCTCTCCTCCTCGTCAGATAATCATTATTTATGGTGTCAGTATATTATATCTAAAAGTGAAAGTATCATTTAATAATTCAATGTATAACTTCATAGCCTCGATAAAGAATGCAGCTTTATACTATCATAAAACTGCGTAAACTATATCATGTTGTATACTAGAGGGTAATAAATAAGAGTAGTTTAACAACTTCTGTGATAATAAATACACAATTTTAATTCTACTGTAAAAAGGTTTTAACGATGGAACTCATTCACCGTAAAAGGATATTCAACCATGCTTTAAAGTAAAATCAGTCACAAACCAACTTATGACATTTGGCTATACTTGACACACAATATTGTATTCCTGGTTTACCTACAGATACAAATTTTAAAAGGGATTTGTCAACAAAAAAATATAGGAAAAATAATTCACATTTCTATTTCTTTCTATCTCTACAGTAAAATTGAACTAAATATAAATAATAAATTATTAAATCAAAAGTAATATGACTACAAGTTGCTACGTTTTTTTCTGAGGTAACTTTCGATATTCTTTTCGATTAGTATGTACCCATGGCAAATCGACTTAGAAATCGGAAGGTTTAAACAAATTCTCATGGCTCTATTGTTTGTAGTTAGTACATAGTATAAACTATATAACTATGGCTTTAAGAGTGAACTTCGGAATACGGTCCAGGAAAATGAATCATAATATGTCTGAAATCGAGAATACCTATATGCAAATGCGGTAAAATGAATTTAACTTAATGCAGGTCCAGGAAGAGAAGTGGTTCCTCTTTGATACAGCTTTAGTTTCAAAGCTTTGAAAAGCGCATGTATTGCCGAGAACTATATGATGAGAATATTCTGAACCATATCTAATAACATTAAATAGAACAACATCATTTTAAATAGGTATAGGAATTCCATTGTTAGTTAATTTTCGTTGTCTTTGGCCGTACAGTTTACCATATATTTTATATTTTACCCAACATGCTATTCTTTGATAATCTCATCGCACACTCTATTGTCGCTAAGCTGGTAACCATAGTAACCTACTGTTATCGTCAGAATGCTTATAAAAACTCGAATTATGACAGCGGGCTCGGATGTGAGTTCAATATCGAGATGTAACAGAATTACAAAGCCGTAAATAAAATGATTTCAGAAGCGTAAATACGAAAAGAATACAACCTCAGATTTAATAGCTATGCTATAATATTATTAATGCGAATATGCGTTTGTTATCCTTCTTTCACAAGGCAACAGAGTAACGGATGAGCGTGTTTTTGCATAGAGATAATTTATGAGCCGGAGAGTGACATAAACTGCACTTATACTGGCAAATTGGACTGTTCCGTTGGTACACTTCCTTTGACCCACTAGCTACGACAAGAGCAAAAGCTAATCTTACAAGTATAAAAAATGTGCTGGTTTAAAATAGATGTTATGTTCTTTTTTAGTACATAACGCATGGACAATTAAACAAGTTTAGATAAATCAATGAATACAAAGAAAACTTTATATCCCGATATGTGTTACCAAACACTACGCCATATTTTTTTTATAAACTCGTAATATTTTGCTATTTAGCTATGTTTTCATAAAATCACATAAATCATTCCATTCAATATATTGCTTTTATTATTGAATACCAAGATTTTTATTGGCGTTACGGCAATAGGCGGTGTATGCAATAAAATGTGGTACTTAAAACCTAGGTGCTAAAATAAGATTGGGGTAAACCTCTGCACATCCCTGAGGGTATATCATAAAGTCATATGTATGTGTACATCTATAAATATATAATACAATTGTAACTGGACGATATCTGTGCACAGGAGATATATGAAAACATATAATGTGGTAAGCTCTTTATTAGAGCTATAGAGGCCAATACAATTATTTTACAATTTTTGTCTGTCCCTATGATTGTACGAACATCACGCGAAAGCTTCTGCAGAAAATTAGATTCAGTTTTCAGAATCGTATTGCTGGAGGTGCATGCTGGAATTCGGGTATTATATCTGTAGATCAACTTCTTATTACATGCAAAGAAAGAAAAATATAGACAGTTATTGCCCCCCAAATACCACGCGTGGAAACTTCAAGAACTAGAATGTAAAGTACAATAATAATCCTTGTATGTTGACGCAGGAGTGGTGCCAACTGCTGCATATTGTCACCAACTACTTCATGATCACCAGCTACTTTTGGATGTTCTGCGAAGGGCTACATCTACATATTGCTCTTGTAGTTGTAAGTATTATGCCTTAACACTACTATTTACTTATATCTTGACTTAGAGGCATTTGAAAGGGCAGGGAATAGCAAAGAACAGAGCGATTGGAAAATTCAAGAGAGAGTACTTTGTCCG
Source organism: Catocala fraxini (assembly GCA_930367265.1). Lineage (NCBI taxonomy): Eukaryota > Metazoa > Arthropoda > Insecta > Lepidoptera > Erebidae > Catocala > Catocala fraxini. Next base: position 17,977,249 of record OV884024.1, read on the forward strand.
GCAGTGGGACATGCCAATAAATTAATGGAAAAGAAAATTATATAACCATTGTTTGTAATTGAGGATCTTTGGAACGACTCAAATGGTTTGAAGTTTCTGCGATTGATTGCTTATGATTGTATTTTTAAAGATTGGGCGATTCAGCTTACCAATTAGAAGTATTATTGTTAACTCCTCCAGTTAAGCTTATATAATATGTTTGTGTCAGGAGTGGCCATTCACTGGGTAAAATCTGAACTCTGAACTTACGATCTCTCAATGGCCGAGTCCAAAGCCTTTTTTTTTTTTTTTTTTTTTTTTTAACGTCAGGGGAATGCTTTTACGCACCGTCCGCGCCCGGGCAGGGCGCGGGTGTGTGGGACTCGAGCCAGAAAAGCCGGCCCCATACCCACTAAACCCCTGACGACGTTTCTCCGGTACCTAGTGTCGGTGCCACGGGATTCGCGCTAGCATTCACCGCGACACCGACAGGTCTTGGCCCGCCACGTGAATAGGCGGGCCCCAGCTGCTTGGGGGAGGACTAGATGGTACAGCCCTCCCCTCCACTGAGGGGGGCGCGCGGAACACCTATGCCCCTCTCTCGGGCCTGTGCTGCTCGGGCGGCAGACTGCCCAAGTCCACCGCCCGCAGGCCGCCCCCTAGGGTGGCTGGAGGTCTGCGCGCGCCCTACGGCGGCGCCCTGGACGTCTCCTGCGGTTTGGGTGGGGAGAGACCAGCTCCCTCTCCCGTTCCGCCGCCTCCTTCGCGGACATCACTGCCTCGCAGAAGGTGACGGCGGCCTCCCATGCACCCTCGCGCCGGACCATGGACAGTACCATTGCCGGCAGCGAGAGGATTTGGACACCCAGTGCCCCGGTTAACGACCGGCGCTGCTCCTCCCAAGCTGGGCACTCCACGAGTGTGTGCAGCGCCGTATCCTCGGGGCCGTCACCGCAGTGGTGACAGCAAGACGTCTCCTCCCGGCCTATACGACACAAGTACCTCCCGAAGCATCCATGCCCGGTGAGGACCTGCGTCAGCCGGAAGGTCAGGGCGCCATGGCGCCGCTTCAGCCATTCCTCCAAGGTCGGACTTACCGCCGCTATTGCGGCGTGCCCTGCACTCGGTCGCGCAAGCCGTTCACCCCAGTCCGCCCTCAGGATGTCGCGGAGCTCCGACCGCCGCGCCTCCACCTCTCTCGGCAACGGCCGAAAGCCCCGCTCCAGAGCTCCCCGCGCCACTGGTAGAGCGACGCGAGAAGTCTGGCCTCCAGGTCCCAGGGCGGTGATCCGGCCAGGAGGCTTGCCGCCTCAAAGGAGATCGTGCGGTACCCTCTCGCGACCCTGACGGCCATCACCCTCTGCGGCCTCCGCAGCAGGGCGGCGTTACGGGCCGTCAGGTTATGACCCCAAATGGGGCTCCCGTATAGAGCCATCGCCCGCACGACCCCCATGAAGAGCCTCCTGCAGGAGGCGTTTGGCCCCCCCAGATTGGGAAGCAGCCGCGACAGCCCTGCGGCCGCACCCATCAATTTGGGGACCAACCTTCGGAAGTGTTCTCCGAAGGCCCATCGGCCGTCGAGGACGAGGCCCAGATACCTCATCGATTTCTCGACGCCGATGCGGACGCCTCCCACCACGATGTGGAACCCCTCTGGCGGCGCGTTCCGAGGCCCATAGAAGAACAGAGCCTCGGATTTGTGCAGCGCCACCTCGAGGCCCAATCGTCGGATCCTACCCACGACATGCGCGACCCCTGCCGTCGCCAGGACAGCCGCCTGCCGGTGCGTCGCTCCCCGAGCGAGGACGAGCGTATCGTCCGCGTAGCAAACTACGCTTACGCCGGGGAGGAACACACCGCGCAGCACCCAGTCGTATCCGATGTTCCACAGGAGCGGGCCGAGAACCGAACCCTGTGGAACACCGCACGACATCTCCCGCCGAGACCACCCGCTCGAACCCGGGTATACGACGGCCCTCGCCGTCAGGTACGCCCCGACAATTCGACGGAGGTAGGTCGGCACCTGATGGTAAAGCAGTGCCTCCCTTATGCAGCTCCAGGGTATTGAACGCGTTGGCGATGTCGAGAGACACCGCCAGCACCACCTCACCCTGTGAGACTGCTTCCTCCGCCAGAGCCTTTACGCGTGCGATCGCATCGACCCTGGAGCGCCCACGACGGAAACCGAACTGGTTGTCCGCCAGATCCGGTCCCACACCGAGCAGATGCCCGACAAGGTGGTCAGCCACCACTTTTTCGAGCAGCTTTCCGACCTCGTCGAGCAACACAATGGGCCGGTAGGCGGACGGACTGTCTGCCGGGCGCCCCTCTTTCCGGAGCAGAACCATTCTCCCGGTCTTCCACCTGTCCGGGTATTGGCCCCGCTCCAGACACGCGTTGAATAGGCTCCTTAGTCGGGGCTCGAGGGCCTTGAGGGCTAGGACCCATGCACGACCAGGAATGCCATCTGGGCCCGGGGCGGTGCGCTTGGCTTGCAGCCTCTGCACCGCCACCCTCATTTCTACCCGGGTTACCTCAGGCACATCGTCGTCCGTCGTCAGGTCCGCTTCAGGCACCAGAGGAGGCGCAGCCATAGGTGGAGGCTCATGCTCTTCCCTTTCTGGAAACAGAGCGACCACCACGTCCTCCAGCAACTGGGGCCGGAGACTCTGGGTCAGCGGGGGAGCCCAGGAGCGTAGTTTGCCCCTTACCATAAGGTAGGGACGCCCCCATGGGTCCGCATCCAGAGTCGCCAGCAGCTCCTTGCGGGCGGATGTTTTTGCCCGCAGGATACCCAGCTGCAACGTCTTCTTGGCCGCTCTGTACGCCTCGTACAGCTCTTCCTCCCTAGTGGCCGCGTACTGGTCGCGGCGACGCCTACGTCGATGTCTAGCATACTGGCGCCGGGCAGCCACGCACACGCTCCTAAGTTGCGCGAGCTCGGCTGACCACCAGTATACCTGACGCTTTGCAGGGCGAGACTTCACCCTGGGCATCGCTGCGTCACAGCACTGCGACAAGCTCTCCTGAAACCAAACAGCCTCTGCTTCTACGTCGGCAGGCCTGTCGGGCACTGAAGCCCAGGCCTGCACGATAGAGGCCTCCAGGAGGGCCTCCCTGTTGAGCTTGCTTAAAGCCCAGCGCGGACCTGCCCAACCGGGGCCTACAGGGGCCGGCGCACTCGAGATCTGGGTGGAGACGTCGAACCGAATGTACCGGTGGTCTGACAAGGTCTCCACCTCCTCTTCCACGCGCCAGCCGACAACACGACGCGCTATAGCGGGGCTTGCGAACGAAATGTCCACAATCGACCCGCCCCGCTGACGCACGCACGTGTGCACATTGCCCCGGTTGAGGACGAGCAGGCCAGATGTTAAGGCCCACTCATCCAACACCTCCCCCCTCGCGTCCGTAGACGGGGAACCCCAAGCCGTAGACTTGGCGTTGAAGTCCCCGAGGACTAAAACAGGGTGAGGGTGGAAACGACGGACGACTGCGTCCAGGTCTCCGAGGAAGACCTCAAACTCGGCGAGAGATCGGTTGGGTGAGAAATAAATTCCCACCACGGCCATCCCGGCAACGAAAACCGCCGCAAATCCCGACCCCCTGGTGATGTTCTCAGGGAGCGGTGTGCCGTACCAGCTTTAACGATAACGGCCACCAAGCCGTCCAGGTCTCCCACCCAATCCCCTCTGGGCGGGACAAAGTACGGCTCAGCGACCACGGCAATGTTTATTTGCCACTGCGCCATACTCTGGAGCAGCAAATCCTGAGCATTGGCGCAGTGGTTTAAATTTCCCTGGAGGAAGCGGTATGGAGCCATTAATGGGTTTCCATTACCGCCTCACCCACAGGTTCCGATGCGGCATCAAGTGGGGCCGCCTCCAGTGGGACTTCAATGTCGGGTGGGCCTGCCGCTTTGCCCTTGCTGCTTTTGGGTGCGGCGCAGGCTCTACTGCCAGCCCGATGTTCGGCCGGCTGGCTCACCGCTGCACAGATGATGCAGTGTGCAGCGGACGTGCAGCTCCTGGCTATGTGGCCTTCTTGGCCGCAGTGGTAGCACCGGCCCGTACAATTTACCTGCGCAGTGCACCGAGCTGCAACATGCCCCTCCGCCAGGCAGCGGTGGCACCTCAGGGCCCTCGGCTCCAGGAGCTTAACCTGCGCCGAAACCCACCCGACGAGGAGTCTCTTTCCCCCATTTACAATATTTCTGGCCGCCGTTACAGGACACGTAACGACGGCCGTTCCCATTTGGTTCAGTCCGGGCCGAATCGGCCCGGACCTCACCGTTCCCGACGGGCAGTCTCCGGCCCTGGCCACGGCGCTCACCAACTCCTCAGCACTGACCGAGTCATCCAGGCCCATGACGCGGAGATCGACGCATCTTACTGGCCTAGTGACCCGGACGTCCGCCTCATCAAGCGATGCCCTCAGCTTCGCAGCGAGGGCATCCGCGGCCTCGGCGCTGGCAGCGCCGGGCACCTCCAGCAGTCTGGCCCCGGTGAGCGTGGGTTTGCACCGAAGGCCAGAGATGCCGAGCTCACCTAGGCTGATGTCAGCCTTGGCTTTGCTAAGCAGAGCCTCGTATGTGACCCCCCGCTTTTCTGCCCCGGGCTGCATGGTTATCACCACGGCGGTCGAGCGGGGAGCGCGCAACTGGGCTGTCGCCTTGGTCACCCGCTTCTCCCGGCGTCTGCGGGCCCTGTTCCGCTTTCGTCTCTGCCTCCCCTCTGCCTCCTTGGCCCCGGCGACCTGCCATTCGCCCTCGCGGGCTCGTGCAGCCGGCCGAGCAGCCGAGACAGGTTTCGGAGGTGGCGGTGCCTTTGCCGCTTTTGCAGGCCCCTTCTTTTGCCCGCCTTTCCTCGTCTCAGCGACTCGGCCGGACCGAACCCAACCAGGCACAACCCTGTCCCGGCTAGATCCGGGCGCCAATGGTGGCCACGCACCGGATCCCCGCTCCGCCGCCACCGCCGCGAATGTGGCAGCAGGCGCGGCCGGCGCAGTCGAGGCTCGCCTAGCGTCCGCCGCGAGTGGAGGACGCAACACTCTACCCTCCAGGGCCGAGAACTGCGCACTGAGCCCGGCGACCTCCCTCAGCACGCGATCCAGCCGTTCATCCACCGCAGTGACCGGAGCCGGCACGGCCGGTGGCAAAGCAGGCGCGGCACGCGGCAGCGCCGCCGCCACACTCACTTTGAGGAGCTCCTCCCGGAGTTTCTGAGTCTCCGCTCGGAGCTCCTCCTGGCCACGTTTCAGGAAAGTGACTTCGTCCGCAAGCCGCTTGTTTGCGGCCCGCAACTTGGCCTCCTCCCCCGTTGAGGTCCTATTCGATAAGGCCTCTCCCACATCGAGAATCACAGAAACAGCCTCTTTAAGCTGTTTCTGCGATGTGCCCTTGAGGCCCTTTGATAGACCAGCGACGGACCTCACTGACGACGCCGCCAGTCAGAGCCGTTCGTTGAGCTGCTCCATGGGCAATTCCTCAACGGTGAGCTCCTCGACCACCCTGGACGCTGCTCTCGAGCCGGAGGATATGGAGATGTCTCTGACTCTCCTCGCCCACTCAACAACTCGAGCCTCCTCTGCCGCGAGTCTCTCTTCACGGGCGGCCACCTTTTGGGCAGCCGCCAGCTCAATTTCGGCCTCGTGCAGGCCGACAAGTTCGCCTGGAATCGGAGGTCGGCCGCGACCCCGTTTGGAGACCGCAGACTGCGATTCTCCTCCCGAGGCTGAGTCCGACCCCAAACCCGCTCTCTTTTTACGCTTATTGCGCCTCACGGTGGAGCTTGAGGCGCTTGCGATACTCATGTTCGAGATCGATGCTGCGTCGGAGAGCGCAGCATCGACCCCCGCTCCTTCCGTCGGCTGCGCAGGTGTTTGCGCAGCATCGACCCCCACTCCTTCTGTCTGCTGCGCAGGTGTTTGCGCAGCATCGACCTCCACTCCTTCTGCCGGTTGCGCAGGTGTTCGCGCACGAGATGTTTTTGGGCCTTGCCGCTTAAAGCGACCGCGCGAATCGCGCGGCGGCGGCAGCGCTACCGGCTCCTCCAGGATAGCTCCCCGGCATCCTTCCTCTTCACTCCCCATAACATCAACTTCTTTCCCATCTACCAATTCCTTCCTTTCTTTACCTCTTATTTCTTCTACTCCTTCCTTTACCTCAACATTTACCAACTTCTTAGCAAGGGTGCCCCTCCCATATACTATGGGGCGACCTTCTCTGCTGAAGTCCCGGCGGCCGGAGCCACTGAGCCTTCAGCCGACACAGTAGAGGATTCCCCAGCAAACATGCTGGGACCTCTCTGGGAAGTCCTACTAGTTTTCCTTTGCTTGTCCATTTTTGTTGAGCGCTTTTTTAAAGAGGTGACTGTCCTCTGTGAGCCCTACGCACACCCATCCCTGAAACTCACCCCGCCCCCTAACCCTACCCCCAAACCCCTCTACGACCCCGTCCCTTGAACCCGATCCTACCCCCACCCACCCAAGACCCATCCCCGTCGCCACTCAACTTATGACGTCTGCAAAACAGACATCATAGTAGAGAAGCTCACCCCACCCCAGAAGCCTACCCCTCCAACCCCCCTCCCTCGAACCTACGCGCATGCCGGAACTTTAGCCACGACAGTGTCTTGCCCCCCACCCCTCCCTCCCCCACGACTGGGACAAGCCACAAGGACTCGCCCAAATCGCAGGGAAGGAGCACTGCCATGTTGCCCAGGGTGCACCTTTACGAGGAGGCGTTCCGACCCCAGCACCCCCGAGTCCGATGCCTTATCCAAGATACCTCAAGGTCCAGCAACCTCTCAAAAAATCTCTAGTGTAGACAAAATTACACCTATTCTCAATTAATCTTAGTATACTGGCAAAAAAGGAATTATCCAGCCCCGATCCAAGATATATTATTATAACTTCTAAAGCCACATACTTTGACATTGCTCTGTGTTTTAATTTATTAGTAATTAAGATATGTATAAGTATACAGATCCTCAGGTCTTCAAAGAAGCGGCTTGTTATAATATTATAGATACTACGATAATTTGCTGCTATTTCTATCTGACAACACATTGTCTTGTATTGTTACTATTTCCCATCTACGTCAATATTATAATTATTTTTATTATCAATAACGTATCATCATAATAATCAAATATTATATACCTATATAATTTTTTTAAAGACATCACCTTATGCCTTCACTAGGATTTATTTCTGAATCGCAAAGGATTTTGAAAAATTCAAACAAGGGTCACAAAAACTCGATATTACTATTTGTTAATCACACAAATGTTTGTCCCATGTGGTAATCAAACCCACACCAATAGGTGCAGCTGGCAGTGACAGGGCGACCACTTGAACCACTACTCCATCCGAGCAGTACAAAATAGTATAAAGTAGACTAATTTATTAATCACATGTGTCTCTATCTCCCTCTCTCTCTCATTTTGAATGACTTATTATGCATTTTAAAGTATCGTATTATATTTTAATACTTATGTCTTACCATCTAAAATTTTCCGCTTTAATATATCCTCCAGTAAACATGCAAATGCAAACTAAATTTCAAACTTTGTCCATGATATAGTCACGTACTGACAATACTCATGGATCCGCAAACATTAAGCACATAATCCCATACTGTACTTATATGTAGGCCTCAGTCTATAAGGTATTTGTCCTTTTATTGAACTTTTCTTTTTATAAGATTATTATTAGCAATTTGGGTTACAAGTTACTAGTATTTTTGTCAACCTCTTCACTAAAACACTTGTGTTAGAAGTGAGCTCACACCGGCAGTGCGTTGGGTGGTATTCTCTCGATCTCTGGATCTCACGTCCTATGTCAATCTATTGAACTACGGCCGCTTTTACATACAATTTAATACTTAGTGACAGATTTCTATAATACATTCGCTCGTAGCCATATCGTTGCACCACAAATAATTGAAAACTACACAAATGTCATATATAACGAAAGTGCCACCAAAGTGTGCAACCTAAATAGCATACACGAAATGACAAGATATCAACAAAAGAGTCGGCGGCCACGCGCCCCCTATTCGTGCAATGAAGAGACCACCGCTATAAATATCAACCACGTATGCCTTTTTGCTTCAGGCTTCAAAACAAAGCCGGTACAAATGCGGAAACGCCCGAAGGCTATTGATTCAATTACGATCATTCGGTAAGAGATTGCGCAAAATGTAGCAAATCGCTTATCTATATTTGCTCGTAGGTTGCTCTTGTGGCGGTAATTTATTATTGATGTTACTGTGATTAATGTTTGATTCACGTTATTACTGGAAAAGATGGTAGCGCGGTGGTAGAGAATGCAACTGCTCCACATCAGGTTTTTAGGTTTGATAGCCGGGTCGAGCATAGAGTTATTTGGATTTTCTCTCAAGAAAACTAATATAAATTAAACGCTCAGAACAATAACTAAAGCGTTATTATCTTTAGTAAAAGTTTTAAGCTGTATACAATGTCCGGATCTCTTACAAGAATTTAGGAAAGCAATCAAATTAATAATACTTTGCTTTTTGGTATAGTTGTATCTTCATGATAATCTACTTTAAATTATACATACCAAATATATTATATAGCAACATTTTGTTTAAGTCTAGCATAATAATTTAACCGATGCACGACACCACTCTGAAATAGAATAATATTAGATGTTGCATCTCACAGCCGGGAACACCAAAACTAGAAATTGTTCACTTTTCTTGTCTGCCGACCCGCTAATACCTAGTACATATGGCAGATATAAAATTAGTAAAAAAATATAAATGAGACATCCTTACGTAGTAAATTCAGTCATTAATTGATTTTGATCACAAAAATACGTATTCTATAATTACTAAAATATTCACTGTCATACATGCTCGCTTTATTTTATTTGTTATTGAGACAAAACAAGACTTTGCAAACGAGACTACTGTCTGAAATTATTAAAAGTATTTTAGTCATTTAGAGACAAACCTGCTAAGAATGCAAGTAAACCGAACTAAACACTTAACTTGAAGTATTCGGGCCACTGGCTCCAAATTCTAGTAATGTGATTTTTAAGAGACTCCCACGTTCAAATCCATTTTTTTTTACATAATACTATAATTTTATTTTGACGCAGCAATTTAGTCCATAATTTTATTACTTGTTTTATTTACATTGACGGATACGCCTCCGCGGGGGCGGGCGCAGGGGTTATGTCGGACTCGCCGGGGTAAAAGAAAGATGGTAAAGATGATAATGGACCTCCCGGAATACCGACTAAACCTACCACGGTGTTCCTCGACAAAACCACTATCGACGGGGCCGCGCGAATCACTTGCAAATCGCGAATCACTTGACCGCGACATGCGGTCGCGACCCCGCCGTGGTTTCGGCTCGCCGTAAGAAACGGCAGGCCCCTACACGAAGAGCCTTACCTTTTAGGCAAAACCCCCCAAACGCTACTGTCCCCCCACTCTAGAGGGGAGACGGACTCGAAACAGAGGCGCGCGTGGAAACACGTACGCCGCCTCTCAGACCTGGTGCTGAACGGATGGCTGGCAGGCCTATAAAGCCCACCATCCCCAGGTCAAACCTCAGGGTGGCTGAAGGTCATCTCGCGCCCTAGAGGGTTTAAAAGCCTCCCTCAAACCCTCTCCCGCTCCGCCGCCTCCTTGATGGAAATTACTTCCTCACAGAAGGAGGCGACGGCGTTCCACGACCTCTCACTCCGGACCATAGACTCAACTAGGGCCGGGAGCGAGAGGGCAACCAATCCGACTGCCGCGATCAACTCACGGCGCTGCGTTGCCCAGGCGGGGCAAACCGCCAGAGTGTGCAGCGCCGTGTCCTCAACAACATCGCGGCAGTCGCCACAGTGGTGATAACCGGGCGTCTCTTGCCGGTGTATACGACACAGGAACTGGCTAAAACAACCGCGGCCAGTCTTTACCTGTATCAGCCGGAAGGTGAGGGCGCCATGCCGCCTCTCCAGCCACTCCTTAAACACGGGACTTACCGCCACGATCGTGGCGTGCCCGCCATATTTGTATTCCTAGTGTGAGTGATAAATGTGTGTGCGTGTTGGGTCTAACCCACTACAAGTGGGATATTCGCCAGATAACTAGGTAGGTATAGTGCAGCCAATTTCAACGTTCATAAATATAAGTTTAAAGCCAATTTCATAACGTAAAAGCGATTACATTGTATTGAGTTATTGAGCCGGTCATGTAACCTACAATCTGTTGTACCCAGAGATTTCAAGTCACTGTTTATCGTTAAAAACGTATAGTGATACACGTGTCCGTCAAAACAACACGTGCTGCCCCTAATGTCATGTCGTTAGGTACCATCTATCGAATTAATAAGTGATATGTACAACGTAGTACTTAATAACTGCTTGGTACGTATTATTGAAAAATTATAGCGTATCAGTTAGAAGCACAGGACACGCTAGCTCAACGTATACCTATGCTTACTATTAAATCGAATCGAAACAAATTCATATTAAATCAAATCGAACAATTTCGAGAATCAATAACATGCACGTAAGTCATGGAAATTAAAGATTAATTAAAGATATACCAATGTAAAATGTAAATACGTAAAACTGTACACTTTAAGATACACTGTCTGACTAGTGACTAAAAGGCGTACGCTTCGGCGTTCCAAAAGGGAGTATTTTAGGACCGATATTATCCTTATTAATATTATAAACGCGATGCGATAAACACGTACAAGCACTTTTCCAATGTGGGTCATAGCACTTTAATAGTAACTTGCAACCGTCAGGCAGTGTTTAAATGCCATGATATGGATCAAAATATTGAATATTTCAGGATAAATCAGTTTGTTCTTTCTTACTAGCATAAACGAACCTTCTTTCGAATGATGACTAATTAGAACTTAGGTAGTACATGTATTTGAGCTTGTCTGGTATTTTAATTAAATATCTTAAGTTTGCGTAAAGACTTCATTTGAACTGCTGTCTTTGTCACTATGTACTCGTGTACGATTATTAATTGATATGAGTGTCTATCATTATCAGACTGTCCTCAGTTTATCAGTGTTTAACCTTCTTCTTCTACTTTTTAGCGTTTCGAAGGCCATCATTGCTCAATATTACATAGTTGCGGCCCAGAATGTCTGAAGCAATCATCAAGTCCTCATGTGTGCAGTTGTTGTGGCACTCAGAGCACAATATAAGGTGGTTGCACCGCACAAACAGCCTAGACTGGGATCGTCTACGAATTCCCACCAAAACATATTTTCTTTGTACGGGCCGACCTGAATTCGAAGTTTGTTTAGTGACTTCCAAGCCGCCTTGATAATTTGAGTCCAGGTGGAAGATTTTCACCCAGTGGTATGAATGGGACTGGCAGTGATACTTATTCCCTCCATAGGTTGCACGTCGCGACTGATGGTTCCAATATCAAGGGTTTAACACACTTGACAAAGCTTTTACAACTCTTTAGTCAACCCATTGTCACGTACTGTATAACCTTCGTGGGTTGTATACTTTTATAAGCCTCATACAAAAGAAATTGAACAATCTCGACGGGCAATACTTAAAGTTAAGTACTTTTGACGACACCATTGAACCACCAATGTAGATCTGTCTTGGGCATAATATTTTGGCAGTTTTGAAGTATCGGCGTAGTATAGCATGCGAAATATGCAGTACATTTCGCATGCTACACTACGCCGATACTTCAAAACTGCCTACGTAAGTAGACAGCTTAGAACAACAAACTTACTAAATAGTTACAAGAATTATCATACTATATACTATTTATTGTATTAGGAAACATAGCCTAATCTAACATTTACTCTTTATTGAAGAGTCCAATCCAAAGAAAAGAGCGTACTTCCTTTATAAATGGCCGGCAACGGACTTGTAACTCCTCTGGTGTTGCGGGTGTCCATGGGTGGCGGTAATCGCTTACCATAAGGCGATCCGTCTGCCGGTTTGCCCACTAAACCATTAACAACACCATGATTAAATGACTCAAATATTTTAATTTATTATATTCTTAGCTGAAACGCTATCATATGATACATGTCGTGATCAATTTCGAACTCAATGTGAAAGCCTGGCCCCCAAAATATATCTATTAATAAAATTTTATACTTGCTATTCTGTACGTATGTATACATTGTGATAAAATAAAGTATATATTGTCTTGAGTTTACGATTGTTTAAGTAGTCAGCACGCCACTGCCAACTGTTTAGTTTACAATTTATTTTGGATACGCAAAACAATATTTTGTGTGGTCCAGAATCAATAATGTTCTGAATCTTAGTGTTCTTGTGATAAACCCTAACGTGTGAGTTGTAATTAGGAAAAATAAATTCAACTTCTAACTAAGTAATTGAGAATTATCTTTTTGTAATATATGTATAGAAATAATTAAAAGTCTCAATTATATTTATGTACTAGTTATTGGCTGATGCTCTAATCACGCACATAGCACGATGACACGGCAATCGGTAAACATATTCGTCGAAAATTAAACACAATTATTATATATAAATATAGTACAATCGTACCCTCGCTCTGTCACAATTACTTACATTGTATAACGATAAGATTATCCAATGTTTATTTAGTTGTTCAGAATGTTTATATTTTTCTTATCGTTACACTTAAGAACAATAGTTATTCCAAGAAGCTTGATATAATTCGTAAACAAGTTTATTATATTGAAAAGATATCAGATATGATTTAGGTATTTCCCAAGAAACATCTTTTTACTTATGGAATGTACAACTTACTCTGGCTACTATAGTATCCATTATCTATTCCCTGTAGACGTCAGAGTAACCAAAGTATTCGCGTCAGTCAACTTTTATGTCCTGATCAAGCTTATGTGAACTTGAGTGTTGAAAAAGACCTTCGGTATAGTGTTGTTTCACATTGTTTACGAGCGTTGTAAAATGTGATGCTAATGGAATGGTGGCGCAGGTGTTCGTCAAGGACGAGGTGGCCATGCGATGCTTCATAGCCCTCGGCTGGGGCGTCTCGCTGATCGTCATTGTGATTTACGCGACTGTCCGGTACTACACTCCCGGAGCTACTGAAAGGTAATACTAGCCTTAATCACTATTCGATCATCTTGTATTTGATAAATATAATCGCTAAATATAAACGGCATTACTTTGCGCATCTGATTAAAGCCGTGAGGCATAATTATTTTTAATGTCTGTTTGGCAATTCTCAGTAATAGTAAGGCGACAGAGTGTGAATGTGGGTGTTTTAATTATACCTCTGCTAATTCCTTTGAGGATGTACAAACCTCAGCTTATATATATGTATGTACGTATAATGACACAAGAATTAATTAAATCAAATAAAGTAATTATATTTTGTTTTAATATAACATTTGTAATTTCATGTGTTTAATACATCAAACAAAAAATGACTTATAAAAACTGCCATCAAAACATATTAAAAGGTTTTATATATAGGTGTATCTATTGCTGTCTCGCTGGGCCCGAACGAAATATCAATGTGCGGAAGAGATAACACAGTTCGGTACATGCAAAAGTAACAAAATCCTCATCTTGTATTCCCCTGTTGCCTATTCCAAAACTGACCCATTTTTATTACTTTTTCATAAACAATAAGAAAATATGATTGGCCAAGTCCGTGAAAAAATTGTTAAATTGTTTGTTTTTAAATGTATTTAATTAATTAGTTTCGTAAAATTTGTTTAGTGGATGTCTGAAATTAACAGTAGAATCGAGTCACTTTTGTAACTTTAAAAGGTATCTAAGACTTCATAATAAAGAAATTATGCAAAATGCAATATATAGGATCATGGCAATATATAGGATCATGGCAATATATAGGATCATGGCAATATATAGGATCATGGCAATGGTAGAAATAGATTAGTTCTTTAAATTATTTTGATATGTTGTTAGAGCAGAAAATAGAGGAATATAATATGTATATATATGCGCATTTTCTCTTAATAAATTGAGATATGTTTATATGATATTAGTAAAAAGAATAAGATGGAGTGAGGATGTGTTGTATAGAACCAAATATGTTTATCATTATGCTCTAGAATATAAAAAATCTCTCCTCCTAAAAGTCATTGCTTTTTTAATTATTTTCATAACACTAAATACATGATTATTGTGTGTTAACAAAGCGTGAACGAAATAGTAAATAAATAGGTAAAAGTTAAACAAAAGAAAAATTAAACTTTAAAAATGACGTTATTTAAAAAAAAAAATTTTTCTTATTCGCTTTGGTTCCACCATCATTAATATTGTTTAACGTAATTTATGCTGATAATACTATTATAGAGATAATTGAATTTAACAGAATGATTGTAACATCTATATATCATATATGAAAAACTCGTGTCACGGTGTTTGTGGTCGCACTTCTTTGAAACGGCTCGACCGATTTTTATGTATATTGGTAGGTATGAGAATAGGTCGTAAAGTATATTTCACAGAGAAATAATTTATATGTGCTCATTAATCGTGAATAAGTATTTGGAGTGCCATAATTAAATAAAAGCATAAGCTGCAATACATTTTACAACGTCCATATTGTTTTAATGCTCAATAAAGAGCGACAGCACCCAACGTGTGGACAGCTCCACGAAGGTCATCTACATTGGCCGTTTGTATTGGTTTTCTTCAAACTTGCCGAGCGTCTAGACGGATGTACCTGCTTTGTATCAGTTTGCCTTCGCTTGCGTTGTCCTACGCTTGGCCAACATGTACTGCAGAACGTTGTTGAGCATTTTATTGCAGGAATATTATTTGATAACTTATGCTAGACATTTCAATCATGATAATTTGTGCAGCTTGAGAACTGCTGTCTGGTGACGCTTTTCTCGAATGTAAGGTTGATGCATGCAATAAAGTTTACCATTATCTATGTTATAACCGAGAGATTGGGGTTGAAGAAAGAGGTACCTGGGTATGCCCTGAATGCTGTTGCACTATCAAGAAAGGTGGCCGTTCGTGTTGAGGAATATGTCTTCTCGTAATAAAAGTATTCCTACTCCACCACTGTCTCCGGACATTAAGTCTGAGGCTCAGGAAATACAGCTGCTCCGAGAACAAATAAGCTCTTTAACAAAGCAAT
Source organism: Catocala fraxini (assembly GCA_930367265.1). Lineage (NCBI taxonomy): Eukaryota > Metazoa > Arthropoda > Insecta > Lepidoptera > Erebidae > Catocala > Catocala fraxini. The sequence continues at coordinate 17,992,331 of OV884024.1, forward strand.
TAGCTGACGCGGTTACCACTATAACTCAATAGGTACCATATTGCACTAACCGATTGTGTCAATAAAATTGATACCTGCAGTGAAAAGCTCAACAGGCTAGAACTAGAGTCGGAGTACAATAACAACAATCTTGATTACTCTGATTTGTCTCCCCAATTAATATCTGTAAAAATTGATAACAAAGAAATAAATTCTTCAAAAACAGACCCTAAAACCAATGTTACTAAGAAGCAAAATAAGTATGTCAAACCCTTGACGCCTAACACGGTCTCAACATCTACGCAAATAGTCACTGATAAGCAATATAAATACCTCTAAAGTTAAGAACTTTGGCACTATCAACACTGAAAAGTTTGAGCAACTAGATAAACCATCGACCCAATCGAGCAATGACCAATGCTCTGATAAGGTCGAATGGGTCGAAGTCGTAAAGAAAAGGCCACATTCAACTCGAGTCAGCTACATTCAGGGTACAGCTGAGCCTGAGATCACGTCACTCAAGGCTGTCAAACCTCGTAAATACATTTACCTGTAGAATATGATATCTGGAACAGAGGATATTCTTGCTTATTTAAACAAATTGTGTCCAGAAGGTGATTGCACGGTTGATGACCTTAAGCCAAAAGGTGACTATAAATCGTTCAAGATTGGTGTTCCCGTTGACTTCTTTGACAAATGTTTGTCACCAAATATTTGGCCTATTAACGCTAGAGTCAAGAAATGGTTGTTTCGTGGACAGCAAAACCAGAAAGGGCAATAGTATAGTTCCTAATAAAACATCTCAGAAGATCAAGCAAAATTTTTCACTAGTGTACCAAAATGTAAGAGGCCTCAATACTAAATTGAGTTATTTTAGGAATAACTTAATTTTACTGGATAGTGATATCATTGCAACATTTCTCACTGATTCAATATTTGATTCTGAGGTTGTTTGTAATGGCTGGAATGTATTGCGACGAGACCGCATAACTGGTTCTGGTGGAGGAGTGTTACTCGGCGCGCGTCCAAGCATCACGATATCGCAATGCCTAGAACTCGAAACACAAACAGGAGAGGACCTATAAATTAAGAAGATTTCTACAGACGACATCTCCTTTCATTTGTGCGTTGTGTATATTCCTCCTGACTACATGTATATGCAGTGGTTTCAAAAAGTTGAAGCGATAATTGATCTCTCTTCCCAAGTCCAACCATATCTCAGTGACGCTAAGCATAATAATAATAATAATATTCTATCACATACACGCAACACCATCTAGCCCAAATTAAGCAGAGCTTGTACTATGGATACTAGACAATGGATAAACATACATATATACATTCTTTTTTGTAAATACATTCATATTATACATAGAAACACCCAGACCAAGACAAACATCCATGTTCATGCACACAAATGTTTGACTTGTGCATGGTTTTTGTACAAACCGATCTGTAACTACCAATCTTATAATGCTCTTGAATATTGTCTCAGAACACTTGGATAAAGGCATACAAGTTGATGTCCTTTAAAAAAGCTTTTGATCGTGTAGATAATGAAGTGCTAGTAAACAAGCTTTTAAGAATAGGTTTTCTCCCAAATTATTAAAAGATTTTGCTAGCTATCTTAGTGACCGTCAACAATACGTTCGCCATGGTTGTTTTATCTCCGTTCCGTATCACACTCGATCCGGTGTGAGCCAAGGCTCAATCCTGGGACCATTACTATTTAGCATAATGGTTAACGATCTTGAGTCAGTCCTCAAACATAGCAGATGTTTGCTCTGCTGATGGCCTCAAAGTGATGTATGGAGTGGAAACGGTTGCTGGTACAGTAATAATATAAGAGGATATCAACGCTCTTCTGCAGTGGAGTATTAACAATAAACTGACTTTTAACAATCCAAAATCCTGCGTCATGTCCTTTAGTCAAGCACGAAACCTCTTGCATGTGCAATACTACTTGGGAGTCGAGCCGATGGCTCGCGTCAACTTAGTTAAAGATTTGGGAGTGCTGTTTGAATCACATCTTACCTTTCATGAGCAAATGAAGACATTAGTTGTTGACTGTAATAGGAAACTTGGATTCGTAATACGCAATATACGAGATTTTGACAATTCTACTGCTATTCAACTTGTTTATATGGCACTAGTAAGAAGCAAACTGGAGTCAGCGTCTATGATCTGGAACCCTATGAGAGTACATACGTATTACTTCTCGAGAAATTTCTAGGTTCGAGTCAACAAGTATTGCATACTGGTGTGTTTGTATATCTAGGTATAACAAGTTGTTGAATGCCTCTATTCTAAAATTAAACCATAGCGAATGTTCTTGACATTTATACGTAGGTAAACATAGAATGATATTTGTGTGTTGGAGCAATTGTAGTGTTTCTCTTAAGCCAATTATTATATCCAAGAAATGTTTGTCTTACGGAAATTTTCTTCGCCGATTAAGATGATGCAGTAGTCATTTAATTATTAAACTTAATTTTTTTCGTTTAAGTTGCTTATTAGTTGTTTGGTACCACAATGTGGCGTGAGGTAGTGGCACAAGTCAACGTCTTTAAAGTTAACGTTAGTCCTTTTAGGTGTTCGAATAGTAGTTGGTTTACTATTTCTTCTTCTTCTTCTTCCTCGTTCCCTCAATTCTGAGGATCGCGACCACAAATTATGTCCCTCCAATAAGAGCGTCTGAGTGCTGCGTTGACTGCTTGCTGCAAGGTGCCGCCTAATGCGTTTTTTATAACGTCCGACCTTCTTTTTGGTGTTCTACCTTTGGCGCGTTTTCCATTAACTTGACCCAATATTAAGAGCTTCTCTAGACAATGCTTAGGGGACCGCATGATATGTCCAAAGAAACTGAGGGCCCGCTCTTCGCAGATGGTTGTAAGCCGCTTTGTGATGTTGAGCTCATGTAAAATAGATTAATTTGTCCTCATGGCGGTCCATGGTATATGGAGTAGTCTCCGCCAACACCACATCTCACAAGCATACTACTATTACTAATTACTATTTCTATGTGGTGTCAAAGGCTATATTTTGTGTTTGCTTGGAGTAGCTGTATCACTAGATATTCTTATTGCTGCTTTTTTTAGTAAGAAGTATTTTTCTTATTGGCTGTTAGTTCTTTCACAGTTTGTTTTAGCTCTGTGTTTTCTAAGGAAAGATTATTTACTTCCTCATGCGCAAATGTTTAATTCCTGTTTTAGAGAGGCAATTTGCTGTCTCAGTTTCCGAGCTTCATCCTCAGTTTCGTCATCCGATATATCGGCTACATATTTTGTTGCACCGTCTAGTGTATCATCCAAAGAACTGGAGACTGTCTAAAAAAATTGACCCAAAATTAAACTTTACAAATAGCTTGGTACTATCTACTAATTAAACTAATTGTGAAACGAACACGTCTGCTCCTATGAAATACCAATATAATAGGTTTAAAATGTGTTTAAAATAGAGCGCATTGAAATCCGTATAAAGTAGTTTAATTTGAATGGCTACGTCTACATACGCGTCTATGTAAGAGATATATCGCTATTGTCTACGCAAAGTAATATTTTTAAACATATTATTTGGCGTGTCCGTACTAATCCGGACGATATATCAACCTGAGTAGGTTATATATTATGCTGAGTTCATTTGTCTTATGTTCTTCGTTAAGTTGTTCCCAGGGGCCTCAAAGTTTTGCGTTGAATTAAAATATTCCTTTGAGGTACACGTCACTCTTGGCGTTAATTATCAAAATACTAAAACATTTACATATTATCATATACTTTACTTTTTATGTTTTGAACAATCTTCCTCAAAAATAGATTGAATTGAATAGTTATTAAGGAAATATATTTTTTTATATCTTAATATTAATAATGTAATAAAATAATCAAATATTTATAGAATACATTTATATTATTTCGTTCTGCAATATCAGAAATTTAAATTTGTACCATGCGACAGGGTACTGTGCTATTTGTAAAAACCTATCCTAAGAGGGTAGATTTCATACCCTAACTACTGTTTTACTAGTTTGCATCTATAACATAAGTAGTTTTATCCTACTTATATACGATAACATTACCTTAAAAAGTTATTTTAAATATGATGCACAAATCATTCAGATATTTTTCATGTTGACAAGTACCTATGTACTATTTTCTTCTTCTTCTTCTTCTTATTTAAGTCTAAGTGACTTGTCGGTGTAGCTTGTCTCTCCATATCTGTCTGTCCAGTGCCATTTCTTGCATTTCTCTGTACGACAAGACACCTAACTTTTCCCTGATCTGACTAATGTAACTTATTCTTGGCCTTCCTCTTCCGCGCTTTCCTTCTACCTTTCCCTCAATGATGTTTTTAATAAAAGTGTCTTGTCGTAAGAGATGGCCAACCATTTTATGTCTTCTAGCTGCAATAGAGTTAAGTAGCGTTCTGGTTTCATTGATATTTACCAAGACGTCCTCGTTCCTAACCATTTCTGTCCAGCTAATCTTTTCCATTCGTCTCCAGCACCACATCTCGAACGCCTCTAAAATTTCTCTATCTACTATTTTCTATTCACGAAATTATTTTGTAATGTATTATATTTTAATTTCTTCTTCTAAATAGTAGAAGTAACTACGCATAAACTTCCTTTGTAAATTGTTTTCATAAGTTTATACAATTTCGAAAAATCAAACCGTAAGGTCTCCCATAGCCTTCATTTCATAATAACATTAAAATAACACAACATAAAGTTTAAGATCGTTTATTTAAGCCTTGTATTGAGCATTGTAACATTGGAATCGGTTAGAATGGTCTATAGGCGCTCACAGCAGATGCTAAAAGTAAGAATTTCGCGTTACGGACCCTTCAAAAGGAACACAGTGACGATTACGTACATGTAACCTAAAATACCTTGATTTCGCAAAAACACAGCACTTTTACCTGTGATCCTTAATAGAGTGAAAGGTACTTACCGAGTAGATTTACTCTAATTTGAGAAAAGTAAAGTAAAATAAAATCCCAAGGTTCACCGAGGAACCTCATATGATTTACAACTTGTTTTATATACTTAACTTTTTTACAAATAACTGTCGAAACGTACATGAATAATAAAACATAATGTCGATAATTTAAAAAAAAACCATCGGTTTCTATAACAGGTATTATGCGAATCTATTAAAATTACAATTGCATTGTAAGCGAAGGCTAAGCAAGACCCAGCTCTGAGCTCATTCAGTGGAAATAGAAGCATCAACATTTCAAGAGATAGAAACTGTTTTCTATGAGGTATAACTGTTTATACCTTATTCTCTCTGTGACCGTGGCGTTGAGAGATCCAAAACGCCAAGATGAATGTTATTAAAGTTGTAGATAAAATAAACCTGGATATATATTATATTATTTTGTCACATTATGTATCCTTGAAGGGGTAAGCAAAGTCATGTTACACCCACGTGTCGCCAGTTTCTTTTTACGTCTACCGTCGTTTTTTCGTCTGCGTTTCTATGCGCATGTGTCCGTAGTTTTGACTCGAAGTACTATCATGTACGAGTACCATTTATAAACCCTCTATGCAATCATGCTTAACGTTATATTTAAGCTAGTATAGTCTAGACCGCCTGGTCTATCAAATGTATAAATATTATTGCTTTAACAATTTATATAACATTTTAGGTGCTGGATGGATCAAAGCGACACGTTTTGGATTATCGTTATTCCAGTCGGGATTTCTTTGCTCGCTTCATTTGGTAAGTAAATTCAATTAATTAATCGTGTAACAGTGAATCGAATCTGCAAATCTCTAAGGGCTGTAATAATCTCGAGAGTAGGCCATATTCTATGTGGTATATGTACTCCAAATTTTTCCTACAATGTCACTCGCTTGAATATTACCTGTCTGGAAGGTCGGCTTGTGATTTGGTTGTCCCTATTCCATGTTTCTCCGTACTATGTAAGACAAAGAAAAATTAGCTAAAGTAAACTCATTTTCTCTTAAAAGCACCGTGCAAGCCATCCCTGTGCGTAAATGGCCCATTTTTCTTAATCTCTGTTAATGTAATAAGTTAAGTAAGCTTATTACTCCGATTTGTATAAATAAACTAGCAATTGATATCTTACAGGATAGTTATGTATTTGCTGCACATAATAGGAACGTACTAATTCATAAAATTCTAGTATCTTTGTGAATTTGTTGTTTTGAACCGATAACTCTACACATATTCATAATTCGAATCAAGGGTTCTTCTTATTGACTGTTATGCCATTTTTAAATAAACCTGCGTGGTTTAACGTACAATTAAATAGAATAAAAATATTTTCTTATTTTATTAAGGAAATAATTATTATCCCATTTATATTTTACTGCATACGTAAACACGAAACATAGGCTCAAACCGAAACACTCACATAATTCTTACCTTATAAGCGCTGGGTCCAACATCAATGTTAAATCGTAACTAAGGACGACCATTGTGACGTCTCTGATAACCAATTATAAATCCAGTCCACAATCTCGTATTAACCTTTCAACGTATATATGTAGGTATGTATGTATATAAAGCCAAGAGAATACGGGAGTAACTCAAATTCGATAATACAAATTAAGAAGCCCGACACCAACAATCACGAATAAAGGACAAGAAGGCAACATGTGCACCGTACGCAGTGAAACGTAACGCTCACCAGACCTTACTTGGGTAACGAAGAGCGAACCTAATACATATTTATAGTAGAGTCGAATCCAGAATATTTCATGTTGTCAGTTCAACTTTATTCAACGTTCTTGGTCTTATGTCAAGAATCACTTTGTGCACAAAAACATAGAAAGCAAGGGCAATATAAAAAAATAATATCTGTTTGTCAAAAATGTAATTTTCTTCGTTCATAAACGCTGCTTGTTATAACAAAAAAGCAACGCGATTCTAAAATGCCTGTATTTGTACGTATTAAACAAACTTATTTTTGCTCTTCAATTAATTGGTGTTGTTTACCAGAGACAGCGATTCATATAAAGTGTAATTTAAAAAGAAAGGGTTCGCGTCAATTTCGTCCTACATTTTTAATATAACAGAACACTATGGTATTGTTTATTTGTACTTATTACTTTTCCTCAAAGCAAGGTTGTTGGGAAACGTAAGAGGTACAAATTGTTATTGGATTTAGTTAACGACTACCATTAAACATAATTAGGGGGCAGATATGCCTGTATACGGCTATCGTGTCACTTTGACACGAAATTTGCAATAGTTTTACGACTCATGACTTTGACTACAGTCCATGTTCTCATACAATGTACATGTCTGCAGTGTTTCTAATAAATGTGGTGCGCGTGCTGCTCACCAAGCTGCACCCGGCCCCAAATCAACATGCTTCAGTGGCCGCTAAGAAAGCAGCTAGAGCCGCCCTTATACTGGTAAGGAAACTTGATGCTGTTTATTTAACATAGCCGCCGAACATTAAGATACGGCAACCAGCCCGTCATTTAACAATACCTTTTACAGACCTCTTGTAAATCTATCGTTATTATTATGTTCTGCGCAAATGAAACGGAAACGCAATTTATGTTTATGTTTTGATACTGCGGTGATTTAACCTTCTTTTGATACTATTTAATACTACTTTTGACCGTATGAGTTACATATCTAAATATTAAAAATAGACAATTAGAATTAAATTAAAAATTAAAAATTCTTTTCAATCAAATTGCGTAAACATCGATCCTATTTACATTTTATTGCAACTATTGTCTGTCTAAACTATTGCTAGTATGTGCAAAGGACAGTAGGCAAGTTTGTAGTATTGAAAATGCCTCACGCAAATATTAAAGTAAACTTGTTTTCTTAAATACTTTTAAAACGTCCATGACTCCTACGGTGGAGTCATGGACGTCGACGTCGCTACGCGTCCATGACCCTACGGGGGAGTCAAGAAAATCTTTGGTATTTTTTTCGCAACCAATCACAACGAGTTTTCTTGACGGACGCGCAACGCTAGCGTTTTACTTGACTCCGCGGTATGAGTCATGGACATTTCAGAGGTTAATAAGACACGGCAATGAAAATATAAAGATTCCATTGACTATTATTACACAAGAAATTCTTAATAACCAAGAACTCCATATGAATTTAAACATATCTCTGCATTATGACACTCCTTCATTCAAAGAATCATAAATTACAGGCACAAATTTTGTTCGATATTTTCTAACAAGAGACTTAGATAACCTAATTTTATTTCAGGGTTGATCACAACCTTACGACTACCAAAGTTAGTACTCAGTGAGTAACTCCGCGCAATTAGAGGCCTTGCTAAGCGGCGCTCACTCGGTACAGACAAATATCTTGCAATTAGACTAATTAAATTAGATGTTCTAAGCCTTGCGAAAGAGCCCATATTATTAATTTTCTTTACTCCGGCGAATTATCGTTATATATCTTATTTGCAGACAAAAGCTAAAAAAAGCACCCACCAAAGTACCCACTAAAAAGTATTCCTGCAAATACTGACAAGCCATGTTAAAATGATTGAAGACATTATAACTTAATTTAGAAATAATGTTGCTACCTCATCTCTGTCTGTAAAATATCCTAAATACTCAAGATCCATTTTTAGCTACCTACATTTTACTCTTGAAAGTAAAAGTAAAAGTAAATTCAAAATATATTTTGCAATATGAACAACTGTTAATATACATAAGCTGTAACAAGTGGGAGATAATTATGCTATGCTTTAAATAATTACTTATGTAACAACGATGAGTCGTGACGTAACTTGATATGCTGAATGCGAACGTGTGACACAAACCTGGTTTAAGTTATTTCACGTGTGCGTGGCTCTGTCACGCAGACAGCAAACGTATTTTGTAAGTGCAAATTTACCTCGTGCCTCAAGCGATATAACTGTTATACCAACAATTGAACTGCCTAGCGCTCTTTAAGTAAACTAACCTTAACTTTTAAACTTTAAATTATACGTTACTAAGGGCCTGACTTAATTTAGGTTTGAAATGTAAATAGTTACAGCATTACATGTTATTTCTTTTGTACACAGATACCGCTGTTTGGGCTACACTTCATTTTGATACCATTACAGCCATTGCCTGGCTCACCAGGAGAGAAATTGTACCAAGTAGCGTCTGCGCTTCTTACGAGTTTACAGGTGACACTTTTTATATGTATTGTTATGATGTTGTTGTATTATAGACCTCTGATAAAACGCATCTTGTGCCATAACGCTTTTCTGTATGTACGTGGTAAAAAAGACCATATGTATATACGTACGATAGTATGGTAGCAATACTGGAGTACATATAGTCTAGTGCTCAAAATAAAAAAGTGTGTGAGAAGAGTATAGATATATATTATTACGTGCCAACCTTCCATTCTGTACTACGTACTCGTGCTTTTTTATGCTATCTAAGCTTGTCTCACTAATATCATGCTAATGATAAATTCTTAACGAAACTCTAAATATAAGAAAATGTGATTTCCTTAAGAGACATAAAATGCAGCCTGTCACAAGAAGACGAAAGGGGTAGCTTTGAAAGGGAAATTATAAAATCTATATTACGGGACCACAATAATAGCTGACAATAGTATAAAATATTTTGTATACTACTTGACTCATTACATTTCGGATGTTTAGAAATATTTCAAGCATATATTCAGTAATTAAATCAACATCAACATCATGCAAAGGAACTAGGTACCACCACACACGGCATGCCTACAATGCTTTATAAAATTGTTAATTAGTACAAATATATTTTCTGTAAAATAGAGTAGTGGGCACTTGTAATGATGTACCTAGTTTATATATGTATTATTCTGTATAAGAAGTACTCAAATTGTTGAATCATTGGGCTTCATTTCAATAATTAATGCGTCTTACTAATTTTTGTTTAATAAATTTCATTTCAATTTAAATTTCATTTCATTTCATTTCAATTATGTTGTATCCTTTTCATATAACCAGTATTTTCGCAAAAATATTGTTGAGTTTTACCACTGTAAACCTTGACAATACAACTTACCTGACAAACAGCTCATTATATATAATATATGTAGCGCGTTGTTTAAATACGCGATATCTTCTTAAGGATTTATATATTTTAAATGAAGTAAAGGGTAACTAACATATTTATCTGGATAGCTATTAATACTGAAATTTTGAAGACGAAAAGTTTTGCAAATAACGTAATATCTTTAATAAATATTTTGATAAAAATGGTTATTATGAATATGCCACCGGGAACTTTTCTGTAGGCTCTTTGCCGAACTACAATAATTATTTAGTACTAGTTCATTATGTTGATGTATCTCTTAGGGTAAACCCCAACAACTTATAAACCCATCTCAAATATTTGATAAGTAGCCAATTATTAAACAGCGATCAATCAGGCAAAATCTACGCTATAAACGTTAGTTAGTATTGAGAATTAGTCGAGACAATAGCTTAAAAGCAAAGGAATATAAAGAGCGGTGATCCATTGTTCAAACTCAGTGAGACAACATGTTTTGCAATCAGCTGATCTGATGAGACTTGTTCTGTTCCCCTGACAACGTGTATGCGGAATTTCATAATGATCTGTCGAGTAGTTAAGGCGTGAAAGCGTAACAAACAAATAAACTCACGTTTGCATTATTATATTAGTTAGGATAAAATCATACAATGGTATTTTAAAGCTACAGATACAAAAAGCATTGAACAGAATTATAAAATCGTAATTTGTCTTAATATTTTTACCCGATTGCCACAGACGGAGAGTGCTTCTCGATTGTATTGATTTAAAAGATCAAAGACGAATTGAATCTTGACAATATTGTAAAGTTTATATTTCAACTTGGCGATAAAAGGTTATGTTTTCCTTTTATTTTGTTTTATCGTTTTCACAGCAGTGTATAGTTCAAGAAACACATCCAATCTCACACAATTCTTTAACTACCGAATGCTTAGCTCAAATTCAAGATAACAAATTGTTTTCACTAAATATGTACCGTAAATGTTGGTGCTTAACAACCCCTACTACTTAAAGTAGGACATACATCAGACGGAGATGAAAATCTTATGGGTAACCTTCTTATTCCTGAGTCTAATTGTAAGAACTCATCTCGATTCCTCGTTATTTTGGAATCTTATAAGATTACACGACAATATGTATCAGATAAAATCGTTACAATTGAACTTTGTGTTTAGTGTGAATGATTGACTGCACAGATGGCGTGATAGTTTAAGTGGCCGCCCGGCTACTGCCACCTCGCCGAGTGTTGTGGGTTCGACCCCCACACGGGACAAAAAATTCTGGGATCCACAAATTGTTCTTCCACGTCTGGGTGTTCTTTGTGTCTGAATGTTTGTAAAGTATCCTTCGATACAGGAAATATTCCTAGCGCAGTTTTTATTTCTCATGTTATATACAGGCTGGGCCAGAAAGACCTACGATTAAAAACGCGCAATGTGCGTTCTTCGTTAATAATAATTACAAACTAAATTTTGGCCGCAGCTTCGTTCGCGTAAATGTAGGTTAGGTTAGTAACAGTACTTTTCTGGATAAAAGGTGACCTATGTCATTTTCTGTTCCCCTGACATCATTTAAATCCCCTGACATAATCAATTAAAGAAAAGCTAAGCTACAAGTACTAACGTCAACAATTCATTTCTTGTTCAGCCTCGTGACTTACTTTACTTTTTAGAGTTCGAATAACTCTTATACAACAGCATTGTCTCTTATACAAGAGCTAGAGACAGATGCAGTTGTGCACGCGACATGACAAAGCTCCTTTCTAGAAGATTTGGAACATTGTAGACAAAGTAAATAGAGGCATCACATACATATGCGCCCAAAATGCCGTAGTGCTAAAATCAGCCCTACCTGCAATAACAATATTGTAACGCTGTGATAAACAAGTAATGCTCTGATAAGAAAATGATTACCTGCTTACGTTTACGGCAATTTGTTTGATGATAAGAAACACGCGTAAATCAAAATATCAAAGAATTAATATTTCAACAACCTTTTCCAAACAAATATTTAGAAAACTGCCAAAAATATCTGCAAGGTAAATTTGTTACCAATTGCCCAGTTCCGAGTTTCATTCAATTAACTCAGAATCATGTTATCTAGCTTATTTTATGTTCTCACTTTGCATAAGTTGTATTCTGATATCGGTATTTGATTGTTGCTTCAATTAAAAGGCAATAAAGCGGTAAATTTCGCTATAAGTTTGCGAGAAAATGCAGGTACGCAGGCAGAACGTTCATATAGCTGTAGAATTAAAACCAGTTAGTTAACTTATGTACTTCAAGCCTCTTTCGGATCAATGATATCTTTACTGCTCGTAGCCTAATTATCCTTGTATACGTAAAGTAAGCCTACATCGAACGCTCTTAAATTAGAACAAAAACAGAATTAATAATCAGTAACGGTAATGTCTTTGCAAACATTTTCAGCAGATCCAATAATTAACTAATGTATTCTATCACCGTACCTAAGATTATTACCTGTTCTGTTAAAGATTAGGCGAAATAACATCAAACACATTGACGTTTTTATATTGTTAATAAATGATTAACGTTTTAAATAAATGATTTCAAAATATATTAATTTTATATGTAAGAAACCGTATATTTACTCTTGGTATGAAATTGACATTTCAAATAATAGAAGACTGTAAGAAACGCCTGAATTTTACTACATATTATAAAACAAAGTTTCCTGCCACATTTGTCTGTCTAACTGTGATGTACTCAAAAACTACTAAACGGATTTTAATGCGGTCAGTCCAATAGATAGAGTGCTTCAGCGGAAGGTTTAAGTGTAAAATTTTTTAAGGTTTTGTTCTACCCGTGCGAACTCGGGGCGGGTCGCTAGTATAATATAAAGGTGGATCAAAGCTTCGCGAGCCGAACTGAGCGGAGCCCATGAGAGACCCATGTTCGCCAAACCATTGCCACGCCGCTTGATTTCCCAAATGACTCAGTGTTGCCTTCTGCTGTCTTTAAATCTTGTTTGCCTCTGTTGTAGCTAACATAGTCAGGGTTCTCATGTAGTGAAATGACGAATCATGATATGCACATCATAAATATTAAGCATTGCTATCTGACTTAACCTTTTGAGCGCCGCCGCCGCGCCGCCGTCTTGTATAGAAGACAAGCGTTTCCGTGCCCTCCACGCCATGACATTATTAGAAGACAATGTCTAATCGTATAATTTACTAATAAAATACATCAAAAAAATAGTTTGCTTAATTTTGTGTGTAATCTAACTATTGCCTAAAACCGTACTGTTACATATTTATTTCAATGGGTGCCATTGTGTATTTTAAAAACAGCAAAATCAAAGTAGCCAAATTTTTCAACTAGTATAGATTTATATCTTGGCGCTAGAGGATACATCGCGTTCGGCATTGGTAGGTGCTCAAATAGTTGCAAGCCATCAGCAATTACATAGTATATACAATTTTAAATCAGGTCTGGTTTAGTTACATCCATTTCATCATGAAAGGACTATCTACGTCCTTTTTTCCGGCGAATGAGCTGCAGGTAGCTCTTGTGCTACCTCAATTCCTAGGAGTACGACTCATTTTTTCATGAGTCCCATCGCAGTCCACCTCGCGAAGCCTCTAAAATGGTGGGCTCGACGCGCGTTCCCGTCCAGGCCCACATGAAGTACCTGGGTCTGGCCCTGGACAGCGCTTCGACGAGCACTTCAGACAGCTCGTCCCGAAGCTTCTTGGCACTGCGTCTGTCCTTGGGTGGCTATCGCCAAACTTGGGCGGGCCCAGAGTTGGTTGCCGGCGACTCTACCCCGGGGTTATCCGATCAATGGCGCTTTACGGCGCACCGGTGTGGGCGGACTCCCTGACCGCACGGTGTCGGCCGACGCAGCTTGCGCGTTGACCGGGACACCCCCGTGGGATTTGGAGGCTGTAGCTTGTAGCTGAGCTGTGATAGAACGCGGGCAAAATCGAGCCCACCAGGGCATGATTGGAAGGTGGAAGGCACAGCTAGAGACGCCTCTGGCCGGTTTCAGATCCGTTGGGGCCCTCCAGCCGGTTGAGCGGTGGGCAGAGTGGCAGCATAGGACCCTTTCCTTCTAGCTGGTGGCAGGGCACAGTTGCTTTGGCCAATACCTGCAAGGTCGCTAAGAGGTAACCGAGTCCCATCTGCCACCACTGCAAAAGTGAGGAGGACACGGCGCAGCACACAGTCGAGCAATGTCCTGCTTTGGTGGTGCAGCGCCGTGAGCTCATTGACGTTATAGGAGAAGAGCTCTCGCTGCCGGCCGTGATCAAAGCCATGGTCAACAGCGAGAGGAAGTGGGTAGCGGTCGTTTCCTTCTACGAGGACGTTATCTCGCAGAAGGAGGCGGTGAAGCGGATCCGTGATAAAAGTATCATGGTGGATCCGTGACGCCGACGGCGAAACAGGCGGCGCCAGTGCGCTTATGCAGGCCTTATGCCGCCATAGTGAAGGCCGCGGGTGAAAAAAACGGGGATCTCTAGCGGGTCGCGGGTGTTTTTACAAACATTCAAACAACGGACACAAAGGCATTATAAGCCATTTACGTGTGTATAGGCTGTACTTATAAAGGCTAACAGTAATCTCCAAACAAGGTAACCTAAAACATAAAAGATATACCTATGTACTAGCGACCCGTCCTGGCTTTGCACGGCTTCGTAAATCACATCATCATACTTACAACGTATGTAGAATTCCTGAGGTACGTAATTTTTATAGTTGTAATGTCTTCTAAATTATTTTTATGTATCACCTAACGAACCACCAAACAAACATAATTAGAAAAGCATTGTGTGATCATACACATAAACATACGCGTAAAGGGCAACTTGTATGAAGATTAATTCTACATAATATAGATAAAATGAGCTTCGTAAGGCATTTTTAAAACCTACAATTCTTTAGTAGGTACTTTTTTATGTATCTCTACAAATACCATTAACGTAAACTGTAAGCGCATAAATAATAATTATTATTTTGATATTTCACGAGGTATTATGTGCAAGTTTTTTAATTAAAGCCAAGGCAAACATCTCTTAGCTCTCTAATTTATGGCAGCAGCAGTCCATAAGTAAAGTTCACCATCGCAAATATTAATTATAGATGTATGGTTATATATTACCTTTCGCACTATAAAACAGGTAGTTTTATCACTATGTACGTGCAAATTATTTTTTGTCTTCAGCAGAACAAATATTTGACAGAGAAAACTTGAGTGAAGGGAATAAAATGTTTTTCTTTTTGTTCACAGGGTTTATGTGTGGCCATACTATTCTGTTTCACCAACCATGATGTGATGATCGCCACCAAGACTTACATATCGCGATTTCGGAGGGCAAACGAGGCGATTGCTATGACTGGTAACACTTACCCCTTAACTGGGTCGGTTTAATATTCTTTATTATTACTCTATATGTGTTTTCGCATACTATCTTCTTCCTTTTAATACCACTAACCCTTGCGAACCACATATACAGCATACATATATAGCTAATGAAAGTCTTAGCGCACTGAATATTTTTGCAAACAATGCCCTTTTCTTTGAATAGCGACGACGTTTTCCTGTAATCCAATAATTAATATTTAATTGGTAGAAGCCAATTCAATGGTTTGGACTCATTAGTTGAAGAAAATTGGATATACAACTGTCGATCCAAATCCAATTAGTTATTAAACTTATGTTGATGCTTTATAATGGAGAGCCTGGAAACAGGTAATCGGGGCTCACAAAAATAATTGACATAACATATGTTACAATATTCACTCTTAACGTTTCGAAAAAGAGTCACTTCGCTATTTAACATATATGACACATTTATAGCGTTTTACCTACCTTAATGCCTTACTTCACAGAACGAAAAATAATTTTATATTAAATATTTATTTCAGGCTTATAAATGTACGGCGCCTCTTTCTTTTAATACTTACTAACTTCAAGGTAAACATAACCTTATCATCTTGTGAATAAAGCTTACTTATGAATTCCAGGTGTAACCGGGGGTGAAAGCTTAGTGAATACAAGAGACAACGTTATATGAAATTTACTCAATAATTGTAAGCTAATAGATAATTTATAAATCTAATCAAGAGGTATTAACTTATATAATTAATTAAAAATATACTCAAATTTATAAGTGTCAGATGTATTTTTATTTACACAAATGATATATTAACACTAAATATCGAATGGCCCTTGTTCTAGACGCGGGTAACATCCGCAAGTGGATTTGCGCGAGTTTATATGCATGGTGAAAAAGGCTAACGTTAGACGCAAAATCATCCTATATGATTGACTCACGCATATAGCACACGCCCGGCACTTGCGCATGAAACCCGTGCAAGGAACTTGCGTCATATACAAGCACCAATTGATTACTCAGCGTGTGTAAACGCGTTCTAATACATATAAATAAAACTTTTAAGTACTTTACATATATCAAACTTATATTTAGGTATAAGTTAAACTTCGAGAACAATACTCTCATGAACAGATAAAATTGTCAAAACAAGTTTAGTATTATTATGTACTAAAATTTATTTCATATAAACTTGAATGTTAAACCACAACTTCTAACATATTGCGTCTTTTTTTGTTATTAATGTCCATCATGCAACAGTCTGCAGGTAAATGTTGGAGTTCCGAACACTTGGTAAGTATCCTCACCTTGAGTGTAACTAGAGCACGTACCTAACTTTGACATGGACTTTAATTGTTGCTTTTTATTAGTTAACAACAAATCAATCCAAAGAATAATAAAACTAAATTTTAAACTATTCTTTAATTTGAAAATATTTTATCAGAGTTCTAATAACATTTTCTTTTTGGTTTAAAGCTATATCTTTTATTTAACTAAGGTAGCACGGTTCACCCGATGATAAAGAGTTACATGCCTACATCAAAGGTATTTATGAGTTGTCGATTCTGCGCAAGGATCATAATTGAATGAAATCCAGCTCACCGCAGAAATACAATACAAGGTTATTTGGTTGCGATATTTTACGAGCTGTAGGTACTTCTCTAGACGAGTTAAAATTTCAACCGAGAAATATTATTTTACGACACTGTCCTTAAAACCACTGCATGTGTCTGTTACCTCTTCTTTAAGTCTTTGTTAACATATTTCGAAGTTATAGTAACTTAACCATAATCTGAAGGCAGCCACATATTTTATCATAATTAAATCATCTGATCGTGGGAATTTATCGAGAACATTTATAAACTATAATAGTATAAATATGATATAATATCAGCACTGTTTATAAACGTAACTACGCTGCTATGCCCGAGACTCCTATCAGATACGTGAGCCATCATCCATCACACTAACCAAATAGCTGGCACGCCTCACGTTCACACTTCTACAAGAACATCATAAAGAGTCGCTGGCATGCAGGTTTAACAGAGTTTATTTTCCATTGTAAGGGTAAAAAAAAATTTACCTATACAGACATAATTTCAAAAAGTCAGAGATACGACCGATTCTCTGCCGACATCTTTGACTTATCAGTCCAACAATATCACTAGATCATCAATGTTTTAACTTCTATACATAATACACAAAAGTATGTAATTATAATGTAATAAGAAATAATAAATAAATACGCCTATTAAATTCTTCTACTTATGAACTAAAGACATTTAATAATTATATACAACCGTTCACCCGTAAAAATAAAGTACCAACAATATTTTGTACGAGACAGGCACCCAAATAATCGCGTCACTATAATTTAGCAAAATAAATAAGAAAATGTTTGTCAAGGTAGTACATGAATATTTGATTAACAATGAGAGGGACAGAAGTCAGCGTGTCCTGAGAAGACATATTGTGATAAAATAAAGTAAAGGCTGTATTACGTAAAAATATGTTAATTTAATAACATATCTTTAACCTCAGAAATAGCGGTACCTATTTAACTTCCTAAGTATCTATTATAATATCACTTCTAGACTTACTACATAACTTTCCATTAAATCTGAACCGTTTAATTTATTAAATTGTTTTATTATATATCGTATCAAGAATAAAGTCTATATTTGCAGCATTTCCTTATGAAAATTCACCAACTAACGTGCAATCCCTACATGTGCGCCATCTATTTAAAGTGACCTAAGGTAAATCACATCGCAGGAATTAATTGCTGAATCGCTGCATTATTAAAACACACCTGTCTTTCTTCAACCCCTTATTTAACTATCACATTGATGGACCATTTGATCATATCTTGACCATATTGTAATTTAACGTATCCACCGGTAATAATCCTAACACATCACAATCCTTGCATATTTTATAATACGAGTCCATAAAGTAGACTCAACAGAATGCCAAGCCTCTGTCTAAAATAACTCCTATCTCGACGAGGATTGCGAAAGTAATGAAAATGACGTATAAGATTATTAGTACGAAACCGAGACTTTTTCGCAGAGTGAATTTGCCGATGAACAGAGTAAGCCACAGGCAAGCGACGGCAACTAGCAACGAGCCGACGACAAAATCGATTCCTGCAGAGTTGATCAGAACAGCTGTATCATCTGCACCTTGCGCTACGAGGGTAACGGTCTTAATGAGCCAAGGTAGTCCCAACGCAAACAAGATCGCCAAGGAGTTAGCACCCAGTGCGTTGGAAACGCCGATACCTCCTTCACCTGAAATAATAATATTAGTGTTATAAATACTCCAAACCTTCGACATAATCAGATCAGAAATAGTTCGTATCCATTTATGGCTCTTGTTCGTGACACTGGTGACATGCGCAAGTTGAGCAGGTGGTATCTTGCGTATAAACAATAAACAACTGTGCAAGTAAAACGTGCATTTACCCGCATGTAACTCAAATGAGCTACGTGCGCATGTAACTTGCGCCTGGAACGTAACTCGTATACGAGCTCCATTACAATGAGTATTTTGCATATATGTCTTAATTTTAAGGAAATATTATGACTGCCGTCTGTAATACTTCTGTATACTTTCTGTAATACTACATTCCAGAGATACATACAAACATAACACCAAAATATATCCAGTTAGCGCGCTAAAATTCAATGTTGTCGAAGGTAATCACCCACGATCACTAATATCCGATTAAAATAGTCGTTATCATATTTTTGTACTTATAAATATATATTTTATGTTTTATCATCCTATCTTGTCCGCATTTTCAATATTAAGTCTACGATAACCGAAGGATATGAATCTAAATACCTGATTATGATATTACTTGCTCCTGCAAA
The DNA here is from genome assembly GCA_930367265.1 of Catocala fraxini. Classification (NCBI taxonomy): domain Eukaryota; kingdom Metazoa; phylum Arthropoda; class Insecta; order Lepidoptera; family Erebidae; genus Catocala; species Catocala fraxini. Next base: position 18,011,538 of record OV884024.1, read on the forward strand.
GATTATAAACTCGCATTGCTTAGCACCGCAATAAATACCTTAACTTATTCTTAAAATAATTTTCATTAAAACATACCTTAAATAATTGCAGATGTTTTTTGTATATTGTGGTAAGGAAAGATTTTAAATAGATTTCGCTTTTAGGATAACACATACCTAAGTTCTTTCAAGTTCATCAGTTCACTTCGATCATATCAGGCTCTTAAGAGCGTTGTTGTAACACACACACAAGGCAGGAGTTATCAATAAAAGATTAGGCAATCTTGCAAAAAGTTCAAATAATATTTTCATTAAGAAGAAAAGTATATTGAGGAACAAACAAGGATGATAAAAGACCTTAAAAATCGACAACAAAACTGAATATTTGTTCTCAGAAAATCATTTATCGGTTGTAAATTGTCCGGAATGGCCATGTAAATCATCATCGATTTAATAGGCTTGAGCGTACTACCAATCTAATATTTTGTTGTTGTCTGTAACTGCTAAATGAAACAAACACTGAATATAAATCCAAGCTTGGCCACATACATTACTGAAAACCACAACCGTTTTGGAGATAGACGGTGCAGAAAAGCACAAGCAAAAACAAAATTTTTAATAACACTGTTTTTGATTTCGTTATATGTAAAGAATACTTTCTAAAATTTTGCTTTTCATTTATATGAAGACGCCGCTTTATTTAAAATACGTACTACGTATATAAATGTTATATAATGGATCGTAATAACACGTGTTTATACACAATAAGCATGACAAACAATTATGAATATTGTAAAAAATCACGGCGTATCGGTCAACACAAAGTTGACGTGGTATATCCAAAACCGGTAAGGATTTTTGTTATCTGTATGACGTATGACCAGGACAACACAGATTCTAACGCAAATCTATATGATCTACTGTTTCAGATAATGATATCACAAAAATTATAATACCTGATCATACACGTGCACTCATTAAGTACGTGCGCACATGAATGATTGATGATGATGATGATAATAACAGCAATTAGTTTTAAAACGGAGAGTATAAAAAATGGGTTTGATAAAATACGACCAAAAGTAGCTTTTATCAACTATTGATAAACGATAAGCGCTACTTTCGATATAATTGAAGTACTTCAGTATTATTTACTTTGCCAAAATGAATCATATTGTACATTGTTGTAGTTGAGATGATATTAGTGTATCAAATCATCGGTTTAGATATTGCTTATATATATAGCGATAACTATATTATTTACTGGTAGTGATATTGCTTAATAGGACAAAGTGTTACAAAATTCTACTGTAAGAAATTTTCAGTAGCAGAACGGTATTTTGGAATGCAAAAAGTATATATTGCAGTTTAAATTGTTTATGTACAGATAACAACATATCAATTATGGCAGGTATCATTTAACTATTACTGCTATACAACTCTTTCATATGTTGAAATCTTGCAAGATAGAGGAAATCGAAATATCTCAAGTGTGTATCGACTTAAGATGCTGATTGTACTGGCAAGAAAATATTACTTCGAGCAGATATGTGTATAACGTGGACATAGTATCCGGATGAAAGCAATCATAAGGTTTAATGAAGGATACGAAAACCTGCCAATAATCAAAAATAAATATTCGCAAGGCCAAAAACAATACATTCGCTAAGCTATTGTAATACACTTAAGATAATCAGTGATCATTGAGATATTAAATTTACCAAGCTGTAATTACGTCGTATTTATGTAGACACATACCTCTCCTTGACATGATGAAAACGGAGCAGGCCTCAGGCAGACACCCACCGAAAGCCAAAAATGTCATCCCCATAACAGATTCGGGTATAAAGAAAGTATGTCCTGAGGAAAATAACAAATACTAATTTAGTCAGTCCAACTTTAAACCGAAGCCTCTACCTCTGTGATCCGATATTAACTATTTTATTCTTTATTTATAGTGGCCCGTGTTAAAAGATTGATGATGAATGTTATTTTTCATAAATTCAATCCAAAGTCTATGATTTTTTTAGTGCAAAGACAATTTAATGTAGAAGAGGAAATCTGTTGCAAATACTCAAAGACAGGTAACAATTTTAACACAATACAATTGTTAATTTAATCATTAAAGATTTAAAAAGAATTAGAAATATGCTCTCACTTGAAGCTAAAAAGCAACTTTATTAAACATAAAATGCTTGTAGGTACATACCTATAACAGTCATACTCCATGAAACACAGTAAGAGTTAGCTCCGATCCAGACGATACACATGAAGAATGCTAAAGGATAAAGTTTTCTGTGCGTCACAGGCGATGGGATCGTCAGGCCCAATACTAGTTTCAAAGGCCAAGTATACAGCCACCATACTTTATACAACACTGACTTCTCGTCAGGAAATCTGAAGAGACTCTTTTTAGGTTTCGTGGTCTGTTCTACTGTAATAAAAGATTTTATGGTAATTTCCTTCAACGTGTATTAACAACAGCAACTGTATGTATGGATAATAGAAATCATAAGTATAAAATTCAATCTAAAATTAATGATAATCCCTTACCATCATCAACCGTGCCTTTCTCGGAATTAGCAACAGATACATCTGTAAAACCTTTATTATTTAAGCCCTCTTCGATTGGCTTATCCGTCTCGACGACCTCGGAAACTAAAATTTTAAATAGTATATTAGTAACATCGTGTTATTTTACGACCGCATATGCATTTCAAAGGTTTTACGTACCTTCTAGATTGTTTCTCTTGCACATCTTGTTCATACATTTGTCATAAAGAGCGAACATCCTCATACTGTTGAACATGATGACAAAGTACAATACATACAAAATGCCCAAGACAAGAGCTTCGTACCAGTCTATTTGTCCGTCCCAGACAAATACGACCAGAACGGCTACATTAAACATATAGATTAATACATCTCTGGTAACAGGACGTCTTTCTATTTTGATAGGCTGTAAACAAAAAATATATTAAGAGCTCAAATATCTTCAGGTACACTCGTTAATAGAGAGAAACAGAGTAACAAAAAAATAAATATCAATAAACACAACTTTCGCACTAGACAGCAGGCCTTATAGCGCGGGGGACATTAAAAATGAACGGACACAAAGATCCAAAACAATAATTTAAAAATTACACAAATATTTATCTGGTTTGGGAATCGAACCCACGCTATTAAACACTTGGTAAGAAAATATACCTTAAAGTAATTTAACCACACTTGTCAAACTCAGGCATAATTTATCTTTTTTGTTTTCTTTATTACACTAATTCAATTGCCGGTTATACCGTGTACAAACAATTCAACACATATAATCTAATATAAATACATATATATATATATATATATATATATATACCGTAATGGCAGCTAAACCGCCGATAGCAGAAACACCAAGAGCGTTGAAAATAGCAGAGCCAACGATGGTGCCGATACCCATGTCAGATTCAGTGACAAATGTTGAAATGACATTAACGAAGAACTCTGGACATGATGTAGCCACTGACATGAACGTAGCTGCTGCCACATTCTGAAAGTCAAAAATACCGATGAAATTATCGTTTAATATATTGTCATACATCAAATTCATAAAGATATAGACAGGAATATTGTTGACATGTTTTACTAGAAGTTTTTCATTCTACGTTATAGGGGACGAGGAGCCATCTACCAGACACGTTGTTCGACTACTGTTAAGAACTATTACCAAACCAAGAAACTCAATAACTCTTTCACTTAACAAGTATCTAGCCCGGAACAACGATCAAATGTAAACATAACGAGGCAGTACGTTCTAAAGTAATGCATTCATAAAATAATGAATGCAGTGTAATCACTAAATAGATTAATTATATAAAACTTTTCAAATTATTTGAATTCTCTAACAAATAGTAGGTCTACCATGAATGATGCCTATCGGAAACTTCGGGCGAACGAAACATTAAGAATGTACCTACTGCAACGTTTATTTGGTAATATTTCTTTTAAAGTGTCATCATTACGTTGTTATGATCATCTGAACTTCATGTGTTTCGTGGTACGAATAGTACTACCTGCAGGCCCAAAATTTCGGCATTAACGTTTCATGGCAGGCCTACAGAGTGTTATATTATACCTAACAATACGCTTGAAATGTATCACGCTTAATAACAATTTAGTGATATAAGTAGAATATCTTTGACTTATTTATAATAATAATAATAAATAATAATAAAATTTATTTATTTCTCACCACATTACATTTGATAAGTTTAGTCTATGGATACAATACAAAAGTTATAAATATGGGAGACTGGTGCCTAAACTAAGCTTACGCCTGTATCTTAGGACACCAGGTCTCCACCCCTAGTGTGTCCTGCTGTGTTTGTACATTTTACATTTTGTATTGTAATGAATTGTTACAAGAACTAATAAAAAAAATTAAATTCAAAATATAACAGTAAAAATTGAAAAATTAAACGATCCATGCAAATGTATGTACCTATGTATGAGTTATTTATATTTGGCCGCGCGCGCGTGTGTGTGTGTGTGTGTGTGTGTGTGTGTGGGTGTGTGTGTGTATGTGTGTTTGCGTGTATATCTCTGTGTGTTATGTTATGTTTATAAATCAAGGTCCAGAACTTCACAACAATGTTTTGCTCCGTGCAATTTGATTGAATGATATCGGGCTTTATCACACTAACTACTTAAATTGACATTAAAAGCAAGAGTGTTACCTGAGGTATTTTTAAATCTTCACAAATAAACTCTACACAAGGAATGAAGTAATCGTTACACACTATCGCCAGGAGTGTAAATGCATATATACCGAACAAGGTGTAGAGCAGGAATGCGCCTTGCCTCAGCTGATCATCTGTAAACACAACAAATATTCTTAAACTGGCTAATAAATTATAATTGTTCGATCTAAAATGATAGTGATAAAACCCTAAGAGGAGAAAGAATACCGCTGAATCTTCAGAATTCTAAATATGTCTTCTTTATGTTTTATCTCAAATAGGAAGGAAATGTCTGACAAGGTGTAAAAACTATAAAGAATGCCAACACAGGACTAGTGTTCTGTGTGTTGGCATTCTTCATAGTTCTTACACCATTTTTTAAATAGGAAACGGTAGTTCGATTACTGTTTAAAAAACGTGATATAATTCTAGTAATTATTTAGATACTAATAAAGCGAACAAAATCTTTAAACCAACAATTATGTTTTTTTTTTTGTTTGCTTATAGGCAAGTAAAGAAAAGATAAATAAAACATAAACAATGATTAATTTACTTTGTAACCACATACTCACCATCAAATATCCCATCAGGAAAACTATCTATAGAGTCTCTAGCTAAACACTCCAGCTCGCGCAGCATGCCGTCAACCACTTCTAGTCTCGTTCTCAGCCATGGCGTCCAATGCCAAGACTCCTGTTCTTCATCGAGCTTCTTCACCAACTGCTCATGCATTAACACTATTTCACCATTTCTCTTAACAGGACGCACCGGATAAGTTTCATCTGGACCAAACATGCAGTTTAGAGAGTACACGAACAGTCATAAGGAGAGCATCAAATATTTTATGTTATAATGTTCTGTGGGAAATCGATAACCCACAATTTGTTAGTAGTGATAATACACGTATTAGCCAACCGAACGGTCATACAACAATGTATGTGGATAGTAGATAGATAGTCACGATATGGTACGTTTAAATTCACACAATTACAGATGTGCGCAGAAATTGCATGCATCATGCAATTGCTTTAACAACATATAAATCTAGACATCACTTTACCATGATTTTGATGTTTGACATGGCATGATAATGGGATAAGTAGAGTAAGTACTGTTTGCACAAGCAGATCATTACACAACCGTGGCAGTACAGTAGCCCTCTCCCTGATTGTGCAGGAGTAAACCACATTCGACGCCATTATGGCAAAATATTATTGATGACACATTTTTTACTATCTATAACAATTCTTCTTTGTTCTTGTAAATCTTAATAACCGCTGAATGTTGCAATTGTTGTTTACATCAACATAGGGAATACTTACTGAATTCTTCTAATGCCGTAGTGTATGAACAGCAAACCGCAAGCAACATCGTCCCCAGGAAGACGAACTGTTGCGTGCGTGTCATGGTGAGATCCTTATAATATATGCGACCGTTCCAAACTTATGGAACTGGGAACAAACAATACCCACGGTAATAATGCTGTTCTTTTAAAATTAGCACACACAACACTTACTTTATACATAACAAACTAATATATCAGTAACATAACAATCTTGACATTAAAATCATACCATAAAATAATGTGTACTATACATCGATGCCCTTAAAATTGTATTGCTTTTATCGATTAATAGGTAGCATATCATTTAATATTCCCACGCTTCCATTTGAATGTGACACTTACCGAAGGAAATAGCTCTCAATATTCACAACATATTTGCCTAGTGTTATACCTACATATTTTAATGCAACCTGCTCCGTACATTAGCATATAGAGTTTTGCTAAATGACTTCACTCAAATATCATACGTACATATAAAAGCAAACACACAAATAAAGTAATAACGGTACCTATTTTAACCAAAAACGCGACAACTGTTTTATAAATGAATAGTAATGCACAGTACACGTTAATAAATTGTTGTAACACAAATCCATTCAGATACATAGTACGGTACTGTACATAGCCTATTTATTGCTCCGCTATTATCTTAGATGCTAATAAAGAAATTGCTACACAATGTAATGATAAAATAAACTAACACAAAATACCTTCGAATGAGTACTCACTTTAGATCGACTGGTTTTGAAACTGCAAGCGACGGCAAATCGATATTAGTATTTATAAAACATAATTGTTAATTAAATACTTTGTTATAGCTGACACCCCGCAATCTTCAAGAATCTAAACACACTGAAAGAAAGATATCAATGGCTGGGGTTTTTAAGTAGATAATCTTATTTGATAAGCGACGACTTTATAGCTATTAGTAGAATTCAATTATTATATTGCACGTCAGTGATAGACTGGCAACGTGTACATATATACGGATGCAATTATATAGCGCCACTGTGTCTTAACATTTTCCTTAAGTTATCTTGTCTTTCACGCCCAATTTATACACATTACTAGCTTTTGCGCGGACCTCCGCCCGCGTGGTACCTACATTAATAAAAAGTAGCCTACGTCCATCCCCAGGTTTTAAACTATATCTGTACCAAATTTCATCTAAATCCGCTGAGCGGTTTAGCCGAGAAAATTTTAAATTCTTTTAAAATAAAATGTTAGAAAAAATTCCTTACTCAACCGATTACGAAATTACCCAAAAGCTCTAAGGTTTGGATTGACGGTCTGAACAAAAAATACTGTTTTCGTAATCTATATCTATACTAATATTATAAAGAGGAAAGATTGACTCAACCAATTTTAAAAGTTTTCACCATTTGAAAACTTTATAAGCACCGAGTACCTAACATAGGCTATATACCTATTTTTTTAAAGTACTGTTACTAACCTAACCTACATTAATAACTTTTAAACATTCGCGTTGCATGACTAACCTACATTTATGTAGCCAAAGATTGTTTTGCTATCCATACTTTTTTCGATAATAGGTATTTGTCACGGGTAGAGTAAGGTACGCATTTCGGTTAAATAAAGAAACTTTATTAAATTAATGTAATCGGACTCATCCTAAACTAGAATGCCTAACTAGGCATTCTAGTTTAGGATTAGTAAAGAAACAGGATAAGATGTCATATGATGAATACGGAACAACCCATTGCAGTACACTTAATTCTCGTTTAAAAGCTCCTTGAGAAATGTAATTACAACCCATTTTACATGTAATTATAGTATTAGCCCTATATGAATTGTCCCACAGCTGAGGACAGACCTGTTAGTGTTTAAACGGTTAGGCCATAGTCCATCACGCTGCCCCAGTGCGCGTTGGCAGTTTTCACAAATCTTCGAGTACAAAATGGAGAAAACTCAGACATGCATGTTTCCTCAAGAAGTATTCCAAAATCCTTATTCGAAAAGTAAGAGATGCGTGCCTTGGGATTGAAATCGAGGCCTCTGCATGGCAGTGCAACGGTATCCCACTAGGCTACCAATCCAACCAATCCTAAATACTATAAGGTAATACTTACATACTTACCTGAACATTATTCCTGTATCCACATATATCCTAAGGCTGAGATGGGTAGTGATAACATTACTTGAAAAATAAAATATATTACTATGATAAAATTACATAATACAAACAACAAAAATATATAATAGTGGCTGATATCCGGCTTCTATGACCACATATTAATTATTCACAATATACCATAACAGTAACTTTATTATTTCACAAATATCTATCGATTTATATATCTAAATATAAATCATATAGTATTTGAATATCACTTCCAATATCGTGTTCAAACTCAGACGTACGGCAAACGTGGTTTATAAAGAGTTCAAACTGTACTAACATGAAAATAGAAAGTACGTATTGATACAAGTTTATCGGCTATGATTTATCCGAGATTGACAGTTTAGCCTTGTGTTATAAACGTATGATTGTTAACGTAACCGACTTGAGGCATTCGTCACTCTTTAGCGTACGATACGGTACAAGTTTCAATACTGTTGTAAAATTGTACGAAAACTGTATCTATTTATTAGAGTTAAACAACATATTTATAATTGAATCAAATTAGGCGTTATTCGGTGCAATCTCATTACTATCAAATGATTGGAAAGTGAGAGGATCCCACAACGCACACTCGGATTTCCCACCCCAACCTTGCAATAGAAAAAGGTTGACAATACCGAACTCTTCTGGATAGGGACAGCCGCGTCGTGGAATCCAGGCGGACTCCAACTTGCTTGTTTCGCCTCAACGCAAGGCATCTTTAAGACCGTTTAGCAACAAATGAGTTAGTTGTCTAACAGTCTTCAAGATACCTCAATGCAACTTGTGGTGGGTAATCTCCTCAGATTACCCACCGCAAATTGCATAGAGGTATCTTGAAGACCGTTTTTAATTTATAAAACGTTCTTCAAGATAACTCAATGCATCTCTTGTAAAAAACAACAACTGTACGTGGCGGATTTCTCTCTCTTCCCAATAATTTTATAATTAATTTATATCATAATATTGTCTTCTATTTACGCGAATATTATTCATTGAAATTAAACTGCTATATACGGATTTTATCGCGTTGTTTATTTGACACTTTATTACAAAATTTTGAAAATTTTCTCCCCGTGACCATGGCTGCTGAAAAGCAACCGAAACGTCGGGGAAAGTGTAAAAATAAATTAAATCTAAATAGTTTAATAATAATTTAATTAGCTTAAAAATTAGTAAAGTTTAATAGTAGTAGTAGTGTAACAATTTTCAAAATTATGTAATAAAGTGTCAAATAAACAACTCGATAAAATCCGTATATAGCAGTTTAATTTCAATAATTTATACCAACTAAACAAGAGACTGATTCAGAAACGATGTTTTTTTTACTTTGTATTTGTTAGTCGGTTTAATTTTTATGCAATAATCAGTTAACGGTATTTGATGCTGACCATACGGTTTGGTAACTTAGGGTTCAAAGTGGATGTTAGTTACGTGTTATCTAATGATATTCAGTAGAATGGATGTTATGGTGAATAGTCTGATCGGCATAATTATGTAACGCTGCGGGCGAACTTACTGTACACAGCTAAAGTTTCATGGTCATGGTATTAATCTAGTATAGTAATAAAACTATCCTTTTTGTACTAAATGCATCCACATATTATTTTAAAAGCAAATATAACTTTGTCACCCCAGCTCTTAATATTTGTCAGCAAGACTAATTTAGAGTATGAGAAAAGACATACTGCGAGTATTAGCTATTGTGTATAATACAACCGGTGATCTGTATACGTAATTCATTAGTGACCTTTATTAGAGACCTAGCAGTTATTATTCCAAATTTCAGTACATTTCGTATCAATTGTTTCAATATTTGTAAACCACGACAAGTTGTCGCCTAACCATTGCCAGTGCGCCGTGAGATGTGGGTTCGATCCTCACACGGGACAATAAATTGTGTCATCCGCACCGAAGATTCTTCTGGGTGTAGTGTTCTATATATCTATAATAAATATAATTTTGTCTGCCGCGACACAACAATTATACCTAACGCACAAAAAATCCCTTTAAAAAGAAAACAACATAAAAATTTAGAGCTTAACCAAACGCGGGCGATTGAATTAAGAGTACAAAAGTTGTTCTATAATTTTCTGATATCGCAAGTAGCGTATAGAAAACAAATTAATGTACACACGGTAATAGACACGGATATTTATGCCTAAGTAGCCTATCGGTTAATAGTCTCTATAACGTCTACAGAATTGATTCACTATTGTAGTACTATTAGATATTCTACGTAGCTATGTATAGACCATAGCTACGTAAAATATCTAACATTGGATTGACTGATCTAATACATCACTGTGATCACGTCTAGACCTATTGAACTAGTCGCGGACACAGACTGAGACTCTCAAATTGCGTATGAATATATAGACAATATTTACATAAAAGTTTACTATCTATATCACTTATAGCCATAAAAACTCTTGAACGATTAAAATTAAATAATTGTACCTTTAATAACAATTTTGTCTCAACCATTTTTTGACAGACTAAGATGTTTTGTGCTATATACCGCAATAATAATAATTATTATTATTATTACATTAGATAGCACGAATTTAGTATTTCTCTTAAATATGTAAAACTTGTCATTTTGAACTTGCTAAAAGTACATTTTTAAATCATAATCGTTAAGAGTTTTTATGTCTAAAAGAAACACATTGTAAACTTTTATGTAAGGTGTATTGTATGTATTGTATATTTAAAGTGTTTTGCGTAGAACTTAAAATACAAAAGCTTCGCAGAAATTTTAACAGAGGACCATAAAGGAAACTGTCCATTATTGGCTTAGCGTGAACAGAATTTTCATACATAAAAACAATTATACTGCATGGCGGGTCGACGGACAATAGGTTACTGCGCCCATATAATGACAATTATTTGGTTTTTGAGTTGGGCAAGATATCAAAACATTTTAGTAACATATGAATCAGAATAATATAAAAGAATAACATAAAAACAATGATTTTTTCATTCAAATACCTTTATATAAACCACCACAACAAACGAATTAGGAACACCTGAACACAAAACTTTGTTATTTTTCTGATGCCTATTGGTTAATGCCTCTAAATTAATATATAATTATTATTTTCAGTGACTGTCTATTCCAAACCAAACCCCCATACAAAGTGGACAGTTCCCTTTTCAATATTGAGATCTGATCTAGTCTTGGTGTTGTAAATATTACAAGTAATATTATCCTAAATTAAAATAAATGTCAAATATGAACTTTATAAATCGTATTAAAGTTCACATTTGATAAGTGCTCTAATTTAAACACATTACAAGTTCTAGTTTTGTCTCTGTTTAATGATAATAATAAAAGGCACCGAAAAAAGGATTAGGTATTCCTAATGTAGCGGTTTTCTATTAGGTCCAAATGTATTCATTAGACTAAAACGGCATGTCCGGACTGTGACGTAACGAGTGTGTAATGCAACCGTAGTAGCCGATAATCTAGTGCTACTAGCACTTCTTGATAATGATATCTATACTAATATTAGAAACAGGCAAGATTTGTATTTATGTTTGTTTGTAATAAATGAACTTAAAATCTACAGAACCGATATTAAATTTTTTTTAACGTTTGTTAGCTAGCTAAAGCTTCTTTAGACAGAAGTAACATAGGATATATAACATTACGCTGCGAGCCACGGGAGCGCAGCAGTAATTAGTAACATAGGTAAAACAACGAGGTAGGAGGTCGGCCGGTATACTAAAAACTGGGTATGTAGTATATGATATAATTACAATATCATAAGATATAAAAACTGAATCTACAATTTTGTTTGTAATATCCAAAATTTTCAAACCCAAACAGGCATCCAGAATTATTTGATATACCAATTAAAATGGCGTAAGGCTTATTGAATTTTTGTATGAACAAACATATCCTTTAACTAATTATCACCTAAGAAGATTCTTCGATAGAGCCTCTTCACAGGGCTTCTGTTTCTGGGTGATTATAAAAATTACTAAGTCTATATACTTATCTGATTACATATCTACTCAGAATCGGGGTGCTAACGCTAGCCCAAAATATTTGTATAACGTTACTAGATGCGCCCGCGGTTTCTTTCGCGTTTATAGTTACTGCGCTGCCCCCGTGTGTCGTAGCGTGATGTTATATAGCCTATAACCTTCCTCAATAAATAGGCTATCCAACACTAAAATATTTTATTTAATTCGAAACCTAATGGTTAGAATTGAAAAATTCCTGAGATTAGCGCGTTCAACCAAACAAACAAACTCTTCAGCTTTATAATATTAGTATAGATAAGAAATACGTTATCGAGTATATATGTATTATAAGTAATAAATTATATCAACTATTGGAATATCTCACGTTTAGTGTATCTTGTGAACGGTATTAATATAGAATAAATCAAGTTATTGTATAATATGATACAAGACGCACCCCTATAAACTGCGACATTAATGAAAGGAAATGATTAGATAGTAAATTAGCATTCAAGAAAATTAACAATGCGAAAGTAGCAGCTATTACCGAGGTGTATTTTCCTTTATACATAGAGGGAAACCCGATAACACTCAATACATTACAATTTGTTCTTGATGTTAGGTAAATACTTAAAGTACAATCCTTATCAATAAGTTATTATTATCGAGAAACATAAATTTGTAGCGAATATTGATTGATTAGAATCCTATGAAAACGAAAGTATTAACTGTTGTTTCAATTTCTCAACAGTATAACAGAGTAAACTATACTAAATACATTCCCATTTTATAAATACAAATTTAGTTCAGTTTCTCCGATATAGATTTTTTTTCCGTAACAATGTAGTTATGATATTCCTTTGGGATGATATCAACTGGCAAACTCCGATTAAATTTTGTTTGGGAGAAACATTTTTCGTTTAATCAAGCCGACTGTATTTTATTTAGTAGTCTATATTAAAAAATACTAGCTGCCGTATATTCCACGTAAATATAAAATTTCATAAACTTCATTCGACTCTACGTCTTTTGAAATGAGATGGTATTACATTCGAACCTCAGTCCTAGTTCATGAAAAACATACCAAAAAGATCCCGTTTAGTATTATATACGAATGATTGTAATGACTTTTGAAATAAATAATTAATTATAATAATAATAGGTGTTACTAATTTTGTTTAATGATTTATAAAATGTTTAAATTTAAGTAAACATTGGCTTTAGCGACTAGTTCTGAACACAACCAAAACTTTAATCTGTAAACAATGATCATTGAATTATCATTATCAGTTTAAGAAATTGGAAGGCGTGGTATGTTATTAATTATTATCAAATTGTCTTGTAACATAACTCATTGTGCTTATTATTAGTTGCAAGGGACTCATTCAATTATTAATTTATTAGATAAAGTCATAAATTACTGACTGACTATCAGTTATTTATAACTTTATCTAATTCTCTATCTATTTTATGGATGATGATGATACGATGGTGTTACGAGTTATCTGAAAGTGATGAATAATTCAATGATCATCATCTCGGACCGAAATTATAACTATTACCGACGATGTTCTTACATTAATGATATTTCTTAATGGACAAGATTCATTGGTATCGTATAAGTTTACGCTAATGATTTGCCGTAAACGCGCAAGTGCCACTGTATTTTCTTTAATAAGAATAAACCTTGATTAGGTTTTCCGTTTCATTCTACAGTCAGATTACATGATTGCCTGTCTAAATAAAACATTGACGTCTGCCAATCAGGGAGCTGGCTAAATCATACCAATAGGATTAAAGATAGTTATTATAACTTACAATTTCTGGCTAAAATATGACTCCATCTACATCGTTAGAGATAAACGGCTATCAGTCTATAAATTATAATTAATGAATAACTATTGCACTACAATTTTTATCCTTCCTGTTAGATAACAGACTCTTGGTCCTGACGTCATAAAGTTGCTTCCTAACGAAATCTCAATTCAAAAAGTTAATAAATATAAATGGCTACATACACAGCATTTAACTAAACTATTATCTATGAATATTAATTTAAAAATAACTAATAGCATAAGCAGATCCTGAAATAAGCTGTTGCGACGGTAGTACATAGTAAAACTTTAAATAATTGTCTAAAAATGCTTGAAGAGACATCTCTGAAACTTGAATTATGTAAGTAGGTCAGGTAAGTTTTACAAAACAAGGTAAGTGCTCCTTTATTTTGAGCAAAATTAGAAGAATAAGCATTTTGTTTATTCAGCAAAAGGGTTGGGTTGTGTCATGTACACGGCCGTACGTATTTTTACGTGACAACGCTAATGGGTGAAGAGAGAAAACTCGTCCTTGCGTGAAATTTCAACTCCTTCATAATTTTAAGAATACAAAACGTAATCGAACAATGTAATTATTCTTTTGGCATTACATTCACTTTGCCGAATTCCGTTTATACTATTAATATATTAGTAGGTATATATTTGTTTGTATGTACTGACGGCAAATTTTGAAAATATTGCATTTAAGAATAAATTGCAAGTACACTACAGAAAAATATGAATAAGAAAATATAATATTGATTTATAGTATGTGAGCATACAGCATTTGTTAGCGGCTGTTCTAATATATAAAAAAGGAATCTCTCCCTATCAAACTAACGAGTATGCAGCTTACGTTGTTTACTCACATATTATTAATTCTAGTTGCTAAATCTGTTTAAATGGCATATGTTGGTAAGTATTATGGTGGTGTTAGGGTATCAAACGTAAAACATTACAGGAATGTAGATAACTAGGATATAGTGACTTTCACCACGACCTGATAGCGTCACAGCCATAAGTTTGCCCAACACATAAAGCGTGATCTATACTGCTGTATATTTATATAAATATTATTTGACTTGTTACTCCGTGGCGCAGGGGTAGTGAATGCGACTGCTGTAGATGAGGTCTCGGGTTCGAATCCCAGGTCGGGCCAACAAAAAGATATTGGGTTTTTCTGTTAAGAAATCTCAATACAAGCCCGGAGTTAGAAAGTTGGTGGTGTTAGACACCCCCATGCTTCGGAAAGCACGTAAAGCCGTTGGTCCTGTGCCTGATATCTCTCCGGTCCTGTCGGATTATTCGTCCCATCGGATCATGAGAGTTAGGAAACAGAGAGTGCACTTGTGTTTGCGCACACACTTGTGCACTATAATATTTCCTGCGCCTATGGCCAGTGTCAGTTAAGATTGGCCACCGTGACCGAAATTCAGTCAGAAGGACATTATTATTTGTATTATATTTGACTTTGTTTACTCTGAACAAACAGTTTCTAACGCAATAAATAAATTGTTTGAGTACTGCTTACTGACTGATCAAAACAGAGGGTAATAAATAAAAAACGTTCTATACAAATAAATTAGCAATCCATGTATTATTACATCTATAAGTATCTTAGAAAAAGTGCATCTACGTTAAAACTTAGTATTTCTAAAGACACTGTGCTGTGTAAACAAACAAGCTTATATATGTCATGATACATAAAAATTGCTGCAGTTTATTAATTGTTTAAAATTGAAGACTTACGTCCATAAATAAAATTACATCTTAAACCACAAAAAAACAATACCAGTCTATGCGTCAAATGTGACATTGATATTCTACGACCATAGAATTAATAAATACTTACGTACAACGTAAATACTTATTAATACCATGTGTACGATACACACAAGTATAAACAATCTTTGTTATTTGAACTATGAATAATTTTATTGGGCTGCTACCAGAGATGTGCTAATAACTTTTTATTAGCTCAGCTACGAAACTGTGTGTCTTGCACCAAGTAAAGTGATATGCGAGTAAGATGTGCGAGAAACAAGCGCGTCGCGAGCTGAACGATGCATACTCATAAAAATAAGCGTTATTACATACGCATCATCGAGATAGTACTTTACGCTGGCCATAGCTTTGTCTTGTTCTTACGCATGGAATAACAATGATTTTTAACATAGTGATACTGCGCCTGATCCTTCGTATGTAAACCTATACTATACCACTTGCATTCCTCACTTCAGCAAGTATACAAAACAAAGGCAAACCCGTCGCTGAGGGATAATCAATAACAAAAATTCGATTAAGCTTTAAATATCATAGATTGTTGTTGTTTAATTGAATAAGATGTTACTTCGTCGACATCAAACTGTCCGTATAGAGGCGATATAACTGGAATACTGTATGCCCATCTTGTACGTCATTACGCTTCGAAACCGTAAGGACAATATCCAGCATAAGAGTATTCCTCTTTTCCCAGTTATTGCCATTTAATATCTACCATTTCCAACAAACTCGCTTCCATATATTTTAAAAGCTTTCTGATTGTAAACTTGAGACGCCAAGTCGTCTTTCTTGTGATATTCTTGAACATTGATTTTATTACGTGTCGGCTGGGCAACATACATTGTAGCACAAGAATTGTACGCTATACGAATAGTGAAGAATAGCAGCAAGTCGACGCCAGATATCAGCGTGAAGCCCAGCATCAGACTTAGAAGGCCACCGAATGCAGCTGAAAGAAATAAATACCATGTAAGCCTGGCCTTATGCGATACTAATCCAAGACTCGAATATTTAGTTACGAGCCCGTTCGCCCCTCAAGGTTCGCCCCTTAGTAGGTATTTGTTAGGTTTCCTCTTAAATTCACCCAAAAATAGGAGCGCCGTCGATTTAATGAAAGGGGCGAAAGTCAAGGGGCGTACGGGCTCGTAGCCGAATATTTTTATTTGTCTTTTAGTCAAATCCTATTAGGTACCTATGTATAATCGCCTCCTATCAAAATGTTGTCATGCTTTGCCTATCCAACAAGCATGATATGTTCGCATGTTTTGTTCAATACGCTAATAAAGCTACCCAGACTTTATAAAGAGGATGGATACTGTCAGAAGGGCCTAGTGAACTTTGTCAGTTGTCACTTACATTCGTAGCACGGCATCTGTTTTTTCGAAGGACAACAATGCGTGAGTGCAATCTTCTGTTGGTGCAATCCATACGCTACGGTTACCGCTTACGTATTATGGTTTATTAGCATAGTTACATAAATAGGCTACACAATATTTTAATTAGATCCTAAACAATGCTACAACGATTTTTGTGTTTTAATTTCAATCAGTAGACACTAAGAGTGATTTTTTGACGTAATGCTGAACTAAAGATCCTTTATAAAACTTTTGTAGAATAATTTATAGAAGAACACTTAAAAAGAAAAATATCATCGCTAATGATTTTTCTGTTACATTATATTAAAAAGGCAGAATTAGTCAACTAAACAGTTTCTTAACTATACCAATAGAGCTTTGAAGATTCATCCCGCTTCAATTAATTCGTCATCACCTTGTGAATACTCACCTAAAATATTTTGCCAGT
The DNA here is from genome assembly GCA_930367265.1 of Catocala fraxini. Lineage (NCBI taxonomy): Eukaryota > Metazoa > Arthropoda > Insecta > Lepidoptera > Erebidae > Catocala > Catocala fraxini. The sequence goes on from OV884024.1 coordinate 18,029,082, forward strand.
TCAAATAAACATCTCGTCTATATCTGGTGGATACCAAATCGTTAAAGAACACGTTCAATAGAGAACGGTTTAATAAATCGACATTATTGCTGTAATAAAACAAATGTTCAGATATATAACATGTTCACACTAAACGTAACCGTGAGTTTAAATGATTATCTACAGGTGTTAGAAATCAAATCCCGGACATTAAACTAAAATTGGTCGTTAAATTTCAAACATGACCAACTCCATGATAACTTAAAACGCAGAAATGCATGAATTCAATTAACGAAGATTCCGCAAGTTATTTACAAACTTTCTGGTATTGATAATAATAATTATAGAGTTTTATTAATATTAAAACAACCCTAATAGTTATAAATGCTCTAGTATTTTATAAAATAATTATATAACTTTTGGATATGGCTCCGTTTGATTTGAGTCAACACGATTTGGCTAAGTTTGATTTAATTTAAAATTAATGGAGTTGGATGAATTCGATATGACATCGTGGTCGTAACGTAATCGGGGTTAACACAAATAAAAGGTTTTAATACCAAAAGTGTAATTTGATGATATAAATAACTACTGTTAACTGTGTTTCGACACACATTATTTTTCCACTAAAATTAAAATTGTTTATTTAGAAAAAAAAAGAAAGACACAATTTAACAAAATCTTAAATATCTTTTGTCTTATTCTCAAAGTCCTCCTTAAAATATAGGAAAGCTTAAAGATTTTTTTTTTGTCATTGCCTCGTCGCTCAGTAGCCGATTGTGGATTTTCATAACTCCTTGCACTCTTCCTTGCTTCAAACGAAGAATATTCAAAAATGTTTCCATGCACACTGGGACCAATTTACCACTTTTATATTGTGGTATAAAATATTTTAGAGCCAATGTTATAGGTGTTCTGGTAGAAGTATTGGGTCGCCTAAGGTCAGTGTAAGTGGCGTAGCAGTGTTTTATGTTATCTTGTTGTTGTTTAGTATTGTTCGAGTAAAAATAATTGTGATAAATACCAAGCAAATCAAAAAATAATGGAACTGTAAATTTGCCAAAGTACCAGCCCAGTGCATATAAAGCTTAATATAAAGCCATTTCGCAACACCCATTATAATTTGAATTATAATATTTAAAGATTTCAATAATGTTAAATAATTATGTTACTTACATAACACAAAACAAAGTATCAAAGCAGTCCAAAAATTATAAATTTGACAACTCTGGCAGAGGACTATAGCACCAAACCAAAGAAAGTTACATATTGAAAGTTAAAAATGCAATTACTTATGATTTTTGTGTAGTTTCATTCCGTTTAATGATTTTCTTCGATACCGTTTTCTTTCTAGTTTTTTCTGGTTGTTTCACTCTTTTACCGTCCATATTTTCTTTTAAATTGAATAAAACTTTCACGCAACACCTCTTACAAGCACTTACAATTAAATTTGAAATGGCGCCTAAAATATTGACTCTGCGTTATGATTGGTCGAAATGGATATGGCGCGTTCTGTTTTATAATAGCCGTAGGAGTTGTCTAAGTTTGAACCAAAATAAGAAATAACGGTCGTGTTTTATACTATTTAAACGTGGATTTGGATATGTTTGAAGTGACAGGCTTATTCTTTATACTTTAATCTTTTTATTTAACCTCATATCCTAAAATTGAAGGTTTATGGAGATGGCCATGTTTAAAAGTAGATTGTTCCTCGCCCATACATCGACTGCCCTAGAACAAACTGCGAAGAAAAAAATATTTACGTGTTCTATAATACTCAAATATGCTCAAGAAAACAACATTTTATGACGGACATTTCGGAAAATAGATTTGTTCAAAATTAAAACTAAGATTTTGAGGTTATTTCTCTTAAGCGGCGCGGGCATGCAGATACCGCACACTGGTCCGGATTTCGAATTTGGTGGACTTAAGGATCAAAGTTGACCTATCGCGTTGAATTTGTTTTGCTTACTCGCTTTGATAATAGAAATAACTTCTATCTATCTAGTATGACAAAGTACTTATTAGCGAAAATGCTGAAACATAAGTTATTTCCATTATCAAAATAAGTAAGGAAAAAAAATTCAGCGCGGTAGGTCAACTTTGATTCCTAAGGCCACTAATTTCGAAATCCGGACCAGTGTACATGCCGGCGCGCGGGTGACAAATTGTAGTAAGCTTTATTATTGTTGCCTGGCCCATTAGGTACTTAGAAGTAATCCTACCAAAAGGATGGTAAGCCTATGTCCAGCAGTGGACTGCAGTGTGCTGAATTGACTGATTAGTTGAATTTTACCATCGTGCTGAAAACATTGTTTTTCACTAATATAATTACTACGATTAAATAACTGGTTGAAGCTAAGTATGTGACTAGACAAGCATGGAAATTCTGTAAAGTATTTACTTAGGTGCTTAAATATCAATATCAACAAAAGTTGATGTTAAGAATATGTAAATAATAATAAAATAATGCATTGAGCGACGCTCGGTGTCGCCCAAGATGGCGACATCTTCGACGTTCTTTGTTCCGGCACTTTTAAATATTAAATAAGGAACGCAAAGTGTCCGTTTGATACGTAAAGCGGTAATAAGTATACTCAAATATAATAATATTTATTATCTAAATTAAATGCTTGTTGCTCTTGGGGCAAATAAGAACAATTTCCTTTAAAGACACAAATATTTTGATAGATTTTACAATCTAAATATTTAAACATGTTAGATAGTATTAAAGTAACTCACAAGAAAGGAAGGCCGTTCACATGGACGGTGTCGGCTAGTTTACCCAAAGCTACCTCCAAAGGATAGTCATAATGTTCGCATTCCGGCAAACATTTAAACAGGCTTCCGTTACGCCTATTGTATTCCTCACTCACTGAAATCAATACATTATACTATGTATGTCAATGGGTATGGCTCCAATATTTGATAAAGAAATTTTATTTGACAAAGCAAAGGTCCTTTTGATCCCGTCCCAACATTTATTGCAAATGCAAAAAACTGCGGTACGCAAACATTTTTCCTCTGTACTGAAGTTTTGAAATGGTTGATTGAAAAGCGACCCTTGTTAGACCGCTATTTGGAATCAAATATGTGGAATCATAACCTGTAACATGCCACCGCAGCTACATTCGTTAATACTTACTAAAAACCTTTTCTATGCAATTCATGTCCTTGAAATTACAGACACGGTACTGCGCTGAAAATAAAAATGAATATGAATCATACCCCTCACCTGTACCTAACTACTGGAGAGATGCTGCAAGTATGAAAATATTGGAAACATATAAAACTAACAATATTTAGAAAATAATATATTATATAGTAAAGTTCATGCCCATTGAGGATAAAGTTCATAAGAACATTATGGTGAATATTTGTATTCAAGGCATAAATGTAATAGAACAACAACACCAAACTGAAGTAGACTAGAATTCTTATTACGTGAACGTACAATCTTTATTTAAACATTTTTCATACTAAGCTTGCAACAAGCAAGTCTCATAATCAATTAAGAATCTTTTACAATTAGGCATGTTGTTGATCTCACAGTTAGTTACTTAGACAGAATAGTAAGACAAATATACCAATCTCTACTTCAATAGCTATTACTTCTCATTTAGAATCGCTATATAATTGAAAATCCGTGTTGTGTAAATCCCCAAAGAAACTAAACACTCGAGTGAATAACCTTTAGCGTAAATGTTGTTCGTGACCTTTCTCTCTCCTTAGCCCCTTCGGACTAGAATGTTAATAACACGTCAGAATTTTTTTTTGTTGGTTTCTTAATTATTTAGGTCGTAATTAATTAATTCTAGTATGAAAAAATGATATCCTATAATTAGATTTTTTGGAAATAGTATGTCCATTCACATGGACACCAGGTCTTCAGTGTAGTAGGACATACAGTTTTCAGTTACCTCAAAATATTTATATTCCTCAATTATAATTATATAAAACCTTAGTAATGCTGGTGTTAACTTTAAAATAAAGTACAATTATTTCATATTTTATTGAAACCTTATAGAATCATATAAAACTAAATAATAAATGTTTTCGATGTAATTCTTGAAAATAATTTCGCTCACAAGTAAAACACAAATATATTTTGCACTTCAAACAGTACACATGCGTTTTACCTCTATATTTCAGTTTCTTGCATATTATAGCTTCCTTCTTTTTACTACTACTACCACTACTGTAGTTTATTTGCCTAAATACGATAATGAAAATCATATTGAATTCACTCACGGGCCTAATTTCAGCGCCGCTGCGAGGACGTCGTTTTGGTGTACTGGTTGGGGATTAATCATATTTACTGGACGACCTCGTTTTTTAGCAATTAGAGGCAGTCCCGTTTTTATAAGAGCCTAAGCAACTCGTTGTCTGAAGTTCAATAATTCTAGAACATCCCTTTTTGGCAGTCTTTACAACCTCCTTGATATGGCAGTCAATTATTACTTAGTGTCAAGTTGATTGCGTGAAATATTATCCGTTATGTTCATTTTTGGATCTGATGAAGATGGGATACAAACTAATAAGGTGATCTGCTTTATCTACGCCACAAATTTAATTAGTACCAAGACACACAAGTTCGTAGCTTGGAATTGTTATACATTGATTGAATCACCTTTGTTCCATCTTCGTATCTTATCTTTTTCTCCTATTCCAGCAATATTCGAATAAAAACTACACTCTTGTTGTCCATCCACTTTATAACCACATTTTTACTAGTGTTTATACCTAGATCAGTATATCCTCTTTATTTTCTGACTCTCTTCTCTTTATTATCTATCTATCGTTATTGGAATAATTTTGTCATCGGTTGCCTAATTGAGATCTGATATTGCTTTATTTTCTAACATATCAAGTAATGTGTTACCAACTTGACGTTTTGAAAGATTTAAATATATAACAAGACATAAATACCACAAAAATACAATTCTTAACTTTTTCACAATACATACTTTACTTTACTTTTTCATTTCGCTTTTGAGACCTAATGTCCATTGAAATGGACACATCTTTAAATACATATTTAGATTACAATTTTGTATTGAATCGTGTTTATGCATAAACACTACCCAGAATAATTACCTAAGCTATGAGCAAAAAAATATAGCACGAAAAATACAGCATATTTCTTGAAAAACTAAAACAAAACTGCAGGCTTACTTGCCTTGCGCTGAGCCACGGCGAATGTCGTTACTTGACTCGATGTTATGACATACCTACATAAAACCGATTATATTTTGTTTCTATACAACATAATTAGGTAAGAGCCGGGTACGCTTCAATGTTTAGATTTTGTTTCATGTTACTTGAATTATAAATAAATGTCCATTGAGATGGACACCATGCAAGAAGGGGACTAAACTATAGCTGAGCTTAAGCACTGTACATGCGTATGGTTAGTAAGTATGTATGTTGGTAAATATATACCTTCTAATGGATAGAATAATGGTACACAGTCACAAGCTCTTTTTACTACTTCGACTTTTTGATACGCCATGCAGTTATGAAATGAGTATTGACGGAATTGACCAACTGGAATCTGTAATTTTAAAAGGGTTAATATTATTTTTGTAATTATTATATGTGTATGTATGAATATGCTTTCTCCAGACGGGTTTTATGGGTATCTTACGTTTACTTTTTGTAAGCACTAAATGATAAGAAAATAGATATCCTGTGAGTGTGAACTCTTATAAGTAGTGCACTTTCCAAATTACGTTATTATGTATACATATATAGCGTATAATAGAGACTGCCACATGTTCCCATAACATATGTCTATAATCCTGGAATCAATGCCCGCTCACTTTGGGCTAACTATTTTGGGTGTAAATCAACGAATTTTCAGTAAAAACACTGTCACTGTGCCCGGTAAATGGCAATAGGTTCACGCCTGCTACGTTAGATTTAAAACCATATCTAGCGCAATGTTGGCGTAATGCGTTCGGGGATATCGGAGTGAAACTACAGAACAATATATTTTTAAGTAAATGTATGGTTGTACTTTATCCTATTTTTCTTCTATGCAACCTTATATTAAACAGGGATAATCAGACCGCACAGGTAAATTGATAGTGTAGTTTATATGTTAAAGCATGCGGTCGCAAATAACACCAGCATTAAAAAAAATAGAAAGAACATGCAGATTTATTAAATGTTATAAAATATGCTTAGTGACTAGCTTATTACTATCGATAAATCTATGTCAATAATTATTGATAATTAATGTAATCGAGTATGCAATTTGGCAAAGACCCTGTAGATAGCAATTAAATAATAACATTGAACTATATTACTGCAATGAGAAGGTTATAAAGCGCTATAGGAAGACGCAAGCAATCAGCACAACTATTTGTGGGTCGGTATAACAGGTGAGCCAGCCTAGGCGTAACATGGCTCCATATGCAACGATGACCGCTTACAACCAAACAAGCTACATACTTTATTGCCACTTCAGTAGGCAGAATTGAAGAAGGTAAAGTTGAATCAAGATGTTGTAGTTTAAAAATGGGATTTTATCACATACCAAAAGTTTAATATTTTCTAATTTATATATAGCGTATAGAAAAAGTATCTAAATGATGCCATTATTTTTTCTAATATGGCAACTTTCGGCCCTTGTAATAAATCTTGTGTCGTTGGGCAATTAATGAACATTCAAGCAACGGCCACTTAGACACAGAACGAATATTTGTAGATCACATAATGTTTTGTTCCGTGTGAGATTTAAAGGTACTCAGCGCAGTGCCAATGGCGAAACGACCAATTAAACCACTACGCCATTCATGTAGTCGTACTAATAAACATAATATCTAAAATTAACAAAATACAATATATGTACATATATAGTAAGTTATTAGTTATTACCGCAGCCTATGGTAACTTGCATTACCAGGTATTTAGGTATTACTCACGTGATTCCCAACCTAAAATTATTTCCAAGGTTGGGAATCACGTATTCGTTATTCGAAATAAGGTTGTGATGGAAGAAAAGAAAGAAGCAGGTAGGCATGTGAGCCTACGGAACTCTACAAGGCGAACTACAATAATAAAATCATATAAATATATAGCAAAACAATATAACTATATAATACAATATTAGATAACGAGGCTTACTCCTGTTCACGTTTTAGCTAGTGGCCACGTCCGATGACAATCAATCAAAATGTCTGGCAAGAAATATATAGTTTTCTTTTAAATTATTACTAACGTGATTAAGAGCGACTGGCTAATATTGTATTATGTATACCAATTGCCTTGCAAAAGACAATGGTCTATTTCGATGCTAGTTTTTTTAAAGAATGCTACTGCGTCGTGTTTACAATTAAAGGACTCAAAGTACACCATAAAACAATTAATTTATCATCAAACAATTGCCCGGTACAATTCAGACATACAGCACTTGGTGCTATCGCTAGCCAGCTACGTCATGAAAAATAGACAACGGTGTAAAAAAAAATCTATGTAAATTGGTATGTTACTAAAAACAGTAATCAATTTTGCAATTGGATTAATTAGGTGCCGCAATGTTTGACTGCAGTGGCTGCTGATAAAACATAAGGTGATCGCTCTGATGAGCCTATCAACACGAAAAACCGCATAAACAATTAACAATGAAAATAATATTACGAATGTTTGTCGATTTGCAAAGATATTCGTGGCAAGGATATTCGTGGCTTGTGCGTCAATGGAATTGCTAACAGGTAATTAATTACCAAATGTCGTTATCTTGTTGTGATTGATCATGGATTACGATTACGATACGACGACATACATATAAAATATCACGCTTATATACCATAGAAGTAGGCATAATATGCCTCATAATACACACACATTTTGCCAGTATTAGATTCGACGTAGGAAGGGACGATACTATTGCCACACACCGGGCACAGTGGCACACACCATGCTGTTGCGAAAGAAGTTCAATAACGTTTGACGCTCAATCATCAAACCAAAGAACGGACACAGCAGCTGTTGGGTATCACAGCAGAGGTATCTAATGTTTGTATTATGGGAATATAATACTTACAAACTGCAATAAACTTGAACCCTTACATATATATGTATAAGTGTTACATAACATAACGGGTATGTTTACATGTATATGTATCAAATGAAAATAAAGAAAACTGGTTGGATAAAACAGTACAATATGTTTCGCTATAGAAGCTCATCCTAGGTCGCTCGAGGAGGTGATAGATGTGAGTATAAACATATATTTGAGCATTAACATCATGACAAGATAAAATGAGGATGAAATAAGCAGCTATTTAAATAATGATTTATTAATAATAAGTATCGCGTTGCATGATACATAATACTATTACTATACATAATAATTGGTAACGGCCGTTGTCGTAACTGTAACTTACGTCGTAACCTACGACCACGATCTGAGTGCCTAGTGCGCGTTTATTTTTCGTTAACGCGATCGACACGTTTGTATCATGATTCGTCCGCTCCAAGCTCTTAACCAATCAGAGAGCCAAACGTGGTCAACGGTTCGATCGCGTTAACGAAAAACAAACGCGCACTAGGCACTCAGGTCGTGGTCATAGGTTACGACGTAAGTTACAGTTAAAAAAAGTTAAAAACTCGCATTAGGCACCCAGGTAACACCGGCCGTAGTTACAAGCTGAGCTTGTCAAAGTCAAGCAATTAAATGTAAACAATATATGTAAGTGCTCTTCTTAATTACAGATTAACCATAAATATTATTTTAACAACAATATATGAATTTTAAACATTGTTCACGATTGGAACTGAGGGATATAGGTATGTGTGTATATATACATATATACACATATGCAGTTTACTGTCACAAGCAGCTCCAAAAGGTAAAACTTTTACTTAGAGATTTCATGCAAACCGCTAAAGAGAAATTTTGTCAACTACGGCATTATTCTACAAGAGCAGTTTCACTACGTGAACCCGTTCCAAGACTTTGATATATAAATATTTTTATTACTTACTTCGTCACTATAATAGCACTGTCGCTCTTCTGGACTAAAGGACTTAACCCCCGACGTAGCGTACGTCCGTTCAGGAGATAATGCGATCAGCACCTCGGTAGAAGGGATCACTATGCGAACCGGCGAGTCATAGTCAGGAATGTTATATGCGTTGTCGATGATTACCTGTATGTTAAACATATTACATCTCCATATAAATAAGCTGAAAAAGAAACCCTGGTTGATAACATGGATCTTAACCAGACTGTTGAACAGCTCAGATGTCACGAGGGAACGTAAGATAAAATAACAAGTAGCTAAAATGTTAGGGATTTCCATATTGAAATTAAACTACTTTATACAAATGTCATCGTGGTTCATTTTAATTACAACATTAATTAACTACTGATTTCAATATTATTCTATTTACCTATTTACAATTTTTCCCGACGTTTGGTCTGCTTATCAGCAGCTATGATCACGGAGGTACACGGAGGTGGTATATATAAATATGCATGATAAATCTCAAGACACTTGTTGAGACCCTCTGTTGCATGTGTTCATAAATTAAAGTCAAAGCCAAGTCTGCTGACTTAGTTGACTTCATCGACCGTACTTGTTTTATAACAGCTTTGTGTTCTTTTATGCAGGTGCCTATGCTTCCCTTCTCTTAACCAATGTATAAAAGTCCACAATCACTATATACATATCTTATAGACTGGTGTTCAAGGTGTAGACTTCTGCAACTTGTAAATGTGTTTCGGATATGCTAGAAATTAACTTATCTTCATTAGCGCCTTATAGTATGTGTTGACCGATGTTCGCTGTAAGATCTAGCCAATGTGCCTGAGCCAGTATAATAAGTTACATTATATAGTCTTTACCTATGAAATGTTTTGTTTTATAAAATGAAATTCAGTAACTTTGTATTTTATCAATATTTTATTGGTCGGATACACCAATCAAGTTCGATAATATTTTTCATGTTCAGTCGCTTGACTTAAGGCCAAGTAAGATTTCGGGCACGCAACGATTGTGGCGGTAAGTCCCGTGTTTGAGGAGTGGCTGGAGAGGCGGCATGGCGCCCTCACCTTCCAGCTGACACAGGTAATGACTGGCCATGGTTGTTTTAGCCAGTTCCTTTGTCGCATAGGCCGGCAAGAGACGCCTGGTTGTCACTAATGCGGTGACTACCGTGACATTGTTGTGGACACGGCGCTACACACTTTGGCGGAATGCCCCGCCTGGGCATCGCAACGCCGTGAGTTGATCGCGGCAGTCGGATTGGTTGCCCTCTCGGTCTCGGCCGTAGTTCAGTCTATGGTCCAGAGTGAGAGGTCGTGGAACGCCGTCGCCTCCTTCTGTGAGGAAGTGATTTCCATCAAGGAGGCGACGGAGCTGGAGAGAGAATGCTTAAACCCTCTCCCCAACCGCAGAGGCGCGAGACGACCTCCAGCCACCCTGAGGTTTGACCTGGGGGTGGGCTTCGTGGGCCTGCCCGCCACCCGATCAGTACCAGGTCCGAGAGGCGGCGTGCGTGTTCCCACGCGCGCCTCTGTATTGTATGTCCGTCCCCTCCTCAGGGAGACAGTAGGGATATTATTAGTAGTGCCTAAAGGGCAGGTCTATTTGTATAGTGGCCTGCCGTTTCATACGGCGGGCCGAAACCTCGGCAGGGTCGCAATTGCATGTGAAAGCGATTCGCGCGGCCCCGCGGATTGCGGTTATTCAAGGAAAACCGTGTACATTACCGCAAGTTAAAAAAAAAGGCCGAGTAAGAGTTGTCGTCAATGATGAAAACAACAACTATCGTGCAAATACTTCCAATTGAAGTAAGGAGTCTCAAAAATATACTAAACAACCTAAAGTTGATGACAATTTCAAACTACATATAAAAAATATTGAGGTATATTATTTTCGATATAAATAAAGGGAATAATCAAAATCACAAATTTAAGAATATATACATATTTATAGAAAACCACAGCAATTTCCTAGGTAATGACCTAATATTACGCCAAGACAAGCTAATGGTCTAACTGGATTAATATTTTGTCATCAATATAAAACAATCTTCTAAGGGTAGTATTTAACTGCACAGCAAAATATGCTTACCAAAAATACTAATTGCACAGCAAAATATATTTAAAGAGATCAAACTAAGTCGACGGCGCCCCGCGAAGCGGCGCTCCTATTTTTGGGTGGGTTTAAAAAGGAACCTAACATAAACTAACCCTTCCGAGACGGAATGCAGTGTTTTCACTGTATTCTCAAACACACACATACACACGCACCCTCTCACACACACACACACACACACACACACACACAGAGACACACACGCGCGCGCGCACACTATCACACACTCATCCACATTCTGCATATTATGTAGAATTTTATTATAGTAATTATATTATTATTTAGATATATAAGTATGTTTATGACTTACCGACATCAATAAAACTACGTCATACACTGTATCTAGCGTACATCTTTTTGACTGAGCACTGTCTCTCAAAATACAGGCTACAGCCTAGTTTGGGAAACAGGACCAGTACCGTTTGTAAACATAAAACAACATTATTTTGTAATTACTTTATTGGTAACTCATTTTTTTGTACAAATAAACATTTTTTTTATTATTATTTGATGCGTATTGCTGCTCGTTATGCTGTGCAATTAATATTTTTGATTGTCATTATAGTATTGGAGGTCACATCCCTTTAGCATCGCAGAGGGTATAAAACCAGCGCGCACCGAACGTCGCCCTCTTTTCGCCGCCAGCCATCGTGGAGACAACATCTTGTCCGTGTCTAACATTTTTCTGTGAAAATTCTATTTAGCTCATTACATGTAATTTATTAATTAAGTAATTAAAGTATTGCCTATATTTTTGTAATCAACTTTGTTTTTTAGTCATATTAGTGTTTCGTACACAAGAATAGTTAATCCCGATTGTTTATACATGCAACTGGAAGCATCATTGCACGTACGTGTATATACACGTACCTATATATATCATAATAATCGGCAATCAACAAAATAATGAAAATATTTCCATTGAGGTATTCCAACAAAATCTTATTAAAACAATAATTACAATTGAAAATCAAATGCAAATTTAAAACTTTTCAAATTTTTTAGAATCGATCGTACAAAAAATTATATATTCCACCAGGTACCGCTTTCCTCTAACGAATAATGAATTCTGAAGATAGACAAAGCCTCCAATGATAAGAATTACTCGAACAAGCGCAATATTCCTTTGGGAAATCAAATCTCCATAAACAGAACTAATGCTTGAAAGGATGAAAACAAAAGATAACTGAATTATATCACATATCAACAAACAAGACTGATCTATAAAAACGTACATTAAATTAAGTAAAACATTTACTTCCTTCTTACGTCAAAAATATAAATTGTATATTATAGTCACAAACCTTTTACGGTTCATCAGCTATTGTTTCAGGGTCTTAGTAGGCAGAGCATATTGTAATCTACTGTGCACAGTGCCAATCTCCGTGCTGTTACTAAGATTTTCCAGAAAAACCTAATAACAATTTGCCCGGCCTAGGAATCAAAAGCGAAACCTCGTGCACAATAGAGGCAAAACGAAATTAATATCTTCCTTTCTTTAAAAAGTCTACTTCCGCATCATGTATAACACCTTGGAGGAGCTTACAAACATTCAAAGAATGGAGACAAGCACACGCAGTCTCGCATCGTATCCAATACTAGGCCCAATGACAACGGCAAGGCAACTACTAAAACCGTACGTGCAGTCAAAAATTAAACTATAATTATCCTATTATTGCCTTATCACTACTATGAAGAACGGAAGTGTTGTACATAGTAGTGATAAGAAAACAATAAAAAGCCTATCTACTGTGATCATTACGTATTTCTATAACCTCAACTATTGTCCGATAAATAAGGGGCGTTAGTCATAATCCCACAATATTAGGTAAATCCTAAGTAAATCAAGTCGATTAGAAGATAAATTGATAAATATATAGACAATAGGTTATATAAGGTTACTGAAATCCCCGGGTCAAAAAAAAGTATGCGTTGGGTACCGGGCACGCCACGTTCGTGGTGTTAAGAAGAGTGGCTGGTAAGCCAGTATGGCACTCTAACCTACCGGCTGACATAGGTAATGACTGGCCACGATTGCTTTAACCAGTTCCTATATCGCATAGGCCGGCAGAAGACGCCCGGGTGTCATCACTGCGGCGACTGCTGCGATGTTATGGACACGGCGCTGCACACACTAGCGGATTGGGCTACGCAATGCCGTGATTTGGTCGCGACAGTCGGTACGGTTGCCCTCTCGCTCCAAGGTTCGTGGTTCAATCTATGGTCCGGAGCGAGACGTCTTGGAATGCTGTTGACCGAAACGGCGTAGCGAGAAAGGGAGCGTTTGAACCTTCTCCCCAACAGCGAAACCGATTGCCGGAAGGCGCGAGACGACCTATAGCCACCATAAGGCTGTGCTTGGGAGTGGTGGGCTTTGTGGGCCTGCCCATCACCCGATCAGGTCCAAGCTCGAGAGGCGGCATGCGTGTCCCACGCCCCCTCTCAGTCGCTTTGTCTTCGTCCCCCCACAAGTAGACAAGTAGGGCATAAATTAGTGTATATTTGGATAGGGCAGTTTCGTGTAGTTACTTTATAATTATTATGGTAATAATATTTCACATATTTATACGCTCGACTCAGATCAGGTATAGTTAGATTTAAATTATTAAAAATAACAACCATCATGAAATGCAAAGGAAAGAGTAAGACACTAAACTACCTAATTTGATCATAAATTGTATAAAAAGGTAATTTAATTAAAATTATACCCTCACACGTATCTACATACTTATTATAGCCATTTATCAAAATAAAAATATATCGAAATAACCATTCATTGAGGTCACGAAAATATAACTATATTATTATTGCCTCATCTTCTATTATGAACGGAACTGATCTTCATATGAGTGATAAGCTAATAATAAATATAATGTATCTTCTGTGTACATAGAAACAGGTATTTCTATAATCTCAGGTACTATCCGATCCGATAAATATAGTGACGATTGTCACAACAATATTGGGCAAATCCCAATTAAAACAAGTTGATTAAAAGATAAGTGGATATATATGGATATTCTTTTAGATTTATTATCAATTATCCTCACTTATAATAATTACATCATTACAGAACTTTTATAAACTACTATGATTTGTTTTAGAAAGGTTTATAAAGTACAGCTTCGGTATCAAGTAGCAGCTGTAAACCGGTGGCCAGATACACGGGCCAGACATTTTCAATGTGATCTGGTATTTCAACACTGGACAGATTAATTTAAGTAAATATCTATAACTAAATAGGTATACAGTTAGGATTCTCTAAATGTTAGATATGATTCAAAGAAACCAAGTACAATATTGGTAATTTTGAAATATTATTGGTAATTGCACACTTATCTGTACCAAAACAACCGATCGCGCCGAACGAAGAACTCTTTGCAAAATTGTGGTCCGGTCCGGTAACCGAATAGAAGGAATGTAATCCACAGATTAAGGAAAACATCCTAAGGTAGCAGATAGATGCAATAATGATTAATGGCTCTTATGCACGATGGAGATAACATGCACAGGAACTTGCATCTGCTATAATTATGCGATATTCATATCAACGAACAACCCGAGTCTTTCGTGCTAGTATTCCAAATGATTAGCGCGTATCGTATAGCCCGTGCTAGTAACTTGTGCACGTAACCCGAGCCAACTACTTGCGTCGTTTACGTTGCCTCAGAAAATAGTGTAACTGCTAACATTTAAAAGCGGCGGTAGCCCAATGGATAAGGCATTGGACTTGTGATCGTGAGGTCGCGGGTTGGAATCCAACCCGTTGCACTTCTAACGTTAACTTACTCCTAACACAAGCATTCTAACTTAGCTGGAGGGGTTAACAGGAATACTAATAATTTGAAACCCAAAATACTAGAAATCCTATAAAACAAAAATAAAATGTCTCGGATTAGTTTACATAACAACTTAACACCTATGTCTATGTGCATACTGCATATAGATAAGGTTTTCTAGGCCGAATTTCGGTCACGGCGGCCAAACTTAACGGATACTGGTCATCTGCGTGCCTATATTTTACTGCACATGTATGTCCACAAACATAAGTGCACTCTCTATTCCCTAACTTCCGGACTGCAATCTGACACAACGGAAGATCAGGCGCAAGCCCAATGGCTTTAAGTGCTTGCCGAGGCAAAACCATCAACTTTGTATCTTTTAGTTGCTTGAGGATTTATTACGGATAATTCCAATAACTTTTTGTTGAGTCGATTGGGGTTTCGAACCGGACCCCTCGAAAATACCTGGATGTACAGTCGCATTCACTAGCGCTGTCCCACCAAGGCAGTCAACTGTGCTTAAACTTATCGACCGTCTATTATCTTGTAATTTCGTACAGTGGATATTTAATTTTGCTTACATGAATACATGCTATAAGTAAATATATACACTTACTAGCTAACCCGAGCTACTACGTCTGCGTCAGTCGTCACAAAAAAAGATTTTTCCCCGATTTTGCAACATTTTTCATAAATGATCCGCTCCTATTGGTTGTAGCGTAGTGTTTTATAGCTTATAGCCTTCTCGATAAACGGGCTATCCAACACAAAAAGATTTTTAAACAAACAAACAAACTCTTCAGCTTTATAATATTAATATAGATTTGTAAACCAAATTTCTTTAATCTAAACTATTACAACCGCTGTCGGCACTTCATTATTTTTTAGGAGTCCTACCCACTTTATAAGCTTATTATTATTAGAAATATAAATAAAAGTGTGAAGAAACATACTGTTGTTTACCTCTATCGAATATATTGAAGGTTAATAGGTACAATTTCTAAATTCATGGTGAAGTACACAAACAAGTAATAAGGCATTTTAAAAATTGGTACAATGCTGCCAACTATTACATCGAATATAGCGATATAGCGCTCTCTACCGGTTAGTGAAAGTGTAATAAGATTAACCGGTAAGAACTCACAAATCGTATCTGAAAGTACGTTATACTATTATACAAATATAAATTTAATAAAAATGCATTGCTTTCTATTTCTCTTGTTTGTTTTAGTATAATATATTTAATTGCAATAATTAATACAACCATCAAAAATAATAATAACCTAAATAGATCAATTATAATTGAATATGATGAACGTTTAATTATTCCAAAATTGTATTAGTCAAAATGTATCATAGACGAACAGAGATACTTTCGTATTAACCGGTCGTATACCGCCGGCTCGCATACCAGCCGGCAGATTTGTACCCGTCGTAGGCCGGTGGCTCGCATGCGAGCCACCAAATTGGTTTTACGTTAGCTTAAGCTAAAGCGAAGGCGGCGCGCGGCGTTTTGGCGCCAATTTGGTGGCTCGCATGCGAGCCACCGGCCTACGACGGGTACAAATCTGCCGGCTGGTATGCGAGCCGGCGGTATACGACCGGTTAATAATATGGGTGGCCTACTCGCACTGATATTTAATTAGAGGTATTTCGAAATTTACTTTTCCAGTATGAAAGATACCCAATGTCCTTTTATGTTCCACTGATAACGACTATAACTTAACTACGACAACTAAATTTCATGATGATCGGTCGAGTAGCTAAGGCGTGAAAGCGTAACAAACAAACAAACTTACATTCGCATTTATAATATTACAAAACGACTTATCCTAACTAATACAATACTTGTTAAGATTGTAAGGTGATAAGTCTACTAATATTATTTAAAGGTACGAAGGTACCCTTATATCAATTTAGTATTGCTATACATGTATGATTTCTATAAAAACACGAGTAGTAGGTATATTTTGCAGCCAGTATCTATAATTTCTTACAACTTTTTGTATTAATATAACATGGTCTCTATCTAAATATATTGATCATTATAATTCTATGTATATAAAACATAATAATGAAGTGATGGAATAAATAATTTATTGCATCTAAAATACAGTTCCTATTGTAGGCTACTGTATCCGCTTACTATCAGGCAAATCTTTCGATTGTTTGGCGCAATCTACACTATAATACTATAATCCATACTTATATAATATTATAAATATAAAGTGCGATAATGATTTTTGTACGTACATAATAACAGGAACCACAGAAACTATTATAATATAGTTTCTATATTTGAAAAGTACATATTATAAATGGGCATAGGGTATAAACAACATAATATTGATGGCCCATAGAATAAAAGTGTAAGTAAAAAAAATATTACAGGAAAAATATAAACGTATAAATTTAATTTAAACGATTATGGTTGAGAAAAGATAAGAGAAATTAAAGATAAAATAACCGAATAACCGAATTAAGATGTTTGTAGTTTTCAGACAAATTATAAAAAAACATTTTATTTTTTTATTCTTGTGATATAACATTATTGGTGAAATCGTTTGAGATATAACGTTTTTATTTATGTTGAAATGTAAATCTGCCATGAAAATAAGACAATTGCTATTATTAAAGGAAATTATAAACTTTCACGATCGCGTAATATACATTTACACGTTTATTCTCGTAATAAAGAATAACACTTAATACATGCAAAAATAGATTACAATTTTATTAGTATATACTATATCATAAAAAATTATTATTATTTTTTATGATATAGTAATACACTTTTACTAATAAGACTATGTAAGTTATTAGAATGAGATCTCAAGGATTAAAAGTTTGCTAGGACCTAATATTAATTTATTTAAAAATAAGTAATCGAAGTTTCTAACATAACGATAGATATACACCTACCTCTTCCAAAAATAAAACCCAAATTATTAATTCTCTTAAAAAGTACATAAATATAATTTCCCAGCTAAGCGCCGGGTATACTGGTGGTCGGATTACTTCGGTCAACTGCCCCATTTTTGCGTGATAGCCCGACGCCAGTACACTCGGCTTCGTAGAAGGCGTCGCCGCCCTCCCGATATTGTCTTCATGGAGACGGAACTATACACCGTGAATTTGTAGTCGTTTTGGAACCGAAAACCTTATACTCTATATCAATAATAGAATCGATTAAACTCATTATTTTAATAAAATAAAATGTTTTTTTTTTAGAAACAATAAATTTAATGACGTTTACGAGAAATAAATGAGAACTCGTAGTAACGCCACTCAATTTCACGTACTACGTTTACCTACGCGTCACTACGATTGATATCATTCATGTTTGACAACTTAAAAACATTCGCCAATAAAAACACAGAAACTGCCGCGCCCGGGCCGCCCGCCAATCCCCGCACACTACCCCAGGCGCCGGCAGAGCGAGCGCGAGCCGTTTTTCCCGTCCGACTCTGGTGCAAGCGCGCCCCGCACGCACCCCTTCCCGCCCTTCAGTACTGCAGCAACTCGCGCGCGTAATGGTAGTAACGTAATTATTCATTGTCACGCGAAAATTAGTCGTCAATACGAATATTCTATCGCTGAGTACTTGGCAATGGTACAGCTGTATGCTGTTGCCAATTTCAATTTGGAACAGGCCAGACGCTTATACTCCCAGCCGGAGCATTTGAATGCGCTGCAGCTACGAGGAATTGAAAGTCCTCAAGTGCCATCCACTCCCACTATCTTGGTTGCAACTCAGCGCCTTCTCGACCATGGAGAATTCCGTACGCCGACTCATGCGCATGGCCGAGGACGCCTTAATGACTCCCCGGAGATCGAAGAGGATATTCTGGAGTACTTCGAGCGGGATCCGCGGCGAAGCACGAGAATGGCGGCTCAAGAATTTAATGTTAGCCAATACTTTATATGGAAAACATTAAATACCAATGGGTTACACCCTTATCATTTTCGTCGTGCTCACGTAATAAATAACAATGATGCACCAGCAAGGATCGCCCTATGTGAGTGGTTGTTGAATAATCCGAACGCGAACATACTGTGGACAGATGAGTCATTGTTTACTCGAGTGGGATTGTACAACGTGCACAATGAACATTACTGGACTCTTATAAACCCTCACTTAATACGGGAAGACCACCACCAAGTGAGGTTCAGTGTGAATGTTTGGGCCGGTATTGTAAACGACCGTTTAATAGGGCCTGTTTTTATTGAAGGTCTTCTAACGGGTAGCTCGTATTTAGAAATGTTACGAACAGTAATATCCGAGCTATTGGAGGAAGTACCATTATCGATTATACACGATATGTACTACCAGCACGACGGCTGTCCCGCTCATTATGCAAGTTCAGTACGTGCCTACCTCAACAATGAGTTTGGCGATAAGTGGATTGGGCGCGGCGGTCCCGTGGCTTGGCCGCCGAGAAGCCCGGACTTAACGCCTCTAGATTTTTACTTGTGGTCGGAGATAAAAAGACTCGTGTATTCTCGTGAACATGAAAGTCGTGACGAGTTACGTAGTGCGATAGTGGACGCATTTGATAAAGTTAAAAGTGATAGAGACACATTAAGAAAACTTAAAGACAATGGTATCAAACGTGCTCATTTGTGTAATGAACGTGGCGGACTTCATTTCGAGCAGTTGCTTCGATACAGAGAAGTGTAAATAATTTGTAAATAAACTGTCCATAGATACGTAAGTTGATTATTTTGTAAAAGCTCCAATTTTTAAATACGCCTGAAATACTCAGAGTTCCTTCACCCTGTGATTATTTTTATTACATAATAAATAAAGTTAGCTATTCGTCGAAGAGTAATGTTCAGATAAAGTATTTCCGACGGTCCTAAGCCCGTGTAAAGTATGAAGGAGAAATTGGAGTATCCATTTACGTATTAATTGTGATGTTTCACAATGCAGGTTTTTCATAGTAAAAAGAGATAACGCATTGCCTCGTATCAGCTGATTTTGGCTCTATTGAACTGCGATATGCCTATTATCAATTTCGTAGTTATTACATTTACTTAATTTTATTAATACTTGTGTAGTCACTAGTTTTTAAATCGCGCATAGGACTCGGTCGGGATACACGCGGCTCTTTTGCGTCGATCTATGTAGGCATCAGCTGATACACGTAGTTATCGTGCGTCGTTCATAAGTACCTACGCGACTGAGTGGCAACGCCGGCCGCCGCCGACGACGGTTCGCAGCCGCGCGAACACGTGTGCATGCGTTTGTGAATGAATTGTCCGTGCGTTACTACGATCAAACTCGAATAAGTGAAAAATATTATTCATATTCCAACTTTTTTACTATACACAGTACAATTAATTTACTATTTTTTATTGATACTACTAATTATCCTAAGTTACCACGTTTCGGTTCCAAAACGACTATAAATTCACGGTGTATTAGGCCTACAGAGTGGCCAAAAAGGCATTGAAAATCGCCTTCAAGCGCTCTACTATCGACGCTGTTCTGCGTGTAAAGAGTCTGGCGAAGGATACGGTGTCCCGGGGCAAGGTCTTCTTCGCGATGTCCAAAGACACAAGACAAGCCTTTAACACCTTACTTTGGAGTTGTATAAGGGAGGCACTCATTTTCCATCGAGTGCCGACCTACCTCCGCCGCATTGTCAGGGCATATTTGTCCGAGAGTGTAGTAGTCTACCCGGATCACGACGGTTGGAGTCGGCGAGAGATGTCTTGCGGTGTTCCACGTGGATCGGTTCTGGGTCCGCTCCTGTGGAACATCGGTAAGACTGGGTGCTGCGAGGTGCGCACCTGCGTGGCGTCGTCTTCATTTGTTACGCTGACGACACACTTGTCACGGCGAGGGGTAAGTCGCACCGCGTGGCGTCCATACTGGCGACCGCTGGGGTTGCACAAGTCGTTGGTTGTACCCGGCGGTGGGGCCTCGAAGTGGCCCTGTCTAAGTCCGAGGCCGTTTGTTTTCACGGCCCTCGGAACCGGCCACCTCCAGGGGCCCATATCATGATAGAAGGTCGAGTCAACCCTAAAGTATTTAGGTCTCTTGCTCGACAGCCGATCGGTTTTCGCAGCCAATTCTGTCGCTTGATACCTCGTCTTCGGGGCGCTGCAGGTGCGCTCGCGCGCCTGCTGCCCAACCTTAGAGGGTCAAACACCTCGTGCCGGAGGCTCTACAAGAGAGGGCGTGACGGCCTGTAACATTTCAGCACTTCGTGCGACACAACGCGCCATGGCCGTCAGGTTGATTAGAGGATACCGCACGATCTCGTTCAAGGCTGCGAGCCTTCTCGCCAGATCGATGCTATGAGACCTGGAAGCCCCGCTTTTGGCGTCGCTCTACCGTTGGCGCCAGGAAGCGGTAGCTAGGGGCGAAGGACCTGCTCGTCCCGCTCTAGAGGCGACATGGTCCGAGCTCCGCCAGGACCTGGTGACCGAATGGAAGCCACGATCGTGGCGGTAATTCCTGTTTTTGAGGAGTGGCTGGAGAGGTGGCATGGCGCTCTCACGTTCTGGCTGACATAGTTAATGACTGGCCACGGTAGTTTTGGCCAGTTCCTCTGTCACATAGGCTGGCAAGCGACGCCTAGATGTCATCACTGCGGCGGCTGCCGCGATGTTGCTAAGGACACGGCGCTGCATACTTTGGGGTATTGCCCTGCCTGAGCATCTCAGCGCCGTGAGTTGCTCGCGGCAGTCGGATTGGTTGCCCTCTCGCTCCCGGCCGTGGTTCAGTCTATGGTCAGGCGTGAGAGATCGTGGAACACCGTCGCCTCCTGCTGCGAGGAAGTAATTACCATTAAGGAGGCGGCGGAGGGCGCGAGATGACCTCCAACCACCCTGAGATTTGACCTGGGACTTCGTGGGCCTGCTCGCCACCCAATTAACACCAGGTACGAGAGGCAGCGAGCGCCTCTGTGTCGTGGCCCCCCAAGGGGACAGTAGAGGGAGTATTTTTTATGTAGTGGCCTGTCGTTTCACACAACGGGCCGAAACCACGAAAGGGTCGCCATTGCATGTAAAAGCGATTACTGCGGCCCTGTCGTCTATGGTTATGTCGAGGAACACCGTGGTAGATTTCGTCGGAATTACCGGGGTATCTTGCCACCGGTGAGCCCGACATAACCTCTCCGTCGCCCCGCGGAGAGGTATATGCACCAAAGCATTCCCCAAGATAAAAAAATATAACAGTACCTATAAAACATAAACAGAATCAAATAATAACACAAATAAACTAAACAGTAAGTATGGGGAGTGCTGTTATTCCTTTATAACATTTTTTAAATCGTATTAAGCTAAGTGACCTAGAATTAAAACAAAAATATTATTTGTATTAGAAGCAATTTCAAAAAACACGCATTTTTATTTTTAGTACAATAGTTTAATGAACAAAATTAAAAAAAAAAATTCACGAACAAACGTATAATATGCACTGCACAAAGTGGTGACTAAACATTGCAATTTGTCAATCGTTTCAATGTTTAGACATATTTATTCTTGTAAAATTTATAGAAAATTTAAAACTGCAACCGTTGGTTGTAATTTTTTTCGTGTGATTTTTAGACTTATTTTTCCATAGAAGAAAGGTTTCACTGCTTATTACTGCGGCATTTTTGGCAAACTCGGTATGAGCCATTACACGTTTATTCAACGGGGCCATCGATATGTCAATCTCGACAAACATAACGCGGGCGGCTTATGCAGTATAAAAAACAATAAAATACACAGAAAATAATTCAAGGATATATTGCAAAAATTAGATAACACAAAGAATTTATCTAAATAAATAAATACCTCATTAAACTTACTGATAATACTGATGTAGATAGTCAAACTATATCAGTACGCAAATATAACGTAAACTAGTATATCTATCGTTTAATACTATATCATAATTATGCTATTATAATAGTCAACAGATATAACATAGGTACGTATGACTAGGTGTGACACGTCACCAATAAATATTAACAACCTAACACTTTGGCCGGCAGCCAATATGGCAAAAATTCTCACATTATGAATGCTACCCAGCTTCGCTTCTAAAATTTGTGTGATCCGCATATTATTATATGTAGCTGTTCCTAGTCTCGGTGGTTCGTTGTTTTGAATGCTTGTAAATTCCCTCGTGACACAGGAGCTACACTCAAATCTTTAAAATGCTTTATTTTTATTGTCAATGTTCAAAATAACTGCATTTCGTAGTTCACCTGATAGTAAACAATAAGTGCAGTATAATAGTGTAAAAATTATCATCGTAATTACTTACGTTGCAAAAAGGGTTTGAGCTACCACGGCTTAAGGCAAGGTATATTGTTTCACACCAAGCCAGCATTGGGAGAAGAAGGAAGCTATGACCAGCAGTTTGGGAGTAACACATTTTAAAAATATAGGTACACTAATATGTTTCCGATATATTAGAAAGATGTATATAGCACTCGAAATACCACTAAGTTTATTTAGGAGTTACATTGTAAGGAGTGATCTTACATTGTCATAATAACAGTCTACCTCACCCGCTATCAAATCTAACATTTTGCAGTTGTGTAATAGCCAGTCAGTAATTACACTGCAATTACTCTTATGCTACAGAACTAAGATAAAACATTAAATGAACTTTAATTAGGCAGTAATAACTCATGTCACTTTTGGATTAGTCACGTGTTAATTACCAATTATTATCATATGGAATAATCTTTAGATTAATTTAAATGACGTAGTATACAGATAATTTAAAATTCGAGGCGATATTTCATTCCTCTAGCACATTCCTACACGTATAAAAATAAGTCCCTGGCAGGCGTCTCTCCTTCTATTTATACGTATGTGCGTGCTAATCTCAAGAAGCACTGAACGATTTTGGATGTGACTCAAACCGCATCCAAAATCGCTCAGTGCTATGCACTGCATTAATCCAGATAGGTTTTTCTGCATTAAATATTGGCTTTGCACGGTATTGATATGAGTCGATAGAAAAATCACCACTTGGTTGCTTTATCGTCATGTGCGCTGATCAAATGGTGGGATACTTACATATATGTATTTGTAAAAGCTATGGACTACAAAACTATTCGTAATCTATCTAAAATATGTTAACGGCGCTATGCAGTGGATTTTATGGACAAGGGCGGATACTTTAACTAGCCAGTGACATTTCTTGAAGTTATCTCAGGATAAGCTTAAAGTGATAAAATAGCAATTGCCCTATTTTTATCCAATACACTTGAATGGCGTACTATTCTTTAAATAGCTACCACCTTTGAGATTCTTTATAATAATTGTGATGACTTTTCTGGTTGGTCATATTGTATCTACATATGTATTTGATCCTGTTTCAATCCCAAATAGCTGACGGGTTTTAATTGTTTATACTTGTTTAATTTTATTTTTATTAGTTTGATGATAAGTCCCACTGCTGGGCAAGAACCTCTACCTTGGACTTCCAAATCACTCTGTTGGTGGATATCCCGTGCCAGTCCCTATCAAATGCGTTTAGGTCGTTCTACCATCTCCGTTTAGGTCTTTCCCGTCACCGTCGACTATCTTGTGGCACCCAGTTGGTGTCGATTGTTGCCCACCTCTCTGGGTGCATGCGGCAGACATGTCCGGCTCGGTCCCACTTCAACCTGATGGATTTCACACCTACATCAGCTATGCGTGGAGCGTAGAGTAGTGTTTCGGACGTGATCCGTTCTTTATATTCTATAGCCCTCTGGCAGATCTTCAATTTTGACTTCTGAATCTCAATTAAGAGACCATGCTTGGGCACCGTAGGTGACAAGGTGACAAGATACACATGTCTATAAGATTCCGCTTTAGTGTCATTGGAAGATTACCCTTCAAAAGCTCTTTCATCGACCAGAAGCTCTTCCAGCCGTTATCGGTTATATACATATATTCGTCTGTTAATCTCTTTATCCTGTCTGCTACTGAAAGATACTATCTGGCCCAAGTAAATGTACTCCTCGACATATTGTATAACGTGCCTGTCTACCATGACCCTACGTTTCGTGCTGTTGGTCATACTTTAGTTTTTGTTTGATTCATTTGAAGTCCAACTTGAAGACTTGTGGAGCTGAGGTCTTGAAGCATTAGCTCGAGTTCTGATATGAGAACATGAGGAGGAGGAGGAATATGAGGAGGCAAAGAGGACAATGTCATCGGCGAAGCGATGATTTGTCAGTCTTCTATCGCCAAAAACAATGCCCCTCTGTTTCCATACATCCGTCAGAATTTTAAACGTTGCTTGGATCTCCTTGTTTGACTCCTCTTTCTATATGAAACATTTGACCAGAGGATTGAAGTTTATAAGATGTACTGTTATTGTAGATGACCTTGATTAAATTAATGTAAATTTGTTCAATATTTTAATTTTGAAGGGCTGTTTCTACTACAGAGTGAGTAATACTGTCAAAAGATTCAGAAAAAACAAATAATTCGTAATAAATATGTTTAAATAGAGTACCGATCAAGGCTAATAACCGTCAACTGTGAACGGCAATTTAAAGTTGATGTTTATTTACACCATTTCTGATATTTGTGACACTTGCCCGTTTTCACCAACATGCCCCTAAGCTCCACCTAAGTAGGTGTATTTTAAGCTAGGGGCATCCCTTAATCGAATACTTACCTAAATTCAATTTCACCATACTAGGTATCACCTACGAAGGCATTCCCTAAGTAAGTGACAATTAACTTTTTCTAAAGTCACGTTTCTGACATCAATGTTTTATCGATAAGATGAAAATTTCTATATTTCTTTTCAAATAAATGGTATTAACAGTAGTATTATTAATATATTGAAAACAATATTTTTTACATATGTTGAACTTTATTCAGTTTAATTTGAAAATAAAAATATATTCGGTGCATGCGTATAGGCTGTAAGACCCGTGTTCCTTTGCTTTTTTTGGCAAATCAACGAGAAACCTTGTAATTTCTTAACATTTGTCGTCATGTGATTATTTGGAATTACGATTCGTGTTAATTAAAGCTTACATCTTTGTTATCTTTGAATTCTAAAAGATGCTCAATTGTTCTAATAAATATAGACCACTCTATTTAGATAACCTACATCTTATAAAAAAGTCGACATCGTCGTATTTATGGAAGTGGTTGACTCTTTCACGGTCAATGCGTGGTCTTTTTACTATTTGCTGAATGTTCTCTAGAGTCTCAATAGCTTCTAGACTCTCTATAAAGTGCCCTAAATCATTTTCCATGATAGATAATATTCTGTTACCTAAGCATAAGAGTAGTTTAAGGAGCCAACAATCGGGCCATTAAATATAAGAGCTGTTTTAGAGACTTAAGTGACACCTAAACGTTAGTGAAAACGAATTTTTTGTTAGGGGTTTCCTTAAAGCTGCTAAGGGATACCTATCTGTTGGTAAAAACGGGCATTAGACAAGATTAAAACTCAATTTTAAACACAGTTATTACGAGAATTAGCCTTCTAAAAACCAGTAACGCGGCTTTAAAGGTAACTAGAGCTAAGCCATTAAACTGCAAGAAAGACACTACAAAATTATTTATCTATTCTCTGTAGAAATGCCAGAGTCCAAAGGCATTAACCGGATACCCGGCCTTACCCCAATTTGAGTGATGTAAACAGAATTCTTAACAGGGTCTACACTAAATGTCCAAATCCTATTAAAATTCATCACCTTAGCAGTTTCAAGCTGTAAATATCTCGTCCCGTAATGGCCTATTAGACAACTCAAGAAACAGCTAATACCATCATTTTTTTGGAAGAATCGCTGTGAATAATCGAATGGGTGAATAAAAATTAACTCTGACCAAACTTCTTACCAACAATTTTATATGACAAAACTGGTAGATAATTTAGATAGCATGAAAGATTAAATTATAAAATATATGCATGGTATTTTAATTCTCGCTTGCTTTAAATATAAATATAAACATCGCGAGGAAACCGCTTAAATTTGACCACACCTTTCTGTTACACGCTGTTTATATATGTATATTTTACTAATAACTGCAATAATTTATTGAAGTAAAATCTTTGGCAATGTTTCCTTTGTTAGTTTTTAATTATTTTGAAGTATATACCAAGTTGATAGAATAGATAATGCAGGTAAACATAACTAAATCTATTATGGCATAACGCTGGGATCAATTTGTGGCCAATTATTGTTCTTCATTTTCTTCAACAATATCGTTTAAATGGACTGAGAGGACATAATATCTCTAGATTTGCTGATGTCAGATGCCTTTTTTTTTTGGACTCTCTATTAAATCAGTAACACAGAAAGCACAAGGCTAACTTGCTATTTAAAAAATATATTAACTAACTTATTGAGTCCCAGCGGCACATTAGTACCAGACAGAATATTTTTTTAATTATGAATGTCTTGAGAGATTAGTAATCTTCTCACTTTTAACACCAGTACGATAAACTTCATTGTCTTTGCAGCCAAGAACATAAAGGTGCATAACCACAAGCTTCTCGCTATCATGGCGCCACTGTAAACAAAAGATGTATCTTACTATCTTTCTAAGAAATGTATTTGAGGGAGACCTTTGAAATAGGAATATGTGCCATGTCAAAGCAATATATGTCTAGATTTTGAGGTGGACCTTTGCGTGGAATACTGAGATATCTGCCATTAAACGTTCGATATTCAATTTATAACTCACTTGTAAAACCACGCCTAGAATATGTCATTAAATATGAGCAAAAATTAATCCTCAGAGACTACACATCGCGCAAAATAAAATTGGTAAAGTTCTTTTTCACTTTAAGACTGCGCCGAGCGAAATGTGCCAAAACAGGCATTCACAGTTAAGTGAATAAAATCAACACTTTTTGTTTAATACAAATATAAAATATACATTTACCATAACAATGAATGTGTTTACAATTACTCCGTGTAAAAAACTTAAAATAATTAATATTTTCGCCACATAATTACGTAAATTTGCACGAAAAATGCAAAAGCGTAAGCTCGTGTTACGTGATTTTCAGATTATAACAGTAGACATCTATCATATTTTACAGCTTACACGAAACGTAAATAGTTATATTACAATTTGTCCGTCCCAAATATTTGAGCTATTGGTTGACAATAAAGATACATATTTATCAAAAAAGATCTTCAAATCCGCCATACAAGTTTACTATGGCGGCCGCGCGCCGATTTGTATATGCGCCGCATGAGCTCTGTCATTATCTGTCTTACGCTCGGCGCAGTCTTACACCGGTCGTCAATTTTATTGATCCACTAAATTATTAAATGGTTTAAAAATGTAATATGTATGTGTTTTATTTTGTATATTGTCATGCCTACACTCACAACTGGCATGAACAAAAGCTCTCAATAATTTAATTTGCTTTCCAAGACATGGTCATCACCTTGTGTAATATAGAACATTTAAATTTATTCCATGATATTAGCAAAAAAAGGCTAAATAATTTGATAATCGAACAAAATACAGCGTCACTTAAAATAATTTTATTATTAGTCCGACAACGATAATGTCAGGCTAAGTTATTTAGGTAGAAAGTCTTAAGAGTTCATATGTCATAACTTAGCCTACATTCAAATAACGTAGGTCTGGCAGCTCTGGGACATTATTCTATTACTTTTATTGCAGGCGTTCGTAAGAATTATTTTGAGTGTGTAATTGAAACTTAGTTTTCTTATTGTTCGTAGGTATGCTGGTAAGTGCGTTTGCTAAAGTAAATAATGAATTTTATCGTACTTGTATTCAAGGGTACTGGGTAATTGTGACCAAGTCTGATATACGTATTTTTATTTGTTGTCACTACGGCAAACAAGGGTATGAAATAATATATTGCTGTGCTACTAATATCCTAACTAATATTATAAATGTGAATGTCAGTTTGTTGGATTTTTGCGCTTTCACACCTTTATTACTCGACAGATCATCATGAAATGTCGCACACTCACACACGCACACACACGCTCAAGCGTACACACACACACACACACACACACACACGCACACGCACACGCACGCGCACGCGCACGCGCACGCGCACGCACGCACGCACGCAGTGTAAAATGTGAATAGTCAGGGTGGCGGCGACAATGAAGACACAAGTTGTACAGAAAAACACTTATATTATCTTGAATGCACATTTCAACGGTTAGAATATGAATGTCCCCAAAACATTCTAACCGCCAGTATTTATACAAACATTTGACCTAATTTAATACTAAATTCACAAACTCAATAGAAAATTAAACATTGTATATCTTAATTATTCTGATAATTATTTACATACAATTATTATTTCATAATACAGGATTATGTAACATTAAGGATTTATTACACCGGAAGCAGAGGCGCCGGTGTGACAAAATAATGCCTAACCCAACATCAGTAAGAATCTAATAGCTTTATCATTATATTATACATAGTAAAACAAAATTATTATTAGAGATCAGTACCTAACAATACGTACTATTTATTAATCGCGCCGGAAGTTGACCTGCGGAAGGCGCCAAGCTAATAAATATAATTAGGTATAAAGAAATATGAAATAACTATTAAGATTATTGATTATAAAATTATTAATTAAATTATAAAACGATAATAGGTTTTAATGTACATATAGTGGTTAAGATGTAACCGAACTAGCAGTATATGTGAGGCCGGGAGTGTACGCGCACACGCACACGCACGCGCGCACGCATGCACGCACGCACGCACTCACGCAAGCACGCACGCACGCACGCACACACACACACACACACACACATACACACACACACACACACACACACACACACACACACACACACACACACACACACACACGCGCGCGTTGTCAGTGGAACAGAAAGGACATAGGGTACGTTTCATGCAGGAAAAAGTACTGTTACTAACCTAACCTACATTTAAGCGAGCGAAGCTGCGAGCTATTATTATTTTATATTAAATTCTTACTGTATGTACTCATAAAATAAACAACAATTTGAGATAAGTCATTTATGAGCAGCATGGTGACAACTTTACGATTTCCCTTTGCAATGCTGTAAGTATTTTTGTGTACGTAGGCTGATTTAAGGAATAATATTTTAAATGCCTTTTAACAAAAAACAACTTACATAATAGGTGTTATTCCTGTATTGTGTGATTTGCGTGTAACTTTACTTTGCCTTTTCATCATCGTTATCAGTCTTCATAAGTCCCTTGTTAGGTATGCCACAACAATGTCCGTTGTTACTAATTCAGTAATAAGTCTTTCTAAACCATGTCATTTCGGTCATATTGGTAATGTCATCGCAGGACCTCTCAGTTCCAGGAAAAAGAGGCCTTGGAAAGCGGCAACTTCATCAGGTATGGATACATCGTTTACTTACATATTACCCATTTGTAGTACTCGTCCACACAGTCAATGTATCTTATAATTCACAATGACGTCTACCATAAGGTTACGTGATGTTTTTAGCTACAGTAACTGTCGCTGTCGCCTAATTACTCTCTAAACTAATTTTCACACTGCATCCTCGGCTGACACATTCGTGACATCAAAATCATGTCCTAACGGATGTCGTATTAAAAAGAAAATCGAGCTATTATTATATCGTAGCTATTCATGATGCTATTATACTGTCAAGTCTTAGAATACCAGACATAATTAAAATCTATTGTGTATGGCCACTGGCGTGCAGCAGCATACCATACTCAATAGGTTAATATAATTTATTGTTCAAATGTCATGTCAACTTGTGCACTATCATTTCTACTATAATACAAGTTGTTTATATAATGTATTTTGGTAAAACTAAATAGATAATGCTGTCCAACGACCAGGGACACAGTGTATACGATATCCACGATTAAAACTAGTACTTACCAATACTCCTTGCGACGCAATAGCAGCACTGTAGTAATCATCAGGATTCGTGTACAAGAGAACCGTCAGCGCCGTTTGATAACCACACGAAGCCACACGACGTGGAGTGTTGAAATGTGATTCGGCCGCCAAAGGACTTAAATCCCTGTTTACAAAGAAAGTTCATAATATTAACAGCTTTTAGTGACGTTCATACCCACCGAGCATAAAACTACGCGCTGCGAATCTCTACGGATAAAGCATCTGAAAAACAGCCAGACGCAGCCACTCCGTCCAAAATAATTTGGTTTCGTACTCTGTGGTTAATTTCAGTAATTAAGAGACGATGAATTGTTTATTAGTGTATAGCTTCATTGCATTATAATAACGGTTATTGAATATATTTGGAGCAATAAATCACGTACATAAGTTATACTATACGTTGAATTTTAAAATTATATCATACTATCGACTCGCCCTGTCTTCGCACGGGTAGCAGAGCATCAGCGTGTTGCATCAAGCGAGTGCCGTCATCATCTTTTTGTTTTTATTTTGCGATATCTCCTAACATATAATTTGTATAGTGTAAAGGGCTATCATAATGTGTGAAATGCTTATGAATACTAACGTATTTAAGTTGACTGCCTCCGTGGCGCAGCAGTAGTGAATGCGACTGCTGTGCATGAGGTCTCGGGTTCGAATCCCGGGTCGGGCCAACAAAAAGTTATTGGGTTTTCCTGTTAAGAAATCTCAATACGAGCCCGGAGTTAGGAAGTTGGCGGTGTTAGACACCCCCGTGCCTCGGAAAGCACGTAAAGTCGTTGGTCCTGCGCCTGATCTCTCTCCGGTCGTGTCGGATTATCCGTCCCATCGGATCATGAGAGTTAGGGAACAGAGAGTGCACTTGTGTTTGCGCGCATACTTGTGCACTATAATATCTCCTGCGCAGTTGGCCAATCTCCGTTAAGATTGGTCGCCATGACCGAAATTCAGTCTGGAGGACATTATTTAAGTTGATAAGCAGAGATATTGTATTCGTCTAAATAGATTTTCAATTACCGCATTGTACGTGACCATTTCTTTAAAAGTTAAAATGGGTATAGCTAGCTAAAAAAAGCCTGAAAAGATAGATACATGCTATCTCGGACTTTTCTGTAGTCCTATAAAAGAGAAACAATCTCCCAATACATTATTTTGTTATATCTCAAAGGGATAAGGCAGCATTTTCTATGAAAGCTCCTAGTCGGCTTGGTTTGTTTTAGTTTTGTCTTATCATATTTCAACCAACTCCACAAAACCTTAACGAATTATACACCTAAAGCTTCCTTATGAATCACTCTGTCTATTGGGAAAATTGCATGAAAATCTGTATAGTAGTTTTCGAGTTTATCGCGAACAGACAGACAGACAAACAGATGACAGACGTGGCGGGGAACTTTGTTTTATAATATGTAGTGATAGTGATAGTAATAAATCTTTAAAAAAACTTAATTGTAAAGTAATCCAAATATAATGAAAATAAACGTATAGGCATATAATGTAAACATTAATTATACCTATTCAATCTATCAGGTTGCGATTGTGTGTAATTGTTGTACAATTTTATAAGAGATCTATTCCTATAAAAATCTCGTGTTACGGTGTTTGTGATCGCACTCCTCCGAAACGGCTCGACCAGTTTTTATTAAACTTTTTATGTATATTTGGTAGGTATGAGAATAGGTTGTAAAGTCTAATTCATACCGCTAGCTATTTAGACTACGAACCACAGGGGCGGAGTACTAAACATATACGAGGATGATAACGCGGGGACAGCTAGTTTTCTTATATTTGTTTAGAATGTATAGACGCAAGAGTTATTTGTAACAGACAGAACACTATATTTATACTTCGCAGCTGTTACAGAGGGTAACAGCGGAGCTGCGAAGTACAAATAAAAAAAAATTCGTAATCTTTTACATGTTTTATAATATAAGTTAACATTTCATTCATCTTTTTTTTTTCGTGGTGCATTGCATTGACGCGTGCCCCTCCGCGAGGGTGGGCGTGGGGGTTATGTGGAACTCATCGAGGCAAAAAAAAATGATAATGATGATAATGGACTTCCCGGTAATACCGACTAAACCTACCACAGTGTACCTCGACAAAACCGCAATCGGCGGTGCCGCGCGAATCACTTTCACATGCAGTCGCGACCCCACCGAGGTTTCGGCCCGCCATATGAAACGCCAGGCCACTACACAATAAGCCTACCTTTTAGGCACCACTACATTTAAGCCCTACTGTCCAGGGTGGATCCTGAAAGGGGTCACGGACACACGACACAGAGGCGCACGTGGGAACACGCACGCCGCCTCTCAGACCTGGTGCTTATCGGGTGGCGGACAGGCCCACGAAGTTCACCACCCCCAGGTCAAACCTCAGAGTGGCTGGAGGTCATCTCGCGCCCTCCGGCGCTGGTTCTGCGGTTAAAGCGCTCCCTCTTCCGCCCCGCCGACTCCTTGATGGAAATGACTTCCGCAAAGAAAGAGGCGACGGTGTTCCACGACCTCTCGCTCCGGACCATTTCCGGATTGAGCCACGGCCGGGAGCGAGAGGGCAACCGAAATACCGACTACCAAGATCAACTCACGTCACTGCAATGCCCAGGCGGAACAATCCGCCAAAGTGGGCAGCGCCGAGTGCTCAACAACGTCGCGGCAGTCGCCGCAGTGGTGACAACCGGACGTCTCTTGTCGGCATATGCGACACAGGAACTGGCCAAAGCAACCGTGGCCAGTCATTACTTGTGTCAG
The DNA here is from genome assembly GCA_930367265.1 of Catocala fraxini. Classification (NCBI taxonomy): domain Eukaryota; kingdom Metazoa; phylum Arthropoda; class Insecta; order Lepidoptera; family Erebidae; genus Catocala; species Catocala fraxini. Next base: position 18,062,578 of record OV884024.1, read on the forward strand.
CTGGAAGGTGACGGAGCCATTCCTCCCTTCCAGCCACTCCTCAAAAACGGGACTACCGCCACGATCGTGGCGTGCCCAAACATTTAATTCATCTTCGATTAAGTTTGTTGTCTCACTAATGGGCAAAAGCCTCTTCCTTGGATTTCCAATTCACTCTGTTCGAAGGAACAAATATGACATAAAATATTTAACATTTTATCAACAATACATTTTAAATAATTTTCTCGTTGAATTTTAAACTTTAAAACTAAAAAAGTGATATTATTTTTATTTTATCAAGATTTTAACCGTTTCGAATTAACACTGAGCCCATATGGAATACTCTCTCCATTTTAATGCTCATGGATCATAGCAACCTTGTATATATATATATATATATATATATATATATATATGTTGGATCGTCAAGAAAATAATCATTGGAATGTAATTTATTTCTGTAATTGAAGTTGAATAAAGCGCCATCTATTGGTTTGTTTTGGAACGTCAAGCGTAAGCTTGAGTGAGGTCGCCAAAGAACCAATGTGTCGATTGGAGTGACAGTTATAACTGTCAGTGTCATATTGACGTTATACAATGTATTTCACCGATAAGTGACCGGCCGAAAAAATATAAAAATATACGTAAAATTATCGAGGAAAAACGCTAAAAGGGGGAGTCTAAGTTGTATACTTCTTTTTAATCGAATTTTACATTTTATTGAAATTTTCTCCTTTGTCCTATTTGGACGATATCTGCGACAAATATCGACTGAACTTGTTCTTTTTGATTTTATTTCATAGCTACATACTCTAACTAACAGAACTGAAGCAATTTAGAATTAATTTGGATGCAACGACTAAAATAAAGTAAGTATAACTCAGAATTTTCGCATAAAAACATAATTTTTTATTTAATCCGACAAATCTCAAAAAAACTTCTCCGGACTTAGGTTATTTTACTTTATTTTATTACTCTATAGGATATTTCTTAAATAATCTTCAAACATTGTGTTTTTGTATCTCTAACAGTTTAAATGTTAAAAGGCTTGCAAAAGTGCTCTTTTTCAATAGCAAAAAATAGCATAAACAATAGCGTCTCCTTTTCGCAGGTAAAAACCGGTTAAACGCAAACTCCGATGGGTTACGCATACTTTTAAGTAAAATATATTTAGTTGACCGATCTCTGTGCTCGTGAAACTACGCATTTATTGTTTGTGCTGTTACGAATAGTTATTTGTACTGTGAATTATTATGCCGAGACTAAGTGACTTACCACCTTCCCACATTGCCGATATGCATTATGTGTATGGTTTTTGTGATGGAAATGCTAGAACTGCTGTGGCAGCCGCATTTATGCACGAACAATAAGAAGGAGGTGTAAGGAAACGGCAATCGTCCCTTTTAGACCAGCAAATGGTCCAAAACTGTCTGCAGCTCACAGACAAGCTTGTTTAAGATTTGAGCGTGAACATCTTAATTGGACTGAAGAGTCATGGACCTCCATATTGTTCACCTATGATTGTAGGACATATTTAAATGGTGCAGACGGTCGCAGAAGAGCATATCGTCGACGTGGGGAGAGATATACTCAAAGCTGCATTGAGGAGCGCGTGTTCCTTTTGGAAGCAGTTCGTATATGGTGTGGGCTGGCATTTATGATCGGGCGAACGGAACTTGTGTTCATCGACATGGTTCGTCAAAACGGTTGAAGAGGTGGTTTGACAGCACAACGCTATATAACAGAGGTTTTAGAAGCTCACGTGGGGTGGGGTATTTGAGTAAAATGTTCGCCTATTAATCCCATGTAAGGTATTACATGGGATTAATAGGCGAAAATTTTACTCGAATGCAAGGTAATGCTCGACCCCACGCCGCTGCACAAGTTCGACAATATTGCGAAGAGGTTGGGATACGTACCATGAATTGGCCAACATGCAGCACAGATCTTAATCCCATTGAGCATGTTTGGGACAGTCTAAAAAAGCTGTATATGCGAGAAATCCTGTGCCCACAACAGTGGCAGCACTAAGAACAGCGATTTCAGAAGAATGGGACAATATTCCGCAAGACCGTTAAATAACCCTAGTCAGATCTATGCGGAACCGATTAGAATCTGTAATAAGGGCACGTGGAGGCAATACACCTTATTAAAATAAAAAAACCTGTGCTTCAACTTTATTTTTTATTGTAAAACCGATTTTTCAATAAACCAACCAAAACCAATTTTTGTAACATTTATAGTTTTTGTTCAAAAAAACTTAATGGTCCTTTTCAGTATACAAACATACACTTAAGGATATGATACTACACTGTTATTAAGTTAACGAACCAAACTATAGGTTTCAATTTAAATTAGTATTAAAAGTTTGAATACTTGGTTAAAATGTTTATTTCAAAGGCGACTTGAACATTGATGCTGTTTATTCGCCGTCAAAATACACAATAAGTATTGCTCGGTTTTGCAACAGTAACTTTTTAGTTATTAAAGGTTAAACAAAACATATAATCTAAACTTTAATAAATAATATATATATATATATATGCTACCACAGATTATGTGGCGATGTTATGAAATTGTCGACGATATAATAGAATTAGAATTATATCTGTAACCTGTATTCTTTGTAGTTAATGTCAACGTTTGGTTTTATATTTAAATTGATATCTCAGAGGAAAATGCTAATTTATTAGCTATATTCCAATATTTGTAGATATATTTATAAAAATGTATTTGTGTGGAATATCGTTATCGGCTGTTATGCAAATCACAGTTGTTAGTATTTAACTAAAGATAATAGTAATAAATATCTCGAATTATAGAACGGTAATTACAAATGTGAATAAAGTGAATCCTGCTACGCCGGCTATCTAGGCCTATCGTAGTCCCTTTCGATCAATTACTTAAATTTTAGTTACGCTATAATAAAATACTATACTACTAGTTTAGTATTTTATGGTAACAGAGAAGGGACACAGCTTCCTTCAATCAAATGTCAAATAAGGCTTTTTATAAAAGGCTCGCCGCGTCACTTACGCGCTTACATTACCTATTTGCAATATTTCGAACTATACAATCCGCCTGGCCCTTAGGTATTATTGATAAGCAGCTCGCGTAAATATGCAAAACATGTTTTCTCACTGAATATTTGTTTGCTTGTTACGAAAATTAGGGTACGATCGTATAAATTCTTAAAGTACTGTAATACAAAACTTTAATCATAAAAATGGTAGGATAAACACAACAATATACACTTGTAAACATATTTTATAGGGAAGTAAGAACGAGAACTAACTATAATAAATAACATAAATACATCAATACAATAACATATATCCGAGCACTAACTTGTCTAGAGTCATGAGAGGCTGGTAATCTGTCATACAGGTCTACCTAGTACAGAATACAGATACCAGTCTCCCACACAGATTCACCCTTTTATAACTGTAATATCTAGCATAAGATTCTGATTTTTTGTAATTATTTCTGTGTGAGAGAGAAAAATAAACGATTATTATTATTTATTATTATTATTTACATCTGACTAATTGATACTATCACTATAATATTGAAATACTAGACATCTTTATTTGCTCTACGTAGGTACTCAATGAGAGTGTATACTGGCCGGAATGGTAAACAGAAGTTAATTAAACAAGAATGTCTTAGCGACGTAAACAACGCTTTAAGTACATTCGATATGTATTTCATATTTTATCGTGATAACCATTTACCTTGTTATTCATATATTACTTCTAAGAACTAATTTATCGTACATACATGAATACATAAACTCAGTCCTATTTCCCGGAAGGATAGGATTACTCGTACTTTTAATACTTTTGTAACACAGACTCCAAGTCTCTCTCAAAGGTGTAAGTCTATCTTAATTCTATGAGCATAATGTTTGTATGTTATAATTACCTTTGTGGAGAAATAAATAGGTAAACATTATTATTATTACACTCAAGTAGTATTTCAATAGAGATATATCAATAAATATTTTAATTCATACTGTATTAAACACAACTCGAGTCTTTCTGTTATTGATTTGTTGTGTTTGTCGTTAGTTGCACCGTCGCGCGTCGCTTCGGCCGTGATCACACACTGGCTTATTTATTCAAGATATGAACGCTTTCCAAGATTTAATTATTTAAAGGATTTATATATTTAGTACTTTGGAAGATGATGAGAGAAATCATTTCTTTAACATCAAATAATTTAATAAATAATTATGCTACTGGAGAAATATTATTACTTACAATAACTAAATAGATGCTGATAAATTAGATTAGAAAACATAACAGCTACATGTACCTACCTACCTAATTACACGCATTTGCAACAGTTTTTATTTGTGCCTAATTAAAACGTTGATATTAAAGTAAACAAAAATATGTCTAAATACGATAAAATGCAAATGTACTATTTGAAATCATTATTAACCTAATAAGGTTCACTCAATGCAAAAATATGGGTACAATAATTATGGGATTACGTGTTTTGCATACAATCACATTTCAACATCAGATTTGCAAGAGTTATGTTTGAGATACTTGACAACATTAAGAATTTCCATTTTTTAGTCAAATAAAGTATTTTGTAATTTTATTTACTTTTGCTAGAAGAAGAATTAATGTTACAACTACAGGGCGTCAAGGGTATTCAGAAATAACGGAAGTTTCTGAGCAATTATATCCAATAAGAAAAGCCAATCCTTAACCAGAAATTATACAAGTCTTAAGCCAGAACTATTAAGCTTATCATTTGCTGGCGTTAGCAAACGATTATATGATAATTAAATGCATCTTTGTATATGCATATATTGTGATAATGTTTTATGCGCTTCATTTTAAAGAATCGGCATTGTAGAGGCTAACAATAGTACATTATTTAATTATTACATCGCAATCTATAAAAGCTTCTTCCTACATGCTTGTATTAAATGAAATAAATAAAACCAAACTGTTAGTTTCATTTAATGCAATCTTTTGCTCGAGTCTAAGTCCGACTAAGTTACGTTGCACCTGTGATTTATGTGGTCCAGACCATGCACGGTGCACCATATCTGCGATTGTATTGTTTTTTATTAGATTGTCCTATATGGAGTATTTTACTGAGGTAAAATACACATATTTGTTTTCTTGTTATAAAAATACTCTGAAATAGATACTACGATAACGAGGATCATACAACTACCTAACAATATCTACCAATAATATGTTACCAAAATATATGGGTGAAAACATATCGTGTCCAGGTACACACAGCGACGCATCAACCTAGACTGTTTGGACTTTAAACAATTAGAAGTTGAACGCTACGAATCGTGTGAGAGAATGCGTTATATTTTTGTTACGCTCTATCCTTACCATTACATCGACACCACTATGCACTGTCCCTTTCCGACAATTCTCTATTTTGTATGTAGCTTAGTTATGCGTATATAAGGTGTCTAACATGATGTGTAGCCGTGTGTACCATGGATACACAGCCAGATAATTGCGACATAGAATTATTCTTAGAGCAATACGGAAAACGCTAATTAACAAAATTATATTAACATGCTAGGGATTTTCACCTATGCTTGTAAAACTTGGATAATTAATAATCAAGCAAAAAATAAACTATAGCCAAAGCAAATGGACCGCAGTATGCTAAGCCTAAAAGGATAGCAAAATCAAGACGTATAGGAAAACAACAATTGTTACAGAAGCTGCGGGTTGTTGTAAGTTAGTTAAATGGAAGTGGGCTGGCGATGTTACACATATGAACAAAGACAAGTGAACTCAAAAAATAACTACTTCGGGAACATCCATTAAGCGCGACAAGGAAAAAGATAGATGGATAGAAAACAACATAGCTGGTAAAAACTGAACTACAAAGGCAAAGAAAAACAAGCTTTAAAAACAAAAGCAGAGGTCTTTCCTCTTTCAGAGGTCCATAATAAATATTGTAAACTATAAATGTTATACAAATAATATATTTTTATTGAAAATTAGTTGCTACCCACGGTAAACCTCATGGAACGCATACCGGGATTAAAATTCTATATTACATAGAAGTCATAGAATTATCTATCTATGTGGCAGGTTTGACCAAATTTAACCAATAGTTTTAACCTACTACACATCAGATTACACATTTAAATAAAATGAAAATGCCTGTATGTAATATTGAGATAAATATTTTTCGTTAAGTTCAGTTACTTTTTAGGTAGCAATAAAATTATGTACAAGAATTTATTATTCACGTACACATATAGGTAGTTAGGCAGTTGTGTGTGTGTGTTATGACTAACTGCGGTCTGTTTTGGTAATTGCTTCATAGAAAACGTATAAAAAATTTGATGACTTGACTCGGCATTGGATCTAGAACCGCAAGTATTCTTGCACAGCAGTCGTATTCACTACCGCCTCGAGGGAGTCAGTGTGAGGTGAGCGTGAGAGCGATTGTTCAGTTAGGATATTCCAGGATCGTAGCAAGTGCAAATCCTAGTTTCTATATATTATCCCTCCTCAAAACTGGCGTTAGTCTATAATTATATGTTTAAATGGGCCCTATTACATGACAAGTTTATATGCAAACTCTAAAAACTTAAAACCCTTAATCGTCTTCAATAGATCTAATACGAAACGGAGATTCGCGGATTATAATTTTAGATATATTAAGCGGATGTTACAAAAGATTTTAACTTCATTTAGTATTTTTTGGCCAGGCTGGCCACAGTACACGTGGGCGAAGCCGCGGGCGACGGCTTGATTGCAATAATCGTAGAATGTTGAAAGTAGCTTATTTATTTATATGAAATGCAATGAAATATTGACAAGCAGATATCAAATGTACATTTATAACGTATTCATGACTATTTTACGGTTTTATTGTTATAAAATATATTTGATATCTTTTAAACAGAATATAAGCTTCTGAAAGTTTTGATTTCAGGGCGATATTCAGTAAAAATGCTACTATTTTCGCCTGTTTCTTATATTCTGAACTGGTATTTGTATATAAAATAAAATAAATCATCTCAAATGCAGTTTTCTTCAACTCTTATGCAGTCACCGTAACAATTGATGTTGTTTATGGATAGTTGTTAAACTTTGTATTTTAGCATGTATGCACAATTATAATACGAATATCCATCGATAATTGGGCTTTTGACGTCAATTATACACAAAAGATACATATATCAAAAAAATAAATATTATATTTACTTAAGATACATAAAAGCATATCGTGTTAAAATTCTCTTTGCGAAGAGCATAAACGTATTTTCTTTTTCCATTTTCTTGGTTAAAACATTTATTTGAGTAACATCCTTATTAGTCTAGTTTCGAAACAGCTAACCTCACTCTCAGGAACATTTAATCAACTTAAAGATGGGAGTTGTAACATAAATTGTCCTAATATATTAAAAGTAAAAGTCAGTTTAAACCAAAACGACCCGAGAGCTATGGGCTTCGACGCGATTCATTGGTATTAGGTACTCGATTTTCTCATAACATACGTAATTTAGTTAGAATAAAATGTCAAGACATATTTTCGGCTGCTTCGAAATTAACCAGATTACGTCCAAGCTTTTTATCAATTGTATTAGGAGAACGGTGTGTACCTAGTTTAGTTTAGGCATGCGTTACCACAGGAATGACTCAGAGGCCACACTCTCATTCGATATAAGGACTATGTCCCATTATTATGCATGATTAAGAAAATTACCTACTTAATTTGTTTATGTATATGATAAAAACAATATTTATATTATTGGCAGTGATAGCCTAGTGGGCAACTTTTTGACTGCCTTGCAGAGGTTTTAAGTCTGATCCCAAGGCAGGAACCACTGACTTTTTGAAGCTTGACTTCGGATTAAATAGTAAATTACCACTCGCTTTAACGGCGAAGGCAAACATCATGACAGTTTCACAGTTCTCCATATTGTTCTCGAAGATTCGTGAAGTCGGTCAACTCGCACTTTCTCGGCGGATAGACTATAGCCGAACCCTTCCCTCACTGGCTTGCCCAGCAATGTGACAATTTATATACAGGGCTGATATTATTATTATAATATAGGTCCCCTACTTCTTTCACCCCTAAAGATCTAACAATATGTGTGGTATTACCCCAAATGCCTATACAATTTGAGCGAGTAAACATCTATGTTCTATAAAGCATCGATGCGTAAACACATGCGGTACTCCGTTTGCATCGCTTAAGACACTCATTTCTCGCTGCGATTAACGCCGTGTTTAACGTGAAAATCTAAGCATAATTATTGATTTATAGGTATATAATAAAATTGTACACGGCAATGGCAACGCTTTGAAAGCACTATATGGCGCGTTAACGATCCAAACGTTTAGATTATTTTATTTTATATATTCATTACTCTCGTAAAGACCGAAATAACTAAATAAGTTTTTAAGAATTGATAAATCTTTGACACAATGACGGATTTATAAAAACGTTTTTCTAAATCCGTCACTGTGTCACTCATAGCTATAAGTCTGTTTCAAATACGAAAGCCCATTTGACAGATGATCGTTAAACAGCTATTGTGAAGAGACCATTTCAATCAGCACTGCACGATATCGATTGCCGATTAACATAACAAAAATATTATAATCGAAACAGAAAAAATAAAAAACAGAAAAATAAATCAAGCCACATGAACTTAAAATCATGTACGTAGCATGGTCATTTCTTATTGGTTAGACCTGAAGGTCAATGGACTCAATCAATAACCTGAGCAAGTATTCCATAAAAAAATATTACCTAGGCTATCACAAAAATCTTCTTTTGTGAAGACTTTCACCCTCCACGACTCCCTATACCGATACCCTGGTATAACCTAATTATAACAGTAAAATACCAAAACACCACGGCACGGTTTGTGTTCGTTTACACGCATTATATGTGTATTTTATTAATAAAGACAGTGCCACACATTACTTTGGTGTCTCCCTGTCACACATAAGTTGCCATTGCCAGTTTTTGTTAGTAGGGTGAATATGTACTTAATACTGGCATAGACCATCCTGAAATTATACGATTCTGTAAAATTAAGATGAAACATTTATTTCTCTCAAGTTTGAGTACAAATATTAAAAATATATAGATTTGTGTGATTTATAACGTAAATATATTATACCTAATGTAAGGCGTATGTTGTATTTTAATAGCAGTCCATGCCATTCAGTTGTAAATTATGATGGTCATCGTCCTAACAAAACTATGGCAACCTATTTGTACGACAGGGACGCACTAAGCTAATGTGAAATTCTCTCGTCAAGTCTGTTCGTTTATCTATGACTTCAGACATTATGATATATGCGATTGAATTTAATTTTATTTGAATTGATTTTAGTAGTGAGCTTTCTATGATCTGTCCGCTGTACGTAAGTACGACATATCAAAGAAGTAGTTACATCAATTTTATATAATTTTAATCTTGATTTATTTCAATTATAACTATACTTAGTACAAGGGTAAAATAAGACGTTTACAGGTAATGTGCCTACGGCTCTTTAGAAACTACGGGACGTTCAAACCTTAACTCCAATATCTTCGTCAAATATTAATAATTTTATGATAAATCAAATATTTTGAAGACCGCTGCATGGGATTTAAGGTATGTTGCAACCTAATAATAGTTGATACCAAACGCAAACCAAGTTTATATTAGGAAATAATTCTTTAGCTCAATTTAGTTTGATTTTATCCGATTCATATTGTTCCATCACTATGACAAAAAATATAAAATCACAATAAAAAATACGATAAATTGTTATTTTATTTTGAATTTTTAATTATTTAAGAACGACGTCAATAGTAATTAATAGTTGATTATGTTTGTGAAACAACTATATCATGTTTTATATAGATTCAAGTTTTTTCAAACAGAAGGACAGAATGACACAAGAGAAAAAAAAACAAAAAAAATCAAAAAAGGAATTATTTATCTTTAAAATGTATATTGAATGTGCTGGGTTACGTGCTATATGAAGTGACAAAACGGAGTTCGTATTTGAAACATGTAGTGGTTGCCGTCTATTTAATCGACATGCTGATATAAAGCTTTTACCGTATTACTGCAGGCAATGGTTTCAATGTTACCAATGTTTATCAGATTTACATAATAAAATAGCATTGTGTGATTCTGCGATAATATAGATAAATGATAAAGTTTTGTGGGTGATAAACATTTGTGTGATCCGTTGTTTCATGACTAGGAGTAGTTTCAATGTTTGTAAAGTCATCTGCGATGCATAAATTATACCTAGTCCAAAAGCTGTATCTTTAAAAGAAAAGAATAGACGCAGTATATTCTGGCCAGCAATATGTTTTATTGCATTTATTTATATGTATCCTTTTAGGAATTAGTCACTACTTACTTATCTTTATGGACAGCGTAGTAGTTGAAGGTACAACAGAGACTGAGCAAAGTAAATACTTGGCTGAAAAGTTCTTCGCATCGATGGATGGAGCTCTTCCACATACATTTTTGTATCAATTGTGTGCACGATGAAGCTGGCGACAGCTGAAAAAGAACGCAATCATTTTATGAAAGTAAAAATTAATAAAATAATTTTAAATTCATTCACAATAATATTTGCACGGCACAAATGACAAAATATGGGCTCTTTAGGTAACTGATCTTGCTTGAACTGGACTCGTGGAATCAGTTGACCTAACGAATTTTTTGAATCGGACAACTGCGCCCAGTGATACATTTTATGATTTATACAGACACGAAAACAAATGTTACGACTGTGATTTTTTAAGGGATTAAATATAATGACCATCAGAAATACTAATTGTACGGCAAATATTGCACAGCATAACGAGCACCTATACGCCTCAAATCACTACATTCCGTCTCGGAAGGGTTAGGTTATGTTAAGTTCCTTCTTAAACCCACCCAAAAATAGAAGCCCCGCGATGCGGGGCTCCGTCCACGTAGTTTGATCTCTTTAATATATTTTGCTGAGTAGTTAAATACTACCCATTTTTAATATATCAGTTTAACCAAGCGATGGTGTGTCATTTTTTTCCCCAAACACTTTTGTTAACGTGTGTACATATTTATATTGCATAAATATAAATAATATATTTCTTTTTAAAGTTGTATCAGTTGACAAAGCATAAATAAAAAATTAATTAATAAGTCAACTCATCCCGCGGGTTCAGTAAGAGCGGGATCAGTTAACTAAAGAGCCAAATATGCTGCACAAATCCAAAAAATTCACTATGAGTATTAGAGAGTGGTTATTCATGAAAAAAAATCGTAGTGGAATAATATTCGGCTGAACTATAAATATACATATATAGTTACGTATATAATTTATCCGGGTTTTGATTGACTAAACTTAATGTTTTTATTTTAAATTTGGTTGGTTGGTACTTGGATAAATTTTCAGTTTTCATTTTAATTTTCATATTACACTTTTTTTATTTGCTTATATTGCCTTTTTCTACATGTAATTTTCGTAACTGTAACACAAGAATGGACAAAGTCTGAAATAAATATATTATTATTTTGTTTCTCTTTCACGGGTATTTCCCTAATACGTTAGGAAAATAAGAGCCGAGCCTTTGGGAGGCTTACACGGAGACATGGGTCCAACGTGAAGAGGCCCTTCGAGAGTTTTAGTTTAGAGTGAGATGGGACATTTACCGAGACACTAGCCGCGGCAGGTGTAGGAGACTTGCTACATATAGAAACTAATTATTCTTTTTTTTTCTTATTCTCGTCTATGAGGATGGATGTTTAATGGTTTGGGAAAATGCAAACTATAGTTACAAACATAAAGTTAAAATATTTTTATTATTATTATATATGAGCTCAATACTAACCAGTTTAAATAAGGCAGGTATAGTTATATTATTCAATTCCAGAATGGTCTGTAGCTGAAATAACTGCTCCTTCTCTATCTCTCTAGCCTTAAACGTTGAATATAACAGAGGTGTTAAACTTAAGGTCTCGAAAACAGAATCCGCAGTCACATTCTCAGGCAGTGTCCTGAAATAAGATAAATTTCAAATATTCGTTAGCTTTTACTTTCAATAATTTAATAACGTGTACCTAGAGTATAATTAGTAGTTAAATAAAAGCACTTTAAATATTATGAAACAGTTGTTTAAGTATAAGAATATATAACGATATATTCTTATTATTTACTCGACATACGACCTAGTAGCCTACTTGCAGTAGCGACATTGTATTAAGGGGAATTTAGATGACGACAACCATAGAGAAAGGATCGAGACCGACAGCAAAAGTGCAAATTGTGTGCAAAAGTGCTGACGTTGGATTCAAATTCGTTAATTTTCTACTCCTCCTAATGGTGAGAGTTACTCGAGGATTTGTTCAACATTTGCTGATTGATGTAAATGTTGACCTTTTGAAGAAACACTTCGTCTTAGTTAAGCTTTATGTTTTAGCTTTAGATTTTGCATGTTGTCTACCTGCCAGTGCTGTGCATGTCTGTAATTGGGGTAGCACATGCACTTTGATAATTGTCAATTATACATATATAAATGTCAGACTTATTTACAAGACAAACACAGGTTACCCTGTAAATACATGAGCCTAAAAATAAAAAAATAATAAGTCCTTTCAAAATCAGTGGTCAGGTCATGTGATGCATAAGTGATTACCTATTTACACATCAGTCACATTACTACATGTTTTAAAATTCAAAACTTTAAAACTTACAGTAGCATTTGCAGCGAACGCTAAACGCGCTTACGTACATATATCTTCGGAATATATGTATAAGTATAAGTCTTAACAAACATGCCAGCTTTATAATAGACATTACATTCTAATTCTAAGATTATATATAATGATATACTTTGTGATTTGCAATTCAAATACAAACAAAAAAAACACCATGTTTAAAAAGATAGTCTTATTTACAACAGTTTAAATTTATATGTTTCTTCAGCTATTCACTTCTGTTCCAAAGATGCAGTTAAAAACAAGCAATGTTTATGCACTAACACGCTGATTACAGAATATACGTGTGCTAGCATCGCTAGTTCATGTAAATTGACTACAAACAATCTACGACACCTCGATGGTGACGTCACGGGTCAGAGTGAAACATAAAATGTTTTGTCAGCACTGCAGATGCAAACTTTAGACATGTCAAAATACGAACCACGCTTTGGCTTACGAATCAATTACAAAATTTGAACCGTTAAATACCTAAGCAAGCAACGTGAGCCCTAAAAAGTTCACTGCTAGTTCGACCAGTTGAAAAAGCTCATAATAGAAAATGAATTAGCAGCATTACAGTTTGTAAGCAAATATTGTTATTTTTTAAATAACCTTGTTATTCCCCAGCGCTTCAAGTCTATTGTTCTCCGAAAATGTTATTTCCATACATTAGTTCCCCAGAGTTCCATAAGCTAAAATATTAAATTCATTGTTTTATTTCGTATTGCTGTTATTAAGGGTTTTAGGATAGTCAACAGATTAAACATATATGTATGTAGATATATCGGTAGAAATATAATTTTATTTTAATGTGATAATTTGTCTCTAGGAGCTGTGATCTATCTTAAGTAAGGCAAATGAGATAAATAATGTTATTTATTTTTAAAGACAACTCTCGCACTAGGAATAATTCCTGTGTCGCGGGGTACTTTACAAACATTCAAACAACGAACACAAATAACATCCAGACTTGGAATAATCATTTGTGGATCACAATCAATTTTCGACACTCGGCGCAGAGGCAGTGACGAGGCGAAAACTTAAAATTTAAACCACTACGTGATCAAACGACCTGCGGTTATTAACATACATACTTATTATATTCAATATAATATAGCAGTGGCGTAGCGGAAAGGGGGCGGCAGGAGCGGCCCGCCCCGGGCGGCACTTTATAAGGGGCGGCACTTTATAAGGGGCGGCAAAATTGCACAATAAATAATAGGTAATCGTATTTAGAAAATATTTCAACAATTTCATGACGAACTAGAGGAATGGGCATTATACATCTGTACAATACACAATAATGATGTCTGTTCTTGTCGAAAAGTTCTTCTATTATAGGCTTTTAAATTGAAATACCTAATTAAGAGGGCGGCAAAATGTTCTTCCGCCCTGTGCGGCTGACACCCACGCTACGCTACTGTAATATGGCTACAAGTCTCATTTCAAGTCGGAGGGCTTTTATTTTTTTTAATTGTCAACGATTTCACTTCTTTGTAAGTATCAAAAGATATCATATTCAGTATTATCTGTATTGAATATGGTAACTTATCACAAGAATGACAAAAATAACGATACATTTATTCATTTATATTATTTTTATTATTAGTTTATGTATATAAGTAGATCCACTCCAAGATGTATACTAGTATACAGTTAAAAAGTATATTGAATGAAAAGAAAGGTTACTGTTGACAACTCAATACCAATCTGAAGGTAAGTACTAGATAAAATTGTTAATCTCCGGCGTCCAGCGACTATCATACGCTGCAGTTTACTCAATTCGCATCCTGAGATATTTATTTAATTCTTTCATTACTGTAACGCACAATAATTATTTCCAGGACAGGATAGCGTGGCGTAAAGACAATACACTATTTATACTCTTATTAGTCAACGTTACTTTAACATTAGTAGATACAGAGACTAGTTCTGACTAAAATAAATTTCTTCTAACTCCTAAATTTAATGTTTACTCTAGAACTGGCTGAAACACAATCTCGGAGTGATATTGAACAAACCACTTATTCAAGTAGCAGTAAGGTTAGCTACGATATGATATTGGATTACCAACCATTCCTAAGATGACATCGTATGTTTACGTCTAATGTAATAAACAGAGGGCCATTTACTTCTATAAACAAGGTTAGAGCTGACTGCAAGCTATTTCAAGAAGTTAAAATTTTTAGATAATTCTAATAACAGTATAAGTCGCCTAAAGTTGCAGTCAGTGGAGCCTTAGAGAAGCCTGGGGATGAACCCTAGCGGTGACAAGAAGACAGTGGCCAAAATGTGGATCATACCTTTCTTTTCACTCCAGTCTGAAAAGCATTGATTTTATTAAATTTCGATACTAACTGCGCCGGAGATCAAACACCTCCCAGGCACTAGACCTACTCCACCTACTCCCACAGTTTTTACTGTCGACGCAGGAAAAGATTTGTTAGTATAGGGCTACTTCACAGAATTGCATACTTGATATAGCTTATATTACGTGCATATAATTATTGGTAACTTACAAGTTATTAGCGAACTCTCTTGCCGCTTTCTTAGAGATGACGTTGAGGTCACATATGGTAACAGCAGGAAATGGTACATCCCAAATTGCCCCTTGAGTACTTTCAATCACCTAAAATACAAGCACATAATATAATATTGTTAACTGTAAACCTTCGGATTGCCACACAGAGGTCTCGAGTTTCATACCACGGTACGCATCTCTGACTTTCCGAAGTAACGCGCATATAAAAAAGTTAATTAACACTCGCTTTAAGGCTGAATGAAAACTTTTTATAAAACCAGCATATCTGAGAATTCTACATAATGAACTCGAAGTAGCATGAAGCATCCCGCATGGTGAATTATGACCTTAACCTGCTGATATTGTGAAGAGGCGCGAATATGGTAGTTTTTAAACAAGACACACACAAACAAGACAAGTACTTGAGGCCTCGAGACATAGAAATAAACCCAAAAGCACAAAATGTGTTTGATAATAATAATGTAGGAAATCTGGTATGAATTAATGCGAGGTTTGCAATCGTTTAACAGATTACTTAAATGTTTTTAAATGACCTTTCACCATTCTTTGTAAGCCTGCCATCACTAACCATAAAATAAGCTAACTAAAAATTTTTTATGAAACAGATTTAAATTGGATCAAATACAGCAAAGGCGCTCGCTGGCAAGCCCGCGTTGATTACCAAATATGGAGATCATCTTTAAGAGTAATTTATTGTATAAAAATATGGTGAATGGGTTGATTTAAACAAAATTAATTTGGTTTCAAAATAATAAAGCCAAAATCAAAAAGGACATTATAGTTAGCCATCAAGATGCAAAATGCTTTAACAGTTTTTGAAAAGTTACAAATAGGTAATCTTAATTCTAAGATGAGATTAAATAGCCTAAAGGAAGTTATGGAAATGGAAGCAATAAAAATAGCGGATTTGTTCAAGAAATCTTTCAAGTTTATTCAACCTTGACCACTCGGTCAAGGTCCTTATCTGATCTGTTAGTGAAACTGACGCTGTGGTGAGATCTTCTAACACACCTATTAGGTTTACGATAAGAGAATTAGCATCTGCAATAAAAAACATGAAAATAGTGGAATCGCCACGACATAATAGTTTAAGCATAGAAAATCTAAGAAACACAGACAAATGTTAGGGCCTGGCAGTACATGTGGCGGGCCAGTGTCCGCAAACTTGCGATGTTTTAATCTGACATAAATCCGTCGCCCCGGAATAAAGAGGACTACAGAAAGAACGCGGGTATGGTTTTAGTCTGTAGAAGTGTGACATACCTACGCCTAACATTAAATAAATTTGTATCATTGATCATCCCACTCTAAAAATAAAGGGTAAATATTTGCTGAGAGTTCTGGCGATGTCGCCCATGCTAACTTAACTTTTCTTACATATATTACACATTTTCTGTTAAAACTCAGCTGTGTTAAAATAAGGCGGCGGTCCCGGCGGCTCTGAGATCTTGTTCTAATAAGTACACGACGGTCCATTTAGGATTAGGCCGCATTTGTCAACAGAAACTGCAATCTAAAGCAAACTGTCTAGATTTATCTAAAAGAAAACCTCAGCCTGCGCATATTTCCTTCAGGGCCTAAAGAAACTAGATCCAATGATCAATTTGCTTTTGATTGCCTTTGGCAAAAACTTTACTGGGAATTAAAAAGCTATACAAACTAATCTTGCGAACTAATTTACTGTTTAAAATACATATGACTATAGGGATAAAAAAGCCTTGCTTTCTGTAGGTTAAGCGAGAACAAGGTCTAGACCCCTAGTCTGAAAAACCTGGATCATCTTTGGATCGCCCAGGTTTTTAACGTATTGTGTATGTTACCGTGCACCTAGTTTTTAGTACAACAACGCCTTTGGGGTGATGTTGGGTTTGCTGCACTAATGCAATGGATGAATGTTTGAACAAGCAAACGTACCTGATTATTATGTAATTAAACAAATCGAATAATTGCCCTAGTGAGATGAGTGCGCGACAGCTCTAACAGCCGTCTTGTTACTGTGGTGAATAGGCTAGACAGCGATTGTGTGGCGTGGCATTGGATGGCGAGCGTCATGCATAACCACAGGTCATAACGATATATAAATTACTATATAAACGTAAACATTGTACGGCACGAGTATAAAAACGGCAAATAAAATGAACACAAGGCTACTCTTTCAGTCAGCAATACGTTGTCTACAAATCCATGTTCCTACGTATCTTTATTACACATATGAACAATACGTACATTACAAACGTTTCTAATGATCATGTGTAAGCATTCTAAGTGAAAACCACACCAAACTTTGTTAAGGTACCTAACTAAAATAGATACATACATAAATTACAAATTATTTTGTGTAGATAAGTATTTATTAAGAAGGTAATGAAGACATAAAAATAATTTAACACCGTAATTATTTTTGTGCAATGTTCAAATATATAGATTTACTTAAAACTGTAAGCTATAATTATCGTGACGTGTGGACAAGTTCGTAGCAACAGATTCATTTCTATTTACCTAATATATTTACTTAATGATTTCGCACGATAGGTAAGAAACTTTAACTTACAGTCACTATGGGATTCCTCGCATACCACTTGTAGGCGGTTACCACGAAATATGCAGCTAAAGCAATGCTGACCAACACAGCTAATGCCCAACAACTCCTATGCCAAGAAATAATAAAGCATTAGTATCAGAATTGAATAAATACATCGAAACTCGTGAAACATCTTAAAACTGTAAGTTTAGGAAAACAACACATAAAGATAATGTTTGGTTGCATTTTTCTTTCGTTTTCTGACCTCTGTGTCTTCGATATTGTCTCAAAGCCAACTTCGGCTAAATCTTTAGCTATAAGCGGGAATGGAAACTTAAAGACATCACTAACTTTAATTATACTTATAGTGAAACCTTGTAGCCCAGCAGTTAGACTTTAGGTATTTAAATATTTGATGGTTAGTCTGAATGTACATATGTTAACTATGAATCAACCAGAAATAGATTTTCTGGACATATAATCGTAGCTCTGCAATGTAGCCCAGTAGCTTTTGTAGTGAAGTAGTCATCAATAAAAACCATGATTAAATGTCTAAAAACAAAAGGTTTACTTTACTGAATTACAAGACGAAGTCTTGTTATCTACCACATACCACACGATCATAGTCTATCATCAGTTTCATAGTCCTCCTCTTGACTTGATCATCAAGTCTGTCTATTTTCTACGAGGGCTCTTATTTATAAACCAATATGCTGACGGCACAGAACACATTAGTATGTGTGCTACTACTTATGATGAAGCCCTAGTCTAACCATTTAAAGTTAAAAGCTTAAAAGTTCGTATAGTTATCTACATGACCTTTGGTAAGGCCACAACACTTTTTGTGGCTTTATTAGATATTCATTTTAAATTGTAACTCTGGCCAAGATTTTCAAATATTTATGGCTGCTTGATGATCCTTTCCTAATAAAATAAAAATTAAATAGATAGCTATCAAACAATCCCGATACGAAGGTTTGGTGCTGTGTTAGGATTATAACGTAAACACACACATAAGTATGATATCGTTAGTTATTTAATCAATACAAGCGAATACAAACCTTTCAACATAATTGAAATCTTCCATCACAATATACTTGTATCCGTGCAAATCCGTCCTTTTACAAAATTCGACAAACTTACTGAGCCAAAATCGCTTCTTCGTCTGCGTCTTGTTCCAATTACCATTGTACACGATACTTTTACTAGGTTTAATGCACGATGACTTCTCTAAAGCGAATCGCACCATATTTATAAATTCTTGCAGCAAAGGGAGTATTGTTAATGGCCGTTCAGCATGAAAGAGTGGATGTGATTTGTCAGCAGCACACGAGCTAGTAATTATAAAGTTAGATCTATCACTGATAGTGCGGCCACATTTATAAATATTTAAGTAAGTTTGCACGAATGTGTATACTTAGCGACATGTCGACATACATTGATTTAGCGACTAGTCGATTCACTATAACAACCTAAGGTCAAATACAAGCTGATCCTATTGCGACTTTTGCTACTTATACTAATATCATTCTTTCGTATCGCACGATAATACATCGCTCACTATTTGCTGCAGATGGCTACAGCAGTCAACAATTAAGCGGTACATTCCCGGTTACATTTTCTTGTGAGAAAATTATAAGTATCTGTCTGCTATTGTCAGATAAAAGAACTAGTGTCTCGTGTATTATCAATGATTAAAGTGTCCAGTTATCTTGAGACTTGAGTCACACGGTAAATGCGAACATCTTCTAACAATATTTACCCATAACTCTAGCCAGCACAGTTTTTGAGTAGAAAAGCTCGTCGTTGCCAATTAATAATTTGGTTATTGGGCCGGATAGCCGGGGTTTGGATACCCATCAATTAAAAGTTCTGGAAATTTTTATACCTACATACATCTCCTAATTTTTTCTTTTCATTCCATCTTTTATTCCTTTTCGTGGTCGGCACCGCGCGAATGGCACCTCTTGTTCTGATTACCATCACGCGTGCCAAAAATAGATCTGCCATGTTTGTTGTACTTATAGAATATTAGGGTAGCAAAGAAAAGATCACACGTTCGTATCTTTTTTTTTTTACTTTGTGGTATTACGTATACCCCCCACTCCGCGGAGCGACGGGGAGGTTATGTCGGAGTCATCGAGAAAAAGATATCTCGGTAATACAGGCTTATCCTACCACGGTGTTCCTTGAGATAACCAGAGCCGGCGCAGCCGCGCGAATCACTTTCACATGCAATCGCGACCCTGCTAAAGATTCGGTCCGCCGCGCGCCGTATGTAACGGCAGGCCACTACACTATGAAAAGAGTCCCTCTACTGTCGCCTTGTGGGAGGACGACTACAAAACGATACAGAGGCGCGCGTGGGAACACGCACGCCGTCTCTTGGACCTGGTGCTGATCGGGTGGCGGGCAGGTCCACGAAGTCCACCACCCCTAGGTAAAACCTCAGAGTGGCTCGAGGTCATCTTGCGCTCTCTGACGCCCGGTTCTGCGGTTTGGGAGAGGGTTCAAGTGCCGTAACAAGCGTAGCCAGTCATTATCTGTGTCCGCCGAAAGGTGAGGGCGCCATGCCGCCTCTCCAGCCACTCCTCTAACACGGGACGTGCCCGACACGTTACGTGCGTAGTACAACTGATAAAAACTTAAACAAAGCTTGCCACTTTCACGCACAGCTTCTCTGCTGACAACGTAGGCGAGTCAAACTAAGTACGAGTTTGTTAAAAAAAAAGTTGCATTATATACTAACAACCCTCAATTCAATAGTAGGTACCTACCTACAACAAGGCGATAAAATCGATCACCCTTTGTCTGCTATCTTTTTAAATATTCATTAATTTTCCAGACAATGGACAATTTATATTTAATTATTCGTGAGACCCTGATTTTTTATGTATTAAAGACTAAAAGGCAAAATGTGTATTAGTTAAATTATGCACAAATTAGGTACGAAAGCTATTAGCAGCGATAGCCTAATGGCTAACCGTTGGACGCCACGCAGAGGTCTCGAGTTCGATCCCAAGAAGCGCGCATCTCTGACTTTTCGAAGTTATGTGCGTATTAAATAGTTAACTATTGCTTGCTGTAACGGTCATGGAAAACGTCATGAGAAAACCTGCATGTCTAAGAATTCTCAATAATGTTCTCAAAGATAAGTGAAGTCTGCCAACCCGTACTGGGCCAGCGTGGTGGACTAAGGCCTAACCCTTCTCACACTGAGAAGAGGTCCCGTGCCCAGGAGTGGGACAGTTTAATACAGGGCTGATATTATTATAGGTACTAAAGCTACCGCAGTCCATGATAAATAGGTACTTAGTTTTAAATTCGCAGGCAAGATGTGCTTTTATTGTATGTACCTAAATAATGTTCCTTATTTTAAGTAATAAGCTGGCAAAGCACTTAGATATAGCATGTATAAGTTTGATGAACTTTGACCATAATTCAAACAAATTAATTATAAGCATGGACGATAAACGTTAGATTGATTAAGGATATATGGCATATGTTATAAGACATTCGGATAAGGAAGATATAAACGAAAGTTCTCCAACCAGATTAGGAACAGGCAAGATTAAGAATAGGTACCTATCGTAGCATATGGAAATCCGTATCCCATGCCTATCCCTCCTATGAGTATTCATAGTATACATACGTAGGTACTAAATAGTATCACCTCAATTAGCTCCTCATTAGCTGCATCAGTATAAAGTTGCAATTTATTATCGTATATTTCATGGTCAGGTTTAAAGAAGCTCTTTCTACGAAAAGATATGCATTGCATATGCATTGTTTGGAAATCAGCTGCGTAGATGAAGCCAAGAGCCCGCTATCCGGTTAGTTCAATTCTGAGAATTAGGTATATAGTTTTATCTGAGTTTTATTTATATTGCAGCCTTTGCCCGTGGCTTCGCTGGCTCGGGAACAGTACTTTCTGCCTGAATGGTAGGTATGTGTATTTATCTACCTCTGACAACGGTATGCAAAATTTTGTCATACGATATATACAACGCAACGAACAAACACACCCACATTCGCATTTGTATATAATATTAGCTTTATTTTTGCAAATAATATTCATATAAATGCTATGGGTTACTGCAAATAGCTTATTTTAATACATTTTCATAAACTACGTTTTTTATATTTCCATGCTATGTTTTTTGTTTTGCTAAAACATAATGATTTTGCGGGTTTCATACTCGTGAGCACGCTACATAGAGTTGCCCATGAAAAACAGTTATATTTATTATTTTCGTGAATGCTGCTTTTAGGGGAATCTGCACTCTTTTAAAATGACATGGCAAATTGGTTGGCATTATCGGAGTACGGGGAATTAAAACATTTTCTCCTTTTTCTATTCTAGTCATGATTATACAGGGGACCTGGAATGAGTTCTCGCTATTTCTTCATAAATGGCAGTAGCAGCACTCCGTGCATGAAATTTCGAATGGTAACGCATCTGCAAGGAAGTACTATATCTAACCTTAAATTTCAGTGTATGGTAGTTCACTTTAACAAAAGCTTACTATTTCTTTATTGTTTCTGAAAATGTTAATTTTCGTGCCAAATAAACTGTATGTATTTGTAAGAAATTTTATTACACTATTTTATTCAAAGAAACCTGCTGCTGAAGCACACAGATTTTTGTTCAGACTTACGGTTACAATGCGCTGCCGGATACGACATGCAAAGATCACTTATGAACTACTGCTTCAACGACAGTAAAGAAAAGGCTTTTTGCACCAGATCGTAACTGGTGATGTAAAATGGATACACTACAATAATCCAAAGAGTAGAAAATCGTGGGATAAGCCCGGCCATGCATCAACATCGTCTGCAAAACCTAGTAACCATGGTTCGAAGCTTCTTCTATGCATTTGGTGGGATTAGCAGGAGGTAATCTATTATGAGCTGCTCAAACCGAATGAGACTATCACGGGAGATCGCTATCGACTTCAATTGATGCGTTTGAGACAAGCCCTAAAAGAAAAACGCCCGCTATTTGAGCAGAGACACGATAAAGTGATTTTGTCACGTGACAACGCTCGGTCTCATGTCGTAAAACCACTGAAAACCAATCTGCTGACGCTTAATGGAAAGTTTTACCACACCCGCCGTATTCACCTGACATAGCCCCTTCTGATTTTCACCTATTCCGTTCGATGGCACATAGCCTGACCGAGCAGCGCTTCCATTCTCACGAAGATCCTAAAAAATGGATCGATTCTTAGATAGCCTCATAAGACATCGTTTTTTGGATGCAACATTCATATACTGCCAGAAAGATGGCAGAAAGTAATATCTAGTGATGGGCAATACTTTGAGTGAAATGTTTTTGTCCTTTGTATCTTAAATAAAGCTTTCATTTTGTGCAAAAAACAGCGAGAACTTATTCAAGGTCCTAATAGCTTGTATCATATTGCGACCTAGATGAGCAATTTCTTGACGTGTACCATTACATAGCCTTGGTGCGTCAAGATTTCTCATTGACAGGTCTGGAACACTAACTTTCAGCCTTAACTTATGGGAAGGCAATCCTAATAATTCTAAAGAGTTGAGATACTCTATAGGGTACGATGTTACTCGTTCAGTATCCATAACATTGTCTACTGACAGGTACACGACAACATCTGACATAGGTAATTTATTCGTTTATTTGGCCAAATGTCTCGTTTGTCGGCGCCAAAATTGAAATTGAGCTGTCCACAACCATTCTCGCATGCCTTTACATATTATATCACGTCAGTTTTATCGCAACAACAATGCTGAATAGAGACCATTTGTTGCCACAATAGCATAATATGTAGCTACTTTTTACACAGAATGACAAACTTACGAACGAATTAAATTGTCTTTTTTATTATTTTGTCATTATTTTATAAGAACAATTATATTGGTATAAGTAGTTCTTTGTGGCAATGAAGAATGTTTCCTTTCTATTATGATTATGCTGCCTTTAAATCATCTGTGTTATCAACAATTTGACAGAATTTACGTTTTAGTGTATTTAATCATGCTGTTACTGTCTGTTAGCATACAATCTTCTCCGACTTTTAGAAGAGCAGCCGCATATTGCGCTGAGTGAGAATCGTTGTGTAGTTATACTCGCATATTTGTAGTCAGACAAAACTTTTGTATTAGAGAAGCTATACCATAGACGCTTTTAAGACTACGCCGAGCGAAATGTGCCAAAACAGGCGGTCACAGTTAAGTAAATAAAATCAACACTTTTTGTTAATACAAATATAAAATATTCATTTACCATAACAATGAATGTGTTTACATTTACTCCGTGTAAAAAAGCTTAAAATAATTAATATTTTCGCCTATAAAATTACGAAAAATGCAAAAACGTAAGCTCGTGTTACGTGATTTTTAGATTATAACAGTATAAATCTATCCTATTTTACAGCTTAAACGAAACATAAATAGTTATATTACAATTTGTCCGTCCCAAATATTTAAGTTATTGGTTGACAATAATGATACACTTTTATCAAAAAAGCACTTCAAATCCTCCATGCAATTTTATTATGGCGTCCGCGCGCCGATTTGATTATGCGCCGCACGAGCTCTGTCATTATCTGTCTTACGCTCAGCGCAGTCTTAAACAGGCATTTATTTCATCTGCCGGTGTACTCCTAGTAATAACCGGCAGGGTCTGTCTAAAGTCACCAGCTAAAAGTACAACCATCCCTTCCATGATACTCTGGTTGCTCTTGATTATCTTGCATGGTGCGCTATAGTGCTTTGATTGCTCTTTTATGGGACATCGTACATTCATTCCAAACCAACAGCTAACACGGCTGCAAAATATTTCCGCGCTCGCCCCTTTTGCTAGTGTTACGAACTTTAGTCTCCTATTTCATCCCCATGTAGGTCAAAATTTCAAAACCGCTCGAACAAATGTTAACCTATTTACTTCTTATCAGGGCCTAAATACAAAGTCTCATGGTTTTATCTTCAATAATGACGAATTGCCATGCAAACTAGCATCCCTTATTTCCAACCCTTCATGACCTTTTTACAACAAAAGGTAACCTATGCCGTTCCCAAGGTCTAGTCTTTCTCTGCACCGAATTTTATCAAAATCGGTTGAGTGGTTTAAGATCAATAATGATAAGTAATGACGAATTCCCATACAAATTTTCATCCCTTATTTCAACCCCTTTATGTCCTTTTTTACAACAAAATGTAACCTATGCCTTTCCTAAGGTCTAGTCTATCTCTGTACCGAATTTCATCAAAATCGGCTGTGGTTTAGGCGCGAAAATGACGAATTCCTACACAAACTTTCATCCCTTATTTCAACCCCTTCATGCCCTTTTTTTACAACAAAAGGTAGCCTATGTCCTTTCTCCAAGGTCTATTGTATTTCTGTACCAAATTTCATTAAAATCGGTTCTGTGGTTTAGGTGCAATAATGACGAATTCCCATACAAACTTTCATCCCTTATTTCAACCCCTTCATGGCTTTTTTTACAACAAAAGGTAGGCTATGTCCTTATTTAAGGTCTAGTCTATCTCTTTACCAAACTTCATTCAAATCAGTGGTGATTTAGGCGCGATAATGACGAATTTCCATACAAACTTTTATCCCTTATTTCAACCCCTTCATGCCCTTTTTACAACAAAAAGTAGCCTATGTCCTTCCCCAAGGTCTAGTCTACCTCTGTACCTATCAAATTTCATCAAAATCGGTTCAGTGGTTTAGGCGTGAAAGCGTAACAGACAAACTGACAGAGTTACTTTCGCATTTATAATTTTAGTAGGGATTAGTTAGGAACAAAACTACATGAATCCTATCAAAAGGATTAAAATGCGCCGTCATAATGGTCACATGCCTACTCCAGAAAATTACTCCGCTTTTTAATACTGCCTGCAAAACAAAATAAATTCTCGAAGCGAACTAGATATGACATCCATAAATAGTTGTACCATGACTGCATAACTGTAAAACCTATATAAAATCGTTTTTCACAAATACATGCATAATCTCATGCTTATGTACCTAAAGCGGGAGGCGGAGTGTAATAGTACCTACTTTTCACTAGCTATGGTAGGAGGAGAACCTATTGCTGTCTACGGGTACAGAGTACAATGCAAACTGTGTGCTACTGAGAATTTATAGGTTGAAAACCCGATAACTCTTAGCCTGACCCAGAAATCGAACCCGCGACTTCATACACAATAGTCGCATTCACTGAGGTAGACATATCAAAATATAACCACAAAATGCCTTTCTTTTTAAAACAGATAACCTTGCACTCTGAGTACCTAATTCTTAAGATGGGGGGGCTTCACAAACCAAGGCACAAAGAACACCCAGACTTGGAACAACTATTAATAGATCACACAATTTCTGTTCCGTATTGGCATCGAAACCACACTATAGAGTAGTGTGGTACTTTACGAGCAAAGTATTATCGTGTTATCAAATACATTTAAATAATACCAATAAAATACTTAAATAATTAAATCTAATAATAATAGAATAGATGTATATGAACTAAGTAATTCATTGATTATAAAAGCATTGCGTGGCGCCAACTTCCGGCGCCACTTAATTATTTATTATACTTATTACTTTTTATTGTATAAGTAACAAATAATTATGTTTATAAATATTATAAATAATTACATAATTATATGATTTATATAGCACATTTAAACGTTTAAAGTACTTTGTATTAAATAAGGCAGTTTGAATGGTAACGCTATAAAAACCGTTATTGTTTGATTCGATTACTGATCGTTGTACAATATACTGGCAATTGAGTGTGCGTGTGTGACTTTTATTGAAGCCTATTTAAATCCTTGATTACAATCGTTTGATTGAAAATCGAACACATGGTCTCATGCATCGCGTAAATACTAAGTTATTAAATAGAACCAATGAGATAGACTAGTATTTCATTTAGTTCCAATGAGTAAAAGTGTTATATCGTCCGTGACCGTCTGAAACCTAACATTTTTTCATAAAGTTATGTTTTGATGCCATCTGTTGACAAATATTAAAACCGTTAAGAAGATGAGATTTTTTGCTTCCTCTGTAAAATTTGTCTGAATGCACATAGAAGATCTCAGATGGTCACGGACGATATGCATATTTATAGATCAGCTTTCTACATAAATAATTGTCATGTGTAGGAAACAACCCGGCTCGAAGGACCAATGTTTGATCGGGATCTTTGGTGTTACGGAATAAAACTCAGAAGTGGACTGTATAACTAATTATTTAAACACTAATGATATCTCTACAAGATTGTCGATGCCGGGAATAGAATATAAACTATTGTGAGAATTAAAAGCGCGAGTACGGGTGTTCTCTGTAGCATCGGACCGTTGACTGCCGGAGCGGTGGCCGGCGTGCGCGCCACCAGCTGATCGCGATGCCCCTCTCGCCCCGCTCCGTCCCAGCCGTCGATGTCCGGTGCGCGATGTGTTGAATGAACGACGATTCAACAGGCGACTGCTTGACCGGCGATCGCTGTCCCATTCGAACAATTAAACGCCTTCTACACGGTCGGGTCAGCGGCCCAACTCAACTAGGGTCACGTCAAATTTGGTCGAGTTGACTCCAAAATTGACTTTGTGGTGGTTGGTTGGTGAACTAAATTGAGTTGTCATCCAAACAACCTTAAAAGCCTATTACACGGTCGGGACAGCGGCCCAACTCAACTAGGATCACGTCAAATTTGGTTGAGTTGACTCCAAAATTGATCGTGTAGTCGTTGGTTAGTCAACCAAATTGAGTTGACATCCAAACGACCTTAATTGCCAGCGCTGCGCTCGCAACGAAGGGCGAATAGAGGGCGTTGTGTTGACAAACCAAACGTGTGGAAGCTTGTTGCCCGACTGCACATATTCATTTTGATCGAGACGTCGCGCGAAGTGGACGTGTAATGGCGAGCGAGCGTGCAACACTGTCGGAGGTTTTAGAACTCTACAAAGATCTTCCCTGTTTGTGGGACTTAAGTTCTCATGATTATAAATAATATCAGCCATGTATTGAATTGTCCTGCCTGCCTCCTGCCTCTTCTCTCTGTAAGAAGAGTTAGGCCATAGTCCACCACGCTGGTCTAGTGCGGGTTGGCAGACTTCACATATCTTCGAGAACATTATGGAGAACTCTTAGACATGCAGGTTTCCTTCACCCTTAAAGCAAGCGATAATTAACTATTAAATATACATAATAATATAACTTCGAAAAGTCAGTGATGCGCGCCTTGGGTTCGAACTCAAGACCTCTGCGTGGCAGTCCAACAATTTATCACTAGGCTATAAATAAATCTACCTGTATACTACCTTACAATACCTACTACAAACAAATATTAAATCAAAGAAATTAATAAAGCGGAATTTGAAAATAATAGTTAGAAATTATTAAGCGCCTGGCAAATTGGCAATAGCAAACATTAGATTTCTGCTTGTCTCTTCACTAATTGCTATTATCAAATTGCCAGGCGCTTAATAATTTCTAACTATAATTTTCAAATTCCGCTTTATTAATTCCTTAAATTTAATATTTGTTTGTAGTATTGTAAGGTAGTATACAGGTAGATTTATATGGAAATGAATCCATACTTAAACAATTGGTATTTCGTTCAGAAACAGAAATACACCCGCGGACCTGACAGGTTGGCTTCACTTTCTTTTTGAACTATCTCTGAACTCAAAAGAGGTACAGTTGCTTTCTTTATAGGTAGATTCAAGGTAGATTTTATACATTCTTATTTCATACTGATTCGTAACATTACACCCGCCATTCTGATGCACACAAAAAAAACGTAATGTATAATATAATATATATAATTATGTAAGTAGGTATTTATTAAATGAAGGTTTTTATAGACAATCTTTTTATTAGGTAGATAGACAGTATGGGTAGGTACTGTTTTGCGTATTTGAAAGAGGTGCTACCGACGTGCGTACTGCTCGGCGCTCACGTTAGAACTAAAGTTGTTACCAACCACGCGATAGTGTAGAACCGCCGAGCAGTTTGGTTGATTCAATTAAGGTCACGGTGGTTGGGCGTTTTACCCGACCCTGTAGAATAGGTTTTAGGTTGGAACGGGTATTACTTTAATTATCACTTTAACAAAATGTATAATTGCTTTATTTGTATACTCGTGATTATCAATTTAATGAGGAGGGCACCGTTAAGTATTTGCTTTATTTTTATATCCTTAAGCCGATTCTTGTACTCTACAAACTTCTAGTCATAATAAATAATAAATAATATCGGGCTTCTTCCCAGTGTAAAAAAGGTAAAGCCACACTGGCGCAGTGTAGCTTGGCAGACTTCACATATCTTCGAAAACCCGATGAAGAACGCTCAGACATGCAGGTTTAATCACGATGTTTTCAAACACTGTTAGTCAGCAGTGGCGTAGCGTGAGTGAAAGTTCGGCAAAAGTTTTGTCGCCCTCTTATTTAGGTATTGCAATTTAAAAGACTAGGTATAAGATAAGTCAATCCAAAGAACTTTTCGACAAGAACAGTCATCATTATTGTCTATTGTACAGTTCAAATATTTACAGGATATTATTATTATTTATTGTGGTATTTTGCCGCCCCCCTAAAAGCGCCGCTCGAGACGGGCTGCCCCTGCCGCCCCCACTACGCTACGCCACTGTGTTAGTAACCAGTTATTTGGCATATAATACGCACATAACTTCAAAAACTGAGAGATCCTTTGGCTTAAGATCGAACTCAAGACCTCTGTGTGACAGTCAACCGGTTTTCCAGTAGACTATAGCTGTCTTCTACTTAAATAATCTTATTATATATAGCTTTGTACTCACTATTAGCCATAAGACAAGGATTTAGCACTAATATTTTCTATAAAATTTAACTTTATTTTCATTTTAATAACTGCGTACCTATTCGTCTTTTTTAAACCTAATAACGGACTGCCGCGCCGTTCCAACACATTGTATCTGGTTGCCTATTATTGTGTATTTTAGTGAAACATTCTATAAGGGTGCCAAAAACAAGGAAAATAAAATCACTTGTTTAAAACTCACTATATTCAAAATTGAACATTTACCACAGAATAGTAGTGCAATATTTAAAATATTATACCGCTAAACAATCTGTTTTACATAAAATATATTATATAAAAGATAGTCTTCTACAGTTTCTACAATGCCAAGTCCTGAAATTAATATCGTGAATGAATTTCATATCTATTCCACATAAAATGAAGAAGTTCTAGTTACATTAGATCACGCTATATTGTAGGAATGAAAAAACTATTTTACAGATTCCTTATACGAATCAAGTACATATATCATTGCCCTCTCAAAATCTGTTCAACGCAAAAGCAAGCCATAAAGATTTAAATACAAGGATGCACAAAAGTCGCTTTTACTGAAAATTTATATAAGCTTAATAATGTACGCAAATTAGTAAGCTATTGATTAAACTTTATTTGACACATTATATTAATATCTACCTTACATACATAATTAATAAGTATATCGTTGAGCTGTTTACAGTTATTTTAAGAGGGTACAATATTCTTACACAATTACATTTAATTCTTATTACCATGTAATAAGTACCTAATGTTACCTAATTTTTGTAGGAGTCGTACCGAATATCCTGGTCTGTCATATCAGATCCAGGCAAAATTGTTAGCATTACACACGGCAACAGAAATGTTGCTGTAATGTAATTTGGGAATAAGCCATACGCGTTAACAATTAGAAAAGTTTGCATTACACGTAATACAAAATTTTCGTAAATTGATAATGTGTACTTGCTATCCCTAAGCAACAAACCAAATAAAAAATAAATGCGTCTCACAACATCATATCTACCTTATAAAATAATTTTAATACGTAACTTATCTACCAATGTACAAATATATAAAATTTTATTAACAATAGCTTAGTACAGCTACATTTATCTGTATATAATTGTACACCTAAGTACATATACAAACACTTATTGTTCTTAAAAAACATGAAGTACTTAAAGATACTTACTATATCGTGAAAGTAGCAATAGATAGATGTGTAACGTTTTGGCAAACACATACAACGCTGAATGAAGATGTCTGCTAATAGTGAGATCAAAACCTAATATTATTTTGTATTCGTTATTATTTAACAACCGGCCGACTTGCACTTACATAATTTATTATGTATCTTTATCGGTCATTTTATATTAGTTGTCTTATTTAGTAAATAATTTTGGTTTACGGAGCTACAGGCAATGCATAGCGACCCATAGCTTTGTAGTCCTTAGTATTTGTCATTCCACTGCATTAGGGAACGAATATAATCTGCAAAAGTAACTTTATGATTTTATTATGAGTTTGTTGTTTAACAAATAAGACAAGTAAGTAATATGGAATATACACCACCGTCCAAAAGTTTGGATTCATCCTAATTTTCGTCGACAGAAAAACTATACCGCAATAAATCCATCAAAAAACGTATTGTTGTAACATTGAACAAAAACACTAATTTCTTATCAACTATCCATTGTTTTCAAAAAAGACCGACACACTTGTTCTTTGACCAGTCAAGTTGCGACACCGCCGTTTGAAGATTTCTTAGAATTGGCGCTTTTAAGCATTGTTGTAGTAATGAGTAGTGTCTAATCTTTGGAATATGGGTGTATTATTGCAAAAATTATCAGTTTAGAGTTCAGTGTGATTTGTGACGTTCATGTGATAGTTACAAAAGATCGCAAGCTCATAAAATGGCAAAAAGGAAACAGATTTCGCTTGAACAGCGGAGTGCTATCTGTACTTTGAGCGAAGAAGGCTATTCTATGCGCCAAATCTAAGAAAAGGTCGGTGTTTCATACAAAGGTGTACATTATACTCTTGTACGGAAAAAAGCTACTGGAGGAAATCAAGACCGGAAGAGATCTGGACGTCCCAAATCTACGAAAAAGCAGGAAGATAACTACGCTGTGACGTTATCGAAACGAAATCGACGTTTAACTGCACCTCAAATTGCCGCTACTTTAAATGAAACCCGAGAAAAGCCAGTTTCAATAACAACTGTAAAAAGGCGTTTGCTATGTGCTGGTCTAAGAGGATGTGTAGCAGCCAAAAAACTCAGATTGACTAGTGTTCATAAAAGAAAAAGACTGGAGTGGGCCAAAACACATAAAAACTGGACAGTAGAAGACTGGAAAAAAGTCCTTAAGACGGATGAGGCCAAATTTCAAATTTTTGGATCTAATACACGAGTTTTTGTGCGCCGATCAAAAGAGGAGCGGCCTTTAGAAGCGTGTACTGTGCAGACTGTTAAGCACGGCGGTGATAGTGTCTATGGTTTGGGGATGCTTTGGTAATAATAAACCCGGCCATCTGATCAAAATCACCGGGAAACTGAATAAAGAAGGCTATCTCAAAATACTTGAAGAAAATGCCATTCCTTCTGGAATTAATGTGATCGGTCGAAATTTTGTTTTTCGACAAGATAATGACCCTAAGCATTCATCCAAATTATGCCAGGGGTTCTTAGAGCAAAAACGAAGTGAAAACGTTTTGCAAAGTATGAAGTGGCCCTCACTATCGCCAGATTTGTCTCCGATTGAATTAGTATAATATAATAATATAATATATAATATTCTACCACATACACCCAACACCATCTAGCCCAAACTAAGCAGAGCTTGTACTATGTATGTGTGTATGCGACCTCAGTCGTGGCAGTCGGTTACACTAACTACGCCATCGAGGCCGACGAGTATGGGATGAACTGGATAGAAAAGTGAAGAACCGGTGTCCATCGAGCTCAGCACAGTTGTGGGAATATTTACAGAGCGAATGGAAATCACTGGACTCCGAATACTTCAATAAATTAATCAAAAGAATGAGTAAAATTTGTGAACAAGTAATTAAGAATAAGGGTGGCCATTTTGACGAAGCCGAAATTTAACGAAGACTGTATACTTTTGTTCTTATTTGTACTGATTCTATTTAAGTGTGATAAAGTATACTTTAAACATATTATACTCGTTTTAATTAAAATTACCCTAGTGATTCCAAACTTTTGGACGGTAGTGTAGATACAATAATCTGTACACATTTATTTCTTCTGTGCGTTTGTACATGCTGATCGACGAAATGACTGAATTAGTTGTGGTTTTCGGTTATGTATTGATATAGTTAATATTATTTCATTTAAAAAGGTTAACATATCAAAAATATTGTTATACTTTATTTAGGTACATATGATATATATTTAAATATGCTTTAAAAATTACATGTTTTTGATTACCATATTAAATATTAGCACGTATGCAAGCGCTGGCATAGCTAGTATCTGACCGTTAACAAAACATTCTCATCAGGAAAATAGCGGAATAAAAATTGTATGTCTTAGGGGCAAGACAAGTAGACAAGACGCGGCGCCCCTTCAATCAATTTTCATACAAAATGTATAGAAGCGTCGTGTCCGCGCCCTGTCTTGTGTTTATTTTGTGCCGCAACGCTTCTACGTCTCTCTTCTCTCGTCTTACGTCTTTTCTGTATGTCCTTAGGAAGTACACGGATCTGAGTACAATCTCAAATCTGAGTTATATAAATAAACATTTAAATCGGAGATTGATTGATAAATGAGAACAGCTGGCCATACGGCTGTTTTAAATGTTCACTATAGTCCAAATCAGGTATAGGTATAAAGAGGTATAAAGAGTTAGGACAATCAAAAGGTTACGTACCAAAATTCTGGACGAATTTCGGGATAAATGTTTTTTACGGGATGAACAATCGAAACTTCGCCATTTACCTTTTATAGTAGGCGTTCTGGTAATTTTCGAGTTCACGCAGTTCACCGAGTCAGCTATTAATGTTGTTTAAGTATCGACTAAAACGTGCGGATATTGTAAGTCGATAAAAAAGAAAATGCTGTATCTTAGTGAAAATAATTTATACGCATTTGTTTAGTTGTGTTTTTGTATTTTCGCGGTTTTCCTTTGTACAGGAGCTATATTATGTGACGCTTAAATATGACTAAACGTTGCTGTTACACGTTATATAAATAGAAACATGCCTGTACCTTTAAATAAGAAAGGTATAATGTGCACTGTCATAGATACACATATCGCTAGCTAAATTCACGGCCATAATACCACCATAATCACATAGCCTGCTCAATGTGATGCACTGATGCAAACACAGGACTCACAGAGGCATAGTTTTCTTTACACTTATCAGATGAGTGTACCGAACCCAGTACTCATTTTTAAATAACTGTGCTAATATGCAGCAAATCTTTTATTTTCTGACAGGTAACTGTCAGATAGATACTACTATTAAAAACGCAAAAGCGCATTTCTGCCAGAATCGGACCTCACACTATAAGATTAGCTGATCGTAACGTACCAGAAATTTATTATTGCTGTGCTTCTGAACCAACTACTCACAAACACAAAACAAAAACTAAAAGTCGCAACAGCACGTTTGATATTTATAGCATAACGTAATAGGCAAAACAAAAACTTAAATCAACACATCAATAAAAAAGAACATTACTTTGCTTGCCTGAGCAAATCACGCAACAGGTAAAACGTGATTAAAATACTGATATACTATAATGTTTTGAACATGACAACGTGTATTGTCCTTAATTTGCTTTCCTTTATCATCTGTTATAGAACAGTGGCATACAATTATAATACACAAAATACTGACGTATATATTCTAAGTAAAATCTTTAATACGGGATTACTACTTTATATTTGGTACGAACAATGAACTGAGCAAATTTAATTCAAAAAGATTGTTAAGGTAAATGTACCACATAAAGTATCGCGAACAAGCATAACGTTTCAATTTGCATTCACTCGTAATACTAATTCAATTATCATTACGGAGAAGTCTGTTTGTGATTATTGTTCAGCTCCTAATCATCTTTTTGCCGAGGTACGTGCAGAAATATCACTATCTCTATCCTTGATATGGAACCTTACCTCCTTGCAAGCGCAAGAACGAGTAAGCGTGTTACAGCGATCATATCTTATCGCATGCAATAACAATGCTATAAAAATTAAGTGAAAGCGGTTCTGCCCCAGGTCTAAACGACTGATAGAGTAACTATTACATATAAAAAATTTGGAATGTGATGACAAGTAAACTAAGAATACTTTATAAATCCTTGTATCGAAATTAATAATAATATTCTCGTATTAGAGCGTTAAGTGACATGAAAGGACATTTGCTTTATCAATATGCTCATATAAACCATATATAAAAATCTATATATATTAAATATAAAACCCCGGTTTCAAATAATAAAAAGAAAATAAGATATTCGCGAATATTAGTAATGAAGCTTATTTACATATTTCTTATATATTATACAAAGTTTTCGTATTCTTAAGGAACAACAATATTATATACAGTATACATTTATAAAAAACATTGAAGTAATATAATCAATATAGGGATACAAGCTATTTTCTCTATGCTATCTCCTTTATTTTATCATTATGCCAAAAATGTTATTTTACGTTTGGTAACCAAGTTTTAAGAAACCATAAATTCGACACTCGCTACTTAATATTTTATACTAGCAGCAATACTTATTTATAAAAATTGAATTTAGATACCTACAAATGTACTAAAATATTTTATATAAAAATGTACCTCTTGCTACATGAATACAATTCAACCCCCTTAAAATTCTCTTTATACTTTACACGTACGTAACTTATAATTATAAATATAAACTAGCTTACACTCTGTTTCTAAGGAGTTAATATACGACGTGTCAGTTCAATATCAAACACATGTTAAAGGATTTGATTGGCTGTCGCTGAAGCAATCAACCAATCACAGCTGTTGACATGCATTTAACTGTATGTTAACAATGGTTGTTTTGTTGTGCCTCACTGAAACCGGGTGTTATTTTGTATAAAAGTAACTGTTCAGAACATTATGATTTGCCATGTACTTTCTATACATATTTTACACAAATTAAACCAGTTTAAACAACCACTGATGTCACTGTCAATTCATAATTAATTATTTTTATATACTTATTTAATTATGTAATAATTATTATTATTCAATGATTATAAACTACCACTAGCATATCGTTAAACAAGAGCTGATATTTTATTTAATGTAAAATAATAATTTCACAAAGTTCAAATACTGTTGTGTTCAGATTTGAAATGACATGAGAGTTCATACTAAGTAGCTAACTAAACACTTGAAATATTGAATACTGATTTTAATCTATGTGCTATACTTGAGAGATTATATTATAAACCCTCTTCATGGGGTTGATATGATATGTGCACAACAGTATTCAAATCCTATTCGAATGCTATGTGTGTAGAGTTACTTGGTGATTAGACAATGTTTGCAGATACTGACAGTATTACGTAGTTTCATAACATTAACCACATAGTTTTACACTGGCACATAGGTTGACGAGACTCCACCTTGAGGCGAACGTTTCTAGGGTCAAGTGAAACCTGGGGTCTCAGAAGTACTGCAGCTTTAAGAGCCTAGACTAGTGCTGTTTCCAAGTATTGCCTGACGAGGACACCATAATCACAGAACAATTATAAAGTTCAAAATATTGAATTTTACTTTTTGTACTAGCTTCTGCTCTATTAACCATTCATCCACAATAATTATATCAAATGAATAAATACCATATTACACATTCTTACTATTTATTCTGTCTTGCCTAAACACTGGTTAGACTAGTAAATATACTTAAATATACTTGTTTACATATAATCTCAAAAGCTATACTTACAAACTAGTTAAAATGCATACTTTGAATGTTTGAGCTACATAATACTAAATTTCCTTAATAATGTTTTTTGACTTTAATACATAAAGTCAAAAAACATTCATATCATTTTCATTGCTTGCTTAATAGTTTGGTAGAAGTTCTGCGACGTCTGTGAAATTATTAACAAAATGCGGCCATTCCTTGATAATATCATATAATTTATCTCCAGGACTAAGTGTAGAAGATAGCTGTCGGTGAGCAAATAATTTATAATCTTTGGCGAGTTTTCCTGTAGCCACTCCTCGTTTTAGAAGCTTTATGCAGGCATCCAACTGCTTCTTGGGAGGTGGATCGTTATTAAATGTACCAATAAAACTGATACCAATACTGTACTTATTGTAGCCCAACGTATGCGCGCCAATATAATCCCACCCGCGACCGAAGTAAGCGGAGCCGTCGCCTGCCACTAAAAAGTTATAGCCGATGTCGTCCCAGTTCCTTGACTCTATGTGGAACATCTGTATCAGCCGCACACGCAGGACGCATTCACTCTGAAAAATAAAATATCAGAGATCACACATAAAATAAAATAAATGTATGATGGTTCTAGTCTATTTGACAAAGAATAGCATAACTTTTATGCTAACATGACTGTTTGACTGTATATAGTTAGGTACCACACAGACAATTAAAACAGTGCTGTAGTTTAAAATACTAAATTAATAAGTCAGACATAGTGACAATCAGAGATTAATATAGATTGTTTAAAGGATTCCAAAGTAAACAATAAGTTGATTTGCAAGAAGATTACTACTATAATAAAATTATAAATGCGAAAGTTATACTATATGTTGCGTTTTTACAGCTAATTATATGCTGTATCAATTTTGATGACATTTGTATGAACATAGTTTAAAAGCTGAGGAAACATGGATTACTTTAAAAACACAAGTAACAGTCGCTAGTTATAGCTAGTACATTTACAATCTGTTGTTATATTAAATAGGCCAATAAACACCGTTGACCTACACACTACCTTAGAAATTTGATTCGGAATCTTACATTCTGGGTATTCGAGATATAATTCAGAGTAAATTGTTATGGCTTATATAAATGGTGCATTTATACATATAAAATGCTTTGTCCTGAATGACTGACTGACGGATCAACGTACAGTCTAAACCGCTGATCGTAGAGACCTGAAACTTGGAGGGTGTATTCTTTGTATGACGTAGGCATCCGATAAGAAATGATTTTCCGAAATTCTACTCCTAAAGGGGTGAAAAAGGGGGTACAGTTTGTATGGGACAACGTGATTCCTAGGTCCAATCTATGAATTGATGGAAGACGTGTTTCGTATTTTATTGAAATTCATCCTCTAACGGGGTTAAAAAGGGGTAGAAAGTTATTTTGCGGATGATATTTGTTATTAGATATTTAGCAGAATGCGGGCCCGGGCTAAACAATAGACTCGGCCGGTCGCCTCGCTACCTGCTCCTGCGCCCCGCCCGGCCGCCGGTGCCGCGCGGCCAGTCGATAGAACACTTCAACGCGGGGGCATGTCGCTCGGGCTTCCGCCGGTGTATACATATTTATGTAATACTCGTATAAGACGCCTAGCTGTACCAAATATGCGCCACTACGGTCGTCCCGATCTCTTTATAACATTTACTTGCAATCCTCGATGGGATAAAGACACGGAGATGCTTTTGCCTGGACAAAAAAGTTATGATAGACTCGACATAATAACCAGGTTTTTCACCTCAAAGTTAAGAAAATAATGGCACTTCTAACCAATGGAAAAATATTTGGAGAACTACGTTATTTCATGTTCTCTACTGAATGGCAGAAACGGGGTCTGCCTCACATACACATATTGTTGTGGATGGTTAACCGCATTTCGCCTGACATGGTGGATGAACTTATATGTGCTGAGATACCAAATCCAAATGAAGATCCTATTTTATACGACATAATTAAAAACAATATGATACACGGTCCATGTGGGAACCTTAATACTAATTCTCCCTGCATGAAAGATAAAAAATGTAGCAAAAGATATCCCAGACAATTTTTGAGAGATACACAGACAGGTGACGATGGTTACCGACAGTACAGAAGATGATATCTCGCTGACGGTGGCTTTACACTTAAATTAAAGGACATTGAAGTAGACAATAGGTTCAATAGGTTAGGTGGTTCCCTACAATAAGATTCTGTCACGGACATTTAAGGCACATATTAATGCACATATTAATGCAATTATGTTAAATCGATAAAGTACATTTGTAAGTACATTAACAAAGGCAGCGATCAGGCGGCTTTCGTGCTAGAAAACAAAAAGGACGAAGTCAAATTATACGAGAGTGGGCGTTATTTGAGTAGTTCGGCGGCAGTTTGGAGGATTTTAGGGTTTTCCATACATGAAAGGATGCCCGCAGTCATACATTTAGCTGTCCACCTTGAAAATGGCCAACGAGTCTATTTCAATCTGACAACCTCGCCGACAAAGTTAATAACCCACAAAAAACGACACTGTTACCATTTTTTTATTTGGTGCAAACAGATGATATTGCTAAAACCCTTCTATATGCGGAAGTGCCTTCATATTTTGTATGCATTAATGTATAAAAACCCTAGATACACAATTTCATACGAATGTAACACTTAAAACTGTCCCCAGTTGCTTATAAGTAGTTATATTAACTATATAAACCTTCATTAATGCAAATTAAACCTTACCGCCATAACTTAACGTTGAATAGACAAGGCTATTTAAAAAATGTAATAACATTTTACGAGCAGCGATCGCCGATAATATAAGGCATGGATGGAGTCGAATATTGTTTTTACAAATATAAGTTAATAATCTCACGTAATTATGTAGAGTTTATAATGCATGTGAATGTGTGTTATAAACACATAATTACTTTTACCTATAGGTACCTATTTTACCAAGGTTGTGTCCTATGATGTTCAATAAAATGAAACTAATGTATTGTCATTATAATTAATATATGGCAGCTCTTAAACAGATGGTAGAAAATCTTTTATTATTTTACCAGACATAACAGTAGTATTTATTTAGCAAAATAGACAAGACAAGTAAAATATTAGTAAAATAGCGTGTTTTTGATATATAACAGTAATAGATAATTAATACGCACGTATACAGTATGACTCTTTATAATGTGCACAAATCGAAATGAGGGAATTTATGCTTAATTTTATCGACGGAAAAAATCTAAATGTATTTTTATAATTTTATGATATTTTTAAAAATGTTGTTCTCTACTTTGACTCCAGTGTAAACAAGCGATGTAACTTTTAAACTAAATGATCTATCGCGATGAGACAAACTCCATAATGATTGGAAGAAAAACTACCCTCATTCGAAAATAAAAATGTGTTTTCAGCAAAAATCTGTTTATTTTTACAATAATTGTAAAATTTCTCAATAAACCGCCTGCATTACGTACCTTATTTATTATTTTATGTTATTCTTTATCGTATTAGCTACCTAATGGCGAAAATTGCATGTTTAAAACTCAATCATACCATTTTCTATTAAGTGTTGAAAGATGGCACTCCGGACGCGCCATTTATTGTTCTGTTAAGAATGGTTTATTTGGGAGGGTTAGGAGGCAACTGGCCTCTGGGCCGCGGCTCAATTAATACACTCTGGTAACAGTAGGCGGAAACTGGTCCAAACGAGCGCCCCAGATTTCCACACAAAAATGAACAGATGGTGAACTGGAGCAATATTTTTTAAATCGAGTATATTGATAAAATAAAAATTATTTTAATATGAAAATCTATAGGCAAATTTACAAAACAAAAACGACATAATTTTTGCATTTATTCCAAAAAGAAATAAACATTTAGGTACTTATAACCAAAAATATATATAATCTAAAATCCGTAAGAAAATTAACATAATTTTTACAGGAAAAATAACGATTATATAGAACGTCATAAACTAACAGTTTATGAGTATTTCTACACAATGACCAAGTGATATTTCATCGTCGTTTAATTCTCGTATATTATTTTGAATTTTTTCATTGGTCCAATAGTTTCTTTCTTCTTCTGACTAATGTAACCAGAAATTCTTAAAAGCTCAAAGTAATAGCTAGAATTTTGTATTAATTTTGACAATAGATTAGCAAGATTTGGTTTCGACGTAACTTATTTTATTGAGTCTTGCCTGCCAGGACTCATTAGCGTTGTTGGTCCTGTGACTTATGTTGTAAAAACACCATTTATCAGAGAAATGAGCGTTGTTGTCAATCCATGTTCTATAAAAATAATCATTAAATTTTGTTTTGCAATCAGGAAAAATGAAAGAACACGCTCTAGGTAGAGGGTACACGGTTCACCCGAATAACACCGAGTGTTACCATCTGCGCTTACTTCTGCACGAGGTTAGGGGTCTATCATCCTTCGATGACTTGAAGACTGTCAACGGTGTCCTCCAACCAACTTTTCAATTAGCTTGCATGAAACTTGGCTTGCTAGAGGACGATAAACATTGGGATTCTGCGCTAGAGGAAGCAGCCTTATGCGAATCGCCATTTAAAATGCGTGAACTTTTTTCTATAATGCTGGCATTCTGTCAGATTACAGACGCACTAAGTCTTTGGGTAAAATACAGGGATAGCCTATCAGAAGACTACAAACGACAAGTGGAAAGGCTTTCTGGCATTATAGATGAACATCTAGCAGATGAAATCTACAATAAATGTCTCGTCACAATAGGAGAAGCTGTATTAGCATTAGGAGGACAAAGCCTACAGCAGTACGGGTTGCCTCAGCCTCAAAGGTCTGAAGGCTTGCATAATAACCGGGACTACCAGAAGGAAACAAGTTACGATGTCAATTCCTTAGCAGAAGTGGTGTCAAGTAGGGAAGGCTCTTTAACCAATGAACAAAGACATATCTATTATAAAATACTTTCCAGTATCGACGCAGGTGTAGTTGATATCTTTTTTTTAGATGCTCCTGGTGGAACACGCAAGACATAAATTTACTGTTGGCCAAAGTGAGACGCAATCGTGATATCGCCTTAGCGGTCGCATCATCCGGAATTACTGCCACGCTGCTGGAAGGAGGTAAAACTGCACACTCCGCGTTTAAACTTCCTGTAGATTTAATACAAACCAAAACCCCACTCTGCAATATACCCAAACAAAGTAACATGGCAGAAGTACCTACAACGCAAAACGAAATTGTTTGGGATGAGTGTACTATGGCTCATAAAAGGGGTTTCGAAGCCCTAAATAGATCTTTACAAGATATAATAATAAGAATAATAATTGTCAAATGGGAGCAGTTACTGAATTGTTAGCAGGCGATTTCTGGCAGACTTTACCAGTAGTGCCCAGAGGAACGCGAGCGGACGAAGTTAAAGCGTGCGTGAAGCGGTCTCATTTGTGGCCTTCAGTGACAAAACTGAGCCTAACCAAAAATATGAGAGTCCATCTGATGGGAGATATAACTGCCGGTCAGTTCTCAAACCTGTTGCTTAAAATAGGAAATGGTGATTTCTCGGCACTGGATAATAATATAATTCTCTCTACGGAGTTAGGTACAATTGTTTCCACTTTAGAAGAGTTTATAGCTAAAATTTACCCACACATTAATTCATATTCATGATAAACCGGCAGAATGGTTATGCGAGCATGCCATCCTAGCACCAAAACACGAACAAGCCTCAGTCATAAATGAAATACTTTTGAGATCATTCGAAGGGGTCGAATATCAATATAAATCCGTTGACTCAGT
Source organism: Catocala fraxini (assembly GCA_930367265.1). Taxonomy (NCBI): domain Eukaryota; kingdom Metazoa; phylum Arthropoda; class Insecta; order Lepidoptera; family Erebidae; genus Catocala; species Catocala fraxini. The sequence goes on from OV884024.1 coordinate 18,104,850, forward strand.
GATAAACACCGACGATGCCATTCATTATCCGGTCGAGTTCCTAAATCCTCTGAAGCCCGGTTTCCCAACTCACATATTAAAATTGAGAGTTGGCGCGCCAATTATTAATGTTGCTGCGCAATATAAATCCACCAAAATTATGCAATGGCACCAGATTTAAAGTGAAAACATTGCATCGCAATGTTATCGAGGCAACTATACTGACCGGTTGTTCTCGAGAAAAGTCTGTATTTATTCCTAGGATTTCTCTAACACCATCAAAGTACCCCTACGAATTCAAGAGAGTGCAGTTTCCCATCAGTCTGCTTCGCAATAACCGTAAACAAAGCTCAAGGTCAAACTCTTAAGGTAGCGGGAGTAGACTTACGAAAAAGCTGTTTCTCCCACGGCCAGTTGCATGTGGCATGCTCCAGAGTAAGCGCACAGAGTAGCCTGGTGATTCTAGCAACCGAAGGAAAAACAAAAAATATTGTTTACAAAGAAATACTGCTGTAGGTGAAGTATTTCGGTTTTGCTGTAAGAAGATAATACCCTAGTGTAACTTTCACCAGATCAAAGGTTGAGCTTTGTGTTCTTAAAATATAACAAAATTTTATTTTATTTTCATGTTTAATTAACCTTTAAATCCCTACACTATGATTAAGATTGTTATATTTTATAAGTATTCAAACATTTTAACCTAAAATTTATATGTTATAACAAAATTAATAACATAAAAAACCTATTAAAATCCTATTAGAACAATTTTCAACGTCTACGCGGATGTAGTCGCGGGCAAAAGCTAGTATAATATATACACCATTTACTTAAGACTAACTAGACTGAATAGTCATGATTTTAACTAACCTGAGAACTACAGCTTTCGGTAGCAGTGTGTGATATGATCACCCAGGGCACAGGCTGCCTGATCTTATCAAGCTCAGTTTCTACAGGCTGGGCCAGCCAATCTGTCCTGCTAACAATTCTCAGATGATCTGGTGATATTATTAAAGGGTTAGCTGAAAGATAAATGCCATGTTAGTACCTAAATTTCCACATAATATTACACTTGGATCACAATAATATGAAGATATTTAGTCGGGTATGAAAACATGGATGTTTTTATCCCAACTATGTATATTATGTATGTCAATGAGTAGAAATCCCCATGTTTTTAATATATAATGTTGCAAACACAAGATAACATCCTGACTGATTCATAATTCCAATACGTTTATAAATAAGTTTTGATTATAACATATTATGTAAAGAAGCCAACATATTGTTACCTACCTTTTTTAATAGGCCTCATATAGGGATCATAATCATCCTCTATGGCATCAGCATCTCTCTTTTTCTTATTACCACCAGAACCCTCCAAAGTTAGTAATGCGTAAAACATCAATAGGAATATGAACACTGTCAATACTATAGTAAATGTAATTAAACTTAAATTCTCATACCACAATCCCACCACCGGAGTATAGCCTGAAATGGTAACATAATTATTTATATAATGGTTACATTCATATTACTCCAGGCTAGAAGTTAAAAACAATATGAAGGTCTGTACCTATATTAATTGAGTGCAGTGCAAAGCTAGGTTAGTAAACTTTGTTGTTGGAAACAATATTAGGTGATGTGATACAGTAGCAATACTTTCATATAAGCCCAAAGGCCAGGCATAATAATCTATTAGGCAACTTGATTTGTAATTTATCAGCTTCTAGAACATATTACTATCACTATGTGGCATTACAAAAGCTATGTAAAACAGACTTCATTTTAAATCATACTAGGAGTTGTCTGAATTTAGGCACATCTAGAAATAAGTTGGAATTGACCTATAGCTCAGACCTGTGTATCAGAATTGAACAACAATACTATTTATAAAATTTTTGGATTGGGCTTTTATTTTAACCCTTTTCACCCTGAGCAGAGGACCTTTGAGATTCTCAGCAGTGTGACAGTTTATGTACAGGGCTGATATTATATCAGTATCATATTTTTTATAAGCATAGTATAAAAAAAAGCTAAATAAAAATGCATTTGTCGAAAATCTTCTATAGACAATGTTGTACTATGAACGGCTATGCATAAAAGAATTTGGGCTAAGATGAATAGCTACAGGAACATTTAATTGCCTAACTTAAATTTTAATGCCAGTGACATAATTAATTGGAATTAATCATAAGTGAGTCCTGCTCCATTATTAAATAAAGTTGATTGATTATTATATATATGATATTATATTATTATGATTATATTAGAAAACCTGCTTCAAATCAAAAATCCATGTGACTTTACTGAAAAGCCTATTTTCTTTGCAACACTTGAGCAGTAATACATGTTAAGATAGAGAGTGAAGTATCATAGCTGTGGCTGAAGAAAACGCAACAAAGCAAGATACATTTATTCACTCTAAAATCGTATCATGAGCAATAATGCATCATTCTCTACTGAAGACAAACTTGCTTCAAAACAAGCCCAACTAGTATATAAATTATGTCACCTTCACTTCGTTATTTAGCTGGACTTCACAAATTTTTAAGATTCTATTTAACCTGTTGTGGGCCAGCCGCTCGTATATGAGCCACCAATTTACTTTATTATTGAAAAGAGGTGTGACCTTGTGAACACCTTGTCAAACTTTAATTATTGATATATGATTGTCAAAAATAGCAAAAAAATAATGCACTTATCTGAATGTATAGGTATAGGACTGAAATAAGGGCTCTTAATAATTTGGCACTTGTTAATTTGAATCTCTCAACAATCTGAAATTTTCCCTGTCCCTTGAAAATTGAATAGAATCAATATTAATTGGTCAATCACTGTCTTATTCACTGATTGACAGTATTTTTAAATTGAAGGCATAGTATCTTGCCCGACAACATACAGTAATTTAAAGCAATATTATTTGATTATTCTTGGTAATTTGGAATTTTCTCTATTACCTTGAGTGTCAAATTATTGAGAGTCCACCGTGTATTTGTGAATAAATAAGGCAAATACAACCTTTTGGAAGTATTCAAGGCTAATTTGAGAATTTTGCTACTGTATATCCCACACTCAATATTATGTCTATATGAAACATTCATTAAATCATTTTTAGTACACAGGTTTTAATGTTAATATGAAAATAAATATTAGAATATAAATTGGAAACAATTCACATGACAGAAATTCTAGCAAATAAATATATGCAGATAAAATTGGGAGTCCCCCACAAGAACTCTTATATTATTCAAGGGCTGATGACTGTTGTACAAATGGGATGATAATGATATTATTAAATTTATTATTAAACAGTTTTGTCACTCACTCGATTTAGTAGTAGTGGCTTCATTGGTAAATGTGGATGCTATAGAATTATCTTCTTGACTGCTACGACTAAGTATGATAGATAATATTGCAAATATTCCACCTAGTATGACAATACATACTGCTGAAAAAGTTATTTTATGCCACTTTTGAATGTGAAATCTCTTTATAGCTGTGAATAGAAAATGTAATAAATTAATACTATTGTAGTATGTATAAGACATTTTAATACCAACTAAAGACCCATCATACCCATATTAAACATAAGTTCAATGTGGGTATGATAGGTCTTTTGTTCTATATAGCCTATGTTTATCCAGAATAATAAAGCATCCTATGCTCAAATAGATTTCCATAAAAAATTGTCCAGTCAAGAGATGGACAGTTTCGGAAATGGAATTGCTCCACATACACACAAACTCACAAAATTGCCCAAAATAATAATATCATATTTAAAAGGGAATTGAAATTTTAAAAATAATTGGTTTTGATAGTAACCCAAATCAAACATTACTGTAACTAAATGTAATAGTAACAGCAAATATAAAATTAATGTACAAAGTATAGCATTACTTCGTATTAAAATAAGTTTATATAGCTATATTTGACAATCAAAACTGATTCACATTTAAAAACAGAGTAGCAAGTTAAATGGAATAATCAATAACCATAAAACTTGTCAATTAAACAGAACTACAAGAATTATTAGGTACTTACACTACTTTCACTAGACATAAAATATAGCCACACAAGTAACTCACATGAATCAAGTTTTGTTTCCTGATGATACTTAGGTGCTGACACGTCTTCATCTTCACTCTTGACGTATGACGGGTTCTCGAGGCCATGAGCATTTTGTATGACCTGTTTAATCGTCACAGGTCCATTGAAATAAGTGTTGTTTCCAATAATAACATTTTCTGAGTTGGTCACAGCCACATTACCACAAACTGAGGGTGAGCTGCTGGGCTTCACCAAACTTGAAGGAATTGGCGACAACGTATCTACTGTTCTTAAACTTTTTATAAATTTCTTCTCTGTTTTGTCATCATCTTCAGAATCACTTAATTCTTCAATGATTTGAAAATTATCTAACTCGCCCTCTACTTTAATGCCAAGGCTTTCATCTACGCAGTTCGAGTCTGTTTTCAGAGCCATTTTCACATGGAACTATGCACTCCACAACTTTTTTCATTTTATCAGTAAATCACTATCAAATGCACTTCATTGATTTATAATTACTGCTAATAATTATGGATAGTTATACACTGCACTACTTTTATGGTTGTCGTTTAGTTTGAATGTATAGAAAATTAAATAAAAGCTTATTACCAAAATAATAAAATAAAAAATAACAAGTCAATTTATGAATTATATCACCATTCACCATTATTTTATTATCCGCTATCAACAAAAATAAGTGATGTGTATGGCGTATGCAGTGTATGTATCCATTGATCCAATCAGAATGTCTTTCTTATTTATTATCTGTAGTTTATGGTGATGTGCTTGCCATGGCACGATTACTCCAAAGATATTATAGATCTCTCTTTATTTAATTCCAGTATAGTATATTTTACATTATATGGCATGTCATTAAATCTTTTATTACAACAAAGGTGGTAAAAGGACCTGCATATTGGTTGCTTACAGTACCAAGCCTATCGTCCGTCCACTATCTACCCGAGGGATAAGAAATTATCATGGGATAAAAGCGATTTAAGGGAGAAATTGATAAGTAATCAAGTTAGCCGCCGTAACTCTCAATTATGGAGTGAAACGCGATAACAGTATAAGTACTGTTATCTCGTTTCACCGCGCGCCTAAAACCGGCCTAATATAAGTATTAGGCCGGTTTTATGAGCGCGGTGGTATTTTCAAATGCGACTAAGACTATTGGTATCACGGAACAGAGTAATATCGTGGTCAAACAATAATTGAACACAATTTTCAAAAATCAAAATGAAGTCCACGATGTTATAATCGTGGACTTCAAAACAAAATACAGTAACAATTAATATTTGAAATAAAAAAATCTTTATTAATCTAGGTCACAAAGTAACACTTATTATCGTCAAGGTTACACTAACCTGTTCCATTTACCAGTTTCCAGTAAAGCAAGGGCGTAGAACAAATTAGAAGAACGGACAAGAAATGCGTGCCCACTATTATTAGTCGCTAATTTTACACGTGTTCAGCTAAAGCACGTTTGCTTAAAGTGCATCGAGCAGACCTAACGCATTTGAATTCCAAAGCTTATATTTTCAAGGTTTATCATTTATATGTAATTTCTCTTCAATATTTGATTTGCATATCTTGTTAAACATAACGATATAACTCAACTCAGCAACGCATTGCACATCACTAATCTTACTTGTACTTAAATTGTTTATTTACAAACAATTAAAAGAATAAGCACTACTATATAATAGACCTCATTAAATGAACAAAGACCCTCGGCCCTCATTAAATGAAAAATCTTTACAAAGAATATCTTGTAAGAATAAATATGATATCCTAAGTATTCAAAATTATTACTAGCCTGAGACGTGGCAATGTAGATTAATTATTACATTTTATGGCCTGAACACATGATTCTTCTATCTAGGGCAGGGCAAGATTACTATGAAAAGAAGCTTTCAGGCGCCTTTTTACTAACAAATTGAACTTCGAGTAATAATTTGACAACACATATAACACAGATTTTGAACGAATCATGGCAATAGACAGTTGAAAGTGTTGCCAAGTTGAGTACTACACTAACTAATTTGTACACTAACTATATTTATCTCTCTTGTCTCACGCAGAACTCTAATATTTGAAACAAAATGCTTTTGATGTATATATTATTAGATCCATTAAATATGTATAGTTGTACACTCGCTATAGTAAGTTATGGCCCCTCCCCAAAGAATAAAGTAATATATAGGGAAAAGAGAACTCTCTTTAGGCAATTTATAGCAAACTTGTTCGACAACTAGCGACATTTGCATTTTGGAGAAAGAACTATTCATGCTATACATACCTAGATAGCTGTACAATAAAACGCCTTCTACACGGTCGGGTCAGCGGCCCAACTCAACAAGGGTCACGTCAAATTTGGTTGAGTTGACTCCAAAATTGATCTTGTTGTCGTTGGTTGGTCAACTAAATTGAGTTGACATCCAAACGAGCTTAATTGCCAGCGCTGCGCTCGCAACGAAGGGCGAATAAAGGGCGTTGTGTTAACAAACCAAACGTGTGGAAGCTTGTTGCCCGACCGCGCATATTCATTTTGATCGAGACGTCGCGCGAAGTGGACGTGTAATGGCGAGCGAGCGTGCAACACTGTCGGAGTTTTTAGAACTCTACAAAGATCTTCCCTGTTTGTGGGACTTAAGTTCTCATGATTATAAATAATATCAGCCCTGTATTGAACTGTCCTGCCTGCCTCCTGCCTCTTCTCACTGTAAGAAGAGTTAGGCCATAGTCCACCACGCTGGTCTAGTGCGGGTTGGCAGACTTCACATATCTTCGAGAACATTATGGAGAACTCTTAGACATGCAGGTTTCCTTCACCCTTAAAGCAAGCGATAATTAACTATTAAATACACATAATAATATAACTTCGAAAAGTCAGCGATGCGCGCCTTGGGTTCGAACTCAAGACCTCTGCGTGGCAGTCCAACAATTTATCACTAGGCTATAAATAAATCTACCTGTTTACTAGGCACTTAATAATTTCTAACTACTATTTTCAAATTCCGCTTTATTAATTCCTTTGATTTATTATTTGTTTGTAGTATTGTAAGGTAGTATACAGGTAGATTTATATGGAAATACTACCATACTTAAACAATTGGTATTTCGTTCAGAAACAGAAATACACCCGCGGACCTGACGTCAGGTTGGCGCTTCACTTTCTTTTTGAGCTATCTCTGAACTCAAAGAGGTAGAATTGCTTTCTTTATAGGTAGATTTAGGTAGATGCAAGGTAGATTTTATACATTCTTATTTCATGTTGTTTCGTAACATTACACCCGCCATTCTGATGCACACAAAAAAACGTATAGAACATAAATGCATACTGCTTACAAAAGAAAAGCGAAGAAGGTAAGTAAAAAGAATATTATTATTATATAAGTATAATAGATTATGTAAGTAGGTATTTATTAAATGAAGGTTTTAATAGACAATCTTTTTATTAGGTAGATAGACAGTATGGGTAGGTACTGTTTTGCGTATTTGAAAGAGGAGCTACCGACGTGCGTACTGCTCGCCGCTCACGTTAGAACTTAAGTTGTTACCAACCACGCGATAGTGTAGAACCTTCGAGCAGTTTGGTTGATTCAAGTAAGGTCACGGTGGTTGGGCGTTTCACCCGACCGTGTAGAATAGGTTTAAATATTACTGTTTTGAGTTATGTATTCAGATACAAGTAGATAGTATTCGGATATGCGATATTCTCATTATTTATTTGATGTTCTAATAAATAATGAGAAAATTGTATACCCGAGCACTATCCACTTGTATCTAAATTTTTAACAAGTAATTCGAGTGTACGGGAGTATATAATACAAAATAAATAACTTGCAGAATGACTTTCATGATTAAAATAGTAGTAATAGGTAATAAAAATAAAACTCGTGTTTATCACACATTTATTCATAACATCTTAACACAACGTTGGGATATTTTAAATAATATCAAGAAAACAAATTTGAACAGTGTCTGTATCACTAAGCAGAAATAAACACAACCACGCAGATTTTTCGAAGTGAAATCTCAACACTAATGCGAAGGAACACAAACCTCAACTCGATGCACTTATTTGGAGTTTTTCACAGCCAAAATAAATAAAATGGAACAAGAACTACAAACATTCGCACTCGCAAGAAGTAACTACCATTTAGTGACTTATCATAAAAATTGACAAAAAGGTGTTTGTTTTGGTTGTCAAATATTTTACCGTTAACGTTTCCAATGTAACCAAGCCAACATTTATAATTTCCCATGAAATTAATTAAAATCTTTGAATTTAATGTATAGTATTGTTATTACACAATAATCATTTCATAAAAAGAATTTGTGTAAATATTATACATATACTTAATATGGAATACAACATCTTTACGGGTTGCATAAGCAAAGTCAGAAATATTTGATTATTAATTTTGCCTAGCTTGTTGTAATTAAATTGTTACTTGCAGCACTGTAAGAACATTGTAAAGGTTGCTAGAATTCTGCTTTATAATACTTTGAATATATTTTTGTGTAACAAAAATTTATTTATTATAATGAGTGTATGGACATGGGTTGTATACGTGTGTGTCAAGATTAAATATGTGTGCATGTACTTAGTGGCGGCTGCGCCCGCCGCCTAAGTTTGAGTTAGTCGTAAATATGTATATTATGGAGTTAAGTTAAAGACGTCTATCAATTATTCCTCACATGTTAAACACCTTCTGATTTGGTATATAATAGTAACTAGAATTACCTATAATGGAGAATTACCATAAGTGAAATATAACCTAAAGTGGTGATGACCCATCTAAACGGTAATATTTTGGAAAATGACTACTCCAGGAGTAATCCCACCAGTAATGCGTGCGGCGAATCCAAAAAATGAGCCACGTGCTGAGGACGTAGCATCGCTGGCTAGTATTACTGTCTCATCGCGCATACCGGATGTTTGGGCAGACCAACCTCGACTCTGATTCGTTCAATTTGAAGCGGTTGTGGTAAACCAGAAACTTAGTGATGCAGCAAAACACAGTTTCATCGTGATGAAGCTGAATAAGAGCGCTATCTAGCAGGTCAGCGATCTTCTTCTAGCACCACCGGAGACGCGCACATATGATACTTTGAAGGACAGATTGTTCCAAGTCTTCAAAGAAGCAGAGACCCTCCATTTTTAGAAGCTGCTGGGAGTGATGGAGCTCGGGAGCCAGAAGCCGTCGTAACTCCTACCGTAGATAAGGGATTTGGCGCGAGCGAAAATACCAGATCCCACGTTGCAAATTATGTGGAACAATCATCTGCCGGCAGCTGTGCAATCTGTAATGGTCACGGAAGTTAAGGAACTGGACAACTTGGCGGTCGTAGCTGATAAAGTTATGGAAGCGACTCGTCCAGCGCAGATAGCGATGGTGACGCCTAGTTCCAGCCCCAAGGACACCAGTCAAACGGCGGATTAGACCGCAGCGTTGGAGAAGCTAAGCTTCGAGGTCGCGGAGCTGCGGCGCGCTCTGCAACCACAGCGCGGTAGAAAATACGGCAGCAGTTATCACGTGCGAGAGACGTGAGTAGAAGTCGCAAGGATCCGGAATGGCTGTGTTATTATAACTATAAGTTTAGGTCTAAAGCTACTAAGTGTCTAAAGCCGTGCAATTGTAAAGAACCGAAAAACACCACACCGTCGGAAAACTAGCGGCGATACAGCCTGTGGCGGAGGTATGTATCAACTCATCCAATCGCCTATATATTCTAGACCGAAAAGGCGGACTAATGTTCTTAATAGACACGGGTGCAAACGTTTCGGTCTTCCCAGTTTCTCAATTAGGTTTAAAAAACTCGCGTGTGATGAAAATAAACTATTCGCAGCTAACGGCACCGAAATAGAAACGTATGGTGTATGTACCTTAACTTTAGACTTTAGTTTAAGGAGAGCTTTCCGATGGACATTTATAGTAGCGGCTGTTAAACAACCTATAATAGGGACAGATTTTGTAACCCATTATAAGTTGTTAGTTGATTTAAGCGCGCGTAGATTAATAGATCAACTTACTCGATTAAATATTTTCGCGTCAGTCGTAAGCCATGGCGAGTGTGAGTCGTCGGTTAAGACTATAATTAATAACAATATGTAGCATGATATATTAAGTAATTATCCAGATATAACCAGGCCAGTATCATATATGGACATACCTAAACATTCGGTGTGCCATTATATTGAAACTTCTGGGCCCCCAGTATTTGCAAAGGCGAGATAAGATAAGAAGCTCCAGATAGATACAAGAAGGTCACAGCGAAATTTTAAAATATGCTGGATTTAGGTATTTTCCGCCCCTCTAAAAGTCCTTGGGCAATTTCCTTACACGTAGTGCCCAAGTCAAATCCTTGCGGGGACTATAGAAGATTGAACGCAATAACGAAGGCCGATCGTTATCCTATCCCACAGATTAACGATTTCAAGAATTTAATCGCAGAGAAAAAAACATATTCAGTAAGTTAGATTTAAATAGGGCGTATCATTTTATTCCCGTTGCACCGAATGACATAGAAAACCGCAATCATAACACCTTTCGGTTTATTCGAATTCCCGCGAATGACTTTTGGCTTTCGCAACGCAGCACAGTCATTCCACAGATTCATGGACACGATTGTGTTATGTGGTTTTGATTTTGTTTATAATTACATAGATGACGTATGTATAGCTAGGAAATCCAAAGAGGAGCATATAGAGCATTTGAATGCGGTTTTTCAAAGGTTCAACGAATATGGTGTCACAATACATATTTCAAAATGTGTATTTGGAGTGTCAAAATTAAACTTTTTAGGTTATGAAGAGTCAGTGGATGGCGTTCGTCTATTAGACGATAAAGTACAGGCAATTGTAAATTTTCCGAGACCCGAAAATATCGAGCAATTACGCTGTTTTCTCGGTATGGTAATTTCTACCGTTCGCATATTCCTAAGGCAGTCTATTGCCAGGCAGAATAAAACACATACTTGCATAACACAAAAAAACGTGACAGAACTTTGATTAAGTGGACTGATAAAGCCATTGACGCGTTCGAGAAATGTAAGGCAAGCTTAAAAAGTGCCGTTACATTGTCGTATCCATTACCTGATACTAATTTATCGTTAATGTGTAACGCTTCAAATACTAGTCTAGGTGCGGTCCTGCAACAACAAGTCAAAAACTGTTGGAATCCCCTAGGATATTATTCTAGAAAATTAACTCAAACGGAAATGAAATATTCTACGTATTTTTTGTGAACGGACTTCATGGAAAACTTTATTAATAAAATCACTGTAAAATTGTGAAAATTGTGATCACAGTACTTAAAAATGCGACCGAGGATGACAAATTTTCAACTTTTTCGAAAAATGTCTATTATCGCTGACTAAGTGACATTTATTTTATTTCTTATTTTTTTCATAACTGGTATACCTTGGCCTCTCGCCCGGTACCAGGTTATCGTTGAGTTTTAGGACATAATAGATAGTGATAATAGTAATGATAATTTTAATTCTAACTCAGATGTAACAACTAACATTAATTTCAATTCAGATTGTAATGAGGCCAATTCTAGCAAAGTTTTATATCATAAAACGACGCGAAGTGGCCGCGTTATCAGGTGACCGGTACGTTTTGCTTAGTCGACTGTATTTTGTTTACACACTTATACATAATTTTTTACATATAATCGCTGAAGTGCTCACGCGCCGATTTTTGAGTGCGAGTCATGTGCCACCTGGTTTGGTTAAGTGGCGCCCCGCCCCGCCGTGGGCTTAATGAGCAAGCTCAATGAACGTTTTATTCATGTTTATGAATGACTTTTCTTTTATTTTTTCGTATCGAATGTTTGTTGACATTTAGTTCTAATTTGTTTTATTTAGACGATGTATTGTTCTGGAGTAACAAAGAGACATTTGTTACTTAAGTGCGTTTAGGCAGTTAAAGAATATACTGTATATACTGTATATACCTTTCATTACTTACGAGTAATTGTTTTTACTCGTTTATATTCATGTAGTATACGAGATAGGTTACAATCAGAGTAAAGCACAACAAAATACTGTGGTTATTGTTGTGTATAAGTGTATACGTGTGTTTAACCCGTAAATTGTTCAAATTCACAATGTTTTGTGTTATTTTATATAATGGGAATATTATGATTTTTTTTTGTTCTTTGGGGCTATCGTATTGACACAGGTTGTAATTCTGTGTGTCAAGATTATAATTATATGTGTGCATGTACTTAGTGGCGGCTGCGCCCGCTGCGTAAATTTGAGTTAGTCGTAAATATATGGAGTTAAGTGAAAGACATCTATCAATTATTCCTCAAATGTTAAACACCTTCTGATTAGGTATATAATAGTTACTAGAATTACCTATAGTGGAGAATTACCTTAAGTGAAATATAACCTAAAATGAGTCAGTATTTTATTCAATTATTTATGTTCATAGTTATATTACAGTATTAGAAAATGGTATAATTAATTTTCATCATATGTTTAATCAGTAATAATAATAATAGTTTATTGTTTCTGTTTTAATCAGTGACCGTAGCGTCATCTATACAGAAATTATTAGTACTAAATTGTGAGGACTTATTTTATTCTCCAAGTAATAGATGGCACATCTATCTTATTGAAACGTCAATTTAAGAACACTGTCACCCTCTTGCTCCTCCCTATGTTATCGCAATGGTCAAATTTGAATACGTTTCCTAATAAATTTGCAATCTGTGAATAGGAATACCACGAGAAAAGAAAACAACTTATTATTATTTATTAAATATAAAGATAATACAATGTTCACCATTCATGAAGGTGACGTTGTATTCAAAGAAAAATATGGCTCCTCGGATAAAAGTCGACTATACGTTAAACCTCCAGGTAAACAAACATTGAAGTCCTGATTCAAACAATATAGATTGCAAAAAATATTTTGTTGCATTTCAATAATTTTTGGATTTCAGATCAAAGAAACATTGTAACGCTCGATGAAGATCAACCATGCGATTATAAAACTTTGTTTGCAAAGATATTCTTACCACAGGGATATCCTGATAGCGTTAGTGGGGATTACCTCAACTATCAAATATGGGATACAGCACAAGCTTTCTGCAGTACTGTTACTAGTGAGTGTGATAGCCTATACTCACTAATAGTAAATCTATGTGTAGTATGTATATCTAAAATAAAAGCTTAAAGGTAATGAAGATTTCATTCCAAATTCATCTTTCCAACATAACTAGTTTATTATTTATGAAAAGCATAGCTTAGCTTTCCACAACTAAAAGTTAGCTCCTACTGTTGCTACTAGGTGTGGTAACAACAATAGTAACTATCCAACTATCTTACACCTATACTTATCTTTTCATATTTGATAGATGTTCAATATTACACCTATTCAAAAAGGAAATGATAAATATTATCACAAACAGTTATTTGGACAACATATTTACAAGCCGTCTCACATATCAGCTATCACATTATTGACATAATGTTGTTTTTTTATTAGATTTTAATGACATTTTTAATTTGGGAAGAAATAGAAATGTAATTGATAGAAACGTTTTATTACAGTGACTATGGTATGTGGTAGAACTCAATAATCCGACAATTTGATATGCTGACACCGCTCTGCAAAACATTAGTCAGATTACAGTACCGGCGTCTACAGTATTATGATTTAAAATAATTATAACATTATCAGCACAGTCTTCTCATCATGATAGCCTAGTGTGGGTTGGAGACTTCATGCAGGTTTCCTCATGTTTTCCTTCAATGTTTAAACAAGTGATAATTAACCATTTAAAACTCACATAATTTCAAATAATCTTGGCCTCTCCTGTATGGCAATGCAATAGTCTGCCTCTAGGCTATTGCTGTTTGATTTAATATTATAATATAGTATGGAATGTATTATCCTCTTAGGATATAGAGCTTAAATGGCAGCCCCTCTGTGGAAACCTCTTGTTCTTGGCATAAGGAAAGCAAAAATGTGTTTTTAATGGATAAAATGTTAGTGCCATGAAAAGTGAAGGTATAAATTACATAATTTTCAGATAAGCAAATCTTAGTTTTAACATAATATTGTATCTACAAATTGTGGCCATTCTTTTGTGGATTATATTTAGGCGAAAGATGCAACTAACACTTATTTTGCTGTTTAATAGACCATATCTTATTTATTTACTGTGCAGAATTTGATTGTAAGATAATAATAAGAGTTTTGTTCATTCTTTTAGGTTATAGGAATCACATTACACTAAGGAATAATAACGCCAGCATACATTTTCTTGGCTCAGCTTGACAACTTGATCTTTTGTTGATGTTGTCGATTGATAAGACTGAAAACATTTACATGGCTTAGCCCATAGCAGTTTGGCCTGTTGTATTTTAATATGTAAAATGAGATATTATATTAATAGTTGAAACAAATATTTAGCATGATTTGTGTATAACCATTTCACTTTGTTTCACTCTTGTTTCTGTCACACTTATAGAGAATGCAAGCTCAGAATCAACAGCTTTAGGTGTTTGCCAAATCACAGGCATAAATATCTGCCAACACCTTCAATCTATGTAGAATTTATTGAAAGAAAATCCCAATCACTATGTACATATTCACAAGCCTCTATACAGTTGGCCTAAAGGTTGTTACATATGCACTCAATATATGTTTTTGCAATATTCTATCATAAAACTAGCCAGTCTGGTATATTAATAACCTATTTGTTTGTTGATACAGTGAAATGAGTTTAATTTTTTTTAGGTTAGAATCCCTGTAGAAAATTGAATCTCATAGTGTTATTCCGATTGTCTCAACAAAACATGTATGGAATGAATTTCATTTTTTTAGTTCATCTATATTTTACACATTTATATTTAATTTTTTACAGGCATTTTAGCAACACAAGAAGTCCTCCGAGGTGTTGGAGTTGGTGATACAAATGCTACACCACTGGCAGCCACGGTAATGTGGGTCATTAAAGATGGTTGTGGTCATCTTGGCAGAATATTGTTTGCATATAACCAAGGGTAAACACAAGATATGTCTACAGATAACACAATTTAAAAAAATTTTTGTTAATTTAAATATTTTTTGCAGGGCTCTTCTGGATGCTTACAGTAAAAAGTGGAGGTTGTATGCAGACACATTGAATGATGCAGCCATGTGCATGGAAATAGCTTTACCACTTTTTAAGAATTTCACAACTCCTGTACTCTGTGTTAGCACTGTAATGAAAGCAATTGTTGGAGTTGCAGGTACATACTACTCAATCAATCAATTAAAAGCCCTTTTATCCCGAACCTCCTTTTTTGGTTTTTTTATCCTTAATTTATGATATATTTCAGAGTTCAGTGTGCCTCCTGGCAAAGGCTTTTGCCTAATTACTTGACTCCCTAATCTTTCTGTTTTGCAACCTTTTCTTGCTATAACTGTGAGTTTGTTCTCCCATGTTTTACGTTCTCGATCTCTATTTCGTTTACCATGTCTAGGGTACATGGTTGGCCCGTAGTTAAATGATTATGCTCCATTTAACTAGGGGCTCCGTAACATATGACCTATCCATATCTTTTCCAATTTGTCTATCTTATTGAAAATGTGAGTCACTCCTGTCTTAGTTTTTATAGATGTGTTTCTCTGTCTAGTTTCTTAATCACCAACATGCTTCCTTCCATAGCTCTTTGACAGTGTTCTAGCACAACCCTGAGGTTTTTGGAGAGTGCCCAAGTTTTGCACCCTTAAGTAAGGCAAGGGACAGTGCTTAATTTTGTTACCGAGATATTTTGCCCTCACTCAGTGACCGATATCTTTTCCATTCTTCTTGTAACTTCTTTGGTATTTAGACCAGTTTGAGTGATTATTTGTCCCAGACATATATATGTACTTTTCCACATATTTTAAACCAATTATCAGTAGTGGAGTGCCGTAAGGCGTAAAAATTGTAAAATCTCGGAATCCAGGGCCAGTCAATGAATCTTCATAAAAAAGGTTATAAAGTTAAAAAAATAAATTGTGCGATCTTTATTATAACAATTTATAACAACAATTTACTGAAAAATGAGAGGGACAAGGGAAAGAAATGTTTAGAGCAAATATTTCAATTATATACCGAATCCTTACTAATATTATAAACGCGAAAGTTTGTATGGATATATGGTCGTTTGTTACTCTTTCACGCAAAAACTACTAGACCGACTGCGATGAAACTTGGTATGTAGATAGCTGGAGACCTGGCTTCACACATAAACTAGTGAAACCGCGGGAATAAACTAATAAATAATATTTGCATAGTAACTTTAATGTTAATTTATTCATATATCGTAAAAATAACGAGTTACAATAAAAAAAATATAAACTATATATACATTATAACATTATTGTTCATTACTGTCGTCGTCATCAATTTCATTGATGTGGATTGTAGGTGAAGGATTAGTACAGCTGTCACCATTGCATTCCAAGCAAGCTAAAGTGCAATTTAATTCACTTTTCCTGCACCCATAAGATACTCCGCATCCTGTTCTGCATGTGCAAAAAATCATTTTTAATAAGGATTCTGGAGGTGGTCGCTGGGTCATTTTTTGCAGTATCAGTATTCCGCATTCATATTTCCAACCCAATTCTTCTGGTGATATTTCTCGTCCGAGCCATGTTTGAATTTGCAGATATACTCTTTTGAAGTGTCCAAAAGCGGCATCTGCAGTAGATGGCAAATACGGCAGTTTAACGCAGGTATTTTTAGCAGTTGCTTTCAAAAAAGAGTTATTTCTTAATATATTTAGATCTTTTATGATTTGAGGAAAAGCGTATAAAGCAAGCGTGCATGTAACACCAGCGTTAAAAATATCATTAGTATCTATGCATTCATTTTTAAAAACAGTCGCAACATTTTGCATTTCCTTTCTCGAAATTTTTTGCAAACCCGTTTTTGCCACACTTGAAAGAAGCTCACGTCGTGTCACAGCCAGTGAATGCATGTAAGAAAACAATATGCTGTACTCTTTCTGAGCTCTTAGAAGAGTACACTTTTTGCAGTCTTCAAAATGAATGTTTAAATTATAATGAGTAATAGTTTGTCGTCTGGAACTACAATAAATCATTACAACTCTTATTTTAAGCAATATCTGGTAAAACTCGCGTAAACAATGTGGTAATCATGAAATAATATTAGTAAATAAATAGAGACCTGATTATAAGTCAATTAGCGGTAAATTGTAATTGAATAATTGGTTATATGGACTTGCGCCGACATATACGATTTAATATTCACAATTGTATTTTATAAGCGTGCAATATAAATAAAAAACAAATACTTACTATCTATTGCGAAAGTTTGAAAACACTATTGTTTTGTAATGATGTAAATGTTCAATAATTAACTTCTGTCGCACTAACTGCACAATAATAAATATACATAAATAAAAAATTAATAAAATATAGAAATATTATTTTTCAAAACGCACAGAAATAGCTACGTATTTAGCCTAGCTAGTTGCTACGTGTACTAATCTGTTAGGGACCGCGTCAACAGCTGCTGTTGTACTTCTATAATTGCCCCCACCCCTCACCTTTATACCCGCAGTAGCAAGGACAAGTTTGTAATAGTTCTCATTTTCAAAACATAACTTCAAACTAATAAAAATAAAATAAATAAAGAGTTTAAAATTAATAATTACTTTTTAAATAAATAAAAAATGAAGACCGCTTTAATATTGTTTTTATTTTTTTATATTTTGTTAAAAACATTTCAAAAGTTTATATAAAGATTAATTGACTGACCCTGGATTCCGAGGTATAAATCTTACGGCGCTCCACTACAGATTAATTGTCCCCTGAAATAAAGGCCTCGCGACACATACAACAAATACTGCTTTATTTCGAAAACATGCTTAGGCACAATATAACTTCTTCAGTGTAGCTCACTGATGAAGAATCTTACATCATATAGCGATCATATTATTCATTAGCACGTCTATTTGAAAGCAACTATAATATTATATATAGTGTATTATATATTTGTGTTTCACAGGTGGTGCTACAAGGGCAGCTATGACGCAACACCACGCTATAAGAGGCAACATGGCAGATGTAACAGCGAAAGATTCAGCCCAAGAAACAGCTGTCAATCTCATAGGCTCCCTTGCTGCACTCATTATTATAAAATTTTTTGGGTAATTCTTTATTGCATAGTGACAATATTATTAAACATTTGTGATATAACTATTATAGTAATAGCTATATTACAAACACAAACATACAACATAGCTCGTGTTCTCAATATATATAGTTTAGGCGCCGATTCACATAAAACGCTTTTTAATGAGCATAACCTACACTTGTTATAAAACGAACGTATGATAAATGCTATATGCGGCAGGCTCAATGACAACATTACATGGCATGCCCTTTAATAAAGATGGTTCTTTAGCTGATCTAGATAGAGAAAATAGAAGATGATTGGGACAGCCTTTGCCATGCAATGGGACTTCGACTTATAACCATTTTATAATTTGTTACTTAGTTCATTAAGCAGATGTTGATAATTATATGTACCGATTCAAATAAAACTTGAAAGACAGTTTGATTTATATTTCCAACTAGCTGAACCGACAAACGTTGTCCTGTCTTATACGAACTGTCAAACTCGCGAGCAATAGTAGTTAAGTTTTCTTAACTTCTCTTTCCGTAAGAACCTTTTACAATATATGAGCGTATGGTTTTTAGAAAACCATCATAATGTTATCTGCAGTTGTTGCTGCATCTCTTTTACATTTGGCGCCCGATAGTATATGCGTTATTGGGTTTTAAGGCAAGAAATTATCAGAAGCAGCCCGTCTTTGAATGTTGTTAATGTTGTCTTTGCGCACCGGTCGTGTCGGCTTGCCGTCCCATTAGATTATAAGAGTTAGAGAATATATGGTGCACTTGTGTTTGCGCAAAAGCAAAAGCGCATATCTCAATCTCTCAAATGAGATAAAGATGTTTTGTTAATGTCAACATGTGTAAAATTGATATTGCTTAAGGTATTTTGTTTAGCAAACATTGCAAGTCAAGTTTACGTTATTTGGAGTTTAATACGTCGATCCGGCTATATTTAAACATTATTACTGCTTGATTCTTTTTCATAAACACCATATATATACGTGTTATAAGATGATTCATCATATAAGAAATAATCTAAGTTTAAGACGTAGTGCCTTAACCTTAGATAACATCTAATACGACACTCTTGAGATATAGGTGAAAAGTTAGCTCAAGAAGATAGAGCTTCACAAAACTAAGAAACTGTTTCAATTTATTTTATGAGTATTATTAGTAGTGCTCTCGCCTCAATCTGTGCTATATTATATTACTTTTATTATTGTGTAATATGTCTAACAGTAAATCTTTTCTCTGTTTTCAGAAACTCTACTATAATTTTCTTAGTGATGATGATACAACACATAATTTTCAACTATTTTGCTGTGCGAGCAGTATGCTTGAGGACTTTGAATGAACCAAGATTTATACAAGTAATTAATGCTTATTTGAAGGAAGAAATAATTGCAGCTCCATGCGAAATCAACAGGAATGAACCAATTATATTCTATCAATTGGGATCCAACCTTTTAGGTAACCACTAAAACATGCGTAGTTTTAGCGCATTAGACACATACACAGTTCGACCTCTGTGGTAATTCAGGTCCCATCTATTAGGCGTAGAGCCTATTGTCGTGCTGCTATTGAGAATTTCTTAACAGAAACACGCTAAAGTGCTTTGCCCGACTCGCTAATCGAACTCGAAATCTCAAGTACAGCAAACGCATTGAGTTTCGTTGCGGCACCGAAGCAGAAAATACATTATATAGCATCATTACATAGTGGCCATGGCTCATCAGCAACGTACGTCGATATCTGAAGATTGCTATAATGACTAAAGCACATATTCAATCCAATCGCGGGGATCTAGACACTTGTCCCACAGTTCATGAGTAGACGACATGTGATCAACTAATTCCAAGTTAAAGAAAAGTACAAACTATAACCCCAAGACCATGACTGTTTTATAGAAACAAGATTAGTTCCGAAAATAACTATTTGATAAGACTTCATGTTCAGCTAGCTTACTCTAGTGCTCGAATTGAGCAGACGTAGCAATACTTATAAATGTTCAAATATTTTTATTTAATTCATTGACCTAGTTAACGCTTTAGTCAACTTTGCAATTTCTACGTAAAAACGGTGAAACATAAGTAATATGCAAGATATTAACTCAGTGTTACTATGGCTAATTTTGAAAGTAGCCCTTTCAATCGGAGTACCATGACAACTCGCAGCCCACCCACGCACGCCACAAACACATCAGCATGAACCCGAAGAGCCCTTGGAAACCTTGAGCACCAATGAAATCAAATACTGGGTTACCTCCATTGAGCGATCGCTAAGTGAGGTGTGTAACATTGTAGCGGAAGGCAAACTTAACTCTGAACAGAAGTTGAAAATAAATTCTTTGGCCCGTAAAGTTGGCAATGATGTCTTTAAAATGGCGGTTTTTTACCAGTCTTTGAAGCAAAATGTCTTATTGATGAATAGCTCTCTTGAGGTCATGACGGAAAAATAGGATCTTGCTAAGTGCCTAAATGCCTTCGAAAAGTCGATTAAGTTGTCCATTGAAGAAAAATGCGTTGCATAAAATCCAGGCTTTTGAGAAAGTGTCTTTTGCGGACATGGTCAAGACCACAAAAATGTCATGTTACAACTTAAATGTGAGCGCCATTGCAACTTATCCAAATGATAAATTGAAAACTAGTGGCGAAACAAAGTCGCTAGTTAAGAAAATAATTTGCCCTGAACAATTGAAGTTGCACGTAAGAAGACCAAGGAAGACCAGAAACGGAGGTGTTATCATTAGCATTGATAGCAAGGACAACATTGAGAAGTTAAGGCAGTCAACCCAGTTAACTAGCTCTGGCTTAAAGATTGAGGATCCGCATAAAAGAAGACCAAGAATTATAGTAATCGGAGTACCAGCTACCCTCAGTGACCCAGAAGTATATGATTGCATATACGAGCAGAATGTTGCTGGAAAACTCCCCAACGTAACCCGTGATCAATTCCTGACCTCGCTAAAAGTGAGCCATAAGTCGAGTAAGAAAGACGCACAAACTTGCAACTTCATCATTGAAGTGCCTGCCAGCATCCGAAAGGCCCTTATCAACCAGGATCGAGTCTTCATCAACTGGACTTCCTGCCCCGTATGGGACTTCACACTCGTGACCAGGTGTTTCAGATGCCAACAATATGGACATGCCGCTAAGACTTTTCGCGAGACCATCTCCACCTGCGGACATTACGGTGCATTAGGTCATCAGACCAATGACTGTACAAAGAAAGACAAAACACCAAAATGTGCAACATGCTTGCGTTTTAAGAAACCAAGCCACCATAAGACAGGTGATCTCGAATGTCCAGCGAATAAATTGCTGAAACGAAGTACATTAATTCTATAGATTATCATGAAGGCGCCTAAGAGCGCTACCTTACTCAGTTTCTTTTAGACCCTTTTTTATTTTTGTTGAATTTCCTATAATTTTAAAAGTATCTATGGCTGATCAACTAATTAATGATTTAGATAATAATTATATGAAATGTGTGACACTGAGAGCTGCAAACTTTATCTTTCCCAATATAGTAAACCGTTAACAATACTAAACCAAAACATTCGTAGCATAGCAGTATAGATAGTTTGGATGTCTTTTTACACAGGCTTAATATTGAGTGTGACGTCATTATTCTAACAGAATGTTGGCTCTCAAACAGACGGAGCAATATACCAACTTTGCACGGATACAATAATTACAATAGTACAACATCTCTCAACCAGAATTATGGCTTGGTAATATATGTAAAAAGTTCTTTGCTCGTCTTCGTCGAAGAGCTAACGGTCCAAGCCTGCAACTGTCTTGTTATAAAAATAGGCACTTACATCGCCATAATTGCTGTATATAGACCACCTTCTTTCAGAAACTTAGAGACGTTTACGAACAATTAAAATCAAATTTTACGAAGCTTATCAACTTTTAAAAATATTATTATAACAGGAGATTTAAATATAAATTGTAAGAACCATGACGCATCTACCCACGATTACCTAAATCTCTGTGCGTACCATAGCATTATGTCTAGGCAAACTTTTCCCACACATCAAAATGGGTCATACTTAGACCACAATGCTTAGATCACTTGTTACTAACTCGTCAATAACTGACCACTCTGCTGTATTACTAATATTTGAATTAACGCAAACTAAGAATATTATTCGCCCGCAACAAAGGTCAATTATAAACATGATTCACCTAGAGCGTTATTTGTGCAACATTGACTTTACCTCAGTTTATCAAACTGCCGATGTTAACATCTATATGCCATGTTATTAATAAAGTACAAGAGGCTATCTTGCACAATACAAAAATAATAAAATTCTGTAGAAAATATTGTAGTATTAAGCGATGGATAACTCCCGACTTAGTCCGATGTATTAGAAACCGCGATAAACTACACAAGAAAGCTAAGCAATGTCCAAAAATTGGCGGCGATGTCGGCGTACAACGCGAGCTTAACGCCGTCGGTGACGGGGATGTCGTCTGTGTACCAGGAGTAGCACACGGGAGAGAGGCAACTTCTCTGGGACACACCGGCGTGGATTGGCCGCTCTGTAGACAGCCGCTACTTGGAAGCGTTTGTCTTGCAGGAAGGTGGCGACGATCCTAACTACTCGATGGAGAGTAATGGATGTGGACAGCATGTACAGCAAGCCGGTGTGCCATACGCGATCGAACGCTTTCTCCATATTGAGGAATACTGCGACGACGCGCTCGCGCTTGTTGCGAGCAACCGCGATGTCGTGCAATACCTTCGCGAGCTGGTGGGTCGTGAAGTGTTCGTCGCGGAAGCCGAACTGTTCGTCGCCTGGCTGAAGGTGTGGTGTCATGTGCAGCAGTAGCAGCTTCTCGAACAGCTTCGATGTCGTCGAGAGGAGCGTAATGGGGCGATAGCTTCCCGGCAGTAGGATCTTCTTTCCCGGCTTTGGGAGCATGATGACTCTGCCTCGTCGCCATGCAGAGGGAAAGTGTCCGGTACGGAGGATGCCATTGAAGGGGCGCGTCAGCGTGGTGATTGCTCGCGGAGGTAGGTGACGCAGAGCTACGCGGTCAGGTCCGGGGGCTTTCCGGAGGGGCGTTCGGCAAATCATCTTCTGGACTTGGCCTGGGGAGACGACGATGGGATCCTCTGTCGGGGCTATTGGCCGCTCGAAGTAAGACCTCAGCTTCCTCTCGACCTCTGCTACGTGCTGCATGTTGAGAGTAGGATTAGGCTGGAACTGCGCTTCCAGGCGGCGAATATCTCCGCTCGGTCCTCGGCACAGTAACGTGGGGATCCGTCACTGGCCAGTAGGGGCCTAATCGGAGATAGCTTCCCGGAAAGTTGGAGGCACAGACGGTGTATGCCCGACCAGTCTTCGCTGGCTTGCTCGATGGTGCGTTGCTAGGACTCCGCTGCGTTTGTTGCCAACGTAGCAGAGATCTTCGCAGCCAGACCGTTCAGCTGGGACTTCATAGTTGGACATCGGGAGCGCTGCCATTGCCGGCGCAGTTTCCTCTTCCTCTCGATCATCGCCAGGATGAGGGCGGGAGCTGGAAAGGCTTCCTTGCGGTCTCGGCGTCGAGCTTCGACTCTCGAAGCGCGGATTGTAGGGCCGCGGTAACATCCGTCGCAAGCCTTTCGACGGCGGCGAGTGTCTCCATAGGAAAGTAGGACGAGTGCTCAGCCATGGAATCGGCGAAGACCCACCAATCTCGGCGTGATCGAGGGGTAGCTGAATCGTTTGCGGGATGTCGTCCAGAGTCAGACACACCAGTTGGTGGTCTGAGATGAGGTGGTCGTTCAGGACGTCTAGATATACAGCTGCGTCGGTGCCGCGGGTGACGGCTGTATCTATGACATACGGTGTGTGAGCTGCACAGTACGGGTAGTGCGTTGGGACCTCTGTTCCTAGTACCTCGTACCTGTACCGTACCTAGTACCTGTGTCGATCTGCATCATCCAGGAGGCGGCGGCTATCTGGGCAGATGGAATTGGAGTTCCACGCCGTGTGCTTCGCGTTGAAGTCGCCGGCGAAGATCGTGGGTAGCGGCGAGTCTATCAGGGTGTGGACATCAGCCACTACGAGTCGCTGTCGCGGCGGCTTGTAAAACGCGTACACGGGTGGGCTGGCATCTGATGCAGATCTCGACGCCGAGGGCGTACGCAGATTGCAGAGTTGGTACTGGCAGCGCTTGGTGGACGTCTCTCTTCTTGACCAGGACTGCTAGGCCCCTATGAGCAGTCCCTGTCGGCGAGCGTTGATCCTCGCGGTAGACATGGTATCCGCCCATCTTCCATTTGTCTACTGGTTTAAGGTATCTCGCTGAGCAGGGGTACATCCACTTGCCGCTGAGCTAGCAGCAGTCTCAGTAGCCTGGTCTTCTCTGGTGACATCCCGTCGGCTGGGCTGCCGGTGGCGGTCAGGCCGACTGCTTCGCCTTCGTTCCCTCGAGAGGGGCAGCGAACACGGTGGCCTTTCTGAACTCGTCCTTTCTAACAGCGGCCGCCTTCTCGGCCAGGAACACAAGAGCGAAGCCTCTGCGGCGGGCTTCGGACGCACGGCTGTGGTGGTGCGCGCAACTTTACCGGCCTTTCTGTTCCGGGTCTCCAGCTTAAATACCAGGCAGGTGGCGTTGTTGGCGGTGTGTGCACCGCCACAGTTGGCGCAAGTAGGCGGCTGCTTCAGGGGGCGCGGGCAGTCCTTCGCGGGCTTCCCCGCATCGCACACAGGAGAGCGGCATGTGGCAGTTGTGCGATGAATGCCGGAACTGTTGGCACCGATGTCATTGCGCGGGCCCCTTTTTCCCGCGCCAAGCTTTTATAATAACACCCGGCATACATAGAAGCTCAGTCACTTCGTAGATGCCCGGTGTAAGGTTGGCGGTGCGTGCTAGCTGTGCGAAGTACAGGGCGCACGTGCTCAGGCTTGTAGCCGAGCTCGGTGAGCTCCCGCTCAGTACGCTTTCGCTTGAAGGGGAATACTGTAGCCACCGCCCGTATGCAGCCTTAAACCGCACACGCACGACAATACAAGACCATGACTGTTTTATAGAAACAAGATTAATTCCGAAAATAACTGTTTGATAATACTTCATGTTCAACATAGAAAAAGCGATTCGACGATTTGATTTTTGATTGTCATAACGCGCGGAGTGTGCGCACGTCTTCGCACCGCAGCGGCCGCCTGTTGAAAGGAACCGAGCCAATCGTGCGACTTGTTTTTATGCCTTCCATTTGCGCGGGAAACGGCTCGCTGCGACGTTAGCGCCGCGCACGAAAATTAGCGTAAACTTAACTCATTCCTGATTCGTCGAATGTAAGACTTGCTATTGGTTACATTTCTGTGTAAATATCAATGTAATTTCTGTGTGTCAGAAGAATCAAATATACATTCTGAAATCTGGAGTCTATGTGTTATTATACCCGTTACTATCCACAACCTCCAAAAAGTGATTGGACAAAAGCCCTCGTTGCAAATAATCGTCCAACGCACCTCATAACGCATTTTATTCGTTTATAGGTTGTTTATTTAATTAACTTCTATTTCCATTACAGATTTAAAACTATCGGGCTTCAGAATAAAAATAGGCAATTCTATGTCAAAGTTTATAAAACTTAGACAGCAAGCATCGTATATAAAAGCAATTCAAGAGGTCTATGAAGATAGAGACTATTTGTTGTTGCCTGATCTATGCAAGAAGACAATGTATGTGGCACTAAAAGAAACAGCTAACATATATGATATTTTATGTTCCTACTTTCATGCTGTTTTACTCGCCATTGCAATATGTGCTATTAATGACTATCCACTGGTATGTTGTCTGTAAACTAAAATATATATATGTAATACTTAGATTAGTAGACACGCGCCCAAATAAGTGAGTGTTAGTGAATGCTAGCCTTATAATAACTGAAATATTTATCTATCAAAACGAAGTAGCTATGTGTCTTGAAACAATATAGGCACCTATTTTGTCAAAATATTGAGATATTAAAACACTTAAATTAAATATTATGATTACAAGCTTATGGCTCCGTATAGGTAATAAGGTACAATAAAGATAAATTCGTAAAATAGTATGATGCGGATGTGGCCCTCAGGGCAAAAGTAAAATTTGATGCGAATTATATGCAGTTTACATTTTGCAAGAAATGAGAATATGCACTCGAAACCACTTTTGCTCCTATCAAACAGACGAGCTGATATAAGCTGAGTTTACTACTGTCGATGGTACATGTCCGTATTTATTCAAAAATATCAGAGTTAAACAAATAAGGAACAAAATGTCTCATATAAACATCATAAATACTAATCTTAATTAATAGTATATTTTTTATTACTTACAGTCGGTTTACAAAAGTAATAAAACCAAATCAAGGCCTTTTGCCCAAGTATGTTTGACTCTACAAAAGGCACAATGGAGTCGGGATGAGACTACTGATACAAGAGCCACGTTTAGACAGTGCCCATCCATTGAGCTGATGTCGTATCTTGACAAAATTGTGGAAAGAGAATGGCCTAAAGTAGCAAAAGGATTATCAATTATTGGTAAGAATTTATTTTTAGAACAATGCAGCCTGTTTACGTGATGTTGCTTTTTACTTCTAATTATTTCAACTGAATTTAGTGAAGAAAAGTGTGATAGTTTGGGAAGGTGAGTGTTTATAATCGACACGTACTTCCATGTACCGCATATAAAGACACATTTTTATTGGCTTAAATTATCAATAGCAGTTCGGCGTTTGCAGCTGAGCTCATTGTCATCAAGGAAGCCGAGCTAAATATAAAAGAGATTATACATTTGACATAGTGTATATTCGCTTACCTGAAAGTATTTTACAAAATATATTTTTATTGTATCATTTTATTTATAAGTGCTTTGTTTTTATATATTTTAGGCTGGGACATCCATAAACATCTATTAGTAGTTGATGAATGGAGAATATGCAATGCAAAAATTGTAACTAAAGCAATATCTATGGACTTTGCTACTTCGGACTCTTTGCTGAAGCAACAGTCTTCAAAAGTTATAACATTCCATGATATGGACGTCTCACTGTCGGATGGAGATGAAATCAAAGACGCATATGTAATTGAACCAGAACCTGAATCCATTCCAGCTACTGCTGTGAGCCAGACAGCTCCGACACCCACCTATGCCGTCAAATGTCAACGTGAACATGTAGGTTTAAATGACCGAAGCAAACACGTTAAGCAGTCAAATTCAAAATTAAACTTTTTCGGCCATAAAAAGAAATAATATATGAAATGTATGTTTAATAAAATAAATAATTTAAAAATAATCTTCTTTTTTTATTCGTTGTTTTTAAACAAAGCACATAAACTGGCAAAGTGCAAACAAATACACCTACCATTGAAATTCAGCTATTTGTATAACCTTTGGTGCAAAGACAATAAAAAAAAATTTGAGCACCATCCACAATAGTAATAAGAAAACGTTGATAATGCCAAGTCCAGCTACTACTACAGAGCAGACTCAACAGGCGCTATCCCACTAGCAAAATAGTCCTTACTTTCATCTCTTCGTGAGACCTGTCGTCGCACACAGCACAACGGTAGGTACGTGATACAGGTATGCGGTTTGATGCGTTGATTGGACTATTTCACTAGTAGGTACCTACCACCTGTCCCTTGCGGCGTGGCCAAGTGAAAGGACATTGTTCAGCTGCCATATATTATTAGCCTAAGAACCAACAGCCACAAAAACAATATAAATATGTGCTTAAGGATGACCACATCCAATTGAAAGGGAATATAAGTCACGGACACTTCTGAATTTTGCTTCTGATTAATCTGTGAGATCCGTTATTATCATCCTTATTCCATCTTTGTCTTTTACCCCGGTGAGTCCGACATAACCCCTCTGCCCGCCCCGCGGAGGAGTAAGAGTCAATGCATTCGCCAAAAAATATGTTTGCCATGCTTGCACTATAGAAAAACGTATAATACCGAGAAAGTGGTATTTATTATGTTCTTTTACATTAAAACTTATGACTTTTTAAGAAATTGGTTATATCTATGATGATGTTTAATAATGGTATTTATAGAATAGCATTCGTATTAACTACGTAAAAAAAATTTCAGACAAGCTAAATAGGAAATAATTTATCTGATAAAACTGTACACATATTGTAAAATCGGTAGGCATGGGAACACTGCGTGTCTCAGATGTAAACAATGGACGCCGATGTATTTTAAATCGCGAAAATACTTTTTAACACTAAAATTAGATTCGAAAGTGTCCGTGAGATTGTAATAATTGATTTAAGTTATGACTTAAATAATAATAATAATAAATAATTCGTAATTTGTTTTATGATATGTCATAAAACAAATTACGAATTATTGTTTAGGTGGAATGTGTGTTGATTTATAGGCCAAATTGTTCATTGTCCTTTACACTATTCTCTACCGCTCTGTGACGAGACGGCTGGATCGACTATTCTCTTCTCATTAACAAAATTAACTTAGTAGGGATAAGTGGAAATGAAATTCCACTCATCCCAACCTGTGACAGCGTCGTTGGGAAGAGTGGAAAATATTTCCACTTGTCCTCACCAAGAGGAAAAAATGACTAACATCTGTTCCTCTTGGTGCTGATAAGGTTGTTCCTCCTGTGGGACAGACCGTTGCTGGTATCAGTTTGTATGAATAAATGACCGGAGCGAGATGCGTTGCAGCCATAGGCAAGCCGCAGCCACTTTAGTAGCAAATAAATCGAATTATTACTCTTGGATAGGGAAAACAATGCACTTTATTATTTACATTGACATTTTATTATTTGTTGTGGTTTACCGCGTCTGGGATTCCTAATGAGCTAAAGTAAACTACAGATGATAGGTTTACCAGCCTTTCAGCATCTGATTTTCATTTTGAAAGGCTTATAAAGTACAAGTTATAACCTTACACCAGGTTTATGACAGGTTAACATGTGAAGTGATTTAATAAGATGTCGCTAATTCAGTCAGATCATTATGAGAAAATGCGAGCTTTTAAACAGTTAAAGGTTTTTAAGTGACCTATTCTATAGCTGTTGCGCTGGGACAGCAATAGAATAGGTCACCGAAATATAATTGTGCAATAGCTATCTATAACTACAGCTTGGATCAATTATACCTCAGAAATCTTCATCTAGCATTCCCCTGATTCCTCCTCCGAAAATAAATCGATTTTAAAATTTAACATAAGCAATATTGGAAGGAATGGGGCTGTCTGTTAGTTATTATTTATTTTCGTAAAATTTGTTTGATGGAACAACAATATAAAGGCGAATTTCGTAATTGAGGGTTTCTATAATTATATAATGAATAAAAGGAAAACGGTTATGGCAGTGATATTTTATGTTTATTCCATAGACTTAGAATATCTTCGCTACGGTTTATCCAGGTAAACGGTAAAATACGTTTGTTTTGAATAAATGTGCCTGCCTTTCCTCTTAAAGCAGTGACTGTTTGACCGTACGATAGTATAATTTTTTATTAATCTGCTTTTTAGAATCCAGGTAGGTATAAATGTTGCAAGCGTCCAAAGACTCTTTCTCGCACATTATCTATTGTATTGGTCTGACAGACTTAGACGGTACTCAGTTATTTCACAAAAACAATAATTTTCATAAAGATCTTTTTTGTAACACTAATTGTAGTGCATGCACTCTAACGCACTAAGCCAGTTACGCCAGCTAAACATACTGTAAATCTTTATTATTTAAAATTGACATCATGTTACTACTGCTTAATTAATTTTGCACTGAAACCAGTCGTCCCAATAATCGCCAGGCTTAGATTAAATGTGTTAGAGAGCATACACTCTAACTCATGTTACAAACAATTTAGTTGCTATATTATATCGCCTCTAGAACGTAGTATGTACTAATAACTCAATTATGTTTTTTATTCCTCAGATAAGTAACAGTACATAGTAGTAATAGACAAAATAAAATAACAAGGATCGTGTATTTAACTATGATTAATATTTATATCTTTAAACTTTTCTCCTCTGTATTATATTTGATTCGGTTTTCCTCAGAATTTTTAAAGCCTCTGCCACCAATTTTTAGTAATTATTATTTTTCATCATCATTTTCTCTATAGGTTCGCTTGCCACCTTTTGTTCAGCGCCCTGTTGAATACATGTCTTCCGTGTCGGCGGATCTTGTGGCAACGGGAGTATCTAAAAGTGTTATTATGTTGTAAGCATTAGGGTTAAAAATGCCAGTGCACTATCTACATTAAATACCTGGATAAAAAGCGCGATAGGATAAAAAAGATCTCATACATTAAGAAGCGTCGATAGCAGAATAGTGATCACATCGGACTTGTGATCGAAAAGTCGTGTATCCAATTCTAATACAAGCACGTTAGTGAAGCTGAATGGATTGACAAGGAATAGCAGTAATTCCTAACGTAAATTGCTAATATCCTTTTTTATAGAATATACGATACACTATCCAGATGAGGGAAAATAATTTTGCTAGAATATTGTTTTTATGTTGATTTGGGACTGATCATGTGTCATTTAATGCTATAGGTTGCGAGTCTATAGTAAAAACTACTAAACTAATTAAATATAGGTATTATTGAAAATGTATTTGGGCTCGTTTGTAATGGCAGTAACCCATAATCTAAAGATACTAATGTGAACGGAAGAAACTGCTTATTTGACTTGGAAACTATTTTCTTGGAATTTTTAGGCCTCTTTGAGCGCATATTCGGTTGTGCTTATAGCCTGCGCAACCGCCAAGATAGTAACTATTAGTATGGCGCTCTACATACACGGCAGCAAAATTACAAAATTTTGGATAATGTTAGGTTTCGGCAACCTAATTAGGTATCCAGTTTATTTTAGAATATCAACAATGTACTTTGCTAGTTAAAAAAACTAACACATACTACGGTTTTAATCTAACTATAATATAGAAGCTCAGCATTCTAACTGCGAAGATAATGTTTTATTTAGTAATCTATAACGGTCTTATTCATACAACTTACAAGCTTATAACATCATTATAATAAAATGTTTAAAAAGTAATATTCTACAAAACGCATACATGTTAACTTGCCTGATTGAAATATGCTGCAGACAATGAAAATTTACACAACGTTTATGAATAATGTTTTTTTTATAAAATTTGTAATAAGTCAGTAAGGCTTGTTATGAAGAAGACCCCAAGGCAAGTGCGGACAACTTTCCTGGCGTTTAAGCTGTGGTTTTTTAATTACCAGAAAAATGTTTACCTAGTCGTAAAGATAATTTCAACTAGACTGCAGTAAAAGCCGGTTTTAATACTATTTCTGCCGCATTATATCTTCAGCATTTTACGACGTAAGTCACTTTTATAGATTTGTCACACCTAATACGATTCGCCGTACTGCTTAACACGGTATCTGCCATACATATAGTTGCAGTTCATGTTATGAACAGTACGTAGCAAATATAATGTACTGATTTTGCACACCCACGAATTAAAATCTACAATTGAGCAATGCGAAACCACCGTGTAAGTTTCTGTCGCATAATAAACAGGTATGGTTGAATTTCGGCTTTGGTTAAAGATTATGACTAAAGGCGAACAATCGCTATTAGCCTAGCCTTAACATTAACCTCCGCCGGCCACTGCTATCGCAATATATTATAGAATACGTTCATTTTCTCGTCAACCTGGGAAAGTAACCATGTAAAATTTACTTAGAAGTTGTAATAATGGCACGAAAATGGATGCTATAAGTGCAAATGAAAAAATGAAAAGATAAGAAATAATGAATCTATAGGGACGATGCACTTATTTACATATATAATTGAAAAGTGGACCAGACTATGATTTTCTAATAATCAAAAGGTTATCAAATATTTTTAATTGTATACATTAGAATTTAAATAATAACATACATACGTACATAGAAGCCAGCCTGTTTCCCTGAGAGGTAGGTGGTGACTCCCGATTTACAATTGTTACGATCCTGATGTCCCTATCTTGCTTGCTTCATTCGGAATATTTTCATTTTAATTATTGAATGTCTCCGACCTGGTAAGAGCACTATCGTTTGGGGCCTAGGTCTCCCTCTAAAGCCTTTCCCTATTCATATTTGCTTTACATACTACACTCGCGTGCAAGTAAATCGACTCAAGTCTCAAGTGCGCATAAAAAGTGATATAACTAAAAAATTACTTATTTTACCTCTATATAATGTTTTACATAATTAAAGCCTAGTAATTAGGCTTTCAAATGGTAGCATAATATCAGTAATTTAAATAAACACTTGTACTTAGAATGCAACTGAACGCAACCTCCCGTAAACTGCTCTGCGCTCTATACACAACTTGCGCGACACAACTCCCTATAAAAACCCTCTGTAATCGTTTTTTCTTATCAGTCGCTCATTAGACGTTGACCTGAACACATCTCTGCAAATTAAAGCCGTCATTTGAAGAAAATTATGGATACAACACCTGAAGAAGCCGCTCAAGTCGTTGCCCTATTGCAAGAAGGGTTGAACCAGCGAGAAGTCGCTCGTCGTTTGAATATGAGTCAGTCCGCTGTCTCGAGAGTATACAGAAGGTTTCAAGAGACTGGTGCCTTCACTCGGAGGCCTAATACCAGCCGACGCCGGTGCACCTCGGAGCGTGACGACCGGTTTTTGGTCTCGACCTCTCTCCGAAATCGACACCTTACCGGCGTAGATGTGCAGCAGGAGCTACGTCAAGTTCGCGGGGTGACTGTCAGTCAGTGGACAGTTAGAAGAAGGTTGAAAGAAGCTAACCTTACTCCGAAAAGACCCGCTACAGGCCCGAAGTTGACCACAGCTCATCGACAAGCACGCCTTCACTTTGCTCGAGAGCATTTGGATTGGAGCATAGAGCAATAGCAGTCAGTCCTGTTCACAGATGAGACGAGGATGTGTCTCCATGGCAGCGACAGGAGAGGTCGGGTATACCGTCGTCCCGGTGAACGGTTTTCACAGTGCTGCTTTGTGGAAACCGTTGCATATGGTGGCGGATCTTGCATGATGTGGGCCGGAATTTCCTTAGAAGGCAAAACGGAGCTTGTTTTCGTTCCTGGGGGAGGCCGGGGAGGAGGTCTGACCAGTGATCGTTACATTGAAAATGTTCTACTGGATCAAGTTGTCCCTTATCAAGGCTTTATTGGGGAAAATTTCATCTTGATGCATGACAATGCCCGATGTCACACTGCTCGGGCCACACGTGATTTCCTGAACGAAGTTGGAATTCACACTATGCATTGGCCAGCGCTCAGCCCCGATTTAAATCCCATTGAGCACATATGGGACGAGCTCAAAAGGAAAGTTAGAGCGAGGAATCCAGCTCCGACAAACATCAATGAGCTCAAGACTGCGTTGGTAGAAGAGTGGGGTCGAATACCACAATCATCCATTAAAAAGTTGATAAGGTCGATGAAGAATCGCATGAGAGCAGTGATCAGAGCTAGAGGAGGAAATACCAAATATTGACACGAATAAATTTTTTATCTTACGCACATTTTGTTTCATTTAAACACAATAACCCCATACTGTGAAATTGTATGAATTTTCAACATTTTTTACATTATCATTGGCATTAACCTTTTTTACTAAACTACTGAATCGATTTTCATGCAACTTACACCATTTTAAAGCTCAATTACTAGGCTTTAATTATGTAAAACATTATATAGAGGTATAATAAGGCATTTTTAAGTTATATCACTTTTTATGCGCACTTGAGGCTTGAGTCGATTTACTTGCACGCGAGTGTATATAATATTTTTTTCTTTTCTAAAGCTATATTCGTCCTGCACCACAACCTACATATACCTGTATTTCTCTTTTAATTAATTTAATATTTGAGTGCTTTATACGGCAAAGCGCCTCAATATATCAGACAAAGCAGTTTGATATTTTTGTATGTTTAAGAATTGTGAAATGTGATGTCATACTTCTTTAATAAAATCACGGGCTTTATGAACTCGAGTATTGCAACAGTATTTTGCTCGGTAAGCAATTCAGTCGGCATGAGCGAGTCATGCGAGGCCTTATTAACGGTGTCGGTTTCGTTATAAACAAACTGTTCGGCGAACTGGATCAAGAATTGGCAAAACAGTACGAACGAGACAAAACGACTATTAAAACAAATCGGATACATCTTGCTTTACTGTGGAGTAATCAAACTACGGTCGCCCAGAGCAACTTTATTTTGATAAAGAGAGTTGAAACATCTATCAACGAACAAAGTAGGTAAACTTTTCAATCAGTATTTGAACAACCTAAAAATATGGTTAAATAGGCAATATTAAGATCTACAAGGCACATCAAACACATGTGGTTTCGCTCTATCATCGGTTATATCGCACAAGGTATTTTAGTAAACTTGCAGAATATCCAAAATTAAATAATATTATTGACTCTTTAACCGATATTTATGCTGGTAAATTCAACTTTTATCTTTTTACACCAGAGCAACTTCGAGACGAGATGAATGTTATCATAAGTTTATTATCAAAAGACATGTATTTGAACAACGTGCAAAATATATCACAATGTACCATCTTCTCACCTTGAAAGCAAGAGCTACCGAAAAATACATCATTTTCAAGATTTGGATTTCATTAATTAAGGTTGAAATTAATAAAAACAATCTTAAATCGAAAAATATCTAGGATAAGACTGAATATTAAATTCTACGGTAAGTCTCCATAGACACGTTGGACGTAACAGTAGTTATGACGAAAATGGGACAGGAAGGAATTCAGAGGATCATGATAATAAATAAAATAAAAATTCTACACCATACCACTTTATTTTAGTATTGTCAAAATATTGGATCGTTTCGTGAGGATAGTGACGTGATACCGTCACTACACATGAATTTCCTTACCATGTCGGCGCATGTACTTCTTAATAAAATACCTAACGCGTGAGCAATACTTACTCACTTAGCCGTCCTGAAGGTTTAGCGCTACATTACATAGTACAACTGCCTACTGTAGCTACTGTAGATATTGCTTTGCTACTTAAGACTGTTAAAATTAATTATTAATATATGACCTCTTTTACGCATCTACATTACTTTCGTAAATACTTTGGTAAATTGTAAATCATTATTGTAACACTAAAAAGGATTGATTTAGAATGAAAACAAAAGTGCAGCATGCTCAAAGTAACTCAGTACATCTCTTTATCCAGAAACTAGTTCGTACACCTCAGTACCTAAATACCAACCACATGTTCCAAATCCCTCTTACAAGTGATTACTACTTTTCAAACTAAGTACAATAATCAGCAAAGAATATTGAGTCAGCTGCATAATTTCGAAATTTGATGTAAATGATTTATAAATATTACGACTGAATGAATATCGCATTTGACCTAAGAAGTAGTATGCACAGCATACTGCATATTCGCTATGAAACTACGTAAACGATCTAGGTGACCAACAAACTATTATTATTTACTTTAGTTCTTATTCGGCAGCTACGTGAATTTCCCAGTTGAGTCACACCACCACACAAGTCAATTTCTCCAATTAAGAGCAATGTTACACCAACAAAATATTACATCAAATGTAAATCGAATTACAATATAGAAATACATCATTATGTACATAGTATCAAACATGATTTCATCACAGCAATAAGTACGCAGCGGTATCGAAATGAAATAAATTACAATAATATAATAATAATATTAAATTCAACAATTATAATATAATAAAAACAACGCAATCATAAAATGCATCACTTAATCTTAATACTACGATGACAATAAATAAAGAAAATGATTAATTTTGACACAGTATTTTGGTACCCATACATTTAAAATATCACTACAAAATTGACTATCGGTGTTTCGTGTGAATCAAGCTGTTTGTGAATTACGTTCAGGAGACATGTGTAAAGTTTCTCAACTACGTGAGGCTCGTATTACATCTAGCCCGAACGAAATTTTATTGTTCCATATAATGATTACTTGCCCAACTGCTTGATCAGCATGTCAGTGCTGAGAGACTTGGGTCGTTCGATAGGCAGGCCGAGAGCACGTGACCAGATCATTTGAGCGAGGACTCCGAGGGCACGGGACACGCCGAACATGACTGTGTAGTAGTTCATCTCCTTCAGTCCGTAATACTGCACACAAATAATATAAATTAGACTCCAAGCATTATCAAAGTTAAACTTCATAAGAAAAATGTTAGCTATTCGTTACCTGTAAGAGGACGCCAGAGTGAGAGTCCACATTTGGCCATGGGTTCTTGACCTTACCAAGCTCAGTTAGGATTGGGGGTACAACCTTGTACACAGCTGCGACCAGTTTGAAGAGTGGATCGTTGGGCAAGTGCTTAAGGGCGAATTCACGCTGGCACGTGTACCTTTCAATATAAAATATATGCATTTCAGTGTATAGTTCTAATTATACATTTCTTCCTTATTGGTTTGCCATCATATGGTCTGCATAAGTAATCCAACACATGGAGGATATTTTTTATCTAAACTGTAGTCCCTAAGCCCTATCATACTGCGTCATATACACAGATATGTAACTCCACAAGTGTGGTATAGTATATACATACAATGTATATATGGCAATAAATAATAGTTCCAACTTATGTAACGCGAATCATATACCATACCATTTTATGTATCTAACTACGTATTGAGAAAATCTCGTAGAAAATGTTAACCTGGTAATTTAGATAGGTAATTGTAGCGGGATTACCTGGGGTCAGTCTTCCTGAGGACAGCGTGGCCATAACCAGGCACAACCTGGCCTGACTTAAGAGTTTTCCAGATGAATTCTTTCAGTCCATCTTCAGTGAAGTTATCGCCGACTTGTTTACGCAGTTTCATCAACCATATGAGCACCTACACAAATAACATCGTAAAGAGAAATTCCACAAAAACAGTAATTATGTATGCTTCTCGAAAGTACACTTACACATGCATGGACATATAATCATCAATTTTATTACATGTTTGTGAAGCATAGTTCTGTTCTAGCTAACAATTATGGATGTGATTACAAACAGTATCATTGTGATCGTTGATATAAGCTTATTTGTACTTGTTGGTATCTTAATATATTTTTTAATACGTGGGTATGTTACTGAATTGCTCCTAAACGTTTGGATTGATTTTGGTAAAGGTTTTTGGGCGTGTTTGAGGGGCGCCTCGATGTCACGTTAATTCTCAACACACAGATGTAGGCAGAGGTTTTAAACATATATTTAACAAACATTTGTTTTCAACAATACTACAGCAAAATGTTGTTTGTAGACTCGATTAGCCTCTTCGGTCAAATTTGTCTGAATATATTCAAAAGTTAGCCAGAATTATTCTAACTAATTTTCACAAGTCTAAAACCTTATATTATTTTATTCGTCCGCAAGACAAGACTCTTATTAATGTCTAATAGTACAAAAAACGAAATCAGTTCACCAAAATGAACAGATCTAAATTAACCATCAGTATAATATCATAAGTATAAAATAAATAAATGTTTAATAACGTAGCTCCGCCGCACATCTAAGTTTATGACCCACTGCCTAAGGTAAGCTCAGTAGGGGTTTAAATATGAAGATGCCGCATTTTTGATACTAACTACTTCATCAACATTTTTGAATGGTCAATTCGAAATCTAAGTTATATTTTTTATTTAGACCACTATGGTTTGTCTTAAATTAACAAAAACATCAACCATAATTTAATTATGGCGCATTAAAACAGCTAATACTGGCCGACACTAAGCAGCATGACTTTAAATACAAATTGTATAAATGGTTATTGATAATAATGATTAATAATACTAATTAAGGTAATACATATATATTATAGTCTATTTTCAAAATACAAATGTATTTTTAAAATAACCAAATCTTTTCGTATAGATACTACACAATTAGATACATACATACATAGATTCACGCCTGTTTCCCAGAGGGGTAGGCAGAGACTACGGATTTCCATTTGCTACGATCCTGACATACTTCTCTGGCTTCATTCACTTTCATCACATTCCTCATACACGCCCGTCGGTTCAAGGTGCTCTTAAACTGGCCTTTGTCCAGAACGCCTCCGATCTGATCAAGAAACGTTCGCCTAGGTCTTCCTCTTGCGTCTGTTCCATTCACACAATTAGATGTAGGACATAAACAGCAATTTCATAATTAAAGACTTAATACGAGTTGGCAACATCACCGTCGCATGTATTACCGCATCGCCGTCAAATACGTGCCGGCG
Organism: Catocala fraxini; assembly: GCA_930367265.1. Taxonomy (NCBI): domain Eukaryota; kingdom Metazoa; phylum Arthropoda; class Insecta; order Lepidoptera; family Erebidae; genus Catocala; species Catocala fraxini. The sequence goes on from OV884024.1 coordinate 18,143,250, forward strand.
CGGCGGCGTTTCGTCGAATACCAACCATTACCATCAGCTATCTAGGCCACGCTCGTGCGCTTATCGTTTAGACTCTAGACTGAGGTAAATTATATATCATTGTTGTAAGAAATTGATTTTCTGCTTTACTTATTTCATTTTATTTCTGAGAATATGAATAAAACAACAGGATTATTACATCATGATGATTAAATTACCAATTTTAATAATAACTCCTGTTTTTCGCGCTTAATCCGCCGAAAGGACTTGCGGGGTGAGATGCGCTCTAAATACTTATTAGTCGGTGTTTTATAAACATCAAAGGAGTTTCTGTATTACGTAGTTGTTCATTATATTTGATAATATTACCTATATATTTTATTTTAGGTACTTACTTTCAAGTAATTCTAAATGACTTTTTTATAAAAAGATATACTGTATATAAAAATAGTAATAAAAGCCATATAACTATATTATTTATTAATATTTTAGGAAAAGTTTGGTCACTGTATAGTAATGTATTTTCTTATTATTATATACATACACTTTACCTTATAAATGAATACAATTATGTTTGTTGCCATTATAAATGTTTAGTACTAACCTCCTGGTTGGCAAGACCGTGAAGAGGTCCAGCGAGACCGTTGAGACCGGCGGCCAATGACAGGTAGGGGTCGCTGAGAGCCGAGCCCACCAAGTGTGTAGTGTGAGCAGACACATTGCCACCCTCGTGGTCACTGCACAACAAACATACCAATAAGTGCACGTAGAAGATTATGTTATATCGCCGTAATAATTATACATATACATACATATTCATAATAATCACAAATAGCATATTAGCATGAAATGTGTTATCTAAATACAGCAGACCAGTTACAGCACGTACATAAATTCAATTTGATATGAGGATACGAAATAAAATCGATCATAAATAAAACCAATCGCAACATAGCAATTATGTTTATTTCTATATTCTATAAAAGCTATAAGAAGTGTAACACAAGTACAAGGACAGTCACACTTATAGAGCAATTACGTATACGTATATATCTCATAGGAATACCAGATGTTCTTTAATGTCGGCTTGCAATACAAGTACTTGGTAACTGTTGATATCGCTAAGCTCTACTGAGATAACATGACTTGTATTTTTTGTGGAAGAGTAAACCGATAAGATAATACTACATTAAAAATCCATGTACAATGTACATCATTCGCAGTCGAGTGAAATATGACAAGTGTCCATATACGCGACAAGAATATAATGAGGCATTATCTCGCATAGCTGATTATGAACAAACGTGCAATGATACCCCATTCGTTAACAACACGTACACACTGTAGCGCCATATTCACAACGTTACGTTTCCTCAAAAACATACCTACACCTTGAAGCGGTGACACCCATTGAGAATACTATAAGAATCAGTCTCACGGGAATTGAACCCACGCTGACTAGTAGGGTAGTAACTACTTTCCTTAATCGATATTTTGATAACATATTAAATAAAAGCTTGGGTAAATTGTTATCACAACATGCAACACACTCATTACGTGATATCGTTTTAAAAAGGTCAGAAGAAATAATTGGATGACGGTTATATCCTTTCAGATAAAGCAACATGCACAAAAATTCGCAAATGTCGTGTTTAGTACAAGGTAATAAAATATTCGCTGTTGGCTATAGCTGCGACTTCATATTATATATGTATCAATTAAGGTTACACAAAACATTGTCTGACAACATTAGTCACAAAATGGTAACAAATTATTTTAAACATATACCAACTTTAACTGTATAAGAATAACCTTGAGTGTTATTTATTTTATTTAGCATGTCGCTAAATAACTTGTCTGTCATTCTCATTATTGTTTGTTGGAAGACGTATGGGTAGTTGTATTTAAATTAAATACATATCACACACAGAGACAATTATGTATCAAGTGTAAGTACACGATAAGTACTTAAATTAGATAACACATTTCACACAAATTCTCTGACAAAGTTGCATTTGAGCCTCCGCTTGCTAATACTTTCAGATTAGATAACAATTCTTGTTTCCTTTAGCGGCGTAGGATATGACAAACACTGCTTCACAGCCAACAAAACACTCAAGACTTGTAATAATAATCGGAGCATCAGAGTAGGTAATTGTTTCGCACGTTTAGACTCCACAGCTCCCCATCAATTGGCTAATTTATTGGCAGCTGTAAAGGCTATCCTTACCGGCTGCCAATAAACAAACTATGTGAAGTGTATGACAACTGATTGTATACTAACCATAAATAAAACATACATACACAAATCTATGTTTATACTACACGTGTAAATGTGCGCGTAAGATCTCACAAATCAGGACGTGCCATCAACTTCAACTAGTTGATGAAACATCCTGAATTATCTTTTTTCTAGTCTGGAGTCTAATTTCTGAATTTTTTTCACAGTATTGTATAAATTATAAGCTGATATGAACAAACAATAAATGTGTTTTATATTAAGACAACTAATAGAGAAATTATAAAACTAAGACTAGAACTAGAAAATTATGTCATTGCTGTATAACTAAGCTGCAGTAGGTACCTAATGTAATATTGGTGGTGCAGTTCTTGACTTTCTATAACATAAATTCTTGCTTGACTCAAATGAATAACCTACGATATATGATATATATGTTTGTGGTATACCTATATGGTTTCCATACATATGGTATACAATTATGCTAGCTATGTTTTAAATCCTAAGTATGTTCTATTAACGTGCACCTGACTCAGTGCCCAAATCTGTGCTGCTTATAAGAATTAGTGTTTGTTGTGGTTATAAAATCCCAAGACTCAGGGAAAACCTAAGTACCAAAGTAGTTAATATGAAATACTAAGCGACGGAGACCCGAACAAAACCTGTTTTGATTATAACTACACTGAAAGAGTAACAAACCTGTGGATGGTGAGGTACAGACGCATCAGCTCTGTGAATTGTGGCTGGTCGAAGCCAAGCATGCTGCAGTAGTTAGCAGACCAATCCTTATTGTCATCAATGGCACCGATGCCCTTGCCATCACGGAATGAGTTGCGGTAGATAGTGGCAGCGACCACAGGCAGTTTGGCGATCAGGTTCATCGAGTCCTCGTAGACATACTGTAGAAATAAATGCTCGTTATTTATTTTACCCATTGCCAATGTGTTAAATAATATAATTCCATTTGCGAAACAATATCATTTTGCAACACTCGATAGATTTAAGTGCGTGACCGATATAGATAGGGTGTTTTACAGCCTTCATTAGCAGTTATCGGCTTAGGTGTTAAATCATCAAGATTTTAAAGAATATATAGATAGATAACGAGTGAGGTGGTCGCTACTTACCTCCCAGTACTTGGATTTGTGCACACCCTCGGAATAAGCTTTGACGAATGTGGACTCGCTGTTGAGGGCAGTGACGGCCGCCGAGAACTGCGACATGGGGTGAAGTTTGTTGGGCATGTTGTTCAACATGCTAACCACATGTGCGGGCAGTTCCGCTCTGCGTCATCAATACGGAAAATAAATGTTAAAATTATAATATAAACTTTATTAACTTACGTCATCTTTTTATAGATTACCTTTATTTGTACCACCGACGTGAACTCACTTTTAACCAGCTAAGCTAATATGATTGATTTTAGCATAACTGGAGCTAAACAAGGATTTTAGTAGTAACCCGATTTTCTAATAAACTTATAAAATACCTTTTGTATTTAGGTATTTATTAGATTCTGAATTTATCAGTCTAGCATCAATCATAGTAAGATGTGATATTTTGTAGGTCTATATAATTGCGACCCTGATAGATACAAGTCCTGATTCGACATTTTGAATGAAAACAAGTTTGTTATTATATCATCATATCGGCTATAAAGTATTAAATAAACGAGCCATTATTTAATTACAAACCTTTGCGCCCATTCTTTGGACAGGGCTTGAGCTTGAGCGTCGGTAGGGATTTCTCCGGTCACGAGGAGCCAGAAAAGACCTTCGGGCAGTGGTTCCTCGCCACCTTTAGCCTTGGGCAACTTTTGCTGGCACTCGGGAATAGACATACCGCGGAAACGGATACCCTCATCAGGATCTAGCACGGATGTTTCCCAAACCAGACCTTTGATGCCACGCATGCCACCGTACATCTAAAAGCAAAAAGTTTCATCTCAATCTCGTCATATTTCAAACGATTACAAAAGGCATCCATTGAACTCTGTCCAATTGAAAACCTTATGAACAACGTGACCTGGGCTGTATAACGAACGTCACATGTCGACGCGACAAATAATAGAAATGCATATATAGGTCCAAATAAAGTGCTCTTGTGGCGAGTCAGGGTTCAACATAATATGGTTCATCGACCGACTGTCTGGACTCTATACAAGCTCGATCAAGAAATTACCAAGTGGAATATTCAACAACAATGAACTTGCTTATTAGGGTAAATACCTTCATATTCATATTTTAAAGTGGAGCTCAATTGTACAATATTTGCTATTATTGTCAGATACTAGTCGGTCACGGCAAACATAAAATAAGGATGGTAAGCCTTAATAATGCCGAAGCAATATCACCGTTTTAGGTACAGTTCATTGTTCCAATTAGGAATAATGTTTATTTAAGGTCAGCTTATAATTTAGAACATATTTACTTACCATATCAACTGTGACTTCCCCGACTTTGGCAGAGCCATGCTTCTTGCGGAACTCCTTAATCTTCTCTTGCTCTTTAGGGATTTTCTCCTGAAGGATGCTTTTGAGGTTGGTAGATTCCGCGCTCAAAGCCCTCAGTTGAGTCGATGCAGCCGGGCATATTTTCTGCACCAAGCAATAATAACATAAGCACAATAATTACATAGGTACGTTTAAATAATAATTTCTTATATAAATTGATGCGGTTATTAAAGCGGTAGATTTCAATAACCGAAAATGATATATGTATAATAATCAGTAGTTTTCCGTAATAATAATTAAATTGCCATAGTAAGCGCCTCATATCACGTAGGTATCTAGCACAAATCATAACAAATTCTTAGGTATCGCTATAGTAGGAAGGAAAACATATACATGTTATGTAATTGGACACCGCCGTTAGTTTAATTTTAACGTAGGTTAATATAATACAATTATTTCGAATGGTTTCTAACGGACATTTTAAATAAAAGTTATTTAAATCTTATATCCGGCTGGTTTAAAAAGTCCTTGCCTTAAAAAGGTCAATGAGTTCGCGCAGTAAACACGTAGGCCAAAACCAAAACGGGTACTTATTATATCTCGGGTATTACTTACAAGCGCTTAAAGTGTTCAAGTTCAAAGTATAAGAATTTACTGTTTTGTTGTTATTATTATTTAGGTAAAATCTACTGATCTGTGACGCTAAATCAACAAAAATAGAATTAAAGAATATGAATTAAACAAATCAATTAGCTTTATAAAATGTTCAACTGCACGAAATAAAGGCTAAACATATTTATTTTGTAACAAATAGGCCACAGGAATTTATTAGGATCATAAACACACTGTTTACGTTTTCCTCTTCCTTGAGTTAAGGTGACATTGAAGCAATAATTATATAACACTGTCCATGATAACAAGGCCTAACCGTCGCCAAAGCAATCGTTCTCGAGTCTGACGTATGGATTGTAGTATGACGAGTCGATTACGCCGATAGGCGGTTAAGGACTCCGCTTATGATAAAGTGCTATCTATCCCTAGCGAACAAGAGGCAGATTTGTCCTCTCATCTATCCGGGCCTCTTTAAACACTTCGTTCTTTGCTACTACGTAATTCTTATTACGCTCAATATATTTCATTTTAATAAAGTCATTTTTTAATATGCGTATTTCAAAATGTTTATTATATTAACCTTTTGAACGCCAACGTCGTCTATACTCGACATGAGCAAGCGTGCCCTGTGCGCCAACGTCGTCTATACTCGACAAAACTGTTTTTTGTCGGTTCACAGAAAAATACAAAATAAACATATTAAATCATTAGTTTTCTGTGTTTTAGTGATACAACTTAAAAATTGAATCCCCAATTATTACTTAATTGTATACAGCAAACAAAATTGTTATTAGTTATTGAAATATTTGATCATAAAAAACAATATATAATATATCGATTTTCGGGCTTGGCGTACAGGACATGGAGGTGCCGTTATGGCGTGGCGTTGAAAAGGTTAATGTAAATATTACTTTAGAACAAAGAATTAAAACATTGTAACAGTTTTGCACGAATTAATTTAATTTTGTCATATTATTCACACGTGGCTTATATTCCTTGTTTATCGGTAAGTATATTTGTAGAAGTATCACGGTCACTGTCTTCATCACAATCTATTATTAACCTCTGAGTCTTCTTCGAAGAGGTTAATGAAAACACTTTGTTGGGTCTGTGTGTCTGTCTGTTAGTGACAGTTTGTTAATGACAGGCATAGCTCCGGAACCACTGAACCGATTGACTTGTAACTTGGTGTGCAGATCCCTTGGGGAAGATCCCTCGGGTGAGTTCGAATATGGACCCTGGGGGTCAAAAGATCCCCGAGATACAGGGGTCACATATTTTAAATGGAAAAATATTCACTTGTAACTTAGTGTGCAGACACCTTGAAGTCATACCTCGGTCGAGTTTGAATATGGGCCCTGTGGGTCCAAAAGACCCCCGAGATATAAAGGTCACAAGGTCACATGTATTTTAAATGGCAAAATAGCTTAATTTATAAGCACGATGTTCAACGATGGCTATCCGCATTCGCAATCGCCCCAAGTTGACGGATAAACAAATGATGTTACTAGAGTTAGCTCTGTCTACCGGAGAGTAACTTAAAACTTTTATTGAAATGTAAGTAAGACTGATTTGTATGAGCGCTCCTATCTCTAGTAACCTATCCGTCCTCCGGACGATAGATAGACAACTTCGGTAGGAAAAGCTATCCGACAGTAGGTTGTTGAAAAGCAAGTATCGCTTCCATATCATCTCTACCTTAATTACTCCAAATATGTCTATACATTTATTTTATTGCAACGGCTAACAGCTACACTTTGTAGGCGTAGGCTTAATTATGTTATTTACACATCTTACAAAACAGCATCATGTATTATGCAATCATTAAATAAAATGTTATTTTTAGTCTACCACTAATGGCAATGATATAAACGTCATTCAGGTTTAGACGCTATAGAGTTAAAATATTGATTTTCGCCTAAATAATTAAGAGAATCTGGCTTGAATATTAATTACTTATACCAGTTTAGCCAATAACAGCTCGGCCCATGTAAGAAGCAATCGAACCTGCTACATTAAGATCTATGAGTATGCGCATTTTTACAATACTAACCAACGAGACAAGATTGTATTACCATTCTCGTATTATTTAGTAACAGTCTTCAGCATAAAACGATCCCTTGTTGCAATACGGACGGGCCGACAGGAAGTCCTTGTTTGTAAATAATGCAATCAATCCAATCACAACGACGGCGATTCAATCAATAAGACATAGTGGGGTCAGTGCGGGCCGGAGTTTAACCTAATTGACATTATACATCATATTCACATCTACAAACCCTTCGTATTAAAACGTCGGTTAATGATGACTGATTTATAAGGCACAAATAATATAGTAAGCAAAACGGCCACGTGATACTAAGTTGGACCAACTTAAGTAGACCACTGACCCGTACAGACTTGCCTATGACAATCTTAGCTCGTAAAACTATATGTTAATTTTAAGTTTTTTTAGCACCAGTGGAAAGGCCATTGCCACTGGTTTATTATTTCAAAGTCGCTGAATTTAATTGTGTGTAAAGGAGACATTAATAAATAAAAACATTGTGAAATTGTTGTAGTGCTTCACCTATCTGTTATCTTACTATAATTAATGACAAAAATCATTGCGTAAATGGACTTTATACTGATGTCATACTTATTCATGCTATCAAGGTGATAGCCTAAGTGTTACGGGCATAACCATTAGGAATACTAATTACTTAATAATTTAGGATGTTCACCTAGTCAGGGACTGTACATAGTAGACGGCCGGCTCGGTAATACTAGGCAACGCATTATGTAGGCGTCTAGAAGATAGCATCGATATGACTATGACAGTAAGGTGGCGCAAGAGTCCTAATTGTAACGTTCACAAAACGTAGAACACTAACGAGGACATGGCGCATGCGCACTAAGGCCAGTGGAAATACAGCCGAACCGATGATTATGTAAAAAACCCAGACCTCATTTAATTTTCCTCGAAGATATTGAGAAGTCCTACAATACCAAGAAATAAGGTAAATGAAACTGGTAATACAAAATACTGGATTGTAGAGTTGTTACTTCTTAAGTTTATAACACGTTGGTTTTAGTTTCTTCTAAGATCAAACAATGCTAATTCTCAAAACCACAATTACAAATTTACAGTCGTAGACGAAAATATTGTCATCCTAACTGATATTATAAATGCTAATGTGAGTTTGTTTTTTTATTACGCTTTCATGTCGTAACTACTCGAAAGATCATCATAAAACTTCGCATGAACGTTCGCATGAACCTTTCATCCAGAAAAAATGACTGTTACTAACCAACCCATCCTACATTTATGTGAGTAAAGCCACGGACAAAATCTATGTTTAATAAAATGGCAGCATCAATGCAAAACATGTCCAAAGTATGGTCCTAAGTTTCTGTATCAATCTAAATTAACTAACTATCAGCTATGATGGCCTTCAACAAACGAGCATCAGGCATGCAATATTCTGTCATTACATAATAAACGTTTGTATTATTAAATGACATGTTAATAACACCAATACAGACTACATACGTCTGACACGTGGAAAACACAAGATAAAATCGTCACAATTGGAGCAATCTGCTAACAATCGTACGGAAAACAAGTAAGCGAGGGATTGCGGAGCGTTCAAGGTAATAGTGCTAACTGCTTGATTAGTACCTTATCCATCTGTCAACTGACTGCCTTATAGCGCAGTGGTAGTGAATGCGATTACTGTGCATGAGGCCTCGGGTTCGATTTCGGGATTGATCCAAGTGTTTCTCGGCTTTTTTGTTAACAGTCTCAGTAGCAGCACTAGGTTTTAAACAGTGCAATATTGGCGGCAAATGGCTTGCCCCTATTATGTAGAGTTTAAAAAATAATACACCTGTGCCTGCGGCCTTGGGATCAACACCAAACGCATGCATGAGATCTATGTTTAAGATCGTTGATAGTCGTTAAAAATCTGGATTAACACTAACCAAATTGTCCCACAAGATTGCCTAGACTGGCCTGGAGTGTCTTACAATTGCTATTTCAAGGATCAACTGAGGCGCTATAATAAATATATATTCGGAAGCATAAATTCGATTTAATCTGTTAAATGTAAGACAAGTAAGTCAAAAGTCAACTGAGAAAAACGTTAAACGTTGTTGTAAATACGTAAACGAGTCATTATCTCATCTGTCAGCAATTAAATCAGACATCAGACGAGCAAAGTCGTCGCTTAAAACCACGATTCGAACGATGTAAAGATAATTACATATAGTTACAAGAAAACAAGAAAAAAATCACCGAAATGTATATTTTAATAGATTCAGTTCCATTAAAGCAGGTAGTTAATGATGTCATAACATCAATGAATGGAAATTCGCCGCCAAAATATGCTAAGATAACCTTCAGCTGATTCGTTTAACACTACGTAAAGGAAAATTTTAACATGGAATGTACAACATAATAATACCTGTTAAATATTGCGACATACAGATACTTACAACTTACAATGTCGTTTTACGATTTGAATCTAAGACCAGCCGAACCATGAATAAAAAATATTTTAGTTCATCTACCTAAGTAATAAATGCAAGTTCATAAATGTGTAAAGATATCTACCTACTGGTAATAAAACGTGTAAAGTTTTCGTACAGGAAACCAACAATGTATCTCAGATAAGGATTTAAAAAACCGAGCGGCTTTCGAGATTAACTCACCACGTCAAAATGATTCATGTCACATTGTCCCGCCTAATCAAACAGTGTGATATTTTGCGCGACTATCATCAGAGTATGAAATGTTGATTGTATAACGTCAGTTTTTATATTAGTTCAGTCATATTAGGGATTTCACCTCGGAATGAGAAATAATAAGCTATACACTCACCTATACACCTTTATTTTGGTATTCTAAAGGTTGTCTCAAAAGTCTCATAGAATCTCTTGTCTGCGCCATAAATTATTCAATGTCAATCTCGTTTTCTATAGCTTCAATGATGTAAACATTTATTATAAAATTGTAGAGCATACAATATGCTCGAGATTTTATGAGACTTTTGAGAGAACTTTTAAAACACCAAAATAAAGGTGTATACGAGTTTACAGCTTATTATCTCTCCTTCAGAGGTTATAAGCTGTAAACTTAATTGACTGGACTATATTGTTAAGATAGCAAACAATTAGTGTCTGATTGTCAGCCGCTACCCTAAACACCTACAAGCTGAAGCTAGCCTGGTTATAATTCGGATGGACATCAAAACATGTTATCTTAGTTATTTTTGTAATCACTTACACAATGAGCGGTGAGTGAATGCGTGTTTGTGGTAACAACTAATCTTAATAGAATGTTGACATCATTAACTTCAATAAATGACAAGTTGGATAACAAACCAAAGTCACATTAGCAGTGGAACTTAATTAAAATGCATTAAATTCTGGATTTTCAATTATGTAAGTAACCACATCTTTAGTCAATTAGTGTGATTTTTCCAACTTATAATAGTTTCTAATATATTATTATTACCTCACATATTTAAACTTGTTTTAGCAGGACTAATTATAGTATATTATTTATTTGAGCAGGTACATTGATTGGTATTTACTATTATTCGTAGCTGCTTATTTACATCGATCTGAGGGTTTATAACGCCACGTTATCATAAATACCGTCATATGAATAATTAAAATAAGTAAGATTATCATGAGCTATGAATTTTGAACTAGATATGTACAAATATAACACCTACTATCGGCCTTATATGAATTAGAGGTACCTGTGCGCGAATTATTGAACTCAGACATTGAATGTTGACAACGTTATTATAATTTTGAAAAGTAATCGTTGACAGTAAATGTTTAAATGATAGGACAATACGCGCATAATTATAATAGTCATGCATTTAAAAAGCATTTACTAACACTGTTCCATTCGTTTGATTTAAACAGACATTACTATGTATATTTTAATATAAACAAGTCAAACCGATTGCTTTACTAACCATTGGAAGCCATATCTCAACGCGACCTTGAATATGTGCGTCGTATCATAGTAGCCAACGTTCTTTACCAGTTTTTTTTTAGATCTGCGTCAACGTAACGTCCGTAAGTTTGGGTTTCTGGTTTGTGTATCTATTTGAAATGTTCATTCATACTACAAAATATATAAACGCACTTTTATACAACGGTATGCATGTTAACAACATCGTGCCTATAATAATCCGAGCATTTGGGCGTGTGCCCGCTGCGAATGCAGCGTTGACCTGTATGATTATCTTTAGAGTTAGGGCATAGCAGAGGACACGCATCTTGAATGTCATTGAGAGGATTTCTATTACATAATCTACTGATGATAACGATATCGTCTAAGATAATGTTATGCTACATTTCATTATATATAATTAGCACGTTAGAATAGTCACGTCACGAAACCAAATTGTTCGAGTCATTACATAAACCATACTAGAACAATTGGTTATGTGTCACCTGACATTATACAGTCAAGTGACTATGTCACACAACATTTTATGAAGATCAACCTAACCACAATCTAACCCCACGCCTTATATACCTACGTCACATATGTTCGCTCAAGAACTGCTAGTAAATTACAAACAAATTAATCGCATTGAAACAAATATCATTAAGATACGTCCACGTGATATGGAAGCAACAGCGCGCACGATCTCGGCATAGCTAGTGACATCGCTTATCACGCCAGCAAGCGCCACTGTGCGTGACACTGACATAGATTAACCAAGGCCATTACCACAACCATACTTTGTGCAAATCTCACATGACTTTAAATTCCAATAACATACCTGTTTATCAATCACTGTAAATCAAGAGATATTCATCTTTTGAGTTACAATGATTATGTCAAGTGAAATTTGCTTATATGTCAAATACTTTTGATAAACAATTTAAGGCAGGTAGGTACTCACATATTCAAATATATCATGATTAAATCCATATGTGATATATATGACATGTGGATTTTATGTCACATTGAGCAATTGTATTATATAACAATAATGATGATAACCAATTTATTACTCATAAATTGGAATAATACAGATAATATTATTTATATTTAGTTAAACCCTGTCCATTAACATGCAAAAAAATATTGGTTGCTCAATTAAATCTTTGATAAATCTTAATATAAATTGTTACCATAGTATGGTCAATATTTATGTTTTAAAATGGTATGGTTTAATTTATTATCAAGCATTCATTACCAGCTAACAATCAACATTTTTTATTAATTTTATGGTAGAAATTCAAATATATTTATATATTTGGATGCAATCTAATGAAAGGTTAATCAAATACAGTCTAATTGCATATGTATAACAATCAACTATGAATAATTTAAGTAAGTATAACTTTTTTATTATTATTATCATAATATGAAATAAAGATTCTAACCAAACTACCTAGTTTATAACTAGAATTGATTGAAGATGATAAAATCTCACAATTGTGTAAATATGAACTTTGGATGGTTGGGTGGAAATTTTAATCAACATTTACATAGTAGCATGACAAATCTTTTTCAAGAATAAATGTCATATTATCATGTGGTCTCACATGTGTCCAATGAACTTAAAAGGGAGTCTTATAGTATAGGTATTTGGATAAATAATAATATTGTAATAAAATTGCCTAATAATAACTCAATAAACAGCTATTTATCAATTTAACGAATAATACGGATATAAATCCCCATAGAAACAACTAGAAAATCCTTACGATTATAATATAAGCTCACGCCATATCAAGGCGGTAAGCCAGTTACCATAATATATTAATTTGTAGGTATTTTTCTGGTGGTTAAAAGTATAGCAAAAATTTATAAATAGATATATAATAAATAATAATGGAAGCAAATTATGCACTTAAAATGATTTTAATCATCGTAACTATCAGTATCGGAAGGAGTTAGCGGGCTTTCCCGCTGCGAATTTATTGTCCCTTGCAAGTTCACCGGACTTCAATTAAATTATAGTTACTGATCTAATAATGTGATAACTTATCATTATCAAATACTTCAAGCCAATGCCCTACATATTAACTTCAATAATTCCCAAAATAGTTTTTATTCGCATTACATAACTTCAAACTCAAAATGTGAGCTAGGTTATAAAAACGTCACAAAAATATAAAATACTGCTAGTACGCTATAAACGCTATCATAAATTAAAGGTAACTTAAACGTTAATATATTTACCTGCACTTCTATTAATCTGGTTGATGTAATCCTGAAAAGAGCCATTTTTCAAACCCACCAAGCGCTAACTGCCACACACAACTACACCTCGCTCGCGATCGATCGCGTTCGCAAGTGGAATGTTGGCTGAGCCTGAAGTTGGCTACGAAGAGGTTGGCTGACTTGGCTGCCAGACTTCCATAGGCGTGTCAATCTGAAATCGAATACTCGATTAATCGCTTCTTTTATATCGATTAAACTGCAACACAGAATGAATTCAACACATAAACATCTGAGCGCGAAGTTATTATTAATGTAGTTTATAGTTATTTTTATTATAGATTATAGTAGATTAACGTAGTATAAATTATTTAAGAAAAGTAAGTACCTTTAATTCTAGTATAAAAAGCAAACAAAAAACAAGCGACACGCGCCTTCGAAATAACTATTATCAACGGAGAACAAGACCAGCTTTTTTCAACTGGTTAATCTCAATTCCTTGTCTATTGGCAAGCGCATAATAAATGTTCAGTTAAATAATAATTGACTTCGCCATGCTTGATTATATCGAATAGCTAATATTTTATACTCGAATTATTTGGAAGATCGATTATACTGAATGAGTCAACATCGAAAGATTCGCGGTCTTTGTGCTGCCTGTTATTTAGTCATTAGTGATGTGATTTTATTTGTTAGAAATATTTTAACCAAGATGATATAATTTAACAATTATAGACATCAGTGTGGCATAAAAAATTATCAAGACGAAGATTTATAAAAAGCAAGAATTTATCAGAAGATAATATATCTGAATAAGTACTTTCGAATTTTAGTATGCATACTTGTATTGTTAGCCATGGATTCTGCATCATAATAATATGTTCACTGAAACTAAGACTATAAAATAGTTGTTCTAGGGTCTTGTTCTCCACAAATGCGAGACCATTAAGCTTGTGCCAGCTCTAGTTTCTACAAGTTTCTGATGACATTCACAAAGAAATCGAGAAAAGAACTCTTGAGAAAATACTCAATTCAAGGTACTTATTTGCGAAAATAAAAACATTTAAAATACGAGATAATTGACATTAATTATTTTTGATGTTTTATATTGCAGGACTTTTCGTTTTGATCTTGCGACGCTAGTGCTTAGCGTAGCAAAAGCTCACAGTAACACTAGATAGAATAGTTTCATTTTTGATCGTGCCGATATCTACTTCACGGTTTATAGACGTCAACTGATTCAAATTACCTATACATTAAAAATGTACGAATTAATTAGTTAATTATAGCTATGTCTGTGGATTGATCATTGTAACAAAGACCAATATTGTAAGACTAATTTTATTAAATAAATAAATAAAAACAAGATAATGTCATAATTTATATTTGCAAGCTAGGTATATCACCTGATAAGCACATAATATAAGCTCGATCTTTATGGCTCACATCACTCCTACAAGAAGCATGGACATAGTAATCGTTAATGTAATTAATTAATTGGTACTAAGAATAGTACGTTGTTATTATAAAGATAAACACCCTCCTAAACTTCAATAAAACGTTTTATTTAACAATACTGTTTACATACATCATGTCTCACTGAATAATGCGAGAAACTAACTTGATGAACAGATGCTTACTGCAGTCATTCTTCCCCCGAGTTGGTAAGCTACGTTTGCGTGGTTAACCCACAGATAACTATTTATTTATTTATTATGGTTCACCAACAATTGTTTACATTAATACTTAAAATTTTAACTAGTCCAAAATACAAGCGACAATGCAACAATCACTTATAGGTAAACACTGCTTGAGCATACAAGAAAGTGTTTGAAACTTATAATTAAATCTTACTCGTAGTTGTACACACAGCGACACATCAACCTAGACTGTTTGGACTTTGAACTATTAGAAGTTGAACGCTGCAAATCGTGCGAGAGAGAGCGTTATATTTTTGTTACGCTCTATCTTTATCACACATAGCACTATCCCTTTTCGACGATTCTCTATTTTGTATTTAGCGTAGTTATGCGTACATAGGGTGTCTAACTTGATGTGTAGCCATGTGTACATATACTGCTTACATAATATATTTATATTTATTGTGTTTCTAAATCCGTTGTTTTAAGAAATATGGATTTTATTTTCCTAATACTAAAATAATGCAGATCTATAAGGTTGCTCAAACCATTCAACACCTTAAACACATTCTTGCGTAAGGAGAATTTGCACCAAGAACTGTTCTTCTTAATGGTGGACAGAGTGGTGTGATTGATTTACGTAGCAGTCTAGTAGGAACGCGAAACTTAAAAAGAGCCAACAACTGTGGGCAGTCAATTTGCTGCTTACAAATAATACTTCTACGATTTGCTATAGAATGAATGCCGAAGCGCTTCAATCTAGAATCGTAAGAGCGTTTTTTTTTGTTATACTATTGGAGAACGTCAAATGTCATAGGAACCGTTTCTGAATACGTTGAAGGCGTTATGAGTGGATCGCATAATGTGGTCGCCAAACTACGCTGCAGTATTCCAATAAGCTACGGATTAAGGTACTATAAAGTAGAACCTTGGTGTTATTATTGCGCAACGTTTTACAATATTGCACAAAGAAACCCAACATTTTGATGCTTTTTTATTAATGTTAACGAGGTGTGGCTCAAAAGATAATATTTTATTATAAATAACAAGGCCCGAATTGTTTCCACCTCATTAATTTTACTCTGGATTATATAATAATTAAAGTTTAATTGATTGTGCTTACGTGTGAACTTTACATGATAACATTCATAGCAATTTAGGAGCATATAGTTGTTCTACATCAAAGTATAAGTATGTTCAGGTCTTCTTGTAGAAGTGCCTATGGCATCTTAATTTGAATCAGCTTTACGTACGAACTTTAAATCGTCAGCATACATATTTATAAACATCCGAGTACTAAAAACAATTCGAGACATCGTTTATGAAAAAATTAAACTAACTATACATGTAGCAACCAAAGATATAAGAAACACTAAAACCCTAGCATTGTATAAAAAATGTTTACGAGGTTATGTCATAAAAATTATTAATTTATCATCTCTTACCTTAATGTATGTATCTTATGTGGGGGCCAGTCAGTGCAGACCGGTGACACTTCGACCCAGTGGGATCTTTTGTGTCGACACTCTCCCAATAACGACTGCCATAGATGTTCATGGCAGCCGGGACCGACGGCTTAACGTGCTCTCCGAGGCACAGAGTAGGCGATAATTGTCAATCAATACGCACATAATTTCGAAAAGTCATGTAACTTCCGAAAGTCAGCGGTGCGCGAAGTGGGTTCGAACCCGATACCCTCTGCATTGTAATCTGTTGGTCTCCCCACTGAGATATCGCCTTAACGTAACTCAGACTGTATTTTATAAAATACACTAAAATTTTAAAGAACCTCAATATAAGTGAACTGTACCTGTTCTTTTTGAGAATAAATATAATCTTTAATCCGAAGCTGGGTTAATCCAATCAACAACGAAAATATTGAAAATATGTGTTTTAAGCTAATAGTAACAATATATCTAAGTTTTAGGCACCTGACACACTTACATATAAAATTCGAATGGAAAAATCGAATGTTGCACAACAAATTAATACAGTTTTTAAGTAAATTACATCTCTATTAAGTTGACAGAGCCCAGGCCCCAGCGGCACCTTTATTTTTGACAAGTGACAGTTTTATTTGTTTTGTTAAACGAGAGGTGAATGTACCTACTGATATAATTCTAAATGCTAAATGTACTAATAAGCTAATCATTGCTTATAGCTAGAAACTGCGGTATACTGAGAACGCACTCCCTATCTAAGATGCGGACTACGGTGTTGGCATTTTTGTTAGTTTATTTATGCAATGTTGCATGCACCGGCAGGCATTTTCGCCTGGGTCGCAGTAAAGGTGGCAATTTGGGGGCACCAGGAGGATATAACGGTGAACCGTTACCACCCCCACAATGGTTTAAGCAAAAGTTGGATCATTTTAACCCATCTGATTTAAGAACTTGGAAACAGGTTAGTGCTAACTTCCTTAATATTATGAATATTTACACCGTTATTCGTGTTTCTAAGTCATCTATAAATACAGACCAGCTATACCTCAAAACCTACTTTAGGCACTAATCTCACACTATGTAAAGTCATATAATATATAATAGTTGTAAATTTGTTCTCAAGCTACAACATCAGTGGTTAAGTAAGTGGTCACAGTTCCCAAGCATGTCCAAATTGGTTCAACAGATTGGCAAGGTAATAAGAAATGGATAGGGTTACTAATTACTATCCACATGTATTTTCAAATACTATAATCACCAGCAATAAACTGATGTGATCTTGAGTTTCTCGCATATCATAGTATTTCAAAGTTGTAATCAGACATTTGGTAGCATGAAAGGGTAATATTAACTTTTTTACTGTAGCATCTACAAGTTTGTTCCTCAGAATGTTAACACATTAAGGGCCGCAGCGTTTTATTTGTGTTATGATCCCGTACGCTAGCGAATTTTGCACAATTTTTGAGGTTCGTAACTGCTAACCTATATGTCATAATTTATTTCTCTATTTTTAATTTATAATTTGAATGTATCTTTTTGTGATATATGAAATAAAACAAAGCAATTCGGTAAACGTGTTATTTAAAAATAAAAGGCAGATGTACACACATATTCAGAAAAATACAAATTATAGTGTATAATCGCGTTGGGTATGGTATTTTTAAAACAGGGATGGACACAGAGAGCTACTTTGCAGACCTCACGTTGGAACATGGTCTCTTTCCTCCCCCTGACTCCCATTCTGGCCTTGCCAATATCTGCACAAACTTTGCACACTCGGAACGGCTTTTCTTTTGTTGAAGTCGGCGAAACAAAAATCTATGTGTGCGCGCCTAATGAACTTTCCTTCAATCACGACAACAGCCGATCACGTTGCAACGCGTGATTTTCAATACAAACAGTATGAGAGTCACGTCACGTGTATACTCGTGATCGGCGTGTGAAGAAAAATAATACATCACGTGTAATCACGTTATCGGCCCTTAACGTGTTAATGTTAGATAGTTTGGTTTAGTTATGTCTATGTCATTACTACCTGTGTATTTGATAGCAGTCAGGAATTATTAACACCAGAGAAATTACCTATCTTATCTTATCTTATTTTATGTGGGGGCCAGTCAGTGCAGACCGGCGACACTTCGACCCAGTGGGATCTTTTGTGTCGACACTCTCCCAATAACGACTGCCATAGATGTTCATGGCAGCCGGGACCGACGGCTTAACGTGCTCTCCGAGGCACGGAGCAGGCGATAATTGTCAATCAATACGCACATAATTTGGAAAAGTCATATAACTCCCGAAAGTCAGAGGTGCGCGACGTGGGTTCGAACCCGAGACCCTCTGCATTGTCGTCTGTTGGACTCTCCACTGAGCTATCGCTGTTCTTAAAAACTACCTATACTCCATTTGGTTAGGTACAAGGCTAAAGGTAATCTTGATGTGTCTTTTTATCTTAAAACTCAATTTAAAAATAAAATGCTGCTAAAGATCAATCTAAATACAACAATAACAATTACTTAATCAATTTAACCGTTAGTTTAAGCACTAGTTTATTTGTTTAATATGTGTTTGTGTAAAAAGTCCCATCAAGATTGATTACCTTTAGTTTAGTACCTAACCAAATGGAGTATAATGGAATTAATAGGTATACTATATGAGATTCAACAAATATAATTAAAATGATGCTATATTATATTATTATATTATCAATGTTCTCTTATCAAATATGCAATGTTTGTTAAAATTGTTATCGAGCTTGAACTTTACTCATCAATAATACTTCTGTACTATTACTTGGTAACTATTAATTAATATGAATTCCTAATGTTGAATATGAGCCTGATTATTTCCTCATAGGAACATTAATTTGTTTTCAGCGCTACTTTGTGAATGATAGCTTTTATGACTTCAATAATCAAGGTCCTGTATTCCTAATGATTGGAGGGGAAGGCCCGGCAGATCCAAGATGGATGGTCAAAGGAGCTTGGATTATTTATGGCATGAAGTTTAATGCTCTCTGCATTAACTTAGAACATCGCTTCTATGGAGAAAGCCATCCCACAAGGTATATTTTGTATAAATTTCTTACATGTACAAGTACTCTGAAATGGATTTTTATAGAACAGAGTTCTATTAAAATGCCTACATCCAGTAGGCTAAAATATTGTACATACAGCTCTTAAAATAGAAAACAAGAATTATAAATTATAGGTGATGTATAAATATACTTGCATATGTTCTTTGCAGTGACCTCAGTGTGAAAAACTTACAATACTTATCTTCCTCTCAAGCCCTGGCTGATTTAGCAAGTTTTATAAATGCTATGAATGATAAGTTTAAGCTGAACAAGGAAGTCCGTTGGATAGCTTTTGGAGGCTCATACCCTGGTTCACTAGCAGCTTGGCTGAGACTTAAATATCCACACCTGGTTTATGCTGCAGTTTCATCTAGTGGACCTCTTCTAGCTAAAGTTAATTTTATAGGTATGTTTTGTTGTCTGTTAGTCATTTAAATGGTCACTTTATCATATCTATGTGTGCTGAATGTTGTAGTTCTCTTTCGAGTTTGTGTCATTTCATTGTGTGTTTAATCCTTTGGGACACCCTGAGTCTGTGTTATTTCATTGTCTATGCTAAAGTGCATATTTTATATATGTATAAACTTTGTATTGTTTAGAATAGACAAAATTAATAATTACATTATATTGTATTGTGCAGAATACTATGAAGTTGTTGTAAATGCATTACGAGAAAAGACTAATGGAGAAGAATGTGTGTCACAACTCAAAATGGCGCACAAGCAAATTATCTCAATGATGGAGCACCACCCAGACATAGTTGAAAAGGAGTTCAGGTAACACATAGTTTATAGAAATATTTATTAAATGACAGTCACTTACTAAGAAAGGTAATTGACTTATAATTAGAACATGTCTTTAACCTCAAAACAGATTATTAAATAAATATTCGTGTCTGATTTTGCTACAGTTCTTGACTCACAAAGGCGAGTGGGATTTACGTGTACATGCACAGTGCGGTGCTATGCGTGTTTGACAGAGCAGTCAGTTGTAAGCGACACTTACACACATACATAGCCCACTCGCCTTCATGAGTTGCAAGAACTATACTAAATATTTTTATAATACTGTCTTCTGTTTACGCGAATATTATTCATTGAAATTAAACTACTATATACGGATTTTATCGCGTTGTTTATTTGACACGTCATTACATAATTTTGAAAATTTGTTACACTATTACTACTATTAAATTTTACTAATTTTTAAGCTAATTATATTATTATTAAAACTATTTAGATTTAATTTAATTTTACACTATCCCCGACGTTTCGGTTGCTTTTGAGCAGCCATGGTCACGGGGAGACTAAGATAGTAGTTGTCTCAATGTTCCAGTGTAGTTATTTCAAAGTACCCGAACATAATTTAATCATTGGTGTTTCTATTTACGCAGAATGAGCTCAAAGTATCATGAAGTCTAGCTGTGGTTTGCTTCTTCTTGGGTTTGACTATTTGTATTACTGGATCCCAAGCTGGTGGTACAATCCAACCATCTTCTCTATTAAAATTAGGATGTTTTTTGATTTCAATAGCCTCGCGAAGCATCCTTGGTAGGAATCGGTGTTCTTTAGCGAGAATCTGTGGTTTGTCAAATCTCAGGTAGTGGTTGGTCCCCTGTTGCACATGTTCACACACAGCAGACTTCAACGAGCGTTGGTGTTTTACATCAGCTATGTGTTCTTTTATGCGGGTGCCTATGTTTCTCTTGGTTAGACCAATGTATGAGAGTCCGCAGTCACAATCAATTTTATAGACCCCTGCATCTTGTAAAGGTAGTTGGCACGTGACGGATGGTAAAACTTGACTTATCTTCGTTGGCGGCTTGAAGTATGTGTTGATTGAAGCTCGCTTCAAGATGTAGCCAATCTTGTCAGTGACACCCCTTACATAAGGCACTGTAGCAGGCTGGCGCTCGACTGTGGCTGGCTTTTCTCGGGATCTGTGACAGCGGCGCGGCTGTTGGAGCTTGTTGTCTTGCAATACTTGCTTAACATGTTGAAGCTCGGCGTCCAGGTGTTTCTTGTCACAGATCCCATGGGCTCTCTGAAACATGGTGGTGGTGGTGAAATTCACTGTTTAAATACCTATTTGTATGGGTCTTTTTCCTATACACAGTGTGGCTCAAAGTATGATCAGGATTCCTGATGACGAGTACATCTAAGAAAGCTAATGAATTATTGGCCTCTAATTAAGTTAAAAATTAGTAAAGTTTAATAGTAGTAATAGTGTAACAAATTTTCAAAATTATGTAATAAAGTGTCAAATAAACAATGCGATAAAATCAGTATATAGTAGTTTAATTTCAATAAATATTTTTTGTTCCAGAGTTTGCAAGCCCTTTGCAAATGCTTCCGTGAATGATATAAAGAATTTCTACAATTCAATTGCTGATGATTTTGCAGACCTAGTTCAGTATAATGAGGATAATAGGATAAGTGCGGATAACACATACAAGAATCTCACTATTAATACAGTAAGACAATTCACACATTAAAATATAAGGTCTTGAACACCTTGTTAAAATTTCTGAATATTATGATTGAAGATGCGACATCTCACTGCTTGTAGACATCAATGCATGTACTACTAAATAATATAAATACACATTACAAAATGTTATTATACACTTACAGACTTTCTAGAGGATGATCAAATATAATAATGACATTGATATTAATTTTATTTTCTTCTTTGTTCTCTCCTGACACTTTTACATTATGACATTATTTTAAATTATTAATTATGACATGAACTATTTGTACCATTTAGTTAATATGCAATCTAATAAAATCTATTAATGTATAAAATTTGCATGCTTACTGAAGGCAGAATGTAGCAGATCACTAATGTATGTAACATCTAATGTATGTACCTATATTCAATGCAAATAAATAGATTATTATTATTATGGATAATGAACCATAATTGTCTATATTATTTCCTTATAGACAGCCTTAAAGTAGGTATGATGGAATATACTTATAGAATACATGGCTGAGACTAGATTTGTGCTCTACCAACTTTATATGAGTATAATAATGTCGATAAATGCCCTACTTATGTGATACCTACACATACTTACTTTGTGATGTTGTTTACAATGTTCAATGTCTTCATTAATCAATGATATATTATATATTTAATACATTGAACGGGCGGAAGGAGTTTCTATTAGAAATACAATATCTTTTTGCTGATTTACCTGGTTCATGTTTTACACTATATGACCATACCTTAAATCTTATATGCTTATTACTAACAATGAATATCAAAGTTTAACATAGTAACAGTAATGAACATTTTTCCAAAATTTTCAGGTGTGCAATATGTTAACCGCTGATGGATCTGAACCTGCTTATAAAAAACTCGCTGCTTTCAATTCAATTATTTTGAAAAAGTCAAATCAGACTTGTTTGGATTATAACTACGACAATATGATCAGGGATTTAAGAAACATGACTTGGAGTTCAGAAGGAGGTTAGGCATTAAAATTGTAAAACTGCATATCTTATTATTTTCATTATACTGTATGTATGTATCTTATGTGGGGGCCAGTCAGTGCAGACCGGCGACACTTCGACCCGGTGGGATCTTATGTGTCGACACTCTTCCAATAACGACTGCCATAGATGTTCATGGCAGCCGGGACCGACGGCTTAACGTGCTCTCCGAGGCACGGAGCAGGCGATAATTGTCAATCAATACGCACATAATTTCGAAAAGTCATATAACTTCCGAAAGTCAGAGGTGCGCGATGTGGGTTCGAACCCGAGACCCTCTGCATTAAATCTGTTGGTCTCCCCACTGAGCTATCGCTGCTCATAATACTGTAACTTAAGGTTACTGTAATCTGAAAATTGTGAGTTTAAAATAACACAATTTACGACTACTACGTGATAAATCTGACTTTATTTATTATACTTTTGCAGCTCGTCAATGGATGTACCAAACTTGTACAGAATTTGGATTCTACCAGACTTCTTCAGGCGAAGTTGAAGTGTTTGGCAATAATTTCAATCTTGACTTTTTCATTCAACAATGTGAAGATATATTTGGAAAAAAGTAAGCTATCCCTGTAAACTAAGACCAGCATTGACATAAGTTATGCCTGATTGTCTTAAAATTACAAAATAATATCTAATAATTCGAGTATTACACGTCTAATTATCACTGATCATCTAATCATTGTCACTGATTATTATTATTCACATAAACATGATTAGTGACTTATAAAATTAATCATTCCATAGTTGTCCCTCGAACCTTCACGAAGATGTTCATGGACGTCGGCAAAACTACACGATTTTTGTTTAGCTTGTTGAGCTTAACTTCGAATCGATATAATACAATTGTATATTAAAAATTTAATGTATTGATTGATATATAATCAATACATCAACATGTATTGATAATATATCAATCAATACATTAAATTGAAATTATTCGAATAATCGCACATCATTAAACGTGCAAATTAAAAGATTGTTGTTAAATTGTAATTTACTTGTGTGAACTAATTATTATGCTTTGTTTATAGGTACAATGAAAACTTTATAGAAGCTGCTGCTGATTGGACTAACAACTATTACGGCGCGCTTGATATTGCGGTGAGCCGCGTGGTATTTGTCCATGGTTCCGTAGATCCCTGGCATGCTCTAGGAATTACAAAAACTCAAGAGCAAGATGCACCTGCTATTTACATTAAAGGTAATATTATTCTGTCCAATTTGTTATACAAAACGCGTCTTGGTCTAGTGTCTTATCTTATAAAATATTTTTCAGGTACTGCTCATTGTGCCAACATGTACCCGCCCAGTGAGAACGACTCCAGTGATTTGATTGAAGCCCGTGTAGAAATTCAGCAGTATTTGGCTGGGTGGATTGGGCGACGATAATGCTTATAAGATTTTTATTTTATCCTAAAAGAAACTGCGTGTTTAGCTATAAAAGACATAGGTTTAACGATGTTATTTTTTATACTACACACTATATAACTAGAAATACTATATATAGGTTTATTGTTTAATTATGTGGGTAGTTAACTTTTACATTACATTTACTAATAGACATGGTATGTGATAGATCTACCTAAGAATATTTTTATACGTTTCTATAATATTGTCGTCATGGATCCATTGTTGTTAGTGGTGGTGTGTCAAAAAGCTCGAATACTACACAGTCGATTAATCTTAAATTGATGGGTTTATGACCAATCCTGAAAATATTAAAATAGTTATTTGAAGAATTTTCAATCGATAGAATATAACATATTTCTTATTGATAAATTATACGATATATACGATAAATTAAAGAGACTAGAACGTTTCTATTTAGTAGTTTTATGGCGTTGTCGCCCCTGCCCTTCTATATCCGAAGTTAGCAAAGCAATATATCTAAAAGATTTTAGGTGTGTCATAAAGCTCATTTAAAGGAACACTTTTTATTCTCGTAGTCACAGTATAAAATAGTCCAAAATTCACAAATATCATGCAAACAAACTAAGGCATTGCAAACCAGCTAAGGTCGAACAAAATTATAATCTGATTAAGACTTATTTAACCAGATTTATGGGTAAACCCTACAAAGGCACATAAAATAGTAATTAATAAAATAAAAATAAAATCATTAAATAAAATACTACCGGAAATAAAATGGGTAAACAGTTTACCTTCCGTATATATTCTATAATAGTGCCATATAAGGATAAAGATACATCTCACGAAATGAAAATAAGTAAAGAGGTACAAACGGTATTAAGATGGATAAAATCAAACAAATTAAATGTATAACTATCAAAAACGAAATTAATAAAATTTGGTACAAATAAAAGTAAACAATCTGATTATATCATTAACATAAAGATAGAAAATGACAGTATAGAAAAAGCTGACAGTATAAAGTTCTTAGGTATTACTCTGGATACATTATGTAACTAGAAACAACATATAAGTGACGTTTGCCTCAAATTAAGCAGATTTGTCTATGCCCTTAGAAAGCTTCGGACCATGTCAGATGAAAATACTGCAGGTATAGCATATAAAGGCTATGTAGAGTCAATCCTTAGATATGGTAAACCATATCTGAGGATTGACTATTATTATTAAAATAATATGGGGGAATTCAACTGATGTTGGTCAAGCATTCATTGCACAAAAGAAATGCTTAAGAGCTATCTGTAGAGTAGGTCCACTTGACTTCTGTAAACCTTTGTTTAAAAAACTTAATTTATTGACATTGACCTGCATGTATGTTCTTGAAGTATCAGTAATAGTAAGGAAGTACAATTTTTGAATTTTTTTTTAAATTTTTCAAATTTAAGAGCCATCATGTTACTAAATATAGATCAAGAGATCCTACTAAAATATGAATTCCATTTTGTAGAACAATCTTAAATAAAAATAATGTTTATCACATGTGCATATCAGTTTTTAGTAAACTGCCTAGGAGTCTAAGAGAACTTCCATTTAAATATTTTAAACTTAAGTTATGAAAATGGCTAGTAGATAAGTGCTTTTATACAATCACGCAATATAAAACGAACGAATCTGATTATTTGTAAATTTTAATATAATGTAATAATGATAAATATTCTAAAAAATAATATAGCTTGCCATTTTGTTACTAATATTTTAATTGTTTCATATAATTATTAATATTTGTTATGCCTAATACAGGCAGAATATAGCCTGAACTATTTACCATTGTTAAATCTGGTACCACCTGAATTCTGTGCAAATAAATGTTTCTTTCTTTCTTGCCGCAATATTTTTAAGTATCTATACATTTTATAGCTGTACAAAATCACACACGGTGAGTGAAGTTATCGCCAAGTGCATTCTTATTCTTGTTTAACATACACGGATTTTTCCTTCGGTGCAAATACATAAATGTTCATTCGTCATTAATATCACCGGCAACCAAAAACCGATGTTGTAAAAAAACTATAAATGAGCTGTGTCTAAGAATTAACATAACTAGCTAAATATAATAATAACAATTCGTTAAAACCGTAGGAAGACAGAGAACATTTTAGTACAATTGTGAGGTCTTACCTTATCCAAAATATTATAAAATATCTTTTGTTCGAAATCGTGTACCTAGTTCGTGAATTTAGTCGTTTCGTTCAAATACTCAACTGACTTCGGCATTTAGACTAGATCAGATACACAGTCACAGGTGGGAGTTATAAAGTCCGCACTGAAGCCATAACACTGTACTGGTTTGAAATCAATTTATATGATAACAGTACCGTTCCAGGACTGAATTGGTGGTAGACTTGCGCCAAACACCGACATAATGTAAACAAGCCTCTATAGGACTGTCGGCCAGTGGTACTAATGCAGTTTAGTGTCTACTTATATAGCGTATGTACATTATATATGAATATATGTATTCAATGTGAAGAATTAAAATGAAGATGTATCATTTTAAAATTAAATTTATTGGAAATAATAATGTGTGAGTAGAAGAAACAATAAACACTTAAACTGTTATTTTTCATAAAGTATTAATCAAATGGTATAGTCTTATCATCGTACCTACAACAACAACTGTAACAGCTACCTGGTTTTAATTTTATTATTTTGCTATAAAACATAAAATAGAACTTTATTTCGCCAAATGGTGGCCATAATAAATATGAAATAACAATATTTACTATTTCGAATGGATATCCATTATTAATATGTAATATTAAATCATTTGTCTTATTTAAAAAATAAAAATATTTTAGGAAAACATTGTTATCAGGATAGTAAGCATTTTTATAACATAATAATGTGGCCACACACTACTATTTTTAATATCACATAGGTACTTTCTCATATAGACAAAACAATAAGTATAAATTAATCTTAGTACATTCTGGTTTCACTTACCCAGATTTTGATAATTCGGTTAGCCTGCTTAATCAAGCAGCTATAAGTAAAAATACAAAATTGATATAATATAGTATATTAATTTTTTTTCTATAACAATAACACTGGAAAATACTTTTATATATGTACTTACAATCTATCACTATGCATGGAACTTTTTAAATCACATAATTTTGAATCTCTAAAAATAACTTGCAATATTATCACAGTCTGGATATTTAATGTTATATTGTTAGTTTTAATTATCATTATTCTTTATTAGTCATCATTAAAGTTCCTTATATGAATACAGTAATTTTATTTATAATATTATATATTATAATATTATTAATAATCTATCCTAATCTGTTAGATGCCTGCTATACATGGACATATTGACACAGAGAACACTTGGGAGTTTCATTGTGCTCTTGAAGAATGGAAGTTATGTTTATAATGATATGAAGGCAGAGATACTGAAAATGTTAAGAAAATGGTAAATAGGGCAGTAAAGTTAATTGGTCACTTTAAATGACACATTATCCTTTTTACTGGAAGGAAATTTATATAAAGTTATTTCTAGTAAGATCTTAAAATGAAGACAGGAATAACAAAAGAGAATTTTAAGCAACTAGGCAGAAAAAGTGTCTAGTTGTATCATATCAATAAATCAAGTTGAAAGTGGATTCTGAATAGAAAGCTGCTTGCTTCACCACCAAGACTCATTTTTCACGAAGAACATACAACTATCCATACTATAATTATAAATCCAAAGGTAACAGTTTCTGCTGAATATGATTGAAACTTGATATGCAGTTGTGATAGGGACATCTGTCACTCTAAATAAAAGGCGAACGAAGTCACGCGTAATATCTAGTTATTAATTATAATGTATAGTGGAGACGATTATTAATGCTTATTATCTAAAACAGATTATAAATATTTATAATACATACACATTTTCTTTAAGAGGTACTTGTTCACAAGACAACTTTTCACACAATGTGGAATAAAATCGTAGTTCTCTTAACCTTTTGACCGTCACAGTCATTTATACATGACAATGTAAAACGTGTTCAGCATACCACGGTCATGACTACATGACAAAATGATGAAATCGTATCTTGGCGCTGAGAGCACGCTTTTGCTTTTTGTCGTGGCAGTCAAAGGGTTAACATTAATATACTTAAATAAGGCATTCACGTAGTTGATACGTTATCTTCATCCTCTTCATGATGCGGTTCAAGTGGTGCGCAATGGAGCATAACATCCATAGTACTGAAAGAATACATATCGATGTCAATTTATCTAGTCCTTTGATTGAGTGAGGTGACAATAGGCTGCACAAGAGCACTTGAGACCCAAAGTCTTAGCGGGCGAGGGTGAAATACAACTCCGTCGTACCTATTTCGTGTATACAGGATTGAGACTAAGTATGTATTAACAATTTACAAGAAAAACTTATTATACAGTGTGTCTTCATAAAATGCATATATTAAAATGAGTGAAACTAGACATCATTTTATCGGTAGAAAAAATTATAAAAAAACAGCAAAACTGATATTCGTACAGTATTGTTTTAAACATTGTTAAAACCTCGACAACTGTTCCTGATTGCCCCTAGTTATTATTAATCGACGTTAATTGGTATCTAATAAGCTTTAAAACAACATAAAATCCACATCTGTATCCCAAACAAAACACTTTTTATGAGAGGATAAACAAAGACCTTGCTGACACCACGTGCATTTTTGTTCGAACATTGGTGTGCGTTAGAATGGCTGGTTGTCTGTGGCGTTGGTCTATGAGAGTTGATTCCGGCGATTAAGGGCGCATCAGTCGCAACTACCAATTAAAATGTCTTTAAAACAGCTGGCCGCCGGCGTCCTATTGTCGGCTATTCCCGACAATAAGGTACATCAGGTCTGAGAATAGTGCTGTGCCTGGCATTAATTACGTTTAGACTGTTGTTTGCCCTAATCATTGTTTTTACATTAATAACAACTGTAACAACTTGAATCAAAGGTCGTAAAAGATTTAATATTAGAATGTTTTTGAATGTTTGAATGAATAGTCGATTTTTTATTCTAAAAGTATTGATAAAAAATAATTAATAATGGTTATCGATATAATTTTGGAATACCTATTTTTATATTTTTATCGGGCTTGGCGTACAGGACATGGAGGTGCCGTTATGGCGTGGCGTTCAAAAGGTTAATAAGAAATTAAATTAAATGCCGTTCATACTGCATGACAGATGCGACTCAGCAGACGATCAAATGCCGCCTACATCTTACATATATATTGTATACGGCGCTATATACAATCTCCCAGTGTGGTCGGAGGATTCTCGCTTTGTGTTAGAGGGACCTCACACCCTATTCCTCCAAAGTCTGTACCATATGTTTATAAACGTATTTAAAAAAAAGTACTTTTATAATAATATTGTTAGTATATGAGTATTTAACTCATATACTAACAATATTATACGTGCGAAGGTGAATTAATTTTGATCCTTGCCTTGAGTTTACTTAAGCGTCGATAAATCTTTTCCCAAGAAATGCAAACAATGTACTTACAATGCTGCAAGAAAGACGATCACTTGCGTGGATATCGTCAGGTAGAAGAAAGCGTTTATGAAATCCGTATCGATGGTGGCTTTGTATAGCTGCGAATAAATGATGGACGCGAACATCGCGACTGCATTCTCCATGACTGATAAAAACGCATACGCGACTCCTGAAACATAATTATTATTTTATTTGTACGTACGTACAACACCAACACACACTGATAGATAATTTGAATAAGAGTTTCAGAGATTCTATAAGATGGATTTTCACTGGCAGCATGTCGTCACGTTTGATAACAGTTATCTATGTTTGATATCGGCATGTCTAGGCATACGTTTTAAAAATGTTACGAATGTTTCCGCCTGTGGCACTTTTACAAAATAATTATAATTATGGTAAGAAAAGAGGAAGATCGAATGAGTTGCATCCTCAGCTACAAAAAGTCATAGTTAAATTCTCAGTAATATATAAAACTTTGAAAATACGGATAAATAAGTTACTTCTGTCAAGTAAAAAATCATGTAATAAATTTAACGACAAAATCAAAATTTGGTTTGTTTATCTTTTCATCAGAATGGATTGGAATAGACTATACAATAGGTAGGCAATAGGCAAGGGCGTCTATACCTACTATCAGATTGTTAACCAAATTTTTATACAGCGACACTTAAATTAATAAGCCTCATTTAATACTCAGCGCTGTTACATTGAGGATCTGAGCAGAGAATGCCAGAGAATGGCATATATTTATAGGGGAACTGTATTCTAAAATAAAACTAATATTAATAATGGTCAACCGTTTTGCTAATATTAGGTCTTTAAGACTGCGCTGCGCCGAGCAAAATGTGCCACAACAGGCGGTCACAGTTAAGTGAATAAAAAATCAACACTTTTTGTTTAATACAAATATATAATATACATTTACCATTACTAATTTTACGTAAATTTGCACAAGAAATGCAAAAACTTAAGCTTGTGTTAAGTGATTTTTAGATTATAACAGTAGAAATTTATCCTATTTTACAGCTTTAACGAAACATGAATAGTCATATTACAATTTGTCGATCCCAAATGCTTAAGTTATTGATTGTCAATAAAGATACATATTTATCAAAAAAGCACTTCAAATCCTCGATACAATTTTACTATGGCGGCCGCGCGCCGATTTGAATATGCGCCGCACGAGCTCTGTCATTATCTGTCTTACGCTTGGCATCTTAATTATGAAATTACCATTTATGTCCGACATCTAATTAGCAGCGGAAGCTTAGTGGGGAGACCAACAGACTGCAATGCAAAGAGTCTCGGGTTCAAACCCACATCGTCAAAGAAGTTAACCCACAAGTTATATGACTTGTCGAAATTATGTGCGTATTGATAGAAAATTACCGCCTGCTCCATGCCTCGGAGAGCACGTTAAGCCGTCGGTCCCGGCTGCCATGAACATCTATGGCTGTCGTTATTGGCAAGTCAGTGCCCTATAATATCCTGACAATGGTCTAGCCTTAGGGTATCGTTAGCCTTCGGGTTGCAGAGATCAGGTGGCAGCCGCTCCGTGTAAAAACTGATATCCCGTCAAATCCGGTTAGACCAGAAAAGCCGACCTCAAGTGACTTGGGAATAATAAAGGTTAGGGAGAAGGATCTAATTTCGTGATATACACTGGACTGCAAAGAAAAGGGGTCGGTTAGAAAATCTTCAATATCTTCAAAAGTACCTGACCTAGCTTTATAAAATAAAGACTAAATCAAAGAATATTACAATGTGCTTAAAAGAAAAATAAAAAAATCAAGTTCTTTTATTTTAATAAATGTAAAATAAATAAAAATGCCCAGATTTTCCAGTATTATCGTAAATGTAGATTGGTTACGGATGTGCGGTTTTCACGCATTTTAGTACTTTGGTGTTGCTTCCGCGAGCTTGCAATACTGCTGTTATGCGATTTGGCATACTTTCTACTAGGTTTTTGAGGCGATGCTACGGAATATTCTGCCATTCTTCTATTAGAACTCGAGGACGAACTGGGACGACGTGTACGTCAGCGGCATCCGCCGCCAATCTTGCTACGTGAAATGAAAGATCACGTAGCAAGATTGGCGGCGGATTCCGCTGACGAATACGTCGTCCCATGCATGCTCAATGGGGTTTAAGTCGGGGCTGCGTGCTGGCCACTCCATGTGTGTGATACCGACTTCTTGAAAATAGGCACACACTATCTGAGCTGTATGCGGGCGGGCAGTGTCTTGTATATAGAGGCATTCTCGCCCATGTCCACTAAAAATGGACCAACGTAGTCATTCAGAATTTCAGTGACATATCTTTCTGCAGTTAAAGTTTCATTTTCTATAACCTATAGCTCATATAGCTCAGTGCGGCTTTCGGAAGAAATCCCAGCCCACACGTAAACAGAGCCTCCGCCGTATGGCACTTTTCCTTCTATACAGGCTTGGTTATAGCGCTCTCCCGGTCTTGTACCCTCTTTTCCTCACGTCGTGCTTGTATAAACAGAATCTAGACTCGTTTGAAACATAACTCTTGACCAGTCATTCAGCGTCCAATTCTCGTGTTCTCTACTATAACTCAACCTTGAGTTTCTGTGGTGTCTTTTTAGCTTTGGGCCATTTGCAGGTCTTAATGGCTTTAAATTTGCTTCAACCAGACGTCGCCTTACTGTATCCGTACTCTGCTTGTTTCCTCCAGTTCGTAAATGAGGATTCTTTACTTCAACAGCCGTAAGAAAGCGATTTCTCAAAATTGTTGACACCATATAGCGATCATCCCGTGCCGTCATGCACCTTGTTCGGCCTGTTCCTGGTCTTTGAAGACTGGATCCAGTTTCATGGAAACGCTGGAGTACTCGCTTAATTAACTGTAGAATGAGTGACATCAACAGTTCTAGCTGTATTTCACTGACTGTACCCATCTTCAAGCATTGTCAGGATCCTGGTACATTCTTCAAGGGTTACGGCCAGATTGACTTCAGAATAATAAAATTTATAAGGCAGAGACGCCATATTTATCACTTTTTATTACAAAACTAAAACAAACGCGAAACAAATGATTTGAATTTTTTGGTACTAAATTCAAAAACGACCATTATTTTACATTTTCAGTTTCTTCTACAATTATCAAAAATAAATAAAAAGGTTTTATATATTATTTTATGTGGCATTAAATATTCTTTAATTTAGTCTTTATTTCATAAAGCTAGATCAGGTACTTTTGAAGACTTCGAGGAGGTGGAGACGCTGTCGGATCACCGCTGCATCCGATTCAGCGTCTCCGCCCAGACCGCCGATGTCACGGCTCGCTTAGCCTCGGGTGAGAACAGTCCACACTGGGCACTGAGAAAGTTAAACCGTGAGATCCTCCTGGACACCGCCATCGTGCAGACCTGGGTTTTTGCACCCGACAGGCCTTCAGATATTAACGAGGTGGTTCCAGGCGGCGCTGTCGCATATTTGTGATGCGGCGAAGCCACGAACTCGAAACAGTCAAGCGGAACGCCAAGTTTACTGGTGGTCGCAAGAAATCGCAAACTTAAGAGAAGATTGTATTGCAGCGCGCCGTCAGTACGCCAGGCATCGTAGGCGGCGTCGCCACGCGGCTGATGCGATAGCGAGGGAGGCGGATCTATACGAAGTCTATAGAACATCCAAGAAGACGTTCCAGGCAGCCATCAAGCGGGCTAAAATTTCGGACCGTAAAGAACTTCTAGGGACTCTGGAACGCGATCCTTGGGGGTACCCATACGCCTTATAATGACGTCTAATCAAAAATGTGACAAGACTGCCACGACCAAGTGGCGGACCAAATCTGCCGGGGCTGCAGGATGAAGGAACACCGTGGTAGGTTTAGTCGGTAGGACCGGGATATCGACATTTTTCCCGGGTGAGCCCGAAATAACCCCTCCGCCGCCGTTGCGGAGGGGCAAGGGACAAAGCATACCGCCCACATAAAAAAAAAAATTCCTTTGTAGATATTGAAGATTTTCTATCCAAACCTTTTTCTTTGCGGCTAAGGCTATTTTAAAATTTACTTAGTATTCGAATATTATTAAAAGGTTATTAATATTTATTATTTATAACCTTTTGTATTATTAATAATAAATGTCACTAACCTTTTATACAATTTGTATTTAAAGTAATATCGCTTAGTGTCTGCCCGCATTCGATGTTTCAATTCGCCAATTCGCAATTACATTATGGTTCATGTTTTTGTTAATTTAAGCCAAACCACAGAGGCCGAAATACAAGCAACTATACATGAAAAAAATAACATAGAATTACCCATTCAAAATATTTATAAAGTGGTATGCAAATCACAACGTTACCGATTATTTTTAATCAAGGGGCAACTTTAGGTTTATACCTCTATTATTATAAAGACAATTGAAAAACGAGTTATGTACTATGAGACTTCATTGTCCTCTACACACCTTAATACGACACGTTTGATTATTATCATACTCTGTTATACATTTTGGTAGGATTAACGACGTAGTCGCAAGAAGCGCTTTTATAAAATATATGGTGAGACAAGGCAATGTCAGGACGTATCGTGTTGTGTTGTGAACTATGGGTAGCCCTGGGTGTCTAGTGCGAGTTGTATTTAGGTTAACGCGATCGACACGTTTTCGCGTGTAGCTCTCTGATTGCTTAAGAGCATGGAGCGGGCCAAACGTCATAAACGTGTCGATCGCGTTAACGAAAAATAAATCCCGCACTAGGCACTCTGGTATTCCCTAAAGCAGACAACGTCATTCGTCGATGTAAACTAGCATTATAACTAAACGTGCAGTGATCACGCACCTCTTTCAGATGCGGGTAAAATTTTGGAGGTCATGGAGCGTATTAAGGGTGCTACGACAGGTCCAAACGCTGCCAGCGTGGCACCCACGTACATCAAGTTGGCTGTCTTTGCATGTGCGTAAACCAAGTGGCCGCATATATGGGCGATCGCGCCCACCATTACAATTATCTGAAAAAGAAAGATATTTAATTTACCTATATTGCGGTTTTAAGATATTTTCTGTAATGACTAGGTTGTAATAGGATAGAAAAACGTCAGTTTTACGATACTTACTAATATTATGAAGGGAAAATATTATATTTTTTGTTTGTTTGTAAGGGTTTAACTCAAAAACTACTCAATGTTACTGGATGTTAACATAGCTTTCTAATACGGAAATAATATTTTAAATCCAAATATTTCCCTATTATAAAGCTACGTTATCACTCAGTAACATAGGCTAAATTTTCTTTTAAAAATAAGTATCGTTACACCTAACCTACTTTTACGCGAGCGAAGCCGCGAGCAAAAGCTAGTTAGAAATACAAAGCCCGCACTAGGGATAAAACATGTGTCGCAGGAGACATTACAAACATTCAAACACAGACACAAAGCACACCCAGACTCAGATTTGGGGATCACACAAATATTGTTCCGTGTGTG
Organism: Catocala fraxini; assembly: GCA_930367265.1. Taxonomy (NCBI): domain Eukaryota; kingdom Metazoa; phylum Arthropoda; class Insecta; order Lepidoptera; family Erebidae; genus Catocala; species Catocala fraxini. The sequence goes on from OV884024.1 coordinate 18,178,755, forward strand.
ACACGGACCGGTCGTTGCTAAGCGGCCGTGCTCGCGGCACCCCTGCATCGGCTTCTCCTCCCCAGCGGCGGCCCTATATATTGGCAACGCGTCCTGGTGCCGGCCTCCTTCCGCTGTGCTGCCTACAGAAGTTAAGTGGTCATTTCTACCCGGGACCACGTAACAAGCATTCATCTTGAATGCGCCCTGAAATACCACTAAATACCTAGTTGAGTATAATTGTAGTTCTGTTTATTCTCATACACCTGTTGTAGTGAAAATATATGCTTATTGATCGCGTTGTTCATCTTTAATTTCTATTAAAATCCTAAGTCAACCAAACCCAAGCGGGTTGACTACCATAACGTTACACGTGTAGGTCTTGAACCCACAACACTTAGCGCGGCGACAGTTAAACCACTGCGCCATCTGTCAGTCACTGGTTGCACATAATACGTATTACAATTAAAAGTAACAATCCTAGTAGTAAAATCAATCTGTTGCATATTACTTATAATGGCGGATTTATATTTATAAGATGCAACTTGTCAAAGTAATCACATCCAGACATAATTAAAGCATTGTGTCTCGAAGAAAGAAAAACAGACGCTGATTAATGAATTAATATCATTAATTATATTATATATGTACGACAGTCTCTTTGAAACTATGGCATAATTTTGGGTTTGAGTGTTTAATAAATATTTGATATATATTTATCTGTACCACGTAGTAACAAAACGTGAGTCAGTTACGTGGTACCTAATACATAGTTAACGAAATGTTTGTATAATAGCTCTTAGCTTAGATTTAACGAGATATACATACGACATCGAAGACATGGGTCCGTCTATTTAATCTTAATGTGGATTTATTCTATTCGTTGGTCCATTGGCGGCCTTGATGGCGTAGTGGTTAGTGTAACCGACAGCCACACCTGAGGTTGCGGGTTCAATTCCCGCATAAGTCAAACATTTGTGTGCATGGATTCCTGATGTTTATCTGGTCTGGGTGTTTCTAATGTATCGATGTATGAATTAAAAAAAGTATATATCGATAGTCTAGTACCCATAGTACAAGCTCTGCTTAGTTTGGGCCAGATGGTGTTGTGTGTATGTGATATAATATTATTATTATATAAGATCATCTTATACACATTATAAAACATGTATAAGATCATCTTATACGTGATATAAAGGTCAGTAATTTTGTGTGACCACGTATGACTTCCTATTAAGAAAATTAATACAAGGCTAAGTTATTACGTGTTGCCATGATCTCATCGCATCAGTTAATATTTCTATTAATCCTTGTTCACATATCCACAAGCAGCGCACAATTTAGTTTGCTGGTTTACCAATGAAAACTTATTTATAAGATACTAATTTATATAATCTCTAATTTATAAAATCTTTTTTACTATGCCCACGAATATTCAGATTATTTCACGTACTTATAGATATTCTACTACTAAACATGCTATACCTACTATGAATGTTTTCATTACGGTTAGTTAAATTCCAATGAATGGTAATAATATTGCATTGTGCATATAGAGATTGCCATGTTGCAAGGAATTATTAACCTTTTTTTTAAATTATTAATATTGACGTTTCATGCGTGATAATTCCGCGATTAGCACGGCGCGTGAGATGTAGATTGTGAACATTCAGACAGCAAAATATTAATGAAATTAATGTAAATATTACTATACCGCAAAGACAATTTTTGAATGGACATTTATTATATCAGAATAAAAGAATAGTTTTGTCGATTTTGAAATAAATACAATATGGATATACACTGAACCATAAGCAAGGATCTGCACACGCAGTCTCATGCTTATATCGCTAAAGGCGTAGGCAGGATGTATTATACCCACATTTCGAAATTTACGGTTTTAGGTCCTATGTAATTAGGGAACCAAACGTTGTTGTTTGCTAGTTTCAGTATTGTTATACAGAATTTCTTGACAGAAAAGGCCAATAATAGATACTTTATTGAGCAATTGCGAACCTGAGATCTCATGCAGCATTCACTATCGCTGCGCCATCAAGGCTACAGCTAGGGCGGTAAGGTCGTACCTACTTCAAAACGGGTCTCAATAACTATAATTAGTGTGAAACTACCTCGTCAGTTACATTTTCACAATCGCAAATCGCAATCACATAATTATTATGTCGTTATGCGAGACAAGTCGAATCTTTGGGAAGTATATAAGCTACATATACCGTCAAACATCTTGGACACAAATCGACGTTTTAGGTGAAAATGTATTTGCATTTGCGTGTAAAAGATTTTGTCTAACTAATTTGATAAGTTAGTTCCATGGATCTAATCACCGCCGCAATTCTTTCCTTCGTATTTCATCCGCAGGGACGCCGATTCTGTGGATGCTCGAGGGCACCAGCACCCAATAGTGACAAATAATGAGTGCGGAGATAAAAATTATTATTTAATCAGTTTTGAGCAATATCTAATATCTAAAACTGCATCTATCTATAACTGTGCAGGCTGAACTTGCAGCTGCGTACGGTATTTTACTACAATGCGATGTTGTAAGTACTTACTAGCTTTTGCCCGCAGCTTCGCTCGCGTAAAAGTGGGTTAGGTTATATTAGTAACAGTACTTTTTAAACTAAAATATAGCCTATGTTACTCGGTGATAATATAGGTTTCTAATGGTGATAGTGTTTAAAATCGGTTGAGTAGTTTTTGAGTTAAATCCTAACAAACAAACGAACAAATAAATTCAAATAATTCCTCTTTTTAATATTAGTAAAGATAAACGAGTCATTAAAAGGTCATGGGCTCCATTAGTTTTCTAAAAGGCGGCGCCCATGCCCACCTGCTACTTAAAAAGGAGACGAGGACCGCTTTCTTAGGTGGAAACATGCCAGTGATACTCCTGGTCTTCTAGACATATTGCCTCATTAGCCACCAACAGCAATATAACAAGTTGGTAACTAGTTACGAATATGGATATATTATAAACCTCGAAGGCATTTAGATTTTTTGAAAATTTCTCTCTGGGCGTATTAAGAAGAAATAATAGTTATCGCAACTAGTTGTCAACAAAGAACAAAAATACTTCATTCGGAACTGGTTGCGAGGCTCACTTGCCATAGGATGCTAATTTCACAATATTGGTCACTGATAAATTATCATAATATTTTGAATTACCAAAATTTCGTGAACTGATGAACCAATCACTCAATCGATAGAACGTTACTCCCGTCGCACCCCGTACACTGCGCCAAAAATACCCTAAATAAAACCAATCAGGTGCAAGCCGGATTTGCACACGAAGGTCTCGCAGCTCGCACCATCGTATAAGATAAAACACTATGTATTATTTCATTATTTGTTAAAGCGCCAATGGAAAACACACTGTGAAAATATCAGCTCTACATATTACGGTTCATGAGATACAGCCTGCTGACAGACAGACGGACGGACATCAGAAGGTTAATAGTGGATCCTAAAAATCAATCACTGCCCAGTTTGTCAAGATGTTTGGCGGCATTTGTAGATACGATAGATTTCGGATGTAATATTTAGCCCTTACTAGTAAGATAATTGTAGCAGAACAAAGTACTTAGTGTAGTATTATTATCTATAGTAATATAGATAAATATTTGTGTGTCTGTTTGTAATCGGTAAACTTTAAAACCACTGAACCAATTTTAATAATTCTAAACATCTTTCACCATTAGAAAGCTACGCTACCCACAAATTACATAGGCTATAAAACATCGCTAGCTGTGTGCTACGTTTTGAGCCCCATTGCTGCTCCGCTGCCCTGATTCGTTATTAATATAACCTTATAAACCTTGCCCAAGAATTAAGTTATTAAGAGTAAAAAACAAATAATTCCGTCTGGCAGTTCTCGAGATTAGCGGGTTTAAACAAAAGAAAATCATATATTATATTAGTAAGTAATGATGATTATTATTTTATTTTAAGTTTGCTGAGCGTGTACTTACCGTGTCTCGCCATTTGAGTATTTTACTCATCAGTGGGATACCAAACAACATGGCTAATACATATAGCGTACTTAAATATGCTCTGAAATTGCTGAATATTGTAGCGTCCCATTTGAATACTTTTGTTGTATACAAGTACAGGATTGGACGTTCATCTGCAATCATAATATAGACACCCCGTTAGAAAACATTCATCTTCGTTTATAAAACAGTATTGTCATAGCTAAAAAAATTGGAAAATATTGCTGAGTCTTCTAGAGACGAAAGTAAGAACATAATAATTCACTGTCAGTCAATGAATATATCATATTTGTATTAACTATGTAGTTGTCACTGACCCGCTATAATATAATATACAAAGTGGCGCAAATGTTATTACATTAGTTGATATCAGATATACTACATACATGTATGTTATATTATTAGTATTTTTACATAATTAGTAATTCTTTGACGATTTACAAATTACGAACCAAATGTATTCAGTAGTTTAGCCACAGGACATTTTTGTTTTTATAATTTAGAACATCATGTGTAATGCAGAGATAAAGTACTGCAGCTGTTTTTTTAAGGACCTCCAATGGTTACAACTATTCATAATTTTGTTATTTGTTAGTTGTATAACATTTAAAGGCGGTGGTAACTGCCTACACTAATAACAGCTAAGATCAGCTAAAGATATGATTTGTTAGTTAAATTTTGAGAGTAAAGAGAATGCCTTTCAGTTTTTTATTGTTATGCAGAAGCTGTTGCGCACAAACGATAATGATTCTATCAATAAAAATAAACGAGTTTCGAGTAATAAAATTCCACGAACTGTATTGTTGATAGGCAGTCTATACGGCGTGTAACAGAAAGGTGTTTTCATATTTTAGGACTATAATGTACATCTGATAAATAATTAACATATATTATGTAATACGCTGAATCAAAAAACAATACATGCAGGGCAGTCTTTGGAGACTACCGATAGTAGTAAAAACTAAGGAACTTGTGAATTGTATCGTCGAGCTACTTAATTACTATTTTTGAATTTTGAATGCGTTCGGTGATGATGACGCGAGTTCCATGATTTTTGTTCACCCAAAAAGTGCTCAACGCGCCTAAAGAAGTTTTCACTTCAAAAAAGATGTTTTATGATAATTTCAAACGTTTTACTTATTTATTATTAAACTAGTAGTTTTCCCGCGGTTTCACCCGCGTATATCCCGTTCCCGTGTAAATATCGAATTTCACCCCTTTCACTCCCTTCGGGTGGAATTTCCAAAAATCTTCTCTTAGTGCTCCCCTACACTCTCCAAGGAAAATACATATGCCAAATTTCAGCTTCTTGCGTTCAGTGGTTTCGGCTTTGCGTTGTCTGTCAGTCACTCAGTAACGGAAGAATTTTATATATAAAGATCATCGAAACAAACGCATTACATCACTATAAAAATACGCCAGATCATTTCAGATTCACGGAGTCAGATGTGTCGGATGTGTTGCTTGTCTGTATGATATTGATAAGTCGATAAAAAATAAAATGCTATATTTTAGTGAAAATAATGTCTACGGCTTTAATTATTGCGGTTTTTGATTGTACAGGGGCTATATCATGTGGCACTTAAATATGACCACACATTTTTGTTACAAGCTGTATGTATGTATGTATCTTAAGTGGGGGCCAGTCAGTGCAGACCGGCGACACTTCGACCCAGTGCGATCTTTTGTGTCGACACTCTCCCAATAACGATTGCCATAGATGTTCATGGCAGCTGGGACCGACGGCTTAACGTGCTCTCCGAGGCACGGAGCAGGCGATAATTGTCAATCAATACGCACATAATTTCGAAAAGTCATATAACTTCCGAAAGTCAGAGGTGCGCGATCTGAGGTGAGAGGTGGGTGAGCTATCGCTGCTTACTACAAGCTGTATAGTAGGAATATCAGTAAATATATGGACGGAACTTACCTCTTTGGAATGTATAAAACGCCATCGATATTAGTAAAAACCATAAAAACAACGTCCTATTATTTGGTCTTCTCTTAGTTAAAATAGTTATTGTTTGGACAATATTGCTGACGTCAAAGAAATCCTTCACGGGGTTCGCCACACCAGCTTCTCTCATACTTCTTTGTTCGGGCCTGGTCTGCCATTTGAGAAATATTACAGTATATATAGTGGCTATCGCCATGAGGCACGTGTTGATTGCAAACATAGCCGTATAAGAGCGGTTCACCACATTGTTCCACAATAAGTTACCTGTAAACAATCAATATAGAGAAAAATAAATAATTAATAACATACGTATAATATATTGACATCTGATCTATATTCAGACTGTCCCACTGCACGGGCCTCTTGTCAGTAGGAGAAGGATCTCTAGTATGTTGTCTTATGTTTACGCGAATGTTACACATTGAAATTAAACTACTTTATATACGGAATTTATCGCAATTTTATTTTTAAAACACTAACCTATGTAATAAAGTATTTGAAGAACAAACGCAGTTTTATCCGTATAATATAGTTTAATTTTAATGTGCGGGTTTGCATTATGTAGAACTCTTAGACATGCAGGTTTCCTCACGATGTTTTCCTTCACTGTTAAAGCAAACGATAATTAACTATTTGATACGCGCATAACTTAGAAAAGTCAGAGATGCGCGCCTGGGATCGACCTCGAGACCACTGCGTAGCAGTCCAACGGTCTCCCACTAGGCTATCGGTGCTTTAAATTTTAAATAATACATTAAATATACTGTTTGGTATATATAGTCTAAGTAATAAACAATGCAATGTAATTGTTACCAAATACCTGCAAACACCGACCTACTCAGACTAATAGGGAGAATTTGCTTACAGTTGTAAAATATTTATTATCCTTATGTCAACATTAATTTGTAATAATATGTAGTTTCAGTTACTTTTATTGTATCAATACACGTATTTATTTTAAGTTTATGCACATTGATCTAAACCCTGATATTACATGCCATATATTTCTTGTAAGTAGAGCAATAGCCTGAAACACAGGTCTATAAGTACCTAGTTCAGGCAATTACTTTATAAAACCAAAAGCTTACAATTTAATTTGAATGCACATTGTCGGTTGATTAAAGTATAAGTAAAACATGTACTAGATTAAATATAATTATAATTTAGATATTGTATTATAATTTTATTTTAGACTAGTAACATAAATGTATACCCATAGTATTATTGAATAAATTATTATTATTAAATGTCTATTATGTGTAAATAATTTTATACTTATACTGTGGTATTAAAATTATGTATTAGGAAGAGAGAAACCCGCCACGCACCCTCGGATTGCACACCCCAACTATTGCAATAGAAAGATTGATAATACCGAACTCCTCTGAATAGGGACAGCCACGACATGGGACCCAGGCGTACTTCAACTTACAGTATTCCGCTTCGAGCATAAAACGACGATGCATATTTTTTGCAATAGTTGAGGTGGGCAATCCAAAGATGCATTGCGGGTTCCTCTCTGCCCAATAACTGTATTATAATGGACTTCCGCCAAGTAACGCCTATTTCGATTCAATATAAATACTGTGGAACTTAGTAGGAGGCTGTTGGACTGCCACGCGGAAGTGTCGGGTTCGATCCGAAGGCAGCCACCTCTAACATTGCGACTTTTTAGTTTAGCTTTAACGGCGAAGGAAACTGTAGTGAGGAAACCGACATGTCTGAGATTTCTTCAAAATGTTCTCGAAGATGTGTTACGTTTACCACCGAAATAGGCCAGTGTGGCAGGCAACAGACCCGTCCACAGCAGTGGGAAAAGTTATTATACATAAAGCTGATTTTATAATATATAATATAGCCAAATGCCAACGAGTAATATTTCGGTCTTAGCCTTTAGCGTTAGCATGTAACAGTGATACCATGTATACAGTAAAATACGCTGAATACTTTTCTACCTACATTATAAACATGGGTTATAATTGCTTATTATTATTTGTTATTAATATGTACCTTAGATTTAACAAACATTTACTTTTTAAAATCTTATTGAAATACACTATTGTTAGGTACACACAGCCGGTCATATAAGTAATAAATTGACTTCTATTAAAAGTAAGGCGGTTGAAAAGTGTAGCCTTGAGTTTCTTGCCTGCTTTTTCCCATGAAACAACTGCTCAAACAGGCTTTTTTCAATGCAATATTTTTATTGCCTTTCATTGCCTTCTTTATTTTTTATTAATATGCCAGTTATTTGTGTCAAAGAAGTGTTTACATATTCTCCACGCCGTGGCTACTTGACACGCCATTATTTTGTTTTTATTCCTATTATCAATGCTAGTCATCAATGTCGTGACTCAGCTTAACGAAATAGGATGCCCAAGAATGTGCATATCGATAAAAGTTCACTGTCATGTTTTGTGCTAGCAGCCTTCAATTTTAAATAGTTCAATGCAGAGTTTGCGTTCTGGATTTTGCACTGCAATTAAGCCTATTTTTTTACTTTTCAGATCAAATCTGTGCAGGCGGCCATTATTAAGCTTAATGCTATTAATTGCATAAGAAAACTTTGAGGAAGAGAAATATTTTATAAGATTTAGATAATCAATATACTAGCCGCGATCGTTTTGGCCAATAAGTTCACGCCCACCCCATGCTATTCTGCCAATCCAAGTTCACTTTAAATAAGTCCTCCTTGTAACATACAAATTTAATCATCAAAAATATATTTTTTATTCATCATAATTTGTGACTTGTTATGTAAAAGGCAATGCGTTATTTCCAGATCGAATTTCATAGATCTTGTGGCATCGTGCTTCAATTACACAAATATGCTATGGTCAACAAAATAATGCTATTACGCTGACATAATTATGTACATTGTTGTACTCGTAGTTACGGAACTCCTTATACAATACATTTGCGGAACTCTATGGCGAAAATATGAATATTAAAAAAAAGCAAGTGCCAATCGCTATATATATAACGTAGGTACATAGAAATTAGTCATATATCACTTTATAATTTTTTTGCTTGGCGATTATTATAACATCCAGTCTCTCGGGAGGGAAGATTGGACTGATTTGTATTGATTTAATCCATCCTAAGGTGTTGTCAACCTCAGTGCGTCAAAAGGGGTTAGGGGGATAAGGATACATAGCATATAACAAACAACAAGTACTCGTCAGTCCCTCGCAACTATTCATTAGATCACAGCAGTGTTAAAATTAAATGTAGTCTGCTAGGTATTACTTCCATGCTAATTAAGTAGATAAACAATCTTTTCAACAATTATATGGAAATGCCAATTATATTGACATTTCCAAAATACTTGGCAATTTGTCTAAAAAATGGAATAAATATTGAAGGTCTTCTCAGACATATAAATGTACTACTTAAAATGTAAAATATAAGAACAATAAAACATTTATTCAGCATATGCTCACTTGGTTACAAATATTTATATAGTAAAGTGATGTGGATACTAAGGCTTGGGCTGAGTTTCAGGTAAGTTGTCGAGTCCCAACTCAAGTAAGCATTACAAGATCACATAGAAAATAAGGTAACCTGAAATAATTATTGCCCCTTAAATGGTAGGAGGTTCGCTGAGTACCTCAAGAAATGGGTTGAAATTAGCGAGATTGGGACGCAATACATACCTAACTGAAAACAAACTTATTTCCGTATATCGATCGTACGTCGTCGTACGTAAAAAATATTATTTTTTAGGTAACACTTCTGAATGTCAAAGTCACACAATTTTTTTTCTGTGAATTTACATTTACTGCCTCGTTCAGCAAAGCAAGGGTGTAGGGCTCATGAGAAGAACGGGCAAGAAACTCATGTCCAACTCGTGTCTTTTTAATCGCCAAGTTTTTTGTTTACATATCATAACAGCTGTAAGGTGCTGCAAACATTTCTACATGAACTACTACTGAACATACTCTAGTATTTAATAAAATTTGATGGTAGCCTCTTAAGCAGCAGTATGATAAAGAGGAGAATCCACTTACATGTACATAAATAATCAAGACAAGGCTTGATTGTAGTCCGTAGTTTGATCTAACTGTTTAAATAAAAATGTATACTCTGTCCCAATAGAATTAATATTTTATGTAAACAATCGTTTCATGCCTAATTAAATACAAAGTCATTTAGAAAAATTAAACTCTCTTTGAAAAGTAGTTAATGAATACAATAAGTCGTATGAAAGTCCTTCTTTTGATAAATAACCATACAACTTTACAGAAAAATATTTTATGATTAAAGTCACTAAAAGTTGTTTACCTTTTTCTCCAATTCTATTGGGATAGACTATAGTAAGTAAATTATTGAATTCCACGATAACAAGGTCGACCAGTCATTACAAGTAGCACCCGTTCACGAATACGACGTATGAGCCAGCCAGCCAGTACATTTTTTTAGAATCGTTTCATATGAAGCATTTAACATAATTTTAAATTATGTTTTATAAGCCTCTTTGTAATGGAACTATTTCTTTCAAATCCCAAGTCTGGTAGCATTTTAGATAACCAAATACGATATTAGACTATCGTCAAATGGTCAATTAGGAGATGATTTTATCAGTAGGTAAGGTCATTTTAATTTATATTTGTTTCGGTGCTTCTAGAATGTTTAATTTTTCGCTCCCGAGCTAACTTACTTACGTTTGTTCGTTAGATAAAACTACAGAGGTATGAATATTCTTAAATACCGTGTTGACAAAACAACTAGTAAGGTAAATTAATTAGGTACCAAAGATTTGTTAACTAAGCGACGTACGACGAATCCTAGACTTATTGATGCATATCCTTAAGGATCGAGTATGGGGATACGATACTACAAGATAAAGCGCTTTTTTAAAATCATGTTACTATCTGTCTGTCAACAGTTTCATTATGAAAATACCTGCTTGATTTCTGCAATAGATTACTGGTTCTGTTTAAAATGTACTATTTTGATCCTCGTTATTTGTGTTTGTTGATAAAGTTCGTATGAAACAATATCCAAAATGTCAGGATTAGTGATAAAATGTAAGTTGTCTGTTAACTTATTTTATCTACACTTATACCTGACGTTTATATCAACGGAGATCGATAAATGCCGATCGATTCACGTAGTACTATTATCTATACTGTGGTTTAACATCCTAACTAATATTATAAATGCGAATGTGAGTTTGTTTGTTACGTTTTAACACCTTAACTACCGGTCATCATGAAATTTTACAAACATTTTGTCAGAGATACAGAAAAGGACTTTTCATCCAAAAAAATTACTGTTTCCGAATCATACAATCTACGCATTAACACGAGCGAAGTCGCAGGCAAAATGTACTCAGAATTAAAATCATCCAGTGTTTGGAAATTGCTAAAATTACCTATAAACATGCTTGAAGCAAACATCAATACAATAAACTGCGTTAGGGTGACGTCACTATTGCTAATTACATCACGTGACTGTAATTTATAACATTCATGACGAGTGTATTTCGTGGGGACATGATCGCCGTGTAGCCTAATTGCGTCTCATGTTCATATAACTTCAAATCTGTTACACAACAATTGATAGTTTCTAGATTTAGCGTCGACAATATAACCATGTTTTTAAATAATAAACACATAAGTTTGATTAAACCGCTTTTATTTGTATGTCTTTGCGATTGACGTACATTTTACACGTAATCCATATTTAATTATAGATTTACTATATTTGTAATTTCATAAGTATAATGTTGCCTGGCTTACCTACACACGCAAGTACACACGTATATCGCCGAAGAACTAGACAGAATAGGGTCATAACCTTTTCACCGTCTTACGTAATAGCGGATGAACCTATTGCCTTCTAGCAGGCACATTTCCTCATTCCATGTTGTTACTGAGAGCTTGTTGAAATTCTAATAACACTTGGCCCGACCCTGGAAATGAACCCGACACCAAAGGCACAGCAGTTACATTCCCTATCGCTGCGCCACTGAGGCAGCTTAGCCTGCGTTACGAAAGCCAGCATTTATTATTCTTCGTTTCCTGCATTACTATTAAAGTGTAACAGTGCAAATAAATGTTCCATATGCTTACCTATAGCTAATCCCGAAGGCATTGTGCTTAAATAAACTACATCTAGTATGGCGACTCGTAGCGTCCTATTCGTCAGCGATGATACATCTGCTATGTAAGCGAAGCAGCCAGCAAAGATCGCCAAGTCAGCACCAGTTAGAGCACTGGGGAACGCCGCTGTGTATATCACGTATTCTAAGGGCCAGGCTGGAATAAATTAAAAGACAATGAGTTATAGGGAAAGAAAATAGAAGCAGACATATATATAAATATATATTTAAAATTAGTTAAATCATCTCTTATACATTTCGTGTCCAATGTCGAGGACCGAGGGGATATAGTGTCTGTCCTCCGTGCTCAGTTCAAGTGGTATCTATGCTTAATATAATAAAGAGTAGTTTGTATTTTATTTGAACGCGCTAATCTCTGGACCTTACAGACGAATTTGAAAATGTTTTGCATTGGATTGCCCAATTTGAGGCTATTTGACATCACGCTCGAGCCATAGGGTCCACCCTAATAAACAGTAATGTAAAACGTGGGTAAAACTGCGAGACACAGCTTGTATTGAAAAAAGTTCAGATTGTTATTAATGTGCACATAAGGAAATTTCACAATACTCTTAAATAGTGTGTATATTATCTATTTTTCATCATTCATCTATCTCCATTCCATACAGACCTCACTCTCTTTACGTAAATTGCAATCCTCTATTCAGTAAATTGCCACACATTCACGATCTATTTACTTTTAATTTTGTTACCTTGACTTCTAGAGATGACAGATGATAGTTGAAGTTATCTCATTCTAAAGTATTGCGATTTATAGCTATTTGTCATGACTTGACTGTTTCAGCACGTCAGATCGAGAGTTGTATCGTACCGACTTAGATAAATGGAAGGTAGGTATATCTAAAGCATCAAATGCCATTTATCTAGATGATGATGATAAATGTAATCTTAAGTTCTTATAGAAAATTCAATCGAAATAACATAGGTAATTTTTCTTTTTCAATCGAAATAAGGTAGGTTTTATCGCCTTGATTAGTTTCAATTGGCCTTACAAAGTAAATTTTAATCTGAGTAGCAAACATCGCAGTACTGTTTATTTTAGTTTGCGTATAATCATAGTTGTCTTTGAATGTATTAAACTTAAAAATGGTTATATGAAAACCTTTAAGTGACTTATTGCATAATACCTAATGAATACCTATCCATTAAGAGTACCTACCTACGTTCCGCAAATTTGTAGTGATAATTACACGACCCATATAATTTACTTTCACCAAGACAAGAATTTTTACTTATAATTGCACCATATTCCCTTAATGTTATCAATATTTAGTTAAATTCATATTTGCCAATGTTGTAATGTTTGGAATTATTTTGATTCATGCAACATATACATTGCTACAGCCCATATTAAACCAATTAGTTAATTAAGCAATTAGTATCAGAAATTAAAATTTATTGTACCTGTTTCATTACTTATCACAAATAAAAATAACGAATTTATTGGGTAAGTTAATTCGCTTTCCTCATCACATTTTAAAATATTATGCATAAAATTTTGTTGACGGCTTTATGTCGAATAAGAGCTAGCATGCCTCGATCAGATGACTGCTAGTTACAGACACAAGTGTCGATTATAGATGCCAATTATTGTAGAATTTGAAAAATAAAATATTAGTTTATTACTTTGGCCCAAGTTTGACTGGCTTTGACTCTTATTCGGCATAAACCAGTCATGCTAAGAAATTTCGAAAAGTCTATTTGAAAATTAATTCTCAAAACGTCATGACCTGGATTGTGGTGACTTCCCTCTGTAAGCTCTGGTGAGCTAACTGGGACTATGACTATCATATATGTCTTTAAAGAAACGATGGTCAATGTCGTCACGATAGAGAGTTACACTCGAATCTTCTTATTTTATTGATTGCATTGATTATTATCGAGTTTATTGTGTCTGACGACGCTGACCCCGGAGGTGAAGCAATCCGGCATCACAGACCAGGTTAACCAACAGAGGCAATGCACGGACTATTGTGACCATTTACGTGGATCGTCTTGTCGGATACGGACGCCATAATTAATCTCTCAATGTTTTTCTGGTAGTGACGCAATAATAATAAGTGTAATTCGAGGTCGTCGACTGTCTACATCAGTAGATAGGGCTGCTACTGAATCGACAAACATATATTACCGTGACCCGATGATACTTACCTAACTTATATTTCGTCGATATCCTAGGTTAGGCGGATAAGGTACAAATTTTTTCGGCATATATACCATGCACCGATATATGTACCTATATACAGGATACCCCAGAAGTAGACGTCACGTAACAGGCTAAGTTATAATGGAAAGCAGAAAAATATAAAAAAATCTAACTTACATACTTTAAAAATAATAGGCATTTAAAAAAAAGCTAATAATGTACACTCTGTGACGGTCTTTTCACTCCTGTTTCTACAGATGTTTACTATTTTAATTTCTTTTTGTTATGTGGTCTAATTATGCTTTTTAAGCTCTCATCCTCAGCTTGGAAGTGAATGTCACTTTTTCCATTCAAAGTTAATACTTCACCCAACTTTAAGTGACCATAGTGAAAGACAAACGAAGTATGCGAGATTGGCACGTAACTTCAAAAGTTGGCGCATTAAATAAGGATTCCAAATTAGTATAATACATGCTAATTTATTTCTTAAATATGTGATGATAATTTAATTTTTCAATAAAACACAGTATTGAACAAAGTTTTATTACTTACTTAAAAATTATTCTAATGTTCTCGTGGCTTTCCTAAAGGCCGTAACTTTAAGATTATAGTTGGAGAGAGATAGACAGGGTTATTTTACGAGGGTTGTGTGTCCGGGCACGCCACGATCGTGGCGGTAAGTCCCGTGTTTGAGGAGCGGCTGGAGAGGCGGCATGGCGCCCTCACCTTCCGGCTGACACAGGTAATGACTGGCCACGGTTGTTTTGGCCAGTTCCTGTGTCGTATACGCCGGCAAGAGACGCTCGGTTGTCACCACTGCGGCGACTGCCGCGACGTAGTTGAGGACACGGCGCTGCACACTTTGGCGGTTTGCCCCGACTGGGCATCGCAGCGCCGTGAGTTGATCGCGGCAGTCGGATTGGTTGCCCTCTCGCTCCCGGCCGTAGTTCAGTCTATGGTCCGGAGTGAGAGGTCGTGGAACGCCGTCGCCTCCTTTTGTGAGGAAGTCATTTCCATCAAGGAGGCGGCGGAGCGGGAGAGGGAGCGTTTAAACCCTCTCCCCAACCGCAGAGCCGGGCGCCGGAGGGCGCGGGACGACCTCCAGCCACCCTGAGGTTTGACCTCGGGGGGTGGCGGGCTTTGTGGGCCTGCCCGCCATCCGTTCAGCACCAGGTCCGAGAGGCGGCGTGCGTGTTCCCACGCGCGCCTCTGTTTCGAATCCGTCTCCCCTCTAGGGGGGACAGTAGGGATAATTTGTGAGGAGTGCCTTTGGGTAGGTCTTTCGTGTAGTGGCCTGCCGTTTCATACGGCGGGCCGAAACCTCGGCGGGGTCGCGACCGCATGCGAAAGCGCGGCGGCCCCGTCGATAGTGGTTTTGTCGAGGAACACCGTTGTAGGTTTAGTCGGTATTCCGGGAGGTCCTATATCTTTTCAACATCTTATTTTACCCCGGTGAGTCCGACATAACCTCTCCGCCCGCCCCCGCGGAGGGGTATGCGTCATGCATACCGAAAGAAAAAAAAAAAAACAAAAACGAGCGTTGTGTGTCAGAAAACCTCCACGCGGTACACCCTTAGCAACGTCGGCAATGATGCTCTTTATTACTGCCGGTGGCTAATATTCTGGCAACCGGTGTCGCCGTTTGACACCGGTACGGGCGAGGATCTGCTGCTTGTGGGCGGTGGGTCCGGTGCTGTTCTGCATAGTCAAGCCAAGACTCGGCAGGTTTTCGAGGCCATACTCTGTCTCATTTTCGCTCTTCGGAGCTCTAGTCTAAACCACTTTGCTCTTTTTCCTTTTCTCTATCTTTCTTTTCGTTTTCGTATTCTTTTGTCTGCTCAGCCTTGTTGGGACTCTGCAGATGTTTGCGGCCATTCCATCGGCCCACCTTCGCTCCTCGGAGCTTTGCGACGGGTCCAGCCTCCTGTGCCTTTGCGGGGACTGGACAGGCAATTTTGCCAACCGCGTCAAATCGTAGCCCTGACGCCGGGTGCCGTGGTTACGTCTCACGGCCCGGATCAGGAACGAGGGTCTTGGCTTAATAGCCCGGACTGCGAGGAAGAAAACCTCTATAAAAATTACTCCAATTGAAGCTCTGGCGCGCGGCGAGGGATGCGTGGCTGATGGAGAGAGCAGTCGGGAGCGCGCTCCCCAGCCAGTAGACCGGCCAGCACTGGTTGGGTTACAAATGCGCCTTGCCCGGGTAACAGAGGGCTCTGCCCGGGTCGACCACCCTTTCCAACCACACTCGTGGGTCTTAATATGGATACTTTTAAATTAATAACAAATTTTGGCGAAGCCGGGAGGGGCGAGAAGCCCAAAAATGACGATAGTGGGAGGGGCGGGAAGCCCAAAATCGACGATAGTGGGAGGAGCGAGACGTCCAAAAACGACGATAGTGGGAGGGACAAGGAGCCCAAAACCGATGATGAATGTAGGGGTGATAAGTCTAATTTTAACAACCTCAAAGAGTACAACGTTGACTTAACGGACTCTGCCACCACCAGCCTAATGTCTAGTGTCTAGGGACTGTGTCTAGTAGCGTTTTGGGTACTAGGTCGAAAAGCTGTCGTTTCTGGAGGAAGAGGGAGATTACAAAGCTGCAAGCCGAAAACTCACGACTTGCAGCACGAATGGCTAACATGGTGGCTATCCAGGAGGCGTTGCGGGCTAATTTATTAAGCCTGAGCCAGCAGCGTTGTTATCCTTGTTCACCTGATAAGGAATCTAACTGTCGCAGACTGTCGCCAGGTTCTCCGTCATGGAAGGGAGGCTGCTTCGTCCTCCATTAAAAGCTGGCGCCGCAACCTATGCGGCTAAAGCATCAGCTTCGAAACCGTCTTTAATGCCTGTCGTAGCTTCACCAGTCATGAAGGCTCCTACTGCAGTGGCAGCAACCCCAGTTGCCCCCATAGAAACCCAGATGACTACGACACAAAAGAAGGCAAAGAAAGGAGAAAAAGGCAGCTCAACCTGTGCCGACTGTAATTCCTTCAGTGCCATCTCCAGCCCCCAGCTTCCAAACAAACTGAATGGGAGACCATCGGGGCTACAAAGAAAGCCCAAAAAGGCAAACATAAAGCCAAGAAGGAAACACGTAAGGCGGCGAAACGGCTGCGCGTCCCACGCTCAACGGCCGCAGTGATCACCCTGCAACCAGCGGCCATGGAGAGAGGAGTTGACTACGCGTCAGTCTTGAAGCAGGCCAAGTCTACTATTAACCTCAAAGACCTCGTCATAAGGGCATCAAGATGAAGCCTACAAGAACCGGCGCGCGGCTCATTGAAATCCCTGGGGCCACGAGCGGTCCAAAATCTGACGCCCCCGCCGCAAAACTGAGGGCGTCATTCGATGCTTCAGACGTGGCTGTTTATAGACTAACTAAATGCGCAGACCTCCGTATCACCGGTCTCGATGACTCCGTTTCGCCGGAGGAGGTAGCAGCTGCAGTGGCCAAAGCTGCTCAATGTTCTGGCGATCAAATAAAATGTGGCGCGATTCGCCCCAGTTCCCGCGGTCTAGGATCTGTTATAGTAAGTTGCCCAGTTGCGGCGGCCCATAATATAGCTAATGGTCGCAGAGTACTCGTGGCCTGGGTGTCCGCGCAAGTGAAGCTTCTACAGACCATGCCAGCGAGATATTATCGTTGCCTCACTGTAGGGGTGCAATGCGAGGCAAATGCAGATGTAAGAGGTTATCGTTGCCTCACTGTAGAGGTGCAATGCGAGGCAAATGCAGATGTAGGAGGTAAATGTTTCCGCTGCAGCAAACTCGGTCACAAGGCCAGTACGTGTGAAGCCACGCCACACTGTTTTATCTGTGCCGCGGTTGGCAAGCCAGCAGAACACCAGATTGGCAGCAAGACCTGCGCCGGACCTAAGCCAACGAGTTTAATAACTGCGGACGGGGACAAGCAGATAGCCCCTAATTCTAACGCGGAAGCGCAAATGGAGCTCCACTGATGGCTCAACTCCGAATCCTCCAGGCCAACATCAATCACTGCGCCAGGAATCAGGTCCTTCTGCTCCAGTGCGTGGCGAAGTGGTTGATAAATATCGCAGTCGTCTCCAAATCGTACTTTGTGGGATGACCGTACCCGGAGATGACTTGATGGGTGACTCCAGCGGCACGGTAGCCTTATCCGCGCGCCGCGCGGCAGATGCGACAGCGAGGGAGGCGGAGCTATACGAAGTCTATAGAACATCCAAGAAGACGCTCCAGGCAGCCATCAAGCGGCCTAAAATCTCGGCCTGTGAAGGACTTCTAGGGACTTTGGACCGCGATCATTGCCCATACCTTATGGTACGAGGCAAGTTACGCGCGTGGCCCCCCTCCTCTGGCCCAGAGTCGCCGGCCAGAGCTGCTTGGAGAGGTGGCGGCCGCCCTGTTCCCGCACAGACCATAGCATACGCCACCACCCATGGCTCCACCTTCCGCGGTGCCCAACGTGGACGGCAGCGACAACGACATTCCCGTAGTGACCCGGGTAGATTTGAGGGCGGCGGTGCAGCGACAACAACGCAAGAACACCGCCCCAGGACCCGACGGCATACCTGGTCGTGTATGGTACTTGGCCATGTATGCCCTCGGGCCCCGACTGAGAGGGCTCTTTACCGCATGCTTCGAGCGGTGCCAGTTTCCAAAGCAGTGGAAGACGGGGAAACTGGTCCTGATCAAGAAGGAGGGGCGCCCTGCTGACAGTCCGTTAGCGTACCGCCCCATCATTTTGCTCGACGCAGTGGGTAAACTTCTCGAACGCGTCATTGTCGACCGCCTCGTCACACATCTCAGCGGGGCCGGTCCGGATTTAGCGGACAACCAGTTTGGTTTCCGCCGTGGGCGCTTTACCGTGGATGCGATCATGCGCGTAAGAGTTCTTACGGAGGAAGCGGTATCCTGGGGTGAGGCAGTCTTGGCGGTGTCACTCGACATTGCTAACGCCTTCAACATCTTGCCCTGGAGTTGTGTTAGGGAGGCACTCGTATTTCACCGAGTGCCAAACTACCTCCGTCGTATTGTCGGGGCCTATTTGAATGAACGGTACGTTGTCTACCTGGGTCAAGCGGTCGGATGGGTCCGGCGAGAGATGTCCTGCGGTGTTTCACAGAGTTCTATTCTTGGGCCGCTCCTGTGGAACATCGGGTACGACTAGGTGTTACGCGGTGCACTTCCCCGTGGTGTCGCCGTGACGTGCTACGCAGACGACACCCTAGACGGCGACACGGCGCGAGGGAAGACGCACCGAGAAACAGGCTTCTTGGCTACAGCAGGAGTTGCACAAGTCGTGCTTAGGATTCGGCGGCTGGGCCTGGAAGTGGCCCTTAACAAGTCCGAGGCCCTCAGTTTTCACAGGCCTCGAAAATGACCCCTACCAGGTTCCAGCATCATGGTAGGAAGCGTTCGCATTGGCATCGAGTAGACGTTGAAATACTTGGCTTTGGTCCTCGATAGCCGATGGAACTTCGGAAATCACTTCCGGAGGCTGGCTCCCAAACTCATGGGTGCGGCCGCCGCTCTTTCGCAGCTGCTCCCCAACATAGAGTGGCCAGACGCCTCCTGCCGGAAGCTCTATAGTGGCATCGTGCGTTCCATGGCGTTATACGGCGCCCCTGACTAGTGCAACCAAGCGCAGGGCACGCCGCGATAGCGGCGGTAAGACCCTTCAAGGAGGAGTGGCTGGAGAGACGACATGGTGACCTATCATATCGGCTGACACAGGTACTCTTGGGGTACGGGTGCTTCAGGAAGTACCTGTATCGTATCAGAAGAGAAAAGACGTCCCGGTGCCATTACTGTGGGGACTGCCTCGAGGATACAGCGCAGCATACGCCGGAAGAGTGACCAGCCTGGGCGAAAAAGCGCCGTGACCTCATCGCGGCAGTCGGGGTGGAACGTCACTCGCGACCGGCTATAGTAGTCTATGGTCGCGAGCGAGAGCGCATGGGTAGCCGCCGCCTCCTACTGCGAGGTAGTAACGTTCGCTAAGGAGGTTGCGGAAAGGCAAAGGGAGACGAACACCAGCCTCCAGGCCCTCAGCCGACGCACCGGGCGCTGAAGGGCGCTAAACGATCTCCGGCCTCCATGAACGATGGCCTGGGGCGACAGACTAGGGCAGTCTGACGACTGTGCAGAAGCAGGCTCGAGACGACGGCACGTAGCGTTCCGAGGGAGCCTTTTAATGAAGTCTAACCAAAAATGTGACGAGACTACCACGACCAAGTAGCGGACCAAATCTGCCGGGGCTGCAGGATGAATGCGCGAGTGATCCCTGCGCCTCGGCCACAGATTGCGAGAAGGAACACCGTGGTAGGTTTAGTCGGTAGGACCGGGATGTCGACATCTTTTCCCGGGTGAGCCCGACATAACCCTTCCGCCGCCCTTGCGGAGTGGTATACGTCAAAGTATTAAACCAAGTTAAAAAAAAAGAAAAGTGTGGGTGAGTAGCCACACTTCATAAAATAACCTTTTCTGTATTGCAATAGGTAGAAGAAATAATACCAGCTTTGCATATAAATGTTACGAATATAATTATCGTGCTGCTCAATTGTGTAATGTCGGTGACTAAGCAATAATTTTGCCTCGTATCGTCGTATTATTATATGGCTGACATAAATATTTAGCTAACTGAAGATTGGCCCATGGTAAAAAGTTTTGTAGCACTGCTTTTCGCTGTTTTTTTTTATGTATATCCAAAAGTGTTTTTAGTATTACCTACCGTTACATTTTTATTTGCTTACTATTCTAATATTCATATTACAAATAATTTAACTAACAAAAGACATAGGTAGGTACTCATATTACACACACACACATAAACAGTTAGATTTGTTTGGCTGTTTACGTGTTTGTGCACGCTTATCTCTACAATAACTTAATCGATGCCTTAGGTCAATATTTAGTGCTTGTTTTGATTTAAACTAGTTCTGCTGAAATATTAACCTTAACTCGCATTTGCGCGCCGAACACAATGATAAAGCAATCACGTTCGCGTGTTTATAAAAATAGTTTTTGGTAGTAAAAGTACAAAACTGTAATAACCTAATGTAGATTATGTTAGAGCGCCGTCATCGCAATTTCGTCTGGATTCAAAATTGTTCGTTTGGCTGAGTACAATTCTGCTAGATGTTTCATACATACCCTTCAAAGAGCTATAAATGAGTCGCTCAAAGTCTAGGCTGAAGTGGCAACAATGATTTCTACTGGAAGACTACTTGTGGCGCACTTCAATCACTCAGGTTTAACTCAAGAAAAACTGCTAACGATTCAAAAAGAGCTAAATTTACCCGAGCAACAAAAATTTTACAAAGTTTGCCGAATTCTATCTTTCAGCACCTTGCAGCAGTGTGAACAGCGAAAGACTTTTTCTGAAGCTTTAGGCCTTATTTACGAAGACAAGTGGAACCGCTTGCTACTTAAAGGTAGCAAGCGGTTCCACTTGTGCAGAGAAATTAGTATTAATTTGCCCTCAGTGCAGTATGAGTACTAATTCATTTTATAAGTTGTAGAATTATCTTTTGATTACTAATTGTATTTCTTAAGTGATACTAACTAAATAAAACAAATAAATTACCTAAAATATTCTTTTTAATCTGGTATTCGGCTCGATAGACGCTAGTTATCCGGTATTCGGCCGGATAGTATTTAGGCCGCCGGATAGGCCGGATACCGGATAGTTACCGGATATCCGTTTCATCTCTAGTAGAAATGTAGCTGAAGTGTGTCCACCGGAACCTGCTAAATTTTGAAAGTGGTCTATGAGAAAAAAATTGTCTGGGCACCACTAATTTAGGTACAAGACCTAGCGATTTGACACGCACGCACACATGAATGAAAGTTTAATTGAAGGATTATATTTTGTAATGCATATACTACGCCTATTTTTGTAAGTTTAGCGTAATTTTGTACTAATTTCGAAGTTAACACATTAATGACCTACGAGGCTACGAGTCAAAAGTTGAGATTTTGCAGTTTTAAAATTCGTCCTTCAATTCATCATACAATAGTTTCTATTGATAACCTACAATCTATTCGTTTCAGAAAGTTATGTAACTTTACTGAATGGCAACCGAGATCTTGGTTAACTAAACTTCGTCTTTATACAAATGTTTTTTAGTAACTAGCAGTTGATTGCAATACATACAATGAGGAGTGTAGGTATAATCAAAAAGAATCGTCATCTGTTATTATGTGTGAAATCTATATATTAATACGTAAAGCAAAAACTTTGTACCCCTTTTTACGAAAATTGTGCGGACGGAGGAGTATGAAATTTGGCACAGTTAAAGTTTATATGGAGAAAGAGGGCAAATCCTAATATTTTTTATAAAATATGCATAAGAAATACATTAAATTAATGGAAAACACTACACGCACACAACCATGCATTTGACACACGCAGTCGAATCGCGTTCGTAGTATTTCGACATTGTTCGTCTGACGTCGTACAATTTTTTGTAACTATGGTTACCTATACCTTATTTTTATGTAATAGAGAAAAACAGAAAACAAAGTAGCAAGCTTAGGAATTTCGGTCGAATTTTGACCACTAGGCGACCGCTAGTTTATATTAATATGTGTAAATTTTAATTAAAGCGTTCTGTACTCTTCAACATGATAAGATTAAACTAATAAATGTGCATTATTATCGATAGCATATATAAATATGTAAATTATGGATTTTCCGATAAATTATTTATCAAGGCACTACTGAATATTCCGTATCAAAGAATGCCCAATGGCCAGGCCATTATTTTGTGGTGTTACAAGACCTTAAGAATATTTCTACGTAAGGTACAGTCAACGACATAAGAAGCTCTACACATTTAATTTTATGAATGAACAATGTCTAATTGTTGTTTTATAGTTATAAATTGTAATTTAAATACTAATCCTTTAACTACCCAGTGGTAGTTAAAGGATTAGTATTTAAATTACAATTTACTACTACTAATCTTACTAATCTTTTACAGCAGTCTGTAAAAGATTAGTAAGTAATTGTAAATGATAAAGCAATTAAAATTCTCACAAATGTTTATGATCTTATGTCGCTGACTGTATAACAGCAACAACATAAGTCAATAAAAACAAAACAAAGTTTAATGGATTAGGCAAGCAGTCGAAGATTCGCGGTGCCTGCCAGTGTCTACTAAAACATCGTCTGGAAATAAACAAAATAAACATAAAAATATTTTACCTTTCATTGTGTTCACAGTGATCATGATTGAAAAATATAATTTTCCAAGAAGGCCGGCTAGCAGTATTATTTTGCGGCCTCGTTTGTCGCTATAAGAACCCAAGAAAAAAGCGAGCATCAAAGGCACAATATGTGTAGCTATGCCGTTCCATTGGTGGAATGTTGATGTAGTAATCTGTAAACAACGAACATTAAAACCGTCTATTTTCGTAGAAGTTTTAAAACACTGATAGCTATTTTCCCTTTTTTGGGAGTGCGCGTAGTGGTGTGTCGACATTTCCTCTAGTAATAAAAATAAATCTAGAGTATATTCTACTATTTTATCAAAATTAATAAAGCATTATCTAGTCGTACTTTGATGTTGTCTTTTCTTGTTTCTTTTTTAAAGACTACGCCCGCTATGGGTGTGATTCCTATGCCGCGAAGAGCTTTTCAAATATTCAAATTGTATAGGAACCTTAAACCCACAATACCGTCACAGTGGCGAGGCCAATTAAACTATGTACTACGCTACCCGTGTATGCATGGATGTAATGTAACATGTAGGCAGATGTAATGTACAATATTAATAATTCTGTTGTGTATTGTATGTATTTTGTACTTTGTCACAAATGAAAATTGAAATTTGACAACACCATTATTTCAGTTATATAAGATGTACTGATGAACAACCAATATTTAATAACCATTATCTGCTTGTTGCTTAACATAATTGCACCTATAAAATATATGACATTTAGTGTAGATTTTTAATAAGTGTTATTTTGTCAACATTTTAATATTGATTAATAAATAAATAACATACCTGAACTTCTTTGTTGATGTCATCATAGTTACTAATGTTGTGGCATATTTCTTCACTATATCCATGGTTGACTCTGCATGCTTGGAATACATAAAAAGCTTGTTCGATGACACTTGTTATCATATAAGCCATCATGTAAAAAAACATGGGTGGCTCGACTGTTATGTATTTGTACCATGGTTGCCTCTGTTTAATCTAAAAACATACAAAACCATTAAACAATTTAAACTTTATGTACCTTATATTTAGTTAGATGTGATAGGAACGGCACGGCATCATTTCTGCTCAAGCATAGAGTTGACTCTCTGGGTAATGACTTTTACCCAATGATGACAGTGATCAATTAATATTCAGTTGCGCTACCACACTAAATGCCAGATGGCTATAAAGCTATATAGTAATTACAAAAATGTTATGCTGATGGAGGTTTTGTAAGATGAAGTTGCTATTAATATTTACAACAATCTGAAGAAGCGAGAGCATAGTGGTGGTTGACTATTGGACTGCCACACATAAGCAAATCTGGTAGGCTTGAGTTCAAATCCATGGCAAGAACATCGACGTTTTAGAAAGTCGATGTGTTAAATAGATAGTTATGACATATATTATATACCTACAGCTTGCTACAAGCTCTTGCCCTGCCGGTTTGTGTACTTTCAGTTTTCCCTTTTTATTTTATAAAGTATATATATATTATTATTGTTTATATCATAAGGAGGTGTTTAGACACCTCCATATATTATATATTCGATACATTCACAGATATATCCTAAACTGCTAGACAGAGATGTATTATTCCCACATTCCGCCAACTAAGATTCTAGGCTCGACGTAATAGAGGGTGAACCTATTCCACCGTCGCCAGGCAGTTTCATGACAGAAAAATCCACTAACAATTTATTAATCGTTCTGACAAACGAATGCGAAA
Source organism: Catocala fraxini (assembly GCA_930367265.1). NCBI lineage: Eukaryota > Metazoa > Arthropoda > Insecta > Lepidoptera > Erebidae > Catocala > Catocala fraxini. Next base: position 18,203,897 of record OV884024.1, read on the forward strand.
CCTAATACACAATGGTCACAGTATAAAAACTGTTAAGCCTGCAAGACGTGTTGGCCAAGCGTAGGCCAACGCGAGCAAAGGCAAACTAATACAAAGCAAGTACTACCGTCTACACGTTCGCTAAATTTGAATTTAGAAGAAAACCATTTTTTTTCATGTACTATACAGTGGTAATTCGGTAACATTATACATAATACTTGCCAAACGTTAAGTTTAACGGCAAGACACGCTGTTAAATTCTAGTACAAATTATCACCATACATTAAAAAGAAAATAGCTCAACTTACAAAAGTAAAAAAAAAAGAAAAGAAACAATATTTAAAGATAAAAACAAAATAAAATATGACAGACTTTACATACAATTATTATTTATATACTTTGTACTTATATACTGACTGAAAGTTGCACTGCTAGACGACACTTACACCATCCAGCAATACAGCCATCAGTGTTTTCTTAAGAGTATTAATACTTATTTCAGGTGTTTTTCTTAATTCATCTATATCATTAAAAAACCTTAGGAACTAAATACCTATTTGTTCTTTGACCGTAGTAGTTCTTTACTTTTGGTTTATTTAGTTTTTGTGTTGTATATATTATCTATAGCAATGTAAATGGCCAATGTAGACGAGCTTTGTGAAGCTGTCTACACGTTGGGCGCTGTCAGTCTTTACTGAGCATTGAAACAATATGGACGTTGTAAAAGTTATTGCAGCTGCTGGTATTTATTTAATTAGGGCACTCCACCGACTTATTCACGATTAATGAACGCATATAATTATTATACGAATTATATCAGTGTATACCATAGTAGACTTGTAAAAATAATACATTTTAACGTACAACGGCGATGTTCGCCAAGCACAAATTGGCAGCCGGATCAACATGTAGACGCTATTGGCCGAGTGCAGGCCAACGCCTTTGATTTGTGCAGAAAAACCAACACCGCTGCGAAGTGAGACGAGTGGTCGCGAGCGACTGCAAGTTGTTACAAGCTACGCCAATTGAGCTCTATACACGTTGGCGCTTGCCTTCACTCGGTCAGCTAGGCGAGTGATACCAAGCACTGGCAAGGCAAAGCAAATACACCGTCTATACGTTAGCATTGGCTGTCACTCGGTAACGTTGGGCTAACGTGTATTGCCGGCTTTAAAGGTTCAGCAATAACACAAATTAGATAGTTACACCTGGTTGATTTAATACAATATGAATATTGACATGCTAACATATAAATGCATCAATGTAGAATTTTGGATCAAATCGATTGAATTTTAATAACTACATTCGCATATAATCAAAGTCGCATAGGCCCGCTAATATGTGTATGTGTTTAAATCAAATGATGATGTGCATATCTATTTCAACATGCTAAGTACATATTTAATCAGCATACAACATATTTTTTGTTGATTCATATAAAGTAAATCAGCTTTATAATTTAAAACTTATAAATATCATAGTTAATCACAATTAGTTAACAAATAATATACTTATTGCTGTGTTTAGTAGTCAAACATGTGTATAATAATAATATGAAATATACAATTTTATATACTTACCTAGTTATATTCCCTATAACCTTATGCTGCAATAAGTCAGTGCAGTACGCTGCACTTCCTTATCAGCTAGACGTGGCGTGATGTTCGAATGTTCTGGCAACGACCACCGCCTACGATGTCATCCGGTGTTGATGCATTAGAATAAGTATAATAAGTTAGTCTTACATAGAATCTGTAAAGCTCGGGTCGTCTTAATAAAATCTAAATTCGATTCCCACTTTAGTTACTTCAATTTTTTGTTTTAATAAATTCCATTTCTTTGTTTCCGAAATCAAACAGGCGCAGCCGGTAGGATTGCCGCTGTTTGCGTTCCCGGAAAGTCGCGTTTGAAAATTGTGAAAAGTGTTATAACGTACTTCGCGACTGGTTACAGACTTTACGTGGAGGCAGTGCTAAAAATCAGTGACGCGTTTTACATACGGCAATCCACGAACCAAATAAATAAGTTTTGATTACGCGTAAAGCGGGGCTTACACGGGTCGATTTAAGGCCAAAGTCGGATGCTACCCTACTTTGGGGCTTGCGATTTCAGTCACCTGCGACCTAGCTGAACTGCCATTTAGACAGTCGATTTTCGCCGCGCGGCAAAAATATTAAATATTATTAAATAAATATAATAGTAACTCGTGTAAACCCCCCATAACATAACGCAGGTGAGCCTCTGCTCACCTGCGTTATGTTATGGGGGGTACATCTCTATGTATAAGGCGGTTGGACTATAAGTAACCTTCTACTTCCTTCCCAAATTCTCTACACAATTTTTGTTAATAAAATTTTAACATTGTGTATTTTAGCATATGAGTAATAGTTTTATAAAATCTAATCCTAAATCGAATGAAAAATAATTATACACGATAAAATTTCGTAATAAGTTGTCGTAATTAAATAATTTCTTAAAAGAATATTAAGTGAATAAAGTCGTTACGTTTGCTTATATTATTCCAAATTATATAAAAAACATTTTTCATATGATTTAATTAGATACCTAAGGATTTATATTGTTTGACTTTTATATTTTTACGTGTGTTAATTTTTAAAATGAATCAAGTTCAGATCCCTGTGACCACGGCAGGCGCGGCAGCTGCGTCTGTTCGTACCGATTCGCCGTTATCCATGCAATTGCTGGCATTATTAATACCGCGTGATGTGTTAAGATTAATTCTTGAGTTTGGCGGTGAAACAAATTTACTTAGTTTATTTTTGCGAAAGTGCAAATATTTTATTGGTAGACATCAAGGAACCTCAGAACTAAATTAATTTTAGTAAATTAAAAGGCAAGGCAGTAAAACTTATTAGTGAAAGAGGTGGCTTTGAGGCATACAATGAATTAAAATCGTTATTGGTCTATGGTATTTTGGCGATCTTAGAAGTGAGGAGTGCGTTGCTATTGAGTTAGAAACCCTAAAAATTAAACATATTGAATCTTATTTAGAATTTTTGTAGCCGTATACAAGATATTCGCGCTATACTTATATCCAAAGTTAATCAGAATAGTAGTGTAACTTTGAGAGAGGCTAAGCGAGTTATTTATAACAATACTTCTTGTACAATTAACCAGAACATATGGTACGGATTGTTCGAATTAAAAACCGAAACACTTTGGAGGATGATCTAAAATATATCCTTGAAGAAGTTAACTTTCAGGAACAGTATAATTTACGTAGTAAAATGTTACAACAATGATCATCATCAGCTTTTAATGCAGCCAATCCGAAACCAGTTCTTACTCAGCCACCCTTGCAATATAATAATAATTTCAGGCCTTAGCTAAACCAAAGTCAATTTAAGTTTGGTATACAATATCAAAATATTATTCGTCTAAATATGCCTAATCAACACATAGGTTTAGGACCACAGTTAGCTCAATTTGGATAACGACCTTCAACACAATTTAGGTTTAGACCCCCGAATTAATTTGGATATCGACCCCTAGCTCTACCAGGGAATAGGCCAACAATGCTTGATGGTAAATAACCACAACAGGTTGGATATAGGCTCTCATTTGCGCAATTCGGTGAAAGACCCTTGCAACCTTTAGGCTATCGTCCACCCAAGCCTTTTGTTAATGACCGTGACGCATCAATGAGAACCACACCAGCACCGGTTAAGCCGACACAAGGTTTATCTGTAAATGAACTTTATACTGCTGACGAACAATATATTTATGACGCCGGTTTTAATGAATAGGTATATGTATAATATGTCGAAGCAATGCAATCATGATTATACAAATATGTATACTAGCGATGGTTGTGTAGATCAGACCCGTGACGCGGATGCGGACAGACCTGAAAATAGCAATGATTTAGACGACGTACAACATTTTCACATGGATACGCAGCAAATTACCCTGAAATGATAGAACTGAACTATGATGCTAATTTAAGACATCCTTATATATATATATATATATACCTGACATAAATGGAAAATTTATGCTAGATACGGGCAGTACCAGGTCTTTCCGCTTTTCTAACCATTTACAGTGACAAGCACTCATGCTACTAGTTAACATTTTAAAGTTGCTAACATTCCACTATTTAAATTTTTAACTAATATGTTTATCATAAGATTTATATCTATGACGATGACGATAGGTCTGACGGTTTGATAGGAATGGACCTAATGTCTCGACTCAGAGCTGACATAAGGTTCAAGGATAAAATTAAAAAAACCGATGATATTAATATTCTCCTTATTTATAATACAGACCTTGAATTTAAAATAGACCACCGTAGCGAACATAGAGTAAGTTTACCTGTAAATCAGAAAGATGGTTTTGTTATTTTAAATCATAAACAGTTTCATGATGGCGTTCGAATGCCAGCTGCAATAGTGAAATGCGAATATTATTTTGCCCCAACTGTTATACAAAATGCTATTGACCTTGAGGCAAAGATGACTTTTTAAAGTTTCTAAATTCACCAATGAACAGTGTTTAGTCAATGACACGACTGATTTGACGGATGTTGAGATTGACTCACTGTTTATAACTTAAAAAATCTATTCATACTTTTATTACCGGGATAAAACGATTTCATAAATAAAGTTTTGCCAGGGTAATGTTACAAACATTACTATAGCAAAATCTGTTTTTCTCGAATAACTTTACAACTTTAACTTAAACAAATTTTGCTATTAGTGAACAAATTACTCTTCATGATGAACTAATTATTTATTATACTCTCAACTCTCTAAAGCACACCATTTTATTACATTTTGCTGCGGTAACGCACACCGTTTTTAGTTACGTTTTATGATATCGGACGCATGTCTATTTAGTACCGTTCGATCGCTCCGAGAGTAAACATACCGCAGAGCTCGTTTAAAACTTGTAAAGTCACACTTCCAGGTCACTAAAAAAGGATGGTGTTTCTTTTAATTTTATGCGTGTAGAATTTTTCTACGAAAGTATAAAATAGTAGAAATACTGTGTTAAATCCTATTCACATGATATTTGAAAAACCTGGCGTGGTCCCGCCATCTTGACGTTCATTCATTATCTATTACTGTTATATATTAAAAACATGCTATTTTACAAATGTTTTACTTGTCTTGTGTATTTTGTTAAATAAGTACTACTGTTATTTAACTTACTTTGTAAAATAATAAAAGATTTTCCACCATCTGTTTAAGAGCTGCCATATATAAATTATAATGGCAGTACATTAGTTTCATTTTATTGAACATCATAGGACACAACCTTGCTAAAATACCTACAGGTAAAAGTAAAAGCAAATATGTGTTTATAACTCACATTCACATGCATTTTATAAACTCTACATAATTACGTCATAATATTAACTTACATTATAATTTGTAAAAACAATATTCGACTCCATTCATTCTTTATTCTATCGGCGAACTCTGCTCGTAAAATTTTATTACTTTTTTTGATAGCCTTGTATATTCAACTTAAAGTTAAGGCGGTAAGGTTTAATTTCCATTAATGAAGGATGGTATAGTTAATATAACTACTTATATGCAACTGAGGACAGTTTCAAGTGTAAGTTTTGTATGGGATTGTGTATCTAGGATTTTTATACATCAATGCTTTCAATATTCAAAAATATTCTGAATTTAGTCAAATGCTACACCCTAACTAAAAGGTACTATATGGATGAATTTATGAATCTTAAAACTACTTGTGTTTTAGTATATTCGTAATGAAACTGTAGAAAAATTACAGCAGTTAATACCTTCCAAATGATTTAAACGTAGCCTTATAAATCCTTTAGGATCATTTATTAAAATTATAATAGGTAACCTTGACCACGCAGATGCGATTAGATATGACCAATTCATTAATAACATTCAAACAAAAGAGCAGGCAATATCAAATAAATTCACTGTGATATCTGAAATGCTGGATCATTTCCTAAACTTTACCTACGGATATAATTAATGAAAATACTATGTAGTAAAATGAATGCACGCATTAAATTAATTGAAGGCCTTGTGATTAATCTTAATACAAGTAATAATCATTCAATTTATATGGACCTATGTATTTGGATTACTTTACCAGTTTATTGTAAACCTTAGAACTATCTAAGATATAAAAATTGGTGAGTTAGAAACGGCCTTGGCTTTTAGTAAATTGTCTGTACTACATAAGGCCGGAATAAATTCCATTGAATTTTATTGAACTTGTTAGAACAGAATAGTAAACATGATAATTTAATGTATTCTGTAAACAATCAAAATCTTATTAATATTAAAGAATCTTTATGTGTAAAAACTTACTTTAAAAGTGATGATATCACTTTTATCATTGACGTACCACTAACTGATAATGTTACATATAGTTATTATAAATTGTACTCCCTTCCTATGGCTGATAATTCCTTTAACCAAACCCTTATTATTATTCCTGAGTTTCTTTACCTATTAGTAGAAGGGACAAGATATCGTCCGATTGACTAACCATGCCGAGAAATAACAGGTAAAGAATACCTTTGCTCTGGAAATAATATCGTCCAGTACGCTGAGGAAACTTGTATTGAACAATTATTCAACCATACCATTCCACCTTGTCATGCTGTTTTCCACGTAAAGTAAACTCAGAATACGTTAAAATCCAAGGGATTGGTCCAGATAGGTGGATAGTTTATTCAAAACATTACCATGCTTTTTCACAAACATGTGGCAATGACAACACGAAGGAGCGCATACGAGGCACTTATATATTAACTGTAGATGAACAGTGTAACGTTTAAATAGAAAATGCCCATATACAAGGACGACGATCTTACTCACTGCCGACGGAATATAATATGTCAGTACCGATTATCAACTTACCTAAGTTACCGCAAGGATATGCTGACGCCGCATTAATGAAGCCTGTAGATCTGAAAGGGATAGACTTAGACGACATACGCCATCTAAATTACATTCTGAAAAGTATTGTCAATAAAAAGTAAAATCAAAAGAAATATTGTTAGTGTCGCTCTTTTCGTACTGTACGCGATCGTCGTTTTATTGTTAATAGCCATAGTTACATATAATATATAGATATAATAAAAATAATGTGTAATTACCAAGAAAATCGTCCCCAACGATTTGACTGAGTTGGAGAAAAATACAAATAACCAAGGCCCTATCTTATTAGTAACTTAAATATATTCAATAACTTGACGTAAATTAATTAGTGTATCTTATACATCTTGGCCCTTAATATTATTTTAGATCTTGTAATTTCTGAACTTATATAATAATTTTTCTTTTATTATTTAACTATTATTACATTTTATAGTTTTACGAAGTTCTTGAAAAAATATACCTCTTTTCTGTAACTTCGATCCAAGAGGGGAGAAGTTCTATTCCCTATAACCTTATGCTGCAAGAAGTCAGTGCAGGTGCAGTATCTCGTACGCTGCACTTCCTTATCAGCTAGACCGCCAAGATGTCATCCAGTGTTGATGCATTAGAATAAGTACAATAAGTTAGTCTTACATAGAATCTGTAAAGCTTGGGTCGTCTTAATAAAATCTAAATTCGATTCCCATTTTAGTTACGTTTATTTTTTGTTTTTAAAAAGCCATTTCTTCTCTTCCGAAATCCAACTACATACATTTATTTTTAAAAGTAATATTTTTATTTACTTAACTCCTGTTTCAATCTATGTTATACAGTATAGTATAATCAAGTGCACAGCATGAAGTTTATTATTTATGACATATGATACATTTCATTTAATTCAAGTTAAGAAGATTTCTTAAGTAATTGTAACCAAGAAGCAGTAGTGTTTAGCGTTAACTAAGCACATGATATGGAGTATTTTAACTGACACTAATATGGAGTATCTTGTAACATAGATACCTGAACAATATTTCATAATTCTAGGAGTCCAACCTGGGATCTTAATAGTGAATTTACTAATATGGTGTATATATTATGACTATCAAGTCAGTCAGTTAATTATAATGCAAACATAGCTCTCCAAAATAATAAATTTTCAATCAAATGTTATCTAAAGTGGTTCTACACTTTAATAGAGTAATTAATTAGGATTAATACTTGTTAATCTGAATTAAGTAGTTATTAAAGCGACGATTCATTTATTTTAATCATTTAATTAAAATCAATGAATTGATTATCTGTATTGAGTAGGAGAAGATAGCATTGTAGAATGCTAGGAAAAGTTGATAATAACTTTTTACATGGTTCTTGTCTTGTTATTTATGTGATAACAAGGCTAACAACGATAGCATTCATGAAGTTTATAATATTTAAAGTATTTGATTAGTGTATGTTAGTAAAGATGACACTTCTGAATATTTCTTAGATCATGATTGATAAATATTAGTAAAACCAAATTTGTCGGCTTTTATTTTACTAGCATTAAAATTTGGCATCAACACATATACTTTTCTCAATATATATTGTATCCCATAAATGTTTATGTTGGTTTAAACTCAATTAGAATGTTACTATAGTTGCTTATATTGAATACCAATTATAAATTTATGTGTTGCATTTATAAATGACATGTTTTTTTATTAGAGTAATTCAGACTTTTATAGATGAATTCTACTTTAATATTTAATAAACCTATTTGATATAATTAACATTAGTAAACAGTGACATAAATTGCATTAATAATAATATATGATTACATAAGTATAATTATGATTAGAAAAATTCTTGAGACAACATCATTGACAACTTTGATACTGAGCGTTATGACCTTTTCGGTCAAGAGATATGAAGATAAGTTAACTTCATACATTATTAAATCATAGTCAATACACTTTAGATAATATATACAACAAAAGATATTTATTAAACACATACAACACACACAACCATACCAATGGCAAATAGAACCGTATTTTATTTGTTTATTAATTTAAATTGGTTATGTAAATATTGGTTATGTTTCATTTTATGATTTTAATTTTTATCAAGAATGACGAGGTTTGTACTAAATACTGATGAAACAGTAGTATTTGTTTAGTAGGATCTATTTCAGGATTATTGGGTGAACACATGCATGAAATTGCAGCCTCGATAGCACTGAGCGTTGCTGAGTGAAACAAATAAAAAATAAGTTCGCATAACGTTGAGTTATATAATGATTAAGCACTCTTGATTTGCTTTAAAATTAACTGCAATACTTGATATAACAATATGCATTTGATGAAAAATATTTAGAAACACTTAAAAAATATATAACTTACCATGCAATCTTCCTCTCTATTTTGGACAGACATAGCTGTTTATCCAGAAAGTGATCACAGTATAATAATAAATATAGTAATTTAAAAAAAAATTATGTTATAAACAATAATAATAATTCCTTAAAATCAGAAACAAATATATTGATTACACTTCACGTGCTCAAACTATTGGCGATTGCCGCCAAATCAAACGTTCAACAATCCCGTTAGGGTGTTCTGTGACACTGACTGATCAGTTAGTGTTGCCAGATACTACGTTTCTTCAACCCATAGATGAGTTTCGTTTTTTGAAAAGTGAACATCTACTTACTGCTACATATATATTTATGTCGTATTTTTGTATTTTAACACTTTAACAGCCGACCGTTTATTAGCGCGCATTCTTTGGTACGCCGGCCATTTTTCAAGATATTGTAAGATTTTTAAAAAAATAACTATATGTGCTACATGCATATTTCTTTTTAATTTATTTTATATATTATCTATTTTATAGATATAAATAAAAAACATATTGTTATTAATTATTGTTATATTTGAAAATCAAGCTTAAATAGAGTGAGAAAACGAAAAAAAAAAAAACTTTAACATAAACATATTACATATCTTATCCAGCGTAATTTGTAAGTGTGTGATATTTTTTAAAACAGGGGTAGTAACAAAGAGGTACATTACAATCTGGACAATAAAAAATAGTCTCTTTCCGTCCACGTTTGCCAGTTTCTTTCTTTGCTATGTCGGCACAAACTTTGCACACTCTTGCCACATTTTGTTTTTTTTCGGTGCTCGGAATCCTCTCCAAGAAGTGCCTTCCTGTCAGTCTTGCGCTTTTGCCAACAAAATGTGGGCCATGTGAGGGTCCTGGCTCGTCAGCTGATGAAGTTTCCACCAGCTCATCACCACAGTTCATCAAAAATTGCGAGAATCGCGGGCGGCGTCGTTGGGTACGGGACTTATTATAAATGACATAGGCATTGACCATTGCCCTTGCTACCAAGTTGAAGAACATTTTTTTCCACCATTTCATGCTCTTCCGGTTCAGTGAGTAATAAGATACATATTGATCATTCAAATCTACTCCGATTTTATTATGATTGTAATCAATTATACAGTCTGGTTTCATCCTTTTGGTTACACCAACATCTTTGACTTTAGCGTTCACCTCTGACCAGGTAGCAGCGTGTTTCGTTGTCAGCATGAGCACATCACGCTTGTCTCTCCACTTGCAGGCGGTAAGATTGCCCCGGTGACAAAAGGTCATTTCATCTCTGTCTAATGGTTGGTGACGCCAATCCTGAGGCAGACCACGACGATTCCCCATCACTGTGCCAACAAGGCGCGTGTCGTTCAGCCAGAGAATGTCAGCGATTACCGGGCTCGTAAAAAAGCGGTCCATGTAAACGGTATGCCATTTTCCAAAAAATGGTTCGCTCAATTCTGTGACAATGGCGTCCACAGATTTTGAATCACCTATATAAGGAACCATTCGCAATATGTACCCAGTTGCAGCGTCGCAGAGCATGTAGATTTTCATCCCATATTTATCTGGCTTATCTTTGTTATAGACTCGGAAGTGTATACGTCCCCTAAACCCACAAGTTCCTTCGTCTATTGTCAGGTTTTCGTCGGGATAAAAACTATTTTCACATAACTGACAAAGTTCATCAAAATACGGACGGAGTTTGAAAAAGGCATCATATTCAGGATGACCACGAGGTTTATAACGTGCATTGTCATTTAAATGTAGGCAGCTGTAAATGGCCCTGAATCGGTTGCGGTTCATGTGCTTGCTGGCGAATGAAGTTTCAATTATTTCCCGCGTCGACCAATACGAATCGAAACTCTCTTTGTGGACGAGCGTCATATGGATTATAATGCTAAAAAAGATCTTCAACTCTTGGATTTTCACGGCTTTCCAATTGTAAAGCATAGTACCAGGTTTCAGTATGCCTTGTCTCAACTGTTTGGCTTTCATTTGTGATGCATAGCGATTTGTTTCTGTCTTTAGCAGTAGCCAAAAAGAATGCGGGAAAAAAACAGAAAAACAATCAAATTGTGTGGAATTTTCAGTCACCTGAGCCAATACTCGACATTGCTCTTGAAAAACTGGATTTTCACGCAGCTCTTGCATTGGTTGGTATGACCATCCATTACCTTCATCCATATCCCTGGTAGATTGTGAAGCGCGGATGGCGGTGCGACCGCGAGTAGATGAGCGCGTTGCCGGTCGACCGCGTCCACGGCGCGATCTCGAATTTCTGATTCGACCCCGCTCAGGCACCGGCTCCACTTCCGGACTAAAGATGTCTGGCGTCTCAAGCCGGTCCTCGACCGATACGACTTCTTGTAAGTCAAGAAGTAATTCTGAAGACAAAAAATACAATATAAAAACATTCGTGACAATAAAAGGGTTATACTGATAATAATACATCAATTGAAATAATAATTTACCTTCAATTTGATCATCTGGCGCTTCCCCAATGTCCGAGTCGTCATCATCTATCAAAAAATCTGCAATTTCAGTCGAACGGAGACGAAAATTACGCCGCGCAGAAGCCATTTCGCGCCAAAAATGCGTAAGCGCGCTCTCAACTCGGCGGCGCAGCGGGCACTGTTGTCATGCTAGCGCCGCAGCCGTCATAAACATTTCTCGCGCCTACACCCCGCACTGCATCTCGATGAATGATGCATGTATGCGTAGCTAAAGAAACCCGCTCGGCTAGGGTTACGCGCCGATCACGTATTGAATGCGTTATTTTTAAATAAACGATATGAAATTCAATCACGTAATCAATACGTGATCGGCGTCCGGAGGGATGAGCAGCTTCACGTAGCCATTACGTGATCGGCTGTTAAAGTGTTAATAATGACACTAGTTTGCCTAGTGACAGAATAATATATATATATATATATATATATATATATATATATATATATATATATATATATATATATATATATATAAAACGATAAGGATGAAAAATAACTGAAGAAATATTTAGTTTTTTAGAGATTTAGATTAAAGTTAGTCGACCGCGCTTAAATTATTCGTTATACCAACAATACACGGTTGTCTTGGAAGGGTCTTCATCCATGAATGCCATTTGAAGTGTATCGTACGAGTCGTCCGGTTTCAGGTCACACTTGAAATCGTAAAAAATCATAGCGTGAAAATGTTGCCGGCGCAGATCCATTTTTCAGCGAGACACGATAATTTAAATTAGCTCCCAGAAAATCCTGGAGGGAGATTTTGAAATTATAACGCGCCTATTTTTACTTATAAATAATCGTATTTTCAAAATTATGATAACATAATAATAACTGGCCAGTCTCTCATACAAAAAACTTTTATTCGCAATACTTTCTGAGTTGACTGGTATGTTAGTTAGTATGGAATCCTAGGTATGTTACCTATACAGCACACTGTATAATAAACCCTGTCCGATCGTTAAAGGTGTTATACAGTAGCTTATTATGAGTACGTAGGTGTCATCCTTATATAAAAATTACTCAAGAAAATTATCCCGGAAAATTTAATTAATTTAAAATAATATCTTAGTAGATATTATTCCTACTTCCCTACTAATATTATAAATGCGAAAGTAACTTTGTCTGTCTGTCTGTTACGCTTTCAAGCCTAAACCACTGAACCAATTTTAATGAAATTTGGTACAGAGATAAACTATACCTTGGGAAAAGACATAGGGTACCCTTTATTGTAAAAAAGGCATGAAGGGGTTGATATAAGGGATGAAAGTTTCTATGGGAATTCGTCATTATCGCGCTTAAACCACTGAACCGATGTTAATGAAAATTGGTACAGAGATAGACTAAACCTTGGGAAAGGATACAGGTAACCTTTTGTTGTAAGAAAGGGCATGAAGGGTTTGAAATAAGGGATAAAAATTTGTTAAGGAATTCATCATTATCGCGCCTAAGCCACAACTGATTTTAATGAAATTTGGTACAGAGATAGACTAGGCCTTAGGAAAGGCATGGGCTACCTTTTGTTTTAAGAAAAGGCATGAAGGGTTTGAAATAAGGAATGAAGGTTTGTATGGGAATTCGTCATTATCGCGCCTAAACCAATAAACCGATATTAATAAAATTGGTACAGAGATAGACTAGACCATGGGTAAGGACAGATGCTTCCTTTTTTTGTAAAAAAAAGGGGCATGAAGGGGTTGAAATAAGGGATGAAGGTTTGTATGGGAATTCGTCATTATCGGGGCTAAACCACTAAACCAATATTAATAAAATTGGTACAGAGATAGAATAGACCATGGGTAAGGACTGGATGGACATGGATGGATTGAAATAAGGGATGAAAGGTTGTATGGGCATTCGTCATTATCGCGCCTAAACCAATACCGATTTTAATAAAATTCGGTTCAGAGAAAGACTAGACCTTGGGAACGGCATAGGTTACTTTTTGTTCTAAAAAGGGCATGAAGGGGTTGAAATAAGGGATGAAAGTTTGCATGAGAATTCGTCATTATTGAAGGTAAAACCATGAGACTTTGGATTTAGGCACTTCATAAGAAGTAAATAAGTTAACATTTGTTTCAGCGGTTTTGAAATTTTGACCTACATGGGAATGAAATAGGAGACTAAAGTTCGTATGGAAGCTCAAACAAACCTGTCTATTTCTACAATACGTATATTTATCGGAAACGTTGTATAATTAGTAAAAATGCCGTCTTAATATGTACACGTAGCGCGAGCGCAAGATATGCCAAGCGCCATGCACAATTAACGATGCGCCGCGCGCCGGCGGCGGCGTAGCGCGGCGCACAGTGGTCCGGATTTCGAAATTAGTGGACTTAGGGATCAAAGTGGACCGGTTGCGATGAATTTTATTTGCTAACTGGTTTTGATAATAGAAATAACTTTTGATCAAGCATTTTTGCTATAAAGTACATTTTTCTTGAGATTAGAAATGAAAGCATAAGATAACTCATCTTCCGAATAGTCGCCTAATCCACCTAACCGCCTTCTTTTTTGCTTGTTTTCCAGATCTTCAAATGGTTTTCTTATCTGAATTTCAGTAGACGTGCTCATATCCTTAGTAGCACTCGATGTAGATGCTTCGACGAAGTCAACAGATATAGATAATTGATGTTCTTCCTCTAAATTAACGGTTCCTTCGAAAATCTCGGTTAGATTCAAGAAATTGCATACAGGCCACTTGACTGCCTCCTCTAACCAAACTATATATTTATTCATAAATGTCTTGTGAGTTCTGTTTGCCGCAGTCCATCTGCGGTGCAAACTGGCAGTGATAGATTTTGCAAATTTCAATATCACTTCAGAATCTTCTTCAGAAAGATATCAAGTGGAATGCAGGCCAAAATTGCTTGATGAAATCGCTTGTAGTCCTTGATGTCTCCTTCTCGCAGAAATAAGTAAAAGTCTAAGTTAGTTCCAAACTGAAACATGATGTGCCAATTCTTTTCCGCAAGATCGTTTTCCGAAGATGTTGCTCCTTCAAGAGTTAAAGTGGTAATGACAAAATTATGCGTGCGTGTCTCTTTTACAAACAAGCTTGGCCCATAAGCTTCGAGTATAAATGTGCATTGTATTAGTGATTGAATAAAGGTATAATTAATATACTTATTAATGATAATTAGTCATCACTAAGCAGTTCCTTAAATAACAGGTGCATTAGTGAGTACTTTAATGACTTATTAACGCTTTTGTTGCAATATAACAAAAGCGTTAATAAGTCATCAATAAACGACTATCAGTATTTGCTTAATCTATTTAGTTATTGTAATTACTGAGAATTACACATAATTAAGAAGTTAATTGAAGAAAAGGTGCATTAGTAAGATCTATATATTGAAAAAATATCGCTAATGAGTTGTGACATCGCATTATATAGCTAATACAACACAAGTCACAACAAAAACACAAGTCGAAAAGAAAATAAATGTTTTATGATGTATAAGAAAATATGTATTAAAAACTTTTAACTAAGATAAAACTGTAAAATATGATTAAACCTTAAAGTAAATTACAATTAAACGTAATATTCAGTAAATGATAAATTTAAAGTTTTCCATTCTAAATAGTATGGAAATATTCTTCTAAGTGTTCTGGACGCCAAAGCTGCAGAGATATCATATTAACCCCAAGGCACGAAGTGTCAAGGATTATGCCTATTATAACGCTTACTAACCGTCCCGCTTAACACTATTACCGTTTTAAAGATTTTCAAAATTATTACCTATACTCCATACAAAAAAAGAAGTACAATATTTTTTTTGTATGGAGTATAGGTAATAATTTTGAAAATCTTTAATACGGTAAAACGGTAACACGCTTTTTCGCCGTTTTTATAAATGATCGCGCTGAATACCTATTTCACAATTTAAGCATGAATTTTTTTTTTTTTCAAATATTGACTAAGCGTTATGTATCGCGATATAACTATCTAAACACCTTATATGACGAGGAACTAGTTTAATTTACTGTCGTTTAACACATTGTATTATACGTTTTGTTTGTAAATACATACCTACTTATAACATAGTACACCAGACTCTGAACAAATACATATCTGTGAACTCAAATGCTCAATTCAGAAACCTGAGCTAGTCTATTAGCGTACATACATACACATACCTAATTTAATTAGAATAATGTTCAGGTTGGTACTTACGCTTCTCGTTCAGTAGGTATTTGGAAGAATGATAAGTTCGGGTTTGAGTAGTTGTTACTGAGGCACCCGAAGACACTACAATATTTATTGGCTCTTTTTGAAGTCATAATAACGTTTATTACAAAACTAAATGGATATAAAGTGGCCAGTGAGAGCAGCGAATTCGAGCGGGAGAGCAGTGTAGTACGTGAATGCGCGCGATCAAACGCGTGGCATCCCCTATAGAGTCCCCGGCCGCCCCGTTTGGCTGTGTGATTGTGTGCGTGAAAAGTGCGTGCGTACACGGCGCCGGCGACTCACGCGTACATTCAAACCGGCGGCGGCCGATTTGTATGAAGCTATCCTACTATTCTTATTGTACTATGATAAAGGTTCACCGCCGCCGTGGCGCGCCACGCTGCATCCTTTGAACAAAGCCACGAAACGTTAGCCGCCGCGCTGCGCGCGTTCTATAAAGGCGCCGCTCGAAGACGGTAGATTTACCTAATTCTTTGATATAAACCGCTCGCCGCGTATTACATTAGTCGCTATAACATAGTAACCTATTGTAAGTATCAGCTGATATTTAAAAATAACGCATAAGGAAATCTTTCTGTGTATGAGTACTTTTTAAGACGTTACAGTGTATTTTAATTTGGTTTATCATTTATTTAATTTATTTATTTATTTATTAGTATAATCATATCATATCTAAATACATACAACTAAAGGTTAGTTAACAAAAATATCAAATTGTTGTAAGCTCTGTCAGTTGTGCTCCGTCCACCTCCAACGTCAGCACAGATGCGGCACCTTTTTCTTAAGGCACACTTTCTTCAAAAGCCGTAACAATCCAAGCTCGGATTTCTACTTCCGAGTTACTTTTAGCATACACGATTTGTTTTACGTGTCCCTCAATAACTAAAATCTTGAATTGTAAATAAGTTTATAATTTTATATAGTTACTACATTATTTAATCTTTAGGGTAAATTTGAATATTTTTCTGGCAACACTAAATATTACTTAAACCTATTCTACACGGTCGGGTGAAACTTCCAACCACCGTGACCTTACTTGAGTCCACCAAACTGCTCGGCAGTTCTACACCATCGCGTGGTTGGAAACAACTTCAGTTTTAACGTGAGTGGCGAGCAGTACGCACGTCGATAGGAAACCAAACGTGTGGCAGCTTGTTGCCCAACCGCACGTATTCATTTTGATCAAGGCGTTGCGCGATGTGGACGCGTAATGGCGAGCGAGCGTGCAACATTGTCGGAGTTTTTAGAACTCTACAGAGATCTTCCCTGTTTGTGGGACTTAAGTTCTCATGATTATAAATAATATCAGCCCTGTATTGAACTGTCCTGCCTGCCTCCTGCATCTTCTCACTGTGAGAAGAGTTAGGCCATAGTCCACCATGCTGGCCTAGTGCGGGTTGGCAGACTTCACATATCTTCGAGAACATTATGGAGAACTCTTAGACATGCAGGTTTCCTCACGATGTTTTCCTTCACCGTTAGAGCAAGCGATAATTAACTATTAAATACACATAATAATATAACTTTGAAAAGTCAGAGATGCGCGCCTTAAGTTTGAACTCGAGACCTCTGCGTGGCAGTTCAACAGTGTATCACTTGGCTATAAATAAATCTACCTGTATACTACTTTACAATACTACAAACAAATATAAAATTTAGGGAATTAATAAAACGGAATTTGAAAATAATATTTAGAAATGATTAAGCGCCTGGCAAATTGATAACAGCAATTAGTGAAGAGACAAGCAGCAATCTAACCTTTGCTATTGCCAATTTGCCAGGCGCTTAATAATTTCTAAATATTATTTTCAAATTCCGCTTTATTAATTCCTTAAATTTAATATTTGTACTAGATTTATATGGAAGTGAATCCATACTTAAACAATTGGTTTTCGTTTAGAAACAAAAAACACCCGCGGACCTGACGTCAAGTTGGCGCCTCACTTTCTTTTTGAGCTATCGCTGAACTCAAAGAGATAGAATTGCTTTCTTTATAGGTAAATTTAGGTAGATTCAAGGTAGTTTTGATAAATTCTTATTTCATGCTGATTCGTAACATTACACCCGCCATTTTGATGCACACAAAAAAAACGTACAGAACATAAATGCGTACCACTTACAAATCGAAAGCGAAGAAGGTAGGTAAAATTAATATTATTATATAGTACCTACATAATAGATTATGTAAGTAGGTATTTATTAAATGAAGCTTATTATAGACAATCTTGTTATTAGGTAGATAGACAGTATGGGTACTGTTTTGCGTATTTGAAAGGGGTGCCATCGAGGTGCGTACTGCTCGCCGCTCACGTTAAAACTGAAGTTGATTCCAAACACACGATGGTGTAGATCCGCCGAGCAGTTTGGTTGACTCAAGTAAGGTCACTGTGCAGCTGTGGTTGGGCGTTTGACCCGACCGTGTAGAACAGGTTTTAATGTAAGGTCGTGCCAAAAGCCTGTTTTACGTTTTTACAGACTGTCAGCGGACTACAACTCTCAGGTAAGTTATTTCAATATCAGAGTAATTATAAATAAAGCGCTTCGTTTTTATGCTTGTTTGAGTCCTTTACAACATAAAATCTTGAAGATACTGGAGTGATTCCCGAACTTGCGTGAACTTAGGAGTACCAACATTGCCCACTGCAAAAATAGTATTAGGGCAGGCTCCCAAAGTAGTATTTTGAAATTTAAATTTTTATATTTGAAATCGGTTGTCATGGTATTGGCATGTGATACAAAGGAATGAGAAACATGTTACGGGAATAGTTCTGAGTAGATAGGTATGAGTATAAACGTGAATGGCTATAAAAACATGGAAAGACTAAAGAAACGATGAAGGGATTGTGCAAAATATTATATAACTAGAGTAGAAAAGGAGAGTAAATACTGAGATGATGGCTGATAGAGATGTTTGGAAGAAGACATACCGTGCCGTGTTTTATTTTTGATTAGCCTTTCAATCCTAAGGACAATTATATAATGATTAAAATCGCTAGACTACATGATTTGTCGAAATGCTTACACATACGATTCAAAGTTAATATTTTCTCAAGTGGGTTTGATTATTTAGTATCCATCAACCCTAAAAAGTTAATATACTTTACTTCGTATCTACTCATCCTTAGTATTTTCATCTTTAAGATAATGATTTAAATGATTTATCAAGGGGGTGGGTTATACAATTCTGGGTGGTGTCTGTGCATTTAGTCTGTTTGTTTGCAGTATGGGAAAGCGTATGAAAAGAAGAAATCGCAGAGTCCTCGGGTCTCAGTCCTATAGAAATTATCCAGAGATGTTGCATCTCGCGGTAGAAAATGTTAAAGAAAATATAATGTCCTCGAGATCAGTAGAAATGCCCGACATGCAGATGAACTTTCTGTTAGAAGTACGCAAAATATCAAAACAGCATGAGCTCAAAAAAGTGCAAATGATTTTGTAGAATATTTTCAGAACTTGAAAGAAATTGTAAGAGATGTTCCTCCATCTAACATTTTAAATATAGATAAAACTAATCAAAGTGACGACCCAGGTAATTCTAAGTGTATATTTCGCAGGGGTGTGAAATATCCTGAACGGGTCCTTAATTCTTCAAAAGGCGCCATTTCGTTGATGTTTTCTGCGGCAGCAAACGGTACTAGTCTATCTCCTTATGTGATGTATAAGGCAGACAATTTATATTCAGAATGGATTCAAGGTGACCCTCGTGGTGCAAGATGCAAGATACAACCGAACGCGATCTGGATGGTTCGATTTGACAATATTCGAAGATTATTTTAAAACGGTTGTATTGACATGGGCACAAACCCTCCGGTTTGACTGAAAGGAAAGTGGTCACTTGTGACAACTTGTCCAGTCACTTAAGTGTAGGCGTCATTAAGCTATGTCAGGATCACAACATTTTATTTGTATTTATTCCTCCTAATTCCACACATCTTACCCAGCCAAATAACGTGGCGTTATTTGCGCCTCTTAAAAAAGCCTGGCGTAACATCTTATTACAGTACAAAGTGGAAAACCCAAATCAAACGGCACTCAACAAAAACCACTTTCCAAAGTTGCTTACGCAATTGACTAAGGCATTTGTTATGAACGAGGCGAAAAACATAAAAATTGGCTTCAGAGCTGCTGGGATACACCCTTATAATCCACGCGAAGTTTTACAAATTCTTCCCGAATGTGCCGAAGTAATGGGTGATACTTATAGCATTGACAGTAGTTTATTAGAATATCTAAAAACCAATAGAAAACCTAAACCGTTGACATCGAATAGAAATAAAAAAGTCGTGGTGGAACCCGGAAAATCAGTGACAATTGATGATTTTCAAAACCAGACTAAAGTCATCGACAAACGTCCCGCAAAGAAAAAAATCTGCTTTAACTACAAGTACTGTTATAAGAACTGAAAGTCGATGTTACACATTACACCTTCAACGGCAAGTGTCAGCAAAGAGGACCAGGTTTTAGATAATTTTGAAAACGAACTAGACTTGTCTGATAACTTCTCCTCATTGTTGGCAGACAGAAAAAGCGTTGAAGAAAATTATGGAATTGAGGATATGACCGGAAGTAATGAAGAATACGATATGAACACACATGAAACAGAGGAAAATAATTTTCCAGCTTTGATTAAAATGTACAT
The DNA here is from genome assembly GCA_930367265.1 of Catocala fraxini. Taxonomy (NCBI): domain Eukaryota; kingdom Metazoa; phylum Arthropoda; class Insecta; order Lepidoptera; family Erebidae; genus Catocala; species Catocala fraxini. The sequence continues at coordinate 18,224,456 of OV884024.1, forward strand.
AATATTAGACGAGAAAAATTTAACTTTTATCTCACAGATTAAACTTACATCACGTGAAATAAATGTTTCAAATGGTATCATTCGTGAATCCGCTAGGACAAATATTATTTTGATGCCTAAGAGTCATAATCGTAAAGAAAACACAAACGCATTGAAAGAAAAACCAAAGATTGTGTCTTGTGCTACCGGCCACAAGTACGTTAAAAATATTATTTACGACAGCGATAAAGAAAACACAATGTTACCTGAAACAAGACAAACGACAGAGAAACAAAATGATTATGTAATATCAACAAGAGTGGAAAAAATTAAAGAACCAAAAGCATCAAATGTTAAGCAGAAAGCGAAAAAAAATGAAAAGCAATAATTGTAAGTTGAAATTAAACTACTATATAAGTATAGGTACGGATTTTATCGCGTTGTTTATTTGACACTTTATTACAGAATTTTGAAAACTGTTACACTACTACTAATATAAAAATTTTACAATTTTTTTTTAAGCTAATTAATTAATTGTTACTACTTTTTTATTTAGATTTAATTTAATTTTACACTTTTCCGACGTTTCGGTTGATTTTCAGCAGCCATGGTCACCGGGAGACTAAGATGGTAGTTGTCTCAATGTTCGAGTGTAGTTATTTCAAAGTACCCGAACATAATTTAATCATTGGTGTTTCTATTTATGCAGATAGAGCTCAAAGTATCATGAAGTCTAGCTGTGGTTTGCTTCTTCTTGGGTTTGACTATTTGTATTACTGTATCCCAAGCTGGTGGTACATTCCAACCATATTCTCTATTAAAATTAGGATGTTTTTTGATTTCAATAGCCTCGCGAAGCACCTTGGTAGGAATCGGTGTTCTTTAGCGAGAATCTGTGGTTTGTCAAATCTCAGGTAGTGGTTGGTCCCCTGTTGCACATGTTCATACACAGCAGACTTACTTACTTGTAGCATGGCAAATAAAGCAAATACAGTACAAAAAAAGGTACCAGGAAAGAAAATAGTGGGTTAGGTTAGAACTGCGACCATACAACGCTAGAAACTAATTTGCTAGAAACAAATTTATTTACACAAACAAACAAAATTACCTCATCTTTCCACCTGATATTCCCCTGTCATTAGGTACAACAATTGAGGTTATCTTTATGCACTCGCTAATTACGGACATAAACAAATCGCACGTGTTAAGCATGCAGTGATGATCGGCGCGCGCAGAGCGAGATAGAAAATACGCAATAACATACTGTGTGCGTGTGTTAGCAATATCTGCATAGAGAGACGTATCGCGTTAGCTTTTCTAAGACAATTTTGTAATTCAATTACTAGAAATCCTACGCCAATACGTCACGCGAGCTTGACGAATACGATGAGGGTTTCTAGTATATCTAAATGCGTATTAACTTATGTATAAATCCTACTGCAGTACGAGACGTATTGGAGCAGCATTTACGCGTGTTACGCGTGTTTATCGTTAGAAAATGCTAATTCAGTTCAGCGGGGACTTACTGAAGTAGCTTTTCAATATACGCCGCCGGAAGCCACACAAGGCACCATGGTACTTTTTTAAATATTTGATTACTTATATCTACTTATATATGTCGGAGAGTAGCACGGCAACTCGATTTTGACATGATGAAGCAACAAAATATAGGCGTGGTATTATACTTCGTACGTATTCTAATGATAGATTTGCCTATCATTAGAATACGTACGAAGTATAATAGAGAGAAATAAAACAATAAAGGTTGACTGTGATTATCTCTGATTTGATCCGTAACGCAGCGAGTTCGTCACCCAAATGTGTCCGCGCACGAGTCTCCGGCGCTTATATAACGTCAATATGATACTGACAGTTATAACTGTCACTCCAACTGTCACATTAGCTCTATGGCGACCTCACTCAAGCTTACGCTTGACGTTCCGAAACAAACCAATAGATGGCGCTTTATTCAACTCCAATTACAGAAATAATTAATTACAATCCAATGAATATTTTCTTGACGCTCCGACATATATATAAGTAGATATAGGTAACTTATATCTACTTATACTTATATTTATCTTTGATAGGTAAGGTATTTTATGTTAGGCTTTATACAAAATTTCATTAAGAACGGTGCAGCGCTCAAAATGTGAAACCGTATTGAAGAGGCAGACTTACTTTCGCATTTATAATATAAGGTAGATACTATGGATAACTTGGTAAGGATAAAGGATTCTTACCAATTCAATTCCTAAGTTATTATATTGGTATATCAGGAAACACTTAGAGCAACACAAAATTGAAAAAAATATGGGTATGGCAATATTGTTGCAGTCCAGACGACTGCAACAATTCTGCTGTACCTGCCCAAATAGCCATTTAGCTTAAAAACATTCACACTCGGGTAACTATGATATTTATTTATCTGTGTTGAAAAGCTATCAATTGGACGTTATTCGACATTGAGACTGGGGTAAAGAAATAAATAAATGATAATAGTTAGCACTTTATATCTTTAATTAGTAGGTGTTAATCGACATTTAAATTAAACTAATGAAATATCTAAATCTTATCGAATTATAGTAGTTTATTACATAAGTGGTTTAGGTACAGTTTTATTCGGCAAACGTTGTCTTCAAAATATCATTTCATAGTTTATCTGTGATTATTTTATTATTCCTCAACTAATTAACTGACTTAAGTAGCCCGAACTAATCTTATTTGTTAGTATGATGGGTAATTCTATTGTTAAATATTTAACTTTATATTACAGACTAACAAAGAAGATTCGTTCAAATAATAACACACACTACTACATCATTCATCCAAACAGATCGACAGCTATAATAATTACACTGGTTTACCAGGTCTTTGCTTAGAACTATCGGATAAAAGCGAACCTTAATAAGGCACATGTAATCACAATATAATTACAGGTTATTACTAGTAGTTACATATTTAATTTTATACAATACTACAGGAAGGTGCCCTCTATCTCTGTTCTCCACTCACAGTAATTATTATTATTAATTATCAGGCATGGCTAATTTATGGATCATGTTTTGGTAGGGACCATCTTAATTATGGAGTCAACGAGTTAAATTCAGATCTATACCACTTGAGCGAGCGTATATTATGGTATCCTTATTCTAAAGAAAAATGATCACACTATAAAGTTTTACATTAAAATTAATCTGGACTACTTCGGCTGCGCTAAATTTCGCGAGCTACCGCTTACTACAAATAACTTCGACATAAACAAATCAAATGTTATTCGGTACATATATATATATAAAAAGCCTGTTTCTGCACAGTAGATACTTATATAAATAAAATAATGACACGTGCTGAATATGCAACTGATTTAAAATTAATTTCTTGCAGAGCCGGATTTAAGAGTTATGTAGTCCTGAGCATCGAAGAAGTGGCACCCACGATCATTTTTTAAAGAGACGATAAAATAATCTAACTCCTGAAGTATAAGCTCAGTGATATTATAAGAATTTCTCTGTAAACGGGATTTTGGTGCCTTTTCCTAAATCTAGTCCTGATTTCTGGTACATCTTATAGATACACGAAACTACATATTACGTAATTTTGCTGGGTTTTATATAAAGAAATGCCGCGTAATGATAGTAGCGCATTTTTTGTTTCTTTATAATAAACTGCTATAATAAGTGAACTCTCTACGTAAATAAATTACATCATATAGTTCGTGTCATAGTACAGCACAGAATATTGTTGATCAATCTCTCTCAAAAATCGTATAAGAGATGTCTTTCAGATAAATATACATAATGTGATACAATATTATGACCAGTTTCTGTAAAACTAAAGAATAGCTAGAACTTATTATTGTTGGTTATACATTTCACTTATATTAGGCTGTATATAAATAAATAGTAATTTTCCTAGAACATAGTAATTGTTTTATCTAAAAACTACGCCTAAATGTTCAATCATTAACTTTAATTTACTAATGTGTAGAGGTTTGTCACTTCTATAAGCTTAATATAGTTTCTAGAGATACATTTTAAAGCATGATATTACATATTTATAGAGTTCCTGTACTGAAATTGCGAGCAACTTGTAGCTAACTGTGGATATATTTATCGTGCCATCAATTCTGATACTGAATACAACGATGCGGTAAATATATAAGTACTTAATAGGAGAAACGATATTTTCCTTAATGGCGATACAGAAGTAACAATCTTAATGTATTAAAGGGGCTAATATAATAACTTATTAAATTTGATTACTTTACTATTGCCTCTTTGGTAGATAATAATTAAAGATGCCGCAAAACAGTAAGATCTATTATTATTTAACAATACTAGGCTCAGTATATAAACGATAGAAGCCATAGTAGTCGGATGCAAAGTGAGCCAGTTAAAAAAGGGTGCTCGCAATTTTTGGAGTGTGTGTTGGTATACACAAAATTTGTCCATAAGTTAGTGCTTCAGCGAAGGTAACTATTAACAACTCGCTTACACATTAAGATAATGTTTAACGCACACTTTAATTGTATAAGGCTTCACTATTAGATACATGATAACATTTATATAAAACTGATATTGAATGCATTATTATTGTATATAAATACATATGTGTAAAATTTATTTTAGTTAAACCTTTTGTGAAACCAGTGTTATTATCTAGATTTCAAATATTGGCACCAGTGAATCCGATATTGATAATATCATAAAACTTTTTAGATACAAGCAACGTTCTACATAATATACAACATTAAAATGTATAACAGGACAGGAGGGACGTATGTGTAACACATTTCAGCAAACGTATACTCGCCCTTAATATATTTCCTCAAAGAAATGTAACCATACAGATAATACTTGCTACATACTAAAGTCAAATTACACATTTATTCGACATTTTCAGAATAGGATCGTTTTAAAGATACACTGTCGATGTATCTAACATAGCGTCCTATTTACAACGCAGACCTAATAGAATGAGATGGTACCTATCTAAATCCAAATTTCCATGCGCTCGACCGAATCAGTAGACACTCTGCCCTAGCCTAGGTTATTGGCAGTATATATCGTAAGGCGAAGCGATCTATACGATGTCATCGGCGTGCGCGGCGCCTAGATCTAAATGCTCACTGCGGCGAAGTGTTCAAGTCCCGGAGGCGTAAATGATCAGCTAGTGGATGCGACTCATCCCGTCTTCGTTCATCGGGCCACTTTACTACGACGTTGGTGTTGGCAGGCGGCAGCGTAACTGGCGGCTCCACCACCACGGGCAGGCCGCCCTCACGCTCTGGCAACATGTGGCCAAAAAGAGCGCCGACGCGCCTGTACATCAGCTGCGGTATTTGAGGTGCAGCTGCTTCGGGATCTGAGTTCTCGAGCATCACGGGCACCCCGCTGCCCAAGTGAGCTACCACAATGACCGGCGAGTTCTCCGGAGGTGGCACTACGTCGTTCAGCGCCCTCATTAGCACGGGCGCAGTGGTCTGCGGCGCTACGCATGTGGACGAGCCGCTTATCCGCGCGTTCAGACTCTCTAGCACCGTAGTCAGCTCGTACAAGCGATCGTCGCATAGCACAGGATTATCTGCAATACAATGTCCTAAAAATGTATATTTGTGGAGTTGGCGCGGATATTAACGCAAGCTTCTTAAATTTCATATAATAGATGCACATATCAACGACGTCGTATCTTAAGCTAGTCCTTATTATATAATTTATTAATATAAAAACATAAATCGCAATAGCACAATAATTCGAATTGGCAAGTTAGTAAAAGTTCGCTTTGCTTTATAGCGGTGACAGCTTGTACACAGTACCAAGTTGGTGTTATATGAAAAAAAAAGTACCTACACAGAAATTTTAATATATGTAATATATTTTACCTTAGAACTTTTGTTGGTTTGAAAACGTGTTTATGTAAAATGTACATACCTTGAAGGTAAATCTTCAGTACGCTCGGTACTCCATTAATAGTACATCGAGATTTTGAAACAAGATCGTAATTTACAGTATTAATCCGATTATACGACAGATCAGCTATACAGAGGGATGGCAAACCATGAAAATCTTTATCAAGCATCGTAATGTTGTTATGATGCGCGATCAATTCCTCAAGTGATGGCAAAAATGTCTGAAAATTAAAATGTATAGGATATTAATTGTAATCTACCTGGGCTGTAATTAAATAAATCGCTATAGCAAAAATACTTGCAGTGCATCTAACTCGCAAAAGCACGCAAAGCATAAAATTACAATATGGCATATTACAATATGACACATTCAAACAAACCTTTGATGTTTCTTCTAGAGTCGTGATATGATTGTACGATACGTCAAGTAATCTCAAATCTTCTAAACCTATTAGATCGTCAGGTGATATTTGTTGCAGTAGATTGTTGCTTAAGTTAAGTCTTAATAGACCGTGTAAACCCATTAGGGCTCCACCCAAGCTTAAGATACGGTTATGATCCAACCTCAATTCTAGCACACGTGTTTCGACATCGACCAAATTCTATAAAAATAAATTGATATATAATATAACCACAATTTGTCTCTGGGTGTCCTGGTATACCAATTACAGTTACAGAAATGTAATCTTAGCTACTTACTTCCATATTGCCTGTGACATGGCTAATTCTGTTGTGAGAAAGATCAATCACAGATAATCTTTTTAGGCCTTTGATTTCTTGCAGAGAAAACTCTGTCATGAAATTATGAGTCAAATTCAAGTATCGTAATGACTTCAAGCTTTTCAAAGAGCCATTTAGTGACTTCAGCTGATTGTACGCGATGTCCAATTCACCTAATTTCTCTGCTTCAGTGAAATCATCCTCTGCTAGCTAAAATAATAAAACATATAAAGAAATCATGTCACAGATGCAAGTGTAAAAAGGCCACTACACTACTAACACTTTCTATTTTGTTGAATGATAGGCCTATCCTCATTAACCTCCGTGACTTCTGCAGTGCACCATCCAATGATTTTATATTATTTCCATAGAAATATAAGGACTCCAATGATGGCATTTGTTTTAAATCTTTGGGCATACTTTGCAGCTCATTATGTGCTGCGTGAATAAGCGTAATCCGCTTTGCTTTCTGAAAAATAAAACACAGATATATACATTTTATGATGTATTGTATACTTACTTATAATTTGGTTTATTGGTAATCAATGGATTACTTACCACAGGCAACTCATTTTCGATAGATCTCAAATTATTAGCGTTGATAAAAATCCACTCTAAATCGTCTAGATCTCTTAGAGCTCCATTCAAGCTACTTAGTTTATTAATTCCAAGATGTATGTGCTTCAAAGCTTTGGGTACTGCATCCCTTTCAATTTTAGATATTTGATTATCAGCCACCAATAAATGTTCTACTTCTTGAATATCCTTGGTTCGAAAAAAATAATGTATATATTTACTTGTGGACCTATATATACAAGTAATTAGTAATAATGACACAAACACCTTCTAATATTATAAATGTCTACATGCACATATTTGGGACTATAGTAAACACACAACACTGTTTATAGAACAGATATATAATAACATAGATGACTAGTTATATTATTACATTATACAATTTTAACAAGTTTTGGTTAAAAAGCGCTCTTACTTTAAAGTCATCCTCGGTGAGTTTAGTAATTTTGTTTCTGCAGAGGTCGAGAGTCTTGACATGAGGCAAGTGCTGCAACACGTGCCGCGGCAGCTCAGTTAGCGAATTGTCTGCTAAACTGAAGTAGTCCAACAAATCCAATTTGGTGAAAACACTTTCTTTCAGTTCGCTGAAACGAGAAACAAGAAACAGTTACAGGAAGGTAGCGGTGATCAGCGGTCAATCTATTTAATAATGCTTTAGTGAAATACAAAAAAACGTCTTTTGAGAAACGAATCCATTATATTGTTTATATAATGTGGCATCGTGTATATAACTGGCACGGTAATTGCACACGATACCTATAACATCGCGCACTCACTATAGGTATGCGTTGAACGTCTTACGTTGCTTTTTAAATAAGTACTTGGAATACGGATAATGCTGATAGTAGGTATTTCATAACAGACACAGTGACTCAAATCTCATTCTGCTCCGATATGATTTGGGAGACGAGGCGATAATAATGACGGTTTTAACAACTTTAACAGTACGAAATTAAAAATAACATTTTGCAATTCTAAATAGCTCGTTTAACAGGCGTACCTACTTGACATCTTGATATCGCTGAGCGAAAAAAATACATTTTATCACATTATATAATGTTATCCAAGTTCTAAAAGGCTGTACAACACAATTTGAGAATAGGTGTAATTTAATAATCGCTAATTCCAGTATTTAGAACCGTATCACTTCATCATGTTGAAGGGTAAAAATAATTCACGAGACAAATATAACTTTTTGTCATGCGTCATGAACGCAAGGTTCTATGGTATCAAATATTGTTTGCAGGTATCGTTCTATAAAGTTCACAATGATTCAACACATATTATAGTCATTAATAGCTTTTTGCTTTAACTAACCCACTTATTAGATCCAGGCTGGGGGAGAAGGACTGCAACTCGTACGTATAATATATTGTGTATCTTATATATTTTACTAGGCTTTTGGTATTTAAAATGTTAGCCTTTGTATTGTTGATAAGTATCAATATTATCACTAATACATGACGATGGTGATACATGTGAACAACGTCGGGTAACCTGTGACTCTACTTGTATGTATCCAGTCTCTAATCTTTATTGTAAGTATATTTCGATCCATCCATCATATTGTAGAGTTTCTACGTATATCATATTGTAGAGTTTGTAAACGTACAAACTCTACAATATGAAAGATGGATCTCAAAGCAAAGCAGACGTTGTATTATTCCAAATTAGCAAGTTTATAACAATTACCATATCATAATAAAATAAAATAAAAATTATATCAAAATATATTCGTCTTAAAGTTTTTAAAGTGCTTTTATGTGTGTCGCTTGATGCTTTTCAGTTGAGTTCACTTTCTACCTACCACTGGCCCTCAATTTTCAATCTCCTCTTTTTATTTGTGAATAAAGTCTCCTTCTCTTGTTAAGGTAATTTTTTAAGTGGTCTTAGCACGTTGAGTCAGGTAATGGGCTATTTTATATAAACTTACTACGACACCGCGCTCCATCTTACTGGTTCCTATGGGTACGCTCGCGTGTAATTAGGTTTATTAAATTATAATGAAATAGGCTTATAGTAGAGGCCCCTAGTTGGGCTTAGTAATAACTATGACCTAAATGGATTGAATCAGCACGTATTTGATGCATGCTCTTCCTCTGCCATCTCTCTCTCTTATTAAACTGAAATACCCCCTAAACGGTCATCCATTCCCTATTTAGTTTTCAATGTTGTAAATAAGCAAATGAATAAATTATTTTTTGTTGGTGTAAACTGATAGACTTAAAACAGAAAGAGATGAAACAAAAAACGGTAAAAAAAATTACCTTCACATACCATAATACCCTCCTTATGACTTAATTTAAAATATAATTTATCATGAACCGAGAAGCATGTTATTCTTACTTCCATTTTACGTCTTATACCAAATTTATGACCGTAACTTTAAAGTTGACAGAACGCCTATACAAACTCTCATCCTTACTTCCATTTTACGTCTTATACCAAATTTATGATCGTAACTTTAAAGTTGACAGAACGCCTATGCAAACTCTCATCCCCATGGTAATATACCTTAAATTGCAAAGCATACCCTTAAATTCCTAATTTTGCTAAGTCCACTTAAATGATTTTTTATGTTTAACTAAGTGGCTTTCAGAAGCCAGTCAAATGTGATATTTTTATCCAAAAAACGCGTTAAGTACCGACGTTTTATTATAAATTTAAAAGTGACAGGTTGTCAATACAACGTTTCGTTTCGAATTTTCGTCCAAATTTTCAGAAACCCTGACATACGTATTTTATGTTTAAAACAGAAAGGTCAAATACCGATATTCATGTATGTAACTTCCTTATCAGAATTCTTATACAAAGTTTTATCCATTAATTCATCAATTTAAAATACACATTCCTCAAAATCTTGATAAACTTTCATTTTTATTTCTAGCTACTAAAGGATAAACTCTAATTTTCATGAAGTTATCTTTAAATAAATATTTTTATAGGTACAGCTGCTACAACTTTCATTTAATTAGCTTCTGCGGCTTTGGCTCGGCGATGATGGATGATGAATCATCACAAAGATTTTATATAATTATGTGGATTACACAAACGTAGCATGTGATATTCTTAAGCGTCCAAGCTATTTCGTACGATGTTGTCGAATTTGTTTAATTAGTTTAGCCGTGATCACGTAACCGCACGAGAATGTATTTATAACATACCTAAATACATAATACACAATAATACCATAAGTATAAGTATGGATATTCGTCAAAATAAACAGTCTCAGTTTGACGCATGAATTAAATACCTAGCTTAAGATAATAATTATGTTGCTTCCTTAGAAGGTTGATAGTACTCCACTGCAAGTGTAAGTAATATCTTTATTAGTTACAGTAACCTGATTGTTATTTTTAAACGTACTCAGTATCGTTCTATCTTTATTTTTAATTGTTATGTTACTATTCTGCTAGCAGTGTACTGTACTTCAATAAAAATACGAAATGTGTTTACAATGAAACTTGATTTACTTGTATGAATTGTGAATTATCGGCTTAGGAAAAGAAATTTAGGTTTTCATACCATAGTGCATGCAATGACACCAGTTTAGTAAACACTAATGTGAGGAGGTCAACGTTCTGGGTTATCAAGACAGGGGCGGCGCCAAACGGTCGCATGGTCGGCCGTCGGCGCGGACGAGTCGCCGCGGCCGCGGCCGTGTCGTCACACGGAGGTGGCTTTTCAGGAAAAGCTGGCGTTGTTGTTATTGTAAATAAATAGGGGAATATAACACTCACAAAGAATTGACCGAACCGGTTGAGCCTTTAATAAAAATCTTAATATTTACACTTATTTGACTACAATAAAGCGCCGCGTAATTGAAATGAGTATTGTGAGCAATTATTATTTTATGATTACTAAAAAATTATGTGATATAGCTACATAAAAAGGTAATCATCAAGATAACGGCAAGTGCATAACTATAGCTTACAATAATAACTTGGTAATTTATTCCTTAATGCATATGGTGTTCCGAATGTTCTCTAAATATAAACGTTGTGGTCTAACAGAAATAGTTCAAAGGGATAACCGTATATTATGTAAAACTAATATTTTCTATATTAGGTTATATATTGTAGCGTCATATTTCGATATTCTTATCACGCTGACGCTTTTCTCCTAAACGACTTAAATAGGAGAGTGTCCATCCATTATCTTAGTACATGTGGACATATTATAATAATTTATTTAAAATATAGATCGTTAGATTATGTCGTGTTTTATAAATAATTCTTTCCGTAGGTAATAAACGAAGAAGGAACATTAGTGGGTAATTACACAGACAGTATAGTATATGTATACATTGAGTTAATATAATTATACTACCTACCAGAGGAGACAGAGACTGCTATACATATTCTATAAAAATAAGTCAATACTAAACTATTTAGGCACCGGGCCTAACTCTTTGTCGATTATTACAACGACTGCTTTAAGTGCAAAATTGTATTGTACAATTTAAAAATACCATTATGTGTACTATTTAATTATGTTGCACTCAAACGTCAGTTTTAGTAATCACTTGGCTCAGATTGAGTGACTTAGAGAGCATGCACTCCAACTCCAGTTCCAATATTTGCTTTTTTAATAGCCAATCCTTTGACCGGAAGTTGACTCGGAATAATTCCTTTGTCGCGGGGGACTTAACAAAGATTCAAACTACGGACACAAAAAACATTCAGACTCATAACAATAATTTGTGGATCACACAAGTTCTGTCTTGTGTGGGATTCGAATCAACAGCACTCGGCGCAATGATAGTGTCGAGGCAACCACCTACACCACTACGCCATCCATGCAATCAAATTATTTAATTGCTACTTCTGTACCTAATACTTAGTACCTATTAAATAACTACTAAATATAATATATACTCGTATTTATTAAAATTGTTCTCTTCTACTGCACGTCCACAAAACTATGTACTGGCACCATGATCTTCTAGAAGGTTTTCATCATACAGTTCTTCCTCATTTGAGTAACTTAATAAGTGAACAGGTTAGGGTATCCCACTGAACCACTTATACTAACTGTTGTCTACGCGTATGTTTAACCCTTTAGTGACGAGGCGTAGGTCCGATGCCTGAACCAAGCAACTAACCTAAGTGTAGCTTCAGTAACTAAGTAAACTCACTAACCTATATATTTTGACGTTCTTAAGTGTTACTTTGTGACCTAAATAAATAAATGATTTTTGACTTTGACTTTGATAAAGTTGGATGAGATGCGTTCTACATTTAAAATTTTGTATATAACTAAAATTTTAGTAGCTCTCAAGTTTGCTTTTCGCTTTGGTCACTGGCCACGTTAATTAGTTTGGTTTTCTAACGAGTCAGATCAAATCTAATGGAATACTTCAGACAATCATCATCTTTGCAAGAAATCAAGGAATCAAATGTCGAACTTACATTATTTGAGGAGCATGACGCATTGGTGAACGTCCTTTATGTTTAAACTTATTTATATGTCTTTGGCACTAGCACATAAAAGTCAAATCTCATACGTCCTTTTTTAGATCATAAATACGCAAGTGTATTTCTTGGTTTGTCCTACTTTCACATAGCAAAGAAGCAATTAATGTTTGCTATAGATTCGAAAATTAATCTGTTTTTTTCTTTTATATTCACACGCTATGTTTTCTTCTACCTCATTATTTGATAGAAAATTTATGAGTGATTTATTTATTTAAAATTACGCTATGCAGAACGTAATCATGTATGTATTTTTTGAGGCATTATTGGGCAAATATTAAAGATTATATTTGGTTTTTAAGTAATCATCTGTTGTACTAGAAATAATTTCTGAATCGCGGAGGACTTTGCAAATATTGAGACGACGTAGAACACAAACGGATCATACCTCTGTCGAAGCGACCACTTAAGCCATTACACCATGCATACAGACAATGTAATATGGAATATAGTGATGTAGGTAGTCGACATTCACCATGACAGTTTAAGCAAAATATGTAGAAGTTTTATTGTTAATTTCAAGTAGGTAAATTTATTTATGTAAGTTGATAATGTAATTTGTTTTCATACTTCGACATGTTATTTTAATTAATCAAATATCTTCATGTCACTATTATTATTGTTTTTTATTCTAATCAAATCCTATTCTATTTTATTTTTGTTTCCATTTTTAAATTGTATTATTTATCAATATTTATAATGTAAGTGACATCAAATTATAACATTGTTTTTCTTAAAATTGTAATCAAATTAATATTATATAATTAAATTAAGTAACTAGAGCCGTATCAAATGCATGTGGTGTTAACCTATAATTAATTGTTGCACTGAACTATGTTACCTTAGTCTGTAAGTTCTCATCGATGTATTGGTGTAAACAGTTGTTGGTTGACCTAATAAAGATAAATAAATAAATAAATAATATTTTATGTTAATAATAAAATCGCACGGTATCATATTATGTGACTGAATTAGCTAGCATATATAGGTACCAAGTCCTGTACTAGTTAAATACTAAGGTACATTAGATTTTTTTTTAATTGTTTCCGTTTTTGACAGAGGGGTGCGATTACTGAGTAATGTATTTCTTTAAAAACTCAGTTTAGCACTACACTCTATACATACTAACTGTTAAGAAAGTTAATCTTACACAATACATGTAAAGAAAAAGGATTAAACGCCTATGTTATATTCGTGTCCATGAGTTCGCTACTCGTTGAGTCGAACGATTCATAATTGACGTACTCGCTTAGGCCAAAGGGTAATTAAATTACAAAACGAGACCAGCATATATACAATTAAACGAAGCGCAAGGCTCGACTCGGGAACAAAGCGTGCGGTATGCACACTTCATTCAATAACATGTATGCCTTCAAAATATCAAAACAGAAATTATACAATGTATGTTAAGAGGGTAGGTATATAATAAAATAGTAGGCATTATTAATAGATTATCAACTTTATAAAATTTAATTCAATATTCTTTCTCTAATTAGCAATAGGGATACAAATAAAATAACATAGTCGCCGTTTATAAGACTAATATTTCATTTTTATGAATTTTTGTTTCACATAGTATTGATCTATTTACCCGACTACGGCGAAGCCAAAAGGAAGGGTAATGATTTTGGCAGTCTGGGTATGTATATTTGTATGTTCCAACGTAGCGCCTAAACTACTGAACCGATTTTAATGAATGAAGTGTCAATAGATTCGTAATACTGGCCCGAGTGACATAGGCGTTTTTTTACGTAGTTGGGTTATAGATTCAAACCTTTTTTTGTATTTTAAGTACTCAAAATATATTTAGAAACGTATGTCAAAACTATACCGCTTATTGCCTGAACTACTATATTTTTGTTATTTATTTGTTCACAGACATTATCACCGTTTGATATATTTATTATAGTTTCTACACAGTACATTGACCTAATTGCAAAGTAGATATTAAAATCAAGGTGCCTGAACCATGGTAATTTTGGCATTGTAACTGGCAGCGCTGGCAATTTCACATTTTGCTATTATATTTTTTATTAAATTTGGTTTTATTTTTCTTCAATGCCATTATTTCGTATTAATATAATTTTTTGGTATATGATATTGTATTTTTGTTTTTTAAATGTATCATCTCTAGAAAGAACGCTGCTGTCTGAAATACAGATATTAATAATTTATCTACTTCAGACACAGATGCCATAAAGATATTTGAGATTATTGATAAATTGAAAATGTAAACTTGTTTGGTAACGTGCTTTTTATGATATAAATTATTTTTATTATTATTATTAATGTGCAAACTGCAAAAAATTATATGTTTATAATAAAGGCTTAATTTAAAACACGTCGTAATATCTTAATAATTTGCTTTAATTGGCTTACTTATAGGTAGTAATATTATCTAATACGATTATTGAGACGACTGTATATATAATAGTATGTAGATATTATATATTATTTATAATTACTATTAATTATATTTAAAACCTATACTTATTATATTTCGTAAGCTCATTATTACGATCTATCTAAACACGATATAAACCTATACCTTCGAATCCTTCTATGTTGGTGAATAATGAATAAATAAATATATCCTGACATCGAGGCTATTATCCAAAGAAAATGTATTACGAAAATGTAGTAATGAAGTAATAATCGCTCAATGTAAACCATTAATAATAAAGGCTTGCTTACCATACTAACATGCTCCAACTAGTAAATGTAATAGTTTATTATATTCAATCTAGCACTAGCATGTCTTTCGTGCGCTTCAGTGAGCTCATCCACGACATGCGAGTGAAATTGATGAATAAAACTACAAAGTAATGACTATTACCTAATGGGATAATCAAAATCAATATACGCCGTGCTGTTTACTGTTAAAAACTACATATAACTTGGCTTGGATTATTCTAAAAGCGCCGTTTCTTGTGAAATTACACAGCGGCACCACGAATAACATTGCTGATTTAGAAAAAGAGCAATATTCTATGTTATTTATAAATAATAGGTAAGTAATTAAATGTGAAATCGTAATGGTTTATACTAATTTTCAAGCAGGCGCTAGTTATATAATAGCTAAAAGAAAACTGCAATACGAAATGGACGTGATTTGTATTTTTATGCGCAAGTTTAGTACGAAACTAATATAAACAGAGGACGACTTGTCTCTAAATCTTAAATTATAGAGTAGGTACCTGCAATAATTTATATCTATGTTTAAATATAGCATAATTCTGAGACCTAGTATTTTGTATGTAGCATACACAAAACATACATATCTTCAATAACGTATCTTTAAAAAAAAGTACCTATGTTAAAATAACTGTATGTTAGATAGGTACTCGTATATAAAGAGAGCAGATAAACATTCATTTCCAATTTCCCCTTAAAACTGCAATAGGTACGTTTAACTACATTTCAATTCATTTCATTCATAGACAAGTGGTCATTTACATAATAACTTATTGAAATTTCTGTTTAGTAGTAATATTAATCTTTATATATATAGATCTTCTGTGCGTGTGTTTGTAATTAAACTCCTTCTAAACGGCTGGACCGATTTTGATGATTTTTTTTGTGTATGTCGTGTGGATTTAAGAATGGTTTAGATTTGGTTTTTACATTTCTTTTTTCATTATTAATGGACATCGTCTGACGGGACAGCTAGTTAATTATAAAAACTTAACAGTTGTAGGCTTGTACCTACTCATTAAAATACGAGATACTTATAATATTATTGTGGATCCACAAAGTACGTCAGTTCACACAATTTTACAAGGAATAAAAAGATATTAGCTCATTTTTTCGATAAAGGCATGACGTATTCTATTATTAATATAATAATATATTACGTTACACATGATTATAAAGTATAATGTGTCCAGTGTGTTTATGCGTATTTGTAACGTCGCAAATAAAGATAAAATACAAAAAGTACTGTTATTGCCATATATAAAAAATCGCGGTAAAATTTATGAATGGACACTGGAATTACTTCAGTCAATGAACGGGAAAACAACATGTAACGAACTACGGCTAGGTAATACGGTACGCTGACGTCTCTATCTAGGCGATGTGCCATTGACATGATAGATCGTTATTTATTATTTGATTGAATCTGATAGTCTCGTAGTCTGCTGAGGCTGGCGATCGACACTACGTTCATTAGCTTCACGTCATTTTGTATCGATTCTGCTTATTTATAGATGTGGAAAATTTGAGTTCAGATATTTTTACTCGACCACGCGTTAATTGTTAGGAAACTTTTATCAAAGTATGCGTTCTCGTGACATTCACGCGAGCGATGCCGCGAGTAGAAGCTAGTGAATGATAAAGGAATAATGTAAATTATATATAAATATAAATGTTACCTAATTAAAAACTTAATTGATGCGTTAGTTAAAAAACGAAAATTGAAAATAGCTTTGCCGATTTGACGTAATTTGAATAAGTTAAGAAAATTACATAAATAAAGTAACTTATGTATCTACTTATTTGCTATTATTATGTATAAAAAGTAATATAAAGATATGACCTAATTTGGATCTTAAACAAATGCGTGCAAGATTTAGATTGACCGAGCCATAATTTTGTAAATACTAGTGATATCGCAAGTAAGTTATAATGAAGATACAACATATTATTTATAGTGAAAACAATGTCATTAACTTTTAAAACAAACTAGGACAATTCATATTTTATCTCCCACGTTACTTACTTAGTATACTTATTTAGAAAGAATATTAAGTATTTCATACATAGGTACTGTGGACGAATATTGAACAATATGTAAGTTTCTATAACAATGGCAAGATTTTTAAGATAACATTAGAAATACATTCATAACAATTTATTTTCTAAGTAATCTAAATTAAGTAAAATTTGAACATTCGGAGTATGTTTAAAAGTCTAGATGGACAATCTTGTCTCATACTACTAATAAATTATTTACATATGTTATGATCAGTGTAGTGTGGCTGTGGATGATGAAATGGATACATACCTACATATAAATTTTAATCTAGCAATATTAAGTCTATTAACATTATAAACAAATATATTTGTAGATGCTTTATTGCTTGTAGTAATTGGGCTACCACTCTTTTACACCTACTTCAGATGTAGGAGAGATTAAATCTATCGCTGTTTTGTGAGATAACCAAGGATTATACGCAATAGCTGGTGTAATATTTCATTAAATATGTTAATAATAATATACACAAGTGACTCTATGAAATGTTACTACTAACGGTACTATTATGAGTACTATGCAGATATGAAGATATGAGATGAGAAAGATAAAAAGATGAAAATATATCGTTTGATTTCAAATTAGGCAACAGCATAACATGTAGTTATTTTACCATTTAAAAATGACGACTAGTAAACATTAAATAATCACGATTAATGTAAAAAGGTAGAGCACAATGATGTCCTCGCTTCAACGTGGAAGATTCTCCGGAAGAATGACTGTACAGTTGACGTAGCGGTTTAAGTGGTCGCCTCGCCACTGCCACTGCACCGAGTGTTGTGGGTTCGATCCCCACACGGGACAAAACTTTGTGTGATCCATAAATGGTTGTTCCAAGTTCTTTGTGTCCGTTGTTTGAATGTTTGTAAAGTTCCCCGCGACACAGGATTTACTACAAGTGCGGGAGGGAGCTTTTAAAAATTAAGACATTAATTTAAGTGTGGTCATACTACTTATAGATGACTGCTGCCATCTTTAACTGACTCTAGCAGGTTAGCTAGTGTCGTATTCTAAGTGTGTCTTGTATTTGATTTTTTTTGATTATTTGATTATGTTCCTTGCGTCGGTAGTCAACAGATGCCTTTTATTGGTTCAACAACGCTTGATTGCAAACTCTCTAATGTTAAATAATGTAGGTAATGGCATACGGTGGCATGTGGTGGTATAATTTAGCTTTGCATTATTAGGCTTAAAACTAAATAAGACTGAAGTTTGCCGTATCTTTACGCTCGGTCGTATATGAATAAAGATGTGGCATCCTTTAAAAATAAAAAGGTATCTAACAGATCTTATATTTAAAACTCTAAATGGCATCGAGTGTAACTAGTAGTAGTATCTTCAGATGTCTCTGAATATTTATAGTATTAATTTTTTACAATTATAACACTAAGTGTGTGAGGAAATTATTTGACTCAGCGCTTCTTAACGGGTAACTACCGTAGGAGAAAAGAGGAGCTCTTAAATATAAATAAGAAAATCACCTGCAGAATACCCGGCGTAATTATTACACTCAGAATATTGAAGCCAGGCAAAACCTGTATTATGACGAATCAGTGAGTCATGTATTCACTAGATACAATTAATAGCAATTACCCGTTTCAATCTAGTTGTATGACATTTTGGGAAAGGATGCGAAGTCGACGCGACCTTTTAATTCGATGTCAATTAAGAGTTACCAATTTCTTTAAATATCTAAAGAAACTTAAATACTTTAGTAATATTACAATTAAAAAAACATATCACGAGAAACTAGTATTCCTTAATAAACCATCACTACAAAAAAATTTTGATTGCATTCAGGCGCTCATAGCTAGTTGCACTCACTGATCGGTAAACGATTAGCGAGGTTAAGCAACGTTGGGTGCGGTCAGTCTATAGATGGGTGACCGCTTAGTGGTATTTCATCTGAGCGTCTCCGTGCTTCGGAGGGCACGTAAAAAGTTGGTTCCAGTTGCTGTCAAATAGACAGCAGTCGTTAAGCCATGTCAGAGGCCTACGGGCGGCTTGAATAACTCTTGACAACAGGTTGACCACTAACCACACGAAAAGAAGAAAGAAAGAAAGAAGAAAAGAAGAAGAAGACTGCAAAAAAGAAGAATAATTCTGGACTTGAATTTAATATTTAAGCAATTTCACAATGAAATAGATTGCCTGGAACTCATAAATAGATTAAAGTTAAAGGTGCCTAACCGAATCCCTCGCTCTCCAAGTAACACTCATGGTCCCCTCATTTCGAACTACGTTTTTAGGTTTTAATTCGCCGATTCCAAGACTTTGCAGAGAAGTATCTTATCTTATGTGGGGGCCAGTCAGTGCAGACCGGCGACACTCCTACCCAGTGGGATCTTTTGTGTCGACACTCTCCCAATAACGACTGCCATAGATGTTCATGCAGCCGGGACCGACGGCTTAACGTGCTCTCCGAGGCAATACGCACATAATTTCGAAAAGTCATATAACTTCCGAAAGTCAGAGGTGCGCGACGTGGGTTCGAACTCGAGACCCTCTGCATTGCAGTCTGTTGGTCTCCACACTGAGCTATCGCTGCTATTTGCAGAGAAGTAAATAAATATTGTACAGGCTCAGTAGATATATTCTCTTTGTCATCAAATAAGTTTCGCAAATCCATTGTTGGAAATATACTTAGCAGTTATGGAATTTATTGTATTGTATTATATTATATAATCTATTATATCATGATATCAATTTGTATAATTAATATTATATTTATATTAATTGATTAAATTTACACCCTGATCTCTTATCTCAATTTACATAATAATCTTTACTTTTATCAAATTTGTGTACTTACTTCTTTTGTAATATAATAATTTAAATTGTTAGTACTTTTTTATGTTAACTTAATGCATGTTGTATTCACCTATAATTAGTTGTGCAATTATGATTATGTTAAATGATAAGCTTTTAGTGAATGTATTGTTGTAACAGCTGTTAGTGAATCTAATTAACAAATTACGTTTTCTTGTTCCGACACAGGTATGTAGTGTAGGGAGAGTTAATCTTCATAACAACATTTTCACTTTATTATTGGCTTGGACTAAAGCTGCAAATACTAGTATAGTATTATATTATCTGTGCTGCAATCAATAGAATTATATTTTAATTGCGTAAGCACTCAACATAATAATATTATTCTGTCGAACTCGTCTAAAGTATTATAGTGTTATTGTACATTTCTAAATATAATTTGTTAATAATATTTAAATGATACTAACATATAAAACCGTTTTACCAAACTTATCTATATATAGCATATTACGTAGGTCCATTTATTTCTATTCTTGAGCTTATTTATTGTACGTGTTTTATATCTTCGAAGTAAATTTAATTTTCTCACAATTTATATGGTTCCTGTTGCTTAAAGCAAATCGTTATTAATAGTTAGATCATCTGAGTAAAAATAAATACTCCGTAAACAATTATGCAGTATTTGTAAACTTTTCATTAGTGTACAGATTCACTGGTAGATATTTATTTAAACATGTTTTGTTAAATTTCGCTTAAATTAAAGCATCTTGTCTATGGAAGTTTCTCCATTCTTTATAGGTTTGTATCCCAACAGCTAGTTGAGTTGTCAGTCAGAGGATTATCCTGGTTATAACAGAATGTACGTGACTTGGGCATATGATCCTAGTTCTTAAGGCAATCGATACTTTAGACCTGCCGCACTCAGAAACAGTCTGTATGGTCAGTATCAAAGTGACATTAGAGTACAAGGTGAAACGACTACGTAGTACTTAAGCTAAATGGAAGACACCAACATTATGATGCTGTAGTAATTAGATATAATGAATGCAACTGATAAAAGCATAGACTTTATGACATTTAATAGAATCTCTATAGCTCCACAAATTGCCAATAATATCTTTATCTTTCACTAGCAACTGCCCGTGGTTTTATTACAAACCATGTATGGTGGTTAAAGAGACAACTTCCACACTAAGAATAAAATCTATACCGCGGGGTATTTCAAATTCAAATAATGGACACAAAGAACACACAGACTCGAAACAACTATTTATAGATCACACAAATTTTTGAGGGGATCCAATTTACAAAACTCGTTGCAGCGAGTGCAGCGACAGTGATGCGGCGATAATTTAAGCCACTGCGCTATCCATAAAGAAATAATAAATATGTGAGAAACGGCCATAACTTGCCGTGTATTTTAAAAATTCGAAAATATATTTATTATTTTACCTTTACCAGTTAGAGGTCAAAGGTCACAGTCATTTCAGGGTATACCGACTAAGCTGAGTCGAATGGCGTTGACCGCGAGTCTCTATCTCTTACGGTTCTTGAGTTGAATATTGTATAACAGACAGACGGATGAACGGACGGACGGACGGATAAAGCTATTGTATAAGAATTTTTTCGAACTCAAAAACTTACCCTGGCTATAACTTTTATGGCCCAGGTTTCACCCAAATTTATTTAACACTATTTGCATGTTTGAGTAACAAAGGCTCAAATATCTTTACACACATTCATAAAATTACTTGTAAGGCTTACTGTTTGGTGCTACTCAGTCCGCGTCTTTTTAAAGTAGCTAACTCATTGTTAATACACTACCTATCCAACCCTTGCATTGTTTTGACTAAATAGAAGGTGTGAACGTCACCCTAATTGGTTAAGTCTTAAAAAAGTTACAGGATCACAAACATCCTTACTAACGTTATCTATACTAATATTATAAAGCTGAAGAGTTTGTTTGTTTCAACACGCTAATCTCAGTAACTACTGGTTCGAATTGAAAAATGATTTTAGTGTTGGATAGCCTGTTTATCAAGGAAGGCTTTATAACATCACGCTACGACTCACGGGGGCAGCGCAGTAACGATAAACACGGGTAAAACCGCGGGAACATTAAGTATAATATATAGGTATATATGTATAAATATTATAATACATATTCAAATTTTTCTAGGTATATGTCAATTCTTGACTAGTACTTATTTCTACAATAAAATATAATGCTGCATATATGGGGCGTCGTACTTATAAAGTTATAATTCATTGGTGAAAGAATGAATGACGTTCATTCAAATCAGTTCTTTCCGTTTTTAACGGTCAAATAAAATCATATAGCTTTCGATGCTGTTATAGCGGCTTCGTTACCTCAGATCCAATGTACAATCCTATAGAAATAGAGCATTTTTCGTAATAAAAAAAATGCAGTCTATGCAAATAATCACGTCCAACTACTGTTCAACCGTGCATAATTCAATTTCCGTCTTGTCGTTAATTAAAAACTAGTATTTTATCAACTAACTTGCACGTGACTTTTGTAGTAAAATTTAACAGGCCAGTACAGCTATTACCGCGTGAAAAAAGCATACAAACACAATTTTGCATTTCTAATATTAATAAGAATATGTTATTGCTTTGACTATATCCACAAAGGATTCTCTAGAGATGACATGGTCGGCGCAGATCACAGTAGATTTGTGAGAGGGTGGCAATTTTAGACAGAATTGATTTGAACATTTGACTTCCCAATTGTAGTCATAACGTTACCTTCGTACATAGCGTTGCGTATATTGTTCGCTTTAAATTTTCTGTATGCATAACGATCGTGAGTTATTTTGAGTATCCAGCACCGAATTTATGGCTGAGTCGATGAAGTGGTTCTATGTCATGGGTAACCGAATGGGACCAACGAATTTCCATTACACCTAAAGGAAAGATGTACAAGAGCATATTCAGCCTGCTGTCTTGTACGAAACTCTGACTTAGCCTGTAAAGATACATACATAGACAGTCTGTCCATGAGAAGGCGAGTCTAATGTCTTTTACCAGGCACATTGACAGATGATGTGTTGCTACTGTGTACTGTGTTTTTACTCAACAATTACCTTGCGAATTGCCGTAGAAAGTGAAATAAAAGTTTATAACTAGTACCAGTAAGTAGTAGTAACTAGTATTTATAACTCTAAAGACATGTGTCTATACACGCCACTGAAAACCACGTCGGCAAACCGATGTGTAAAAGTGCGAATGCAGCGTTGGACGCAGTATCAAATACTGAAGAACGTGCAGAAAAGCTATCAGATAAGGATGCATGAGATATGAGGACGTGGAAACAAGTACAAAAAGTGATCAAACAAATTATGGATATGACACGAACAAAATAATATAGATGGATAGAGAGGGTTTCTTTAGAAAAAGGAATGAAAACACATACTGTGGCAAACCTTTATCACTAGAGTCCCGATTATGGGTTTTATTTTACTCTTTAGGGTAACACGGAGTTTTAACATGTCATTTAGTAATGTAAACGCCTGTTGATTTATTTTATAACTTAGAAATGTGCCAAATTTTCTGACATTAAATCCCTATGACATTGTGCTCGAACCGAGAACTGTAAACTAAGCTCTTATATAATAGGCTATATTCGACTCTTGTGCCTCTGTATCAAAGAGAAAACTACACTAATTAATTAGGCTTTTAAAAAAAATATTGTTTCTGATTAGTCTGTAACGCAGACGAATTTTTCGAAACTGATTAGGCAGGCTATTACTGACCGAGAAACTGTTCAAAAGTATGAAGCATTACTCGAAATAAGTATGAAAAATTACACAGGGAATTAATAACGACAACAATAATAACTAAAATATTAATAACCGCGTTCTTGTTGCAATTATCATGCTATATCTAGCAGTTATAATGTTATAATTAACTGTCATGATCTATATATTTCAATAATAATACCTCCATATAATAGAGAATATAAATACATATGTACATACATCATTTCCCATATTTTAAAACAAACTTTGTTAAATTTTCATTTTCTGACATTATTTTTAATTGTCAAGTAGCTTTACTGAAAAGTACCTACGTTAGACAGATACAACCGTGAATTAAAATTAGATTTTTGGGAGTTAGGTATAATCATTCCGTAGATATTAGGTTTTGACTACGTACATATCTGCTTATATTCATTTGGAAAAGTACTTACAGTTATATAGTATCTGACTAATCTTACTATACCCACTGAGCAGCGATAGCTCACTGGGGAGACTAACAGACTGCAATGCAGAGAGTCTCGGGTTCGAACCCACGTCGCGCACGTCTGACTTTCGGAAGTTATATGACTTTTCGAAATTATGTGCGTATTGATTGACAATTATCGCTTGCTCCGTGCCTCGGAGAGCACGTTAAGCCGTCAGTCCCGGCTGCCATGAACATCTATGGCAGTCGTTATTGGGAGAGTGTCAACACAAAAGATCCCACTGGGTCGAAGTGTCGCCAGTCTTCACTGACTGGCTCCCACATAAGATACATACATAGAGTTATATATATATGATCTATGAAATAAACAGAATTCTCGCTTTATAATTATGATAAAGAAAATGAAGTACTCCGTAGATATATGTTTGTTAACTTAGTAAAAGCATGTTTGGAAGATATCGATATAATGTACAACAAAATAAGCAACTAGAAGTAATTAAGATTAGCTGGCTTTACTAATGATTACAAATACTTAATAATTGTGTAAATAGACAATTATCACATAGCGCTAGCGCCAACGGCAAAGATGCAGCAGAGGTTCCAACGTGATGTTCCACTAACGTGGACTCTGATCTCGCAAACTATTTTTGAATAATAAACACAGGTACTCTGAGACTGACAAATGATATGAATATAATCCTTAGTTATTTATAATTAGCCATTAATATTATTTGTATCACTGTTGTTGTGAATGATTTAATCGTATACCGACGACTCGATGTAAAACCAAACATGACGAGATCACAGAAATGTTTACTGTATCTTATTATCAACCTTAAGCTATATACGAGACGGGGTGGATTAAAGGAGCATATTTTCACAAAAGTATAAAAATGATGATTATGTTAAATAGTCCTAAATACATCTACGCTAAAAAAATTAAGACTTCTTTGACATGTGAAAACGAGTTACGACAATTAGCCCAATAGCAGTTTGTTTCATACTGCTATACAGAAATACATAAACAACAAGTAATTTGTTAGTTCACCATTAATGAGTAAATACAGTGAATACGACACGACCAATATGATATCATTCAATTTTACTGCTTTAGAAGCGACCTTAGATAACCCGGCAAACTACCGAGCAACGTCTCCTAGATGCCATCCCCACGCGATCTAGAGTTCACTAACGAAAGGTTACTAAAGAAATCAATAAATAATCCGATGGTTTCAATAACTTTCCTAAACTACAAATTATTTATAGTCGATGATTTTCTAACACCATTCCAAAACACTCAACAAAAAGAAAAATTACAAAATTATATAGAATTTGAGCTGAAATTATTAAGATATATTGGGATAATCTATTAACCTAATAAGAGTAACGAATAATTTTGATTTATAACAAAGATATTTGCTCTAGGCAAGTAAATTTTATAATTAGGATGTCTCGAAAAATCTGTGAAGATCAATTGAGTGGTCAATAAGAGTCGAGCTCATGGGTCACGGGCGACTTAATTGTTGTTCTGTAAGGAATAAACCACCGAAAATGACATGTGCTGTCGTAGCTCACTGTCCATTACCTAACTCATGTCCCGCTTCTCGTGTTTGCGTTTACGTTAATGTAGTATAGCTGATAAGCATCATTACAATAATAAACTCATTTCGAGGGGAAATTTACTGAATAGCGTGAAGCATGTTAAGCCCTTAAAATTCAGTATGCCGGCATTAAACAAATTCCATTTTATTCCCATCGCAAGCGCGTCATGCCGTACGTTGTGGAGTGTGGAGTGCGGCAGTCGGCGCTGCCAACCCTGGCGAGGGTGCCGCCCACTCTCTCGATAACAGCCGATCCTCATCGGTGTGTGCTCCTCTTATCATAGACCTGTTGTTTTCTCATTCAACTTACACATTGTTTGTCGTTATCGAGATCACAACTTTAACGCTATTTTACACAACAAAGAGCTTACACATATGAACTGAACGTTGCGTAGATTCACAACTGCACACGTTAGGAAAACTGCACAAGAAACTGAACTTAGCTCCAAGGACGGTTTAGAATACTTCGTGATCGACTTGCCTTAAATTGTCGAAGTTTAATTTGAGTCTTGTGATCGAAAGACCGAGTTCTTTGATGCTGTGATCAGCAAAATCTGGCAGCTGCGAGTAGGAGATATCCAAGCCGATTTTTGTTTCTGGGCTGAATTTGTTCGTCAGGGCTCGTGCGATTTCTTCATAAGCGTTGATTCGCTGACAAACCACGAGAATGGCACCGGTACCCGCGTCTTCGCGTCGGCAGGTGCAGGGAGAGATCTCTCTCCTCATGGCGCAATGCAGGCTGGCCCCGGCTCCGAGCTGGCCGGCCAGCGCGCACAGCAGCGCGGCGGCGAGCGCGTGCTTGTGCGCAATCATCGTGTGTGCCGTTCGGGGCTGTTCGCGCTACTGGCACGAGTCACGACGCACCACGGGCGCTTGGAATGTGTACGACGCGGGCGCTCGACCCACCCCGCGCGAACGCATCATCCTACCGAGTCTGCACGCTGCACTGCACTTTTGTACCATTACGTACTTTTCCCTCCTGTTTCGGCTTTGGATAGACATAGAGCAATTTGTTTGGGTCTAAATAACTATCGCACTTTACATAATGTAAAGTATGATAAAGATTTTTTACCTTACCTTGAAATGTTTTATCTCAACATTGGCAGTTAACTAATCATACTAACAAAGTTATTGCTACTAGTTATAAACGGTCAATATTATATTGGAAATTACTAAGTAATTTACATTAAAGTCTGCACGAAACAATCGGGAATAAATTTATCGAGATGGTATTGTCACTTCAGTCGTTTGTTATTAAATTAGTTTTAAACGTCACTTGTACAAATAAATAACTCATAATTTTAGATAACATATATCTATATTTAACTGCGATATAATTCGGTCAATATGTTCCTCAGACAGGATCTAAGATCCCTGGGCACAACAACTACTTGTACCTTATCAATAGGCCAAGTTTACGGAGATAAAGCTGAACTTACTTATCGCAGATATTTCAAATAACCAAGCACAATACTTTCATCTTTTTACTAATATAGCTGCTGTTAAAGCTGCTGTAAACTTTTATTATGATGAAAACAAAATATTCTGATTAAATAAGGAAATTTATAGGAAATCTAATTCTGAAAGTATTATCACAATAATACTTATAACCTTATAAGGTAGTAATTATAAAATATATTCGATGGGAAATTTCAATTTGATTTAAAAGGTTATGTGACGAGATTAGCTAATGTAATAATTATTTCGTTACTTATTTGGTAACATTATTTTGTGAGCTGATTGTTTGGACAGCGCGACTGATAAAATCGATTCGCTATAGGAAACAAAACTTTGATTACTAGAACTGATACTAACTGATGATAAATGGGTACAAAATATGTATCATATTTGTTCTGATAAGAGCACAGATTTATCATTTTCTTTGGACAGGAAAAATTGTTTTATATATGTATATTCCAAATAGTTACATTTAATACCAACCGAAGCAACGTTTGTAACAAATTGTCTATGACACATAATAAATAAAATACTTTTGACAGTTAGAGACATGTCTATAGGTTCACTTGTCACCAAACATAGTATTATGTATGTTGTTAATGGATATGTGGTTGCTAATCACAACCTACAGTCACCTATCCATTGAGTACGGTTACATTGAAGTTATATAATATCTACGTACATATGACACCTGAAAATAAACTACCTGTTTTACACAGGATCTCACAAAGAACATGTTTCCGACAAGATAGCGTTTGTTACATATTATATGTATACGTTATTATGTTAAAAAGGTCGGTTTATTAAAGAACTGAACATGGCGATGGTGTATTACTAATAAATTACTACACAAATTTAATTAGCTTAATGCTATGCCTTAGTTTATTACTTCGATCAACTGCCTCAGTTCCGTAGTGGCAGTGAATGCGGGGCTTAGGCTGGAGTTAAGAAGTTGGCGGTGATCCATACCACCATACTGCTGAAAAGCATGTTGAGCGCGTTGGTGTTGCGCCTAATCTGTTTCTAATAGTGAAGGTTCGCCTCCCCATCGTGTTATGAGAGTAAAGCATTGAGAGTGCATGTGTGGTGCACACACTTGGTCTCTATAATATCGCCTGAGAATATCGTTTAGTCTTTTTAAAGTTGGCCGCTATGACCTAAATTCTGAAAGAAATTATTAGGTATATATTTATATATATATATTACGTTTTGAACTTTATATTACTCCCTTTTCTTTAAGGGATGAAGGCGGGTCATCTTGTTTTGTGAGTTAAACATTTATTATCCGCACTCAGCCTTACAATTGGACCTCTGTGCGTAAGTGACCGACACGAAGGGTTGTTAGGCTATTCATGCCACCACAGCTCAGTGCAAAAAGATAGTAGGGGACCGATAATGCGCAGTACTTCCTTCCGATTCTAGACTGTTTGAAGCTTCGCCTATTGGTTATTCACGCTTCTACAGTGTAAGAACAGGAGCCGCTGTCGACTCGGTCTCCATGCAGCCTCTACATAGTAGTTCTACATTGGTGACGTCAATGTTTAAAAAGTGTTTGTTGAGTGAGCAGTGGTCTGTTATTATATTATTACTAAGTAGCGTAGGATTTTCCTGTTGAAGCGTAGTAGTTTGCGCGATAAATGTTTGTCTGAGAATGATGTTTCCAGTTGGTAAAATGGTTTCAGTAAGATTAGTTTGGGTCCAGCAATTTTGTGTACGATCGTCTCTTCGCTAGTTGCCCGGCGGCATCATTACCGGCAAAATAGCTGCGGCTGCGTATTCATTGCAAGGCTACCTGAGTTGTCGTCGCAATCTTTTGCAGTTCACTGTGACAATCCAAGATGAGTCCGTTACTAGTATAGTAGCGCTGTCCGAGATAAATGCGGACCTGAACCAAGCGTATGTAAATGTTACGGACACTGAAGTGAAAACCTTGCGAAGGCAAATTGTGGCTTTTGCAGTAACTTTAATGGGTAGGTCTCAAAGTACTTAACGCCTAAATATCCTTTACATGGCCATGTTTGGGATGTCTGGATTTTGAGTAAGAGTATTCAATATTCTTTATTGCCATTCCAAAATGTTTAAGAGGTGGTGCAAATAAAAAAATGTATAACCTACAAACTATTTTATTATGTAAACGACATAATTATGTAAGAATCATCCTTCGGTATGATATTAGTGGTCACACGACAGTATCTCTATAGTTACTGTGTAATTACAGTAAATTGAACTCATCTTTATACATAACTTTCATAATTTTATAAAATTTCTTATATTAAAGTGAACTATGTACCTAATGCTGTTTTCGTAAATATACATACAACCGATGTAAGACTTAGCGACAGGCTTTTATCCGCAGCTTTGCTCCCGTTTTACTTTATATTAGTCTCTTAACATCGAATAAATATACTCGACAATTAAGATAAATAAATGTAAAAGGAGCGCTTTAGCGGTGATTCGATTCAATTATATCAAATAATCAATTTCGTACAAATTTAAAAGACATATCTGGAATGCAAGCAATTTCAGCAATTTATAATAAGTTACATAAAACCAGATACTATTATAAAATTAACAACTATTTGCTCGTTTTTAAAAAGCTTGCCTCATAATAACCATTTATCATTTAAATGCGATATGTTTTTCACATGTCCCACTGCCTGGCAAAAGCCTTTCTCTATAATTCCAAATTACTCTGTTGTTGGATATCCTACCAGTCCCTTTCAAAAGCGCCTAGTTCGTCCTCCCATCTCCGTTTAGGCCTGCCCTGTCGCCGTCGACTGTCTTGTGGCATCCACTTGGTGACGATTAGTGCCCACCTCTCTGGGTACATTTGGTAGGCTTGTCCGCCCCAGGCCCCACTTCAGCCTGGCGGAGTTCACATAAATTCATCATTCCGACACGATGTAACTGCAATTCCATTGTTATTTTGCTAAAATTTCGTAATCTGCTAAATTCATAATGGTCGATCATTGGTTGGTCAATGGCCTCGTACCTAATAGGATTGTGGTAAAATGACATGTTGTTTTGCCATTATTATAAAACCCATTAGAACAAATAATTTTTGAAAACTACTCTTAATTGAAATTAAACTACTATATACGGATTTTATCGCGTTATTTATTTGACACTTTATTACATAATTTTGAAAACTGGTACACTACTACTATTAAACTTTACTAATATTGAAGCTAATAAAATTATTAGTAAAACTATTCAGATTTAATTTAATTTTACACTTTCCCCTAAGCGCGACGTTTCGGTTGCTTTTCAGCAGCCATGGTCACGGGAAAATTCAATGAACAATATTCGCGTAAACAGAACTACTACTAAATTTGAACATTTATTCACGCCAGATTTCGTTTATATACACTTCTCATCAGAAAAATCGAAACACTAAATACACACCACCTAATTTAACACAAAAGAGTTTTCATTCCATGAAATAAATCACATGATTGTATAGCTGGCAGTTTGGTCATTACTGTGATAAGCAAAAATTCTAAATTCTAAATTAGAATTTCATTTGTTTCTCCTATAAATGAAATGATTCACTGTTTTCAGACAAATGTGTGTTTAGAGTTGGAGTACATTTCACATTTGAAAACAAAAATTAGCGCTTATCTTAAAAATTTTTGTTCTGTGTTCTGTATACTGTGTGTGTACTGTGACTTTGAGATGTCTAAAAAAGTTTTTTTTTCTAAAACATATGCATTCTTCGCCCGCAGAAGCCGCCCAAGTGGTGGCATTGCTGGATTTTGGACTTAGTCAGCGTGTAGTGGCTTAAAGATTGCTTCTAAGCCTGTCGTCTATTCATAGAGTCTACAAAGGCTATCGGGAGACTGGTTTGTTCACGCGCCGTTCAGGATCTGGGAGGAACCGGGTCACTTCTGAGCGAGATGATCGATTTATTGTAACAACTTCTTTACGAAATTGACGCTTTAATGCTTTTCAACTGCAGCAGCAGCTTCATGTTGTACGTGGGGTGGCTGTAAGTGACTCTACAATTAGAAGAAGGTTGAAGGAACGTCGACTGGTACCGCACAAGCCAGCAAATGGGCCGAAATTAACTGCAGACCATCGAATAGCGCGCCTTAACTTTGCACGTGAGCACCTAAATTGGTCATACCTCCAGTGCCACAAAGTTTTCTTTTCTGATGAGAGTAAAATTATGCTGTATGGTAACGACGGAAGGAACAAGGTCTACAGAAGAGATGGAGAACGCTTTGCACAATGCTGCATTGAAGAAAAGGTCAGCTATGGTGGCGGTTCGTGGAGGGTTGGGGGAGGAATCAGCGCCGACGGTAAGATAGAGCTTGTCTTTGTGTCTGGGCCACGTCTGCCTGCACTAAACAGTCATCGGTACATCGAACAGTGTCTTGAGCCTCACGTGATGCCCTATGCACATTTTATTGGCAACGGTTTCATATTCATGCACGACAATGCTAGGGCTCACACCGCGAGCGTCGTACGAGATTATGTTACCGAAGTCGGTATCTCCATTATGGAATGGCCAGCAAGAAGCCCGGACATGAATCCGATTGAACATCTATGGGATGAATTAAAGAGACGAATTCGTGCAAGAGATCCTGCCCCAGAAACATTTAGCCAGCTGCAAAATGCAATCCAAGAGAAATGGAATGGAATGCCACAACATTTGATCGTGACTCTCATCCGATCGATGAAGAACCGTATGGAAGCAGTAATAAGAGCTCGGGGAGGGAATACAAGTTATTAAATGAACGTTTCTTAGCTTTTTTTCCATTTACGTGTGTTGTTTTATCAATTTCCTTCATACTCCATACAGGGTAAAAATGACTTGTTAAACAAAATACGATACCTATGAAAATTTAATTTGAATTTAGAACATTAACATTAGGATTTGAAAACCTCATATTATTCACTATTAAACGACATTTGACATATATTTCTAAATATACACATTTTTCTGATAATCCTTACAAAACATAAACTTGCAAGGTATTTCGATTTTTCTGGTAAGAAGTGTATATTTTTACATATTATTTGTATATGTGTTAAAAGCAATTTGATCAAAGGAACTGTCAAAATAGCAGATTACTGCATACGTCCAGTCATTCATTTGTCATTATGTACGAGATTACTATTCTATGCACTTTTTCAATAGAGGTTCAGTAGTTGACCATCGGGAAGTCATAATGACGCTATTATATTAGAAAATTACCAAACTTGTCAAAATCAGCAATGATGAAATTAATGATAGACCGTTCTGACACTATTGTAATAGCAGATTTGGGCCCCAGAACTGATGGCTCGTGTTCTACCAAGAGGCAAATATTTGTCAGTTGCTGGGCCTTGCATAGCAAGCTACTTATTTTGCCAAGGTTTAGGTAAAAAATAATATACTTAATTACTTGACGTTTGTATTGAAAACAAAACCAAGGTAGTCTTACTTCAGCATTAATAAAACCAGTAGATATGTCGAAATACAAATCATAAAACATTGTCATTATACAAATCTCTATCGACGCATAGACTCACGCCTAAACATCTTGAAGGGAGAGGGGAGTTGTATGTGTAATATGTCATTTCGTTTTCTTTCGTCGTCTATTTCGTCCTAACTACACACACAAAAAATCAAACGTGAACTTCACGAAATCTAACGCAAACATAAGCGCAAATTTAAATTCACACCAATTTGTTTCTTAAATAGGCAAATCCAGCTAATTGCTCAAGTACTGTGTCACCAGAGCTTTTGATTTTGTTAACGAACACGAAAATAGATCCAAATTGATAACAATAGGTTGTGAGCCATACGAAATAATGATCCTGTGTCGGACTCCAACCCAAATCACTTAACGCGGCTGGTTCCTCGCTGTGCCAGCCGTGAAATCTAATTATACATTTATTTGTTTTACATTTGTGTATGATTTAATTCATATAACAGATCATATCACTAATATTGACGCAGATTTTTATTATCTGACCTCACTAATCTCCGGTACATGTTTAGTGGAAAAGAAATGACATAAAATTAAACAGTAATTTAGGCCATTCGTCACATAGACTGACGAATATTTGCGATGAAATACCCCTGAGCTGGTCCTTATTGATAAAGTCGATGTCACAACACAGGGCAACTTAGGGATTCGCACGACGCTAAGTTTACAAGATGACGGCCCTGATTTTGCACGTGTCATGTTGCAGATCACTAAGCGGCACCTCCTTAATGGTTGGTTTAGTATGTGTCTCGGTTTAGGCCCATAAGAAATGGAAAGAAAGAAAACATTATTTATTGCCACAAAGACTTAATAATAACTACATAGGTTTTCACTATAAAATAGTAAAATAAAATTAAAAACACAATTAATTAGGCACATCATCTAACTTGCTCTATCTTCTCGTCATGTCCCTTAAATTTTCTACTAGGCTGCTTGCTTGGTTACAACTTCCTAGTAAACAAACAAGCAAGGCCACTAGAAAATTCGGTGTACATCCTATTCGGAACCTTGCATACCTAAAAAATAAGAATCACAATAATAGGAGGCTACTCGACAGCCTCCTAAAATTGTGGTTTATTTTTATTGTATGAATAAGTTTTTTACAAGTCCGTGCGTAAGACATGTGAGATATATTATAACTTTAATTTATTTCTTTCATGAATCTATACAGATTTCTCGATTACAATTTTATTATAATGATACCGTTTAGTATTGAATTCGTAATTACAGTAGCAGTACAACCAAGAATATTTTTCTTCTTTGTCATAAACAAAATGGCAACTATAAAGTACTGAAATTTGGCATTTCTACACATACCCGAAATAGCGTTAATCCACCAAAACCGTTGTATTTTATGACAAGCGATGGCCTTCAGCTATACTGTACCGACAGGTATGTCAATTTAAATGGCATTTACTTAAGCCCACACCATCAAGCATCGTCGAATATCTCAAAAAAAATTGTTTCAATCGATCGAAGTCGGGCACAGCAACAAGCAAAGCACACCTACAATAAATATAAGTGGTACCAACCTGTTAGAGTTCCGTGGAAAATACTTTTTTTTTGTACACTTAAGACTATATAGAGCGATTAACATTATACCAAATGGCACCGCGTGATGACTAATACACGTCTGCTTTTTAAGAGAAAACGCTTGCTGATACGCGTTCTACAATCACGTGCTATACCACACTAACTAGAATGACGCGGTCCCGTCATCGTGCCATCCAACACGGATACTAAACTTGTTTTCCAGCAATACCAAGAATCTCCGAAATGTATGAATAAATTATAAAACAGTATCGAAATAGCAAGGTTTTATGATATATTTCTAATAAATAATAATATAATTAATAAATTAATTCAAAACTTAATGGGTTTAAAATTGCTTGTTGTTGTTCATATTGTTTCTATGTATAATATGTATGTATTTACAAAAAAAAATGTATATATGTATGTTTATCCATTGTCTAGTAGCCATAGTACAAGCTCTGCTTAGTTTGGGCTAGATGGTGTTGTGTGTATGTGATAGAATATTATATTATTATTATTATTATTATATTGTATCACTGTTTGGTATCTTAAAGATGAAACACAAATATCACACACACATAATATCTTCGAAAGATATCGATGCAATGTGTAACTTGTAAGAAGAATATCGCAGTGGTCAAGAAGAATTCGTTAAGGTGAACACCTGAGGGGCTTAGGATACTATAGGACGCAGAAAATGTTATTATATATATATATATATATATATATATATATATATATTATTGGTATTAATGTAATTTTAGTGGTAATCTTGCCACTGGATTGAGGGTTTTGGGTTCATGAGCCTACATAGGAAAACATTTCAGTGAACCATATGTAGTTATTCTGCTTAGTAATTGCCGGTTGTACAGAAAATTATGTAAATTTTGATAGTTTTTTGGTCAGGTTTTTTATAATCAGTTAAAGAGCTCAGTAAATCTTTGGCTCTATTGGCTTGGGTTTAGATTAGGGTTTTTCATTTGCTATTCATTATAATAATCACAATAGTCTTTGTTTGAGCAGGTCTGCTCGCAGTATTTACTTACAAGTTTCGATATTTATAATCTTATTGGCACTTCAGAAATATGTGAGTTTGATAAACAGCCCATCAAACTTAATTAATGCTCGAAGAAATAGTTGAACTAGTTTAGTGTCATCTAATATGGCCTTCGCATAAACACCGCTAATATATTTAATATACTCAATTATTCAACTAATTATGCAAGAAAACCATTATTGACAAACCAAAGGTTTGAAACATATAATAATAATAATAATATCAGCCCTGTATTAAACTGTTCCACTGTTGGGCACGGGCCTCTTCTCAGTGTAAGAAGGGTTAGGCCATAGCCTACCACGCTGTCCCAGTGCGGGTTGGCAGACTTCACATATCTTCGAAAACATTATGGAGAACTCTTAGAAATGCAGGTTTCCTCACGATGTTGTCCTTCACCGTTAAAGCAAGCGATAATTAAATATTTAATACACACATAACATCGAAAAGTCTGAGATGCGCGCCTAGGGATCGAACTCGAGACCTCTGCGCGGCAGTCCAACGGTTTCCCACTAGGCTAGCATAGGCAGACTAAAATTTTTGGGCTAATTAAAACTTGAACCCTCTCTACAGGTTTATAAACCTGTACAGGCGTGGATCTAGAGTGAGCCGTTAGTGTTTGGAGAAGATCAGAGATCAAAGTAATATGAAAATATTTAAAAATGGGTAAGTAAATATTTTCAATCGTGATATTGGTTTTCTTCCACGCAATCTTTTATATTGAAGAATATAATATTTATACTTTTTGCTATGGGGTAAAGTAGTAAGTCTCATTACCCTTCCCCTAGACCTGTACCTGAAACTGTACTGGGGCAAAGAGAGGCAGTTTCTTTTTATATGCTTTTGGTGCCAAAATAGTGATAGATATTCTTATCGTTTTTTTTTTGTGGCTGTTTCACGGACGAACCATAAAAGGAAATTTGTCGCAGTTAGGTATAGTGATTGCAACGTAAAATCTAACCCACCTTTCATTGTCTTAATGTTCTAGTTATCATATTTATTTGAAGTGTAGATACTAACGTCGAATAGGTCATCATCATCTCAGCCGAAAGACATCCACTGCTGGACCTCGTGCTCATGCCTCCCCCAAGGTTTTCCATACAGATCGGTTATCGAATAGGTGATTGTAGAGAAATAAATCAAAAGTTGTAAAACAGTTTTGCTCCCGGAACCCGTTTGCTATGCTATTGACATTACAATATTTCATAGACAACAGATAATGGCTGCTCATTAAATGTAGTATTTTCGTAATTATACAATATTTACTTATTTCATTGAATAGTAAGTATAAAAACGTGATTGCATATTATGTTCCTCCCCAGTGTAGAATCTAGTGTGGTTACGGAATAAGGCAAGCCTGATGTAGTGGAATCCGTGTTGTTGAGCACAACAACACGGATTCCACTTACGTACAATCACAATCAAAGTGAGCACACTTTGATGATATATAGCATACCTGCTGAGTGTCAAAGCACAAAAAAGGTGTAATTCTAGATCGATCATCTGATCTCTCTGATCTGATCATGAATAAGGCAAGGCGGACATTTGGCGTTATATATAGATACCGGTGCCTCCTGTAGGTTCGCTCTAATAAAGTGTTAGGACCAACTCATTAGTTACATGTGCCACAGTGTTCTCTGTCAAGTTATATTTAAGATTATTTTGATAAATCTAAGACACATTATGAAATATATAAAAAGCTTTCAAATTAGTCAATTATTTACATAAATCCGTCGTAGAAGATTCAAACTAATACACACTGCTCTAAATTTGTATAATATTTAAATTATTTACGTGTTTAGAGGCCACCGTGTTGACCTTTCACATAATATTGAACAAGTAAAGTTCAACTATAAAGGAAACATCTACATACTAAGATGAATCGTAACGCACGTCGCCATGTTGGAATGAATTTGTGTAGACAAACAAATTTTTAAAAGAATATCTGATACGTTTTGGTTGGCTATATGTATATTATATTAATTAGTATTGCCGTTCAACAGGTCTGCCCATGGTTAAAAATATGTATATATTGAATTGATTATATTAGTGGAGGCTAATACGTAAGACAAAACTATAAGGTTAACTCGCCGCAAATTGAAAAATATGAATGCGAG
This sequence comes from Catocala fraxini, assembly GCA_930367265.1. Taxonomy (NCBI): domain Eukaryota; kingdom Metazoa; phylum Arthropoda; class Insecta; order Lepidoptera; family Erebidae; genus Catocala; species Catocala fraxini. The sequence goes on from OV884024.1 coordinate 18,262,087, forward strand.
ATCAACTCGTCAAAACAATTTATTTATACGATGATATGTCAATGGTCGACGACCTTTAAGGCCATAAATTAATAGAGCATTCATAAATTAAAAGCTATATGTTTTTTTTTATAAAATATGCGTAACAAACTTACGCATACTTATTTTATAAAAAACACAAGATCATTAATTTTACAGTAGATCATTATACATACATTTTTACTTCTGTATTAGTAGATTTTTGGCAAATTGCTTTACCTATACCTTACTTACACTTATTTTATTTTTCAGCTGGTTCTTGAGACGATTACATGTGCTATGTTTCTTGTTTTAATTAGGTATGATATGTCATCCAGATATATTACTGACGGAAACTAATGAATACATTATATAAAGTATTTAATCAAAATCCAGCTTAATGTCATGATACGTAACATCCATATATTGTTTAAATGTCAGTTTTAAGGGCATATTGGCATTTTGTTTCCGTTTACCGGAAGTAAATCAATGGTTCTCCTTGAAGATAAAAATATATACGGCTTCGTTTCGTACCTACTGCAAATTAAAAGTATTTACGTATAAATGGGTTGTTGTACATTCGTCACTAAGTAAATTCGTCACGAAAAAAGTATTTGTAAATTCGTCATATTTCTAATTTGTGCAATAAATTTCCAATATATTAATTTGGTTTATTGTAACTTCGTCACATGGGTTTTAAATGAACCGATAGCAAAAAAAAAAAAAAATAGTAGAATAAAAATGTTGTATATTTTTCATAATCACAGTAATTTTAATAATTTACCTTAGGTACATCTACATAAAAATCACAGTTTTCAATTGGTCGATTTGCCCACATCATTAAAATTATAAGATAAACAATTAAATCGGGTAGTATTTGACTGTTCCTCAATTTTTTGCCTTTGTTCCACCAAAAATACTAATAGCACAGCAAAATATGCTAACCAAAAAATGTTTAAGAGATCAGTCTAACTTGACGGAGATCCTTTTAGCGAGGCTCCTATTTTTGGGTGGGTTTAAGAAGGAACCTAACATAACCAGGCGCATAGGTGCTCGTTATGATATATTTTAGTAAGCATATTTTGCTGTGCAATTAGTATTTTTGATAGTGATTAGATATAGTATCCCAATTAAATCACAGTAATAATCATAATATATTTTTTTAATTTAATGTAACACCTATAAACAATCACAGATCACGAGTTGCTGACTTGCCTACAACTATATAAATAAATATAATAACATTAATAACCTAATACCTACGTAAAAATCATAGTTCTCCGATTAGAGCAATGATGGAGCGCTAAAATCAATAACTTTGTTTGCTATCGCTACTTTAAGCAAAAATTTTGTAAAATGAGGACTTGTGACAAACTTACAATAACCCTCATGTACCTGTGACGAATTTACTTTCAATGTATGGATTTTTCAAAATGTGACGAATTTGCTTTCAATGTATGGATTTTTCAAAATGTGAGGAATTTACTTCCAATGTATGGATTTTTCAAAATGTGACGAATTTACTTTTAATATGGATTTTTCAAAATGTGACGAATTTACTTCCAATGTATGGATTTTTCAAAATGTGACGAATTTACTTTCAATGTATGAATTTTTCAAAATGTGAGGAATTTACTTTCAATGTATGGATTTTTCAAAATGTGACGAATTTACTTTCAATGTATGGATTTTTCAAAATGTGACGAATTTACTTCCAATGTATGGATTTTTCAAAATGTGACGAATTTACTTTCAATGTATGGATTTTTCAAAATGTGACGTATTTACTCTGTGACGAATGTACAACAACCCGTATAAATGATGCAGACATCACAGACGAGTTTCACAAGTAATGTTCTTATAGTTCTCCATATCGACTGGTGTAACGGTAAAGAATGGACACATTTTATAATATCATGATGAAATTTTAATTGAATTATTATAGTTTTAATCGGCCTTATCGATTTTATTTGAACATTTAATCAACGCGCCCCGGAATCATTACGCACAGTTAATTAATACAAATAAGCTCATCTATTCGACTCAAAACCAGCTGTATATTCTTATATACAAAATATTTTACAATATTTAAACTATATATTCAGTATTTTTTTATATTCGCGGTTTGAGGAGCTATTATAATTTATTTTACGTCCTTAAATTTTACCAAAATGTTCATTATCATCATTTGGCATAACACGAAAATTACTATCTTGATGGGTTACAAGAATTACAAGACATCTTTGGTTATATGTTGTGTACTATAAGATTATTCGTCATATTTATCATCATCACCTATATGTTCAATGCTGAATATAGGATTCTCGTCCGGTACATTCATTTTTACAGCGATCGATGTCGTAGGTTACCCAACCTTATGTTAATAGTGATGGTGCTTACGGTTTCATGACATAAATACCTTTGCCTACCTTTACTGGGGTTTAGAGGTGACTGCACGCACGGTGACTACACCAACCTATTCCCACTCGGGACAAAAATCTGTGTGACCGACAATTAGTTGTTCCGTGCCTTGGTGTCAGTTGTTTAAATGTGTCTGTTGTGTAACGTCCCTCCGCGGTCGCGATTCAAGAATTTATCATAGGACGGGTGTTGTGTCCTTTGAAATAAATATGTAGGTATATTGTATAATCGTCTGCTCAAAAATACTCGAAATACTTACAAAAAAATGTTCCCTTAATTCGGGGTCGTTTACATCATTACTCAAAACGATTTCATCTATTCTGGTACAGCGTATAATATCTTCTTATAATAATGAGTACAATTTTAAACTATATTAGCAAAGATACTAGCCTAATTATAAAAGCTTGGATTTCAAAGATAGCATTGTCGAGGCGGCCTCACCATGTACCGACCGTATACATATGATGGGCAAAGGTGATATAGCTCTCTAGAAAACATTGCCGTCTCGTCTATATATAGGTAAAATATTTTAGTGATGTCATGATGGAATATGATGATATGGAATGTCCAAATCGATTAATCGTTATGATATGGAATGGCCATATCGATCCCCAGCCATTGCAGTACCGACATAGACGCACTCCAAAGCTTTAGACTAGCTGCAATAGTAAAGTATTCTTACTACTCATTTGCAAACCAAATCAATAAAATATTGAAAAAGCGATTGCCGCAGCAAACAAAAATTTATTAGGTTTTTAGATCCAAAACGATGTATTAATTTAATCGAGAATATCATGTAATTTAAATATGCTGATACGGCAAATATTGCCACAAAACTGCTGCCATGAATTATTTTGTTAATAGGTAATTACTAAGATATTTAAGCTCAAGGAAGTTAATGAAACACGGGTATAGATACTCGCAAGTATTTTAATTTAGATTATGGTCTCTTTAAATATGATCACATCAATTTCGTTTAATTTAATTATATAACTATATTTCTGCTCTATGGAGCTAACTAACTAGTAATTAGTGCAATATAACTGTAACTTAAAAAGTTAAGTTGTACTAACTTGTATTTTTACATACACATATTATACAAGCTTATAATTCAATGTTCATGACACCATTTGAAATAAGATGTTTTTTATACCATTATACTAATAAATATGTCATGAATTGTAGCATTGATTGGGATGATAATTGTCACTTTGCATTTAATTGAATATTACCAACTAAAACATAGGGTGTTAATTCGTACAGGTATTTAGATGAATAATTTCTGGCAGGTTCACAGCGGCAGCGCTAAAGTTTAACGGATCATCTTGTCATTGCCCAGGGAACAATAACTATATTATATGTGGCGAATAAGCATACGACTCGACTTATGGTAAGTAGTTAATGTAGTCGAAGTCATTGTGATACCAAGGATATAACGCACGCCATGCCGACCCTAAAAAACGAAGCAAAGGGGATGAAAGAAAAGTAGGTATCTGAGCGTCCAGTACTACAGCGCACCACGCCAAATAATCACTTTTCGCTGTTTCTGTGTCTGCTATTAATGTTATAAAGGCCGTAATTCTCTAAATGGAATATCTAGGAAATGCAAGCGGTCATAAAGCAAGCAAAATCTTGAATTTTACCGGATTTGTCTTCTTGTCAACATCGTAATGATTAATATTCTCATCAGTCATAACTACCTAATTATATTAGCATATACATCCTTCACTCGAGTAGTTGAAGGATGTATTGTTGTGTTCAAACAAAGCATAACAATTAACGCTGATGGAATACATTAGAATACTCCAATAAATATTATCAATTATCTACAGAGAATTAAATTAATTTTTATTTATATATTAATTTGTTACAATATTGGCAAATAAATAATTTGCCTATATTGTGATAAATGTTTCACTTAAGATTAATAACACAACATGTTAGACATAAGAATACATCACATGACATTCCACAGTACAATTTTTTATTTTGTATGTTTATTATTTGTCTTCTTGGGTCACTAATAGTTGAGTGTTTATTGTAATATGAGCCAGTACTGATAAGTAAGTAAGGATAAGAAATTTGTTTCCGAAATTCCTTGATTATATTTAAATATCTTAAATTACAACTAAAGCTTTTAGATGTTACTGTTAATATGACAGTTAGGACCAGTTAGGTACCCTAACCTATAGATGATAAAACATAATTTAAATATGAAAGTTAGTTAACATTTTGTTACGATGTCATGTCATGCCTAAACCATTATTTTCAGTTCCGACGCAATTCGACAAGTACATATCCAAAAACCTAGGAAATATTCAGCTGCCTTTGCTGCAAAATGTTTTATTATTTTTTAATCAACTCTTGGTATTTTTATTTTTTATTTATTCATAAAGCTTTAGTCATCCATCCTGTGTACGATATCTAGACGGCCTTCAGAAATACCTAAGAGTTGACCTTTCTAAGTGGTCAATAACCATATGGCCAAAATTAATAACAAATCCTAATACCCGGATCGATGTATCATGTTTCTCAGGTAAATCATTTGACAGATACGTAACAAGATTATATAATGACAAATTATTTGCGGACAATCGGAAATATAAACTTAATATTAATTTGGGCTTTGGTCCGCCTACTTGGCATTTGGCTTTAAGGTGGTGGAAACTTCCGAGCGAGTACACTGTAGGAACACAACACAACATTATGTGATTGCGATGTTCTATAGGATAAAACCACTTCTCCAAATTGGGATGCTTTAGGTTGATTCGTGACGATTGAAATCGAAGTAAGACATCATACAGTACAAAAATTCTGAAGATCCAAAACACATGCAAAATCTGAAACGCTATTGATTATGAAAATATATTGCAAATTAACGTACAAGTTACAATGTTATATTATGTAAATAGATATAGTGGCCCTGAATACACGGATTTGAGTAACCTTATAATATATATCTATCCACCGATGAGAAAACTAGTTTTTAATAAGATCGCAGATTTACTTATATTTTTAGAACTATACGCCATTTATTGACTAGTACCAATGATATTATATTTATTTGTTCTATAGTCTATAAATCTGACTATATGCTTTAAATTACATTTCAAGCTGTAAAATACCTTACATTTTCGATCTCGTGAGGTATTTAAACTACCATAGTTTACTATGGTAGCTCAGGTATGGTACTATGGAGCAGCGGTAGCTCAGTGGGGAGACCAACAGACTGCAATGCAGAGGGTCTCGGATTCGAACCCATGTCGCGCACCTCTGACTTTCGGCAGTAATATGACTTTTCGAAATTATGTGCGTATTGATTGACAATTATCGCATGCTCCGTGCCTCGGAGAGCACGTTAAGTCGTCGGTCCCGGCTGCAATGAACATCTATGGCAGTCGTTATTGGGAGAGTGTCGACACAAAAGATCCCACTGGGTCGGACATAAGATACGTACATACTATGGTAGTTAGTAAGCTTAGCTAGCTAGTGCTAGCTATACTTTTAATCTCCGTGTTGTTACTGAAGTCCCAGTATAATTTGTATACATGCATATTCTAACGTGTGTATCTCCGGCAAAGTATTACACACGAATTTTGTCAGCTATGCCATTTAATAAGTAGCGAGCCTATTTTCACACAGCGTGCACAGTTTTAGGCGTCTTGCTGCTACTGACAATTTGCATACATATTAATAGCATATCATCAAAATGACTGCGTCTAAACGTAAGAGACGGGTTTTAGCCACCGTGCTACTCTTATAGCACGGTGGCTAAAACCCGTCTCATTAGGATTTCAGTAAGTACAACATGTAAATATTGCAGTAGTATTTACATCTTGCAGGACTGAATAAGGCTAAGAAAACAACCAATTCTAGTATGAATCTAATATATTTTTGTTTATATGTTATTAGTAACGCATAACACATACACATAACATTACCAGTAATTTTATGTACCTACTTAGTAACGTCCTAACGTGTAACACCACCTCCGAGAACGAGACCAAGTTATACAACTGAAACGCGCTGTTTGATGGTGATACCTGGTGTTTTCACCAGGAATGATGTTCGCGAAGTTGAGCTATACTAAGCTTTTAAAGAAAATCACTGTGCTGCTACACTAAGAGGCTAAGATCACTTATCTCGTTACTTACTTTAAGATCCTAGAATTATAATCACCATAGGGAAACAACGCAAAATACTTTAGCTACGATCATCTGTAAGTCTTTTCCTCTGTAACCTGCTCTAATCTCAGGTATAAAAATAACAAGTCAACCTTCATTTTCTAACATTATGATCATACTCTTCAAAAATTTTACCGGTATTAATGAAAGGGTTTACGTACTACTTTCATACAATCTAGAAAATACTTTGACTACACTTATTTTGCTGCTTATTTGACGTTGCGGCTCTTATGTCTTTTGTCTTCAGAAATAAAGATGCCGGTTGGATAAGACAGAAGTCGTGCAAGATACCGTTTCCTATTTTTCTTAATAAGATGCACAACAATTTAAAAAAACTTATTCTATTTTACTAAGACGTTATCTATGTTTACGCTGTCCTTGTTGAATATTTAAATCCATGATAAGTAATTTAATAAATACGAGGGTAACTCTGCTTGTTTGTTACGTCAAACAAAAAACAAAATTGGCAATATATCACAAAAATTCTGGAAAATAATATAGGTTTTCATTGAAATGCCAGTCAAGAGAAGATAGAAGAAGAGCTATTTTCTCTTCACCATGTCATTTAGATATGCCTTTCAAATAGTTCCACTTTAAAGATTTTGTGATTGTGTCTATTCCACCACTCTAAAGGTCAGTAAAATGTGCTAGTAACAGAACATATCTACAGACCTACTAAAAAGAAAGTCCCATACGATCACGTTTTATTCCGAGAAGATAATTACCGCCTTAAACAGTTCAAATTCAAGTGCTCTTGATGCTAACATTAATCTATACACTATTATATTGAAATAACAACAAATATATTAATAAATTAAATGATGAGTTTTACTTTTTGCGCTCCGTATATGAAGGTATTGTACAAATATCAAATATTGTATTGGCCTATGTATAGGTACATTATTATAATAATTATTGGTTATTATTGCTAAAGTTAGGCACCTAATGATGCTCCCCTTTTTTATTCTTGTTAAACAAATTGAATCTTCGAACGTGGGTCTATAAAGATATTTATTTTAGATGTACACCTGCAAATGCTTTCATGCGAACAATCCTAATTGGTATCTATATAAAATGACGATAGGCAGATCAAAGGTATAATTAAATTTTTTTTCGCAAAGCGGCTTTACATTGATGTGGAGCTACCCCCAATGTTAAAGATAGCTAAAGAGGGCACTGTACAAACAGGTTTGTGAAGTCTTTTATGTTCGTGGTCTACACTCTATAGTACATTATTCTTGTTCTATGGCACTGATCGATAAAAGGATCGGCCAAATTAACCATTACATTTACACTGTGGCTCGGGAAGCACGTTAAACAACGGTTTGCGGCTTTTATGAACATACATATATCCATTATATGAGTAGTTATTACTGGCTAATGATATATCAACTAAGAATTCGATGTTAATAAAACTATACTCAACTGAATCTGGGTAGGCCAAAAAAGCGACCTCAATGATATTCTTAAACTAGGTTGATAATGACCGTGTATCCAATACCACTACAGAATGGAATTTTATTTCGCCGTGTTCATGTCTTATCACATAAGCTCTTTGACGTCTTGTGCTCATCCCTACTTATTCCAGGAACCTTCTTGCTTGTTGGTTTAAGAGGTCGACAGCCTGTACACAGCCACTTCATCTTACACTTTGAGGACCCTGTCGTTAGATTGTGTTCATTAACTGATATCTATATTCTAGTCCTTTTCATACAAAGAGACGATAATCAAGGGCTGCCAAGTAGTTTTAAGCATCCATAACAATGTGGCATAGTAATAAGCGATTTATTAGGTATCGAACCTACCGTAGCGTTGAACTCTGACTCTGGACAATGAACAGAGAAATTCCAATTTTAAGTTTTAATAATTGTTGAGCTATTTATTTTCGCTAGGCATTCCTTAAAACCACATTGTCGTTAAGGTTTATAGGTATATTTGCCTACTTAAGTAAGTATGATTAAATTAAATTATTACGAATCACTTAAAACTTCAATGTTACGTAAATAAAATTTCTAAAACATACCTGCTGTTCAGTATTATATTCGATGGCTAAGGTTAACGACCTCGGTTTTTTTTCATTACGGTTTGAACTTCGACTGTCGTGGCATCACCATGGTATTCTTGAGTAGATGTCTAGACGCTTTAAAACTGTTAGACATTTGCATCTTTTTGTAATTTTAGGTATTATTCATTATGCTTATTATAGTAACGTATGAGAGTTAAATATGCCAACATAATAATATTTAAAACAATTAATAAATCTACAAACTGATGAATAAAAGGCCCATTTAGGTGCTACTCCTAACTCAATGTTCATAATATTACAAATTTAAAACCAGATTTCAATAAAAATATGATATACATAAAGGATGTATGTACATAAAGGATGTTAATGTGATGGATATTCATGTTCTCTGTATTATTACTAATGTAAGAATAGGTCTAGTATACTTATTTAATTAATCATATATTATAAATAAAACATAAGTAATGTTTTATAATTACCTACTCTCGTGATAGGCACGGTAAATTGGGTATATTGCATGTTCTTTTCTAAAAACAGTATTTATTATATTTGAAATATTTTTTTTATATTGACTCATGAACTGACTGCCTACGACTCTCGTTTATTTTTTTAACTTATTGTGTAAATCCGCTCAACCTTTGACTCACGAATCATTACTCGACGACTCGTATCTGATCTGTAATATCTATACTAATATTATAAAACTGAAGAGTTTGTTTGGTTGAACGCGCTAATCTCAGGAACTACAGATTCAAATTTAAACATTATTTTAGTGTTGGATAGCCTATTTAACGAGGTTATAGTCTATATAACATCACGTTACGTCAAATAGTAGCGGAGCATCAATGAAAAATGTTGTAAAAACGGGCAAAGTTCTCTTATGTGACGCAGATGAAGTTGGGCGGATGAGCTAGTCTACTATAAGTAAATACAATTCATATGGTGTCAACGTTTGTAGTTACTATTTCATTAACATAGACTGAATCTATAATTTTTTTTAAACGTATCGATAGATACAAGTAAATTCTCATAAACCGGTCAGATAAAATACCTACGTTATTTTACGATCACAGATGTTGTTGGCGTTGGTTACATCATGTTACATTTTTCTTGCTCTGAACACTATTAAAATTATTTTCGCAACTTCTAATTAAGCCAAAATGAACTAATGACCAAAAGGGAATGGAAACCATTACGACCTTTATGTAGTTGTTTTATTAGATCTAATTGGCATCTCTGGGGTGGTTCTAACTCTTAAAACCGCGTTAAGTACTTCAATCTGTTTAGAATAATTATTAATCTGCTTAATGTTCTATGATAGTGTTATAAATTTACCAAAATAAATCTCGTTTATAAAAACTTTCCTTAAATTTTTGCGGCCAATGTTGTTTGTAAAATTATGTGTAGATTTAAGCAACATTAATTCACTAAATTGTGTTAGTGACCAGCGTGCCAAATTTAATCAAAATGCATTCTACGACCGACCGTACTTTAAAAGACTCATAATAAAATATGCTCAAAATACAGTTCCGATCTACTGTAACAATAAATGTAAACTAAAATGTAATTTATGTTCACATATGACATTTTGCATTAATTTGGGAGACTACCATTTGTGATACGTATGACACAAACTAGTTTCAACTTTATTTTGCACATTTTGTTTCGAGAATTGGCTCTTTGAGTAGATATAGTAGATTAACAAATATAATATATTTATATTTATTAGTATTTGTCCCATTTCCTAAAGTCTACATAAGATGTGTCAAGAGAAGATAGGCAATAAGTTTCATATTAAATAGTAGCGCTAAACGCCAATTACCTTAATGAGACTGATTAAGGTTTCTGGCGGACTTCACACATCTTCGAAAACATTACGGGCAACTCTCAGACATTTAGGTTTTATGTTAAAGGGAACTATAATTTTGTAACAATTTAATTCCCATATAACTTCAGATGCATGTCGTGGAATCGAGCTCAAGAACAATTATGGCAATTTAGCGGATTTTTCAGGGAGCTATGGTGCATACGTTTCAAGTTTTCTTTGGTGTGTAAGAATAATTAAAGTAATTCGTTTAAATCCCGTGTTATATATCTACTAGGTATCTAGTACAGGTAATTTATAGCAAAGCGTACTCAACCCTAATAAATATTATAATTTGAACATAAAACAAAGCAGTTTATAGCATCTGTAAAAGTTAGTAAAATTTACAATTTGTTTCCTCTCGCTATTGTGATATTACTTTGTAATTATGTTGATACTAGTTCTTAAAAAGACTGCCTCGGTGGCGCACCAGTAGTGAATGTGACTGCTGTGCACGAGGTCTCGGGTTCGTTTCCTGAGTCGGGTAAATTTTTACTGGGTTTTACTGGTGAAAAATTGTAAGTAGCAGCTCGGAGGTCGGAACTGTGCCCGGTAGACAGCAATAGGCTCGTCCCATATCAAGTGGGATCTAAAACCATCGGTGACGAAATGTGTACCTCTGCTATCTATCCTTTCAGATATATAGTCGTGAGACAATGTATAATAATAATATTCTACCACATACACACAACACCATCTGGCCCAAACTAAGCAGAGCTTGTACTATGGGTACTAGACAATGGATAAACATACTAATATACTTTTTTTTTTGTAAATACATATATATTATACATAGAAACACCCAGACCAAGACAAAACTCCATGTTCATGCACACAAATGTTTGACTTGTGCGGGAATCGAACCCGCGATCTCAGGCGTGGCGGTTGGTTACACTAACCACTACAATATAAATATAAGTATGTAATATACTTATATTTATACTTCAGATATATACCTACTAGTGAGATGTATGTAATATACTTAGTCTGGCCATAGATATAGTTACAATTTAAAAAAAAAACATAATACTACATTTGAATTTGGAATTTGTCATTCTTATATTTTTCTTTCATCAGAGCTGAAAAATGGCCGTCATCTTGTCCCGATCTTAATCCGCTGGATTGTGATTTATGGTCGGTTTTAGACAGTATGGCATGCTCTAAACGCCATAATGATTTGGAGTCCCTAAATCAATCCGTAAGATTGTCAGATCCCATGGAGACAGTGTGTGTTTCTATTGATAACTGGCCTCAACGTTTAAAGGACTGTATTAATCTTTAAGTACACGGGTTCTTTAAGGTAACGTTCCGTCACTCGTGAGGTCCAGAAATATCCCCATAATTATATGACAAGTAAGTTAAATATTTTTGAAAATTACTTAATTATTAAATCAGATTATAAGAAAATAAAGTATTTATTGTAACTAATAAATTCAATATTTTGACAATAAGAAACATTTTACATAGTAACATCTCGTACTAATACTTTTTATGTGCTAAAATTTAACAAAATAATCACCTTCTGAGTAAATTATAATAATTTTCTTATAAAATAGGAACTGAAAACATGTATTTAGTAGCAAAATAAAAAACTATTATGAAAACAAAAAACATGACAACGCCTCGATATTACTATCGTGCAGTAACGTTAAAAAATATTCTTTAGGTTGACATGGTAAGCAATAAGCAATTAATGTAGACTGTGGCTTGCAATATTTACAAATAATACTACTCTTTTTGTCCTTCATCCTTGGGCAAATATTGCATCTACGCTTCATTTTTGGGGCACTAGGACCTAGATAGAGGCTGCTCTTTTTCGATCAACTTGCACAATATTCCTCTTATATCCGTGTCTTGAAAATCTATAATCAGTCTATCTATATCTAATCTATAAAAGTTACTAAAGGCCTGCAGAATTTGTGCAATGGTGTTTTCTGAGAGTTGGCGACTCATTTTTGCCGATTTACAACGCTAACTCTAAAACAGCATACATATACGTACATAAATAAATTTAAAATATTAACTGCGTAAAATCACGGGTATCTATAGGTATCCCCATGTAAGTAAAATACGTACTTTCCTTAGGGCGAGCGCGATGTACGTCCATCTGTCGAGAGCCTCTGCGGCGCACTTAGATTAGCCAAGAGCACGCGATTGATGTGTCAATTTGAAAAAATTTGCTGTTGAAAAATGGCGTATTTTTGTTTATATTTTATCATTATTACATATATAATTATTCTTTTGACAATGTTTAATTAAAACTATGAATAATGTTATTTTTAAATTATATTTTACTATGCATATGCTAATTTTGATATTTTACTTCACAAATATTTGTACGTCATACAATATGGCAAACATGTTGGGACAAAATTCATGTAACATCTTTCATGCATTTATATTTCTGTATGTATACACATGTTTATACAAATAAATTATCTTATCTTATCTAATAAATTATATTATCTTGGGTTTAAAAATAGCGCGTGTGGTCTGGATACACCCCATCCGTGACGTTAAAGCTTAAAGCCAATGGAGATCATTTTGAAGCTTCATATATTTTTAATGTTATTATATTAATATATAAACTAACACACATTATAATAATAAATGTGTTATGCAATAGATAAAAAAGATTTTTCCTTGTAACAATATTTATTGCAAGACTGGGTATACACGGTACCCTTATAAAATCTATGTACAATACAAATATACGATACAAATCGGGGGCTTTCCCCGATTTGTATTCGTCTAATTAATACGTGTTAAGAAACATTCGCACCAATTTCATAAATATGGGAGTGACTAATTTGGATATTCAAATCAGCTTCTCATCTTAGATCTAAATACGTATATCAAAAGCCTATAAATATGCTATTATAAGAATGGTTTCCGATTTCCTTTGCAAGCCTCAATAAAATTATACGTTTGCTGTTCAGGAAATGATTATAAATTAGTAGGTGCCAGGAAAACCTCAAACAATATGCAGATGAGTATATCACCATAATGTTAGATTAATAAATTAAAAAGAACATAATTATATGTCTGAAATCAACTATAAATTAAGTAACAGGGCAAACTCATACGGCGCAATTACAGTAATTTTGTTGGTTTGACGATGTTGGACCGTTTCCGATGGAGACGTTAGGTTAAAGGGGTCCGGGCGCTTGTGCTTTTTTCAGAAATCTAACTGAGGGGCTTATCAACGCTTTACGTGACCAGTGATTGAAACTTTCTTGACTCAAAGAATCAGTATTGCAATTGAACGTGGCAATGCTGCCAGTCTTCTGGGCACCTTTCCAGTTGACAGCGATGCTGAGGAATTTTACGACGGTATAAACCAGACATTTTATTTATTTAGATACTATAATTTATTATGTGCCATTCCTTTTTATTCGTTTTCCTTTAAGTTAGTTACGTTAATATAATTTGAGTTGTATGTAATGATTGTTTGCGTTTTGCATTATTTAATGTATTATTATGTTATACATGTTACAACTAATACTATAAATTCAAATGTGAGTTTGTTTATTTGTACTCTTTCAGGGCTTATCTACTCCACCGATCATCATTAAATTTCGCATAGCTAGGGGCTGGTTGAGCATACGGGTAAGTTGGGCAATCGAAATATCTCAGAAACTATACATCGCAGCCAACTTCAAATTGCAAAAAGATGCGGTCACGGATAGGGAACTTATTGCGCGACCGCCAGTGACGACTTGTCGCTCGAGTGAAGTATAAGCATGCTTTGTTTATTAAGCAACCATTAAGTAAAAATTGTCCTTGGGAATATTTCTTCTTAAGGAGTCAAATATTATCCGTTTTCAAACACGTAAGTTTTAAACTTTTATGAATTTAGTATATTTTCGGTACGTATAAAGGATATGGATATAATTCTTAAAGGTTTGTCATAACTTCACCTTTGTTTCTAATTTTTGGGTTAGAGTTAAATATAATAATAATTGCTTACTTAATCCCTCAATTTAGAACTAAAGTAATGTATGATTTTTATTTTACTTTAGGACGCGGAATGATTAATATAAGTCTTCCAGAGGTTCTTACACTACCCAAGACTAAATGATACTGCAATGGTTCTCGGTTATAGGTATCACTGATGAAGAAAAGTGTGAAAGCCGCTGCCAAAGAATTTCGGTATTAGATCAATTTGACAAGATGTTTGAATAAATTAGGCTCTGAAGGTGGTGTTTCATCAATGGTTTATGCAATACCGAGGCAAGTAAATTCACCCATGCGAAAAGATTCTTTAAAAAACGACTTCCTATCTATGTCCCGTAGCTATCAGAAAAAAAGGAAAGCTGCTATTCAGACAGACACTCGCGAAAAGAACGCATCGCAAGAGAAACAAAATAAAACCACAAAAAAATTAAGAAGCCAAAGAATACATTGATTATAAAAGAAGAAGTAATTAAGTTCCAATCCAAAAGTTAAACTTAAAATAATTATGTTGAGTTTTTGTTGAATTATTTTTTTGGTTAATATTTAAATTTACTTTTAGTTTTACAGTCATATCACTAAAATACTATAAATAAAAAGTTGATTGTAAAATAGAAGTTTTATTTCATGTCTAGTAAATATTGAACCCATAGTTTGGCTAGAATTTCTAACTGCTCAATTAACGCTATACGCTTCTTTTTTTTTTTTTTTTTACGTGGGGGAATGCTTTGACGCATACCTCTCCGCGGGGCGACGGAGAGGTTATGTCGGGCTCACCGGGGGAGTAATACCCCGGTAATACCGACTAAACCTACCACGGTGTTCCTCGACATAACCATAGACGGCGGGGCCGCGCGAATCGCTTTCACATGCAATCGCGACCCGGCCGAGGTTTCGGCCCGCCGTGTGAAACGGCAGGCCACTGCATATTAGACCCTCTACTGTCCCCTTGTAGGGAGACAAAAACACGGCTCAGAGGCGCGCGTGGGAACACGCACGCCGCCTCTTGGACCTGGTGCTGATCGGGTGGCGGGCAGGCCCACGAAGCCCACCACCCCCAGGTCAACCTCAGGGTGGCTGGAAGTCATCTCGCGCCCTCCGGCGCCCGGTTCTGCGGTTGGGGAGAGGGTTTAAGCGCTCCCTCTCCCGCTCCGCCGCCTCCTTGATGGACATGACTTCCTCACAGAAGGAGGCGACGGCGTTCCACGACGTCTCGCACCGGACCATAGATTGAACCACGGCCAGGAGCGAGAGGGCAACCAAACCGACTGCCGCGATCAACTCACGGCGCTGCGATGCCCAGGCGGGGCAATCCGTCAATGTGTGCAGCGCCGTGTCCTCAACAACGTCGCGGCAGTCGCCACAGTGGTGACAACCGGGCGTCTCTTGCCGACCTATGCGACACAGGAACTGGCCAAAACAACCATGGCCAGTCATTACCTGTGTCAGCCGGAAGGTGAGGGCGCCATGCCGCCTCTCCAGCCACTCCTCAAAAACGGGTCTTACCGCCACGATTGTGGCGTGCCCAGCACTAGGGTGCACAAGTCGATTTCTCCATTCTTCCACCAGGACCTGGCGGAGCTCGGACCGTGCCGCCTCTAGAGTGGGAGGAGCTGGCCCTTCGCCCGAGCCAGCGTCTCCTGGCGCCAACGGTAGAGTGACACCAGAAGCGCCGCTTCCAAGTCCCAGGGGATCGATCCGGCGAGGAGGCTCGCTGCCTCGAAAGAGATCGTACGGTAGCCTCTAATTACATACCGTTGCTCAACTTACCTCACCTATGAGTGTAGTGTAGTGTGTATGTAGTGTGTGAGTCAGAGATGCTCAATGTACCCCACATTGAGCATCTCTGACTTTCTTTACTTAAATGGCTATAGCTTCTCAATGCGATTTGTTAGAAATAAATTACTATGGACACTTTTGAAAAGGAATAAAATACTGACACTTAAAAAATTTAAATTAAATTTTATATTAAAATATCTTTATTGACGTAAGTTTGTTTTACAATTATTAGAATCCCTGGCCCCTGGGCTAGTTAAATACTGTATTACAGTATAATCAGTATGCATAACAAGACATTAAGACTTATCATTGAGGAGCTATGACCGTTCAAGTGAAAATTTCTCAACCAACCCCTACCTACCTACACGTTGTATGGAGTACAGAAAAGGAAACAGGGTACCTTTTATCCAGAAAACAGTACTGTTCCCGAGGGAGAGAAAATTGACATGACCTACATTTACGCGTCCGAAACCGCGAACAAAATCTAATATATAATAACTTTAATATTTCTATTGCTAATAATGTATTTCGTAAAATAACATATTTTGTGTTTTTAAATTAATAAAGAAGGCTGCATTTAATTTAATTTACTTATATATATCTTGTTTTAAGCTATAATAGATGTTACGACAAATACGGCTAAATGTAAATAATCTGTGAAATATCAAGGAGTAGTAGATTACATTACATGCTTACTCACAGAAAAATAATTGTATAATATTATCTCTATGTAGCCACTAATAATAACCTTATTTTTAAAGAGATTAACTTTATCGCTTACATTGCTATCTCAATGCACTTTATGAAACTATAGTAATAATGTTGATCAGAAAATTAGAAATAGATTACATAAATTTTAAATTGGATACTTTGTATGAAGTTTAGTAAGTATTGTTATTCAATAATTTTATCTTCTTTTAATATAATTACAAAACCTTGTGTGGTAGTTCTCATACATTGCTTTAATACACCAACAGTCAACACATTTCAACAAAAATAATAAAATAAATACATAATTATTATTCAAAACTGAGATTTTGCATTAATAAATAGAGATCATATCCTTAATAGCTAACACCAAATCCGTATAAATCTCTAAATAGCCGTACGTGGGCCCGTCTGTCTATTTGAATAATCTGACTAGCAACTGAAGTAGGTCTCATTATATTCAATCTATGCCTGTGACCTATTTTATAAATTGCACCTTTGACATATTTCTGCTTCTTCTTTGAAATATAATCTGCATCTCGAGTTTATTCAAAGCAAACAAATTAAGTCTCAATGAAACCTTATTGAATAGCAATTTATTACTTAAATAGCTGTCCTTAAGTAATAAATAGCTATTGAATAAGGTTTAATTGAGACTGCACAGACTGTAGAAGATTTCAGGCAATTACCAAGAAATGTATAAATTGACATTTATATATCATTTAGAATAGTAATCGTTTATGGAAATATCTATTATGCCTTGTAAATACGTACGTACTTTCATCGGTAATGGAGGTGGGAGTAAACCAAACACTTTAAGTTTTAAATATTATATCGTAATCCTCGTTAAAATTATAAACTGAAATAACTCGACTGAAGAGTGACTGCTTACATTTACAGTCATATAAAGTATAATATTTATACCAAGATTGCCTGGCTCGTAAAAGAAGCGCAGGTCTCCCAGGGTTGCTATTCTTTTTAAAGAGCATGCAATGTGCTAATGAATCCTGAGGTTTTGCAAGCGGTCACAGACTTTGGCAATCGTTTAAGGCCCTTGTTTGCCACCGTATAAAAAGGAATACGACATGTATTCAATCATAATATTTTACTAATACTTCAGAATGTCATTATAACTATAGTAATTTTGGATTTTATTATATTTCTTTAATTTTAAAACACAAATTCACTACTATGTTCGTGTATATTTTTTATTAAATGTACAAAACCGTCGGACTTTAGTAGGTAGCTAGCAGTACGGCTTCCACCGTCTTCACGTGCCACTATAATTATTAATTCGTAGGTAAAGCTTGACCATTACGGACTGACGTACATTACCTGAGTGCTGGAAGGAGGGAAAATTGGTACTGCTGCCCAAGCCGGGACGGCCTCCAGAGTCGGTCGCGGCGTACAGGCCTATAGTGCTGTTGGACGAGACGGGGAAGATCTTTGAGAAAATTCTCGCCACCCGCATAGACCGGCACCTCAGCACAGTCGGTCCCGACCTGTCGGACGCTCAGTTCGGATTCCGGGAAGGACGTTCGATGGTCGGGGCCATTATACGCCTGAAGGCCGCGGCCGAGGAGGCGGTCGCCGACGGAGGTGTTATGTTGGCGGTGTCTTTAGACATCGCCAACGCGTTTATCAGTCTGCTATACAGCTGTGTCCAGGAGGCGCTCCGATATCACGGAGTCCCTTTTTACCTGGAGCGGCTGGTGGCAGACTATCTGAGAGTTAGGAGTGTCCTCCTTGAGGTTCGAGGCGAGATTTTGCGTCGGCCCATGTCGTGCGGTGTCCCGCAGGGATCGGTTCTTGCTCTGCTCCTGTGGGACATAGAGTACGACTGGGCCCTACGTGTTGTCTACCCGCTCAATCAGAGCGTCAGTTACGCTGACGCCAATCTCGTCACAACCCGTGGGGGTACCTTCGAGGAGGTGGCACGTTTGGCCACCGTGGGGGTTTCCCAGGTGGTCGGGCGTATCGAGGCTCTGGGTTTACGGGTGGCTATTAGCAAGACGGAGGTCCTGGTCTTTCATGGGCCTTGTCACATTCCACCCCGCGACGCCTCGATAATGGTGGGCTCGACGCGCGTTCTCGTCCAGCCCCACATGAAATATCTGGGCTTGGTGCTGGACGGAAGGTGGCACTTCGATGAGCATTTCAGATAGCTCGCCCCGAAGGTTCTCGGCACTGCGTCCGCCCTTGGGCGGCTATTGCCAAATTTGGACGGGCCCAGTGCTGGTTGCCGGTGACTTTACACGGGGGTTATCCGGTCGATGGCGCTTTACCGCGCACCGGTGTGGGCGGACTCCCTGAACGCTCAGTGCAAGACTCTTCTGCGGAGATCGCAGAGAGTCATAGCGGTCAGGGTCATATGAGGTTACCGCACGGTGTCAGCTGACGCAGCTTGCGCGTTGGCCGGGAGCGCCGTGGGATTTAGAGGCTGAAGTGCTCGCCGAAGTGTTCACAGTGAGTAAGGAGGAGTCGGGTTTTTGTCCCCTCCCAGCAGTGATAAAGAACATGCACGATCGAGCTCATCAAGTCATGTTTGGTAAATGGAAGGCGCTGCTGGAGGCGCCCCTGGCCGGATTCAAGACCGTTGCGGTCTTCCAGCCGGTATTAGAGCGGTGGGCAGAGCGGCAGCATGAGACCCTTTCCTTCCGGCTGGTGCAGGTGTTGTCAAGGCATGGTTGCTATGGCAAATACCTGCACACGGTCGCTAGGAGGGGACCGAGTCCGATCTGCCACCACTGCGAGTGTGAAGAGGACACGGCGCAGCATACACGCTCACACGACAAAAACGTAGTCAAAAAGGAAAGGTGTAATTATGTTCCTAATGAGTTATTGTGTTATACCAACATATTTAGAACTCCTATACCTATTTTAAAGGACAACGTTCGAGCTTGTTACAGCGCCTATCGAGGCACACGGCAGTGTGTCCGCCTAGTTCGGCAAGCAGCGTGTAATTTAGACAACCACATGGTTTTATATCAACACTAGATGTTCCCGCGGTTTCACCCGCGTTTAGCGTTACTGCACCGTCCCCGTGGGTCGTAGCGTGATGTTATATAGCCTATAGCCTTCCTCGATAAATAGGCTATCCGACACTAAAAGATTTTTCAAATCGAACAAGTACTTCCTGAGATTAGCGCCTTCAAACGAACAAACAAACAAACTCTTTAGCTTTATAATATAAGTATAGATTTTTAAACATGTGATGCACTTGACCTTTAGTTATTAACCTGGTATGTTTTACTTAGATAATTATAATTTGTAACCTTTAAAATAAAGATTACTAAATATTAATACCACATCCTGAAACGAAGTAAATTAATATAGTATTAGCCACACGTCCTAAATCCTACGTATTCTTTGGCAATACCTAAGAATCGTAGAAAACCATGCAACCTAAACATTTATAATATTTTTATAATAATGACGGCACAGTATAAGAACTGCAAGTTGACTACAATTTCAACGCGGAAGTAAATAGTGTACGTTTGGTATCATTCATTTCCGGGGATACCAAGGTATACGCAGTGATACACCTTTAACTTCATTGAATTTAAATGTACCTAATTCAAATTTCTATAAAACAGCGCGATCATACTTGTTTGCAACAATGGCATGTCCAGTCAACCCTTATTAGCCTAAACAACGTAGTAGACAATGGGCCTTCTTATTATGAAATATGGTCGTGCTTAGCTACGGTTAAACCTAAATTGTTTCATTTATTCTTGACTTTTCATTTAAATCTTATCGATTGATTATAGGTCAGCCGGTCATTATTATTACCTTATCATCTATATACAGCACTAGCTGACTCACACCACTTCGTCTGCTTCATATAAGAGAATTGCCCCCGTTTTTGCAACATTTTTCATTGCTGCGCCTCTCCTATTGGTCGTAGCGTGATGTTATATAGCCTATAGCCTTCCTCGATAAATAGGCTATGCAACTCTGAAATAATGTTTCAATTCGAACCTGTAGTTCCTGAGATTAGCGCGATCAAACAAACAAACTCTTTAGCTTTATAATTTAGTATAGATAGTATAGATGTAACACGATCGTGTCATTATATTCGTGTTCCGGTGGCTGGAAAATACATTATAGACACTGCAAACATAGTTTCCTTTGCGACGATTTTGATAAATGTAAACCGGCAATGTTAGTCGTAATTAAAGAACACAGATACGAGATTACAAGCAAATTTTTAAAACATAAATGTACCGTTTAGTCATTTCGATTATTATCGGTCCCTTAATTTTTTTACTGTCATTAGCTTTTACTACAATATGCATGTTACGATCAATTATTATGTCCAAGTGTTTGTATTGAACAATGTATGGCTTTAACACTAAAGCGTACAACTTAACCGTATCTATATGTAAATGTAAACATCTTGGGTTGCGCGCGTATTTTCCGAATTGTAACGGTCATAGTTCACCGTGACCATAACCGGTACGATTCGTAGAATACGTAGAGTGATTGGTTATTTACCTTAAAATACTAACGCTGTCGGCATCCGCTATATGCAATTTATTGCAATAATGTGGGCCCTAGGATAGCTTTTATAACCTGCTGTAATTAGAGTCTCACTCTCTTAATGAAAATAAATTATTACCTACTGTACTAATTATTCTACAAAGAGACGATAACGATTAGCTTTCAAAGTAAAGCTCTTAAGTGTGTAAGATGTTATATGGCATACAAACGTCCATTAAAAGGCCTTTCGTGGAGGTCATCATAAGCACATCAATGCCGGTCATAAATTGTTTACCTGTAGCTTATTATGATAACATCAAAAATTATTTGATTAATTGTCATATAGCGCTGAAAACTTGATATATAATTATTAATTTACACCCAGTGCTAAAGACTAATCTTGATATGAGGTATACTTAATCATGCCTCAAATATCTTTCACTTAACGTAAAAGCTATGACATCGGAATTAAAAGCAGGGCTTTTGCCAAATAAAATATCCACAAATCATGTAAAATGAAAAACATGTCAGTGTCTTATCGTTTTTGTGTGAACCCGTTGACATAACCTTGTAGGTTCAACATAGGCGGTGCTTGAACAGGCTCGTCTCGCGCAGGTATTTAAGAGACGGGGCGGCGTCCGAGACGACACTTACCGCATCACTTGTTGTGAGACGCAGTGAGGTAGGAGCTCTCACATTCAACATGAAGGCCATTTGCGTACGTACCAATTTCACTTATATTTTTTATAAGAGTGCCTCGATATCAAGTCAATCAGTGCTTTCTTTTAAAAATAAGTATTAAATATTTCAACTAATTCCTTACAAAACTTTTAGACTGCTGTTTAATATTATAAAAGATTTATTTTTAATTTATATAATAATTAATTTTAATATTTGTCTTTAATAATTAAGATTAACAATTTTATATCGTAGAAGCTAATTAACAGACTTTACTATTTTCTCGCGACTGAAATATAGCCTAGCGAAGTGTATTTATAATTTTGTTAACTTTTCATTTTGTTATAGCTTTTCATTTGGATAATTTGTAATTATTCATGCATAACATTACACTGTAATGATCCCACTAATAGATTTTATCGAATATGTTGTTACATGATTTATTTTCTCGGTGAAAATAGTGTTTAGTTTGGCAATGTGTGATCATCCCATTAAATAACATTCAACAATAAACTCGGTCTTCTAATTGGTGATAATATTCAGGGGTCTGCCGTCACTGTTAATTAATAACTCATTTTTAAGTTCATAGTAATAACAAATATATATGTATAAATGAGATTATAATTTAAAATTTTTGGATTATCACGGCTTTTGTGACACTTATCTAATGTGTGAACTAATAATAGGATTCCAGCTAATTCTCAATCTTTTAAAGTAAAGGACGTAAAATTTCATAACACTTAAGAAGTGACACAAACGTAATTATTGATTATGTTGATGACGCTAATTAGCATTACCGTCAACAACTTTTAAGGCAGAAGTCATAACAGATGAGTGATGTTTTTAAATGTAGTAAATCTTTTGTTAATCATCAACCTTCCGATACTCCGACCTTCATATCACTAAAATTTATAACACGTGCTTGTCACAGCTCTAACTGAATGGACCCCGAAATTCGAATGACTACATATTTAAAGGTGTGACACCAATGTTACATCATTGTGGCATTCAAAAATAATATTTATGTATAATAAGAACATCGTTTTAGTGTTGATGCATACATTAACATAGTACATCCGGTGATCAATGAGACGTAATATATCATTCCTGCATATGGTACAGGTGCCCAAAAGCATACAATATTTATGTAGGTATGTAGTATATATATAGTAAATAATCCCCATACTAATGTTTGTAGCAGATTTTAGTAGTCAGGATGTAAATACTGTGCGTATGTGACGTTTAAAAGCTTGTAAAAACTAACCTATGTTGTGGATCCATTCGCTTCAGATAGTTTGAATTATTTTCTTCTAAGTTTATAATGATATACTTATAAACTGCACATACGGTACAGTGGTGTAAATGGTAGCTGCCAATGCACCGAGTGTTTTGGAATTGATTTCTTTATAACAAAAACATATGTGTGATCGGCAAGTAACTCTCGAATTGAGTGTTTTTTGTAAAGTCTCGGGCGCACAGGAGTTATTCCTGGTGTGTGTCATAATTTTTTCTGCAGCTGCTTATTGATAAAACTTTATAACGATGTTGATTCGTAGACACAGACGTCACACGTCATTTTACACCTTCCTACTACCTAGGTACGTCCTTCAGTTTAATATCATAAGTAGTTGTGAAAATCTCAAATGGAAATATCAAACAGATAGTGTTACTTTTCTATTTATTTTATGAGTTACTATATATTGGGAATTGTTAGTGAGATTGGTATCTGCGGCAGAATATACCGATGAAATCATTTCATGCACGATTTTCCTATCGTCAAATGGCTTACCTGAGGAATAAATTTGATAGATCGTCTATGCAAAACCTGTCATCCAGCTTTATTTTTTTTACAATTCAGGTTTATATAGCGATTGTAAATTTACCCTTAAAACCGGTTTAGTCTTCTGAGAATTTTTACGTTTATATTAATTTTAAAGATCATTCATTTTTAATTTTAGGTAGTAATTATAATTTTACGCATGGCGGTGACAGGCCAATGGATAAGGTATTGGTCGTACGATCGAAATGTCCTGGAAAGAATAAAAATAATCTACCTATTGTATAATCTAATAAGTCTCCAACTTACTAAACTCGCAAAACTGCATGTGCACTCGTGTGCACATGTGACCCTGTCATATGACATGTCTCAATGAATTAATGATTTAATAAATCTACGTCGGCTCAATACGTATACTTGAGTGTGCAAGTGTGTACACATATATGTAGGTGTATGACAAGTACAAGATATGGTTACAAATTGCGTCCCTGTTATCATTAGAACGTAATATTAGAGCAATAAGTTCTATCGCACTACTCATTATAAAGGGTTCTGTGGGGTGGAACATCGTCGAGCTAACCCTAAAATATATTAATAGTTAACACCTTTGCCTATATTGGCTTCGTTAAGCAGGACCTTAAAATATCATACTTCAACTCGACATTGCATCGGTGTAAGCTCATTATTACACAGATAACTATATTTACATATAAAATTATAACAAATACTTACTGAAAATATTATATATATTTTTATAAATGTTTGCTGAGCGTACGATTCTACTAATGCCAATAAAGCAATTTTACGCGATTTTTAGTTTCTCTGGTTTTATCGGTGTGATGCTCTACATCAGGAGTTCCTAAACTTTTAAGATAACGGAACACTCACCAAATACCGTCTGTTTTATGGAACCTCATATCAAATGATTACAAATCAAAGACACTGTAATTTAAATAAAAACAGAAATTTTACTTAATATTTCATATTTTGCGCTATTTCTAAATAATATTTGTACTTAGCTGTGGTATTATTTAACAGCCAAAAATAAATGATTTCGCGGAACCCTGGTGACTTTCCTACGGAACCCCTAGGTTCCGCAAAACCCACTTTAGGAATCGCTGCTCTACATCACAGCAGTTTTTATTGTTATTACATGAAGTGCACTTAGATACACACATACATACTTTTTTTAAGTTAAATCTGCTGTCTATTCACGCTTATATAAATTACCTGTGGTAAAGGAAATTTAATTGCAATTAGGTACGAGGAAATAGGCGCTAAAAGACATTACCATTTTATTTTCAAAAGCAAATAAATATTTTGACGTAATTAGATTAGTATTTTAAACGTAGTATGAGATGCCGATTAAATATATTCGTTTAATCAGGTTTCTGGCTTACTGAATGACTATAAAGATTATAAAATACATATGTGTGTCATTATATACAACGATTAAATAAAAAAACTAGTTACATCCTTGAAATATATAATAATACTTGGTCCCGCTAAAATTATGTATTTAATTTGAAATTCAATATTGTCATACATACACAAGTTTTATGTCAATATAGAATAAAGCAAAGAACTTAAGAATCTCTAAAAAGTACAAGCAAAAGATTCACAATAAAAATTGTATAATTTTTATTATAAAAGTTATTTGCGAAGCTTGTTTGGCCAGTACAATATTGATCCTTATCAAATTGTATGTTAGTTACCTTAGACATTAAACTTGATATATCAATAAATTACATAAATACTTTAGAAGATATCGCGGATTTAAAATGATGCGCAATGAAATTAACAAGTTGTTTGCGTGACGAGACATACATAGGAAGCCGTGCGAACCAAGGCGGGTCTCTAGTTTGTAATGAAATAAATATTATTGAGCTATTATTACACAATTATCAGCGGGTAAGTATTATTTAACACATTAGCAACATGTGGTCATTCTTAGGGGTCAAAATGTCAAACAAAAATATATAAATTCTAGCTGTGTTCGTGACTTTGTACCTACGCCTCAATTTTTAAATTAATTAACTGTGTGAATCCAGTTTAATCAAATGTTATATCTCTAACATGTATCAGTGCAGTGGACACTCTGCCTTCCATTTGGCAGAACAACATGGATCGCTCTACAAAAATAAATAAATACTGATATTTATCAAATTTTTAATGTTAAAAATAACTACTTACGAATGTACAAAACAAGAAGAACACATGTACAGCGCACATTGTAGAGATTTCCAGAATGTTTACTGATAATGGGCTCTTTGCGAATTGAAAGAAAAACACATTTACTTATACATATCTATAGGTATGTATACAGATATATTGTCCTAAAACATACAAAATACATAAGATCAAATGATAGTTAGATATGCAACACAAATTGTATTTATGTAAGGTACATATAGATACAATCAATAAAGTTACGTCCCGATTGTGTATAAGTTAATTTATACACATGTTTTATAACATCGATATTTCTTATATTTGTTTTAATTTATAAGCTGCTTGAATACTTAGGAAATACGCTATATTCGTGCAGCAAGTGTACTTACATATTTTGCTCTAATCATATCGACATAATTTGATATTCCGAATAAAATTTGCTTCGCAGTAAGATAACGCTATTGAAGCGATTATACTACGTAGGAAGGCTTAATTGTAAATGTCCATAAGTTTAACTCACGTTAATCCTGCACCCACGTAAATCAATAAAGTAAACAATAATGCCAAAAGACCACTGCATCACATTTAATAAAATTGTGGCATTGATATTATTAAGATGGATTTATTCAGAAGGCTGCTCTTATTTAGAACAGTCACTTTTGGAAGTAATTTGCATAATTATGCATACTTATAAAAAGCCGGCGATGGATAATCCAAAATATAATATAAACTCACGGCCACCGCAGCAACCGAAATGTCAAGTTAGTAATAAAATCTCACTAAATACACACATCTAAATGATTTTTAAATGTAAAACAACAAATGCTGGCTAAACAGATGACCTATGAGTGTGACCAAAGAATCCAATATATGTAAAAGCCTGATATACGAACGGAGGAAGTTATTTAAAATGTAAAGCTACAAAAACACTATTAGAGCAACAAGAGTTAATAAAGACGATTTTTTCGATAGGTGAGATACGAAATTGTGTAATAATTTAACGTTGCACCTAAGTTGCGGAAGCGTGTCATCTCGCCGTGGTTCAAGTTCATCGCACTCACATCGTTGACCAAAAGACTGGGCGAGGTGCATGCGCTGCGTTCTTGCGCAACACCGGTGTGTCCGCCTCTCCAGCACTCCCCGGTACTCACAAACTGTGCTACCTATACGTATAGGGTTATAGCATGTGGGCGGCTCGTAACCTTGTCTTATACTTTCTACTCTTTCTTATCAAACCTATATTAAATGTCATCGGTATTTTATACATAATCCGATTAAATAACAATGCTCGGAGATACATCACCCCACCGACACACTTATGTTATACTTTTTTATTGACTACTTGGTATACTGGCGTAAGCGTGATCGTGTGGCATCGTGTGTGATCGGTGGGGTTCTTGATTCGAAAACGGTGAGATTTTGTGCGTCACACAAAAATAATATTGTAAGTAGTAGCTCAGTAATTGGATGTGTGGGTAGTATACAGTAATTACTTATTACAGTAACTTATGAAATGTTAGTGACAATGTATCTAACCTAAACTAACTTTTCATACATATACTTCAAGTATATGAATTAATTAATAATTCAATATCTAGTTAATACTAGATTAAGGATTATATTAAGATATTAACGGCAATTTCATTTATATGAATTCTATAACTTTCGCTATACTATCCCAGCATGCAATTATTCACTTAATGCCACTTACCCTTTATTACATAATTAGCACTCGGGACAACGCAGGTCATTATCGGAATTTGATTTTAATGAGGAAATGTTGAACCTACCAACACAGGCTTCGATAAACGTCATGCGGAAAATCATACTTAAACTGTCTATAAATAGAACGATCTATTTTCTTCAGCAGAATACAGGCATCTACTTATTTTAAAGATTCTATGTAAACTCGTATTAACACGTACTAAGATCTTTAATTATCCAAATATAAAGTTCAGTCTTTTCGGCGTTTGTCTAAAGCATTCCATTATAATTCCACCAATAAAAATTTAGATCTAATTCCAGCGGAACGCGTTCTGTATTGAAACATTTTCTGGTATTCAGTGTAATTCAAGATACGACCGGTCGGCGACGTGACGGCACTCGCTCCCATCGACCAAATTACTTACTCATCACCTATCATGCCGGTTTCTTTGATAAACAACGTCTATATTATGTCTATTAAAATATTCAACATATTCCTGTATTTTGTCGCTCTTTGATCATTTCTTTCATTGAGTCTATATAAAATCCAATGAATATTACAATAATACTAGAAGAGCCCGCTGATTCAATCACAATAACCTGGCTCGTACAAACAATTAGTATATTGCAGTCCACTGTTGATTTCGACCAATTTGCTTCATAGCATGCGACCTGCAGCCGTACAGCAGTCAACAGAGACCCAGTCCACCACCACCACCACCACCCTTTCAAGTCATTTGCCACCGGCACTGTAGAGTGCCCCATATCATAATTAGTAGGACGCAATAATTATAATCATTGTACTACACGAGATATACTCGCTATATGGCAGTACTAAGACTTGCGCACTCAAATATATAAGCCCTTCGGCTTTCTAACATCAGTTTTATTCATGATATTATTTGTTTGTTTCAGGTATTTTTATTTGCCGTGGGAGTAGTTGCAGCCGATGTTGGACTCGGCTACCACTACAAAGTACCACAGACGTCCTATGGGGTACCCTCATATCAAATTGGAGGAAAGTCTGGTCAATATAGCTCTGCTTATGCTGGCAGTCTTGGATCTGGCTCAAACACCGCATACCAAGGCGCCGAATACTCAAGCACTGGCTATCAGGCCGGAGCCCTGGAACCCGCCACTGACATAGGAACTGGATACTACCAATCTTCAGGCGCCAGCAGCAGCGTTGGAAGCATTCCCGCTTATCTTTACGGCAACAGCGGTCTCGGTGGACTCCAGTCCCAATACTCATCCTCAAACCAGTACCAAGCTGCCGAACAACAATATGAGATCCGACAACAACCCGCTCAGGTGTTTAAACACTTCTACGTGCACTCCGCTCCTGAAGAACCTGAACCACCCAAGCCTCGCACCCCTATTGTATTGCCGCCACCACAGAAACATTACAAAATCATTTTCGTCAAGACTCCCACAGAAAGCCGACCAAGGCCACCTGTTATCCCTGTCCAACCACAGAACGAAGAAAAGACCATCGTTTACGTTCTCGTTAAGAAACCCGAAGAACAACAGGAAGTAGTCGTACCTAAGGTCGAACAGAAGCCCCCATCCAAGCCCGAAGTATTTTTCATCAAGTACAAAAACAAGGAAGATTCGCAGGCTGTTATCGAAAACATCGTCAAGGACTACGATGGTCAGCAGGTGTCTATCCTCAACCCTGGTCTCGGTGGCAACTCTTTCAACAGAGTCTCCGGTGTTAACGACGTCGCTTTCAACACTGCCACCGCGGTCAACGATATCGCCTTCAATTCAGCTTCCGATGTCAACAATGTCGCTTATGACTCAGGAGCTGCTCTCAGTGATGTCTCTTATGACTCTGGCGCTGCCCTTAGCGATGTTTCTTACAACTCTGGCGCCGATGTTAGTGATACGTCTTACAACGCTGCATCTGGATTCGGTAACGTTCAATATGATGCTCCCGCCGTTGTTTCAAGCACCGCTCAAACTTTCGGAGTGAGCGGAAATGAAGGATCTGCTTACGGCTTGGCTTCGGCAAACTCCGGTGCTGACCTCAATGAAGCCACCATAAGCAGCACAGTCGCGGCTCCCGTCACAGTCAGCAGCACGGCCTCCAGTATCGATTACGATGGCGCCAGCGCTATTCCTACTAGTCAGGGTGTCCCCCACGAAACTTACGGCATTCCCAAGTTCAGAGTATAAATTAGATTATAAATAAGATACCAATGCAATTACGTATATTAGATAACGGTATGTAATGGGTTATAATAAATCTATTGCGAAACAAATAATGTTCTTTCTTATTTTGTATCTTACTAGGTTTCTTTAAATAATGCCGTCGTTTTAAATCATCATTACCAGATTAATATGTAAATATTATAGCAAAATACAAAATACATTCTCAGTACAGAGGTATAAGACAGTGACCAAAGATTTATAATATGTAGATATATTTATGTATTTGCCCTAATACATTCAATCTCAGAGTAAATTTAATAACTTTTAATTTATATGTACTACATTATCTATACTTATATTCTAAGTATATATCAATATGCTTTGTTTGTATTGTATAGCTATAGAATTAATCTTAGATAAAAGGTGTTTTCGACATATTATGTATATCTTCGCAATGAATAGAGAATTATAACAATATTTGTTAACTTCAAACAAGGCCACTTCTCTTGCTGTAAAGTCTAAATGTTTCACAACAATATTGGCTAAATTCTATTTCTTTAGTTTTACCTTGGCACTTATGGTATTTGTTTAGAGCATAACATTTGATCGCAGCTAATTTAGCAAGCGTTATTTTTGGAATTCCTACGCACAAGCAATAGCAGCTGATTATTATTTAGTATCGGAACTAGCCCATTGCAATCGAAATTGGCACAATAGTGGCATTTTAATAGCGGGCTCATCCGCATAACTCCATAACGTTATCTTGATTTATAGCGTTACGTATTTTCATTTGTGCGAACCAGAACATCGCATTCATAGAGTGGTTAATTTAGTTAGTAAATGCGTTATAAACCGATAGTATTTCATTCATGATGTGCATTGTTTATGAATGGAATGGTTCTATTTCGGAGCAACGGCGCGTGATAGCTTAATATCGAACATTACGAGACTTCGTTGATTGAGTGGCTATTCACGGATGCACTTTCCTTGAGATCGCGTGGAATGCCGCGCAGCATCAGGCGCCGGCGCCACATTAATTCCAGAGCCCATCCATACGGAACGCACCACATCACGGCCGAATGTATGATTGATATAAATACCTCCATACGTAGGTACCTAAAGTATTGTGGTCTGTACCAGTATGTGTGTATGTCCACATATAGCGCAGATCACAAATAATATTTATGTTGTACAATGATTCGGTGATCATTCTATCGTTTAGTACCACATCATCATCATCATCACACATCAGTGTCGCAATTGCTATCCTAGTAATTTGACTAATAATTTGACAAACTCACGATCCCCGATCACCCAATTAATAATAATAATAATTTATTTATTTTCTCACCACAATATAAACATTATTTACAATTATTAAAAAAGAGTGTTAAATAAATATAAATTACCTATAATAAAGATTGAAGGTAATTTATATTTATTTAATAATAGGGATTAAAGTATGAAGTTGCCGTTATATAGTAACAGATACTTTGAATTGACATAAAACTTTCATGGTGTGAGATTTTCGAGTGAAACTTTTTTCACATGATACCTATAAGATTCTTCTTTTAAAAAATGTGCAGCACTCGATCTTCGACGTTCAATTGTTTTTTTTTATTCAGCTTATATGGGACGATGGATACTTCGAAAATCCGAGTCATTTTTTAATACGAGTACCGACGCGGAGCAGCTGGCAATATCAACGCTGCGTTTAGAAAGGAGACTGCTAATGAGCGCACCGTGCGTTTTTGGTTTAAATGCTTTCGTAATAGAAACTACCACACAGGTAAATAACGCTAAATTGAAGCAGATGGTGGACGCCGATCCGAGTCAAACTACCCAGGATTAGCGGCATGGTTTAACGTTATCCTACTTACAATATTGACTCATTTGCATCAAATGAATAAGATAAAAAATAACAAAATGGGTGTCTCATGACTGATCTGCAGAAAGAAATGCGTGTTGAAACTTGTGTTGAATCGGTACAGAAATGAAGGAATATTGGATCGAATTGTGACATGTGACGAAAAGTGGATCTTTTTCTTTACGATAACCGTAAGCGAAAAATGCAATGGCTGACCCCAGGTCAAACGCCGCAACAATGCCCTTAGTTAGTTAGTTGGACGTGTGTTATCCGCACTTAGCCCCACAATTGGGCCATTGTGCGTAAGTAACCGACGCGAAATATTGTTCGGTTACTCATACCACCTCAGCTCCGTCCAAATAGATAATAAGAGACCGATGTTGCATAGTACCTCCTTCATCGTTTCTGGACCGTTTAGAAGTTTCGCCCGTTGGTTGCTGCGGTGTCTCCTTGGCCTCCATGCAGCCTCTACATAAGGGATTGTCAGTGATGCCGAAGTTGAATAGGTGTTTGTCGAGTGAGCAGTGGCCTGTTATTATACCCACTACGTGGCGTAGGTTTTTCCTTGTGGAACGTAGCAGTTTGCGTGACAGATGTTTGTCTAAGGATGGAAGGGCTTCCTTCGTCTGTCTACATTCCTTTGCTTCTGTCTACTGTTTTTCGTGTAGTTTCGTGGTTCTATCGCATAACTATGTTTTGAGTTGGCAGAAGGGTATCGGGACAATTGGTTTGGTTCCTACCATTTTGGTGTTCGATCCTCTCTTTGCCAGTTGGTCTGCAGCATCATTGCCAGAAGAATTGCTGTTGCCGCGTATCCACTGCAACGTTACCCAATTTTTTGTTACAATGCTTTGCAGATTGACGGTGACACTCCAGAATGAGTCCACTGTTGAAGCAGTTGCTTTTAAGAGCTTGTAGTACCGCGGCACTATCCGAGATAATGCGTATTGATTTATCCCTTGATGTAACCGCTGTTGCAGCAGCCCGGGTGATTCCAACAAATTCTGCCTGGAAGATAGTGTTGAGGTTTCCCAGGGTCGTTGAGTAATTGATGTTTAGGTCGTGGGAGAAGACTACGACTCCTGTTCCTGATTTTGTTTTGGATCCATCCGTGTATATTATCACTTCATGTATGCCAGAGCTATCTTTAGATTCTTCATGGAGTTGGATGTGGTATTTTTTGTCAAAGACAAAGGTTTTTAGGATCATATCACATGTCGCCTCTATCTTTTGAATTTCGTTGTATATTAACTTCTTTAGGCGCGCATGAATTATTCTATTGTCCCGTTTCCAAAGCCCTACCTTTTCAAGCCGTATGGCAACAGTGCCCTAAAGCAAAGCTTACCAATAAAAACGTAATAGTAACTTTTTGGTGGTCTCTTCATGGTGTTATTCACTATAGCTTTCTCAGGTCTGGTCAAGCAATAACAGCAGATGTTTATTGTGCCGAACTTCGAACAATGATGGCGAATCTGGCAGTTAAACAGCCCCGACTCGTGAATCGATCTTCACCATTATATGTGCAGAGTTACGTGCTATGATGTCTCAAAAGGGACTTCGTAATTCAAACAGACATATAGTCCATTTAGTCGTCAATACAATTGTTTTTCCACCCTTAGAGTAAATGTCATTTGCCACAAAACAATAATGTCTATTTTTGCTTGCAAGTGACATCAGTACCTACAGTGACAGTTGTCATCAATGCGCGACGTCAGAGACGTTGAACTATTTATCAATTAAAATAAAGTCCATCACTACATATTATAAAACAAAATCCTGCGCCGCGTCTGTTTGTTTATTTTTTTTCACGACACACTCCAAAACTACGAATTGATTTTAATGCGATTTTCACCAATAAACCGAGTTATTCACGATTAAAATATGAAGATAATTGGTGAAAATGTCAGAAATAGTCATGTTGCCTAGGTGCTTCATACCTAATAAGCTCTACTACCTTTTTTGGATAGTCCATTTATCGAGGATACATAACACCACGCTATAATCCATGATAGCGGAGTAGGAACAGCTAGTTATAAATAGGTGGTGTGCAAAAACAGGACGATGAATAAGAATTTAATTACAATTTATTAACAAACTATACTAATGAAATTAAAATAAATAAATTGAAAATCCTCTTTGCAGATATTAACATAAAATGTGATAAATAATAAAGGTATCACGTTTAATAATACGTCAATTAGTAACTAAATTACTTAAACTTGTATTTCCGCCATTTGATTCAATTACTGCCAACAATCGGCTTCGCATTGATCCCACAAGTCGCTCACAAATATCTGTACCCCGCATAGCCTCCCAAATCTCTTTGCAATGACTCTCAATTGCTTCTTTAGTTCTCTCATTGTGATGTGTCCATTTTTGCACCATAAGTCCCCAAACATTTTCGATCGGGTTTAAGTCTGGAGATTTTGAAGGCCATTGTATCAGTCGAAAGCATTGGTGTTGACGGAACCACCCGCAAGTAACAGCAGCAGTGTGTAACCGACAGTTATCTTGTAAGAAGTGAAGTTCGGGGATATCATCTTCTGGGTAAACGTTGCGAACAATTGGTAACGTTTTCTAGAGTGTCAACATAATTCTGCGCAATTGCTTTTGAAGGTAATGCGCATAATTTACCGACACCATCAGCCGACATCCAGCCCCAAACGTTTGGACTGATTCTACCATACTCCGTGTCAGGTACTATATGATTTTCATCATATCTTGTATTGTCATATCGCCAAAGATTTAATCGACCGTGGTGATTAGATTTGATTTGATTTTTTCATTAGAATCTTTTGATTAGATCAGTAAATATGGTGGATGACCAATCAAAATCTAAAAAATCCCTGGCAAAACGCAACCGAGCTGCTTTATGGGCGTCGGTTAAATGAACTTTTTTAGCGTATCGTCTATAGTGCAACCCCAACCTATATATACATTGTACGTACATTAGTATATCACTGTATTCTTACGTGACTTAGGTTAAGATTCTAGGTGTGAAATGAGAAGTGATCAGCAGAAGCAGAAGTCATAGACGCGCATTTAACATAGCCTAAGTAACAGGCACTACACATTCTATGAAATATATAAAGCTAGGTACACTAAGGCATAAGCAGTTAAACTGAACAAATAATTTAAATTCGAGAATCGTCGTTAATACAAAGTAGATATAATTAAATTTTAAGTAGGTATTCTGTAGCTAAATATTTGATCATTGTATTGACATACCGGCGCGTTTATCTTAATCTCGAGTAAAAACCAACGTGGAATCTCTGTCAAATTTAACCCAATATACTTACTTAAACTTATATAAAGTCAATACTAAGGTACCTAACGTAATCGCGTTAATGTATATTAAATATTATAACACGATAATTTTAGACAGCTCAGGTGGCGTAGAGCTCTACCAAAGCCCCTACACCTAGTGTAGTATGTAGTAGTTTCAATCCCACACGGGACATCTATTTGTATGATCCATAAATGGTTTTTTCGAGTCTGGGTCTTTGTGTACGTTGTTTGAATAATTGTAAAGTCCCCTTGAACCATTGGTATATAAAAACCTTGAACACAGGATATATTCTTAGACCGATAGTTGTCCTTTTTCATGAATGAATTAGTGAACATTTAATTGGGTTTTAAACTTCTTAATAATGACTAATTACAAATCGCGCAATCTATGATGGCCGGAATGAACATAGCGTCTCCGAATTGTTGAGCATGTACAGTCTGTCAGTCAGTACGGATTGCATCCCGACCCCGCCCCCTGTCACCAAAGAGACTTAAAACTTACAACTGCGACGCCACTCGCGCAATGTTCAGACCGGCCATCATACAGTGCGCGATCTATACTACACAGCAAGTATTGTGTTGGTGGTAGATGAGCCTGCAGCTCACCTCATAGGAAGCAGTAACCGATCCTTATGGACATAGAACATGTCACAGAAGCCGTTTCAATGATACACAGCCAAGCCGCGGTAAACTATATACCACATAGGTGGCAAACAACCACACGGCCTGTCGAATGACAAGCAGTTACCGAAGCTTAAGGTGAACGGACACATTGAACCGGAAAGAAGAAGAGAGTGCAGGAAGGGACCGAAGGGATGCATATAACATACTGAAAACCTACTTGTGCTGAACAAAAGAGCTACAAATTGTATGTTCTTTAAAGATGCGCGATCTTAAAGCATACGGGTTCTCGGTCTGGTGAATCTATAGCCACATCTCTCATTTAGCCAACAGACTTAAAATTAACTTTATTTAGGAAAACACCCATAATATACGGCAAAACAAAGCAAAACCTATCTGGGTAAGTCAGTGACGTAAAATTGCTCTCAAATTTACAATCGTTTAGTCTTGGAGTAATCTAGACAGCCAAAGAGTTATATTGTTTTCCTCTGTGAAAAACTTTACGTTAAAGGATTGTGACGAAATGTAGCTGTGATGCACTTATGACTAATCCTTTAGGGAAACACAAGCATATGTATAAAACCATAACATTATTCGACATTGCGGCTTCTAAAGAGTATTTTAAAATGATCACACTAGTAGTTCATGTAACTATGTGTTATATTTTATGTCGTTTACTTCGGACTAGATAACTTTTTGCGCCAAACAGGACGCCAACTATTCGTCCATAGTACTGTTTTGCTATGAACAAGGCGAGCACTTTCATTTTAGTAGTGCTTTAACGCTATACAAACGTATATTGATTCGTACTTTGTATTTGAGCAACGAACTGGGTGAAGCTATACAGTTTTGCAATAAGGAGATAAGTGCAAACAAAAAGCATGTTTATATTTTTGTTACAAGAAAAAATTTATACCTATAATTTAAAAGGACGTAACAAATATTCTGTGTTGCTTTTAAAGATTAAGCAATAAGACTCCTGTGTCGAGGGACCTTGCAAACAACAAATGCACATAAACAATGGGTATAATGAACATCCAGACTCGGAACAACTATTTAAGAATCACACAAACTTTTGTCCTGTGTGTGAAATAGAACCCACAGTAGGTACTTGGCGAATTAGCAGTGGTGAGACTCAACTACATCCACTACGTCTCTGTTCAGACTAGTATGTATATATACAATCCAGTATATAATACATATATAAACAAATAAGATAAAAATTACTCACAAAATAATCTGATAGAATATAATCGGGATTATTGTACAATCATAATAAGCTTGTTGGTAGTAGATGCACTGCTATGAAAGTCCTAGCGCTCGATGGCCGAATTCGGCAAATTGCTATTTTAGGTTTTCAGTCACAAAATTCTTAGTCAAAGTCAAAGTCAAAGTCAAAATTTTTTATTTCAAATAGGCCTGAGTAACAAGCACTTTTAAAACGTCAAAAGCTAGGTGTCAGTTCCAAAAGTGAATTAAATTAAATGTAATAAATTTCCTTCACCAGGGCCAACATCGTGCTCACACCTTTACAAACATTTTATTATTTTAATATGAAGTATATAATCTTAATTATACAACATGAAATTGATATATTATTTGTCAGTCTTAACATAACGGAGTCTGCCTGGTAGGCAGTAATGGCACGCCACTTGCCACATGAGACCTGAAACAACCTGACAAAATGTTGGTGTAATATGACTCCGGCTACTCCTTCGGGGATATAGTTATTAGGATTATGTTCGTATGTATATATTAAATATACATTTATACAGAACACATACGAATATATGTTAAACATTACATTTCCGTAGTCACATTAAGTACAAGATCCGAGAGCTGCCAGACTTTGTAATTTTACCATAGCAAAATATTTACCGTTATCTGTACCTAAAATGTATTTAAAATGACGTAGATTTCTCGGCTTTGGAAGCTTAATCTTATTTAAGTATAATAATAATAATATAATTTTTATTTATTATAATATAAGTATTCTATGCCAAGTGTAGTGCCTAATTTAATATTAGTAATGGGTAAGTTAGGTATTTGTTTATAAGTAAACGTTATTACTTAAATTACATACCTATTCCTACATTTTCCTCTGACTCCATAGGTATGTTGATAACATTATACATAAATAGGCGACTGATATATACATATCGATAAACACTTTATTATATT
Organism: Catocala fraxini; assembly: GCA_930367265.1. Taxonomy (NCBI): domain Eukaryota; kingdom Metazoa; phylum Arthropoda; class Insecta; order Lepidoptera; family Erebidae; genus Catocala; species Catocala fraxini. The sequence goes on from OV884024.1 coordinate 18,299,944, forward strand.
TGTAGTAATTTATTCAACTATTGAATTACCGCCTATCAGTCACAGTTCAAGACTCTGTGCTGCTAGCGAGTAACAGACAAGCTCAATAACATGTTGCTCTTATTACGTTAAACCTAAAACAAAACTGATAAACATCTTTGCATACCTTTTCAGCGACAGCGGTTTGAGACTTATGAAATTCTATAAATCAAAGCCTTTCGGCTGTTTGCCTGTGTTTTATGCACGTTGATCTTCATGACGACCAACTAACTGGGATGTAGCTTTCAATGTGTTTTCATAAGCTTAACCTAACGTTTTATTATTTTATTTGAAGACAGTATAATAAATTATTAGGTATGTCAATTATACATACATAGATTCACGCCTGTTTCCCAGAGGGGTAGGCAGAGACTACGGATTTCCATTTGCTATGTCAATTATAAAGAGCCTTAACATACATAATACATGTAAACTAGAACAATGAAAAAGAAATGTAATTAGTACAAATGCTTCATATTTAAACGCAATATTTGATTATTAAAATGTATGACAAAATTTAATTAATATGGGTAGAGAATGAAAAATTTCTTATTTTCTTTATTATCTACTAGCTTTTGCCCGCGTCTTCGTACGCGTGGAATAGTTATTTATTCTCATATAAATGCCGTGGTTTACTGCAAATAGCTTAATTTAATACATTTTTATAAACTACGGTTTTTGTTTTCGCGTCATTTGCTAGACTATAAAGATTTTGCGGGTTTGATACTCATGAGCACGCCAGATAGAGTTGCCTATGGAAAACAGTTTTGTTAACTACACCGTCTCAAACCATGACCGTAGGAACGTAGACCATAGGAACGTAACAGACACGAAAAGCAACTCGATACGTCCTGCTATAGCAACTGCTGGTCGGTGACGGAACGGTCTAGTGGGCATAGTCTTATACATTTCCTTACAAAGAATATTTGTTTGCCTGACACGTTCCTAGCACGGTCATGGTATGAGATGGGGTAGTGGGGAGACTCCTTTATGTAAATGCTGCTTCTAGGGAAATATGCACTCTTTTAAACTGAAATGGCAAATCGGTCGCAATTACCAGAATACGGGGATTTAAAAGATTTCCTTTCTTTGCCATTCTAGTTATGATTATAGCTTTTATAATATTGCGTCCTAGATGAGTAATTTGTGACCGTGTACCATTACAGAGCTTTGTTGCATCAATATTTCTTACTAATAGGACTAGAATACCAACGTTCAGCCTTAACTTATGTTAAGGCACTCCTGATCATTTTAAAGAGTTGAGATGCTCTATAGGGTACGATGTTACTTGTTCAGTGTCCATAAAATTGTCTACTTAGAGTACACGATAACATCTCCCTCAACATCTGACACAATTTGTTCGTTTATCTGGCCTACTGTCTCATTTGTCGGCACCAAAATTGACCTGTCACACAACCATTCCCGATTTACACATATACGACATATACTTATTTGTAGATGTGGATAGACATTATTAAAATCATCTGTGTTATCGACAATTTGACAGAACTTACGTCTTAGTGTAATCATGTTCAATCATGTTCAAATCACTGTCTGTAAGCATAAAATCATCTCCGACTTTTAGAAAAGCAGCCGCATATTGTCCTGCGTGAGAATCGAGTGCAGTTGTACTCGTATATTTGTAATCAGACAAAACTTTTTACATGTATCCATAATACAGACGCCTTCAAACAGGTATTTATTTCATCTGCCGGTGTACCCCTAGTAATAACCGGCAGGGTCTGTCTAAAGTCACCAACACTAAAAGAACCACCATCCTTCCCATGATACCCAGGCTGCTGCCGAAAAATATACGTATTGTAAAAATAGACAGATTTCTTTGGGCTTCCACACGAACTTTCGTCTACTATTTCATCCCATGTTGGTGGAAATTTCAAAATAGCTGGAACAAATGTTTTCTTATTTACTTCTTATTAAGTGCCTAGAAACAAAGCCTCATGGTTTTATTTTCGATAATGACAAATTCCCATACAAACCTTATTTCAACCCCTTCATTTTTAACAACAAAAGGTAACCTATGTCCATTCTCAAGACTAGTCTACCTCTGTCATAAATGTCATTAAAATCGGTTGTGGTTTAGGCGCGATTATGACGAATGCCCATACAAAATTTCATCCCTTATTTCAACCCTTTCATGCCTTTTTTTACAACTAAAGGTATTTTATGTCCTTTCCCGAGGTCTGGTCTATCTTTGTACCAAATTTAACCAAAATCGGTTGTGGTTTAGGCGAGATAATGAGGTATTCCCATACAAACTTTCATCCCTTAATTCAACCCCTTCATGACCTTTTTTACAACAAAAGGTAGCATATGTCCTTGCCCAAGGTTCTAGTTTATCTCTGTACCAAATGTCATTGAAATCGGTTGTGATTTAGGCGCGATAATGACCATTTCCCATACAAATTTTCATCCCTTATTTCAACCCCGACATGCCCTTTTTCACAACAAAAGGTAGCCTATGTCCTTCTCCTAGGTCTAGTCTATCTCTGTACCAAATTTCATCAAAATCAGTTCAGTGGTTTAGACCTGAAAGCGTAACAGACAGACAGACAGACAGAGTTACTTTCGCATTTATAATATTAGTAGGGATGTAGGTATATGCATTAGAAATACATTAAATTAATGAAAAATCACTTCACGCACACAACTATGCATTTGACACACGAAGTTGAGCGCGTAACTATGGTTACATATATCAATATATAATGACATATATCAGCAATATCGTACAGGCAAACTTTGGTCGAATTGCCGGCACTAGGCGACCGCTAGTACTTGTTAATCCCTTTAACTAAGGTAATTTTCTTGGGGCAGAAGTGAATTCACATTCTTAGAACAATGGGGATGAGGTTCGATCCCACGACCTCTCGATCGCAAATCTGACGTCTTATCCATTGGGCTATGTTCAGTGTTTGTAAATAACCAATAGTCGTGTATTTGCAGTATCAGCAAAATTTTATCTTTGTTGAAATGACGCAGATTCTCTCCGGCGCCTCTGAGAACTCACTGTATTTACTTATAGGTATTATTTAACTGTTCCTCAATTTATTCATGTTTTCTACTACAAAATATGCCTTTGTGCCACCAAAGATACTAATTGTGCACTAAAATATGCTTACTATTATATTTCATAACGAACACCTACTTAATAATTGTTGCAAATCTATAATAATGAAAATACTCCTTTCTATTAAAGAAGCACTTCATATTTTATACACAAAAAAATCTTTTAATCAAACACCAATCAAATCCCATTTAACTTTTATTTATCTAATGTAACTAAGTTAAAATTAAATTACGTACTAAAAAAAAATAACCACGAAGGCTAAGGCGGAACTCCCATCGTTCCAACCTTGCCTATCAGAGTCAGATTGCTCTGAATCGAGGTGTTAGCCATAATGATGGTATCAGTATAAAAAAACTATATAATAAGATATTTTGTAGAACTATCGAAATATCAGGTGTACAATTAGTATTTTTAGTGAAAAAATAATATTTTTAAAAATTGCAAGTAAGTAAAAAGTACATTGGACGAGAGAGGGCGCTACTGTGCGCTGGTAAACAAACAGCTCCGCGTAATTAATTTAAAATAAATAGTTTAAGTGACTCTTTTGCTACAAAAAGTGAATAAAAGTATAAAACTAAGTGAGTAACAGTGATTAAAAATGCACTTCATTTAAATATTACATGAAGGTTTTCAAATAAAACTGTGTCAGTGATAACGACTATAATTATTATTCAAATACAAATTTGTACTGGAGTTTCAAACGAAATTTAAAAGTTATTTTGTACTGAAGTATTAACATTACTAAAACTCCAAAAAAGTAGGAATTTAATATAATTCATTAATTACTAGCTAATTTGAAGAATATCTGCAATCTTATCTACATTGTTTTGAACTCATAACTCCATCTAGCGTCAAAAATCGAATACATTGTCAATAATTTGACAACAATAAATGCCCGACTAATTATCGAGTTAACGACGCAAGGACACACTACAGGACGTAATTATGAAAAAATAGAATCAAATTCCTACATAACATTCAAAGATGGCATTAGCACGTGCAGGATGTGAACAATATCCACCAAACATAGAATATCTTACCTGTTCTTTATGTAAGGAAAAATATAATTTACAATGCTCTAATATTTCAATAGAATTGTTTAATAAATGTCCTCCAGGCCGAATTTCTGTCACGGCGGCCAATCTTAACGGAGACTGTCTATCTGCGCAGGAAATACTATAGTGCTCAAGTGTGTGCGCAAACACAAGTGCACTCTCTGTTCCCTAACTCTCGTGATCCTATAGTACGGATAATTCAACACGACCGGAGAGTGGTCAGGCGCAGGACCAACGGCTTTATGTGCTTTCCGAGGCACGGGGGTGTCTAACACTGCTATCTTCCTAACTCCGGGCTCGTATTAAGATTTCTTAACAGAAAAATCCAATACCTTTTTGTTGGCCCGACCCGGGATACGAACCCGAGACCTCATGCACAGCAGTCGCATTCACTACGGCTTAGCCACAAAGGCAGTTCTTCTGAGCTCTTCTGAGAATTATTTAATAACATGGCACTAGACCAAAAAGGAATCTGGAAATGTCAAGCATCACGTTGCAAGATCCCCAAAACCGGCAACATTAATACTCCTATACGCCAACAAGACAACAAATGAACACCACTGTTAAATTCTCCAATAGAGATATTAATCAATTAATTGAAATTAAACTACTATATACGGATTTTATCGCGTTATTTATTTTACACTTTATTACAAAATTTTGAAACTGTCACACTAGTACTAGATACTATTGAACTTTACTAATTTTTAAGCTAATTAATATATTAAAACTATTTATATTTAAGTTTACACTTTCCCCGACGTTTCGGTTGCTTTTCAGCAGCCATGGTCACGGGGAGACTAAGATGGTAGTTGTCTCAATGTTCCAGTGTCGTTATTTCAAAGTACCCGAACATAATTTAATCATTGGTGTTTCTATTTACGCAGAATGAGCTCAGAGTATCATGAAGTCTAGCTGTGGTTTGTTTCTTCTTGGGTTTGACTATTTGAATGACTGCCCAAGCTGGTGGTACATTCCAATCATCTTCTCTATTGAAATTAGGATGTTTTTTAATTTCAATAGCCTCACGAAGTATCCTTGGTAGCAATCTCTTTATAATGTATATAAAGAATCGGACTTTGAACTGCATAACAGATTAATAATAAATGTTCTATGAAATTCTACATGTAGATCTAACGGGGTATATAGAAGAGACGTATAGAGTAGGAAAAAATACTAAGAAAACCGGCCACTTGTATTGGAACTATTAAGTAAAAAAATGGCTAAATACATAGCTAAATGGCTAACACCCACTATTTCCAAGGCACTAGATTATTTGTGTCAGAATTCTTAAGTGAAGATGATATTATATTATAGACTTTAAAGAAATATGGGATATGAGAGATATATCATTTAAATATTGTATAAAAATATGTGCAATTGAATTACCTAAGCAAAATATGTTAATAGTATCTATGTATTGGAATAGAAGAGAGGAGGAAGTCTTTTTCTGCCAATTAAAACGAGTTATGTGCTACATATATAAATAACAAATATATATAACCCAATGTAATATTAGGAGGTGTCTTTAATATAAATATTTTAGATAATAGCTTAAAACAAACTTTTTATTTTTTTTGTTAAAACACAAATTTAAATAACGAAAGAACAAATAAAATAATAAAATAGGGAAAATCTAATATTAAATTACAAATAGACACTTATTAGTGAACGCATGAAGTTTAAAAAGAAATACTTTATTTAATAATACAGTCTGCTCAGCATGAGCTTTACAAATATAATGATTAAAATGGTTTACAATGAGTTTATATACTAGTTACATTTGTGCATGTGTTAATACGTGTAGACACACACCTCTTGGTTGGGAACAACACTGGGTACACAATATAATGGTTTTGGTCGACATTAATTTTATTACAATTAACCATTAGTAACTAATACTTGTTGACAAGACTTATCACCATAGGTGGCATCGTGTGAACTAGTGTACTAATATTGTACGGGTTCGGGTCTCGGTACCCATAACTAGCTAATATCTTTAATGACTTTTTTGCATCCATTGCGGAAAACACTACCCAAACATTTGGCGGCAATCCAAAAGGAGCTCCTGTGGTCTATCCTACAGAAGACACCATGTTCCTCAAACCAGTGGACCCTTATGAAGTAAATAAATTAATTAAAAACCTTAAAAATAAAAAGATTAGTGGAATAGACGAACGCCCTCCATGTTTATTCAAGCAATGTGCAGATGAACTTACTCTATTTACTGATTAATCAATCATTCGAAGAAGGAACATTCCCAACCCAGCTCAAAAGAACCATAATAAAACCTATCCATAAGAAAAACATAAAAACAGACCCTAATAACTACCGCCCTATCGCCCTGTTGCCTACGGCATCTAAGATCTTTGAGAAGGCTATGTGTGACCGCATCTATTCCTTCTGTGACTATACTAGACGAATGCCAAAATGGTTTTCGCAAAAAGAGATCTACAACCCTAGCAGTATATAAATACATACAGGAAGTTCTTAATATCATAAATAACAAAAATTACGCTATAGATATTTTACTTGACATGACGAAAGCTTATGACAAAGTACAATTTAACATATTATTAAATAAACTGCATAGCGTAGGAATATGAGGAAACGCTCTCAAATGGTTTGCATCATACTTATGAGACAGGGAACAATTAGTAGAGATTGAATATTGCAATAATCAAAAAGAAACATATAGTAAAAATAAAATCCAATAATAAAGCAGTGAACGCGTCAATCCCTCAAGGAAGCGTATTAGGATGCCATTTGTTTCTCATCTACATTAACGACCTCCCTAGAGTTATAATCGGACCATGCGTATTTTTTGCAGATGACATTTCTCTGCTCACCTCATGTCAAAACAACAGACAAATGACAAAGTCAACTCAATCCTTTCCACAACAAATAACTGGATGGACAACCATAATCTGCAAATAAATTTTGCTAGAACTGTTATTTCATCCGCATCAGAAATCCGCACTAAAACTTAACTTAAATTATAATAATACCAACATTGAACAAGTCAATGAGTTTACTCTCCTCAGGTTGTCCATAGATACACACATAAATTGGAAGTCGCATATACAAAAAATAAGAGCTAAACTATCAAAATTCTCATATGCCTTAAATGAAGTAAAAAGAGACAACTAATTTATAAACTGCCCTCGTCACTCACTCAGCATGGCTTAGCTACGGCATTATATTATGGGGAAACAGCACAGATTCAGCGACCATATTTGCAATACAAAAGAAACTTATTCGAATGCCAATATTGAACCTCAAACAGCTGTAAATCACATTTTCAGGAACACAAAATACTTACACTTACTTGCCTATATATTTTAGAAATATGTAAATTGTCCGGAAGCATCCAGAATTTTATAGTACACGCGAAGATAAACAAACAACATATACTTTACGACACAAACACAAACACAGATTAAATTTAACAACATCCCGACTTAAGATGCACTCGTCTAGCACTTTGGTTATGTCTATTAAAATTTATAGGTAATAAATTGCCTAAAGAAATTATAGAGGCAAACAAAACAAATATATTCATTAATAAATTAAAACGTTTTCTGTTATCTAAATACCGCTAAACAATAAAATAATTTTACGAATTTTCGAATTTTAAATTAACTTTAAATTAAAACTTGACTTAATAAACTTTCAGTGCAATTTATTTCTTTAGCGTTTTAAACATAAATATATAATATAACTAAAATACAATGGATATTTTTGTATGTATAAAACGTAATTCACAAACATAAATAGCAAAACAATAAATAAATATGAACATAAGTATACATAAAGATATGTAGAAACATTATATTTAATATATTATTTAAATAAAATTATTTTAAAAGCTATGTAGCCCTCTTCCGCTCTCATAATTTGCTGTGCCCGACAGGATCCATAATGAACTAATTTGTTTTATAAGTCCATCTTTATATAACATTGTGGAATGCAATAAAATATTGAGTATTGAGTACATGTATGTGTTTGTGTATTGTACATATTTGCGTGTGAGTATGTGTGTGTGTGTGTGTGTGTGTGTGTGTGTGTGTGTGTGTGTGTGTGTGTGCGTGCGGGCGTGCGTGCGTGCGTGCGTGCGTGCGTGCGTGCGTGCGTGCTTGCGTGCGTGCGTGCGTGCGTGCGTGCGTGCGTGCGTGCGTGCGTGCGAGCGTGCGTGCGTGCGTGCGTGCGTGCGTGAGTGCGTGCGTGCGTGCGTGCGTGCGTGCGTGCGTGCGTGCGTGTGTGTATGTAAAATTTTACCGCCGTTTGTATTATTTAACAATTTTTAAAATGTTTTCTGCGTCACAATATGATATTAGCAAAAGTGGAGTTTACGGCCATAGTAGGAATTTTTAATTTACGTTTGTTCTACTGCTCTCTTATATTGTTTTCACTCGTGGCTTTAACGTAAATTTTTGTAAAAACCTTGAATATGAAGAGTTTTCTTACTCCTAAATCAGCTGCTTCTTTTTTTTATACATCTTTCTTGGCATACAGTCATACGGCCCACCTGATGGTAAGTGGTCACCGTAGCCTATGGACGCTTGCAACACCAGAGGCATCACTTGCGCGTAGCCGACCCTTTAGGAAAGGAAGTGGGAATGAGAAGGAGCGGGAAGGGGAAAAGAGTGATTGGGCCTCCAGCACTCTCACTCACCGAACGAAACATAACAATAGGAATACTAATATTTGACGTCGATATTCTGTGAGAGGGTAGTCCTTTCCCGGTCGAGCCGGCCCATTCATGCTGAAAATAGGTAAGACTCTACTACTCATAAACTTTTTTATATAGTCTGTCAGTTGGGAAACGGAAAGGTTTGTCTAACATAACTTTTAAGATAGCACGTTGCGCTCTTTCAAGCTCTATCAGGAACGTTTGGGCTGATCCACCCCATACTAAAACGCAATATCCTAATAGAGATTGACAGAGAGCTATGTAAACTAATTTACAAACATCCCTAGGCACAGAATTGCGTAAGAGTTTCAATAGATAAATAATGTTCCGTGTGCGCTTTGCTAATCCCGTGATGTGAATTTTAAATGAGAGGTGTTGGTCTATAATGACTTCTAGATATCGCAGTTGGTCAACTTGAACTATGTTCCTACACTGGCATCGTGAGTTAAAGCTGTCAAAATAAGGACGAGTCTGTATGAAGTTTGATGTTCCATTCTGGTATACCAGTTGCACGTGTTTTTTGAAATAATATGTATTTAGTTTTCGTGATGTTAAGGGCTAGCAAGTTAGAGTCAAGCCAATCGACAAGTTTACGAACACCTATTGCAGCCCGTGTATAAACTTCAATCCAGTTGATGCCATGAAATATGATAGCTGTATCATCAGCATAACAAATGAGATCAGCCTTAGGGACAGGGGTTATAGTTATACCGAGTATTCCATCTATGTAAATAATACATAGTGTGGAAACGAGGATGCTATCTTGTGGTACGCCGAAACAGATATCCTGCTCATCACTAACTTGATTTCCTACTTTAATACATTTTCTTCTGTTGCTTAGGAAACTACAGAACCATTGTAGTGCAGTTCCTCTAACGCCGAATGATTCTAACTTGCGTGAATACTTTTGCACAGATACAGTATCAAAGGTTTTTGCAATATCTATAAATAAGCCTAAATAACGATGACCTTGATCTATATGTTTTCAATCTATGTTAGTAAGAAGTTCAACGGCATCTTCTGTGAATCTACCTTGTCTGAATCCAAACTGTCGTTCTGAATTCTAAATAACTAACGACTCGTATCTACAGTAACATAATACGTAGTCTAGAAGTAAAAAACGAGTAGGTCACGAAAAAAGATATAAATATGTGTATGTATGTGTAAAGAGCGTGGTAAACTTTAAACTATATAAACTTATAATATAGAAATTTAAATATCTCAAAGGCAAAGTGTTCATAAAACACACGTGAAAATACTTTTTATCAATAGCCAATCCACAAACGAATAAAATATTTTATAATTTTACATTCATAGAAATAATATTTTTTTATTATGTGTACAATAAACTATTGCGCTGTATCTTACACTATATTCGCAATTTATAGTGTATATGTTGTGCAGAGTATATCTATAGCAAGTTTAGAGCGATTGAATTGCGATGATGGAAACCTTTTACCTGGTATTCAATGTATAGGTACCTATATTTTACCAAATATCCTACTAACTACGTCAAATTGCGCCGAAACGTGTCATTCCGTAGGGAACACAACAATAGTCCAAAAGTTCATCCATCCACATTATAAGAATTATGTGTCAACAGCAAACGCCGTCGTCCGAAATGATATCGCTTTGGTGATCTTAGATCGAACGAAACAAAAACTCGTTCAATTAAGTGCTCTAGATCATTCGTCCACCTTAGGGCAAAAAGCGCTGGTGCCTATCATGGACGAAAACAACCCGAGATTGCAAGTAACAATTATACAACGGTGTAGCCTAAATAGTAATTACCGCAACGGGTATTACGTATGCAGCCATAATCGAATCACAAAAAAAGCTGTGAAAGTTTGCCAGGAGAGACAAGAACAGGGTCTCCCTTTATTATTAGACGATAAAATATACGGTATAACGGGTCTGAAAGATAAATACACTTGTATGAATCATCAGAGAAAATTTACAGCTATTGCACCGGCACTGTTTTGGATCAGAACAATTGCAAAAGAGCTCGGTTACGAAAATGAATCGGTTACTTTAATTGGATCAATAACTATACCGACCTCGTTGCCTGCGTTTCTTAAAACGACTAAAACCCCTACAACAACTAGCCAAAAAACGACAACGCGTACAAGAACAACAACGCGTACAAGAACAACAACGCGTACAACCACGCGTACAAGAACAGCCACGCATACAAAGTCGACCATACATATAAAAAGAATACGTTCGACGTTTATGAAAATAGCAGCAAATAATCTCATAACTAAAGGATTTATTGCTAAAATAAGAAAGCGTGCTTCAGATAATTATTATACTACAATCGGATCTCTCGACCCAGTGCAAAGGAAACTCTCAGGAATAAAAGAAATGATGCTGATAAATCGTGTTTTGAGAGCAGGCAGTAATCAAAATGTAGCTACAGAATCAACTGCTCTAACCGCCATAACATTTAAACCACAACCACGTTTAAAAACTACAATAAAACAATCACAGAAAAATGCAAATATGCAGGAAATTACCGTTAGCACTACTGGTCAAACACTTCCATTTAATATACAGATCGATGAAAATAAAACCACCGATATCATGCATTGGTTCCGTGAAAAACTCAAAGAAGAATTAGATAAGAGTACACCGTACTTCATTTTAAGTATTGCCCCTCTTACTACTAGTACTACTGATGCATCATTCATAGATTTAACATGATAGGATAAACCACAATATACCATATAGTACCAAGTAATTTTAACCTTGGCATATTTACCTTATTCTTTCGAGTTATGCATTAAATAATATAAATTGTTAGGATAATTAGCTACTTGGTACAAACTAATAAACCATTCAATAAATCGTTTCTTTTTCGAATATTGATTAAATAGTAGTATTTTAATTAAATATGTTTATGGGATTGGATTATATAAAACAAACCTGTTAAGACCTAGCAAATATGTTTCAATACCGCATACCTAACGAAAGTGATAGTTATATTGAACAAAACAACATAGATACATATGTGTTAAAATATGTACTTTTAAGTGAAAATAACTGCATTACTATATTATGCGAAACCATTAAATAATAGCTTATAATTCGAACGTAAATCTACCAAGTAGGTAAATAAATGTTTGTAGTTCAATCAGTTTTCACCGGTGCTGGCTATGTAGGTAGTAGTGATCTATTCTTGACCATATATATGTATAAACATATAGTCATGGTCAACTTATAAGATAAATTAAGGTTAAGAATAGATATAAACCGATTACTAGCTTTTAAAAATTCGAATGATTTATCAATTCGCGTTATAAAAGTCATACGCTCCTATTTTTACAAGATAGAAATCAGTGTAAATTAAATATAAAAGTAGCAATAAATGTATTTGATTACGTAGTTAAAATGCGTATTTAGCTTAAGGAATCCTGCAGCTGGACACTTAATTACGGATTACAAAAAAAGATAAAATTTATAAACGAAAGCATCTATTAATTTAAAAAAACTTAAACCTAACCCTGAACCTTAAAGCACTCTATCGCTAAGACAGTCAATATCCTTCAATATCAATAATGACTGCTTGATAACAAAGTGGCATAGATGATATCAATTTCTGACATGTTACCACATAAATGTTCGCTCAAGCCGCACTAAAAGTTTTATAAAGTACATCTTAAGTTGTGGTACGATAAGATGCAAACTTATTTGTTTATTTCGTGTCAAATGTGCTCTATAGGTTTAAGATCCAGTCTATTTGCTAGCCAATCTAGCACTAGAGACTGATGAGGAACGATTTGACTGATAAAGTGATATGTTTTGGATCGATATTATGGTGAAACGTCCATATAATAGAAAGATGTTCTTCAGAATAGAAAAGCATAGTTTCTTGTAATATGTATTTAATAAGTTTACATTGATTTAGGCTATTATGCTACACCGTATCGATGTCACCGTGGAAAAACCATCGATACCCACGGCTACTATAGCCTGTTATGCAGCACGCCAATCTTGATGAAATAATCTATCGTGCTCTTTTCGCCGCTTAAACCCAATAGTTTGGGCACATAACAATGCGAAGAGATCAAACGGCATGTAATTGATACCTTAAAAGAGAGGTGTCAGTGCTCGTGCTTTATACATACCTACAGATAAACAACGGTAGATCGAGGCTTCCCGTGATCAGCGAGCTAGTCTATATTTCGCGGCAAAAATACGACTTGCTGGGCAAGCCTAATGGCGATCCATCCAACAAAACAATGCATATCCTGAGAGTTTCCAGAAGACTGGTAGTATAATAGCCACGTAGAACGACAATGCAAAAAGATAAGCAAAAAATTACAAGCTAAGCATAAAAGGGTCTCATTGGTCTATAATTATCTTTTTTGTCTGTCAGTGAGGCCAACATGGTCACCCTTTTACAAAAGGACACACGAAGCTTTAGAACCTTTCTTTCGGATAGCCGAAAGACACAGACACATAGTGCTATAGAGCACTATGCGTCTGTGGCGACTCCGCAGTCCACACAGATGAAAAAATTCCGCCTAGATTCAACAGATGGTGCTATATATAATAAGCGCTTAGAATGACTTCATACAATCCTGAATCGCACAAGTAACATTTACACAGCGACTAAGTATATATTATACTAGCTCCCGACAATCACCCAGCCTGGTGATGGTGATATATATATATACTAGTCTATGGTCTAATACAAAGGGAGAATCCTCGATAGTTAATATACATTTTATATTATCGGGTATAGACTGGAATCTTTGACATAAGCGATTGCGTTGCCATCTATAAAACTTGCAAGTAACTCTGCAATTTTGTTTTGTTTAAAATAACGATAGACAAACGCTATTTTTTAGCTGTATTGATTTATTTAACTTGTACAAGTACATAGTTTTGGTAAATACAAATAAAACCATAAGTTATATAATCGCGATTTTTTTTATTTACCATTTCACAAAAAAACAAAGAACACAATTTTAAAGGATTTCCAAAATCACATTTTATGTCATATACTTAAATTATTATTTTATTTATATTAATATTAAAGAGAAGAAACTTTTAAAAGTACTATATAAATTGCCTTCGTGTTTTACCTACTACGGACTACTTCTACTTTTTTTTTTAAATAATCGTTACCAGCTGCGTGTTTAAATGCAGCGCATTCATCGTATTTTATGGTTTTGTCAGTGGGCAAACTTCTTTGTACCAGTTGCTAATCAAAAAGACGATGCTTTTATTAATTATAAAATCTTTTATAATACTATAATGATTTAACATTTTAAAAAGTTTATGGCGACGTTCATTATAATGATGTATATCTAGAATATCAAAATTCTTGGTTTAGTGGCCTTGGCTTTTAAAATAAGGTATGTTATATTCTCAACTTGTGCAAAATAGTTGTGAGAACGTCACCTCGTGGGATAGCAGAGCCATCTTTTAATTTCGAATTCTTTAATTTATATATCTTCATGGATTCTAAATTTTCAGTTTCCATGTAATTTTTATAAAGTGAGTTTGTTGAAATGGCAACCATTTGAAAGGGTAAAGAAGTGAATTTCAACAAAATACACAAAAATGTATGCCCACTTTCACGCTGTTGGCAACCCTGACATATAAATATTATTTTCTTACTGCCTGATTACTGGTTAACCTCCAGCTAACGGGTTATCCATTATTAACGGCAGACCCTGTAGATCCGAAGAAATTCTCCAAAGCGTCTTGGTTAAAATTACGCAGCAAAAGGAAATTAATACCCTTGTTTTGGAGGTAAAGGGTAATAGATTCTAAGATTCTATAGTTTTTACCCAGCTCGTTAACGTTGGTTGGTTGGCACTTCTTAGTGGAGTATCAAAGGAGAATGGGCAATCGTAGCATCATCCTTAAAAGAGAACTAGGAATAGTGTACCAATGTTCTGAAAACCCATTACCCAACCCGAACATTATTAAATTGTTCATGATTAAAATTTGTCCTCTAATGTTGAGTTCTAAAAGCTATACGTTTTTTATTTTCAATTTTAGATTTGAAACGATTCATATAGTTTTATTTTGACTTCACAGAACTGTTTTTAACAGTTGTCAAGGTTTATCAGGGTTACCAGCAATAAAGACATCGTGATTTAAATATCCCACTCATAAATATTAGAAAGGTATTATAATTGCAAAAAATATACCTAAATATATTTTTAATATCAACTATCGTCTAATTAATTATTTGCAAAACAATTTATATAAAACGAAGAAAGCAGTTTTTCTAAAATCAATATATTAATGTACTTAATATGGTAATAAGGGCAACAACATTATTACCGAGTTTTTTAAATGCCATTATCAATTGCTGTCAGTCAGTATAACTTTTATTATTATGTAAATTAAAAAACATTTGGCGATTAGATGAAACGGAATTGGAATACAAATCGAAAATTCAGTTGTGTAGACTATTGCGTGTTGCTTTATGAACCAATTAAAACGACGATGTGGTGATTGAATATTGACTGGTTTATTGTTACTTAATTAAGGCTTATATACTAAGTTATTATACATACGTAGTACGGACTTATATAGGAAAGGGAAATTATGATGTTTACTTTATTTGCATAATTAACAATATTAACTATTATGTATTACGGCACGTAGTATTTTGCTTTGCTAATAACAAGTTATATATATCACGTTTGCGTGTACTATACTATACTATGATATACTATGGCTTTCGCCATAGATATTCCCCCCTTGAAGAAAAAAAACTAAATTACACATAGTAATAATTAGATTAGAAAAAAATAATAATACAGATTAATTTTATGCCTACGTTTCTAAACAACGTTTGCGTCTCTAATTATTTTCGTAAGCCTCTTCTCGATCTTATTGCTTACGAATTTGAATACTATGACTATGGTTGCGATTGTACATATGACAACCCCTGCTATCATCATGAATATTATCCAGCTCCGGATCCCTTGTACTTCCTCGACCACTTGGGAGTGCAGGTTTAATAAATCTTCTGGTTTTACTGCATTGTTCTGCACCATGTTGATTTGTTCCTTCTCGTGGCTCGAGTTTGATCCCATGCTATGTGTTGTTTCGACGCTGTGCTAAGTGAATGCATAAAGTAGTGTTATTCTAGCTTATATATTATAATTGGAATCTAACCGTCGGGCGGGAGATTCTACCAGAACGTGTTCTTGTTTCTGTTTTCTTATCTGCTTGTGAAGTTTTCGTTATCTGGTCGTCTATTGTCCGTTTGCTTATCTTGCTATCGTTTAACATGAATGCAGGTTTAACTCTATCGATAGCTACACTTTTTTGTCGTCCGTTTATCAAGATCGTGAAGATCTTATCATTTCGACTGATGACAAGATAAGGACCATCGTACGGCGGTGTAAGACTTGGCCGTAATCGGTCACAACGTAAGAAAACGTGCTTACATTCCGATAACTGTGGGTGCACGAATATCTTGTCGTTCTTTCTTTGTCTTTGTGGAACAGAAATCATGTGTTCTAAGTTGTCCTTAATTTCTCTGATAAAATCTGCGTATGTTGAGTTATTATGTGTCTCGAAAAATGCTCCAGGCAATCTAATTGTTGAACCGTATACTAATTCAGCTGCCGAGTATCCTGTGTCTTGCCGTAAACTCGTACGTATGCCAAGTAAAACGGTAGCTAACTCTTTTGTCCAATTGATTGTGTTACCTCTTGCTATCAATGCCGTTTTCAATGTTCTGTGCAGTCGTTCTACTTTAGAGTTTGACTGTGGATGATATGGGGAGGTTCGAATTTTATGAATTCCCATTAAGTTTGCTAAATTTTTGAATATTTCAGATTCAAATTGGCGTCCCTGGTCTGTGGTAATGTATTCAGGGCATCCGAATCGGGCTATCCAGCCTTCATATACCGTTCTGGCTACGGTTTCTGCAGTTATATCAGCTATGGGAAATGCCTCTGGCCATGAAGTACAACGATCTATCATTGTAATTATGTATCGTTTGTTTTTAGAAGTGGGTAGAGGCCCAACTAAATCAATATGAAGATGGGAAAATCTTCCTGTTGGCATGAATTTTCCGAATTGTGATTTTGTATGACGATGTATTTTTGCTCGTTGACATTGTAAACATGTCTCAGTCATCTTATTTACGTCTTTATTCATATTTTCCCATATATAGTTAGTTGAAATCAGTTTTCTCGTAGTATTCTTACCAGGATGGCTAATGTTATGAAAACTTTCGAAGATAGTTTTCCTGAATTTGAGGGGCATAAAAGGGCGTTGTTTTCCTGTTGATATATCGCAATAAATCTTAATATTTTTATCTGGAAAATGTATTAATTCTATTTTTAACGATTTATTGGCTTTTAATCGTTTTAACTCGCTGTCATTCTTTTGATATTTTTCTACCTCGTACCAATCGATTGCAGAGGGTAAGGATATCGTTTCGATAACTCGAGATAAAGCATCGGCTACCAAATTCTTGTGGCCGCTGATGTGCTGGATATCCGTACTGAATTGTGATATATAATCCAGATATCTGATTCGTCTAGGGGTATCATCCAATGACGGCTTCTTATCGAAAGCATGCATTAGTGGTTTGTGATCCGTGTAGACCGTAAATTCTCGTCCTTCGATGAGTCTTCTGAAATGTTTTATAGCCATATAAATTCCTAGTAGCTCTCTATCGTAGGTAGAGTATTTTGTTTGGGCTTCACTTAGTGATTTGGAGAAAAAGCTATCGGCTCCCATTTTTGTTTCTTCGCTGCTGTAGTACAGCGCCTACGCATTTGAGACTAGCATCCGTCATTAAAGCTATTTGCGCGTTGCTGTCCGGACATGCTAAGGTAGTTAATTGTCGAATGTCCTGCTTGCAACATTCAAACGCGTGGTTTGCTTCGGTATTCCACTGTATAACTGTCTTATCATTTTTCTTACAATTAATTAAATATTTATTTAATGGTGCTTGATGTTTTGCTGCATGTGGAATACTGCTTCGGTAGAAGTTAATCATACCCAAAAAACGTCGTAATTCATTTATCGTTTGTGGTTTAGGGTAATTGTTTATGGCTTGAATTTTTTCCATAGTAGGAGTCAACCCTTGGCTCGTTATATGATAACCGAGGAAATCAATTTCCGACTTGGCAAATTCGCATTTGTTTGTATTTATTGTTATGCCGTGATCATGCAAGCGCTTAAACACCTCTTCTAAGTGTTCATAATGTTCCTTAATATTATTTTTCTTATCAGCGATAAATATGTCGTCTACATACACGAATACGTAGTCCAAGTCTCTGAATATGGAGTCCATAAATTTTTGGAAGGACTGTGCTGCGTTTCGTAACCCGAATGGCATTCTGATGAATTCAAAAAGTCCAAAAGGGGTTATAATCGCTGTTTTCTCTGGTTCAGCTACGGGCAGAACGTGAAAAGCTTTCTTTATGTCTATTTTGCTGAAAATTCCTTTTCCGCTTGCCACGTACGTAAAATCAAGTAGCCTTGGAAGTGGGTACCTGTCTGGTACTGTTATTTTATTTAGTGCGCGGTAATCTCCACATGCTCTCCATTCGCCATTCTTCTTCTTGACTAAATGAAGTGGCGATGCCCATTGACTGCTTGACGGTCGGCAAATTCCCATATCCATCATGTCTTGGAATTCCTGTTTTGCAATTCTGTATTTATCAGGAGGTAATGGACGCGCTCGAGTAAATACTGGGAAACCTTTTGTTATTATTTGATGCTGTACTTGGTGCTTGGTAGGTAGGTTCATTGATCTAGGCTTTGTAATGTCTTCATATTTATCTATCAATCGCTTTATTGGTTCCTGTAGAGAAGCGTTTAACGATCGGACTGATGCAATGTTTGCTCTCACTATTTTGGCAGGCGTTTTCAAACCTGTCTTTTTATCGATCAGTTTTTTCCGTGTATATCTACTAATAATTGATAATGATCCAGAAAATCAGCTCCCAGAATTGGCATCTTGACGTCGGCAATGGTAAATGTCCATTTAAAGCTTCGGCGAAGTCCTAGGTTAAGCATTAAAGTGCGTTCCCCGTATGTATTTATAGGGCTGCCGTTGGCGGCGAATAATTTGTATTCGCATGCTTTGCTCTCGTTATTTGTGCTATTGATAACCGAAATGTTAGCACCCGTGTCGACTAAAAATCTATAACCACTGTTTGAGTCAGTTATAGTTAGACGGTTTGCTGGGTGAATAGCACAGAGACCCGTCGTTTTCTGTGCTACTTCTAGTTTTCCGACGGCCTGATATTTTTGTTCATATTCCACGAACATGGCTTCTTGCATTTATACGAATCTTGCTTGAAACGATTATGATAATAACAAATTCCATTATGCGAGCTTCTGTGGCGCGACCTTGACCGTGAGTGTGACGTATGGCGTGAATGGAATTTGCTGCGTTGCATAGGTTGATGCTCGCGTGCGCTACGTAATGCATTTATTTCTATTCGCATAGCTGCAAGTTGTGACGATATGTTTGTTATTAAATTAATGTCAACCGATGTCTCTTGAGTGGTATTCTTGTTGTAGGTCAAGTTTTCATATATTTTATCGGCTAACTCGCTCAAGTTGTCTAATGATAAATTGTTTGTAACCGATATAATCGCTGTTAGCGAAGCGGGAAGTTGTCTTAGCCACAGAAGACGAATAGTGTCGTCGTTTATATTTCCACATCCCACTTCCTTCATTTTTCTCAAGAGCTGGGAAGGCTTTTGGTCTCCGAGGTCCATTTCTGATAGTAGTCTGTGAAAACGTCGGTGTTCGCTCTCTTCGTAGCAGTTTATTAGACGTTCCTTGATGGTGGAGTACTTATTATCGCTGGGAGGATTAGTCAAAATGTCACTAACCTGATGGACTACCTCTTTTGGTAATTTAGATATTACCATATTGTATTTGTAGTCTTCGCCCTGTTTTTGTGGTGCCAAGATGGCTTCAAACTGAGCGAACCATAATCGTGGTGAGTCTGTCCAAAATTGCGGTAGTTTTTCCGTGACCGTGATTGCAGCAACAGTTTCGCAGCCTGAGTCGCCTTTTGAAGGAGTTATTGGTGGAGCCATTTTTCTTCTGACGTTATGAGGATGTGATAATATCGTAATACTATTGTTCTCTAGATTCACCGCTGAAAACCAAATTGGGTTCCGGTCGTCCCGGTATTATATCAGCACTAGAGACCAATAGATCACGTCGGGGTCACCAATTATTGCGTGTTGCTTTATGAACCAATTAAAACGACGATGTGGTGATTGAATATTGACTGGTTTATTGTTACTTAATTAAGGCTTATATACTAAGTTATTATACATACGTAGTACGGACCTATATAGGAAAGGGAAATTATGATGTTTACTTTATTTGCATAATTAACAATATAAACTATTATGTATTACGGCACGTAGTATTTTGCTTTGCTAATAACAAGTTAAAAATCACGTTTGCATGTACTATACTATACTATGATATACTATGGCTTTCGCCATATAGACTGTGCGTTAAAAGAAAATATCAACGCTATAATGTAATGAATATTTAAAATGGATTAGTGGAAATTATTTAACCTTAGTTATTAAGAGAGACTAGCTCATGTTTTATGTTAATTACATGCAACTTAAAAAACACGGTACGTATTAAGTAGTGCTTAATACTTACTTAATACACAATTCTTATAGTTATTCTATATGAACACGTGATAACAATCAAGAAGAACAATCAAGAATCACTTGATATTCATAACGACGGATCGGCTATTACGACCAAGTGGCAAGGGCCCGGCCGAATCCCAATATAAACAATTAAGTAATCATACCGCATATATAACAAAATCGGCTTTAGCGACCAATCGATTAATATCCGATTAATATCGATAAAGTTTCGTCGTTTTAAACGATATGTCGCTGTGTGACCCGGTGGAATATTTAATGTCGGCCTCAAGATTTATCCCTTAGCTATCACCTTATGAATGTACAGCATCAGCTGCAGCGTACATTTCAGAGGGAGAAGCCTGAAGTCTTCAGGGTTTGGATATGCCAATCCCATCAGACCTATCCTCAATCCAGCCAACGCGTCACATTCACACAGTAGGTGCGATATGGACTCGTCCGGTTCGCCACAGGCTCTGCAGATCTAATTGTGTGCCAATCTCAATCTGCACAGAAAGTCGTTGCTGCCAAACTGGCCAGTGAACGCTCCTGTGAGCAGGCGTATTTGGCTCTTGTTATACCCGGAGAACTTTCGGGTGAAGCCTGTGGCTCTGTTTGCAATGAATTTCTTGGAGTGTTCCAGACCCCTAAGGGCCATCCACTCCAGCCTGTGTCTATCATTGCCATGTGCATTCAAAGCTGCCTTGACGGTGCTCTCAGAGAGTCCCACGAATGGCTCGGAGCCCACAAACAGTTGCTCCGAGCCCTTTCTGGCTAATTCATCAGCCTTCTCATTGCCCTGCTGCATGTCCCGGAACCCATACTAATCTGTCTGTGTTCTTCCTGCCAAGTTTGTTAAGGGCCTTAACACAGTTCAGGATCAGTCTGGAATCCACCCTACACGAATCCAGAGCCTTAAGAGCAGCTTGACTGTCACTGAGAATATACACAGTCCTGTCAGTAACATTATTGTTAATATTCTCCTGAGCACAGGCAATTATAGCATAGTTTGCCGCTTGGAAGACCGATGCATATTTGCCCATGCTTTGGCTCACCTTGCAATCGTTGGCATAGATACCAGCGCCTGATCCTGTTTCCATTTTGGAACCATCAGTGTACCAGATGAGACAACCGTTCTCAGGGAATTGTTGACCTTGTCTCCGTTCGTCCCTCGTGGGGACCTTTATTTTAAAATTCTTTTTGAATATGAGCAATGGCTACGTTTTGACGCATCCCATGCTCATAATACCTTTGAGATCCTTCGAAATCTCCAATTTTGTGTGTCGAGTTACCGGCATGTTGAAGATCCACAGCCCATGCATAGATAGTCTATTTAGCGCCTTTATCGCCTCCGTCTCCACAACAATGTGTAGCAGCGCTAACGCTGCTCTAGGTCCTGTTACCGACCACGCCAACGGCTGAGCCGTTGGCGTGGTCGGTAACACCCCTGTTACAGCCATGCAGGCTAATTGCTGCACCTACGACAGCGCGTTCCTGCATGTTGCTAGTTTAGTTCTTGGCCACCAGACTATGCTTCCATCCGTGAGTATGGGTCTTATCATCATCGTGTATAGCCAGTTGATGACCTTGGGCTTTAGCCCCTAGGTTTTCCCATAAGTTGAACGAATCATGCCGAAGACCCGATGGGCCTTCTCTATGACTTTGTCTACATGTGGTTTGCACGTTAGTTTGCTATCTAAGGTCATGCCTAGATACTTCACCTCCGTGGACCACTGTAACTGCGTACCATACATGGAGAGAGTTCCCAACCCTGTCAGATCTCTCTTCCTAGTAAACAGCACGACAGTAGTTTTCCCTGGGTTGATCGATAAATGATTGCTACTGCACCATTTCTCCACCATAATCAGGGCCTTAGATTACTAGACTAGATACCGTACTCGGGCACTTTCCATTGACGAGTAACACCAAGTCATCAGCATATCCGACCGTTAAGTACGGTCCTTTGTTGAGTTGTTCTAAGAGCGAATTGACTACCAAGCACCATAAGAGTGGTGAGAGTACTCCACCCTGAGGGCAGCCCTTGGTTGTCGTAGCATACATTTCATCTCCTAACAAGTCAGACCTAATGATTCTACCCCTCAGCATACAATCGATCCACTTGCAAATGGTTGGCTCTATGCCATGATTTGCCGATGCCACACTAATGGCATCAAAGGTTGATCGAAAGCTCCCTCAATATCCAGGAATGCAGCAATGCATACTCCCCGGTTATCTAATGCATGTTCTGCCTGTTTTACCACAAAATGTAGTGTCTTCTCAGTGGATTTTTCCGACTGGTAAGCACATTGTAGCCTGTGGAGGGGGAATTTCCATAATGCTCCCTCCCTGACATGTCTATCTAGTAACTTCTCCTGGGCTTTCAAGAAGAACGACTCAAAACTGAAAGGTCTGTATGCCTTGGCTTCTTCATAGTCCGCTTTGCCCGGTTTCGGTATGTAGATGACTTTAACACGCCTCCATATCTTTGGAATGTATCCAAAAGCTATGCAGGCTCTGTATAGTCTGCACAAATGCGGAACCAAGAGTGCAGCTCCCTGTTGTAGAATGATGGGATAAACCATGTCTGGACCAGGTGACTTGAACGGTTGGAAACCATTTAGAGCCCAGCCGACCTTCCCTTCATCCATACCTTCCTAGCAATGTCCCAATCTGCTCTGGTTGTACGACAGCTTAGTTCAACCAGGCTGACCTGGTACTCCTGCTCCTTTTCTATTATCTTACAGTCCGGAAAGTTTGTGTTTAGCATCATTGCTAGTGTCTCCTTACCAGACCCTGTTCGCTGCTTAATGGTTGTCAATGGGTGTGCTCTGACAGTCAAGATAGCTTTGGAGAGCCTCATTCCTTCAGGAATAATAATAATAATAATAATAATATTCTACCACATACACACAACACCATCTAGCCCAAACTAAGCAGAGCTTGTACTATGGGTTCTAGATAATGGATAAACATACATACATATATACTTTGAATGGTATTGATGTTTTCACAGAGTGCTCTCCAAGCCTTCCGTTTGGCTTTCCGCACAGCTTTGTTGTAGTTGGTCAAACAACGATCGTAACCGCTGTAGTCCCTGCTGGTCCTAGCATTTTTAAACGCTCATCTGGCTTCTAGCCGCAGCTTGACCAACTCTGGCGTCCATCACGGTTTACAGCAGGCAACTCTTGTCCCTCTCAGGGCAGTTGTTTGTCCAGACCGTATTCACAGTCTGGACCAATTTGTCTGCAGTAAACTCGATGTCTAATATAGAATTGAGCTTACCCTTAGAATCCTCCAAATCTATTCTGAGGTCACTCCTAAAGGAGTTCCAGTCCGTATTTCTGGGAATCCTTCTGCGTGCTGTAGGAGCTGGAACAAGCGTCCTGTACTTGAAGCATATGTAATGATGATCTGACAAGGTAATCTCATCAGACACATGGCACTCGACGATCTTAGTGCTAGCCCTGTTGGAGGCTAACGTGATTTCTCAATTACCTCTGCTGGCCTACAGTCAGCGAACGTTGGCCTGTTTCCTTTATTTAGAATTTGTAAAGAGGTACTTACCACATACTCTAATAGTTTTCCCCTCTTACATTCACATCCATGCTCCCCCAGTGGAAGCTCCTTGGCGCTGACCACTTTGAGCTTCACGTTCCCAACGGTTTTCCCGTCGAGATCGCGAAGCCACTCTGCTCTCTCTCCCTCACATGTAATGTGCAGAGCTCCTCCGAGCAGTGCACCAACACTAATAGCCGGCAGAGGATCCGGCGTGGCCTCTAACAGGTCCCAAATGGCCACGCGTATAGGCTCCATTTACTCTGCAGCTAATAGAGCGTCAGGGAAGTTATCAGCAACAACGGCCATTTTTGACTCCTGTCAGCGCCTCCCTGTAGGAGTCATCACCGACCTGGGCGACGGTTTCGTCGATCACTTCCCTTACCCTTTTAGAAGGGGCTCTACCGAGTGCTAGTGCCAACTGCCGCTGCAGCTCGCGCCGCTTACGGTTGGCGCACCCGCTGCGCCTCTTTCTACTCTGGGTATGGCTTGCAGAGTGTGCAGCCGAGTTTGGCTCCCTCGTAGGGTGTGCCTCGCCCGACTGCTCATTGCTAGCATCCCCGAGACTAGATGGCTGACAGCCACTCCCCGAGGGTGCTGCGCTAAGATCCCCCTTAGGGTATTCTTTACGCAACTGACCTCCTCCAGGGCTGCCACGCCCTCTGCATTGGGAACCCTTTCCTGGGTTGTCTCCACGCCTTTGAGCTGCCCGGGTGAGCACCACTCTCTCGGCTCAGGTTTGGACAGCCACTAGGGCCATCACGACCATGTCGCTTAGGTGTGTAGGTGCTCCCACGTGCAGCTCCTACACCCGCCTTACCCTCTCCCTCTAAGGGTCCAGAGGTCCTTAATTGGTCGCCATTATCGGTCAAGCCTTGAGTTTTAGTTTTGACAGAATCCATCTGGTCTATCATTGAGTTCACCTGCTGGCTCCCCACCCGCCACGGAGTCAACAACGTTGGGGATACCTTGTTCAGGCACCAGGACTACCAGCAAGGTATGTATGTATGTATCTTATGTGGAGGCCAGTCAGTGCAGACCGGCGACACTTCGACTCAGTGGGATCTTTTGTGTCTACACTCTCCCAATAACGACTGCCATAGATGTTCATAGCAGCCGGGACCGACGGCTTAACGTGCTCTCCGAGGCACAGAGCAAGCGATAATTGTCAATTATCGCTTGCTCTGTGCCTCGGTACCAGCAAGGTATAGCGCCCCCGAGACGTACAGTACAAGTCACTCCACCCCAAACCACTGAGGTGGGAAACGAGCACTGCCGGCTGGAGACCTCTTCAGCCAAGCACACTCGCCTGGCGGCCGCATGAGCGGTCACCGCAGCCGATTGATCGCAGCTGGCTAGACTGCATTCTCCCGTGTGAGAGGAAATCCAGACCAAAGGGGCGTGTTGCAGATCAGCGGCACCACTATCACCACATCACCACTCAACCCCCAGGACTCCTTCATCCCTCCGTACGGGTCCCCGCGCACGACACAAACACGCGGGGGGGTCATTATTATCCATCATCTGTCATTCGACAATGGACCCGCCGGAACATGACCTCTCCATCCAGGCAGTGGTCTTCTGGTGGTTTTAGTTACGTCTATTTCAGAGGGAACTAAACCAATAACAAGGGGCAACCACGTGAAAGAATTCCTCACCAGACTTGTCTTAGGGATCTACACGACTGTTGCGCTCTCCCCTAAGACCATTGGCACCTTACTCGTCTTGAAGAGTCGAGTAAAGTGGGTTTACATCTATACTAAACAAGCAGCCAATCCAGTGAAGCTAGAAAGCAGAAAAAGCAAGCTAGGCAATGCAACTATTAAAGCATAAACCCCCATATAGGGTATAATAAATACTTTAAAGAAAATAAATATGATTTACGAAATGCAACGAGCCTTAAAAAAAATGGTTTTTAAAATTCAGTTAGGTACCTATCTAAATGTCTTGCAGACCAAATTTCGGCCACGGCGGCTAATCTTAACGGAGACTAGCCATCTGCACAATAGATATTATAGTGCACAAGTATGTAAGCAAACGCAAGTGCACTCTCAACCGTAACCTAACCTAACCCTCATGATCCGTTGGGAGGGATAATCCGGCAGGATCAGAGAGATATCAAGCGCAGGACCAATGGCTTAACGTGCTTTCCAAGGCACGGGGGTGTCTAACACTGCCATCTTCCAAACTCCGGGCTCATATTGAGATTTCTTAACAGCTAAACCCAATAACTTTTCCTTGACCCCACCCGCGATTCGAACCCGAAACTTCATGCACAGTAGTCGCATTCATTACCGCTGCGCATTTACAACAAGTACATTATAACCAGTTCATGTTTTTGCCTGTGATTCTCAAACTACCAAACTGAAGTAGTGTTATTAATTAGAATATCTTTCTATATCTAAATCTAACTGCTACACTAAGAAACATTTAATGAATATACATATAATTGACCAAGGTTAAGTAAAGTAAGCATTACTAAGGTGTCCCTTAACCCATTCAATGCGGCGCACGACGATCGGCGTATTATTTTTCCATACTCAGATTCGGAGCACGCCGATCGGCGTAATGTATAGTTGTTTTATATTTAACCCAAAATTAAAGATATTATACTAATAAAACAACAAATGTGCTTGGAATTTACTAATGAAATTCCTGATATGAGATATTTTGGTTTGGATTTTTAGATATTTTGGTTCAAGAAATGTTGAGTTTTCTTACTCTGGTGCGGAAAACGCCAATCGGCGTGTTCCAGGAATTGACAACTATTGATTTATAAAATGTCGTTATATTACCATAAGTAGTTTGTGATAAACATTAGTTACGTTTTCTTTATAAACAGTCTAGTCTCGGGGATGCCGCAGCAGTCGGGCGAGGCACACCCTACGAGGGAGCCAAACTCGGCTGCACACTCTGCAAGCCATACCCAGAGTAGAAAGAGGCGCAGCGGGTGCGCCAACCGTAAGCGGCGCGAGCTGCAGCGGCAGTTAGCACTAGCACTCGGTAGAGCCCCTTCTAAAAGGGTAAGGGAAGTGATCGACGAAACCGTCGCCCAGGTCGGTGATGACTCCTACAGGGAGGCGCTGACAGGAGTCAAAAATGGCCGTTGTTGCTGATAACTTCCCTGACGCTCTATTAGCTGCAGAGTAAATGGAGCCTATACGCGTGGCCATTTGGGACCTGTTAGAGGCCACGCCGGATCCTCTGCCGGCTATTAGTGTTGGTGCACTGCTCGGAGGAGCTCTGCACATTACATGTGAGGGAGAGAGAGCAGAGTGGCTTCGCGATCTCGACGGGAAAACCGTTGGGAACGTGAAGCTCAAAGTGGTCAGCGCCAAGGAGCTTCCACTGGGGGAGCATGGATGTGAATGTAAGAGGGGAAAACTATTAGAGTATGTGGTAAGTACCTCTTTACAAATTCTAAATAAAGGAAACAGGCCAACGTTCGCTGACTGTAGGCCAGCAGAGGTAATTGAGAAATCACGTTAGCCTCCAACAGGGCTAGCACTAAGATCGTCGAGTGCCATGTGTCTGATGAGATTACCTTGTCAGATCATCATTACATATGCTTCAAGTACAGGACGCTTGTTCCAGCTCCTACAGCACGCAGAAGGATTCCCAGAAATACGGACTGGAACTCCTTTAGGAGTGACCTCAGAATAGATTTGGAGGATTCTAAGGGTAAGCTCAATTCTATATTAGACATCGAGTTTACTGCAGACAAATTGGTCCAGACTGTGAATACGGTCTGGACAAACAACTGCCCTGAGAGGGACAAGAGTTGCCTGCTGTAAACCGTGATGGACGCCAGAGTTGGTCAAGCTGCGGCTAGAAGCCAGATGAGCGTTTAAAAATGCTAGGACCAGCAGGGACTACAGCGGTTACGATCGTTGTTTGACCAACTACAACAAAGCTGTGCGGAAAGCCAAACGGAAGGCTTGGAGAGCACTCTGTGAAAACATCAATACCATTCAAAGTATATATGTATGTATGTTTATCCATTATCTAGAACCCATAGTACAAGCTCTGCTTAGTTTGGGCTAGATGGTGTTGTGTGTATGTGGTAGAATATTATTATTATTATTATTATTATTCCTGAAGGAATGAGGCTCTCCAAAGCTATCTTGACTGTCAGAGCACACCCATTGACAACCATTAAGCAGCGAACAGGGTCTGGTAAGGAGACACTAGCAATGATGCTAAACACAAACTTTCCGGACTGTAAGATAATAGAAAAGGAGCAGGAGTACCAGGTCAGCCTGGTTGAACTAAGCTGTCGTACAACCAGAGCAGATTGGGACATTGCTAGGAAGGTATGGATGAAGGGAAGGTCGGCTGGGCTCTAAATGGTTTCCAACCGTTCAAGTCACCTGGTCCAGACATGGTTTATCCCATCATTCTACAACAGGGAGCTGCACTCTTGGTTCCGCATTTGTGCAGACTATACAGAGCCTGCATAGCTTTTGGATACATTCCAAAGATATGGAGGCGTGTTAAAGTCATCTACATACCGAAACCGGGCAAAGCGGACTATGAAGAAGCCAAGGCATACAGACCTTTCAGTTTTGAGTCGTTCTTCTTGAAAGCCCAGGAGAAGTTACTAGATAGACATGTCAGGGAGGGAGCATTATGGAAATTCCCCCTCCACAGGCTACAATGTGCTTACCAGTCGGAAAAATCCACTGAGAAGACACTACATTTTGTGGTAAAACAGGCAGAACATGCATTAGATAACCGGGGAGTATGCATTGCTGCATTCCTGGATATTGAGGGAGCTTTCGATCAACCTTTGATGCCATTAGTGTGGCATCGGCAAATCATGGCATAGAGCCAACCATTTGCAAGTGGATCGATTGTATGCTGAGGGGTAGAATCATTAGGTCTGACTTGTTAGGAGATGAAATGTATGCTACGACAACCAAGGGCTGCCCTCAGGGTGGAGTACTCTCACCACTCTTATGGTGCTTGGTAGTCAATTCGCTCTTAGAACAACTCAACAAAGGACCGTACTTAACGGTCGGATATGCTGATGACTTGGTGTTACTCGTCAATGGAAAGTGCCCGAGTACGGTATCTAGTCTAGTAATCTAAGGCCCTGATTATGGTGGAGAAATGGTGCAGTAGCAATCATTTATCGATCAACCCAGGGAAAACTACTGTCGTGCTGTTTACTAGGAAGAGAGATCTGACAGGGTTGGGAACTCTCTCCATGTATGGTACGCAGTTACAGTGGTCCACGGAGGTGAAGTATCTAGGCATGACCTTAGATAGCAAACTAACGTGCAAACCACATGTAGACAAAGTCATAGAGAAGGCCCATCGGGTCTTCGGCATGATTCGTTCAACTTATGGGAAAACCTAGGGGCTAAAGCCCAAGGTCATCAACTGGCTATACACGATGATGATAAGACCCATACTCACGGATGGAAGCATAGTCTGGTGGCCAAGAACTAAACTAGCAACATGCAGGAACGCGCTGTCGTAGGTGCAGCAATTAGCCTGCATGGCTGTAACAGGGGTGTTACCGACCACGCCAACGGCTCAGCCGTTGGCGTGGTCGGTAACAGGACCTAGAGCAGCGTTAGCGCTGCTACACATTGTTGTGGAGACGGAGGCGATAAAGGCGCTAAATAGACTATCTATGCATGGGCTGTGGATCTTCAACATGCCGGTAACTCGACACACAAAATTGGAGATTTCGAAGGATCTCAAAGGTATTATGAGCATGGGATGCGTCAAAACGTAGCCATTGCTCATATTCAAAAAGAATTTTAAAATAAAGGTCCCCACGAGGGACGAACGGAGACAAGGTCAACAATTCCCTGAGAACGGTTGTCTCATCTGGTACACTGATGGTTCCAAAATGGAAACAGGATCAGGCGCTGGTATCTATGCCAACGATTGCAAGGTGAGCCAAAGCATGGGCAAATATGCATCGGTCTTCCAAGCGGCAAACTATGCTATAATTGCCTGTGCTCAGGAGAATATTAACAATAATGTTACTGACAGGACTGTGTATATTCTCAGTGACAGTCAAGCTGCTCTTAAGGCTCTGGATTCGTGTAGGGTGGATTCCAGACTGATCCTGAACTGTGTTAAGGCCCTTAACAAACTTGGCAGGAAGAACACAGACAGATTAGTATGGGTTCCGGGACATGCAGCAGGGCAATGAGAAGGCTGATGAATTAGCCAGAAAGGGCTCGGAGCAACTGTTTGTGGGCTCCGAGCCATTCGTGGGACTCTCTGAGAGCACCGTCAAGGCAGCTTTGAATGCACATGGCAATGATAGACACAGGCTGGAGTGGATGGCCCTTAGGGGTCTGGAACACTCCAAGAAATTCATTGCAAACAGAGCCACAGGCTTCACCCGAAAGTTCTCCGGGTATAACAAGAGCCAAATACGCCTGCTCACAGGAGCGTTCACTGGCCAGTTTGGCAGCAACGACTTTCTGTGCAGATTGAGATTGGCACACAATTAGATCTGCAGAGCCTGTGGCGAACCGGACGAGTCCATATCGCACCTACTGTGTGAATGTGACGCGTTGGCTGGATTGAGGATAGGTCTGATGGGATTGGCATATCCAAACCCTGAAGACTTCAGGCTTCTCCCTCTGAAATGTACGCTGCAGCTGATGCTGTACATTCATAAGGAGATAGCTAAGGGATAAATCTTGAGGCCGACATTAAATATTCCACCGGGTCACACAGCGACATATCGTTTAAAACGACGAAACTTTATCGATATTAATCGGATATTAATCGATTGGTCGCTAAAGCCGATTTTGTTATATATGCGGTATGATTACTTAATTGTTTATATTGGGATTCGGCCGGGCCCTTGCCACTTGGTCGTAATAGCCGATCCGTCGTTATAAACGATGTCATTATTTTTGGTTTCGACTGTATGTATAACGTTATATCGACCAACCGATTTACTTGTTCCAGCAAAACAAAACAAAAAGAACAATTTATTTATAAAAAAATTTACTTATGGCAATCTATGAAGTAATATTTTAAGCTGAGTAGTGAGTACAGCTTATAGACTACACTTAGTATATTGTATATAACCTTTTTTAGAATAACATTTTAATTTCTTTTTTCGACATTTTATTTGAAAACAAGTTCTTAAGCATAACCTATACCAATACTACATAATTGTACATATATAAAAATTCCAAACATACATATGACAATTAATATGACTACATACTTGTGTATATTGCTTATAACAACTATCGGACATAACGTCCGAAGTTATATGGTCCCTCCAATGTCCTTATATCCGGTTTTGACTATATATATACTTGTTATTTTTGTAATTTCATGCATATTATACATAGAAACACCCAGATCATGACAAACATCCATGTTCATACACACAAATGTTTGACTTGTGCGGAACGCCTGAGGTCGCGGGTTCGATACCCGCGACCTCAGGCGTGGTAGTCGGTTACACAAACCACTACGCCATCGAGCCTGATATGGCCTCCATTTCGTATTACTTTTTTAATATTATCAAGTATATTTAAATCTTTCATTTATACAGTAATAAAAAACAATTTCCACACGATCGCTACCGCGCGTAGAATTTTGGGTTATTTCGTCCAAATATGTTATAACAAGAAATATTTTTTTAATATGTACCTTAGTATGCAATATAGGCACAGAATAAAAACAAAGAATATGATGACATTTGATACACAAGACTATGTTCGACATTTAAATTTTGAACTGAACTATTAATGTGGTATTACTTATTTTTCAATATCATATTTATTTTTCTTTCAGATTTTATTATACGCTATTTAATGAGGTAACTTTCATCTTGGCACCACAAATATTTATAGCAATTTAAACCGGTACTAGAGTCCATACAAGCCAGCGCGTTCTTCTTTCATAGATTTTAATATTGGCAAACTTTTCTGCCATAATTTCATACGTGGTGATTTTGGTGTTGGAGGAACATCACACCCTGTTCCTCCACATATCCCTAATGTATTATTATGCAGATCGCGGATAAAAGAAAATTACCAAATATATTTATAACTAGCTTTTGCCTGCGGCTTCACTCGCGGTCTCTAACTTTTTATAGTTGATTCCTAGTTTGGTAAGTAGCATAACGGTCGAATAATATTTTAAATAACTTTCGTTCGTAATAGTACCTAGTTTATTTCTATAGCATATGCCCCACGGCTTTGCTCGCGATTAGTTTATGACTGGCCTCATAGCCGAGCGATCTTGGTATTGTGTGAACGTCTCAGACTCTCGTGATAAATCATGACGTTCACGGTCAGCAGTGAGGAGTATAGCCCTTTCTGATATTGTTTCAGAAGAGTGAGATAGTGAGTGATGTTCAAGATCATCGGTAAGTCGCTCTTTTCGCTGTACGATTGACTCAGAAGCACGCGAGAGTACATGTCGTTCACGATTAGCACTTAACCTTAATTCTCGATCGGCACTGCTTTCGCGTGCTCTTGCTTCAGTCATACTATCTCGCATGCGGCTTAATAATAATTCTCGCTCCTCAGCTGATTCTTGTGATCTAGCTAATCTCATTCGCCTAGCGTGTTTTGATGTAGCAGAAAGAGAAGATCTCTTTCTGGAAGGCATTGTGTTGCAAACGTATTTAAAAAATGAAATATTTAAGACTACCTGGTGGGTAGCTATATTATCCCTATATATTACGAATATTAAAATTTTGAGAATTAAATTTAATAACTAACCTACTTTATCTATATGCGTACGTACTCTAAACTAGTATCTACTAAATCATACACGAATAACTAATGCTACCTAACAGTCTTAGAAATAACCTACATTACACACTATTAAATATACTATCTGTACCTTAAAATTAAATCTATATATACACCTTATAAAAATAAACCTAATAAGTAGGTAACTACTCTAAGTCTAAATTGTACTGTTTTGAAAAAAAAGGTCGCGCTGAAAAGCACTGTTTAACGAACTGTTATATACCCAAAATGCTAGTAGAAATACTAACATCACATAAATATAGCTGACAACCCTAGCTACACTGTAACATCGTTTTGCTGCATCAGCAATACGGCATTCGAGCACCGAACTCTTGCTCCGAGAGCTAGTCTTCTCCAATCTTTCGTCGCGACAATTCATTTTACTAATTCTACCTGTGCCAATTATAATATTTCTATATCCTTTAAACTCAGTGTCGAATTTTGTACTAGTTTTAACCTTGTGTTTTGCGACAGACAATATATTTTATTTTAGCCGTATAAATTAGTTTTTTTTAAAAAGCCTTTCGGAAGGATTCGTATAATAGAACGCTCGCCGCTCGACACGTCCGTCCGCATCAACAGTCAAAAATGGATTGAGCAAGCGGTTTTTTTTTTTGTTTGTTGTTTGTTAGCCTCAGATGGCTTTTACAACTTTACGCGGACTGTGGGTGAGCGCAGAGGGCTCCCAACCCGTGAGCACGCGGCCGGAGACGCCGTCGTCATATAGGCTTGCGATCCGTGGCGTCGCGCGCCACACTAGTGCCGCGAACGGTTCAAGCCGAATTCAACCTTCAGCCTTACTTATTTGCAATTGGTACAGTAACCGTGTCTAGGGATTGAACCGCAAAATTAAGTTTTTTTTTTATTGTATATACTTTTCCGGGATAAAAAGTATCCAGTGTGGTGCCCAGGATATTAAAGTATAATAATACGAAGTTTCATCGTAATCGAACTGGTAGTTTTTGCGTGATGCTTGAACAAACAGACAGACAGACAGACAAAAAATATTTTTATCATATATTTTTGGTTTCGGTTTCGATCTTGTAACACTCCCTGCTATTTATTTTTTTAATATTTTCAATGTACAGAATTTACACTTCCACAGATTTATTATATGTATAGATTACAGACCAATTAGACATTATTTTATATTTATCTTTAGCCATTTTGTGCTTAGAGAAATGCAACTGTTTGACAGATGAGACATTGCGAGTCTTACAACATATTATTTTAATATTATGTTTCAATTGCATAATTATGCAATAATAAAAATTTATTTTTCTGGACTTTAAAAGTAGGCATATCGTACGTAAGTATTTGTGTACTTATTAATTTCATGGGTACGCGTTATCGGTAATAGTGAACTTGCCTGTATACAAATAATATTAGTCTATGGTCATGATCCACGGTCGCTGCACTGTCAAGTCAAACTGATTAAATGTCATTTATGTATTGACAATAGTTTTATTGACAATTTGTTTGTGGAAGTACAAGTGATTTTCTTCTCTTTTACTAAAACTAAGTTCATGATTCCTACTGTACAATTCCAAAAGATTTCTAATCCTATTACATTTTGCATTACTTTCCTTGGTTTACGTCAAATTTATTTTAATTAACTGTATCGTTGTGTACTCGTGATGTAAAGTAAATCAGCTATCAGCTGATTGCATGTAGACGTATTTTGTGACTTTAGAATACAAAAGTGATTTACATCAGTAATCTTTTCAAGGTTTCAAGATATAATATTTAATTTTATTATGGCTACTAACGCGGCAGGTGGCACACACAATTTCAAAGTAGTTCTATTAGGAGAAGGATGCGTAGGAAAAACTTCTTTACTATTGCGTTACATCGAAGATAAATTCAATGACAAACACCTTACTACGCTGCAGGTAATTTTTACAAACAGTTCAGTGTCATAATACAGTATTTATGACTGTATCTGGCTTCTGGAGCAAAGTAAAACAATTTCAAATAATATGAATCTATAAGGATGCCAACATTCTAATAATTGTAATGTTTAAAGCATTAATTATTTACACTCTTTGTCAGCTGATAGATTATATAAATTTTGTTTTATTTGTATTCAAATGAAGATAAAAGATCTTTAGCTTCAGGCCTACAGAGCTCACATGCTGCTGCAAACTTTCCAACTATGCCATATTAAATAAAATAATAGTAATTCAAACAGTACTAAATATATACTATGCTTTGCTAACAGTGATTAATTTAATGTTATAGGCAACATTCCTAAACAAAAGATTGAACATAAATGGTAAACGCATCAATCTCTCCATTTGGGATACAGCAGGACAAGAGAAATTTCACGCATTGGGTCCAATATACTACCGCAATTCAAATGGAGCTATTTTGGTTTATGATATCACTGATGAAGATTCTTTTGGAAAAGTAAGACCAAAATGTATATGTAAAAGAACTTATTTTCATTTAAATATTTTTATTTATATTTATATATCTTTATAGATATTTATCTGTATATTAGCACTGTAATTAAAACAGTTCAATATAACTAGTGTTTACTTAACATTGCCTTAATTTTATATATGAATGTCAGACATTGATAGATATTATTTATGGATTTTATTGCAGTTGATTATTAATAGAAATTTATATCTTTTAATATTTACACTGTCCCCTGAAAACTGTTGAATGCTTGAAGCATTCAAGAATTTTATATATAATAGTTTATTTTTCTTTTGAAAGAAGACAACTCCTGAACTGGAAATACTTCCTGTATCACATGGGATATTAAAAACCTTTAAACAAGTGACACAAAGAACACCCAGACTCAGAACAACTAATTGTGGATTACACAACCCCATATGGTGATCAAACCCACAACACTCGGCGTGGCGTCAGTAGCGAGAAGACCACATAAACCACTATGCCATTTAATATTTGTAATTTAGAGAAACTGCTTTAAATTATCTAACAAATAGTTTAATTTCATTGTTCCTAGCTTTAATTTGGGATGCCTATAAACTAGTTGACTGGCATTTGCCAGCTTAATTAAGAACAACTAAAATTAAAGGTAAAATTCATCATGGCATAAAATATAGGCCAGGCATGGGCTACATTCAGCTTGTCAAGTTACCTTTCATTTTTATGCTTTAATTGTGGATTTATCTCCATGTCAAATTACATCTAAATAAGTGATCTGATTTAGTTATGAAAACATAGCCAACAAGGTAACTTGCATAAATAATATATTACTATTCAATGTAAAGTTTATAAAATCCAAGTTCTATATCTTTTATGACTATTAAATTAGTTCCCCTCCATACAGAGCACACTTTTCTTGTTGTACACATTCTTTATTTATGATCGACAGACGCCCAGATAGAAAGATGACATGACTTCCAAAGTCAAGCAAATATATTATATGTTAGGGACGTTAATGAAATTCTTATAGATTGCAAATATTTTATGTTTCGTAATATTTAATGTTAGTAAAACCACATATTATTAATACACTATTAATTGCGATTACTTATATAATATATTTGTACTGTTTAAGGTAAAAAATTGGGTCAAAGAGTTAAAAAAAATGTTGGGTTCAGATATAGTTCTGACAATTGCGGGAAATAAAATAGATTTGGAACATGAACGGACAGTTCCTCTTGAAGAAGCAGAAAGGTATGCCTAGAAATAAACAATGATTTAATTCTTAATATGAAAATATATGTATGATAATAATGAAACTACATACTTACATACATACATAGATTCACGCCTGTTTCCCAGAGGGGTAATAATGAAACTAATAACTGTAAAATTTCAGCTATGCTAATATGGTGGGTGCAAGGCATTTTTACACATCAGCCAAATTAAATCAGGGAGTTGAAGAGCTTTTCCTTGATTTAACAAGAGAGATGTTGGAGAAGAGCGAGCAAACCTCACAAACGGATGTATCCCGAACTTCGCAAGTCTTGGTGGTGGATGATGATGTTACACCTGTCCATAGTTCATGTTGTTCAGGTAACAGAACTAACTAAACACATTATATTATATTTACATTATTGCAACTAGTATTTAGGTCAGAACTAAGTTTGATATTCTTTTGCTAGATATTGGTAATATCAAGTTCTATGAGATTTATTGGATATATTATATATTATAATTACTAAAGCAAAATATATTATATGGCAACTATTCTAATATGTTGTATTTTATAAAATGTGAGACTTTAACATATTTTCTCTATTTTAATATTATAAATAGTTATGTTATGGTGCAAACTGAAAATGTTTAAAAGTTACATTATTATGATTGTTGTTTGAATTTATGGAGATTAGCAATTGAATTATATCAATGTAAAACTCAAGTTTTATTAACTCAAGTGTTATCATTAACATCTATAAATTGTGTTTTATTTTAATACATTACATATAATACTAAAATACATTTATATACTGTTTAATACATGCATTTCTCTTATTCTGTAAAGTCATGAGATGTTAATATTATTATGATCTAGACGAATCTATTAATGTTATGATTTGTATATTGCTCTAGTTAATCTTATTTATTTCTCATAATCTGAGGTATTTTTAATAATGTATAAATAGTATAGCGATCAACTTGATGCTTTAATAGTTTTCTTTTTTTAAATACTATTACAAGTATCGACTGTCTTATCATGCTACTTGTGTCTGGTAATTAAGGCTGAGGGTAAATTTTACACATAGAAATAAAAGCATATACCCAATATATGCTTTGTTGTAACTTCTACATATATTCAACCTACTAATTACTTAAAATATAGCTTTCAATCTATTCTGATATACTTAGCTAATTAAGAATGAATGTGTTTTGTCAGATATGTCTCAGGCCTGCCATAAATTACATAGCTGGTTTTGTGATTGCTAATAATTCATACTTTTATATACAACAAAATGCTGAGCCATATTTGGTGTACTTTGGTTTATAGATAACTTGACACCTGGGGAAGGACATATTTAAAGACATGAGTGCAATCTTTGTATCAATGTAACAATAATTATCTTACGAAGTTTCCTATTGAGTTGTTAGTCAATTACCTAGATCAGGAAGTGATTTATAAATTAAACATATTTTAAATCCAAACATATTATTATGTAATGGATAAATTATAATTATGGTAATGTTTCTTTTAATGACGAGGAAGGAATTAGAAAACTCAGATTGGAACTATGATTCTGTGATGATTGTCAGGCAGGGTATGTACAACCACCCTTTGTTGATGTAATATTGCAATATTATAACAACAAAGTGATGTGGTAAGTACGGTTTATAAATGAAACAAATTTATCAGATAACACTATTCTAATATGCACTACTGATGTTTCGGTGAATAAACAATTATATTATTATTCGAAGCTTTTTAATGCTGGTAATGTAATCCACCTTCTTTAATGAAGGAGTAATACGTTTGTATGTTAATATTGCAAATAAATTTTATGGTTTACCAATACAGTGTTTTATTTATAACTATGTCTATTATTCATTATGAATCATTCCACATGGACATTCATGATACATATTAGAAAACACTAACAAACATTTATAGGTAAGTAATAACCACAAGTCTAACACCCCATATGTAACAAACAATTATATTCCTATATTTTTACTATAACTACACAAAGTGAACTGTTGTGTTTAAATCTGCTACAGCATTAAAGTCGGTTTAACAAATAAGTGTCGCAGAACATGTACTTAATCGTAACATATTTAATATTCGTAAATTATTAACCGACCCTGTATTTTATACAAATAGTGTAATCAATCAGTGAGTTAAATTATGTAAAGTCAAGAAGCATCAATAGCCGAGATCACGTTAAAAAATACCAATAAATGCTATTGTGGAACAATTACAACCCGAGTTCTCCAACCAATTGAATTATATCAAAAACATATCCAGTTGTCACAAATGTTGAGCCTTTATATAAACAAGATTATTATAATGTATATTGTGCATAATTATAACAAGATTAACAAACACAAATGTTTTAATAATATGGTATAAATTGAACAACTTGTTCATAAAGCAGTATGTGGTCATACACTTTGAAATTTATAAATAGTTTTGAAGAGCATAGCACAAGTACACAGTAGCACAATATATATTTACAACTTTGGTTAAATTTGTAATACACCCCAACTGTGCTAAAATATGACTTTA
Organism: Catocala fraxini; assembly: GCA_930367265.1. NCBI lineage: Eukaryota > Metazoa > Arthropoda > Insecta > Lepidoptera > Erebidae > Catocala > Catocala fraxini. Next base: position 18,338,923 of record OV884024.1, read on the forward strand.
GAATTTGTACATTATTTGATTGAGACACGAACCAGGCGGCTTCTACAACATAAACAAAAGCATTTTACCTTATCCAAGCTTAAGAATATTGCACTATCGACGAGAAGCTTAGGGATTGATTTCGTCGCCACCAACCCCATTCTGTGTCCCTGGCTATGAAGCATTTAAAACTTGTATATTAGGTAGAAACCATATGCCTACCACAATACATAATATAAACAAATTGCTTCTTTGCTTAGAAAGAACTAGCCTTTGTGCAAGATATTTGAGATTTTCCAAAAGACGAGACATTACTATCCTGCGGTATTATATCATAATTATTTCTATGCTATTTGTACATTTATTAGGACATCATGTGGTTTATCTTGGTACTAATGTATATAAAATAAAATCGTGTACAACATTATAAACTTTGTCAACCCATGAGTAAACTAACTGTTATTCACTTTTAATATCATGATGATTAGATTATATTCTCGAAATATGGAGTACGATGTCGAACCATTTAGTGTACCTATGTATACAGAATAGGTAAATGGCTTTAATTATTATTTATTTAACTACTCCAGTAACAGAGTAATAAATCTTAGTATGTCAACATCTGCTTGTAAAAATCTTAAATTCTTCTATGTGGTGATGCTAACTTATTATTTTTTACCTTCTGAGATAATAGACTTAACAATTTCATAGTTCTTTCATCTAGGTATATATATTTTATATAGTTGGCAGGTTTAAGAACGTACGAGAACTTTCGGTTTGTTTGGCAGTGTATCTTATTTGTCATTGGACTGGAACAAGACTCTGATTCAGCTAGATTTATTAGATCATTTTCAATTTGGACAGAATGTCACTTGTCCGTTTCCATTTCTTTCTCAGACTTCTTAGCTTTCGGTTTATTAATAACAATTTTTTGAGGTTTGTCCTCGGATTTCTCAGCCGTCTTCACATCTTCAGCTGATCCATCTAGTTTATCCAAAGGAGGTAAATCTAAAAGATATGGCATCATACTGCTCGACTTCTCTTCAGCTGACAACCACTCCATCTGGAAATATGACATATATTACAATTTGTTCATATACTGTTACTGTATGAAATTAATCCTTGTTTTATGAACATGGACTTTAATTAGGTACCTTTTGTCGATGATCTCGCACAGCATCGTCGCAAATGTCAATACACATTTGTTCAGTGAGGCGCCCATCGTCAGAAGCGTATGCTGCAGCTTGCCACGCTACGCCGAGCTTGGATAGTGCTCGACCTGACATACCCGCCGTGCGTGCCGCAAGTGTAGTACATAGCGCACCGTAGTCAAATTGATCAACGCTCAGCCGTCTAAACAGATTATAATAATATTTATTTAAATTAAAATGTAATAACATACGGTAAACCAAAATATTTAAAATATACTCATATACCTCTTGCCCTCTGAAGCTGGTTGAAGAACAAACTTATCAAAGTAAAGCCGAATCAAACGCTCGCGCTCTTCGATTCCAGGTAACCCGAATTCTATCATCTTGTCGAGACGGTCATTAATAGCTGAATCAAATTGTTGAGGTGTATTGGATGCCAAAACCAACATTATCCGATTACTTTGATCAGATGTTCTGTATAGGAATGCGTTAAGAGCTGCTCTCAAATCTTCGCTTATTCTTTCAGAGGAACGCTTCCTCAAAAACGCGTCAGCTTCATCAATAAAGAGTAGTACACCTACAGAATAAAATCAAATTAGGGTACAATTAACCATATCCAAAACATATTTCTTTACTATAGGACAACTTACCCTTTTTGCTTGTGTTTGCCCAATCAAATACTTTGTGAATAGCTGCCACAGCATCTTTACCCATGGGTGCCACATCTCCGCCTGTTAAAATAGCGTACTCCATACCAGAATGTTTTGCTAATTTCTGCAAACAGAAATGTGGTTAGAACAGAAATAAACAGGTTCAGAAAATGTTATTTAGTACGTACAAAGATATATGGACAGTACTCACTTTAGAGAACAGAGTTTTACCAGTACCAGGAGGTCCATACATCAGTAAGTTTCTATAGAATCCCTTATTAATACGAGTGTTCTTTGTGGCGATAGCAATATCTCTAAGTCTACGTTCTAGAGTTGGAGCAAGTACAACACCCGCCAATGCATCTGATGGTTTTCTAAAACTGGTTATAGCTTTCGACACAGTGAGTATTGGGTGTTTCACGGCTTCTAGCAGTGAAAATCTTGAGGTCTCATTAACAAGGGTTGGTTTGCCTAAAAACAGTATGTAATAAATAACATGACAAAAACAATACATATAAGATGCCTATAATTGTTAATATAAATACTAGTCATACACACCAATACGCGCTTCGATAAATCTAGCTGTCACAGAAGTAGCACCCTTTGCTGTGTATACACCAAGGGCCAACAATGACAATCCACCAGCTGCAGCTAGTGTTTTATCCCAATCAGTGACAAGAGCATTTAATCCAGCCCCCATCACACTGCCTGCTGTCCTATAAATCAAGTAGAAAGATCACAATTATTATCCCTACGATTAAAATTTGACAAATAATCTAATTAAACAAATCTGTCTGTAGTAGATTTCATACTACACACATTAGCATTATTATTATGATTTCTCATTAGTGCATACATGTCATACATCTTTTTGGGCTTATTAATCATAAATACATATATTGGGCTAGTTTAATCTGCTAATATCAGATTTACCAAAAACCGTAATCCCAGAAGTAGATGATTAATAATATTTACAAACAAGTTAAATTAGTACTGTTAATAGACTCAGTTTTTTTTTTTTTGGGAGTGCTGTGACATATACCTCTTCGCGGGGCGACGGAAAGGTTATGTCGGGCTCTCCGGGGTAAAGATACCCCGGTAATACCGACTAAACCTGCCACGATGTTCCTCGACATAACCATAAACGGCGGGGCCACGCGAATCGCTTCCACATGCAATCGCGACCCCGCCGAGGTTTCGGCCCGCCGTGTGAAACGGCAGGCCACTACGTGAGACACTTCCTCTACTGTCCCCATTGTGGAGGAACAAAAACACGACTTAAAGGCGCGCGTGGCAACACACTCGCCGCCTGTCGGACCTGGTGCTGATCGGGTGGCGAGCAGGCCCACGCAGCCCACCACCCCCAGGTCAAACCTCAGGGTGGCTGGAGATCTCGCGCCCTCCGGTGCCCGATTCTGCGGTTGGGGAGAGAGTTTAAGCGCTCCCTCTCCCGCTCCGCCGTCTCCTTGATGGAAATTACTTCCTCAAAAAAGGAGGCGACGGCGTTCCACAATCTTTCACTCCGGACCATAAACTGAACCACGGCCGGAAGTGAGAGGGCAATCAGTTCGACTGCCGCGATCAACTCATGGCGCTGCGATGCCCAGGTGGGGGGGCAGTACGCCAAAGTGTGCAGCGTCGTGTCCTCAACAACGTCGCGGCAGTCGCCGCAGTGGTGACAACCGGGTGTCTCTTGCCAGCCTATTCGACACAGGAACTGGCCAAAGCAACCGTGGCCAGTCATTACCTGTGTCAGCCGGAAGGTAAGGGCGCCATGCCGTCTCTCCAGCCACTCCTAAAAGACGGGACTAACCGACACTATCGTGGCGTGCTCGGCACTAGGGTGCACAAGTCGTTCCTTCCATTTCTCCACTAGGACCTGGTGGAGCTCGGACCTTGCCGCCTCGAGAGCGGGAAGAGCAGGTCCTTCGCCCCGAGCCAATGCCTCCCGGCGCCAGTGGAAGAGTGACGCCAGAAGCGCCGCTTCCAGGTCCCAAGTCAACTCAGTACTAATTTAACTTGTTTGTTGTATATACTTAATAAATCATTTTTGTTGTTCAAGATTATCAGACAAAGCCTAACATTATTTAGAGGCACAATAGATTGCAATTTATTGTAAACCCATCTGAAAACAACACAACACCACCTGGCTTGCAACCTTGGCTAATTATACGAATTGTTTGATATGCATTAAGATTATTAATTAAATATTAGAAATATTTTTGCAATATATTACATAGATAATTTTCTACAACTATTTTCTTTTTATATCTACAAGTATTTTAGTATTTTAGTTACTTTATATAAAAGATATTGCATTTTGTCAAGTTTGGATTACTTATTTTGATTGAAGATAGCTATGATTTAATAAGTAGTTCTAACCATTCAATATAATATAAAACATATTATGTTTTTACAGTAAAGGATGGCAATTATCATTTTTTATCATTTAATTAGAATCCAAAGTAATAAAACAGACATCTTAAATTAATTTAGATTCTTATTGAATTAGCACTTCACTGTATCTTCTTTTTCCTAGCGATTATTAATCCCAGCTTATGCCAGAGTACTTCACTGTACATTGACACGAAAACGCTATTTTTGCATCAATGCAAATGACAGACTTAAGACTGCGCCGAGCGAAATGTGCCAAAACAGTGGTGGTCACAGTTAAGTGAATAAAATCAACATGTTTTGTTTAATACAAATATAAAATATACATTTACCATAACAATTAATGTGTTTACAATTACTCCACGTAAAAAACTTAAAATAATTAATATTTTCGCCTACAAAGTTACGTAAATTTGCATCCTATTTTACAGCTTAAACAAAACATAAATAGTTATATTATAATTTGTCCATCCCAAATATTTAAGTTATTGGTTGATAATAAAGATACATATTTATCAAAAAAGCACTTCAAATCCTCCATACCATTTTGCTATGGCGGCCGCACGCCGATTTGAATATGCGCTGCACGAGCTCTGTCATTATCTGTCTTACGCTCGGCGCAGTCTTAACTAAGTCTGTCATTTACACTGATGTAAATTAACTAACCTTTAGTTAACCTTTATGTAAAATAAATAAGAGTAATGAGGGCAATAATAATATTGTTAAACTATGAATAACTTTACAATGAATTGATATAATATCAAGTATACACTAACACTGAACATTACATTACAGCAAACACAAAAGAAAATTGCTCACAGTAACTATCACAGCATTTAGTTGTTAAGTTATATTTTAGTGAATGGATGTAGCAGTAAAATCCTACTTATATTATTAATATGTAAGTTTGTCAAGATATTTAGAATTTTGTTTAACAATCACATTTAAACAGAAACTAGTTATTTATATATAAACTTACTTTATACTTTCTAGAATAGTGGTTCTATTTTCAGCAGCCTTTAATCTTATTTGTTCCAATGTTATATCACGATTTTCTCTGTCAGCCTTAGCTTTAGCCTTAGCCTCTGCTTCTATTGATTTCAGCTTGTTCTTTTCCCGTAGTTCCATTTCATGCTCAATAGTTGCTCGACGCATAGCTTCCTGCTTTGCAACACTCTCTTCCTGTCTGAAATTTTATAAGTGAATCAAATATTAGAAACTTTAAAGAAAAGTATGTTGTCTTCATGATTGGATATCCTAGTCAAGGCTCAGCAAGCTATACCTAACATGTAATTTTTGAGTTCTATATTCAGCAGGACAATTGGCTGAGATAATATGGTTTTTAATCCATACCAGTAAAGGCCTTCCTATGCATTCGATTTTTATTAGTAACCCACCAATATAACCATAGCTTAGATTAATGTGTAATACTTACTTTTTTAATATTTCTTGCTGTGAAGCCTGATTCTGCATCAATTGTTCTTCATACCTCTTCTTAGCTAACTGGTCCTGGTACTGGGCCCGCATCTGATGTTGCTTTGTTTCTTCCTAAAGTCGAAATAAATTATTTGCTTAAAATTGTGTGGGTGAGTGGTTGTTTACTTGAAATTGAGAACTAGGAAATCAAAAGGAAATCAAAGATGCACAATAACAGTAAAATTCTAAGTAGACAATACATTATGCCTTACCACCATATCTTAAAGCATTTTTAGTGCCTGAACAAAAAAAAGAGAATGCAGCATTGAGTGTATAGCAATGCTTTAATTTATGATATAGCCATTGGTTCCAGAAATCTGACCTGAAGTGTTTTCCTGCGTTCTTCATAATCAACCTTCTTTTGTTCTACTTTGGCTTGCTCTATGGCAGCTTCATACTCCTTGATCTTTGCAACTTGTTCAGTTTGTTTTGTGCTTTCCTGTAATTTGCTAAGTTCCAGTGCTTCCTTTGCATGTCCTAAATAAGAATATAATTTTATTATCAATGGCGTGTTTGCAGTACATAGTTATAGTTGTGTATTGTAAAGTATTGCTATCACAATATTTACGAAAGTTATGGAACATAAGCTGGTATAGGCAACAATATTTAAGTTTTTTTAAGGTCATATGATGCCTTAGCCAGCCATCAACCTGTGCCTATAACAAATTTATAAATAATCACCTAACAAAGTTACATGCTAGTTGTTTTATTAAAACTTTATAATTTTTTATATTGCACATTATATTTAGAGCTTATATACTAAAGGTGATTCAGTAGGCTTGCCTTATGTTACTTTTAATTATGTTTTCAAAATCTTTGTTATTAACACTATAAACATGAACAATAAAATTAGACCACATATACTTAGAAACATAGTAAAATCCTACTAGTTTGTTTATATTTAGAATATTTTCTTGTTAGATATCTACATTATAGATGATTTTTTAAATTTATAAACATAATCAGTTACTTCGTTATCTGTATCATCATCATCCAGCATCTGCAGAATAACCTCAACAAGTAAATGTTTTCTGTTGGTAGATGTTATACTGATTTAAAAATAATATGCTCTGTAGAAATATGTACTGGTAGTCACTAAGCACACAATTATAGCCGAGACATGGGGTATGAGGTTATGCGGTCGCATTATGCAATAGCGAGCAATGTGATTGATAATGATAATTACTTACTTGATCTTTCTAGTTCCCGAGCAGCTTGAGCGGCTCTTTCTAACGCACTAGAATCAAAGCGATAGGCTTCCATTGCTTTCTTTTCAGATTTAGATAGAGCAACGGGGGCTGCGGCTGATCCTCCAGAGTCGGCAGGAGGATCATCGGAAGGTGGTTGAGGAGGCTTAGAGCTGTATCCGAATAACCAAGACATTCTAAGCTACAGAGCTACTTTTATTCATAAAATAAAACAATGGTAAAAAATTAATTTCTTTTTCAAAAATGTTTCAACTTCGGCCAATGTTCTATCAGTAATCGAATGACAAAACCATAGAGTACAGAAATCAAATGCACATGTACTCTGTCTGTCAAAAAGATACCATAGAGTAGATATAGAGCGCAAGGTCAACAACTTATAATCAACATTTATTCTGCACCATACGATTTCTTGCAAAAAAATATAAAATCAATTTAGTATGTGACTTTTAAAATTACCGAAAATATAACACTACAGTAAAATTCATCTCATTTCAATTCTGATGTTGGTTCAAATTATAGGTTTGGGGTCTGGGCTCCGAATATTATGAGCTTAGAACAAATTATCGTAAGGAAAAAATGTATATGTATTGCCAGCGATTACCAGGCATCTTATGGTGGACCCGAATTTCGCAAGATTTTTAGGGCATAAAATTGTAAGATTATCTAAAAAGGCACCAGGAGGTCGAAGCAGGTTTTAGAATGGGACGAGAACTAATTGGCGCCACTGTATGTAACTCCTACATTATGTAACCACTGTATTTTTTTGTTTAACCTTAGTTTGAGAAGGGTTAGGTCCATAGTCTTCCACGCTGACCCTGTGCGGGTTGGTAGACTTTATACAACTTCAAGAACGTTATAGAGAAATCTCATGAATACATCCAGGTTTCCTTAAGATGTTTTCCTTCACGTAAAAGCGAGCGATAATTAATTGTTTAGTGTACAGATAACATCGAAAAACTCAGACCTCTCAGAGCTTGACCTTTGTATCGGAAAACCTTGAAATCTTTCCATGCCAGTCTGTTGCACTCCCACTAAGCGATCACTGCCTCCTTACTTGCTTCTAATTACTTAAAATTCTTGCCACCAAGGCATGAAAAGCTCTCTCTGGGTTTTAGCGCCTGGAGCAGCGGCTCCCTTCACTTTACCGTATTGTACGTGGCGGTACCTGCTGTGGGGTCCCTCGAACACGGAGTATCATCCAACCAGGCTTGGTGATCGTGCCCCGACTGTTGATGTCGGGAATTTGTATGTACAGTACCTAGCTATGTAAACTACACTGCATGAGTCAGCTTTGTATGGCGAAGCGCGTATTATGTACAGTGCCAGCTCTTGTCTACTGTCGAAACTTCGTCGTCTGTGCGGAGTCACTACATACTCTTATGTTCGACTTTTACTGAATTCAGGCGCACTCTATACCGGTGCAAATAAAAAGATAAACAATAAATCACTGATGTTCATGAGGTATTTGCTTGTGTAGGTATAAATATATAATTGTGATTTAAATTTGTTTGCGTAATAAGTAGATACAGTCATAACAATTCTCGATATTTATATAATAGTCATTGCTATGCCGCCTGGCCTGGCAATTACATATACACACAATACATACAATATTTTCACATTCTGCTTAATTAATGCAGCGTTGCATGTAGCAATAATAAATACGTAAGCTGGAAATGAGTTTTAAAATTACACACAGTCGCATCCTCATAACTTTTACATGCTTCATACGCCATATCGCATACATTTTACTAGTGAACCCACTAGCGGGGTCCTCGGTAATACAGATGGGCTGGGGTGAGCCCACGACGTGGGTCTGTGGTATACAGCAATTACACGTAACACAAAACCCTCTCGTTATTAGGAATATGATCATAGTTCTTCTAGATATAGGATTCCTGGAAGTATTCTAGTGTCGTTTTTTAGTTAGAATGTACATACACTAATATATATTTTTTTATATTCGCTGTCATCATGAGACATGAATCGTCAACCTTTTTAGAAAGATCAATTAAAATTGTTTATTTTCAATATATTTCTGAATCTACGTTTTTCACATCTTTTTATTTACTAATTTTCTTTTTAATTATTATTTTTCCAGATCAGCACAAGATTACCAAACGTGGTAGTAACTTAATTAGCGAAACGCAAAATGTTAATTCCGAATCTCAGAATATGTGTACAGAATATGAAACTTTGCCAAAGAAAACCAGGGTGTCAACAGACAGCCGGGAAACCAGGAAACCTGAAAAAGACCAATATCGCAACAAGAGAAATTGATACTATGACGGAATACGAAGGTTACAACATGAGTGTAGAAGGGCAATTTCAATGTAACGAATATTTTGGGAGAATGGTAACATTGGAGATGTCAATGTTTCACGGCAATACACGTTATAATAAGGTGAAGGAAATATTGGATATTTTGAAGAACAGTACCACTTAAAAATAATTCTTCTGCAAACAATTATATTCAGTCAGTTCACTATAAGAAGTCCTTGGCATCAAGGAAGGTAGCGAAAAAAAAAAAAGTTTAAATCTAAAAACCCATATCACCACTAGAAAGATCTGTTAAATATATATACTGTAGCATTTTATTTTATTTTTTATTGTGTATTTGCAAATAAAAATATATTTTCAACATGAGCCCTCGACGTGGGTTCGTGCGCTCTCAAATGCGGCAATAGTGAGTCCACGACGTGTCTAAGGCGATGAATGTGTTAAGCTAAGATAGGAGGCACTCGTCACGTATAAAATGTTTCATTTTATAGGTGGTGATATCTGTTTTACCTTGCTACCATGTAGGTGACGATAGCACCTACATGGTAACCAGCCTAGCCCGTGTTGTGCTGAAGATCCGTTCTAGAGGAGTGATAAAAGCTAGAAGATCACAGGTTTTCAGGATCACGTTTCGGTCTAAAGTTGTAATGTCGACTTCTTCCGCGTGGTCAAACTAAGTTGACTAACTGATTTGACCACAAGGAATTTCATATTCTTCGTGGACAAACTATGTAATGAATCAAATATTAAACATGCTATATAATATCTTTAAAACAAAATTGTACAGTTAGAACCAAAAATTGGTTAACGTAATTTATTTAAAAAATAACCAACACTTATTTCACTATGTAATAATTCCATTTGACATTTAATTATAAATTCGTCTCGCAAAACTTGTTCCTGACGCCGAGGGGATGGTCTTGGATCACTGTTTTCTTTCTTTAACAAAGTGCACAGTAATCGAGCAACCGTGATCGGATGATATCGTTTCATAGATTTGTTTAATTCCTTATTGAATGATTCGACTATATTGTTTGTTCGATGTCTCTGCCCGAAAACTGACCAGTCTTTCCTGAATATTTTATTCTTTAACCACGTTTTCTCAAAATATTTTAAATATTTTTCAATTTTTGTAGTGTAACTGCAGTCAGAATTAATATACTGCCATCCTTCCTCTATTTTATCTGCAGGTAATAAAGCAAGTGCGGCACATAAACCAACAACTCTCTTTCCGTCCTTACTTTTTATTTTTAATTTCTTTGCTCTTCGCCATTGACTGTTTGTGAAATGATAAAAACAGTGTACAATTTGAGCTTCAGGGCAAGTTTGTAGTAGTGCTTTACTTGCAGCTGTTTCAAAGTCCACGTGAAATATTTTCGGTGACCAACCCAATCTTGATTTTATCATAATTAAATTTGTTCGTCATTGTCACAGAAATTGACGGACCATCACATTAAAAAAGTTTTGACTTATTTCTTAGTATAATAATAATATTCTACCACATACACACAACACCATCTAGCCCAAACTAAGCAGAGCTTGTACTATGGTTTCTAGATTTGCAGATAGATTTGTAGATAGTCAGTTGCATTACATTCGCACACATACCCACATCCACACACACATACCCAAATCCACACACACACATGCCCACATCCACACACACATACCCACATCCACACACACACACACACACTCACGCATACCTACCACACACACACACACACACACACACACACACACACACACAAACACATCCTTTCATTTTCTCGTTTTGTATATGTTTGCCCCCTTTAAATATTCATTTTTCATGTTGTTATTAAAACATTAAGATTTTTATATTTAAGACAGGCTATTGTACACAAGTAATCCGATACATAAATTAAGACCACCACAACGTGTTCTAACTTGTTAAAAAAAAAAATATAAATACTATACTTACTTTATTTCGTTATGTTGATAACGAAATAAATAAGTATTGTATTTATATTATTTTATTTATATTCTTATGTGATGATTATACTGTGTCGATGCACAGTATAATCATCTTATAATAGCTAGGAGGCTAAGTGAGTTATGTCGCCTGTAGTCTTGTAATGTTTTTACGTTAATTCAAATATAACGTGGTTCCGTACAAAGCAACGTTGTAATATTTGAATGACTAATAATAAGGTAATAAAACACACACAGCGTTAAAGACATTAAAACATTTATTTCTGTTACGACTTCTGACGTCTCATAATATGTGTAATTAGGTAAAAAGAGATTATTTTTAACATAATATTGTAAAATGTTAACAACCATATTATAATAAAATAGCATGAGAAATTATATACCTAAGACAGGTTGTTATTGTATATTTGAAGATTTTTATTAAAATACAGTCATCTAATAATCTAAAAGTAGGTACATATTTATATAGATCATTTTGTAAAAGACATCCAAATTTTTTAAAATCTACTCATGAAGTATGACACATAAATATTTAATTGATTATATTATTATCCTACTAAGTTCAATTTACTCAAGAGAGTGTAATTGTGAAGCGCGTTAATAACACGGGTATAAAATAATGCTAGGTTGGTGCCATTATATATGGCTAAATGCTGCCGGATGTACACATAGGTATATAATATCATGGGGCTATTGTGAATCTGCTATTGCAGCCTTAATAGTCGCTCTTAGTAGGGATACTTAAAAATAATGAACACAGGTCAAAACTTATGCCAGACACTATTCTTTATATAATTACAACCGTCCATAGGCAAATGATTACAATATTGCCTTCAATAAAATCATAAGATCACATACACACAGCTATACATCAAGTTAGACACCCTAAACGCATAACTACGCTACATACAAAATAGATAATTGTCGGAAAGGGACAGTGCATAGTGGTGTCGATGTAATGGTAAGGATAGAGCGTAATAAAAATATAACGCTCTCTCGCACGATTCACAGCGTTCAACTTCTAATATTTCAAAGTCCAAACAGTGTAGGTTGATGTGTCGCTGTGTGTACGACGACATTAAAAATGACATTCATGCAAAATAGAGGAACGCAAAAACAGATAACTTTCATCACCGAACATGAACAGACTGAAACATTTTTTGTAATGTATTTTTTATTGTGGATATTTATAGTCGATACCAAGTCGAAACGCTCATTTATACAAGAAATCTGCAATGAAGCATAAACATACATTTTAATTCTCGCCATCCTTGCAGACTAATAATTATACAAATTGTGATTATACAAATCCGAATCTTCGCTTTGTCATTATGTTACAGTCAGGTGCGAGAGTAAAGGGCTAAGGCAATAAAAGATCAGCAGCAGCCGAGGATGATAAATTCTCAAGGAACTGTGTGCTTGGAACCGCACTTCACTTCGTCTGAATTCAGACTTTCTCCAGGAAGTACTACAAGTGTCGGTAAGCACGTCCGGCAGAACAAGACAAATAAACTCGATTGAAGACACGCTCCTACACGTGGAGAGCTACATAACGCAACTCGGATCTTTTCTTGTCGTTATCGAAAATGGAATACGAATAAATTGGATCAATTATTTTTTACTCCATCCGTGTTCATACTTAGTCCTAAGCTTAATAATAAAAATGCCAAAGTGTAGACAAGCAGAAGATAAATGTGCATGTAACATAGGTAATTGAAACACTAACTAACTACGGTAACTTATTGCGGATAACCAATATAATATGTTCTATGGTCACTGCACTAAATGTTGACGAAAATAAAAGCGTTGTCAGTTCCCTCCAAATCGACACAGCAAAGCAAATAAGACTGTCAAACTAAGCATCTAGTTTTTATACATATTATGGAGAACAAAATTAAACCGATGTACTCTATTTAATTTTGTATATCTCAATACTATTCATTGGCTTAGTTTCATAGATAAATAGGACTTTTGTTATTTTGTTTGTAATGTTTCTGCGTTTCTCTAATTTTGCCTATCCCATTACAGTGCAGGTATGATCAAGTATAATATCGTAATGAATTTAACATTAGTCTCATAATCGGTGGTCAGAATAGGTAGTGTTATTTGAGGTTAAAACTGAAATATTACTGTAATATAAACGAACCACTGGAATGCAGGGATTTAATTTTGTATATATAACTTAAATTCCAGTGTAAAACACTGAGTGGAGAATGCGCGGCTTGAAATGCAGAAAGAGCTCTAGGATCGGTTGAGAACAGAATACGCATTCAAACTTTACGCAAAAACTACGCATATCCTGAAATAGCACTACCGATCACTGCTCATAATATAAATTATAATAAATTTAATAAGTTGGTAACACTTACATTAAAGTTAAATATTTACTATTTTAAATTCAGAGTAATTAAGCAGAGTTTTAATGTATTTGACCCTCTTGTTACTATTTGTTATAGTACAATAATCTACCGCGTTGAGGCCGTGTGTCTTATATTGAAGTCTGTCATAACGATAACATTGCGCAGTAGTTTGAAATGCCAGTTTATTTATTTAAAAAGTCCATTCATGCAATTGGATAAAATCCTGTATCACGCCGAAGATAAACAACTTTAAACAAAGGACATAGAGAACACCCAGCTTCGAAACAATTATTTGTGTATCACACACATTTTGTCACATGTGTACCCACATGTCGTGGCTACAACGCTCTACGCGTGGCAAGTTGCAAGATGACACCCATTGAAATCACTATCTATAGCTGCAGAGAAAGTTAGGCTGTTGTTTGAAAATTGATAATTGCTTATGAAAGGAAAGAAATATTAATTAAATAACATTAATTGTCATGTAAATAAAGTCCATTGGGGCACAGATATTTTAAATGAATTGGAGATATAAATAACCGTGGCCACGCTTTATTATTACACATTATATCTTATCTTCTGCTACATGATTACAAGTCTTGTTTGATATTTGACATATATCAGCTCCAATCTATAATTACTCTGAACTGTTGAATTAATAAAATACTATGTACATCTAATGCATGTATTACGTTAAATACTAAAATAAATATTAATAGCAGTTACTGCATTAGGTACAGCTGGCAAATATAAAAAAATAAAACATAGGTTAGTCAAACTAACCAGTAGCAGTATCAGGGACAGATCATTAACTTCTTAATACTGGAAAATAAGATCGTTTTGTTTTCATTACCTACACTTATGTACTAGATATTGACTGATGTCTACAACAACAATACATTAATATTAACGTATAGAAATAATTCCAGTTTTAAAATTCAAAATAGTGATGTTACGTTTACGTGCCTAGATATGATTAGATTATTGTAAGGTTTTAAAATGCATCATATTATAATAAACACATGCACAATACTATGATACGTCGTTAATAAACATGTATTTTTCATATTCTCGAATAAACGGAGGAGATTCGTAATCAATGTATATTTTAAAGTTTTCTAAATAAATTGATATGAAAACGGTATTGCATTAAGACATATAATTACAAAGTTTAATTACTTTTTACGATATTTGGCACTAAATAAAATATACGTGTGTATGGCTTGTACTTATTAGATATAAAATCAGATCAACATATCAAAATTACATTGTAGTGTACTCAAACAATAAAATATTTTCGTTATCTAAGTCAACACAAGGCCTTATACCCATATGCAATAAAGATAATATACCAAATTATAGCAAGTTGATTATAAAATTAAGTAGTTAGGTACTTTAAGCTGCTTTGATGAAATCTTCGCTTTACTCAGTATCAATATTAAAATGTCGTACAAGGGACAAGTACCGTGTACCCAATTATCCAGTTACGTTTCATTTGAGTAATTCAGAAAACATGTAAAGAAAACATTGTAACTTACGTATGTATAGTCAGCGACATAAATTGAAAGAAATTTGCGACGTTTAAATTGCTTTAGTGTACAAAAAACGACAATTCTTAATATCTAATAGCGGTAATAATTGAAAATAGTTTACTTGGTAACAGTATTAAGTACGTACAATATAATATTAAGAACATTTTAGTTCATGGGTTTTCTTAGAAATGGAAACATGGCTTAATATGACCATGTTTTCAGTTTAGCTATTTATGTCACTGACGTACTTGCAATGTAAGTTTTCTAAATAAATATTTGTGTAACTTGATATGTATACTATTAAAGGTTATAGCTGTATACATCGTTTTCACTACTGACGATCCATTTAAAGGCAAATTACGCTAATCTTAGTAACGCCAAAGGGAAGCAGGGTATACTTTTACATTCACCACATTTTAGTACCTTTCATTTTGTTTGGTCCACATCCCATTCAGAAGAAGCCATATATTCAAGGAAATGAAGCTAAGTTATATTTTAATTGCGTATGGAAACATGGCCATAAAATATTTATAAAATAACTATAGTTTAATGGAGACTTCTGACGCAAATCATACTGAGTTCCAGATTTCATAAGCCATCAAATCAGTCACAATAAAGGTGGCCGCATTGTTGCTATAGGAGAGACACTTATCGCCGGTAACGTCCGAGGTAGGCTCCACAGTTCGGGCATTTGTGATGGACATCCATGCAGCTGTCTATGCAGCAGGGAATGAGGCAACATCCTAAGAAACATCTGAAATAATATTTATTGACAACTTTATTCGTAGAAATACTAATGACATCATTTGTGTAGGTCATACTTTGCGGTCGCGATAGTATAAATTAATAATACAAAATTAAATAACTATGTAAAATGTTGAGAGGAATAACAGATTGATTTCACATATTATTGACACAAAATTAGCACATTTACAATCTCAGAATGAATATAGCAAAAAACTATATTTTGATACACAGTGAAATGATATCTAATGTAATCAGGCATGCGTGCGGATACTGCATAAAGGGAAACATCCGCTCAAACGCACGACAGCCACTTGCTTTCGCCAGCACATTCGCAAATACGCACATAAAGTAAAGATGGTCTCTCATTACGTAAGTAAATTTCACATCATTCCTATCTGACGCGTGACTAGGGACTACAATGCGATTTAACTGAGTACTGTCGCCGCGGAATTTAGTTTGGTTTGCAAAAAAGAAATACGAAAATTTACAAAATATATTCTTATCAATTCAAGATTTATAGTGATTAAATATGTTTATTTTATATTTTGGCTACGTAAGATCTAAATCATCTTATTCTGGAAAATACTATAAACCCAATAGGAACCTTTTATTATTATAGTATTTGGGGTGGGCAATCAAGGGGTGCGTGAGCCTCTTTACAATGATTAAGTGAGAAAAATATTTAGGGTTAACCAAGTGACCTTCTGCAGCAAGGATTCTATTCTCTGTTGATTCAAATAGTACTATGGTACCCTCATTTTAAAGAAAACTATAACGTGTCAATAACCATGTCATGATAGACGACCTTCCAATTTTATTACAATATCGTTAAATCGATTTCATTTATCAGACATCCACGTGAATTAGCTTAATTAAAAAGAACTTATAAAATTGATGGCGACAGCGACCGGTTATGATTGAACTTACTCTTTAAGTATATAATAATAATATGACATCATTACTTACCCTAAGAGAAATATAACAGCCCCGGATATGTAAGCGATCAATCCTGGTTTGGTTTGAGTAGCTGTATCTATCTCGCCGTGGCAACTTGGGCATATCATGTGCGTAGGGTGCGGTCCCACAGGTACAACTGTAGTCACTATCTGAGGTCCCGCAGCTACAACAAAATAGTTTATTACAACAAATGTTTTTATATAACATACATATTATTTCTATGTACAATATCTATATAATATTATATATCTATGGGAAAAACTATGAGAATATTATTATTACACTAGAATAAAAATAGGAAAGGTATATCATAATAACATTTAGCTCGTTCTTTTGCCTTGAATTCTGGGTCAAGGTATGTGACTCTGAATATATTATACAGTTACTTCCGCCCGCGCCATCGTGTGGTTGGATGAGAAGAGCTGCTCTACTAGTATATTAGATACTCCATAATCTTCTACAGCTAACTGTAGGGGTGATTGAAGGGGTAGGTAGATGTGTATTATACCTATATTTTGCACTTTGATTTTAGGTCCTACGCAATGGTGACGACTCTCAGTTCTAGACTTCGTGCTGCTATTGATAATTACCTACTTGACCTGTATAACCTAATAACATTTTCACACACAAAACCTCATGTACAGCATTCGTATTTGCTGCGCCACCGAGTTAAGAGCAGTGGGATTTGCTGTATATGTAATTATCTATAACAACTAAGCTTGTAGCCCCTCATAAACATAGATAACAATTAGGTCAATTATGTCACGCAATTGGATAGCTACTCGTCATATACATAATATATGAGTTACAGCTTACAAGTGGTATGAATGAATATTTATACACAAAGATCATTCCCATAAGATTTATGCTTAAATTGCCAGAAACATAAATAGTACATTTTTGTTGATACACAAGAACTACAAAAAAATGGCAGATTTACTATGTACCTACAAAATGCAATAAATAAATGCTGCATATATTAACACTTCATTAGACGCGTATCCTACGCGTCCGCGAATACGGCCTTGTCGCACCTCTTACGAATCTCCTCCGTTTATTCGAGAATATGAAAAATACATGTTTATTAACGACGTATCATAGTTTATAAACATAGATATATTTCATCTTTATGAACTGCAACAGGACGCGACGGGACGCATTGTTGTCGCGAACGCGTAAGATACCTGTTAATATTTCGTAACAGTATAGCGAGTCAAACGCATAATATAGCGAGTCAAACGTTTTGTCTGAACCTTGAAACCCATGGCAAGATATAGTTCATCTATAAGTATATTAAAGTGCGAACGGCCTTAACCTATTGAGTGGCAACGGCACACCGGCAGCCAGGCACAATAGATTTTCAATTCTGTCTGGTGATCCAACAGTTAACAAGTTAATATAGAAAAATAATCACAACATTGCTTCTCATTTACCCTCATCATACTATGACTAGAAAGTGACAAGTGACTTGGGAATAATAAAGGCTAGGGAGAAGATAAGATCACTCTAGTTTGGCACTGGTATTATTACAATACAGCAAATAAATTAATAATGGTTGAACTTGTTATTTATACCATCTATATTGCTTTCATGCTTAATAACAATAAACAATACTAACACTGGCCTATTCTAAAATAACTAACAAATAATGTTTTTAAATCCATACCAACTAAAAGGAGAAACCTAATAGAATGACTGGGTAACTGCAGGCTCCAAGAACACGAAACTTAGCTACAAAATGATTGAGTCCACAATAGGTATGAATTGGTAATTTAAGTTTGTATTAAGAAAATGTGAGACCATCCTATTAATTTAAACTATGCAATTAAACCAAGTTAAAGTGGTATGAGAAATCAACTATCCACATACAGCAGCAGCAGTTGGGTCATTGTGCATGAGTACACCAAACTCATGCACAATGACCCAACTGCTAGGCAATGTGTGGATATGCATACCTGACTAACAATAATACCTATTTGTTAGCAATGAGTAATTAGAATAGATTCATAATATACTGCAATAGCCCTCACTCTTGCCATAAGCCAAACA
Organism: Catocala fraxini; assembly: GCA_930367265.1. Classification (NCBI taxonomy): domain Eukaryota; kingdom Metazoa; phylum Arthropoda; class Insecta; order Lepidoptera; family Erebidae; genus Catocala; species Catocala fraxini. The sequence continues at coordinate 18,357,659 of OV884024.1, forward strand.
CAATGATAATTTGAACAGTACATGAAGTGAATGCCATTTATATCCTTTTTATTTTTCAATTTCACTTGAAGGTCAAAGATGAGCTCTCCAAAAACTATTGAAGAAAAGCTATATATGTATGTGAGGTAAGGTAGCTACGGACAACAAAATGTTCCCAAAAGATAATATCTTGATATAGACATTTTCTTTTCATGACAAATAAAATCAATAAAATCAATATGTTATAGCAGTTACTTAGATCACTCTACTCAATATTTTATCTGCATTTTAGAGCTCAGTGTATAAGTTAATTTGTTGAATATGGATTTCCTCAAAGACACTACATATTATAATATGTTGTTTAAATATAACAACTTATCTGTTTCAAATGTGTTTTACAAGATAAAATGTCATCTGACTTACAAATAAAACTCAATGTCAACTATAACATAAACAGTGTCTGCCTAACTCAAGAATGACATTGAATTGGCACAATATTAAAAGAAACAAAATCATATTTGTAGACAAATAAGGAAAATGTGTTATATGTAATTGAAATTTACAAATCTTTAAATTGCAAATTTATATTAGTGATAACAATCATGCACATAATAATGTTCTGTTTTATCCCAAAAATAAATTACAGTCAGTAAGTTAGTGGATCACAATACATAAGTTATCAGATTGTAACTTTCTGGAGGGTAGATATAATTATCTTTTCAGTCAAGGTGTTTCACTATTGATTGTACGAAGTTCTAGCTTGTTATATGTTAATTATAATTTAGTATAACTGATAATTGTACCTAATACTTTACAGTATATAAACCTAGAAGTATTTTAATGTTTGTTGGCCAAGCCAAGGGTATTTTAAATTTAGCTATCTTTAGGATTACCTGCAGTACCCATGAAATAATTTACACTGCTATTAATTAAAGTGAAGTCTAAAGGATTACTTACAGGATAAGACACTTTTTATTACAATCTCTTACTTATGTTCTCTACTAATTAATCATGTTTTTATTGACAAATATGTTATGCTGTAAGCCCTTTACAATATTTTACATAATTACATGGTGGGTATTGCGGAGTGTAGGGACTTGAAGGGCCTACCCCACCAACAGCCTGTGAGTAGCTTGGGGGTGCAGCTGGCGGCGGCTGAGCGGTATGAGCGTTGCTCCAGCCATATGGAGGAGGATTCCAATTCTTTTCCATTGTTCTACCTGTGAAATGCGACGTAATGTGATAGTAACTCGCAATTTGTAAACGTTCCACACACAAGCTGTCACTGTGATGCAATACAATCTTGAAGCTATTTTTAGGTATGACTGTGCCAACCTATTTATTCCTCAAGTCTTTAAATTTCAGGCGCCTACAGGTAATTTTATAAATTGAACCACTTATAGAAACGCGGACACTTGGATCAAAAAATCAATAATTTCTATTCAACCGTGAATGAAAACGGATGAACTTATTTTTTAATTTCGAATTAGGTATATATCAACAAGTCAATATTTTCTAATGCCTTTGTAAAATGAATGAAGTGATCAAGTGACACAATATAACCAATGTTGCCACTGTAATTTTTTACCTTTGCAACATGTCGTAGGAAAACTACAATGCTAAACATTGCGTGATATGCCTGGGGATGTAAAACCTGTTACAAATCGACCCTTAGACTTAGAAACCCGATAATAACACAACGCTTTTAGACTCCACCTGACCCGAACTGACTAGAAACCAAAAATCCGGTTCTTTGCCATCAACATAGAATTTTGCACATTTTTCATGTTTATTACACAGAGGCCCAATATACTTATCTAAGAACACCAAAATATATACACAAATTATTTAAGTACAAGGATTTAAAATGAAGAGAAAATAAAACTTCAAAATTTAATAGCGTCATAATATTCCTCCGCGTTGTCGTCAATTGGCAACGTGCCCAGAAGACTGGCAGTATTGCCACGTTGAATGGCAATACTAATTATATATATACTAATTCTTTGTGCAAAGAAAATACCAGTCCTCTGGTCACACGAAGCGTCGATGAGCCGCTTGACTAGGTCTCTATAAACAGACCTAGCACTTGGACTAGCGTTTCGACACCGAATGGCTCAAATATGTACTCACCAATAAGGTTTTGATATTTACGCCGTTTGAGCGTCTCCACTGATGCAACAGCAGCACCAGCACAACACGCTGTGCTAGAAAGATGTGATGGCGCAAGGGTGTCGACACAACACAGTTGCGTCCCACACCATTTTCCATGGCAGTAATGACATACCGTCTAGTCTCTTGCCATCGTCGCGAACCAAGCCGTGAGGTTCAATCTGAACTGGAACGTCAGCGATGACAAGAGCTCGACAGCGTATATTATTCAGGTTGGCGTGTCGTGATATAGGATATTCAGCTTGGCGTGTCGTGATATAGGACCTGCTGCATGACAGGCCATGGTGACCAAATTTTGCAAAACATACAATTTTCCAGTTATTCTAAAACACATACATTATTTCATCATTTCAATAGAGTATTTATAACTTATAATAGTTACAGCATTTTATTTACCACTATAGAGTGGTAAATAAAATGTTGTAAATTGTAATGCTGTAAAATGTTTAGTAATATTATGTAAAGCAATTATGTTTTCTTTGGTGAAATTTAATGGAAGGGGGTGCTAAGTTTACAAAACGACAATAATAAAAAAAAGACGATCGATACGACAACACTAAATTTTATGTTGTCGTATCACACATTCGAGGATTAGGCTAGACCATAAAATGCTGGAACTAAATGGCTATTTGTTTAATTGTTTATTTATTAGGTGGAAAAACGGATACAGTAGATTTTATACAGTTTACAATATATAGACAGTACATAATCCAGAAACGCTTTCCACAGATAGTAATAATGTACATATAGGCTATAGTAAGAAAAGAAGAGAACCTAAAGAACCATATACAATATAAACATAATATTTTTAGAGTACCATATTATACATAATATACATATTCTTTCAACAAGAATAAAGTCTATGAAAATCTAATAGCCAAGACTTTCGAAACATTTCTTTTAAATTCTGTTATGCTGCTACTAAGTCGGCCTCGATGGCGTAGTGGTTAGTGTAACCGACTGCTACGCCTGTGGTCGCGAGTTCGATTCCCGCACAATTCAAACATTTGTGTGCATGAACATGGATGTTTGTCTTGGTCTGGGTGTTTCTAAGTATAATATGTATGTATTTACAAAAAAAAAAGTATATATGTATGTTTATCCATTGTCTAGTACCAATAGTACAAGCTCTACTTAGTTTGGGCTAGATGGTGTTGTGTGAGTGTGATAGAATATTATTATTATTATTATTATTCTGGGAGAGAAAGGTGAAATACATTAATTAGGTTAGTACTATCATTAGCCATTAATTCATTATAAAACCGACATCCTCTTCTAATACAAGCATTTTTACCATAATTTGTCCTAAACAGAGAAATATGGAAGAGAGACTTTTTTCGTGCAACTAGTCTTGGACATCCAACACATATTTTGCTAAGAAAATAAAGGGAAGTCCACTAAATTTCTAATTATTTTATAAATAAATAATATGTTTCGTGTAGCCCGTCGTCGCCGCGTCGCTTTTCAAGAGATTGTATAATTTTTATATTGTCCAATATATTATAACGCCATGTCATATGTTTTAAAAGCCTATTTTGAATATTTTCCATCATACCAATATAAACAATATACTGAGGATTCCATACAACTGATGCGTACTTGAATAAGGGTCTCACAAGACTCTTATATAATAACAATAACGTGGATGAATGTTTGAAATCCTTACTAACTCTTAAAATGAATCCTAACATGCGGTAAGCTTTATTAGTGGCAATTGCGACATGAGTATCAAAAAGAAGCTTACTGTCTAGCGTCACTCCCAGGTCTCGCAACTCGGTTACCCTCGTTATTATTTAATTGTTAATCTTATAATTGAACGCACCAGTTCGTAAAATCCGTAAGTCACACTTAGGGATTTTTTCAATTAGCAGTACTATCGAAAAGAGCTGATTATTATCTATGATTTTGTCTTTAGAAGTTTTGTTTTAAAAATCTCTTAACACGTTTTTAAATAAGTTTAAAAAAATATTTTGGTTCAATTTCAGTTCGTAAAATCGGTAAGTCCTTAAAATCTCTAAGTCCACGAAAAATACTGAAAAAAAAACTTATCCGGCCATGTTTTTGAATTTACGTCAAATAAAATTTTATTGAACGGTTACATTTTTGTATTGTTTGTTCGTTTTGTTTGTTTATGTGAAAGTTGTGAATTTAAGTTTCAACTACCTTCCTTTCGAGTGTAATAACGCAGTTCATTTTCTAATCTATCAAAATGGACATGGAAGATAAATTAAGAAAGTAAGTTTAGTATCTAGGTATTTTTCGTACGAAATTTGTATTACAAACTATTTAGAAGTGAGTAAAAGTTACCAAACGAATTGTATTTACATTTTTTAGGCTTATCGAGGAGTCCGGAATATTCAATGAATCGTCTGACTCGGAAGAGAAAAGTATAAAAATCAAACAATGTAATACATCAGATGCTAACCGACCATTTCTGGTTGTTTCGGCTGAAGTACATGCAATTCCAGATAATATATCCAACGTGTCTTCTTGTTCCTACACAGACCAGTCTCAGAGTGCGCTTTCGATAATTGATTCAGTGCAAACAAGTTGGTCACCACTAAACAATGAAGCATCGGTACCACTCAAACGAAAACTGAACCCGGTAACTGGACTTTTTGAGATTGATTCGGAAAACGAAGATACTCATATAACTACTGACTCTGCTAGTACTAATACAAAAAAACTAAACTAAATCATGAGACCAGAAATTTTGATACAAATTCAGATGCTTCAAGTAGCCATGCTGAAGAACAACACATAAAAAAGGGAAGAAGCGAATGCGAAGACCAGAAAATTGGAAAAATCATGTCAAAGTAAAGGACAAATTGAAGGACCATTCTGTTCGCAAAATTAACGATTGTCGGTATCACTGCAAAGAAAAACTTTCTGAAAGAGAAATAAATACAATATTTCAGAAGTTTATAAACCTAGGTACACGGTGCAAAATATTTAATTGCAAGGTTGCCTTATTGAGGAAATGCCAAAACGTTATCAACCACGAAAAAAAGATAAAGTCAGGAGCAGGCGCTTATTCAGGTATAACTTGACTGTGAAAATCAAAATTATATAGGTGTGTCAGCAAGATTTTCTGGCAGTCCACGGCATTAAAAGAGACCAATTGCAATGTAAAGTTCAACATCCAGAAAAAGATGTAACTGATGGTCGTGGTCGTCTACCAAGCAGGGTAGTCTACACAGAAGATGTAATAAGACGAGTTCATAATTTTATAGAAAATTATTCCAGCACGAACTTCACACTATTGTAGATCGTCGAGCAGCAACAGGAAATACCTTGATTCCCACCTCTCAACAACAATTTTCATTTACAAACAAATAAATACTTAAGAAACATGTTTTATTATTCAATAATAATGATAGTTTTTTCATAGTCACAGTACAAATTATTTCTAAAAACTAACTAAGTCCATAGAAAACTGCCAAAAAACCTCTTAGTCCAAGAATTTGAGTTAAGTCCAAAAACATTGTTGATTTTTTATTATTTTTAAGCAAAGTTTACAGTTTTGTTAATTTGGTCTAATAAATGCTTGTACTTTTTCCAATTTATGACAGTAGTTTTTTATTTCTAAAACTCAAAGGGAAAGTTTCAGGATTTATTTTTAACCTTTATGCGCCTGTATCTCAAAACGCAAAAAACGGGCTTAGGGATTTTACGAACTGGTGCGTCCAATTGTATTGTATAGTATTATTCTTTCTTGTAAATGTTATAAAACAATTTTTTTTGCATTTAGATATAATGAGTTATTATAACAGTAACTAAGCTTACGTTGTCATATTGTGTTAAAGTTTAAAGTTTTGTGTTAGAAACAGCATTTCAATATAATCTCTGTAGATGTTTTTATTCACTGTCATATATTTGTATTAATTAATAATGTGTTTTCAGTCTAGGTTTATTTCTTGCTATCGATTTAAAAATGTATAGCACCAGTTGCAGTCCCGTTGAACTATTGTAAGAACAGTCTTACGTCAGTTCTACGGGGCTGTAATCAGGGCACCAGGCACATCTTGAACTGATGCCCGGCATTAGGTACAAGGATAGCTTAGCTTTAAGTCGTGCCTGATTGGTATTTAGGGATGAGTAGCAGACAGCTTTATCTGAAACCTCCTTACAGTTAAAAGTACGTACCTAATCTTTATTTATCAATTTCTGTCTTGTGCAGATTCCTGGAAAGAATTTAAAGTTGTATTATTTTGTTATTCAACTTCTTTTTGTAACTTTAATAATAACTTATGTTGGTATAGCCATATTTAGAAGTAAATTGTCGATATTCCCACTTTATTGTTACGCAATATGACCGTGACTGCAATTTCTTCAAAAATGTTGAGAAGCTTTGCCCTACTTGCCATAGAGTCATTTTAATTCTCAAGCAGTTGAGGTTGTCGGTTCCATCCATAGACTATACTTACATACATAAATATCATACATTGACTCATTAATCTTGTTTTCATTTTGATGATTGATCAGAGATGTACTCAGAGTTATAAATAAAAGGTACAGCCTGATTTTATTGAGTTTTACATAGTTGAAATAAAACAGTGTATGCAGTAGTAATTGTTATAGATTCTGTTCTTATTTTATTGTGACCTTATTTTTGTTAGTACATAGGTGAAATGTCGTCACCACGCCCGAAATCCCCTCGAACTCCAGTATTGCCTAAAAAGGAAGATAAAGAAGAATCGTTTTGGGACAAGATTGGCACTATTGGTCGCAAAAAGCGCATAAAAGAAGGTATGTGCCATATATCCCGAATCTTGTAAACATCGGTGTTCGGTTCATACAACTGTGTGGGCTGAACTAGGAAAGGTTTCAAGATATAGTAGGCCAAGGATGACGGCAACAGTCATAATTATATTAGGGTGTACGTATTAGTTATTTTTCAAATTGTTAACATAGACAGGTATTATGCTTTTTTCCTAGTTGGTTATTAGTTATTACTGAGGATTGTGAACATGATAAATTGACGATTTTAAACTTGTCATTTACAAGCTAACCGATATACATTAAATTCTATAAATTGAAAGTACAAAGCTTGTATAAAAACTATACACTAGGGTTAATAAAATAATTTTCCTTATGCAGTGCAAGATGTTCAAGCAGAAGGCAAATTTGCAATTGACTCACCTGGAAGTCCCACCGCACCTGAAATACCGCCTGAGGAGTACAGTTTGCGTAAGTACTAATTATGTTACTCATTTTTGTATCACTTAATCAATATTAATTTCAAACAAAATTGGTCATGGTCTAGTTATGACCAGACCATGACAAATTTTGTTTGGTTATTTGTGTTGGCTATAATCAGTATATATGTATTATTAGAATAACAGATATTATTATATTCAATTGTGTTACATATTATCATAGGCTTTCCTGATTGGGTAGTATGTTTTTATTTTCCCTAAAATGCTATGACTAATAAGGCGTGTCTATATGGTTATCCTGGTAGTTGTATTTATGTAAGTGGATATTGTGTATGCAACACAAGGTATAGTTATAATAAGTGTATAGTTGTGAGTTAGTGACTTATTACAAAAATCATGGACTGTTTGAATTCCTATGAAGAAATAAATACAGGTAGACAGTTTATTATTACATAGAAAGGTTTATTATATTTCTAGTTGTACAAATTCACAGATGATTATTTATCTTACAGTTGTATTTTGCTGTACTGTAACTATGACCAAGTCATCTGTTCAGTACAGAAAACAAAAAATAAAAATTATATCAGTACTTTATAGGATTTGTCCGTTTACCTTGCAAAATTAGCTGTCAAATGTTCTTCTTTACCTTAATACTTCATTGCCTGGCAACCAGACACAATGAAAAATTACTATCTGGTCCCTGGATAGTACTAGCAAAGAAATGAATGCCATAGTAACAAGACTATTACATTATATGTTGTATTCATATTCATGATAACAAATGGATACTGTAATGCCATAATATCATTGTTATTGTGATAAAAGTGTGTTAATGCAAAATTAATATTTTAGATGACAATGAGGAAAGAGCCATTATTGAACCCAGATCATTGGAAGATCCTAGACTGAAGGAACTTATACAGGTTCTTATAGAATGGATCAATGATGAACTTGCTACACAGAGAATCATAGTGAAGGACATCAGTGAAGATCTGTATGATGGACAAGTGCTACAGAAACTACTTGAGATACTGACAGAGACCAAACTGGATGTACCTGAGGTCACTCAGTCTGAAGAAGGACAGAGGCAAAAATTAGCCATTGTTCTCAGAGCTGTCAATAGGGTATGATTCTGATATTTTATCTATAAACAGTTTTGTAAAAGAGTAACCAGTTCTTGATTATAAAAGTTCTAACTTTCAGGTTCTGTATGGGACAACAAAACCTGTGGCCAAATGGAGTGTAGATTCCATACATTCAAAGAATGTAGTGTCTATATTACATTTACTAGTTGCATTGGCTCGTCATTTTCGGGCACCTGTCCGTTTACCCGAGAATGTCAGTGTCAATGTTGTTGTAGTGAAGAAAGACACACCAAACCAATTATCACACAGGTATAACACAATCTGGGTAAATGTTATAATATTATGTATGATTTATTTTTCGTTCATTTCCTGTACTCTTATTTTAGGACTTTGGTTGAAACCATCACAACTACATATGATGACCTTGGCATGAAATGTGAAAGAGATGCTTTTGATGCTTTGTTTGATCATGCCCCTGACAAATTACAAGTGGTAAAAAAATCTCTTATTACTTTTGTCAATAAACATTTGAGCAAAGTAAATTTGGAAGTGATGGACTTGGATAAACAATTCCATGATGGAGTATATTTGTGCCTTTTAATGGGATTACTAGAAGGATTCTTTGTGCCTTTGTATGATTTTCACTTACTTCCTGAAGATTTTGATCAGAAGGTTCACAATGTTTCATTTGCCTTCGAATTGATGCAAGATGTTGGACTAGCAAAGCCCAAAGCAAGACCTGAAGGTAGGCATCAGATTAATGCTGTTCATCATTTAACTCTATTATTATTGACATAAATTTAATATCAAATTTTCTGTTACAGATATTGTAAATCATGATCTGAAATCAACACTTCGGGTGCTGTATAATCTATTTACAAAGTACAAGAGTTTAGCCTGAGATATATATTAACAGTGTAATTGACTAACAAACCGTGTTCGTGCCTCACTTTATTTAATATTTTAATTATTGTATCAATAACAAGTTCTTATACAACATTATATAAGATTAATGTATTACGGTGCTTTACCATAACTAGGTGTAGAAATAAAGTAATTTTACTAACAGCCACGCCTTTCTTTATTGTTAGATTAAGTTCCTTAGTGTAAGAATTGCCTATTGGATTGTTGGCTTGACATGTGGTATTTTAAGCATATAATTACTGCATCTTTTTCAATACACATATACATACATAACTAAAATATACAATGATTTTACACATTCATATAGAATATTATTATATAAAATAAGGCAAGTGTAGGGGGCAAATACAAGGTTATAAGGATGCATTAAACAAAATACATTTTCTGACTGAGCGGCAGAAAACCTTTACAATAATGCCCTTTTCCCAACCAACATGCACTACAGACACATTAAAATCAGTGCAAAGTATTTTATTTTTTTATTCACCTAAGTTGGCAACCAAGCATACAGCCCACCTGATGGTAAGTGGTCACTATAGCCTATGGACGCCTGCAACACCAGAGGCATCACTTGCGTGTTGGCGACCCTTTAGGAAAGGAAGAAGAGAATAAGGAAATGGGAAGGAGAAGCAGGAAAGAGGACAATAGGGCAATCTCACTCACCGAACGAAACACAACAGTAGGAATATTGCTATTTCACGTCGATATTATGTAAGGACTAGCTCCTTCCCCAGTCGAGCCGACCCATTCATGCAATAAAAACGAGGCTATACTACTCAAAAAAATTGTTATGCCGTTTGTTAAGTTATGCTGTATAAACTAAACTTATTTGTATAATAAAACTACATACTGAGTATATACAGGTGTCCCAGAATATGTGAATCTAATTGTAACGGGAGTTTTTTAGGTAAGGTTATTTCAAATTCACATTTGAAAGGTCTTTACCTAAGGAATCTCCCGTTACAATTTGATTCACATATTCTGGGATATCCTGTATATAGCCTGACGCTTATATCCTCAAACATGTAGACAAGAGTTGTAGGTACCTACGCTTATATCCCCAAACATGTAGACAAGAGTTGTAGGTATTGCATCTACATTTCGCTAGTTGCGATTTTAGGTGCATGTAATCGTACAAGATTTGTTGTATACTGAGCACAGTACATACCACATTCCGAGAATTTCTTAATTGATACCTGAATAACAAGGTCCGACCTGGAGTCGAATTCGAGACCCAATGCACAGCAGTGGCATTTACAATTGTTGCGCAACTGAGGAGCAATATGTTCATTTATTTTAAAAACAAGATAGGTATTTACATAAATTAAATTTTGACAGTAAAATCCAATAACACTCGGCCCAACCCAGGAATTGAACTCCAACTCGAAATATAATTAGGGAATAAGATCGCTCCTTCTTACGAAGAATCGAGAACCACGTATGTATAGATATTTTTGTACTGAAAAATAGATTATTTAATAATTCATCAACATAGGTACATACACAACTATACATTTGATATTAGAAAACCTATTTAATAGATACAGAAATAAATGTTTAATTTATTGTTTCATATTTCTTCTTGACCTGATGTCTTGTATATTGGTCATTAGCTGGGTCAAGGCATGCGTGAGTAGCAATGCCTGGGCAGCTCGTACCGTTTGACTCTAATGTGCCAGGAGTGACAACTCCTGGCACATTAGAGAGAGAGAGAGAGAGAGAGAGAGAATGATATTTGTTGGACAGAGATGTTTAAACGCGGGCCTGGTGCCTTAAAAATCAGTAACTGCTATCAATATTCCGGTGATATATATAAAACTAGCTGTCCCGACAGACGTTGTCCTGTACACAAGAAAAAGAAAACCAAGTCTAAACCATTCTCGAATCCACTTGAGCACACACAAAAAATTTCATCAATATCATTCCAGCCGTTTAGGAGGAGTTTAATTACAAACACACGCACAGAACATTTATATATATTAAGATGACATCTATATTATGTGGCATAAATAAAAAAGAAACCACTTTTAATGAGTTATAAGTCTTTATTTGTAATAAAAAATGGAGTACAAGATTATCAATTTATTTTCGAATACACAATATGAAAATACACAAAGTCACGAGTAAAATTTAAAAATTAGTGGTTGATAAGAGTCTGCCACAAAAGTTCACCAATGTAGTACGTGGAATGGCCATATTAGGTTAACTAAAAAAGACAGAATATTCTATCAGGATATTCATAGTATAACGAGCAATGATGAATGTTCCGGGGCGAGCAAAATAGACTGTCTTCTATTAAGTAGAACCTAAATATAGCCATGCTTGTGAATCTCTCTGTGTATACCTTCTACAAATGTGATCACCAGACTATTAATAATGCAAGTAAGTGGTGATTCAAATATAAAGAATCACACATTTCATAGGTTTTTTTATTTATTTTGGTATTGGTACTTATATATACCTACATTTGTTCACTTTGCGACAGACTGCCTACATGGTGTACAGTAATTATTCACACCATTTTTATATGCTTCAGGTAAACTAGTGGTTTCGCATCACTATCATCAAAATCATCTAAATTGCATATGTATTATAATGAACGTATAACGTCTGGTATAAAACAATCAATCAAGTACCACTGTTAAAATACACAAGGCAACAAGTTTTCAAATGTTGCAGTTACAAATTTGATGTATGTAAGTATTTAAAACATCTATGATTTCGGTCGCTGAGTATAGATATTAAGATGTCAAGAAACAGTACAACAATTACGGTCCATAAGGTAGACAATGAAGTTATATAATTATATAACATGTATTTAATATAGTACTTTGTAGATGAGCAATTAAAATTAAACATGTGCCGTCAAATTGAAAGGCAAGTTACAATATTTTAATGTAAAAATGTGTAAAACACATCGGCAGTACTTTAAAATAATATGTACCTACACTGTTATTATCTGAGCTCTGTTGCCTTGTGTTATTTCAAAAATATAAATCAATCGCTTTACTCTGAATAATAAGTAGGTAACAAATTTGCCTCATGTAATGTTACAGGATGAAAACATATTTCATAAAGTTATGGATACCTACTTTGGTTAATGTCACAAGCAGGAAATACATTCAATAAATAATTATAATCTCCGAAGCCAGTCATTATTAAAACACGCAGACAATATTATTTAAACAAGGCAATCTAGCAAATTACGTTTACTGTTCGGAAACAATAAAATATCTTGAAAGTGGGATGTCTATAATTGTACAAATCATTTCACGTCATTTCATCTACGTGGAGTCTTTCTTTTTGGGGTTTAGCCAGATGTAATGACATTATGATATTTTATTAAATAATTATGAGTGCTTTATTAAGTTTGGTTAAGTGAACTGAAATGTAAAAATGCATTACTAATGTTATATAATATAAAACTGTATGTTTCCATTGTCTGTATTTTAACGATGGTTGGCTATCATGTATATAGCTGCGTTCATCATTATAAAAGTAAAAAATATTATTATACAGTAATTACTTTCTTCTATGTGTAGTTCGATCTGTATTGTTTATTTCTTTTATTTAGTAAGTATCATATTTTCATAGCAGTAATTCAATCTTATACTACGTGGATATAAAATAACTGAAAATATTACAAAATTTATTGAAACCAATACACATAGATAACAAAAGAAGTGTTTAATAAAACTCAAAAATGTGAACACACAATATAAATATAAAGCACATTTTCTTACATAATTCGTAGATTCATGACTTATATTTGTGGAAATAAATTGTCTAGGGGTTGTACAACTAAATAATACAGAAAGTAAAATTTGTCATAGCTGCCAATGTGAATTAAATAAATAATAGTCACATAACATAAAATATATCAATTATAACGATAACTAAAATATAACTATTGATTAGGTAGGAATTATTTGGAACAATACGCGAATTATTGCAGTCAATATTAAAACTTCTTGTTATTACGATAAAATATTTCTTATAAATTAACAAAAATTATATACCTAAGTGATATATTGTCTTATGTGTATGTAGGTAAGTATATAGATATAGGATAAATCAAAATATGTCAAAATATTTCTCAGGTTATTGAAAAGTTTGTAGTGTCAGTGTGTTTAAACGGTTTACAATGTATATAAGTAATTCGTTTAGTTATGGTTAGACAAATTGGTCTTGGAATTCCTTTGAGGCATTACAATCAATCAAATCATGAACCTAAATTATTATTACGCCTAAATTTAGTACAATTATTTTGAAAATTTGCTTTATTATTACATCGAACTCAGACCATAAGCATAACCACTAAAACTTGCGCTATCCCTGCAATCCGAAGTACGTGCAATCAGTGACTGTGGGTAATAGATGCTTTTGCGTATAAATTATCATTATTATGTAGACGCTGCCATATAATATGTATATTAGGATTATCGGGTACCTCTAGATATTCCATTTTGATATGATGTAACACTATGTACTTTAGCTATTTGCTCAGTATCACCATCGTAAAATTTTAAAGTTAATTTGTCAATGATTGGAATATTTGAATGTGCGAAGGTTGTCTTAAAATATAACAGATACTCAATGTCCACATGTTCATTACCCTTTCTCACATTGTAATTGAATTATCCCAGTCATTACAGTTAATAAACTGGTTTATATGTTATTTCACGCTCATATTAAACATGTTTTATTTAGAATTAATTTAGTGATTAACTGGCGAGTGTTCCGTACCACAACTAATATCATTGAAACAGTTTAATATTTGGTAATCATGATTTTAGGAAAAACCTAAGACGATATATAGCAATTAAGTAGTTATTTCTACAGATATCATAATATAATCGTTTACTTAACATGTCTGTTAGGTAGCTGCAATATTATTTAATAATGAAATTTAACCTGCGATCTTGTTGGTAAACTGGTAATTTAATTTACCATAATATGATTTATTGTATGCATCAAAAAAGTGCTATATTTAATTAAATCAAATATTATCAGTAATATAATAAACCTGCTGTAAATAATAATCAAGAAATGGTTTAGTGCGTCACAAATTAATTAATTATAAAGCCTTTTTAAGTGTTGTCGCTTATTCATTATTAAATAATGTTTCAAGTGAATGTAATGGCATCATTTGCTATTATATTTTTATATTAATTTCGATCACTGTTAGTTATGGTACGGACTGGTTAAAATAACATGTATTGTGATAAAACAATGCAATACTAAATTAACTTAATATTGAGTATTTTACAAAAATAAATTAATACATATAAAATACTTCATCTTAAAATCTAATAAAATTACAAGCATTAATTAAATAAGTACGCGTAATATTGCCATGAATACTAGATTATCGTCCCTGTCTCAACAAAAATAACATCACATTATTGAATGGGATGTCTATTAACAATATTAATTGTTGGCCAGGCTAACAATTAATATTGTTTACTATGTTGTCGCGACATACCCAAATAAAATAATACATTCTAAATAAATTAATAATGTACAAGTGGAATGTTGATTAAGAAATGTTTTAGTCTTGTTCACAATTAAACTATTACACTGGTCAACAAAATTTTAAAATCATAAAGTTATATTAAGTTAATAACGAGTGATATTAATATTGCAATATACGAAATAACTTCAAATAGTGAAAAATCCTGAAATTTTTAAAACTATTTGTTTTAGGAACATTCTAATTTTATTTTTATTATCGTTATATTTCTTCTAGACATAACAAGACAATAATTTTCATGTTACATACGTAAACGATAAGGGATTTTTTTTTGTTGACCAGTGTCTTCAATTGCAGGGCAAAACAGAGCAAATTAGTGATATTTTAAGGACTTTCCGTCAAAGACAATCAAAAGTAGGCGTAAGATTGTTTTATTTTTGAGATCAAATCTAAATACCAATTAGCTGGAGTATATGATCATATTTCACAACATGATGGTATTGTTTTAAAATTCAACTGCTATTTACCACGTGTTCCTATAAGTATTAATTTTCTACTCAATAATCAATAGACTATAAAGTACAACTATATTAAATCTACCTACCTGTATGTCTCAACTACAACCATATAAAATATTCTTACTATTCCTAATGTGCTTCAATGTAAACTGGGCCTCAGGATAATTCATGCATGTCTATGATTAATATGTTTCAACATTTCTAATATACATTCATTATCTTCACGTCCACACTGTTTCTTGTTGGCATCAGGAGACTGGATATGAGAAATTTATGGAAATCTAAACAGGACTATACTATTGCTTGTATTTTGATCTAGAACTATTTTTCAACTATTTTAATTTATAACCATCGTTCTTAGAGAAGTCTAGCATAACTACTGTAAACCATTGTAACATAATTATATTGAGAATTCTACAGCCCATTATAGTGGAAGTTGTAAGGGTACGAGAAACGTCTAAACCTAAGTACAGATCGCGCAATCTATGATGGCCGGACTGAACATAGCGTCTCCGAATTGTTGCGCATGTACAGTCTGTCAGTCAGTACGGATTGCATCCCGCCCCCGCCCCCTATCACCAAAGAGACCTAAAACTTTACAACTGCGACGCCACTCGCGCAATGTTCAGACCGGCCATCATACAGTGCGCGATCTATATCTAAAGCGAATATTAATGGAACAATTAAAATATAATTTGCTGTTTTATGTAAACTGTAAAATATACTACTCAAAATAAGAAATTGTTGTTAAAAGCCACCAGCTGTGTCAGGTAACAAGCTACATTCAGATTAATACGTAAAGGAAGAAACGTAAACGCGATTACAATTGAATAAAGTAGGGTAAAAGTACCTGCCACAAATTGTCAATATACTTATGACACCACAGATATAATTATATAGTTTTATCAGATATAAATAAAGAATGTAAAGGCATAACAAAGTAGTTGTGAAATCCATGAAGTAAAACTGCTGCATCAAAAGCTAAAAGTAAAAAGACAAGAAATAGAACAAAGTAAATAGTGAGCGTTTCTTTTTTTGAGTAGTAGAATAGTAACAAGACGTTACAAACAAAGTAAGAACATAACGTGTAGAATACTAAAGCGGGGGCAACGATAACAATGAACGGCTAGAGATGTGAGGTATTCGTTACGTCGCCTTCCGTGACATGGCGGAGAGGTCGAGGGAAGTAGAAGATTCGCGGCGAAGGATTAGTTTCAGTTTCTCGTCTTCCTCTAAGTCGTCTTCGAACGAGACGGCGCGACTGAGCTCAGTGCGGCCCAGGGCGCGCGCCTTCCAGGCCTCTAGCCTCATGACCTGCACGCACATGTCACACAATCAAAATCTGCCGCACCTACTCTACTCCACATGCTACACTCTTGTTTAGCCACAATAGTAACATAATTATTAGACATTTTTATTTTCTATTTATATAGTTCTAGATTTAATCACTTACGAGTTATCAATTCACAACTTATTAAACCAAGTAAAGATCGGCGAGCACTTTCTTGCACCAGCTTCCACATATACAAACCTCACGAAGTTGATGACGTGCTTATATACATACATACATATTTAATATATGTTACGGTCAGTGTAATAAATACGGTCAGTACTGGTAATTAATAGAAAGTAATATTGTCTTATGTTTACGCGAATGTAATTATTTATACATTAACATTGAACTATTTTTATACGGATATTATCGCGGTTTATTTTAAAACACTACATTCGGATTATTATTATAATAATATATATTAAAATAAAATAGTTGTAAAGTTTATTGGTAGTAATTCAATATGATGACCTAAATGCAATATTTTCAAATAAATTGCAAAGTAAGTCATATAAAGAAATTTAATTTAAATAAAAGAAAATTTAAACTTGAAATCTCTTTCAAACTAGAGCTGTCTAACTGGGGAAATACATCTAATCTGCAGATGATCGCATTAGAACCAATCTATTTTCTCACTGAGATTAGTGATCACTACGGTAACCATTTTATGAGTTCACTATCACAATTGTGTCAATAATATGCAAATGATGATTGGTCAAATATGGAAATGATGAGAAAATATGCATATATTGTCATCTATAATAAATTAACACTTTCTAAATATTAACACTAACCGTAACATATTATGTACTACTTTTAAGTTTAAACCTCTCTACACCTTTCAACTACTGTGGAGTAGGTACCTATAACGCAGGCAAATAATACAATTATTTCAAGGGAGAACTTACTTTTACATAGATAATAATAAATGAACATCGCAAGACTATGCACTAATTTCAGTGTATCATATCCATCATAATTACGATTCTGTTTACGAGGCATTTGCCTAGATTGCTAGACTGTCGTTAGATAATATTATCTAGCAGTTAAATTGTATACCATTATTTTCCTGCGTCATAGAGACATAAGTACGAAATTGCCGTTTTTAAGGGGCTTATTACAGCAACACAACACTTGCTGTGAAATACTAAAATCATTACTGCCTTGTATAGTTTTTACTAGCGTTGTTATATTATTCACCTCCGAGAAGACTTCTGATGACGTATATAATTAAATAATAATACATGGACATATTAAAACAAAACATAATTGGTCCTTAGCGGTTTTGAATAGAGAGAAGTCGAAGTAGTTTGGGGACGTCTTTACTTTACAGCAGGAAATATAAAAAAAAACTAATAAAAATATGCACAAGTACAGACATCACTTTCCTTATTCAGTTGGTAATGTAAAGTCGCCACATTGAATAAAGAAATGATTTAAAACAGCTGCAAGAGCTTAATAAGCAATGGCAAGACCATGGTATTTTGTGTTTGAGGTTATTAATCTGATTCAGTATCTAAAATACCTGTATGGCTCATGATGACGTCATTCTCTGAGGTCCAGGTGCATTAGTAATCTGTGTTGTATTTTTATTATGTCCATTTATAATAATTATGTAAGTAAATAATTTTAGATATTTGTACTTGGATTAAATAACAATAACTGTTTCAATGACATGCTTAAAGAAACGGCAATTTCATTCCTAAACTCATATTAGAAATAAATAAGTTATGAAAAGAAAACCACAGCACAAACGACACGAGATATAAGCAGTAGCAGCGTAACATAATGCATGCAAGTTGATAATAAAGCAATGATTTTAGGGTTACCTACTAGAAATAAAAGTAAAGAAAGACATCGAGAAAGCACATTTGTGCTTTTGTCTTTTGTACATACATACATTAATAAAACAAACAAATTTACGTAGAGTCTAGTGTGTTCACCTGCCTAATCCATTTCATTATATTTAGAAACTATAGGGCTTTGAAATGTACGAATGCTTATAGTGTTTAATCAAATCTAAGCTTATAAAGTTTAGATTTGATTAGAATATATATTAACTACAATTATAAACTCTATTTATAAAACCACATAACTTAAAGAAGAGTTAGACTCATAGATATACCGATGGTAAATAATTATAATAGTTACATCAGGATTAGCAATAACCATTGTAGGATAGTTATAATGAAAGTTTACATTTAAAATATATAGTTTAATAGTCAATTCATTATATAGTACGTACAGGTCAGGTTTTTGTGTTAGTCAACTGTTCAAACTATTACGTACAGGAAATGATTTAGTTGACGTTAGAAGGATATACAGACTTTGCATCCAAAATAATCTGTATACCAGCCGACTTTAGGTAAAACAGCCGTTCAGAGATTTGGACGGGTGTTAATTGAGGATTACTTTGTAATGTTTACTGTTGTATACTTAATACTGTTATGATTGTTAGAATGGAGTAAGCGTGTCAACACACTAGCCCACAAGATGTTTGATTGTAATGTTGAACTTACTCGAGCCATTTCCAGGGCTCAGTGTCCGGAGTGGTGATTGGTGTGGGAAACTGTGCAGTGCCAAACAAAATGTATCAGACATTTTGAAAAAAGCGCATCATTATTATACAATCACTAAAATAATATTTTACCTTCACTTGGACCGTCGGCGGTATGCTTTAAATACGATTTATTAATTGCTTTTGTCGTAACAATTTTATATCTACAAGAATAATTTATAACATTATTTGAATATAACTTGTATACGCATAAGATGCGATTTCTCGATTAAATTAAAAAGTATTATATGAATATAGTAATATAAAAATATATAACTTCTGTTAGGTATAAGACAAAATGTTTTTGTCTGTATACATGAGTACCGAGAAACCGGATCAGCAAAATCAGAATTTAAAAAATGTCTGCTTATAGACTAAAGACTGAGAAGATCATCGCCTGGTAGTCGGATAGCTATTTTCAAATATTTATGTACAAAGTGACTCCCAACAGACAAAGCGGCGATGCCGTAACAATGACTGAAGCGTTGTTGTAGGCGTTGCGAGTTGCGAGTGATCGACCACACTGTGCGCTCCTCAACATGAAAAGAGTTTCAATATTCATGGACGTAATTGTTAGTATTGTGCCACTGGTTGATGAATTATATTTAGGAACCATTTTAGTGAATAAGCGTGTGAAATCATACAGACGTCCAATCGTTCACAATGTAATGTATTTGTAAAATGTGTTAGAAAAGCAAAGCGTTAACACGCGATATATTTAGATGGATCTTTCACTTATATTTGACAATAATTGTGGAGATTAAATGGAAATAGAATGTAAATATTTTCATGTAGTTGTGGCCACTCTTGTGTGTATATTACAGTTGTGAGCAGTGTGAAGAAATCGCATGCCTTACCTCAGCCTTGAGTTCAGCGACTTGTTCCTGTAGTTCCCGAACTCTATCCGAGTCATCCATATTGTTACGAAGCTCACCTTCGGTTGCCATCACTTCATTCTAAAACAGTTTAAATAAACAAATTAATATATAATAATAATATAATATCTTTATATATGTATATAATTCTACTGTACGTGTGTATGTCACTGAACTCCAACTAAACGGCTGGACTGAATTTGATAAAAAAAATTGTGTGTGTTAATTTGGATTCGAGGATGGCTTAGATTTTTTTTTCGTATATACTGGACTACGTCTGTCGGGACAGCTAGTAATAATATAATATTCTATCACATACACGCAACACTATCTAGCCCAAACTAAGCAGAGCTTGTACTATGGGTACTAAGAGAATAGATAAACATACATATTATTATATACTTCTTTTGTACATACATACATATTATACATAGAAACACCCAGACCAAGACAAACATCAATGTTCATGCACACAAAT
Organism: Catocala fraxini; assembly: GCA_930367265.1. NCBI lineage: Eukaryota > Metazoa > Arthropoda > Insecta > Lepidoptera > Erebidae > Catocala > Catocala fraxini. Next base: position 18,378,209 of record OV884024.1, read on the forward strand.
GTTTGTTGAAGTGTAGTAAAGTTAGAGTAATTATTTAAATGTTTGTTTACCTTTAATTTATATTCAGAAACTTCGGTTTCTAACTCGGCTATTCTCTGAGCGTCCTCCATATTCCGGATATTTGCTTGCATGGAGTCATACTTAGCCTGCAAAGATTGCTTTATATTTATTCATATGACATCGAATTTTAAGGTTTTTACATGTCTTAAAAATAGTTTATATACCATAGGTATATGAATATACATTTCACATTTCATACGTTTCGTACGTAAAATATACAGATATTTTACGTATGAAATGAATGTTTTAGAAGAATCATCGAAATTTTGTAATTATTTAAGTAACTACATAGCGTTATCGCCAGTCGCGTTATATTCAGCACATTGGAATAGGTCTCATAACAGTCTTCGATGGAGTTGTAGACCAGGTATGGTTTGATCATGGTCTAGAGATTACGACGATAAAATATTTGATTTATACATATTGACAAAGATTGCGGCTATAAACATGTCAAGTCTTGGAATACCAGACAATGAAGAATGAAGTATGGCTGCCAGTGTGCCGCTGCCAATCAATAGGTTATTTTAAAAATACTATAGCATTATCATATTGAGTAGCAGCGGCAAACCTGCGCGTGCGGCCATTCGTCGCTTCGTATTCGATGGCCTTGGATTAGTAAAATACTAGGCACGCTGACATCCTAAAATGTTATAAATGTGAATGTGTTTGTTACACTTTCTAGCCTTAACTACTCGATCGATCATTATGAAATTTCACATACATGTTGTCACAGCTACAGAAAAGGACTTAAAGGCAGGTAGGTACTTTTCATTCAGGAACAAAATGCTCATCCCGAGGGATGGTAATTTATTGACATAGAGACAGCCAAAGAAATTGAATGACATAACCTACATTAATGCGAGCGAAGCCGTGGGCAAAATCTAGTATTTGTATATAATAGCTTGATCTAGACGAGGAATTCAACAAACCTTGCTCTCGAGATCAGTGTACTTATGCTGGAACTCTCTCTGTCGGGCCTGGAGCACTCTCTCGCGCTGTAGGGCAGCGTCGAGGTTCTCTCGCAGCTGACGCGCTTCCTCGTCTTGGCGACGCAACTGGTTTGTCGACACTTGCACTTGAGTCTCGAGCTCCATTACCTGTAGTTATACAAACAAGGTACTAATGTAAAACTACTTATTCCTTTTTTATCTAATATATTTGACCAGTGATATAATACCAGCAAATAGGATTAACAGAAGCGATAGCCTAGTGGGAGACCGTTGGACTGCCACGCAGAGTTATCGAGTCCGATGCCAAGGCGTGCACCTCTAACTTTTCAAAGTTATATGCGCATTAAATAGTAAATAATCGCGCTTTAACGGTCATTGAAAACATTATGAGGAAACCTTCATGTCTAAGAGTTCTTTATAATATTCTCGATGATTTGTGAAGACTGCCAACCTGCAGTGGGATAGCTTGGTGGACTATGGCCTAACCTTTTTGACGCTGTGAAGAGGCCCGTGCCTAGTAGTGGAACAGTTTAATACAGGGCTGATGATGATTACATAAAAGGATAGTTGATAAACATTCTTCCCTAACTATGTCATAAAGTTACTTTACCCGACACTAAAATACAAAGAATGTTTGAAATCTACTCGAAAGTAAATAAGATACAAGCATTTAAAATCTGATAGCAGTAGTCATTATTGTCAAAAAACAGAAAAATATTGCATAATACAAACTGTGACGTAACTGCTAGTCAAAAGATATCCCCACTTTTCTTATATCCAAATTTAAAATATTAATAACTCCCTTATTATGCAACCACTTTCCATACTGTATGCACAAAAAGATTTTATTTCGATTGCAATATAGTTTTGTGTGTAAAATAATGTGCAAGATCAAATATAGGCAACTATACTATTAAGGTATTAACAAGAATTCTGGCTATTTCTATATTTATATTTATTTTATTGTGTGTGTCGCGGGGGACTTTACAAACATTCAAACAACGGACACAAAGAACACCTAGACTCGGTCTCCATATGTGGATTACACAAATGTTTGTCCCGTGTGGGATTCGAACCCACAACACTCGGCGCAGTAGCAGCGGCGAGGCAACCACTTAAAGCACTATACCATCCGTGCGGTCAAGGTTAGCTTTAGTGACATCATTTTCAAATGCTACGATTTAGCTTTAGCTGGACGGGTAGCTCAGTAGTATCACTATAATTCAACAAATATACATTACCTTCAGTCTTAATTCCTTCAGTTCAGTTAAAGCCTCGACTTCTCTTATCCTAGTAGTCATAAGCTCCTCTTCTAGTTTCTGCATGTCGGCCGAGCGGCCTTCCCAGGCGCGCAACAGCTTCTTCGGCGTGGCCATGATGTCAGATACCACGTTCGACTGTACTGGAGCGGCCGGCGCTTCCTGTCTGTGTTCCTGGGAGAACAACTCTATATAAAATACACAGACATACATAGAAAGACTCAGGCCTGCATATTCCTGGATATATAGGTGTATGGCACCCAAATTGCGTCAGCTATTTTAAACTCATCTAACGTCGTAGACGGTGAGCCTATATAATTATATAGGCAAACAACCTATTTCATAAATTCGTAATGCTTCTAAGTTGTATTTTAGAGACATCCTATGTTTGAGCTGTGAATCGATAGAGAGACTTACGATCGGACGCAAACTTATGCCACGGTCCAACGACTAACGTAAGTCTATTCAGTTTCAATTATGCATCCAATCCCTTAAATCATGTTGAAACCCATCAAAAGAACGGTCCTCTTTCAAAAAGGAATTATTGTATGTCCTAGACGAATTTCCAAAACTTCATAACTATGAAGACCTAGAAAAACTCATTCTGTACAAATATTTGTGGTAAGCAGAAACATGCTATAATCGATAAATGATTACGGGCAAAATAGCTACTGTGACAATCATGCATTTGAATTTAAGCTGTCATTTTTAGAATAATGTATTATTTAGGTTAAAAATTATTACCAACAGTGTTACTTTATAATTATATGAAAAAAGAAACCTTATCTATTCTAATAAATGAATCTGCACTTACTTGTAGATGTCGTTGCCACGCCTCTGATATCTCCGTCACGCGTTGGCGAAGATCTTTCAAAGATAAATTCGCTTCAGCCTCTCGAAGCTTTACAGCAATCAGTTCATCCTGAGTTAAATATATGATATATTGTATGCCGTCACTTCTTAAGAAAAGGAATGAAGATGTTTGTAAATATTTATACATATGTTAAACTAGTTGTCCCTTGCGTTACATGACTTCATTGACGTTTATGGGTAGTGCTGGCTCCCGTGATTCGTAGAGTCATGTTACTTTTGGATAAAGCAGCTTTCTACTATTTTACTGGTAGGTGGAAAGTTTCACAGTTTATCGATTACAAACGAACAAATTAATCTGCCCTGTAAAATATTCGTATATATAAGTAGCCAAACCGATATAATAACGTTTGTAAATGGTGCACGCTAAACCATTTACGACTATCGTATGCAATAGATGTTTAACCCCAAGCATATCACCTAAAGGAGCTGGGAAGCCATTAAACGGAGGAATCAGGTTATTTCTTACTATGTATTGTCGGGCTTAAGAATTATTCTCCAGATTGAGCAACACCGCAGTCTTTAATAAGGTCTCTGGTGTGTACCATTTCAAAATGTTTACTAGAATTTAAATGGCTATATGAATAATGATTTAGAACTACCTATATGGCAATGGCGTGTTGCTACATTTACCAATGTATGTTGCTAACTATTATTCATATAGATACATGATAGTTTATAGTTGTTGATATTCATACAAGCAATTACAAACCTATATATTTGGATGTGAACGCGAAATACTATTACCCTTTACGTTTTAGGAAGTTGTTTTCTAATTATTCGATCCAATAAGTTTCATAAACTACATGCTTATTTTCATAAGCTCATTTCATTCTTCATTAGATTAATTATATAAGAAAAAAAATTTTAAGTAAGAGTTAGTTGCTATGCTTATATGCTATGCTAAGTGAGTAAGAATTAGTTAGATAGAGTTGTACCTGTAAGTGTGCGACGTTATTATCAACGCGCTGCCGCCTCAGACTCTTGTTCTCATTCTCAAGTTCCGCGATGCGTGCGGTGAGCTCTCTCTCGGCGGCCTCCCGCTCAGCGGCATGCAGTCGAGCCCGAACCAGCTCTCTTTGCAAACAGCGAGCCAACTCCTCGCCCTTAGCACCACCACCCCCCTCTGTACCCTCGAGAGATGACTGCCTAGAGTTGTTCTGTTAACAAAGTCATACGTATGGAAGAAATAATATTACCCTTCTTATGATAAACGTTTTTCCAGGCTTTACACAAAATAAACTTTACATGACACACGCTTGCACTGAATGAAATGATTAACACTTAATATGCGATTTTGATAACCCATAAAATATATATAAAAGCATGACAAAATAAATACCTCAGCAATAGTCATTTCCAATGATCTTATTTCGTCCTGCGCGACCGCTAGTCGTTGCTGAGCATCGACGTTGGCTCGCCGGAGTGCCTGCACTTCTCGGGCGAGCGCGAACGTCTCTTCCTCTCCTTCAGCCAGATCGACTTGACCTCTCACCAGCCTCTCTGCTAACCCAGAACTCTCTTTCTCCAGTAGTTCTACTCGTTGCTTCAAGAGACGATTTTCCTGACGTAGGCACTACAATAAATACCACGTTTCCAAACATGCCCTTTCACATAGCCAAACACCGCTACTACATGACCCTTATAATGAGGCAAACGAAACGACCGATGTCCTACCTCCCGCAAAGACTAACACGATACGAACACAAGACACGCACGATCCCGTTCCCAACCCCATCTCAGTATTGCACAAAGACACACTTCGACGGGCGATACGGCGAGACGTTGGTTTAACACATTATTAGTGGTCACGTAGTATTAAATTTTGAATATTTTCTTACCCTCAGTACCGCTATATCGCTTTGCTCCTTCGTTTTGATAACCGTGTATTCCTTTTCAAGCTTTTTCATCTTCTTTGGGTTCACTTTGATTGAATAAGCAAGGTTCATAAAGGCGTCTTGATCTGCCTCAGCTTTCGCTGGCAGTTCTTTCTGTATGTACTGTGAACGTGGCGATTATTAAATTGGCACGAAACTGATAAATAGTGTTCATATTTAAGTTTAATTAAAAAGTGAAAGGGTTTTTATTTTTACCTTTAATATACTTTCCATATCGAGAGAGAGCAAATCGTTCTTGCCCACGGTTAACAACGCGAGTGCTACTTTGAAAACTATTTCAATCCCTTCGGACAGAAACACATCCATAATTCGGCAAGCGAGAGGCAAAGATAGGGTAGTAGTGAATAGGGTCAGGAACCAACTACTGGCATACAATGACGTATTGAAACTCTGCAATAAAAAATTGAGTCAAATCATTGTTTAAGAAAACCACGGTACTAAACGTTAGCGAAATCTCACTCACCTGTGACTGGAAGTGAACGTATAAATCAGGTAATAGCTCTTGAACTAAATTCTCTAATTGGAACATACAGAGGCCGAGCTCCGCCATACTCGGTTTAAACATATCACGCATGCGGTGCTGTTGCATTATTTTAACCAGGACCGCAAATGCTTCTTCTTCTGGCATCTATATAAGATAAATTATGTATATAGTACTGTTTCATAAATAATGTCAGTTGGTGTTGGTGAGTAGAACAGTAACATTAAACCCACCTGCATAAGTAACAGACCGACGATAAACCCGGAGCCTTGGCAGTAGCCGACCTCGCGGTCGTGCAACGAGTAAGCCTTCATCACATTGAACAACGACTCCTGGCCAAGTCCATCTTTCTCCTTGAAAAAGTCATGTTCGGGGTACGTGCGTGCTATATCGCGACGAATCACCTTTTCGCATGCTGACTTCGCCTGAAATAGCACATTTTTATTTAGTTATTATGCTCACCTACATTTATCACCAAATACAGTGTAACCTATTAGTTCCCAAAGTGGTCCAGGTGGACCTCCAGGAGTCCACGGGAGATTCGACGGGGATCTACATTGACGTGACAAAAAAATGGAAGAAGAAGAAGAAAATTATAAGCAGAGAATTTCCAGAAAAAAAAAAACGCTAGAATGTAGCTGCAGGGAGTCCACCGGAACCTGCAAAATTTTGAAAAAAGTCTAGGTAGCTCTGGTTTAACCTTTTTACTAAAAATTAGGCAATACACTGTTATCCTCGACCTTTTTAAAAATACGAATTCTATATATAATCAATCTTTTATTATATGTTTTGTTTCACGACAAATTATTTGGGTTTGAAATAATAGAGGATGTCCAACTACGCGTAAATATGAAGGTTGGGATATACCAAGTACTATTGTAACATGTACGCTGGAAATATAACGTGTTCAACGCCTAAAATATAGGTGAATGGCAATTGATATCTAATTCAAGATGTATTCGTCAGGTTCGTATTACAACACAGGGTTTGTGTAAACCTTTTAATTGGGGCATTTTATTTCCTACAACCGGTTCTTCTTTTTTAAAATCGACATGTGAACATAAATACATAACGTTGAAAGTGAGGTTAACGTGGTACAATTGGAAAGAGAAAATATATTGCTAATACATACATAAAACAAATCATGCTGCACTAAATAGTGGTGCTATGAAGGTAACAACAAGAGATAACATGTGATTATAAGTATAGATGGGAACCAACTATCACATTGTTTATTAAAATCTTACTGCGACCTCAAGTCTTCTGTCCAGAACGTCCAATACCGAATCCTGGTCAAATATTGTTATGTTATAGAGATGGTCATTTTTTATTAAAAAATGAAGTAAAATAATAGATTTTGTATCTTATAACTCGGAGTGCAATAAAATTTAATTTAGACCTAAGATGTCATTGAAGCACTCAATTTCGTTATGGAGTTTAGTTTTGATCATTGGTTTAATGAGGCCTTTTCAAATATGCGTTTTGAATGTAAGCCGTGGTTGTTAAAAGGTATTTTACTTCACAAAGTATGTAGTACCTTAATGTATGAAGCATAAAGCTTCTTCTCTGGTGATGTGTCGACCCCCGCTAAAAGCTGCCATACGATGCCTCTGAAGTGGTGAGGGACGCCTTGCCGTACTAAGTCGCGTATGTATTGGTTACGACGTTTCCACTCAGTCTCCCAGTTGCTGACGATCCTGCCCCATAAACCCCATAAGTCTTCCTCGCCGTTGCTGCTTGTGCTGACTCGGGCCTCTGCTTCATGGCTCGAACTTGTTGCTATAGATATAACAGTTATTTGTGTAACTTATGAATAATTTCAAAGAAAGGACTTAAGTAACCTTAGTAGTGAAATACTAGATTGAAGCAAATGTAACTCAATCTGCTTGTTACGCTTTCTCGAAGAAATATTGTATGAAAATAGCTTGAAAGTGAGAGACAATGTTACTTTTTAAGTAAATGCTTATTAATTTTCGGGTAACATTAAAAGTTATGACGAAGATTGTCTGTCATATATTTTTTAAAAGACTTATTATTAATTGTTTACTGACGCAATAATACAAAACCACGCGGTTTGGGAATATTAAGAATACAATAATTGTATGGAAGTTACTTAGTTAGTAACTTAGTTGTTGGTTGATCGTTGAAATTTAGACGTATGGATCTAAATTTCGGCAAGTAATATGGCCTAGTAAATTTTTTTGAAATATTATATTAGAGGTAGTTAAATTATATTATCCTAATCCTAACTAATATAATAAAAGTAAAAGTGAGTTTGTTTGTTTGTTTGTTTGTTTGTAACGCTTTCACGCCTTAACTACAGAACCAATCATCATAAAATTTCGCACACACTTTGTCAGGGTACAGAAGAGTACCTCTCACCCAGAAAATAAGTACTGTTCGCGAGAGATACCAAAATAGCTTTTAGACGGTTGTCCGTTATAACACTCGGCCTACTGATATGAATGAATTACAACGTGATGACTGGGGTACAAAAAAATATTTCTACTGTATCCCGGTAAAAATATGATATCCCAAATAAAAATCTGTTCCCGAGATAGGTTAGGTTAATTATATTACAAAATAATTATATTTAGCTAATTAAGCTATGTCTGTTCACTTAGTTAAGGTAATTGACAAAGATGTCCAAAGAAGTTTGGTATTATACTGTGCTGAAATTAAATAAAATATAATTTTAAATAAAGTGCCTTTAACGCCATCTATCGAGTTATTATAATACTAAAGTATTATATAAACAATTTTATTATATGTTTCTCTTATCACAGGTATTTTCTAACATATTATATTAGAAAATACCTGGCCCTTTAGGAGACTTACACGGAGACATAGGTCCAACGTGAAGAGGCCCTTCGAGAGTTTTAATCAAAGCCCACCTACAGGAGCACTAGCCGCAGCAGGCCTAGAACTATTGCTACGTATGGATTTTAATATATGGGCTATGGGTATACTTAGGTGTTTGGTGGACCGGTATATTGGTAACTATAGATGGAAAATGGCGTTTGCCCTGAATACTCTAATAGCATCAATGTAATAGGCAGACGGTGAATCGCTAACTCACTAGGTGGGCCCCTGAATAGCCACTATAGGCATACAAGCCAGCAGCAGAGGGCAACACCGGTGCGAGTGGCTAGGGGTGTCAAACAGTGCGGCGCCGGTTTTGCCATCACGGGTCTCGTGACAACGGAGACCCGGAGCGGGTTTCTCCGTAGTTATGCCTTTGAAAATAACACTTTCACACCCAAGCATATATGTAGCTCTAGCGGGCTTTCTCTGACCGGCCGACCAAGGCAAGCCAGAGTTAAGAGTCCTTTAAGAGAGAGAGTAGAGGCTCTTGAAGTTCCACCCCAGCCAACCAGTAACTGCAAGCCGGGGACGAGGCCCTAACCGACTCTCTGAGGCATTCAGGACCGCAGGGTCGCCACTCACATTCAGCTCGCCTCAAGCTGCCTTGCGGTTTGTGCGCTTTTATTTAACCTGGTGATACATTTTTTGTTTACATCACAAGGCGAAGGTGGTAGTTTAAAAGTTAGTTGTATTATTCTATTATTATTATTTGTTTCTCATTCACGGGTATTTCCCTAATACGTTAGGAAAATACCCGGCCCTTTGTGAGGCTTACACGGAGATATGGGTCCAATGTGAAGAGGCCTTTCGAGAGTTTTAATCAAAGGTGGGATGGAACACCTACAGCGGCACTAGCCGCAGCAGGTATTAATATTATTATAATAAACCGATAGATGGCGCAGAAACGAAATATCGATTTGTGATGTTGAATGTACTAACTAAACTTAATTACTCCAAAATCCGATAGATGGCGATAAACACAGTTTGGAGAAAGAAAGTTGCGGGACCGTATTGATGGGAAATAGCAATACATGTTTTCGATTAATTTGTTTATAAATATTGATTTGTAACTGTTTATTTATCTGTTACTACTATTCTAATAATATTGTTGGTTATGAAAGGCAGTCGTAAACGAGTGACGTCAGGAATCATCCGATCGTGTGGGTTATAAAAGCAACTTCAGCGCGCATCGAGTCACTTTGTAGAGGTGAGTCGTATGCGTTAAAACGTGTACTAAGTCTTACGAGTACGAATATGTGTAAATACTGGCTCCATAGACTAACTCTACGAATATTTAGAAGTACGAGCTGCAGTGTCACCAAAAACGAAATTGATAAAACACAGTATACCAAATTTTCATGAGTAGGACTGAATATTTGTGTATAGGTTTAATCAAAAATTTTTAAATGAAAGTAAATGCAGTATTAACTATTAACAACTTCCCTTCATACTTTTACAGGCTTAGGACTGACAATTTTTAATGAGTGATTTTTTAAGTTATAAGATCTATTGCCATTGGTTATTTATTATCTGTGATTCGATTCATTTCACTTACTCACACAAATGTCAGTCGAACGCGTCTTGCAAGGTTAGAGTATTAGGAGTTCAATGAATTCAAAAAGTGTCTTAATTCTCACAATATTAGGCTGACTTTCATTTGGCATCTGCGAGCACCTCACTCACACACGTGTACATCGAACGCGTATGCGTTCGCGTCTTGGCTTAGCGGTCTTTTATTACGAGTTCGGAAACGGGTGCTTCTGTTTGTGTTGGTGTCTTGGCACTAGATTTTGTTGGTATTTCTAAATACTCGATACTCGTTTGTACGCAGACGAGAGACTCGGTTTTTATACGTCTTTGATTAAACCTAGTATTAAAACCTGTGGAAGTAAATACGCCTTATCTCTATCACTTTGACATCGAGCGGCGGACGGAACAGATGTGCTGTGTGATAGTTGTTGGGTGATATCAATTATTATGTTTAACTTTATTTGTTAATATATTTCTTTAATTAACGGTTACAATAACCATCCTGCAAAATTGGATGATTATTTAGCAATGAAAGAACACTGAACACTGCATTACAAAAAATACAATGCCGCGCCCCCAAAAATCTTAAATTCTCGTCATGGTTCAATAAAAGACTAAAAAAATTATTAAATGTAAAAAAAAATAAGGACTCGATATCGTAAATACAAGAATCCTATGGATGAATTGGAACTAAAGCTTATCAGTAAGCGTGTGATAAGCTGGCAACAAAATGTTATCAGGACTACACTAAATAGCTAAAAAAGGGGAAATTTACAAAAAACCCGTAATGTTTTAGACGTATATAAAGGCCAAAAGAGGAGGGTCAGGCACTTACCCAATGACAATGACGGACGGAGTAACAACCACATCAGATGGTACAGAGATTTGTCATTTGATTTTCCTCGTATTTTTCCTCAGTTTATACATCTGATTCAAACATTGAATATGAACAGTCTCTCACTACTTACAAATATTACAAAATTACAGCCAATGCTTAACTAGTCCAGTTATAAGTTCAGAGGTTCTACTTAATAACTTAAAAAGTCTGGATTGTAAAAGAGGTGCAGGACCAGATGGGATACTTCAATTTTTAATAGCTTCATGCGCATTTGAATTAGTCTGCCCTCTCATGTTAATCTTTCGGAAATCCTTATCTACACGAGTATTTCCGTCTAAGTGGAAAATAGCGAAGGTAATTCCCATTCATAAAGTAGATGACGATGGTAGCATATCCAATTATAGACCTATCTCAATATTTTCAATATTTCCCAAATTGTTTGAATCTTATATCTACCCGTATTTTAAAAACCATATGAAGCTTTTCTTAGGTGGCCACCAAAATGGATTTGTCAGTGCACGATCCACGAGTACAAATTTGGTATTATTTACTGAGGTCTTAAGTAAAGCTATTGATTCAGGTCACCAAGCAAACGTAATTAATACTGACTTTAGTAAAGATAATAAAGATTAATAAAGTTTCCCATATAATACTAATACACAAATTGAGAGCATATCACGGGCAACTTCCTGAAATGGGTGAGCTCATGTTTAGCTGATAGATCATTTTATGTCGTAGTAAATAGGTTTCAATCAACTGTGCATAATATATCTTCTGGTGTGCCGCAAGGATCACATCTAGCCAGTTTTATTTAACTACTTTATAAATGGATTGCCCACGTGTTTTCAGCACTCTGACATATTTGTGTATGCTGATGACCTTAAATTTCATACAAAGCTAGATTAGAACATTTTCCCTTAAGTACTCTTAACAAACGGAGACGCTTGAACGATGCTTTATATGGGAGTAAAATTCTTAAAAACAGTATTCAGTGTCCCGTACTGCTAGCTTTGTGCAATATTCGTGCGTCGTCTAGACTCCCGCGAACCTCTATCACTCCACTATGTCCTCCGCTTAGCCGAACAATTCTAGGCGCTAATTCACCATATGCCAGACTTTGTAAAGTTATAAATGGCTGCAGTGATCAAATTGATCTACACCATAACTGTTGCAAATCAAAAATCTAAGATCCTCAAATGTTTGCCGGATACTTAATATTTTTATCTTTTTATCTTTATCGAATTAGTCGAAATTATTGTCATCATCCTTGTCAGATTAATCTAAAATAACAACAAGCTGAATCTTTGAATCTTTCTTTATTATTTTTGTATATATTGTTTTAACCATGCAGTTTTCTTATTCTTGTGTTATATTAGCAACCGTGTTTAGATTATAACTTTATTTTGTTAACATTTAAATAATTCATGTGGTGTTTACCTATAAGTAATTGTTACATAATGTTATTTTTTATAAGTTGATATTAAGTGTAAGTAATTGTTTATACAATTGTTGGTGAACCAAATAAAGAAAATAAAAAAATAAAAACAAAAGGACGTATGTTATTTTTTTTCAGGCTGTTGCACTTCTTATTTCTTACAATATTATAATTGTTTTACTTTTGCAGTTTATATTTTATATTGTTCTTTTTCTTTAAGTAATAGTTAATCATTTATTATTTTTAGGTTCATTATCTTACTTCCAATTCTATTTTTCACAATTCATTTTTTTTTTCAGTTTAATATTTAAGTAATAGTTTCACAGTTATAATTTTTAGGTTACTACCTAACCTGTATTACTGTTGTTTTTTTGTTGTATTGTATTCTTTTTGTTAAGAGTTTATTGACTTTTTTAGGCATGCCTCGCAAACGTAATCCTAACTTATCTAGGAGCTCATCGCGGGCATGGGCAGCAGAAATGCTCGATCCCAAGAATCATCCGTTCATGCTGAATTAAGGAGTCTTCGACAAGCTGCTTTAAGGGCTGATGAGACACTTTCTCAAAGCCAGGTAAAAGTGGAGAATTAAGCTACCCGCCAAGCTTCATAAGATTGGGGAGACGCTCCTTCAAACACAATTGTGGTTGGAGGAACAAGCCGAGTCTTGAGCGCTAATGAAACGCTCCTTCAAACGCAGATTCGTTTTGTTGTACAAGCTGAACTGAACGCCAAGCAGCTTTAAGAGCAACTTAGATGTCTCATCAAACGCAACGCCGTTTAAATGAACAAATTCAACCCAAGAGAGCTTTAACAGCTACGAGACGCCCCTTCAAATGCAGTTCTATTCAAAAGAGTGGCAGAAACTCCAGAACAGTGGCAGGTGACAAAAATGACAACATCGCTACTTTATTTGCAGATTCATTATCTTAAATTTTTTATTGCCTTTGAGCAAAGCGATATTTGCATTTGAGTATAATTAATTTTATTTGGGGGTTATGGCGTTATCTAGCTGATGGAATACATTGACGCATACCTCTCTGCGGGACGACGGAGAGGTTATGTCGGGGTTACCCGGCGAAAGATGGCGACATTCCGATCACACCGACTAAACCTACCATGTTGTTCCTGAACATAACCAAAGATAACGGGGCCGGGCGAATCAATTTCCATTGCCATCGTGACTTCGGCCCGTCATTTGAAACGGCAGGCTACTACACAATACTATCTATCCTTATTAGGAGATAAATTTCATCTCTACGGCTTAAGACTACACAACTGAGAGGCGTGCGTGGGAACACGTACGCCGCCTCTCGGAGGACGCAGGCCCACTAAGCCCAACACCCCTAGGTACAACCTTATGATGGCTGGAGTTCGTCAATCGCCCTTTGGCGCCCAGTTATGCGGTTGGGGAGTGGGTTCAAACGCAGCCTATCCCGCTTCACCGTCTCCTTGATGGTAATTATTTACTGTGCGGAAGTAATTTCCATTGATGGAAACTACTTCCTCACAGAAGGAGGCGACATCTTTTCACGACCTCTCGCTCTGGACCATAGACTGAACCATGGCCGGTAACGAGAGAGCAACCATTTCCGAGTACTGCGATCAACTCACGGCGCTGCGATGCTCAGATAGGGCAATCTGCCAACGCGTGCAGCTCAGTGTCTCTAACAACATCGCCACAGTCGCCGCAGTGATGTTATACGGGCTTCTCCTGCCGTCCTATGCGAGATAGGCACTGGCCAAAACAACCGTGGCCAGTCATTACCTGTGTCAGCCGGAAGGTGAGAGCGCCATGTCACCTCTCCAGTCACTCCTCGAAAACGGGACCTATCGCCGCGATCGTGGCGTGCCATAACATAACTTAACCTAATCTACTTTTACACGGGCGAAGCCGCGGGCAAAAGCTAGTACAATTATAAAGCGTCTAACTAAACGGTGCGGTCATATGTACATAGTGGTCAATATATATTTGGTAAATAGTCATAACTTCGAAAAAACACAACTTGCCCTGTTATTTGTTAATGTTAAAAACCTTATACCGCGCTACGTACAATTGCTGTGTTGCAGGGTACTTACTTAACAATTATTCAACAGCGGCCGCAAAGAATATCTAGACTTGAAGCAAATATTTGTGGGTCAGACAATTTTTACGCCATTTGGCGATTGAACCCATAACATTTGGTGCAATGGCAGTGGCGAGGCGAGACAACCATTTATAGGACAACACTACCCGTGCCGTGAAAACAATAGTTAGTTAAAGATCAATTTTGTTTTTTTAAATATACATTGTCATTACAAAATCATTACTTCATACAAATATCATTCCATACGTCCATATTTATACATAACATCTGTCTATAACGTTGATAGTTGATGACAGATTATGAATGCGCGTTATTACACTACGCAAATATTATAAATACGAATGTAATTCTAGAACATCGCTGCATCGATATTAGAAAGACATTAAGATTGTTTGAATTCAAATAAAGTACACAGACTTTTTAAAAACAAAACGCCATAGACACTGGGTAACAAGTAGAGCACTATAAGATGCAAATTCCATGTTAAAAACACGTTTTACCTAACGGAATTTATATCCACAGAGTTGAACATAGGTTACAGGACTAATAAAGATCTATCTTTCATACGTTTTATATGTAATTTCTAAACGTTGTTCTATTAAATAGCTTATACGAAACTTTGTATATACCAGTAAATAGTACAAGATTATGCAAGTGTTTCTTTTGTATATGTAAATGCGTCACTCCGTTAGCCAACGGCATTTGCACACACTAAATAATACTCACAAAGACGTAGATTTTCCAGAACACAAGATATATAAAAATCAAGCACGTTTTTCGTATCAAATAAATCATTTATATCGTTCATTTTTCTAAACTGCGCGATAAGAAACACTGGATGTGCACAAGGTATCACAGCTAGTTAGCAGCTGATAAGAGATAAAACTATCTTTTGTGTCAGCGAATTTAGTTAAACAGCCGTGTAATATTACATTTCTTTAATAAGTAGATTATACTGTTGCAAATAATATAAAAAATATTTTTAGATCATTGATTAAAGTTTAATACGGCGGTATGTACTTATAAGAAAATGCCATTGTTTTCAAAGTTCACGGGGATTTGGTTTCAGAACGGTTTTATATAATGCTACATCAAACAAGATTGTCGTTGACGTTATTTTACACTTACGCAACGAGTGGATCTTATGTATGTCGTGGGAATAAAACGGTTGTTTATTAATTGTTTAACAAAACAGGGTCGCAAAATGTGTGTATCAATTTATTGTATAACGCGCACCTTTTATTGTTGAGATTACTATTTTCACATGCCTGCGCATGTAAGTATTAAATTAAACTATTAAGTACTATTTTTAATTTTTACAATTACAAGACTTGATTTCGATATTATTCCCTGGAATAAGGCATAATTTGGGCATCGCGAAGGCTTATAGAAACCATCAGCTGCACCTAGACTGGGTATAACTACCTGTGGGTTCGATCGCGCAATAGTTGCTCGTTACTGGCATCAAGCTCGCCATGCGCATGTCATTGTCACATAAACAGTGTCAAATGCAATTTACTATTTCTGCTGAAACATAGCTTTTCATAATGATTACGATATGTTTAAGAAATACCCGTCATGTGGTTTTCAAGTGAAACTCAAACAAACAGACATGAGCAATAAAACGTGAGTCCGGTTTTTAAAACTTCAGGTTTAACTGACTTTTATGTATATATATTTCTTACAGTTTATAATAGTACTACATTTTGCCGGCGGCTTGGCTCACGATAACCTAGATTTCGTCAATCAATTTCTATCCTTCGGGTAAAATACATTTTTCTGGATAAAAGGCACCTTATGACCTTTTCCTTACTCGTGAAAACGTGTATGCGGAATATCATGATGATCAGTCGAGTAGTTAAGGCATGAAAGCGTAACAACTAAATTCACATTTGCATTTATAGTAGTAGTTTGTCGAATACAAGAGGTTGAAAATAATAATAAAGGGGCCATATAGATTGTAATAATTAACAGGAACTTACCGGATGCTAAAGACACTTGTGAAGTATCGGAGCTCTTGCGGCTGTGGACGTTAGTGAGCGAGGGGCACTTCGCGTCCGCCTCGATCCGTCTGTTCTCCTCCTCCAGTTTGGCTAACAGCGCCCGGTCGGGCGTCGGAATCGTGTCAGTATCGACCAACCGGTAATCTGAATATTCACAATAAACATTTATTATCTGTACATATCTTTCAATTACACTGTTACTCTTTAATATTCCTTTAGACCGAAGTAAATATACTTGTCTATTTCATCATGTTTAGATATCATGAAGGTTGTGAATATATACGTAAGTACATGAATAATACGCACGCAACGGCGTTTGCTCGAGGGAACGTTAACACACAAATGGTCTAGACTAGCTGTGGCTTATCTTTATTTTATGCTACATATAAGTTTGTTAAAATAATATTTATGATTTATTTACATGGCAGCTGGCCGCTTGAAAACCTGTAATTGTTACAAATAATCTGCTTTGCTGTTACCGAATATAAACAAAAGTAATGTTACTGCGTATCGATGAAGATAAGAGTGATTATCTTGATATACTTAATTATATACTGATTAATTGAATTCTAATATGTACCAACATCGTATTAACAGCTCTCCAATACTTCGTAAAAGTAAATAATTGTTTAATAAAACAGCCACTGTCACTACAAAAAAAGACAAGGAGTCATTTTTATATTCGTGCGTGTTACCAATGTATCCGGGCAGGCACGAGTAAAGTTTGGGCTCTGTTGTCAAACGTGAAAAACGTCAAAGCTTTTTTTTTTGTGGTATACATCATTTATGTAAAGATGTCACATGTAATTACGTAAATTATTTTAATTATCAAAATGTAACATGCAAATTGCAGATTCATTTACGCATTACTTTGTGTTACTAAATAGTAATACTTTATTAAGCCTAAATACGTATTTACGTATTATATTTATGTAATCCTATACACAACTATTATATTGCTACAGTTGCTAACTGTGCTGCTTTATTATTGCACTCATAATTATTCTCAAAAGTTGCTTAAGCAACAGATATTACAATTAAAAATAATATTTTATATTATTATTATAATTAAAACGTCAGAAACTAATATCTGTAACACGATACAAGTTTTGTGTGAAATTTAAACAAAATAGAGAAGCTACCTAAATTTTTTCGAAAGACAGAAATTGTACGATATTCGCTTAAAAAGCTGTCATTACGTAAATAGATCTTAATTACGCCTTTCTTGACAAATTAAAAATAAAACTTATTATGTTGTAGAAGGTGGCAGTTTATTTCTGCATTACTAGGCTGCGGAATCCTCATGTTTATGTATACAAACGTTGGTGTAGCAGATAAACCCGAAGTACAAACAATTAAATTAATCTTACGATAACAAAGAAACTATCATTTTAACATCCTGGTCATAAATGTACTATAATACTTAAGATTTATATTACGCCATTCACCAAATATTTTTAGATTCATTAATTACGTTCATATTTCATATTTACGTGCAACCGCCCATTAAGTTAGAAATTAATTTGTTTTAGATATTTCATTTCCGCCACTAATAATATTTTATTGTTATGACGTAAATACCTTGATATTTAAATGAAACCCAAAATACACTGTTAGTTATACGAAAAAGATTTTATACATATAATACGTGAGACACTACCTAGTTGTTACTTAACTATAAAATCCAAGAATTTAAAATATGAGCACTTCAATTCTCATTCAAACGATTTTGTAACCTAAAAGTATTGTTAATATTTTTATAAACCTTAAATGCATATATAATTATTTGCATTGGACAAAGTCGCGATTTTATTTTCTAAGTAATTTTAAATATTTCTTGAACTGGGAAGATTTTTATGAGACTCGTCTTTGAGGAATCGTACGTGAAACTTGAAATCGTATAAAAAGTTATAAGTTCTAATAACCGATGTAGAAATTTAAATGCGTCGCCTAGTTAATCGAAAGAAGGCTGAAATTAGAAAATGACTCCATTAGTTTTAGATGATATATAAAATCATTAAATTAATAGCGTACATGTCGCCGGTGCAAATCTAACAAAAAAATGTAGTAGAAATTGTTTAGAGTGAATTTAATCAGTGGGTACTTAGCAACAACCAGGCAGAATGTCTCTATTATTTTCCTATGAACAGACTTATGTCGGCGGACCAATTTGTTATTTCATAAGATGCCTAGGAACCATATTAGACATAATTCAACATTTTACATAATATGGGCTCGAATATGTTTTATTAGTAATATATACTTACATCTTATAACAACATAAATCGCGCTAGTTATGATATCAAAAATATATCTAACTCAGGCATTATACATAATTTATAAAAACAATGTAGGTATATATATATGCGGTCTGCACTAGCCTTGGAGATTAAGGCTGATTTATATAATGAATGAAAATAGCAAGCTCTTTGACTCCTCTGTGTTCTAAATCTACATTGTCTAAAAGAAGCAGTAGTAATTTGTTAGTTACTCGAAGCAGCGACAGCCAAGTTAGTATTGTGAAAAACAAAAGGGTTGAAATTCAATGACGAATTTGTGTGGAATGGAAGCTCATATATTTACAGTGCATTGAGTGAATGTTAGTGTTAAACCAACAAACCGTCCAGAGATGATACAGGTGATTCTGTATTACTAGCGATCGGGGTTCCGGGGACAGCGGCCGGCGCGGCGGGCGCTTCTCTCGCGTCGGCATCCACCTTCATGGTGACTCTTTGCCATATAGAGCCCTCCCCTCGCCCTTCGCCCCCGCTTCACTGCGTGCTCCTCTCTGCACCAGACACGCGGGGTCACGCCATCATCTCCACACATAACCGAAGGACATGGCCGTCCCTAATATACGCCAGTACTGCACATGACGCACCTGCCTATAGCCTACTCTGCCTATTCTTCGTTATTAATCCCTAACAATTATTAAGTTCAAGTTTATAATAACTAATTTTATCAAGTAATGCATATACAGTTTCTTTGTTTTATACAATTGAACATAGATACAATTTAAAATTTAATTACACAGATCTAGTATCAGAATATTCGAACTAACTAAATCTTCCAAAGTTACTGAGTGTCACACATGTGTATATGGGGATGTTCTAATGATAGAGACTAAGTAGAGCTGACAGGAGCTTAGTAATTAAAGTACTATAAGCAACCCTTTTATGTTTGTACAAAAGCCAGCCTCAGCTCCACCACACATGCACAAACTGTTAATGGATGAAATATGATATAATTAAAAAATATCTGCGCACACAACACATTATCACAATGCACTAAGTCATACTGTTTAAGATCCTACGATAAATATAAGTAAGTAGAGTATGTGTGTAACTAGTTAAATAAATAGTTACGCATAAATGACCGTCTGAAGTTATAATGTTTTAAAGTTTTGTTTTGATGAAACCGCACTCGTAGGTGAAAGTCGGGCGGTATGATCCGCGCGCTCCGCGGTCATCCGCCCACTAAGCATGAAGGCCGCTCGTGTTCTTCACATCATAATAGAATAACATACCGCGAGCTAGACGCGCGATAAACGGATTCACGCACCTACTATTTACTTCACAATATTTTAAAACCAACAAAACCGCTATATAGTTACTGAAGTTTATAAAGTGGAACTATAATTGCTTAATTTACTCCTAGATGTCCAATTTGGTAAACATAACCACGACTATTTATATTATGAATGATTCGTTGTTTAGTAAATTACACAATCATGCAAAACAAATATTTCTAGAGAGGCTATATTTAATGTTGCATTTTAAAATCTGAAACTAATTAGCTCACTCCATTAATCAGTAGTACGTTGGAACTAGACCGAGTCCAAAAACGTCCCACACGAATCTTAGGATTATCTTTTTATGTATAGATATACGTAACATGCCGCTGAATTGGTATAATTATGTTATAGAGTTTATCAGCTAAATTAATACACAGCGCTTATTAAATGTTGTACTAGTTTAAAATTAATAATGAAAAGCGACAGAATTCCATGTACATCTGTTTTTCTATTTACGCCTGCTGGGCACTTCATATCTGGTATATTATAACGGTTGAACTAAAAGAGTTATCTTATCTACTATAAAAACGTTATTAGTTATAGAGTGCATGTTACGAATACTATTTATACTGTACTTAATGTTCTTAAGTACGTATTAACCGTGCGTCAGGCGGCCTATGTACGTATTAAAAAGGCAACTACTTCCGTTTTAACGATAAAGTTAGAGCGGTTACAGTAATAAGTAGTATGTGCGTGTCGATATTAGAGTTCAATACCCACTCTTTGGATCGAGCTGCATCATAAAATCCTACGTCATATCTAATAGAGTTATTATACTTTAGCGTTGGTTTTTATTTGAAAAGGTATTCTGCGAGGTGAATAAACATGACTAAGCTGCATCGTACTTGTATTTGGCTCGACCTTAAAATATTCACGAGCACGAGCGATTTGTGCGACGTTTCTGTTTCAAGCCTAGAAGCTCATAGCCCACAACTTAAAATATGTATACGACTTTATTTTAGGCTTGTAAAGTGTTAGACGTAATATTAGTACAAGGTAGCTCTGTGGTACAACTAAATTTGATACACGTTATATGCGTTATGTTTGTAGAAGTGGAAAAGCACTCAGGGAGGCTGTATAACGTCTGCGTCGCTGTTTACTTTGACGAGGAACAAACAAATCAAGTTACCGTTATCGACTACATTTATTATGGCAACAGATTGGTTAGCTAGCGCCAGTAGGCATTAATGCAATATTATTGTTCGTAAATGAAGTAATATTGACCTGTTTAGTATTGCGCGCAACAAGACCTACTTTGTTGGTATTTAATATTGTTAGACCGTATTTTAGTAATATTATTTCACAAACACTAACAAGAATTTGCATCTATATTTTTTTATAGTTGTCTTTCTTAGCTATTATACGATTTGATTCACTAAGTAAATCGTTATTAGAAATTTATCATATCTAAATATTAATTTGACAGTATGGTATATTTTTTATGGTATGTTCTATATCATTGCCACGGCCTCAGAAGGTTATATATATATATATGTGTATAATGACTTTAGTGTGTGCTTAATATCTATGGTAAACCTAACCTCGACATCACTTTATAGTTGTTTCGATCAAGTTAGCAATCATCGTGGGTGACTGGCTGGTTACCATTGTACGCAAAGAGCATTGACATGTTATTTTTTTAACATTGTGGCACTAAATAAAGGTCCGCTTCTGCGTTGTGCCTTTTTTAACACTCATACTTCCTACAAAGGTCCTGGTTAGTAGGTATACATGTAGACTATGTATATATTATTTTTTGATACTGTAGAGTCGATGTCAAACTCAACAGCGATTTACTATATAATAGTCTCCAACCCAATCAGTACACTTAGAAACTATATATTTAAAGAAATACTTGTAGCAAGAACATTGGTAAATAGTTTATTACACAAAATATTTGAGATAATATAGCAGTTGGGCGCGATCGCAGTAGTTGTATTCGGCAAACAAGGTCACACGATTTTTCTAATGTAGTTGAACCAGTCGAACCTAATTACTAAGTAATTTCTAAAAATCGTTTCTGAATAACGTCACACATCACAAAATGAAATGCAAGTTTAATTTTTAAAGGTTATTCAGCCTTATGAGCAGCCTTTTTCTTTCTTTCTTTCTATGCTGACAGAGTAGAGACTCTTGTAAGTTCGGCAAGCCGCAGCTGTTAAAAGCTCTGTGGTTACAAGCATCCAAAGGTTACGGTAACCACTTACCATACGGTATGCTTGTGTTACTAATATAAAAAAGAGGTCAAGTGCGAGTCGGACTCGCGCACCGAGGGTGATAGAACTTAGAACGAAACGTAAGAACATATTTCTTAAAATTTTTATTCTAACGATTGTATATACTTTAAACATTGTTGTATCGTCGCACTTAATATAGTAATCCCCTTTTTTCCATATTGCAATACAAGTACCTATTCGAAAATATGTAATGTAGGTAGGTTAAGCAGTAATAAACATTATTCAAAATTTTATGTTAATAATATTTGTATATTATTATGCTGAAATATGCAGTTGTGATCCATAGTGGGTCGGACAGACAGACGTATTCGCAGATTGGTACGGAAAGGCACGAGGCATAAGTTTTATCGTAGATACATCATATCATAATATTATTGTCGCACTCACGTTCTTTGTTTTAATATGTTTTATACCTTGCACGATTTTAACTGTTCGAGACTAGTGGTACGGTTTTGAGCGTAAGGTATTTCGTAGGTTGTAATCAACCTATTAAAGTATTATGTAAATATAAATAATTATAAATAAGTGCGCTCTACAAGCAGCATATGAGCTAATCTATAAAGGGTCTGCAATACAAAAGAACAACGGGTAGTTTAACTATAAACTTCAAGGATATACATATATTTAAAAACCTGCTTTTGAACAAGTGCAGTGATTAATCGAATAATCAGCAACTAAAGTCATAATATTACGTCACTTTGTTCTTTAAAGAAACGATCTTGTATGATTCAGAGAATAGATTTGTAACATTTTAAGAGTAACTTAATATAATTACGTAATGCCATAAAAATATTTAAAGAACAAACTGTTTGCTCAACTAAATCATTAATGCTTTTACATATGCTTGAAATATTTGTAAATTCTACTTATAGTGAAAGATTAGGAGTCATAAATACCTGTAATGTTTCTAAATATGTGTGTGGCAGACGTCTCGGTAGGTGCTGGTTCGAACATTAACTGAAATAAAAATATCTTCTGTTACATATATCCATTAGTTGTTACATTGAGGGTGCATTTATTTTGACATAGGCGCCCTTTGTTGCGGCCTCGCGTATTACACTGATAGGTATTATCGGCAATCATCATTGTTCATGTTTATTTTAAGCTAGTTATTGATGAGCGTATAGATAATTACGCGATGTGCTTGGTAAAGTAAATATTGTGCGTCATCGTAAAAGACTTCTATACAGAAATAATGTTGGGAAGGTTCATTATGACGATACATATAAAACTGAGTGACTATATATAGAAAGTTTATACATAGGTCATGTTTAATAATACTTAAAATAATTTACACATGCAAGTAATACTTTCGCTCTTAGTTTAATCAAGTAACAGAAAATAAACAAAATGAACTCGCTGTTTAACTTTCATACACTATACACAAATAACTATTAATGTACGTTCATGTCTAACTTTATAGGTAATAGGTTATCGTCGCGCGTCGGTTAAAAATTGTGCAGACAGACAGACACCGAGGTATACACAAATGTTTTATTATCACAAAATTAATCGAATACATAAAAGGCAAACAAAAACAGAATAAAAATCGCATTGCAAAAAAAAATAAAAGCATGTAAATAAACTGAAAAAGCAAAACAATGTTGTAGCTTAGCATATTAGATTATACGCTAGATGACATCATACTTTTTATAATACTATCTCTTATAGTATTCACAGAAAGTCCCATTAACAGTAACATCTATTTTCTATATCAATTTTCTTTTAATTTTTATATGTTTGCAATCCTTAGTAACTCTTGACCTTTACAATACCTTCCAAAATTGTACTCGCGCCGATATTTCATATTGTAAAAACGAAATTCAGGCAAAAACCTGACGTTTAAAATTATACTAGTCCATCGCAAGAAATTGAATGTAATACCGACAGTTTTTACGTGTCGGTAAACATCCTAGGTTAATACCCCCCGTGCGTTAACCTAGTCTAGTTTAGGAGTTAGCGACAAAATGAATAGCCGTTGTAACATGAGGACTAATTGAAGGGCTTGGCAAATAGAAAAGTAGACATCTATACGATACTACGTGATATGTCTATTGTATCTACCATTTCTAACAATAAGGTCAAATATTTTTGTACAATCAATATAAAACATGAATGTATTGAAAGGCTAACGTATTGTGCATATTTCCTAGTTTTTAAAACAAAAAATAGCGAGGGCAACCGGTCCACGTGGGTAGGTAACCGTGACTCATGGCACGGCAGTGGCACGCTTGTCAATTTTAAGTCGCGCCACTCGCTATGTTGCTGTTGGCTACATAGTGTTTATGGGTTACTGTACACTTCTACACGCATATTATGTATGTGTAGCACAACCTAAGCACACGTAATATTATATATACGAAACAAATGACGCTCTCAATCATAATGAAAAATAAAAACGATGGATAATTCTTTATCAAATTGTGTGTATTCGATATCCATGGCCAAATGTGATAGTAGTTATTGTTATGATAGTATTGGATAAGGACATACGCCATGTTTAATAGATTAAGTAGCGATATAGTAATATCGAAATATACTGTTTTGAAAATTTCCTCGTCTGATTTCGCTAGTGCCAAGAGCTCTCGATAGTAGTACATGACCAATTAATTTTTTCGTCTACGTTTATGTAGACGGTTGTTTCTTTGACGCCAGGTATTGCTACTGGTGTGCGTTACCGCAGCAAAATGTAATAAAATGTTGTGCTTCAGAGAGTTGAGAGTATAACAAATAATTAGTTAATCGTGAAGAGTAATTTGTTCATTAATAGCAAAATTTGTTCAAGTTGCAGTTGTAAAGTTATTCGAGAAAAACAGATTTTGCTGCAGTAATGTTTGAAACATTACCCTGGCAAAACGTTTTTTATAAAATCGTTTTATCCCGGTAATAAATGCATGGATAGATAGCTTTTGTTGCGTATTAAATGTTTCTGAACAGCTAAATTTGTGTTTGTGTTGTGGCTCTAAAATTATTTAAGATTTTGCTCCGGTAATGTTTTCGAATTGCCCAGATCTCAAAAACGGCTCAACGTGGAAGTTTAAAAAAATACCAATAATAGACCTTAATTAGTTCAAACATTAGTTTTTAATTTGTTTGATGAACACCAATGTAATTAAATGGTGCCGAAATTCAGAAAGAAACGGATTTGCAAGTAAACCATTACACTTACAATCAAATAAAAAGCTGTGTCATGTACCCTTGGTACACCTTTAAATATACAGTAAATTTAGATTATGTGACTCTACGCAATATGAAGATACAAAGATATTTAATTACATTTTATATGGTCTGATTAAAATGATCGAATACGCAGTTCAGTTATTGTACAACGAAATATTATGAAACATTGTATTTTTACCATTGTAGAAAACAAAAAATATATGTATATTTGCTTTGCTAAAATATATGTACTTATATGCGTTATTATCAAGCTAGACATAAAAAATGCTCTACTTATCTGTGATTTTAACCTAAAGATTTAAATAATTAGGTAAGGTAATATAATTTGGGTGAGACTAATTTTAAAAATAATAATTTTTAATTATGCTCATTTCATTATTTATCCACCACAGCTCTTTTGTTCGCGACTGTACTAACGAAAGAAACATATTATACTGCTCATTTAAGATGGTTAGCCTTGTATATGATGCGGTCGCTTTTAAGTAGCCTTTATAATGTGGTCAGCTTTTGAAGAATTGCTGACACATTCTTTTTGTTGATATGACTTTCATAATAGTCGTAGTTTAAAGCTGAAATTAACAGGATTGTCTATTGATGGAACATTTTAATTAGTTCATAGTATTCCATGTTTCCTTGTTTTATGGGAACTGCATATTCGATCATTTAAATCAGACCATTTAAAATATAATTAAATTTCTTTGTATCTTCATATTGCGTAGAGTCACTGTCATTATAAACTTGTACCAAGGGTACATGATACAGCTTTTTATTTGATTGTAAATGAGTACACTTACAATCAAATATGAAATAAGAAACGGATTTGCAAGTAAACCTACTGGTTTACGTTTCTTTCTGAATTTTGGCACCATTTAATTACATTGGTGTTCATGAAACAAATTAAAAAATAATGTTTGAACTAATTAAGGTCTATTATTGGTCCTTTTTTCAAACTTCTACGTTAAGCCGTTTTTGAGATCTGGGCAATGCCAAAACATTACCGCAGCAAAATCTTAAATAACTTTAGAACCACAACACAAACACAAATTTTGCTCTCCACAAACATTTAATATGCAACAAAAGCTATCTATCCATGCATTTATTTCCGAGATGTAATGATTTTATATAAAAAGTTTTGCTAGGGTAATGTTTCAAACATTACTGCAGCAAAATCTATTTTTCTCGAATAACTTTACAAGTACAACTTGAACAAATTTTGCTATTAGTGAACAAATTACTCTTCACAATGAACTAATTATTTGTTATACTCTCAACTCTCTAAAGCACAACATTTTATTGCATTTTGCTATTTATGCTCACGCAACCGCGTGCTTACCGTATGGCGCACGAGTCAACGAGACAACGTACGACACTCAACGTCGCAATACATCAATGTTATAATGCTACAGCGCAAAGCAAAAAACATATAAGACATGAAGAAATTTCAATTGGCAAATAAAAAGAATGCAGTAATAATTATAAAAAGAAGTTAAACGATATTGTAAATTAATATTGTCACTTGCGTTATTAAAGGAAATAATTTTTTAAATAAAGCTGTTTAGTTATTTATGGACTAGAGCTGGGTATAAAAATGCATTCAAAAGGTTTTCGCTCAGCTTATTTTTAACCGCTCTTGGTGCTTATATGCCAGAAATTAATCTATTTATATTCTGTATGGCAATCATAAAGTATTTTAAGACAAATTATAAGTTTCACCATTGCTTCTTATTTCATAAAACATAATTAAAATATTAACAGAATTAGGAATGTATTAAAGTGAAAATTACACATGTCATGTTTACTTGGCATGAACACCAAGATAAAATTGTTAATAACAATCTTATAGACCTGACATAATATGTACACCAAGAGAAAGCTAATGTAATTATGTACAACAATTTAATTTTAAACAGATTTATACTAAAGCAACATTTTCACCACATTCTAATTTTAATTATCAATTCTATTTATGAATGTTTCACCCGGTTAAGGTTATTGTTTTATATTTATATATATAAATATAAAATCTATAATTGT
This sequence comes from Catocala fraxini, assembly GCA_930367265.1. NCBI lineage: Eukaryota > Metazoa > Arthropoda > Insecta > Lepidoptera > Erebidae > Catocala > Catocala fraxini. The sequence continues at coordinate 18,405,507 of OV884024.1, forward strand.
CAAGTGTTTATACTGGTGTTGTTTAAAATTGTTGATTTTAATATTGTCAGAGCTGTCTTTTTGAGAAGTTATTCACGATCTACTCAGTCTAGAATTCTAGATTAAGTTAGATAGCAATGGTAAGCCATGAAATAGTATGATCAAATGCATAACTTAAAGGTGAAACATCTGAGAGGCTCTTTACCTCATGATATTCTTCAATATAAGGAAGGCCTTTCTTTTAGCCAAAATATAGTTTAATTAAGGTAATAGCATTTCCAAATATTACCTTGTAAGATGAGCTTATTGACTTGACTTACTGTAAATATTCTTTTGAATACTTGACCATCTTAAAAAGCAATTAAATAAAAAGAAAACCTTTGCTTTGCCAAGTAACCAAATGCAATTTAGCTAATATTTGCATTCAATTATTCTGTATATTAAACAAATGAGTGTCAATATAGAATGTTATTATAGCACATTTAATAGAAAAAGTTTTCTGTACAATATCTGGGAGTGGTTCTATTGTTTGTATGGGATGTATTAACAGTTTAAATGTTTATTATCCTAAACTGATTACAATAAGGATACTCCTATTTTATGTCTGAGTATTTATCATGATTATTTTATAACACATAATGAAACTGAACATTTAATCATTACATATAAATAACTTAAAGTTTAGATTGCTGTGATTATAAAGGTGCTTTAATAGATCCAGCTTTTATACTCAGGCTTTGAATATATTACCATGGTTAACAATGACAATAAGTATGGTAATTCAATCTGCTATTATGCTTACATGGTATGATCTATTTATATTTACAGATTTTGAATAAGGGATATTCTATAATTTGTCTCATATCAATGATAATATGTTATGGCTCCATGAATGTACTTACTCATTCAAATTTATAGCTACAAAACCTAATGACTATAAAATACAGTATTCTTTACAACACCAACAAGAAAATTTTAAGTGGATTCATAAGGGTTGTAGCCCGGTGATTAATTTACAAACAAACTATATAGGTACAGGAGTATGAAGCAAACATAATTTATGTTGATTTCTATTTCATGCGTTATATGCCTCTCACATTTACACTATCACGACGTTCTAGGTGCACATTCCATAAATTGTGTTACCATCTTTTCCGGCATCATGAATAGCTTATTTAAAAGGTTATTGCACTAATTCATTTCGTTACTTTCGCAAGAATCTGAGCGTAGGTACAATGGTATTGATTTCAATCGACAAGTAGCTAAATATATTGAATAGCAGTATTTCAGTACTTACATGTTACAGAGAAATCTCCAAGTGGTAAAAACCTTAAGTAGATATATGGTTATGTATAGAGAAATATTTTGATTTTAAAAATAAGAAAATAAATATCGGAACCGCCCAGCTGGCAAAATTTAAATCACAGATTAAATAATAATATAAAAATATTAGATGCGTTCACGAATGAATTTGACACATGCCAAACACCTTAGGTTCTTTGTTTGTAGTTTGTAGAACAATATTTAGTCGATGTTTTTGCCAGCTGACATGAACTGATAAACTAGATTTTATTTGTATGCAATTTGTGCAAATTTCTTTTGAAAATAATTTACTTTTATCTATATAAATACAATACATTATTTTAAAATGTTAAAATTGCATTTAGTGACAATTGAATGACTATGTTAAAACTTTCAGTAATGTTAAATGGAATACAATCGAATGAATTTGATTGCCTTCTGTCATATATTTTGACATTGATAGTTGTCTATGGTTCGTTAAGCGGGCGTTTCAAATTACTGATCGTACAAGTAAACACTGGTAAACGTTCATTATCAGGTATTGAGACTACAGCTATCATAATATAACTACTTTCAATGTTGCTATAAAAATGTTCAATATAAGATCGATTATTAGATACCTTATGATTTTTTGACCCTGGGCTTAGACAAAATACCCGCTAGATAATCATCTACTCAGCAGCCAATAGCGCTATAAAATTTAAGGTCATTATGTCTGTTAAAATTTATAGTAAAATATATAATATACAGATTTTTGGTAATGTTTATTATTGCCGTTTAGTAAATTTTGTTAGCTACTTCTTTAGTTGAATTTTCATTATACCTATCGGCGTAAATATTCTAACTGGATGAATTCGAATCGGTGTAACTGACTGAACGTATAAAATTCAAATATGAAATTCGAACAAACATCTTCTTGCGATTACGACACTTGTTTGTGCGTGACGATGGGCATTCGGTCGTCGGCGATCGCATAGAGCGGTCGAGCCCCACGGATCTAACGTGATAGTATTACTTTATTGGTTTATAAAGTGTTGAATAAATGAGCATGGATAACGGAGATGGCATTTTCAATGGAAACACCCCTTCTTCCTACTTGGAAACACCTTGAGTACGGTTTGAAAGATACGACCGAAATATGTCCAATACAACCCTTCGTATTCCTATATGCTTCATTTTATGTAGCAGTAGAGACACACAGACAGTATCGAACGCCTTAGAGAGATCTAGAAATACACCAAGGACTTTAGAGTCACTGTCTAGATTTCTTGTGACCATCTCTGTTAGATATAAAGTTGCATCCTCCGTAGACTTACCTTTTATAACACCAAATTGGTTTGGGGCAATGAGATTGTTATTTTGAAGATATTTCGTAAGTCTATTGTTCAAGAGTTTTCAAGTATTTTGGATAACACAGTTAGAATGGATATCGGTCTATAATTTTCGATACTGTCTCTGTTGCCACTTTTATGAATAGGGTGCACCAGAGCCCTTTTTAGAATATCGGGCAAAGTACCTGTTCTGAGACATAAGTTATAGGCGAATGTTAGTGGCGGTATTAAGCTATTTCGTAAATCCCTAATCACTTTATTTTATTTATTATTGCCATTATATTCAATATGGCGGTGGTTCTCGGTCGTATAATTTTGTATGCGTTCATAAATCATATCGAAAGTATATAATAATGTAAATAATATAATATTAATATATATGTCAACAATAAATATGTTTAGAGTATAATTTATTCATTTCATGTTTGTTGAAAAGATGTGTATTAATAGTATAAACATCTTTTCAACAAACAATCAACATAAAAAATATATTCATATAATATAATACTGATTTTGCAGGGTGCACTCCGGAACGAAATATTTTGTTTGTTTGCCATTAACTGTCAATGTCATATTGACTGATAATAAATATTCCAATGCTGAATTGGTGTTTCTTATTACACTTTCCTGAATTCATACGTTTTCCTTTCATTTTTACGTTTTACAAGAATTATTAATTCTTTGGTGAATATTATTCCAGCAAGAGTTCTTTTACTTCTGACAATTCTAGGATTCTAGGTTATGTATAAATGTCATCTACCAACTTGTCATAGATAGTCCGCACGATAAACGTCAAACATTTTATATTTTATTTTGCGCAACGAAAATACTAGAAATTAATAAAGAATTGCTTAACTTAATGTATTTAGGGGTACATTTCTTAGGTTTCCTGAGGATGTACAAGTTATAGCCGGAGTCCTATACAAAAGTGAAACATCTCCTTTGGGGCCATGTATATTCTCTATGGTCCAGATATGAATCTGGACTATAGTATACACGACTAGCCCAACTTCTAGTTATATCTATATTTCTTTTCTCTAATATATGTATATTAGAGAAAATAAATTTATGAATTTGCTACATTTTTATATCGATACGGTTAAGTGGTACGTCATCGTTACCCTAAATTATGCAGGACGGGTAATTAATGTGGACGTTGCTAGAGCTTTGCCGATGAAATCGGTACGCTGATGGAAGTGGAATCACTGGAGCGGAATGCACATGCATATGCTATAAATATGAAATTAAGTTTACATTTAGTTTGTGTCAATCAAATTGGGTTGCACTTCACTGCCTGGATGGTGTGCACCGCCTTTCCAATGCGCTGAGTGACTGGCGTTCCATCCGCAAACGTAACAAAAAAATTGTGTGATGCCTAATTTTGCTGTGTATTTACTTTGGATAGGAAAGATTTTGGGTGCGATTTAGAAGTAGCTTTTGAGGAACTTTGTTTGTTGACGCAAATTAAAGTAGGTTTTACTGAGCATTTTACTATTCTTTTGGCAAGAAAACAGGTAATTACCGCTCTCTCATAGTTTTTTCGAGACGTCGTAGAGACTTCCGATTTCTAACCTAAGTATTCATTTATTCGCTTTTTAAACGAATATCGCTGGCTAAAATGTTCACTTAAAATAGAGCGTCGCAATTTCTTAGTTTAGATTTAGGTTACAGTACGAAATATAATACCGTCATGTGCGATCTTTTTTCGACCACACTAGAATACAGTAGGTAAATAGAGTAGTGATGATTTGTATATTTTCTGTATGTATTTTTCATGTCCTCAGTAATGCCAAAAGCGTATTAATAATTAAATAATAGTAATACCGTATTATATTATTATTAATTATATAATTAAGTAAAATAATCATATCGTATTTCACATACCCGTACATACTTGAAAATACGGATGCGGACACGAATAAACTTAAAATAAATGAAACTAAAACTTTTTTGAGGTAGGTACATACATTTAAGTAGGTACCTACTGAAAATAACTCCATGTAAAAGAATGTGTTAATCTACCGATACTGCCACTGCGGCAGGTAATTTGCAATGAAAGTATTGACTTAAAGCAGATGTTAAATAATATTTCGAATATAGAATAAATCAATTTAATATGAGAGCTGAAGTCATCATCATCTAATATATCATTCGAGTATAGCAGATGTATTTGTTTTCACCTGGTGTTTTTAAATTCACAAAGTTAATCAAAACTTAATATTCCTGGTAGTGTTATATACCATTTTTTGTGTTGAACTGTGAACTACAAACTGTGTAAAATCTGTGTCATTGAGTACATTGAGTGAAGTGTAATTGTGAATAAACTAAAAAATCTCACAAGTAAAAAGTGTCTCGTGTGGTAATTTTGCCCTTCAAACACAATAGAAAGGTCATTACTCGGCTAACTTATTGATCGCTTATGAAGAAATTGTTAAACACTCTTGTTAATTGAACTGTTATTTCGTTTAAGATGGGGAAATGATTGTGGTTGAGGCAGAACAATAGCCGACTGACAATTCTGCAGTTGTGGGATCAAATACTAAGATCTACACTTTTTGGACTTTTAATTTTACAAAAATTCACGTAAACGTGTCAATAAATTCATAACAATTATTGAATTTTAAAACAGACTTGTTTTAAAATTAATAGACATTTTTATTTTTGTATTTTTTACGATCTTTTCATATAAATTTGCTTGAAAAGTCTGAAGATGCGTTGCCAAGGGTGTACCAATGATATATATGGCTCAAAATACGTGAAATGCCATACATGCTCTTCGCTATTTTGTTACGAATGCCTAAACCTAACTACTGAAGATTGCAGGAACCTAGACGCCAAGCAAATAGCTTCCCTAAGTTGCCCATATTGTCAAAATGTGACTAAACGGAAAAAAAATGACAATACGCCTTGTCGTCAACGTCGTAACGCTGACATAAGCGACGCGATGATTATGTGACCCTGTCATGATAACACAACCGGCTTATGCGGTAGGGCATCTAATATTTCATCAGGCGCTAACTTGTCTAATGAGCCCGTCACCATGGAGAGCATCAGTAGACTATTCGACAAGAAGCTTTCACCGGATTCGGCATTTATGACCAATCTTAGATCTGCGCTCAAGAAGGATATGGAGATAATGGTGTCTGCGGAAGTGAACCGGGCTATTGAGAACCTTAAAATTGACTTTACTACTACAACGGATTATATTACCGCAGAACAGATGGATATAAAGTCCGATTTGAAAGCACGTGACACTCAAATTAAACTTCTAGAAGACGAATTATCTAAGTCGAAAGGTGTCATACAGAAGAAAAGATAGAATATAGAAAGATAGAAAATTTCACGAAACTTAAATATCGAAATACACGAAGTTCCTGAAAGTAAAAATGAAAATCTATTGGTTGTCTTCAAAAAACTGTGTGAATGCTTACAGGTCGTTATTCCTGAGAATGACATTAGATCGTGTCGACGTGTTGCTAAAATGGATATTGCTTCGAAAAGGCCACGCAATATTCTGATCACACTTTCGTCACAAATACAGCGTGATTCATTGCTGTCCGCCGTAACACGTTTCAATAAGACCCATCCCAAAGAGAAGCTTGCAACTACACACATTGGCTTTACTGGTGAAACAAACAGAATTTATCTCTGCGAACATTTGTCTCCTGAAACCAAGGCACTACACAGCAATGCAAGAAAATTCTGTAAAGAAATGAATTACAAGTTTGTTTGGGTACGCTTTGGGCAAATCTACATACGCAAGGATGAAACCTCATATTATTGTTAAGAGCTTAGACTCCTTAAATAAGTTAAAGTAAATTAATAGACATACTTTCCTAATAAACATAGCTTCTCTTTTTGTCAAACAAATTCATAATGGTTATGTATACTACCAAAATGTGAACAGAATACAAATTAAACTCACACAATTTTATCTAAATGTATTGAACTGTAACTATGATATTATCTGTCTCACGGAAACAAATCTTAATGAGGGAGTATATGATAGAGAAGTTTTTGATGATCGCTATAATGTCTTCAGACGAGATCGCGCGAGTACTAGTTCATCTAAATCCGAGGGAGGGGGTGCCCTTATCGCTGTACTAAAAAGGTATCAAATTGTTCACCAGACTTCATGGCAGACTGGAATGGAGGATATCTGGATTACATTAGTTTCTGACAAGCATAACGTACCTAATTTAAATATTTGTGTTTGTTACTTACCTCCGGATATAAATCTTGTTCAACTTGATGAATTCTACAATAATTACCAAAAGATTTTGTTGCATACGCGACCTGATGATAATTTTTTGTTAGTCGGCGATTTCAATACTCCCGACTTCTGTTCCAGAATTCACTCAAATCTTGTCTCAAACTTAGCCGGTACATTCTCTAAAAAGCTATTGTTACTTGACGAGTTTATGACACTTTGTAGTTTAAGTCAGTTTAACAACATTACTAATGCGAACGGGCGTCTTTTAGACTTAATCCTCTCAAATTTCGATACCATCAGTGTCGATGATACTTTTTCTCTGATCTCAGTGGATAAACATCATCCGGCCCTTTCAATTGAAATAAAATTGCCATATGAGGTAAAAGGTCTTACAAAGTGCTCACGCACAGTATTACTGTTTTCTTAATGTGATTTGCAACAAATTAAGGTGGAACTAGAGTTAGTCGATTGGAATAACTTATTATCATTGCCTGATGTAGACATAAGTACGGATGTTTTCTATTACAAACTATTTGATATAATAAAAAGGCACACCCCAATGATAAAATCCACACCTCAAACTTACCCGATCTGGTATAGTAAAAGCCTTATAAAATGTAACGAGGAAAACAGAAAATATCACACACTATATAAAAAGTTTAATAATCCCCGTGATTATGATGCCTTCTCTTTACTTCGTTCTAGATGTAAAAGACTAGCCAAAGAATGTTACAATAAGTACTTATCTTCTACTGAAAATTCTATTAAGAAGAATATTAAATTGTTCTGGAAATTTGTAAACAACAAAAAGGGTCAAACCTCTATGCCTCGAGTTATGTCGTTGGGAGAATCTTATTCATCTAAGGGTCAAGGTATTTGCGAACTCTTCTCTAATTATATTGGTTCTGTTTTTGAGACTGACAACCTACCCAACTCACCATCTTGTCCCGATCCGCCGACCGTTGCTTCTGACCCCAGGATTTTTAATGTATTGTCATCGGTGTCATTTAGCATTAAGGACATTATACTGGCAATACGTAAATTGGATAAAAGCAAAGGCGCTGGCCCTGACTTGCTTCCACCTTCTTTTGTCTGTTCGTGTGCTGTACAGCTGGCAATTCCTCTTTGCATTATATTTAATAAATCACTCAACAGTGGCACTTTTCCGAAATGATGGAAAGTGGCGCACATAGCACCCATTTTTAAGAATGGTGATAAGTCACGTTGCGAGAACTATAGACCAATAAGCATTTTATCTTGTTTTGCCAAGTTGTTTGAGTCGCTTTTATACAATTACTTGTATAATCACATCAAACCCATTCTCTCGGAACGGCAGCATGGTTTCGTTAGGAACAAATCTACCGTCACCAATTTGTTGGAATACAAGAATTACCATTGTAAAAGCTTTTCAGTAGGTGGTCAGGTAGATGCTATCTACACTGACTTTTCAAAGGCGTTTGACAAAGTCAACCATAAATTACTTTCCAATAAACTTGCCGCCTATGGTATACAGGGTAACTTGCTTCGCTGGATTTCATCTTATTTAGATAATCGGAGTGTCAATTGGTAGCTTTAAAGGGGTTCCTTTCTTCACCAATGAGGGTATATTCCGGGGTGTCACAGGGATCCCATCTAGGCCCCCTGTTCTTTGTCATATTTATAAATGACCTAATTGAGCGTCTGTCCTGTCAATGTCTCCTTTACGCTGATGATTTAAAAATATTTGCCAACATAACGTCTTTAACCGATTTTCTGAATTTGCAGAACGACCTACACGTTATTTCAGATTGGTGCAATACGAACAAAATGTATTTAAATATCAATAAATGTTGTTCAATATCTTTTTCAAATAAAAGCAACAAAATTTACATAATTACATTATTGATGGACACGTACTTAATAGGTCTAATGTTGCCAAAGACTTGGCAACAACTTAGACTTGGGTATACTCTTTGATGATAAACTTTCTTTTCGACCTCACTACCAACATATAATCTCGAAAGCTAACAAACTCCTAGGTTTCGTGCTACGGACAACAAAAGGATTCAAAAATGTTCAAAGTGTGCTTTATCTTTACTATGCCCTGGTAAGAAGTGCCTTAGAATATGGCTCACCGATCTGGTCACCATATTATAGAGTGCACATTAACGACATAGAGCGTGTTCAAAGGAAATGCCTTAAATTACCGCCTAAAATTAGGTCGTAAGTACTTCAATTACGATCAGAGGCTGTAAAACTTTAAGGTCCAACCATTGGAAGGTCGTCGCAAATATTTTGATCTGGTTTATTTATTGAAATTAAACTGCTATATACGGATTTTATCGCGTTGTTTATTTGACACTTTATTACAAAATTTTGAAAATTGTTACACTACTACTACTGTTAAACTTTACTAATTTTTAAGCAAATTAAATTATTATTAAACTATTTAGATTTAATTTATTTTTACACTTTCTCCGACGTTTCGGTTGCTTATCAGCAGCCATGCTCACGGGGAGACCTGTAATAAAGTGTCAAATAAACAACGCGATAAAATCCGTATATAGCAGTTTAATTTCAATGAATAATATTCGCGTAAATAGAAGACAATATTATGGTTTATTTATATAAAATAATTCATTCAATTATTGATTCACCCGAAATGCTTTCGCATATTTCTTTTAACATTAAATATAGTTTACGTAGATCGAACCGTGTTAATCTCTTTGCCTTGCAAATTTATAAAAACAATATTTCTTATTACAATCCGCTGGTAAGAATGGCTAGACAATATAATGAATTAGTAACAAATAATTTACAGTTAGACATTTTTCATCCTCGATTTTACACATTTTTAAATACTCTTAAGGATATCCTCTATACCAAATAGATGTACAAATAGTTAATATTTTTTAAGATATTGTATTGTTGTTGTTGTGTTACGAAATTAAACCTATATATTCTTATATGTATATTTGTGCATCTCTTCTGTCTGTTAACTTGATGTTTAATTGTTTCAATGTATGCACATGTGTTGAGTTGCAATCTAGAACTAAACATAAGCTTTGATTGTTTTTAATTTTTAATAAGATTGTAATTTGTTTTGTGCAATTAATTAATAAATAAAATAACAATAAAATGAATAAAAGTGGGGAAAACTTTTAAATATTATCTATCTCCAATCGCATAACTATCATTATTATAATTTTTAACATGGTTATACATTTTCATTTAAAATAATAACATGTTTTATGCTTTTATTGTGCGAAGAATGTGTGTTGTTTACAAATATGCTAATAGATGGCGCTGGTATACTATTTCATGCGATAACAGACTGTTATCCGTCCATAGTACGACGCAAAAGCCAGTTCATATTATTTTTCATATTATAATAATTTCCATCACGTGTATTAGTATATTCGTTTTTTTACGGTGTAGTGTGCTGTGTGTGTGCTAAATAAATTCTAGTGCTTTCCTTGTCCTGTGCTTAGTACATAACACCCTAGTAAGTGCATCTAATTATTCTTTAAAGGCAATTTTTGTTTAGAATTATATAGACCGAAATAATTATTAAAAAACAACTATATATGTATGTTTGTCCATTGTCTAGTACCCATAGTGCAAGCTCTGCTTAGTTTGGGCTAGATGGTGTTGTGTGTATGTGATAGAATATTATTATTATTCATATGTTTCTCTTATCACAGATATTTTCTAACATATTATATTTGAAAAATACCTGGTCTTTTGGGAGGCTTACACGGATACATGGGTCCAACGTGAAGAGGCCCTTAGGGAGTTTTAATTAAAGGTAGGATGGAATACATATTATTATATTATTATTTCCGAACCTACATTTTTCACATCTTTTATATACAAATTTTCTTTTTGTTTATTCTTTTTTCAGATCAGCACAAGATTACCAAACGTGGTAAGTAGTAACTACTTACATACTTAATTAGCTAAACGCAAAATATTAATTCCGAATCTCAGAATATGTGTACAGAATATGAAACTATGCCAAAGAAAACCAGGGTGTCAATAGACAGCCAGGAAACCTGTGTCTCGCAAGATGAATTACCTGATTTTCAACCTTTTGATGATTTATCCTATTCTAGAGTAAATGATAATTATATATCCACAAAAATATCACTATCGCAACAAGAGAAATTGGTATTATGACGGAATACAAAGGTTGCAACATGATTGCAAAAAAGCAATTTCAATGTAACAAATATTTTGGGAGAATGGTAGCATTGGAGATGTCAAAGTTTCACTGCAATACACGTTATAATAAGATGAAGGAAATATTGGATATTTTGAAGAATAGTACCACTCAAAAATAATTGTTCTGCAAACAATTATATTCAGTCAGTTCACTATAGGAACTTATGACATCAAGAGTTCTTCTAGAAAATCCTACGAAATAATTATGTATATATTTTTTACATATAATATAATAAGTTTGAATAAAAATTATTCGTATAACTTCAAATCATCGATATTACATTTAAATGATTATAATTGATATAATTTTCAGTTAATAATTGATTAAAATGTCCATAAATTAAGTTGATTTTGTGAATAACATGGAAGTTGTTTGCATAATATTATTGTTTACCAGCCCTGTCATACAACCCACGCGGAGGGTCCTTGGCATATAGGAAGAAATAAAAAAATAAATGAAACAAATATGTTTAAATCTAAAAACTAACACCACCACTACCAAGATCTGTTAAATAAATATTCTGTAGTATTTTATTTTAATTTTATTATGTATTTGCAAAGAAAAATGTATTTTTAATATGAGTCCTCGACGTGGGTTCATGTGCTCTCCAAGACATCCGCTCGATCATCCTGCCCTAACCTGAATAATTCTAGATAAATTTCTATCACTTACCAAACATCGATTTATCAACCTCAAATGCACACGAATTTGAAACAGACCTTCATAAACGTAAAGACTTGGACAATCCTTTTGTCCATTCTGTTAGAGTGGCACATCCGGACTGGACGAATGTGTCCCTCTAACTAACCCAGGGAGGGTTAACCCGGACGACACTGTCCCTTCGACCAGGGTCGACTTAAGAAAACCATCTGGACCGGACGAGTGTGTCTCTTCAACCAACTCAAGACGAATATGGCCCGGACGACACTGTCCCTTCGACCAGAATCGACTACAGGAACCATGTGGACCGGACGAGTGTGTCCCTTCAACCAAACCATGACAGGTATGGCCCGGACGACATCGTCTCGGCCAGGATAGACAAAGAGACATATTATAGGTCAGAACTTACAGAGCAAACGTACTACACACACATACAAAAAAAAACACATTAATGGTAATAACTTACAATTAAATATTATCTTGTTTTTCGCTAATTTCTACCTCATATTGTATGTCCCATGTCTCGGGATCAGAATACGTACTAAGTGTTTCTGAACTGACTGTGACAGTATCGGAGTCGGCTGACGGTATCAGAGCATGCGGTCAAGGTATCACAGTTACTTATAATTAACGCATCATCCTGACCATTGTCAATCGGCACCAAGACATCTCCTGGCACCGTCTCGGCCTCATCATAACTTAAAAGATTATTCGATACTTCGAGCAAAAAGTCGTATCCTGAGCATACTGAGCTTAAATTATCGTGTGCATACTTATAGGTTCGGTAAGAACCGTCTAACTTCTTTAATTCGTATCGATTGTGGTCGAGTACCGCAGCTATAACAAACGGACCTTTGAACTTTTTATCTAATTTAGTTTGGTTTCATTCATGAGATTTAACTCTAGTTACAAAATGTTACAAATGCCATCAGTATGGTCATGCAGCGAAATCTTGCAGAGAGGGTACCCCTACGTGTGGACATTATGCCGAAGGTGGACATTCGATCACCGAATGTACAACGAAAGAAGATAGCCCCTCAATGTGCTTCATGCTCTCGTTTTAACACATTCATCGCCTTGGACCCACGTCGTGGGCTCACTATTGCCGCATTTGAGAGCAAACGAAAACACTCCGAGGGCTCATAAAAAATAAAAAAATTCTCTGCAAATACACAATAAAAAATTAAAATAATATATTTATTTAACAGATCTTCGGAGTCGTGGTGTTGGTTTTTAGATTTAAACATATTTGTTATATTTATTTTCTTACTTCTTCCTAGATGCCAAGGACCCTCTGCGTGGATTGTATGACAGGGCTGGTAAACAATTATATTATGCAAACAACTTCAATGTTATTCACAAAATCAACTTAATTTAAGAACATTTTAACCAATTAAACTGAAATTTATATTAATTTAAATGGAATATCGATGATTTGTAGTTATACGAATAATTTTTATGCAAACTACTTAACCGATTCCGTGCAGATGCCGCTGCAGAGGCGCCATCGATATCTTTTGTGTATGGCGTGTGGCACCCAAGAGGAGCCAAAGTTGAGAGCCAAGCCATTAAAAGGTTGAGAATCAGGTAATTCATCTTGCGAGACACGGGTTTCCTGGCTGTCTATTAACACCATGGTTTTCTTTGGCAACGTTTCATATTCTGTACACATATTCTGAGGTTCGAAATTAACATTTTGCGTTTCGCTAATTAAGTTACTACCACGTTTGGCAATCATGTGCTGATCTGAAAAAGAATAAGTAAACATTGAAAAATAAACAATTTTAATTCATCTTTCTAAAAAGGTTGACAATTCATGTCCCATGATGAAAGCGAATATAAATATTTTTTACTTACCTATATCTTAGTGTACGTAAATTCTAACTAGAAAACGGCTTTAGAATACTTCCAGGAATCCTATATCTAGAAGAACTATGACCATATTCCTAATAAAGAAAGGGTTTTGTGTTACGAGTCATTGCTGTATACCACAGACTACGTCGTGGGCTCACCCCAGCGCATCTTTATTACCGAGGACCCCGCTTGCGGGCTCACTAGTAAAATGTATGCGGTATGGCGTATGAAGCGTGTTAAAGTTATGAGGATGCGAATGTGTTAAGAAGCCTAGCAACCACAAGACGGGTGAAACTGATTGTTCAGCCAGAAAACAAGCTGTATGTAGGTACATAAACTCAGTCGATTATGAGGGTGCCTAGATTGCCGTTTATATTTTCATCATTTACACTAGTTAGTTTAGATTCCCATTATTAGACATATCCTATGTTTATTTCATAAACATTATATATGTCAATTAATATTTTAATACAAAATTACATAAATAAGTAGTATTATTTTCATTGTAATAGTAACTTATTCTAGAACAATCTAAATTTGTTAAATACTGTTATGAATGCTCTTTCTATTACACTATAATAGCACATAATTATCGCCTGTGGTACAGGTATAACCTAGTACAGGCGTCCAAAGTAAAGTATCATATTTTAAGATTTTTTAAGACCTATTGTTATTCATATTTGTACCAACTTAAACTTAATAAACAATTATTATTATTATTATTTGTTTCTCTTTCACGGGTATTTTCCTAATGCGTTAGGGAAATATATAATAATTTAGAGTGAGATGAGACACTTACAGAGACACTAGTCGTAGCAAGCGTAGGAGACTATTGCTACATATGGAACCTTATAAATCTGGGCTCTGGGGATAGGTGTTTGATGGGCTTATAATGAGAACTATGGATGAAAAACGATAAACTATTTATTATTATTCTCTTTATTACTCTTTTTTTCTAATGATACATTTTAAATATAAATATAATAATTATTCATATTTAAAAATATTACAACTGAAATTACCCACCAACATCGGGAACAGGGTCCAAGCTGCCGGTGGTTAGGGCCCCAGAGAGAGGAATCTCCTCACAATACGCGCTGTATCGAGTAGTACTGCCTTTTGGATCAAGGACTTGATCCAGCCATCTAACGCGAGCCTCTGCATGTGGTGGTCGAGTCTCTTAGGTATTAAACCATTGCCTGTAATGAGTCGACAATCTCGTGAGCTAGGTCCAAGTATTTCAACTCTTTTTCTTTTTCAGCTTTCACAAGATTCTCGTCATGTGGAATGGTGACATCGATGATCATTGCTCGGCGCTTCAATCGGTCTATCAGCACAATATCTGGCTTGTTCGCCACAATTGTCCTACCAGTGATGATAGACCGATCCCAGTACAAAGTAGCAGTTATTATTATTATTCACAATTTTTAAGTAATATGTTTTGAGTTTAGCACGACCGCGATTAAAACTTATAACTTCAGATTCAGCTGCCTTTTTAATATTATCGGACGCGTGTTTACGAACAGCGTCAAGGTCTAGACGAGTTTTACCTTGGACCTCTGAGTTCTTAGACATGCCAAGTGATTGCGCCCGAATTCCAAACACGAGTTCAGTAGGTGAAAATTTTGTCACAGCAGATGTGGTGCTATTAAACGCCAGTCGAATATTACCTAATTAATCGCGCCAGGTTTTATAGGGTCGTTTTTGACAATGGTCAATAAGCTTTTGAGAGTACACTTAAGTCTCTCAACCTGTCTGTTTGCCCTACTTGAACCCGTCGCTATAAAGTGAAATTCTATTTTATGCCCAGTATAAAAGTTTTAAATTCGGAACTTGCATAGCAACGGCCTTGGTCAACAATAACCCGTTCAGGTGCATCGAAGAGACATACTGTTTTTTGTAACGCTTGTATCGCACTCTTGGCGTCAATAGAAGTGGTATGTTCCAACAGGACATATTTAGTGAAGCCATCTATAATCACAGAACAATATTCTTTTCGATCGCGCTTACTGCTAAGCTTCCCCGTAAAATCGATGTGAATAGTGTGCTACGGCACTGAGATCTTTGGTAGCAGGTGAAGCTGAACGGGTTGAGCTCCCGATGGACCTTTTGATGCTTTGCAGATGATACATGATTCAATAAATTTACGTACGCGTTTTGACATTTTAGGGAACCAATATTGCTCGTAAAGTTTGTCTAATGTTTTGCCTTTGCCTAAATGCTGGATCTCGTTATGAATATGGTTGATCAATGTCCAGATTAAAGATCACGTAACAACCGGTAACAATGATACTATTTTGTTTCGTACAATTTTCTTTTAAAGATTCCCTTCCTGACGTCATACGTTTGAGCTATCGAATCAGGGAAGCCTGCATCACGCTTTTGTTCGACTGAAAGCCAATTTTGATGAAGCTTAACATAATGAACTTCCCTTGTGTGTGTGCCCTTGGATGATGTATCACCATCGTCAACATTAAATTCCGCGAAATTCCGCGTGTTCCATACCTCGTCCTTCGCGATAAATAATATCAAAGTCGTATGCTAGTAAGAAAGCCCACCAACGATGTACTCGAGGAGTGAGGTCTTTCTTTGATTTCGAGGCCTTAAGAGAATTATAGTCAGTATAGACTACAAACCGTCGTCCGTAAAGGTAATGTCGGAAATGCTCTATCGCTCTTACAACCGCCAGCGTCTCGAGTTCGTAAGAGTGATAGTGGGACTGTATTGCAGACGTGCGTCGACTTAAATACTCTACAACGTAAGTTATTTTTTCTTTGTATGAGGATCTTTAAAACCGATTCGGAAACGTAACATGTCATTAAAGTAGTCCTGCACAAGTTTCGGTTTTGAAAATCTCAGGTAAGTCTCTCAAGTAACTCTTTAACGGAACTCAACGTGATCTCGTTCAAATTGAGATTAGTAATACTAGCAGCTGCTCGTCCTTTGAGTGCCGCAGTCAAAGCGGTAAGTAGATGGACTCCTAAGCGCAGATTGTGCACAATAACTTTAGTCACCTTACACCACCCTTCAATGTCTAAATCCGCTTCTACTGGATCAAACTTTTGCAATATTATCTTATTTGCACGTATATATGTGGATTATTGCGCAGCAGTAAACACACGAGCCATCATTGCTTCCATATTGCTTAGAAGTTTTTCGGCGTATGACATATTAGGTTGCGGCACCTCATTTTGTTATTCGTTGGATCTCACTTTTGATGTAAGCGCAGGAGGGCCTTCATCAGAACTCATCGTGTATAGCGTGGGCATCCTCAGGAATCAGAGCCGAATAAAAAGTCTTCTTTTATCACAAATCAGTTGTAATTGCCAGACACAAACAATTTGTTCAAGTAATTCAAATTAGGTAGACGATCAAGCTAAAATGCTGTCTAAAACACGTAGGTCGAACTAATTAGTCTTAGAATTCAATTACACTTGATAATAATTCACTTGATAAAGCTCTGATTAAAAGCGATTCGTTACAGGTACGGTGCGCGGACGGCCTATCTTAGGAATGTGTCAAGTCATGTCGAGAGATGGCCGCCCCGCTACCATAGACACGACGCTCCGCTAGAGTGACGTTGACAGTCGAGTTCACTTGAAGTTGACAAGTTTAACAGCGATATTTGTGTTGACGGCGCACTCCCGCGCCGTCATACGAATAATAATATCAGTAAATATTTAAAAATTGACCACCTGTATAATAAATTATGCTGGCAAGAATGACAAAGTTAACAAAAAAATTTATGAATAAATGTTTATTTACACTGTACATGGAGCTAAAATGAACGCCACGTAGTTATAAAACTATGAGCTTATACAATGTCATAAAAAGACTCAAATTAGTGTCAGTAAAACTAACATTTTGGATGTTTTTCCATTGAGCGGCCGCAAAGCACTTTTCACTTTTCTTTTTCTTTTTGTGCATGATAGCGAACTGAAGTTTACGCTTTAAGTAGCTTGGGCAGCTTTTGGATGGAAAATAGGAACGATTTTGGAGCAGGTATGTTTTGAACAAGTTTACCTAACCGTTGCTAACCGTAAGTAGCAACGATCCCTAAAAATATGCTGTACAATGTATTGAGATCTATAGAGATTTGGCGAATCATTTTTAAAGACCAATTTTATTCAGATAGACCTATTAAAATCAGCAGTTGTAAATAATAATGCTAATTTTGTCGCATATGACGTTCGATGTTTTTTTCACCATAAATATCAGTGATGCTTAGCTCCAACATTACCTATCCTATTTTTTCTAGAGTTACGTGGAAACAACACTCAATAATTTCGTTGTTTTACTGTTACGACTGTAATAATAATTGGGCAAAATATAATATTATCGAAGGGTTCGATAGACTGTAAAGTATTTTACGTCTTTATAGTTCCTCGATGGCGGTTTTTATGTGTAGCTGTGAGAGGGTGCCGTTTCCCCTATTAGATACAAACTTTATATATTTTTACAATATTGCTCTCGTCGCATATGTACCTATATACTACATAAATAAAACTATTAAGACCCGTTTGGATATGGAGGACGCCGTCATCCTAGGACCAGCGCTATCCTAGTGCGAGACCACTGGACTATCGCAGAGTCCAGTTCGAGTTCGATTCGAAAATTCACACCTCTGATGTTTCAGCATTATGTAGGTATTAGGTAATTATCGCTGAGGTAATTATCGGTGAGGGCGCCATGCCGTCTCTCCAGCCACTCCTCAAACACGGGAACTAACCTAACTTAAGCGGAGACGGTAGAGGGAGATGGAACGGGTAGTGCGGGACAGCAGAATATCGAATGGATGATAAATAGATCATTTAATATATCGTATACTCAATACATAGAGTGTTCAAGTAGTGAGCAATCCGACTCGTATAAGTTAGGTTAGAAGGCCAAGGCAAGAGCGGACCTCCCGCCATATACTACGTGGTTATTTATTTTTAGTACCTACCATAGTACGCCCGATATTTTGAACACTCGATGAATTGAGTGTACGATATATTACATGTTCGAATTATGTTTATTTCAACATTTACCGTGTCTTTTAGGCAAATCCTAAGATTTATCAAGTGAATGGTGGTAAAAGTTCGAAAACAATGATCATAGAACGGTTCGGACTTTTAACATTAAGAGTTGGTAAATCTTAGGTTTTACTGGAAAATCTTAGGATTTACCGTAGTTAGGGCTTTTACAGTAACATATTATATAGGTATATTTTAGTATAAAAAACAGACAGTAGTTTTATTTTAGTGATAAAATTATTTATTTATATATATTTATATATATATAGCTTTATTTTAGTGATAAAAACAATCAACTGAATAACAAATTGACGAAACGCGATGAAATGGCCTTTTTGCAAACTGGTGTCATTTCTGCAAAACTTTACGACACTAGCAGAACTTTTTCATGTAATAGAATTATGTTATTATGACGCTGCCGTATCGCATAATGGCAGCTTTTAAGCTGAATTGCAGTACTGTGAGTTTATATGTACGAGCGACCAGCCGGATTGAGAGAGGTCATTTTCTAGATCAAAAGGTGCCGTTATTAAAATGACTTGGTCGTACTCGTCACTAGCAATGTATCTCAAGGACAGAAGATTCGCAAAATCAATTCTCGTGTAGATTACATTATTGTACGACCAGCCAAGATAAATATATTTAAAGTCGCAGAATGTACTAGTATAAAGTTTATAACCACTATCCCAAAGTATCTTCAAGTACAATGCCTCGGCCTTTACTGCAAGAAATAATATTTCTAGAAATCGCTCATAGAGTAGGTACTCTTTGTTGAGTTATTATTGCAGAGTAAATAGGAAAATGAATTGTTTTAGGAAACAAAAACAAACACAATGGGCTTCGTCAGCGAATTATGTATGCTACATCCTGCAAAGCAAACTTTAAATGCCAAGTATACCAAAAATAACAATTTTAGTACATTCCCTGTGGTGGTATTAAAATTGCAGCTTACCCGTAATCATAATAAATCTGTAATATATGCCTAAAATCGCACACATGATAGTACTAAATGTATTTTTAAACATAGATTTAATTTTAAAATTTAAGAATAAAATTTATTTGTGCGCAGATATAGACTTAATCTATCTCTGAGCACTAGTCGTTCTTATTTATAAACCCACAACTGTACGTTGTTGAGTTTTCTCTATCACTTGAAGTTAATTGTTGCGTAATATACCAATAGTGGAAGTAGACAGTACTAAATTTCTTGGGCTGATTATAGATAAAAAATTGAACTGGAAAGACCACATTAAGAATCTAAGTAATAGATTAAGTAGATCTTCCTATGCTTTATATAAGCTGGCTCCTACAGTAAAGGTAAACACACTGCTTACTGCGTATCACGGAATGGTGGCTTCCATTTTAAGATACGGAATTATTTTTTGGGAAAACTCAACTGACAAAACTTTGGTATTTAAGCTCCAAAAACGATGCCTCCGCGCTATGTTTGGTCTGAAGGTCAACCATGTTTCCGAGGTAATAGCATTTTAACAGTACCATCTTTGTATATTTTAGAAATATGTCTGTTTGTAAAAACGAATCCGACATTATTCCCACGACTATCCGACACTGTTCAGCGCAACAGGCGAGACAATGATCGGCTATTTCTACACAGCGCCAAAACTGCTAAATTGGATAATAGTGTATTTTGTATGGCACCTAAAATTTATAATAAGCTTCCAAAATACTATAAAGCTATGAACTTTTTAAAATTAAAGTTAAAGAAATGTTATCAGAAAAATGTTATTACAATATTACCGACTACTTGAATGATACTTTTTAATACTTAATAGAATTTTTATTTTTGTCTTTATTGCTATTATTATTTTTAAATCTTTTATTGACTGGTATTTTCTAATTTATTATTGACATTATTATTACGACATTTCATTAACGGATATACGCCAAAATATTGTTTTATGATTTCTAAATTAATAATTTTCTTATTGTGACTTAATTCTATTATTGTTTTATTATTGTATTGCATTTATTATTCTGTTTAGTCACATAATTTTAATATTTGTACGCCGGCCTTGGCAAAACATGTTGATACATAACAATTACGTATTATGAACAACTTTAAAGGATGTATGTCTTGTAAACCACACATGTTTTATACAAATAAATATATCTTTATCTTTATCTTTATCTTTGTCACTTTTACAACGATGGCGACTTTTTATGTAGAACATATTATTATTGTATTCCAAATATCAGAATGCCGGAC
This sequence comes from Catocala fraxini, assembly GCA_930367265.1. Taxonomy (NCBI): domain Eukaryota; kingdom Metazoa; phylum Arthropoda; class Insecta; order Lepidoptera; family Erebidae; genus Catocala; species Catocala fraxini. The sequence continues at coordinate 18,426,292 of OV884024.1, forward strand.
ATAATGTTCGTATCAAAACTACAATGAAATCAATCGTAAATCCAAATCACGAATTCGAAATCGCAGAGGTATTGTGATTATAATTATACAGTGCGTTTAATATATAAATTTCAATGAAAATCTTTTTTGATCCTAGCTTAAGCTTGGGTAATCTTTATGTAAGTTCATGATCGCTTGTTGGTCTTTTGTTATCGTCATAAATGTCATAAATCATAATAGAGCAACAAAGCGACATAATCTTGTATTTAACGAAGCTAACTTGAATTAAAATATCTCAAAGAATTAACCTGGCCCTGATCTGATTCTTCGATGGCGTAGTGATTAGTGTAACTGACTGCCATGGCTGAGGTCGCGGGTTCGATTCCCGCACAAGTCAAACATTTGTGTGCATGAACATGGATGTTTGTCTTGGTCCGGCTGTTTCTATGTGTAATATATACGAATTTACAAAATATATATATATATTTGTAATACACATAATATACTTTTTTTGTATGTTTATCCATTGTCTAGTACCCATAGTACAAGCTCTGCTTAGTTTGGGCTAGATGGTGCTGTGTGTATGTGATAGAATGTTATTATATTATTAATATTATTATCTTCACCCCTAAGGTACGCCATCTGCGAAAGACGGAGCAACGTACCTTGTGGGCATGGCAGAGCGTGGCCTCGAGCATAATAAAGTTATTGTCGTCGTACCTTCGCCATGTAACGTCGTTGATAATTGAACCCTGGAGCAGCTACGTATCGGTAGAATATACCTAAGTCTATCTATACGGCTATACTAGCTAGCGTGCCTCTTACTTTATACTTAAACTTATACTATAAAAATGTGTTGCCTCAAACATATTTGCTTTTTTTAATAAATTGATAGCAAATCTTTAGAAAACTTTCAGCTCATTCTGCGTGATATCAAAAAGTTAACTAAGATTGGTTAAAAAGAATTCACTTTGAAATAAGTCGAAATACATAGCCTTCAAGACTGCTAGACGATCATCATCTTAGTCTTCTAGTGACCTCTGCTGCAACGCAACCGACACGCCAGGGTAAGTGTGCGTATAAACAATTTGAATATTTAAAAAGTAGTTTTAAATAAACCACAATAAAATCTGAATAAAGAAGTTTAATTTCAGTAAATATTTTCTGTTGATAGTTTGCCAAGTAGCGCGCAAAGGGATTTTTTTTTGTTTTTTGCACATAATGTTGTTACAGATAACATTATTTTATTCGTAACATTGCGTTAGTTATATAAAAACAAAATTTTATTTATGCATCGTCGGTACTTGTTTTCTATACGAAACGTGACTGATTTTAAGTTCTTTTAGTTTGGAGCGAGAGCGGCTGCATGTTTTACGAATAGACAGGTCGGTCGGATTCTACTGGACGAAGTTACGTAACAGTGAGCTTCGATGCATCGCTAGTTAATTTGTAGTGTAGTCATATTAATTGACACCAACATATAGCGTTATATAAACACATTATGTTGTATACGCGTCACCTACCTAACACTGCTTCAGTGAAACATGTCACGGAATATTAAGGAGGAGTTAATCGCCAAGGATATCATTAATATCGCCGAATATATCTCTCCCCGACTAGTAATAATGTACATGTTAGTTACATGTTTGGGCTGCACTGTCTGTAATCTGGTCCTATACAAAGACTTCAAACCGGTGGAGCTAGTGAGTTTCAGTATAGATCAGCCGCGTCACATCTCATCAATCGTTAGCATCACGTGCTATAGACATCATAATAGAAAATATTTCTGTAATTTCGTAAAAAAAAGATATTGCTATTTTAATGTCACTGCATAAGCGCTGCCTACAGTTACTTAGGAACAAACTCTAGTAAATACCTGAAAGGTGATTAATTAGCCCGAGAGTATGATCCGCTGAGCTACGCGAAGTTAAGCTTAGTTAATAGTGCTAATTTCTCTAAGCTTTGAGATGTGCCATGGTATTGATAGTGTAATTAGAAATCTGTATTAGAGCTAAGCTCTTATTTAAAAACGTTATTGAGAATGTAGATTAGGAATTAAATGGCCGTGTTATTTGAAACTATCTCGTTTGATATGTGGTATAATTTTTGTTTGCGTTAGATTATGGCGACTCGTGTTTGATATCAGTCTCGGGCCAAGTTTTGTGTGTTCGGACTTACGGCGAAAGTCTTAAACATAGTAGGTAAAAAGTAAGTGCAACACATTCTAACTATCCCGCTGTGGATATACATAGAAAGCCAAAAATTAAAAGCCGTCATCGGTTTCCAACGCTGGGAGTTTTACCATATTGCATAGCTTTTAACCAAACGAATTGCAAGATACATATACATTTTTCCTAGAAACGTGTTCATATTTAAACTGGGAGGAAAGCATTGTGCGCCTTTTGTGGCATGCTACAATTTTACGTAAGTTTGTTATTGATATAACAGTGACGCGGGCTCTTCATGCGTACTATTGATAAAGTTGTTTACTTGACAATGCTTCGTGATTTAAATCCTTTGAAATCGAAACAGACGTCGTCGTGTATGTAGGTACTTTATTTCGGATTCTTCTTATATGTGTTATTTGAAATATTCCAACAAAAATACTTGGAAAGCGTGATAACTGTAAGTGGTAAGTTCATCTTGCTCAGTTAATAAACAAATTAAACAATGCTTTACATAAAAAATATATTATTCATCATTTCGTAACACTGGGCATATTGATGTTTTATTTCTTTGATTTTTAGCTAAGGGCCAATCTTTTCCGTGTTTTAACCACACGCTAAAGTTTAATTACTTATTTTTGAGAAATTATAATGACTAGTGTCTCTTTTCTGAGCTCGATCTAAGAAGAAAACGATCTGTTTGATTCGAACCCTCATTTTTCTCTATGATTATATTCAACATTTGAGTATAATACGTTTATTTAACACATTTTACCTGACCTAGAAATGTATCCGAGGTAGACCTTGGCAAGCGCAAGTTAAACAATTTAACTGACGTCAATGGACAAGTCAAAGAAAAAATTGCGCTCTCAAAAATATCCGTTTCAAAATAAACACACCCGGCAACTGACAGCGGGAAAATTTTAGTTTGCTTTGAGCGAAATGAAATCGTTTTTCATGGTTGCAAAAACTCGCTCTTTCACCTTTTACAATACTGCCTCTTTATCTTTTTCTGAGAATGTACCCTCACATACAGGTTCAGTCTGTACAGGTTCATAAATTCAAGCCTGTTGAAAGTCTTCTAAAGAATAGGCGAATGTGTATTTACACTCATATTCCGCCCGATACGGTTTACGTCCCATGTTGTATAGGATGAGTTCCCGTATAAGCACAAAGTCATTATAGTACGGAGTGCACTAGTGGTGCAGTGGTTTAAGTGGTTGCCTCTCTACTGCCGCCGCGCCGAGTGTCGAGGGTCCGATCCCCATATGGGACAAAAATTTGTGTAATCCACATATAGTCTGGTATTTTTTATTCCCGTTGTTTAAATGTTTCTAAAGTCCCTCGTGACATAGGAATAAAATCCAAAGAGTGAGCGGTCTTTCTAAAAAACCACGCTGAGGTACACAGTTATGTATAGTTAGCTATCCGTATTAGAAAGCGTATAGGAGTAGTTGTTTTACAAAACCACTGACTTACGGTTTATGTACTGTATAGGATATGTCACGCCACGAAATCAGGAAAGTACGATATATATGATAAATAAATTAACTCAGTTGTTCAGTCAACACCAAATTAGTGTACCACCGACAACAATGAAATGTTGAACTAGCAATTTAAGCTCTATCACCACATTGAATTTGTTAAATATAAGGAAGTTTAATTTTAATACACGTATACATAGTCTCGCGCTTATATCCCGAATGAGAAGGAAAAGCTGTGTTATACCCACAATTTGATAGCTGTAATTGTAGGATTCATGTAATAGGGATAATCATAAGCCCATCTACTAGGCATAGTATCTCACTGCACTCTGTTCACTACTGACCATTTCTTGCAAAAGAAACCCTATATCACTAAACTTATAATACTAGCATACATTACCGGTGTACCACCGAGCTTAGTGCAATCAGGTTAAAATGTCTACAGACGAAGAAACTTGTCCTGAAACGTTGTTTTATTCTAATAACGGCAAAAAGTACATCGAATCTTTTATAATTGGAGTTTTCAGAAAAAACGGCGCGCGGCGGGCGCCTAATGTATTGGACTTTCGATCCTCTTCGGGCGTGAGTCCGTCCTCCATTGCAGTAGTGCAATTCAAAGAGTTTAAAGAAAAGCATTGCGCATAGCTTAAAGTTAACAAACGTACTGAATATTCAATCCAATAGGTGGAATCTTAAAATAAAGCTGTGAGAGCCGAACTTCAACTTGTTAAATACGTTATTAGTCATTAAACTTCTAAACATACACAGATTCACGCCTGCTGCCCGGTGGTAGTAGCGGGTATCCACTTGCTACGATTCTGGCTTACCTCTCTTACGTCATTCACTATTATTACACATATTATATTATATTCATACACGCTTGTCAGTTTTAGGGTGTTCTTAACTTGGCCTCTCTTCAGAATGCCTACATTATGGCCAGAGGTTACTGACCGCGCGGACGGCGTAGTGGTTTAAGTAGTCGCCGCGCCGATTGTTGAGGGTTCGATTCCCACACGCGAAAAAAATTGTGTGATCCACAAATGGCTGTTCCGAGTCTGGGTGTTCTTTGTGTCCGTTGTTTGGATGTTTGTAAAGTCCCCCGTGACACAAGAATTATGTACTACTGGTGCGGGAGTAGTCTTTTAAAAAAGAAAAGAGTTACGAGGTCTTATTCTCCGGTTGTCCCATTCCTATGTCATATATTACATTGTATTTTTTTACCAAATTTTTCGACTTTTTCTTTAATGCCATTTCTATTCTGTATTATATTTTTTTATTTTATTTGATTCATGTTATTGTTTTTGTCCTCGTTTGTTCTATTGTCTCTTAAATGCATCATTTCCAGGAAGAGCGCTGTTGTCTGAAGTACAGATAATAATTTATCTAGTTCAGACATCTTAGATGCCATAAAGGTATGAGATTATGGATAAAATTTAAAATATAAACTTGTTGTATAATGTACTTCTGCTTTTTATGAAATAAATAAATATTATCATTATTATTGTATGATTTTCTTTTTTTTCTCGGCTAGTCGGTAAGTTAAGGCCTAAGCCAAGTGTACATCAGGCTAGTTTAAGTATGAACTTGTGAGTGTTCGCGATGTGTGTGTGTGTGTGTGGTAATGATTGCGTGTTATCTAGTTCGCATTGTAATAATTTTATTACCAATCGGTACGTATTTAATATTGCTGACTTTTCAGAAGATAGTAGGTTTTTAGTGGTAAGTTTAAAGTTTTAAGTGATTGGTGAAGTCCTGTTGTAGAAAGAACTATAGGAATAATAATTATATTTTGTAAATGCTATAAGCGAGTTATTTCGTCTTTCAGTTCTATATATTTACTAAGTTTTTCTGCTATTGTACTTTATAAGTTGTTGGTGTTTGGTACGACGATGTCTATAAGGTATCCTGTCTTGGTTATTTTATTAATTAAAGTTATGTCTGGTCTATTGTAATGCATGGTTTGATCAGTAAGGATAGCTCGGTCAAAATACAATTTAACTCTGGAATTCTCTAGTATAGTTTATAGTATGCTGTAAACGATTCTATAAAGTTGTACAGATGTGTAAATTTTTGGTGAATGATATTGGCTACTTGGTCGTGTCTATGTTTGTTTTAGACTGAGCAACTGACTTGCATGCGCCTGTTAGGTGTTGTATAGTATCTGGGGTGCTATTGCATTTTCTACAAGTGTCAGTGGGCAGATTATTGATTATATGTTTTCTACAATTAACAATCATGAAACCTTCAGTCTCGGGAAAAGTTCACCTTGACTTATCCATGCGTTCGACGCCTCTCCGTCGACATTTTGTTGACATAAGTTGTGACGATGTTTCGTTGAGTTTTTAGTATTGTGTTAAGTCTGTGTTGGAATTGTAGTGTTAGTATTTGTTTTGTGTCTTTATTGTTTATTTGTAGTGACTGATTATATCCTAAGTATTTGTATGTTTCACATTCATCTAGTGGTTCTATATTTTCTTCCGTATCAAGTGTGTTTTTATGTTGATAATTCTGTTCTGCTTTAATCAAATTTATTTTGCATTTGTCTATACCGAATTCCATTTTTATGTGCCTTGTAAATAGTTCCGTCAGATTAGCTAGTTCATTCAATTGACTCTCAGTATTGCCATAAAGTTTGATATCGTCCATATAAAGCAAATGGCTTAACATGTATTTCTGTATGTCAGTCTGTCTGTCTGTCGGTGTCTGTGTATTTAAAAGTGTATTCTATGTTAGTAGAATTCAATATATTAGAGAGACGACTTAAGGCAAGACAAAACAACGGGCTTAGCGCGTCTCCTTGGAAGATACCTCTCTATATTTGGATCGGGTTCGTTTCTATTATTTCTGTTGAGGTGGTAAGTGAGAGTACTGTAGACCATTTTGTCACTATAGTTGCCAAGAATCTGATAATTGAGGGGTGTATTTTATAAATCTCTAGAACTTTTAGTAACCAGGAATGAGGAAGTGAGTCATACGCTTTCTTGTAGTCGATGTACTTGCTGAATGTATCTGATCGGGTTTTCTGGACCTGTTTAAGTATGACTGAATCTATTATTATTTGTTCCTTGCATCCTTGACTAAATTTTCGGCATCCTTTTTGTTGTTCAGCTAATATACTGTTGGCATTAACATGTTGATATAACAGTTCTGATAAACACGCTGTAATGATCTTATAAAGGGTTTGTAGACATATGATAAGTCTGTATTTAGCGTGGCTAGAAAGATCATTCCAATCTTTAGGTATCATAAATGTTTTGCCTGATGTTAAATATGATGGAATAGTGGAAGGATCTTGAATGAACCTATTAATGTAATTATTATGTAAATAGCTGTGAATGTTAGTAAATTTCTTATACCAGTAACTGTGTATGTAATCTAATCCAGGTGATTTCTAGTTGTGTAAATTATTAAGTATCTTTTGGAATATTTGTGGAGATATGTGCTCAAAGGTCGTTGGCTGCATCTGTGTGTTGCTATTAGCAACTTCGGAGCAAACTTCAGTTTGTATCCACTCAGCTTCAGTATTGTGTTGAATGGGGTCTGCCCATATTTTACACAAAAATTATGTACTCTTTCTGGTATTGGATTAATAGTTGTTTCGTTTGCCCTATTTTCTTGAATATTAGTAGTTATTTGTCTGATGCTGCGATAGAAAAGTTTTTCGTTGTGAGTGAATTGGATGTTTTGTTGTTTTCTTAATGTGCATGCTTTATATCGCTGTAGTCGGCCTGTTACCATTGACAGTTTTTGTTTAAGTGTGTGTGTGTGTGTGTAATATATGTATGGTTTGTGTATTTAATTTTTTATGAACGGTGTGAGTTTTATATTGTTCGATTATTTTGTTCGCGTATTTAAAGAAATTTTTGCTTCTATTGCCGTTTTTAAATTGTTGACCTATTTTAATTCGTAAATCGTCTACTTTTCATTCTAGCCGCCTTTGCCAGTTTGGTGTTCGATCTTTTTTTGATTGCTGTTGCATTTTATTCTTTTTGAGAGTAACTTTCGATCCATCAACTTTAGCAGCAGTCCAAGCTGCACAGTATATTACCGTTTATAATGTGTGGAAATCAATGTTCATATTCGTGTTTACAGGCAAAATAATTTAGTTTATGTAATTGATTATACTAGCTAGGTTTTTGGATGGTTTCTGTTCAGGAATATAAGCTCTATTTGTGGCTTCAGTGTCTTTGTAGAATTGAAATGCTTGTTGTAAAGTTTCGTCGGTATGTAGATGTCTTTCTATACTTGTATCTAATCCAGCAAATCGTGAAAATTGGTGTCCAAGTTATCTAAAGGTATTGTTTGGGTATCTTCATTATTGTTTTCATTCATATTTATTTCAGTGTTGTAGGTGCATTGTTTATGGTTGTATTAATTGTAGTAGTAGCTGGACTGTTTGAGCAATAATTATTTGATCCTAATTCGATTGATATTTGTTTTATTTGTGTTATTATTGCTCTTCTCTGATCTGCTATACGTTGTTCGCTTAAGTGTGAGAGTAAGGAGAATTTATTAATAAAATCTTCATACATTGGTTCCGGTATGCTGTTTCGTTGGTGCCGAGGTTTGTTGTTCGGTAATATGATTTTATTATTCTTTCGTTTTGCTCGTTGGTCCATCGCATACGGGTGTGTGTTACTTTTTGAGGTATGTTTCTCCTTGAGTTGGTAGGTTATAAGTATGTTAAGTGAGTGACGGTTGAGTATTGTAGACTACTATTAGATGGGATTTGTGTGTGTTGTGTATAGGACATAGTGTGTAGTTGTTTTAGTTCCTCTTTGATTTCATGTCATAATATCTAATCTATTCTTGTTTGTGGTAGTAGTTTATTACGTATAATGGCTCTGCGTTGGTCTCTTACTCTTTGTCGGCTTACTAGCATATTTGGATATTTTCTATAAATTTTGTGTGAAGAGGTTCTAAATAGGTTTTTGTATATGTATACAGTGCAGTGAGCTGAAGTTTGAATTTATTAATTTCAGTAGTTCATCTTTTGCGCGTTGAGCTCGAGGTGGGTGCAAATTCTATGTCAAGATTGACCTCTTGCACAACACTATCGAGCTTACTAGTAGTGGATAATGTAGTTGTACTTCATTTTAACCTACCAGTGCCACGTTAGCCACGCCAGTAAAGTTTATATTGTCGTGTTTCTAAAAACCTACCACACGTCCTGATCGACTATATGATCAGATCAGGACGTGTGGTTGGTTTAGTTGTCTAATTATTATTATTATTATTATATAATTTCTTGATTTATTGTTGTCTATTCTTTTTACGAGTACCAATCCAATCCAATCCAATCCATCTTAGTAGCCTCTTTTAATTGTTGTATATAAGTACTTATCTTCTTTTACATCACAGCTCTCTTTCTCTACTAACTATTCCCTAGTCTATCCTTTATTTAGGTACTGCATTATAATATTTTCCATTTTATTCTTCTTAATGCTCTCTTTTCGTCGCCATTTATTCTACTTTTATGCCATTTGTTCATTCTAATTCTCTTTGTAGTAGGCGGTAATGCCATTAGATTAATTATTCTAAAATACTATTAAACTAAATCTATTTTTATTTTTATTATGATCATTGAATTACTTTATGGAAAGCACAGAAGCGCTATTATACGTTATGAAGTAAATTATAAAAATATTATCGCACATGATTCTAATTTAATTATAATAATATTATCGCATATGACATCCATAGATTTATAATGTTCTGCTTATGTATTGTTCAAACACTAGAGACTAAATTTGCATCAATTAGTCACGCTAATTACATTATGTGTCTATATTCTAACAAGCTACAATGCCGTTTGTTGTATGAACAGAGGAAACTAGTATGCCAAATTTTATTGATAATTAATTTCTTACATGTGTTGAATTATTATAAAAAAGTATTTAGTACCTATAGAATAAACATATAGCCCCGGTAAATATATGTGAGTTCCAAAATATATTTTTCGGGTTAACCGATTAATTAAAAATCCGAGATCCACCGCGTTGTCCATCACGCGAGTTTAACCGATTCCCGTATATATATATATTACGGTCAATTTGCCTCAAGTTTGTCATGTCATGTGGCGTAGTATATCACATTGCAACTAATAGTCGCTTGATCCTAAACAGATACTTAAATTAATGAAGTCATAGAGACTAGGCAAATGTAGGTATATAGATATCCAACATTAAATACAACTTCGTGATAAGACGATGCCTCGATATCAAGGTAAGGCAGAATTACTGAAGTTGATTCGCGCATTAGGCACACTCTAAGTAACCGCATTATAATATCTTGGTTTGCCGCAAGGCTACACTTGTATTTGTGTGTGGTAATAGTGTCCACGAGATTAGACTCGGGCTGAGACGTCCACTTGTCTTAAGATAGAAATATTGCCACGGTTACTTAGTACTTGGCAAAAGTAATTAGCAAACTGTTACCAGACCTGGGTCACCTTTAAGGAGGAGACGAGCCAAGCCTTGCTATTTATGACTTTACTACAAGTCTTTGTTTGACTGCTAATGCTGGTAGGTTCGCGTTAAATAAAACGTGTGTTCATTAAAATTACGCCTTTATTAAGATACTAGTTTCTGTCAGCGGCCTCGCCTGTGTAAGACCTTCGGGAACGTATACTAGGATAAAAATAATTCTATGTGTTAATACAATACCTGGTTTATCTGTATGCTAAGATTTATCCCAACCCATTCGGCAGTCTACGCGTAATTAATGAACAAACTAATAAATTTTTCATAATTATAATATTACTAGCTAACCCGCGCAACTTCGTCTGCTTCACATAAAAGAAATTTCCTCGTTTTTGCAACATTTTTCATTGATGCTCTGCTTCTATCGTCGTAGCGTGATGTTATGTAGCCTATAGCCTTCCTAGATAAATGGGCCATCCAAAACTAAAATATTTTTTCAATTCGAATCAGTAATTCCTGAGATTAGCGCGTTCAACCAAACACACAAACTCTTCAGCTTTATAATATTAGTATAGATGTCCTCTAGACATATATATATATATATATATTAAGTAATGCTCGTGTAAGTAACAAGCTATCAGATTACAGCTTACAAAAGTTAGCCAAAATCACAAAAATCCTGCTTAACCTATGACAAAAAAATATTTTAACAATATGGCTTTATTGGTAACTAGATATGCCGGCGGTTTCACCCCCGTTTATGATTACTGCACTGCTCACGTGGGTTGTAGCGTGATGTTATATAGCGTATAGCCTTCCTCGATACATGAGCTATCTAACAGTATCATCATCGGACCAGTAGTTCCTGAGATTAGCGCGTTCAACCAAAGAAACAAACAAACTCTTCAGCTTTGTAATATTAGTATAGATTAGATTTTGTCAAGGGCTTCGCTCGTGTAAATGAAGGTTAGATTAGTAACAGTGCTTTTTACGGGATGAATATAATATCTATGTCAACGTGTATGCGAAATTTCATGATGTTCAGTCGAGTAGTTAAGGCGTGAAAACGTAACAAACAAACAAACTCACTTTCGCATTTAGAATATACAGGATTAAGGTACTTTGAGAACATTCTTAATATTATAAACCATATGTAATAGTAAGTTCTATATTTAGTACAACATTATATAAGTTTGTAATAAAGCTGGGCTCGTTAAGATACAAATCCACTGGCTAAGTTCAACTACCTTTGAGATTTCATTATGAACAGTTTTTTCGTATTGCTCACAATCTTGTTACGACATTACAAGTATTTTTTTAATGATGAACAATAATATTACTAGGCTTATAGCAGTTGACATTCCCGCTTATACCGAGAATCTTATACGACTTATATTTCAAATGCGAATATGAGTTTGTTTGTTACTTTTTCACGCATTAACTACTCAGCCCATCATCATGAGATTTGGCATACACGTTGTCGAGGGTACAGAAAAGGACATAGGGCACCTTTCATCCAGAAAAAGTACTGTTACTTTTTTTTTTATTTTTTTTTATTTACATCTTGGGAATGCGTTTACGCACCGTCCGCGCCCGGGCAGGGCGCGGGTGTGTGGGACTCGAGCCAGTGAGGCCGGCCCCATACCCACTAAACCCCTGACGACGTTCCCCACGTACCGGTGTCGGTGCCACGGGATTCACGCTAGTATTCACCGTGACACCGACAGGTCTTGGCCCGCCACGTAGCGAGGCGAGCCCCAGCTGTTTGGGGGAGGACTAGATGGTACAGCCCTCCTCTCCACTGAGGGGGGCGCGCGTGGTGCTTACGCCCCTCCCTCGGGCCTGTGCTGCTCGGGCGGCAGACTGCCCAAGTCCACCACCCGCAGGCCACCCCCTAGGGCGGCTGGAGGTCTGTGCGCGCCCTATGGCGGCGCCCTGGACGTCTCCTGCGGTTTGGGTGGGGAGAGACCAGCTCCCTCTCCCGTTCCGCCGCCTCCTTCGCGGACATCACTGCCTCGCAGAAGGCGACGGCGGCCTCCCATGCACCCTCGCTCCGGACCATGAACAGAACCATTTCCGGCAGCGAGAGGACCTGGACACCCAGTGCCCCGGTTAACGACCGGCGCTGCTCCTCCCAAGCTGGGCACTCCACGAGTGTGTGCAGCACCGTATCCTCGGGACCGTCACCACAGTGGTGACAACAAGACGTCTCCTCCCGGCCTATACGACACAAGTACCTCCCGAAGCATCCATGCCCGGTGAGGACCTGCGTCAGCCGGAAGGTCAAGGCGCCATGGCGCCGCTCCAGCCACTCCTCCAGGATTGGACTTACCGCCGCTATTGCGGCGTGCCCTGCACTCGGTCGCGCAAGCCGTTCACCCCAGTCCGCCCTTAGGACGTCGCGGAGCTCCGACCGCCGCGCTTCCACCTCTCTCGGCAACGGCCGAAAGCCCCGCTCCAGAGCCTTCCCCGCGCCACTGGTAGAGCGACGCGTGAAGTCTGGCCTCCAGGTCCCAGGGCGGTGATCCGGCCAGGAGGCTTGTCGCCTCATAGGAGATCGTGCGGTACCCTTTCGCGACCCTGACGGCCATCACCCTCTGCGGCCTCCGCAGCAGGGCGGCGTTACGGGCCGTCAGGTTATGCCCCCAGATGGGGCCCGCATATAGGGCCATCGCCCGCACAACCCCCATGAAGAGCCTCCTACATGAGGCGTTTGGTCCCCCCAGATTGGGTAGCAGCCGCGACAACCCTGCGGCCGCGCCCATCAATTTGGGGACCAACCTTCGGAAGTGTTCTCCGAAGGCCCATCGGCCGTCGAGGACGAGGCCCAGATACCTCATCGATTTCTCGACGCCGATGCGGACGCCTCTCACCACGATGTGGAACCCCTCCGGCGGCGCGTTCCGAGGCCCGTAGAAGAACAGAGCCTCGGATTTGTGCAGCGCCACCTCGAGGCCCAACCGCCGGATCCTACCCACGACATGCGCGACCCCTGCCGTCGCCAGGACAGCCGCCTGCCGGTGCGTCGCTCCCCGAGCGAGGACGAGCGTGTCGTCGGCGTAGCAAACTACGCTAACGCCGGGAAGGAGCACACCGCGCAGCACCCAGTCGTATCCGATGTTCCACAGGAGCGGGTCGAGAACCGAACCCTGTGGAACACCGCACGACATCTCCCGCCGAGACCACCCGCTCGAACCCGGGTATACAACGGCCCTCGCTGTCAGATCGGCCCGACGATTCGACGGAGGTAGGTCGGCACCTGATGGTAAAGTAGTGCCTCTCTTATGCAATTCCAGGGCAAGGTGTTGAACACGTTGGCGATGTCGAGAGACACCGCCAGCACCACCTCACCCCGTGAAACCGCTTCCTCCGCCAGAGCCTTTACACGTGCGATCGCATCGACCGTGGAACGCCCACGACGGAAACCGAACTGGTTGTCCGCCAGATCTGGTCCCACACCGACCAGATGCCCGATAAGGCGGTCAGCCACCACTCTTTCGAGCAGCTTTCCGACCTCGTCGAGCAACACAATGGGCCGGTAGGCGGACGTACTGTCCGCCGGGCGCCCCTCTTTACGGAGCAGAACCATTCTCCCGGTCTTCCACCTGTCCGGGAATTGGCCCCGCTCCAGACACGCGCTGAACAGGCTCCTTAGTCGGGGCTCGAGGGCCTTGAGTGCTAGGACCCATGCACGGCCAGGAATACCGTCTGGGCCCGGGGCGGTGCGCTTGGCTTGCAGCCTCTGCATCGCTACCCTCATTTCCACCCGGGTTACCTCGGGCACATCGTCGTCCGTCGTCAGGTCCGCTTCTGGCACCAGAGGAGGCGCAGCCATAGGCGGAGGCTCGTGCTCTCCCCTTTCGGGGAACAGAGCGACCACCACGTCCTCCAGCAATTGGGGCCGGAGACTCTGGGTCAGCGGGGGAGTCCAGGAGCGTAGTTTGCCCCTTACCATAAGGTAGGGACGCCCCCATGGGTCCACATCCAGAGTCGCCAGCAGCTCCTCGCGGGCGGATGTTTTTGCCCGCAGGATACCCAGCTGCAACGTCTTCTTGGCCACCCTGTACGCCTCGTACAGCTCCTCCTCCCTGGTGGCCGCGTACTGGTCGCGGCGACGCCTACGTCGATGTCTGGCATACTGGCGCCGGGCAGCTACGCACGCGCCCCTAAGTTGCGCGAGCTCGGCCGACCACCAGTACACCTGACGCTTTGCAGGGCGAGACTTCACCCTGGGCATCGCCGCGTCACAGCACTGCGACAAGCCCTCCCGAAACCAATCAGCCTCTACTTCTATGTCGGCAGGCCTGTCGGGCACTGAAGCCCAGGCCTGCACGATAGAGGCCTCCAGGAGAGCCTCCCTGTTGAGCTTACTTAGAGCCCAGCGCGGACCTTCCCAACCGCGGCCCACAGGGGCCGGCGAACTCGAGACCTGGGTGGAGACGTCGAACCGAAAAAGTACTGTTACCTACCCTAACCTACATTTACGTGACCGAAGCCGCGGAAAAATGCTTGTAGGATTATAATGAAGTGAAGTATGATTGTAATATCAGACAGCGATTATTTGTCCCACAAAAGTGTGTAGTATGAGTACGTAATCACGTACCCTTCTATAGATAATTAAGGTATTTAGATAAGGTAGCTAAGCTTGTAAAATAACATAAGTACTCGTAGCTAAGATAGATTAAGGGCACGTAATATTAAGTATAAAAAGACCAGTAAAGTTGAGTTCAAGATATAGTATACGGTATACTGCAGTACTGGATAGTGTATACTATATTCTCACTCGTGATTGTTCCGACTGTGTTTTGCTTGACCGTAAACCTGCCTGTTCACCACATAGCAACCCGGCGCTACTGTTACTAACGTAACCTACGTTTACGTGAGCAATGCCTCTAAATTAGCAATGCCACTTAATTAATAAGCTTTCTTATTTATCCACTTTATAAATTAAACATCAGGTAGTGGCCAGGCAGCGATCGGGTAATGTTTTTCAATAATGTCTGGCATTCCAACAATTGACAGATTAAAATAATCACAAAGAGATTTATAGACAACCTTATGATCGTACGTCACTATTGATATGAGTATCAATAATACATCAACGTAACCCCGTGTTCAATACGATATGTGCGATGTATTACTTAGAGTGACACATGAGCGAACTACCCCATTGACTTCTCATGGAAACTATTAATTGCCTTAAGTCCTGAGTTGTGAGAGAACTATAAGCACGACGCGACGGTCCGAGAGTAGTCTGTCGGCTACGATACGTAATTACATTTAAAGTTTATCATCCTCTAAATTAATTTAAAGTTGTGGCTTATCACTAGTTAGCACCTTCTCGAGTTGTTTCTATTGTCTCAAATAACTGTTGATACTATCACTAAACATTTCTTGCTCAAAATATGTTCGGAATTCTACTGTCGTAGTATGTTTTGACCCGAACACGACGAACATATTATTGTGTATCCTATTTTGATATCGGAAAAAAGTAAAGGCAGCGTGTATTTGATGTTTCAATTTGATTGTTTACACAATTGTCTGTCAGCATCGTCAAACTACCGACAGATCAAAATTCCTTTGAATTGGGTATATCCGATCAAAACACACACAGTGTTAGTAGTACGTACATAAAATATATTTATTAAATATGTACAGTATGTGCTGTGCCTCGATGGTACGGCAGTCGTGAATGTTATTGCTGTGTATCTGCTTCTCCGGTTTGACAGTTGTATTAGAATCGCCATCAGGAAATTCTTGTTAGTAGTACGGAGTCTTCAACTATGCCCTGTAGACGTCAATAGGGTTTCATATTAAGTGGGCCTGAAGATCCAGAGCTGCCAACATGTAAAACACCTCTATCTACCCCTTCTATGATATAAGTGTGAGACTACATAACATGCATGTATTAAACATATTAGGAACCTACTATCGCATAATATATGTCATCTACTGCCGTGTAGGGCCCGTACTTCTTAGAATGTATACTAGATTGAACGCACTGAATGGAACGTATTTCGATCAAATATTGCGATGTCAATAACTGGATGCTACCGTAGATGTGCAAAATATTACTTCGCAGAAGTTTTGTACCAAATAAAGTGAATATTACTTAACATCGATCACGTCGGGCATGTATATACGGTGTAGTCTATATTCAAGAAAAAGAAAATCGCTTGCAAAATTCTTTTTAGCAAATGAGAACAACAAACTGTGTACGATCGAATTATGTAGCTGTTAGAAATAGGCAGCAGTCTGTAAGAATTAGGCAGGCGCTTGTCCGATAACAACTGAACATAGTAATCCAAGTTTATGCGCCCACATTTGTAGACAGCAACAAGGTAGAATATTTTTACGACCGTCTAAACAAGTTGCAGGTATCCCTTGTTTAGAAGAGCACCAAGTAACTTGAAATATTATAAACCTTAGTAATTTTAATGCAAAATAGACATCAGACAACTTTTACTCGGGTAAAATGTTCTTAGGGCAAACTTTATAGTCCACCGGAACATAGGCCAAGCTTGTAATCCAGTTTGCATTTGGTAGAAGACTAAAATTTCGAACATATTCTAATATACAAAAAAACAAGAGCAGTGATAGTTCAGTGGGGAGACCAACAGACTGCAATGCAGAGGGTATAGGCTTCGAACCCACGTCGCGCACCTCTGACTTTCGGAAGTTATATGACTTTTCGAAATTATGTGCGTATTGATTGACAATTATCGCCTGCTCCATTTCTCGGAGAGCACGTTAAGCCGTCGGTTTCGGCTGCCATGAACATCTATGGCAGTCGTTATTGGGAGAGTGTCGACACAAAAGATCCCACTGGGTCGAAGTGTCACCGGTCTGCACTGACTGGCCTCCTCATAAGATCAAATAAGATACAAGAAAACAACGACTCTAGACTAATAGGTAATTCTAATTCGAATAAATAAATAGATTTCGCTCTAATCACGTATAAAAAAATAAGTTTAATAATAGTTATCCACTCTTATTATGAATCATGATTTCTTTGATATCGGATATCGCTGTGTATTTTTTTGCCATTCTGAATAAGTGCGTTTTTGTTTAGAATCTACATAAACAAGTTTAATAATATATTCAGTTTAATATTCTGACCAATGAAAGTAAAAGTGCCTAACTTTTAATTTTAAGATTGATTTAATATTACTAACCTACATAGGTACAATTTTGCAAGCGAAACCGCGGCTAAAATCTAGTGCGTAATATAATAGCAGCGATAGCCATGTGGGAGACAGTTAGACAGCCATGCAGTGATCTCGAGTTCAAACCAATGGCACGCAATGACGGTTAATGCCTATCAGACAGAATTTTTGTTACGGCGTCCCTGTTTAACGGAGACTAGCCTTCTGCATCTATATACAAAAATGTACCTACTATATTTCCACATTCTCATAAAATCAATAAATTTGGTCATATTCATCGTTTTATTTTTACTAGCAGTCACCTAGTGGTCAAAATTCGACCAAAATTCATAAGCTTGCTACTTTGTTTTCTTTATTACATATAAATAAGGTATAGGCAACCATAGTTACAAACAATAGTACGACGTAATGCTGAAATACTACGAACGCGATTCGACTGCGTGTGTCAAATGCATGGATGTGTGCGTGTAGTCTTTTTTCATTAATTTAATGTATTTCTAATGCATATTTTATAAAAATATTACGATTCGCTCGTCCTTCTGCATATAAACTTCAACTGTGCCAAATTTCATACTCATCTGTCTGCGCAATTTTCATAAAAGGGGGTACAAAGTTTTTGCTTCACGTATTATTATATAGATTATTAAGGCGCGAGCAGTGTATCCATCTGCTAAACACACGTCAAGACATCCAAACATGTCATACATGGAAAGAACCAATAAGTGTACTACTTGATAATCATGACGACTATTTTATTCTTACTTGTGCTCTGCACCTTTTCAGAGATGCACTTAACGCCTTACTCATAAAGGTCCAGCAACAACGCTATATTGAAAGGAGGTTTATTAAAATATTTGTATTCATTTTATTAAAATAAACATCCGTCTACGCAATTAAAAATAAGTTATATAGAATTGTAAATAAATCTACGTTCTTTTACAGGAAGCACGTTCCACGAACCCAGTGCGGGCGCGGAACTTGAGTTCCTGAAGTATTGTTAGCAGGTCGTGTGTGTTTGTGTGTGTGTGTGTGTGTGTGGTGCGGTGTGTGTGTGTGTTTGTGTGTGTGTAAAGCATTATAGGTCGAATTTCACTTGAACCCTTGTATAACTGCAAGTCGACCTAACAAACGCTTTTGTTAGTTTGACTTGCAGTAAAACACACGCTTATTGCAGTTGTATGAAATTATACTCACAATGATCTTTAATGCCTTATTGTAATGTAGAACATCTCCTACTACTGTAACATAATATGTATAAATATATGATTAAAAGTATGTGTAAATATGTGTTGCAGTGAAGTAATGTTCTCTTTACTTAAACATTTACTAATAAATTAACTTGTAATTACAAACGTACTTACAGGTGTATATAAGTATACGTATTACGTCTAAACCTATGATAGTGACGCATTTTATTTATATCTTATCTGGCGAATTTTATACATATATTTATTTTATAGAATTTCTGTTCGAAGCTGGGTCGTTTAGTGCCTTCCTGGATTCGTCGCTTCAATTCACCATAATATAATGTTAGCTGTTTTAGATAATTTGAAACGATCCATACTTGGCTTACAATACACAGTTAGGCAACTATATGAATATTTTGACAACGGAATCGGCATTTCCAATAAAAATATCAATATAATGTTTGTATGTAAGACGTATTGGCTCTTATTTTTTACATAAAGTAACATTTTTGTCTGACTATCTGTGCACGTTAATTGGTACAATGCCTGAACCAGGTGAACCTGGATGTTGTTTTCAGTTACGTAATCTAATACAGGCTGGGCTAAAGTTGTAGTAGGTCTTTAGTTATCTAGTGATGTAAACAACCACACAACTATTACATTCATTTCAAATATCACGATTAAATGGTTTCACAAACCTTTGAGGCAATACCAGAAAATATTAAATTAAAACTAAACAAAACACAGATTCGAAACAAATAAATCAACGGCATTATCTGGGTTTCTCTTAATAAGAGTTGTAATGACTATATTTTATCTACTAGTTGATCCGACAGTCGTTTTCTTGTCAAACTATACAAAAATACAATTCACGTATTAAATTCAATATCAAGACGACAATCAATTTTTTTTTGACAATTGCAAACACAACAAGAATAAACCAGCCAAATCGGTCGATCTGTTTTTAAGTGATGCTCCGTCATACATGTGGCAATTGATCTTTGTTTATAATCTACTATGGTAATATAATATTGTCTTCTGTTTACGCGAATGTTATTCATTGAAATTAAACTACTATATACGGATTTTATTACGTTATTTATTTTACACTTTATTACAAAATTTTGAAACTGTCACACTACTACTAGATACTATTGAACTTTACTAATATTTAAGCTAATTAATTTATTAAAACTATTAAAACTATTTATATTTAAGTTTACACTTTACGTTTCGGTTGCTTTTCAGCAGCTATTTAACAAAATGTAAAATAAATAATGCAATAAAATCCGTATATAGTAGTTTAATTTCAATACTATGGTAATATGTTGAAATCTACGATACTATATGAATGTGAATGGTTCGGTATTCGAGCAGATGTTAATGTATGTACTGAGTCTTATCTTAACAATGCAAGTTAATGTGTAGGGATTTGTAAAGTTGACGACAAGCAGAAGTTAACGCAATAAAGGTCTATGTAGCAAAACAATAACATAGAGAACATACTAGGCGACGTTGGACCGCCACGTAGAGGTCTTATATTCGATATTAAGGCACACTCCTCTGATCTTTTCGAATTAGGGTGCACATTATTTAGTTAATTATCGCTTGCTTTAACGGAGACGAAAACTATTGTGAGGTATCCTATATATCTGAGATGGGCCTGTAATGGGCCAGCGTGGTGGACTACGACCTAACCCTTCCCAAACTGAGAAGCGACACGTGCACAGCAGTGGGACTGTTTGTATATTGGGCTGATATTATTATACATCAAAAACGCCTCTTTATCTTTTTTATTATACATAAATAATTTATCAAATATAACCGATTACAGCTGTAACTTTTTCGAAGTCTAAAATTCTTTATTATTTTCATCGTAATCATACACAAATATTTGATAATACACATAATACTATTAATCAAATTAATATTCGAAGCAGAATAATTGATGAAATATACTATTTTCAGAAACACTATATCATATCACCGGAAATGTCGATTTACCTAGTAAACCTATTGACGAGCTATCAACTGCCACGATTCTAGGAATATATTGACGTCACAATTTCTGCCCACAGTCTGCGCAGCTGGAATATGTATGTATAAAATATATATGTATATATATTTCCGAAAACTAAAAATACTTACCGTTCCTTGTATGAAACATGTAAATTTGTCAGACAACACAAACATTATTACACAAGAAGGGTAGATTTAAATACAAAATATACACTAAGACACAAAAATGTTGGTATTTTTGTGTCTTAGTGTATAGTCCAGATTACAAATGCATGCATCAAGTCCCTACGTTATGTCTATAAAAATATATAATAAATTATCAAATAATATTAAAAATGAATAAAAATTTAGTACGTTTATCAACAAAATAAAATACTTTTTAATACAAATACATACATACATACATACATAGATTCACGCCTGTTTCCCAGAGGGGTAGGCAGAGACTACGGATTTCCATTTGCTACGATCCTGACACACTATACAATACAAATAATGTTACTATAATATAAACGAATATTTAAACGATAAATAATAATTCAAATTATGTAAGTATATTTAGAAAATAAGTTTAATACTTACTTTATAACAAATTAATAATAAACTATAATAGAATATTAATTATAATATGTGAGTAATTATAATTAAATAAATATTTTCTAAGCTCTAAAGTTTATTTCAATATGATTTATGATTATAGAATGTTCGTTCTTCTCTCCTAATTTTGCCGTGCCCGACGGGGTCCATAATTGTTCTTTCTACATTTATAAGACCTGTATATACATTATGGAGTGCAATAAGCGAATTGAATTGAATATGTATGTGTATGTAGAATTTTGATAGATTCGTGTAATGCCTTTTGCAGAATTAAAAATATAAGTTATTCTAGATTCTTTGAAATCTATTTTCAAGAACTAAAATTACTAGCACTTCCTTGTCTTTGTATCTACAGAATAAGTGTGTTTATTAATAAACACAGTGGTACATATAATTTTATCACTATATGTTAGATTCGATATG
Source organism: Catocala fraxini (assembly GCA_930367265.1). Classification (NCBI taxonomy): domain Eukaryota; kingdom Metazoa; phylum Arthropoda; class Insecta; order Lepidoptera; family Erebidae; genus Catocala; species Catocala fraxini. Next base: position 18,447,734 of record OV884024.1, read on the forward strand.
GATGCCTTCTGCTAAAACTGCTCTAAACAATAAAGGTGTAACCAAATGGGCGTGCTAGTAATCATAAACTTAGATTTTTGGTTCATGTCTCGTTTATATGTATAGAAGTACATACACTTTTACTTTATATAGTGCTGGCCATTCAAAACTTATAAGGTCTAACACAACTTTTCTCGAGAATTGTAAAGAAAGAAAAACTAGAATTCTATTTGTAGTTCCTCAGTATAAAATTTGTTGTTCCTTTCTATCATCGTACCACTCGACAACGAAGCAGGGTTCATCCATATCACCTAGAAGCGTTCAAATCCAGGACGGTACGCTTCCAGCGATCATTTCTCCCACATACGTGCAAGCTCTGGAATGAACTGCCTGCTTCGGTGTTTCCTGAGCGCTATGATATGTACTTCTTCAAACGAGGTTTAAAGAGAGTTCTTCTTTCACGGTAGGCAGCGGCTTTGCTGTGTCCTGACATTGCTGAAGTCCATGAGCAGCGGTTACCACTTTCCATCAGGTGGACCACTTGCTCGTCTGCCACTGATGGGAATAAAAAAACAAACATTAAATTCTATAGCTCTTTAGCTAGCTATCCTACATAGGTTTAATATTTCTTATTTCATCGTAATAAACTTCTGATTTCTTACAAATGAAGAACAGAAGTCACCGACTAGTTAGTGACATAAGGAGCCAAGAGTAAGAACATCTTTAGACCCGGAAAAGATCTCACGTACATACATTCTGTTGCGCCGGTAAGACTGCGAATTGCATAAAAACCAATCAGACTAGCCTGTGAGTTGTATTGGCGAAAAATAGTTAATAGTACAAAACGATTGTTCGCTGAACAATTTGTTGATAAGTGTACCACAAAATGGAATACAGGGCATTTCCATTAAAATTTTCCACTACATTTCCTTTTTTCTTGAACTAGCTTGGTATTGCTTCTATTTTCAATGCTTTAACTATGAGGTAATAGAGAAAGGTCGTCGGTAACATGCACGTTGAAGCTTAGTATCTGCGTCAGACGCGCAAGTACCTTTATGATTGATTCATGCATATAGTACGCGCAAGTAGCTTGTGCATATTTAATTGACTGCCCTAGGAGCTAGCATCATGTACAAGCCCATTTGGAGTATTTACATTCGTAAATAATTATATAATTTGAACAGAACCATCAATGCTTAAATATTTACCAAGAATAGTATATACCAGCTATACTGGCTGGCTTCGTACGCGAAGTATGTATGTATGTAACACCTACGTATTCAAAATATATTGTATAATTTTCAGATAATGTGTTGATTTAGCAACTGGAAAATTTAAGTTTGATTAGTACAGTGATTTTGAAAATAGTATGGTGTATAAACTACTTGTGCTGCCTATACATTTAATACTGTGCATTCTTCAATATTTTATCTCATACAGCTGCATTAACAGCTATAGATTTAATTAGGTAACTAATTTCCACGAATATCTGATTTAATGAGTTTGCGATCATTATCTATGTATTGTAGACGAAAAATCAAGCAATGAAACATATATGCAATGATATATATAATAACAGATTCAGTTAATTCCTGTCACGTTCAATATTTAATATTTTTATATAAATTGTGAAGTTCCAGAGAGCAACGGTGATAACAATTTAAAATAGAAAAGTAGCTGGTATAATTATAGAGTGAAAATACTGGTGGCAGTAAAATACAGTTGAATAAACGCGTTCTTATCACAACGAGAGCGAAGTGCGAAACTAAACTCTGATTTATATTCACCCGGCGAACAGGTCCCGGTTTCTTCATCTACCCTGGGACTCACGCAAGTCAGGGCTGCCAGGTACTAGAAAACAAGTAAGATATACGGACTCGGGCTAATCACAATAACCCGTGGATTACAACTTCTTTTCACTTTCTTGCTACTATTTTTAATTGGCTGCCTCTTTAGTATAGTGACTAGTGTTAACGGTTGTAAGTTCGGAGCAACAAACGTAATTACATTTTTAAGTCAATTAATTTAAGTAAGTGCTTAATAGTCCTTAATAGCGCACTTTGTTTGTGCACAAACTTGTGGATTGTAATATCTGCCACACAAGTGGCTCCACTAAGACTGACCATCGCGCTGACAACGAAATTATTATAATTTTGTTGATGCCTTAAAAATGGCTTTTTCTCGCTCGATGCTATGTTAGCTTTTTTATTTCTTATGTAATTCGGCCTCCATCAGACTGTTCTAGATGCAGTTAACTGTCATAAATTGCAGATACTCGATGATCATGCATGCTCTATGATAATAATATACCATCTTTACAACTTCTTCATTGATTCATCCACTTATTAAAATGCTGTATAGAAGTTGTTAAGGAATTATAAAACAAAGTTGTTTTGTCATTGTCTTGTTGGTTGCACCGGTTGTAAGCGTGATCGTGGCTATTCATAAAGACGTTTTCTAGGTTAGGCTGAAATTTACTAAACGTCTGGAACTTCATACATGACCATAAGCTCGTCATCTATTATGTGAAAAATGGCCACAACAGCATGAGTATTCAAGATGAGAGAGCGGATAAAGTAAAATTGTTATGTCAAGAATGCAGTTCTATGGTAAACAAAACTCAGATGTGCCGTATTCAGAATTGAATGAGCAATGACATAATTTATCTATGTATGTATGCTATTATAAAACTCTTATGAGTTTGAAGATGTTTCTATGCATTTAATATATTTTAAAACTACTTGTGCCTTGGTGGCGCTTTGGAAGTGAATGCAATTACTGTGCTGAAGGTCTCGGGTTCGATTCTCGAGTCGCCAAAGTGTTATTGGGTTTCCTTAAATTAAATTATAGGTAGCAACAGCAAGTCTGAAACTCTGCACGGTACATCGCAATAGTCTCACCTCCTAATATGTAGCACTTAAAGATATAGTCGGCGAATTGTGGACGTAATACACGTCTACCTTCCCCTTTGTATAAAGAGTCGTGAGACATTTTGAAGCAGTATGACCGCAATACTCTTTTAAAATTGTGTCTGTCTGTTTGAGCGCCACAGACAAACCAATGACTGAATTTTGGTGCAGATTTCATAGTTGGTACTTTAGAGTTCAACATAAAATATGTATAACGTTAGTTCAATACTGTTCAGCAGAACCAACGATATGAAGCATGGTGTGATACCACGGGAATTAAAAGGGGACGTACACGACTAAATCGTTTAAAAATTATAGTATTGCATCAGTTTATACATGTCGCACTCTTAATAAAACAGCGACTTAACTCGAAATTTGAAAGTAAGGCAATTTGAACTCGAATTGTATATGTTAAATTCTAATATTATATTTGTGTTAAATCTTTGCAATAGAGTTCAAATTTGTTTAATCCAAAATACTGAGATACGTCTCTGTTTTATTAAGGGTGCGATGTATACTATTAGTTTATGTAATTTAAGAGATACATTGTGATACATATTAACGGATGGCGTAGTGGTTTATGCGGTCGTCTTGGCGCTGCCATTGCGCTGAGTGCTATAAGTTCGATCCCCATATAACACAATATTTTGTGTGATCTACAAGTAGTGTTGCCGATTCTGGTTGTTGTTCGTTGTTTTAAAGTTAGTAAGTTTCTCTGCGTCACAGGAATCATCTTTAAATGCTAGAGTACTCATAAAAGTCAAACAAGAAGAAAGATAGGAACCATTGATAAAAGTATCGGCCTTTGCTCGTAAACTTAATAATCTGTTGATTAAACATTTTAATGACTTCGATGTGATTACTTGGTGCTAAAGATAGCACTCAGATTATCGATTCTCTTTATCGTTTTAAGGAATCAGTGTAGGTAAGTTTAAGTACTCTTTGACACCGAGAATTTAACGTGGTAAACAAAATCACGTGATACTGATAAAATTCTCGCTAATTGTGTGTGCCTTTTCTTACGTCAACTGCACAAATAATAATAATAATAATATTCTACCACATACACACAACACCATCTAGCCCAAACTAAGCAGAGCTTGTACTATGGGTACTAGACAATGGATAAACATACATATATACTTTTTTTTTTGTAAATACATCCGTAAATATTATACATAGAAACACCCAGACCAAGATAAACATCCATGTTCATGCACACAAATGTTTGACTTGTGCGGGAATCGAACCCGCGACCTCAGGCGTGACAGTTGGTTACACTAACCACTACGCCGTGGAGGCCGACGCCGAAATATTCATGTAACTTTATATGGTCTACCACATAAATGTGGTGGTGTGGTGTGTATTATTACAGTTGCGTTCCTTTGAGTTGTTGCCTATATAGAATTAAATTTTAATAACCTGGTGATGAAATGCAAACGTATTTTAAATAGCGATATATTTGTGTAATACTCGATACTCCGTAGTCTAGATGTTCTTAGTAAACGTTATTTGAATGTTATCGAAACTTCGCGCGACACGGAGCTGTCTCTTGATTATCAAAATATTATATAAAAAAATAATCCTAATCTTCACTAAGATTATAAATGCGAATGTGAGCTTATTTGTTTGTTACGCTTTCACGCCTTTACTACTCGACCGATCATAATTTCAGATCACCGAAATTGCATATACACTTTGTTCTAACAAGGTGTATGCGAAATTTGATGATGATCAGTCGGAACGGAAAAAATATAGGGTGTACCTTTCATACAGAAAAGAGTAATGTTACTAATCTAACCTTAACTACATTTAGGCGAGCGAAGCCGTGGACAAAATCTAGTATGAAATAAATCATAATATCAATTAATTGGAATTGCGATGTCTAAAGAAATAAAATTGGTAATATTATCAAAAGCATTTTTTGGAAGTAGATTAGCCAGTGACCCTTGCTTGTACTTGTGTGGAATCTTTTCTTGAAAATGGGTGTCATTATACTCGTCTAAAATACAACGATATTGCCTATAGCCTTATAGATAAGGAACATATTTTGTTATTTATTGTGCGATACTAATTTATTATTAACGGAATCAAAAACACCGCAATACTAATCGCATTTTAACTACGTTATTTATCGATTATAACTAAGTATTAACAAACAATTTCAATATAATGGTTAAACGACATATGTATGTCAGATAGACTCCAAGTTAATTAATTCGAAGTTCCACCGTAGACTGTAGTATTTCCAAGCTGCGGTTTGTATGTATCTGAGTTTAAGCAATCTATGCGTATTAAAGGATAAAATAGTTTATTCGATGGAGTGCCAACCGCTTACTTGAGGCGACAGGCAAAGATTGTTAGAGTGTTGAAAGTTGATCCATGTCTAACGAAGCGATCCCAGGTGCAACGGAGTTTATAGCGCATAAAATTTTACTTAAATGTTTTCACTTCTGATTGAGCTTCGCAATGCTACTGAGAATTTCTTCAACAGAAAAACCCAATAACACTTTGCCTGAACCGGGAATCATACCCAAGACCACCATGGTCTTGGGTATCATTGCTGTGCATGTGCACAGCAGTTACACATACTACAGCTGCGTCACCCGGTAGTCACCATAATGTTTTTAATCGACTTTTAAATTCAACTGTATCTATATTTTTATGCATTTGGGTATAACATTATGTTTATGAGTCTATTTTCATGTTTTATGTATAATATGTAACGGGTATTAACGCGATAATACCCGTTACATATTATATACATCATGGAAAGCGTAAGTTAAAAGTTATTATTTCTATGATTCTTTTTGCGTTGGATTTAGTTCAGCTTTAAGAAAACCACTAGGTCATCCATCTGGCTTAATTCCTTGGTAAGCAACGCTAAAATTGTAAAATAACTATTTAATAGAAAATATAAACCAGTTTCAAAACCCTAAAAATTATCTCCTTAGTCTTAATTAAGCTACAAATGGAATCTAGCCAATTTAACGTCGATGTCAATCCAACAGCTAAGATAATTAAATAACTTGGCCAACTCCACATTGATGATAAGAACTATGCGAGCAAAACATATGTCGCAGTACACTGCAACATATGTCATATGTAAAAACTATATGTGCAAAATAGATTTTAGACATATAATTTTTTAAAATTAAATTAATAATTATTATACTCTTTCCATCGCTAAAAGATAAGAAAAATAACACTTGTCCCCGATCTGCCAAACGAATTTAGGTTTTTATGTTAAGCGGTTGCAGGAGCTATAACTTACGCCATGACGGATCTAACTAACCAGAGATTTACAGAAACATTGATAAATTTACATGTCTTAAGCATAAAAGTAATGTGGCGGCATGTGACGAGGAAATTTGGCAACAAATTATTTGTATTGTCATGAAGAACTAAAAGTGTGGGCGTGGATGTACGGCTTAAATATTTCTGTAGATTAAAATCCCACGCTATTGAGGCTATGATTTAAATCCCACGGTATAGAGTTATAAAGTTTATTAACACCATTTAATTTTATTCAAAACATAAAATGGACCGATATTTCTAGTATCTGATAGTTTGCGACGCAGTAATGCAGAATTGAACTTGGCCTGTGCCATCAGTTTTCATATTATCGAGGGGCGAGAGTTGTAATTACGATTTCTTTGCGACTTTGATTTTCTTTATTGGTAACCTGAATGGATGCAGTGAACAATTGATTATCTTCATTAGTGATCTATTCAAGTTTTCTTTGATAACTAATGGAGCTTCGACGCAGTTGATGTAGGTTCAATGGCTTCATTTATTGAGATAATAAAATCGGTAAAGTGTGAGTCGGTCAGGCACACCGAGGGTTCCATCCATACAACATATATATGTGTAGGTATATAGGTAACAGGGGTACATTATATCAATAAATTGGCGCGAACAGAGAGCGAGCAGCTTGTCAGTTAGATTATTTGTTCAGAGTCAGTAAACATAATTGCCACAAATTGGTCGTCCTCATTTTTTAAGGGTTTTTCCCAGTGTAGGATATGCCTGTCATGATGAATCATGCCTTAATCTAACATATTACAAAAATGAATATTGTATATAAGATTTGATTCCTGGTTCATATAGCATTTTAGCTTCTTTACCCTACTCTTACTTATCTCGAAGGTCCAGAGAGATTCCTGTGGCTACGCTTTAGTAACTACTTAGCTCATATTCAGACTTAGTGCTGCTATTGATAATTACTGAACATTGCGCGACCAGGGATTTTATCTCAGGATTATTATCGAATGCAGATGTAAGCTTTTGACGTGACTGAGGATGCAGTCACTTGTATTATTGTGTTATATAAACTATTTTTTGATATTGTTTAGTTTATCTCAGCAGGAATACATTATCTTATAAATTGTCCTATTTGGGAGTTTGCGATTATAGACTAAGTATGTACGTTGACGTCATGACGACGCCTGACCAATAGAGTAATATGTTTGTGCGCTACGATTTTATCGCATTTATTCGAATAATTAGTATTACTTATAGTACACTTACTAGAAATTACAAAAAGGGTCCCATCTGGCCTCTATTTTAATCACACATACATTTCTCTAAGTCTCTAGTTAAATATAACACTTACTTGCTAGCTATAATGCATGTGCCTCTTACTTTAAAATATTAAAGCGTCGCATACAGATATCTACCCGTCTTGCTAACTACCTATTATTTGTCGATAACACAGATCATGACGGAGCACCAGTGGCGGATGACCTCTTAAACAACAGCTTAATTGCTACAAAAGTATTAACATATTTTCTGTATAAAAATGTGGAATTTGAAGCTACTACGTTCAGTATTATTAGGTATACATTGCAAATATTGCGAGAGAAGATAAAGTTGAAAGATAAAATAAAGTTCGGACGGATTTTAAAAACTTTGAGTTGCCGTAGGTATTTAAGTTGGAGAAATGGTATTAATAACAGAGTTTACGGGGAAAAATAGTATGCTAGAACTGCTTGATGTATACATATATTCTTATTGAAATTAAACTGCTATATACGGATTTTATCGCGTTGTTTATTTGACACTTTATTACAAAATTTTGAAAATTTTTACACTACTAAGTACTACTATTAAACTTTACTAATTTTTAAGCTAATTAAATTATTATTAAACTATTTAGATTTAATTTATTTTTACACTTTCCCCGACGTTTCGGTTGCTTTTCAGCAGCCATGGTCACGGGGAGACTAAGATGGCAGTTGTCTCAATGTTCCAGTGTAGTTATTTCAAAGTACCCGAACATAATTTAATCATTGGTGTTTCTATTTACGCAGAATGAGCTCAAAGTATCATGAAGTCTAGCTGTGGTTTGCTTCTTCTTGGGTTTGACTATTTTTATTACTGGATCCCAAGCTGGTGGTACATTCCAACCATCTTCTCTATTAAAATCCGTATATAGCAGTTTAATTTCAATGAATAATATTCGCGTAAATAGAAGACAATATTATATATTCTTATAATTAATAATTTACTATGTCTTTTCTTAATTACATAAAAGCGATATAACACATTTTAAAATATATACGGCAAGGCGACAAAAATATAGATGCCGAGGCAACAAAAAACTTTAAAAGACTTTGTAGCAGATGCCGCTGACAAACTTACTTCATTCATTCATTTAGTTTTATAAATAGTGCATACTACGGAGTTCAAAGTCCTTAGCTTTATCTTAAAAATACTTAGACCCTTAGGTCACGTTTATGTTGAGTAGGTGGTACCGTTTCATGTAGAACAATACAGCGGTCTTACAGTGAAAGTTATTTATTGTGATTGTCTTTATAGCGCTTGTACACGATGCAAGATTCTGGTGTGTAGGCACCAGAATCTCGCATCGTGTGAGCATAGGCTCAGTAGTTAGCATTGACTTTGTTGCCTCTGGTGACGTGTCAACAGTTACATGCACAAAGTATCTAAAGTATAGTCTATAATTAAATGCGCAAATAGATTACTTTTTACAATATGCAACAACCTAATGCCTTTCTGCTGAGATAACCTTAACAATGCCTAACACATAATACAAGTAACTGCATTATCGGTCACGGCAAATGCTTAAATCTGCATTCGATGATAATTCTAACTACAAGTTTCTCGTTGCGCGATGTTCAATCATCTCAGTAGCTGAACTGAGTTTGGGTATTCGTAGTAATTAAAACGTAGGTGCGGAAATCCACTTCTCTATGGACCTTCCGGCGAAGTAATAGTAGTTTCTTTTTTAAAGCTTACTAGCACTTTAAGTTGCAAGTTAATAGTATTCTTGTTTATCCCTCCAGCTAGGCTAGAACGCTCGTGTTAAGAGTGGGTTCACGACGGTGGGGCAATGATGATGATGATGCAAGTACTACCGCGAGACCTGTACAGGATACAAGCACAGGTCCAAGCGTAGGCTACCCACGCAAGCTGCTTATGCGGGCTACAGACAAGACAAGCTTTTTCATGAGCTACACAAGGATATTGCTTGCTAACTTTTTTAGACTAATCTTTTTGAGTAATGGCACTCCCAAACGACCGTTCACAAAAGGGTTTACATAAAATCATGCTTATTATCAATAATCGCCGTTGCTTGAATATTTCTACACCTCCTTAATTAAGCCGAATTCGTAGTAGTAGAGCCTCGCTGATTTCAGCATGAATGGGCCGGCTCGACCGGGGAAGTACTACCCTCTCACAGAATATCGACGTGAAATAGCAGTATTCCTACTGTTGTATTTCGTTTGGTGAGTGAGAGTATCGAAGGCTCTCTTTCCCCCTTCCCGCTCCTTCTACTTCCCACTTCCTTTTCCTTTCCTAAAGGGTCGGCAACGCGCAAGTGATGCCTCTGATGTTGCAGGCGTCCATAGGCTACGGTGACTATTTACCATCAGGTGGGCCGTATGCTTGTTTGCCAACTAAGTAGAGTATAAAAAATAAACTCGTTCATATGATTATGTGGGCTACTTGTGCCAGTGACTATACTAGACACATTTTGCGCTTCGTGTACAAGAGTCACAAGAAACCATATTTATATTTATTAAGTTTGAGTAAATAGGTACATAAATCTTTGACAAAATCCGTTATTTGATTTTTGCACTAAGTTAATCCCTTATTGAATTTAATTTAGATGTGTTTATGTGGTATGTATTGTGTACAGAATTGATTAATAATAATTGTGTATACCTCCATTGAACAGGCAGACTTAGTATAATGTTCTCTCCTACGGTTTGCGGTTTGGTACATCTACATGATATATGTATGTTTCTGTACACTATATAACCACGTACCAACGCAGATGAAACCATAGAGAGTAAACTCAAGGTCCTTAGCCTTTAATCTAGTAGCTTTGTCCAAATAGCTACTTAAGTGGCTTAAGTTCATGTGGCCCTTCGTCATAAGAGTCTTCGGTCACTAATGTTTGTGGGTAATCGCAATGTTGGTAAGTTCTACAAATAACGTTTAAGAAATAATTAATTTTGTGACCTAAAAGATTGAAGATTCTAGTATATATGAAATTGAAAGAAGTATAAATGAACGTATGATTTTAATAACCGAACTTTTTGAACACTGTCGATAAGTATGTTATCAATAGTCCACTAAACGGCTAATAATATGTTTGAACTACTGTTACTGGATATCGTTGATGCTCTAAAGGTTTTCCAATAAATTCTACCCTATCCTTTCTATTTCGAAAACAGCACGTCCCAGGCCGAGGTGTCACTGTACAATTCGTAATACCACGAACTAAATAATACGGCACGTATGTATCTTGGCGCTCTGTAATAAACATGGTTATATAATCATTGCCAGCAAACGTGTTTTCCTTCTGCTTTCGTTCTAGATTGTATAAGTGCGATGTGAAAGAGTATTTTATGAGTTTGTCAAAGTAAACGTTGCCATACAATGCATTTTGTAACTTTACGATTTCATTACGAGATATTTGTATTCATAATTGCTAAGTAAAATACACAATCTTATTAGTGTTTTTTCAATATATTAAGCCTCAATGATCTAGCAATTACCTGAGTAATGCCAGCTTGTTAAATGTTCCAGTTACTTAGTCTTCTATAGAGAGCAGCGCTGAGAATGAGTTACTGGCGGTGTGGCTCCATCGATAGTGGTTAGCAATAAGCTAAGTGAAATAATACGAACCTTACTAAACATCCAATATCTAGTCTGCCATCTCGGTTAAATCTAGTAATTTTTTCAGAAGTATTTAACGGACGGCAGTTAAATACAGTAATATACATTTGCTTTATTGGAATCGTAGTGTATTGGGCCAATATTTATACGTCATGTATTCTACATTCAAAGAACACATACAAAGAGCGAGCGAGCTGGTCATCTTACCCGGATATTGTCCCAGATACCAGTCATACACATAAAACCAAAATAATCTTTAGGAAAACAATATTTTACAGGTATTTAAAAAACGGTGTTTTATGTAGTCTGCGTTTTACTCAGGTACTTAAATAATACACATTAATCGATGTTCCTCAGAACCTTATCTTAAAATTCATAGCTAAAAGAGCCTTAAAGATTTTTGGGGTCCTTGGCATTACGCAAAAATAGGTAATCGGGAATAAAAAAATACGTAAAGCTGGATGTTGATGCGTATAGTAGGCTGGCGAAAGCTTTCATCGCGGTTTTCACAGTTAATTAATCCATAAAACGAGATGTAAATATTGTCGCTTAATGAATTTCCATTGTTCCCTTCAATAGTAAGTAGAGACTTTTTTGTTTTGTCAGTGTTATAATAAAACATAAAAAGTTGAAGTAAATTGGACATTGACCAGCTTTTGTCGCCTGCGTGAAGTTAGTAATTAAGAAAGGGAAGGCTTTGAAGGAGGAATGATGGAGGTGGGAGGTCGATATTTAATTTGCATTTGAATCGGCGTAGGGCTCCGGGGACCTATGCTGACAACAAAGGCCACAGATTAATTGATATGCAGTAGGGACCGCAGCACACACGACACATAAATATGAAACATTGGACTAGACATGTAGTGATTATGGTGGAGTAATTGGACCCTATTCATTCGTAGCGCCATTAGAAGCAATCTCATTCTCTCAGTAGGGATGTTTTCGTCAAAAGCGGGTTAACTTAAATTTGGCGGGCAGAATGTCTCAGTAAAATTAATGTGTAACTTTTAGCCTCTTATAACTTTTTGATCTCCTGTATTTAACTTTATCGTTGTAAGGTCAACAAACTCTTGCTCGTGACTTTTCTCCTGCCGCGATGAATTATGACCGTTTAAGAGTACCAAAGTATGTTTTTAACCATGAAAGGAAAATGAAGCTCGTTGGAACGTTGTTAGTGTTTCTCTATGACTTACTGACTATGATCATCTCGTGGATGTGTAACTAATTATAATATAACATACTGTGTTTATATTTGCCATAAAACTTATGAAACACATTCAAAGATAGCCTAGTTGGACCGATGACATAAGTCGGTGTTCATTTTTACTGCTGATATTAAGTTTCGGTTTGTATTCTGGGTTGGCATTGTTAGTGGTAACGATAGCCTGTGATCGCTTGCAATGTCAGGAGTAGAACTGGCGTTGCTAATACGAGGGCTAAGAAATCAAAGAATGGAAAAGGGAAATGGTAGGTATAACTTTATTTTAACCGCAGGTAAGTGGTGGTACTAGCCCTACCGATTCGGTTCACTTGTATTGTTACCAAATACAGACGACGGATTTTGACTCAATTAATCAACATCTGGAAAGGTGTCAGGTAGACGACAGTAGATTCACCCGCTTTTGTGTGGGACTTATAACTTAGCTACGTAGGTATAATACCGCTTTGTCTACCAGCAAATAAATGTTATATATCTACCTATATTTGCACTTATATTGACACTACTATGTAAGATATATATGTACATAGATGTATCTTATGTGGGGGCCAGTCAGTGGCGACTGGCGACACTTCGACCTAGTGGGATCTTTTGTGTCGACATTCTCCCAATAACGACTGCCATAGATGTTCATGGCAGCCGGGACCGACGGCTTAACGTGCTCTCCGAGGTACGGAGCAGGCGATAATTGTCAATCAATACGCACATAATTTCGAAAAGTCATATGACTTCCGAAAGTCAGAGGTGGGCGACGTGGGTTCAAATCCGGGACCCTCTGCATTGCATTCTGTTGGTCTCCCCACTGAGTTATCGCTGCTCTATGTACATAGATAGTCCCCTCGTACTCGCCTCAGGTCCCATGTTATAGGGCACGAACCTAATGCCGTCTACCAAGTAAAAAGCCAATTTCCGTGCTGCTGCTACGGATCTCTTGAAATAAATTTCATATAACACTGCCTGACGCATAAATCCCTCCCAGGGCCGCATGGGCAGTATTCGCATTCACTTGTGATTCTATACCGAGATAGTAATTTGACAGATATGTTGCAATAATTTAAATAAATACCGCTCAAGTCAGAGTCCATCTCACGCATCGCGATTAAGGTACGGAATTTTAAAAGATAACTTATATAAAGTTACGTAAATAGTCTTATAGCAATACTCAAGAAGGAACAAGCTGAAGTGTACCACACCCAAATATTTGTATGGTTTTAAGTGCGACATAGTAGGGCGAACTTATAGCCGACTACCGAACACGGTCTCAAACTAAGTATTCCTACTGAGATTATTTTGACAATAGACTCGAATCTGAGACTGCACGCACAATAGTTGCATTCGCTACGGCCACACTACCGAGGCTCAGAAAGTTGTTTATAATTTCATCATAATATCACGTCGCTTTAATATCCACTGCATAACTAAGTTTGTTTGTGATCTTTTTTAAAACTGTGCTTTTTAAAGAAATCTTTTAAAATTTTCTGTATCATCTCTCCTTCACAAACTAGGAATAAAGGAGAGGAATGGTATATATTTTTCATCATAAGCTATACATTATAATTTATAATTTTCTTTTTATAATATATATATGCGATTTGACCTGGTTGTATTTACATTTTCTATACCCATTTTAAGCGTTCTTTTCATGTATAATAAATGTATAGTATAGTTGATTATTTTACTGGTAATATTTATTTATATAGGTTAGATTTATTTACAGCTACTCCGATTTCTAATTTTTTGTAATTGTTGAGTAGCCAGATAGCCCTACAAACGAAGTCACACCATAAGCGTTCTATTTTTACCATATTGGTACGAAACCCAAAAGACGATCCAAGTGTGAATAATTAGCGGAGGCAGAAGCAACGCGTGGTACACCTCGTGCGTCTTCTGCAACTTTGTTCGAGAACAGGAACGCTGCTCTCACCAACCTAATATATGTATTATTTTATATGCACCAAATTTGAAATGCCAACAAACTCCTTCAGTGAAACTTGTGCATAGACTGATACTGTTGGTATTTCTCTTTAGCTTTTCGTTTCTAACATTTCTAACTTTCCTAGTTACATAACGTGTCTCTAATTAGGCAGTTAGGGCAGTTATGCTCACAAAAGAGACATTTATTTCCCTCGCGACCAACTTGCCGGCGTTTTTGTGTGATCCGAGGTGGTGATTATAGAAACTAATATAAAATTCTGGCGCCACTGAGTAGGTATATTACGACTATGGTAATGTTTCTGTGGTTTGTTGCCCTCGCATAACTAGCCACATTTTTATGGCAAATCGATGTAGTGACTGCTAATTACGGCAGTAATAATATTTTGTGCTTTATATGCTCAAAACGTATTACTGTATATATGATTTACAACAAATTTATTGACATTCATCTCGAAATTGATGAAAGATTGTCTGCCATAAATCGCGCGGCGGCGCCTCAGAGTTTTATTTATTTGAGTGTGTAAAAGAAAATACGTTACACTTCATTTCAAACCCTTTTATATTATAAATGAGACACAAAAAGGATTCGTATTTTATCAATTTATATTAAACAATTTGAGTAACCGGTGTCTGGAATTTTTAATTTTGTTAATGTTTGATAATAAACTGCTTACATAGAAGCACGCTGAAGTAGGAAGTTTAGTTAGTGACTGATATCTATTGATATTCAAAGCGGATTTTAATCAAACTGAGCCAGGCAGGCTCTCATTCAATTGACTGTTAACCTTTGCACCTTGTTTTTTTCAGTAGATTGCGTATCAGTGTTTAAACAGTTTTCATCAGGAGGTGGTTTAAATAAATTTGTTTCAATATGGTCTGTAGATTAAATTGCAATAGACAAACAGTTGCAATATAACATTAAAAGTTAAAAAGTGTTGTAGTATTTTTGATTGATATTATTATTGCTTTGTATTACTCCTAAACGCTTAATTTCTAGTTTGAATAGATACAGTTGAACTAATCTTTTTGCTCTGCATCATGATACTGGTGATACTAACTTATTATATTAAATAATTTAAGATCACTCTCATATAAATGTTTGTGACTATTGGGATCGTGAACTGTGCCTATGTGTTCGACGAAGCACTTAAGAGCACGTATTATGTAAGTGGTCTCTCATGTGTCGTTTCCACCACGGCAACATCGCCTCACTACAATTCGTATTAACTATTGGTCAATAATAATATAATAGTTGTCTATGTTTGATTTTGTGCATTTTTTACACACAAGAGCAAATAGCCATCAAAACAATTCATATTGTGCAAGTGGTATCAAAATTTGTTGTAAAAAAAGGGAGTATTTAATATTTTAAATTTGGATATAAGTATAATTGGGGTGTAGATTATATATCTTGCTGTATCCCTCTGATAGCTGATTTTTTATACCAGCTAGTTCAAAATTTATATCGCGCATCCTTTTTGTGTCATTTGACAATTGCCAAATGACAGAAAAAGGATATAATAATCAAAACTGGTAGTTGGCTTAATTACTTAGTAATTACCAGATTTGAAACGTTTGTAACTTATTTACGTTTGATTTGATTTCAAAAATTATCTGTATGTTATAGTTTGTGATTTAACTACCCTATAAATATTAAAGTTTATTTTTGTACTGACATTTTCAAGGATTTAACAAATGAGCCTTATGAAATATTAATATATAAACAGAGTTTAGTAGCAAACGTAAACAGTCAGTAACAGTGTTAACCAATCTATGTACCTGTTGTACGTGCTTGGCCGTTTAGGTAAAGATTAGTGTAGGGCTGCCATAAATACCAGAGCCCACGAGAAACGCGTCGGAGGGTACAAATAATTATACTCGTAATTATCTTAATATATTTGTTATCGACTTGGACTGTTCACGTATTCCCACATTAATTATTATAAAATTGCTACCTTGTGGGTAATGTTACGCAGTGTTATCATACATTTACGTGATGCAGGGTAAAAGGAGCTCATTGAAATGTTTAAATTATGACATTTTCTTTTATAACATTTATTAGACTGATTGCGTAGAATCTCATAGAATATAGAACTATATAAATATAGAATTTGTTGTAAAGAATCGTCCCGGACTTATAAATTTGAGAGATTAACTTTCTTAGAACAAAATAAAGTTTAAGTTTTATTTACTTACTAGCTGGCCGCACACGTGTTTGATTGCTGCTTCGCTCCCGTTGCTTTTAGCGTGGTATTATATATTCTTTAACCTTGCTCAAGAATCGGGCTATAAAATGCAAATAATTTTTCAGATGCCGTCGGTGGTTCGGGAGCTTAGCACGTTCAGATAAAAAACAAACAACCTCGTGAGCTTTATAGCACTAGTATACGAGTAGATTTTGTGGCAGTTGTCGCCAACGACTTCATACCAAGTATGAATACGAAAAACCGGCATGTTAGAATACCTGTGGCCATCTATTTCAATATCCAATTTAAAATAAAAATATTTAGCAGCTTTCAGTAGCTTTGTAACAATCTGCTTATCTCATAAATAGCATACAAATTACCTGATAGTAGGCGGTTACCATAGCTTGTGGACGTTTGCAATTATAATTGTATCACTTACGCTGATCCCTAATGGACTGCCAACACTGCACTGCCGACATTGGGGACAGATTCGTTCCATGATGGCAATACAGCGCATTCTTAAACTATTTTGGGAAGCCGCCTTACCACTAGAATATAACGCTATTTTACAACATTGATATGATAAGACCGCATGAAAGAAATATTATCTTTTCCTGCTTTTTAGGTAATAATAAAAGCGATTTAAATAGTTTATTTTAGTATTATATGAAATGTTTCAAAAGGTTATTTGCAAAGTGAAAACCCTAGCTGTCAGAAGTACTCTATTCAAATATGGGCACAATAATGGGTCGTTCGTAGCGGTATTACGACGCTTGTATGGTAACATGCACTATCCACTATTGTAGGTACACATCTCACCGCAAGACAAATCCTGTCGTAGGCCACATAAACCACTTAGTGACGCCTGACGGCGCCCGAAGCGACAGAAACTTTGAGTGGATCTAAAGGCGGATTTTAATCGGCGTAGGTAGCTTCCAAAAATATTTTGCTTTGTCCTCGTTTCATATTGGACCCAGTAAAAGAGATAGGCGTTGTTTTGTTACGGAAATTATTTTGTCTCACGGTACGATTCTTTACAACACGTTTGTTTGATCTTCGTGTTTGGTATAAAAATGACACATCTATAATATAATGGCCATTTTGTGAACGGGATTCGGCAGCTTTCGGGCCATTTGATTATTTGTTTAAATGTAAGGTCAAGTTCAAGAAAAACGGAAGGAAAACGTATGATGTTTGGACTATCGCATGTATATTTATAATACATTATTCCTTTTGACACAAATTAAAGAGTAGCATAGGTGCGACACTTATCTAGTGTTCACCCAGTGGCCCATTGTATATCTGAGAATATATACTGTTAGTAAAATAATGAAAATCTGTTGATAATAATAATGTTGGCCAGACCTAATTTCGGTCACGTCCGGCCTATCTTAATGGAGACTGGCCATCTGCGCAGTAGATATTATTGTGCACAAGCGAGTGCGCAAACACAAGTGCACTCTCTGTTCAAACACATATGATCCAATGGGACAGTAACCCGACACGACCGGCGAGAGATCAGGCGCATCACCAACGGCTTTACATGTTTTCCGAGGCACGGGGGTGTCTAACGAGGCCATCCTCCTAACTCCGAGCTGCTATTGAGATTTATTAACAGAAAAACCCAATAACTTTATGTAAGCCCGGGATTCAAACCTAAGACCTCATGCACAGCAATCGCATTCACTACCATTGCGCCACGGAGGCAGCAAATCTGTTGATAAACAGATGAGAAGCAGGTACCGAACTTTTACGTCTTTACCTATTTATATATAGATCATTGTAGCCTAAAAAGAATTCGCTAGAATGTTTTGAAAATATGTAAAATCTGTCACCTTATATCCTTCTTACACTGGACAGAGACCCGTGCCTAGTAGTGGAACCTTTATAAAACAGAACATTTTAAAGAGTGTACATAATAGCTGCTTAAAAATAGATTGGTGTTCCAGTGGCATAAGTGTGACCGCAGTTGGACAATTAACTTTTATGTAATTGCTCAATTACAGTCTTAGTTTTGATTGCTGGGTCAGGCAAAATGTTAATGGATTTATCTATTGAGAAAATGCTTGTATAGAGTCTGGAAAGGTGACCTATAAAAGGAAAAAGATTAGTACTTTATTGTATAAGGTCTGAACATAAATAGGAGATGAGGGCGTGACTTATCCGTTTGACCCTTTGAGAAAATACATACCTAACGCTACAAAGAGATGTCAAGCATGAATACACATTATTGATTTAAAATGCTGCTTTAATAATTTCTAGAGGTGTATATTTAGTATTTAGAAAGCGCAGATTAAATTGAAGTTATACTAATCTTTTGGGTTGATAGGAACACATAATTACTGGTAATAAAAGTCATACGCCATGTTGGTTACATAGCGGAAAGTAAGTATGAAACGAAGAAAAATTTAAAAGAAAGTGTTGTTAGCGTTTAGTTATTTATAAATTTTGACTGTAATCTTTATTCATTGAAATTAAACTACTATATACGGATTTTATCGCGTTGTTTATTTGACACTATATTATATAATTTTGAAAATTTGTTACACTACTATTACTATTAAACTTTACTAATTTTTAAGCTTATTATATTGTTATTAAAACTATTTAGTTTTGATTTAATTTTACACTTTCCCCGACGTTTCGGTTGCTTTTCAGCAGCCATAGTCACGGGGAGACACGGAGAGAGTCTCCCCGTGACCATGGCTGCTGAAATGAATAATATTCGCGTAAACAGAAGACAATATTATGTAATCTTTATAATGCAACGTAAAATACGTATGACATAATACGAACCATTTTTCGTATCTACCGAAAAATTATTTGTACGTAATTTAGTCTTGCTCCTTTGTTATATGCGTACGTGTGTGCTATTTAATTTGTTGTTAGATACCATGATTAACCGAATGTACCGTTATCGAACATTAGCATATGATTAGCGCGGGTGCATCACAGCACGGCGTAGCTGCACATTTAGATCATCGCGGCTAGTAAGGCTCGAGGCATCGCGCCGCGCCTTGCTCGCATACCGTCACTGATTTCCGTCCAACTTTTACCGCTAAACGTATTCTATTAATAAATGCAAATGATATGATTATCATATTCCATAACGTTAACATGTCCGGTGTTACAATATAAATATATTGAAACATATTTTATGTTTTACAGAGAGATCGAAAGTTTGTATATCGATGCAATACTTTTAATAATGCATGATTAAACAAGCGCCTACTTAAATATTCTTTTGGCTATCTTATGAATTATTTCAGAATTTTTTGGGCTATATCATGAATCGTTTCAGAAATTAGATCGTCCTAGTTCGTCTAAAAACTAAAGTTCATCTAACGCACAAATTGACGTGACGTTTTGCTACGGTCCCGAGTTGTGTATTTTGAGTGGTAAATAGCCATACTTCTACTTTAACGCGTTAGGTCAAAGGTTTCTAGATTTTCTGGGGCGCCCCGTATTTGAAAATATACGGGGCTTTGTTACAAGGTATAACATCCATTACTTTTCACTTCGAGTAGGTAGCGGCGAGGCAGCGCACGCGGGTGTGACTGCAGTGACTGAAGCGTCACATGACATCAAATGTTTGTAGCACAGGTTTCTAGTGTTGTCATGCGGCGTGACAATCGTTATCTAGAAATTCATTTGGTGAAAGCCCATAAAGGTCGGATCGGACGTCGAGCCATGACACGACAAATCTATCGTAATATGTAACAAATGCTCGCACATGTCACGCGATATATTTCACACGTGACGAAATGTATGTTGTATTCCAAGAGAATTTTGAATGGAACCCGATTTGGAAGCCACATATCTCATATATATAAGGACTCTTACTCATGATTTTAAATAATATATGCTTGTGATTTGGGACCTCAGCAGGATATAGCTTTAAATGATTATATAAAATGAATGTTAGTGATTTCTGTCAAAGCGATGGCGATGTTTAGATAATATTAGAAATCTATATTTATAAATCAAAATGGTTTTTATTCGTTCCTTAAATTCTGGACCCAGCAGATAGCACTGTGGTCGAGATAATTAATTCATTTTCAGAATGAGCTAACGACATCAACTGCTCCAGTTAGTACAGAATACAACAGCCATGTTAATGACAGGTCTAAATTTTTTCGAAAATATTCATTGAATAAGGAACGAAGATTTTGAAAAGACATGATAAATGGGAATAGTATTGCCATATTAAGTTTGTATGTATTTCTGAACTGAGCTTAAGGCCTACTAATTAACACTTATATAGTTTGTAATTAAGCTGGACAGAGCTATTTATAATACATACATAGACCCTTATATATTCTCGATGGGGTTAACCGAGGTTTTCAATCACCTCGTATTTCATCAGTAAAATTTTAGAATTAACAGAAAGACTGCACAGGTCTGACCTATTAGCGTATACAACTGTTCTGTCAGACTGCGCGTTGCTACTGAGAATTTTCCAATATAATAATAGCTTGTCCGATCTAGGCCATCGACGGGAGCTTGCGAAAAGAGTAAACGCAAACTCATATCACAAAACCAACGAGCGAACAAACAAACTATTAGTTATGTACGTCTTGTTTCACAGGATTACTAGGATTACAGAACGTTCATTTTTAAGTTAATCTCCTATTATACCTATGTACATTCATAATCGAATTGACCTTATTTTGCTTCCTTCTATAATCTCTACATATAAAGAATACTGAAAATATCGAGATTTTAGGTAATCTTACGAAATTGTAGGGCAGGCGGTCTGGAGAACTCAAGTGTTAATTGCGGTGTAAAGTACACAGTTAAAGTCTTTATATGATCTCGTGTTTGAAAGTGCCTTTGCGCTACTGTAACTGCTTACCATCAGTTGGCCGATGTGGCCGTTTGCCACCTTTGTATAAAAAAATAACTATCTGCCATCGTCTGAAGAATTATCGCCCGACTAACTTCTTATTACTGACTTTGGTTTGTCTATTAGGGATTAGTGATGTGTTATTATTGATATATTGATTGGAAGTAATCGACATTTTTGAAACTAACAAATATTCGAATTCTTAAAGCTTTGATAATTACTGATTATATGATTATGTATTAACCCTATGCGAAAACGAAAGCGATACCTACTAACATTTGATTATTCACGCAGCGGAGGACATGGGGCAGTAGGTACCAGAAGGAAGTCCTAC
Organism: Catocala fraxini; assembly: GCA_930367265.1. Lineage (NCBI taxonomy): Eukaryota > Metazoa > Arthropoda > Insecta > Lepidoptera > Erebidae > Catocala > Catocala fraxini. The sequence goes on from OV884024.1 coordinate 18,469,293, forward strand.
AATAAGGTCGTCTTTGTCCTCTGAGAACATTGACCACATACGAAGCTTCATTGGTCGAGCACGATCGATCGACCAAGGCACATCATCATCACCTCATCGTCCTATCGTTAAGTCAAATCTCCCATAATCAATAATGATTATGTGAAACTTGACGACTTGACAACGATTTGATCAATCTTCAGATGATACACAAGTATCGAATATTGGAATTTCTTTTTACGTAGGTACCTATTGCACGTCGTTACTATCGACTATGACGATGTAGGTTATTTTAACCTTAATGCAGTACTACTCTATAAACTAGATCAATCTGTCAACAGTTGCATTCGGTTCATTTTCAATCTTCGTAATATCGTACCCGGCCGGAATGGGCGACGGAGCAAACGTGTATTGACATAATTTTTTTCTCTTTGTACTCAAAACCGTTCAAAACCTGCTCTAACTACTTTAGTAGTCTATGATGTTCTCAGTCCTTCTTGTAGCTCCAGTCATATCCATTGCCCCATTCATATTAAAACTGTACTTTTCTAGAAGATGTTGCCTCTTGAAATAGTTATAAGCACAAGCCTGTAGGTATGACATGTTTAAAGACTGTGAAAAATGTACTAAGAAACTCAGTAATATTTCTGTATAAATGAAGGAAAAAAGAACTTATAGTATATATGCCTTTATACAATACATAGGTACCGTATTGTATAAAGGCATAATATATTCCATAAGATTTTTTTTCACCGCATTGCTTCTGTGGCTCATTGGCATTGAATGTAGATGTGGGACTATGTATATTAAAGGCTATAGTTATGTATTTATATTACAATTATTTCTTTATATCATTAGAAGACCTATCACATAAGTTTTGCGTCAAATAACAGTAGAGTAACAGACTAGGCATAGCGAGTGCCCGTTTCAGTCTTAACTATTTTCACTTTTATATTGCCTATACCATTGATCTGATTTTGATGAAAATGTGAGTTGGTGTCCACACGCCCGTAAATTTTGTAAGGATAATTTTAAGAGGCATTGCAATATACACCATTCTATAACCATTATGAAAATGTAATAAAGCTGTCTATGTGCATTCTAACTAATATTATATATGCGAATGTGACTTTGTTTATTTGTAACGCTTTCACGCTTTAACTACTCGACCGATCATCATGCAATTTCGCATACACATTGTCAGGGACCAGAAAAGGAAAAAAAATCTCTCATTCATCCATAAAAAGTACTGTTACTAGCCTAACCTAACCTAATCTAAATTTATTTCGATAATAGCACATCACTAATGATATTTCATCGATAATAACATTAGTGATGTGTTATTATCGATAAAAATACATTTACGCAAGCGAAGATTCGTGCAAAATCTAGGTCAATATATACAGAAAACTTACTTATATCCACAACTTAAACGTTTCTGCATCCGAAACGACTTAATCTTATTGTTTGCTTATTAGCCCTTCACGTTAAAACCATTGCACGAATTATTTTTGTGGTTATCACAATTTAATAGCTTAAGGTTTAACCTAAAATGTAAGTCACGCTTCAACAAATTTAGTTCAGCGGAATCGGTGTTATGGTGCATAGTGTTATCCTGTAAATTATCTCGTGGGTGAACTGAGTTCCATGCGGATGAAATCGCAAGCATTATCTAGTATTTAAAAAACATCAATCCAATAGTTCATCCACACGAAGTGTACATACACGGTATCTCCAATAAATGCCAATTCATTTTTCAGTTCGGCAATATTTATTGTATTAATAACTGTAATCAACAGGCAGCTTGTTATGAAATATGTACTACGATCTATAACGGCTATATTGTGCTGCTACACACAACAACTTAGATATTCTTGATAACTCGCAGCCCTAGAGATTATCCCTGGTTTAGTATGTTAAACCTAAAACTAAGTAACGGGCTGTGTTATATATGTAGAACTGATTGATTGTCTGCCTAAAAATACAATGATAATGGAATTTAAACAAGGAGTTATAAAAAGTAAGAAGGTAATGACAAGTAGGCTTTCTCGTTTGGAATTGAATTCTTTTAAAGAGGCATATCCAAAATGTGTTATTTCTATTCTTTTATTCGTAGTTTCATGGCTCAAACGGCAATAGGGGAACTGCGAACGGCACCAACAATAATTACGTTGCCTGCTTCAAGAAAACTAGCTTTTACATCAAACATCTTAAACATAGTCGAAGAAATGAAAATTACTTTCTGAACTTATATTTTTATTTACCAGCAAAAGTTTGCTTTGGACCATGAAAGAGGAAATCTCATGTGGATGAGTTTAAGCTTTTACAACTGGGGCAAGACCAACAATGCGAAGCGTAAAACTGTATTTTCAGAATGAATACTTTCAACAAGTATATTGGCATTTTATAGCCGAACGCACGATATTTTTCAACTTAACTACTTTAATAAATATCGCCGTCAAGAAAATTATTTATTGTAGTAAGAACTCTCATTATTCTGATATTTTCAATGGTGCTTGTACATGAGGCAAGTATCTGGCGCGGCTTACTTGCGCTAGAGATATGCTTCGTATACAAGACAAATTAGTGTATAACAGACATTTTCTTCGTTATAAAAATACTAGTTTGTTTGTTTAGACATCCTTTACATTTACAACGTTAGTATGAATTATAAAACATACATAGTTTTAGGTACATAATTCTTTCATCTCATGTTGGGTAGGTTGAGGTGTCCCACACTCATATTTCGGCAGACATGTAAATGACGAGCCTTTTGCCTTTTATTGAGGACTACCTGACTTCGTGTTACTACGTAAAATATCTGGAGAATCGAATCATCTAATCATTATGACCTTTCAACCTGACAATCAGATTTGAACCTACCAACACATTGTATTAACTAGCTGCAGTAGGTTAGTGTTTATCAGTACAGTCATCTAAAGAAAGTACTCCAAAGGACAAAAAGTTCTTTATTTTGATTACATTCTGCAATTAGTAATTTCATACAATCTGTATATTACATTTTCTATAATTCACAAGAGGATATTTTCACTTTGTGTCTGCGGTCCTGCAGAATTATTTTGTTATTTGTAATCCGATTACATTCGCATTCGTTGCTTTTATATCAAAGACAAAGGCATGAGGCACGAGTAGGTAACTACATAAGTACATGCTTCAAAATGTTAATTTCCTTTAGATCTTTCCTTTTTCTCCATAATAGTCGCGATGTCTATTCCATTAAGATTCACCGAAGGCGCAAAACGTCACCAAACGGCGTTGATAAATGACGTTCTACTTTGGCAATTTTCCACTTTTACCACGTCCACTGTCTACTTGATCTGCTTTAATCTGTAAAGGATTTACGTGACAAATACGTGACAATTTCATTTGATTGTTATAAATGATTTTTGTTTAATAATATATAAAAGTTTACGTGAAGTTATTCTCTACGGCCTCGCTGTTGGAGGCATAATATTAAAAATGTCTGATCAATCAATATACGCGCATGAGTGAACTGGCGTCATGACAATGTTTTTACTTGGATAATTTTATTAAATCCCAGAAAGTGAGTAGTTGGCTTTTTAATAAAGATCCGATGTTGATTCCAATAGAAAACACTGCGCCTTATACGAGTATTTCGAGCAATAGAATTGCCTGATATAAATAGTGGAGAATAAAATTCCTTTCAGATCTTCCTACCGACGAAGTTTTAATAAGGCAGCTATTTCCCTACTAAGCATTGCTGCTACCTATTCGTTGCACTAGTAGTCAACAAAATGGAGTAGGTATATTTTAAACCTACAGGTTAGTTAGTGAGTATATTGTAATAAAATAGTAATGTTAAATTATGAATTTTTTGAATGCTTGACAACATAGATAAGTAACAAGCAAAATAGGTGATCAAATATAAAGTACCCATCCATGTAGGCTGTTATCAGTTCCGCGTATGCTTTTAATTCATGGCAGCTTCGCACGAACTGGGCGGACTTAGGTGCTGCACTACATTTTTATTTATACGAAATATAGAGATATAACGTTGAATGATTTATGGACTATCCTAACTTCCTAACTAATATGATAAATGCGAAAGTGAGTATGTTTGTTTGTTACGCTTTCACGCCTTAAGTAGATCATCATGAAATTTTGCATACACGTTATCAAAGGTACAGAAATGGGTAAAAGTACTGTTCCCAAAGGATAGAAATGTATGTATTATCATTATTTACATTAACGCGACTGAAGTCGTAGGCAGAATCTTCTATATATAAATCGTAATTTATAATTACCAGAAAGCAAGACGATCATGCTATGAAAGACTAAGCCACATGGCTTTACTTAGTTTTTCATAGATACAGATATATGTATGTATATTGTATACATATAATAATAATAATAATAATAATAATATTCTACCACATACACACAACACCATCTAGCCCAAACTAAGCAGAGCTTGACAATATACATACATATATCTGAGCAGGAAATTTTACATATGGCTCCCTAGGTAGCAGTTTTCGTAAGGCAAATGGTATACTTTGTTGTTTTAAAAGTTTTAATTCTTTTGATTTTTATCTGCTGCGTAGGATGAGCAGGAGAATGATAACTGTTTTGGATGTATGTATATTTCTTTGGCACACTTTGTAGCCTTAACAGTTTGATGGATTGTTATGGCATCAAAAATGCTCTAAATGTATACTTATAACATTTTTGAAAGATGAATCAAATATTAAACCAAACATCTTTTGTAGGAAAATTGTAATGTATTAACTGTCCGACAGCTTTTTATAATGTACACCGTACTTAAACAGCACGCAGCGCTTACGTATTACATCAACTTTACTACAATAAAAGACGAAAAGATATTGTCTGTACTCCTCTTTCTGAATCAAAGTTTGTTTTTACAAATATATGTTTCGCATTCTTAGGCCTTTTCTTTATAACAAGATAAATAAACAAACAGCTATATATGACCTAAGTTATGTAAGATCTAAGTGGATAGTCAGTCGGTACTTACAAACTTTAAATTATGATGATACTGAAGATTTGTTGATTGTTGTTAAATAAGTAATGTCAAGTTCCATGATAATACCTAATTATAATCTTGACCTATTTTTGCATATATTTATATAATAAGTATAATTAATTGTATATTACTTAGTTCCTAGTAGTATATTGTAAGTGCCTTAACGCCTGTGGCACAGGTTTACCCCAGTACAGGCACCCATATTATATTACCTATATTAAGTACTTTATGGACTGTATTCATGCTTTACCATTATAATCAATAAATAAATTATTATTATTATTAAAGTTTTGTTTGACTTTTCTTTATTAATTGAGGGGAAATATATAATACATAAACGTAAGGTTTTATTTGGCGCAATGCAAAGCGATTGCACTGCCTATGGTGTCAAATTCGAGTGTTAGTGGGTACTCCTGTTGGAAAACTGTCGTTAGAAGAACGAAATCCGAAGATGAACCCAGCTAACTGCCATAGGCCCCTATTACGTGAAATACACGTCTACCTACTTCCTCTCTCCGTGCACATGGCTGCTGTAAAGCAATCAAAACGTCAGGGTGAGTCGTAAACTTAAATATAAATAGTTTTAATTATTTGAGATAGTTTAAATTGCAGTAAAGATCAATAATAGTAGTGTTAGAGTACAAAATTATGTAATAACAGTGTGCTTTGCGAGGCTATTAAAATAAAAAAATATGTTAATTTCAATAGAAAAGATGGTGCGAATATACCACCAGCTTGGGATCCAGTAATTCAAATAGTAAAATTTTGTCCATGGGTATGTCAGTACTTTGAGCTTATTCTGCGTAAATAGAAACACTAATGATTAAATTATGTTCGGGTACTTTGAAATAACTGCACTAGAACATTGAGACAACTACCATCTTAGTCTCCATGTGACCATGGCTGCTGAAAAGCAACCGAAACGTCGGGGAAAGTGTAAAAATAAATTAAATCTAAATAGTTTAATAATAATTTAATTAGCCTAAAAATTAGTAAAGTTTAATAGTAGTAGTAGTGTCACAATTTTCAAAATTTTGTAATAAAGTGTCAAATAAACAACGCGATAAAATCCGTATATAGCAGTTTAATTTCAATGAATAACAAAGGGAATTTGAATGATGAAAGCCATGGCAATGTATAAACAAAATCCGCACTGTCAGTAATCCAGAACCGCAAACATTACATTTACAAACATTAAACCGGACTCGAACAATATCTACATTCGGACCAAATATTCGTGAATCACACCAAATTTTTTTTTCTCGGGATCTGTGACAGCGGCGCGCAAGACAACAAGCTCCAACAGCCGCGCCGCTGTCACAGATCCCGAGAAAAGCCAGCCACAGTCGAGCGCCAGCCTGCTATACTGCCTTATGTAAGGGGTGTCACTGACAAGATTGGCTACATCTTGAAGCGAGCTTCAATCAACACATACTTCAAGCCGCCAACGAAGATAAGTAAATTTTTTACCATCCGTCAAGTGCCAACTACCTTTACAAGATGCAGGGGTCTATAAAATAGATTGTGACTGCGGACTCTCATACATTGGTCAAACCAAGAAAAACATAGGCACCCGCATAAAAGAACACATAGCTGATGTAAAACACCAACGCTCGTTGAAGTCTGCTGTGTGTGAACATGTGCAACAGGGGACCAACCACTACCTGAGATTTGACAAACCACAGATTCTCGCTAAAGAACACCGATTCCTACCAAGGATGCTTCGCGAGGCTATTGAAATCAAAAAACATCCTAATTTTAACAGAGAAGATGGTTGGAATGTACCACCAGCTTGGAATCCAGTAATAAAAATAGTCAAACCCAAGAAGAAGCAAACCACAGCTAGACTTCATGATACTTTGAGCTCATTCTGCGTAAATAGAAACACCAATGATAAAATTATGTTCGGGTACTTTGAAATAACTACACTGGAACATTGAGACAACTGCCATCTTAGTCTCCCCGTGACCATGGCTGCTGAAAAGCAACCGAAACGTCGGGGAAAGTGTAAAAATAAATTAAATCTAAATAGTTTAATAATAGCAAGCGCTATAATAATTTAATTAGCTTAAAAATTAGTAAAGTTTAATAGTAGTAGTAGTGTAACAATTTTCAAAATTTTGTTATAAAGTGGCAAATAAACAACGCGATAAAATCCGTATATAGCAGTTTAATTTCAATAAATAATATTCACGTAAATAGAAGACAATATCCCTTTGTTATTCTTTAGTAAATGCAGTCTGTTGTCCTTAATTCGATCCATTGTGAAGGCTGGTTTTAATTGTTGGTTTTGCAATGAAATCTCCAGCAGAAACAAAAAATTCACAAAGTACACGAGAATAGCTATACTATAGTACTTGAAACTTACACCATATCTGACAAAACATGCATTTAAAGTTTTTTTGCTCACATACATACATAGTTTTTACGCCTGTATCTCTTTAGAGTTAGGCACATGTTGCAGTTATGGATTTAAGTCTCACATAATAGTGGTCGAACATATTGCTATCTACCGAGTTCATTTCTAAAATGTGTGTTTCCCTACCGCTGGAAAACCTAGTAAAACTTTGCGCGACTGGGGAATCGCACTAGAAACCCCATGCTTTAGTTAGTTTAATAAAGGCGTAGCATCATATTATTATATGTATGTATGATATGTGTTTAGGAATTTACGAGATCCAATATACAACACTTCAATTTGCTAGATACATACTTACTCAGACTTGTTGCTGTTGTTTCCCGTAGGCTAAGCAACACATATTCAAATATATCAAGATACGCAGATGAAATCAGAATAAAGCATTATAATGCAATACCTATTTTCTGCGAACCTAGGATATCTGGCGACCCACATAATTGCCTGACACGTAACATTACCATGAACTATTTTCGCCGCTAAATACCATTTCTAAATGATCAATTATTACTGTTGGCAGTTAATAACTGATTGGCGAATTGATAGCCAATGCATTGATCAAAATTTGGTAGAGAATTATACGATGGACATGAATTAATTGCCAATTAGTAAGTATAAGGTCTGTCAAGTATTTTACGCAATAAATAAGCGGAAATACAATAAACATCATATAAATGAAAGGGTTTTAATAAAAAAATAAATATGCTTTAGCGATGCTGTTCAAATATACGTTTGCATTATCATTCTTACTTAGTATAATAATAATAATAAGTATTATATATGCTAAAGTATTAAAATGAGATGCTTTTAGCATAGAAAAATTTATGGGCTGGTGAGTGACAAAGGCATAACTTTTTAATCAGGCAATATGTACAAGTCCTGTACGATTGACATTTAAATTCAAGGGAGTAAACCTGCAGGTAAAACAGACTAATAAATCCGAGGATGTTGCTACAATGTATTCAGATTGTAAAATTTATATACTCTATAATGTACTAGATTCATTCAAACTTTAAATAATAAAAGATAATAAAACAGCAAAACAGCCTGTTCAGATTTGCATATATAAGATAGTGGGTTAAATGGTATAAAAATCTTTGAATATACATATATTATTTACTTTGTTTAAAAGTTCTGCAAATTAATTATAATACTTTGATTGTAAATTTAACGAATAGAAAATAACTAATTCCAGTTTTACGACTTCACTTTTGTATTTAATAACAATAACAAATATGCTATCGTTTATGTCAATTAGCGTATTGATATAACTGTATATATAGTATTGTGTGAGTATGTTTTCAAATTCTATTTATCTGGTTAAATATGACCCGTATTTTGTGTTTTTACTGCAATTATGGCGCAATACTACACCGCGCCGAGTGTTGCGGATCCGATTTCAAACAGGACAATAATTTGAGTGATTTACTACTTATTGTTTTTTAGTGTTAGTATTAATTGTGGCCTTTGTTTAATGTATGTTAAGTTACCCATGACACAAATAATGTTCTTCAAATAGAAGCGGTTTAAAAAAACATATCTGTGTTTAGCTCACGTCGGCATGTAGCTTATTGAAACGGTCGTAGCTCTCTCGTAGCAAAGTAGCTACGCCGCTAAATAACACCTAATTGGTTACTATTTATATTATCCTTTTTAAATAACGGCATGCTTGTACATGCTATAAGCCGTTTAAGGACCAGTTCTTATATTTAAGAATTGAGTCGTTTTGGCTACGGACATTCAAATCTTGACATTTTTGTCTTAGAATATACGTCAAACATTAACTGCCCGCAGGTGAAATTATTTGTTTCTTGAATGAAGGAACCGGACTGTAGTCGTGTTTTGTTAGCCGGTAGTTGGATCAAACAGTATTTATATTTTAAAGTGACGAAATGAGCCTTAATAAAAAGTATAAACAATATAAAGATCAGATAGTTATTCTAATAAGTATTAATGGCGTTAATCTAAACCAATACTCAACATTTGGAGGCCTCGATGGCGTAGTGGTAAGTGTAACCGACTGCCACGCCTGAGGTCGTAGGCTCCATTCCCACACAAGTCAAACATTAATTGTGTACATGGATGTTTGTCTTGATCTGGGTGTTTCTATGTATAATATATACAGCTGTTCCATACATTTTGTCGAGGTCAAAGTTCAATTTTGTATGGAACTGCTGTTTTTTTTATAGTGATTTCGGCAATGTACCAGAACAAAAGTTGCTCATAATAACAAGTATAATCATTCCCTGAGAGGTTTTCACTATACTAAGAATAACCTTGTATATGTATTTACAAAAAATAAAAGTATATATTATGTATGTTTATCCATTGCCTAGTTACCCATAGTACAAGCTCTGCTTAGTTTGGGCTAGATGATGTGTGTATGTGATAGACTATTATTATTATTATTTCTTATAGCCTCAACAAGATTTCCTTGTTATCCTACATAATTAATTTAAAACACACAAAGGATAAATCTTTAAAATAGCCGAGTCTTCATTGTTTGTAGCGGTAAAACGGTAGTGCCTCCACAAAAATACAATGTACCTTAGAACGTTGCACACAATGATAGTTCCATACAATGTTCATCTCAAGTGTGGCAACAAAATAATTCAAGTGTGCGTAATCTGCATTGTATGTATAAGTATATAATATAAAACTGTACATAAAACGAATAAATTCATGTTTCAAGTGCGTTGACAGATTGTCCATCCAGCTATACAATTCTATAAAATAACGATTACAAAACTGAATATGATTTACTTAGTAATTATGTAGTTGTCGTCGAAGCGACATTGTGTTTGAGATGAGGACTTCTACGAACTAGCGTGACAGTTAACGTAAGCCGTAAAATACACGCACTTGCAATAAAGTGAGTCATTACCGTTTAGTCTTTATGTAGGCATATCATTTTATAGATATAGATCGTAAGTACGGATGTTTGTAATCGAGTAACTTTCGAAAAACTTGACCGAATAAGGTCATATTCACAAACAAATATTTAATACATTTGTTTTCTCGAGACGTTAATCTACTATATCTAAATATATTTGAAAAGCGTGACATTTTAAAAATCTATTTTATTGTTTAAACTGCGAGTGATAATATGAGATATCAAAATAGATGATGTTATTCTACTGAATTGTCATGCGGATAGGCAGTATCGACATGTCCAGTTGTCAAATGTTTTTGAATGGACGTGCTTTTTGTTGTTCTTTTTGTATTTAGCTCTGCGTGTGCAAACACGCGATATTTGCAGATAGTCTATTTAAGTTCACTGTACTATACAAAATGTAGTGTAGAAAGTTCGTTTAAAGTTACGGTGATATAGATGTATTAAAAACGAAGTATTAAATTTTAAACTAATTTGTCTTCCGATGTAAATGATCTAGCACCTATTTAATTACTATATACGCGTATGGGGCAATTTCTCAAGTTAGCAAAATAACTTAAGAATAATTATTTATTTAATTTTATCTATATATAAAATGCATGTACTGTTTACAAAACCCCTGAAGCTAATTTCATAAAACTTCAGTAGGTTTAATTTATAATGTATTTATTCTCTCGCTAGAATTCATTCTTTAGAAGGGTGAAAAAGTATTATAAAATGTCCTAATTTACAAGAGAAATCTGTGAAAATTAGTATTTATTCTTGCAAATCAAAGTAATGATAAAATTATAAGAAATATTTTGATAGTTTTTTGCTGGCAGATGTGAACTTGATTGGATCTTGGATTTGCTAGAACATGGTAACTGGGTATCCAAATTATTAAGTTATCTGTAAAATATCACACATTATTTAATGCATTTCACTGGATATCACTCACTGTAATCTTTTTATTGATAGTTAAATTGAAATATATAAAGTAATTAATGAGTTTGACTGCACGGCTGGCGCAATGGTGTAAGTGGTCGCTTCGCCACTGCCCCCGCACCGAGTGTTGTGGCTTCGATCCCCACACACACTGAACTAACATTTGTGGAATCCACAAATAGTTATTCCGAGTCTGGGTCTTCTTTGTGTTTGTTGTTTGAATGTTTGTAAAGTCCCCCACGACAGGAATAATTCATAGTGCAGAGGATGACTTATTAAAAAAAAGTTGTCTTTTAAAATAAAAGTCAGCTTTATAAAAAAAGGATTGAGTTTTATAATATGAAATGTATTTTATTAGACAAACGTTAATTAAATTATAACATGAGAATAGATATATTAGGAAAATAGATAAAATATTCTTATTCCTTAACCAGTTAAGAAAAAGCGAATAAAAATTCTTGTTTCATAGATAGTTAAGAAACATAGTTAAGAATATGGACTAATCCTTTGAAGGATTAGTCAAACTACAATTTTGATTTTGTTTTTTATTTATTTATTTTGTCGTGGGAACAGTGGTTCGAGGAACAGTTGCTTGCTACATTGAATATATCAAAATTATATTAATCTGGGTAAAATCAAGTAATGATAAATTTCCTCTATGAAATGTTTTTTACTGACAAGTTGATGCTGCTAATGGACCCGATATTGAGGTTATTTATGTAACATGAACAAAGTGCAAAGTGGTGACGTCGTCTATTCACCGATGGTGACACTGTCGCTCCGTTTACCGGAAGCCATCTCGACCTCGTCCTTGGCACTATTATCTCCTGTATCACAGTTAACTACATTCTATATGCGATATAACCTTGTGAAGTCGATATCATTTGGTCTTGCTGGGACGTCAAACTTGAGAGGTGAACTATGGCTAAACAGGTTCTTAACCTATCTGGACAGTCGAAACAGAGCGGTCTTCAAAAAATCAAATCAAAAGTGTCACGAACATGTGCATAAACATCAATAAAATACTTAGTTATGTTATTGCTATCGATTATATTTATCTCGAGGTCCCATTTAGTTGGTCGTCAAGCTACAGATGTCCTCAAGATGCAGTCTGAAACCACTGAAAATAGTTACGAGCAAACAATCTACAGCAAAAATAGCAGGCTTCCCTGACAGGTTATTTAAAAAGAAACTCAGCCGAAGTCCTCTCCTTTGTTACAACACCTTACTTGTTGTCCTTGAGACATTTCCATAAACAAAATAAAATAAAAATTAAAACCTAGATATATTGAAGAAATAAAATTGCCACATAGCTAACGCCATCTAGCGACGAACACTGTACAACCTATTTTTTTTAAGGTGGTGAATGCTTTGACTCGTACCTCTTAGCTGAAAAGGGGGTGGAGAATTTATGTTGGGTTCAGCCGGGAAAAGATGGAACGTCCCGGGTACTGCCAACTAAACCTACCACGGTATGTCAACTCGCTGCCTAGAATAGTGGGTAGGTCGCTGGAACTGAAACTACATCAGCTAACAGCAGTGTTAAACGCAGACAGAAAATGCCTGCAGACGATGACTCATGGGTGACACCCCAGCACGACAGAGGGCGTCGGCGCTCGGCGGATCCGCTCCGCCGCCTCCTTCTGCGAGATGACGTACTAGCAGAAAGATGCGACCCCTATCCAGTTCCACTTACTGTCGACCATAGCTTTGATCACGGCCGGCAGTGAGAGGTCGACATCTACAACGTCTACGAGTTCACGGCGTGCACCGGCTCGAGCGTGTCTTGCGCGGTGTCCTCAGCACACTCACAGTGGTGGCAGATGGGACTCGATGCCATCCTAGCGACCGTGTGCAGGTACCTCCCAAAGCAACCTTGCTCTGACAATACCTGCACTAGTCTGAAGGAAAGAGTCCCATGCTGCCGCCCTGCTCACCGCTCCAACACTGGCTGGAGAGCCCCAACGTAATTAATTGTAATTAAATTAGAATGCACAATGTCGGCCGATTAAAGTATAGGTAAGTAAAATATGTATCAGATTAAGGATTATTATTATTTATTGCAGTATAATATTATTTTAGACTAACAACAAAAATGTATACCCATGTATTATTATCGTATCAATTTTACTAATATTACCTGTAAGCTTTAATAAGTAAGGCATCTTTTATGAATAGAGATTACGCAAATGCGCTGTATTTGATGTATCCGTTATAGTAGCAGCTTTGATATGGTTGAGCGAGATGCCCCATAGCCTAACCGGAGCCTTTTGATGTTTTAACAAGATCATGTTCAATGGACATCATGCTTCGAGACTTGAAAGCCGAGCACCGAGCAATGTGGTGTTTCTTCGGAAGTCAAGCCTGATATCAAATCAAATCAATTTGATAGAAAATTAACATGCTCTTGCTTCTAATAGTAGTTATTATTTTATACACTGATATTGACAACAAGCAAAGGAAATTTAAACAATAGAGCCAATTATAATAATATTATTTAGGTAGAATTTTTATTAGCGTCTCTTCAAAATTGCTCCTTAAGCATTAATTTTACCATGACCTGATATATCATCAATAACATTGAATTATATAAATATATAGGTATAAATATTACGAATATTATTGTTATATTAATTGAATCAATATAATTATATGTACAAAAACAAAATGCAATAGCTATCTATTACGTTTTGTTTTTGTTAGAAAATATTTAGACAATAGAATCCAACAATACTAACATAAATATCAATAGTATAAAAGCTTTTATTGTAACCTTTTAATGTGTTGTAATTTTAATTATACTTATATTCATTTGCACGCGTAAAGGTGTAGATTATCTACAAATTGTAATATTTTGTCACTTTTAATATGTTGGTAGCTTATTCGAGCGAATAAATAATCTATATTTTAATACATGAAGCAAAAACTTTGTAACCCTTTTTACGAAAATTGCGCCGATGAAAGAGTATGCAATTTGGCACAGTTAAAGTTTATATAGAGAAGGAGGGGCAAATTCTTATAGTTTTATAAAATATGTATTAGAAATACATAAAATTAATGGATAAACACTACACGCACACAACAATGCATTTGACACCAGCAGTCGAATCGCGTTCGTAGTATTTCGGCATTGTTCGGTTGACTTCGTAAAATGCTTGGTAACTATGGTTACATACATATGTATATGGAGTAGGTGACTAAATGAAATATGATTATAAAATATAGTTATAGAAAACCTTAATAACGATCAAATATAAAATTTTATTAAACTATGGGCGAATTTCGGTCACTTGGCGACCGCTAGTTTGGATTAAATTGAATTGCAACCTTACCTATTACAAATAGTTTACCGTGCTACTATGATCCCGTGGCATAAACAATCGCTAGTTTTTGCAGTCGGACATGTGATTTCAAGTTCGATTGACAGGGCGAGTAAGTCGTAACTTAATGTTTCAATAAATAAATAATTATTAGTGATACAAAAACTGGTGAAAAGCCTGGTAGACTACAATAAGATGATTTATTACATAGGATTGTATTACATAGGATTTCATTCACAGCTGGCGTTATGTGGATGTGATCTAGATATACCTCTGTGGCTTGGTTTACCTTTTAAAAGAAACTAAGTTTTGCCCACGGCTTTGCTCGCGTAAATATATGTTAGGTTAGATTAAATTAGTAACAGTACTTTTTTTCTGGATGAAAAGTACGATATGTCCTTTTTTATTCCTTTTACAACGTATATGCGAAATGCCATGATGATCGGTCGAGTAGTTAACAGCGAAAGTAAGATTTTTTGTTTGTTTAAACAAACCAACAAAAATACTTAAATTCGCTTTAACAATATTAGTTAGGATATCGAAATATGGGTAACCAATTTTAAGGATCAGAGAAGTAGTAGTAAGCGGTAGGCTACGTCAGTTTTCTAAAATTTATAAATTTATCTGCAAGAACCATGGTAACAAATTACAGATGAACCTACATAAAATTTTGTCATTTAGAACAGCAAGTTTCAGCCTAATATCGGCTTGCAAAGTATAATGACTTACATAAAATATGCAAAACGAACATAATATTTTTATATTTATACATAATCATAACCAAAATCGCAATTATCAAAATAAATACAAATGCACCATACTGAATTGGAACGTTATCATAATAAAATAGATACTTTTCAAACAAAAATTACAATTACAATCGATATATTATTATTATAGTAGTTACAATGGTTATATGGTGAATGTCAAACAAATCAAAATAAAAAATGCTCAAGCAAAACTATAAATTAGGAATACAATCAAAATACATTTTGGTACATTAAATATTAAACTGACTATAAGTGACTACGGATTTCTCTTTGCTAGAGCTGCATTACCTAGTACCTAAATCTGTTTTATTTCAATCGCTTTAATGACATTGTTCACACGCTTGTCGTTTCGGATTAGGTAGGAGCTGTAGGTATATGGCATGCATGGCTTTTCCCATTAGTCTACGATTTGGTCAAATAATGTTTGTCTAGGTTGTCTCCAGTCCATATTATATTTTCAAATACATTATTGAGGTCGTAAATGTCATACAATTATTTTGTCTATGATGAAAAACGTTAGACGTTACTCTCGTTCCTATCTGTAGAGTGTGCTTCTCATTTTCTAAGGTAAGTCATTGATTTTATATTCTAAGTACCGTAGTATATAGTTCAGTTTAATTAATTAACTATTATTACTGGTGGCATATTTGGCAAAACTTTAGCGGAACCGAATATTGGTTTAGTTGATTCCCATACCTAAACTCAACGTGTTTACGCAAAGCTTGGGGATTGACGTCGGCGTCGGGTTGGTTTATTGACAGTGAGTAGACATTTTATAAAACAATTACTGATTTCAATAAATTACTTCAATCTTCTATCCCTACGCTAACTACAAATTAAAAATTCGAATGATATCTACTGAAATGTTTTGCATCTCTTTGTTAATAAATATTGATTAAAACATAAAAATATATCGTATTTTTTAATGTAAAGTGCCGATCAGTATAATTTATATAAGAGTTCATTGTAACTTGTTCTCAAATTCTGGTAGTTCTTGTTCTCAAGTTCTAAGTTATTGGAAATAATGATACAAAGTCACAAGAGCATTAAGTTAACACTGTAAGTTATAACATTAACAGATCATGCTCAATCAAAACTAGCTAAATACAGTGAAAGTAGATTTGCCGTAGATATAATCTTTCAAGTGCTTATCTTGACGTTGAAAACAGTTTGAGAACTGTCAAATGCAATTTTATTAACTGTGGAACGCAAATACATGTATTCAATACGCTATCTACCATATTTAAGAATATGATATTCAAGTATTTAAATAATATGAGAAAACTTAATTCAGTATCAAATTAATTTAAGTAATACTTATGTAGAGTTTGAGTACTTTTCAATGTGTCAATTGAGAAACTGACAGTTAGTGATCTAGTCTAATAATTTGGCCTAATACGATTATTCCGAATACGCCGAGTACTTAATTGATAAAGTGATGTTTAAGAAATAAAATTGTACAAAGCCTTTTTTATATTAAGAGAACTTGTATTATTATTTTGTTACACAAATAAATGTTTTGTTACATAAATCATAATATAATTTTTATTTCGATAATGATCTCTACCTACCCTTACCAATACATGCGCAAGTATTATAAAGGTTTTTCTAGTAAAAAGTCAAAAAGATATAATTATATATGTTGTTGATATTAAAAGTAAAAATCCACGGATGGCGTAATGGTTTAGATTGTCGTCTCGCTGCCTCTGCGCCAAGTGTTGTGGGTTCGAATCCCACACGGGACAAAAAAATTGGGTGATCCACAAATAGTTGTTCCGAGTCTGGATGTTCTTTGTGTCCGTTGTTGGAATGTTTGTAAAGTCTCCTGCGATACAGGAATTAAAACTAGTACGGAAGATATATTTAAAAAAAGAAAAAATGTATTTAGTATATTTTTATAACCCGGGTACGTACGGGCATGCCCTAACTTTGATGTAGTAAGCTCGCCGCCAGCAACTGCAGCAGCAGACATATTCAGAAATGTTGAACTCGCTCCAGCAATTGAAAGACGATGTAGTCGATAAGCTGAAGCCACAACAAAATACCTCATTTGCCGACATGGTAAAAAAAGGGGCGATAAGTTTGTCTGTGCAGCCAAATTCTGTCGAGAAAGCAGCCATTCTTGCAACCACTGTGGAGAAATTGGTCATTACTTTAAGGAAAGTAACAAAATATCTTCTGCAAACGTTTTAAGTCAAAATATGATCACCAAACTGGTGATGCAACTTGTCCGGCACGCAAATACGCACAGGACAGGTACATTAACTCTATAAGTAAATTATGAAGGCGCCTAAGAGCGCCAGGTATTGTATTATATGAACACTAGTTTATCTTTTATATATATTTGGTAGTTTTAATAGTCATGTCTCATCAATTACTCTGTGACTCAGATAGTTTTACTGAGTCTGAAGCAAAATTGAAAAGTTGAAGAATGTAAGCAATTTTTACCGGCACTGTGAGGTATTTCGTTGTCCTTGGGCAAAGGTGGGTTTTCCACTGCAGGATGGCATTGTGGTGTTGGCGTCGGTGGAGAACTACGCCGTAATAACTGACTACGGCTAAACAGACTAAATCCTGGATTGGACATACTAACACAGATTTACACTATCAGCCACTCAAAGTATTTGTAATTAGTTCATGCTTGTAGTTTATAAACAATAAGTACGATGCACTCGCGACACACTTATCGAAAATTACTTACGCTGCGGAATAATTATATTAGTTGTATTTGATTAAATACATTTTGTCGTAAACAAAAACGCGTCCGCTTAGTCAAGCGGTCTTTAAATCATCCATTTGAGCTGAAGCATGCCTTCATAATACCAAAAACCTTACCTTACCTTGCATTTACCAACCAGACTCGACTCTATTCTATTCTATTTATACTTATGGCCACTATCTACTCATCTTTTAAATTAATCAAGGAAGTAAATAGATTAAAACTGATATGAAAGTTTTAACGCTTGTAATACTTAGTTTTCATTGTGGGCACTAAAGCAAACTCAATTAAAATTTCACAAGTTCTTATATAAGTAATCACTTTTATTTAAATGATATTAATTATCTGCTCGGAACTTTTGCGGTTTGCAACTGTTTGACTTGTCAAACTTACTGAGACTATAGAGAGAGTTGTGTGGTTCTTGACTTAAAGAACTTAGTAAGCTGCTTTCATTGCACTGTTAATTAATTGAAGGGACTCTCCGAAAGTATCTTATACCTAATATGAATACATTTACAAATTGCGTTTCTTTTATACAACCGGTAGTATCGACAGCGGGAATTGCAAAACGTGAATAGCCAGCCCGTATGTGTATGTCAGCTGACAATACCATGATTTATTTGAGTCTCTTTTGCGAAGTGATCAGTACGAAAAAGTGTTCAAATTAAATATTTTATTTATTCCCATTATTACAGAGATAACAAGACTATGACAAGTCGTTCTATGAAAGAAGAATCCGTATTTAAACTATCATAAAACTGTAATGCCATTGTCTGTATTTTATCCATTGAAATTAAGTTACTTTATACGGATTTTATTGAGTTGTTTAATTAATACTTTTTAAGGTAATTATATTATTAAAACTATTTATATTTAAGTTTACACTTTGCGCGATGTTTCCTTTGCTTTACAGCAGCTAAGTTTACGGGGAGACTAAGATGGTAGTTGTCTCAATATTCTGAAGTGTAGTTATTTCAAAGTAACCAAACATAATTTAATTTTTGGTGTTTCTACATATATACGCAGAATGAGCTCAAAGGATTATGAAGTCGTTCTTTTTAGATTTGATTATTTATATTACTGGATTCCAAGCTGGTGGTACATTCCAACTATCTCCTCTATTGAAATTAGGATGTTTATCGACTAAAATTTGAATAAACAAGGCGATAAATGCGTATGAAGTAGTTTAATTATTTTTTTTATTTTTTTTTATTGCCTTCAGTGGCAGACGAGCCAGTTTTCCACCTGATGGAAAGTGGTAACCGCTGCTCATGGACTTCAGCAATGTCAGGACACAGCAAAGCCGCTGCCTACCGTGAAAGAAGAACTCTCTTTAAACCTCGTTTGAAGAAGGACATATCATAGCGCTCGGGAAACACCGAAGCAGGCAGTTCATTCCAGAGCTTGCACGTACGTGGGAGAAATGATCGCTGGAAGCGTACCGTCCTGGATTTGAACGCTTCCAGGTGATATGGATGAACCCTGCTTCGTTGTCGAGTGGTACGATGATAGAAAGGGGCCGCTGGTACCAAATCAAACAGTTCTTCAGAGCACTCTCCGTGAAAGAGTCGGTAGAACACGCAGAGAGACCCAAAGTCTCTCCGTTGCTCCAACGACTCCAATCTATGCGTGAGATTGGGATCATCGACGATTCGAACTGCCCGTCTTTGTAGGGAGTCAAGTGGGTCGAGCTGGTATTTGGGGGCCCCTGCCCAGAGATGTGAGCAGTACTCCACGTGCGGCCGGACCTGTGCTTTGTAAAGCACAAGACGTTGACCGGGTGTGAAGTACCGCGTACCGTGCTGTCATCCGCATAGCAATGTATGTTCTTGATTGACAACAAGTCATTGATATGCAAGATGAACAGCGTTGGGGAGAGCACCGAGCCTTGAGGAACACCAGCGTTAATGGTTTTGGTTTCGGAGCTGCAGCCATCAACGACGACTGTAATGCTCCGACCATCCAAAAAGCTGGCAATCCATTTGCAAAGTCCCTCGGGGATTCCATAAGATGATAGCTTCGATAGAAGAGCCCTATGCCAGATCCTGTCAAATGCCTTAGCGATATCGAGGCTAACGGCCAGAGCCTCTCCCCCTCCCTCCAAAGCCTCCGCCCAGCGGTATGTTAGGTACGCTAGAAGATCACCAGCCGAACGCCCATGGTGGAAGCCATACTGACGGTCACTAATCAGCTGATTATCCTCAAGGTACCGCAACAGAAGGCGATTTATTAACCGCTCCATAACTTTGGAGAGCAAGGAAGTAATCGCTATCGGCCTATAGTTTGAAGGATCCGACCGGTCACCCCTTTTCGGGATCGGGTGAACATGAGCGACCTTCCACGAAGATGGAACCCTGTTGGAATTATAGGAAAGACGGTATAGGTGCGTTAAAACAGGGGTCAACTCAGGGGCGCACATCTTAAGTACCACTGCAGGGATGCCGTCAGGCCCACTCGACTTATGTATGTCCAGGAGTTCGAGCTCACGCCTAACCGCACGCTGTTTGATGCGGATTTCAGGAAAAGAGCTCTCACACCTTGGGATGGTAGGTGGTGTGAATCCCTCATCATCCAAAGTCGAGTTTGAGGCAAAAAGTTGTACCAAAAGATTGGCCTTCTCTTTTGCACTATGGGCCAGACTGGCATCAGACTTATGCAGTGGTGGGAGACTGACCTGGCAAAAATTTCCTTGCGCAGCCTTGGCAAGCACCCAAAAAGCACGACTCCCTGAAGGATGTCTTCCAAGGCGCTCGCCAATTCTGGCAACGTGTTCCGCCTTAGCCTTGGCAATAGCCTTCTTGCTGGATCTAGAAGCGGCATTAAATTCTCGCTTTCTCTCCTTGACATCAGGATCCCGACACTTCCTAGCTCTATTCCAGGCTAAGTATGCCGACTGCTTCTGGTGTGCAGCATCCCTGCTAGCGTTATTGAACCAGGGGCGGCTGCGGCCGCCCACGGGTATCTTAGCAGAAGGGATGAATAATTCCATCCCTTGGTGGAGCACATCTGTGATGCAGTCAGCACAAGTGCCAGGATCCCCGGATGAGAAGCAAAGCCGCTTCCATGGGTAGGATGCAAGAAATTCTCGAAGTCCATCCCAATCTGCTGACTTGTATCGCCAGACTCTACGGTAACCAGTCACCGAAGAGCGATCTGGTCGCGTAACAGGAGCTGCACTGCGGATAAGGCAGTGATCCGATGATCCCAGAGGAGCATCGACCTCCACCCTGTATCCTAGTGGATGTGTAGTCAGCAGAAGATCCAGCAAAGAAGGTTCATGGCTCTCGTTGTCTGGGATACGGGTGGGATGTAACACCAGTTGTGAGAAGCCATAGGCCGAGGCCATATTGAAGAGAGCCCGACCCACGGAATCGGTAGTCCGGGATCCCAACCACTCTTTGTGGTGAGCGTTAAAATCGCCAAGGACCACCAACTCCGCGGATGGGTACCTCTCCAATATTTGGTCAGTCCCCTCTTGGACGTTCTCAAGTAGCTGAGTTGACTCCGAATCACTGGCATGAGACCTGTAAAGGCATGCGTAAACTCGGGTAAGACCCCCATGGTCTACGCGTAGCCATAAAATTGACAGGTCCCGATGCTCGAGGCCCCGAAGGCGGCGGTAATAGATGTCACCCCTGACAAACATGCACACCCCGGCTTTACGACGGAAAGAATGCTCCAGCTCGTAGCCCGGGTATTTTAAGTACGAAATGTCGTCCGGGGTGCCAATCTGCGTCTCCGTTAAAAAGAGCAGGGAAGGCCGCACCGTCTCGAGATGGTGGTGGACGGCATCGAGGTTACTGTGTAGACCCCTGACATTGCAGAAATCCACGAGAAATGTGGAAGGGGTGTCCGGCGTAAAAAATTTGCTCTTTTTCTTACCTTTCATGGTTTTTATAATTTATCAGAGAGGTGATATGGATTGATGCATGGTTTGAGGTCGTGGCGGTGCCCAAATAAAGAGCAAAGTCTTAGTGCGAGAAACGTGTATATCCCAAATAAAGTGCACGGCAGGGCCCCCGGTGCCCCCCCGCACATAGCCGCCGGGTCCACTCCGGTCTCCCAATCCGGCACGACGACTACGTGACGGGATTTTCGCCGATTGGCGGGACAGCCGCCTGAGCAGGATGTACCCAGGGTCCCCTACTAACCGGCAGGTGGCCGACGGAAACCATTCCCACCGGGTCTCCCTGTACCCCACACCGGCGCCCCACGCCCTTTGGACCTACCAGGCATCACACTTCGCTAGCCTCGAGCCCCGCACCGACCCCAAACCACACTTAGGAAAGGAAGAAGAGAAAAAAGAAGTGGGAAGGAGAAGGAGCGGGAAGGGGGATAGAAGGTGATTGGGCCTCCGGCACTCTCACTCACCGAACGAAACACAACAGTAGGAAAACAGTTATTTTACGTCGATCTTCTGTGAGAGGGTGGTACTTCCCCGGTCGAGCCGGCCCATTCATGCTGTAACTAGCGTGGCCCTACCACCTATAGTATGTCAATGAATAACATTCGTGTAAACGTAAGACAATATTAGATTTATTTATTTATACAAATATATGTACATGAAAGTAACGCCAATGTGTTAAGCAGTTAATTAAAGTACACATTAAATAATTCAAGGAGCTGAGTTGTATAACAGTGCGGTAAAGCAAAAGTTACACAATAATAATAAAACAGATTTAACAGAAGTAATAAATTATTATTCATTAATTATCCCTCGTCTCACAGTAACTCATGTATAGAGAATATTTATGAAATATAAATAAATATTCATTTTTTTAGAAGATTACATCCAAAACCATAGTTGTTAGAATGTTTGTCTGCCCTTTGTTCCGACACCGTGCAAAAACGATATGAGAGATATTGAAATGGATCGGCAGCTTCGAGATCATTTCGTATCGCTGTATCGGAGATATAGTGCATTGCGTGATCCATGTGAAAAAATATTTACTGGAACTGTAGTCTACGCGGGCGCTGTTGCGTCCAAAAGCTAGTAGTTTACAAACCCAGTCTGCATTGACCAATTATACCCTGAGCGAGCCAATATAAATGGCTACGAACAAAACTATATCGAGTGACACAGAGGTCGATTCAATGTAAAGTCGCTGCTTGTTAAATCACTGTACATTAAGTTGTCAGACACACTCGGAGTTTCAAATTATTCTGATATAATTGTTATACAGTTTAAAAGCTAAATTATGGTTAGAAGTCGCGGCGACAAATACAACGACCTCTCTTATTATTGTTTCAAAATGTTGTAGACTTTCCTCAGCTAAAGTGACTAGTGACAGGCGTACATTACGACCTTTACATATGACTAGACATTTCTGTAAGGCGCTCTATTAGTTATAACAAAGTAGTTTGAAGACATTATCCCTGAGTGGTTAATATATAAAACTATAAAACACGCACTAGGTGTAGGTGTAGTTTAACAGGTCGACAAGAATTTAGAGATGGGTTTGGGTTTACCCGCTCATAACAGATTAAGGATTATAAATCTTTAAGGAGGTATTGTTTGTAGTTACCGTAGTTGTACTAAGTGGCGACGAGGACATTGTATTTCTCAAGCGGAAAATTATATTGTTAAGGATATACGGAAGGCGGGAAAGTTTTGTCATGTAATAGTCGCTTCCTTACATTAGACGGATAACATCTATATCATTGTAATCTCTTTCAGACTTGACTTTTCAATCGTTCAATAGCTTATATAGATTATGTAAGGAGTAGATAGATTATATAACATTGTATTATAGACCCAACAAGACTGGCAAACACTAGCACCATTCGAAATGTTGCGCTAAAGACGCATGGAACGAAGCAGCCGGACAGAACAGAATAGTAACGCAGAAGTACTGGAGCTTGTTGAGGAAGAACACGATGTTTTCGCGACAATAGACAGCAGAAGGTGAAAGATGTTTGACCACCTTATTGGACATGACGACTTCATAAAAACGTAGAAGTAAAATTGCAAGGGAAAAGTGAATAGGACTGACCCAGAAGAGCATTCACTGATCAAATAATAAAAAGCGAAGGTTATGAGTAGATAAAGGTCTTGGCGGAAGATAGGGGAAAATGACGTGTACAATCCACCATCCCTAGCAATGCACTTAAGTATGAAGAAGAAGAAGCTAGTTCACACAAAACCTGTGATTTCTGCCTGTCTGATCTATACCCCAGGTAAGTTTTATATCAAAACCGGAAAATTTACTCTTATTGACAACTAATATAATATCAGCATAGCCATGTCGTCACAAATATTCTCGAAGGCTAGGCAGGTGAGAAATTAGCTGTATTTCGTACATCATATAGTAGATTATTGAGCCAATTGCCGTTTGAAATGTTTGTAAGCCTTGTCCGAGCGTGAATAATTATAATAGCTCATGCTCAGTGTGTTTACACATAGCATTCAAACAGAGCACGGGTCCCCTTTGAAATAGGCCCTCGCCATAACGTATCTATGGGGACATCTACACTATCCACGATACGCCATGCGTCTGTATTGCCTATTTTCAGGGATAGTCTAAATGATTACATTAAATATCGCAAATTCCTTAGAAACTATACTTTGTTAATATTATAAACGGATTTAAGTAGTTAAAATAATAAAACATTGAAGTCAAAAATATATTAGTTTGACTTTAAAAGTTTCATCCACCTGAGTCCCAAAAAGTATATAATTTAACATAATTTCTGTGTCATTGTCATTGTAAGTATTCAAACAACGGACAAAATTAATGTCCATATTCAGAACAACTATTTGACACGAACTCATGTCGAACCCACAAAACTCGGCTTCTCTGCGTCCACTAGTTGAACAGTTCCACAACTTGAAATTCTTTATAGTTTATTTGTGAACGATTGAGTATATTCACTAATAACAAATGTATATTTTTGAAGACAAGGTGCAGTATTAAGGAGTCGTCCTAAATAATTATGTATTGATGATGTCTATCCCCTGGGCTATCCCTCTAATCGTATTACCTGAAACTATATCTGGCTACAAACAAATGAATAACACCTCTGCCTATACGGATTGCATAGGCGTGAGCCTATCCCAACTAATTTATTTGTTTGTTTGTTACGTTCTCAGGCCTTAACTTTTCGTCCGGTCATCATAAAGTTTCGCATACACCTTTCATCCAGAAAAAAGTACTGTTATTAATCTAACCTACATTTATACGAGCGAAACCGCGGGTAAAATCTAGTATCTAAATATATTAATATTTGACGACTACATCAGTTTGTCCATATTAATTGGATCGCAGTATTTGTGCATTGCATGACTTAAGTACAAACTTCTAGCTAGAAAATACCGGTGCACGACATCGTCTGTACAATATTGTTATCCGTTCTCTAAGTAAATAGGTCTTGAGTAGTTATTGTATTCACAATATCTGCTAGACGCACACTACGAATAGATACAATCTGCAAAAGCAATATCCCTATTACGTATAATTTATTGGTATTACACAAAGACGATATCAGGTACCCACTCCTCTTGACCTGGGGTATGTTCATTGAATATACCAAGTCATCCATGAAACTGGTTGTCTATTGTAGTGATAATATCATTCATTATGATGCCACGTGTAACGCACTCGGTGCGTTTCACTCAATTGTGTAGAACAGATAGCTGCTTGTCGAAAGTTGAATTAATTGATGTATATCAAATATTTGCTGAACTTGCAATGCTTTGTTATCTCTCACCGGAATCCAATAACACCGTAATGTATGTTTAAATAGAGTATGTATACACTTCTTGTTTTACTTAGTATTATCTATCTTGAACCCACCCAGTGGCGTTCGTGTAGGATTGAGGCAGGCTTAAACATTTATTTTGCATCTCCGTGGCAAAGTTGGGTAATCTACCAGATCTCAAATATTCTCGTGACGTTCAATTTGATTTAAGTATTACCAAGAATTCGACCTCTAAGTCTGAGAGACATTGTTTGTGTCAATAGAGAAGTGATGGACTTTAGGAAATACTCAATTAAGGCGTCCTCTTATAATTGCTTAACTTCTAAAATATACATTAGAATTGCTGAAAACTGTGGAAGTTTCCTATATAATATCAACTGACATCCGTGGGTTACCATCCCTGGTTAGAACACTAAATATTCGTCCAATTTTCAAACCTATAACAAAGTTTTTAAGAATTAAACTTCTATTGTTTTTGAAGCTGCTAATTTGTTAGTGACTTTTAAAATTGCTGTGTACAAAGCCTATTAATACAAACATTTAGTCGTGTTTTATTACTTTTTATAAAAAGATTGACATGATAAATTGGTTGTATAAAATAATTATATTGGAAGAATAATACCAATAATTTTCAAGAAAACTCTGTGTCCAGTCTGTTATAATGGCTTAACAGGCAGAGACGATCCGCGTCCGCTAGAAAAGGCTAGGTTAGGCTTGAGGGTGCGAGGACTACGAGGGAAACGGTGCGGGTGGTGCGGGACGAGGGATACCAACAGCCACCCTATCCACAAGCCCGCCGTCGGTATAGCCCTCAGTCACGAACGCGACCGTCGCGCCTCCGCCACGCTTTGTTAACGCTACTCCGTTACAACGAACCGAGCTTGCCATGTGTTCGGACAAAGTTTATTCAGACCTTAAATAAATTGACAGTGCAAAATGAAAAAAGAAAGTTGGCGCAGAGGGAAGTCAGAGTGGCGTTTTTCAAGGTACGTATTTTTACAGGAAATAGTTTTGCCGAAATTCCATAATTTTATATTAGTTCCGGCTTTGCACATAGACAATTTACTGTTTGCGAAATGTTATTGGTTTCGGCTGGCGATTTTTTAGGTGCTACGCGTTAATACAAATGTCAACATTTTATTACGAATGATGTTTACTTGGAAAAATACTCAATAATATTTATTTGTCACTGTTATCAAGATTTTATTAATGAAAGTAACGGAACAATAACAATAACGGAAACTAAATGAAATAAAAGATTTGTTATAGACAAAGAGGAAAATAAAACTTTTTACGACTTAGGCCTCTACTTATTTTTATAATGGTTCTCATAGCCAGTATGGCCAGTAGTAGGCTTAACACACTTATAGGTATTACTCACAGGGGTTCACGTTGTGAAACGGATTTTCCAAATTGTGTTTTCTTTTGTTTTGCGATTTTGTATAAATCTCCGTCAGACGCTGCGGATTGATAGGCATCGACGAAGAATTCAGAGTACAACAGTTCAATTGAAAAATACATTAGATTCGAGGCCGTGGTAACATCAATCAATTGTGTAAATGTGAATATCTTGTTTTTATTATTATTTTATGTTTCCTTTTATTTACATGAAAAAAAGGCGTCTAATATACCATAATTATACAAAATTACTATAAAACGCTATTTATAAAAGATGATATCACTGTATTTAATACAAAAAAGATGGAGAATTTTCTTTGTACTATTTATATATTATTTTATTATTTATAATATTATTTTTTAATTATTATTTATAAATATATTTTATAAAAGATATTTACATACGTAAATATCTTTTATAAAAATATGAAATATTTACGAACAGTATATTAATATACTATATAGCCTAATGTATCACAACAATTTTGGAGATTATCAGCGTGTAAAAATATACATGTAATGTAATCATTGAAACACATGGAAAAGCTAATGCTTTTTCGCTTATATTCTCACGTAAAAACCTTTTTGATACTATTTGGTTGGCCCTAAACAGCTTTACAATTTTCTTAGGTAATTAGTTATGAGCAAATTTATAAAAATGCCGCAATCCGTGAGATCATTTGGCAATGCATAATAAGGTTCCTAGCGTTATGAACGCGGTAACCAAAAAATCTTCCGTTTAGGTATTTCCTTTGTAGTTAAATAGAGCTACTTATCCGTGTCTTCAACATCTCAGTGGAGCTGAAACAAGGCGCTTTGTAGAATAAACATTTTGGTGCTGCCTCCTTTCTCTGCGCTTCGTTTTATTTTAATTCAAAATATTCTACGTCTAATTTTGCGTTTTCGTACGATGTACGGTGAAATAACGATGAATGTACATAAAGTGTTAGCTGGGTAACAAACGACATTATGTACTTAAATTAGTTTTTCGTCGCCGACCTTTAAGCGGTTTATTACGATGCCAGTAATAAGCATAGCAAGCTCAAGACACAGGCGTAGTTGCAACACGGTTCACGTAATAAACTATTGTAGATGAAACTTATAAATTATGTAACATTTATTTAAATTATTTATGCTCTAGTCTCACTCTTTACTGCCGGGCAAATTAAACTCGCAGAGCCGACTTAAATATTCGTGTAGCACTTTTGATGGTGTGACGAGTACAAATATTTCTGCTAAAACTCTCTACATTTAAACTTGCCGCATGCACTTAAAATGCCACTAGCGTAGCTAGCAGCATTTGAAGTGCATACATTTGTTGCATCCGGATGTGAAATAACAAAGAAATTAAAATATTATACCGTAAAAATGCACTCTAACTCATTTATTTATATTATGTATAATCTATTTTGTAATATGTCTAGTATAGCGACGATCACAATAGCAATGTTCGATTATATTTTTATGAATGACAAGTGAAAGAGATTTATTACGTACTTTGATTAATTATGTAACATAGACAACAAGGACGGCTTAATAACGCTACAATATATTTAATAGGTATTATGCGCTTCGATAGTTGATGATATAATTATTGTTCACGTTCTTCGTCCATACTTTGAGGTTTGATAAAGCAGCACAACCAGTTGCGTTAGTAAGTCGCAATAGTGTCATTGTTTTGATATCACAGTGGTGATGTCTTAACCACAATGGTTTCGCACCCAATGTAATAGAGTATTAAGTGCATAGGTGCTTCATTTGGTTCATTTCATATATTACATAGCCAAAATAATAGATTTATATATGTTGCCCAATTGATGACGTAAATTTCTCAGTCTACTGGATAACATATTTAAAGGTAATTATATATTTCACAGTAGTGCAATATTATATAGACAATCTTAAAACTGTTCTCGTTTCTAGCTTATTCACAAATAACATGGCTGAGTAACCAGCTGTTCAACCGAGGCAAGACGCTCTTTAGTTTAGCTACTTTAGGATCTCACAGCTATGTTTCTACAGATCGCATGTAGCCGTCGCTAGCGGAATGTTCAGCGCGTTTGTAAGGATTTCGTATCAATTTGTAGATCGCATGTGCTAGTATCCCACCGTGTGTCATGTATGTATATATGTATGTAGGCTAAAGATGAGTTTCTTTTGTTCGCGAATACTAACATCGTCAGTTTGCTTCTCGATTTTGAAAATAATATCTTCCGCTCAAATCTGCTTCGTGGGTATTTTACATTTATAGTAATGGAAGTACTTCGAGTATACCTCGTCGTGTTTTCAAAAGATATGCGTCACAATAATCATATGCATTGTTGTTTTTAACACGCTTTTATTAGCTTCACCTGTATGTTTGATTGTTTGTTACTTTGTTTGTAACCGACTCCTTTGGACTTTTGACCCATTTCAAATGGTCAGATTTCATTTAAACCTTGTAGACTTATCGAGGACCGATGACAACATAATAATTTGTTAAGATAATCTCAATATCCTGATTAGGATCGTCAGGAATAATGATATTCTCACAGATCCTTTGCGTGAGAGCGAGAGCGCCTTACCTTTCCGATTCGAGCACTCGGCTCGGAAAAGTAATATTTTACATTAATATTATATAATATAAAAAATTTAAAATAAATAATAGTTTAACAAATCTAAAAACATCCTTTATTTAAAAACCTAACTAAAAGTAGAAAAGATTTTTTTAATAATTCAGTACAAGGATAAATTGATTTATAAAATAAATCATTTTAATGTAAAAGAGCGCATGGTTTTTTTAAGATATTTTGATAATGACGCTATTTGGTGTACGTTGCATACGTTATTGATATTCTATTTCGGATAAAAGAAATATTTGCGAGGTGATAAACTTTTTATTCAACACTGGCTTGTTATTACATAGTAAAATAAAATATTATGCTATCATGTTCCCACGATGTTTCTGATTGCTACCAATTGGTATTGTGCAGCGTGCGGACAGTCCGAGCACGTGAGCGCATTACTATACAATGTTGCATATGCTGGTGCCCGCGAGACTCCTCAGCGTACTAAACATTGCTACCTAAACACACAACAAACACTCTAGTTTTTTAGATCTTTGTCGCGACAAAGTTCGTTAATGAAACATTTTATACAATTCTGAAACAATTTATAATAAGGACGAAACAAGTATACAAGTCATTATAATGTTCGGAGTTTCATTGCCGCTTTGCATCACTTCTATATTCTGGTAAAATAAAGTATGAGCAAGATTGTTTATCGACGATTCTAGTACAAGAAATTTTGAAATATAAATCAACTTATCACGAAAAGACGTATAATAATTTACTGATTTATTTGTTATCTATCGATTGGGACTCATAGTGCCTATATTGATTTTTACAAAGTAATTTAATTTTAAAATAATAACACCAGCAGTAATTATATATTATTTTAAACTACATAAATAATTAAAATAATAATAAAAATCTTTAGAACAAGTATACTCACGGTCAGTGAGATTTGATTTTGTATCACATCAAAAATATAATTTTAAATACTTTTGCTCTTAATATCAATATTTGACATCTTCTATATTATTTTTCAAGTTCTTGCGATGCGTTCTGCATTTAAGCAAACGCTTAATATTTCGTGTGTATAAAATTGAGTCATTATACGATGGAAAATGTCTTAAATGAGTCAAGTGCACGGTACCTACACAATCGAACAACCTTAAACGGTAGATTAGGTTAGGAACAGTAGAGGTATAGATTCTTTAGTATTAAACTTAGATAAAAATTGTGACATGTTGGGCTGTATCCAAGGAGCGGGAAGGGCAGACCTTCTGGAAGATATCGATTAGGTGTGGGTTCGATGCGCTCCCTAAATATTCAAGTGCTGATTGCCTACACCTCACCATGAAATATTAGACAAGCTTAGTATTGTTACGTCAGCCATAATTAGACCGTCACTCATAATGTATCGTAGACTAAACAAAGAGAGATTGACTGAACGATAAAAAACAAGTTTAGTTAATTACTAGCAAGGAATCGTATCTATTTTACGAGCATGCGTATTCGAGGCCTAAAACAATTTCTGTAATTGCCTATAACTGCCAAAGGGATGTCTAATAATGTTAAGTTCAATAAAAGTTCCGCTTGATGTAATACTTAAATAAATCAGTTTCTTATCAGTGCTGTTATTCGAAAAGAATCTGAAATTTACATATAATAAAACTAAAAGAGATTTATTCAAGTCTTGGTTCTCGCAAATTGCACAACTATCATGATACCACTTATCGTTGCCCTGTTCTACTTCCATCCTTTTCGAATTGCCTTGATCGCTTCAACACTCTACGGTTTACCGACCGGGAACGTAACTGCCAATCCGCCTTCATACATAAATTTAGATGTTTCTCCTGGCACTCAGTTTCAATCTGCGTACTCCGGTTTGACGGTGTTGCGTTATTGATGACCGAACGGGACGGCAGGCCGATAGATAGAACATTATGCATTTTTTAATACCAATCTCTACCATTTAGCTTGATCTGCAATACAGATAGTCTCTGTCGTGTAGGCTTTCGGCAGTAGTTTAATTTATATCTAGTTGATAAATGGAAAATGTATTAGTAATTAATAATAAATAGTCTAAATAAAATAAGTTTGTTTGGTATTTTGTCACGATTTAACTACTGGGTATGGGTTTTCATAAAAAGCTAGAAAAGCTAGAGGTGAATAAATAATTCAGCAGGCTGATCAGATCACTAATATTCAACGTAGAATATCTGTTATAAAAAAGGGAAAAACGATATCTTATCTTATACATTTAACAAACGTCTGAGACTGACTTTAGTATAATATAATAATTCCTATTAACTAATAAATGACACATACTCATTTAATGCATATAATAATTCACCAACAGAGAGTTTAATATGATAAAATCAGTTAGATATAGTTAGATGTGGTTAGATCCAACAATAGCAAATTGTTTGAGAAATTGATAAAGCATTTCAACGAAGCTGATTGTCTGTCTGGTTAGTACATTGGCTGTAGAACGTTATTCCAGCTTCTAGCTGACTGCTTAACTGACTTAATCAAATGACAATAACTCGCCGAATCTCTGTGAGTTCGCTCAATACTACACTAACCGACTATTTCGAGAAACTTGTTCCTCTACTAAATACGTAATGCTACGTGTCTATTTACATGTACGCAAATTAGTAAAGGGTTTTGTCCCGCTATTATATTCAGGCATAACACACGATTTTGTTACTGCCCTTTCTAATTAAAAAGTTTTGTTTGAACATTTGCAATATACCGGAATAAAAAATAAAGTTACTATTATTATTTCTACGCTATTCGCTTATAGAAGTTTTACTGGAATAGTATTGTAACAGAAGCAATCTAAGTTGATTTAAAATTAAATAAGTTCGTGACCACTGAATGTATTCGAAGCGCGAATCTGTTGTAAAAATATTGATTAATTTCGTGTCGAGTCATAGCGGGGTATTAAAGATGAGCTCGTGGCACCCCTGCTAGGGAACCCTCCTGTTTAGCACCCCTTGTAAGTGGTAGCAGTGGTGCGAGCCAGTCAGTGCCTCGCAGCGATGCGGTCCTGCGCCGCTGGCGAGGGGTGGCGGCTGATCGACTGACGGTGCCGCCGAAATCTAAACCTTTTATATAGTATAGTATTTCATTTTATACGAGCACGACACCTTGTTATAGATACCGTATTAAGCACAACTCTTCCTTTGTGTCAATTTAAATACAATATTGTTTTTTTGTTTTTTAGTATTAGTTGACATAGTTTACAAAGTTTCGTACGATTAGACTTTGACATTTTTCAATGATTTTATATTTTTAAATTCGATACGTTAAAGAGTTAAGAAAATATTTTTTTTGAAGTACTTAGTTCTTTGCCTGGTTTTTGTTATATTTGCCACAGAAATACACTATGGTTTATAAAAGCTTACTTTGTTCTTGAGTTTAGATTTAAAGAGTAAAGTAATTATACGTCGAGATGAATTCGTCAAACGAGACGATTGTCGAAGGATCACAAAGATATTATTATAAAATTCCAGGACTCTTATTAATTATTTCAATGGTTCTTAAATGTGGAGAGTCGCTTTACTTTACTTTTAATTTTTAAAGATTCGTGTCAAATTTTGTCCGAGCTTGTCATAATTTATTATGATATAGTGGTAATAATAATATAAGATATCAAATATAAGACTAACAAAATTTTTGGTATTTAGGAAAATAAGTATTATACTCAATATATGATTATAATATTATCGAATCAATATTATTATTTTATTTATACATTTGTAGGGTTATTTTTATAACCTCGTCCCTTCGAATGGAACCTAATACATAAAGGAATTAATATGAAATAATTATTTATAAATATCAAGGCATAAGAAATGATGCGGTGAGGACATCAAAGGATATTTATGCGGTCCGCATTATGAGCGTTTGTTGCGCGCTACAAATATTCGTATTAAAGTCTCATCACGTAGTATTGACTACCACGGCCCTTCAAACATGTTCGTTTAAGGACCATAGGAGTCAATGGACTTACCAATAAGCGCTTCCTTGGTGGCCTCAAAGCATGGGAAGACCTTGTAATAGTTAAAGTGGTCACGTTCTTTGCCGCCAAAGGTGCTGGGAATTTTCCTAATAGAAAGAGAAGAAGAGGAGTTGCCAATAGCTGAGAAAGTTAAATTGATAATAAAACTGTAGCGCAACTTGCTTACAGCTAGGCCAGGAACCTACGTATATAGATCCATAAGTAGATTAACTCCAGAATTGAACTGTAAAGTTTAGTAACTTAGATTTTCATTAACTCTGCTTCAGAGCTCTGCTCTGCGCTGTGCTTCAGAGCTCTGCTCTGGCGCTCTGCTTTTTTTACGTATCAAGAATGCAGTTCTTTTGTTCATATGGGAGTATTGTAGGATACATTCCTGATACACTACAGAACCATGATGACCCCATCAGCCTTAGAGTATATATAAATATAGAGTTCGTAAATCAAGCGCGGTCAAATGCACTGAGCGTAAAAAATTTGGTGCACCAAAAGAAAAGTAATTTTTGTGTTCGTCTGCTTATCAAAATCGTTTTATACATTATATTGCTTGTTTAAATCCTTGCCTCTTAGGCTAATATGGAAACAAATATATTGTGTGTTTATTCATACCTACGCTAAGCTGCTTATCGCTCCTACTTGAATAGACACTTTATATAAACTTTAAGGTTTAGGTACTTATATCATTTTAATGTACCATATCACAATTTTTTGGTTATAATTACGCTTTTCGATGCTAGAAGTTACTCGACTCTGGTCGTATGAAGTATGAATGCGTGGTACGTCAAGCGCGCGCGGTTGCGTTGTGCATCAGCGGGCATACTCAGGTACACACCCCATAGACACACTATATATATTTTATACTCTCAGCCATCAGTACACTGCATTATTAAATTCTATGGGGACCGTCGTAGGCCCTACGGTATACAGTATTCGGCAAATTTCTATAAATTTTGACTCGCTTTCGTACGTCAGCGTCGTGCAAACTTAGTGCATTACGGACCAACATCGTTCTCTAGTCCCTTCCAATATGACTATCGTCCTTTAAATCCGGTTGACGATGTGACCGAGGTACCTAATACGGTTCACCCCTTTTTAGCGCTATTACATAAAGGTACACCGGCGGATCAAACTCATGCTTCAGAGGTCCTTACACTAAACCCACATTAGGTTACTCCTCCTCCGATTATAAGGGATACCATGAGATTCTGCGTAACTTTAGAATACTCCAGTAACTTTAGGATTTCTTTAGCCGCAGGGCCAAACCGTGTCATCTGCATGACCAGTATATATACTCTCTACCTTATAATATTAAAAAAAGCTTTTAACTGCTTCCGTGGCTTAAAGGTAAAATATATATTGCACAAGAAAATTGCTTGTTGGCAGGATTTGATACTAAGTTGCTAGGAGTGCCTCGGCTGTTTATGCAAATAACATTTAGATACTTTGCCACTTGCAAGAAGGACCAACAAACTCGCCGTTCCGTGAGGCGTCTTTCAATAGCGCAATGACCCAAAGAAGCAAAGTAGTACGATATACACCACTTTGTGCGGGTGAAACCGCAGCGTATCAGTAATCCTAACTAATATTAGATATAAATGCGAATATGAGTTGGTTTGTTTATTATGCTTTTACCCTTTAACTTCTCAACCGGTCATCATGGCTTTTTGCTAGGGGTGCAGAATAGGACATAGGGTACCCAGACAAAAGTATTGTTTCCGACGAAATTTATTGACAAAATCTACAATAACGCGAGCGATGCCGTCTTAAAACTGGTACTAAATTAAATATAAATATCAACTATAGTACCCTTGTCTAAATAGTCTTAATGTCCATTACACACTAACTTTCGGTGACAGAGATTGCAGGCTAATCCAGCTTTTATATAACAGTCTGATCAATATCTACAAAAAACTTAAAATCTTAGTTATATATTTGATTATTTTTAAATAATAAATGTAGTCAAAGTCAATGTCAAAAATTACTTATCAATTTAGGTCACTAAGTAACATTTATGAATGACATAAAGTTTGTTTACTGAGTTTACTAAGGGACTGAGTTTACATTTAGGTTATTTGCTAATAATGTTGCTGTAATAATGTTATCAAGACTGTGTTGCGTTCCCTGCGAACAATCTTAATGGAGACTAGGCATCTCCTCAAGACTCATTATAAGATACATATACATATGTACATACTAGTGTATTGTGTATGTGCACTTTACATTCTATCACTGCCATGGTTTTGATGGGACAGTGATCCGACAGGAACAGAGAGAGACCAATCGGCGCAGAACCATTATCTTCCATAACACATTGCCAAATTCCCTACCCGGAGTTAGGAAGTTAGTTCTAAAAAATCGGTCAGAGTGATCAAATTTATTAACAGAATAATCTAATAACTTGATTAATATTAAATATGCAAATAATAACAGACTATAAAATTATTATTTTAATGGACAATGGTTTAATAAATCGTATATATATATATAGATCAGTCCAAAACCTCAGTAATCAATTATGCGAAATTAATTAAATTATGTATAACAATACATTTATGCACATTGTATTGATGCAATTATATTATCAATCACTTACAGCATTTCAGCAATTACTATCATATAACAATTAATTAATTATTATCAGCCACGATACTTTTAAAATATTACTACCGGTATAAATACAATATCGGATTATAATTTGAAACAACGCATTTAAGTATTAACTTTAGCGTAAAGACTTCGGACAATGAGATGATTATGAGAAGTTAACTAGTACATATAAATAATAATAGTTTGTAGCCCAATATGGAAGTATTTATAAAATGTCTGTAATATTTACTCCTCGCGCAATTATCAATGAATCACATAATATTTTCGTCCCATTAATTTCTGTTGAGGAGGAGATTGCTGGAAGCACTCCATCATCCGTATTGTCATTTATTTGGGGCTTCACTTCGTTTATGGCATGTACTAAACCACATTTGTGAGGTTTAGTACATCCATTCATCCATTTAGTACCTACATCATGTGCGTTCTTTCTCTCAACGCGATTTTATTCTCGTGAGTATCATGTACCTATTCTAACGCACTTAAAAGTTGACCTAATTATATATTTTATTTGTAAATCGATACAACTGAAACGAGCGTTAGATTTTAACTCTAGATAACATCATACAACCTTTTAAACTAAATTCAAATTGATCCAGCTATTATAAAGGATAGCACGCACCACAAACGCATAAAACAACAAACAAAAATGTGTTCACGTTTTTATTGAATGTATGTTAACAATGTGCAAAGCGAGCAAATATTTGAAGAATTGATAAATATTCGAATGCATCGAAATTTATTGATGATCTATATATTAATACGTGAAGCAAAAACTTTGTACCCCTTTTTACGAAAATTGCGCGGGTGGAGGAGAATGAAATTTGGCACAGTTAAAGTTTATATGGAGAAGGAAGGGCGAATCCTAATTAATAAAAATAATAATAATAATAATAATAGTATTTCGTAGTATTTCGGCATTGTTCGTCTGACGTCGTACAATTCTTTGTAACTATGGTTAATTATACCTTATTTATATGTTATAAAGAAAAATAGATAACAAATTAGCAAGCTTAGGAATTTTGGTCAAATTTTGACCACTAGGCGACCGCTAGTTTAATTTATTAGCCATATGCAATTACGAAAGTAGACACCGCTTTCGTTTGTTCACGGAGTTCGATGAAAAGGGGAATAAATAATATTCGGATAAACGCCCGAAAAATAAATCACCATCGTCATCAGCTGCGTATAAGAACCCAGCAGTGTATAACCAGCGATATAGAATAGTAGGACCAGACTTCAATAAAAAGAGAGTGCACGATCGACGACGACTTATCAAAGTCAAATCAAATTTCGAATAGAATATTCGATTGCAATTTGAATTATTATAGTCACTGACCGAAACGAATAATCTATTATCGGATGCGGGATGAACCAATTTTCGAATTTATTTTGACGTAGTTGTTGCATATCGCTAATAAACGTATGATAAGTCAAGAAATTAATGTTGAATTCGTGATACATGACAAAAGTGTGTGAGCCCGCGAATCTTCGTACATCACAAATCCTCTTTGTCCTCGTCGACAACTTTGTTATCTTCATCAGTTACATAGAGTTTAATCTTGAATGTCCGACATGATTACGGCGTACGATGAAATCGTACGTCGAGTTGAACAACAAAGGACTGAAAGCCGCGCTTTGGTGAACACTGTCTGTAATTAGAAGGGTTTACATTCGACAATAACGCTTCTTAAACTTGAGCTGTGAGTTACGTCTCCTAAGTCGTAAACGCGTTATGCGATTTTGTAACACGTTGGGAATAAGCCCACAGATGTGTGCCAACACCGTGTATTTTTAGTGCTGTGTTGTTTCTTTAATAACTTGCGTTTTATAAAAACTTCGTTCCCATGGTTCTAATAAAAATAAATACCTAAACTACATAAACCATATAGGTTGTACTCACTGATCGGTAAACGAATAGCGAGGTTAAGCAACGTTGGGTGCGGTCAGTCTATAGATGGGTGACCGCTTAGTGGTATTTCATCTGAGCGTAGGGTTCGGAGGGCATGTAAAACGTCGGTCCCGGTTGTTGTCAAATTGACAGCAGTCTTTAAGCTATGTCAGAGGCCTACAGGTGGCTTGAACAACTCTTGACAACAGGTTGGCCACTAACCACACGAAAAGAAGAAGAAGCCAGGATTAAAAGCCTATGTTACTCTCCAGGTCATACTATATCTATGCAAAAAATATTGCCTATTGTCTAGCTATCTCCGTTCATGATTGCTTCCTTTAAGCAACACAAATATTAAGCTATCTAAACATAAAACAATTTATGTTATAAAGTGTCAAATAAACAACACGATAAAATCCGTATATAGTAGTTTAATTTCAATGAATAACATTCGCGTAAACAGAAGACAATACAATTTAATTTTCATTATTGAAAATTAGAACACTTATCAAAACATTTATATTTATACTTCTTTTGTATGCGAAAATGCATAATGATCCTTATTATAATATATTTAATTTCAAAATGTGAGATTTAATAATTGGACGCGAACTTAGAAACCACAAAAGTACTTAATGATAGCAAAACGTTTGTTTATGTGTTTGACTAGTAAACAGTAATGAAACAGTAGGTTTAGATAAATATAGTGGGATGTTGCTTCACATTTGAATTTGCATATTGTGTGTGTTTATTATCCTCGATAGGTAAAAAATAAATATGTATAAATCAAATAGCAGCTTCGAAACTATGAGTGGAACCACAGAATACACATTAGTACTATACGGGATCTATGTTCTGTCACAACCGCATATCACGATGTATGACAACTTCAGACAGCCGAAATTTTAACATTTAAACTTTAGAGAGTACAGCAATTTTAAGTTTAAAACCTATTATAAATTCCATGTATAAATCAGAAGTTCCAAAGTGTTTAACCGGTCGTATACCGCCGGCTCGCATACCAGCCGGCAGATTTATACCCGTCGTAGGCCGGTGGCTCGCATGCGAGCCACCAAATTGGTTTTACGTTAGCTTAAGCTAAAGCGAAGGCGGCGCGCGGCGTTTTGGCGCCAATTTGGTGGCTCGCATGCGAGCCACCGGCCTACGACGGGTACAAATCTGCCGGCTGGTATGCGAGCCGGCGGTATACGACCGGTTAAATTAACTATAACCTACATATTAGTTTATATACTACTTATATTTATTAGATAGGTGCTCAGTGATTGGAATAAAAATATTCGTATAATGAATGCAGAATAAAATATTTATATCGTTAAGAAACGTGCGTTTTAAATAGCTATGAACAAAATTTCTTTAATTTGAATTTGCTATATAAGATTTATATTACATTACAACGAGAAATCAGTGTTTTATACAAATAAATATATCTTTATCTTTATCTTTATCATAGTACTAATTGCATAATGTTAAGAGAAATATGCAAAACTGTGAAATCCTTCACGAAGAAGGTTAAATAAGCCGTTGAATCTGGTGTCGTCCACAAGTAAAGATAAGAAAGCGCCTTCCTCTACATACTTGAAAATAAATTAAATAATAGCACCCTCATTGCTCTTGGTAGTTTGTTCCTCCTCATAAGATATTTTTCTTACCGTATGTTAGAGCGAACACGTACTACCTATACCGTCATGACAAATACGGATGTCAGTCATTTGTCAGTTCGCGTCGGGAACGAGAATGTACCTCTGGAATTTCGCCGAGGTAGTAAACGACACGTTAGCACCTTGTTAAGTAAATGCCACTTATGCATATTTGCATTTCACGTGGCTCTCGGATGTTCATGAGTTTAGTGTGAGATTTCAGACCAAATCGGGTCTTAAGAACTACGTGCATATCTGTGAGTACCTGCAAGTACACTTGTGATCTGGGAATATGCGGCCTGATGTACTGCCTGCACAGAATTTAGATTGGATTCAATCTAACTAATCACCCGAATAGTATCTCCGACATGCATAATATATTCAAGTCTCAGGGGCTGCCTCGCTCACATGTCATATACGTGGTTGATTCGATAATATATTATCGAAATAAGCTAAGCACTAAAATGACTATTTATGTTCCAATCAATGACATAAGCTTCTTATTTATGTACATATTATATAATTACTGTCTTCTTTGTCATTATCTAAATATCATGTATATCATATCATACCAAATAAGCAAAATATTTATACAATGCGATTTTTACAGGTTGACAGTTTCAGGTTCAATTTAAAATGTAAGTTACGCTTCATCGAATTGTGTACTTTAGTTTGGCAATATATGGAATACCGTGATCGCATAAATGTGTGCGCGGTTGAAATCGCGGGCAAAACCTAATATATTAAATGCTTTGAACAAAGGAAGCGATTCCGTAAATGTAAATATTGAAACAGCTAGTTAATGTTTAACTATCACTAATTGCGTTTTTATTAATAAAGTTTAATATAGTGTTTGCTTATCTTAATGGCGTATTTAACTAATGCTTCGCATTAAAGGCTCAGCCATTGATGTGTCCATTTGCGCAAAATGTTAAGGTATTACTAATGTGAAAACATCTTTGACTAACCTCTTTAGTAGGACGCGGACAATTGTACAAGGGTAACAAATTAAGTCTGTCTCTCTTGAAGTAGATGTGGGTCAATAGTAATATAAAGCGTCGTTGTACAGATAACACAAGTTAGCAAAAGCTTACAATTGAGCTCTTATTACATGATTAGCAATCGCGTCGAACTATTCGAACTTAATAGCGATTTTCGTCAGTGAACAAATCGAAAGGTCATATTCGATTGAACCATGCTTATGAAATATAATTATAGTTATCGAGTAGTTGCTACGTTTGTGGCGGCAATACACGGCTTATTAATGTTAAAAAAGTTTTAGTTAATACTTTCTTACCGCACGGCGCACTGCTACCGTTGCCGGGAAAAGAAAAAGTACTTAAACATTTAACCGCATGCCACGGGAGTTTTGCTCTCAGGTACATAACTAAAAAGGGGAAACGGGGGACTTGTATAGCCTTAATTATGAAATGGATGAACCTGGCTGCTTCCATTCCTGTAAGTAGCGCTAATAATTCAAACCAAGTTAACGAGCAATTTGATGCTCACTGTTGTTCTTTGTTTGTCTTCTGGTTAATATATTTGTGCCAGCCTCGGGCGATTATCGATTAAAATTAAAATTAATCAATTCTTTAACCTATTGAGTCGTAGCGGCACATCGGCGGCCAACCACAATGTACTTTAATAATTTCTGGCATTCCAAGACTTGAGAGTTAAGCAAATCAAAATATATTTTCAGTTCATCATTGCCGTTGTCCGGCGTGAACAAGATATTGTCATTTTTTTGCATCGGCTAATGTCGGTAGAGAAATATTACCAAAAATCTGGTTTGAGAGGACGATCAATAGAGCGATCATCAAATCAAGTTTAGAATATTATTATTAAGATTAAGGTTTAAATTATAACCATAACAATGAATTGTTCAGCATTCGGATGTGTCATCAAAAAGCTTTTTAATATTCGAACAGTCTTTTCCGTATATTTTAATCAGTATATCTGTAACAACAAACGGTTGCTGTCTGCATAATTATTTTCATATATTCTTAAAATTTATGAAAATTAACTATAACTATATTAAATTATTTTATATAAAGTATGCGGCTTTTTAAAACTTCATATGCCTTTTAAACTGCATCTGTAGGGAGTAGGATGTAATTAATTCGCTTTGACAACATCTCTTTTAAAATGTGCTTGTTGTTTGGCAGTTGCGCTTTGTGGAGATAAAAACGACACGGTGGATAGACAAAGACAACGAATGTTGTAAAGTGAAAGCAAGTCCTCTCTACACGTACCCGTTTATTTCTAAGCCCGGTTTTAATTTTCAGCTGAGATAAAAGAAAGTATTTTCTTTGGCTTGGTTTATGTTAACCTCACTTGTATAAGATTGAGAAGAGTATAAGAAGTTTTCTGTATATGTACGTGTCTACAGACATGTAATAAAGCGGGTCCGATTTCCCATTTGTAAAGAGAAAGGGGAATAAAACAACCGTTTCGTACCCCGTGCGGTGTTAATGTCGGTCGCGTGGGCAACTAACGACGAACTACGGAACACTACCGTTACGATATGTTAAGTAAAGTTTCTGGAATAACGTAACTAGAGTTTGGAAAATCACTTTTACTTGGTGTTTAAGTGGTTTGTTTCATGTGGAACGTACAGATAATCGAGTAGACGCGCTAAATTGCTTTTCAGCCATCTCATGACATTTTGCCTGTTTCATTCTTGCGTAGCCACATTGTTTAAGCGCAGCGTCGATACACTTGCTGTTTTATTCGTTTAAATTTAGTTCTTCACGTATTGTTATTGGTAAGAACGCGTTTTAACGACAACATATATTTTAAAAGCGTTTACCTTTTTCACTTTAATTATTAGATTGAAAAGAGAGTATATTAAATTCAGTTGTATCCTTGCACTTATGTACCTAACTGAACAGTTTGACTGAGGTTTGTTTCATCCACATTTTGGCAGCTATACTTTTAGGTTTTACGTTTTACGTCTATAGCCGTCCACATTACCAAACTTCAAAATTTCTTGACAGATAAGCTCAATAATTGTGCGCGATCCTGGAATTGAACTCCAGTCTTCATGCACAGGAGTCAGATCACCGTGCCATCGATCGTACAAATCAGATAAAAAGGCTCTTTTGATGTAAATATATAAGACAGATTGTAATGCTCAAGACATGTTCGGTACTTGTGGAAACACATGTTTCCCTACTTGTATGAAACTTGGTTAATATGTAGGAAAGACGTAACATTTGTATTGAGTACAAAATTAATACAATATTATGTCTACAGACATATTGTTTTGTATCGTATGAGGAATATATTATGATAGACATGAATGTGTTGTATATAAACGTAGTTCACGTAAGCTACCTTTTGTTTATTCA
The DNA here is from genome assembly GCA_930367265.1 of Catocala fraxini. Lineage (NCBI taxonomy): Eukaryota > Metazoa > Arthropoda > Insecta > Lepidoptera > Erebidae > Catocala > Catocala fraxini. Next base: position 18,512,509 of record OV884024.1, read on the forward strand.
ATATTGTATCATGTACTGCCTCAACTTTGAAATGTAATATACAAACGGTATGTAAATAAAGTTGAATCTTTAAAATATTCAAGTATTGTATTCTTAAACTCATAAATGTATAGCAGTAGAAAACGCAGCCTTTTTAGATTGGCAGGGTAAGTTGTTAGTAGTCGGCCGGCTAGCTTTGTCCTCCGCTTGTTATAGAAGGATTAAGTTAAAAGCTGAGATTCTTCGTTGGAGATCCATTCATTTGGACTATAACAGAGTGGATTTAGAGCTCTTTGTTAGTTATCGGGCTGCAAGACTCCTCGTCCGTAGTGACAAATACCTTTCGGTGACTTTATTAATGGCTTATAGGATGAAAGACACAGCTTGTGTTAATTCCCGCTAATATTTAATTTATTTCTAAATGAATTGGACACACATAATTTCTAAAAGAATTATGCAAAGCCCGTTAAAGCTTCTAGTGAATCAAATAAATAATGAATGACCCACGCGATAACGTAATTACATTTTTTTGTATTACATATAAAAGCAGTCTCACGCATATTTCTTCGAAAGGAAAGATAGAACCATCTCAGGAACTGAACCTAAGACAACATACATAGCAGTCGCATACACTAACGCTCCACCACAAAAGCAGTCTAGTTAATTTGTGTACCGACCCTTGAATAAAGTCCCAAATTTGTATTCGCCTCAGTCTTATATTAAATAGGTACGATAGACAAAGGTAAGATGGCAGGTTAGTCTACACCGCTATGATATTTTCAATTTCGTAAACGATTAAACTTCTTAGCACACAAATATTGTACTTTAAACAATTAACTTACTATTGTACCCACAAGAGTCCATTAATAAGGTGTTTACGTATCTACTTACAGATCTCAGTCTTGTATATATTAAATTATAAAAAGATAAGTAACAGCTGTCGACCACAGCGCGTTTTTGCGTAACGAAATTGTAATCTTCAATAAAAAACAGATTACGTTGCTAACTGTCCGTGAATCTTAGATACTCTAAGAATATTAAAAGAAACGTGGAAACCCGGTTGGGCTTCTAAAATGACTGTACTAGTTGGTGTAGATTCAATAATACACCTTCACCAACAAGTTTGATTAAAATAAGATTGCCGTGACATATCCAATGTTGTTTACTCTTACTGAATGCAAATACAACCGGACAACTTATTAAACGTGCGTACAACGTATGTCATCCACAGAAACTCAGAACACTTTCTGTCATGCAAACAAAACGAAGTTAACAAGCTTAACTAAAGAGTATTTAATACGCGCGCTTGTTTATTAATGGTTTGTATTAAATCCTTTGTAAAATACGGAATTATACCTCGCAGCCGCAATCTAACCACAACACGTAAGCAACTCGATCCAGTGGACGTAACTTTTCTATTTATGTATCGCTTGATACCTTGACACCGTGAACAAGGCGCCAGGAACACTTGAAACCTCAATACTTCGTTGTAAATACCAATACGCCGCTCTAAAAGATCAAAGGGTAGGCCTTCATTAACCACAGTTTATTATTGAAGCCTATAAATGCTCAAACCGATTATAATTACACAATGTTCTTTGTAGTATTATGAGAGTTATTTAAACGGGTTTATTATCAATTTAATCCTAGATAAAATTAGATCGATCAAATACAGACCGGTCATGTTATGAAGAGTGAGGTATTATTATAAAATAAGTCGAGTTATTTTGTTAAAAGCCGTCGCTGTTTAGTTTCGAGCGAAAGGATGGGCTTTATAACGTAACCTGAGAGTAAATATTTTATACCGGTAGTTGTTTTTGTCATATTTATATGATATACGATAGGGTAAACTGACGATAAAACCACGTTCACCCCACTTGATCGCTTTGAAGATATCAAACGCTATAATGCCAAACATCCACCTACGAGTACGTCTACTTACAAATAAACTAGCCTTTACCTGCCTTCGTACGTGGAATTTGGTAGAAGGTACTGTTTTCATTTAAATATTTCATTTAGTTGTATTTAAAGTAGTATTATTTATGAATATATGTAGATTGTTAGGTAGATTATCATTAGAATTAAACCTTACAATCTCAAAATGTCTGTTAATGAGTAGTCAAACTTTAATAAAAATAATTATACTTATTTATAGATTTATTCGACAGGAATAACATAATAATAGCTTATGTTTATTATTACTCGAGCTTGAGGCGTCGTATCAAGATGAAATAATTATGCTCCAGAATTGCACATTCTATTTTGTCAAGTAGATTTTGCGTAATGCGCGCACAAAAACACAGCTTGGCTTCTATTGCTCTTACGGATTCTCCTCTTCCTCACATTCTTTTTTATTAACTCTTATACACGTACATACATCAATCAGTTATAAACAGAATACATTCGTTAGTAGACGATATAAGTGAAACAGTGCTTCGACGTGTACCTATACGATTATCATAATATGACGTTTTTGTGACAACAAGTCACAATGTGTGTGTGTGCAGTTATTAATTTCTATAGTATAAAGTTCTTTATATTAAATATTCTCTGAAAGTAAAATACATCAACATACTTCAAATATTTAACTAAAGTGTACGCCAAACTTACTCTAATTAAAACTTATTAATTAAAATGTATAAGCTAGTTGCGTAAATTTCTTTATTAACGCCGATTCTAATATCTTGTATATTCGTCAATACATAATCATGACGTCATCGTGCGGTTCCAAAAAATTCCAGTAAATTATAAAAACGTTTTTATTTATGATATACATACATATGTCCCGCCTCTTTACTCGGAGTGGTAGGTTTTTACTTTATGTCTCACGTAAAGTTTCGGGTCTATTGCCATCTTTAGGGCATAGTTACAGATCCCATTGCTCGACCCGGGACCCGAAACCAAGATCTTATGCACAGTAGCCACATTTACTACCGCTGGGCCACCAGTATTTGCCAGGGATATATGTATATGAGTGTTATATTACTTTTATATGTATAGAACTACACGTAACGTAATTGGGCGATAATCAGCTTGCTTGTGCGTAATATAACGCATGAAGTGAAATCACGTTCGTTAGTAACAAAGGAGGTTTGCTAGCGTAGTCTAGCTTCAACCTCAAGGAGGTTGCGGCAGACATAGATTACCTCCATGCAAACACATTGGGTTTCAGTAGCGTCAGCACGATCGTTACTATATTAATAACGCGGTTGCCTTCAACATTTATAATTTATCTTTGTATACACAACACGACTTGTAGGTACGTCAGTTTGAACTAGTACATTAATACAAGTACACGTTACACGCAGAGAGAAGATTTGTTTTAATGTTACATAGCACGCGCAAAGAGTTTAAGTGACTATGTTCGATTATCAAATTGGTCTTAAGAGATACCCTCATCTGGTTATAAGGCCAGAAACACAAGTACAAGAATAAACAAAAAGAAGATGGTCTTTAATTGTTTACTGCACAGATGGCTTAATTATGTTTTAAGTGGTAGTCTCGCTATTGGCCTTGCACCGAGTGTTGTGGGTTCGATTACCACACGGGACAAAAATTTTTGTGATTAGCAAATATAGTTGTTCCGGGTCTGTGTGTGCTTTGTGTCTGTTGTTTAAATGATTTTGAAGATGCCCGCGACACATGTTTTATTGCATACATTGTTTATCCGAAAATCATTAAAGTGCAGTTGATCACATTGCTAATTGCAGTTGATTTGTGCTAGTCAACATAAAATTCAACAATTTTAGATTTATTGCTTACCTGCTACTTACAAGCAGCTAGCGGTCACAAGTTATTTACGAGCTTGTAATATTAATGCGGTAACAGTGGATCAAACAAATATCTCTGAAATATTCTTTCAGGATCTTTATAGGAGACAAACAGACCTATAGAACGCAATAAGCACAACCATTAAAAAGTTATTTGCAATAGTTTTATTCCTAATGACGTATCCGTGCACCGATATTAGAAATATAGTTGACTCTCGATACCCAAGGATCAAGTCAACATTAGTTATTCATAGGCATTTAAAGCAATCGATGTCTTTAAATTGATATAGCTTCAAAGGTCAATAGTCGGGCTATAATAAAATTGATTGAATTGGTCACATTCATGGATCTTGAGATCTGGTGTGGGTGATATTGTTCAGTGGCATTGATTTATCGCGTTGGTCAGTCCTGAGTTGACATACCCGGATAAGATACACTTGCAGCTGTGTACGTGGTTATATAATACATAGCTCGACGAATTTAGATACAACACACTTCAGCACAATTCTCCTTTGGTTAGATGTTGCCTGAGCAACATCTAACCAAAGGCCAATTGTGCGCTTACTGATAAGCGCTTCGTTTCTAGATGTTTAAAATCATAGTTTTCTTATTTCTGTCACGAAATAAGAGAATGTTTGCCGGCAAAATGAATGTTTGCTTTAAAGTACGCTAACCTCACTTAATTTACCTATATAATAGAAACTGAAGACGAGACAATACGAAAAATGTTTAGTAAGAAAGTAACGAAGTCATTACGGTTTGGATTTGGAATTCAGTAGAAAAACACATTAAAGACGCTATCTTGATTTGACGTTTTCGAGATACGGCGCAAAATATGAAAAATTGGGTAATTATGTATCCTTTGTCATATTTATTTAAGCCACGTACTCAAAGGAAAAGATTAGAATATTAAGAAATTTCTTTTATTAAAAATAAATATTTACAGTATTAGTTCATTTAGCGGAGGCAATGCAAAATATTGAGTTACCTACAGTTAATTAATTGCTTTCATCGAATTTTGACCATGTCATTTCGCATGCGTTTTTCACATTGAATATGGGCCTATAGTAATTAAATATTTTTGTCTTCCCCTTTCTAAATTATATTGACTTATTCAAACACAAATAAGTACTTAGACAGTAATGGTATTGATCGAAAGGGCAAAAGCGTGTTTTAGCGTTTATTTGCTTTGAGATATAGTTTTAGTATCCAGCAAATTAAACTTCTAAATGATTAATTACAGTAAGCAGTCGATTTAAATTGGAAGGCTTCGGCAATACAAATGAAAGCGTTTTATTTTCGTTTCACCAGCCGACATGTACGCGCCTTGTTCAAAACAATTACTTGTGCTATGATACCATTTGATGGATTCTATGTTATTTAGACGGGTAGGGCATTTCACTGTAAGGCTTTTCATTATTCAAGCAAAATAAGCATTAATTTCATTCCTCGGCTATCGTGTCTTATTTGTATTGTTAGAATCGTAATTTAGGCGAATCGCTAGGAAGCAGTGGCGGTACACACAAACAACGCAGTGGTTAGTGAAAAGGTCTCTGGCGGGTGCGTAATCTTTTCTCCATGTACCAAATCCTACCCTATTACCCTTAACGGTATTCTTATTAGGGGGAGCTTCGCTCAACCGCTCGCCCGCCGCGCGCCGCGGCCGCGTTCGTCCCGCGTCCACGACCGCTCTTCATCGCTCTCGCCCAGCCAGACCCATTGCCTACGCGAACGCGACACATACGAATAATAACAACTGAATTTTATTTCAAATCTCCTTTTGAATACGAATGGTCGCCATAATCTTAATAAATGCATATACACTGTCAAGATCGCGCTACGTGCATTAAAGCGTCGGCATTATACGTACTAACTGGAACTTTGGTTATAATCCCCTTCGGTCATTATTTGATTATCATAAATCAAGATAAATAATTTTAACGTACATTCTATGAATATTACGAATTGAAATTCGCATTTTATGAATACCTTTTCGTAAATAAAACACAGAACAACCTCAATAAAATGTTCAAACAATTAGGAAATTTCAAAAATCGTTGTGGTCACAATAACCTTTTTAATGCCTTTAACTCTTTATGGAAACAGAAAAATATTACCTACTAAATCTCACACGTATGTGTCACCCTTTATTATATTATCCCATACATAAATGGGCACGAAAGGAATCCTATTGCTCTCGTTCAATCCCCATTTCATACAATTATTATTTGTTGGCCCCTATGTCAGCGCAGAACGTATTTTAAACTCTTTCAATTTAATAAGCATTCAGATAGTTTTCGTGTTGAAGGTCTTTGTACTGCTGAGTACTGCGTAGTTGAATTGCTTGTGTCCAATCCTATCAGACATGTAGATATATCGGTATTATTATACTACGACGCAATTTGCAGTGTGATTCCCGAACCCTCCGGGCAGCTGTGCTGTACAGATTGTTTCTTTTGGCATTGAAGCAAACTGGATATCTTATTAGGGTGTGTTCGTACACAAAAGGTATATACAGGGTATTCAGAGACACAATGTCATGCTTTGCATAATAAAAAAAAGACTAAAAGCCGCAATAGTAATTGACGTCAACCCGTACTGAAAGCGTGTATTCAAATTCGCCGCGATCTGCGTTTTAGTACTTAACAAACGGCTTCTTGAACTGAGCTAACAGAAAAGCTGGCTATGATTTCTACTTGGCAGATTTTTGCGACTTTTTTAAATAACTACAATGAACTTAGGAATAAATTTTAATTAGTAAAAAATATATATGTAGCTTGTTATCATTCGAATAAAATTGTCTCGAATGTCACAAATAAGATTACAACGTATTTGTGACTTTTCAATGCTAATAAGTGGCTGATGGCGGAAAAAGTGTAAGATGTTAGGACAACATCATTAGGGCATGACTACGTGTTTTCTATCGGGCCCGTATCCACAGGGACTGCTGAGAAATCAATTTGTGCCGCGTCGTCGTCATGTAAAATAAAGGGATATAAAGAGAAGCTCCTACAAATGTGTTTCGGAGATAAATAATAACGATAAAGTCCCTCGATTTGACCCACGGAGAAGATTCTTTATATAACGCCTTATCTCATTGTACTCGAGCCGCACACAAAAAAGACCATTGGAAGCCTTTGTTATTCATAGAACCGAACTTGTAAGATGAGTCTCGATGATAGGTACCTACATAAATAACAATATCATTTAATCTTATAATATATACCTCTACATTTGGATAATATACTCAATATTACCATGCCGGACCTATCATATGACATCCATTTGTATTAAGTGTTCTCTCTGGTAACAATATTTATAAAAATAAATAATCGAGACACAAGAGGAAAATGGAGTACTATACATCGGGTATTGTTTATGTCTTGAATATTATCTCCCGAGGTATCGATTTAACAATGTTTTTATTGTTGCCGGCCGAGCATATTCAAACTTATGGATGCTCTCTGAGCCGGTTTTCCCCAAACGTAGGCGACAAAAATATTCAAGGAATATTAACGATATATTGTAGTTATTAATAATGAGGCTTATAACGTAAAATTAGGTACTTATAACTTTTAATTATAAAGTCTATTCTGTGCATAAATGAGTTTTTGTTTCAAACAAACTCTTTTCATTTTCGTATGAAATATTTGTACGAAAGGACCTATAAGCAAGTATTGAGACACCAAGAACACCTCGAATTGAAGCAACATTGTGTGTGTAATAAAATTTCACATATGGCTGACATAGCAATATCGGGCAAATTTATATTTACCTAATAAAACAATTACAATCTGACGTTTATATTTTATTGTCACGATCCAAAGATATAGGTATACATATATTAAAATAAGAAATACAAGTGAAAATCAAGATTAAGCACCAAGTCACTTGGTACTCAGTCACCTAAGATATTTAGTAGGTCGCACTGGAATCGTGTGAACGGGTAGAGCTTTTAGATATCTGCCGTGTACATTTAAATGGGTACGCATCCTCTCTTGATAAGATAGTACTCCTCAAATTGGAAACATGAACTTTACTTGAAGAACCTTGTACATTTATAAAGTATATGAAAAGCGACTATGAAAGGCTGGTCCATGGAAAAAAATCCAATCCTTCTCTTGATACGCCTATGATGCTACTAACCCAGGTGTATTAAAGTAACATATTTTGTTCCGCTTACACACATAAATTATTATTATTCAAGTAAAACTATCTCGCCCTGTACTCGTCATAAAACCTTGTACTCTTTCTGATTCGCACTAACTCTAACACATGAGAAAATTGTCTGAGCTATAATAAATTATCTGTTGTTTCATTAGGTTAGTTATGAAGATTTGTTTATGCATTATAGGTACCGTCGTGATCTATTTATATTACATGTAAAAAAAATGTTATTGGAGGCACACACAAAAACGTACATAATAACTATATATTATATTATTATGTAAAACTAAAAAAGTTATTGTCACGTGATACCGTTACCGTCGAATTTTTGTTGTCACCTTGTATATTCGTTGATTCACATGCGAAAACCACTGGATAGATTCTAATGCAATTGTGCAGGCATAATCCCCCTTGACCGGGGCAACATAAAAAAGTTTAAATGGGATGCTAAAAAGCGTAATACTAAAGTTCCGCGCTAACGAAGACACGGGTACAGCTAGTATACTCATAAAGTTGATAACGGTCTATATTCCTGCATACACTTTTTATTTCAATCCTACCTACATTTCACGTTTGAAAGACGAATGGCCTGACAAATTATACTTTTGTTGGGGTGTCCCGGAATCTCGGCATATAAGTCTCGTAAATCTTACAATGCATTTTTCATGCTTGGTCAAGCTCGTAAAAAGATGACCTAAGCTACTTTGGGTGTTTTAACATTCGTGTATTTTGTGCAGCTATTTTTACTTATGTATAAAGTAATTTTATGTTAGGTATATTAAATAATAATATTAGTTATCTTACTTAGCTAACCAATAATTTTATATCGTGGCTATCTAAATAAGTTTATTTTCCATTTTAGTTTAATTTATTATTCATGTTACGTCCAGAGCAATAGGAATATGGAATATATAATTAGTACGACTGGTCGGTTATGGTATAAGTATGCATCGCAACACTCAGTCCTCGCCTGAGGCTAAGCTCAGCCCTTCTGTCTTATATAATTTTTAATTACGTTATTGCTATAAGTAATTTATTCGGATTTGAGGAAAGCATTGGTAAATATACATTTACCAAAATATAAAGTAATTTCACTTAATAACTTACAACCCTTACTTAAAAAAATACAGCGACCGCACTAGGCATAATCCCGGTGTCGCGGAGGATTTTACAATCGTCAAAGTAACGGACACAAGGACTACCCAGACTCACCACCACTTTCCATCAGGTGGACCACTTGCTCGTCTGCCACAAATGGCAATAAAAAAAAACTCAGTCCTTTCATCACTCAACTCACAGTAATTTGTTGAAAAAAGAAAAATATGTGACAGAATTCACAACACAACAGATGTCGTTTTCACTTCTAGGATAGTTTCATCAAAATAAATAATTATAATTTGTACACATCGCCATTTCTTACGACTAGTAGGCACCGACATTTTATATATTTCGTAAGTGGAGTGAAATTCAAAGCAAATGCGAGTGGAACTTTACCGGGCTTTAGCTATTGTCGGAGTCGTTGTATCCTTTGTTGCCGCGTCTGATAATACGTGGAGGAGTAATGGTCTGTTCCACAGCTGTCCCTCACATAAGCTACTACATCTGCCGCTTATATAGTGTTGTCTTCTACGCTTTAAGTTCTTGTCTTCAGGAAATATGTTGGCAACTACGCTTACTTGTAATAGTGTAATGAAGACTATTTAATTAAGGCGACTCACGTCGCCGACCAAATAAACCGAAATAAGATTTGTTCACCAATTGCTAGTAAAATAAATCTACGTGTATAATTACGTATCCTGTTCCCGTTATCCATAAAAGTGACGACAATGGCCGTGGCTTGGGCAGCGATTTCTCGACTTTATGGGCGCTGGATACTGAGTTAGTACGTGACAGTGGGACGCCACGGAACGCTCTGCCTCCGCTCACTACGTGACCCTTCACGTCACAAAAAATACACACACACGTAATGTGATAATTTAGTTTTACACTCAGATAATATAGTTTTAAATTGGGGCCTTGATAACTCAAGTGTTACGCTATTCTGATTTTAGATGTGAAACATAATAGATAGCTTTTACTAGCTTGCTTTTAGTTGAAATCGTCGAATTTTATGCTAGCGGTTTTATGAATATGTTTGCGATAAAATTTGTAAGCAATGATTTCAAGCTCGTATGTAGAAAATATTAGTAGACGTAGTATTTTAAACGAGTCCATTAATGCGGGCTTAAAGACATTTTTAATCATAGTTGTATGGGATCTGTGATCAGAAAGTTATTAAAATATCATAACAAAAATCTGTTAGGGTTTGTAATGAGAAAAGTTGGCGTTGAGTTAATAAATTAATAAAAGTTTTTAAGGTACTTTGACCCGGTGGCGGATCACTATGAGTCCAATTAATCACACTTTTCCATTCATTCGGGTCAGGGGATGATATCTTGCTTTTAATTAATAAAGCATTCAATTTTCACGGTATCATGAGTCATATTCTCGACTTTGTCGACCAAGTAGTGTTTGTATTTTACAATATTATAGCAGACATTTGCATTATTTAAATATTTTTTTGCTACTGGTCTACTAATATTTATTAACAAGAGCAATTAATAACTGATTTACATAGACTCTTTATGCCTTTTTATTTATTGTACTTAAAATGTTTATTATGTAGGTACATGCAATTTATTTATGACTAAATTTATTGTAGTAGGCGTCTTTCCTCAAATCATTGTGTTGTTTATAAGGATTCGAAGTACGTCACCGAAAACTTTCACTGTAGTTCAGCAGTTGGGCCCGCTGCTGCCATATAAAAGTATTTCCATATTAGGTAGGAGGTAATAGTTACGTGTTTGTTAACGGTACCGGCTCCATTAATTTATTAATTGACACAGACGGAAGTGCGATCGCTACTAAATGGTCCGTTAATGTACTTGCTTCGACACATTACTCAGGCACATACACCTGGGAAGGATCCAAATACTATAGACATACTGTACACCAGTTTCGTTTATAGTGTTTCACCCTTAATAGTAAGTATAGTGCCCGTACAGTGAACAAATGTCAAGTTTTTGCTGTCCGTGTAATACGTGTTATTTATTTGAATTGATGTCAATTCTTCTAAGAGTTAACCATCTAAAATACATTTGTTGGTAACTTAAACGTTATTATGGATATTTTCAATGAACGTTGTCTTGAATAAAGCAACGAACCTATATTAGGTAACAATGTTTATCAAAGCATAATTTTAGACTTTTAGTTAAGATCGATTTCCTAGCTGGTAATAAATAAAATGTTAGATTGGACCTGAAAAAGAAAAGATTAACATCTCCTTTTTTAACTTATAGCACTTTATTATGTTCAATGAAAATAGAACTGTTGAAAACTTGGTATTCTGGGTAAAATGCTGCGTTTCGATTAATTGGCATGGACAAAAATGTGACGAAATACTAATATTTAAAAGTCATGTTATTACTACACTTTTTGCAACCTTTTCAGATTACGCTGTACAGCTTAGCTAACTTACTCACTCAACCGAGCGCGCAGCGAAAATCAAACGAAATGAGGGCACATAACATGAGTGTTGGGAGCGATAGGTGCACTAGGGACGGCATGTACTCGATTGCGGACAGGCGCGAAACACGTGTTACACGACAACAGCAACATTTCTATCTTGATTTATTCCGGGTACACGGCTATACGTGGCGATTCAACGGGCTTCTTCAAGCACATGTATTTTAACGAAGCAATCCCATACTAGGCTCTTTAGATCAACTGTCAGCGATTCTTACGTAGACAATTGTATTATATACTTACCGTAAATATTGAAATAAATTTGTAACAGAAATTGAGTTGAAAAGCTAAGGGTGACATATGTACTTACACATTTATTTTATTCAAAAAGTTGAACGATTCATACAGCGAAGTCTTTCAAGTCGGATTTACTCGTCAAATCTTACTGAAAAGTTGAGATTTAACACAATATTTCTATTAAACGTGTTGAACAAATGTTGAACCTGGCTTAAAGTAATTCGGAATAAAATCATTCGAATATAATTTAATTTCGGCTGGATCACAGAGTTGAGAGTATATTTCAAAATACCAATTTAGAATAAAACTGTTATGTGCTAATTTATGTTCTCTCTTGCCTTTTTATTTTTAAACCCAGGTATGGCTGAGTATCAGTTTCTTAAAGAAGTGTCAGCCAAACGCTAACTAATTGAACGTAAGACATCAATTGAATAATATAGTTACGTGCATTCAATTTGGTTACATTTCATTTCTAATTTATTTGAATTATGCTACGAAACTCGAAAAACAAATGTTTAAAATATTTAAATAATGTTTATATTTGAAATACCACTATAAAATATATTTATGAAAGCAAATAATAAAATAAACGTAAATAAAAAAATGTTACTTAGTTATTTTTACAATAATCAACTTGTCAATCCTTGCTGAAACTGGATACTATTATTAGGCGCATCTGCTTTATTTTAAAATTCTGTCACTACGCAGATATTGATACATTTATGGGTTTGAGCTAATGTAAAAGAATTTAATATTTAAATGAAATAAAGCGGCTGTGAACTATCGTTACCATACTAATTAATTCAGCTCAAAACTAGTTTGAAATTTAAGCGACTACAATTTGGAATGTATTAAATGCAAGCGAAGACGTGGCTTGTAACTGGTTCTTAACATAAACACGGTGCCTCAGTTAGAATTTTGCTCTGAATACAACTCAATAATAACCGACTCTGGTGAGAGTACCACCATTTAACGTTAAAGCATTTTGCATCAAGCAATCATTATGAACATTGCAGCGAGCGCAATATTTTACTAAGCCCATATTATTATACGGCTAGCAGGTTTAAATGAAATATTTCATACTATGCTAACAACATAGAGGTAGCAATATGAAGAGTGTTGGCACGTTAAAGCCACGTGTGTAACGAGGATTTAGCGGTGGCAGTAACGTATGAGTCGCACGATAACAAGACCGGATTGCCCATCCGACCACGTTTCTGTCACACCCCGTTGCCATCAGTTGAAACAAGCCGAGAATAATAACATCTCGCACACCCTATTTTTTACTCCTGCATTAGCATAAAATAAGTTGTCTGAACACATTATAGGTTTAATAAGATGACATAAGAAATTGGTTGTTCATAAAGGTAACGTAATATTCAATTTGAATTTAAAAATAAACTTTTCTATAGTATTACGCTTGAAACTTTATTCAAAGCATCGACTTATAGAATTTTAAACAAGTCAAGGGGATATCCCTTCACTTGTTTATTATATATATTCAACAAGTTCATTTGACTTCGTTTATACTAGCGACTTATGCCACCATTTTTACGCGTGATATTATCAGTTAGATATTGATGACGTATTAAACTGACGTGGAGTAGATGACTCTACGCGTGGTCATACTTGTATCTGATTGTGATCACATCAGCCATTCGGCAAATTAGCTTGACGAGCAGCCGCCCTACAGAATAAAGCTTGTTATGTTTTTGTAGCATGCAAATATTCACTTGACAATAATAAAAGGTATTCTCGTCTCGATGTCACAAACAGCAGTTTCGATTTTATTTTTAGTGTCTAGGTAAATGCGGAATAGACATGAACATTAATTACGTTTGTACAAACAATTTTTACAAAACAACATAACTGACAGTCGTGCGTTGCCTGCGCCAGCATATGAAATTTGATCAGTACTAGCATTTTATAATGTGAAAGTAACGCGGAAGTTTTTAAGCAGAAAATAGAAAATCAAATCAATAGAGCCATCCTTTTGATGGTAAATGTTGTAGCACTGAAAAGTATACTAAGACCGTTTAACGTCCACTTAAGTGGAGCAAAAAACGATACGGATAGCGAGACATACGGCGGTGTTGATAATTGCGCTTCTCATTAGTGAATGATTGCTTTTGTGTATTATACTAGCGTATGAAATAATAGAATAGGTATCTGATTGTCGCGGTAGTATGATTGTTTCGGCGAAAACTGCGTTTTCCTCTATATTCCATGAATGCTAAAATTGCAACGATTAACTGCCGCCGACGAAATACGACTAATTGATTCGACTAATGATGAATGTACACATCTGTTCATGTGAAATCCGAGTGTACGTCTATGATTTTAACATAAGACCTTTTATTAAACTTAGACTCTTAGAAGGTATTATGCATGCTAAAAAAAAGGAGTAAAATATTTTTTAAATAGCTATTGTCAATTGCGATTGTAATGCACATTTACACACAGACATAGAACCATGCTACGAGTACTGGGCTAGGCTACCGAGTCTCAAAACCATTCAATTATTATTTATATGAACGAAGCCGTGAACGTGTTTATTCTAGTACATCAGCCTCATTCAATTGTTTAACAACATAATGTCGACTGCCAATACCCAGTGCCCTTTTAAATACCTGATCCATATTCACGAGACGTACCCGGACGGCGAAGGCGGAGGCCGACCTCTCTCTAGAATAGGTCAGATTGTTCTTCTAATTTTGAAATAGTCGGTTATATCTAATATCTACTTGTTTTATTGTTAGTCCGGTCTACAAGCTGAATAGACTTTAGACTACGAAATGTTCAGTTCATTTGTATAATGGTCGTGTATTTACTCTATTCGTTAGGTTAAAAAGGGCAGTAAAAAGTACTCAAGCATGGCTTTTTAAGTAGTTAAAAAATAGAATTCTTATAATACTACAATCCGAAGCAATATTTATTTTCTACCAGATATACTTTGTGTTACGGCAACACTAATTTGGTTATTTAATGTAACAGGAACTTCCTCCTAATTAATAATATATACGAAAAAAAGAAACATCACATCTTGGAGGAATAACATTATTATAGGCATATATACGCGCTATTTACAATACTGTTGTTGTATGTTATTGCAATTTTATAAACAGCGCTGCTTACTTTAGATCCTCGTTATCAAGTAAATAAACCAGTTACAATTAGTTATAAAAAATATTATACATTAAGTGCTAGATAAGTAGAAGAAATTCTTGAAGCCCAACAATATTTGGGCTTGAGTAACAATCGCAAGAGGTAGACCTAGGCGAACGTTTCTTGATCAGATCGGATACGTTCTGGACAAAGGCCAGGTTAAGAGCACCATAAACCGGCGAGCGTGTATGAGGAATGTGATGAAAGTGAATTAAGCCAGAGAAGTGTGTCAGGATCGCAGCAAATGGAAATCCGTAGTCTCTGCCTACTCATCTGGGAAACAGGCGTAAATCTATTGGTGTATGTATATATGAATCGGGAGAATTTAAAAGCCCATGTAATAGCAGGAAAATATTGTAGGTTCTGATGTAAGTTAAAGTTCAAAATGAAATAAGCCTTGCGCTGGTTATAGGACTAAGAAAAGAATTTCTTTTTTTCATTAAGGTGCGAATAAATATTTCGGAATTCGCGTAATGGATGGCGCTTAGTCGGCGCGTCAAAAAGCCTTTTGTTATCTGCGCGTTATTTTTCAGGGGTTTGGATTCAGCGGACAAAGCGAGCCACATATTTCACAAGACTGTAATCTCATGCCTAGTACCCAGGATACAAATACTTTTTAAAATTTACTTGTTAACAGGCGGATTAACAATACTTTTACCCAGTTACGACCTTAGTATAGTTTTAGTGTCGATAATTAATGTCGGATGGTAAGTTAGATTAACGATGAACCGTTGAAAGAAATATAAAGAAAATAAGTTAATACTAATAGTATATACAAAGACCGATATAAAAATATAATAAAAATCTTAAATGTGAATTTTCAAGCGTACTGGCATTTTACGGTAAAAACTGTATGGAAGAATGTTGGGTTGACGCATAGGAATTTCAATAAGTGAATTGTGACTCGTGCATGATGTGGTGCACTTAAGAAAAAGATAAAAAGGGATAACCCACGTCTCGACTTTATTTCTAGAATAAAATTTCATGATAAAATTCTCTATCTAGCCTAACCTTTATTTTAGAGGGTTATTTTACACTGCACCATTTAAATATCAGAAAAGAAAACACTTTTCACTCTTGAAGTAACAATACGCAATACTCATACATAAATTAAAACAACAATTTAGGTTATACAATTTCTTCAATTACTTGGGCCAAAAACCAGCAAGACTGTAAACTTAACTCCTTGCTTTAATTTAATTGGCTTCGTGCAAAGCTAGCGGGCTTTATTTAAACCTAAATAAGTGGACTTCTTAGTATTAAATAAAATATATAAATACATATATTGTGCCATCCGTGCAATCACTGAACTGCAGTATAGTGATTGCATGGATGGCGCAGTGGCGAGGTGATCAATAAGGTCACGTTGAAACTGCCTACAAATGCGCAGAGTGTTGAGGGTTCGATCCCCAGACTTGACATAGGTATGTGTGATTCACGAATCGTGCTGATGAGTCTGGGCATTCTTTGTCCATTGTTTTAATACCTATTTCTAGACAGACGAAATAACATATTATTTTTATAAAATTGTTAAATAAATGTTCTTTTGTTACAGAAATTCAAGATGTCAGCTTATACTTTTGATATGGTCTACGAGTGCAGTGATGATTGGCTCGTCTGGCTCAGACATCCCCTGTCCAGAAGAATGCTCTTGCCGGAGTACATTTGACCCTGAGGACGGGATAGCGGTGCGCGTAACCTGCACGGCAGGAGACATGCACGCTATACCCGTGGATTTCCTCGACCGGGACGTGCATGTGATCGTCATATCTGCACCTCATGATCGTCAGAATTCACTCACAATTGGTCCCATTTTTACACAACCTACCCCTTTTGCTAATCTTCGAGAATTGCACATTGTAAACTCCAACGTTCCTTCGATCGGCCAATATTCATTTTGGGGCCTACAAAATCTAAGGCTAATTAATTTAACGTATAACAACCTCACCAGTATCGGAGCAGACAACTTCCGAGGACTCATAAATTTAACCGATCTGTATCTGGATCATAATAATATAGAGCAAATGCCAAGTGAAACCTTCAGGCATCTTACTTCGTTAAAAACATTGAATCTCGCCAATAATCAAATTTCGACATTGGTACCGCGACTATTCAGAATGTTGGCTAAACTATTGTTTTTGGATTTGAGTGACAACCCACTCACCGATTTAAACCCAGAGGTGTTTAAAGATATTCAACATTTGCGAGTTTTTAAGTGCAGAAGATGTCTCTTGAGACGTGTGAATACTCAAATTTATCACTTAGTACCTAATCTGGAAGAATTAGATTTGGGAGAGAACCTATTCAAATATTTGACTTCAGATGAATTCATAAGTTTAAAAAAGATTAAAAGATTAAAACTAGATGGCAATCAGCTGTCAGTGATTGTGGACAATATGTTCGGGCGGAACCGAGAACTTCGTGTGTTGTCCCTGGCACGCAACCGTCTCGCCTTGTTGGCGCCAGCAGCCCTCGCTAATCTGACCTCCCTCGTGCATTTGGACATAAGCCACAATAAAATAGACCGTTTTCATTTACAAACGTTCGCACCTGTGGTGGACTCTTTGAGAACTATTAATTTCAGCGGCAACAATTTACCTCTAAACGAGATTGCAATTGTTCTCCAGATTTTACCAGAAATTCACGGCGTAGGCCTCGCAAATCTGTCACTTCCAGAGATACCGCCGAATTTTTTCACTTACAACGAACACCTCGTTGCTCTAGATATATCTTGGAATAAATTAACCAACTTTCCATATAAACTTCTCACAAAGACTAAGTTTCTGCAAAGATTAGATATATCGCATAACAAATTACAGACATTGAGCGAACTAGATTTGCAAAGATTAGAAGCCATAGCTCAGATAAATTTAATAAAAAACACTTGGCGTTGCGACCAATGCTCTGCTGGAACTATGCTGGTATACATGACTACGACTGTGCTTAACGGAACACTGCGACATCTGAAATGCTACTCTCCGATGAGATTACGAGGATTGGCTTTCTCTGAGATGACTTTTGATAAATTAGATCCTTGTCCGAGTACTCACGAGGCCCAAATGAGTGTGATAGCTGGGTTGATGCTGTTGTGTGTAGCCGTGCTGGCGGCTGTGGCCGGTGCGCTGTGCTGCACGCGGCGCCGCGCCGCGCACTACTACACCAACGAGGAAAAGCGGCGGGAGCATGAGCACGAGCACCCTGAGGAACTGCTAGGGCACACGGAGCTCGGTAGCGTGGCCACCATCCATGCGCCCTACCACCTGGTGTCAAAAGGCAGCTAGCGTCGTGCGCTCTCGGCGCCGACGCCGACGCCGGCACCGGCGCACCGTCACGCTCTGCCGCGTGTGGCCTTCGATCTCCCGCCGTCTTTGGCTTCCAATTCGGCTCCTGTATGCGACAACGTATCGCACCGGTACTTCGCCCATCCCCTTGTGCCCCCACCGTTATTTGACTCAAAGGACATGTGATACGAATATGAAGACGATCTAGTGTAAAGCCAAAGAAACTGACCTATAAGTGTTTATTATTAATTATATCTATATACTTCAGACGAAAATTGTTGATATTTGGATTAGTTAGGCGAGGTCTATACAATTTAAAATATTTTTCTACATGCTAAAGTTATATATATATACATATATGTATGTATATAAGTTTATCAATGTTTACCTGAAACAGGATTTTCGTAAGTAGCCATTTAAGGATTTTAATTAATTATTATTCAATAAGTATTAGGTAAGTGTACGTTTTGCTAATTGTGCTCAGCTCGTGTTATGTACACAAGCAGTGCACACTTACATACCATGTATAAATAATGATTTAATATGTATCATATACGTTAACAAAAAAACTAAATAATAATGCTGTGGTTACATTTTTACCTAAATAAATTATTTATTGTCACTATTGCGATGCTTTGTTGAGATCTAATATTCTCACATCTATATTTAAAATTTTAACTGGTATTGCCTAAAAGGCATTAATATTACATTTAGTGATTTAGTAGAACTCATTCTATAGACGAAAACTAAAATCATTTTTTTTAAATGGTCCGGAAGAATTATATCCCATGAAAATAACATTGCATTTGATCTATAAAATAAACTTTAAGCAGTTAGTAACAATACCGTAAGGACAAAACGAGATAAAATTCGGAAATAAACAGATACACCATATCTAAACGCAATCTATCTAGAAGGAAAACTTTTAATTGTGGAGTCAACCCCATCAAGCCGCGGGGAATGTCCTCCAAACGTGAATGAGACAAAACAAAACAAAACGACAATGGTTTTTAAAAGGTTAACCTTTTTGTAAAGGGACTAAATGAACAATTCAACTGTGACATAATTACTTAATTTGGCGATAACATAAAAAATGTAACACGCATTAGTAAAAAAAACTGGTACATGTAAATACACACATCAAATGTGTCTAGGGATCAAGTACATTTTTAAGTATAAAAGACTATCAAATTAATATTTGCCAAATCTAGTCTTCCAGGCTAAAAAAGTAAAAGCTAGCCAGCTTTTACTTGAATTTCTATGTTTAAGTTATTAAATTATCACATATTTTCTAAAATATTAAAACAAATTTTTGCTAATTGTGAAAAATTAACCCAATTTAATGTCTTCAAGTAAATGGGAAAATAGGCAACAATGAGGACCTTTTATAATTTTTTATTTATAGATTAAAAATTAATAGTCTTTGTTTCCACCATTGACACGAATAACACAATCACAAGCGATTTGGCATGCTTAAAATCAGTTCATCAAAATCTCTTTGAGGAATGGGCGCCCACGTTCTTTCTAACAAGTCAAAAAGTTGTTGTAAGGTATGTACGGCATCCATACTAGGCAGAGCTCTTCTTTGAAGTATATCCCATGCGTGTTCAATTGGGTTGAGGTCTGGAGGTTAAGCAGGCCACGGCAGGACGTTAATACGAGCACCGGCAAGACTACATGTTACGACTCTAGCCGTGTGTGGACGTGCATTCTCATGCATTAGTCGAAATGAATCATCGAACGAGCTTCGAAAAGGGATGAACATGTCGATGCCTCCATGTCGCTCGGCCACGCTGCCCGTGATACGATAGCGTGTCCAAGGACGACTTATAACGCTCTGTGTACTGCCAACAGCGACAGCCACAGTACGTTGCCTGGAACCAGTTTGCAACATTCCGACGGCTCTAATAATCTTTTCTCGTGTTAAATTATGTCTTTGCTCCATATTGATGCAGTTTTTTTCAGTTCCGATGCAGAAATCGTAATGGTTTTATGAAAACGCTATTATACACTTTTATAGAAATCCTGATTGACAGGTGATTTTCTATATTTTATCGAAATTTAATGAAAATTCTTTTTCAAATAGCGACAATCACTAAAAATATCCAATTACAATAAAAAGAAGTTAAAATTATAATCCTCAATTGCGGTGATCCTTTTAAACGTATTTGTTCCCTAGACTCTTTTGATGTGTGTAGTATTAGGTTTATATTATTGTTTCATTCAAACAAGTTACATATTTTTACGATAACAGTAAATACAGTAAGTAAATACTTTAATTGATGGAATAAATAAGGTAGGATACGTTATTATTAAACATTTAATAAAACCGTGTACAGTGTAAAATTAAAATTGAAAGTATATAAGGTTGCGAATTAAGAGGATTTATAAAAAAAATATGTATTGTGATGTTAAAAGCAAAATTAGTTTTTATAATTTGGTACAGAACAAAAAACAAAGATCAACCAACAAACAATATCCGTATTAATACTACTAAAATGACGTGTATGTGGTGCCATAAGTCACGCGGGAATTTTGTTTAGGTAGATGTTACGAACATCACATCCTATCACATCAACATCCTATTGTATTTCATAAAGGTTTAAGATTATTTTGAGGTCACTATTTTTATTTAGCTATGTTATAAGTACGTGTGAATATTATATAAGATTTTAGAGAACAGTGTGAAATATAGGTTTAGACACAAAAAATAAACATAAGAATTACACCAAAATTTAATAAACTTAAGTAAAATAAGCATATTGTGTACATAAAATAAGTATATATTTTCAAAAATATATATCCCAAACAGTTAATGAAGTAAAATATTTAGGTTAACGAATAGCCAGTTAAGTAGAATTAGTATGAGTAGCCTGCGTGTGTGTAAATAAACATAATTTACTCTACACTACCGTTGCCGTGTTCACGCCCTGTAAACAAATGTCTAATGTTTTATCTTACACATATTGCATTATAAACACAACTCACCTCTCTTAATAGTCTTTTCTATGGTTTATTATGTTCATATAATTATATAATTCGACAAGATTTCGTAGTCAAATGCTACGTTGTCTCTGTTAAATTAAATAGATTTTTATTTAAGGATTAATTTAGTTTCATATTACGTTCCACTTTTTTTCCTTTGAAGTCCTCTCAGGTTGCTTGTGGTTGGCTCTTATACTCATAATACGATTACCAACTATTTGTATCTATTGTCATATAACTATTTATATGTCAATTTGTAGGTGATATCATATTACTTATAACTCTTCTCTTTATGAGTAGTAGAGCCTCGCTGGTTTCAGCATGAATGGGCCGGCTCGACCAGGGAAGGACTACCTCTCACAGAAAAACGACGTGAAATAGCAGTATTCCTACTGTTGTGTTTTGTTCAGTGAGTAAGAGTGCCGGAGACCCAATCACCCTCTTTCCCCTTCCCGCTCCTTCTCCTTACCAAATCGCTTCCTAAAGGGTAAGCAACGCGCAATTAATACCTCTGGTGTTGCAGGCGTCCATAGGCTACGGTGACCGTATGTTTGTTTGCCACCTTAGTTGTATAAAAAAAAGGTTCATAAATATAATAGAAGATAAGAACATAGCATAAGAAAACAATATTTATACTATATCAGATAAGTTAATTCTACTTACGAAACTTGTCCTAACGTAGCCCTTTTTCAATAGACAATACTACGTATAGTCTGCTCGATTATGTTTTTTAGGCGGCCGGGTCTCCTAGGATTTCTCCTGTCGTATTTTGAATGCGTCCGGGGACATGTGAGTGGGTTTTCTGAAACGCCTTAATGTATGAGCGTATATGATATGCCTAGGTTTTATCTTAATAAATATACGAAAACGTATAGCAGTAATTTCAAACCAACAATTCACCAATAAAATATTCGCGAAACATATGTCGTAACTTTGGCGTTTGAGAAATATACTTTGGGTTTGTTTGAAAAACAATGTTAATTTTGAATGTAAGGTTCGTATCAAGATCTTTTCATGAAATAATTAATGAGCTTAAGGTTATATTTTAATGAATGGTTGCTTAAAATAAAACGAGATATTAAGTGGTTTCGTTTGAACAGTTGCTTGGCTCGAGGAGGTAAAAGTAACAACTTAATTAAAAACCAAGTATTTGATAGCTTTGTCTATCTTATTTATATTTCCCAAGGGATTTCAAATCTCGCTTAAACCTGAGATTTCGTGTCGTTTTCAAACTGGAGAATCCTAGCATAACTCAACCTTTAGCCTACAGAAGATCGCAGCCAAAGGATTTTGTGTTATGTTCTTGTGACGATAACGGTTTCCAAGCTTCTCAAGAAGACGCTATGATATCAGTAAATAATCGGTAATCTAAATCCGTTGCACTAGAAGCGATTCCTTTATAAAGAGCCAATGCACGAGAGATACCTATGTTGTTGCAAACGATTCTGGCCTGAGGTAAGCATACTATCAGATGAACTGTATGCTTGGTTTTCGTGTTGGTAGTATAATAGAAAAGCACCTTAATTCAAGCAGTCAGATAAACTGCTCAATATCTTTGTTTCTTAGAGAGTAAAACATCCGCTCGTAGAACATGTTTAATAAATGTTGGTACTTATCACAAGACCCGCAATCTGTTATATGTTTTCTTATAATGTTTTCCTTATTCGGTAAGTACGACGCTGCGTTAGTAAAGAAGGTCTGGAAAAGGAAGCAATCTGCGGCAAAATTGAATGCTTCTTGCAGATGCATAAAATATTACACACCTATAATGAGTATCACTGCTAAAATAATGACAAAAGGCCATTCATGTTTCCAAATCAGTTTTCCTCGTCTGTCAGTATAGAAATCAGTTTTCCTGTAAACAACATTGTGTGTAAGATCATCCTGTTTTTCCTTTTGGTGTCTATAGTCGAGGACTGAGCTTATTATCCAACATATTAACCTCGATATCTTTATTTTTATTGTTTGTCAATATACATATACTACGTTTAAATTAATGTATGCAGACTATAGTTGTCAATCCATTAAACTGCATCTAAAGGTGAATAGAATAGATTAAGGTGAACTATCCAATAGTGTGTGGTGACCAATATTGGTGTAATTAATTTAGTTGATATTAATGATAAATTTTTGTAATCGCGCTGAACAGCGATTGACTCCGGCGCTAGCAATCGAAACTGCACTAAATGGTACTCTATGCTTTTGCCTACGTTAAGCAAACTAGTGAACACTAAAATTTATTCTAGCCTTGGTTGGTTTAATTTGGATGTACTGAAAATAGATGTTATTGTTTTTTATTTGGCTCTGGATGATCCATGGCTTTTGGTAATATTTTTGGCTTTAAGTCATAATTCGGATTCATGTTTAGTTCGGTATATGCTTAAATTTGTGACATTATTGTGTAATATTTAATGCGTTTTTAATCTTAATATATCAAAAGGGTCGCTGACAATCTTAAGACATTTTAACAAAGATAGGTTGTTCCAAAGTCTATATTTTAGCTAGCGTTTACGTGACAAGTTTTAACAAATGATACATATTAGTTCGTAGTCGAAACTAAAATAGTGGTCAATATTTTATCTTAATAATCTGCCAATAAATTTACTTTAATATTATTATTATTAGTTTACTATAAAAACAGTGTATATAAGAAAGAAAAAAAGTCTGTTATTGCCACTATATTTTTTTATAAAATAATCAAAATGTTACAAAAAGTACATAGTCGTGGCAATAATAAGACATCATAGAATAATAATTGATGTACAAAAATAATATTTATCAAAGACTATGGTATTATATCAAGTAATAGACATGTAATATCAATGTTACTATAAGGAGATTTTTGTTTCCAGTAGCCATCGAAACAGATGGCTACCGTTTAAGGGCAAAACACCAAAACACGTAGATTGTAAATAAAATAAAATAGTATGAAAGTAAATGTTTAATGTACATAAGAGTTCTATTGTGTACATACATGAATACAAAATAAGTGTTCCAGAGCAATAATTAACACAGTAAGATTTAGCATACCAAAATCAAATACGTACGATAAGTTGTAAAATGTTTAAAGTGTTGAGTGGTTTATTGGCAGATTAATTGGTAATGAATATTAATATTATTTTCTCTCATAAGCCGTATGGTTATTGAGAAGAAATTGTTTGGGAATAGAAGAGCTGACTGTACTCTATAAAATATAGTCTGATTGAATCAACTCAATTATTATTCAAATAATCATAAGTACTTACGTAATTTTTTTGCCACACTATAGAGTATAAATATTTTATAATACAAATAATTGTAACAAAACACCCCACCCCATCAACCTTAAATTATAGATTTGCAGTTAGCTACACTTTGAAATATCAATAACCACAACTTAAAATATATTTTAACCTTCCTAAAAGCTAGGTGAGTGAATGAAAGAAGAGATTCGTCGGGCAAATATACGAAGTTTCTTTTTTAAATGTCACTTGGTAATTCTGGCATAATAAAACATAATTTTCCTTGTTTAATACAATACAAAACTGTAATATATTTTCAAATCGAATTCCGTTTTACTTATTCTTATTTTATATTAAAGTTGAGATATGTTATTGCTATCGAACTATATTTTACAGACTATAATACTATACCCTGAGAGGACGATGCATTTTCGCAGCTAATTACATACAATACTTACCACTAATATTGTGCAAGTGGAACGGGTGGTAGGCTGCGCGAGTACGCCATAGGAAGTTGGTTAATTAAAGGCTTATTTTGGAATTTAGTTGTTTAGGGATTAGCTACGTGATAACAACGGATACTATTATTAAGAATTTCAAACGTTGAAACTTTTACGTTTAAATTGGTATTATACATTTATGAGTAGTAGAGCCTCGCTGATTTCAGCATGAATGGGCCGGCTCGACCGGGGAAGGACTACTCTCTCACGGAATATCGACGTGAAATAGCAGTATGCCTGCTGTTGTACTTCGTTCGGTGAGTGAGAGTGCCGGAGGCCCAATCATCCTCTTTCCCCCTTCCCGCTCCTTCTCGTTCCCACTTCTTTTTTCCTTTCCTAAAAGGTCGGCAACGCGCAAGTGATGCCTCTGGTGTTGCAAGCGTCTATAGGCTACGATGAAAACTTAACATCAGGTATGCTAGTTTGCAAACTAGGATGTATAAAAATAAAAAAATATTAATTTAAAGGACCTTCCTCTGATCTTGGTAAAAATTGAACATCATTGGTCGTTAATTATTAAAAAATAAATAATAGAAAAGATACCGAGCATCACAATTAATAAATTTATAATATAAAAATATTTATATTTTAAAAAGGGCGAGTTTATTATAATATAGTATTATTTGGCAGCAATATGTAACACAGATATTATTTAAAAAAAAGGGGTATACATCAGGTGATTTTTTGTAAAATACGGTTTTCTGATTTAGAATGATCCGCTTTTGTAACCGCCCGAAACATCGCACAAACAATGAACATTCGTACGTTTCGATGTTGTGATAAAGATGGCTTGCGAATTCTCACGATGAATCTTCTTAAAATTTTATAAAAGAAAATCAATTTAATTCTCCTGTCCTCGGACTGCGTCTTGTATATGAGAAGATTATCTCATAAAACGAGCAGAACCACGTGGCTTGAGGCTTTCCTAGGGGACGGATAAGCGAAGGTCTAGAGGCGCAGCCTTGACATTCTTTTACCATAAACTTTATTATATTCTTTTAATAATGACATTCGGTCATGTTATTCTGCTGTAAAATACGGTATTACGCACCACTAAGTGCAGTATATAAATAGGGTGAACCGCGCTTTTCGGTTATATAACAGTACCGCCGAAGCGGTTCCTACTGATTTTTACCGTAAAAAAGCCAGTGGTATTTTCAAATCATTTTCTATTTTTAATACGTTTATTAGTTTAACCTGCATGTGACTATGTAAAAAAGTAAGTAAATCATTCAACAGATTTTCATGTTTGAGTTTGCTCAGGTATTGTAAAACGATAACAATTATCGCAATATGTATAAGTTTGCAAACACGTGTAGCGTACTTTCAACTGCAGTATTGATACATTCCTATAAACAAAGTCAGTTAAGAGTAAGAACATGTATAAGCGCGCTATATAATATAACATACCTACTTACGTTTCCATCGCCTGAACTTTTTGGCATGATATGGTTGAGCCGTGTTCAAGATATCAATATCTACCGTTAACGTTTTGCAGTGCAGTCGTGCCTAACGCTCTACTTAACATCCCTAACTGTATCGCTTCACAAAGCTTTAGTACCTACTCAATATTTACAGCTAAATTAAAAGACAAGAAATTACAAAGTATTAAATATAATCGTTTTCTTTTAATCTATCAGATATACCTATTTACAGGACGTAGAGAAGATTTTATTGGTTTTACGGTGCCGTATAATATTTTTACGGTCCTCTTAATCTAAACTTAACTTCCGGAAGAGATAGCCAAACGCTCAAGGCCATAAATGTGCGATAGAGTTGTACCTGGGTATTGTACATGCCAAACATGAGGCCTGACCTGATCTCATGCATGAAAATCATAGTTGTAGAGGTAGCATTAAAAATAATATCATTTGGACACATAAATGTTGCTTTTAAATAACCTGTTTTATAACTTTAATTTTTTTCTACTTTGATCATAACAAATTAATTAATAATACCGAAGAGGGTGCCAAAATATTTTCGTTTTTATACAAACTTCTAACGCATTTTTTACAGTGGTATAATTAGTATTACGCGGCATTCTCACTCGTGTTGCATTTATTATTAGACTACCAATAGTTTAATTATCATACCTGTAATATAATTAATAACCAGAGAATATTCCAAACAGATAGATTAAGCATTTAGGTTTTACACCAAGTAATATTATTATAGGTTAGTGTTTCTTAAGTAAGTTAGTGGTAACAGAATATTTATTTTTTTGGCTCTTATGATAAGTTAGTTAGTCTTGATATATCAAGATAGCATAGGTAGTATTTAAGGATTTCATTACTTTGTCACTTAGCTACTGGGGGCTTTTCTTTGCAGTCGTGGCTGCCGGCGCCAGCAGTGAGGTCTATCATTAACTAAAGTATACAATCTCTTCCGTTCTCTTTGATCGGCACACAAAACATGCAATAAAGCAATTAACTAAAAACCCTCTAACAGCGATGCTCCAAAATATAACTCACTTATTGGAATAACATTTTCTTTCCCAAAACTTAAATTATTATTGTTTTTGTGGTGAATATGATTGTTTCTGCACTTCTACATTAAATGCTTAATTTAAGTTGTGCATTTGTTAGCATTACCAATGTACCTACATATAATCTACAATATAAGAAAAAGTTGCGACTTCAAGCAATATAATTATGTTAAAATAAGACACCAATATATTATTAATAAAATAGACTATGATAAGTTATTGTTATTTTAATAACAAAATTTAGTTCGACCGATACCTACTGGAATATGGCTCCGTAATTTGGAATCCACACTATGATGTGTACAAAAAACGCTTAGAAAGTTTTCAGAAGAGCTTTCTGTATCATCTGTGTTATGGAGATCATATAGCTAGAAAATGAACTAGCTACACCGGTAGGTTGAAACAATTGAATATTAAAACACTTGCAAGCCGCAGAGAAAAATTTGATTATATCTTCTTACACAAGGTAATTAATGGCACTATAGAGAGCAGTCAATTATTGAGCTCAATACCCATCAAAATTCCCTCTCGAATACCAAGAAAGAATACGTATAACTTTTTTGACGTACCCACCTCAGAAACAAATTTTGGTCATTATGCTGCAATATCAAGACTCTGTAGTCAGTACAACAACATATCTAAAACCCATGAAATTTACATTTGTGGACCCTTATGTAAATTCAAGAAGCAGTTAAATGAATTTCTTCTATCATCCTGCTTTAATATGTCTTATTTGTTTGTTCATATGCACCTATTGCACATTATATCTGTTTTAGTTATGAACCACAATATATTTTAAATTGTTTTAATTTTTAATCTTAGTTGTAATTTGGCTTTTATTGCATGCTGTGATCTCCTATAATTGAAGGGGATCATATTCATAATACTTATGTGAAACATTCTGTGTAAATTGCAGTGTATATTCTTTGTTGGAAATCCCAAATAATATAATAAAATAAAATAATAATTGATGTTAAATATAAGGATTTTTTGTTTTTTTCAAACGGTCGTCGCATGAGATGGCCGTTTATGTAAGGACGAACACCAAATAATAATAGTTGTACATAAAAGATAAATATATTTTTATTCAAAATAAGAAGAATCTATATCAAAGCTATATAACCAATAATAATAATCAATAGTAATGTAATACATGTACATACATATACTTAATAAAGGATTTCACCGACGCAAGATTGAAACAAGAAAGATTTGGTGTTCGTAGATATAACGAAGTCCTGTCTTAAGGGTTCCTGTTACACCGTTGAAAGGAGCCCGTAGGACAAGACTCCGCCGTTTGTTTGCTTTACATAATACTGGATACTGACTGGATGAGAGCGTCGCGACATCGAGGTTGTTTTACTTAAGTACATTGGTTCTATCTGGATTGCGTTAAAAAACCGACGGTATTTAAATAACAATGTAGGAATAATATTAATACATGTTTATAAAGTGTATCTATAAAGTGTCTCGATGTTAATTTAATGAGCAGTCTAAATTCACGTAATATTTGAGTGTTTGACAGAGGCCGTAATGTTAGCCTTAATGTTGTAGATACATTTGTGTTAGGTGCAAACCTCTGCTTTATACATCTCTTCGTATATTTACCGTTTCTGCATTTTAACATTTGATGTTATCTTATATAGCATACGAGAACATAATTCAACATATAATCTTTGTTCTTAGTGAGTGTTTCGTAAAACGGTTTAAATGTCTAATCTTAAGTGTCTAGTTACATGTTTATAAGTATATTATCCACTTTGAGTATGACTTGGATGGAGTGTCTAAAATAGAGGCTGTCTTGACATGGATGTGTTTAAATAATCATTGCGATGAAAAGATAAAATAATAGTGTCTATTTGTGTTAAATGTTGTCATTTCGATGTGTAAAGCTTCTACGTTCAAAAATGCGTTACTGACCCTATCTAAATAGGCGTACCTTGTGATAAAACTACATATCCGTTTGGCTATTTAGATCTTGATGTCGAGGGCATTTATATCTATTTCAAAAGTGTTTAGATTTAGCCCCACGTAACTGATATTTGGCCCGAATTTAATCAATACGAGTTTAAGATTTCGTGTGTTAGTGTGTAAGTACTACCTATATAACATAATATAATCCATAGTATATAATAGTTGTTAACGTATCAAACTGCTTAACTTGTAGAATGTAATACAACCAAGGTCGATTTTATAACACGCGAACTATTTATCGAAACGTCTAGAATTTGGTCATGAACTTTGTTTCGAACTATAACACTCATTTGCATCAGCAAATTTATACCTAAAATTTGTATTAATCTCGATTTAAGAATTCGCCTCAACTATGGTATCTGTTGAAATTTGAGACTAAAATTTGCTGGCGCAAGTGAGTTTCACTTAGAATACATTAAAATACACCAAAGTTATGTAAATTGCATTACCTTCTCAAAAGGTATATGAAGTAAATCGACCTTTCCTTTGTGGGATATATAACTAAGTATATTTCGATGTGTAATCATAATCATAATAGCTATAAGGTAATTGTCTCATATTACCATAACATTATAGTTAATAATTAAAAAGATTATTTTTATTGGTTCACCTTGCTACATTGTCCCATTCTTAAGAGAAAACAAAAACAATTGAAAACATCTTTATGGTGAGACCATTTATTTATTATTGTCAGGACTTATTTCGTAATAATTTTCAGCGTTAAGAATTACACTCTGAAGCGGTTCTCATAGACATGTAATGAATTGGCCGAATATTGTCTACCTGACTTTCTTAAAAAGCCTTGAAGTCATATCGAACCCACGTCACGGTAAAGTGTAATGCCAAAAAAATTAAGATCAATTGTTAACTCCATGTTGCTAACTCTCCTTGAGAGTTCTTCCTAATACATGTTAAAATATGTCACGCATGTTGTCTTAAATTCTAAAACTACCATGATTCAATGTATTTGTGTTCGTTAAATATTTGCCTAATCACACCGTGACCTCGTGTTACGGAGTTAAAACTAAGTAGCGTAAAGTGTACTAAAAATATAATAATCACAAAGTGTGTCAACTATTTACGCTGTGAAACTGGTATTTAGTGGTGTACACTTTACAGGATTGAGAGATCGTGTAATGTTTGAACTGATGACTACAGGATCACATCTGCTGGTGTAGCTATTAGCAGATTCGGTTAAGTCGTGATTATCTCTGTTACAGAAGACGCTCCCGCACTCAAACACCGGCTTGTTATCGATTACCTTATTCATCTTAGATTTACGTATTACTTTTACTCGGAAATAAAAGCTGTCGGGCAATATTATTTTTACTCCCCTGTACAAATTTTACAACTCGAATTGATGATATTTGAAAGACGTTAAGATGAATCAGGAAAGGAGTGAAGATAGAGATTTGCGGTAAAGGAACCGAAGTATGTAAATTGTTGGAGTGCACGGCGACAAAAGGCTCATATAATTTATTGAAACGGCACGTTGCCACTCTTATCCATCGGCTGCCGGTGCTAGTGCTGAATTCGCGAACATTTCCATCTATTTCATTGCGTTTGCGTCGAAGAGATGTTTTCTACAATTGGATCGATTGCTAAGGCTTTCTTTTACTATTATACAAAATGTAATAGTTTAATATTTCGAATATATGATACTGTTCTGGCCACAATATATAAAAAAGAGATGATGTTTCAACAATAAATCAACGTAACTTATAAAATATTAAATCATCTTCATCCAGATGATTAGCACCAGTAACGCCTTTTGTTCTCCCGGAACATATTATAAAGAAACATTCGGAGCCGCATTGTTGGCGAGGTGACTATTTAAATTTATTATTATTATTATAAATGTATTATATGGTGACGTTTATTATTGGATATATCGTCTCGTTTTACTAAGGAACATAGTTCATTACTAACGAATTAACTTAACGCAGATAAGGCCTAAAACTTTTCTAAACTACAGCAAGCCTATTAAAAATCGTAAGGACTTTGTGGTGCAAAATCAAGAGAAGACTTTAAACTTTTGCTCTAGTGGTAATAAACCAAATGAAAACTTTGAGGTCAAACCTTCGTGTCGTCCGTGATGTTTAAGTTCACGCTAGTAAAAAGGTTTCTTATATAAACTTTTACAGAAGATTTTTCTTTTCACCGAAAATGTTTTTAAATTTAGTTATGTACTATGATGCGGTGGCACCATACTAAAATGTTTTGTTTTGTAGCCATACCAGGTATTGGGCACTAGCGTATCCCGAATTATTGATAATTAATCCTTATATTTAAAATACATATACTGAAAGTAGTAGTAATTAAGATATTATGTCCACTTTTAGGTCAGAGTAGTTCTATCTAATAGATAACTGTATAATCTCGGTGTGAATGATGTAAACAAACCCCAGGATATCTTCATATTTATGGTTGTGTATTACAGAAATCTAACGTAATTATTTTCGGAAAAATCTAACTCTTCTATCTGTAATATTATTTCTGTTTTTAATACAAGCTGTACTGTCGTCACTGAATTTCTGAATGTGTCGGTATATAATGCACTTCAATGAACATCTTAAGCTGAATGTAATGTCCTATTTAATGAATTAATAAAGAAAGTCATTGGTATTAGTTGGTTTTATTGAGTCATCAAAGCCCCGTAGATCAAGACGCGCCTGAAGATTGGTTTGATGTAGTAATAACGTTTTTGAAATGCTCTTTTTCTGGCTTTTTGGCACTTGGAATGGTGGATTAAAGGCTATATATTACCAAAACAAGATATGCAACATATAGTATTTTTTTCTAGTTTGTCTTATTTGGTAAACAAACAAACCATTATAAAATAAAAAGACAAAACATTGAGAAGATATATTACTATTGTCTCTAGCTACCAGTATGCTATATTTGATTATTAAATAAGTATTCAACGAAAATTGACTTTAAATACATTTAAATATGCGTAGATATATGTATATATTACACATATACACCTTTTAAATAAAATTGCTTTGGTAGAGATACCTTCTAAGTCGCTGGGGCTTAAGAAATATTTAAACAGCAGACACATCTAAATTTCAACCATATTTTCATGAATATTTGTAAACATATATATTAATCATAAATATTTGTTCAGATAGGAAACTCATAAACCTAACTGGATTACCAGCCTACGTCTCATCATTAGGTGAGACGACGCCTACGCAGTATCATATTGATGTACGAAGCACTTGCAACAAAATTGATAGCTAGCTGTTACAATATATTGAATTACAATTAGTCGCGTCTTTAGTCACGTCGATGTAGCCACTTAGCCATTGGCCTGGAGAATAAGGATTATTGAATTATAAACCACGAAGTTACGCCACGACATTTGTACGTTCAAATTAAAAATGTGTTTTATACTATCTAGGTGGCAAAAAGCATACGGCCTTAAATAGTTACATTAGCTTACAGGCTCTTTCAATATTAGGGGTATTACTTATGCATTTCCAGCCTGCCAGCGAAACGGGCACAGTTGTTACTGCTGCTGCCTCTAAATGCCTCGTACCTAACTCCTGCTAATTGCCTGAAACTCTACTCAACCAGTATTAATTTGCATAGTGCAAAAGTCACCTGAAATTTCACTCAAATGAGGCTCGAGACAGCTTTGTGTTATGCTCACAGTAGCTCAATGGAAAGCTGTTTTGCTGCGATCCTCTGTTGAGATGGTACTTGCGCAGTCCAGCTGCCTCAGTCCGAGTTACATTCCAGGTGAGCGTTTCGCTATGCCCACATACGTAGCATACCTGGTATGCTACGTATGTGTAGGGGTGAAGCATCTCTTGCTGTCACTTTATGTTGTGTACACTTATTCACAAGTGGTTCTTTTTCTGGTAACGCTTTTTCATTCGTAAGTAATATGTATATGTTCAGATGACAAAAGTAAGTTAATATTGACTAGTTGTAACAGTTGACAAATATGTTGAACTTTTATACCAGAAGTTTAACAATGCTTTTCAGATATCATTTGATGATTAAAAGTGAATACGAATACAGATTAACAAAATCATTCAATTATCTTAATATCTGATTCTGTACCTGAACATTCGACCGATAGAGTGACCTGAATTCGTTCCTGTGTTTCTGAAGATCCTGTACCAAGATGTACCGCAGTGTTGTTTACGCCTCGACTATAAACTCACGTTGAAATCAATGTTAAGTATAAAAATAAACCAGTAAGCCCTGACTGTGATTAACGATACCAAAAATTATTGCTGTTAAAATCATACATTAGCGACATTTAGTTTGAGTTTAACATAGATGGTCGTAATTAGCGCAAAAAAATAAAAGACTAGTACTAATAGAAAATCAGCGATAGCTCAGTGGGGAGACCAACAGACTGCAATGCAGAGGGTCACTCTGACTTTCATAAGTTATATGACTTTTCGAAATTATGTGCGTATTGATTGACAATTATCGCCTGCTCCGTGCCTCGGAGAGCATGTTAAGCCGTTGGTCCCGGCTGCCATGAACATCTATGGCAGTCGTTATTGGGAAAGTCAGTACCCTCTAATATCCTGACACTGGTCTAGCCTTAGGGTATCGTTAGCCTTCGGGTTGCGGAGGTCAGGTGGCAGCCGCTCCGTGTAAAAACTGATATCCAGTCAAATCCGATTAGACCAGAAAAGCCGACCCCAAGTGACTTGGGAATAATAAAGGCTAAGAGAGAAGGACTAATAGAAAATCTCCGCCAACAAATAGAACCTTGTTTTTCTCTTACCTGTTGGCATTTGTCACTTCCCTTTAGTAGCGTAGGTTGTAGGTAGTAAACAATTACAGTACAGTGCATTCGGAACGACAAGACAATTCAGTTATCCATCAATTTGTTTCAATAGCATACAATGATGGAAACAATGAAAACTATTTTATACAGCAAAATAATTATTTACGGCTGTCACTGTTCGTTCAATGTGTAATCAATCATTAACGGTAATTATATAGTTGATTATTTATAAACAGGTCCAAATCTTACAAGGTATAAGTATTTTAGTAGGTACAATTAGAAATCTGAAATTAGCTATCAGGGTGTGAATAGATATTTTTAGATAGACAATTTCCTATCAAAAGTATAAATATAAAAATGAGGCCATGTTTGGTACTAATAAACAATGCATAGGGTTGACGGTAAAATAATTAAGATCTAAATGATCACCAAGATCAAACGCTTGTTTAAAATGGTAACTAGCTATGAAAATGATTATATAAATTTGCAACTTGGATTTGCAATCGAAATATATATATATGTAATTTAAAACAATATAATTATGACTTAACTAATTGACAGTTGACATTACTAATCATTTCATTTGACATAATATTTGCACTGCGGTATAACTATTGCAATTTGAAAATAATTATAATAATATCAATATACATGTATATAAACTACGATTGCTAACGTCCATGCTATTGCGATTTGACTATGATCCTGTTATTACACTTTCGTTGTACTACTTCTGCTAGCTTATCCGTGGTAGACCAGAGAATAGAAGCATAACGCTAGGACGTATAAAGGCTGATACACTTGTATTAGATGCACTGCTATCGTCAGTACACACGTTTACATTAAACGTCATATTTGTAATACTCATAGCGCATAATATCTATACGTCAAGATTGCACCATAATTGCATTTACTGAAAACAAACCTTAGTTAAAACACACTACGGAAGCTTTTGCTATATTCGTGACATTTTGTGGAATCACGTAATTTTTGGCGTCATAATTTGTGTTGTCAGTTAGTGACATTTGTACAATTATTGTGTTGTTATTACCGTTTTATGAGTCACCAAAATTAATCAAATATATCCAAAATTAATGCAATGTTTATTGAGAAATAATAATAAATGATTGTATGCAATTACTTAGTGCGTATAATAATTATTTTAAAAATAATTAATAAATAGTAGTAGATTTAATAACAATTACTGATTAATAAAGAGATACAATTTTCACTGTATGTCCTCAAAATATTGCCTTTACTTAGGAATAAAATATATATTAAAATATACATAGGTATTATAATTAACTTAGGTTAATTTATGTAATATGTGAAATCATAATAATAACACTTGGTCAAGACTATCTACATATATGCGTAGATCTTGGTGACAACTGCGAAAATATGGTGAACGATTGGTCGTTGCAATCTTTTGCACAGTGAAAGCAATACATTACGTGGTCACACACGGTAATTTTGATGCTACCTTTGTATTGTAAGCAATGTATAATGTGATATCTGATATGCTACATGCAGTGGCATTGTTGTACACTGAGTGACACCTAAATTACCATGCCCTATTAGAGTCGAATAATTGTCAATCATTGGACACGTCGTATCATAATTTCGATTCGTATTCCGTTCTAAGCCACTTTGGTCAAATAGTGGCGTATGCTTCATACAACATTTCATATTTCAACATAATTTTCACTCGGCTGTGGTCTGCCAATTTTATATTATTTTCCTACAGATAGGACTGATATTACGTTCAAGCAATCTCCCTTTTGAACTATTTAGAACCATGAGCTAGTTGCTGATCATTGAATAATTTAAGAGAAATATCGAACGCGCCATGTTACCGATAAAATTAAATCTGTCTTATTTAATTCTATTTTCGTAGCTATTTACTATGTTATTTAGGCTGCTCTAAATGTGATCGGTGTTTTATCTTGGCATTGTTGGGGCTGAACAATCCGTATTTTCTTTTCAGAGTAATTTATATATAATCAGCAAAGGGTATATCTAAGTTTGGCTCGGTGGCTGTAGATCAAAATCATTTCAATAATTCAGGGCGCGTGCGGGTACCTACGTACGACGTGTGTAAATGAGGCTAAGTGAAAAGTTTCCGCGTGTTCCGGCTTTCAGCAAACACTGATGTTGAGGCTCATTTTCTCAGTTAAATTTAAGCTTAGTTATAATATGATGTAAGATAAAACAATTTGCGAGGCGATGAAGCGATCGCGAGGAGTCTTGTCACAGAGCTATTAGCATAACGACTAGCTAACGAGGACGATGGCACTCAGCACGTGAT
Source organism: Catocala fraxini (assembly GCA_930367265.1). Classification (NCBI taxonomy): domain Eukaryota; kingdom Metazoa; phylum Arthropoda; class Insecta; order Lepidoptera; family Erebidae; genus Catocala; species Catocala fraxini. The sequence goes on from OV884024.1 coordinate 18,548,904, forward strand.
CAAACTTTCTTCGATAGTGTAGGCGCAGCGAGCTCAGCCCTACGCGTCGCCGAGATCGCGATAACGCTCTAATCATTTTCAGAGACTAATATAATATTATAGATATATCCAAGATGAACCGGATATTAAATAACGAACTATTTATCTATCTTGGGCTCGTCAATATAATATGTTGTATGAATGTTTGTATAATTAATGTGGTATATGTAAATGGATATTGAATAAATATCAACATTACAAGAGTTGCTATTATTAATTAATAACTAGCAGCCCTATTGTTCTGCTTATAATGCTAATATATGGCTACGAGTTTCGGTAACAAAATATCCTGTAAGACGTAAGATTATATTTGTACTGGCATATTATCGCATTAAGATAGGCTCGCAAAAGATCCAAGTACTATATTTTTCCATATGAACAACGTATCTATACACAAATTAGAAAAAATAAATGTTATTAAATGTTTTATTATAATAAAGGAAAATTGAAAAATAAACCTTAATATATCCCTAATATATTAGGGACCCGCATTGATTTATTATATTATACATTCTATTTAAAACATACATACATAGATTAACACCTAATTCCCGAAGGGGTAGAAAAATCCTTAGTTTTTACTTGCTAAGTGCCTGACCAATCTGTTTTGCGTCATTAACTCTTATTACATTCTTTTAGCACGCTTGTCGGTTCGGGGTACTCTTCCTCTGAGATTCGCCATAATATCGGTGTGTGTGTGTGTGGATGTGTGTGCTGAAGTTCTAACCAGGGTTTGCGTATAAACCCTAGGCCAAACATAAAACACACATTATAAAATTGCTCGCTTAACAGTATTATCATAACAGTATAATGTTGCACTATGTTCACTAATGACTAACACGTAACACGGTATTAGTTGCAACTACTAGCACTGTGAATTGAATCCAGGTATATCAAATAACGCCATGCTGTTTGCGAACGTCTCTCCAAAAGTTACTATACCTAGTATTTATAACGGTTTTACTGATTGAAACTATGTCATTTTGATACTGAAATCTTACGGTATAGCATGTTATCATAATGTGCCAATAAGCCCATTCATACAATAATGACGGATACCCTATTCAGAACTGGACAGCTGGTCCACAGTAAGCCATGCCAGGGTGGCCCAGTCGAATATTATCACATATAGGTGAAGTTCACGTCAACCTGTCATATTTTTATTAGAATAGGGCCGTTATTCCGTTTTGATGCGTAAAGATAAGCATGTAAATCGCATTGAGTTGATTCTATTGACGCTGGTTTTACATATATTTTATAGCATTACTAAGATGCCAAAAATTTTATCCACGGGTTCTATAAGTAATGCCAGGGGTACCAATCCAGCATTATCAATTGACAGCGCAAAATTACACCAACTCATTTTTTTTATTTTTGCTGTCAAAATGACTACTCTCTGCCTTATGGTAAGCAATCGTGTAGTCCAGAAGCAGAGCCCACCGTCCGATGTCCTCATTCGAAGTCTTGACTTTAACGACCGAAAGAGGTGCTTTGTCACTTCGCGCTTGAAGGATCCAGGATCGAAGGAAAATGGATAAGATAAGATAAGAAGAACCAAACTTGTTGGTACGCATTCCAATCGCTTCTCTTCGCTCCACTCAGACAGCTCATCGTCTCCTCAAACATTCAACACAGCTTACGGTTGTTCTACCCCAATCTTCTGTAGGGCGGATGCACTACCCCAGTCGGACTGTCCTAGTTTGAGCGAAATACCGAGTTTAAGTGGAGATTTCACTGTGCTATAACACTCATAAAACGTTTAACAGATGTGTATAGTACCTTACGTCTTACGATGCTGTTATTATCGACGTGGGTGAGTGAGCTTTTATTTATGTTTTATGGACTGTAGTGAATACGGTGGCTAACGATGTTTAAGGAAATAAAAAGAACAAATAAAAACTGTAGATCCTTTACTACCCATAATATAATTACATTTGGAACTACTCATTAACAATCTCGATCTTACGTGTAGTGTTTGAGATAAACATTGATAATAAGTTATGAATTGTTTTATGAGTGTCGAACAGAATATTAATTAGTTGCAATTATTATAGCATATGTAGCAAAGAGATCTTATCAGTATGGCAATCACGAGATTAATATAGTAACGTAATTAAGCTGAGGAACAATAATGCGTTCGATCATGTTAGTTTTATTTATAACTAGTTGCCCCACGCAGTTTCACTCACGTTTATGATTACTGTGATCTTATATAGCTTTTGCTACTGGATAAAGTACCATTTTAATAGTGAAATAATTATAAAGATTAGTCCAGTAGTTTTGTTCGGTGTTTTGATAAACAACGATATATATTTCTCTTTTCATATAAGTGGGCGTGGTGGAACGCATCTGGAGAATGCATCCTCAAAAAAGCACATATAACAACGGGGTGGACACCAGAGATACGCCGTCGATGGGGTACGCCAAAGAAATGCTAGCGTGATTAACTGCATACATTTTTGAACAAATGGCTGACCAAAGCTGAAATAAAAGTATGGAAGATCTATCTGTCAACAATAGGCAAGCAAGGGAAAAACAAAAAAAACTGTTATTTCAATGTAATAAATTTTCTATAGGTATATGTTGTAACCTTTAGGGTTTACTTTAGGAGAAATGTAGATATAATTAGGAAGTACAATGAGAGAAGGTATAACAAATACACTTTTAATGAATTAAGATACAGATAAAAGAGACAATCTTTACTTATAGAACTATAGTCAGGGCGTGGTTCGCTAAAGACTTGCTTCGTGGTCCTTGTGTAATCAGGACACTTAGCTGGGAGTGTGAAGCCGGGCCGCAAGGAGCTGCGACTGACGCCGTCCGTCCTTATATAGTGTCGCACCACCGGTCGCGAGAGGTGGCTAGTGACGTGCGCCCGCGTTCGCCGGGCATCTAGGCGATTATCGTCACAATGTATAATGACATTTAATAATATCAGTGTTATTTGTCATTAGCATCACAAGTATAGAAAATTCATCAATGAGCTATTTTATAACAACACTTACCAACATTACTTCAAATTTGCTAGGGTTATAAAAGGTTATTTGTAAGGTTTTTAATAGGTATAAAGTTAATTTTCTATAAAAATATTGGCAAAGTCGAATAACTTATTTAAATTGCCCAAAATAGACTATCACTTTTTAAACTAGTAACGCAGACTCTTTTTTAGATTAACATAGTAGGGGCTAACCAATAATAAAAGAACATAATTATATAAAGATAACAAATAAAATTTGTAAAATTATTTTATCGGTAAATGGCAGGATGGTTACTTAAATTGTGTTGTTGGAGATTGAAAATTATTGCAGCGATCTCGAGTTCATCCCAAGGCGCACGCACACCTCTCACATTTCGAAGTTATGTGCATATTAAATAGTTAATTATCGCTCGCTTTAACAGTGAAGGAAAACCTCGTGAGGCTACCTACTAGTCGTAGAGCTTTCACGATGTTCTCGATGATATGCGAAGTCCGCCAAGCCGCGCTGGTCCAGCGTAGGCCTAACCGTTCTCTTGCAGGATGAATGCGCGAGTGATTCCTGCGTCCCGGCTATAGATTGTGAGAAGAAACACCGTGGTAGGTTTAGTCGGTATTAATGGGATATCTCCATCTTTTCTCGGGTGAGTCCGACATAACCCCTCAGCCCGCCCCCGCGGAGGGGTAAGTGCCAATGCATTCCTCTACGTTAAAAAAAAACCTAACTCTTCTCACTTAGAAAAAAGTCGTGTGAGAATGTCCCAGTAGTGGGAAATTTTATATAAAGATCTGATATTTTTACTCGCCCATTGCCAAAGGACAATAAAAAAATGGGATGAAATGAAATGAATAGTATTCGTAAGTATGTGCGTCACCGGCACTCTAACTTATTACGAAATGCAGGTATGATGTAAGGCGATTCACACACTTCCCCGCTCTATGCTGCGGGGTGTGTAGCGACGGAGCCACGCCCGTGATTGCGGGAGTGGAGATTTGCATCATCATGCAGATTTCTTCGCACAAACGCGCGGAGCTGCAGTATAGTATGGGGTGGTCCAGAGGCGTCATTTCACAGCAGCTTGCGGTGATGACAGTAGCAATGCAGAGCATTGTATTCTACATTAAAAATAGTTATTAATGCGGTACTCATTCAGGATGCTGCAGTTGTATTATCTGTTTAGTTTTTCTATAAGAAAAACTAACTCTGTCAAAATCACGCAGCTTACTGAAGAACTCGGTGTGCCATACCTTGCGTCCTGCCCCGCACCGACGCTCGTTTGCGTGTGTCTCTGCATGTAGGCGCGTGACCTGCAACACTGCGCGTAAATGTATTTTCTGTGTGTTGCATTACGCGTGGTTTCAATACAAAGAGAGATACTTTCAAGCAAAGTAAGAACACGTACTCCCGCGCTACGCTACGTAATGCGGTGCAGTGTGCGAAACGCCTTAATCTTGTGTGTGTGTTGTGTTGTGTGCGTGCGTGCGTGCGTGCGTGCGGGCTTGCGTGCGTACGTACGTGCGTGTGTGCATGCGGTCGTGTGTGCATGCGTGCTAGCATGCGTGCGTTTTTGCGTGCGCGAGTGCGTGCGTGCGTGCTTGCGTGCGTGCGTTCGTGCGTGCGTGCGTTCGTGCATGCGTGCGTGCGTGTATCACGAAATAATTTGCAACAGAGGCAGAGACCACCACTCTAGCACTCAAGAGTTCAAATTGTATCAGTGGCCTCTCTCCATAAAGTCCTGATTTACTAATATAATATACTGATAAACTGTTACTACTTGTCATGTAATTATAAATATGCTTTTACATATCTTCTATTAAAATGTAAAGTACAAGTATATTTACATAATACTGTTTTACGTTTTTGAGTTTTAGAGTCTCTCCGTGACCATGGCTACTGAAATGGAACCGTTCGTGTCAATTGTAAACATAAACCTAAATAGTATTTATAATTTAGATAGCTTAAATACTAGTAAAGTTTATTATTAGAAGTAGTTAAATAGTTTCAGAATTAACTATACCTAATATAATAAAAAAGAAAGCTTTGATTTTTCGTTTGATTGTTTGTAATGATTAAACTCAAAAACAGCTAAACTGATTTTAAAAATTATTTCACTATTAGAAAGCTATATTATAACCGAGTAACATTGACTACATTTTAATTAAAAAAATACTGTAACACCTTACCTAATCTACGTTTACGCGAGCGAAGGCGCGGGCAAAAGCTAGTGTAATATAAATTTATAAAATAAGTAGATTAATTTCAATAAATATTTTTATTTAATTTGAAATATCTAACCATTTAGTATTGTATGACATTCTGAAAAAAATGACAGCTTTTTAATAATATTAAACTTTAGGATGACGTACGGATTATCACACTGTGATATAGTATGAAGTGTAGAGGCAAGGAGAGTCATCTCATACGGTAGAAAATTTAAAAAAGTGTCCAGCTGTAAGTTATAAATAACAGTTCAAAAACCTTCCAGAATGGCGCTGGTGTAGTCAAAGGGTATGGTATGAATGTAGCAATTGTAAACGAATTGAAGTATGCCAAGTTAAAAATGATACACAGAAAATCATCATATTATTATGCTGTTTCCTACTTTATGAGGATTTTTAAAAGCGCGCTATAACTTAGCGGAAGTTTTTCTTTACTTGTTTATTTCTCAATCGTACACTAATAATATTTGGCGCTTCCTTTAAAATTTACCCTGATGCTAACGTGGCGCCACCCTAATATAATGCATTTTGACGAACACTTTTTCATGTACACAGATGATTCTCCTTACCTCTACCCTCCATAAGATATAGCTAGAATACATCTCAACTCCACTGCCTACCCACCTGTGTAACCGTTTACGAGAAAACATCTAATATACAATGATATACCTAACTATCTAGCCAACTTAGGAGTGCCATACGTGTTTTGCGGTACTAAAATGGCAGAATAAGGGAAAATAATAATATTACCCATATTGCCTACAGGCACGATCCTTGAATTGAATAACGTAATGTGGATATAACTAGATAATATACATATATGAACTTACAGACACATATGTACACACACACATACTTATGCATGTGCAAATGTATGGATCTGTAAATATGTTTTTTTATTGAGATGTGTGGTGTTTCCTTAGTCTATACAATTAATTAAGTACAGGCTTCATAATCTTAGAGCACATAAACATTCTTATTTAATTCAACTGATGGTGTGCCAGATATCATTAAGAACAGCAGTTTCTGGTCGCCGACGGGCCACTACACATCAAGACGTTAAATATTAAATTTATAATTATTATATTTAATTTATTATTATTAAATCATATCTGAATATGCGTTCATTTTAACAATTGCAAATCACCGCAATTGAGCATATCTTTTATGTTTGCAACACAGCAACACAGGTCCGTTGGCCAATAATTCGTTTTCCAACTAAATCGTTTTGCATTTTGATGTCTTGTATTATACAGTTAATATTTGACGTTGGTAAAATCTTTCGCTACCCTTTAAACATCTTGTAACTCGATCAGGTAAACAGGTTTCGGTTTCCAATCACGTGATCGAGCCGCATTGCGCTTAATTTGTTTTCGTAAAATCGCGATGCGTGTTCGAACTTCAAACAACTCACTTGTCAGTGTTTATAGCTTTGACAAAATAGTCGTGAATGCTACAAAATGTGTACAAGAGCCATTGATTGAACCGGCTCAAATTAATAAATTGTCGTTTGTTAATACTGCTCTCATATTTTTTGTCCGGCCATCAAACCAAATGATGTATATATAAAGCCAAGCACCATAGGTGATAAAGAATAAACGACGTGAGTCCTAAATTAAAAAAAGGATTTTTATTGTGTTTGTGCTGAACCCTAGTAAAATATTGTCCAGTGCACTCCAGGGACACTAATCAATACTGCGTAAACTCAATTTCTGTTCGTCCACAAGCTTTATCTGTTCAAACATAGTTACATACGCACAAATATTTTAGTTGAATTGTTGCCTTTATTTTCGTTGTTATTCAAAATGTGTGTAATGTACGGCACATGTCAATTATAGAAACCGAACATTTTATAATAATATTACGCAATTCAAGTGAAAGTGGATCTTGGTTCTATTAAGACAGTTTGTTTTATTAATCGAATGATTTTAATTTAACCAATTTCAAATCATTTATTTTTACATAAAGTGTAGTTTGGTAACTAATTTACAAAACGGCGGCAGCCTAACGGATAAGGCATTAGATTTGTGATGACGTCACAGGTTTTATACCCACTCATAACACCAGTTTGTTTAGCGACAAGGGTTTGTAAAAATATTAATAATTTGTAACTCACGTCTGCCAGCCCGCACTGGACCAGGGTGGTGGACTATGGCTTTACCCCTTTTACACTGAGAAGAAACCCGTGCCTAGCAGTGAGGCAGTTTAATACAGGGCTGATATTAATAAAACCTAACTAGTAAGTAATCTTCAAAAATCTTCAAGATTTGGACTTATCACGCTGGCATATTATATCGTTTATTTAAAATGCGATTGAAACGGACAAAAGCCTTGCACTTGAAGTTAGGTAGTCAATAAGACAATTAGCTGAAATCGAGAACTAAACTTGCATGCTCTGTAATTGGATAAACTGTTCCAAAATTCGGATGACCACGAAGACTAGGGCACATTGGTACGGCGATGGAAATATGACGACGACGCGGACGGGCATAAAAAATACTTTTATCTTCGGTGATGCGGCCATCGCCATTTGTTCATATCAGTTTGTCTTCACGTATTTGTTACCATCACTGTACTAGTGCAGCGTTTAGTATAGTTTTATATCTATATCTACTCTTGTAATATATATAATATAAATAATTAAGACAATTGCCACACTAGGATTAAATCCTTCGTTTGCGGTGGACTTTACAAACATCTACCAACGGACACAAAGAACACCCAGACTCATAACAACTTTTTGTGGGCCACACAATTTTTTGTCTTGTGTGCTGTTTGAACCCACACTCACAACACAACAACAGTCGGTGCAGGGGCAGCGGCGAGACGACCACTTAAACCACTACGCCATCCGTGCAGTCTAGTGTGTGTTGTTTAACTTCTAACTGAAAATCTATGAACATTAGTTTAACTTATTTGATTTTCTAAGACTCTTATATACCTACAATTATGAAAGTTCTCAAGTAGTGAAACGCTTAATTAAATCTAGTACAACGCATAAATACCATGAATACAGTGATGTGAGAAGCAAACGCCTCATACATGTATAATGCACGCCACTTCATACATATATTCTAAGGTTACGGGAAAAGCTAGACAGTGTCTGAAACTGATTAGTGTGCTTGGTAGTGATAACGAGTGAAGGATTAATAGCGTTTACTACTTGTGGTCTATTATGAATGATAACGTTGCAAATAAGTGTCATATTTTGAGGGATTCAAATGTAAATGGATTCAGTTAGGTAAGTCCAACTTCCACAAAAATAATCAATTGGAGAATCCAACTCGCCTGGGCAGCGGTCGGAAAGCTACGACATATCTTCGCGGCCTATATACCGTAGTGTCGCAAGGCAAACGTCTTTGACTTGTGTGTGTTGCCAGTGTCAACATACGGATCCGAGACGTGGTCGCTCACTATGAGACATATCAGAAGGCTTAAGGTCACTCAAAGGGCGATGGAAAGAGCTATGCTCGGGGTTTTCCTGCGGAATCGAATTAAAAATGAGGAGATCCACAGGAAATCTAAATTTTCCTACATAGCTCTCCGGATAGTCGAGCTGAAGTGGCAGTAGGCAGGGCACATAGCGCGCAGAATCGACGGCCGTTGGGCAGATAGGTATAATTATATTTGTAAATAATAGGTTGTAAATTTTCGATATGCAAGATTTCAGGCACAGGGTTTGGAACGGCCGGTCGTCTGGCCGGTAAACAGCAATGCGCTCATACCTATAACGTGGGACATAATAATAAAGTTGTCAGAATATAGATGTTATAAACACCTGTCTAACCCTCCGGTAATTGGCGTGGGTCTATGTATTATCCATGTACTTAATTATTACTAGGTAATCGCCAAAAATATTTCTGTGGATATACGATTTAATCTAACTAATATAACTAGATGTTTGTTAATTGGAAATATATTGCTACAAATTGAAGAGCAGTTTCTTTTAAAACATAGATTACTAGCTTTGTTGGTTGTACAATACCGAGCGTGTAATTCTGTAACAGGTTTCATCTCGAACTCAATTGTCCCTTTGACAGATTAAAGTAAATAGTAAAGCTAAAGCTTTTACTGTAGATTGAGTTCATAGATGAGATTTTACAGAATACCACTACAAAATTGTTAACTGCTTCAACTAAGCCGAATGCTTGTTTGTTGCGTGTAGGGATAAGTGAGATTTGAAACCCCAACCGTTTGATCACAACAACAACAGTATCATTACTTGGTTACCTTGCTCCCAATTTATTAGACAATTAGCTTGTCTTGACAAGTTTTTTTTAAGAAGACAATATGTCCGCTTTTTGTGGCTACGATCCTGTACGCCCCTTGACTTTCGTCTCTTTTATAGAAAGACGGGTTTTGGGTGGATTTTAAGAAGAAACCTAACAAGTACCTAATAGGGGGCGAACCTTGAGGGGGCAAACGGGTTCATAACTCTTTATATAATGCCTCTGTTGCAGGAGACTTTACAAACATTTAAACAACAGGCACAAAGATCCAATCTCAATTCATGAATTACACAGATTTTCTTCACGTGTCGAACCCACAGCACTCCAAGCTACCACATAAATCACTACGCTATCAGAGCAGTCAATGAGTCTATATGCCAAATTTTATCCAATTCCGTATAAAGTTATGTGTTAATGACTAAGAAACATTTATACATCTTCACAAACTTTACATTTAAGAATACGGGTTGTTATTTTAACATGTGGCAAAAATTATATGGAATATTAAGTTTCGTTCCACTCACTGTCTATGTAACGTTTTTTAAGTTAATTCCCTCTCTAGGAAATTCCTGTGTCGCGGGGGACGTTATAAACAACGGATACAAAGTACACTCAGACTCGGCACAACCATTAGTTGATCACACAAATTTTTGCGCTATGTGGGATTCGAACACACAACACTCGGCGCAGTGACAGCGGCGAGGCGGTCACTTAAACCAGCACGCCATCCGTACAGTCGTTATAACTAGCTTTTGGAAGTCTACATTTTACGTATACGAGATCGCGAGCAAAAGCTCATCATAAATATAAACAAGAGACAATGACGGATACCCACCCATTTCTTTAATTTTTGCTTTTAACATGAGATTATAAGTTACAGTTACAGTTTTTGCGTGATGCGCGTACAAGCAGACATTCTAAAAATATTCGTTTTGGCTTCTATAGTTTTTATAAATACCCCTCAGAGGATTTTTCTTAATCTCCCATCTACAATCATCGGCTATTTACAATTTCTTTTTATGTATTCAGAATTTTATTTTGATATAAATATGCTTATTAAGACATAGGTATGTTTCTGTCCATTCATCTACATATTATATAGTTTACTGTAGTGTTTGGTTGGCTTACAGAGTGACAGAATTTTATTGTTAAACTACTACTACTTATATTATATACGATGTGGTCAAATGTACATACATATGTTGGGATACTGCATAATATTATATATTTCACTTAATTGGAAGTATATAATAAAAATATAAACAAGTGAGAAAGGGCCATGAATTGCCGTAAATCTTAGAGTTCGAAAAAATGGTATTACCTGACCTTGAGGCCAGAGGTCAAAGGTCATATTTATTTCGGGGGTATATCGACTATGCTGAGTCGAATAGCGTTGACCGCAAGTCTCCAGCTCTTACAGTTCTTGAGTTGAAAGTTGTACAACAGACAGACGGACGGACGGACAAAGCTGTTGTATAAGAGTTTTTCAAACCACAGCTAGACTTCATGATACTCTGAACTCATACTGCGTAAATAGAAACACCAATGATTAAATTATGTTCAGGTACTTTGAAATAACTACACTGGAACATTGAGACAACTACCATCTTAGTCTCCCCGTGACCATGGCTGCTGAAAAGCAACCGAAACGTCGGGGAAGGTGTAAACTTAAATATAAATAGTTTCAATAGTTTTAATAATTTAATTAGCTTAAAAATTAGTAAAGTTTAATAGTATCTAGTAGTAGTAGTGTAACAGTTTCAAAATATGTAATAAAGTGTAAAATAAACAACGCGATAAAATCCGTATATAGTAGTTTAATTTCAGTGAATAACATTCGCGTAAACAGAAGACAATATTATGTAATGAATTTATTTCGAATATTGGCTACTGGGCAAGCACTAGTTTGCATATTCCTAATTTTAAAAATATATACCGCACTAGGTACAATTCCTGTATCGAGGGGGACTATACAAATATTCAAATAACGGATACCAAGAACATCCAGGCTCGTAACAACAATTTATGGATTTCACAATTTTGTCCCATGTGGGATTCGAACTCGCAACACTCGGCGCAGTGGCAGTAGCGAGGCGACCACTTAAAGCACTGCGCCAACCATTCAGACCATTTTTGATATAATAACGTTTTTAAATCGTATAAGTCGGCGCGTCATCGCCCTTGTTGTCACGATCGCACATAATGAGCACCAACATTCACGCACAAATACTTTGTAGAGGATAGTAGCGATTTAAAGAAAGAACTTACTCCAATTTCAGGTGTTTATTCACTGGTGAACCAACAAGGAATGCCTCTTACAGTTTATTTTTTGTGTGTTGTTGGCCTCAGATGGCCTTGACAACTTTACACTCACCCACAGGCCGCGTAAAGTTATCAAGACCATCTGAGGCCAACAACTAACACACAAACAAAAAACAAAACCTCATTACAGCTCTATTTATACTGATTTCTCATAACGGTTCAATATAACAGAAAGCGGCAGCGATAACAGAAATATTTAAATACAATAAACCAATCACAAATACAGTTGCAGTCAAAATAAAGACCATCCAATGTTAAACGGAAACACGAAAATAAATACAATTCACGTCAAAATAAACACACACAAATATTTAATTAAATCGCAAACTGAAGTTCAATACAAAAACTAATAATGAAATAAATACAGAGGATGTGACGTAATATCACCGACATTTTATACCGAACCGAATTTTAACCGAAAGATGAAAACATAAATAATATAAATACAATGGATATGACGTAATCTTAAATTGACCGGAAGATCAAAACAAATACAGGATGTGGAAACTAAATTTAACAAAGGAATTAAAACAAATACTAATATAAAAACGTAAATAAAATTAATGGTAGTACTTAATATCAAATCGGAAGAATATTTACAATATAAAATAATATAATAATAATAATAATATTCTACCACATACACACAACACCATCTAGCCCAAGCTAAGCAGAGCTTGTACTATGGGTACTAGACAATGGATAAACATACATATATGTATATCCTTTTTTGTAAATATATTTATATTATACATAGAAACACCCAGACCAAGACCAACATCCACGTTCATGCACACAAATGTTTGACTTGTGCGGGAATCGAACCCGCGACCTCAGGCGTGGCAGTCGGTTACACTAACCAGTAAGCCGTCGAGGCCGACATATTCGTTTCGCACCCATATATACATTGTCAAATTACAATTGTAAATGAACAGGTTTATAGAATGGTTAATCTTCTTTATTTAAATCTTTAATCCGATTCACCTCGACAAGCTGTAGCAAAGCCTACATAAATATAGCATGTGAATCTGCTCTACAAACGCATGTGATACGAATTTAATTACATTAAAAGTGTTATTATTCATGTATGTAGATAACACCTGAATTTCATTGCTCTATATTCACCTCTGATGTTGTTGTTCTCGTTGGTATATATTGCAACAATGATCACCAATACATTGTTCTAATCATTTCAATTTAATATACGGGTATATGATAGTTTTAACGTGTAAAATGTTTATTTGAAAGGTCATTACATATAAATAGGAAAGCAAGACATATTTTTTTAATATATATCTTAAATTGCAACTTAAATTGCTAGTTATCTTGTTTTTAATTATTAAATTCATTGGTATCAAATGTGTTTATAATTTTTAAGCCAGTTTGCCTCTTTAATCTTTTTACCTACCTACTTATTACGCAGGCGTACAGGTAGGCAAAGGCGTATTGAGCCCACATTTAGGTAGTTAAGGACCTATTGCCCTTATTCTTATATCCCAAATTCTACTTCAGTTATTTTTATTGATGTTCTTTAATAGTTTAGTAACCGTTGTTAAGTGTTCGAACCGGAGATGCTTAAGCAGTAGGCGTGATAGTACTGGTCGCACTTTATCCATAATAACAAAGCCGTCATTGTCATTGTCTACAGATGCTTTTTCCGTCTCATTATTCACCGCAGTTACAGCGGACCCATTAACCTCTCGTACACTGGAACGCAGATCTACGAGAGACACAATGCATTTTCGTTGCGTCTAAGATACCGACAGACAACAGGTTAAAGCTTAAGCGTTTGGTTCGTTTGTATATCAGAAAGTCCGTTGATTGCATTACGAATGCCGCGTACTATTTTATTGCATACTAGCGACCCGCCCCGGCTTCGCACGTGTAGTACAAAACCTTAACCAATTATACACCTAAACCTTTCTCATGACCTACTCTGTCTATTGGTGAAAACTAGATGAAAATCCATTCAGTAGTTTTTAAATTTATCGCGAATAGACAGATAGACGGATTTCGTTTTATAATATGTAGTGATCTGGTGCTTTGACTGCATTGCGATTGCCACGTACTATTTTATTGCATATATAGCAAGCGATACGTTTAAGCGTCAATCGCAGCGTAAGACGCGTGTCATCTTGAACACGTCGCTCAAGTCGGGAAGCTCAAACGCGTCAAGCGGAGTGCTTTTGCCGCATGCGTCTTACGCACCGTTTGTTGCATAAACGAACCGAGGGCTTAAATGTACACATATCAGTGTCATTTGCAATCTACGTAAAGGATGGTACTTTAAGTACCTTTCAGGTCATACCGAGGACGCAGTAATGTTATTCGTTTACTGTTCTTCACCGCCACTCTAAAGGCGCCGCGTTCCTCGCTGATCTTTCCTCGGTAACAGATAAATAAAGTAGTCTATTTATCAATGGGTTAATATGTAGATACTACGTAATAAAGGAGACAACTCAACTAGGTTGTTTGTAACGCGTTTGCAAATGTTTTCTAATCCAGTTAGTTTGAACGATGCGGTTAGTACTATGAGTACAAAATATTATAGTCGAATAGCCTTTACGTGTATTGCGGTACGGTTTTATTCACTTAGCTGTCAAACATGTCGTTGCCGTGACCGCATGGCTCCGACTAAGTGAGTTAGTGACCGTCTAACGCTTGTTATAAACACTCTAGTTAGGTTATCTCGTCTAATAAGTAGTACGTATTAACTCAATGCTCTTGATGCGTGTTTACGTCGCACAACAGCGTAGTTGTTGCAGCTAATGTAGCATGTTTAATTGCATGGATGGTAGGAACGTTTGCGTAGTATGTCACTATATAATACCGAGTGTTGAGGTTTTGATCGTCGCACGGGATATATTATATTTCTATGTGCCACAAATAGTTGTTTCAATTCTGCGTATAGGTGTCCGGTGTTTCAATGTTTGTCGCAGCTACAACAAACGATACGGGAATTGTTCCTAGTGCTGAAACATCAATAATAAAGGAATTATGAGACAACGAAATGTATTCGCTACTCTTAGGTATACATATACGATAGTGTATCTTTTGTAGAAGATGATAATACATATTTTAAGAATATTACAATTTACACCTATATGTCAGTACATGGTCAATGAAGTACCTTGCGACAATTGGTAAACCAGAAATACGCCACCTACTTCAGAAGACCAACGTGAAGATTTAATTATAGAATACTTTAATAACGTACGTATTATTTTACCTTACATTTATTTGACGGTGAAAGTCTAAGAAAGAGGCAATAAGAGTGTTTGCGGTCGTAGTAAGCACGGAAATTTTTCATGTTGCTATTTCGTAACTTGAGTATGTATCAGAAATAGTAAAAACATAAATGCCGTTTTATGTCGATTGTGTAACAATTAGTAATCATATGACACGAAGGCAAACAGATGATTATGATTGATTGTAAGACGCAAGTTCATAATTTTCATTATCTCTTTATTACTAAATTTCTTTAAAATACTTAGGTATACTTTATGAAAATGATAATACATCGAAAAAATAATTTTTTTTCGCATACCTAAGATATAAGACGTGTATATTTGATTCCGCTAATAGATTAGCAGCTTTGTTGCAATAATAGTTTCAGATTCATGTTTCTATTTTACGGATATATTCCGCGCTCGATATCGTGCGCTTTCGAATCTAAGTACTTAGTTTCGATTTGAACCACAATAGAACCGAGCACTAGTAGAGCTTTTAAGGCTACAAATACGTATTGACAATACTCCCAGTCAAATTCGATTTTATCCTTTCTGCATCAAATCGAATTTACGTATGTATATACAAGTCCGTGTTCAGAACTCGACACTGATAGGACTTGGCCAACCGAACCAGAAATTTCTAATCAAATGCAAGAAGAATACTTTTTCTTGATGAATGGTAGCAACCCAATGTCCCTTTCTGTACGCCTGACAATGTGTATGCGATATTTTATGATGATCAGTCGAGTACTTAAGGCATTAAAAAGCAAAAACTCACATATTAGCATTTGTTGTATTAGTTAGGATTAGGATTATAGATAACGTGGATCATGATAAAAGCTTATGTAGCTCTTGTTTGCAATATCACAGTTATGTCTGTAGATGTTTGTGTACCTGCCAAACTAATTAAGGTATTTAAAATGTGAAAATGATTGCAACATAAGATCTTAAAAACCGATAACAAGCCGCATTTCAAATTTGCTAAAATAGTAGGTATGAAAGTAAGCGATTTATTGTTTCGTAGGCAGACTATTTGTCTTCTGTCGCAAACATCTTTAGAACCATAGACTTAGAATATTTTCACTACGCAACTTATAGGTATATGTTTAGAACCATGGACTTAAAATATTTATTTCGCTTACATTTTAAGTCCATGCTTAGGATAATATCTTATTGTTCGGAGCACATAATATCTATATAATTTACGGTAAACACTAACAAAGAAGGATGTATGCCATTTAGGCATTAAATACTTCACTTCACGCGACTAACTGTCATAATACTTAACGTCACAATAATACAACATTTTTAAATACTTACAATATATTATGTTTGTATATAAGCTACGTGTTTTGAGGGGTTTACGTTCTGTAAGGCATGAAGTTTTAACAAAGCTTGCATGCCACACATTCCCTGAGCATGGTCAGATTAGCCCTTGTCCGCCATGTCCGGGAGACTCTCCACCACAGAGCCCTCCATGTCCTCCGTGTGTGCCGTTTCCGCCATACCCTCCGTGGCCGTGTCCAACCGTACAATACCCTCCATACTACTGCTGTCCAAGAACTAAGTACGCTGTGAATTGGGTCTACGTCAATGATAAGCCACCTACGACTACCACTGAAGACATAGTAGACAGAGCTGCGCAAATAATGTTCTGGACAGAGCTAATACGAGGTTAGTACCTTCGTAGATTTCATACTAGCGTACAAAATAACATTACAGGAATAATCTCTATTAGGAAATACATTGCTTTAACTAAATTGCGCCACGCCTCACCTATTTCTCGTCGAATAAATCTCTTAAGAAAATGATTCGTCCTTTTTCGTGTCGGACGGACGATAGATATAGAGAACCAATCATGTCTGCACGAATTTATTAACAATAAAAAGTATGTGTCCGTTTGTAGCTTATTGGATAACTAACGCGTATATTTTGATATTGATAAGATAATCTTCTCCCTAGCCTTTATTATTCCCAAGTCACTTGGGGTCGGCTTTTCTAGTCTAACCGGATTTGACTGGATATCAGTTTTTACACGGAGCGGCTGCCACCTGACCTCCAGGAGCAAGCGATAATTGTCAATCAATACGCACATAATTTCGAAAAGTCATATAACTTCCGAAAGTCAGAGGTGCGCGACGTGGGTTCGAACCCGAGACCCTCTGCATTGCAGCCTGTTGGTCTCCCCACTAAGCTATCACTGCTTTATTGATAAGATAATATATCTAAATAAATATGGTTGTTCAACTTACACAAAGTATCTTTTAATATTCTTGAGAGTAGATGCGACTGTAATTGTTTGTATACTTAATTGGTATACTTCCTAATGCGTAGAGTTATATGAAATCGTTCAGTGTTTGTTATTTGAGGAAAAAGGTTAGGCCAATAATATTTCAGTCTATAGTGTTAGTCCGTAGTCGCTGTCCAACCTTTTGTAAAACGAGTGAGAGTGTATGTAGTTATAAGGTCAGTATGTTGATGATGTAGTTTAACTACTCACTTACAGTAACATCATTTGTGCGATTGTGATTGTAGGATATTTGTTGAATGTAGGTACGCAGTGGGGGTTTTCTCGTTGGTAACACAACTAGGCTATTTTCATAACCCGCACGAGCGTTGGAAATGCTATGATAGCAAGTTTCTGTCTGGGTCAGTGATATAGATTTTATACATTTATTTCACGCGGGTAAACTGAATGAAAGCCGAATAAAATATCAGCTTTTATCAATGATGTTAAATTACAGCTGAAAGTAAACGCCCATTGTTGTTTTTATGAATATGACGGTGGATTTGCTGTATCTATGCGTGGTAAAATTGTAATAGGGTTAATATTGAGCGTAAAACATTTCTTTGAAATATTTATAGTTATTAATAAATGTTACTATAATTATGTTATAACATGTAGTACAGATACTTAGGCCCAATTAGCAGCTTATCTATTGTCTTTCTGGATGTCGAGCACTACTCTCGAGTAATCGGCTGCATAACTTTTTATGCAATTTTATACGGTAAATAGGGTATTAGTGTGTTCCAACCTAACATCGTAGGATTATTTGGAATTGGTTTTGCAAATCCTATTACAGCTTGACTAGTATGTACATAGGTTCCATACTGGAATATATAAAATATAAGGAGTGACCTCCTTATATTTAATCACAGGTACACATCATTATTGAAATTCAACCATATAATTGTATTGGTTCTCTGTTTCCTGGACAAAACCTTTACAAATAAGATACTTTAATTAATTGTTAAACATTTTAATATATTATTTAATAAGTAAATTGTTTAGAACTTGAACGGTTGCCGTTATCACTAAATGATTCTCCACATTAAGGTAGTCGCGGGCAGAAGCTCGTAGCTGATATAAATGATAGGTACCTACCCCATTAAAATGAATGGGGCACAAAAATAGGTTTTACACTTTTCTGAAGGCTAAGTTAAGTCTCAAATCTTTTGTATTTGTTCTGTATACAGTGTGTCCCGAAACTCAACGATAACCTGGTACCGGGAGAGAGGCCAAAGTATACCAGTTATGAAAAAAATAAGAAAAATCCATGTCACCTAGTCAAGCGATAATAGACATTTTTCGAAAAAGTTGAAAATTGGACACCCTTGGTCGCCTTTTTAAGTACTGTGATTACAATTTTAACAATTTCACAGTGATTTTTACAATAATGTAATTTTAAACAATAGTGCTTTTAATCGCAACCACAAATCAAAGTAATAAACATTGTTAACTAAGTAAAATAAATTAAGTTTTGTAGAGTTATGGTTTACAAAATTATTGTCAGTTAACTTTGACACTCCATGTTGTAAAAAAATATACCACACTACCTTTGGAAAATTATTTAAAAAAATGGCCCATTTAGTCTAGATTTCAAAATAGTACAACAGTTGCCACTTTTCTTGCCAATAAATGTGCTACTTTGTATTTTATGCTAAGGGACCCATCATTTGAAAAAAAATTACTTGATATTTTTTGTTTAAAAAGGTCGGCGTCTCCATTGTTTGTAATGAACAAAAGTGATAAAATAAGATAGATAGCAGTTATGCAGTCTGTCAGAGCGAGACAGATTGTCATTGGACTTTTATCACAATCTGTGTGTGGATAGTGACACCGATCAAACTTTCAACTTTTTCGAAAAATGTCTGTCATCGCTTGACTAAGTGACATAGATTTTTTTGTTATTTTTTCATAACTGGTATACCTTGGCCTCTCACCCGGTACCAGGTTATCGTTGAGTTTCGGGACCCCCTGTAAAAGCTTTAGTGTGAGCAACCTTAAAAACCAATAAGTAGCACTAGGCTTGGAACTAATAAGGTTTTCGATATGACTGTGTCGATCGTTCATTTTGAAATGTCAATTAAATAAAGGTAAATGTTACTATGGCTTACCGTTATAAACCCTTACATTACGTGTGTTTAAATTTACCTAATATTTCGTTTTGGAATTAAACAAGGACATGTTACGCATCGTGGAATATTTTGGCAAGAAATTAAACATTTGTATAAGACCACTAGCTCTTTGCTTTTCTAAAAAGTATTCTGTTTATATTTTGCTCATAGTGACTCAAAGGTTTAGAGAGTGACTAGTGTTAAAGGTACTATGATACCTACATGTCGATTTTAAAGAAGTGACTTGTATCGATGAAGTTCTTCGATAAAAGTTGTTGGTCTTGACGATCTCTCCGTTTACGATCAAAAAGTACTATGGCGTATTGGTAGCCCTTGTCCGAACTGCTAGTGATGCAACGCATATGTATCTATATATTCGCCTAATATTCGTATTTGTCTGAAACGTATAATAATATAATAATAATATTTTATAATATTTATTTATTAACAGAAAAAATAACATACATCCTTACACTACATCATACAAATTACATCAACAGTATTAAAGCATAGCTGCCGTAAATAATTTAAGCTTAAATTAAAATTAAATATTTAAAATCATAATCTATTGAGTTTAAATATTTGTCCTCTGCATATTTACGGGCCGGACAACATTCATCTCCAGTTTGGTGTTCAGACTTCCTATTAAATCGTTTACATGTCGCACAGTGTGGGGGAGAAGATTTTTTACAGTCTTTTATGTTATGTCCATGATGTCGACAGTGACTAAAGGTGGGACTGCTTTCACGGCAGAACTTGGCTGCATGACCATACTGCTGGCAATAGAAACATATTGTTACCAGCGTAAAGTCTCTGACTGGGCAATACGTCCAATTCATGTATATTCTGCCCTGACTGTTAAAAAAATTTCTGATGCTAGCAGCAACTTCAATAACATAATTGCAGGTCAATAAATTTTCTTACCTGACTTGTGGCTGAGTTTCACTGATTCAATAAAGGTCTCACGACTATAATTCGGTAAATTGTCGGCCAAGTTTTGGTCAAAAATGGAGTCAAACACGTCCTTTTCATTAAGCGCTACGGGTACACCAATAACTATTATCCTAAGTCGGCGTTTAGCAGGTTCTTGAACGGAAAGGCCAGAGGCAACAAGCTTCGACGAGTTTCTTAGTTTCTCTATGTCACCTTTCGTTTCAGTACTGATCAATGCGCCTCCGTTCTTTATTTTTCTTACTGCGCGGACATGAAGTTTCATTTCACCCGGAGAAATAATTTTTTGCACAAGAGATTTTGTTTCATCACTTGTCTTTGTTTTATCATTCGGCATGATTACGCCCTTTTTCACCACATCGGCGCAAGATGTAGTATTTCCCGAAACTTTAAGCTTTTCTTCTACCACATCTCTAACTTGGCGTATCGAGTGCGAGACGTCTTGCTGTACCTGTAGGTGCTGGATGGTAGTGTGCATTTGGACAGCTTTTTGTTTTAACTGTTGGTATAACACAGCCATTTGTGACGTCGCACTTTTACTCTACGGCAATTATTTGTCACGCGCAGGTTTTGGTCCGAATTCATTTTTCCTTCAGCCACTATAGTGCATATTCCACTTAAGTAACTTTCAATCATCGTCATCCATTTCTGGATTTCTGGTGTCGATATGATCTCAGTAGGTAATTCCTGTTCATGTCTCGTAGGCTGATTGTCATCTGGTTCTTCATCCATTGTCTGGGGAGGGTGGGATGTCGGCGTCGGGGGAGGACTCCGTCTTATTAAATTACTACGGCTGGAAAGACTTAACAACGGGTTAGCCATCACCAATACACAGTTTATGTCAATCTAGTCTATACACATACTTGAAGAAAATCTACACACTCATGGCCTACTTAACGTACGTTCGTATTACTGACGTCGCGGAAATAAATATTAATTAATATTGTATAATTACTCGTCTAAACAAAATACATGTCTGTCATCGTCAAGCGATGCATGTAGATATAATGTATTAATGTTTTAATGCTACTAATAACTGATGCACTGTTTTAATTACATATTGGGACAATACGCTGAAACTGGCTAACATTAATTATAAGCTTTGTCATTGTGTCCATTAAATTTATTTTTATAAAATTTTGTTCTTATTTAATTTAGCATAACGAGTTAGGAATATTTTTTTTGTCATAATAATATTTTGACATAATTGTTTTTGGCATAATATTTCAGTAGCCATAAATATCATTTAGGCTAATGCTTTTTGCCCTAATTTTGATTAGCATAAAGTTATAAGGCATATTTAACTTGGCTATCATAGTGTAACAATAGGTTTGGGTGCGGCGCTAACATGTTTATTTTATATACGAAAGATGTTTTATTAAATGCAAACACAATATTTACATAACTTCAATTTTATGCTTTAGAATAGTATGCTTAATAATTATTATGCTTATAGTAACTATTATAAGAATAAGTAAAAGCATGTCATGTTAAATTATGACATATAATTTTATGCGAATAAATAGGGAACCATTTCAAAGAACCAGACCCTTCTGAAAACGACAGAGTTGTAAAATATAATAATTATCATGTAAGAATGTAAATATGATTTTGCTGCCTTTTTAATGCATACTATAATATCGTTTGTTTTGGTGGAATAATTAATGTAATGAAATAAGTTAAGTAAGTTAATTCGTATAACATAAGAGCGTTTACTGTATAACTAAAATCTGTAGCGTGAAGTGTCTTTTTTTTCCAACGTTTTACTCAGCTCGCCTTGTACAGTGAAAACAATGGATATATCATCTATACCGATGTGTTTTGAAGTTAAACTTATAGGAGATATATACTTAAACGTCATAAGTTGCGGTAACTGTTTGTTTTGGGCCTCTAAAAATTGTGTATAAGGTTCGAAAACAGATAAAAAAGCTTAAGCGAAGGCTTGATTGTTACAATGATTAATCTTGAAGTACATGTATTTTTGTCGTAAAAGAATTTGCGCAACATTCTCAGCAAATGTTCAAATATGATTGCTTTTGGGTTCAGGTGCCACGCATATCAAAAGCCTAGATATATAGAGCGAAAGAGCTCGGCACGTATCTTTAAATGTGCTACATTAGCGTACAAACAGCTTTATGTTGGAGAGCAGCATGCACCTTACATGCTGGTGCTCCAATAAGAAAGTAGTCATGTAGTCTTTCATTGTTTCAGTCGTCCCTGTTTGCCAGCACAAATGGATGTATATGACATATGGTAGTATATGAGTGCATTACTTACTATTTGGCGACGGCTTTTAGTGGTCAGTAAACCCATATACTCCTGCGTCTTCAGACGACTCTGGTTCTTTGAAAGATATACCTGGACAAAACTAAAGAGAGGGCTATACAAATAACATTATAGGTGATTTCAATAGCTTTCTGTAGCTTTTGCCTGAATCTGTAGTCTTTTGCAGGTATTGCAAACTTCATCTATTGATTAGTTGTCGTTTCGTGCACGTGTTCACACGGGGCGAACTTCATTGAGCGTGGTGTTTTATGTTAGCAATTTGTTCTGTAACACGATTCCTATACTTAAACGATTTGGTCACTGTACGAGACATTCGCATTCTATTTTATAGCACCGAGTACAGGTAGCTGGCGTTTGATAGATGGTAATGATTGGCACTCCTTGTAGATATTAAGTGCTTCTTAAAGTTCGCTTGAAGATATTAATCCTTGTAATTTAACTCACTTAGTAAGGATGTTTACAAACAAGCTTAGCGACGGGGAAAGTGAAAGTACATAAAATTAGGAAAATGCTGTACATAAAATAAATCAATATAAGAACAGTGGGCGAAGCACACAGATTTTAGATAATAGTGACAACCAATAAAATATTTTTACAGTCTGTTGATTGAAATATAACAAATTCATATCTGAAACATATAAAAGATAAAAATAGAACCGATTTATTTATAACTAGCTGTTACCAGCAACTTCGCCTGCGTGGAATTTATCTAGCGGTGCTTTAATTTGTTTAATATAAAAGTAGCCTAAATTACTCCTTATAATATCAGCTATCGGCCAGTGAAAGTCAAAATAGTTCCAGCCGTTTCAAAAATTAGCCGGTACAAACAAACAGACAGGCAAAAAATTTAAACTTGTATTTTTAAATTATAAGTACCGTATATACTTTCATATATTTAGAAAAAAGCTGTTATTTTGACATTACAAACACTTCACTTTTGGTTATTTGTATAGATTTTAATGGATTGACTCACCCACCAAAGTTATCGTACCTTACCTTATAAATGTTACTTATATACTTACGTCCATGGTAGCGACGAGGCAGTCATATATACATATATGTTTATTAAAATTAATACATTTTATTAAACAGTCTGCCTAAATTAAATACCTGTCTTAATAATATAAATAACGGCATTTGTTAAATCCTTGATATCTGTACGTCTATTTTAGAACTTATTCTTATTTCTCAGTTGCAATATTATTTTCTACTACTGTCCAAAAATAACTGCTAATCATTACGGTCGGTTGAGAACTGTCTACGATTGTTCGATCAAATCAAGAGCGTAATCGGTAGTTTTCTCGTCCGCCTTGTTGCACTATTGTTTTAGTAACACCAAAGTTTTTTCAATAGACATAAATTAATATCTAGAATTAAATTTGCTTTGACATCGTGGATTAGCACCTGCACTATGGACTGATTTTCAATAGTCAGATAGCATAGAGGAATAAATTGGACAGATTATATAAACCAAACCTGTCAAAACTCTTAAATATATTCCTTTATCTGGAGATCGAAAAAACGATCTAAAATTATTTTACCAAGTACTTAATAAAACTTTTACAACTTTTGTAATCGCGATATCTCATGAATGATGATTTGAAGAAAAATGAATGACGACGTTTTTGGCATAGACTCAAACAAGTCACAAACTTTATAAACCTATTTTTACGATAACATATAAGTATAATTATGCGAATCCTATCTACCATTACAAATGCGAATGTAAGTTTATTTTTAACGCTTGCACCTCTTAACTACTCCATCAATTATCATAAAATTTCGTATACACGTTTTTAAGGGTGTAGAAAAGGACATAAGGTACCGATCGTCCAGATAAATTACTGTTCCTCAAGGATAACAGTTAAATAACCGCGGCTTCGCTCGCATAAATGTAAGTTCTTCAAAATCTAGTATTCAATATTTTTGATTGCTGACCACGATAAAATTGCAGTAGTGAGAGCGATAGGGACTTTTAATATATATTTTGATAAATTTCATCAAATTTTCGTGATCAGCATTAGGTTTGTCCCCTATACGCGGATATAAAATGTATCTAGTGTAACATGAGTATTATGTGCTTCTGCTTACCCCTTTAGGTATAAAAGGTAAGCCTGTGAAAATAGCATTATTTTCTATGTATGTGAAATCTGAACTTTAATAGTCTTTCATTATTAGAACGGCCTCAAGCCGACAGTGTATAAAAGGAACCCATAGTTATTATATTACTACTATATTACCTACTCAGGTTAAAATAGGCAATGGTCTAAATTTATGTCGGTACATTTTCTGTTAATTCTCAATAGGTTATTGAGAACATCATTGGCATTGTGGTACTAATACTAGGCTAGGCATTATGCCAATTTTGCGTGAGACTTTACAAACATTCAAACATTCAAACAACGGACACAAAGAACACACAGACTCGGCAAATTTATTTGTGGTTCACATTATTTTTAGTCCGGTGTGGGATTCGAACCCACAGCACTTGGCGTAGGCAAGGCAAGGCGACCCCTTAAACCACTACGCCATCTTTGTAGTCTTATAATTATAAAGAAAGACAAATTATGTGTGGCAATCGATTTCTTTTAATCATAAAATTATAAGGTTAACATTTATTTGCTCTTCACTTTTTTTTTAGGGGTTATACCTTTATAACTGTCTTGCAAAGCTTATCTGTAAGTTGGTGTTCGGATCTGTAGTCGACGTTTGTATTTGGATGGATGGCGGATTGTGTTGGTATTGTGTATTTTGCTCCACTAAACAAACTATACGATGTTGTACCCGTAGTTATTGGATAGACACATAGTCGTATAGTTAAACTTCAATGTTTGTTAGCCTCAGAGCACGGAACACGCTAGCATCCTACTAGACTCGCCCCACTTGTGATATTCTATACAATCTAAGCATGTCAGTGACAACTACACAGGCGTGGCGATACAAATATGACATAAAAGTGCGATTCCTCACTGAACGGAGCGCATCGGAGCGTATTTTACAACTTGATAAAGAGAGTTAAAATTCTCTATACAGTAATTAAAGTTTATATTTTTCATAACTTCGGTGGTATCCGCGCACACTCGGTGACAATTCGTGCGCATTTCGCGAAACAAGGTCGTGGGTGCAAGCTGGTGGTTTAGTTAACATCCTGTACATCGTTCAGACGAATGCGGTTGACTACTGACAGATGCGTGCGTATCAGTTACTTTGCTCTCTGACGCGCGCCTTTAATGACCGTCCTCGGCTACATTAATGTACTGATGGTGCTGCCTGCGTTTACTCGCCACAAATTTTATAATTACCTTTGTGAAGTTGGCTTAAGAAAAATCCTTTTAATATTTTTGATATTCTGCCATCTAAATACCTAAATAGATACATGTGTAGCTGGAATTCTCCTCCTTCTATTTGCATTTCGTTGTTCTTGTTACTTTAACTACCTACTTATTTGACTTTAATTATTTTATTGACTTTAACATAATTATTTGATTGTGTGCTTTTCAGGTTTTGCCATAACTTTAGGACATATTTTCAAAGAGCCAGCTACGATAAACTATCCTTTTGAGAAAGGCCCGTTATCTCCACGGTTCAGAGGAGAGCATGCACTGCGGAGGTACCCGTCTGGCGAGGAGCGGTGTATCGCGTGTAAGTTATGTGAGGCGCTGTGTCCGGCGCAGGCCATCACCATCGACGCGGAGGAGCGCAGTGATGGCTCGCGACGCGCGGTCCGCTACGATATCGACTTGACCAAGTGCATTTTCTGCGGTTACTGCCAAGAGGCGTGTCCTGTCGACGCCATCGTCGAAGGACCAAATTTCGAGTACAGCACCGAGACGCGTGAAGAACTCTTTTACAATAAAGAAAAGCTACTCTTAAATGGTGATCGATGGGAACCCGAGATCGTTAGCAATATTAGAGATAATCATCTTTACCGATAGTTAGCTTGTACCCCACCGAATGCGTTGTCGTTAAGCGCGTTCGACTATTCTTTTGTTCAAACAATATACCATTTAAAAATAAATTAAAGAGGTAGACTCAAAAATCATGTCTGAAGGCAATAATTTGACGGAACCTTGAAACGAGTTTAGGCTTAATAATACACACAAAAGTAACATTACGGAATGATTTATTCACCGTAAAGTAAAAATGTAATGTTCTTTATTTTGTATGATTCTAAATATATTTCTTTAATTGCCTACGTAATATTATTTCTTAGCTACAGTAATTACTTAGGCAGAAAGTAAATATTTTGACGTTTCGTGGAAGTAATAAGTCTTCATTTTAATACATTTAGGTGGCAAACAGGCTTTCGGGTTACCGATTGTATGCGGTCACCGTTGCTTGCGTAACTACTATATTACTATTATATTTGCGTATATACTATAATCGCGTGGTAATCCGCGCGTAATAGAATAACCACAAGATAATTTTATTAAGCTGTGCTCTGCGTAGGTATCTGTAAGGCTGCTTGTCCATTGAAGCGGAGCGAGGCTGCGGAGCGAAGAAACGGAGACCATATTAACCAATAGGATTGCATACTGGAGCGGAGCGGAGTTCTTATGAGAGTACGATTCACTCTTTGTTTTTCTTCGTTGCTTTAGGGACGACTGGTGTACATGAGGACGTTCATCGTCATTTTTGGATCGTGCAAAACGTTATTTGATTTATCAGTCAAGAAATTCGTAGCACGGACTGCTGTGCCCGGCCCCATAGGATTTCTCTTTATTACGTGGGACCTAAAAACATAGCTAGGGGAATATGGGTGGTAATATAGATAATACACCTCTGCCTATCCTATCGAGAATATAGGTGAGAGCTTGATTTTAAAAAGTAATTGGCTGGTAGTCTATTTATTGTTAAGTTAAGCGTAAGCTGCTCGCAATATAAAAGCTGATTAAAGCCCTTATTTTCCTTTGCTAAGTTATTCAACAAAATTTTTGTCAGTGGATTCACAAAATTCACAAAGAAGTTATTGGATTCTTACCGATTTCAGCGTAGCTATACAATGCGTGTTGACTGACATATAGGTCATATATACAGTCCATATATATGTATATATACAGTCAGCTACTTGTTTTATGATTTAAAATGCAGAAAATACATTAATTCTAAATTTTTGAACTTTGATTAACGAAACTATCTTTAAAGTATTGCTACTATAGAAAAACTAACATTATTTTAAAAGATAGAGGTAATCGAAATCTTGCGAGTGCTTGCGTGTGGTGGCGTTTTATTTTGCTGACCGTACAATGCTGACGACATACACAATCGTTCAAATGAATTACATAACAGTAAACGAAAATGGCAGAAAGCAAATATTCTTAGAACAAAATATAAAACACAAGTTTATTGCAAAACGGGCGCGTAAATATCATATTCGGATTTCATTGACGATCCTTATACGAATCTATCGTGAAAATTTTACATTTATCATTTCTAGAATAACAAGTTTCAAGTATCGTTGTCTTTTCATTGTCGTTATATCAAAAGCTTAAAAACATAGGTACGCAATTTCCTGTTAGGAGATAAGATTTGGTTCCCTGAGTAGGTATAGATGTGTGGTAATTTACTATTAAACTTTCAAAATTGGCAATAAATACATAATAATGTATGAATTGTGTGTATGATATACCTTTGGTTTACCCTTTGGAATTTGGAGCTTATACAAGCAAAATAGTGGGTTACGTTGTTTGTTAAGTAATAAGTATTTTTATTTTACTTTCCAAATTATGTTGAGTTATATGTTTATCTACTTTCAAGTATATTCTATATACAGTGTTAAATAAATACTGCAAACTTTTTACTCGTATCTTCTTTACATCATATTAATTATAATTTTTCTAACACTTCTCACAAAACTCAATACTTTTCTAAAAAAACACATCTTTGCAATACGCATCCGACCGGGGTGTGTAGTTCGGTAACGCCGCTGGTTTCTTTTGCGACGCGCGTAATCTTGAGTCTCAGTCGTGCGATTAGCGCAAACAATATCAATATTTGCCTTCAAGTATAAAAATAATCAAATATGTATTATATAAAGTGATAGAACTAAAGTCGTTAAGTAAGTCACGGGTGAAAGGTTATTAGAATTTTCCAATTAACTCTGTATAATTTTGCTGATTGATGGTCTCATTAAACGTTGACGTAAAGATGAGTGCACTTGTATAATTTAATATGACGCTTGGTTAACACTCTCACTGACGGCGCGGCACTTTGAATAATGATAATGAAATCAATTAAATAATTCGACGCATTTATACCCGTCACGATCCAGTTTCATAATCAAAGAGAATGAACGCGTCATGTGTTTCTGGATCAATCTGGTATGTCGCGGCAAGGAATATGTTCATAATTAATTTATGTTATAATAATTATTAAAATTTGATGACCAATATTATTATAAAATTTAAGGAGGCTGTATCAACGATGTTTTCTTCCAAATTGCTTTAAAAGTAATGTTCTAGCTTAATTACTGCTGCAAATTTCATCACTTAAGTAGAACCTGATCTATGTTTTAAAAGCCGCACGGTAAGTGCAGTACTACACTTAGTAAAGTGCATTATTAAAATCTCATTATCTCCTTATATAAATAACTAATAAAGATACTATAGACAATTATTGTGTAAATTAAATAACCGTGACGATAATATACCATATTTATATTTCGGAGATATGGTGTGTATGATTTAGCGTGATACCCAAAATTCACGACATAGGCGAACTGTAGGCCACGTGAGCGAGGCCGCGGGAAGAAGCTAGCCAATTAATATAATCCATTTTCCATTCTCTTCTGTCCAATAGTCGACTGCGATAGGCTGATTGATTGATTGATTCTGTAGTGGCGGCAGGTCAAACAATTTCGTTACGGCGACATACTATAGTCTGTTTCAAATACGAAGTTCCTTTTGACACTTCATAGCACGTAACTCTGCACATTTTATATAAATTGCTAAAATAAACAATGATTACTTATGGTGTACTAAAGACTATTAAAAAATAATTAGAATCTATACAAAACATGATATAATTGTTTCACAAACATAATTAACTAATAATTTCTATTGATATTAGTCTTAAATATTTTAAACAGCAAAATAAAATACAATTTTACTACAATATCATGGTACTACTACGTACGTACTAAGGTAGTTTATTATTTTCAGTCATAGTGACGCTACGGTATGAATCGGATAAAATCTAACTAATTCGAGGTAAAAACAATTGTCCGAGAAATATTTTTGTAAATTTGCATTTGGTAGTAATTATTATTACGTTACAACGTACCTTAAATCCCATTCTGCAAACTCTTAATATATTCTCTTTATCAAATAATGGATTTGAACATGCGATATTGAACGTATGGTTTAAATATCCCATAGTTTTCAAAGAGTAGTCGTCTTGAAAATCAAAATCTGTTATACTACATTTACTTCACCTTTATACTAAGTCCATAAGTATAAGGGTGACTTTCTCCATAGTAAGAATGTGGTACTGGAATTTAATCAAGGATAAGTGCAGATTCTTTTTACAATTAAACACGTTATATAATTATAACTTTGATGTAACTTTGACGATTCGATGGCGTAGTGGTTAGTGTAACCGACTGCCACGCCGGAGGTCGCGGGTTCGATTCCCGCACAAGTCAAACATTTGTGTGCATGAACATGGATGTTTGTCTTGGTCTGGGTGTTTCTATGTATAATATGTATGTATTTACAAAAAAAGTATATGTGTATGTTTATCCATTGTCTAGTACTCATAGTACAAGTTCTGCTTAGTTTGGGCTAGATGGTGTTGTGTGTATGTGATAAACTATTATTATTAATATTATTAACTATTCTATCGATATGTCAAACTTAGATGGATTCCTTTTTTGTTTTTCTGTTTCTATCATTTTTGTTTCGATTCTAAACCCACGATTACAGTTTGTTTGGAAAATTAATCGGTAATTGATTTCGTGATGTGTCGATTGAAACGGTCTCTTCACAGAGATCGATTCACTATCGCTATTCAACGATCATCTGTCAAATGGGACTTCGTATTTGAAACGCACTATAGTGCAAGCTTAGTGCTTCTCTCTAATCAAATAGAACGTGCAATATGGCCATTAATTCTTTTAATAATAAAGACAATTAATACTGTCGAGTAATAGTTAGTCGTGACGGGGCGTCGCCCAAGAGTCGTCGCCCACAGACCTTCCTGTCTGTATTGGGCACTGCTGGGTAAGTAGCTGATGCAGTTTAAGTTCCAGCGACCCACCCATCATACAAAGCAGCACGTTGGCAGACCGTGGGGTTTTAGTCGGTAGACCCGAAGTTTCGAAAGAGCCCGACATAACCCTCTCGCTTCCCCTTGTGGCGAGAGGGTATGCATAATGCGCATATCACCACGATAAAAAAAATAATCTGATGGAAAGAATAAGTTGGACTGAAAGAAAAACAAATGAGGAAGTTCTAAATATGGTAAAGGAAAAGAGACATATTCTAAAAACAATAGAGAACAGAAGAGGGAAAATGTTGGGCCACTTGATACGACATGACACTTTTATAAGAAATATCTTGGAAGGAAAAATAGAAGGCAGAAGGGGAAGAGGAAGGCCAAGGAGGACGTTCATAGATCAAGTGAAAGAAAAGGTAAAAGTTACGTCGTATCAAGAAGTCAAAGCGCTGGCTGAAGACAGAACATTATGGAAGAGACTCCACCGACAAGAGCTTAGCTCTCAAATTGAAGAGGGCCAAATATGTTAAAGTAATATACCTTTATCCTTACCTATCAGAAAATATATGTTAGTGACTTATTTATATCCAAAAATATAGAAAGATAATACAAAATACCTACAATGTAATATTAAACTAAACTAGGCAAACTTTCGATTTGGGAGCCAATATAGAAGAGGTACCTATTAATAATTTAAAAATAATTAAGCATTAACTTTAGCACTTAATAAAATAAAACAAGTAACAAAGCTAAACAAAGCAATTTAGAAATTATATTAAAGCAAGATGGAAATAAGTGCAAATGTATAATATAAATATATATGGTAATGCAGTTTGTCTTAAAAATAATATCTATGTTTATAAATACAAGAATAACCTTGTACCTATATTTAACATTGAAAGCTTCTCTTTCACTGTTTTCGCACTGAGACTCACGTGGATAACGACGATGTGCGCCTTTTTGTCCAGTTGCAAAACAATATATTTTAAGCTCACGAACAACATATGAAAAACCTTAGGTGTTAAAATGTACAAATGTAAAGAGCAAACCGTTACATACTCACTCACCTTCGAAACAAACCGGTAGGAGTAATTATATTTATGTTATAAATGACTTATGTTTACTTTCGGTGTGTCTTCCAAGATACACGAAGGAATATTTTTCTAATGTGGTTTACCTTTTGTAATGTGAAAACGACAAAGGAACATCGACGGTGGCCTACATCTAATGAATTCCTGGTGCCATACAAATGACAGGGCCCTACGAACCGTACAATGTAAATGTTAATTAAATTGTACCTCCTGTATAGAACTGTATTCATTTATTTAATCGTGTATTCTTATTAATTATTCTTGATATTTATTATTCATGAATTATTTTGGGGTAGAGTATAGATCTATAGCAGATTTATTTAAGTTGATTAGTTTTCAACGAACAGTAATGGTTGATTGGTTTTTCTTGCTGAGAATCCTAAAAACAATCTACGACCTTTAGATGGGAAGTCCAATACATTATTCCATTGGGCTGCCGCCGCTATATACTTACACATTGAGTGAAAGATCTCGCCATTACCAATATTTTGGTGACCTTGTAAATAAGCTGGCTTACCGGGGAAGTCGCATACTCTTAACAAAAACTACCATTAGAATAGTAACACTGTTACTACATTTCACCGACTGCCTAGTTGGTTCCGTGACAAAAATATGTATTTTTGCGTGTGATCGCGATATCTTGCATTACTTGCTCGGTTTGGACTTCGAGTTATTGGATTATTTTGTTGGTGTTAGTAACAGCACAGAATATGGCAATGATCCCAGTAGACATCATTAGACTCATTACCTATTGAATATTAATAGGTCGGGGAAAAAGTCTTTTCGCATATAGTCTGTATACATTTTTAATAAAATCTTTTTGGCTGTACTAGTTGTATCTGGCTGGTTTTGATACCATTAAAAAGGATACATTTCAAAAAAAGAAAAAAATGTAAAATGTTTACCGCTGGATTTAATGTTTTTCTTTCTGTCAAAATGAGTGCATGAAAATTTTGAATGTCGATATTTTAATAACTTTATTACATAAAGAAAAATGCAACGAAAGACGCAATTTTTTTTAATTATATTATAAATAAAAATTTTTTTTATATATACCTAATGCGGTGTCAGTAAGAGTAGCACAAAGTTGGTTTAAACGTTTTCAATCCGGGATTTTTGATGTCAAATATGCACTTCGCTCTGGTCGCCCTGTCACGGATAAAAAGACGCCATTTTTGAAAAAGTGGAATATCAGTAGTTACGACATAGCTGAAGATCTGGAAATTGACCACAAAACAGTATTGACCCATTTAAAAAATCTGGGTATACAAAAAAGCTCGATATTTGGGTGCCACACGAGCTTACTGAAAGAAACCTAATGAACCGTGTACTCATTTGCGATTCTTTATTGAGACGTAATGAAACCGAACCGTTTTTGAAGAGATTGGTAACTCGTGATGAAAAGTGGATCACGTACGATAAGAACGTGTGAAAAAAGTCGTGGTCAAAGGTCGGTCAGGCTTCGCAGACTGTGGCAAAACCCGGGCTAACTCGCAACAAGGTGATGCTGTGTGTATGATGGGATTGGAAGGGTATTGTTCATTACGAGCTATTACCACCGGGCAGAACCATCGAATCGGATCTCTACTGCCAACAACTGATGAGATTAAAGCAAGAAATTTAGAGAAAGCGGCCGGAATTAATCAATGGAAAGGGTGTGGTCTTTCATTACAATAACGCTAGACCTCACACACCTTTAGTCACTCAGCAAAAATTAAGAGAGTTTGGCTGGGAGGTGTTAATGCATCCGCCATATAGCCCTGACCTTGCACCTTCAGATTTCCACCTGTTTCGGTCTCTTCAGAATTCTTTAGACAGTATCAGGTTAACATCAAGAGAGGACTGCCAAAACTACTTCTCGCGTTTCTTTTGATCAGTAGTCCCAATATTTCTATCATGATCATGGATCAGGATCATGTCACTACTTACAAGATGGCAGACAGTCATCGAACAAAATGGCACATAGGTATATATTGTAATTAAATGTAAATTAACTTTGAAAAATAATGTCTTGAGTTTCATATAAAATTCGAAGAAACTTGTTCCCCGAACTTATATATGCCATATTATGTAGGTATATGCGTGTGACATATATGAAGATATATATAAATATATATAAGCGTCAATATATTTAATGTAAGTATAGGTAACAAATAATTTGCTCCTGCTGTAAAATGAACGTGACTAGGGCGCGTTTTTTTTTATGGGATTGGGAGACAAACGAGCAGACAGGAATGATGGTTGCGTGTATCGCTTTCTACCTTTAATACGTGGGCAAGAGGTATCACGTTAAGATATTACTTAGTTACTTCGATTTCGCATGATGTCTATCTGCCAGTGCTGTGCATATTTGTAATTGGGATAGCTGTGATAATTGTTAATTTTATGTGAATGTCTGTATTTACCCAGTAAATATGCCTAAATAAATAAAGATCGGCCATGGTTAAAGATGTTAGTTCAAAGAAACTTCACTTTCGATGTCTCAAAGGCAATTGTGTAATCGACAATGAGATGTGGTGGCGGAATTATCATTTTGAGGAGACGGCGATGGTGAAGAAAGTTTGTTCATACAGCGACATGAAACTCACTCCACTCGAAACCGTGATGCGTATAGAATAGCGAAACAAGCCAGAAAGAGAGCTGTAGCCAAGCTTGGACCGTCGATTAGTAATTTTATGACAAACGATACGACAGCGCCCCAGTAGCTCGTTTTTAAGCTGGCTTATGCATTCGGTTACACAGGATATAATATAACGCCTCTGTGTCGACAATTGGTTTTGAAACGATACTTTACAAGTGAGCTCAAAGGAGAGATGAGAAGCTTAGTTTGATGACCAGCTAAACAAAAATTAAGATCTCTTGAACAGTGGTTGTATTTGCTATCGTTGTAACTACTAGTGCTAGTAATTTCGAAGCTATAAGTCCTAGCAGTTAATGGCGTTTGTGCGAAAGGCGTGCTAGCGTGTAGCTTGTTGAACCGCCCAGGAGAGTAAGCGCGCCAACCCTCTTTCAATGCTTTTTTGTAGAGCAGCGTTCCCCTGTAATCCCCTGACTTAAAAGCAGTTTAAAGAACTTAAGAACTTAAGTGTTGGCGTCTGACAATATCCAGGTCAAAGCGGCATTATTGTTTGACATGATATTTTATAATGTTAAATACTTGATAGTTGTATTACATTAGCATTTACTCACATGTTTTCTTTTACTTAACGCACTTTAACCTAAACCATTTATTGGTGTAGGTACATATTAAATTCAATGATATATCCAATACGCCGATTTTTAAATACTTTTCTCAATGGTAAGTGGTTATAAACTGAGTAACTATAATGATAAACTGTTGAGGTAAGCTTTAAAGTTTAGTGTTATCGAATGTTATTGTTTTATAATGCATGAATGCTAGTTTAATAAAACTGTGTCGTGAACTCGGTAAGGTGACAGTATTAGGTCAGGATATAGATCGTGGGGGTGTCCAATTGCATATTACAATCATAGTGCTTCTATTATTTATTTATTTATGATCAACTGCTAACTATACTTACAATGTTAAGCAAGTGAGAGACAGTAGCAACAGCATCCTTAAGATGATTGCCTCACGTTCGGACTGTCTGATCCAACACAAATGGATAAAAAATATTATCGGACAAGACTGACATGATATTGTGTATTTTATTATTATTGATTTATATTTACTATAGTAAAATAATAAATATAAATCAATCACGATCATAAATATATATCATATATATTTATGATCATATATTATATATATCATTAATATAAATAAATCAATCACGGTGAGGAAACTTACATGTCTGAGAGTTCTACATAATGTTATCGAAGATATGTGAAGGCTACCAGCCCGCACTGGGCCAGCGTGGTGGACTATGGCGTAAGCCTTCTCACACTGAGAAGAGGCCCGTGCCTAGCAGTGGCACAATTTAATGCAGGGCTGATATAATTATACATATATAATAATATATATTTAGACTAAATAATTATGAATTTATTTGACGTCTAATCACTGTCTGCGTAACTTTTAAATTTTATTTAATTTGTATTTAATAATTGTATTCTTTTTGTATGGATTTTATCTGAAATAAAGTTATTTTTATTATTATTAAAAAATCAAATCTATAATTAATGTATTTCACTGTTTACAACATTCTCCTCGAACATTGTGATTATATTATTTGTAAAATTTAATGTATAAGTCGTTGGTGTGTCTATTTATTTAACAATAAATATTGCAGGGTTCATAGAATTATAATATTTTCGCTATGCTCTCTCTCGTCTATGGCAGGGCTCACCACTATTATCTACATACGACACGTCAATCAATCATTGATGTGATATTTGAATAATTGCACCTAACTGCTTACCGCTACGTTAATATATTATTATTCTTCAAGCGAATAGTAATGTAATTATTAACTAGTATATAGGTATTAATACTTATTAAAATGTTAAATTAATATATATTTTGATTCGAAATAGAAATAAAAACTACTTCGAGCAGCAGCTGTCCGCCGACGGTCATTTAAATTATGTCCAGCATTTCAGCAGTTGATAGCTAGGTAACAGGCCTATTCTCATCTGAACCTAATTTATACAGTTTTGTCGACCGTTGAAAGTGTTGAAGTGATAGAAAATGGCATATAAGATCAATTAGATTGGTTCATATACATATATTTATAGGTGCCATTATTATATTATAAATTGGTTATAACAAGAAGAAGAAACAGGGTTGCCAGGCGACTGGCATTCTATGATATAATTGTGACACTTAAATATATAAGTAGCTGACGGTTATTAATCGGTTGTTTTACTTGCAATGTATTGAAGCAAATCTAATAATAATGAAGTCCTCCAGATAGATTTTCAACGATGATGACTAATCTCAACAAGGACTAGACAACTAATATTATAGTGAAGAAAACTGGTACTCTTTATTCCCTCATTCACGCCCTGAGCAAGATTGAGCAGATTTGTTGGCCTTTCCAGGTTTCGAGCCTGGAACTTTCTGATTTACTGTCGTTAAGCTAACCACTAGACCAGTAAGTCAATCATTAATTTAGCCTGTAACGTTGTACTAAGTACTACGTAAACAACTAGTAGTAGAGGGTTATGTAAAGCCATCAGCAACATCTCATCGGCTTTTATTTTAGAACGTCCACGTGAAGAAATCAAACGTTACCTGCCCTTGCATCATCATTCTTTAATAAAACACAGAGTCCAGTTTCAACATAACATGTTGAAACTGGACTCTGTGTTGGACGTATATAAGGACGAAGGCTGGGCCGTGCCACTATGGCTACGTCTATGCAAATTGTGTTACTCAAAGATTATTAGATTGATTAAACGGCAGCGCGTGCGGTGTCAGGAGGAGCCTCGGCATTTCCAGTTAAGAAAAAAAACGATCTTTAATACTTATGGCCCGGATCCTCGTAAGGGTTATCGCTACATGTTTTTCTTTATTTTCCGTATTTTACAACATAAACGTATTTTATTTAGGCATCGCATATTATTTTGCGTGATTGTAGAAAAAAAGATTGACTAGGATGTTGATCGAATATGAGCAATATAGATAAAATGTACAAGTTAGATATGTATTCATTTATCAAATAATGAAAACCCAGAAAAGGAAGTATGTTACTAAATGACGGTAACAGCTAAAAGTAAAGCTGCAGTGAATTAAACAATTGATTTGCCATTTTGTTTACACTGACACACAATATTGCCTTACGTTTACGCAAACATTGCAAATTGAAATTGTGTTGCATTATAGAGCTTTTACCTGCTAAATACAGCGTATTAAACAATTTTATTTAAATTTACATTTAACCATAATAATATGTAACGCTTGATTTTCGGATGCCATGTTCTAATACAATATGGTTATGTGCTTATAACTATCATAGTTTTTATTACGTGAAGTATAATTTGAAGTCTGTTTTAAAGAAAATTATTATTGCTTTATTGGCCAAAGTGAGCGTTTCACATAAGGAAACGTGTGTCTAAGAGTCCTCGAAGATTTATGAAGTTAACTCATAGGGGCCTAGGTGTCAGAATATGGCCTAACCTTTCTCACAAAAGAAGATCCATGCCCCGCAGTAGGGCAGTTCGTAAACAGAGCTGAAATTATTATACACATAAAATTATATTTACTGGAATAATTAAGATATTGTCATAGGATTAATTTGTGTATCTAACAAATAAAGGTTAAATTGCTTAAACTGAAAAGCTTGTTCATCTAATATACTACGTTATGGAGTAAGGTACTTTACGACCCTTTTTAACTTGATAAAACACACAGCACAGGTAGACTTTTAGTCCATGTATTATATATGTATTACATATTTGTCGCCAATTGGATGTCTATAACAGCATTTACAATTTACCAGATATTCGTTTTATAACTAGGTATAAGTGGGGCAGAAGAAAGTAGCAAGGGACACAAACCAATCGTACTGTAAGACGGGTCATCTAATCATCTCTCCAAACTTTGAGCTGGATGCAAATAATATTAATAATAATATGTATGTGTTGGATGGAGTATAATGTCCACGCACCTTCTTGAAGTCTTGTATGGGGCCGTGGAAGATGGACCTTTGCTATCCCGGAATCCGACGGATCCATGGGAATGATGAACCAGTTAACATTGGGCAGGGTTTGTTTTAAGGTGTCAGTCTGAATCCGCTTTGGTTTTTCTGAGGACTAAATTCTCGTAGTAATTGTGGTTGTGGTCTTTAACTGTGTCGACGTTATTTTCAACGAGCGAGTTGACCTAGTGTACATCAACTTACACTTCACAAAGTTTTTTTACTATCATTTCATTGTTTTCTCTTTTATTTTCATTTAATTTATACCTAGTTAATAAATCAAAAAAATATCTTGGTGAAATCTTTGTTTTATAATCTTTGTAAATTTTGTCCCAGCTCTGGCAAAATATGTCCATTTGTAAGAAATTTCAATAAAATTTGTGGCATCTTTACCTGGCATCCAATATCTGTAGGATTTGTCCCGTAAATGCGTACTCGTAAAATTGCTTAGGTAAAGTTGCCATATCTATGTCATATTTTTGAACACTGTAACGTGTTTATTTAACTTTTTGTATATATAAACCGTTGAGCATGTAGACTCATGTCTTTGCTACAGACTAGATATACATATATGTGTATTTGAAAGTACCATAGTTAATGAAAAAACTGATAGAACGTCAAAAAACAGGGTAATTTTGCCACAGTTGACGGTATATTACTAGAGGATTCAGGACTAGGTTACAGGTTACGCAGAGGTGGTCAGGTGATATCCTACATGTTTGAGGACAGTATTTTCTTATTGAGCTCTGGCAATCATGCGCAGCTTAGACCCTACTCTAGATACTCCGGATGCTGGTGGGTTTTCATATATTATATTCCATATTCTAAACGATTTTTATACAATTAAACAATTTTATATTTTTGTACATACATATATTTATCACATAAGATTCATTAAAATTATTTATTTATTTATTGGCCAAATATTCTCATATTTAAATAAACTAGCAGTTGCCAACTAGTGGTTACATAATATGTATGTACTCCACATACATATTATGTAACCATAGTTACGAAGAATTCTACGACATCAGCCGAACAATGCCGAAATACTACGAACGCGATTCGACTGATTTAAATTATAGCGGTCGCCAAGTGGTCGAAATTAGACCATAATTGATTAAAATTTTAAGTTTGATCGTTATATTGTCTATAACTATATCCTTTAAATCACATTACATTTAGTAATAATAATCACCTACTCCACATATGTACATAATATGTAACCATAGTTACGAACAATTCTACGACATCAGCCGAACAATGCCGAAATACTACGAACGCGATTCGACTGCTTGTGTCAAATGCATGGTCGTGTGCGTGTAGTGCTTTTTCATTAATTTAATGTATTTCGAATGCATATTTTATAAACCATTAGGATTCGCCGCTCCTTCTCCATATGAACTTTAACTAAGCCAAATTTTAAACTTCACCGTCCGCGTAGTTTTCGTAAACAAAGTTTATACTTCACGTATTAATATATAGATAATATATAAATAATATAGTGTCTGGCTCTTTCAAGAACGTTCTACACTAGGCTAAGTCTGTCCTGTATCATTATTATCAGAGCTACCGTTAATTTATTATTTACTAGAGGTACACGTGTACGTCTAAACACTATATTATATGCAAACTAAACTAAACATTATATTATATGCTATATTATGTTTACAATAATTAACAATGCTTTATATTAGCTTATTATAGTAGGTATTTAATCATGCTATACATTAAAATAACATTTAAACCATATATTATTTGAAGTGAAATTATATTACAGCAATCAAATTATGTTTATCATTCGAAAATAGTTTCAAAGAGCTCTCAGTATCATAAGTCCAGATAAGTTGTCTTTTTCCTATAATCGATTTAACGCTTCGACGTATTGTCTAGGCAAATGTAGTATCTATTTTAGCGACAAGTCTGGTCAGGTCTGCATACCTATCTCTTATTCATGTATCTAATAGTTAAATAATAAATTTCACTAGAATCAATTATTTATTTGAGTGTCACAAGAGCATTTTC
The DNA here is from genome assembly GCA_930367265.1 of Catocala fraxini. Taxonomy (NCBI): domain Eukaryota; kingdom Metazoa; phylum Arthropoda; class Insecta; order Lepidoptera; family Erebidae; genus Catocala; species Catocala fraxini. The sequence continues at coordinate 18,589,482 of OV884024.1, forward strand.
AAAATATATATAACCTCAGATAACCTTCTGATACACAGAACTTGTAGAGTAGAATGCAATGGTTGTAAACGTGTGAGGCTTTGTCAACATAGCTTATAGCGCTTCACGCGAAAAGCCCTTCGCAAACCTATGAAGTAAGTAAGTTTTTTACTAGCTTAAACGGCGCGGAGCTTATTTTTACTTTAAGATAATATGTTCGCTAATATTATCAAAACGTTTACACGAAGGACGTGATTTCAATTTAGCTATATTCATATTAATTGTGTCACCGTTTATCAACTTTATCATACATACTATCATGATTTGTACTAGTTTAATATTGTTTACTATTATACTGCTACTACCCTTTATTAATAAAAATGTTGATAGATTATAAAAGGATGCCGCATAAATATTTAGTTAGCCATTTTATAAACCGTAAAGCAGGTTGTCATATTTTTACATCTAACTAACTACTTCTTGCAGCTAGTTTCTGTTATTAGAAAGTCACCCTAAACTTGCATGATGAATATAAGAAATAATAATTTTATTATGGGATCAATAAATAGCAATGTGTAATGTAGGTATGACAGTTTTTAAAAGTCTTACGTGCCGGTTGAAAGGCTCTAAGTGAAACCTCTCACACCGTAAGACGATGATATTGCCTGGGCAAGCGGGCTCTTTCGTATTCTTACGATGATATTAACAACAGCACGGTATTCCACATATCATGGTACGAATATTCCGTCTGTACTGTTATATTCTAACCCTCATTATAATGGTAACAAGCTGAACAAAGATAACCAAACAGAATACGAACACACGAGATGCAACATTATTCAATGATATGTATATGAGTATGCTTGAGGAATCGCAGAAACTAACTTTAATAATAAATGAATTCCGTTTGTATTATAATGATTTGTTATAAAACTATTTTTGCATTTGGTTCAATAGTTTGTGTACTTACTAATGACCGTTCCATAACAAACATCACTGATGGCTTTCGAAAAGCTACCATGCTCATATGGAAATGGGCTGGACATACCTGTCGCGTGTCAAATGTCAAATGGGACAACCTTGGTACTCCGTTTCTTCTCCTAAAATTGTTTGTCCGAAAATCATTATCCATAACACGTTTGCTATAAATTTCAGTAACTATAATGTTCAAAAATTCGTAATTTTGTTTTACATAATTATTTTTACTTCTAAAACTATTCTATCATAATATTGGGTACTAAAATAATTCAATTGCCTAATTTTGCACGCAATAAAGTCATATGTCCTATGTTGTAGGAACAAACAACGAGGTGGTACCTGTATTATGGTAAAAAAAGGTTTAATATTTAAGGAATTTTTACACTTAGATAAATATGCATCCCAGAATACATTTGAAATTTGTGGTATAGAATTAGTATCATTTAACATAATAATAATTTGTCTTTACAGAACACCCCAATCAGATCCCATACAGTTTTTGGTTAAGTTAGATAGTCTCTTGTATGATTTACATAAAAAGTGCAAATCCAAAACACAAATTATAATAACAGGTGACTTTAATATAAATACATTAAAAAAAGGGAGTGTAACAAATGGGTTACAGGACATCTGCCACAATCATAATATGAAAATTCACATAAATGTACCCACTCGAAAGACGTCCTGTATTGACCATATTTTGAGTAATATACCAGAAGCAAACGGCACTATTTTACCACTATACTTATCTGACCACGAAACGGCACAAATGCTGAGTTGCCCGATAAAGTCAACATTTCATAAACCCTTAACATATTTCATATATAGGCGGGATTTTAGCCCAATTAATATTAGTAAATTAAAAGAATGTTTACAAAGCCTGTCCTGGTTGGATATATATATGGCAAACGATCCAAATGTAGCCTTTAACAGTTTCCATGAACTGTTTTGCCTATTATACAATCTTTGTTTCCCAAAAAATAGAATAAAAGTTAACTTTAAACAACATAAACAAACGTGGATAAGTAAAGGTCTGAAAAAAAGTTGTAGAACCAAGAGGTCTTTACGTTACAATTTCTACAAACATAAAAATGAACACAATAAAATTAAATATATTCAGTATTCCAAATTGCTAAAAAAGTGTATATATAACTCAAAGAAAATGGCAAACATAAACTTTATAAATAAAAACGAAAATAAGTGCAGAGCTACCTGGTCAGTCATTAAAGAGGAAATTCACAATGTAAATCCTAAAGAACATATTGACCATATTAAAATCAATGGCGTGTGTATCTCAAATCCAGTACAATTAGCCTCAACCTTCAATCAGCATTTTATCATGTCTGCACCCCAACTCACGCAACGTATTAATGATAGTAATAATATTACAAATACTACACTAAGCACAATGTTTCTTACACCAGTATCGGCAAATGATATCAAAAGAGAAATAAATCTTCTTAGAAATACTAACTCAGAGGGCTATGATGAAATTAACACAAAAATTATTAAAGCATGCGCTCATGAAATTAGTCCTATTATGTCATATTTAATTAATCTTTCATTCTCATATGGTATATTTCCAGAGGCTTTAAAGAAATCAATTGTAAAACCATTATTTAAAAAAGGTGAAAAATGTAACATTAGTAACTATCGCCCAATTACACTAGTACCCATCTTATCAAAACTATATGAAAAATGCATGCATATACGTTTAACTAGCTTCTTTAACAAGTTTCAAGTAATATGTAAGGAACAATTCGGTTTCCAAAAGCGAAAATCCACTTCTTTAGCAGTTTTCTCTCTTATGCAAAGTGTACTAACCAACATTAATAACAATAATTTGACTACTGGACTATTTTTTGATATTTCAAAAGCCTTTGATTTAGTATCACATGATATTCTATTGCAAAAATTAATGAAAGTAGGTATCAGAGGACCTGCACTGCAATGGATATCTTCTTATTTAGATAATAGACAACAAAGTGTTATAATAACAAAGCTTAATCAAAACAATGAAATGTCACTATATGCATCAGAGTATAAGCATATAAAATGTGGTGTCCCTCAGGGCAGCATTTTGGGGCCGATTTTGTTTCTGATATACATAAATGACATAACTAATATCACTCAACATAAATGTATTTTGTTTGCGGACGATGTTTCCATTTTGGTGGCGTCAGATAAAAAAATTAATACAATTAACGACCACGAAACTGAAGTAAATTTAACAATTGACAAACTTATTGATTGGCTAAATAAACATAAATTAAATATTAATCTTAAAAAATCAGGATATATACAGTTTAATAAATCTTATAATAATAAATACAACTTTTCCTTAAACATACCAAAAATCAAAGAAGTGGCACATACTAAGTTCTTAGGAATTGTCATTGACAATAATCTGAATTGGAAAGAGCACATAGACACAATATCCAATAAAATAAATAAATTTGTATATGCACTTAGACAGGTCAAATTGGTAACCAATTTAAACACTGCTGCGATTTCATACCACGCTTACGTAGAATCTGTACTGCGATACGGATTAATTATGTGGGGCAATAGTACTGACCTCAACAGAATATTTGTTGCGCAAAAGAAATGTATACGAGCTATGACTGGACTACAACCCAGTGAATCATGTAAACCTATGTTTAAAAAGCTTAATTTATTACCATTGCCTACTTTATACATTTACGAGATCTGCATGTTTGTATGGAAACATAAACACTTATTTAAGACGATACACGAGGTCAATTCTAGAAACCGCAGAGATCCACATAGACTTGTAATGGAACATATACCAAAATCCACTAAATATAATAAGAACTGTATCGCTATGTGCATACGTGTATTTAATAAGATTCCCAATGATTTTAAATGTTTAAGCACAAGATTATTTAAATTAAAATTATATAAATGGCTAAATGAACATAATTTTTATAATATTAAGGACTTCCTAGACTATAAGAATTAATAATGTTTTAGTGTGTGTGTATGTGTAATAATTCATATCTTTAATTATATTTGCATGCTTAAATTTAAGCAAAGCATGTGTGACATTTTGAATTGTAAGATCTTTTTATACCATGTTTATCTGCAAATAAATGATTATTATTATTATTATTATTATAATAAAATTGTTAGTCCTAAAACATTTGCTGTGAATCCGACTCCACGCCGCCTTGTCTGCCCTACCTCTAGAGTGTAATTTAGAATCGCGTAGGCGCGTAGGGGCGAGCAGGAGGCTGCGAGCGAGCCGCTAGCAAGCCGAAGCTGCAGTGGTGACTGGAAGCCGTCTGCGACGATTAGCACGCGTGGGACCGCCGGAGACCCGCAGCGTCGGAGCTGTGACAAAAGGCAAGCTTTGTAATACAAATTAGTTTTAAAATCATTACCTATTAGAATAAATAAACATTACTTAAATAATTTGAACGGTTTTAAGTCTTTTGTATATTTTTGATTGTAATATTTATGACAAATAAATTTAGGGCATATTGTGTTTGGGGATTTTATTTTATGACATGTGATATCAAAACACATCAATCTCCATACAGCGATTTCATCGCGGCGATACGACGAGTGACATTGACGACAAAAACGTCAACAACTCGCCGCGCGCCCGCCGCGTACTAGCCGCGAGACTCGACCGACTCGCAGCGCGCTCGCCGCATAAACGTCGCCGCGTATTCTCGCCCCCGCTACCTTCTTACTTCGCCTGCGCGTGTTATTCCTGCGTTGTCTGTCTGACAAATCAAGTGATAATAGGTATAAATTTTATTAACAACCAATGTTATAAAAATTTATACCTATTTGGAAACAATGTTTGATAGTGTGAAATGAAAAGATGGGCATTAAATATTCCTCTTCAAACCAATCAGGATATTTTCGATATTCTTGAAAATCCACATGAAAATGCCCATGTCTTTCACGACGTTGCAAAATAGGGTGAACACACCAGCGGCGCTTTTTTATTTTATTAATAACAAAAGTTGTATATTAACTAGCGTACTAACACAAGGACCCCACATTTCTACACACATAATTAAAAAAATCTACTGACACTACTTATTTCACTCTTGTCTATCTCCGAACTGAGCACTTTTTTAACAAAACAACTGTGCTACGTATCGTTGGGGACACGCGGCGCTCTGTTGCGAGGTGCGGTGAGTAGTCGCGGACACGCGGCGGTCCGTTGCGAGTCGTGAGGGAATATCGCTGGCGGAATAATCACCTTACCGTGGAGATTACCTAACGGAAGGAGGGCGGAATCGTCGCGGTATTCTCGCCCGTGGAGGTGGCGTCTCAGACGTAGATAGCAAGCAGCTCCTTTAAAAAGATTGGTCCTTAGCGGCTTTGGATAGAGAGAGATGGAAGCAGAGTGTGGAGACCTTAAACGCAGGACACAAAATAACAAAAAAAAACCGTACAAGTGCGAGTCGGACTCGCCCACCGTTGGTTCCGTACAATTTTGTCCTTGTATAAAGTAATATACACCGTGTTTTTTTATGATTTAATTACACATGTATAGTTTTCAGATTTTTCTCTATACTTGTAGTATAAAACAGTATTACTTGCCAAATTTCATAGTTCTAGGTCAACGGAAAACACCCTATACATTTTGATTACCTTGAGAGTGTCGAAATATACGTTTTTTGCGGCATAAACGGCCGTATCTTTTTTTAACGTTAACTTTGAAGTTTGATGTTTTCACAGCTTCAAGAGACTGTAGACCTGAGTATATCGTTTAAATATCAACTCGATACCTCCACAAGTTCCCGAGATAAAGGGTCTTGACAGACAGACGGACAACAAATTGATCCTATTAGGGTTCCGTTATTTCCTTTTGAGGTACGTAACCCTAAAAAGACTAGTTATATTCTTTTGATTTATATACATACAAACGAAACATAGATATTCTAACATATCTATGTTTTTAATAACTTGATCTTATTGATTAGGATACCGTGCGTACTGGTGTAGTAAAAAAGACCTAGAAGTCAAAGCCTAACAAAGACGCCTATATACTCGGAACGGTGTGAACTGTGTGAAGAAATGTATTCCACCCATATTTCGTCAGCTATAACTTAAGGCACACGTAATTGCCGTCTATCGGGCACATTTTATACCCCGTGCTGTTACAGATATTTATTTGCCAGAGCACATAGTATACTCACACAATTAAACGTTACCCGATCCAGGAATGAAAACCGAGATATCATGTATCGGTCACATTTACTCGTACTGCCACTTCACCAATAAGGTAAGTACCTAATATTTCGTAGGGTCAAAACTTAATAGGGTACATGATGTGTTCATTCACGTTTAGTATGTACTAATGCCAAAGAAGAATTCTAATTGACAAGTATTGTCCGTGGCCAATACTTGTACCAATCCTGGCGCGTAGCCGCAACCGCAACCGAAATAACCAGCATGTCTTTTTCAGACCTTATTTAGTTGTCAATTAAATCAAAGTTATGTAGTTAATTATAACTGGCTAAGGCTTCCATTGTATTGCACCGAGTATTCGCTTCAATGCAGTTTCTTTCTTTAATAGTCCTTAGTTGCCTGGCGAGAGGAAGCAAACGCACGATGTATGCAGTTGTTCAATTCGCGAGCGGTGCCTGAACCTATCGTTCCACCTAATCCACGCGAGCAGTTTTGGAAACGTTTCGCAAACAAACGTTTCACGAGATTTGTACGCACGCTAACACAGTAATGTCAGATCGGTTTAAAAACTTTCTATTCGTGACTATAAAAGGATGCAGGCATTATAAAATATGAATATGTATATCTGCATAAACAATAGTTATACCTACCTGTTATCCTATGAAACAAAATGTTTAGAATTTTAAACAAATTGCATCATATCATAAATCCGTACATCGAGTAAACGGCATTGCTAATGAGGGAGAAAATGCTCATACATTTTCCTCTTGAAGAACTTGTAATATCGCAAGTATTGCTTTCGCTAGATAAGAGTAATCGTGGTTTGCCACAGCGTAAGTTATTAGTCAAGCCAGAACGTATTAAACTAAATGCGCCACTTAACATCGTGCCTTTATAAATATTCTGCAAATATGAAACTCATTTCCTTATTTTACTTAGTTACAGTGCTGTATCGTGAAGTATTATCCTTTAATATTATTTTTTAGTCCGAGCAAAACGTTAATGCGATTTCATAAATTTTTAATACCTAGTGCTGCTAGGTCGACGTCATTACAGTAAAGCTAAGATTTGTAAAGTAAATGTGTAATATGGGAACGTATAACCAAGAAGGTACCTATGCATATTCGCAATTTAAACTTGTATTTGTTTTTTGTCTAGTGTACTAGTATAACGTAAATAAAATTGTTATATTCTATAGGCTTATTAGTAATAAGCTTATCACTACATATTATAAAACCTTTGTAATATCTATTATAAACAATATGTAGTGATAAGCCTACGCACCGCGTCTATCTGTATGTTCGCGATAAACTCTAAAACTACTTGACGAATTTTCATGCGATTTTCACCAATGGCTGAGTGATTTATAAGGAAGGTTTAAGTGTATAATTTGTTAAGGTTTTATGCTACTCGTGCGAAACCGGGGCGGGTTGCTAGTATAATATAACTTAACTTACATACGTTATAGTATACCTTACATAGAAAGGCCCGGTTCTTACATTTGAGAAAAGAGTCGTTTTGCCTACGGACAGTTAATTATTGACATATGTAGACACCGGGCCTTTGATAAACTCCTATAACGTAATTTAATTTATATTCTATAAGCTTATTACTAATTAGCAATTGCTCGTGGCTTCGCTCGCGTAAAAGTAGGTTAGGTTAGGAAAGATGGAACAGTATTTTTAAATAAAATATTTTTTATATATTAGGTACTCGGTGATAATATAGCAAATTTATGGCGAAAGAATTTTTAAAATCGGTTGATTATTTTTCTTTAAATCATTACATACAAACAAACATACTAACCAACAAAAAGTCAAATATTTCCTCTTTATACTATTAGTATAGATAAGGCTATGTACTTAATATTATGATTCATCTACGTTATACTAGTAAATACATGAATACTTAGTGTCTTTCCTGAAGGGCTAAACCATGGTGATTTACACCCACATTTCACCAAGTATGATTTTAGGTTCCACATAACACGAGGCGAGTGTATTGCTGTCTACCGACCACAGTTCCCGACTCCGTAATGCTACTAAGAACTTCTTGACAAAACAAGCCAATTACACTTTGTCCTAGAAATCGATCCCGAGGTCTCATACACAACAGTTGCATTCACTACCTATGAGCATTACAGCAATCAGTAGAATCAGTAATCAGTATTTGGATCTTCAACATTTTGACCACTACACGATTATTATTATAATAGTATAAGTATTGCGACGTAAGAAGGTAATCAAAGAGCAGCGAAGTCAGCTGTCGGATGAGGAAGTATTTTCACACAAACTTCATCTTGAAGTTGATCTAACTTCAACAATTCTACCATTTTGGAGTCAATGGACTTGTCAGTACTTAGTCATTTGTATTTAATCTCACTTAGAACAGTGAAAGTTTTACTGGGGTATTGTTGGTGTTCTGTATTCCTACATATGACAACACAGTCCCAACAAACATGTTACAAATCGTTATTAGGTAGATAGAATCGATACTAAAGTTATAAAGAAAAAATGTTTATTTGTAATAGGTAAACTGCAAGTATGGGAGCGATTTTAATAATTATATCACCAAAAGCTGTAAAGTAACACATATAACATCACGCACATCTCGCAGGACCTCAGCAGTCATTATAAACAGGGTGAAAACGCGATAGACAGCTAGTAACATATAACATTGAGCAGCGATAACTCAGTGGGGAGACCAACAGACTGCAATGCAGAGGGTCTCGGGTTCCAACCTACGTCGCGCACCTCTGACTTTCGGAAGATATATGACTTTTCGAAATTATGTGTGTATTGGTTGACAATTATCGCCTGCTCCGTGCCTCGGAGACCACGTTAAGCCGTCGGTCCCAGCTGCCATGAACATCTATGACAGTCGTTATTGGGAGAGTGTCGACACAAAAGATCCCACTGGGTCGAAGTGTCGCCGGTCTGCACTGATTGGCCTCCCACATAAGATAAGATAAGATAAGATAAGATAACATATAACATTTACTTCCCTAGGTAATTAACTTAAAATGTTAGAACTTGGCTGTAGACCAGTCGAGCTAATGCTAATTCATCATTGATGTATAAAATCCCTAAATACACAATTCCATACAAATGTAACATCTAAAACTTGCCTCAGTTTCTGATAAGTAGGTATATTAACTATATAAACCTTTATTAAAACAAATTAAACCTTACCGCCTTAACTTAACGTTGAATATACAAGGCTATATAAAAAAAAGATAAAATTTTACGAGCTGAGATCGACGATAGAATAATGAATGAATGGAGTCGAATATTGTTTTTACAAATATAATTATATGACGTAATTATGTAGAGTTTATAAAATGCATGTGAATGTGTGTTATAATATAAACACATATTGGCTTTTACTTTTACCTGTAGACATTTTACCAAGGTTGTGTCATATTATATTTACTAAAATGAAACTAATGTATTGCCATTATAATTTATATATGGCAGCTCTTAAACAGATGATAGAAAATCCTTTATTATTCTACTAGACATAACAGAAGTATTTATTTAACAAAATAGCCAAGAAAAGTAAAACATTTGGAAAATAGCATGTTTTTAATATATAACAGTAATAGATAATTAATACGCACGTAAATTATATTACGAGTATGTTTCATTGCTATGTTCATATACTTGGCTGCCTGACTTTGAAATTATACGTGTTTGAACATTACGCGACTGAATGTATGTACCTACTTACAAATAAAAGTAAAATAAAACAATCAAGTGAGAGCGAAAATTGATATTTAAAAGTTGTTAAAATACAACATAATAAGGTTTTTAATTTCCTTGAAATAAATTGAGTTTATTGTATAATCGTCTTTTTGACGGATTTTAATTATTTTCGTATCTTTAATGCAATCTTGTCTTGAAATATCTTTCGATAATAGATTTAACAGTATTAGTTACATGATTGTTAATATAGCAGTTTGAAGAATATAAGCTGATTCCCAAAAATAACTCCCAAACTATGATAAGTGTTGTTGTTGCTGTGCTTGCTTGTAATCGTTGCTGTGCTATGAAATTTTGCACATCGCACGGGATCTCGAGGATAGCTGAAATCCAACATAAGTATGTAGATACATTTTATAAATAGCCTACTATGAGGATAAAAAAAAAGATCAACTAAAACATTAATGGTATGTAATAAAACAAGTCTAGTAATAAAATAAATAGTATATACAATCGCATTATCATTTTAAACCAAAGAAATTATATTTAATTTTAAAAAGCAACAGAATCTCTATTATTATTAGAACAGAGTCAACATGTAACCCGGATTAATCAAATGAAAATACAATAGTACGATTAATGCGTTGCGTAAGTGTTCATTGAAATGAGACGTGTTATATGGTCGCTCTTTATTACTAAACAAACAAAAAACAATATTTTACGTTGATTCCTTGACGAAATAATCAGTATTATAATATAATTTTAATAATTTAATTAATAATATAATTTATATTATAATATAATTATAATAATTTAATTAATTATAAACATTATTACTTACCGACAATATGAAACTCCGCCCTTTTTTTAGTGCCCTGGAAGTGTGATTTTACCATTTTTAAACGAGCACTGCGGCATGTCTACTCGTTGGGCGATCGAACGGGCCTAAATTAAAAGAGCACCCAAATGTTCAAGTGGGTGCTCATTTCGTGAGGACGTTTTTTTAACGCTGATTGTGTATCTACGTTTTTTATATATCACTGTAATCTATACAGTGTGTAAACAACCTGATTACGTAGAAACCATTTAATCAAGCGGTTAGTCGTTGTTATACATACCTCTCACAGCTTGCTCAGCAACCCCATACGATTGTTTTAATGTGATCGTTAGCAAGCTGTACGGATTAGCTAAACTGTGGTAGATCGTTCAATAGTAAACCGAATTTCGAGGATCTACAGTGCCAAATACCTACTATATTAATTAGTTCTATTACACGAAAATATTGTATAGATACAATGGTATTATAAATACATTTTTCAAGTGCCATATCATCACACACAGCATTGAATTGAAGTTTTCATTGAAATAGGTATGAAGGTAGCCCTCATTACGCTACTTGTCTATTGGAATGTGTCTGTTGCCATGTAACCGATCCCAAATAGTAATTTTATACAATAAAATTGGAGCTCCAATGTAACTGAGTAAACGATTGATTGAACAACACCAATCAATTTACACAACAACACAAGCTATTATAAACATGTCCTTGTTGTTAGTGAGTCAGTGACGGGACTCGTATATTAGGTTTTAAATATAGTCGACGTGCTGATGCAGGTGGAGTGCGCTCGCTTGCCGCCTGCCGCCTGGCCGCCCAGGTCATTCGTTAGGTAAATACGTTGGTAAAAGCCCATTAGAAGCAACGACGGCAGCGCTGTGATATCGCCATTTAATGTCCTCGATTAACGGAGCCAAGCCCCAATTACTTTCTTTAACAATCGCAGTATGCATCTCTATTACAACATTTTAGTCACTGTTATAAGATATTCTGTTATATTAAGGCAATATAATTTGTTGCTTGTTGTATAATCATTAATATATTTTATTTACTGGTGCTCGAATCGATTCTGCTTGTATGTCGATATGATTTTACTAAATAAGAAATAGAGATGTTATTGTCCTCTGTATAACAACAAAAAAAACGTCCTTACTATAACATAATTTTTTCCTTTATAAGGTTTGATGGTAAGTACTATTTTTATTGAATGCTACAGCTAAACTATTAAGCTTGTAAGTGTAGACTTTCGAGTGGGTATACCCACTCCAAAGATAACCTTGAAATGTCTTACAATAGAAATGACGGCCGTACAGAAAAAATATTAAAAATCTATCTTAACTACTACCTGAGATATGTTTTCTTTTTTAATTACCATATTTATTTTTCTTGTACACTACGACCATAAATGAATGTGGCAATGTGATGACCTGTATATTTGTTACGTGAAGCAAAAACTTCGCGGACGGAGGAGTATGAAATTTGGCACAGCTAAATTATATATGGAGAAGGAGTGGCGAATCTTAATATTTATATAAAATATGCATTAGAAATACAGTAAATTAATGAAAAAACACTGCACGTACACAACCAAGCATTTAACACACGCAGTCGAATCGTGTTCGTAGTATTTCGGCATTGTTCGGCTGATGTAGTACTTTCTTCGTAACTATGGTTACATATGTATGTAGAGTGGGTGACTAAATGAAATGTGATTATAAGGGTATAGTTATAGATAATTAAACCTTAAAAACGATTAAACTTAAAATTTAAATCAATTATGGTCGAATTTCGAGCACTTGGCGACCGCTAGTAGGTATAAATATGGCATCTATATTCACACATGAAACTGCGTAGGTAGTTCAATATGTAGTTCCAGGGGTATACATAAGATTTTCACTGATTTATGTGTCAAATATTATAGATAGACATTTAGAAAATATTAAAATAATATCCTAAAACTTAACCTAATACTAACGGAGATAAAATAAAGTATTGTGAATGTAACTACAATATTTAAGCACATATGCAAAACTACCTCGCTTATTTAAACCTTAACCTGGCTTCCAGGAGATTGCAAATTACTTTAGAGCTGAATAAAAATTTAAAACAACCTGTATTCAGATTGTTTTTATTGGCAATTGAGGACAAAAGCTTGCGCTGTCGGGTTCTACGCGGTGTAACATGCTAGTCGGATTGAATTAAGAAAATCTCTCAAAATCAGCTGAATAGAACTCTATAATGCAGCCAATATGGTCGCGGACTGAAATAGTTGATGTTTGTACGCCAGACACTGGACATCGGTATTGAGTAGGCAACCCTTCGACGCTTCTTATTATAGCCTAGCTTTGCCCATCTTACTCTAGCTTACAAAGGTTGTAGAATTTAACTGTACCGTAGCCGGCCGTACAAAATGGAATTTGCCAGGTTCTATATAAATTATACAATATCAACATCAGTGGCTCAGCTTTATTCAATTTATCGACCAGTCAGTAGCTGAAGACAGGGAAATCTGTATTCAAATAACATTTTACCTTCGCATTAAAATTGCGTAGAGAAATGTCGATATTTGAGAATAGAATCAGCAAATTAGTTTCTATCACGCTCATGAAATGTATTTTGTAAAACAAACCTATGCGATCGATCTCTATTTGAAATGTCTGTCAGTTAACATGAGAAAGTACCTACATACTCAATAACTTATTTTATCGATTAATACTTTATCAATTGCTTTTCTTTCACGTATCGTTTAGATACACGGCGATAATTTTGTTGGCGCCCTCTTGCTTTTATCGGTTCAACACGATTTCACACTATATTTGAAACACACCTACGAATATACATGGTCACAGAGTGTAATGATACAATCAGTGTACTAAAAGATCAACACATTGTTGGAACTGTAAATCGATTGAGGTTTACATATACGTACCTCAGTGCGGTTTAGTTAGATATGTATCGCATTTAAATCCGTAGTCGCACAGGTAGAACGGGCTTTGTTGAGTCCGACTTAGGCGCTATGTGTAGTGACCTATACAGACGTATCTAGCTGGCAGATAACTCAGCCATTGTCTGACCGAGGCGCCGTCTCCACTTATCAAGTCATCGCCACCAGATAATCCAATTTATCGGAAGCTTCTTTGACTGCTGAACAAACTGTAGAATTAACGTATTGGGTGTGCTGACCTGAACATACCGTTTTTGACATCATGTGAGTTTCATTTTGATCTTTATTTATTGTGTGTATTGCCTAAAATATAGTTTGTAATAAGCTTGCTAGTTTATAGGAGTATCTATTTTGGGATTTAAACTTTTCAATTTCAATATAGGCTATTTTATAAATCATCTTTATCACAGTGTTTTATTTCTTTTTACAGTGAGAAGAGACCTATGCTCAATAGTGATAACAACAGGGATAGTTTAATACAGGGCTGATATTATTAGTGTTTTATTGTGTACAATTAGAAGTAAAAGAGATAGTAAAAGTGAGCTGTTTAACAATGGAAATACCCGTGCAGTAATGAGATTCACGCGATTAATCCGCGAAGTTAATTGACGTTGCCATAGCCATTGTCTTTGATGGGTTTTCATTGACCGAAGAAGCACATATTTTGTTCTTCTGGTGAGCATATAAAATTGTTTGTCCCATCTGTCATGAACTTTTATGACAGTTTGTATGCTTTGTGTGTAAACTGACTTATGGTCTAACTTTAGAATATTGGTTGGTATATGTCTGGGTTGCGCCAGTCAGATGGGGCACTTTCCATGGAAAACTGATATACTGAAAATTCGGATAGCAATGCCATTGTTCTTAAGGATATAGATCTGAAATCTGAATATGATGATAAAAATTGCTACGCCTAATGAAATTACCTATATATACAAAAAAGAAGCAGATATGTTACCAGCGCACACGAGATCTTCTCAATTGGAGCGTTTTTCTATTGTTTACAAAATAGTGTAGAAAATCATTACCAACAAGAAAAAGAACACAAATTCGCCTGATAGATATATCTTCATGTAATTTCTGTTCGTATCTATTGTGCTACTTATAACTTAAATTTATTAACACTAGTGCTCGCTCTCACTTTTTAACAAAATATCTTCAAGGCACCAGATTTCGAGATCCCTCACTATGAAAATAATATCAAATTAACAATGATAATTTAATTTCTTTAAATTATCATTGTTGTGGCATTCAGATATGAGATCGGGCATGCCGCGATTGTGGCGGTAAGTCCCGTTTTTGAGGAATGGCTGGTTTCGGCCTGCCGTTTCACACGGCCGGCCGAAACCTCGGTGGGGTCGCGATTGCATGTGAAAGCGATTCGCGCGGCCACGCTGTCTATGGTTATGTCGAGGAACACAGTGGTAGGTTTTGTCGCTATTACCGGGTTATCTTTTCCCCAGTGAGCCCGACACAACCTCTCCGTCACCCCGAGGAGAGGTCAACGCATTCCCACAAGTAAAAAAATAAATAAATCATATATTAGACAACCTTGTTGGATTTAAAACACATTTTTTTATTTTATATCTGTGGCGAGATAGTTCCTACGCCTATGATTTCATAATAAATCACGATGGAAAAATAAAAATATCCTATCACAGCATATTGAATCCGAGGCCAATATTGCAAGTGAAAGCTTATGCCACGTGGCCCACTATAAACAGTGTGTGTGTGTACTATGTAACGTGTTTTCAATATAAACACAATATTTAAGATAACAATAGAAGGTCATCACTAGAAGTGCGCTAGTGCTCGTTACATATGTAGATGAACGAGACGTGTGTTTTAACTAAACGGGCATTCTGCAAGCGAGATGTGAGTCCACCCACCGCGCTGGATCGCCGCCGTACCGTGCTCACAAACTGTTGTTTTCCAAAACTACTACATAAATTATGCTAACTAGTTGAAAAATTGAATACCTTTTACGTAATGTGTATGAAGTACCACATTTAATGTAGATACCTTTACACTAGCAACGAGGGTGCCACATTCTACATTATGTGTCGTCATATCTAAGTGACGATGTCATTCTGCCGTATCTTTCCGGTTTCCATATATTAAGTAGGCATATATTTATAGCACTAAAGTGACGCAGCCATAACACGTTTATGAGTTTAATAATATATCTAGTATTATGGCTTACAAGCCTTTGAAAGGGATTAGCAGGGTGTAGCTAACAATATCACGACTTGGAAATCTCGGAGAGGGGCCTTTGTCCAGCATTGGAACAGACCAAAAAGCTAACAAAAAGAAAACTGTAACGAGGCTTTGTGGACATACACAGACTATGTAGAAAAGTTGGGTCTCAAAACAATGGCTTTTAAAAATGTTGTCTGCCCGTGTGTCAGTTATTTCCGCGTAAAGTAAGAGCCGCTGAACGGCTTTCGGTTCGGTCAGCTTCGATCTTCACAATATAGTAGTAAGTTTAACTTTAAATCTGATCTCTCTCTGATTTGCACGGTTCATGTAACTTGGTGACAAACTGAAGTGATGGTGTCTAGTGTGTTTCATGGTATGACGCTGCAAGTAAATTGTACTCCACGCGAAATCGCGGGAAAACACTACTGTATTATAGTATAATAATAAATTTATTTTAAATACTCAAAATTATTTGACATATTTTGAACAGTGGCAGATAAAGAGTACAAAATTGATTGAAAATAGTATTTTGGCAATACGCCTTAGCCCAGTGCCATAATTACAGTTTCTTTAAATGTTAAATCCTGTCTCCCAAACTAGGCTGAAACCAGTATTAAACTATATAGTTATAGTACGATAGGTGGGACGTAAACTTTGAATAAACGCTTACTGCAAATAAGGCATCTACTTTTCTTTTTATGTGTGTCTCATTAAGCAATTTCAAGGTTTCAAGGGCATAGTATTCATCTTTTCATTTCCTCGGTTTGTTTTTCTAAAAGATAACAGTATATTCGTGACTTGGTGGCTCAGCGATAGTATACTGGACTCTAAACGTGCCCGAGAAACGGCAAACGGCTTCTATTACGTGCTACCTTAAACCATAGCTAGCGAAATGTCGGTGTAGTATACCTACACCTCTGCCTACCCCTTCATGGTTAGCGGCGTGAGACTATTTATGCTTGTATGTTGCTTCAGCAAGGCAGTTAATAAAACATATAGAAAATATAAAAATATACAAGCTGAAATTTGATACTGGTCCAGTTATAATTTGGGATAATTAATCAACATTATCTCACTATATCTGATATTTATTTTCCTTGAAAGTATCCTCATATATTTGTACTAAAATTATTAATATCACAGAAGCGATTCAATCAAAGTTAATCAGAATGAGATTACGAGGTAGAAAGTCTTCTAAAAATAGGAGAGTATTAACTACCTATTCGCAGCAGAGTCGACGTATGTTGATTACATAATGTTTGCCTACACAAAGAATGCCTTAAGGGTCGTATACTGGCTACCTATACACAAATAAAGTAAATTCTGGGTATAACACAGTACAAACAATTAACCTAACATAACACGTATATCACAGCAGTATTTATATAGTAGGTAGAGTAAATAGATGTGTATTACATCTACATTTTGACGAACTATGTTCAAAAACACTGTAACTGAGCGAGCCAATTCCCGTCTACATGATTACGACATATTTTTAGAAGCTGACGCTGAAGCTGAAGCTGACGAAAAAACGACGAAGACGAATCGCTAAAAGCCGATAAAATTTTACTTGCCCACCGGCAATGGAACTAGAGAGCACACGTTAACATAAGCGCCAACTTATGCCAGACAACGTGTATTATTTTATTTATATACCAGGCGCTTAAGTAGTCTAATGTTTAAAGAACGTTATCTTATCTTATGTGGGACCAGTCAGTGCACACCGGCGACATTTCACCCGTGTGGGATCTCATCAGGATCAGGATCAGGATCAGGATTCATCACAGGCTCTACAGATCAAATTGTATGCCAATGTCAATCTGTACAGGAAGTCGTTGGTGCCAAAATGGCCAGTGAACGCTTCTATGAGCAGGCGTATTTGGCCCTTGTTGTACCCGCCGAACTTCCGGGTGAACCCCGGGGCTCTGTTTGCAATGAATTTCTTGGAGTGTTCCAGACCTCTAAATTACATCAACTCTAGCCTGTGTTTATTGTTGAATTATATACATTTCTATATATGCAAAAATTAATTAATTATTATATTTAGCTACTTATAGTATAATATAATAATAATAATAATTACACCTTAGTAATTGTATAATATAACATCATATAATATAAATAGTAGTCAAATACTTTACAGTTTGATTAGCTATAAAAGATGTAGCAATACTGCTGTCTATCACTTCTTCTTGTGAGCTGTAAGTGAATGGACATATAAAACTTCCTTGTGTCAAAGTATAAAATAAATAGTTAAAGTATTTATACAGTGTGTTATTTTATCCATAACCTCTAATATTTATCATTGCCATGTGCATTCAAAGCTGCCTTGACGGTGCTCTCAGAGAGTCCTACGAATGGCTCGAGGGCCATAAACATTTGCTCCGAGCACTTTCTGGCTAATTCATTAGCCTCCTCATTGCCCTGCACCCCTGCATGCCCCGGAACCCATACTAATCTGACTGTATTCTTCCTGCCAAGTTTGTTAAGGGCCTTAACACAGTTCAGGACCAGTCTGGAGTCCACCCTACAGGAGTCCAGAGCCTTGAGAGCAGCTTGACTGTCACTGAAAATATAAACAGTCCTGTCTGTAACATTATTGTTAACATTCTCCTGATCACAAGCAATTATAGCATAGGTTTTCGCCTGGAAGACCGTTGCATATTTGCTCATGTTTTGGTTCACCTTGCAGTCGTTGGCATAAATACCAGCGCCTGATCCTGTTTCCATTTTGGAACCATCAGTGTACCAGATGAGACAACCCTAGTCAGGAGATTATAATAATAATAATAATAATAATCTTTATTGACATACATACATACATTTCAATTATAGAATACGCTGACACCCGCGCTAGTTAAAACTGTGTTGCAGGTGTTAGTGGCTTCCCCATATACAGGTACAGTTTTACATCAAGTAAATAATTATTACTGTTTACAACAATGATAATAATTTAAAACTATTTTATAGATGGCATGCTTCTGTGTGTGTGTAAGTGTATGTGTGCATGTGTGACTGTATGTGCGTGTGTGTGTGTGTGTGTGTGTGTGTGTGTGTGTGTGTGTGTGTGTGTATGTGTGTGTGTTCATAATACTTGTAATAATAATTTCTCTACATCATCATAATCCATAGTGTGTAGCCAAAATTTGAATTTGAAAATTTGATTGTAGATCTTGTCTCCAAAAGTTCGAGGGAAAGGGGACCTTTATTTTAAAATTATTTTTGAATATGTGCAGTGGTTGCATTTTGTCGCATCCCATGCTCATAATCCTTTTAAAATCCTTCGAAATATCCAATTTTTGTGTGTCGAGTTTCCGGCATGTTGACGCTCCACAGCCCATGCACAGATAGTCTATGTAGCGCCTTTATCGCCTTTAAGTAAAGAACGTTAATGAGCAGCGATAGCTCAGTAGGGAGACCAACAGACTGCAATGCAGAGGGTCTCAGGTTCGACCCACGTCGCGCACCTCTGACTTTCGGAAGTTATATGACTTTTCAAAATTATGTGCGTATTGATTGACAATTATCGCCTGCTCCGTGCCTCGGAGAGCACGTTAAGCCGTCGGTCCCGGCTGCCATGAACATCTATGGCAGTCGTTATTGAGAGAGTGTCGACACAAAAGATCCCACTGGGTCGAAGTGTCGCCGGTCTGCACTGACTGGCCGCCACATAAGATACAAAGAACGTTAAGTAACGTTCATGTAAATTAATTTATTATTGAAAGTTTACATAAATATTATTATACTATCGTGATATCTTTATGTGCCGAAAGTAACAAAAAATTATCATTTTATGGCTACAGAGCCTATAATCAAGTTTTAACCATTTCCTTAAATAAGTAAAGTAACCAAGTAACTCCTTCGAATGCTTTCATAATCAATCTAGAACTATGCGTTATATAATACTATCGAACGCCCTAAAGTTTGTTCGTGTAAAGCTAAACAGTATTCAGTATATTATCCAATTTAGAATTTATCTTAATAATATTATGATTCGAAAGTTTGGGTAATGGATTACGGCTTAACGGTTGAAGGGATTTAAATGTTTAGTGGATACATACATTGGCTTAGCATACAGGCCAAGTCTTATCCTATAAAAGGCTCAGCAAGATCCAAAGCTGTATAGGCTGCTTTGTTGCATAGGTAAATAATTTAGTATTTACCTATGCAACAAAGAAGCTTGTTTGCTTTTAATATGTAACTTTGTATAGCCTCAGAAGTGTAAAGCTGTTAAGTAGCGGCAATGATATTAGATACCTTAGATATGCTACGTCCATATTAAACGACGCTTGAAACTCAGTCTCGCTGTCTCGCTGCGTGGAATATTTAAAACTGTACTTTTTTTACACATTTGCTGATGTACACATATGCTATAAGATAGCAGTTACTAAAAACTCGAGACTGAAAGAGATTTTTAAAATTTACATTGCTTTAATTTCTAGTCCTTAGCGTTCTGTTTTAGGCGATCTGATTAAAAGCGGTTACTATTGGGTATGCGCTGGTTCTTACTTTTGGCGGGCGTGTCACATATGTATCTTTGTCTTTTTATATAGGTATATTACTAGTGAGTAGCTGTATATTATTTCCAGGTGTTGTTTAAACTGACGATTTTATATATACCTATTATATTTATTGATTTTACTTTAAATAGAACGATATGTTCATTGTCACTATTGGGACGACATCCAGACTCGACGCAGTTTCTCAAGTATCCCGTACCAAAATATGTAATTATACTTTGGCTGTTATGCATGCGCTAAACTAACGCCAGTCCACCGACGACAAGTCTTCTTACGTCTGTTTACCAGCAACTGTCATTACATTAAAAGGTCGCTATATATGCATCGCGATGTATACTTTACTGAATGCTCATATGTGATTGTTAGTAATAAAATAAAATATAAATCAATGTATTCAACTTATTCTATAACCATCGTTCGATCGCTGGCGTCACACAATGCTTTCTCATTACGGCTCGATGTGAGTAAGCTTATAAACGTTAATATAAATAAGCTCATATTTGATAAGCTATTTGTGAAATGATAAATAGATATTAAAATAAGTCACTATTTACACGAGCGGCTTAGTGACGTTTCACCTTGGTAACATTATTTTCGATGTTATCCAGTAATTAATTATTTTGCTAATATAGTTTACGATTTTATTATAACATAATATTTTGCTACTGCTATGACCACGCAAAAAGTAAAGTTACTACTATTCCAATTCATCATGGCTCGTTTTATGTTAATCTAAATAATATAAAATGTAATAAAACTATGTTAGACCTCAGCAACCAATACATTTAAGCCAGCAAATTCATAAATTAGTAGAGAAACTCACTGTTTAAATTTGTGACAAAATAATAGCACTTTAACTTGGTGATTTCATGTTTCAGTTATTTCACTCATCTAAATCGTGACTTATATCGATATTCGATGGACAGTTCGATATTTGAGTGCGACACTATTAACGTTCACATTATATTAACACGAAACACACAATAAACAGCCGAACATTGTTCGATAGATTAAGTTGTCAATGTCTAAACTATTAATAACAATCTATGCGTGATGCGATTAGAATTTATGTTATAAATTATCTTTAGTATGGGAAAAACGTTTTATGAACATTTAGAACGTAATTATGAAACATTGTATCATTTGTCAGGCATATATTTCCACGAACAACTGTTATATACCATCAGTAGCTAAGTGGTTTCGGGTTCGATTGCCGGCTTGCCTTGATTTTCTATCCAGAAATTCTCAATAGTAGAACCGCGCCCGGTAGTCGGATCTTGGTTTGTTCGCTGTTATGTGTAACGTAAAACCATAGCATGTGAAATACTGGTTCCCCTTCGAGGATATAGGTGTGTGTGTAAATAACCAAATATATATTATAAAAATATTTGATACACAGTTCTTTTCATTCTTCGCGTCGAAACTACTTATATATTTTAAATGAATTAGTGACGTAAAAATCATAGGGCTTGTCTTAAGGTTACATAATGTGTGCTGCATTATGAGTGCTGGTAACAGCCCACTTTCGGCCAGTATTTAGTCAAAATGCTCAACGAATACAATATTTTGTCACTTGTTTGGGTGAAAATGTTGGTATTTTACAGTATGAGATATTAATTACTCATGTTTTTATTTATTGCATAACAAAACTTTATATTGAACCACATATAACAGTTGATTTCGTAGCGGTTTAAGTGATCACCACTGCCATTGCGCTGACTGTTGTGGGTTCGATCACTACCACAACGCACATCGACATAAATATTTGTCCCGAGTGGGGGACGGGACAAATATTTGTTTGATCCAGAAATAGTTATTCTTATAATAAATATTTCTGTAATAGTAAAATATTCCTGTAATAGTTGTGCCTTAGTGTTTTGTGAGTCCATTGTTTGATTGTTTGTAAAGTGTTGCGCAACACAGGCATTATTCCTTAGTGTAGAAGCAGCTATTAAAAACAATATAATTTTCATAACAGAAAATACACGAGGAAAAATAGACGACCAATGATGAAGATATAATAATACACTGCAGTTTCAGTATCTTACAAAACATTTTATATTTTCACTCACTCTAAAGTGTGCGGGCTCTTCAGCAGTGACTTTAATTACTTTTATATTGTCATGGCGAAAAGAAATCTTAAGAGTTAAGTAAAAATAATTACACTAACGGCGGTGCTTGTATAGTTAGTAAAATATGTTTGCCACTTAGTGGGATTTTTTTAAATCGAAGTTCTTATTTTGCATTGTCTTCAGTGATCGATTATCGTTTCATATAGGTATGTGTATCAAGTATCAGTAGGACTTTAATATTTGACTTAATACTAACTAATGTTTTAATAAGATTGTTTATTTATTTGTTTGTTTGTTACGTTTTCATGCCTTAACTTCTTAACTGATCATCATGCAATTTCGCACACACGCTGTCAGTGGTACGAAAGAATATTTGTAATAAAAAAGAAGTAGTTATTGTTTCCAAGCGAAATCACGGACAAAAGCTAGTTATCCAATTATTTCATTAATTGATAGAAGTATAAAGGAAAACGGTTCGTACCCTTCTCTCTTGCGTCGCTTTCTTGTCAAAGGACATTCGTATTGAGGCGCGGTAGTGACGCGTGTGTTCAAGTGAGAGAGAATCCGTACTTTGGCCATCTTATTGCAATAATTATATTTAAATTTCTTTTGTATTTGTGAGGGATTGTTGCATATGCTTTGACATGTTACGAACGAAAAAATATCTTAGAAATTTTATTTTGTGTGGTTTTGTTATAATCCTGTGTACAATTTAAGCACAGTCGTGTTTCGTCGTTGGAACACAATCGATAATGTTAGTAGTTAATATATGCATCCTGGGGAGCAAGTGTTATTAGATTTATTTATCAAGACATTTGATATATCCATACGGAGCAACTGAACGTTGCTCAAATATGGCATCGAATTCCGTTAGACTTAAAATAACCTAACTTTTGCAGCATACCTATATGTACGTACGTATAGCTGAATCTTATTTACCATGATGTATGAGCCATTTACCTAATAACACTCATCGATATAAGTTTAATTATTACATTTATGTGAGAAAAAGTAGTCTATCTATGCATTTATAATAATTCTTTAATTCCCCAACCTACTGAGTCGTTGCGGCACACCGGCGGCCGTACACAATAGATTTTTAATTATGTCTGGTTTTCTAAAACTTGACAGACTGCAAAGACTGTTACCATACCAATCCTAAGTAATATAGTTAAGTTACGTACAGCCCTGAAATGTTTCGTGATGTCTAGACGTTGTGGTGGCCGGAAATATCATCAGCGTCTAGACATCAGGAAACCCTACAGGGTTGTTACTTAACCAAATAATACGTACTACCTACTAGGTACTTATCTAGTATACCAATTGACTCACAGGAATTGCACTGCCATTGAAATGCGGTATTATTTGGTTAAAACTGCGTCGAGCGTAAGACAGATAATGACAGAGCTCGTGCGGCGCATATTCAAATCGGCGCGCGGCCGCCATAGTAAAATTGTATGGAGGATTTGAAGTACTTTTTTGATAAATATGTATCTTTATTGTCAACCAATAACTTAAATATTTGGGACGGACAAACTGTAATATAACTATTTATGTTTCGTTTAAGCTGTAAAATAGGATAGATTTCTACTGTTATAATCTAAAAATCGCGTAACAAGAGCTTACGTTTTTGCATTTCTCGTGCAAATTTACGTAATTTTGTAGGCGAAAATAATAATTATTTTAAGTTTTTACACGGAGTAATTGTAAACACATTCATTGTTATGGTAAATGTATAATTTATATTTGTATTAAACAAAAAGTGTTGATTTTATTCACTTAACTGCGACCGCCTGTTTTGGCACATTTCGCTCGGCGCAGTCTTAAGTGTGCGTTCATGTGGCCACATTAGACGTTTGTTTTTAAATTGCTAGTAATTTGGGTTGCATAGCACTAGTATTCTTGTCGGCTTGGATAGAAAAATCTATTTAATAATTGAGCATGCTAACGTATTGTATTGTAACATATAACATATAACGTATAACGTAACGTAACCTTAGCTTGCTTAGGTAGCTTAATACTTGTGTTAAGACTGGTGGTGCACCGATTTGAATGTCTTCTTATATCGATTGAATGTAATCCCGCGACCGTGGTCCATCGGAATACCAGTTCTTAAAATATTTACAAATGAGTTAGATACAGATGACCGTCGTAATATAAAATTTCAGAGAAATGCGCGTTCAGAATTCATGTAAAATGTAAATAAATAGTTAGATTAGTCATAACTTAATGTCATAACTATGTATATATCTACCATACCGTATATACAAGATATGTATGTACTTATATTGAACGTAATTATTCTGTTGAGACAAACTCTTAACTTACTGTAGTAAAGGTAATTTGATTTAATATAAAACAAACGTTTAATAAAACATTATAAATATCTCTATGAACCATGAGATAACTAGAGACTGCCTAATGAATTCGTTAATTAACATTTATTGAACTTCAAAGATTCAATTAAACATCTGGAAAACATTTATCGGGAACATTTGAAATAAAACACGCCAATTTGCTTTCTTTGTGTGCACACCTTGTTATGATATGATTGTTAGCTGTTTCAAACTAACGGCTGAGGAGCAAATTAATGATCTGTCCACCAGGATCATATATAACGCGTAGTAACCCGATATAGTTTGTGTCATGTATCGATCATCCGACATCGCACGCCCCGTTAGCGTGGCTAAATGAAAATTTCCTCATGAATGTACACAGTTACGAACAAGTTATAAGCCTCCTTATGGTATTGTACCATAAGTATAAGACTTCTTTTCTCGTTCAATACATCGCAGTGTAGGTAATAAGGCGTTGATCCATTGCTAATCTATTAAAGTTGCTGCTCTAGTAGGCAGCCTCGCTAGCTACTTGTAATGTCACTAGTTCTCTCATTAGGAACACTGCCGAATGCCATAATTCATAGAGCAGACAACTTTGCTTGCAGATATTCAGTAGATGATGCTCGCTAGCCTTATAAATCAGTGGAAGTTATTCTTTCACGTTATATAATTCGTTTCATAGTAAAAACGAATTATTCGCGAGTTGTTTTTATAGTAAAAGCTCTTTACAAGCGAGGATACGAGAAATACATTTTAACTAAAAATGTGCATGTGTCTGACCATCGTCGCGTTCTCTTGTTCCTGCAAGCCACCACTGATTAGTTTTTAATGTAAATGTAATTAGAAGAGTTTTAATTAAATAAAAATAAAAAACCGTAAACCGTCTCTATTCTCATTGAGCAAACAGAGGGGACACAAGCCCCGTAGCAGTTCGTCGCGGCAACATTACACTAATAATGGTAATACAATGTCTATTACGAATGGCGCTTGCTACTTTTACAGAGATTTATAGATAAACAAGACATTCATTTGTAATTTATTCAGCTTCTTAACCTATTGAGTCGCAGTGGCACACTAGTGGCCATTGTGTATGGTATCTGTCTGTATCATTGTGTATAGATATATATAATATGTATGTATTTACAAAAAGAAAAAAGGATATATGTATGTTTATCTATTGTCTAGTACCCATAGTACAAGCTCTGCTTAGTTTGTGCTAGATGGTGATGTGTGTATGTGATAGAATATTATTATTATTATACCCTTTATTTCAATCTTTACAATACATTCTTAATTTTTAAATAAATGTACATAATTATATAAGAAATACATTTAAAAATATTATTATTATATTTAAGTCTAGTATTCTAAGATTTGACAGATTAACACTCCTTAGAGGTGCTTATGGCCGTATATGTCAGTCGATAGACGAAAATGATTTCGTTCATTACGATCACTGTTGCGCGTTTATTTTTCATTCAAGAGTTAAAACGTACATTGTAATGGCTATATACACATGTTCTTTAAATTATGTATCTTATAGCTGAGACACATAAACGAGTTTATTAGATAAATAATATATTGTAGCTCGTAGTTTACATCATATTTAATATCAAGCGAAATATATACGATGATGTCGATATAGTATAATATTACCAGTACAAATTGGATAACTTCAGTACCAGAGCCTTGTATTTATACAGTGTAACAGTTATTGTCCCAATGTATAAAACTTCGCGGGTATCTATTCAACTGTATTTGATTTCAGAGTCTTTGGCGACGATCGCGGCGACACAAGTAACTGGGTCAAACTTATAAGTTCCGTTTACATAGTCACAGAAAGCACCCTTCAATCGAAATGGACATATGTATGATATTTTTATATATCAAATACTCAGATTAGTGAATCATTTACGTAGCCATAAGGAATATTATTATTATGCTAGTCCACGTAATAGTACGAAAGCGACAGTAGAGTGAACGGAAACCAAAGTTTGTAGCGAAAATTACATACATATGATTGCAGGATATGACGTGTCTCTCTTACATTCCAAGAAGAAGCTGAACGCTGAATTTATTCACTTTGCACCGGTGCAAAGTGAATAAATTCACCGGAAAATTTGATTTCATAAGTCTCAAGTATGCCACTACTACAATTTTAAATAAAATTGCTACTTTAGTCTGTAAACGCCACCGCCGTATGTTGATATGGATGCCTCTAGCGAAGAAAAATAAATCGAAAACAACTACAGTAAAGATTTTATAACCACAAAACTATTTTACGCAGCACGACACGACTCTTAAAAATGACTACAGCTTCTTGTTACACGCTGTATATTTCGTTAAATAAACGAAAGAGTTCGAAGATTTCAGCACTTTGTCTACGCCAATTAGTATTCCAGTAAAAATTGTGATTCCAACATCTTGCGAACGTTTTTCCTACTTTAAGAATTTGGCAATCATCCAAAAAAGCTTTATGCTAATTATAAGGGATTTTACAAAGTACTGACAGGTAGTATTACTCCCCTAAAATGTTAACAAGATAAAATATTCATCATTACTAACATCTCTACAAAAAGCTAACAAATTATCTCTTAGTCCAGGTATTACATATCACGTTATAAACAAGTACAGTAAAGTCATTTTATTTATATTTTGATAACTACGTATTCACGTATTTTGATCACATTCACACGTAATTTCGTCACAGTGATGTACCTTGAGCGTCCTAATTAATTGACGGCTACGAGTACAAGTTAAGGCTACCTTTAGTGGGTACTACTGCTTGAACAAGCTTTTAGCGAATCATAATTAAGTTACCCACGAGGAAATCGACATTACTCCTGCTTAATTAAAAGCTTTTCCAACATTTAACATCCTATTTCTTGAAAAATGTTTCTATATTTTTTTTTATTAATTGAATGGAGATAATTCGTGTTTGAAATTCACTGGTTTCCTTCAGGAGTTTTAAAAGTAAGGAGATGAAATTACGAACTTATAAAATAGCTGTAAATAAAGGACAAAGCCGCCTCGGTTTAGCATTAAAAAGACAACAATAGGTACCTGAATACAAATAGTGATTTGCTTGATATATTAATAAGTCATCAGTATTTATCTTATATTTATCACCACAATAGGAATAATTTATGTATAAAAGCAGTAGAAAACAAACTATAATCTAAAACTATCTGTTTGAATATTAAATGATAAAGATGCCTAAGATTCAAACAGTATAATGTCTCTCTAGTGCAGAATAGGACATTGGTTTGGAGTGTATTATGTTGATATCGTGTTACACGGTTAAGTCTAGCAGTGACCACAAAGCCTGCGTCGTAACCACAATAATTGAACAGCGCTCATCTGAGACGAAGCTGCGTGCCAGAAGCAGTGTCCGTATGGCGCGCCGTACCTACACGAATGAGCTAGTAAATATTTTGAATGTAGAGGAGCGCTCTCGTGAGTATTGTTACTATAACGCCTTCATCTCGGTTGTTGTGTGTGCCGAAGATAATTTTCTAGAATCGTGTTGGCGTGTTATTTCCCATGAGGCGTGAATTGTAAGCTACTTCCTGTCCGATACACCGACTACGTTTTTTTGGCAAATACTTAAAATTCAAACCGCGTGTGTGATGACTTTTTAAGGGCTCTGTTTCAACAATGTCTAACCCCTGATTCTGCAATAATTTTATGTAAAAAAGTGTCGACTGTTGGGTACACTAGGTATTTTTACATATTTATATTTGATACATTTGCAGAGCAGTTTCGCGAAAATTATGCGATATAAAATAATCATACATATTGCACTCGCATGACATGTGTTTTATATAAGTATATATATATACAACCAATACCAAACAATACCGAATTAATAAAAATTATATAAAATTACTTAAAACGATAGAAGTGAGATAGTTCGGAAGATTTTAAGGGTATTTATATAACGCCTTAAATAATATTTATTATTTACATACATACATGTGTTATAACAATTTTTTTACAAAGTATTCCGTTTTTGGAATATAAGTCAATGGTTTTGGCCATTATAAGATTCAATGAAGACGGATGCTGACTATAAAACTATTTGTAGTTAAAATACATGCAGGCCGTCAAACTTCATGAAGGCTTGCGATAGTTAATTTCTAATGCCTAAAGGGTTTGGCTGTCTCGTTGGGCCCTTGGTATAACAATGCACTTAAGTATTCGTGCGGTCGTGGCTCGAGTTTGATTTCTTGCTCAAGAGAAAAGCTATGAGGTATTCCTATTAGAAAATTCATAGCAGTAGTGCAATGTCTAATAGCTTTGTTTAGGCAGATTGTTGTCTATCAGACACGACTCTGGCAGATGACAATCTGGTAAAATAAAGCTGCCAAATTGTAGGTGTAATACGTCACTGCCTACCCTACAACGTTTCATATTGTTCAGAGTTTGCTTAGGTGCGATATCGACATTTTGAAGGAGCACATACGAATTTAATGATCTTAAAACGGTTAAGTACCTATATATAGTCTACGAAGGCCTTTTAATTTATTTATTATTCTGGACGCCATTGGATATCTTTGCTGACAAAAAGGCTACAACACTTGCAGTAATATGATTTATTTATATGAATACAATTTATAACAAGTATCTCTAAAGGGGCTTGTTTTACCGATTTTAGAAATACTAATAAAACATAGCAATAACTATAAACTAACAAAACTCTTTTGATATCACATACATATATACCTTTATATATACGTATATATATCCCCGAAGGGATCGCTAGTCCCTAATAGCAGATACCCAGATTTAATTTTCCAGGTAATAATGGAGAACCTAATGTTGTGTACCTTGTACCTATATATGTATATTATCAGAGTATAGACATTCAGGCCGCTATTGAAAATTCCTTAAGAGAAAACCGAGAAACCGAGAGGTATCTTATTTGATACATAACCATCGACTGTAAATATAACGCATAGGTACTTGGTATTACATGCTAATGCCATGGTACCTGACGGGCTTTGCGTGATAAGCTTCCAAACGAAATTCTATATTTAATATAAATGTAGATCATACGTAGCCTCTTATTATTGTACGTTAATTATAATATTGTAAACTTTGAAAACTTTGACCTTGAAAATCATTCAGCAATATAGTTCATAATTTTTGGTCTACAACGGTTTGTCGTAGGTTTACATTTAAATGACAAAATGCTAAACATTCGACTGATTAAAATTAGCATCTCGTGAACTATTCCAGTCCACGACACAATTATTTATGATCCACTATATTTTTCTAAAATCTTATTATAAAGAGAAAAGATTTGATATTTTGTTTGTTTCTAAGGGTTTAACTCAAAAATTACTAAACCGATTTTATAAACTCATTGGCCATTAGAACGCTATATTATCAGCGAGCAAAAGCCAGTAGTTTATAACTTGGAACTCTCCTTTCTTTTAGTTGCTGTCAATAAAGCTGGTCACCACTGAAGGTATAAAATGATTTGAGATTATGCATATTGGGTGCCTGATGGTATGCAGTGGTGTAATCCACGAGCAGAACCTTCCACATTACATCCTCGCGTGTAGTGGTCCCGAGGTCTCTACTTTGACGGCCTAAGGAAGTGCTTTCACACCCTCGGATACAGAATCGAAAGAAGAAGAAGGAATGTACTGTTTTAATTTGTCTAAGATATAGTTTATTTTCAAAAGAGATAATCGTATTACCCTTAATATGTGACAGCTGGTAGTCATATAATTATATTCCAATTATCTATTAATATATATTTATTTATTTAAGACCACCAGTGATTACAACAACAATACAATAAAATATACAATAACAGGTTTTAGGTGGTTGCGTAACCTTTTAAGGCCGCCACTACATGCACAATTAAATGAGCTTAGAAAGAAAAGTAGCAAAAAAGATAGAATTAGGTATGCGGTGTGTATGTCAGAAAGGTTATTTAAACCGACTTTAAAGATATCATAATAAAAGTGATACAACATTTGAATAAATACATTAATAACAATAAATTATAAAAACCCTTATCAAAAATAACATAAAATCAAATTAAATTAAATTCATGACATAACAAGATGAAATAATTAAATAAATTACAATAATAAATAGTAATTAACAATTTTAAATTCAATACTACAAAATAATACCAGAAGCAAAAACTTTGTACCTCTTTTTACATAAATTGCGCGGACGGAGGAGTATGAAATTTGGCACAGTTAAAGTTTAAATGGAGAAGGAGTGGCGAATCTACGTATAATAATACGTGAAGCAAAAACTTTGTACCCCTTTTTACGAAAATTGCGCGGACGGAGAAGTATGAGATTTGGCATGTTTAAAGTTTATATGGAGGAGGGGCGAATTCTAATATTTTTATAAAATATGCATTAGAAATACATTAAATTAATAAAAAAGCACTACACGCACACAACCATGCATTTGACACAAGCAATCGAATCGCGTTTGTAGTATTTCGGCATTGTTCGGCTGATGTCGTAGAATTCTTCGTAACTATGGTTACATAATATGTATGTGGAGTAGGTGACTAAATGTAATGTGATTTTAAGGATACAGTTAAAGACAATATAACGATCAAACTTAAAATTTTAATCTATTATTATCGAATTTCGACCACTTGGCGCTAGTTAATTTGAATCAGTCGAATCGCGTTCGTAGTATTTCGGCATTATTCGGCTGATGTAGTACTATTCTTCGTAACTATGGTTATATATCAATATTTAATTGCATATATCACCAATATCTTACAGGCAACCTTTGGGTGGATTGGAATGACATACATTATTTATATTATAATATATTTACGTATTTATATGTAATAAGAAAATAACAAAGTAGCAAGCTTACGAATATCGTCAACGAAAGAGTACACATAGTTAATCAAATAATAATTTGTTTGAAATAGATAGGTAAATTAACCTGTATAGCGTTGGCAAAATCTAAATAAAATATTATTATAACGGTATAGTTATAGACAATAATACCTTAACATAACGATCAAGCTTAAAATTTATATCAATTATGGTCGAATTTCAACCACTGAGCGACCGCTAGTCTATATTAATTGATTAATTTAATACGACTGTAACCAACCCTTCCAGCTGAACTAGTTTAAATTGGACTGGTATTTTTTCATTTGTATAGTAACTATATATATCATATACAGGATTTAAGCAGCGTGATAGTGCCTTCATACTGTTAGACGTAAACTTGCAAGACTTTAAAACAAATACAGTAAGAATAAAATTAAAACACACGAAATACAATTAAGTATCATAGCTTAACAAAGAAACAAATTATGAGCAAACCCTTTCTTTTAAGAGAGAATTAAAGAAGAGTTTTTAATTTCCTCTTATCACCGTCCAACGCGAGTGCAAGGCGCAAGTGATTCTTTTAATGTTTTAGGCGGTCTTCTGTGACAGGCGGTCATAGCGTACGTGAACTGCCTATCAACGGATAAGGCGCATGATTGTTTTGTAGCCACATTTATAGCCTACTACTACTACTACCGATTTATTCAGCCAGCGCGACAGTTATCATTTACCATGCGTGCATTGCTGGCTCGTCTACCACCGAAATTGATAAAATACCATAAAATAATATGGGTATTAGCT
This sequence comes from Catocala fraxini, assembly GCA_930367265.1. Classification (NCBI taxonomy): domain Eukaryota; kingdom Metazoa; phylum Arthropoda; class Insecta; order Lepidoptera; family Erebidae; genus Catocala; species Catocala fraxini. The sequence goes on from OV884024.1 coordinate 18,621,858, forward strand.
TTTGTACGAGTTAAGACGTTGTTATTCTAGAGCTGGTATGATACACCAATACCATATTCTGTTTTGTTTTTAATACGTATCCGTGCGCTGCGTTCGAAGCAAAAATGGAATTATGTGCAGTCTTTCGTATCGATGATTCCACTAGGGCTTGTTAACGATATCAATTTACTCTAAAGTATCGGGATTTTATATTTAAATTTAAAATTCATTTCAGTATTGTGAAAATATGTATTATAACGCTACTTTACATTAAAGTTACTTTTACATGTTTATATAAAGTTAAAAGTAACAGCAATAATAACTTTATACAAAATATAAACTGATTTTATAGCCTCTAAATATTTAATTAAGCTACGAATAGAAAATGCGAGGCTATGTGATCGTTTCGATATATTGGACAGTTTATCGCATACACTGAACACTTATATATGTACATACGTTTGCAAAACCTACTGAGACCCACTTTTGACTGCACGGATGTCGTAGTCGTTTAAGTGGTGTCCTGGCCGCTAACACTATGCCGAGTATTGTGGGTTCGAATCCTACACCGGGCAAATAATTGTGTGATCCACAAATGGTTGTACCGAGTTTAAATGTTCTTTGTGTCCGTTATTTGAATGTTTGTAAAGTCTCCGGCGAAACAGTAATTATTCCTAGTGCGGGAGTTTCCTTTTGTCTTTTTAAACTGAAAATTGCACAAGGAATCTTTTTCTTTAAACCGTATATAAGTAAATTGTATAAATAAATAAAATAGCCTGTTTACATTTTTATCAGTTCGGTAAACTCAATCACTCGGGTGCGGTGACGGCGCGGCGGCGTTATAAAAACGCTTATCATAAATTACACTTTGTGTAAATCCTTAAACACAACCTTTACTGCCATAAGGCAGGATAACTTTAAACGATAGTTTGGCTGACTTTAGTAACATTATATATATATTGGCCTTTGCGTCTATTTCAGACGATTTATGGCGTTATATCTGAGAGACATCGTCTCTGGTGGCTAAATAAACCGATGCGAGAACGACATTCTCTACCACAGGTCTGGCATGAGAAGTTTGTGGTGGTTGGTGCCGAGCGACCTTGATGGCGTTTCTGTCTTTTGTCAGCAAGAGCTCCGAACCAGGCCTCATCGCAAAATTTGCGACCCTCCAAAACACGTTTTCGCCAATCCGTCCGCTTTTCAGCGAGCTTCTCCCAATCGCGGTGGTCAATTTTAAAAGCGGCCATGTCTCGCTTGGCGCAGTCCTTAAAGCGAAGCAACGGTCTCCCAACGTCTCTTTTAGCATTCGCTACTGCACCGAGCATAACACGTCGTGGTAGTCGGGAGGGTTCCATCCTGTGCACGTGCCCTAACCAACGCAGTCGCCTCTGTTTGAGAAGCGCGGTCAAGCTAGGCAGCTGTGCGATTTCTAGGACCCTCTCGTTGGTGACCCTGTCTTGCCATGATATATCTAAAATCTTGCGGAGGCAACGCATATAGAAGGAATTGATACGACGTTCTTGTTTTGCATACGACGTCCAGGTCTCAGCTCCGTACAAGAGTATACTTAAGATGGAAGCCTGAAAGACGATCATCTTATAATAATAATAATAATAATCATTTATTGACACAAAAAAGAAAAGAACACAATATATAACAAAACTCTGGCTCCCACGCTAGTCGAAACTGTGTTGCAGGAGTCAGTGTCTTCCCCGCTTATACGTAACAATTATTTCAAGATACAATTGGTAATTTCATTATAATACAATCAATTCATAATTTATAATTTAACTAAAATAAACGTAGTAAAAAAAAAAATAAATAAATATAATAACTATTGATAATTTCATAAGAATAGTAATAGTAATATCCAAGCATACATGTCTTTGTAGATGAATGTGTATGTGTGTGTGTGTGTGTGTGTGTGTGTGTGTGTGTGTTTGTGTTTCTGTGTGTGTGCGTGAGTGTGTGTGCGTGTGTATGTAAGTGTGTGTATTTATTTATATATGTGTGGGCCTGTCTTAAACTTTGATAAGATTTTCCGTTCCTTCATATGTCAGTTTCAGTAACCAACACATGATCATCCTTTTAAATAGATTATTGTTAAGCCTACTAACTTTGGTTATTTTATTATACTTGTTGTATATAAAAGGCGCTAAAAATGTGTACTGCTTTTGACCTAAGGCTGACTTAGTGTGGGGTACCGGCCAACGTTCAATGCGTTTTTGGTGTAAAGGTAATTGTGGTACAGTTGTCTCTTCTCTTTCTTGGTCTTTCTTGTCAATTTATTATTATACCATACTCTTGCACTAAGCTTCCCGAACATGGTCGCCGCTCTGCCGATACGAACGTCGATCTCTGCGTTAAGCGAGAGATTATTCGACACGGTCGACCCTAGGTAGCAAAACCTGTCAACTACCTCCAACAGCGTGCCATTTAGAGTTATTGATGGAGCCACAGTTGTGCCTTGTGCCAGCACAACTGTCTTTTTTGTATTAATAGACATGGCAAACAGAGAACATGCCTGAGAAAATTTGTCCACCATTGATTGAAGCTCTATTGCGGAATTAGCTACAAAGGCTGCGTCATCGGCAAAAAGGAGACTGTCGACGAAAAGGTCCTCTCGGTTTCTCTTAGATTTGAGGAGGGAGATGTTGAATAACTTTCCGTCTGTCCTCGTATATAAGTGAATACCCTGTTTGGCGTTACCAAAAGCTGTGCGCAGTATAAGAGAGAAGAATATTCCAAACAGGGTAGGAGCCAAAACGCAACCTTGGCGTACTCCTCTGCAAACGTCAAACGGCTCAGATGTGCTACCGTTGTACACTACCGCACCTTTCATATCCTCGTGAAATGATTTGACGAGGCTCAGGACTTTAGGAGGGCATCCAATGCTCTCCAGTGCCGAGTACAGACCCTCCCTGCTGACCGTGTCGAAGGCTTTGTTAAGGTCAACAAACGCCACAAGCAGAGGAGTCTTTTGCTCTCTACACTTCTCTTGTAACTGACGAAGCGTAAAAATCATATCCACTGTGGACCGCTGGGAACGGAATCCACACTGTGCCTCAGGATATACGCGATCTGCAAGTTTTTGGAGTCTAGACAGAACGACTCGGCCGAAAAGCTTGCCAACTATACTCAAAAGAGAAATGCCACGGTAACAGTTACAATCGCCGCGATCTCCTTTCCCTTTGTATAATGTGACGATGTTAGCATCACGCATGTCCTGTGGCACTTCTCCCGCTTCCCAGCACTTACAAAGTAGATTATGCAGTATCGGTCTCATGCACTGGAGCTTTATTATTTCGGCTTGGGTGCCATCACCGCCGGGACTCTTGCCGCGTTTAAGCTGTTTAACAGCCTTGATGAATTCCTCTACAGACGGTGGGTCATCTAGCTCACTCAATACATCCAGTTTGGGCGTGCATTGAGCAGCCTCTGGTTGTAGGTATATAGGACGTGAGTAGAGACCTGTGTAGTGCTCGACCCAACGATCGAGCTGTTTTTGGCTATCTGTGATGATAGCACCGTTTGCGTCCTTTAGAGGGGCCGTCTTCTTAATAACAGGTCCTAGAGCCCGTTTGATACCCTCGTAAACACCACTAATGTCTCCTCTGTCTGCACACATTTGAATTGCATTACCGAGACTCGACCAGTATAAGTTCGCAAAATATCGGGCACTTCGTTGTAGAGCTGCTTTGCTCGCTCGAAGCGCCTTGTCGGTCTCTAGACAGGGAGAGATGCGGTGCCTTAGAGCAGCATTACGCTTTGAGTCCAGCAAGGGTTGTAGGTGTTCAGCATTTTCTGCGAACCAGTCCTGTAACTTTGTTTTCAGTTGACCGAAAACATCACTGGCGCAATCAGTCAGTAGTTTTTTGACGTTGTTCCATTCGACGCTTATAGATGTATTAGCGTCCCAGGCATCAAGTTCTGCGGTAGCCATACGCTCAAATTTTCGGACTTTCTCGTCGTTCCTGATATTAGAAAGGTTTATCTTTCTTCTACCTGGCATTTTGGACGAATAAATCTTCTTGTGAGTGATAGCCACGCGCGCTGCCACAAGAGAGTGGTCGGTGTCGCAATCGGCGCTATGGAAGGTACGTGTATGGAGAATTTCACGGAGATCCTTAGTTCTGGAAAGTACTACATCTAGCTGATGCCAATGGCCGGATCGCGGGTGTTTCCAGGAAACTTTACGGGTCATTTTGCCCTTGAAATATGTATTGGTTACACATAACCCGTGCTCCGAGCAAAACTCTAGTAAGCGTTGGCCGTTGTCGTTCATGTTGCCAACTCCATGGTAACCAATACAACTTGGCCAAGCGGAATGATCCCGACCGACACGAGCGTTGAAGTCATCTAAAATATAGAGGTGATCGCCACTGCTGACATTTTTAACTGTCTCGGCTAGTTGAATGTAAAAACGATCTTTAGACTCGTCCGAAGATGTTAGAGTCGGAGCGTAGGCAGAGATAAGGGTAACAAACCCACAACTGCTATTGAGCCTTAAGACCATTATGCGCTCCGTAGTAGTAACATTACAAAACTTAAAAATGTTACCTAAATAGTACAAATGTAAGTAAGTCTAATAATCTACATTTAACTACTACTTCTACTGTTTAACGTAGCTAAGCTCATGCATAGTATGCCTGTGAGTTTATTCAAATTCCACGACAATAGATCTATCCTCTCGTCTATGGTTCACTACGAGGATTACACGAGTGAAGGGCACTTTTACCAGTACGTTATTTCTCGGTATCGATATAGCTAGCAGTTGTTGGCGCCGCCGCCTCCATGCATATCGGTCCAGTACGCAAAATTTCGGGTGATACAGCATTCACAGGCTATGCGTCTACAGGTGTATATGTACCTCATATACAGCGAGTTTATAGTTTCGGCGAACCGTGAGCTTATTGTGCTACACTATCAAATATAACGTAGGGTACATTAATGGTTAGAATGGATATACGCCTGTATTATATATTACAGTTTTAAATACAAGCGTTTTTATAAATTAATTTTTGACTACATTATTTTGCTTCTTGTTGAACGCACTATGTTATATCTTTGTTCTTAAGAAATACTGCTCACTTACTAGAGATAAGCCAGCTATGGTACGGGAGCCTACATAAAAATTTAGTTAGTTTAAGTATAAAAGTACACCCAGACTGAGAAACACTAATTGTAGACCGCACAAATCTTTTCAAGTGTGCGGATTGAACCCACAACCCTTGGCGCAGTGTAAGCCGGTAGGATGAACACCTGAACTGCTGCGGCATCCATGAAATCAATATGTTAGAGATAACTCCAAACTATTGCGTCATATAATAACTTTAATCTGGTAATATAATATGTTAACCCATGTCCCATGGGTCACTACTGACGTAGTCGCGGCCACATGGGGAAATATAGATTTTTGTACGCCACCTTGCATACCTTATTAACATGTGTACGGAAAGATAGATGTGGAGTGAGATATACCCCGAAATCACGTACCTGTGGATTCATTGCATCAGTGTCGCTTTTAACTTGGACTCATAGCGCATGAGGTCCACGCACGAAGGATCACCGAGCATTTTAAGACGTTGAAGTACAATTTATTCTGGTGGAGACACTCTACCACTCTATTTATATCATCCTGTAGGCGTTCACAGTACTTCAAAGATGAAAAATAGAAGAAGCATTCAAAATGAAACAGAAGCATTTTAAAATGTTCTGCAAATAATAAACATGTTATCTCAGGAACTCTGATAAACTGTTTGTCATTATGATAAATTAAAGGTGCTCCTAATTGCTAACCTAACTCACGGCGGACCTAGTGTAGTGTGGCCTTGGACACATACTCTTTATAGTCAACCTACTGTTGCCTATGTAATTGCCGCAAGCGTCTTAAATAAGACATCGTTGCTAACTGTTTTGAATGCATTTTTGTAGTCAAGTGAGCGGCATCACTGCCTTTCAGCATCGAAGTCGGTATCACTTGCGCCATGAAGTTAAGAAGATTGGCCTCGATCGAGGATCGTGCCTCGGCTGACTTTTGTCCTGTGTATCTGACAACCGTGCTTACAGTAGTAACTGAATACAATGCCGGATAACGAAATCTTACCACTTTTGCCGGCGTTGACAACACAGGCACTGTTCTATACCTACTAACATCTGCACCGACTCTTCGCAACTGGCATAACTCACTTGATCATCGCCGAACACATGTTGGCGATGATAAAGTGATTGAGCGCTTGCCTTAAATAGATGATAATGATATGATGACTAGTATCAATAACCTACCTCAAAGTCTGAAAACATATATGAATACATGTATATACATGTATTCATACATATTTTCAGATCAATCATGATTAGATCAAACATCGTACGGAGATTTCCAAACGCTTCCTATACGTCCCTAAGACTTAGAGCCTCTATATATACAAGCGCACTAGGCGCGCCGAACTTAGTCATGAGGGTACATCTGCGACATGCCTAGCAGTCTCATCATCCGTAATTTTTAATGACATCCTTCACTCTACTTCTCCGTGACCTCATAGATTGTCAGAACATTAGCACACAATACATCAGCGGCCTAGCTAAAAATCAGAAACGTTGTCTAATATCACGTAATGTATATGAAGTAAAATGTTAAGTTTCATTCATGTAGCCCAAGCGGTGGTGCACGTACAGTCATGGATCACGGTCGTAGCGTGGCTTCGCCCTGTGAGAGAGCCCCCGCTCTCTCGGAGGCGTGGGCGGTGTGGCATCCCGCGTTATTTATTCATTTTTAACCTAACACGTCATTTTTATTTAGTTTGCTTCTTATTTCTGTGTTGAAAGATCTCAGAGCGATTCACAAGGGAATAAAGGAAGTGAAAGAAGTTACACTAACTTGAACGGGAATATATTTACTAAAGCTATGCGTTTATTCATAAAACGTTTGAGCTCTTTGCACGAGAGGCAATGCACTGGCGATATGGATAAAACTTCTTATACCAAAATATTGGATTTGAAATAAAAATTTGAAATTGTTATAAAATAGTCTTTGAAGATGCCGCCTTTTTAATAATATGATTATAGGATTACTTTAAATTCGCCGCTCTCTTATGAAATCTGCAGGTAGAGACCCAACATAATTGGATTTCTCTGTTAAAATATCTTCATTTATATACAAAAAATTGAAGAGATATTTTTGGACACATAAATTTTTATAAAATATGGCTACGGTGGAAACTGATGATATTGAAACATTTAAATAATTTTTGACTTTAAAGCTATTAAGAGTTTAATGGATAGTTTAAACGTAAAGAGCTAAATATGATTTTTACATCAGCTAAATTGTTACAATTATAAAATAAAGTATTATATCGACATTTTATTCGATTCAATTAAGTTTCATCTATCTAGATAAATCCAGTTTTTCGTCTAATAATATCTATCTATTGGCGTGCAATAAGCGTACCATAGAGTTATGAAAGTTTATAACAGTGTTAAATAACACTGCGAAGATTTTAAACTGTAGAACTTGTACCTAGTGAGGGCTTAGTGAGAATTTCATGCAAGTAGAACAATTAATTACTACGAGCGACGTGGCATACAACATGTTATATCTTTCATTAAGCTGTAATTACGAAAGTCTTTTCATCGTTGGAAATGGCACAACATCAATATTATATGTACGGCCAGCCACATACTGTATGAGTGGTTTGTGAATATTCTGGAACCATGATATGATATCATTCTGCTATTCATGTTGTTAAAACAAGAAATAATAATAAAATTAAAAAATGTAATTAAAGTTCAAAATGATAATGTACATTGTTTTATCACTAGCGTACTGTTTGTGACAGCGCAGTGATTAAAGTGATTCAATTGCTGATACATATGCACGAGATAATTTTTTATTAAATCCACGTCAAGATATCTAGTTGACTTTTATATTAATTATTTCTATGTTTATAGTCTACTTGCAATACAAGAGTAAAGTTGTATAAAATTGTACTTAGCATTGTAGATAAACTTATTACTACATACATACATATGTAATTAGTTTTATATTACATATCTAAAGTTTTTTGCTACGGAGCAGTACGTACTTCTCCGTTACCACATCCGTATGTACGCGCACGGGTGGTAACGGAATGCGGCGCGCCTAGTGTGCTTGTATATATATAGACTCTTAGTCTTAGAGACGTATATAAAGCTTTTGTAGATCTCTGGAAGACATATGTTTTCAGAATTTGAGACGGGTTATTAATAATAGGGAGAGTAATTACATCATATCATTAACATCTATTTTAAGCAACATGCCCGGTGAAGATCACGTGAGTTATGTTAGTTGCGAAGAGTCGGTTCAGATGTTAGTAGACCAGTGCCTGTGTTAATTTCCGCGTTGCATGATATATATAATATGTAACGGGTATTAACGCGATCAAGCATAATGTTTACTTATCGATGTTAGACGTTTCGACCAGGTTACACCGGCCGCGGTCGCAAGCTGACAGTCAGCTAATACCTGTTACGTATTATATATAGTAGCTAAACATCAAAATAAAATTGTAACAGTATTTAATTAATTAAATATTGTTTATTTATTACTGTCCTATAATAATGAATTGTTATTAATATAACTATCCTTTAAATGTTCCTGCAATAAAATATGAAATATTACCATTGTTGTCTATAATAAAGTTATTCCAAATCTCACAATTTTTTCTGGACTTCTCATATTCACGGTATTAATAGTTATTTCAATCAATTTTTCCAATAAACAATTACATAGTTATGTTAAGCTATCGATTGTTTTTCAAGACCAATTAAATACAAAACGCTGCGAGCAGTACAGGATAGCGTTGGTGACATGTTTTTCTTTAGTTATCTCTTACCAATTAAAACAATATCATGTTACTAGCGATAACGAGGGGAAGCAATTAATGAAAGATAAACATAACATGTTTCTGACGTTAATCCTAACTAATATTATAAATTCGTATCTGAGTGTTTGTTTGCTACGCTAGCACGCCTGTTAACTACTTGACCGATCAACATGAAATTCTGATCCGATGATCATGATCGCTTACACGTTGTAAAGGGTACAGAAAAAGGACGTAGGGTACTTTTCAACAAAAAAAAGGTAGTGTTACCGAGGGATAAAGTTTTCTTGACGAAATCTAGATTAGTGCGAGCGAAGCTGCAGGCAAAACTAAGTTTTACTATGTATTTATTTTTTGGGGGTAGGTACAATGTTAAGCAAAAACAGTTTAAATTTCAGTTATTTGTTGTAAGTTGACGCCGTTAAGGCCGGATGAAAGGATTTATAAGGTAATTAATGAGACTAGACTTGGATATTCTCAACGTCTAAGTACCATCAGTGAGCAATAGAGATGAGGTCAATGAACTACGCCTGGCTACTGTTAAGTTAAAAGACAAGAGATGCTGTAGCACAAGCCCTATGAACAGCCCTTATTTATAAGAACATTAATGCAAGGGTCTTTGTAAGACCTATAGAAGACTAAACAATAATTTTAGAATTTGCGTGTCTGTCTATATGTTGGTAGGCGTATTACGCAAAAGTTGTATTGCTGAGTGCTTAAATTAAAATCTGACGCATGTTTTACCTTGATGCGCCACTTGGTAATCGATTGCTGTGTATAAATTAGCTTTTTCTTATAAGTAAGGCATTCAAAATAATTTTTGGTGTTCCTGCTTACAAATTCCACGCGTAAAAAATCGCGCGTAAATGCTATTGTATTATATACAGCGAGTAAACTGAGTGTGAACATCTTGCACTTTACATGTGTGTTTTAATTTTGGAAAATTTACGCAATAAACATAATATGTATACAATACCGAATCATTTATAGTATATTATATAATTCTTACTACTTTATATTCAATAACAAACGTATAATTTATTGACTAAGACTGACAGGATATACATACCCAGGTATTATTTCTGTGAAATAGAGCTTTTTGTTTAAGTTTAAGGGAAACGTGAATTTACCATTTTGCTATTTCTCTATACATGTGTTATTTAGTAATCATTCCAATGTAGCTATGCAGAAAATAATCCTTAGTCACATCATAGGTGTGACATGCAAATGTAACGATAAGTCACATATAAGTGGAATATATATTTTTGTTTATTATGTAAACATCTGCATTTTCTATTTTGCAGTAGCAGCCTGAAGTCTGTGAATATACTTGTTTATTTAAAAAGGCTCGTCCTTTTACGTGGACTAATGTTGCCTAAATCGGACGAGCCTTTCGACGTTTAATAACGTAGCTGGTGAAAACGAGTCATTACAGGCAATTTTCTAAAAATTCTGCACTTGTTCTTATGCGGCTCTTTTACTAAACATTTTTATTGTAAGTGGCGTAAAAAGCTTCACACAGGAAAGTTGAAAACTTGAATTGTATTCTGCGGTGAGAAGGGTGTCCAAGCTAGGAGATGCTGTGCTGTCAGCAGGACTAATGACTTTTGTGGCTTGTGCTGGCAGCACTACAACTTCTTTTTTTTACGGCATCTCAAGATAATCGCATAAGCTACACCGCCGTTCTTGCCTATTTACATCAATTTTAATTTAGTATTAATAAGCTTGCAAGAATTTTTTTTGTCTATATTATAGTTGATGAGTTATTTTGAAATGTTCCGAGAACAATAATTTAAACTTTTAAAGAGTTAAATTCAATAATAATGAATAAATAAATGCTACCACAAACTGATATTGTCGTCATTGATGATTTCTGTGTGTCTCATGGTGGCGAATTAAACATTCGTTATTATAATTTATGTATGTTGTCATTGATTATCAAATATAAGTGTAGTACAATTTATTAGTCTTAAAATAAATGACAATGGTGGAGAGAATTATAGACATTAAAATATGATGTCTTCTTTAGAAGACAACTACCGCACTCGGAATGATTCCTATGTCGTGGTCTTGGACTTTACAAACATTCAAACAGAGAACAGCCAGCTTCGGAATAAGTATTTATCAATCATACATTTATTGTCTCGTGTGGGGATTTACAACAAAAAGTACAATGACAGTGGCGTGGTGACCACTTCAACCATATATTTGTCATAATCGTAATTCAAAATCATTGAGCCAACGGTTTCCAAGGCAGAGGTATCATTCGGCGTTTTTTATGTAGTAATAAATAAATTGATGCATTAGGATTATTCCTACACATTTTCACAGCATAAAGTCAAAGTCAAAGTCAAAAATCATTTATTCATTTAGGTCACAAAGTAACACTTATAAACGTCAAAATATGTAGGTTAGTGAGTTTACTAAGTTACTGAAGCTACATTTAGGTTAGTTGCTAGGTTCAGGCAAAGGGTTGAGCCTATGAGAAGAAACCTGCAAGAAACTCACGGCCACTCTTTTAAATTGCCAATTAAATATAATTTCAGTATTTTACAACTCAGATTAACCAGGTGTTGCAGCCATTATGCCATATACTACTGAATATAAAAAAACTAAAGATAATAACAATAATAACTTAATAATATTATAGAGATGAAATAATTTGAACTAAGGTATATTTTTTTTTTATATAAATCTAAAATAGACAGTAGGATGGCATGATAGCACATACACTTACACTCTGTGACTACTAAATTACATTACTAATTTGACTTATAAGTAGTACAGATCTTTTGAATCCTGTATGCAACAAGCAACTAGTTCCATGAGCTTTTGTCATTTAAATAGGCGTTGACTGAAAATAACCCTTACGAATAAGTTGTATTTAGACGGTGCTTTTAAATTTAAGCAATCGTAAATTAATTATATTAGTAGGTAATTTATTAAAAAAACGTATACCGTGTGCCGCAAATGTATTGTGAACTTTATGTAAACGATGATATGGGCCTACTAACTTATGCTTATTTCCAGTGTTTACGTTATGAATATCACTATTCTTATTATATAAGTGAATATTATGTTTAATAAACATAATGTTAGCAAATATATATTGCGACGCAACAGTAAGAATGCCTATTTCTTTAAATCGATCTTTCAGGGAAACTCGTGGTCTTGAATTATAAATGCTACGCCTGCCGCCTAACGCATAACGCCTACTTTACCAGCTATGGGCATACAAAAAATCTTATATAACAATCGTGTCAAACTAGTATGCGGCCTGATATTAAGCGGTCACCGTAGATTTTAATTCACAAGATGGGATTCCTTCATTGCTGATTCTCGAGGAAATAAATTAAAGATGGCTGCAAACGAAATACGACAGGTATGTATATGCCTTCAAAATTAATAATAATAATAATAATATAATAAATAAGAAGAAGCTTATTCATAGAGTCACCAAATAAGTAGTATCGGTAGCGGGCTCTTTCACATAAGCAAACGTTTCACCGAAAGTTACCGATGGCCACTTTTAAGCCAATTGATACAAGTCTTGTTATTCGGTAAGACGGTGGTACTTCCAACCAAAATAGTTGGCACTTGCTACTGCAAGTACCACCGTCTCTTTCACTCATATTTATTTGGCTGCCAATTGTATGGGTGGTGTAGTGGTTTAAGTGATCGCCTCGCCACTACACCACTCAAAAATTTGTGTGATCCACGAAAAGGTGATTTTTGCGTTCGTTGTTTAAATGTTTATAAAGTTCCCCGCGACACAGAATTTATTCCAAGTACGGAAATTGCTTTTTTAATAATATACAAATAAATAGTGGACGTATTTTTGTTTGGATTCAACCACTTATAACGGTATTTAAGAGAAGCGTGCAGCATTGTCAACCGCGATGGAGATTGATCAAGTACATTATATTATTTTGTATGCGTATCCGCGCGCGGAGGCGGTCAACTGCTAATAGGATGCCTAGCGATCGCTACCGCAGCACGTCCCGCTATCGATTTAGACAATGTCCCACTTTAGACATTCCTTAAACTTTTAATTCGATATTTTTAGATTAGTCTATCCAATGAGCTAGCGACATGGAATTTATCTTTAGAATTAAATTACCAAAAAGACTTAACGTGAAGTATATCTCGACATAAGCTTGTTTGCTAACAAGCTACGAATGATGATGTTCACAAATAACATAATAATCTAGTAACATAATTAATTCAATGATTGGTCATAATAGATTCTTTTTACCAACGATTACGATATAAATACATACAAATTTATTTTATATTTATATTTTTCCATTTTATTTATTTATTAATTCTTTACTATAGTCTGAATTTTAAATAAAAGCCAGTTATTTTCATTGAGTAACAAGTAAATACACAATGTTCATCTCATTTAGTAAACGGTATATGGCATTCTTTGACAGAAACAGGACTTTAATTATTGGCCTCATGCAATGCATGTTGTTTTATCCATCGTAACGAGATGTCAAAAGCAATGAGATGTTAAATCGGACGGTTTAGGTCCTAGGGTTAAATAAGAATTTATATAGTTTTCTGTGTTGCTTTATTTGTTTTTACTTTATACAAACTTTTATAATCTATCAAGGAAAATAAGTATATTTTCTAAAACAAAATGGGTTTTTTGTCTAAGTGGCTTGTCAGTTCCGTGGCATAATGTAAATAACGCTATTTTTACGTGTGGCCTAGGGTTTGACTGCAAATTCGGCTAAAGTGTTATTGGGTTGTAATTTAACTACTGTATACGAATTTCATCATGATTTATTTAAGAACAACTACATTTAGATATTTTTAAACTAGACTATTTAAATTAGTAACGAAATGTCTCCCTTTGACCATGAGAGTACCTTTCATCCAGAAAACAATCTGCTATCGAGAGAACGAAGCCTTGAGCAGAAGCTAGTTCAAAATAAATACCAAGTTATTATTGCCAAGGTAATTACCTAGGCGGATATTACGGACATTATACTTGCTAAGTTGCCGACGTACCTTTGATGCTGCATTAAGTCATTTCATATTTTCTTACATTTTGCATTGACTTCGAGTACTTTAGTTGTGGCATATTTTTTGTACCAGTAATAGCGTTAATTACGGTTAATAAATTTTCTAAATGTTTGTACTACATCACTATTGCTTTTTTTCATAGTAAAGTGTCATGGGATATTTAAGTAACTTTATTGCCAATAAAGAACATATTATACAACTGCACTCTAAGTTCACGGATGGGTCTAAGTGTTGTGAAGGTTGATATTGAGGGTTCGAAACCCACACGTTTTAGGAAGCCAATACTAGTAGTCCGAAGTCTGGGCATTATTTGTATCCATCATTCTAAAGTGTGTAAAGTCCGACGCTATTTAGAGATAGAAAAGAAAGAGAAAGAGGTGAAAGAGAGTTAAACTATTTCGGGAGTATTTCGTACCGGCTAATAAAGCGGTTAGGCGGTACGTGACTCGCGCATCTTGCCCAGAAACGCACGATTGTTTAATGTGTTTATTAGCAGATGGGACAAATTAGGTTTATATACCGTGGTAGCAGTAACATCACTGTGGGATGTTGTGCTTGTCAAAGACGCATCTAGTAATTTAACTCAAATGTTAAATGATAGTGAACTATGTGTAATTAAGATATATCGGTGAGTAATGTGTGTGTAGTTACTATAGTCTAGTGGGAAACACTTGGACAGCCAAAAGAGGTCGACTGCACAAATGCTGTGGATTCGAATCCAGCACGAGACAAAAATTTGTGGGAGCCACAAATGATTGCTCCGATGTTCTTTGTGTTCGTGGTTTGAGTATTTGTAAAGTCCCTCGCGATACAGGAATTATTCCTAGTGCGTCTTTTTATACAGAAAAAGGGGTGCGAGTCCGATCCCTCTGACTTTTCGAAGTTATGTGCATTTTACATAGTTAATTAAAGCTCACTTTAACGGTGAAAGCAAATGTGGTGGCGAAACCTGCAAGTCTGCGAGTTCTTGATAATGTTATCGAAGCTATTCGCAAGCGGTTCGCAACCAGTCGCGAATGCGCCGCAGCAATGAACGGTGTGATGGTTTTGTAAGCTGTAAGCGAGCGACTTGTTAATATTTGATTGAAATAAGTACTTACATAATAATTATGGCAAAGTACAACTGTAAACAAAAGTATTTTTAATTAAAGTTTTATCCGAATGCGCATATTTTTTATACTATTAAATTTAACACTAATAATTAAACTAGAAAGAAACTCAAGTAGGTAGATGAATTTAAAATACTGTAGGTGAGCAGCCTTCTCGCGTATTCGCGGACCGCGCGGCTCTAGGTAAGTATTTCAAGGACAGAGCCGAGTTATAATACTCTTAGATAACATTACCGTGCTTTAATACAGACTTTAATATTATTTTAATGTGTTAAGATACATTCATATTAAATGCACAAAATACAATTTACGTATACAGATTGTATGATTATAGAATATAGTCGTTTTATCTATACTTCTATTCTAATATTATAAAGAGGAAAGATTTAATTTTTGTTTGTATGTTTGTCTGTTTATAATAATTACACTTAAATACTTCTAAACGGATTTAAACAATTCTTTCACCATTTGAAATCAGTATTACCTAGTACGTACCCAATAATGAGCTATATTATATTTTTTTTAAAGTATTGTACCATACTTTTACTTGATCAAAACCTACTAAATTTATTAAATAGCTTTAAAGCTTTCATGTCGCTTGCTGCTCTTTCCGTTACAAATTATAGGCATATAAATGTTTGTAACAGGAGTAAATGCGATCATGCATTTTGTTAACATTTAGATAATTACCGCGTTCATTCCTAGTATTTAAATTTAGATGTAAGTTGGGTAAGCTCATATAAAACCGCTCATATTTATTGATACATTTGATGTTTGTATTGCAGTCATTTAGGATGTTGCTGTGCGGCGATCGAGTAGTCAAATGTACAGCTTACAGTCAATATTGCTATTTTTAGATAAGGTAGTAATTTATCAAAGGCAGCGTTACCTGAAAGACCGTTTGTACGGTAACCGCATATGTACCGAAATGTTTTAAAAGTTGGTCGCTGTACGTCATGTAAAAATTAGGCAAGGGAATACCCGTACATGTCGTGAATGTTAATGCATAGTTTGTCTATGAAAATGATGTATACTTTTTATTATGATTTTCTTTTGTCAAAGGCTACTAATAAATTCTGTGTCACGGGGGACTACTTACAAAGATTCAAACAATGTCCACAAAGAACACCCGGACTCGGCACAACCATTTGTGGATCACACAACACCCGGCGCGGGCGGCGGCAGTAGTGAGGCGACCACTTAAACCAATGACTACACCATCCGTGCAGTCAAATATCTATATTTTTTTATTGTTGCACAGCTCGGTGACGTAAGCGTATAGATGAGTGCCATGGTCTATCGTGATGTTATAGTTTATGGAGATGTATTCAATTGGTGGGCTCGCTCTGTATTCTGTTAGATCTAAAACATAACTGACGAATTGTGGGTGTATGATAATATCTCATTCGGCAAGAATATAGGCGTGAATTTGAAAACATATAAATATATGTCCATTTCTTGCTGTGACATAATCATTTTAGGCGTGCGGCGTGACTTGTCCGAATGCTGGGCACGGGCCTTGTCTCAGTACGATAAGATAGACACAGTCCACCAAGCTGGCCAGAGCGGCTTTGCTTACTTTCGAAAGCGTTCTGGATAACTTTTATGCCCTTTTTCTTATAATATTTTCGATCACCGTTAAACTGTATGTTTATTTAATATTGGATACGCACATGAATTTGAAAAGTCATTAGTGCATGCCTTGGTATCCAACTTGATAACTGTGTGTTAATCCACTTATCTCCCACTAAACTAAATCTCTGTTTATAGACATATTAATTGTTGTGTGTTTACCAGTTGAACAAATAGTTTAAAGTTAGCATTCATTGCTATATTATTTTAATTGACAGCACAAAATAATACTAATTGGTTACTTGTTACTTCATAACGGTTCTACAATAAGTTACTATAGGGTTATGTATCTTATGTGGGTGCCAGTCAGTGCAGACCGGCGACACTTCGACCCAGTGGGATCTTTTGTGTCGACACTCTCCCAATAACGACTGCCATAGATTAATAATACATACATACAGACATACTATAGGGTTAAACAAAAAATGCTAACTCGTATAATACATTTAAAAAGATCATCATTTTATTCTTACAAATAAATCATTATTTTGATTGATTGATTGATATCTACTATGAATTAATTTTAAATATTGGACGGGTATATGTGAATACATTATCTATTTAAGTTCTACATTGTATTAGTATTTCTATTATTAATTGTATTTTATTGTTATTTTTGTGACGACGAATAAATACTCTTATATTTATTATTCATGTTTTCATGAAAGTGATGTAAATCTTATATGAGAATAATGTCCTTAAACCTAAACTAATGTATATTAAATTGAACAAGTATTTATCCGGCTTTTAATATCAATACCTTTTATGTTAGTGTAATACGCATATGCACTCTGAAAAGCTAATAGAATAAAATTAACAGATCCTTCTTTTGTGAATTGCATAAGAACCTTTTTATTACTGTTCCGACGAAGGCTTCGGGAGAAAATGGGAAGTGGGCTTAATACGATACCTATTGAATGAATAAAGGATAATTACAGCTATACCTTATTGATTCAATACTAACTCGACTCATTGTAAAGCATTGAAACAAGTTTTTTTATTTTATCGCAGCGTACAGTTTGTTTTATAAAATTGTGTAGAAGACTCGCGTAATTGAATTGAATATGACTGCTTTGCATGACTTTTCGGATTCTTTCCCGGACACTATGCCTTGACATAGTGTTATTGGGATTTCTCTCAATGCATACGCTGCAGCATCATGGTTTCTGAAGGTATGCCTAACAGACGGCAATAGCTGCCGACATTGGCGTGAGACTATATAATTATGTATGTATGTGATACATTCTAGAGCACCCATAATCTTATGCTACTTCACTGGGTCTATATTGTCTGTAATTCGATGATCGGCACTATGTTGAGTACTAGGCGAGGGATAAGTAACCACGGCATTTTAACCTTGACCTATATCGGCTTAAAACTGCACCTGTCCCTCTATACCGTTTATTTTCTTAACTTTCTTTAGTTTTTTAGGGTCTGTATCCCTTTAGGAATTAAATCACATCATAGCCTAACTAAAGTTTCAACAATATAGATTGAATATATGACAACAAATGAAGTTTGTATTATTGTCATCATGAGTAATCATAAGCAAGTATTTTAAAAAGTAGCCGATACAAATTATAGCACATTGTTAATTGAATTTTTTGAGAAGTGGACCTCTGGTTTGTGTTTTACTATATTCAAGGTTTACTTTTTAGTGTTATGCTCGTCACGTCATTTGTGAACAGTTCCTTGTGATTTGAAAGCTTAGTACATTTCAGTCCAATCCAGCTCTCTAAACTATTTATGGTGTTAATTGTTCTAATGCGAGTGGTCACATTCATATGTGGTATTTATGGACTTTGTGACTACAGTGAGGTGACCATTACGACGATGAACTTGTAAATTTACCAATAATAGATTGAGAACAGAGGTACAACATCATATTTTTTCGTAGATACCCTTTTGCTCGTAAACTTTATAATGTTTTTATCGCTTAACACGAGTGTAATGCTTGATGCACAGTAAAGTTAAACACCTTTAAATAAACTGAGTAAATGTTGTTAATTTAATTGTAACAACTTATTTTATACCAGGAACAAGAATTGTGAACGAACTGTGAACCTGCCGAAAATTCATATCCACGCAGCAAAACTAAAGAAAGATCAGAGAAAGATTTTTTATGAGCGTTCAAATGGATAGATTCGAATTTCAAATATATTCGCGATAAGACAAATAAAAACATTTCAACAATTCCAGCAATAGTTATTTTAGCCGCTTAGTTTTCTTACGAAGCCTTATTCAAAGAAATAGTTTAATTAGTAGTAGCGAGCCTTACCTTACCTTCTACACCATAAGTATCGTACTAATGATTTCACTGAAAACTAAAAATAACTCCAATAAGTTCTAGCTTCAAAGGCGTTGTCTGAACTGAAAGACTTTAATTTTTATAAATTCTGCAGTAGTAACTAATACCATAAGAATCGTACTTAGAAGCAAACGTATCGTGTACGTGTGCGTAGGGTTGAGTCTACGGGTGAATCGTTAGCGCCACTTGTTTGTCATGCAAACATTTTACTAGTTCCGTCAAAAGCTTGAATAATGGCCAACGGACCAACTTTTGCTTCCCGCAACCTAACTAGTTAGGTGCCGAGCTCAAGCGGCAGTCAATTGGACAAATATTGGTCAAACACGTCTACATGAGCAAGCTTTTAAGTCACGCCGCTCATTGAAAATTGATGAGATGAAAACGAAAATCGAGATAGCTTAAGTTCATTGCAGATCACATCAACTTAATGAACCATACCACATCAGTACTGTATCAACTATAACTTTCTATTAAGCGACATTGGCCTGTCAGCAGCCATGAAACGGTCAACCCGGCACTAGCTGACCGCACGGTATCTACGCTGTGCGGTCAACTAGTGTAATTGTGCAATCGTAGACGATGGTGTGACGTGTCTATGAGGGTATAGCTCGAGGTCACCGACAAGCTACGATTACTATAGCATCGACTCAAGCCTTTCCCTCTATAATATTATTATTATGCGAAGTTTTGCTTTCATGTCGTAAATACGCCGTCAACAAGAACACGATCCACGGGTGAGGTACGCAAATACTGAAAATGCAAAATACTGACCACTCAAATTCCGCTCTAATGAGCGTCTAACCAGTCATGGTCAGAACTGTACGACGCTTGGGCACCGAGCGATCCTTACATTTCACACAATAGAATATTGTATTGTATGCCGCGATATGAAGCTAACATTATGCGCTTTAATGAGTTGTGTAACGTTAAGTAATAAAGGCGACCGATGAATGTGATGGTATTTTATACATTAGTTTATAAGGTATCGTAAAAGAAAGCTATGGGTGAATATTCGCAATATATACAAGAACGCTGTCTCCTAAGATATTTGAACGGTGTCAGGTTCCTTTGCCATGTCATAATGAACGATGACGAGATATCGATGTAACCACCAACGAACGAATGCACTATTTTCACTACACGTACTACATAACTTAACGTATAAACCTGACTAAACGATAATCATAGATATGCGCCCAAACTTATAACTATATTACAAACATCCAACTCACCAATAATCGTAAACTATTTCAAAATCTGTGCTTTATGTCAACTTATCCAACTAACATCAAACTTTAGTTTAACTTGACGTACTAAACCATACTTAAGTTGTAATGTCTGCATTTAATATGAACATATCAAGACATTATCTTGATACATTACTCACCGAAACATCTAAATTACATATTATATTAAACCAACTATTAAACTTTGAACTTACATTATCAGATACGTATTTGACAGTGAAGTTACTGTCACAATAAATTTATAGATTTATTCAATACGAAACTTTTATTTTTATTTTATTTTAACAGTACATATAACATCTTTTGTACTTAAGTATAATAATAATAATAATAGTATCTGGCAACACTAAGTAACGTCTGTGTTTTTTAGAGACAAATATTTTATTTTCAGTTATAAGTCTATTTTTGATATAAATCCATTTATTTCGGAACCAATTAAAAACAATAAGACGCTTTACACAATAAATATACAAAATTACAGGCATAATAGCAAACACTCAACGGAAACCCCGCTGCCGGTGGTGATGTACGCCGCATGCGATGGACCGAATCCATTAATGAAAACGTCATGCGGGCATATTTTGGGGCTACAGAGGGAGGAACTAACCTCACTGCGTATCGCAGCCGCATGCTTGTTCTGTTTCAGGCTCTTGAACCAAGCGTCAACGTTTCAGCACAGCGATTATCGGATCAAGTGCGGGTTATCCAACGCAGTCGACAGTTGGATGATACCGTGCTTGGTAGGCTACGCTCAGAATACTTACCTACGAGTCATGCCATTCGCATCCAACCCGCAGTTACGCAGCTATCACCTGGTGCGACGCGGACGGGCAATAGTGCCAGCATGGAAGTGGATGACATGACAAATGATGTAAGTAATCAGTACAATGAGGAGGTAAAGGATGCTTTGGAAAGTGCGATTCAGGAATACCGGTACATGCAATTAACGATTCGGCCCCGTCTGCCTCGGTTACCTATGCATAGAAAAAATATAGCATTGGTGAGTGTCCTGGACTCGCTATTATCTAGGTATTTAGATAATAGCGAGAATCTCGCCGATACTCATTCGATCCTGTACTGTGCTGCTGTGGCGGCAAGTCGTATAGCGGGCATCAAGTTACCCACACATTTCTCTGCTATACGACAAACATCTGTCGCCCCGGCCTGGCAGTGCAGGATTGAACGGCGTATTGCTGAGGCAAGGACACTCATCGGTAAGCTGATCTGCTTCAGGGAGGGCAATACACGGCCCAGGGTAATGCGCTATGTGGGCCGGGCTTTTCTGGGGACTGGGGTCAGTCCTCATGACTACTTGTCTCGGGCCACAGAGCGCATTGACTTCCTGAAGCAGAAAGTCTATGCATGGGCAAATCGACTGCGCAGATATAAAAAACGCGTGGACCGGTATGTCATCAACCGCACGTTTCAAAGGGACCAAAGGTGGGTCTATAGAACCTGGGAACGGCCTGATCTATGTGTGACCGATGTGGGGCTACCAGATGCCGATGTTACAAATACGTTTTGGAGGAACATCTGGTCCGTACCCGTCGGCCACACTGAGGGGGAGTGGATGCGGGACGTCAAGCAAGCAAGTGAGCTAATTCCAGAAATGGAAAGCGTGGTCATTGATAGCCAGGACGTAATTAGTGCGGTCCGATCCTTATCGAATTGGAAATCGCCAGGCCCGGACGGACTGCACAATTTCTGGCTGAAATGGCTGCGTAGCTCACATGCTTATTTGGCTGCTCAATTTCAATCTGCCCTAGAATCTGGGTCGTTACCAGATTTTATGACCACGGGAATAACCCACCTACTTCATAAAACAGGTAGTACCAATGAGCCCGGCAATTATAGACCGATAACATGTTTACCATCGATCTATAAGCTTCTTACATCTATTTTGAGAACCAAGATATCTAAACATATTGATACAAATTAAATAATGTCAGCTTCTCAGAATGGATGTAAGAGGGGGGCTCGTGGCACTAAGGAGCTCCTCCTCATTGACATGGCCATTAGCCAACAGGTTCGCCGTAAACGAAGGGATCTGGCAGCATGTTGGATAGATTATAAGAAAGCGTATGATTCGGTGCCACATGCATGGCTTTTGAGGGTGTTAGAGTTGTATAAAGTAAATGCAACTCTGCGCACCTTTTTGAAGTCATGCATGGGGCAATGGAAAACGGTTCTTAGCTATCCAGGATGTCGACAGATCTCTGGGAATGGCGAACTGATAAAAATTGAGCGGGGTATATTTCAGGGCGACAGCCTGAGTCCTCTTTGGTTTTGCTTAGCAATGAATCCTCTTAGTACATTACTAGAGGGTTCAGGGCTAGGTTACAGGTTACAAAGAGGTGGTGGAGTAATATCCCACTTGCTGTATATGGATGACTTAAAGTTGTTTGCCCACACTGATTTACAGCTGATGGATTTACTCAAAGTAACTGAAACTTTTAGTAAGTCTATCAGCATGGATTTCGGTGTGGATAAATGTGCTGTCATCCATGTAAAGCAAGGAAGGATAGTGGAATCCGAAGGAATACAACTTTTGGATTCCATTAACCTACGATCACTTCTTGTAACCGATACTTACAAGTACTTGGGTATGTCACAGGTGTTAAGTATCAATGAGGCTGACATGAAGCAATCGCTGCAGGAGCGTTTCTTTGGTCGCCTGAAAAAAGTTTTAAATAGTCTTTTATCAGGTGGCAACAAGGTGCGCGCTTGTAATGGTTGGGTCATGCCGGTTCTCATGTACTCCTTTGGCATACTTAAGTGGACTCAGACTGAACTGGATGCCCTGGACCGGCGGGTCCGTACACTCTTAACGGCATACCGTATGCATCACCCACGTTCGTCTGTGATGAGGTTGTATATTCCGCGGAAATGTGGGGGCCGAGGTTTTCTGAATGCCAAGGCCCTTCATAACCGCGAGGTGTGCAACCTCAGAGAATACTTTCTCCAGGCAGACGTGGGTATGCATCGTGATGTAGTTGCTGTGGACACCGGACTCACCCCGCTCAGTTTGGCTAAAGAGAACTGGCGCAAGCCTGTAGTGCTTAGCACTAGCGATCGCAGGGATGTATGGCAGAGCAACGAGCTTCACGGTAGGTTCTACAAGGCTTTATATGGAGCCGATGTAGACCTGTTAGCCTCCGTGAACTGGCTACGTTTCGGTGACCTCTTTGGGGAAACCGAAGGTTTTGTCTGTGCTATTGCGGACGAAGTTATCAAGACGAATAACTACCGGAAATGTATCTTGAGGGATGGTACGGTTGACATTTGTCGGGCATGCCATCTACCTGGTGAGTCCCTCAGGCATATAGTTTCCGGTTGTTCTCGTCTTGCTAACGGCGAGTACTTGCACAGACATAACCAAGTAGCCAGGATTATTCATCAGCAACTTGCTCTGAAATACAAACTTGTAGATGTTGAAATGCCGTACTACAGGTATGTAGCTGAATCAGTTCTCGAAAATGGTCATGTCACGTAGTACTGGGATCGAACTATCATCACAGACAGGACTGTTGTGGCCAACAAACCTGACATTGTGGTGATAGATCGATCAGAGCGCCGTGCAATGATTATCGATGTCACCATTCCTCATGACGGCAATCTCGTGAAAGCTGAAAAGGATAAACAAATTAAATATCTCGATTTAGCTCGCGAGGTTGTCGACATGTGGGATGTGGATTTGGCAATCATTGTGCCGATAGTCATATCTGTCAATGGTCTAATTGCTAAGAGCCTCGATCACCATCTAAAGAGGCTCGCGTTAGGTGCTTGGATCGGGGGTTTGATGCAGAAGGCAGTGTTATTAGATACAGCATGCATTGTGAGGAGGTTCCTGTCTCTGGAATCCTAACCACCGGCAGCTTGGACCCTGTTCCCGATGCCGGTGGGTCGTTTCAGTTTTTATATTTTTAAATATGTATGTTTTTATATTTATATTTAAAAATGTAATAATTAGAAGAAAAATAGTAATAAAGAGAATAATAATAATATTAATAATAATAATTTATTTAAAAATGAAATTACATTGTAGTTATACACACAGTCTTATTGCTATACACGATGACAGTATACATTAACTACAATAATAAAACGTATATTATAAAACATTAATTGAAGCTGTATTATATTGTTATTCCAATACAATATAGCTACTAAATAGTAGCGATATAATGAAGTAGCAACTACTTAGTAGCCAGACCGCAATATTGTATTTACATCAAATTTATAGTCTGGCTGGAGTGCCTTCAGCGCACTTCACCCAGAGCCATGCTGAAGGCAATGCCTTACAAAAATATCGGCTGCCGTGTGGCTGTTGAGTAACAGATTTCTTAAAGATTTCAAAAGATTTATTCATGACCTGAATGGAAAATGGACTTACATGGGAAAAGACCACCTGGCAAAAAACTCTGCTCTAAGGAATTTTTATAATGCTGTCTTCCTAACAATAGCTACGAGATAATGTCTGCCGATAGTTACGTTACGTTTAATAAGGCTATAGTCTCGTTAACCTCTTAAAATTTGATCGTAGAATTTAGAATCGTATTTTATGCGGCATAATATGGTTAAAAATATTCTGAGGCTTATTATATAATAAAATATGCCATAAATAAATATTACGTGTCACTGTAATGGACGAAATATTGCAAAGAATGTATAGCATACATCGTCTGCCAGTTATACATATGTATATCGATGGAAGGAGGTGAATCACACCAATTAGGTCAACTATAGTTTTAGCCTTTAAGTCACACGTAATAGAGGGCCAACAGTATCTGTTAGTATGATCATCTAAAACAACCAACTTTATGATAAAGGTAGCAATTTAAAGTACAATCCCACTCGAGCAATTGTTTCTATAAATACTTCATAAGTAAGCCAATATTGTCAAGTTACTTGAATCACACGTAATAGAGGGCCAGCAGTATCTTTTAGTATGATCATCTAAATCAACCAACTTTATGATAAAGGTAGCAATTTAAAGTACAATCCCACTCGAGCAATTGTTTCTATAAATACTTCATAAGTAAGCCAATATTGTCAAGTTACTTGAATCACACGTAATAGAGGGCCAGCAGTATCTGTTAGTATGATCATCTAAAACAACCAACTTTATGATAAAGGTAGCAATTTAAAGTACAATCCCACTCGAGCAATTGTTTCTATAAATACTTCATAAGTAAGCCAATATTGTCAAGTTACTTGAATCACACGTAATAGCGGGCCAGCAGTATCTGTTAGTATGATCATCTAAAACAACCAACTTTATGATAAAGGTAGCAATTTAAAGTACAATCCCACTCGAGCAATTGTTTCTATAAATACTTCATAAGTAAGCCAATATTGTCAAGTTACTTGAATCACACGTAATAGAGGGCCAGCAGTATCTGTTAGTATGATCATCTAAAACAACCAACTTTATGATAAAGGTAGCAATTTAAAGTACAATCCCACTCGAGCAATTGTTTCTATAAATACTTCATAAGTAAGCCAATATTGTCAAGTTACTTGAATCACACGTAATAGCGGGCCAGCAGTATCTGTTAGTATGATCATCTAAAACAACCAACTTTATGATAAAGGTAGCAATTTAAAGTACAATCTCACTCGAGCAATTGTTTCTATAAATACTTCATAAGTAAGCCAATATTGTCAAGTTACTTGAATCACACGTAATAGCGGGCCAGCAGTATCTGTTAGTATGATCATCTAAAACGACCAACTTTATGATAAAGGTAGCAATTTAAAGTACAATCTCACTCGAGCAATTGTTTCTATAAATACTTCATAAGTAAGCCAATATTGTCAAGTTACGTGAATGAAAAAAAGGGTATGAAAAAGATTCAAATTAAAAAAATATTTCAAGCTGACTCTCTTTTCATTGATATACGATACAAGGGGGATACAACCCGGATTATCTAGCAATGAGGTATTGGGGCAGAGGGATCGTTTACTCTCTTGTTCTCCTCTGGCCGGCTAACAAAAATGAATTAAATGGTAAAGTCAGTTAAGCTGCTTTTTATTTTAAGCTACAATACTTTGACCGCAATACACAGGTGTTTCACAAATCATAATATCATGGAGAATGTGTTTCATAAATTATAATAACAGAGAAACAACACATTTTGCTACATTTTACTTAACTATGGCAGCTGTACGATAATGTAATGTAGATAAAACTGTGTAAATGTAGGGTCAGTCTAAAAATGCCCTAAAAAGAAAAAGCAATGTCGTAGCTGCCGTAGAAATAGACGCTATTTTTAATTATAGTCGTAAAGTTATTCAAGACAAACAACATCCTTCCTCTTATTTTCAAAGCGAGATATCTCTAATTACTTAATGTCGGCGGATTATAAACACAGAAGAGCTTCGTATTTTTAGACTTTTTTATTGGAGCAGTTGGCAATAACAAACCAAAGAGAGCCAAACGATTTCTGCCGAGAAACTTCTAATTTCTTGGCTAAAGAAGTTGATACAGCACATTACCAACTGTGTTGGATATTAAATCGTCACTGATACATGTAGCTGGCATCATGCGCGGTATTAAATGGGTCACTTTAAGCAGATAATTGACTACTATAATAATTATTTACTAACATAGTCAAATCATAAGTAGTTTTTACTGTCTGTGTTATGCCTTAAGATTATAGAGATAACACGTCACACTTTTTCTCAGAAAGCTAGCAATAAATTATACGCTTGGAAATATATCCTTCAAGACATAATCGTATTATAATTCTACTTACATAATGTCAACTTAGCAATTTGGACGAAGTATGTTTAAAACAATATATACTGACAATGTATAGTGCGCCGTTTTTATTTAGCTGATAATTAATAAAAATTTGTACTGCTCTAGTCTCTAACTGCATTGTAGCAAATCGGTACTGAAGTAGTCTAATAGGTTCTGACTTCTCGTCACTTTGCTTGTTTCGGTTGTGACTCCTGTGACACCCGAGACTAGCAAAGTGTCGAGAAGTTCTCAGTAGCGCGAAATCTGGAACTGTTACCGGGTAGCCATCTATATCCAAAAGGTTTGCATCGTGCTGCATGAGACCAAAAACTATAAGTAATTAAACAAAAACCTTAACACACCTCTTGGTGTGAGTGTATTCATCTATAGGGATTATGCTTGGCGTAATTTACTGTACGTTTAAGAACTGCAACATATTTCAATGAATCTGATACTATCATTTCATATTATAATTATCTAAATAGATAATTGCCTAGACGGCTACCCTGATTAGTTCTTAAACTCGGCATTGAAATTTTTCATCCTATAAAACCTTACCTATACCGAGGATTTAACAAAAAAGTTTCAACTACAGATATAAATGGTTATACCAAATTCCCTTTGTAAATATGATGAAAATACTATCAAGTTCCTGGAAACTTAATACAACTAGAAGATAAACCAAATAAAATATTATATAAACGATAATAAAAACAGACCTCAGCGAACATTCTGTTCAATTGAAAGTTGTACACAAACGTACAAACGGAGCCTCGCGGGACCCACTCGGGAATAAAACGAACAAGTAAGAGAAGAAACTAAAAACTTTAAACAATTTCCTTACATATTGAACAAACCTGATTGTACTCGTGCGAAACTGGGGATAGTGCAAAATAAGAATATAACATTTGTGTCGCACAATCTCGTCATTGTAATGCGTAGGTTATGTATCCATCCGTTACGTGTGTATTTGTAGGTAGTAAATTCGTTTAATATCATTTCAATTTTGCAAGGGACGCAGACATCGAAAACAGATGTTCTTAAACTTGCTTACATTCATGTGCCGCGAGAAATATAGATTTAGTATACGTGACTGGAATGTGAGATGCGTCTGCTACGAAGAAACGCCTGATAAGTATGGCAATCTGCCAGTTACCACCGTCTAGCGCGTCTCTTATATTGGACCCAAGTGCAGTTTGTGCGAAACGAAAAACTCTCTGCATAATTTGATAGGAAATTTCGCTAAATGCCTTCTACCCCTAAATGTTTTGCGATGAATCAATAAAATTTAAGCGAGCATCATACCGTTTATTTTGCTATATGATTTATTGTGTTATTTACTATGAGTTGTCAATAAACGTACAAAGGTTTCACACGCCCTCGACAGTTTACTGTGCTAACAATGCGTTTTGTCAATAGATAGTCAAAGTTCTCGACACCTTTTTCTTAAACTCGTGCAGAGAAGTTCTAAGTTAATAAATAAACTGTGGGTTATAAATTCTGCCTTATATCCAGCCAGAGCAGATCTTAGTAAAGTACCTTACTTTTGGCAGTAAGCCGATATTTTTATGACACAAAGTTTTGTCTGACAGTAAAATAATAGTTACATATTTTCGTGTTGGTATTGGCTAGTGCGAAATCATGTGCAGAACTAGATCTAACAAACTGGAAAAGTGAAAAGAGAAAAGTAATTTTTAGAAAGGATTTTCACGAAATATTAACAATGGTCGCGATGTCGTATCTGAGGATTTTATGTGTACTTAGCCCATCCATTTGCTCCGTAGTTGTTTGTTCTGTGCTAGTTTACTCTATATTTAAGTATCTGCGACGCCATCGTTTTGCTAACGGTAGTTGGTTCTATGTCCTAAAGGTAATAGTTTATGAGTTCGTTCATAACGATAACTAGGTATATTTTAGCTTCCTCTCGGAGGTAAGTTTGACAAACAGAATTGAATAAACATTTAATATCGAATATTGAAATTGGTGTTTTGCTGTATAAGATTGAAACTGTAACCTTGTTTTAATATTAATTGTCCCTATTGATTTCAAATTTAGAGGTTTAAGCTATATTACATATTGCATCGCCCTACCATATCAATGTTTCAGTATACGGTGGCGTTTTAAAAATACTTTGTTGTATGTTCAAAACTTTAACCTTTAAAATATCTCGAATTGCACAGAGCGGTTGGTAGTTAAATAATCAGTGAGGCATAAATAGAAGCGAAAGTGAAACTTTGAAGCTCTGAAACTAGGGCTTGCAAGTTTAAATAGACTATTTATTTGGAGATACGTTCACCTGCAACAAAATGTTTTACTGCCATCTCTTTTTGTAATAATATATAAGTATTACTGTAATTTTACTTTAATGTTTACTTTCCTTTTAATATTTAGGATGGCACATATTGTATGATCACATATTATGAAATTCGACGGTGATGTGGAACACCTATGGCACGATATGGCAAGGTGACTTAGGCGTCTTTTAAATCTAATTGCCAAAGATCGCTAGTAACAGAGGTATTTGGAAAGCTTAGGATGGGATCTTTGACTAGCCGTGTGATCCGTTCATCGGCTAAAGAAAAATGTATTACATGTATACTTTTCAATGCCTCCATTTTTGAAGTCACACGATTGAACACAAATATTTCTCATATAATAAATCATCATCAATTTTAAATTCAAGTCACAAGTTGTGTTAAAATCCATTACATCTATTGTCGATACAGAGTTCGACGACTCGATGGCTTAACAGACTTATTCTTATAATTTTTGGTATGAGCCTGTAGCAAGAACTTCTTTACTTATACTTATAAGTAAATAAAAAATAGTAAATGGTCTTTTAATAGACTTCTATTAAAAGACTGTTCATTGTTTGCGTCAAGGTAAACGTACAAGATCTAGACATGTTTGATAAGTACCAACTCACAGTAAGTTTATTTATATAGAAAATAAGTAAATATTTACAGAGTTATTTTAATATAATAACTTATCATAATACCTAGTCATCTGGATTATTTTTGTATTTATTTTGAGGTATACGCAGCTAAATAACAAATTAGTTCTATATACCGTCACCGCAAGTATGCGTAAAAAGCTTGTTAGTGAAATAAGTTAAGGGTCGCAGAATGTCATAGTATGAAGGTACTATGACATTCTGTGAGCCTTAACTAAAACTAAATACGCTAAAAAGAGGTTACAGCAAAACATTGTCAAAAGAGTAGTAAATCTTTCCTAAAGATTATACCTATTAACTAGCAGAGTCACACCAGGGGGCCAGACACAGAGATTTTAAATTAAATCTTGCATTCCAATAATTGCAAGGTCAAATTTAAATTGAAACATTTGGGTTTCTAAGTAAAACATACTTAGTCTAGTGGACTTTTAAAGAATGACTGACTAAGTACTAACTTATAACTTTTGTCTGATTTCGTTACAGTCAATCACACATACAAAGTGAAGTCAGTGTGTCATGAAGTGCGCTTGCAACCGCGCTTCACAAGTGTACTTATAGATATTTGATCATATTATAGGTTAGTAGATAGAGGTAGAGTTTGAAGCAACATGTAGACATTGTTGTCGTGAGCACTACTCGAAATGGACAACGCAAGTGCCGTACATTTGCAATATTATTTACATATGCACGATAGATTTACATCTTGCGACGATATAAATGCAAGATGGTAATCAAATCAAAAATCAAAAAAATCAGTATCGCAAGACAGACAAAACACCAGATGATTTTGTAATAAACCGTCGATTTGTTTGTCGTCCGTGTTCAAAGGTTACCTAAATATTTTTAAAAGCCTTCGCTGAAATGTTTGGAGATCATAAAACAAGTAACAATGTAAGCTTATACCTGATATCACATATTCTTTTACTTTGAAGTATAAGCAGATTTCTTTATATTATTTCCTAGTAACACGGCAGGTACCTTCGAGTTTATATTGCGTTAAAAGCATAATATTATCTGGAATAGTGCTAGTAGCTAGTAGAGTGAAGTAAATATTAAATAAGGGTAAAAGACTTAAGCAACAAGTAAATGATCTTTATTTAATAAAAAGCAGCCATCCGTCCACCGGACGATCCTTTTTCCATGATCCAAATGTAATCAGTATTATCCTAGATTTTATATACAATTGAAAGTAGAATTTTGCGAAGCGATAATATATTGTAGCCTATATAAATCCCACTATAGAATTTCGAGTAGGTACTTTTGGACAGTATTTAATAATAAAATGAATTCAACCACAATCTAGTTAAATAATTTATGCGGTCTTTTATTGACTGAATTTACTGAGATGAATCTTGCGGTGGGAGTGTGTAGATACTGTCTAGTCTATAGGTTATTAAATGTATCTAATGCATTTCATACAGACATACATTGATATAGAACAATGATTATTACTCACTACGAATTTTTTATTAGTATAATATTGTATACTGAGTATTGATTTATAATTTGAATTTGTTTTAATGGACATACAAAGAACATCTAAACAAAAGACGGCTCTCCACGAATTATTCAATTTTATTATGTCTACTTTCTAAAAGCATTCTGGCTGACAAAACAGACGCCACTGGTATTTACTGGAACTTGACACGACCGCTTAGAGGCCAAGAAAGCACAAACATACATAAAAGCACCTTAAACCATTCCACCAACCTCGTCACTTTACTCAAATACTAGTTTTTGCCCGCTGCTTCGCTCGCGTAAAAGTAGGTTACGTTATGTTAGTAACAGTACTTATTTTTAGTAAAATAAATCTTATGTCACTCGTTGATAATATAGCTTTCTAATGGTGAAAGAATTTTTAAAATCAATTGACTAGTTTTTGAGTTAAATCCTTACAACCAAACAAGTGAGAAACGACAATGAATTGCCGTAAATATCAGAGTTCGAAAAATTGTATCACGTGACCTTGAGTTCAGAGGTCAAAGGTCATAGTCATTTTGGGGGTATATTGACTATGCTGAGTCGAATGGCGTTGACCGTGAGTCTCTAGCTCTTACGGTTCTTGAGCTAAAAGTTGTATAACAGATGGACGGACGGTCGGACGAACAAAGCTATTGTATAAGAGATTTTTCGAACTCTAAAAAGCAAATGTTTCCTCTTTATAATATCAGTATAGACTCACTACCTTACCAACCCCTGACTGTGGCCAAGATATCTTTAACCATCTTTGATCAGTCGTTTGAGTCTGCTCGACTGGCAGTGAGTTATCTATCCTCATCCTGGATATCTAGTCTACTCTCCGCCTGTTACCTTAGGACGCATGTGTAGGCATCCCGAATTCATCTATCTATTTATTTATCATATGTGTCATAGTATATGGTAGGCTAGGACCTTAAGATATTAGGGCTGATAGGGCTGTAGGTACTTTAAGGTTCCGTAAGTTCTAGTCATATAATTGTGCGCATACAGTCCGTGACTACTAAGGTGACAAATGTACAAGTATAGATACTGTTAGTTGAAATTGGCCATGTATTTAATATAGTGCAAGTTGAAGCACGAAATAACAAATGGTCCAAGTATTCGTATGCAGATTGATTAATAACGTGTACCGACTAATATATTGTATGAACTTTTAAAACTTTCGTTATTCGGACATATAGATATAAATCATCGTGAAAGTTAAACGGGGATGTAGCGTTTTGGGACGTTCTCGGCATCTGCAATAAATAATTGTTTGCACAATGACGCCCTGAAGCAGTATCACAAAAACGTTTACAAAATGGAAGAAGACACGTAGGTGTATACCCCTACAATTACTTTAATAAATGAAAAACGGTTTTTATTAGAGGATGACATTTAACCCTTTTGTTAAAGAAATTGTGCCAAGCGGTTCTTTTAAATTGCTGTGTGTGTTTTCTATTTTAATGTTAATTCAATAATCCGTTTTTAGTACTATTAAGGCTTATACAGGGTGTGGCGTAAATAACCCCACTTATATCACCATATGCTCATGGACATGTCTTTTTCGATACATGGTTCCAAAAATGCATAATTCCTTAGAAAAAATGTTAAAATTTTAGAATAAGTGTTTTTGCGAAGTTGTGAGAAGATTTTAACAAAAAAACTTGATACTGGTCTAATGATACAAGTATTTAGGAGTGACATAGAAGAAACAGAACAAGAAAATGTCGCCAATTGTAGAAATGGCAGCTGATTTTGTATGAGTAAGTACGATTTTTATTTAAAATATCAGAAATATCAATAGTTTGGTCATCCATGGGCATATGGTGATATAAGTGGGGTAAATGATAGATGATAATCTGGTCAGTCGACAGTTTCAGGGTTATCCATTATTTACGCCACAGCCTGTATATAGTAGCCTATTACTAATACCTTGTGTTAGATCTATACTAAGATTTTTTGTTTGTTTGGTTGAACGCGCGAATCTCAGGTACTACTGGTTTGAATTGAAAAATATTTTATTGTTGGATAGCCCATTTATCGATGAAGACTATAGGCTACAACGTCACGCTACGACCCATAGCAGTGGAGCATCAATGGAAAATGTTGCAAAAACGGGGCAAATTCTCTTACGTGAAACATAGGTCAGCTATCTGTTAATAAATGAATGTGCTCGGTAGACGACAATGAGCTAACTTCTTGTTATTAAAAATCTAAAGATAAAATAGATAAAATATTAAATTAAAGTGTTATATATAATATATAATGGTATATTTAAAATAAGGATGTTTTACTTTTGTTTATGATTACCGTGACGCTATAAACATGTAAAAATATATTTGACTACACAGATGGCGTAGTAATTTAAGTGTGATGACTGATGTGATGATGAATGTGTGTGATCCACTAATGGTTGTTCTGAGTCTGGGTGTTCTTAGTGTCTGTTGTTTAAATGTTCGTAGTTTCCCGCGACTTAGGATTTATTTTATGTGTTAACGTAGTCTTTTCAAAGGAAGTCAAAATATAATAAAATTAAGCAAGTCTTAACAAAATAAGACGAAATGGAATTGCCTATAGATCGACGATACTATGAATTCGTAAATAAATTTTCCGCCCGCAGCTATTTTCGTTCATTAGTTGTTGAACTCAGATTTGTAGTATAATAATATAATGTTATAGCGCTTTATGACTACACTACTAAGTTATTTTGCCGTTAAAAATTACAATAGATATATATAGCGCAATATGAACCATAGCGCATATGCGGATGATCACCCTGAAGTCATGTATATTTACTATATGTTTGAACTTCTCATAGTTGATCAGCCTTGTTTATAAAGTGTACCACTATTGCCCTCACGACTTTTTGCAAGTACGAGATGGGCTATAGTCTACTACGCTGGCCCAGTGCGGGTTGAATTCGAAAATTCTAGAGAATGTCTGCTGTATGAATGTAGAACTCTCAAACATTACGTAGGTTCCCTCGCGATATTTTTTTACCACACACAAGTTATAGTTAAATACGTATAAGGTAATATAAAATAACATAGTTATTTTGAAAACAAGAGTCCGTTTATGTGGTTTGACTCTGTATGTTGAAATTAATTACTACAACAATACAATATTTTTATTATTTATAAAGATAACCTGGTTGTAGGAATAATTCGTATCACGAAGGATTAAGTCCTATAGATTAAGTTCACACAATTAAACAACAGATACAAACCACACCCATACTTGAAACAACTATTTGCGGATCACGCAAATTTTTGTATCTTAGGCAGATCGAACCATAACACTCGGCGTAGTCTCAGTGGCTAGGCGACCACTCAAACCATCATATCATCTGTAAAGTTAAAGTTA
Organism: Catocala fraxini; assembly: GCA_930367265.1. Taxonomy (NCBI): domain Eukaryota; kingdom Metazoa; phylum Arthropoda; class Insecta; order Lepidoptera; family Erebidae; genus Catocala; species Catocala fraxini. Next base: position 18,656,553 of record OV884024.1, read on the forward strand.
TTATAAGGTTATGCTCACATAATTTAAGATTATGAAAACATGCATGACTTTAAAAAAATACGTAATATTGCACGTCGAAATTAAAAGCATGATGTAGAAAGAGCTCATTACTTTTGTTAAGAACTTTCTGTACTTTATTCATACAAATGTTTCTTTATTATTTTTCTCTACGGTGTTTTCTGTTTTACAGTATATTAAAGACTTCATTTTGCATGCAGCTTCGCTTGCGTTAATATAGATTTTAATCTCTCGAGAACAGTATGTTTTTCTGGACGAAAGGTTTGTCTATGTCCTTCTTTGTGCCCCTGACAACTTATATGCGAAGTTCATGATGATTAGTTGAGTAGTTAGGACGTGAAAGCGTAACAAACATAAAGAGAATAACTCACATTCGAATTATAATATTATTTTGCCCGCGGGTTCGCTTGCGTAAATGTAGGTTAGGTTATGTTGTGTTATGTCCTTTTATGGTCCTCTGACAACATTGATGCGAAATTTCATGATGATTGGTCAAGTAGGTAAGGCGTGAAAGCGTAACTAGCAAACAAACTCACGTTCACATTTATAATATTAGTTAGGATTTAGGATGGTAACCATGGAGCAAGGGATTAAATCACGCTTTGATGTGATGAAGTACACCGTGTGCAGTTCCCACACTCTGTGTACGTTACGAATTCGATTATGCCAGCACCGCCACTTTGAAATGCACCTTGGAATTCTACTCCGTTTGTGATAGGTCTCAAATATCTCTGGTTTGATATAAACCAGAGATATTTGAGAGCCGAAACTATAGCTGTCACACAAATTATCTATGTTCTTATCAATAATTGAAATTCAATTGAATTAATTTCAATTCGTTTATTGTAATCCATAATGTATATACAGGTCTTATAAATGTAGAGAGAACAATTATGGACCTATTAAATTAATCCATTATTGCTCGCATGCGTCTGTGAATACACCAGAATTGATGGGTTAAGGCACGCGTCAGGAAGTTAAGAATCATTATTATGAACACGATTTGCGTGTACATTTGTTTTAGTATTTATTTTAAAATACCTACTATAAATATATATATATAGTAGGTATGCATAGGTGTTCTACTTATATTGCTAATGATATAGTTAGTTACTTAAGTTCATATTAATGCCATGCTATTTTTATCAATAGACATGTACCTACCGTAACAACACTTAATGACAGAAAGTGTGTAACTATTAAAAATAAAGTTTTAAATACCTATATCTGAAGTTTTTCTATATGAAGAGCAATTCCGCAGCTTTTTGTATCATGTCTCAACGTTTAAGGAACAAATAGAGGGTAAGCACAGTATTAGGATGTTTAACCGATCCTTTAATTTTAGTGATGACATAATTTTCTAAATATGTCTGCTACCATTTGTTAAATTAGTCGGTCTCGATGGCGTAGTGGTTAGTGTAACTGACTGCCACGCTCGAGGTCGTGGGTTCGATTCCCGCACAAGTCAAACATTTGTGTGCATGAACATGTCTTGGTCTGGGTGTTTCTATGTATAATATGTGTATATTTACAAAAAAATAACGTATATATGTATGTTTATCCATTGTCTAGTACCCATAGTACAAGCTCTGCTTAGTTTGGGCTAGATGGTGTTGTGTGTATGTGATAGAATATTATTATTATTATTATTATTATTATTATTATTATTAAATAGTATATTTCTCCCAAAATGCGAACCTCATTTTAAAATGGCTGTTGCTAGTCGTCCACTAAACGGACATCCAAAATAAATTAGTCGTGTTGCTAGTCGTCCACTAAACGGACATCCAAAATAAATTAGTCGTGTTGCTAGTCGTCCACTAAACGGACATACAAAATAAATTAGTCGTGTTGCTAGTCGTCCACTAAACGGACATACAAATTAATTAGTCGTGTTGCTAGTCGTCCACTAAACGGACATACAAAATAAATTAGTCGTGTTGCTAGTCGTCCACTAAACGGATATATAAAATAAATTAGTCGTGTTGCCAGTCGTTCACTAAACGGATATATAAAATAAATTTGTCGTGTTGCTAGTCGTCCACTAAACGGATATATAAAATAAATTAGTCGTGTTGCCAGTCGTTCACTATACGGATGTATAAAATAAATTAGTCGTGTTGCCAGTCGTTCACTAAACGGATATATAAAATAAATTAGTCGTGTTGCTAGTCGTCCACTAAACGGATATATAAAATAAATTAGTCGTGTTGCCAGTCGTTCACTAAACGGATATATAAAATAAATTAGTCGTGTTGCTAGTCGTCCACTAAACGGATATATAAAATAAATTAGTCGTGTTGCCAGTCGTTCACTAAACGGATATATAAAATAAATTAGTCGTGTTGCTAGTCGTCCACTAAACGGATATATAAAATAAATTAGTCGTGTTGCTAGTCGTCCACTAAACGGACATACAAAATAAATTAGTCGTGTTGCTAGTCGTCCACTAAACGGATATATAAAATAAATTAGTCGTGTTGCCAGTCGTTCACTAAACGGATATATAAAATAAATTAGTCGTGTTGCCAGTCGTTCACTAAACGGATATATAAAATAAATTAGTCGTCCACTAATCGGACGAATAAAATAAATTAATCATTATTTTCTTTGCTACAGTTTGGTTTTCCATAATTATAGATATTTTATTACCAAGTTTTTACGATTAAACAAGCTCTGGAAATCGGATGTGGATACAAAAGGCTTATATATTAAAAAATTATTATATATAACCTCTTGTTTAACATATTAATTAAATTTAAAATTTATCTATGTCTTGGAAATATCGTCTGGGATACCATAATACCCATTGCCTGTCCGTCGTGTGTCGTGTTTTGAAGATCGTCCTCCAAATTTTAAAGTCTATGACGTCGTCAGACTCCAAAGATTTAATAAAAGTAATTTAAATAGGTGAAGGAAAAAAAGTGCCCACAAAATTTAAAACTTAAGGTATCGGTCACATGTAAACGCTTTTAATATCAAGATATTGAACATACTGCGACTAACCTCTCTTCGTTCTGACATAATTCCTTAAAACCTTCAAACTTAATCTTATGTTGTTATTAATTTTTGCTTAAATTGGTAGTAGTAGATAGATATTTAATTACGCTTCGATTCATACATCACAATAAGTGAGGAAACGTTTGAAATATGCTCTATATATACTTTATGCCCTAGGCCCTAGCCTTGGTTAAGAAGTGTATTTGATCACGATCGGCTATGCTATTCTCCTAAATACAATTTCGACGCAGTACGTAGCTACGAGATCGTCATCGCGACAGCCGTACAAACGAATGTGAGCGCAGCGCTGATTCAAACGGCATTCATTTACGTATTCATGCTCGTTGACGAACTCAGCGCATTTACATTTTTACATCACAATCGAATTATCTCGATTAAAAGTTTTAGACGATTAAATTGTTACCTCGAGTTATGTGGAGGTACACAGTGTAGTTCTTGCAGATGAAAATATGGTTGGACAAATGTCAATTAGCCCGCTGATAAGTATTTCTAACTCAAAGCTCTCAAATCCTAGAGTGCCGGTGAATAAAGCTAATTGACAACAAGTGCGACGTGATCTAGTTTGAGCAATAGCATTGTTGATAGTAGCATATCGAACTAGACCAAGAACGCACTTAACGCCAATTAACATTTCAATAGGTTTAGTAATAAAACTTAGAGATCAATGAAATTAATCGTGTTAAGTAAAAAATAAGTTTTACGAGACAACATAAAATTGTCCTAATAATGACATACCGATACATAAATAAATAATTTTTGAATGATACATAAGATATGATGCGAGCATATCTTATACACAGACGCAAAACGTCTAAACAAATTTAATATTTTTTGTAAGTAGAGATATAGCCCGAAACACAGGTCTAAACCTAGTTCAGGCAACCACTTTATTAAACCTAGCGCTTGAAATTAAATTAGAATGCACAATGTCGGCCGATTAAAGTATAAGTAAAACATGTACCAGATTAACGATAATTATAATTTATTGTAGTATAATATTATTTTAGACTAATAACAAAAACCCATGTATTATTATTAAATAAAATTATTATAAATTATTATTATTATATAGGTATAAAAATAAACTAACTTTGCACCACGATAAATAATTTTTTGTCATGTCCATGTCTCCCCGTGACCATGGCTGCTGAAAAGCAACCGAAACGTCGGGGAAAGTGTAAAAATAAATTAAATCTAAATAGTTTAATAATAATTTAATTAGCTTAAAAATTAGTAAAGTTTGATAGTAGTAGTAGTGTAAAAATTTTTAAAATTTTGTAAGAAAGTGTCAAATAAACAACATTATAATATGCTTTGTTTATACGTATAGAGACAATTTGTTGTGCGTAGGTAGTAGCGTTGCGCTGCGACATCGTTCGTCCTTCGCTACGCCACGATTATTTACTTTGTCACCGCATTGTTAGACTAGAAAGCGAGGTTATAACTCGCTCCCCATGAACAATGATATACGACACAAACAAACGCAGCAAACAACTTACCACATGTCTTCTTAGAGCGAACATATTACTAAACTGTCAGTTTTCGAAGCGCACCTACCGTAAATCGTTTGTTATACTTTGCAATTACATAAACTCGACATACGAGTTATGATTGCTATACCATGTTATCAATTTTAAACATAACGAACGTTGAACGTGCCTTTCATCATTGACATCACTGACCTTTAATTAAGCAGTTATTAAGGTTACAAACTTAGCTCTCCAGTCGAGAGTGCTCTAAGCCCTCAGATCCTCTTGTGGGCCAAACATTCATTTAATTTCATTGAAGTCAGACTCTGTCATTAGACGCGGCACTGACACTGGAGAAAACAACTTACACTATGAGTGCGCTAAGAAAATTTGTTTAGAACTTGGTTCGGAACGAATATATGAATACATCACCGACAATTTCAAAAATCTCGTAGATCTTCACATATCCTTGGATCGTGGTTTACCTATAATGTATATAATAAAATGATAAGAATAGATTCCTTATATAAGTTCAGTATTCGGTAATCACTTTTAGAGGCAAGTTTCTGTTGCATACATGTTGTGAACGACACGATAGTAAATTATTGTAATTTGCATATTCCAGCATCAGCTCGATGCCGGTATCATTAAAAGTTAACTTCGGCTGTCGGCTATTAATCAATGCTTTTTCCACCAACAACACAATACGCAATGGACTGCCAATGCTTGCATTACCTGTATGTTCACCTAATTTTTCGTATGTCGCGTGTTTTTAATCTGAACTGAACCCTATAGTCTCTAGAATAAGAACCAGATACAGTAGCTAGATCTTATTTTACGCTTAAAGTACAAGCGTTCAAATGAGTTTTATTTTTATACAGTCGACTCCTGTTCTTGTATTAATACCTGCGTTGAGGTAGACTTCACAAACATTAAAGCAACGGACACAGGTAACACTCAGACTCGGAATAACTATTTGTAGATTTTGATCCACCCACTCGGCGCAGTAGCAGCGGCGAGTCAACCACTTGAACCATTACGCTATCCATGCAGTCACATATTGTCGTCAGCGATTATTGATATGAACTAATAAATGGTGCACAATTTTTCCATATAGGGCACTGAGGAGCAAATAACGAAAGAATAAAATCACGATCAGCCACAACAATTAAAATATTCATGTTCTATTATCTTAATGACTCTTCGAACTTCGGTTTCAATTTCGTCATAGTTAATAATTATACCTCTATTGTTTGACGTTTCTATTATAAGTTACGTTCTCTGTTAGACTTGATAATTGAGTTAAGGTAAAATATTAAATACATCTATTATTGTATGGTGAGTAACGGCGACGATTCTAATAACTTTCTTTTGTATGTGTGTTTTCTAAAAACACTGTCTACTCAATAAACCTAATCTTAAAGTAAATAACTTACTTTTAGTATAAACGGACACCAACATAACCAATCCTTATTAGCCTTACTCGTACTTTTTTTTGTTAAACTGTGCTGTTACACTAAATCATTTCTTGCAACTTATATATTGTCTCCATAATTATTTTATTTCATTGCTGATCCAGTGATCCAACTGTACAGAACTGATAACCATGATTCATTATATTTACTCAATCTTTACAAATCGTGCTATACGGTATTTAAATAACCTAACTTGTTATACTTTTATATATATTTATTCTCAATACCAAGGGTAAAGCCAAGTTGTAACGTGATAGTCGCAGCTCTCGTTAAAAGTTCTGGGCGAGATGCTATACGGCCGCTGCGATTAATGGCCGTTTCTACGATATAAATACATTTTCGATTTACGTTAAACAGACTAAAGATTTTATATAAATTAACAAAATGTACGTTTGTTTGTAAGCTAGTTTCATACCAGAAACTGCAAGGAGTAACTACAGGAATTGAAATTACGTTCATAGAAGTACTCAGTAAGTTATGCTCAGAGCCATTTAATTACGTCCATATGTGGTTAGTGTTTAACGTAATAATATAATAATAATAATATTTTATCACAGACACACAACACCATCTAGCCCAAACTAAGCAGAGATTGTACTATGGGTACATACTATACAATGGATAAACATACAGATATACTATTTTTTTGGAAATACATACATATTATACATAGAAACACCCAGACCAAGACAAACATCCATGTTCATGTACACAAATGTTTGACTTGTGCAGGAATTGAACCCGCAACCTCAGAGAACGCCATCGAGGCTGACAAAATAATAGGTAGTTGAAGTCCTAGATTATTGCGACCGTAAGATATATTATAAGTACCTATATATAGGCGACGTAGCTAATACCATGTGGGAAGGGGAAAACTAGTGTATTATCTCATACTATTATCTTTTGTATACATAGTTATTAGATCTTATATCTATATATTAATACGTGAAGCGAAAACTTTGTACCCCTTTTTACAAAAATTGCGCGGACGGAGGAGTATAAAATTATGCACAGTTAAAGTTTATATGGAGAAGGAGTGGCGAATACTAAAATTTTTATAAAATATGCATTAGAAATACATTAAATTAATGAAAAATCACTACACGCACACAACCATGCATTTGACACAAGCAGTCGAATCGCGTTCGTAGTATTTCGGCATTGTTCGGCTGGTGTCGTAGAATTCTTCGTAACTATGGTTACATATGTATGTGGAGTAGGTGACTAAATGAAATGTGATGAAGACGCTATAGTTATAGACAGTAAAAACGTAATAATGAACAGAATTAAAATTTAAATAAATTATGATTGAATTTCGACCACTTGGCGACCGCTAGTCCTAATTAATATTCTAAATGCGAATGTGAGTTTGTTTGGATGGTTGTTAAATTTTAACGCCTTAACTACTCGATAAATCATCATAAAATTTTGCATACTTGTTGTCTGGAGAACAGAAAAGGACTTAGATATTTTTTTGAAAAAAATACTGTTTCTATTAGAACCTAACCTACATTTAAGTGAGTGAAGCCGCGGGCAAAATCTAGTCTCAAATAAAACTAAACCCAGTTACCATGGAACAAAGCAAATATTCTGATGGCCCAATTTAAGTACTTTGCATATAATAATAATAATTTTATAATAATAATTTCTTTATTTCTCTCCCACAAAAAGATACATTTAAAAGTTATTACAAATTAGTTGTCTTCTATTTGTGGGAGACAGGAACTCAAACTAGGATACCCTGTGCTATGAATTCCTGGCTCCCCCTCTCGGTTTTTAGAGGTACAATTTTGTCACAACGGTAGTTAAAAGTGGTTCAACGATTTTTTCTTATACATATATGTAAAAGTAATCTAGTTATATAACCAAACAAAAAGTAATAATAAAAATAAGAAATTAAACAAAATATAAACAAAATGATAAATCAAATTAACGCCCGGATTTATGTGTGTGTGTGTGTGTGTGTGTGTGTGTGTGTGTGTGTGTGTGTGTGTGTGTGTGTGTGTGTGTGTGTGTGTGTGTGTGTGTGTGTGTGTGTGTGTGTGTGTGTGTGTGTGTGTGTGTGTGTGTGTGTGTGTGTGTTTGTATTACGGAAGCTACGCTAAGATAGAATCGTAAGAAGTTTTTCAGTTTGTTCATAATCAAGTTTTAAGAGCCATTGGCAGACTTTGTTTTTACATTCCACCCTAGATAGGTTAGTAAGTGCGAGAATTTTATTGATTTTATTGTACAAGTAGTTTCCTCTAAAATAAAAGAACTTTTGTGCAAATGATGTTTTTACTGACACTGATTCACAAACATTATAATGCCTCCTTGTGTTAGACTTATTTTGTATTGTCAACAAGTTAACAGAGGTGTGTTTCTTGACAATTGTTGACAAAATATATAGTTGCCTAATAGTTAATACGCCTGCTTCCTTATATAACGCTGTTGTTGGAAATAAACGTGGTCTTAACAGCGCAACTTTCAGAACCAGTCTTTGCACTCTTTCGACGTTTAAAATAATGGTTTTATTTGTTCCACCCCAGACAGAAATGCCATAAGATAAAATGGATTGGCACAGGGACTGATAAACTGTTTTAATTAGTTCCCAATTTGAGACGTGTCTGAGATTTTTAAATATATGAACAAGTTTTCTAGTTTTTTTTATAAGTTGAAAGATGTGATTTTTAAATGATAGGTGTTCGTCAATTATTATTCCTAAATATTTTATTGATTCTATTTTAGATAGAACTGGGCAGTCCGTACAGCTAGGTGATAGTGGATGACATGTGTGGGCGTGAATATTAAAATTGAAGTGATTAGGTGTTAAATTATAAATTGAAAAAGTCATGTACTTAGTTTTTGTGGCATTGAGTGTTAATTTATTGAGAGCAAGCCATTGAGTCACGATGTTGAAACCATTCTGGGCAGCATTGAAAGTTTCATTCCAAGACTTCCCATAAAAAGTTAACGTGGTATCATCTGCATACGAGATGATGTGACAGTTCTTAATGTTTAGCTGGCATAGGTCATTTATATAGCACAGAAATAAAGTAGATCCTAAAATGCTGCCTTGTGGAACGCCAATATTTATAGGAATTTCATTACTATAATATTCACCAATTCGAACTGACTGAGTTCGGTTTTGCAAATAGTTCTGGAAAAGCTGTAGCTGTTTATCCCGTATTCCTATGCTTGCGAGCTTTGATATTAGTATATTTGGGCAGACTGTATCGAAAGCCTTCTGTAGGTCTATAAAGATGGTTAAACATATTTCCTTGTTGTCCATTTTGTTTACTATAAACTCAGTAAAATCATGTAAACAGTCGGACGTCGATTTGCCCTTTCTAAACCCGTACTGATTTTTTGAAAGGAGATCTTTATCTTCTAAGAATTTTACCAGTCTCTTGTTTATGATCCTTTCAAATATCTTAGACAAAGAAGTTAGCAGTGATATAGGACGATAATTTGTCACGTTTTCTTTGCAACCACTTTTAAAGATAGGAACAACAACAGATTTTTTAAGTAGTGTTGGAAATATACCTTCTTCCATACATCTATTTAATATGTAAGTTAGGGGAGGGACTATTATATCTTTTACATGTTTAAGGACTGTTGATGTTATATTGTCCCATCCAGCTGCGCAATCAGAGCGTAGATCCAGGATAAGTCTCTCAACCTCATTTTCAGTTGTCTCCAAAAGGACAAAAGAGTTGCAATTAGTTGCTATGTTTGCTACATGTGTTGGGAGCGGAGCAAGGCCTGTTGGAATATTATTGGCTAAGTTTAATCCAACATTTCCTAAATAAGTATTAACTGCGTTGACTGAAACCTGTGGGCTAGCTTTATCATGTAGTAATTCTATTGGTGGTGATTTTGGTTTATTTATGTTGTTTATAGATTTGATAGCAGTCCAAATCTTTTTATTGTCATTTCCAGCCGATTTGATTAAATTGCTGTCGTACTGTCGTTTACACTTTTTTAATATATCATTACAAAAATTTCGGTACCTTTTGTATGTTATTGCTAAAATATTGTTGTTCGGATTTTGTTTAAGTTTGTAGTGCATTCTGTCTCTTGTTCTTATACATCTTAGTAGGCCAAGTGTGATCCATGGTTTTAATGTGATTTTACTCCTGGGAAATTTAATATTTATTGTATTTCTGGTTATTGTATTCTGTAAATTTTCTATAAAGTAGTAATTCATCAAATCATTTGGATTCAATTTATTATTATATATATAGTTAAAATCAATATTATTACAATCATTATATAAACTCTCATAATTAATTTTACTAACAAGTTTTAATGTTTTTTTATGTTTGGATCCTGAGTACATGCAAAAGAGAACCGGCTCATGATCAGTAATCGCAGTTTGTAAAATAAATGTGTAGGAATATACATTGGTTTTAATGATCACATGATCCAAACAGCTGTTTCCTCTAGTTTGTTCATAATGCGCTGGTAGCATCCCAAAGAAAGCAAGAAGGTCAAGATAACTAGATGTAGTTAAATTTGTATCTTTAATGTTAATGTTAATATCGCCTAATAGAATAATGTTTTTAAAACTTGACACTTTCATTAACAGTTTATGCAAGGAGCTTAAAAAATTGTCTAGTGTAACATAACTAGGCGGCCTGTATAATGCAATAATTGCTGTCTCATTTTTTATATTAATAAGAAGACAATTGGCTTCTGAAAAATCCGGTTCTTCAATGCTAGCAACAATATCCTCTTTCATATAAATAACGACGCCGTCATTCTGGTTAAAACTTTGTGTTGTTGAAAAACTAGAGTAAGCCGGTAATAAAGGCAGATTACTTACAGATGACAACCAGCATTCGGTTAAAATAATAAAATCACAATTAAAATTTATTCTTTTTAGTAATATATTTAGGCTATGAAAATTTTTGTTAATACTTCTGATATTTTGTTGCAATATCTTTAAGTATGTCTTTGGTTCTGATATGATGTTTTTACAAGACTCTGGATCACAACAGTGAAGGTCCGTTATAGCAATTGTGTCTAAGTTATTTATATTATAAAGATCAGCGAATTTTTATTTTTATAAGGTTGTGTATAACTTGGACATAAAAACAAGGTGTTTGGGAACTGCTATTTGGTCTGTTTGATCTAAGTATACTTGTACTGAATTCTATTTTATTGCGCATTGCTTCTATAATTTTACATGTCAGTGTAATGGAATGTATGATATATATGGGTGTGTAGCTATGTGATAAGTATATGTTGTTGAATATGAACAATATGTAGTTAGGTTTGTTAACATTTGAATACAGGCGTAAGCTTTTTAAAACAACATGTAAACAATAAAAATATATAAGACTACCATAAAAACTGAATAGTCATAAGTTTGGCTTTAAGCTTAGAAGATCAGTCTCACTCTTGATCATTATCGGTTTGTCGGGTTCACTTTTCCGTATAAAAACTCTGCCAGATGATGTCCAGCAGAATGTATAATTATGTTCCCTCGCAAATTTTCGAGTAAGATAGAACAGGTGTTGAGTTCTCGGAGGCAGACAGTCAGATATGTAAATGGGCTTGGCTGGGCCATTTATATTTAAGTGAAGCGAATTTAGCTTATTCTGCTTGTGATTTATATTAAACAGTCTGGCTTTCTTAATCATGCTTTCCTTCGCAACAGTGCTAACTAAATCCACAATTATTTTTGACGGTCTGTCTTTCTTGTTGATACAGTTAACATCTTTAATGTCAGATCTTTGTAGGGGAGCGCCGACAGCACTAGCTGTGTTCAAAACAATCGTAATAAGATCTTCTTGTTTTTCGTTAGAAGTTAAGGGTGTATTTTTTATTTCAAATTTGTTGCTGTACAACAAACGCTCCAGGATGTCAACCCTTTCTTCAAGCTGGTGAATATATTGACGGTCTGCTTTCTTGTCAGACTCCAAAATGTCCACTCTACTCTTCATATCCTCGTATTGTTTTGAAACAAAAACGATGGAATCTTTGATTTCAGAATTCTGTTTCAGTAGTTCACTCATCATATTATGCAGTAAATCCAATGACGTCTCTGTTTTCTTACTACGTGACTCACAATTTATGCAGTGAGAGTTGATTAATTTCTGCATTTCAATCATGAAACGTTCCTGTTCGTCACCATGTTTACGCTTGCGCGTTGTAATGTTGTCATTTTCAAAGACAGACGCAGACAAATCAGGTGTGGATCCACTTTGGGTAAATTTATGTGGTTGTAATGTGGATGTACTTAACAGGCATGGCTCGGCGCTAATAGGCGTTGTAGGAGGTGTTCCAATCTGAGATTTATTTGAGGTTTGTACAATATCTTGACTCGGTAAATTTATAGGAGTCGCAGGAGGTGTACGTCGCAGAGGCATTTTAGACAAAAGGTAAAGCTGCTCTGAGTTAGGTGCCAAAAGCTCCTCAAAGTTTCTGTTCGCCTAGTAATTACACCGAATTTATATTTTCTATTTTGCTTTATATTAAATAATTTTTAAATGCGAATTTTCTATTTTAAATGACAAAAATGTTATAAAAATTTGCAGAAATTATAAAAATGTCCAAAATAACTTCAAAAAGAGTCTCGCGCTACGTGCAGGATTTGAACTCGAGGACGTGTAATCGAGATCAGTCCGACCATGTACGACTCTCACTGTGCTAATCGCGCTTGTAGTAAATTGTTCAAATATTCGTTCTTGTTTGTAGTGTTATAATTATGCGTAAAGAGTAAGTGTTCAAGTAATTGACCGCTAACACTCGAGCAAGGTCACGCACGAAGAGAATGTCACAACAATGTCACTGTTTTTGCACCACTAAATAAATTGTTTGATGGTTTGTTTCACTGATAAAGGTATATTATGCACTGTAATTGTATAGGTTAGGGGATTATTAATGCTTTAAGTTCGTATACACCGGGTAAAAGTAATTATTTCCGTACGAAAACAATTTTAATCAAAGAGCACATTCGATTTACGTCCGTTCACTTCGAAGCGCGGCGGGGGGGGGAATATACACGTAGATATCGTATATCTTTACGCAAAACCTACATAATATATTAATACTGACCCATAATCAGCACACACCAAAAATAATATGAAAACTGGTCTAAATAAAACTAACAGGAGCCATACCAACTTCTTTTAAACCATTTTTTATTGCGTAGAGGAGAATAAGATACTCCTATTCACTTAGTAACTCTCTGCTCCGTTCTCTTTCTCTTCTCGTATGCAATTGAAATGCTATAAGAAACGAGGCATTGTCATACTATCACTACATATTATAAAACAAAATCCCCCGCCGCTTCTATCTGTATGTCTGTCTGCCTGTTCGCGATAAAGTCAAAAACTACTGAACGGATTTTCACCAATAGACAGAGTGATCCATGAGGAAGGTTCAGGTGTATAATTTATTAAGGTTTCGTACTACCCATGCGAAGCCGGGTCGCTAGTACAGAATAAAAATAGTATCTTCAACCTACTTTTAATGCCATCAATAGGTATTTACATGAAGTTGTACATTGGAATTAAATTACTGTTCACGGATTTTGGCGCGGTTTGAAAACCACTACTGTTCAATAATAGAAATATCTATTATAATAATGGAATTAACATTTTAAAATAAATAAAATTGGTGTTTTCAAAATAAACTGCGATAATCCGTAAATTGTAGTTTAATTTCAATACCATTAATCTCAACGACTGTGGTCAAACTATCTACGTTCAACTTAAGCCCATTTAAAATCGGCCATCGATAATTTGTCATCTATAATAAAGCTAGTCTGTACGTTTTGATCAAAGTATCCTAGTTTGTAGTAACATCGCAGTGCAGTAGCGACGAGAAAATATTTTTCATTTAAGGAAAGAATTGTCGTAGGCCTACAATATAAAAGAGGAATTATTTTATTTTAGGTATACGCATCTATTTTCAAAATGATTAACTACTTATGTATTTACCCCGAAGAATGAAGGCACACAAATTTTGTTACAAAAATGTTATAAATAAGCGACCTGTTAAACGTGATGTTCTATTCAAGTTCGAGATCGACTTTACTCAAATAAGGTTTTCCCATGCAAAAGTTCACAAATACTTTATCGGAGCAGAATTGAATTAATGTTCTGCGCTCATTCCTCTCCTGATGGTATATAGTACACGATTTCACTTCTTCGACTCATTATTTTAATACGAGTAGCTTAAAGGTGATTTTTCTTGGCTCCCTTTAAATTTAATAGGTTTTAGTTAGTTCAGCTTTCTTCTTGACATTTGCTTGATAATTTATGAGGAGCAGATTTTAAAATATTAATTGGTTAGTATTATTTAAGGTATTATTACATACACACATACGTAGATTCACGCCTATTTCCCAGGATAGACAGAGACTACGGCTTTCCATTTGCTACGGTCCTGACACACTTCTCTGGCTTCATTTACTTTCATTACATTCCTCATACACGCACGGTTTATAGTGCTCTTAACCTGGCCTTTGTCCAGAACGTCTCCGTTCTCAGATCGAGAAACATTCGCCTAGGTCTTCCCCTTGCGACTGTTCCATTTACACTAGCCTTATAAACTTTCTTAATTAGTCTTTTCTCGTCCATTCTTTCTACATGCCCAAACCAGCTTAACATACCTTTTTCTATTCTTGTCACTAAGTCCACTTGCATACCGCATCTGTCTCTAATCACACTATTCTTTATTCCATCTTTCAGAGTCATACCACATATGTTTCTCAGCGCTCTCATTTCTACAGTATTAATACTGCTCTCATGCTTCTTTTGCCATACCCAACTTTCACTTCCATGCATAACTGTAGGCACTAATAGTCCTCTATGAACATCCAAAGGTGCCTTTTCGAATACATTTCGACTGTTCATAAAAGCGCGTAGAACTCCTTTTACTTTATTGCCAGCAATCGTTCTTCTTTCAATATCTCCCTCATGTTTACCATCCCTTGTAAACAAAGTACCCAAATATACAAACTCTTTCACTTGCTCCACTTGTTCTCCATCACTCATAATATTATATATCGTCATGCACTCCTCCTTTTCAAATACCATTACTTTCGTCTTGCTTACATTCATTTTCATTCCTTTACTCCCATAAGCTTATCTTAACTGAAACATGATTAACTTCCACAATAAATAGTAGCGAATTTATTCATAACCGCTACATAGTCTTTCGATGTGACCGTGATAGAGCTGCTACGGGTAAATCAGATGGGAATGGAGTTTTAATAGTCGTATTACGTGGATACAATCCTGTCAGCATTGAGCTCCCTATGCAAGCTTCACTAAACAAAAATATTGAGCAAGTTGTTATTGCAATTCCTAATCGTAATAACACGACAAACACACTGATCAGTGCAGTATACATACCCAATAATTCTTCTCTTGCTATATACGACCTGCACTTTGAATGTATCAATAATATAATAAATTCAATAAAATTCGATGATTTGCTAATTGATTACAACATTCCGACAGCTAACTGGATAAAATTGAACCCTACTCATGACTTTATGAGCTCTATGGGCACCTCTTCTATCTGTGATCGTATGAGAAACTTTATGGCCATACATGATGTTATGCAATGTAACTATTTAACTAATACTCTCGGGCGTACTCTCGATCTCCTATTGTCCAACACAGTAAGCCATGTTTTTATACCCAACCAACACTTACTTCAGGCTGATAACCATCATCCTCCCTTCTATACTCTCATCTCTCTGAATATAAACCTTAACTTGATGTGATCTAAACAAAGCGTTAAATATAATTTGCGTAAAGCAGATTATAAACTTGTTAATAACGATAAAAGTGAACATGTTAAAATTTAAATCTGTGTTGACACTTTTTATAATTATATATATGATATTATCAAAAATCGTATACCCCTATCAAAATCAAAACACTATAATTTTCCCGTATGGTTTTCCAAAGCTCTAATACACATATATAAAAATAAAGAAAAAGCGTGGTCAAAGTGGAAAAGGTATAGAAATAGATCGGATTACGAGTATTCTTCTTATATAGAGCACGTTTTAAGCAGGAATGTGCTAAATGCTACAATACCTACATTAAAAGTGTAGAAGACAGTATTCGTCACAGTGTTAAGTACTTCTAGACATACATAGCCAATCGGAGAAGTAGGTCAGGCATCCCCTCGCATATGTGCTATAACAATAAAACAGCTAGTGACTCCCTCGATATCTGCAATCTTTTTTTATAATTTTTTCAGTCTGTATACGAGCCAACAAGTTTTTTACTTGATTGTCCACCTTCAGACCTATCTATTAATAACAACACTCATCTTTCTGACATACAGTTTAGTCTCGCCCAGATTCGTGATAAATTAAAATACTAGATATTACAAAAGGACCTGGACCTGATGGGATACCCCCTTGTTTCCTGAAATGGACAGCTAATACAATCTGTAAACCCATATTTATAATATTTAATAAATGTATGTCTACAGGTGCATTCCCCTTGGCTTGGAAGAAAGCTAATATAGTCCCAGTGCATAAAGGTGGATCTAGACAAAATATTGAGAATTACCGACCCTTATGTGAAGAGATACTTATATGTAAGCATCGTATACAAATTTAACCAATTTTATTCAGCAAAGCCATGTACAGAGCGAGGAAAAAGCATGTTTTTGCGAAAAAACATTTACTTAATTACTCGGTGTAGATTTTTACTAGTACTGTAATAATTACGGTCTAAGTACAATTTAGTATTTATATTTTGTTTTAAAGGTAAAGTTTATTTAATATAATTATATAATCTATAACAGCACCTAGGTACTATCATCTAGCGATGCTAAATAATGAGTGAGTTTGTTGCATGTATCTGAACCTAGCAACTAACCTAAATGTAGCTTCAGTAACCTAGTAAACACATTAACCAATAGGTTTTGACGTTCATTAGTGTTACTTTGCGGTCTAAATGAATATATAATTTTTATCTTTGGATACAACAACATGGTGTATATACACTGCAGCTTACTGTACGCGGTAAGGTGTGCTTATCAACTGCGTCGACCTCTGCTGATAATTACTATTGATAGCAGGCGCTTCGAATCAATCAACGAGCTACAATGTTCCGGTCTCTTCATTCATAATATAATTTTGCGCACCTTCATGCTTATTCGCAACTGCATCCGTGGCGCAGCGGTAGTGAATGCGAGTGCTGTGCATGAGGTCTCGAGCTCGAAACCCGTGTTGGGCCAACAAAAAGTTATTGGGTTTTTCTGTTAAGAAATCTCAATACGAGCCCGCAGTTAGGAAGTTGGCGGTGATAGACGTCCCCGTGCCTCGGAAAGCACGTAAAGTCGTTGGTCCTGCGCATGATCTCTCTCCGGTCGTGTTGGATTAACCGTCCCATCGGATCATTAGGGTTAGGAAACAGAGAGTGCTCTTCTTTGCGCACATACTTGTGCATTATAATATCTCCTGCGCAGATGGCCAGTCTCCGTTAAGCTGTCTTCATGATCGAAATTCGGTCTGGAGGACATTATTATTATTATTCGCACCTTCAAAAAGATTAATTGTTATTTAGTGTTACCGATATATTCATCTTATTCATATACTTATAAATATCGTATGTTCTTCAGCGAACGCGACATCAAGTAGGTATTAAGAATACCCGAGTAAGTATAATTAAGTCATGGTAGCGAGAGTCAGCCTACTGTATTACCATGTTTTGTCACGATGTCGAGCGCGAACTTAGTCTGGTCTTTTATACAAAGAGCACTGTGAACGCAATTTATTACTTCAGGAATAATGGATACTTACCATATAAAATCTTGAAAAGGATGATTCATTTGAATCTGCCTCACTTGAGTGTGTGGTATATGGAGGAAGGAATACTAGTCTAGGGGTTGATTCCCAGGCGAGGAATTGTGATATTGGCGTTTACTGTCAAAAAATTCTTCGTGGAATTTGGCTGACTGTTATGGGTTCGAAAATATTTGTGTGATCCACATATAGTTGTTCTAAGTCTGGCTGTTCTTTGTGTCCGTTGTTTTAATGGTTGTCAACCGTAAAGGAACATAATTTTCATAACACAGAAACTACACGCAGGAAAATATAAATATTATGAAGATATTTATACTCTATATATACCACCGGGAAAAAGGAATTAACTTGGAGGCTTTTAAAAAAAGTAAAAACGTGGAGATTCTTACTGTGCCCGACAGCCGGGATAAGACGTACCCTTTTACTTAGGTTATAGCCGTTATAGGAATATAGCTGGCGAGATGTGAATGTTTTATAGCTCTACTCATCCCTTCGGGAATGTAGGACTAATGCATAATGCATGCATATTAACCTATGCAACCAGGTGCAGAGAAGCTGTTAAAATGGTCCATTTACTTCTTCTCTTAAGTGGCGAGCTCGCTATTTGTAGAGGTGCGATAAGAACGATAAGTGGGTATCAGTTTTACAAACTTCAACCTATTGTGTCGTGCAAGATGTATTATGTCACTGGCACTCACAATTTGCGTCTATTTTTTGACATTATCCAGCCAAGCCTTCCTTTGACGACCCACTTTCCTTTTTGCATCGAATTTTTCTATTTATATTGTATCTATCATGTCTGACGACGCAAAACGTGCTACGTTGCGTTTTTCATTGTAATCATAAGATCGCGGTTTGCCGGGTTCCCAACCAGACTCCTTCGCGGCAAACCGAATAAAACCTTCTTATTCTTCTTCAGTTAGCATGCTACTTTATATAATACATTGCAAACTATTGCGCATAACATGTCTGCCTTCATTTTTATAGTCAGTGTTATAGTGATATAATATAATAATATCCTCCAGACCGATTTCGGCCACGGCCGGCGGCCAGTCTTAACGGAGACTGGCCAACTACGCAGGAGATATTATAGTGCACAAGTGTCTGCGCAAACACAAATGCACTATCTGTTCCCTAACTCTCATGATCCGATGGGACGGTAATCCGACACGATCGGTGAGAGATCAAAAAAACTTAAAAATTTAAATTCAAAATTTATATTCATATTTTGTTTGATCTTTGCAAAATTGTCATAAATTTATAATTATGTAAGCTGTGAATAACGGTGTGGGTTGCACATTTAATTAAACTTTATTTAAAATGTATTAGTAAGAAGAACATAATGTGTAACTGTTTGTTATTCCAAATAAATAAATAAAATAAAATAAAAGATCAAGCGTAGGACCAACGACTTTACGTGCTTTCCGAGGCACGGAAGTGTCTTACACCGTCAATTTCCTAACCCCGGGCTGCTATTGAGATTTATTAACTGAAAATCCCAATAACTTTTTGTTGGCCCGACCCGGGATTCGAACCCAAGAGCTCATGCACAGCAGTCGCATTCACTATCGCTGCGCCACGCAGGCAGTAATATAATATGAAAATACTACAATAAGCCAACTGTTTCATAACTATTCTTCTTAATACAATATTGAATTGCAGTATTTGTCAATTGACGTCAATAATTGGAAATCAGCAATAATTATTGCATTATAAATACTCGTGCTTGGTCTACACTAGTTTATTTATTTTTTTCTAGCAATACTGTCCAGCTGTGGGCCTGGTTCTTGCCTGCCTTGACTGTCAGCAGAACTAGAAATAACAATAACTCCAGATTCACTCCGCCCTTTACCAGGGCTGGCGCGCTATACAAGTGTAAAGTCCAAGTAAAGTCGCGTGTAGTGTATATGTTACGGCTAAAGGTGGGTGTGAACATAAACTTAAGATTAGCCGGCTACAACTAGGTGCAGCCGCCCACATGCGGTTAGGTTATGTTAGGTTACTTTTGAGTTTAGCCGGCTAAAACTAGGTGTAGCCGTACTTCGGCTATTAGCCGTAACATACATATATATGTAAGCGAAAACTCTGTCTGTATAAAGAGCTGTCAATTTTCAGATCCGTATTTTTTTAAATAAGTTCTATATCGGACAATCTAGCAGAACGCACAAGTAGTTTTAAAACTACACCAAGTAACTTTTTCATTGGTTTGAAAGAACTACGCGATATATTAAAGTTCTAATTTCAGTGCTACTGGCACAGACTTCCGCGAACCGTACTGTTAATACTTTTTTACGAACTATTTCGAGGACCTTTATTGCATCTTCAAGCCATGACTTTGGTTGTACATGTATTTTTTTAAATTTAATGCCGCGTAGTGTTGTCTTCTTCTTCATTTGTTCAACATTACGTTAGCCTGTCAATTGTTGAAATACCAGACATCATTCAAAATCTATTGTGTCTGGCCGCCGGTGTGCCGCTGCGACCTTCATATCATCCTAAACTATAAGGAAGCTCGTAAAAGTGAAAAGAAAATAATCTGTACTAATATTATAAAGAAGAAAGATTAGATTTTTCGTTTGTTTTTCCTAAGGATTTTAACTTAAAAACTGCTCAACCGATTTTAAGAATTATTCCACTATTAGAAAGCTGTATTATCACCGAGTAGCAGAACCATTACTTTAAAAACAAATATATAGTATATGTTAGGCTATATTTTTTTTTTAGGTACTGTTCCTTGCATAACCTTACTGAACCTACTTATACGTGAGCGAAACCGCGAAGAAAAGCTAGTAACAGTTAAACTAGCCAGAATAACTGTGGAGGTCTGTGAAGCTAAGTGACATTACATACCTAGCTTTGTCATGTAAAGCTAGAAAATTTAGTTGTCCACTCGTTAACTTATTGTTGTGCCGAAAATTACGTGAACCGTTGAGCAATTAAATTTTACCAGCAAATTACGCAACAATACTTTATCCAAATATGAATGGATTATACAAACTGCAAAATGACAAACCGACACAGCAACAAGTGCGGGCAGGGTTTAGTTTCTAAAGCAATTAATGTTAACAAAATCTTTTAACTGATATTAATTTGAAGACCTAATAGTCACGTTTTTGCAATCAGAGAGCCAATCCCTGTAATAAATTCAAAACTGTTCAAAATAAAGAACCGATATTGTATCAGTGTCATAAAAATTACAAATAGTATTCTTATTAATTAAAATATACATCAAATGTGAACAACATTGCATTTCATTTCCCATTTGAGTTTTATTGCATTAGATCGGAACTTTGAACAGATGTATTCATTATATCGGCATTCTATTATTACGAGAATTGGCTTTCTAAATCATTACCTTTTAACATGTGACAATACTATAGCTAATATATGTGTGTAGTTAAGTAAGTATAACGGTTATGTTTAAGATGATCCATCGGCGGTATGTAAACGGTTAAACACTACTAATTTTATTTGTTTCAGTCCTTTTTACTAGTAATAATAAAAAGGCAACATTTATAGATTTGCTTCAGCGTCAGTCTATATCGTTTCTTTTTGGAAAGACGTCTAAGTTAAGAGAATTCCTGTGTCGCGGGCGACTTTACAAACATTCAAACAACCGATGCAAAGAATACCCAGGCTCGGAACAACTATTTATGGATCACAAAATTTTATGTGACGTGTGGGATTCGAACCCACACCATTCGGCGCATTTATCAACCACGTCTTAATTTTTTTATTTTCTCTTTTACGTGAACATAAATAAATAGAGGTACAGTTGCGCTATTTTTGATGTCAATGCGGACATTACTTGATT
This sequence comes from Catocala fraxini, assembly GCA_930367265.1. NCBI lineage: Eukaryota > Metazoa > Arthropoda > Insecta > Lepidoptera > Erebidae > Catocala > Catocala fraxini. The sequence goes on from OV884024.1 coordinate 18,678,120, forward strand.
AGTAATGACTAATGACCGTCTGTTATATCTACAAATTCATTTTTTAAATAAGTAAAATGCTTTGCATGTGAAATCCGTTGAATTTCCAATTGAATTCTAGATGGTACCTAAAAAAATTGCGTTTATGTTGGTGCTTAACCGTAGAAGTCTGAACACACGCGACACTAGACCGCAGTAGGTTGGCCCTCTATTAGGCACCTGTAAGTTACGTACAGAAAAATAAACTTTTAGTAACAGTATATTTTCGGATAAAGATATGTGCGTATTAAATAATTAATTATCATTACACCATTCGGCGCGGCGGCAGTTGCGAGGTAGCCACTTAGAACACAGCGCAATCCGTGCATTCTAAAATACTACCTTATTGCTTCAATGTCAGTGAGTCTGTACATCAACCTCGTAGTCAGTATGTTACGCGCATTTTCCTCAGAGATTCTTTCACGTAGGGTAATGAATAGCAAGTTTTTTAATATGTTGTCATATCCAAACTTCATAAATATATGAACTTAAAGAAAGTTAGATGGCAAGATCTTCTGTAATGAGCTTTTTATGACAACATATTAAAGCGTTGTACTTGTTTCTGCTTAATAAGTATTCTTAGCATTTCCTAAACTGTACAAAAATTTTGCTTTAAATATATATGTATAACTAAACTACTTTCAATTTGGGTATTCAACAACGTTTATATGTCAATTATTTATTAGATATCACATATTGTTAATATAATAACAGGAAATGGTAGTGGTGAAGCTACTTACTACTTGTGTTACATACAAGGATTAGCGACCCGCCTTGTACGGTTTGTAAAAAACCTTAACACCTTAACCTAACTCATGAATCACTCTATCTATTAGTGAAAACAGCATAAAATCCGTTCAGTAGTTTTTGAGTTTATCACGTACAGACAGACGCGGGGGACTTTGTTTTATAATAAACTAGATTTTGCCCGCAGCTTCGCTCGCGTAAATGTAGGTTAGGTTACGTTAGATTAGTAACAGTACATTTTTTTGGACGAAAGGTACACTATGTACTTTTCTGTTCCCCTGAAAAAGTGCATGCCAAATGTCATGATGAACAGTCGAGTAGGTAAGGCGTGAAAGCGTAACAAACAAATAAACAAACTCACATTCGCATTTATAATATTAGTTAGGATACTGATATACTTTGATACACATAGGTTTAATTTCTACATAATTTTCAAAGATAGCCTTACTAATATAAGAAATGCGAATGTGCGTTTGTTGACCAATTAAAGGCCAGGGGTACAGATAAAGACATAAAGTACTTTATCTAGATAAAAAGTACTGTTCCCAAGGGAAATACATTTATTGACAAACACTACATTAACGCGAGCAAGACCGCGGTCAAAACTTATGTAGTTCCTTTATAATAGTCTACATAATGTTTTTTGTATATTTATGTATATGTTTTATGCACACAAAAATAGCAACATGTACGTCATTGACAAATTTATACTATTACTATTACTTAAATATATGGGACAGTTGAAAGGCGAAGACTCAGGCGTCCGCCCTCTAACCACATCCGAGACATTTTGGAGAAAGGCCAAGTTAAGAGTACCTTGAACCGAAGAGCCGGCATAAAGTATGTAATGCGAATGAATGAAGCAAAAGCATTATACTGCGATCGTAGCAAGTGGAAATCCATAGACCGTCTCAAAATCTGAGGAACAGGTGTAACTCTATATAATACTAGCTCTTGCCCGCGTCTTCGCTCGTGTAAAAGTACTTCTTTTAATAAAATATAGCCTATGTTGCTTGGTGATAATACAGCATAACAATTGCGAAATAAATTTTTAAATCTGTTGGGTAGTTCTTTTGTTAAATCATTACAAACAAACAAACAAAAGTAAAAAAATCCTTTTTATTATAATATAAAGTATATTTCTATATAATATGTATATAGAGCTGCACCCCACTTATTTGTATGAAGAATTCATACATAGTACAATTAGTCGACCTAGGAGTATATTCGGTGACTTACGAGGCTTTAATAAAAGTAAATATTGGCAGACTAATATAGTATAAAATGGCTTAATATGAAACGTCTAGATTACGAACGTGTAAATAAGTACACACAAAAGGTTCAGACGCGCTATAAACCTACTATCATGAAATATAAATTCGGCACAAATACAGACGGCTAGTAGTTCACCATGGCACATAGTTTTACATGATATAAAAAGGCTGTCTAATTGGATATCATTTGCGGTATTACGTACATTATATTACATATACTTTTTTATTTAGGATTGGTACCAACCAATCCTAAATAAAAAAGTCCCAGGCCAGCCACCAGGCTCGCATAATAATATGCCCAAATGCCCAAAGTCGGAATAACCATCTGTGGACCAAATAAATGTTTGTGTTGTGTGGAGATCGAATTCACAACACTCGGCGCGGCGACAGTGGCGCAGCGACCAATTACACCATCCGGCATGCGGGCAGTCCATTTCTGACTGTACAATCCACAAGTCGAAGCACTTACATGGTTTATTTTTCTTGTGTGTTTGTTAGTTGTTGGCCTCAGACGGCCTTGACAACTTTACGCGGACTGTGGGTGAGCGCAGAAGGCAGAAGACCCATGCACTTATATGGGTTGTTGGCATCATGTAAATAACATCATCGATCCACCTGTACTTGTTACCCACATTGCGTATTCGTGCATGTACGAGTAGACCGCATGGATAGCCTGCGTGTATAACCCGTACCGTATTAACGTTGTATTTAAGCTCATTCAATTATGAGTAAATGCATCAAATGCCTTCTGTGTCTTTATATATAAAATACCAAGACCATTATTGATCCTGTTAATAGCATCCTTGATTTAAGTTATGAGGTTCGAGTTTGATCGACACACAACTGGTTAAATGTCAGCCACTAATGCACAATTAATGATAGTTCCGGCGATATAAAATATTAGTGCAAGATGTGGGGTGTTGGTTTATGGGGTCGCTTAAACGTAAAGCGAAGTATTCATCAAGAGAACTTATAGACAATAATATTTTATTCAAATCTTAACTTCTTCTTCTCTCTTAGCCTTTATTATTCCCAAGTCACTTGGGGTCGGCTTTTCTGGTCTAACCGGATTTGACTGGATATCAGTTTTTACACGAAGCGGCTGCCACCTGACCTCCGCAACCCAAAGGCTAACGATACCCTAAGGCTAGACCAGTGTCAGGATATTAGAGGGTACTGACTTTCCCAATAACGACTGCCATAGATGTTTATGGCAGCCGGGACCAACGGCTTAACGTGCTCTCCGAGGCACGGAGCAGGCGATAATTGTCAATCAATACGCACATAATTTCGAAAAGTCATATAACTTCCGAAAGTCAGAGGTGCGCGACGTGGGTTCGAACCCGAGACCCTCTACATTGCAGTCTATTGGTCTCCCCACTGAGCTATCGCTGCTTTTTTTAATATGTTATTATTATTAATATTATATTACTTTTTTATTATTATATACTATTATTATTTATTTATATTATTATAAATTATTTAATATTTTAATTTTAATATTTTATTCAAATCTTAACTATAGAACATAATAATTATAGACTGAAAAGCGAAATGCTAGTCAGAGGTGTAATATAAACGCATTTAGACAACTATGGTTTAAGGTCCTATGTAATAAGGATGAAATAATAATAAACCAATAATTTGCTACAGACATACACACTCATAAAAAGTTTGTCCTAGTCGGGCATCAAAGCCAAGATATAAAAATTAATATTGTCTTCTGTTTACGCCAATTTCTGCGTAAATAGAAACACCAATGATTAAATTATGTTCGGGTGCTTTGACATAACTACACTGGAACATTGAGACAACTACCATCTTAGTCGCCCCGTGACCATGGCTGCTGAAAAGCAACCAAAACGTAGGGGAAAGTGTAAACTTAAATATAAATAGTTTTAATAATTTAATTAGCTTCAAATCATTCAATATAATTCATAGTAGTGAAAGCAACAATCATAATTTACAACTTAACTAATATTAACAAAACTAACCACTTATAAATAGAACAAAATGAAGAGTAACAAAATATGGCACAAATTAACTAATTTTATTAATTAATTTCAAATTAGTAAAGTTTAATAGTAGTAGTAGTGTAACAGTTTTCTAAAGTATGTAATAAAGTATCAAATAAACAACGCGATAAAATCCGTATATAGTAGTTTAATTTCAATATATAAAAATCAATCATCGTTTTAAATGAATAGTTAAAAAAATCATATATTTAGGTATACTTGGGAAGGCGGGATATTTTTTTAAACGAATGGAATAATTTATAAAGCGTCTCACAAAAGTATCAAGTTGTAAGTCAGCACAAATGAGAAAATTACTGGCAAATTGCTCGGTAACGTCCTAAAGATTAAACGAGCTCAGCACGCTCAGAGAGGGTGACCACAATAATGATAAGAATGTAACGAATACAACATTAAAATACTATAAAGTATAATTATATTTGTATTTTGTAGGTACAGCCAGCGACATACGTACCTAAACATTAAACTGTAACAGTATTTTATTAATGAAAATTTACTTATCAATGAATCAAATAAGACTTTATTTGGTGGGATACCATTGTATTAAATAATTGATGAGAGAGAACCGGCCACGCACCCTCGGATTGCCCACTTTAACTATTGCAATAGAAAAAGGTTGACAATATCAAATTTCTTTAATAAGGGACGACCGCGTCGTGGGACCCGCCCGTACTCCAAATTGCAGTAGTTCCGTTTCGGAAACAAAATATGCGTCGAAAAGTTTTCCGCCTCTGCGCGAGACATCGTCAGGACATTTTGGCAGGGAATAAGTTGCTAGCCTATAGAGCGGCCAAAAGGTGTCTTAAAATAGCCATCAAGCGGGCCAAAGATCAGGCCCGCCAAGAGCTGCTGGGGTCTCTGGACCGTAATCCCTGGGGGCGTCCATATCTCATGGTCAGGGGCAAGCTTCGTCCCTGGGCGCCCCCCTTGTCCCAGAGTCTCCGGCCACAGTTGGTAGAGGAGGTGGTAGCCGCTCTGTTTCCCTCACGGGCGGAGCACACTCCTCCGCCCATGGTTCCGCCTTCCATGGCGTCCAGCGCGGACTTTGACGACGACGTGGTTCCCGAAGTGACCCAGGTAGAGTTGCGAGCGGCGGTGTCGAGACTTCGTTCGAAAAACACCGCCCCAGGGCCCGACGGCATTCCAGGCCTAGCATTGGCCCTGGCCCTCGAAGAGCTCGCGCCCCGACTCAGGGGGCTCCTCAGCGAATGTCTAGTGCAGGGCCAGTTTCCGCGCCAGTGGAAGGTGGGGAAACTGGTCCTGATCAGGAAGGGCCCTTCCTTCCTGATCAGGACCAGTTTCCCCACCTTCCACTCACACACACTCCCGGCGGACTCACCGTCCGCCTACCGGCCCATCGTGTTGCTGGACGAGGTGGCAAAATTGTTCGAATTTATCATTGGGCAGCGCCTCGTCCAGCGTCTTTCATCAGTGGGCCCGGATCTGGCGGACAACCAGTATGGTTTCCGCCGCGGGCGCTCCACTATTGATGCTGTACTGCGAGTGAGGAGCCTGGCGGAGGATATATGCGTATACGCCGGCAAGATACGCCCGGTTGTCACCACTGCGGCGACTGCCGCAACGTTGTTGAGGACACGGCGCTGCACACTTTGGCGTACTGCCCTGCCTGGGCATCGCAGCGCCGTGAGTTGATCGCGGCAGTCGGACTGATTGCCCTCTCACTTCCGGCCGTAGTTCAGTCTATGGTCCGGAGTGAGAGGTCGTGGAACGCCGTCGCCTCCTTTTGTGAGGAAGTCATTTCCATCAAGGAGGCGGCGGAGCGGGAGAGGGAGCGTTTAAACCCTCTCCCCAACCGCAGAACCGGGCGCCGGAGGGCGCGAGATGACCTCCAGCCACCCTGAGGATTGACCTGGGGATGGCGGGCTTTGTGGGTCTGCCCGCCATCCGTTCAGCACCAGGTCCGAGAGGCGGCGTGCGTGTTCCCATGTGCGCCTCTGTGTCGTGTTTTTGTCCCCCCCAGGGGGACAGTGGAGGAAGTATTTTCTGTGAAGTGGCCTGCCGTTTCACACGGCGGGCCGAAACCTCGACGGGGTCGCGATTGCATGTGAAAGCGATTCGCGCGGCCCCGCCGTCTATGGTTATGTCGAGGAACACCGTGGTAGGTTTAGTCGGTATTACCGGGGTATCTTTCCCCCGGTGAGCCCGACATAGCCTCTCCGTCGCCCCGCGGAGAGGTATGTGTCAATGCATTCCCCCACGTAAAAAAAAAAAATAAAAAAAAGGGAATAAGTTGCTATTGTTAACCACTTATTATTAATAAATAGCAATAGCATAGCAATCGTTGGCATGGGCAATCCGAGGGTGCGCGGCGGGATATTCGCTTTTCAATTAATTTTATATTTATTGTTGTTCTATAGTAATGAGTTGTGATTAACATAACTATTTTCTAACTATTACTGCCGTAAAAAGTTAGGAATCACCCTTATTGTGTATTACAAAGCAATTTCAAATGTAACCAATTATTTTCGACTTAGAATAATAATAATTCTTTATTTCAAGTAACTACACGACTCATATGGTTAGTAATAATATATACTTATTAAATATATTAGTTTAAAAATTAAAATTAACTAACTTAGTCGGTGAGTGTACAATATTAACCTCAGTTGTTTATCAAATATCGCCAGTTAAACCTTTATAAACTCAATATCTGTGGTGTAATATATACAGGGTGTCCCAGAATATGTAAATCAAATTGTGACGGGAGATTGCTCAGGTAAGGACCTTTTAAATAGGCTAAATAAAAAAATTAAATGTTATGATAATTGTGTAAAAATAAAAAAATAAACAAACAAGATTTTCTTTGGTGCAAAAAAAATTGCAAAATGCTGCGATTACAAAACTACGTCTGTTTAAAAAATTAATCGATCCCTCTATGTCACTCCAAGCTCTTTTAAGAAGGCCGTACATTAGTTAAAACAAAATTGATTGTTGACTACAAATGAAGAAGTAGTACCTACTAAAGGTAGAAACTATTAGGAATTCCTCAATCTATTTATTTCCGGATCTTTTTCGGTAGAAATCAATAGTAGGTAATATTATAAATGCGAATGTGAGTTTGTTTGTTTGTTACGCTTTTACTCGTTATCTGGTTGACCGATCATCATAAATTTTACATACATACATGTTGTCAAGGTAAAAAGAAGCAGGTTAAAAAAATACAGTTACCGAACGAGCGATGCCTTAGACAATGGCTAGTAAACCATATATTTAAGTTCAATCGATTAAGTGGCAAATGAGTCTCTACATCACAAAAATATTAAAATAGTTTTTATTTGGCCCTTAAACCACCTAGTTATATATCAGTTGCCGTGGCCCCCGCGCTCAGCTTATAGAGCTAGTAAATTCAATTAAATTCAAACATAAATTGTGTGGTTTGTAATTATGAGAAGGCAGTGAATAATACTGTAAATAATCGCTAGATATAACATATTTTCTGGAATAACATAATTTTGGAGAAAATGCGACGTAATTAAATTGAAAGAACGAATTAGATAAATGTTTTATGTCGGATATTTACGACTCAGGCGTAATGGACACGAAAATATTAGTTGGAAAATCTTGTGACTTAGGCAGTAAAGAGGTCAAATATTAAATTTGTCCCTGAAAAATCTTGTCGGCAGCACAGAGACCAAAAATGTGCCTGATATACAGCTCACTCCTATTATATCTTACTTATTTATATTGTGCAATACAACCTTGCTTACACTTTCATTGATATATTCTCTTGATCCCATACATCTATGTATTGTTAAAGTACGAAATTGCCGATTTGTACTGAAAAATTGAAACTCGTTTTTTTCTAAGATGTACAGACGGCTACACTTCAAGTAGACACTCTATATACGCATAACTACGCTACGTACAAAATAGAGAATTGTCGGAAAGGGACAGTGCTTAGTGGTGTCGATGTAATGGTAAGGATAGAGCGTATCTAACAAAAATATAACGCACTCTCCCGCACGATACGCAGCGTTCAACTTATAATAGTTCAAAGTCCAAACAGTCTACGTTGATGTGTGTCGCTGTGTGTACCATATTTATTTAATTGAAATATTTACCCTCCTTATATATACATTGCTGCCATCTAAACGGAAGTTCATTTATGGCTTTACGATAGATTTCCGGGGATCTAGATTCGACAAAATGTGTGAAAGCATTTTGTACTGCCTCCTGGGAAGAAACATTTTAATCACGTAGAAAATTGTCTGAGTCACAAAAACAATGGTAGTCCATTGGAGCAAGGTCTGGCGACAACGGAGGAAGACGTATGCTTTATAACTGCAGCTCCTGTAGAGTTACAACGGTTTATCGTGCAGTGTGAGATCTGCGTTATCATGGAGCAATAATGGTGAAGATTGATTCATGAGTCGGGGCTGTTTCACTGCCTGTTTCGCCAGCATTGTTCGAAGTTCGGCACAGTAAACATCTGCTGTTATTGCTTGACCAGACCTGAAAAAGCTATAGTGAATAACACCATGAAGAGACCACCAAACAGTTACCAATACTTTTTATTGGCAAACTTTGCTTTAGGGCACTGTTGCGGCGTTTGACCTGGGGTCAGCTATTGTATTTTCACTTACGTTTATCGTAAAGAATCCACTATTCGTCACATGTCACAATTCGATCAAATATTACTTCATTTCTGTACAGATTCAACAAGGCAATATAAGTTTTCAACACGCATTTATTTCTGCAGATCAGTCAAATCATGAGGCACCCATTTTCTATATCTTTTTTATCTTATTGATTTGATGCAAATAAGCTAATATTGTAAGTAAGGTAACATTAAACCATGCCGCTGATTCCTGGGTAGTTTGACTCGGATTGGCTTCCACCATCTCCTTCAATTTAGCGTTATTCACCTGTGTGGGCGGTCTTCCACGTGGTTCGTTCTTCAAGTCGAAGTTTCCATTACGAAAGCGTTTAAACCAAAAACGCATGGTGCGTTCATTAGCAATCTCCTCTCCAAACGCAGCATTGATATCGCGAGCCATTTCTGCGCTATCCCGTCTAAGCTGAACAAAAAAGCAATTGAAAGTCGAAAACCAAATGCTACCCATTTTTTAAAAGAAGAATCTTACAGGTACCATGTGAAAAAGTTTGACTTAAAAAACTCACACCAACAAAACAACGGCATATTCTTATTTTAACCACTATTATTTACGCTGAATACGAATCACTAACTGATTATCTAAGGCATTCAGGAACGCAGCGTTGCTATTCACATAAGCGGTTAGCTTACCTAGCTTAGCGGTTTATCTGTTACCTAATAAGCCTTGTCAGATTCACATCACATAATACATTAGTAGGTATCTTATTGATTCGACAACTATGTAGTGCAAATATTATTGCGATTTAAGGCTTTGCTCAATAACTAGGAAGTCAATTCAATATATTTATTGGACTAGCTTTTAATTATTCAGTAACTAGCTATAATTTCGGGAACAGTTCTTTTTCATTAAAAGGCGTGAAAATAAAACAACCATATAAACTCGCATTTGCATTTATAATATTAGCTAGAATTAAAAACGACATGAAAGCATGCAATGCTATTGTGAGATGGATCAAATGGCCGTTATTACTGTGCACCTTTTAGTGGATTCAATACCCAAATAGAATGAAAATTGATAAGTGGATTAAAATTTTACTTTGGGCATTCCAATGTGAAGTAAATACGAGTTAAATCGTTTAAAACACCAGATGAACTAACATGAAAATATGCGTAGTTATTATATACACAGGAAGCCCTGTATGAATCGGTCGGTCAGGTGTAAAATTACATGGAACTGTTCGTAACGAATTACATGCATCGACGCAGTGAAGCTGGCGCGGCGCAGTATTGAGATCGCAATAAAATAGTGACTGCCGAATCATTCTTGTATAATCAAGATATTACTTATTGGCAACGGTCAAGTATCCAAAAGATTAGGAGCACAAAAAGTAGATAAGAAGAAAGTCTAATCAAGAGGACGGAGCAGTCGTTATAAATGTATAGGAAGCCAACTGCGCCTGCGAGCTATCGATGTGCGCTTATCGATAAAAATCTAATCGATTTTCAACTAAACCAAATTATTACAAACTTTGATAATTATGAAGGCATTCACTTTGAATTGTTGGAATTGATTAATGATTTAGTCAAATATGAATGAACATAAAGGCGAAATTCTTAACGCATAATGAGAGAAATAATGTAAATGAAAATTTATCGTCGTTTACGACGTACGATAATTATTGACGGCGGGGTCAATTGTCTTGATGATTTTCTTATACGATAAGTTGCAGTCTATTTATCAATCAAGTCAATTTTAAATATCAAGTTCTGAAAATTCGATTCTTATTAAAATAATAATCGGTAACAACGGATTGATCAACTATCAATGTTCGATGTCTGTTTTTCGTAGCGATTGCACATCGCTACTGCCGCCACTAGATATCGCGATCTAATCACGCGAAGTGTCAGCTGCAATTATCGTTTACTAAATGATGATAATTTTCCCTTTTATATTCTTTCACAATTATTATTTCCTTTTTAAACCAGTGTGGCAGTTACTGAGTTCTTAGAAAAGAAGATGTAATTTGCAAAATACAACACAATTTAAGATTGTCTGAAACCATTTCGTTTGAAATGAAAGGCAATCATGAAATTCGTTCTACATATTGGTTGTTTATGTATTGATTTCACCAAATCCAATAATTTATTACTAAGATACAAGCTACAACTTAATTTAGACAGCAGTGTTTCTCAAATTACTTTCGCCAAATGTTTGCATTATCGCCTAAATATTTGAAGGTATGTTTGGAAGCTAAATATAATACTCATAATAACTAACTGAATATAAAATTAACATTTATTTGTAATTCTGTGAATAGACATGACAACACATTAAGTTTCTATATTATACCATAAAAAATGTGCATGGAGACTGTTGCTAAAAATAACTCATAATTCAACTTTTAAAAAATCTCACCGTAGTGACGTCAAATGTTCATCATAATATAAAACTTATGAGAAGAGAAGGCATACTCAGCAGCTAATAAAAAATAACAGGCATGCGACGAAAAACTTTGGCTAATCCAAACTGCTTGTGTATCCAAGAAATATTTTTAATATAAGCTTCTTTGCATGGACACAGGATATTAGCAAACTTGCTTATATTTAATTTAAACAGTTTTATTTATAATTATAGAATTGGCAGAGCCACGATATATTAATAACTTAAAGAATGTCAATAACTGTTTTTGCTTGTACTAATTAGATTTGTATTATATTTGACTGAGCAGGTACAATGTACAGCCATCGTTATCTTGAACTCAGTCAATAAAATATCAGTCCGAACAATATATATGAGTATATAGGCAGAGACTACGAATTTAAAATACCTACCATCTTATATACCTAGTAGATATCATTTACTTTTTTCGCTTTTGTTACATTGATCATGTTTGTTTGTTTAGTGTAGTTTTAACTTGGTCTTTCTCCAAAATGTCTCGGATCTAGTCTGACAACGGCAGCCTAGTTTTGTATTTAGTTTTATGAAATTTGTTTGTTAAAATTGTGTGTGATCTTCAAAATACGACTGCACATTATTTCTAATATACTATATGTATCTGTATAAGAATTTAAAGCACAATACAGAGTCACGTTTCTGTAGTCCAAAGTGTTAAGCAAATGTGTTAATTGGGCCAACATTCCACAACTTATGTTTCAAATACAATGAAATAGAGAATGAGATTATTCCTGTCTATCGGGTAGTTTACTTTGTGCTGCAGCTTCCGAAAATTGCCTAACAGTATTTAAAATCAATTGTTATCACATATTTTCGAAAACTCCAACATAGTAGTTTAAAATATAGAGCTCTTGCCCACGGCTTCGCTTGCGTAAAAGTAGGTAAGTTTACAATAAAATATAACCTATGTTACTCGATGATAACAGACCTTCTAATGGTGAAAGAATTTTTAAAATCTGTTGAGTTGTTTTTGAGTTAAATCCTTACAAATAAACAAAAAACCAAATCTTGAGATTAACTAAACAATACTATATAAACATTTCGAATTTTAACTGTACAGTTCGCACATCCAATTATTACCTTCGGGGACTTTAACCGACCTCAATAAATGGTGGGTTGTGGCAACTAGGCAGTGTTAAAGCGCAATATTGGACTACGTAATACAATCGGCGGCGGGGACGAGAAGTGAACGCTAGCCTTTTACTCTTTTACGTTGTTCATGGCGGCTTGCACTGAAATGCGATGTGACATGTAGGTACGGAGCAAAGACGTAACGGAAACACCTCATTTGTACTTTTCACGTCCACATCTAGTCTCAATAGAGGCTGTGAAACCAAAGACAGTTCTTTTATAAAGTTAATCACATCTTATTGTTTTTAACTTTCTGCCTGTACATTAGAGATACTTAAAAAGTTAACATTGATAAAATAGTCTTAGCTTTTTGAATCGCATGATTTGATTTTTCTATATGTCTGTTTCACTGATCTTCATGCGAATGGTAGTTTGCATTTCAACTTAATGTCTTAGGCATTAAAATGCACACGTGGTTAGAGTATAGCTTACTAGATTGCCATAACCATTTAATTTATTAATTAAAGAACCAGGTCTTGCCATGGTATAAGCGCGTTCATGTATTAACAATAGCATTCAAAGATTTCAACACTGCGTCCGCGTAATGGAACGCGGCTTCAGCGACGATCTAATATTTACTACTATTATTTATCTAACACTATAAAGACTAATGTCCACAAGTATCGTCATTTACTTTAAGAGTTTGAAAAAACTCTTATACAACAGCTTTGTCCGTCCGTCCGTCCGTCTGTCTGTTACACATCTTTCAACTCAAGAACCGTAAGAGCTAGAGACTCGCGGTTAACGCCATTCGACTCAGCATAGTCGATATACCTTCGAAATTCCTATGACCTCTGACCTCAAGGTCACGTGGTACCATTTTTTCGAATCCTAAGATTTACGGCAATTCATGACCGTTTCTAACTTGTCTATATGTATTGTGGTAATTCAGAAAACATTTTAATGATACTTTATAGCATAATTTTAAAATTATCAAGTCATCCATTTACTTTACTAAGCGCATAGGTGATTCATTAGATTTAATTAATTATTTTCAACTAGCTACACTCGCAATTTTATACGCGCAAACATGTATCATCCACGCATCTAATAAATATAATATTATATAAAGGTCATTGTGTGTTAGGTTTTATACCTTCCTATTAATCTAGGTCACTTAATATCTTTTTATTTTCCATAGTACTTATCACTAACCGGCTGGCGTACAACTTTTCACCATTGTAAAAAGTTTTTAAGGCAAACATAACACAGAGGAGTTGACGATCTGATAAAAACGTAGTTGTACATTAATATTAAAATGGGAGTCGTTTATAAAGTATTCATAATCGTAAAGTGGTTAAGTGATACAAAGTTTCCATCGAGCCAGCGAAGAAGTGCATTTTAATTTCAAATTCTTCGATATTTTGCTTAATTGATACTTGATATTATAGAAAATTGAAATGCTTTGTTGCATTGTCCCCATTGTTTGTAGAGCGACATGATTTACTGTCGCGTAGCATTTTATTAAATACTACGTGTTTTTCTAAAGCTTTGATGTTGCGCAGATTTCCTTATAACTGCTGGTTAATTATTAATTGTTTTCTTCGATATGATGGGTACAGAAATTTAATAGAGAATACTGTTAAAATAATGTATATGCGTACGTATAGTATACGCATTTAAATATAATAATACGACAAGTGGTTGTAGTCAAATGACAAAAATTACAGTTCTAGATTGAAATTACAGCGCTGTGCCGTGATTTTGTCGAAACTACTAACTGGTGTGACGAATGGCATATCGGAGTTCGAACAGGTATTACCTTATTGATGGCTTGCAGATTATTTATGTTTTCATGTACATACGGATTCAGTTTTGTTTTTGCTGTACCGTAGATGTAATCGGAAGGTTTGATCAACAATTTTTATGCAAGAAGAACGTACCAGCGGCAGCTAATCAAATTTTCCGTGGTCTAGTCTATCGGTGATTTTCCTAAAGATGTAGGTAAATATATGCAATTAGTGAACATGACAGACTTTGTCCTGCCCGAACGATGACGTAGAACCCGTTCGCTGCGTCACTTACCGGGTCCAATTGTGAATCTGAACCATCGAAATCTCAACATATACAAAAAAATTTAGGCCGTAGGAGTTCAGTAGCATACACACGTATAAAAGAATTATATAAAGAAAGATATGATTCAAACGTATATATACTATATGAATGGATTTTATATCAAATTTCTATCTCTAATAAGTAAAACCACAGATACGTCGGCTATTGGTAACTACCGTAAGTCATCAATCAACGTGTTGCTGCCCGCCCGCGCTTATTGGACCGTAGTCGATTGCTACTTTTTCCTATCTCGCTGCAAACTGCACATCCAAGGCACGTTCTTGTATAGTAATTAAACCCGTGTTTGCGTCGATTTATTCATATGCTTCACCAACACTATTATTCCTTGGTGAACTTTGTATATCGGCTAAATCTATAATTGCAACTTGAAATAGCTGCGTCAAATAACTAGTGTGGTTGCTTAACGTTTGATGCTACTAGCTTTACACTTCTAGTCACTTGACGTCACTTGTGAATAAATTGCGTGGTCGATCATAACGTCATAAATTAGGAGCGCTTAAATTACAGAATAAATAACTGATATGTCAGTTTCCATCACACTTTGGTTTTGTTAATGATGATGTATATTAAACTAGAACAGTTTTAGATAACTTTGAAATATTATAACATTCCAATACGCATATAATAAAGTCGGTAGGCATCCAATTTATATAGTTGTCGCAGACAGTTCGGTCACCGGACTCAGTGGGCGCGTATTTTCGTCGGATGCCGACATGACGGGTAGCCTCGAGCAATAATAGTCACGAAGAAAGACTTAACGACGTTTATTTAAATAAATTCACAATATAATCATTAGCAAGTATTCTCGAATAAACACGTCTGCTCGGTGCGAGCTCCGATTATAGAATGCCCGCCCGCTAACGGTCGCGTCCAAGCATGACTCGGTAGTGACGTCACACTTGCGTTCGAAAACGAATCTTGACTCGTCGACATACTTATATATTTAATCTTCGGTAAAGAAAATTGACCAGTTATTAAAAATATTTGAGTAAAATTGCAATTACGCCACAGATAATTAACTGTCTCATACATTATCTACTTGGTATAAATGTTATTCGACTGTGCTGATATCCTAACTAATATTATGAATGCGAATGAGAGATTGTTTGTTTTTTGTTACGTTTTCACTCCTCAATTACTTGACCCATCATCATGAAATTTCGCACACGCAATGTCAGGGATACAAAAACGAACATAACCATTAAAAAGTACTGTTACTAATCTAAACTAAACTACATTTACACGAGCGAAGCCGCAGGAAAAATCTAGTAACCTATAATTTCTTAGTTTGATGTGTGGGTTTTTAGTTTAGCATCGGCAAACATATTGAGTAGGTAATCAAATGTATATCAAAGAAAGCTTAGAGAAAATTAGATGTATCACTTTTGGGAAGGTTGGGTAAACCACCTTTTTAAAGGTAGTCACTGCCCGAGACCCCTTGGCGTCCGGAATTTGTATTCCTTTGAGCATGTTTCTCTCATATTTTCCGGCATATTACTCGCTCCGCCGCTGCCATTTATTCGGTGGCGGTACGAATGAGCCGATTCGTCAGTGCAAGTATCAACCCCATACAGGAAACTGGGGTTAGACTAGTGATACTGTTAATAATCTCAACAGGTGGGTATAAATTCCAGAGGTACGCATACCCAACTGACCCCTTCCTTTCATCTCATCTTTTTTTGCCTTGGATTGAGAACTAGCGAGTGACACGTTTATAGACTATTAGATTTTGCCCGCAGCTTCACTCAAGCTAATGTAGCTTTCGTCAATTAATTTCTATCCCCCGTGAACAGTATTTTTTCCTCCACGAAATATTTTCAGCCCTGTGTCCTTCTAAAATTTCATAACGATCGGTCGAGTAGTTAACGCGTAAAAGTGTAACAAACAAACAAACTCAAATTCGCATTTATAATATTATAGATAGGATGATTATCTGCTTACCATTACAACTAGTATGCTTGTTCGCCACCGTATTTAAAAAAGGAAGCTTCATCACAAAGCCTATTAAAAGTATAATGAAAATCGCAACGGATATCTCTTTAATGTACCATAAATTAAAATTCGTATAAAAGTGTTTATAGGTATGTTTCATTAGTAGGGTGCCTTGACCGAGCCGAGCATACACCGTATGTTGGCAGTGCCACGGTGACCAAATAAGAAATGCATTATTTTTTGCTGATTATCTATTGTGCTAAACATAAGCCTAAATAAACTTCGAAATAAGTACTTAAAATTGTTATCAAAGTGGATTATCTATCTACAGATTCAATCAGTACATTAATTTATAATCTTTGATTATCAAAGTTTATAATATAAATTCTACTTAAGTCACGAGGCACAAGTGTAGTTTATGTTTGCAATCGATCGTGATGTCTGGGAATTCCCAGGAAATGTTACTGGGTTTTTCTGGTAGCCATTTTTAGTAGTATCATGGCGTCCGGTTGTGTTTGGCCTGCAGGCGTAGTCAATAGGCTATATTTTAAATCTCAGGTTTTACCATCGGTCCAAAATCGTATCTGGAGAAATGTGCATAGACTTCCGCTTAAGATATTGAATAGAAGGCGTTACTTGGCCGCAATGCATAGTAATAAAATTATCGGGAAAGAGGAACCCGCCACGCACCCTTGGATTGCCCACACCGACAATTGCAATAGAAAAAGGTTGACAATACCGAACTCCTCTGGATGGGGACAGCCACTTCGTTGGATCCGGGCGTACTTAAACTTGCAGTATTCCGATTTTAAGCGGAATTCTGCTAGTTGGAGTACAATCTACAATTCGAGAGTGCGTGGCTGATTCCTCTCTGCTAATTTAACTAGCGTCATTGCTATAATTACGTTAATAAATTGCTCGCAGAGCCTAAATGACGAATGAAAACATGTTCAAACATTTAAACGCGACTGATATCATTTTTCCTTTTATATTAATTAGTTGTAGCTTCATATTGTGATGCTTTTATCAATACATGTAAAAAAGGCGTACCTATGACAATTAAGAATAAAACAATATCTAGGTAGAAATATATCCTATGCTTTAAAGATATTTGTAAAAATATTTTTATTGATTATCTTTTTAGATAATAATTCTGCTTTCTAGATGCTACTTAATACAAATCAGTGGTTTGTCTGTTCCGGTGTCAAGTTAAAACTTACAATTAAAGCTATGCTGCATATTATTTATTAAGGTCAGCATTATCATGTTTAATGGCACCCACGTAAAATATGCCGCAGGCAAAGGTTATACATAACTAATAATCTTTTGTTATTTACATATTCAATGTATGGACATCGATATAACTATCGAACTTTTTACGACGTTCCAGTTTTCAATTTGTTTTTAATTTGGTGCTTTGCCAGTTCAAGTCTCTAGATAACCTATACTTCAAAGAAACTCAATATACAGAATAATGTATATCGCATAATTGATTTGAGAAATAATGAAATTTCAGAAGAATTCGGCATGTCATTCAACATTAGTATTTGTACCTAATATTGTCTTCTATTTACGCGAATATTATTCATTGAAATTAAACTGCTATATACGGATTTTATCCGTACCGTTACCGTTTATAAAATCCGTATATAGCAGTTTAATTTGTACCTATTTAAGTAACCTTAAGTCAGGCAATAAGTAATGTTGTCTCTCTTGTGTATAATATATATAGTGATAGTAATATATTATGCTTGAGACTTTTTTTTTCCGGATCGGGTAAAGTGTTATTGGGATTTAAAGTCAAAATATTTCCAGTAGTAGCACGGAGTCCACAAGTGTGCCCAGTAAGCGGCAATAAGCTCGCCTAATATTTATTATGTGAAGTTAACACCATAGGTGTTCCGATTAGAAGTTACGTGTGGCACATAATTTCTAAAAGGCAGAGGTGTATGCCTTGGAATCGAACTCGATAGCTTTGGCGTGGCAATCCAAGATTCGCCCACTACCATGGTTTTCTCTTATGCCAGTAACATATAACATTTATTTACTTTGGAAGCAAACAAAACAGTGTTAAAAAATATCGCAAAAATACATTTAAATTTTTCTAAGACTGAGATTATAATCATAATTGCCAAAGTTGAAATTACTATATAACTATTAAGTAAGCTGCTGGTTAAGTATATTCGCGCATTGAATTTGGAATATCGACCAGCAATGACTAAATAACTAAAGTTTGGGTTATACTAACAGTTATTATATTAATAAAACATTTCAGAGTCTAGCGATTTCCAAAGTTTTGGTTTTGGTTTTCCCTCTCTCTTTGAGTGTTATATTTACATGTAACTAACTTCATCGGACTAATTCTTGATAATTAACATAAGCGTTATTTATGAACAAGCATTTAAATTGAGAATACCGTCATAACGGCATCAGCGTCAATCTACCTAGGTATTAGTGCTACTGCGATAGGCCACAGAAACACTATAATAATCGCATAAATTTAATAAAAAACTTTGTTTATTAATGTCTGATCTCAAATTGTATATTATTATTTCAGTTATAATATTATTGTATAATTCTTTATTATGTTTCTCAGTAATCTAGAGTTAGTTATTATGTAAAATGTTTATTTAAATATAATTATGTTGTCTCTAAGTAAATGCTGTACGTATTTGTATAATACCACAATGTGCTTAGCGCCGTTGCAGTTCCGCTTAAAGCCTCGCTACATACGGGGAAAGGAAATCCTTTTCCCCGTATGTACCGCGGCTGCCGCATTCAGCTAAATGAGAAAACTACTTAGTGCCGTTATATAATCATTTGAGGGTTTATTTGACATCACTAGAAAAAAAGTCAAGTCACGCACCAGGTGTATTCGAGTGACGTAGAAGATATACGCTTATGCTTTGCTGTGGGCCGAAAAAGGTTTGAATGATGAAGATATTATACTAAGTCTTATAAACCAAATTATCGACATTTGCCACTTAGTGGATATAACATTGAACCCTCGATATATAATACCGGTCCCTTTTATAGTTCATTCTATTACATGCAGGTTTTCATCCTAACAGTTTGCACTGATTTTATACTCCTTGAGATTGTATAAAACAAAAGCTTTTTCCATCGACTCAATGTTCATGTCTTAAGACATAAATATTGCATGTTGCGAATATAGCTGAGTAGCTTCTCTTTTAAAACCATTTTTTTAAACATGGTATATAAATATTGCTTGCTCATGCCTCCTTATCGTATCCACAAAATACATTAAATAGATGTGTGCTTGCATGCATACCAATTATAGTTATTTTTATTACTATATAAAAATTCAATCTTATATAATGTTCGACTGAATTTGTAAGTATTCAGACCCACTACATTATGAAAAGGATAGCCGCGCAATCCATTTTATAAAAATAATTTACAATTCAAATCCTTTTACGAGTATAATGGTATTGAGGACAGATTTAACTATAAAAGTATTTTTTGTATATTTAAATATATTATAAAACTATAGTAGATATTGATGTAAAAAGAGGTGGTGTGTTTATATAACGAGGTATAAGTGACTGGGTACGGCGTGGCAGGTTGAACAGCCGTTAACATACGATTGGCGAATAGCCGTTTGAACAGACTGATATGATCATCATAAATTGATGTAATCAAAGCTAAATTGATCGCGCGGAATACCATGCCATGTATTTACCGTATTACGCCTCACCGGTAATTTAATTACTCTTTATTCCTAATTGTATGTATCATATTAAAACGGTACTCAATCACACAATTATAATATAATTTATTCTCGTAATTAATTGTCTAGAATTAATTAATTGGTCTACCAGACTTCCCATGCTTATTGTTTATTGTCTCTAATTGTTTTATAACCAAACCCTTAAGTTACCTGCTTCACAGGTATAATAAAATATGTTAATGGTAATGCAGGAGAAGCGAGTGTGAGTGCGATGTTTTCTTTTTTGTTTATTTGTCACGAATGCCAATCAGTATATTACCAAATTATACTTATAATGGATTTATCTGCTGACTTGTACAAAGAGATGTCGCACCTCTAAAGCAAAAGAGTCGTTATCCAACAAATGTTGTTTTTCAGTATGGCTGTTTAAAGATTATAACTCAGCGTTGTGATTAATATCTATGCAAATAACTGAAATATAACACTGCAATTCATTTCACTTATCATTCGACTATCCTACTTTTAGTTAGTAAAAACATGCAAGTAAATAATGTAGTTATTAAGAAAATAATATTTTTAGAAAAAGTTCAGCTTAGTGTCACATTTGTTTTACGTAAACCAACCCGTTTTTGGAATAATTACCTAAAGTTGTCGTTTATGACAGGGGTTAAAAAAATGACCGAAATAAAATGAATATATATAGCATAGTATGAAGGAACATAACTTAATTGGCGAAAATAATTAAGTTGCAATCAGTACAATCGCGAAACAACCATTATAAATTATTTCAATATATCTATTTTATCAAGCATTAATTAACTACCCTTAAAACTTACAAAAATCAAACCCACGGTGTTAAAGATAGAATTACCTTTAAAAAAAATATAAAGTATTTCAAGGGATTTTGTTAAGGATTATTGACGTGCATAGGGAAGCTACTATAAAAGAAAACAAGATACGTTTTTGAATCCAACGTTTCCGTTTTGGAAATGTTGACCCACAGAACAAAGCCAGTGGATAGTCGGAGACCAGAAAGTTGACAATGAAGAATTAAAGATGATCGTGAAAGCGAATCCATCGCAAACTACGTCAGATTTAGTGGCAGGCTACGGTGTGAGTTATAAAATAATTTTAAAGAAATAAATTGTAGAAGTGGAAAATCTCATGGGTACCGCATGAATTAAATAAAGCGTACTAACAAACACGTATTGAATGCTGCGTTACATTACTCAACCGTCACAATAACGAGGCAATTTTGCATCGTATTACTTGTGATGAAATATGGATCCTGTACGAAAATCGAAAATGCTCATCACAGTGGTTGAACTCAGGAGAACTGGTCAAATCCAAACGAAAGTAGATGCAGATTAAAGTACTGGTGTGTGTTTGGTGGACCAGTGTTGGTGTCATACACTACAGGTTTCTAAGATCTGCCCAGACGATTACGGCAGATCTGTATTGTCAACAATTGCAAACTATGATGAAAAAGCTAGCCGTTAAGCAACCGAGGCTGGTCAATTGCTGTAGCCCACTGCTGCTTCACGACAACGCTAGACCTTATACTTCACGATACACGATCGTTAAATTAGAGGACCTGAGATTGGAATATTTCCGACACCCACTATACTCCCTGGCCTTACTCCAACAGAATATCACTATTTTAGGAATTTGGACAATTTCTTGCAATGAAGAATATTCAATTTCGATGAGGCAGTCCATTTTCTTTAATTGTAACATTCTTTTATTTCTATGTTTTATGGATGCATATTGATAATAATAAAAAGGAAAATAAAAATGTCTGATAACGAAATTGATAATTTCGATTGGAATTCACTACAGGCATGGCATTATAAAAAACTTCACATGTTAAAAATTTTAAATACATACAACATAGTGATATAATTATCATTCTATTAACTTTACAGTATAACTTAAAACAATAAAAACAATATTACTTTAACAAAAAAAGGCACTATGCATAAAATGACATTTATATATTATACTTCGATTAGAAGACTGCTACAGGAAATTACGTTAAAAACGGCAATAAAAAAAAAATACACTTTTTAATTCATCTCAAAATTTATTTCGGTTTTTACTTTAACTAAATAAGCGACACTATGTGTAAAATGCCATTTATGTAGTTATTACTTCAGTATGAAGATATAATATAGATAAATGATATTACAACGTACAGATTCAGTTGGAGTGTATTACAAATACAATCGTAGATATTTACCAATTTAAAATCCTAACTGATATTATAAATGCGAATGTGAGTTTGTTTGTTTGTTACGCTTTCACGCCTTAACTACTTGACCGATCATCATGAAATTTCGCATACAGGGTTTTTTTCTCTTTTACATGGTGGAATGCTGTGACGTTACTTCTCCGCGGGGCAACGGAGAGGTTTTGTCTGGCTTACCGGGGTAAAGATATCTCGGTAATACCGACCGCTTTCACATGCAATCGCGACCCCGCCGTGGTTTCAGCCTGCCCGCGCCGTGTGAAACGGTAGGCCACTACACAAAAATACTTCCTCCACCGTCGCTCCGGGGGAGACAAAGACACGACACAGAGGCGCACGTGGGAACACGCACGCCGCCTCTCAGACCTGGTGCTGATCGGGTGGCGAGCAGGCCCACTCAGCCCACCACCCCCAGGTCAAACCTCAAGGCGGCTGGAGGTAATCTCGCGCCCGCCGACGCCCGGTTCGGTGGTTGGGGAGAGGGTTTCAGCGCTCCCTCTCTCGTCTCGCCACCTCCTTGATGGAAATTACTTACTCACAGAAGGAGGCGACGGCGTTTCACGATCTCTCACTCCGGGCCATAGACTGAACCACGGCCGGCATTGAGAGGGCAACCAGTCCGACTGCTGCGATCAACTCGCGGCGCTGCGATGCCCAGGCGATGGGCAATCCGCCAAAGTGTGCAGCGCCGCCGTATCCACAACAACATCGCGGCAGTCACCGCAGTCATAACATCCGGGCGTCTCTTGCCGGCGTATATGACACAGGAACTGGCCAAAACC
This sequence comes from Catocala fraxini, assembly GCA_930367265.1. Classification (NCBI taxonomy): domain Eukaryota; kingdom Metazoa; phylum Arthropoda; class Insecta; order Lepidoptera; family Erebidae; genus Catocala; species Catocala fraxini. Next base: position 18,701,083 of record OV884024.1, read on the forward strand.
ACCGTGGCCCGTCATCACCTGTGTCAGCCGGAAGTTGAGGGTGCCATGCCGCCTTTCCAGCCACTCCTCAAAAACGGGACTTACCGCCACGATCGTGGTGTGCCCGGCACTGGGATGCACATGTGGTAACCTAACCTAACCTACATATACGCGAGCGAAGCCGGGAGTAAAATCTAGTAATTAATAAGCCTAACATAAATCGAATAAAGTCGTTTTATACATCACTCAAAAATAAAACTTATTGAACTACATGAACAAACGCCTCTCCTTACTGCTCACCACCTAAAAAGACTACACTGTAAACACGAAGCAACTATTACTGAATTTTTCTATTAGTTGTTACCCTTAATTTTCGAAGTGTCTAAACAACCACGATGTCTAGCCTTCTAACCTAACTAGCCCGCTTCAGGGTGTTCCAAGTCAGGTATTTGTCAATCCTAACTTAATATATTATTGTGAATTTATATATTAAGTTAGGATAAATGTGAATTTGAGTTTGTTTAGCATACACGTTGTCAGGGTAACAGAAAAGAATATACCTATGGTACCTTTAATCCTGAAGAAGTACTGTTCCTGCGCGATAGAAATTCATTGACAAAATCTACACTAAATGCGAGCGGAGCCGCGGGCTTGATCTAATATAATTATACTTTTGAACGGTACATCCTAAGAGTTTTATATTAAATTATGTTCGATCAATTTAATAACCACGAAATAACTTAAATAATATTAAAGTAATGATGTAGTTTAAAAATATATCTGCTCAGCAAACAGGTTTTGCACTAATATACGTGGTCAAAAGTCTATATTAAAAAATGATAGGCTGAGATGTATTACGCCCAAATTTTGGACCAGCTACGGGTTTAGGCTCGACGTAACATAGCATAGGCTCATCCCCTGTTAAGATTGTCTGCTAAGGAATTCTCTACTCGTCAATTATAATAGTGACGACGTAGAGAATTCCTATCCAGAAAAACTCAATGACACTTTGTCCGACTTGGAAATTGAACTCAAGCCCCATGCAAACTCTATAATCGCGGCATATAACGTTTATTTGGTATTTCATATTTGTAATACGTATTTAAGATACGCCAGAAGTAAGAAAAGTAAGAAAATTTATATACCATTAACTTTTGTATCAAACATATAATATTTACTATACAGAAAGTTATTACCAAAATTCATTCCTTGTTGTCATTTTAGTAATAAATATCTCCAATTGAATGACTCATGTCAAAGAATAGTCCATTTTGTGCTGAACGTTTAAAAATATAAGCTAGACGGAAAGCTTCTATCGATTTTCTTTGGTCGGACAATTTTCTAGCTAACGGAAAGTGTACTAAAATAGATTGTCAATATTTTCTAAACTGTATCTATGTTGATTGAAGTTTTCAGCACTTTGATTCTTATTAGGTCAACTGAACATAGACAGGCTTTTATGACGTAATGTAAAATTTGAAGACGTTAAGAAGCTTTGTGCGGTACGTACTCGTATTTTGATCGACTGTTTGTATGTGGTTATGATTATAATGGCAACAGGAACAGCACTGTCTGAAGAGGGCTATTTAGCGCAGTCAGTTGTTTACTTTTCACCTTGTGCTCCTCGTTATCGTATTTCATAAAGTGTGTTTGTGTGTGTGTGAAGCTTAAGGCGGTGCGGCATCGTGTGGTCCCTTTATTTATTTTTACAGCCTCGTGTCAAGTCCACGTTGGGAACATTTGTCTTTCACGTGCGCGTATTATCTGTAACATACGACGTGTGACTGTCGCTTTACATTAACTACATTTTTGTACGTAAATCAATTCTAGTAGGGCTCCAATTCTACTACTGTATTTACCTGTATTTACCAATCATATCCAGTGGTTTATAAGTACTAATAAACTGCTATTCCAATTTCAAACACGAGCAGTAGTTTTTTAGTGAAACGCCTTCGATTTATTACCTAGATAAGTTGAAACACGGAATGGGCATCAGCCATTAAGTAATAAATTTAGTCTAGGCTCTCATCTAGTGGAAGTTTTCTCATATAATAGGTCGGTTGTCGACATAATGGTCTATCTGCATTTAACTTGCGGGCGCTAAATTAACAGCGAATATTAAGTCAAGACATTAAGCCATTACAAAGTTCTCAATGAAATTGTTTCCTTCAACCTCCACATGTGAATATTAACGACCACTTGCCTCAGAAAGTTGTTCTCCGGCCCGTTCAGGCTAGAGTCGGCAAGCTGCAAGTATCACTGTATCTGGTAACACGTTATATTATAGTCATAGATAATATGTATATTCTTGCAAGGCCTAACAAACACTGACTAAAAATATTATTATTATCTAATATTGTAGGCAGTCTTGTCAACATGCATAATGCAAATATAAAATGAAAATTGCATGATACTCACTACTTAGAGAATATCGATATGCGTGTGTAATAATATTGTGTATATTCGGCATGTACGATCCAAGAATTGGGTTTATATTTGGTAACATAGGTAAATAGGTATACACAGTGTGTATTCTCTTAGCTGCTTTACAAGATCATTCTTACAATGCACATCAAAGGAAATCGCTTTAGTATGATCAACAGCTGTCATGATGGCCTAAAAATTGAAAAGAAACCTTCAGAAAAGGTTCACTTGAATGCCAATTGTTATATAGATTGCAAACCATTGTGAATTGGTTTTCTTATCTACAAATCTGTTTTTTTTTTTATGTTTCCTTCGTATGATATATTGGCAAAATTGATATTGTTATTTACTTACATTTGGTCTAGGTGTACGAGATATTTTAGGTAAAGTATTTATAGTAGTAATTACTAAAGCAGTTGTGTAAATTGGTAATATGGTGTGCACCATCAAATTATATTTATTAGTGATTTTAACGACAGCGTGTAAACTGTAAACCTTACTAAAAATTTAATATAAGTAACCAGATATAAGTATAAAAGAAGTTAATCTTCGCTATCGCTAATACCTTAAAAACAGTAATAGCACGCTCGTATAAATAGAAAGAAACAATTATAGTATGTTTTGTTTTTATTGCGACAAATAAAAGCGTGAACAGCAATTAATTGGCGTCTAACAAAAAGTTGGCTATGCAGTTGCCGGCGCTTACGCCCGACTTTTGCATTCAGACCAACACGTAATAGCGAACCACACTAGTTGAGAATCGTTTGCGGTTCACTCGATTGCTTTTTACAACTATTTGACTAGCTATATTAGTTTAATTGGATGACGACCATGTCAACTGAGTTGTCATCTTGTTGCGGACGCAAAACGGTCACTAATGAGTGCTTAAGGGCAAACTGGTCTCTAGGAGATTCACCTTTCATCCAAAGGGCGACGCGTGTACGCGTTTCGGCAACATACTTGCAAGACTAATTATATAAGTAGACTATATACTAAATATTTAATTAAAATGTATGTAACCGACATAGTAATATGCACGCGTGCCTTTCTTAAGAATATAATTACTTATATTTATCATTCTAGCCATATATTAATATAATTTTTCTTTCTTTTTTACCAATTACCTTAAAAACTTAGACTATCAGGCTACTGAAAACCTTTTAATACCCTACAGTTAATTCATCCCAATCATATTCACATTCATATGAGTTCTCATGTGCTCTCACACTCCAAACACGAAATATATACATTCAACACTCGCACTAAAACACATAGAAATGGGCTCCGGTTTACTACAACATTTTATTTTCTTTTTATTATTTTATTGTGTCTCGATTTCATTCATTTAAACGCCATAATTATACAGATTCATTGCTGCGGGAGGGCCCTGGTGACCTGTAATTACAGGTATTTTTTTAAACCAACTTCAGGCACCAGTCTTTCACAAAGTTAAGTACCTTATTTATCATAATAAATAAGGTACATAACTTTGTGAAAGACTGGTGAAATGCCATAGCATTTCTGTAAACTATCATAAGAAGCCTTTGTGAGAGAGAATAAATAGATTTATTATTATTATTATTTTAATAAAAGTGGTTAGCTTTGCTTAAAATAAAACCGCAGCTTCATCGGCAATCTTACCGCTGGTTATTTTAACATTTTAAAGTACCTAATAAAATTTTTATAGTGAGCGCATCAGAGTATTATTTCCAATTATTTAATAAAGTGAGGTCGGTGTATTGACCTCTTTTTCACAAAACGGTAACTTCATTTTCAATATATTCATAAACCACGGGATGCAAAATTAAAACTGGCAAGAAATGATATGATAGTCAACTTTTTTGTAAGAGCTGCGTTGATGAGGCGTTTTTTATTTGAACACAACATTTCTCTTAAAAGAGCACTTTATTTTTAGAAAGTTATCGCTTCGATTACACTGTCATGTGATTCACTGTCTCAACATATGGTATTTTTAACTGCCTGTACATAGATTAGCATAAGGTCAGGCGGTTCATTTATCAAAACATGCTAGTCATAACGCGTTATTTTATATATTCTAACACACATTTTGGCTTTTAACTAACTAGTATGTACATCCATAAAAAGTATATCTAATGCAACAATAAATTTACCATTAGTTTATAAGATATTTCAGTATAATAATAGTAGCTGTCGCAGTTACTTTTAGAAGTGCAAAAGCTATACGAAAGCCTTTGTCAAAGAAGCTTTAGCCGCGGTGGGAAGTCTCAGCTGCCTGCAATTCCACAAGGGTTACCAGCTAGATCCCATTGTAACGGGCTATTCCACAAAACATTCAGAGTTTGAAGGCCGCGTAATTCCGCTAATACCCACCAAACCGCACGTACACAACTTCTAAATCTGATCTGACCCCTACAATAACGACCCGTATTCGTACTCAATGCTAATATACAGCGGTGTTGTGAGGAAACATCCACGATTTCTATATTTACATATTCGGTATTTTAGAATTATTTAAATTCACTTGGGTCTTTGTTGGGACTATGCATAATATACACTTACTTTAGTTATTATGTGACGTCTACGAAATAGTTATTACTGTTACTGATGCATAATATTATTCGAACATGTATAATAAATGAAACATGCAATTTCGTGTATCATCGGCTGAATTAGAGTACTTGTCATACACGCGTATTAGCATATACATAATTTTCAATTATAGTGAAATTTTTATTGGAATAACGCACGACCGGGCGACCTACATAATATTGTCTATAGCATATAGTATTATTCATATCAATTCTATAGAGCCATATATTGTTGAAACATATGATATTGGGCTGCTCCCAATTAACCTCGATAAATGTTATGCACGACATAACCCTTTAGAATCAATTCGTCCATTTAGTACAAGCTATTTATATTGTAAGTTCTTACTATAAAAAGTTGCAATTATTTATGCTAATTTGTGTAAACCCACTTAAGACCTGGGTAACGTAGAATGAATGACGTAGTAGTTTAAGTGCTCACCTCGGTATAGCCACTGTGGCAATTGCTGTGGGTTCGATCTCCTCGCGGGACTAAAATTTATGTGATTAATGGTTGTTCGGAGTCTATCGTTGTCTACTGTTTGAAGGTTTGTGAAGTCTCCCGCGACATAGATTTATATCTAGTGCGGGAACCGTCTTTGCAAGTGAAGAACACGATGTTTTATAGTTTATAAGAAAATTTTAGTTTAGGGAAATTAGAGCCATAGATATTGAAAAATCTATTTAAAGCCACCATAAAATTATATTATTTAACAGAACGAAAACATACTATTTTATAAAATATGGTCCTTTAATGTTTAGGCACAACACATATTATCCTTTGAAACAAGTTTTCAAATGACTTTCATCTTTATGTCTGTTACTTATCATCAGGTTTTTATTAGGTACTTCTATATATTCGAAAATCAATTATTCATAGTCAAATTTTTGAGTGCCATTTAATATATAATATAACTATTCATCACATTTTGTAATAGATAATCAGACACTTGTTTTTGTAGTAACTTATACAATTTCCTACGTAAGTGTCTAAGATAATGTTTTTATTATGCCATCTGAGAGATAGTTATTATATAACCTACTTTAATATTATAATGTGATGTATTATTTATCATACATTTACGTCGGTTTATACAAATCTCGCCGCTGTCTATGTTAAAAGTACATCTTATAGAAACTTACTAAGTTCTACCCTGTTTTACGCCTACGCTAAGTATTTACTCAGGCCAATAATACATTTAAAATTCTCATCCATATTTAGTAACCACTGGCTTTAACTGTATAAATCTAGCTGTGTTTAACAAATTCAGTAAGTAGGTAATTCTAAAGTCGGTGAATAGTTTTCTCTTTCGCCTACAATTTGAATTATTACCTGGTAATATCTTTTTAGGAAGCTAGCTAAGTTTTAGAGCTCAGCACTTCGAATCCTTGAAATCAAACGCCGACTCACACCTATAATTGAATGAGTAGTAAGTAACACCTTTATAAGTGGTCGCTTGTGCGAACTAGCACTGCGATCGACGTTACCAACTAATGTAAATGATTATATTTTTATGTAAGCTGTCATAGTTTGGCATTCATTACGAGAAGGGTTCTCATATAGTGTAAGTGCGTTACTCTTGACAAGGGACCTTAATAATGGACAGTTGGAAATACAATTTTGAACCGTTTTGTTTTTGATTAACAAATATCTAATTATTATTCTTGCCACGTATCCAATTTTCAAAGAATACGTATTCCTATTAAAACGTGAACATTCATGTTTTAATAGGTAAAAATATAGTATAGTGTAGTTATGAACTTATAGACACAACGTTGATATTAATAAGTGTTACCATGTGACGTAATTAGTAACTGAATATAAATTGTATAAATATTTTTGAATATATTCTTTCTTACCTGTAATAATAATAATAATAATAATATTTTTTATTAGCCAAGAGAGTACATAGCGTATGACATTATACCTAATGTGGTTACATATTAGTTAAAGTACATACTAATGTGAATAGTGACCCCGATGCTAGGCAAATCCTGTGTTATAGTGGCCACCCATTCCTCCGGGAAAGGCTTTATAGGTAATGAGATGCATCTTTCATTGAGTTCAAGTCGAAGCCATTTAAATGCAAGGTTCGATCCAAATACATAGAAAATGCATGCAACTCTCTCGTATGATACATTGACATTAAACTATTGGTATCTACTACAAAATCTTTTTCTAATATAAAAGCGTTCTTCATTCTGTTTTCGAAGATAAGTTAACTCTACCAACTCGAGCTAGGCCTGTATGGAAGATTATAACCTCGCCCACCTCACATTGAGAAAAGGCCCAGCTTACCCAGTTGTAGGACACTTTATATACAGAGCTGATATTATTACAGCGGCTCTGACTGCTACTGTAAGAGTGATTTTCATGGATGGCAATTTCCAAATAAATATTGACTTCATTGTGAATAAATTATTTAACGGTTAATGAATCAAAATTGCTAAGCTGATTTGTTTATGCCTTTTCAATGTACCTGATGAATTAAATATTTTATTAATGCATGAACTCATTTTTATTGTTAAATTCAATTTATTACTTTGTTTTATTGTATTACTAGATTTTTCCGCGGCTTCGCCCGCGTTAGTATAGATTTTGTCAATAAATTTCTACATCAGGAATACTTTTTCTGGATGAAAGGTACCTTATGTCCGTTTCTGTAGCCGTTACAAGATGTATGCAAAATTGCATGATCACCGGTTAAGTCATTAAGGCGCGAAAGCATAACATACAAACTTACATTCACATTTATGATATTAGTTAGGATAACAAATACCTAAGATCATTAAATTATGACAAACATTGTTAATGAATAATAAATTAAAATGAAAGACTTTTATGGTCGATCAAAATGTGTGAAAATGGCGTTTTGCCACCCTGTCCTAATATTTATGACACAATTCAAGATTTTGGATACAATCCAAAGGCCAAAACGCCGCTAGTTAAAAAAACGTTGATGTCTGTCTAACTACTATAAGGTCGTTTAGTTTTTCTTGTGTTAGTTCAGATTCATGAGGATCAATCACTATTTCTCCTTAATGCTATGTTAAGTAACTGTAAATAGGACAGTCGAAAGACCGTTCTCTAATCAGATTATAGATGTTCTGAAGAAAGCCCACTAGACTTAACCGACAAATGTGTATGAACAGTATGATGAAAGTGAATAAAGCAAACGAAATATGCCTGGCTGCAAATGCAAGTCTGTACTGGCTGTCTACCCCTTCGGGCAACAGGCGTGACAGTACAAGTGTGCCATTTCTACAAATGCACTGTTACTCTATTATTATTTAAAAACATAAATAAGCAAGAGCCACGGTTTCCTAAAATACAATGTTTTAACTACACAACATCAGTTATTGTTGCAATGTCTAAATCTTTAAAGATGACCCTCGTTCAGCTGTGTGCATCATATGGTTCAAAGACGATGATATTTTTGCTAGCTTGATCAAGTGTAAACAAAAATATCAAACGGGTTTTCATCGAAGAAAAGTATAATGTTCATGTTTAAAAAGGAACAAAAAAATACACAGAGCAATGGAAAAAGCTTTCAAGAAAAGCAGCGTACAGCTCAGATACTCATTTGTTTATGGCCCGCCGCTTGACCTGTTAGACTTTTAAAATAAAATGTTCGTTTGGTTTTATTCTTGGCCTGGATTACCACCGAGTGCAGATATATCAAAGTATAAGCAGTTCGAAACGATAAACAGTGAGTGTACTGGCTATCTACAGGCGACCTTGTTTTCCTTGTTTACAATCAATGTATACGACAGACTTAAGTTACAAGACACAACAACTCAAGTTACTAAGCATGTTTGCTGTATAATAATGTCTCCTGTTTACGCGAATGTTATTCATTGAAATTAAACTAATGTATACGGATTTTATCGCGTTGTTTATTTGACACTTTACTACATAATTTAGAAAATGTTACGATACTACTATTATTAAACTTTACTAATTTTTATCTAATTAAATTATTTAAAATATTAAATCTATTTATATTTAAGTTTACAATTTCCCCGACGTTTCGGTTGCTTTTTAACAGTCATGGTCACGGGTAGACTAAGATGGTAGTTGTCTCAGTGCTTCAGTGTAGTTATTTCAAAGTTCCCGAACATAATTTAATCATTGATGTTTCTATTTACGCAGAATAAGCTCAAAGTATCATGGAGTCTAGCTGTGGTTTGCTTCTTCTTGGGTTTTACTATTTGAATACTGGATCCCAAGCTGGTGGTACATTCCAACTATCTTCTCTATTGAAATTAGGATGTTTTTTGATTTCAACAGCCTCGCGAAGCATCCTTGGTAGGAATCGGTGTTCTTTAGCGAGAATCTGTGGTTTGTCAAATCTCAGGTAATGGTTGGTCCCCTATTGCACATATTCACACACAGCAGACTTTAACGAGCGTTGGTATTTTGCATCAGCTATGTGTTCTTTTATGCGGGTGCCTATGCTTCTCTTAGTTTGACCAATGTATGAGAGTCAACAGTTTAAATAATTTAATTAGCTTAAAAATTAGTAAAGTTTAATAGTAGTAGTAGTGTAACATTTTCTAAATTATGTAATAAAGTGTCAAATAAACAACGCGATAAAATCCGTATATAGTAGTTTAATTCCAATGTTTGCTGTATTTTCGATATATAATATTTTGGTTATTTAAAAATAAAATGATAGCACTTGAATCTTAACTAGTTCATAATAAAGCTGTAAAAAGGTAATAATTAAATTCTTGCTTGACCCTTTATATGTATGTTTGTACGTATAATATTAGCATGTCTAAACTTGCATGCTATATATTGCAAAAGATCATGTACCATGCTTTACGCAAACAAATGAATATTATTAAATATTTTTGTCAAGGTTTACCGTTTTCATTGCAATTTGGTATACATATACATTTAAATACTCAAACCCTGCTTTTGTAATTTTAACTAGATAAAATGGTAAACAGTGAATTCAAACGCGATTAATAATACACTATTAAAATAATAAAATTAAATTCGTAAGGGTTATAGTATAAATACAATAACATACTGAACATGTACATAAGTAGTAAGTGTTTGTTACGTCACAGGTTGACGTAACAAACACGTCCGACTGGGTCGAAGTGTCGCCGGTCTGTACTGACTGGCCCCCCCATAAGATACATACATACGTCACAGGTTGGTAGAGTAGTGATGTAACAGTTTAGTGACACCGAGGTTGATAGTCGTTCTATATAAATACCATTATCCATGTGAAAAATTGATATAAGGATTAATGTACACATTCTCAGGCCGGTGCTGTTATAGCCAGACATAAGTATCGTATATGTCGATGAACTTTCTATAGTCAAATTCTGCCGAATAAATCGAATGTGAATCCGCCACAGTAGCTTACTATTACAGACAACCTGCTTGTCATTTTTTGACAAGTATGTTGTCTGTAATTTTTGACAATCAAAGTATAAGTGACTATTATATTCACAGACAGTTGCAGTAGTAGAGCCTTGCTGGTTTCAACATGGTTGCGTAGACTGGATCAAGCAAGTACTACTCTATTGAAGAACATTGACGTAAACTAGCCGACCACAAACTATTTGGTGAGTAGAGCATTGTCAGTACAATTACATTCCTATTTCCTTCATATAATGTCAAGTAAAAACACCCAAAACAAATAGCGACAGTTACCGCTCACTATCAGATGAGTCGCCTAACTCGTTTGCCAGAAATTGAAATAAAAAAGAAAGTATCACACTTATAAATTAAGCGGTGAACGATTTGTCTGATGATGCTGTCTGCGCTCAGCGCCGTCACTGGACCCGAATACTATTAAAATTTAGTATATAGCTGAAGTGCGGGACGCGTATGCTATAGAGTGAGGATTTGTTCTTTAATATAAATTGCCGACCCGAACACGTGTATAACGACCCGAATGGAAGCCGAATAAATCCGAGCGCTTTTGTCGATAGCGCCGACCGAATGATATCCGAGAATATACACTAGAAGTTCCATCGGGACGGTTTTGTTGTTCAACAAAAATTAAAAGAACACATCCGTCTGGAAAGCGACTCTAGCAAAATGATTTCAAAAACTTTAAAACGTTGCAATGTTTTTATCTTATTTTACTTTATCAATTATTGAATTAAATTTTAATCTATTACCAAATTAGCTAGCTGTTCAATTTTGTGGTCTGTTTCAAAGTGGTTTATTTGGCAATCAATCTTATTAATCTTAGGAAAGGGCCAACAGTCGTTAAAGACGGCAAATGCCTTACACGTAATTCCGCGCGTATAATCTAGGATACCGAAGGGATGATATCTGCCCAATCGTTTTATCCCAAATAGTGAAGCGAAGTTATGGAATCCTCTCAACACATGTTTTAATACCTACAAGTAGGTAAAGGTAAGATGTAGGGATATTCCATATTAAATGGAGCAATAAATATATTGCTAATATCGAAAATATCCAATCAGTACAAAGTGCCGACTCATGTATCGATCTAATTATTTATGTAAATCAGACTTTAATTAGGTACCTACTAATTATATAATTTACAAGTTTATAGATAAGTTGCCTTAGTTATATAAGTTTAATATTTATGCATTGCAGGACAATGCATAAATAAGTATATAAGTGCATATATAAGTCAAAATGTAATTATTGATGACGAGTTGGGGTTTAATATTTGTACGATACCCAAACCAGAGTCCAATCTTGACATTGATTTTAATATAATTATAACCAGAGTAAATTTTTAATATTTTACTATATAAACTCTTTTCGTCAGCTTGTCAATAATTTCGTACTTGACATAACGCTCTAGTTATTAATGAATAATTATATTATCAGTGCCTGCTATCATCTCAAATATCATTTTTATCTAATAATGTCTTTAGATAATGAATAAATACTACAAATAACACGTACGATTTATAATAACTTTTATTTGAATGCCCACATTCTATGGTTACAAATATGAGCCGAGCTCTGCTATCGATTTAAAGAGAAAAGTTCAAGTACGAGGATACGTACCAGTTCTTACAATTTCTTAAATTCTTTATGATTTTATTATTTCTTTCAAGCTACACCTCAGAATTATTAGCTATGAGGCCGCATTCACGTGTGAAGATGAATACCAAAAACTAGCCTTGCTGCTTTATTTTCTTGCCGCAAGCATATCTTTTAGTCCAAGAAACTTATTGTGGGTTCATCTTGATCCTTGATTTCCCCCGAGACAGCCTAAGATTCACTGCTCACAGTCAATTGTGGTCAGTGCAGTGGAACGCGGGTCGCTAACCTGCAAAGTGCGGTACTAAAGTGGAAAAATTACAATTATTTATTCAAACGCAATTAATTGTATTATAAATTAAATTGCTGCCAACAACATTTTCTCAATTAAGACCCTCCTTGTTCAAATACTTGTGGGGATCATGCTTAGAACGTGATTGTGTTTATCGAACGGTTGAGGTACGATTATAGCGCGCCCACTCCTGTCTCAGACACGGGCTCACTCTTATCTCGCTGGAATTCTCTCTAGATTCTAAGTTCTAAATATCCCACACACGGACATATACAACCGTATTAGTGTCACGTCAGTTTCAAGATACAACATACTGTCTTGCAAACTCTAACAAACAAATCAGAACTATACAGAGCAAATATACGAAAACGTAATAAAATATACAGCAATATAATAGTAGCTTTTCAACAAATATGTGAGAACGTTCATTGTAGTTATAACTATTATCCAGTGAGTTTTCGTGTTAAACTTCAATGATGACACTGTGACGCCATCACTGGGAGCCGAGTAGTGATTCATGATAACGTCACTCACGCGCCCTTGATTGAAAACGAAATAGCTTTCTACGATTACTAGTTTTAAAACTCATAAATCCTTACTTGACCGACGGACTTGCGTATTGGTTACAAGATAGATAAGCTGAAAATTTTATTTTGGAGAAAGCGTGAAAAAAATTAATTATATACGTTACGGTTTGGTCACGGGACATTCGCTGCAGCGAAAATTCGCGCGGTGCGAACGGCGGGAACGGCGGATATTGCGACTAAAACAAATTTGTGGCAAAGTACTGGGCATGCCACGTGTAGCGGCCATCGGCGAAACTTGCCAAGCGAATCACCTGAGCGACAAGCGGAGCGGCGGGTGACAAAAACAAATGTATCAAACAGTACGGTGCGAGCGCTAGACGCGGCGAATAGTGTGAAAACCAATATAGTTTAATTGTATTCGCCGCGAAATAATAAACACCGACACTTTTATTGCAGAAATATTAGCTAGACCAGCAGAAGTTTACAGGATATATTGTGTGTAGGTCTGTATTTTTCGTATTTCTTCTGGAATTCTCCGTCTATACCCCGATTTTTATTAAAATTATGAACTCCTCATTCTCTTCCAAACATTATATCTTGAATAAAAAAACTACTAGGTACTCTCCAAACAATGTCGAGACAACGTTAATAAAGACTTCTCGCTCTCAGTCTATTCCTACTGGTCGCGTCAGCAAATGCAACTGCCCGTGGCGTGCAAACTGTGCCGCGTGGATTGTCGCCTTGCCCGACGCACCGCCGCGCGCTGTTCGCGACGCCCGTTCCCGTGGCCAGGCCGTTAGAGCAAAAATTGACACAACAAGAAACCAGCTGCCGATAATGGTGTTGTAACATAAACGTCTGCTTTGGCTACAATGACACGACGCGAGCCTGCCCACATGCCAAGCCACGGTGACATTAATACGAAACACCGCTGACACAATTTTTTTCCCATTTATGCAGAACTTGTAGACTGCTGACAAAAGGAACTTATTTTAGTTTTTAAGCTATGAAGTTTTTATACCTAAAACAGCAAAGAATTATTCAAGTATCAATAACTGACGTTTCGTCATTCCATAAAAATAACTCAATCATAAATAATAAATCAAAATATATTTATAACAAACGATTGTCACACGTGGGAGGCATAAATATATTCACGCATAAATACAATAAAGTGTAATACATAAAACGGTATTCAAACTATCATAATACCACGTCCTCTCGCGGTACACAATTTTCCGGTAGAATCGTTTTACAAGCATCCTTGATGTGATACATATTGAGCTTCATCACTGAACAAAACAATCCTCGTATGTTTGCCACTCCAACTCTCTTTTTTAGGTTTTTGTGAATAAGATATGAAACTCATTAATGTCGCTTAGACTTTAGCGAGGAATGAAGCGCTGCGCCTCGTTCTACGCATGCAGTGTTTTATGTAAAAAACGAAATATCCGTAATGGTGCAACAACTATGTGTATTTTAGACACACCGGTATTATTTGTTTTCGACTTAAATATCCAGGTTGTTTTAAACATTATAGTATTCATTATTTTACACGAGAAGAGCAGTATATACGTAGTCAGCGCTTTCTATCTCTCTTTCTAATATGATCTTATGTTAAAACACTTAGACCTAAATCTCACGTACAAACATTTTCCCCGGTTTACGAGCGTTGGTCTTGTTCAGTAATAAGTCAATAAAAGATTTTGCAGAATGTAAAAATGTTGCTACCGTTCTGGGTATATCTTATGGTTAGTCTCATTTGCCATCGCTGCCATGAATATTTTTTTGGTATTGTTAAGTAAAAAATGTTATAAATATAAGCCAAAAGCCAAGCGATTCAAAAATAATAAAATTTTAATAACGTTCCGTTTTTCGAATGAATTTTATAGAGTTGTCGATCTAGACTACACTATAAAAAACTCTAGACTTTTATTAAATTTAATGAGAATTGAATATTAATAAAAGTTATTTTCAACTACATTCTTGACTTATTTATTCTTGCTAAGGATACTTAATAAACATTACGAAACTTATTTCCGAGATAATTCTTAAAAATAGATTATTTAGTATTCCATTAGTTCAATATTTTTAGGAGATATTTAGTAGCTCCAAAGATTGCTCTACAAAGAAACAATCGAATACTACCTCTTTCTTTGTAATGGTAGCATATAATATGTTACCTTCACTAAAATGTTTTTACAGTATCTTTATCATTATGAATCGTGTAAACTTTAAAAGTAAGAAATAGTAATTAAATAAGTCAGCACCTTCAATTTGTTGATATTTGCAGTCATGGTACTAAGTTTTAATATAACACTCACTTGTGACGTCCCGCATCATGGAATGATATTTGTACGAATAAAAAGATATTATTTAATTTTCCTTTTATGAAAGATAAAATCTTTTCATACATTGCGGGTTCGATTCCCGCGCAAGTCAAACATTTGTGTGCATGAACATGGATGTTTGTCTTGGTCTGGGTGTTTCTATGTATAATATGTATGTATTTACAAAAAAAAAAGTATCTATGTATGTTTATCCATTGTCTAGAACCCATAGTACAAGCTCTGCTTAGTTTGGGCTAGATGGTGTTGTGTGTATGTGGTAGAATATTATTATTATTATTATTATTATTATTATTATTATTGCAACGTAAATGGCAAGCATCAGCTATATTGATGTTACGTATTAAGTATACCTAATACTTTTATATGTATTGGCTTCTCTATATCTATAAACAGTATATCTAGCAGGCTATCAATGAAACGTTAACAAAGTTTTATGGTAGTGAAGTTTGTGTTTGCAAGTTTACACAGCGGAAATTTTAAAACTTTACGACATTCGAAATTTACAAATATAGAATGTTTAAACGGAATACGAAACTTCTTACGTTGAGGCTTTATAGGAGATGCAAACATAATAATGTTCTACAAACACTTATGACATGTAATCGCAAAGGGGACAACTTTGTGATCACATGTCATCAGTGTTCTATAATTTCATAAGCTTCTAGCTAGTCACTACAAGCTTGTGCAAGGGAAAATGGCCCTCGTAGTGTATGCTTATCTGTAGGTGTATCTATTCCGTTATTGGATATGGGGCTTTGTAGGATTCAATCCACGTAAGACTCTACACATAGATGATTTAATATAAATGTAGAACCGTTCAGTTAGAATTAATTATAGGCATACGAGTTCTGTTTTCACTTCGTTAGTTAATTTGTATCCATACAATATGTATGTCAACTCAGTAATAACAGTTTGTAGTAACTAAATAACTAATATTTATTTAAAAGTGCTATAAGCTGGATCCACATTAATATTTCAGAGCCTTTAATGTTAATGTAATTGTGTGTGTGTGTGTACGTAGCTGTATCTTGTGGTATGCTTCATATATGCATTATGCAGGCTTCCGGAGCTCGGACTGTGATGGCATTACTGTACTGTACTACCACGTATACAGGCAAATGCTCAGCGGAAAATTAAATTGTAGTTAGACATTGAACTACGAACCACGCACTAGAATTTTTTTATATTTTTCCAACACTTATTTTATTAGAACAATGTCTACCAACGATTACGACGCAGTAGGTATACATATTTTATCGACTTGGTCGCAATAACCGAAATTTTGTAACAGAGTAATAATATCAAAATACTCTTTTACTTCGTTTATTAGTTTTTGTCAAGATCTCACTATATCAAAATAATCACTCTGGGTGGATTTGTCTCTATTGTCAAACATCATCATCATCATCATCATGTCAGCCGAAAGACGTCCACTGCTGTCCAGCAGATTTATGAAATTATGATGTTCGACGATGTATGGAAATACATCGTCGAACATCATAATTTCATAAATCTGAGGTTTTTATATTACGGCCTTGCTACGCGGGAAGGAAAAATAATAAGCAAGTTAGAAAAATTAATATATAAGCAGTGTAATACCAATTATATTATTAAAAATACAATAATGCTAATTATATTTCGTAGTCACATTTATCGTGAATAGATAAATTATTTCAAAATCAAGTTAAATTAATTTTCGATAAGTTATTAGACACCAAATGAAGCAACTTATTTCTTTTAACATTTGCAATTTTAGCTGTTCCTATGTTTCTATAAATATGTATTTGTGCTATAGCACAAATATGCCAAATCAAAGTTATAGTAAGTGGCGTACGTCATACGAAACTAGTTGGAGGGTCTTAACGTGAATAAAGTTGGCGCATGCCAGATGTCGTCGGTCGTTGCACGATTGTTTTTGTGTGGCACCTATAACGCAGGCCTTTATAGCCATGTCGTCGCGAGTTAGTTGCATCGCCCCATACAAGCTCCACCTAGCCCATGGTGCCTTTGTGTGCATACACTGTCCGTTTTATTTGAGCGTTGGTGATATCGACTATGTCCGAACAATGCATTCAACGTACACGTAGCTTTAAAATTTAAAATACCATCGGGTTTCATGCCTCCGTAGGTTTATTGTACGTTACAGTAGGCGAATAGTTAAATTTGCGTAGGAGCAACAGAAAACAAAAGCCAATAATAGTTCTCGACTTATACTTTACAACTGTGGCACTTAGGGGGCAGCAGTGGAATCTTCCCCAACGCCCGATATTGAAATCAGATAAACTTATTTTTATTGTGCCTCTATGGCTTTCGCGAAAAGATATTATTTTGTTATCTAAAAACTTATAACATTCCGGCAAAATGTTCCCGACATGCTTTGGAGTTTGGTAAACTAGATACCTCTACGCAACTCCAGTTGAACTGTAATCTAAATTCTTGCTATACTTTGAACTAGCTGTTGCCCGCGGCTTCACTCGCGTCTGCCATACTGCCCATAAGAGTAATAAAAAGCAAGAAGTACCTACTCTACTACTCTGTTTAGAAACGTATTTAACACCCGTTTAATACTTACGTTTTAGGCACTCTTACGTGCTTTCAAATTATTCTCTTTACTTTTACTTTAAATAACTACTGAAGTAGAATTCTTTACTCTGCGGCGGGGGAGTTTGCAAACATTCAAACCACAGACACAAAGAACCCCCAGACTCGGAACAACCTTTTGTGTTTTACACAAATTTTAACCCCGTGTGGGGATCGAATTCTCAACCCTCGGCGCATTGATAGAGGCGATTCTTAAAGCACTACGCCGTCCGTGCAGTCGTAGTTATTATCAGAAGTTATATATTTTTATTATCGCGTATATAACCTACATTCGTATAGAGTTAAGTTTTTAGAGTATTCATATAAAGTTTTGGCGTAAAAGCACTATGCAGAATTATATAGTTTTATGGCAGTTTCCCTGAGGAATTAGTAGGAGCTATGATTTAGAATAGCTACGATCCTGAACTGAATATCTCGTATCGATCAGTCTTGGTCAATATCTTTGCAGTCTATTTTTTTTTACTGTACCCTACCATCGTATCATGTATACGATACACTGTCTGACTGACTCGTAGGCGTTGAATGCGAGTGCTTATGTGTGAGTGTGATGACTGATGAGTAAATGAAGTCTGGGATTCAATTGCATTTAAGGCCAACCAAACTTTTCTGGATTTTCCTGTCAAAGAATTCTAAAAGCATCCCGGAGTTAGTTCTAAGTCATAATTATTTAGAATGTCGGTGGTGTTGTATAACAAGTGCTTAGAAAAGCATATAAAGTAATAAAATTTATTATGCACTTATGGCTAGGTTTTATTAAATGTACTGAAACTCAGTTCAGAGAAGGTGGGTCTAGAAAACAGTACGGCTTCCTCAATTGTCGTTACCTTATTTTCATCAACAGTCGTAATTTCGGTTATTTTTAATGTAAAGTGTAGCTATGATCATTCCTTGCATAGTTATATACCAGTCTATGGGGTTCATTACGGTATATATCTATATATGTACGTAGTCTACATAATGTTAATTTAATATTTGTAGGATAATAAAACATTTTTTTAGTCAGAACTTTGGTATAACGTTGGTTAACATTGGGGTAAGAAATAGATACTATCATTCCTTGTATAGTTTCTACAATTTTGTGAGGTTGCAACCATTCCAGAAATTAGCGTAAACAAACAAAATCTTTAAAAAGGATTTATGTGGCTTTTAAATAACTATCTGCATTGAATAAAATACATTTTCTCGATATTATTGACAAACACTTAAATTTTCTTTATAGGTATGTTTAAAAGATATAGAAGTAGGAGAGTAGAGACGACCAGTCTATAGAGGAATTTAAAAAGGCCACTATATGTATGCTTCCTTGAATCCACTGAGATATACAATAATAATATAATATATGTGTTGAAGATATAGAGGTATAGATACGAATAGCCTTCTGTAGCCGTCTGTGTCACTCGTATGCAAGGCTACGATAAACTGCACCTATGTAGTAAGATGGCAACTAACTATTGCTACAGAACACACTCTTTTATAAATTTGTTAATGTGTGTTTGTTTGTTATGTTTGTCATCAGTAAAAATTAATAGGTTTCTCACTCTCGTCTAATGAGTACTCTACTCAGTTATCCAGACATAATGATTATCAAGAAGTAGTCTGATACTTACTGAGAGTACCCACAACTGATTATAGACATGTCACTGTATAGGTAAGCGCTACGAGATAAAATATACGCTATACAGAGGAATTGGAAAATGCCACTATATGTTTCCTTAAAACCACAGAGATTATACATACGTAGGCTTACTACTATATACCTCTAGACTGGCATCATGATGGAGTCGTATAAGACTCACATTTCGCTAGCTACGATTTTAGTTTTTCACGTGATAGTGAGCGAATACCGAATATTAGATTTGCGCGAAATGACTGCTGTTAGACTATCGCAAGCCAAAGAGATCACGATATTGTAAGTTTTGACAGAGAGTTGCGAATTTTTTGTTATTCTATGGGCACGTCAGCGGCAATGTTGTTGAACCACAAAGATCGTTTGGTTCATGCGGTCGCTGTTGCTTAGAATAAATATAATATAATAATATCAGCTCTGTATATAAACTGTCCTAGCGCTGGGTACGGGCCTCTTCTCAATTTGATAATGATTCCAGTCCACCACGCTGGCCCAGTATGGGTGAGCAGACTTAACATAACTTTGAGAACATTTTGGACAACTCTCAGACATGCGGGTTTTCTCGCGGAGTTTTACTTCAACAGTAAAGCAAGTTTAAGAAACTAGTTAATACGCACATAACTACGAAAAGTCAGAAGTGCGTGCCTTGGTATCGAACCCGAGACCACTGCGTGGCAGTTCAATGTTCTTCCATTAGACATGTAGTTTTGTGCTTTTAATATAATTATGTTTGTTATATACGCTGAAGAAATTATTCTGAGTGGAAGAGCCAACAGTAGGTCAATTATTCCAAGTAATCTTGGTGATATCACGAATGAGTCAATCCACCCGGGGAAGTATTACCCTCTCATAGCAGCGCAGCGTAATAAGAGTAGTAACAGAATTACCAGGCTCTAAAAGTTTCGGCGGCTAGCATCTCCCCTAAACATTTCTCTCTTAATTAAAAGAAATGATTTCCTCAAAATATACTTGCGGTCCCTAAATGATCATCGGCTACGATAATCGCTAACCCCTAACCGAAACGTATAACCTTTGATGTATAAAATATAAATAAATTATAGTATAGATACGTTAAGTGATAGGTATGCAGAGCTATAAACAGTAATGAAATACACTCAGCTCATTTACGCATGGAGACAAAGTGCAGTTCACATAATTAAAAGTTAAACACATTAAATGCCAGTTGCCGCAGTTGTGCCGTAGATGTGCATGTGCACTTGTATAGTAGGTAACTAGAGACGCAGTGAACTGAATCTCAATTTCAAGAAAGTTTAGTTATCAATAGTTAAGATACTTGTACGTAACTGCATTAGTTGGCCCAACTTGTTCCTAGCTGGGGAAGTGCCAACCGCCCTGTGTATACATTGTAAAAGTTAGTATCTTTTAATTCACAGGATATCATTTGGAGGAGCAACATTCATTTTTCAAAGGCGTGCCCCACATCATTTGTGGCTCGAGACGTCACCATCACGCCTTGTAAAAAGCAACGTCGTGTCTTGCCTTTGATGAATTTTCGCTCAACCTTAATTTTTGCTTACAACTTATGTTTAAATATATAGGTATGAATGCGATACGTATACGTGGCAATACATAATATATTTGACATCTAGCCTACCGAAGCATACCTACCCAACTACCCTGTCATTAACCGCCTACTTTTAGACATGTTTGATCGAAAATATACTGCAAATAGCGATTGACATATTCGAACAGCATTTGATAAAAACCCTGAACCAATAAGCGCACATACAGAATGTAATAAATAATAACAGTTTATAAAGAAAGGCAGATCCCAGGATCTTAACAAGTGGAAATCTTAGTATTATATATTTATTTTTATTTATTTATTTAACCCTTAAATACACGATTTTTTGTTTAGTTATGAAATAAATATTTCGGTATAGATCTTGAGTCACAGATAAAGGGAAAAATAATTTAAAAATGATTACAAAAAGGATTTTTGTTGAAAATTAACATTATGTAGACATTTGGCTACATTATGCGTCTATGGAAAAACAAATAACAGTACGGTAGGTGAGATCAAATTCTAATAACTAATAATCCAAGGGGTTATTATTAAGTGTATTTATTTTGATGAAGTGTAGATTTTATTTATTGTATTATAAAATTATTTACATAAAGAAAGCAACAATCATAATTTACAACTTAACTAATATTAACAAAACTAACCACTTATAAATAGAACAAAATGAAGAGTAACAAAATATGCGACTGTAAAAATTAATAAAAAAGGATGGCCGGTTTAGGCAGCGTCGTAAAATTCCTCAGCGTTAGTCCTTATTTTGATTAATTTAAGTTTGAATTTTTTATGTTATTGTAGGAACTCGTACATTATAATGTATGCTGCGTAGGCTAATTTGGTGCCTGCGTGCGTTATTTATTTAATATTTATTATATGTAATATTTTTAGTCAACAATAAACACTCGTTATATGAACATAATCTATCTTTTACTATATAATACAACAATATTCCATGTTGGAAAGACTACAGCCCCAACAGTTATATTATTATCATGATATTATATAAAATATGTAATTTGTAATTTTTGTCCAAAAATATGAGTGTTATACCTGAAATAAACAATATAAATTTAACTTTATATTATTTTATTTATGTATGAAACGTAGAAATACAATTTCTGTCTTTGGTATGACAAAGGGCTACCTGACACTTGACACATTCTATGCGTAAAAACCCCTTACATCCTGGTAATTTGCACCTATTTTTTGTATGACATCTTCTTTCGTTGTGATCAACGCCATCAGTTCTCACATATTTCGGTGGAACAGGCTTCATAGGCCCTCGGCGCTTTTTTGCATCAAATTCTCGTTCTAAACTGCTACTGGATGGTGTTCCTCTTTTATTTTCGGCAGTTTTTTATAGCGTCATAATGTCTCTGCTAACTCAGACCTAAACTCTCCAAGGTTCATAATTTGTTTGGTCCCTTTATTTATATGGGCTTTCTTATACAATACCCAAGAATTTTTTACAGCCATGTCTATCATATGATAAATAAGACGAATGTACCATTTTCGGCTTTTTATTCTGATCTTATACCTTCATAAGAAACTGCCCATCAGGTCTACTCCTCCCATATGGGCATTATAGTCTTTTATGATTTTTGGGCATGGTATTGTGACTTCTTTTTTTCTTTTTTGTCGTATCTGTTTACTGTGCTTGCGGGCTCAGCACCGACATAAGTATCATTTTCTAAATCTATAGTAACAATTTTATTGTCCTTCCAACATGTGACTGATATATCTACACCTTTGTAGTCGGCAACTTGTTCCTCATACGTACCCCGAGGTATAGAATCCTTCATAAATTGCTTGTGTGTCGGTAGTTTACAATTTTTACCAAGGCGGTTTCTTTGAATCGTGCTCAATGCGTAAATACCCTGACTCTCCAAGTAGTAAAGCAAAGGAATTGACGTGTAAAAGTTGTCGAAAAAGAGTATGTGATTGATTCTTCGAGGAATTGGACAACACAACCGTATGACCGTATTTCTTACAGCCCTAGATCTAGTTCATTGGGTGACATGCAATTATCTTGTTTACCAGAGTAAATCTCAAAATTATACGCATAGCCAAATAAAGAGCAGAGCACAAAAAGCTTGAAACCCTACTTATATATATATATATATATATATATATATATATATATATATATATATATATATATATATATATATATATATATGGCTTATTGGCCAAATATTGTTTCATATAATGCCCGATTTTTGAAGAACACATTCGTTCATCAAACGAAAGCCTCTGCTCTAATGGAGCAACATTTTTAAATTTGGAGTTGGGATGCTCTAAAGCAGGCCTAATCTTGTGCAGGCGATCATGCTGAGGATGTCCCACGGGATTATGATTTTCATTATTTTTAAAAATGAATTACAGACCTTATCTTTTCAAAGCGGTTTAACGTCATTGTTTGCATAATATGTGAAAAACCATACTTTGACCTCACGTTAGGATAGTGGTAAACTGACATAAATGTAATTATGGCTAAAAATTGGCAAATTTCAATGAAATTGACTAAATTACTACTGGAACTAAACCCTTTATGAGTAATGTATAAATTTGTTTCGTTCACAATTTTAGCAAGAATGTCTTCGTCTATAAATTTGATAAAGAATTGAAATGGCTCCTCCAGGTCACATATTTTAGTGGGCAGCTCCGAATGCCCTAAAAGAGTAATGCGATCATTGCTCCATGCAAATTTCTTTTTTTTCAAATAAGCTCCCGGCTTCGTAGCCTACAAGTTGCAAATCTAGTAATACCTGAACATAATTGAGATGAGGTTCGCGCCTCAGGTACCACCGTGGATGCATCATCTGACAAGTGCTCCTTTTCATAGACTATGGGAGAGTCTTCGTTATTTTCCAAGAGTTGATCACCTATGGGTTGATCTTCCAGCTCATGCAATAAGTCCCCTACGTTTGAGTAATAATTGATATTATCATCATCTAAACCTTCACCATCTTCGGAGACCTCACTATCATTTAAAGCAGCAAGAGCTGCCTCAATTTCATTTTCAGCCAGCGAGCCAAACATGCTAAAAAGAAAAAACGACCTTCTTTAATGTTTTTTTTCATTATGATGTTGGCTATGGTATAAACGTACGTTCAGAAACAGTTGTCACTTGTGTCACTTTTCAAAAGTAAAAAAGTAGTTTGTAGACTTTTGGCAACAATATGCATTTTAGGGAAGCCAATCACATTATGCATGTTAATACAAAATTAAATTTTCGTTACATAGTATTTTGTCTAATATGAATGGCTCTTATGGTGTACATAACTAGTGAATAGTGATTACACTATATCATAGGGAAATATAATAATTGACACTATAACATAGGCAAATACCCAATAACTCTTTTAATAGAGTGGTAGCCTTTATATACGAAAAGTACATTCTTAAAAACAATCTAATTATAAACAGCTTTGGACGTCTTTACATGTGTCTAGTCCATTCGATTTTAGAAGTAAGCTTCAATTATCACAAAACACGTGTAAAATCCCACATTTAATATTTTTACTTCGAATAACACATGCAAAATTGTACAATATGTTTAATAAAATGAAAAATATTTTTGTGTCATGAAAAGTAATTTGCTTTCAATTGGATATTTTGATTACTATGAATTTTGCAATCATACTGCAATTTATTTGCAATACTCGTCACATTTTCGAGAGAGGATTAATTTATCATGAATGGGATATATCGATTCCATATACTCTAGCAGATAAACTGATTCGCAATATCACCAACACGGCAAAGTAAATAGCGCCGTACGAAAATGCTTCAAGTTATTGCGAATGCGGAGCATCTAAGACCAAGTTTGATCAACATTTAATTAAATTATATAACTCATTTAGAGTTGTTATATATGTTTTATTTATTAGTCTATCATGTGATAGACTAATAAAGAAGCTTCACCGCTTAAAAGTTATTATAAAATATAGCTATATTTTATAACTCATATATTAAAAGGAAAGAATACATCATATATATAAACAAAGAAGTTGCAAGGCGCACCGGAAATGCTATTGAGACTTAAAGATGTTATCAAAGATGATCTGCATATTTCCCTCAAGAGAAGACTAATCGACGCGTGCATTTATCCCATTCTCAAATATGGTTTTGAAACATGTTATTTGACAATAGAGAAGCGGTCCACCCACGAGGTTTTCTAAAAAAGCTTTGGAATGGAGAGCTCTCAGTATCCAAGTCATAGACCAGGTACAAAACACAACAATCCATTCCATCACAAACGTTACCGATGTCACTCGAAAATTTGCCATGCTAAAATGAAACTGGGTAGAATATATCTACCACATGCCAAACGCCAAATACGTTGAATTTAGAACATTTTGGATCCCTTAAGGCAAGCGATAGTCAGATGAGTAAAACTCCATTAAGAGACTGGTCCTTTGTATATTTAAATAAAAATGGATAGATGGAGAGAGTGGGATGGCCTTTACTCAAGCCCAATAATAATATTATAAGGAGAAGCCTTGTACCACCGCCAACAACTTTTGATATCATGATTCTATTAAATGTATGTTGTATATAATTCTGTTATTGTTGTTGTTTTTCTGCCTTTTTGGATTATCGGTCATACATAACATTATCAGATCGCTATATCCGATGTTGATTGATTTATTAATTCTGAACACTTTGGTGCACCAATTAAATTATGGAAGCATTCGCACTTATGTTACTACACTGCTACGTAAAATAATGTAAATAAATACATATATATTAGAATATTTGCGTTTACATGGTAGTGATTAAGCTGCTGTTTATGTATTAATGCATATCTTATCTATAATTAATATAGTATTCCAGTAATATTATTGTGGCTATAATATAAATTGAATGCAGTTGTCATACTTACAATTTCTCTATTGTGATCTGTATCTTTGAAATTAGGTACTTACATAGTAATTTATTTGTAAAAGCTTATTAATAGCAATATGTATTACACATTGTAACTATACTCTGGAATATATGTCTGTAAGCACTTCAATAAACGAAATAAATATATTATCTACAAATGTATTTCGTATTATATATCGATTTTGTCCATATTTACTATATAGCAGATAATATTAGTGGCTGGCTGATGATACTTCTGCGTCAAATTTAAAACACAATGCTCTATAATTATTCTCTCAACAATTACTGCTTGATCCTAATCTAGTAGGATATTTACTGAAATGCTCTAGTATTGCAGTGAATGTGCACTATTATTTTGTTTCTTCGAAGCAATTTGTCGACATAACAAATCGCGTAATGGAACGAGCGACAGAGGTCAAAAATTTTAACAGCAAATTTAGGCTAAGGTTTTTAATTATGGAATGGACACCCATTTTAATCATAGGGTTATCCAGGTTTCCAATCTTAGCTTAGGCTCATTAGGCTATCTTGCTGACTAAGCAATGCGTGGCTTTACTTCAAGACCTAATATTCAGTATTATATGTCAGGCTGCGCCATCTACCGAAAAAATTGTCATAGAGGACAGTTATGTCCCATTGGCGATGTAGGCATCGTGATCTTAGTCGCCGCCCCAACCAACAACTCCAGTAGTGGCATGCGCCGGATGCTCGCGTTATTCTGAAGATAATTCATGTTGGTATACTCACAAGGAGCTGTAGGTATTTATAGTTTATGTCGGCTAACGATCATCACCCTCAGAGATGTTTACATTATAAAATACACGCTCTCTCAGCTCGATCATGCCCCACATGCACTGTGCTCAAGGTACGCTCGGCATTTTCCTACCATTCGACATTCTATGGCAGTCGCCAGCTTCAGTGGGACAACGCCGTGTGAACGCTGGTATGCAATTCAGTACATTGCAACACTATTTCTTTTAAAATGCCTTTTTTAAAGCAAAGCGGAAGTTTGTATCCACTTTCTTGTTATTAATTGACATTGTATTCGACCAGCGTCTGTAGAATGATTTGTTTGTTGAGTAGGATAAAAAAGATTGACGACAACTAGATTTCAGAAATGCACGTCCTCCGTCAACTAAACCGTTTGTGTGGAAATGGAACACATCATTCAACTAAACGGTTTAGTAACTATAAGAATGTTATGCATCTGCGAGGCAAAAAGTGTATATTCATGCGCTTCATAATGGTTAATTAGGCTAAACAGAAAGTACGGAAACTAATCAGCTTTGGTTTAAAGTATGCTCAGTAGCCATATATTTACTGCTTATCTACAGCTCCAGCTACAAATGCAATAAATCTTTCCATGTTGGTATAATTTTATTGGTAAGACCCTATTATATTATATATTATATATATTTCTACTAATTGTACATTTGTAATTTAATGCATAAGATACCTTTGTGGAAGAAAATAAATAATTTTATATATATACCATTAAAGAATGGCCGTAAGATTTAACTTAGCAACGAATCTAAATGTAAATTCAGTACTATCACAAAACTTACGAACTTAAAAAGAATTACGTTTATTTGTGACCTAAATGAATAAATGATATTTTACATTGACATTGACTCTATCTCAGTGCCATGGATTACAGATGTTGGCTAGGTCTTATTTGTAATGGGGAGGGACCTAGGGGAGGCGGTGCGGTTGGCCGCGGTGGGAGCTGCCCTAGTGGTCGACCGTATCCGCGCCCTGGGATTGGAGGTTGCCCTCTCCAAGACCGAGGCCCTATTGTTTCATGGGCCTCGTGAAGGACCTCCTCCAGGTACGCGAGTGGCACTGGACGGGGTCCTGGTCCGGGTTGGGACTCAAATGAGGTACTTGGGTCTCATCCTGGACGGGAGGTGGACTTTTGGGGCACACTTCACCCAGCTGGCCCCAAGAGTCCTGGGAGCGGCGGCCGCCCTGGGGAGGCTGCTGCCCAACGTGGGTGGCCCGAGTGCCACCTGTCGCCGACTGTACTCCGGAGTGATCCGGAGTATGGCCCTTTACGGGGCACCGGTCTGGGCGGACGCCCTTAGTCGCGACAATAAAACCCTGCTGCGACGTCCGCAGCGGGTCGTCGCGACGAAGGCCATACGCGGTTACCGGACGGTGTCCTGGACGGCGGCGTGCGTGCTGGCCAGTGACCCCCCCCTGGGAGCTACAAGCGGAGATCCTCGCCGAAGTTTACCACTTCGTGGCGGCGAGGAGATCCCGCGGGGAGCCCCCGGGGTGGGAGCAGGTCGCACGCATGCGGCGACAGGCGCGGGCCGCCCTATTGAGGCGGTGGACAGAGGACCTGGCTCCACCGGCCCCGGGCTAGTGGACGGTGGAGGCTATTCGCCCGGTCCTCCGGAGGTGGATAGGGCGGCGATTCGGGTCGCTGACCTTCCGACTGGTGCAGGTGCTTTCCGGGCACGGATGCTTCGGAAAGTATTTACCAGATCGCGAGACGGGAGGCGACCCCGGCCTGCCACGAGTGTGGGGCGCCGGAAGACACGGCGCTCCACACGCTGGAGGCGTGTGACGCGTGGGGGCCGCAGCGGCACACGCTTTCGGCCATAATAGGCGGAGATCTCTCCCTGCCGAGCGTGATCAACGCCATGCTCGGCGGCGAGAGGTCGTGGCAGGCAGTGGTCTCCTTCTGCGAAGCTGTCATGGCGCAGAAGGAGACCGCGGAGAGGGTCAGGGAGAACAACCTCCTCGCTGACCCTCTCCGGCGCAGACGGACGGGAGCGAGAAGGAGGCGATTTACCCGCCTTTTCGCTCCTGTATAGTGGGGTCACTGGTACAGAGTCGGGGGACTCTCTACCGGCTTGCACGGCCCCACACGTCTGAGGGATGGCCTTGGTAAGCAAGGCCTTCCCTCCATAGGTGCTGAGGCCCGGTCACCATCAGCCGGGCCAACCGCCGGGGCGGGATGGTGATTGCTAACGCGACCCCATCCCACCCCACTCCGTCGGCGGAGGGACTGCTCACCCCAGGTTTTTAGTGTGTATACCGACCCCCTTGAGGGGCGGAGAGTCTCCCCCCCCCCTCCGGGGGAGGGGGTATCCATAAAGGAAATCCAATCAAAATCAAAACGAATTCCATAAATTTAAATTTTTCTTTTATTATGGAATATAGCCATACAGGCAGGCTAAATTTAAATATTAGATGTCGTTGAAGCTTATGACAAAGTTCTTTATGACATACTTTTAATGAAGATCTACGGCTGCGGTATACGTGGAACTGTTTACGAATGGTTTAGATCGTATTTAAATAATAGAACGCAAATAACCCAAATTGAACATTATGACAGTAATAAAAAAGAAATTAAATCCGTGCGGTCACAAGTGAGGCAGCTAACTCATTCCATCCCTCAAGGAAGCGTACTAGGGTGCGTATTGTTTCTAATATACAGGGTGTTTATCGTCAACCTAATCGTCATACTTTTGAAACGACATTTAGACGCTTAAGGGAAACTGGCAATCTAAATCGCCGTGAACCTGGAGTTGCCAGACAACGTAACGTTGCTGATGACGAACGCATTTTGGAAGCTTTTGATGAAGATCCCACAACAAGTATCCGCACTGTAGCTGCAACACTAAATCTAAGCCCATGGAAAGTGTGGTCTGTTCTTCGCGGTAATGGAAAGTATCCTTTTCATTACACTCCCGTGCAAGGTCTAGAAGAAAACGATTATCAAAGACGCGTCCAGTTTTGCCGTCTCTTGTTACACATGGGTGTTGACAACCGCGAATTCTTAAAAAGTATCCTGTGGACGGATGAATCAAAGTTTTTAAGGGAAGGCATTGTAAACTATAATAATTTGCATCATTGGGCCCAAAGGATGAAAACCCTAAAAAGAAAAGAGCGGTGACACATCAAAGGAAGTTTTCGGTTAACGTTTGGGTAGGACTAATTGGCAATACACTTATTGGTCCACATTATCTACCAGACAATTTGAATGGCAATAATTATTTAGATTTTTTAATAAATGATTTGCCCGAACTCATGGATGGAGTTCCAAATGTTCAGAATCAAGAACCCATTGTTTTTCAACAAGATGGCTGCCCAGCGCACTGGACATTAGCAGTCCGGGAACACCTTGACAATTCATTTCCCAACGCTTGGATTGGCAGAAATGGTCCCATCCCATGGCCTGCAAGGTCGCCGGATTTAACACCGCTTGATTTTTATGTCTGGGGTCGTGCTAAAGCTCTAGTGTATACGGAAACCATTGAAACAAGAGAGCAATTAATTGAAAAAATAGATAATGCATTTGTGATAATAAAACAAGAAATCAGGTTAAGCCATACCACAACGGAAATTAGAAAGAGATGTTACGCATGTATCAGAAATAATGGACATCAATTTGAACAAGATTTGTAATAAATGATTTAAAAAAGTACTTTTTTGTTTTAATTGCCCCAAAATAAAGTACATACATAGTAATAGAAGACAAAAAAAGTGCAACAGCTAAACCTATTGCACTTTTTCGTTGCGTCATCCAAAACAAAACATTTTACCTGCTCAATTGAATAATTTAGGTTTTCACCCTTTTAATGCATCCGTGACGACAAACCGGTTTTTGTTGAGTTACCTGGTTAGTTATGATACATGTTACATACCGTTCGAAACAGTATTAACTAGAGAAGTTTTTAAAAACATTTGTAAATGCCATACACCGTAAGATTTTTTTATTTTACCATGTGAAGTTGACATAAGGATGTTTTTTTTTTATTTATGAAAGTTTGATACTTCACTGTTATTTCATATTGAATTGTTTGTATGAAATTATGATTAAATCTGAATAAGGTAAGACTACACTAACAAATGACATCATTTTTTTAACATTTCAGCGGTTATTAAAAACATAATTAAAGTTATTATACAAAAAAATGGAGATTTTCTAGAAAAATAGAAAAAAAAATTATTACTCCTTAAACTTAAGGCAAAATGTTATTTAAGTAGGCGCAACACGTAGCCAACACCATCACCTATCGACCATTTTCCTATGGCTACTCACCCTCCAAACACCCTGTATATTAACGACTTGCCAAAGATAATAGACCCAACAACCTCGCTTCCCGTACTATTTGCAGATGACGTCTCTGTTTTAATAAAATGTGACAACATACAAAATTACATTCATCTAATCCAAGAAACACTCCAAACTATTACACAGTGGCTTGCCAATCATAACCTGGAAATAAATTCAAATAAAACAAAACTCATGCAGTTTAGGTCACACAAGAAACCTCCCCACGCCTACCACCTACGCATATGCATACTCATGGTTACGATACGGCATCATGCTGTGGGGCAATAGCGTAAACGTGGAGGAATTATTCATTATTCAAAAGAAATGTATTCGAATTCTTGCTTAAATAGATAATACACAGAGTTGCAAACCATATTTTGTAAAACTAAATATACTAACACTCGCCTCAATATATACACTTGATATTTGTACCTTTGTGTATAAAAATATCCATACCTTCTCTACAAAACATGATGTCCACGATATAAACACTCGCAATAAAGGTAGACTACACTTATCACCATCCCGAATAAAGATGTTAAATGAAAGTCCTTACTACATGGCAGTAAAAACATACAATAAGTTGCCTAAAACTATAAAAGACGCCATTACCCTACCTTCATTCAACAAGCAAATCAGAACCTATTTAATGAATGCGTGCTATTATTCAGTTACGGAATTCCTAGAAAATAAATAAAAATTAATAAAACACTGAACATAATCACCTAAATAAATGCGATGACGATCCGCAACCTTGACTAAGACCCTATAACAACAATATAGTAAATAAACTAAATATAATAAATAATCCTTGAATAAAGAAAAAACATAATTGAGATCTTAGAAATTTATTTTATTTGTAAGCGTATGTATTATATTGTGCAATAATAAAATAACAGAGTTTGTATAAGCTTATAATGTTATATGGTTTAGATATAAGTACTAAGTAACATTAATTATAATTGTTGGTAGATAATAATTTTTAAATATTCGTTTATTATAATAATATTGCAATGCTTGTAAAAGGCACTAAGTTTAAAGCACTATACTTTTACTAAACACCTTATGTATCTACACTTAGTTCGCAATAAACACTTTGACTTTGACTTTGACTAACTTATGTGTTCCTCATAATAATTTTAATTACCATTAATATCAAACTAAGCAGAACTTGTAATATGAGTACTAGACAATGGATAAACATACATACATATACTTTTTTGTTGTTGTAAATACATACATATTATACATACATACATTGAATTAGTATTGAAAATAATTTAAAGTTTATATGCAGACATTCAATATATGGCATTTATATTAATATTTCAATGTATTTGGTTAAATTATTTGTACAGCTCAACCAAAACTATGTACTTATCCATCGTTATGTGTAAGTTCTTGTTTATTTTGTGGCACCCACTGAATATAGATTTTATTTAATTTGCGGGTAGTATGCAAGAGTTATATTGAAGCTCAATGTAATGAGCTTCAATATAACTCTCGCATTCTGTTTATATTTGTGTTGTAGCTGTTTATTAAATTACAATAAATAAAAAAAATATCACTAGTATCAGAGGGCCAGAAGGCAGAATTCGTTTCCATTAACCACCTACATAAAACCTTTCCCGAATATATAACACGGAGTGGACGAACACAATTACATTGGCTCCGCGATTATATCTTATATAAAGACTATCCAAAAACTATAAACTGTTATTGCAGTTAGATCGCAGGATGAATAAAATTACACGCAAAGGATATAAGAGAGAAATTGGTTGAAACTAAACTTATACATTAATTTTAACTGGAGCCTGTTTTGCGTAACGATTGTTTTCTTGTTAATGTGCTATGAGCAGACCATAAGCTTAAACAATTTTAACGCTTGCAGCAAACATTTCTTGACTACCTACCATTGGCAGCTGATCGCCTCAGTGCACATACAGAAGAACCATAGAGCTCATTAAACTTCTAGCATGGTCGGTTGGTAATTTAGTATCTTAGCTCTAAATTCGCAGACTTATAGCATCGGCAATCAGCTATTTAGCCGATCAACAGCTGGAAAAAGCGAACGAACGCTAAACAATGCACACAGTTGGATTAAGGTCGCAGCGATTCAGTTTAAGTTTTGGATTGAAATATATAAAATATCGTTTCTGTTTTATTACTATAACACGTAACATGAAAAATAAACGTTAAATAATGAACGATTTACGTGCAAATAAACAGTCAGTACGGACGATAAAACGCTTTATTTTAATACTGCGACTGAATGCGGCAAGTCGCGCAAACACGATACTGGCTGAATCGCGCATCGATGTTGTCGCTAAAACACATATCAGCTTTGTTAAAAGTAACTTTTATGTACGCTAAAAATCTTTGAACTGTCGAAGATCTAATCGTGTCGCCGCGCGTCACAACTATTGCAAGCGATGCGGTCGTATTAGTTTGTTTTCACTCGGAGCGTAAGTTTTGAGGCTATCGGGTTACTATTCCGTAAATCAATCGATGATTTGACCATAATTATACGGTAAAAGACAAGCATACGTCATTTGCTTCTGGCATTTTTATAAGTGTGAACATATACATACATATATTTTCATACGCCACTTACAATTGTACCAGCTAACCGACCAGTGAAACCAGATTGTGATAGCGTTGATATAACACACATTAACA
Source organism: Catocala fraxini (assembly GCA_930367265.1). NCBI lineage: Eukaryota > Metazoa > Arthropoda > Insecta > Lepidoptera > Erebidae > Catocala > Catocala fraxini. The sequence goes on from OV884024.1 coordinate 18,734,631, forward strand.
AATACGATATTTAATTGCCTCTAATTAGAACTAAAATCACACCTTGAATATTCTTTAATTTTGTGCATAGTCGTTACCGTCTATCATCTTTAAATATGTAACTGCTGTTTAATTCATTATACTACATGCTATGCGGCAATCCTAATGCCTACTGATACACAAATAGTGAATAGACTGCCGAGGATTGTTATTCAAATATAATGAATAAGAGTTAGTTTTACAAATGCTTGATTGGTAAGTACATATAAACCAATTGCTATATTAAGTACTCTTTCAATACAATTATTATGTTGCCCACGCATATTTACATCAGTTTGTTTACAATAATAAACTGAGTAAATAAGATCAGTCTTAATATAGAATGGTGGTTCGTAAACGAATTTAAGGAACGTACAGCTAACTGCCTTCGTGCCTCAAATTAATTACTGACTGACCTTTTTGTGTTTTTCTTAAGCTTTGTTCTAATCGCTACCCAGACAAGGTTCGATAAGCGCTCGTGTACATAACAGAGTCTGACCTTTAGCTCAGCTAAGTATAGCTTAATTTACATGTCTAGATAGTCGTGTCCATTTATGCAAAGAATAAGTCGGATGGCATAATCACCTATTATCATCTCTCTCATTAGATCAAAATGACCTTAATACAAGCTTGGCAAAGCTTACATAAATCGTTTCTACGCCTCTCACTACATAATTACGTAGTCGTTACGTATTTAGCAAAGTTTAGGGCTTACAAACGTTGGGTTATTTGTATTGTAGCGACCTACAATGGAAGAGATCATTTTTTCGAGCCGCGACCAAAAATATAACAAAATGTACCCATTACTCCGTTGTCCGGATTGAATGCTGACGCGGGCGTAAAGCGCCCGCAGTTGTTATCCCTGATTATGTACCTACCTCCCCCTACAACATCGTTGTATACACCCCTATGTACGTACCGACCTACTTGTAGCATCCACTTCTTTCTTCAAATGAAAGTTCCAAAACCGTTCGCCCTGTGGCAAGCCCTGTTCAGAATTAGTTTTCAGTATCGACTCTGCAAAGTATAGACATGCTGGTTTGCATGGTATCGAATTCTAATAAATATATTAATTCATATAAAGTCTGTCTTTTGTTAAACACTCACATGTTTATTTGTATTTTGCGCGTGGACTTTATAGATCATAAAATATATTTCGCAAATTTCGGTCGAATGAGTTGTCAGAGCCTGATATTAATTGCTGGCATATTTGTTATACTCCAATTTTCATTTAATTCTGGTCAGTGTTTTCTTCCACTCATACAATTTGCAGTACCACCGCAGGCGAACGTAACTTTTGTAATTGGTCAAATAAAATACATAAAAAGAATAGTGAAATATTTTATAAAAGACTGAAATATATTTTTATTGATATGTATATGCAACTGAATTATTTAAGAAACTTTCATGAGTGGTAATCATAATGGCATTTATATAACGATTTAATTCACAATTGTTACCCGGGTCGGCTCGACAGGTTTGGACCCAGTTAGGGTTCTTAATTATGAGCTCGACATCCTAACGTGACGAAGTTAAATGCCATACTACGCGTCTGAGGTGCTGGATATGCAGTACGGTACCAAGATTTATGGTATAACTGCATTAGCGGTCCATCTTGTACCTCTTGCTCAATGCAGGAAAAAGCGGATGAACTCCTTGTAGTTTTTTTGACCTAGGCGAATGCCGTTTAGGTATAAATTCTCCGCGGGGCGGTTATGTATAGGTTATGTCAGGAGTCAAGAGTTTTTGTGAGGAGGTGATGTTAGCGAAGGAGGCGGCGGAGAGGGAGAGGGAACGTTTAATCCCTCTCCCTAACCGCAGAGCCGGGCGCAGGAGGGCGCGAGACGACCTCCAGCCACCCTGAGTAGAAGCCTGCGGGCGGTGGACTCATTGGGGCCGTCCACCGCCCGATCAGCGCAGGTCCGAGGAGGCGGCGTTCGTGTTCCACGCACGCCTCTCGATGTCGGAAAGGAGACTAGGTCGCCCCGCTTTGTTGTCGGGGACCAGGTCTCCCAATTGTAAGTGTAAATTTCTATTGTGTTTGTGGAACCCGCCACGTCCATCGGCGGGTCAAACCTTTGACGGGGTCGCGATTTGAATGCGAGAGCGATCCGCGCGACCCCGCCATAAAGGTGTGAGGAACACCGCGGTGGTTTTAGTCGGTTTAGCCCAAACATATGGGCTGGATCCCGACATATCCCCATCGCCTGCCCTAAAACCGGCGATGGGGAATGTGATTGGTACATTTCCCGCGTTAAAAAAAAAAAGGGTTCAAGAGTTTACTTTAACCCAAATTAACTTATTGTTACTAGTCGGCTAATCCAAAATGAAAGCTTTGTTATCTGAATTTTTATTATTTTTTCACGGGTTGCCTAAAACCTCAGACGTTATTATGCTATCGAATCCAATTTATTTACTGAACACAACATATAAAACAAACAAAATCGACATTATTTTCTTAACTGGACTATATTATACTATTGAAGATTTCAGTAATATTGAATAAACTACAATCTAGTAGGTAATGCCTATCGTAACTCTACTTGTATATATTTTGCAGTTTATGCACATGCATTAAACTCGTGAAAAATGAAGTAATTACACAGAATTTGCTTTTTGAACCACGCTATGAAAATTGAATAGACTCTTACTTAAGAGTCAAACAATCTAAGTTTCTTCGTATTAAGTATAAAGTGACTAAGTATAAATTAAGTCACCTACATAGAGCCAGTGTCTAACAACGCTTCATCAAAACTTGTGCATAATCTCATTTGCTAGTCGATTGCTTCCTACAGCGATGCGACGATGTCGCACTTATCTACATAGCAATTGTAAGGGCTTTATAGATCCCATCGCACCGCTTTACAACCTTATTTTACTGACAATATTATAGCAATGAGTGATTATCAAATAAAATTCAATTTATTTGAATTTTCTAATAATATATTGGGAACTAGTACTGCCGTCATAAGAAAAAGAGGTATCTCCCAAAAAAAATTGTTTTATAAATATACTCGCAGATGCGTCTTTTTTACTGATTCCAAATAAGTAAAAATTTAATAATGGAATTAAAATAATGTTAGATACGTTTTCCCCTCTAATGAAGGCAGTGTAGACCAGGGCTTCAACGTAATCAAATAGTCAAACAATATCAAATCGAATGCATTTGATATAGATCGATTATTTGATTACGAATTAGCCTTATGCCAATACGAATGCGATACCGCTATTCAATGGTTTATGCAGTGTAGGGCAGGAACAATACTGGGAGGACGACCGATAAAACAGGTAGTTGCCGACAGTCAGTACAGAAATATCACGGAAAACCTATATAAAGGTAACTTTATCTAAGGTTGTAGCAGAGCATCCTCGACAAACATCAAAACTCATTCGATCGTCACATCATCAAATCGAGATATCGAATATATGATTTATAATTAGTGACAATTAATTGATCGACATTCAGAATTTAGTTTAGCGAATTCAAAGCTCAATAGCTAAAACTTTTTTATTCTAACTCTTGTATTGTATAGCCTTTTTAAGATGAATTAAAATTAGATTAAGTTATAATAGTTATATAAAAATGTAAACACCTAATTTCTTTATAACCAGCCAATGTTACATACGTATACAACGTAAGTGTCAAACATATCAGACAAAATACTATGTTACTAAATTTAATATTGTATTAATGAGTATGATAAGGATGTGCTATTAAATCGTTACTAATATTATAAATTCGAAAGTAACACTGTCTGTCTGTTACTTTTTCACGGCGAAACCAATAAACCTACATGGATGATATGTTGTACAGAAATACTATTAAACCTGGGGAAGTATATATGCTACTTTTTATTGGTGTAGTTATCACGCGGGTGGAGCCGCGCGCAAAAGCTAGTAAATAAATCGGAGAATTTTTGCAAAAATTCTTATTTTCTTTCGTGGCAATAATCCATTGCGAAATCACAGTTCGAGTGCCTGCATTGCAGCTGCCCTGTCTTAATTGTGTACGTCTTACATACGTATTAGTGGGCAAAATCATCGTAACCGTGTAAACGGACAGATTGTGTAATATCCGGTAGTAGATACTCCACTGTTGCAGTGGATAAGTAGAACTGCTAGAGGTAGGACTTTATAAACATTGAGCTAATTAATCCAAATAAAAGCTCTCAAACTCGGTGCAAACATTTGGCCATCACACTAATGTTTATCTTTCTTGCGGATTAAAGCTGCAAATGATGAATATTTCGGCTACATGCACATGGCATAGTGTTTTAAGTGGTTTTGTCTATGATTACACAATAGTTATTACTTGCTACTTACTTACTTACTTGAGCAGCGATAGCTCAGTGGGGAGACCAACAGACTGCAATGCAGAGGGTCTCGGGTTCGAACCCACGTCGGGCGCCTCTGACTTTCAGAAGTTATAAGATTTTTCGAAATTATGTGCATATTGATTGACAATTATCGCCTGCTTCGTGCCTCGGAGAGCACGTTAAACCGTCGGTCCCAGCTGCCATGCACATCTATGGCAGTCGTTATTGGGAGAGTGTCGACACAAAAGATCCCACTGGGTCGAAGTGTCGCCGGTCTACACTGACTGGCCCCCACATAAGTTACATACATACATACTACTTACTTCTTCTGCATGTAACGTATTTTATGCAGGAAAAGTACTGCATAAAATACGTTACATGCATGCATGCTGGAGGCGCATGGAAAGAATCAGTTGGTCAGAAAAGAAAGGCAACGTGGCAGTCCTGACACTTGTGCAAGAAGAACGCAACATTTTAGCGACAATTGAAAACAGAAGAGGAAAGATGTTTGGCCATCTTATAAGATATGATGACTTCATAAGAAACATCATAGAAGGAAAAGTGAGGAAGGGGTAAATCCAGAAGGACATTTACTGACCAAATAAAGAAAAGGCGAAGGTCAGATCTTATAAGGAGGCCATGAAATTGGCAGTAAATCGAGAAAGATGGCGTATACTTCACCGACAAGAGCAAAGCTCTTAAATATGAAGAAGATATTATGTTCTATAAAATACAATCGTTATTATCTTAAGCCTTTAAAGTCGCTATAAATAAAAGTATCAGACCTAAGATCCCACGGTCATCTATTCTTATTACCATTCGGCATTTGAACATAACCTAAAGAAACCCTTTTCAGTCCTATACTTTAAGAAGGCAAGTAGTCGTTATATCTATATTATAACGATCTTATAGAATATACTTAAATGTCAGCTTGTACGTAACCCGAAACTATTACAACTTGGCCATAGATTACATTCCACGTCCGCATTTGTTATTTTATTTGCCCGAGGCTTCTATAGAACTGCTTTTTGTTGAACACTCGAACATCAAAGCTTAAATAGTTGTAGATAGACGCACAGCATTTAAATTTTTATAGCAGTTTATTTTAACAAAACGTGTTCTAGTTCAAACGAAGTTACTTTATTGTTAGGCAGTGCATTTGTGTATAGCAAACATTACATTGTTTTTATTTAAACGCTAAAACCATTAAATAAATCACAAATAATTATTGATTGGTTATTATCTGTTAGTAAATCACGTGGTATAATATTGTGTTTTTTTGTGGTGTGGTGCTTTCTGTTTGATTGTCAGGTCAAATGAAAATGTTATTTAGATTCTTCGTTAGAAAATTTTTCAGTGGTAGCGGTATGTCTGATAATGTTTCAGGTCGAACGCAACAGGCTCGCCTTCTAATACTTACCAACTCAAAACATAGTTGGCCTATTGTGCGTGTAATACAGAATTTGTAAGTATTTACTCATAAATAAATCTTACTCAAGTGAGAAACCTTTTACAATGAATAATAATATAAATACTTTCTATACTTGTTACGTTATAAAGTATTTATATTATTATATACATAGCACACTATTTGTACGCTTTAATCTCTGAAACTACCAATAGTCCAAGATCCTAGAGCCGTAAGACATAACTTATTTTCAAAAAGATGAAGCCTTCGGTTTTGAGTAGTGTCACATGTACTTTTAATACCCGCATGCTTGTGGAGTTCGGTCTGTGACACCTGGGCAGGTACCAGGTGAGAAAGGTAACTAAATATAAGAGTTACTTAACTAAAATTTGTATGGCTGTTTTTTATGTATATATTGTAGAATATTACTCTGAAGTAATATCAAAAGTGTCAGACGCTTTCCATGGACCAGAACTTTTGCCAGACGCTTTAAAGCGCCACAAAAAAAAAATGAACTTATCTTATTTTTAAAAGTCTGATTTTAAATATGTTATTAAGACAACTATTACAAAGTTATATTTAATCAGTCAGACAAATTGTAATGACCAAACATCTCCTAAACACAAAAATTATTCAACCATGAGTATGAGCGCGAGAGCACTATGCATGCGTTTCAGAGTAAAAGTATTTAAATATTTTTAAAAAACTTTATTAAGGTATATATACTGCTATTAAGGTAATAATTAATAATTTTTAAATTAATTTAGTTTATTGCCTATATTTAGATAAATTATTTTTTTTTAGGTGCAATTGTGTTTTATATAGAATTATTTCTATACTATTTTAAGAAAAATTATTATAGTAGAAAAATAATCAACTATGATTAATTTGTGAAATTATTTGATAGTATCTTAATCATCTTGATCATCGTCGTAATAATCATTCCAATTTTCATAATTAATTAAATCATAATACTGTCCACTCAAGTCATCATCCTCATCATCATCAGTTATATTGTCGTTTCTGGCAGCTTCTTCTGCAAAACAGACAATTATAATAAATTGTAAACCTGAAGGTAAAGTACAGTACCTGATTCTTGAAGTGATTCACTAACGAATTGGTCGCCACCAATTACCAGGATTTGTTAGTGAATCACTATCAGTATCATTATCATTTTTATGATGTAATGGCGATCAAACCAATTAAAATAATAATAATATTCTATCACATACACACAACGCCATCTAGCCCAAACTAAGCAGAGCTTGTACTATGGGTACTAGACAATGGATAAACATACATATATACTTTTTTTTGTAAATATATACATAAATACATAGAAACACCCAGACTAAGACAAACATCCATGTTCATGCACACAAATGTTTGACTTGTGCGGGAATCGAAACCGCGACCTCAGGCGTGGCAGTCGGTTACACTAACTACTACGCCATCGAGTCGTCAAAATGATACTGGTTTTCTTTAAATGTCCACCCATTGTTTTCAGGAGTAAAAATGTTTGGCTGTTTTTATTCCATATGCTAGCAATGTAATTAACTGCGCGAAATTGTTGAAATAACTCAGTTTTGGATGGAGGTAAATTGCTTGCATCGAAATATTTTGAATTTGTGTTCTGAATTCTTCTTATATCAGATACAGTGTAATTATTTAAAATAGCTGAAGCCGAGCAGCATTAACGTCGAGTATGTCAGGAACCTTATAAACACCGCAGATAAATATTTGTATTTTGTTGAAAATTATTTGTTGTGTGTTTTCACCGGTAAACGACTTTGGATCTCCGAATTGTATAAAAGCTCGCTGATATTCAGGTTTTTCATTATTATATTAAATGGTCTTTGTTTACCTTTTTCAATAAAGGCGGGATTGAAATCACATCCCGTCAATGCATAAAATCTTGACAAACTTTTACACAAAGACGGTCCCAAGAGCTCGTAAATTTTTGTTAAATTTATGTATCTTATACACCATACAGTGATGTGACTGTGTGAGTTACCATAGATGTCTCACTCGCTCTGAAACGCATACATAGTGCTCTCGAGCTCATACTCATGGTTGAATAATTTTTGTGTTTAGGGGATGTTTGGTCATTACAATTTGTCTGACTGATTAAATATAACTTTGTAATAGTTGTCTTAATAACATTTAAAAATCAGACATTTAAAAATAAGTTAAGTTCATTTATTTTTTGTGGAGCTTTAAAGCGTCTGACAAAAGTTCTGGTCCATGGAAAGCGTCTGACACTTTTGATATTACTTCAGAGTAATATTCTACAAAATATATATAAAAAACAGCCATACAAATTTAAGTTAAGTAACTCTTATGTTTAGTTACCTTTCTCACCTGGAACCTGCCCAGGTGTCCCAAAGCGAACTCTACAAGCACGCAGGTATTAAAAGTACATGAGACACTACTCAGAACCGAAGGCTTCATCTTTTTGAAAATAAGTTATGTCTTACGGCTCTGGGATCTTACTCTACAAGGCGATTTGAAAAAGGATTGTTTTTTCGCATTATTAGAATTATTATTTTGCATTGCATCATATTGCATTTATTAGCAGTTTTATTCAATAAAGAAGAATAAAATCACTCTAATATTACACAACGATCCTTAGGAAAAGAGTAAGTGAAACCGCGGCCACAGCTAGTTAAATAATAAAGCTACTAACATTATTTAATGTAGCATGACGCTTATATATGCTCGAAGGGTAGACAGACAGTTACGTCCCGCGTAATAGGCCTATTGTCATCATCTACGGGGCATAATTCCAAATTGCCTGCTGCTGCTGAAAATTTCTGGACACAATAACATTTTATCTAACCTCTGAATCGGATAATTTAAACATACTCGTACATATTCGTATAATATTCTCTAGAGTAAGGATATTCATTTTATAAGGTTTTACAAATCAATATCGCCTGAATGCGTAAAACATGCATCATATATAATCTTAACTAATATTATAAATGCGAATGTGAGTTTGTTTGTTTGTTTATTTGTTACGCTTTCACGTTAACTATTTGACCGATCATCATGAAATTACGCATACACTTTGTCAGGAGTGTAGAAAAACACATACGGTACCTTTTATCCAGAACATATGTACTTTTCTCGAGCAAAGGTTTTTTGGTCCATTGGCATAAGTTTACAACTATCTGCTTATAGGTAGGCAGAGACTAGGTATTTTCTTTAACTAAGAGGTTAGCATGTCTATGCTATGATCATGGCTTTTTTTTCCCTCCGGCCGTGATGGCAACTGAGTTTGGCAACCAGTTGCTTAAAAATATTGGATATTCTTTTTACTCAACCAGTTGCCAAAGACGAATGTCGATTCTTGATACGCACCTATAATATTTTACCTTTGCAGTTTCGCAACCAGTTGCCGAAGGAGTAAAAACTTTCTTGTTACTCAACCAAATCTGCTAAGAATTCAAACTTTTTTCAGATGTTCAGAATATATTTTCTTTTGTTACTGACGTAGTTGACATCTATCATTTTATTTGCCTCTTGAGGTTATCGATTAATTGCAATATATGTGTAATACACATTAGATTACTGTATTTACTGCACGAGTATGTGTACGATTTAAGACCAGTATAATAGTCTGTTCCGGAGACATCAACATGTCTACTTTAAATGTATACCCAAATACATCTAACATTGAATTCATTCGTTCAAGAAGAGGAGGTGTTTCTGCGTTGTACGATGGTAGGCGTTACAGCCGTAAAAAAATATATGTAAATAAAAACTCATTTTGGAAATGTATCCTTACAAAAGGATGCAGAGGTAATATTACTTTAAATACTCGTAATGAGATAATAATGCAAAGAGCACACGAAACCGATTGCAGACGTAATTTTGCGAAAACCACATTTTTGAAAAAATTGGATGATCTCAAGAGAGTGAGTAGTTGCAATTTTGAATCAATCCCCAAACAATACGACAATATGGTTCGTGATTTAAAAAACGATGGATATAATTTCGTCGGCGATATACCAAAGTTCAGCAGTGTGAAAAGTGACCTTTACAATGGGCGAAACAAAGTAGTTGGTACCACAAAAATGCGTTTCTCAAATGCTACGGACGTTGAAATACCCATGAAGTACCAACATTTTTATCTTTGTGAATATGAAGATGGAGATTTTAGAATCATTGTATTTTGTATTCGTGATGTGACAACAAAAATGAGTAATTTCAATCATTTCTTTGCTGATGGCACTTTCAGAAGTTGTCCAAAGTCCTTTAAACAGTTGTATACCATTCATGGCTATGATGAAATTAACAATATCATAACTCCATTATTTTTCGCACTTCTTCCCGATAAAAGAAATAACACATATAAAATTTTGTTCAGTATAATTAAATCTCAAATTCCTACCTGGAGTCCAAAAAAAATTACATTGGATTTCGAAATTGCAGCAATTAATGCATTTAAAGACATATTTCCTGGTATACTTTTTAAGGGATGTTACTATCACTTCAACCATGCGTTATGGAAAAAGGCGAAGGCCTTACAAATAAAAACTAGAGTAAAAAAAAGGCATGTGGCGAGATGTATTGGAATTGCACGGTTACCAAAAAAATACTTAAGAGAAGGATATGATTATGTAATGGCAAAAAGACCTGTTGGTGAGGAAATCAAAATGTTTAATAAATATTTCCAAAAGCAGTGGGTTAATAAAGATTTTTTTGCTGAATCTTGTTGTTGTGAAACTGAAAAATTTAGAACTAATAACAATATAGAGGGATGGCATAGAAAGATCAACAGTTTTATTGGTAAGAAAAATCCAACGTTGGCACATCTACTCGATGTTTTAGAATCTGAAGCGACATACTATGATTTGAAAAAAATTACACCTAAAAAAAAGAAGGAGTACGAGGAGATCGATGAGGAAATTGGGTTAGCGATAAAAACTTTAAATGAAAACAAAATTAGTGTCGGACACTGTCTCGAAATTATCAGTCCATTTGTTATCCCATTCTAAAGACATATTAACTACCTACTAAATTCGAAGTGTACTTATAATTTCAATTTTGTTGCAAATGGGGAACCTAGTTGTTAATTTTCAGTAACTTTAAGCTGTAGTTAGGTAATTACATGGAATAAAGGCATATATATACACCTATATTATGTTGTTTTCACGATATTATTATTTGAAACATAATGTACCTACCCTTGTTCCCTTTCGATGACGCCACTCTTAAGAAATTTAATCAAACAAATTCAATAGAAACCAAATTTTATATGCATCTGATTGAAAACATCCTAATTTAATATAATACAGACCTTAGTCCTTATTTTGATTTCCACAACTGATGTTAGTTACGAACTGAGAGTGGTAATTCTTCTTAAGTAACCACACCTTTTGAGAAAATCTTAGTTGGCAACTAGGTGCGTATCAAGAATCGACATTCGTCTTTGGCAACTGGTTGAGTAAAAAGAATATCCAATATTTTTAAGCAACTGGTTGCCAAACTCAGTTGCCATCACGGCCGGAGGGTTTTTTTTCTGCTTCAATTACTTTCATTACATTCATTATGCACTCTCGTCCGTTTAGGTATAGTATAGTATATATATGTATATATAGTATAGTCTTATGCCAGTCTTATAGTTTGTCATAATAGTTTATTTTATGGATTTGGATCATGACTTAAAAATTCCTGGTGATACTAAGGTACACTCGTGTTTTTGATATATATAAAATACAAGTTGACTTAAAGACACGAATGGTGCAGCGGTATAACTGGTTGCTTCACTACTGACAGTGCGTTGAGTGTTAGGGGTGCGATTTCAGTGCGAGTCAAAAAGTGTAATCCTAAAATAGCTGTTCCGAATCAATGTATTATTTGCATCCGCTGTTAAAAAAGTTGTGAAGTCTCGCGATAAAGAAAATAGGCTTTAAGAAAAATTTAAGGTTTGAATAATAAGCGTATAATACCTATATATAAATATAAACTCTAATTATTTCGCTTCATATAATACAAATATTAGTCGTATGTATATAAACAAATATTGGCTTTGCTCAAGTTAATCGAACTGCAGTTGAGGTATGTATAGATCACATTGAAATAGTGTAGTATTATGATATAATAATAATAAGAATAATATAATATTCTACCACATACACACAACACCATCTAGCCCAAACTAAGCAGAGCTTGCACTATGGGTACTAGACAATAGATAAACAAACATATATAGCTTTTTTTTCTAAATACATACATATTATACATAAAAACACCCAGACCAAGACAAACGTCCATGTTCATACACACAAATGTTTGACTTGTGCGGGGATCGAACCCGCGACCTCAGGCGTGGCAGTCGGTTACACTAACCACTACGCCAGCAAAGGTCGACGACAAAGGATATAATGGACAAAGGCAAATCTTATAATATATTAGTTTATGCCCCTGACTTCGTCTGCCGGGATTACAGTTCGCCAGCAAAGTTATTTAGTGGATCACACTATCCAGCCTAACTTTGGCTTTACAGAACGGAATTAAATGAAATGTAGTTTATATTTTGAGTAAAGTCACTAGCCCCTAACTTTGCACCGCATCAATTCAGTTTTAGTGGTTTTTACGTAAAATTCAAACCAACAAACATACATGCAGATAAACATTGTGATTTCGGATGTATTGACCTTTTTTATTAGTGTCTGGTAAATCAATAAAATTAGGATTCTGCATTCAAAATCATAATACCGCCAAAAGCATTCCAAATAATTTACTCTTCTTTTTATTACATTTTCTCTTTTTTCTAGAGTGGGAGCCAGGCTAAAGAAGACGCAGATGAGGTAGTTGAGGTCTCCCACAAGGCGAACCGATAACCTGGGAAGGGTCGCATAATAGGTTGAATGGGAGCGGCTCAAGGTCACTCTATTTTCTAAACCTTGGAGAATGCTTATTTCCAGCAACGGACATCTTTCGGGTGAAATAATAAGTACTAATACAATAAATAGCCATACCAAATAACGGTAGTATAATTGTATACTACAGTTATTTGGTATAGCTATCTATTTATTGTACCTTGGAGAAGGTCTATGTCCATCAGTGAACATGTTTCGGGTAAAACTATGAGATGAGTACTAATACAACAGCCATACCAAATAACTGCAGTATACGATACATGGGCTTCAAATTAATATCACTAATCCAAAAGGTCTTAGAAAAGATTTAAGCCTATTCTTAAAGGTTCTTCCGTCAGGAGACGCAGGTGAGTACATATTACCACATTTCACCAGCTAGGTTTTTAGTCCCCACGTAATGGGGAGAGAGCCTTTTGCGATCTATCAAGCACTTTCCACATACTAAGAATTTACTATTTGATAAATCCAATACGTGTTCTATTCCCAGTTGGAACAGTGAGTTATATTCGGGAAAAGTCCCGGAACCTTACGATTGCACGCAAATTTAGGCGAAAACTAAAGAAGCCTGTCTTCAAAACAAGTGTTATAATATTATGTTAGTACACGAATAGATACAATACAATAGAAGATATAAAGTAAGAAGCTTAATATTATCCTTGCTGTACATTATACGTTTTATTCAGTTATTACAAATGGTCCCTAGTTGATACAATAAATAGCTCTGTATCTGTAATCCTGTCTAGTCGTTTAGTCACTACTACTTATCTGAGAGAACTGGTTGCTAGTTGTATGGAATTAGGAGCGGCTATATACGTACATAACCGAGTACAAATGTGAGCAATTAATTTTACACACGACCTGCTTTATTTCCAACCAAATGTTTTTATGATCATAAGTTTAATCTCACAAGCGGCGGATAAATCGCATTTAGTGTCAGTGGCGCTGTGTAACTATTTATGTTAGAAAGTCATCGATCGCACGACCCGTGTTACGATTTGTACGTTTATTTTTCTTATGTAAGTCAAATAAGTAAAACTGGGAACATAAGCACAGCGTGTTGGACCCGATCGTACCCACTTCCGAGATGAGCGCCACTAAGAACCGCAAATATTTTCCTTTTCCCCACAAAATTTGTTCGCACTTTGTAGTAATAGTTATTTTCAAGGAAAGGTAAGACTACAATCTTACCTCTCTCCTAGAAAACTCCAGTTTCTGTCGCCCTTTTTACTGCGTTGACAAAATCCCCTTTTTCAGTAGTTTTGGTTTCATAGCACGATCTAAATAACATTTTGTTTTCCCCACTTATGTGTGCTATATAAGATGTTCACTTTTGTACAAAATGATTCTAGTTTAAAGATGTTGCGTCAACTTATCACTAACTAAATTCACCAAACTAAGCTCTACCCTACTTTAGTTTGGTTTTTCAGGCTGTATGTGGCGTAAAATAAAAGAAAGAAAAGCGGGTAAATATCCAGTGAAAATGAGGCACAACCATTGTCGTGTTTATTGTTTATTTAAGTCTGGATGTAAACTTTAATAAAAGCACATTTGTTGAGGACCGTATATGAAGTAGGGTACAGGCGTAAGCATAATATCTAGATAAAATTGGCTCAACTACGGCTACGATCTGATAGTGCATTATGCACTTGGTAAGTATGTACAGTAACCACCCATATTGTACTTTTTGAATAATCTCACAACATGAAGAAGTCACATTTTCAAATGGAATAATTTAAAGCTTTCTATATCCATCATATAATTTATTTACAAAGTAAGATGACTTAACATTATACACTTTTTAATTAATGACAAACATTTAACATAAATACTTTTGAGTTAAAATTATTACTTCGAAAGTAAGAAGGTGTAAATGTCGAGAATTAAATTAAATATAAAACGTAATATTTATGTGGAGTATTACAAAAATACTGTTTTAAAAAACGGTGATGAAATTACTGAACAAACCGTAACAAATCGTACAGATTTATACAGCTTTAGAACGGAGCGTCATCAGTGCCGAAAATTAGTAATTACAGCCCCACGCTGACAGACGTGTCGCGCCCGCGACTAATAGCTACGAATGTCGCCCACAATTCTGATAACGAACATTTAACAACTAGGAAAATACACATTAACTCTAGCTGCATCTACTCTATTCTCTTTAGTTTATCTTGTTAGAAATCCGCATCAAAACGATTAGAAACTACTAGCAAACATAAAAGTATTCCCAGTGCTAAAAATGACACCATGGAATCTACATAAAGTAGGCTGGGCTTAATAAAACTAAGGCGTGTCGTTAAAGTAACGTATAATTATATCAATAGGTTTGATGTCTTGACATTGACAGAGAGTAAATCAATTATAAAGCAGTAAATCTACCAAATAGACAAGTCATTTTCTTAAAAATGAACAGCTGATCTAGATCATACAACTCGACCTGGAAATAAATTGAGAAACAGTTTTAACGCAATCTTATAGTGCAAGAAACAAGGCCACGGTGACAGGGTAATTGACATTGAGATACTGATACAATGAATGTGAAGAAAAACATTCTTCATGCCAATTTATAGAGAAGTAAAGTTAGTATCAACCATTAGAATTAGACTGGTCATAATTTATGAAGCTTAATGAAGCCTATTGGAAAGGTAATTAATCTTAAACTTATTAATAATTATATATAAAATATTAATTCTACGTTACTAAGTTAATAACGTGAATAGTTGGTAAATAAAGAATAAAGATAATTATGCAACCACGATTTATTTTGTAGATAGTACAGGTACATAACATGATACAGAACACGACTTTAACATCGTTTTAGGATGCCGTAACAGAATAGTAAAACCAGATTCTCTACTCTTATGATTTGACTTTGTCTGTCCGTATGTCTATCTGTCAAAGCTCATATTAACTTCTATGCTACCAATATAAAATTTGGAATAGTTTTAAATGTTGCTTGCCTATTTCTTATTATTTAATGCTAGCAATAATTATAATTAAAATATTTTATTCGATTTACAAAAGGTAGAAGTAAAGAACATCTCAAAACTTTTTAATTTCTGTGTCGCGAGCTGTTTGATTTGTGATAAAAATGTTAAATAAACAGTAAGGATGTTTCCTTATACCCGATGATTACACAAAACGAATAATATATATGTATTTAAATGAAAAATAAAACAATGGCTCAAACTAGCACAGACAGGAATGAATTTGTACCATTTTTGTAAAATGAGCGCGTTTTGATTCCTGTAAAATTTTTCATGCAGTTCCTTTTAAGAGATGTTCAATGTTTTGTGTACACGTTCTTAGTGTCTGCGTAGATGCACTCTTTTGAAACGATGAAAAAATGTATTCAGCTTAACTAAATAACTTGCATGCCTTCTTGCCAAGATACGAAACTTTCGTTGTTTTAATCAAATTCGTACTTAACCGGGCTTTTAATATTCGTTTAATAGATTTTAAACGGCTCACGTATTGACATTGACCTTTTGAACACCTGTATTATTATAGATCCATTTTCCTAGATTAAACTTCTGATCAGATTGGTAAACACGTGCTCTACAAGATTGTGATAAATCTGACTTGCTATTAATAATGTCTGTCTACATATGTATATTATTATGTATATTGCACACCCACGGGTAGTGGAACATAAATAATAATATATGTAGACGTTATTATTTCTCATATACAATATACATATATAGTATTGAAAATAACTTTGAAAGAAACATACATAAATTTAAACGTCTCTTCTAGATAGACGAGAAACAACCATATTTAAAACTTTGTGTACCTATTCTGCATTATCTTTAAAACAAATTGACTATATATTAAGTAAGAGATTTTGTCCGCGTCTTCGCTTGCGTATATGTACGTTAGGTTAGATTAGCAATAGTACTTTTTCTGCACCGAAAAGTCCTACTGGTAACGTGTATGTGAAATTTAATGATGATAGATCGAGTAGCTAAGGGGTAAAAGCGTAACAAACAAACAAACTCATATTCGCATTTATAATGTTATAGTGGGTTATGATTAATAACATAAATCTATATAATATTGTTTTCTGTTTACGCGAATGTTATTAATTGAAATTAAACTACTATATACTATATACTTTGAAATAACGACACTGGAAAATTAAGACAGCTACCATCTTAGTCTCCCCGTGACCATGGCTGCTGAAAAGCAACCGAAACGTCGGGGAAAGTGTAAACTTAAATATAAATAGTTTTAATAGTTTTATTAATTTAATTAGATTAAAATTAGTAAAGTTTAATAGTATCTAGTAGTAGTGTAACAGTTTCAAAATTTTGTAATGAAGTGTAAATTAAATAACGCGATAAAATCCGTACATAGTAGTTTAATTTCAATAAATCTATATATTAATACGTGAAGCAAAAACTTTGTACCCCTTTTTATGAAAAATGCGCAGACGGAGGAGTATGAAATTTGGCACAGTTAAAGTTTATATGGAGAAAGAGTGGTGAATCCTAATATTTTTATAAAACATGCTTTAGAAATACATTAAATTAATGGCAAAACACTACAAGCACACAACCATGCATTTGACACAGGCAATCGAATCGCGTTCGGACTATATATTTCGGCATTGTTCGGCTGATGTTGTAGAATCCTTCGTAACTATAGTCACATATCTTAAGTACTGTGAAATGTGATTATAAGGGTATTGTTATAGACAATAAAACCTTAATAACTATCAAACTTAAAATTTAGATAAATTATGGTCGAATTTCGACTACTTGGCGACCGCTAGTTTATATAAAATCTTCATTTACGTAAGATCTATTATACAAATAATTGTAAAATAAACGCTGTGTGTAGCACACAAATACATACATACTTACCCAGCCAGCTAATGTTATATTATAATTTATAAATAAGATTCGCAATTATTATTGTGTTCGCAATATCACTAGTCTCTATATAGCGCTTTCGTTCACTATATAGGATTGGTATATATATTACTATTTATATTATTTGTCTTTGAAGCGATTTTATTAAAGCTTTACCTAGGCTTTCAATATCAATATCATAATACGTCACGATGCGTCATGTTATTATAAGTATATCTACTAGGCTATGAGATAGCTTTTCTGCCATCATGCGCAAGCGATGTAACTCTTTGCTGCGTCGGGTACGCGCCAGCCCCAACATCATCCTGAAAACGCTAACTGACCGGTGGGACTCTGCAATCCTGGAACTCTGGATACGACTGCATGCATTTAAGTAGATGGCTTCTTTGGGTCGGACAGTCCGAACCGGTCAGGTATTAGATGTAGGTACTACTAACACTAGATGTAAGTTCAACTGTTACTAATCTACTATGGAATGTTATTCTGAAAATAAACATTATTATTATTATTATTATTATTATTATACATGTATATAGGCTGAGTTTTTAAGAACGATTTGATCAATATGTGACTCGGTGCACGGGTATTTCTAACAGTCAACATTACTACGAGAATATCTGGCCTTTTGGGGGGTTTACGCGAGGATATGGGTCCAATTTTCACAGGCTTTTGAGAGTTTTAATCTAATGAAGGATGGGACTTCTGCCGAGGGCCTTGTCTCGATAGATGTGGTGATATTACTATATATGGAGCCAAATTACAAAACTCATCATACACTAGCCTATTCATCTATCAATCGTCAGCAGCTAGTATAATGAAAACTGTGGATGAAAGCGTCTGCCTTGAATACTATAATAGCATCAGGTTGGATGGACAGGCGGTGGCTTCCTATGCAGGAGATTGGCCTTTTGAATAGCCACCACAGCTATCGATATTTAAAGGTAATATGAAACAACACCAATACGCGTTATTATTATCGAACCTAATGCAGATGAGCCGGAAGCAAACCCTTTTTTTTTGCAATCATTGATGAACATTTTATAAGATAAATGATGTAGAAAATGGACTCTTAATTTTAAAAAGGGTTACTCATTCTGCAGATCCGGCAAAATTTAGTTCTATAAGCTAATTTTGAATTTTATATTTGCTATCGAATTTGTGTACTATATACATATTTGTAAAGTGATATCCAGTCAAATCCGGTTAGACTAGAAAAGCCGACCCCAAGTGACTTGGGAATAATAAAAAGGTTAAGAGAGAAGAAGATACATATTTGGTAATTAAGTACGCATCTTATTGTTAATACAAGCTATTTTAGCGTCTATAAAATATAGTTTAATAGCATTCTACTTCACATACTGCTAAAAATGTCCGTAATCAAACCAATTCATAAAACGGGCTCCAAGACCGATTGCGCTAACTACCGCCCCATATCACTTCTGACTACCTTTTCTAAAATATTTGAGACTGCTATGACCACGCGTTTATACTCATATTGCGAGAAATTTAAGATATTTCACGAAAGTCAAAATGGTTTCAGAAGAAATAGATCAACAACTCATTCGGTATTCACCTATATTAATCAAATACTTAATATAATAAATGATAAAAAATATGCTATTGGTATACTATTAGATATGAGCAAGGCATATGATCGAGTTCAATATAACATTTTATTAACTAAATTAGAGGGAATAGGTATACGTGGTATTGCACTTGAATGGTTTGCGTCGTATCTTACCAACCGTATGCAATATGTAGAACTTGAACATTATAATTACAATACCGGTGAGACTTCTAACGTTCAATCTATTAAATCTAAAATAAGCAAATCAATTCCCCAGGGCAGTGTGCTCGGGTGCATTCTGTTCTTGATCTATATTAATGACTTGCCTAAAATTATAAATGACGTCAGTGTTTTGTTCGCCGATGACATATCGGTGGTATTCCCGTGCTCTAATAAGGCTCAAGTAGATGAACATGTCCACTCAATTTTATCTGATATATCTGGTTGGCTAACAGAACATAACCTGGAATTAAATATTTCTAAAACTAAACTTATGCAATTTAAACCTTACCAGAAACGGCCCTTAAACATTGAATATTCATTTAAAAATAATAGATTAGAATGCGTGGATAGTTTTAAGTTGCTTGGCCTCAATATTGACACAAGTCTTAATTGGAAATCTCACATACAAAAGATCGCAAGCAAACTTTCTTCATTTATATACGCCTTATACGAATTAAAAAAGACCACTGACATAAAATCATCTAAAGCTGCATATTACGCATACTGTTATGCCCGGTCCTCTCTATGCCTAATGCTTACCAGACTTGACTTTCGTCTTACTCAGCACTTTTAGACCATAGCAACGATATTCTCATACTATACCTCACTCTCTGTCCGATCTCCGAGCTGTTCACTTGCTTTTCATTTTCCATGTTTTTTAATTAATATAATTTATCTTCAAGGCCAACAAAATCTTTTTTTTAAAAACCTAAATTCGGTCAGAGCGCGTAATATTTGGTGGCAGCGGTAAAGGGATTAGTAAAAGTCCCTCGGAAACGTCTCCCTTCCGTGTTAAAATTAAAGTTCTATTACGAATAATTACCGAAATCGTGCTTGACCTTGTGAAGTGAAAACTGACTGTAAGCCAGAAAAGTGGTCTTATATAAATATAACAATTCTATCGCTCGTGTGAAGTTATCAGCAGTGCTACAAATCCTGTGGTTCACCTCTGTGCCAAACCCAACAGCCAAAAATAAATATTAAGTACTTACCAACCTCTTTGAATAAATAAGCGAAAATAGAGAGAAGACGCGAAAACCTGTAAGAAGAAGACCTTGAGTACTTACCCTTGTATCCAGTTGACGAAACGTACTCACAATCACCAAAATCGTTTCATGGTCACCGTAGCCCAAGGACAGCCTTGCTTGCCTGTCGCCGTACAGTCGCCATCGTGCCGAATCTCCGCTACAATACTGAAAGGACCTCCTGTGACCCGAAATTATTTAATAATGTTCCTGCCAATCCTGTGAGTTATTTTATTTCTATATCTTTGAACTGTGTTAGGTCGTGATTGAAAAAACTTTAGTTTTCACCGTGTTTTAAGCCTAAAAAACATATGATATACGATAGAAACTAAGTTTAACACAAGCCAGTTTTGTTTATATTACTATTTTTGTGAATTCTTGTACACATTTCATCGTCTTATCATCCTAATAACGATTATTAATTTCTATTCCATATTTTAAACCTTTGTTATAAACTTACAAGTTACCGTGAGCAGTGTTATCGTCCGTCGCCCACGTATTAGGTGGCCGAGCTTTAGAGAATAGATAACGGTGTAGTACAGTGCACAGTTTAAGCTCATCTTATAACGCAAGTTATAACCTTGAGACACACGTTAAATAATTAACAACCATTTACCATTGGCAGTATTTAATAATTTTTATATTATTCAAATATGAGTAAACAATCAAACCCCAAGGAAGAGAATGCCTCTGCGTCTGGCGAAACTTTTGAAGTAAATATAAACTTCTTGATAAAATTTATCTCGAAATTTGACGGCACTCGAGAATTACTTAACCCATTTCTAAACAACTGTAGAAACGCCATAGAGTTAGCCACCGCCGTTCAAAAACCAATTTTATTCAAATTTATACTCAGCCAGTTAGAAGGCAGAGCGCAAACCGCGTGCTCTTTGAAAGAGTTTGATGACTTTGAACAATTCGAAAGCTTTTTACAAAATCTATATGGGGACCGAAAACACTATACCTACTTGCTCACGGAATTACAAGAATGTAGACAGGAACAAAAAGAGACGGTTAACCAGTTCGCCTTACGAATTGAAACTTGTTTATCTAAACTACTGTCCGAAATTAATTTAACGGTACCAACTTCAAAGAGAAAGACAGAAAAGAAAGGAGAACTGGCTGGCCGTGCCGCCGCTATGGAAGATCTAGCTCTTCATACTTTTGTCACCGGACTTCATCCATCAGTGTCAACAATAATACGCTGTCGCGAACCCGAATCTTTATCGGATGCCATTAGTTACGCTTGCGAAGAAGAAAAAATATTTTTGAGCTCTCGAAAACATTTGATGACATTTCAAAATCGTGACAATGTAAAATATACCCGTGATAATACTAAATACTCAACTCAAAATCAAGGTCGATCCCAACCCCCCAAATTTCAAGGTGGTGGCCCAGTATATAAAGGTGCCATAATCTGTAGATATTGTAAAAACATTGGGCACAGCATCGAAAATTGTAGGAAGCGCCAGTTTAATAATAACCGTAACCGTAATCTTAACGAATATCAACCTGGCCCTAGTAACAATAATACCGACCGTCCCCGTGACGTGAAATATATGCACGAGACGTACTCGTGTATAAACCGCGATGACAGTCAGCCTGGCGAACAATCTAATAACAATTTAAACTATTAAAATTTCCCGATGAGTGTCGCACGGGAAATGTAATTACAAAAGCCGACACAATACGTTCTAATTCCACTGTTTCCGTTACTAAATCCACTGTTTCCGATACTAATCACGCTGCTTCTTGTTCAAGTTCTAAATCCACTGTTTCTCGTACTCAATGCACTGAATCATTCGCTGAATCCACTGTTTCAACCGTAAAGCCTGCTACATCACTTGCCAAATCCTACGTTCATGCTACTAAATCAAAATATACCATTTCCAATCCTAAACCCGCTGTTTCCCAAACTACCTCTATGATATCAATCGATAACAATAAACATACTATTTCATTCGCTGACACTGTATCTGAAACGAAACTTTCTACTTCAAATGTCAACAACCGAATTCAAAATGATAATAAAATTTATGAGGTGATGTCTAACGCCACAAAACGATCCCTACCACATATTGTAATAAAAAATGATATTGCTAATTCTCCGTTAAAATTCCTGATCGACTCTGGTTCAATGGTTTGCCTTATTAAACAATCTTCTATCGATAGAATGCCCTCGCTAGGAGGAAAACAAATACTACTAAAGGGTATAGATGCCGGTGATGACACAATACGAACTGTAGGTAATGTTCAATTAATTATTCTACCAGATCCAAAAATAACATACGAATTTCATGTCGTTAACGAAATTAGCCTATCATACGATGGAATTATTGGAAGTGATTTACTAAACGATCTTGATTGCACAATCGATTACAATAAACATATTTTAAAAATTAAAGATACTAAGTTTGACCTCATTTTTAGTCATCCCGTATATACTATTCAGCCAAGATCAGAAACTATAATCGAATGTTCTGTTGCTAACCCCGAAATAACAGAAGGTATTGTATTGGACCAATATATCCATGAAGATTTATTAATTGCAAATTGCATAGTTTCTGTAAAAGAAAACAAAAGAATAAATATTTCAGTTGTTAATATCTCTGAATCACCTGTGACCTTATCATCTAATTTAAATATAAATCTCATTCCAATAAGTCCCTCGATTAAGTCGTATTGTTTCACTTCCACCGTAAGTAACGAGGCTAACGCCTATGCTAGGACACAAGAAGTCCTTAATCTTCTCAGAATTTCTCACCTTAACACTGAAGAAGCTAATGCTCTTTACGATGTTTGCTCTAATTTCTCAGACATTTTTCATATACCTGGTGACAAACTTTCGCATACAGATGCATTAAAACATAAAATAATAACAACCGCTCAGAATCCCATAAATGTCAAGTCTTATCGGTTCCCAGAGGTACACAAACAAGAAGTGAATAAACAAATTGATCAAATGCTTGGCCAAGATATTATTAGACATTCCACATCCCCATGGTCGTCCCCAATCTGGATAGTACCCAAAAAGTTAGACGCTTCTGGTGAACGCAAGTGGCGAATAGTTATTGACTACCGCAGATTAAACGACGTAACCATTGGTGACAGCTACCCAATCCCGCAAATTTCCGAAATTCTAGATCAGCTCGGTCGGAGCAAATACTTTTCCACTCTTGACCTTGCATCTGGATTCCACCAGATCCAAATTGACATAGAAGATGCGCCTAAAACTGCCTTTAGTGTACCTCAGGGTCACTTCGAATTTACAAGAATGCCATTTGGCTTAAAAAACGCTCCCGCTACTTTTCAGCGATTGATGAATACAGCTCTATCAGGCCTTCAAGGTGTGCGCTGTTTTGTATACCTTGACGACATCGTAATTTATTCACATGACCTTGGTACACACGTAGAAAACCTCTCATTAACCTTCCAAAGACTTCGAGATTTTAACCTAAAACTCCAGCCAGATAAATGTGAATTTCTCCGACGTGAAGTCGCTTACCTTGGCCATGTAATAACCGAAAATGGCGTAAAACCGAACCCTGAAAAAGTCAAGGCTGTAACCCAGTTTCCAACACCTAATAGTCCAAAGGACATTAAATCCTTCCTTGGCCTCGTCTCTTACTACCGCCGTTTTATACCAAACTTTTCCAAAATTGCTAAGCCACTAACTCATCTCCTAAAAAAGGATACCTCTTTCTTGTGGGAGAACCAACAGCAGCTATCTTTTGATGAATTAAAATACAAACTCACCTCTGCTCCCGTGCTTATATACCCGGATTTCTCTTCACCTTTTATCTTAACATGCGATGCTTCTAATCATGCAATTGGCGCCGTTCTGAGTCAAGGCCCGATTGGCAAAGATAGGCCAATAGCCTATGCCTCTCGCACCCTTAACAAAAGTGAATCAAATTATAGCACCACAGAAAAAGAACTCCTGGCTATAATTTTTGGATGCAAAACTTTCCGTCCATATCTCTATGGACGGAAATTCCAAATTATCACCGATCACAGGCCCTTAAAATGGCTCTTCAATCACAAAGATCCCAGTAGCAAGTTGCAGAGATGGCGGCTAAAATTAGAGGAGTTTGATTATGAAATCGCCTACCAAAAAGGTAAACTCAATGCAGCAGCTGACGCATTATCCCGCTATCCTGTTAACCCTATTAACGAAGAAATCCTCAACCTCGACGATAACATCAGCCCATTTAATGACAACCTCAACTTTGACTTCAGTCCTCCAAACTTACCTGATTTAACACAAAATCCTTTAACTGAATCCCAAGCTGCTCCGGGTCCTAGCTCCATCCCAAGTGGAAATCCTGAAATACATGCTAATCCTGAAACAAATGACAATCATAACTTACCTCTAACATCTCACATGGACCCTCCGCTGTCTCCTACATCCGATTCACCTGGAATCATTCCAAATTCTCAAATTCCCACCAATGATCCTTTAGAAATTCTTGACATCAACGACGATAATTATTCCCAATTCCTAAGAGCAATGAACAGTAAAAATTTTGAGTCAAATGCCAAAATCTTAGAATCCAACTCTAGTGTACTTACTAGCTCTGATAAAATACTTGTTATCCCCACCTCTATTGACCTTGATGAAAGTAACCTACACGTTGAAGAAATTTTAAATGACGTAACTAACAGAGAGGAAATTGTTAATAAAGAAAGAGTATTGTATTCATTTCTAAAACTCGAATACAAAAATAAAGTCGTGTATCTACTCCTTACTAAAGTTAATCATTTTGATAATGCTACTTACGAAGATCTATACAATAGTCTAAAGAATCTACGTAATGAACTAATTGTGAATTCACCAACTAATATAAGCATTACAGATTTCAAGAATCCTTTTGAATCTCATTCACACACCAAACTATATAATATTATATTATACTTATTCCATAATGTAGATATATTCGTAACCATTTATCGTAACGCTATTATCTTTCCATCTTTAAGTGATATAAAAAAGATTTTAAAAGAAAATCATGACATACCCGTTGCAGGTCATTTAGGAACAATCAGAATGCTAAAAAGAATTCAAGAAAGATATCATTGGAAAGGCATGCGTAACGATGTAGAAAATTATGTCAGATCATGTAAACTTTGTCAAGAAAATAAAGCACTCCGAAAAGTTAATCGCGAACCCATGAAAATCACTACAACTTCTACAGCTCCATTTCAACGTGTCGCCCTGGATATAGTGGGACCATTGCCTGAAGCAGGTCTTGCAAAACTAAAATACATACTAACGCTCCAGGACGACTTAACAAAATTTTCTATAGCTTACCCTATACGATCTACGACTGCAGAAGAAACTAGTGACTGCCTAATTCACTTTATATCTTTATTTGGCATACCAAAAACTATACTTACCGATCAAGGTACAAATTTCACTTCCGACCTTTTTAAAAGAACCTGCGACTTTTTAAAAATTAAGCAGTTGTGGTCTACTCCATATCACCCTCAGACGCAAGGCGCTCTTGAGCGCAGTCACTCGACTCTAAAGGAGTATCTCAAGTCGTTCGTGAGTGACGATCAGGACGATTGGCATCGTTATGTCTATACCGGTATTTTGACCTATAATACTACCGTTCATTGCACTACTAATTATACGCCTTACGAACTACTCTTTGGACAAAAACCCTTAATTCCAGATTCCGTCTATGATTCTTCATCTGATCCTACCTATCCCGAATACTTGAAAATGCTTATTCATCGATTTAAACATACACGACAGAAAGCAATCGAAAACATTAATAACTCTAAGGAGAGATCAAAGAAATACTACGATGTTCAAACGAGACCTAAACGATATCAAATCGGTGATCTTGTATACCTTCGTAATCACCTGCGACTTAGAAAAGCGTTGTCACCACAATGGAAAGGGCCTTATAAGGTAATTAAAGTTCACGACAATAATACAGTAACATTACTCATTAATAGGCGCCATGTTATACACCATTATGATCAAATAAAATTAGCAACACCTCGTTCGGCGTAATCGGTAACATTATTATCATATTCAAATTTTTCAGGACTACTCTACTATTTCTTCCCGCGTCACTCTCCACCCAAGAGCTTGTTCAACAACTGGATAAAAGCCCTGGGATATATTTTAATCCTATAAGTACTATGAAAATAATTAGTGACCACGCTTACTTTGTTATTCCAGTAGATTTAAGTTTTATTAAACCACATCTAGATAATATAAATACTATTTTAGGAACATCTAGGTTTATGTGTCACCAAAATGAGGCCATCAAGGATTTTCAATGTTATAATATGCTACAACCTCTCTCTACACTCTACAACGATATTGCTCGCGATTACAATGCTATATCACATCTAATCTCATCTAAGTCAAAACGATCAGCCTGGATTTCTGGAATAGGTTCGATTATGAAAAAAGCATTTGGAGTAATGGATGAGGAAGACTATGAAATGTATAATGATGCTATTCAAAAATTATATTCAAACGAAAAGCAATTAACGTTTTTAATGAAACAAAATATAATTATTTCTAAATCTGCAATCATTAACTTCAACGATACCCTTTATACTATTTCGAAAAATGAAGCTTATTTGAATGACGTCATTGACCAATTAACCTTAAGTCTAAAGAATATAACTGTAACTACTAATGAATTAATGCTTAGAAATAAAATTAATGAAGTAATTAACGCATTACACGCAAGTTTACTTACCTTATCATTTAAGGTCGAAGATATTATTAATTCTGTAATTTCTGCTAACAGTAATACTTTGCATCCTGCTATCATAACGCCGAAAGAATTATTTCATGAATTAGAAATAAACTCTAGGCACTTACCTAAATTTAGAGAACTGCCGTTAGACTTAGATATAAATAATATAATCCTACTTTTAAGAATATCTGAAGTAGTCCCTTACTACAGTAGTAATAAGATAATATTTGTTTTAAGAATACCTCTTGTTTACCAGTCTGATTTTGATCTTTATCAAGTAATACCAATACCTGTACCACATGATACCAATTCGCCTGACTCTTATGCAATGATTGTACCGACAACCAATTTTATTGCTCTTAATAAAGAAAAGTCGGCTTATTGTACTCTTAAAGACACAACATATTGTAAATCTTTAGATAAACATGTGATGATATGTGACATCTCTAATATATTATCAGTTAGTTCGGAACCTATATGTGAAATAGAATTATTAACCAAATTTGTAAAAGACTTGCCGTCTCAATGTGAAACTAAATTTATTTACGGTAATGTTAACATTTGGCAAAGTCTTGGCTCTAATAAATGGGTTTTTGTACAATCTCGAATTACGAAATTGTCTATTCAATGTTTGTCTAATATAACTGAAATAACTATAAGCGGTACAGGTTTGTTAAACCTTAAACCACAATGTACTGCATTCTGCAAAAATATTAGACTATTATCTATGTCAGAATTAACATATAATATAAGAAGTAATGAAATTAATTTAGATTTTAACATAATACAAGATAAGTGTTGTACATTAAGTAAATTTAATGAACTTAAAGTTAATGTTTCTACGTCCACTATTACAAACATCGATTTACAAGGTTTAAGACATCTCAAAAGCCTTACCGATGTTACGGATAAAACCCTTGATGATTTAAGTAATAATTTTACAACTAATGTAATATCTCATACTAGTTTATCTCTTTCAACGATTATATTAATTCTAGTAATTTCATTCCTAGCATTTCAATATCGCAAACTAGTTTGTAAAAAATGTAATAAACTGGATACAAATCCAGTAGAACCTGACGAGATAGAAGTCCAAACTACTCGTCCTAGAATAAGAATTATCTAAGTTAAGTTCTTTAATGTAGTAGCTCGGCTAGATCATTATTATGTTAACCTTTGCTTTCCCTATCTTTCCATCTCCCTATTTTTCAGTAAACTTACCTGTAAGGGTAAGTTTATTCTTGGCCGGGGAGGTGTTATGCCCGGTCCTCTCTATGCCTAATGCTTACCAGACTTGACTTTCGTCTTACTCAGCACTTTTAGACCATAGCAACGATATTCTCATACTATACCTCACTCTCTGTCCGATCTCCGAGCTGTTCACTTGCTTTTCATTTTCCATGTTTTTTAATTAATATAATTTATCTTCAAGGCCAACAAAATCTTTTTTTTAAAAACCTAAATTCGGTCAGAGCGCGTAATAATACGCACATTCCTGGCTTCGATATGGCATCATGCTGTGGGGCAACAGTGTAGACGCAGATAAACTGTTCAAATTACAGAAAAAGTGCATACGAATCCTATCAAATATAGATGTCATGGAGAGCTGTAGATCGCATTTTGTTAAGCATGGAATCCTAACTCTTACGTCACTCTACATTCTGGAAATATGTATATTCGTAAGAAAACATATGTCAATCTACTCCATCAATAGAGATCATTACACCCAATCACGCAACTTGAGACACCAAAACAGATTAGCTTTACCATCATCCAGTCTATCTATCTTCCATTCTGGTCCGTATGTCATGTCCATTAAAATCTACAACAAAATACCACAGACACTAAAAGATTGTAATAGCGATAGTATTTTCAAAAGTAGACTACAAAAGTATTTATTAAATAAATGTTACTACAATTTGCAAGAGTTTTTTGAGGATAAGAGCAAGTCATAAGAAATGGAACAATTTTATTGATTAAATAAAACAACAGTATTATATAAATTATAGCTACTATATATTATATAAATAAATATTAGTAAAACCTTGTGAAATTTATAAAATGTTATCCCTCCAAAAATACATAGTTTTTAAGTTGTTTATAAGAAATGTATTATGTTATCAATAACAACATTGAGATGTGCGATGTAATTACCAAAGCAGTTATGTATCTACATAGATAAATAAGTTGCTATGCCCTAACAGGGTTTCATGTTGAGACTATTCCTAATTTTTAATAACTTGTATGTACACATGAACGCAATAAACGATTTGATTTGATTTGATTTGACATACTTACTTGTTCTATGCTTATTAACTGACTTAAAAAAGGAGGAGGTTCTCAATTCGACTGTATGTTTTTTTTTTTCCTATATTTGGAGTCAGTGTCAGCCGCCCGCGCCGCATGCTGCGTCTATGTGTGTAATTGTGCATGCCAATGTTATGTTATGATTATAGTAAGACATCTCATGTTTAAGTAGTTACAAACCTACATTGGCTGACACTGACTCCATTAATAACAATAATTTAATTATTCACAAGAATACGCAATTATTTTTTAAATTTTAGTACCTACGTTTTATGTTTCAGAATATTCTCTCATGAAGTCGATTTTCTTCTTTGTTAAAATTTTGTTTATTTTATAATGAATTATTTTTAAGTGGTACCAAACTTAGCTTGTGACAAGAGAGCACGTGATAAAAGCTGTGTAACGGTTTGTTGCTTATAGTCCAAATAAAGTTGATCAGTTGAGTATCGTTAAGGCTTACATAGCATAAGCATCAAAACTATTTATCTCTTTATCACTGTGTGTTTGGTCCAGAGGTAGAAGAGACGTAATTGTTGTTCTCCGTCATGCTACACAATGGGCAATAGATAGTCTTCCTCATCTCCATATAGTTTCAATGTCCAAAGAGTTTGACTACGTAAATACTACAAAAAATCTTTTAATTAAAGTCCAGCACCAGAAACAATTCTTAGATCGACGGTCTTGTTAACATTTAAAGAAAGTAAACGCACGTCAACACTCGGCGCGACGACGTATTGGCAAGTACACCACATACGTGCAATGTTTTTCTATATATACGTGGCTTTAGTTTAGTATGGACAAGAGCATGCAAGTATCAGACACTGAAATTGAAGTAATACCTACTATTAAAATATTCCTATGCTTATAGTAAAGTTTATTCGGCTTTGTTATAAGCTCAAGTATGTAATAGCACTAACAGGGTTCCCTACTCATGTGAATTTCATTTGTAGTTGAAAGAAACAATCATCTAATACTTTTACTCAAAGAAACACTAGTATTACTGTAGCTCTGCGCACATAGGTATCGTTCACCTAATTTAAAATAAGTGAAGCGGGATTGTACACCGGGTTCCAGCCACGTACTACCGCGGAATACTTCAATGTAAATCTCAGAAGAGAAGCGCGTCTCTTTAAATTACACGTATTATGTACGTATCTATACATATCCTACAATATTAGTTTTCTACAGCACCGTATCTCTTATTTTTGTGATAAAAGATTTGATTCGAGCCAAGCTGAACTAGAACATAATCTAAGCCTCTTGCTACAGATTATACTGTGTTAGCTGTATGATATTGCTTCACCAACACCTTTATAACTTGTTATGAATACAATAACGAAATTTAATTAAATATGATGAATTGCAATAGTTAGAATTTGGCACGCAGTACGTTATAATATACAGCAAATATGTACATAATACGTCAACTTTGTATAAGATATAATATTATCCAAATGAAAATGTGGGTAAGTGCGAGAGAGCATTGTGTGTGAGATTATAAAATATATTTCACACTATTCAAATGAGGGTGTCCCTATAGTCTGCGAAAGAAAGTTCCACAACTTGTGAATCTTTTAAAATTCCCTTTGTATTTTTAATTGAAATTTTAAAACTTAAGTTTCTCACTTACAGTGTCTTACAAAAGAGAAACTCTTGAGAAGTATTCTTTCGAGTGAAAATAGTTTAACAGCTGGCAGCGCTGCTTTAAGTGGTTTACTGATAAACGGCACCTGTGAAGCGGGAAGGCTTTTATCTCTCGCCAAGTCCGGCCCCTGCATTTCCGAGCCACGGAATGCACTCAGCGAACCGGCGTCATTTTATATACATATGTAATGTATATTTAACTGCTAACGTAATCACATTATTATGCTTAGGGAGATAGGTATATTTATTTTCAATATATTTTATTATTGTTGTATTTTATATTTTTAGTACCCTTTACGACTATCTATAATAATGCACAAGACACTTCGTTTCCCGTGACTATTGCCTAAAAATATTAAGTTGACTTTTCATAAATCATAATATGTATGTCAGTAGTGATAGCTTCGTGGGTGACCGTTGAAGTACCACTTTGAAATTTCGAGTTTCGCCACTAGACTGACCTCTGTCTTTTCGAAGTTATGTGGGTACGGTTTACGGGTTTTAATTGATTATAGCTAGTTTTAACAGCTAAAGAAAACATCATGGAACCTGGATGTCTGGGAGTCCTTCGTAAAGTTCTCTTTGATGAATGAAATCTGCCAACTCATGCTGGGTCAGTGTAGTGGATATAAGCCTAACCCTTCTACTACTATAATACTACAATGAAGTCTAAGCCCAGTAGTGCGCCTGTATACAAATGGGAAAGTTGAATGTTCAATAGGCATTCGACATATGTGCACTAAAATACAAGTATAAGGCTTTATTACTATTGGAAATATTCCAAACTTTGACATCGCTATAAGTACAGTTAACATTATCAGACACTTTGCCACATACTGATACCCTGTTTCAATTACCAAGACTAAGGACATAATTATATTTTATATATTTATAATAAACATTTCGTTCGTAACAAATGTAAAAGCGTAAATAATACAATATACAACTCATTAAATACGACTGTTTTGTGGACCGACTGAGATAATTAAGCCGCAGACATAGTCTAAAACTTTTAGTTGTAGGATTGTTGATTGGGACGCAAAAATAATTTGTGATTCAGTCACGGAGATGGGTTATGTAATTATGTTTCAGCATCCACAATTCAAACTTAATTAA
The DNA here is from genome assembly GCA_930367265.1 of Catocala fraxini. Classification (NCBI taxonomy): domain Eukaryota; kingdom Metazoa; phylum Arthropoda; class Insecta; order Lepidoptera; family Erebidae; genus Catocala; species Catocala fraxini. The sequence goes on from OV884024.1 coordinate 18,766,749, forward strand.
GTTGAACTCTGTTCCAATTTGTAAGATCGTTAGCCTGTTACTAAATGAGGTATCATTGCGTCTTGTTGACTTCGTCGAACATTATCGTGTTCGAGAGCGTGTATTTTCCTCATTTTTCAGTAATACCAAAACGACTCCGGCCGTGGCCTGCCTCCCATAGTCGATAGTCATCGATGATTGATTACGACTCTTTCGCACGGCTATTACCGTAACCAGTCACTCGGTAAATCTTAAAAGGAGCACCTTAAAATTAAGGAGAACTGACAAAATTCCCTTCACATCCATTTCGTACACATTTTATTCTAAGCTTGAGAAAATGACATTGGGCCGACTTTATAGTCGTATGTTGTTTGATAGTCACTCTAACTTAACTGATTGCTTTATTTAAATGTCTTTAAGAACACAAAATAATAATATCTATGCACGTTAATCACAATAATTATTATTTTGTTAGTTATTGCAGTCTTATTCTATTTAATTTTTGTATTTAGAAAAGCCCTACATGTCCATAAATATGAAGCAACAAAGAAATTATATAGCAAATTAATATTTTAAATGCGAATGTAAGTTTACTTGTTTTTTGTCACGCTTTCACACCTTAAATATTTGGACAATTCTTCATGAAATTTCGCATATACTTTGTCAGGGCAACAGAAAAGGACATAGAGTACCTTTCATGCAGAAACAAGTACTGTATTAACCTAACCTAGCCGAGCGAAGCCGCGGGCAAAAACTAATATTATATAAAACTCGCGATATACATTGTAGCAAACAGCGATTTATTTTGTGAAACATTCGCAAATTGAGTCGTTAACATTTAAATGTTTTGAAGCGTAACCAAATTATCACTGAAGTCATACCATTCGCTTCATTCCTATTGTTATAGATGCTATATGAGCGGAGAGTATTCAGGTATGGCCGCGTTTCTCTTGGGCTATGTCTAAATTATAGCACATAGCTACATTATAACCATCATTGTATTAGAAGCTTCGTAGGGTTAGATATTTGGGGTTAGAAGCTTTATGACCACCTCTTGATAAGACTAATAGCAGATATGACTAGTTCGCTATAGGACTAAATCTCGATATGACTAGATCTTGTTTTGACTAGATCGCAATAAAGCCAGACAGCGTAACGACTATATTTTCACTTGCTTTTTAAAGTACAGTTATCGAGAAAATTAAAACACAATGCTCTTCAGTCAGTCAGTCAAATAAACAACGCGATAAAATCCGTATATAGCAGTTTAATTTCAATGAATAATATTCGCGTAAATAGAAGACAATATTATATATTAAAATACTTAAAATTAAAGCATTCCATTGTAATATATTTATTTACTTAAATTTACGTTTTAAATCGCTAACATTAACTATGGGCGTAATCTCCTTCTTCTCGAGTTTATTTAATTATTTTTTATACTTGCGATTAAATAATATGGTATTTCTTTTTTGTTAGTCACTTCAAACATAGAATTTTGGTTTTATTTATCATGAAACTGTGCCTTTTTCTTAAAATAAAATAAAAATGGAGCGACGTATGTTTGTGCTGCATGCGCACATTAAGGCGACGATGCCATGCCTCTACACTATTATTGGTTCTGTGCTTTTGTTTTGCACAGAAAATGAGTAAAGGATTTTTTAGCCATTGCCAGCAAAAATAGTTTGCGATGCATTCATTTCTGGTGATTGCATAGAACATTCCACAATAATAACAGACCATCCATCTTGTATATAAGATGAAGGCAAGAGCGACAAATTAGCAGTAATTCTAGCGGTGTGTCGTCCTTCTTGAGATTTTGTCAAACCGATATCATTCGCTTTTCCCACACAGGTTTATTGTAATGGTAAAAACAGCCCGTAATTTTAGCATTCGGATACACAGTCCAAAATGCATAGATAAGTCCCAACTCGTAATCACATTAAAAATGTTAAATATGTACTCTAAGTACATCGCAAATTATTGTAAATAAAGCGATATAAGTTGTTTCACATTTATATTCTTGTAAGAGTGCATACAAGATGGGAAATATATTCGTCGTCTCTTCTGTTCTATCAACGTCCACGTGAATGGAGAATAATTGATAATAAGGCACGTTTAAATCTTCTGTCACCAAAAAAAATCTTTTCTTGATTGGCATAATTTTTAATATTTCTTTTGGAATATCGTTATGAGTATATAAGCATTTTTGGTGATTCTAAATTATGTAAAAATGTGTCAAATAAACAACGCGATAAAATCCGTATATAGTAGTTTAATTTCAATGAATAACATTCGCGTAAACAACAGACAATATTATGTCTTTCGATAATTCATGATAATAAAAAGACTTCCTTGATAATGTTTGGCACTGTCACTTCACTGGATTTAGAAAACTCGGTTTTTTGCACTTGAAGGAATCTTTTGCGATGTCTGTATAGGGAATCCTTAACCGAATTATAAGGTCTACCATTATAGGTCGAAGAAGAGGACAGTTGTTGGAGTACCTGTTCAGAAACCTTTTTTACTGATGACATACATATCTTCGCATACATTTTGTTTTACCGTATCAAGTAAAAGGTTTTCTTCCATTTTATTATAGTATTTCTCACACTTGTGCAGACTTTCAGGGAGAGTCAGTCAGTAGAGTATAATCAGGGTATATAACGGTATTTTCTTCATTTATTCTAAGAGAAGCACTACATTCTTGTTTTGTAGCAACGCCAGAACGACGTTCTGCTTGAATTGTTGGACACAAAATTGTATCGGTAACTATCATGAATAAGAGCGTCCTTATTTTTTTATAATTCTCAATTTTATGAAATTTTTCATTACTCTGCATTTTACCTATAGTTAATAATAAATATGCAAGATAAAAATTCAAAGTGACAATGACAATTAATGTTTCAATTTATTTTTATATTACATATAGTGGAACTTCATAGTAAATTCACACTTCAATAATAATAATAATAATAATATTCTTCCACATACACACAACACCATCTAGCCCAAACTAAGCAGAGCTTGTACTATGGGTTCTAGACAATGGATAAACATACATATATACGTTTTTTTATTTTTTGTAAATACCTACATACATAAAAAGACCCAGACCAAGACAGACATCCATGTTCATGCACACAAATGTTTGACTTGAGCGGGAATCGAACCCGCGACCTCGGGCGTGGCAGTCGGTTACACTTACCACTACGCCATCGAGGCCGACAAACTTCAATATATATATACTCCATGAAGAACGTATACTTGCCACTTTTGTTACCACTTTTAGAAATGATTGTACGTCATATCGATATAAGTAATTTTTATAACAGGACGGATGCATATTATAGTCAAACAGCTAATTCGTTTTCAAGCGATCTAGTCATATCGAGATTTAGTCCTATAGCGAACTAGTCATATCTGCTATGTAGTCTTATCGAGAGGTGGTCATAAAGCTTCTAATCCGATATTTGCATACCTAAGTTACTGCAAAATGGATGTTTGTGGCACTTCAATAACATTAGTCGCCATAACAATATAGACAATGATTCAGCGCTATTAGTTAACTCATTACAGCCTCACTCCAAAGCGACTAACTGGTAAGTATTTTTCAACAATATACCTAAGCTTAATTGTGGGCACGTATATTGCGCCTCCCGCACTCATGGGTACACCCAATCTGAAATTCTCGTGAAATATTCAATACGCTGTTAATCCGTTTGGAAAAGTTGCTTTTATATTCAGTGAGTGTTAAATTATTATGAAGGCAGTCATGAGGTAGTCTAACTTATGAAACTTAGTACTAACTTTTTCTAATAAAGGTACACGTTTCCTTTATGTGAACATCGTATGAAATTACATATTTATTGAGCAGATTGCGACGCAATGTTTGCATTGTAAACATGTTATGTAGGTATATTAGATATAGAACGGCGGCATTTGGGTTTACTGTTAGCCAAGTATCGATCAGCTACGTGCTGTCATTAGTTTTATTCGGTTCAGTAAATGTGCACAACAATTTGCATAGACATGTGTATCTGGGCAACCCTTGCTTGCTAACTGTGATCACTGATATGGGTCACATATATTCACTAGCCAGAAATTGTATACACTTAATTCGAAGGCTAGTATAGTATTATGTTATCTGTGCCAGTATGAGTTTATTTAAATGGGGAACTTTATAAAGATGTTTGTGCCACAATTACGTAAAAACTGCAAAACGGATTTAGATGATACGCGGCACACAGATATTTATTTATTATGTACTGTATTACGACCAGTAATATATCTTGGTGTGAGTTCTCATGGAGCTTATGCAGACGAAGCCGCAAAAGAAAATATATAGTATAATATTTTAATACTCTTACCTAGAGTCGCAAAGCAGCGATAGCTCAGTGGGGAAACCAACAGACTGCAATGCAGAGGGTCTCGGGTTCGAACCCACGTCGCGCACCTCTGCCTGTCGGAAGTTATATGACTTTACGAAATTATGTGCGTATTGATTGACAATTATCGCCTGCTCCGTGCCTCGGAGAGCACGTTAAGCCGTCGGTCCCGGCTGCCATGAACATCTATGACAGTCGTAATTGGGAAAGTCAGTTCCCTCTAATATCCTGACACTGGTCTAGCTTTAGGGTATCGTTAGCCTTCGGGTTGCGGAGGTCAGGTGGCAGCCGCTCTTTGTAAAAACTGATATCTAGTCAAATCCGGTTAGACTACAAAAGCCGACCCCAAGTGACTTGGGAATAATAAAGGCTAAGGGAGAAGGAGACTCTTACCTAGAGTCGTGTAGAATTTTTACAATAAGCCTTTTAAATTACAAGTTTAAGCAATATTACTAACTACACTTAATAATAAATGTTTTGGTATATTGTGTGATAAAATTTCTCTAGAAATATTAATATACATTTGACTTTCATTTTATTTTGCGCTTTGAGTTTTCTCATATACATAACTTGTTGAGTAGCACGGAGTCTTGAACTGCAGCGTGAATGGCAGATGACAACATCCTCGCTTTTTTTTAAATCATCGTGGAATGCTTTGACGCATACCTCTCCGCGGGGCGACGGAGAGGTTATGTCGGACTCACCGGGAAAGATGGTGAGCGACATCCCGGTAATGCCAACTAAACCTACCACGGTGTTCCTCGACATAACCGTAATTGGCTGTGCCGCGCGAATCGCTTTCACATGCAATCGCGACTCCGCCGAGGTTTTGGTCCGGCGTATGAAACGGCACACCACTACACAAATAGACCTGCCCTTTGGGCACCACTAATTTTATCCCTACTGTTCCCCTGAGATGGGGACGGACACACGATACAGAGGCACGCGTGGGAACACGCACGCCGCCTCTTGCACCTAGTGCTGATCGGGCGACGGGCAGGCCCACGAAGCCCACCACCCTAGGTCAAACCTCAGGGTGGCTGGAGGTCGTCTCGCGCCCTCCGGCGCCCGGCTCTGCGGTTGGGGAGAGGGTTTAAGCGTTCCCTCTCCCGCTCCTCCTTGATAGAAATCACTTTCTCACAGAAGGAGGCGACGGCGTTTCACGACCTCTCACTCCGGACCATAGACTAAACTACGGCTGGGAGCGAGAGGGTAACCAATCCGACTGCCACGATCAATTCACGGCGCTGCGATGCCCAGGTGGGGCAAGTCGCCAAAGTGTGCAGCGCCGTGTCCGCAACAACGTCGCGGCAGTCGCCGCAGTGGTGACAACCGGGCATGTCTTGCCGGCCTATGCGGCACAGGAACTGACCAAAACAACCATGGCCAGTCATTACCTGTGTCAGCCGGATGGTGAGGGCACCATGCCGCCTTTCCAGCCACTCCTCAAACACGGGACTTATCGCCACAATCGTGGCGTGCCCGATCCTCGCTCTCTATGCAATCTTAGTTTAACTTTCGTAATGCAAGTGCAATTCATCTAAGTGTATATTTCGAGAATATATAATACGCGTTATACACATATTTTTTTAATATTATATGACATGAATCGCAATTTGTAAGACTTTGAATTGTTAGATTGCTTATAACCACATTCATTTACATTTGCATTCATATTATTTCAACATTCTATCAATTCAATATCAACGTCAGAGAAACAAAATACCTAAACCGGTAGTCCAATCAACGTGTTTGCTAACATGTGCATGTGGGCAAATTAACAGGCAATTCTAAAAAATGCATGCCCGGTTTTAATATTTCAATCCGTCTTATTGCATAAATATGGATTGATCCAGTAACCAAATAAACGGGCACCAATTAATATTTCGTAAAACATCTTAATTACTCACCGAATATAAATAATAGTAGTTTATTAACAGTCGATATATCTATAAAAATAAGCGAGTATACCTTGTATTTTCGTTTCAACTCACATCATAAATTTGACGACGATGCAATTCTGTGCGGAATTGCGGCGCTCGGCTAAAGATAGCGTCGAGTGTTACAGGACAACGGACATGTTCAATCACCGCTGCTCAGCTTGACGTAATCGACTGAGATGAAACACTACTACGTCATTAGACAGATAGACAGTATCTATCACAATAGCTTGCGATGGCCGTATCAGCACTTTCGTCAATATGCCTCACCACACTTTCTGCACATCGGCCTTCTTAAGACAGTTAGTTACTAGTTTACTTTCAGTCGAAATACTATAAAATAATAATAAAAAAGCATTACATTTCGCTTTTAAATTTACTACTATTTAATGTAAGTAGTAGCTCACTGTCTCAGAAATTTGCCACAACTTTAATGCGATACGCTACTGAGAAACAAATGCTTGTTGTAGATAGAATGGAAACTTGTAAGACAATATGCATTCATTTATGAGCTAGGAATAATAATTATTCCTATTATATAGTTTCATGCAATTAGGTTAATAATTATTTTAAGTTATCTGCCCTGGCATTTCATTCGCGAACACTACAAGTAATAACTGCAGTAAAAACGGTGTCTTTACAATCATTTATTGTAATTGCGAACAATTAACACCGAATATAAATAATTACAGCTTAAAATGAGAGCAACGTATAATTATAATTAATTTAGTAAAACATTATATTACGTCAGTGCCTCATATTTATGGTGAAACAACAAACTGTGACCAATCCCTCATATGTATCCATTATACATACCATACGCACCGGTATATATGTATGGATATCTATCTCACGGTTCTCACCTCACGTTATATTGTATCCTTATTGTGTAGGAACCAACCAGAACAAATTATGCTATAATTCATTGTGCTTCGGCCACGGAAAACTCAACCAAAGTGTAGGCAGGTTTATGTGGCTAGGCCAACACTTTTTCTACACATCAAAAGTATACGCACTCTGAATTCGGAATTATTTTGTAGCGTCAACGACAGGCTGGGGGAGGCGCAACGCGCGCCTCCGCCGTCTAGGTGTGTTATTAGTGAAATAGTTACGTCCTGTACACTCTATTGACGCAGTACCTAGTCATACTCTATATGTGCTATCTTATTTGACTACCCGCTCTGACGAATGGAAACATCCATAATATTTGAGTGATATTCTTATGGTGCCAAGTATACGTTGAAATGATAAAAAGGCACACTGAAATCCGCAATATGCATGCAGGCCTCTGCTTGTTCAAAACTTATTTGAATATTTTAAAGACTACTTTACGCTCATAAAAGTTTATCACCTTTTTATGAAGCCATTGGAGGCTTTTATATAAGGTCTACTTTTTCATATTTGGGTCTAATGCGTACTTACTTCAGAGACTTAATTTTGTTTTGGAAACGCGAGGCATAATCGGTCGACGAGGACGCAGTCCTTTATACTCGGCAGCCGTATGTCCATCTTTGTGCAACTCGCACCATTGTACGCTTAATTCAGTAGTCATTTGAATACCTATCTGGACTTTGCGCATATGCATACTGCCGTTTATTAACACATAGGACAGGACATGATTACTCAGAACTTTACCGACATATGTAGCTTTGCATGTTTAATATCAATTTCGTCTCTTATAACGCTATAAGAATTAATACTATACGTTTGTAAATGTTTTAGCACATAGGTAATACGATATACAACCTATGGCTTAGACTATCAACATTACCCCTTCTCACACTGAGAAGAGATCGTGCCTAGTAGTGGGACTGTTCATATACAGGGGTGATATTATTATATTAATACTATCAAATTATTGTATTAGTTTAATTAGATACGAGGCAATATTAGCCATATTATAAAATATTTAACAACACTAGCGTTTTATATCTATCATACCCGTCTGTTGTCTGGTTGTGCAACTATGAAATAAAGAGGGTTTTCATGTAGAGGCTTAAAAAATATTTGTATATAATTTTAATTTTTGTGTTTGTTTGTCAGATCAATATATGTACATCATAACTTTATTATCTACAGGCATCGTAAAAACTATTGTTTTTATTATCTTTAAATAAGTAACTGAGTGATTAGTTACTTATTAGTTAGTTATATGACTTTTCGAAATTATGTGCGTATTGATTGACAATTATCGCCTGTTCCGTGCCTCGGAGAGCACGTTAAGCCGTCGGTCCCGGCTGCCATGAACATCTATCAGCAGTCGTTATTGGGAGAGTGTCGACACAAAAGATCCCACTGGGTCGAAGTGTCGTCGGTCTGCACTGACTGGCCCCCACATAAGATACATACATACATACTTATTTAAAGATAAAATTCAATTAAAACTATGAGAATTAACGATTATCTTATATGAAATATAATATTCTAATAATTTATTTTTAGAGGTTTCCATAAGTTTTCATAGCTGCGACTCCACATTCCGTACATTTTTATTAGTTCAACGACGTACTCAAGTTGTATCGAGAAAGAGAGACACCTTTCTGTGATAAATTTTATTTATTATTACAATTATTATTACAACACTAAAGCTTTGTTAAAGCATAGTCGTATTTTAGAGAATCATTTCAATTTCTTTCACGCTTCCATAATAATATAGTTCATGAACTGCCGCTGCTCCGAACGGTAGCTAAATATTCGTAGGACACCTATTAATCGTATTTGAAATGAACCCGTTATAGATTTTTCGTGCGGTAAATGATGCGGTCCGGCGTGAAATCTAGATAAACGTGATAAATGGTCAGCCTTCTTATGGTGCCCATTCGTTTTCACTTTTGATGGACGCCTGCGAAATTCCAACTTTATTATAGCAATCCATTTTGCGAACCTGAGTTAAACCAGTAATTTCCTACCTATAGCTTTCTCACTATTAAAGATTTACGAGTGTACTAACAATTTTGCCGCCAGCTTTATGATTAGACGGTTTCGGTCAAAATTACTTACACGTTTTAAATATATTCTATTTTATCCACATACCCACGCGAGTTTTAGTATTATATTTTGAAGTTGATTATAATCATAGTTACTTTACTTATCAAGACCTGGCTCGGCTACCAAGTTTACATTTTCCATTAGCGGGTTTCGCACGTGTGCCAACTCCATGTGTTATAAATGAAGCGTACCTAAAACTCTTCAAAAAAGTAACAAATATTATACCATTATTTCTAAAATGTAGTCATCCTAGAGGAAGCGATGCGGATTGAATGGCAGGCGCCGCGATGAATACTCTGATACTTAATATCACCTTTACCAGAATCATTCCTGTATACCCTTCCGGGCAATGTAAACTATGGTGGGAAAATGCCTTTTATATGCATATATTCAATGTCGTATTCCCTTGCTACTGCTATGGTGAAAACATAATATTCAGTTTAATTATATAATAATCCGTGTTTCTACAACAGCTACTCAAATTAGTAGCATTATTAAGTGTTTATTTTAGCTGTGAAAATGAAGGTCTCGTTAGCTACATTCGAATAGTCGTTTTACCCGAATGCCGAAATCCATTACAATCGTTTAACCGTTGTGCAAAATGCGCTCGGGTTAAGCTTAGGGCGGCGTTTTAAAATGGCTTCTTGTCACTGAATAATTTAGTAGTGGCCTGGGCATATCAGAATGCTGAAAAAGCCACGATCTAATCGAATAACTTAAAAAAAAGACTAGTCCATGATTTTATTGTTTTTAGAAAGTAATTAGATCCTTCTAAATAATACAACAGCAGCGATAGCCTTGTGGGAAACCGTTGGACTGCCACACAGAGGTCTCGAGTTCGAATCCAAGGCGCGCAACTCTGACTTTTCGAAGTTATATGCGTATTAAATAGTTAATTATCGCTTGCTTTAACGGTGAAGGAAAACATCGTGAGCAAACCTGCATGTCTGAGAGTTTTTCATAATGTTCTCGAAGATATGTGAAGTCTGCCAATCCCCACTAGGGTAGCGTGGTGGACTATGGCCTAACCCTTCTCACAGTGAGAAGCAGTGGGACAGTTCAATACAGGGCTGATAATATGTACCTATTATAAATAATACAATTAATTATTTTAAAAGGATAATCTAAATGTGCTGATATATTTTTAATACGATGTTATTTGTGATTGGTATTATTTGTCTTACATACGTTGATGTATAGAAATATATAGAAAAATGTTATCTTGGATCTCATAGTTTTAGTTTGAATATTATGAGGCAGCGCTAGTAAGTTACAAAAATGCTTGGGTTTGGGTTACCTCACTCCTTCTCAGGTAACAATTGTTAAAAATAAAAATGAGAACATAAAAAAAATTGAAAACATGAGTCCAAGATAAAAGCTCTACGCATTATTATGTGTTGCATTTATGTGTGTATATGTGCATATGTGTGTACGTGTATATGATGAGCAAAGATATAATTATATTTTAGGAGATTTGTCACATTGACTTAGCCAAATGTGTGCGTATTTTTCAAATGGCAAATGCCAGGTACGATGTCCCTTATGACAAGTGGTTACGAACTCAATGACCGCCCTAAGTACCAGGAATACCTAGTACCTTGGTGATTCTAGGAAATAGTAATTATATATAATGCACGGATGCCGTAGTAGTTCTATTGATCGCCTCGCCTTTGCCACTACCCCGTGTTTGCAAAATTTACAGAAATTACAAATTTTGGACGGATGAAAAGGATTAGGAGAGATGAAGTCTATTTTCCTAACTTGGCTTATTTGCGGTAGCTAGAGACAATACATGGATATCCATTTTTATTTATTATTTATCTTTACCTACCAACCTATGCAGTATACTTATTAACTTTTAAATAATACATTAAATGTTATTATTTAGCGCTATTTATTCAGACTAACGCTGCGCCCTACTTTATATTTTCGCTTGGCCTTACAAAACGAATTCTGCAACGGCATCCCAAAATCTCATATTTTGAACAAGAATTGCATTTATGGTTAAAGTGGGACGAGAGATAAAACATCATTTCATGTTTAGAATTTCGGTAATGTAAAATATACGTGTCAAACTATCAGGCCGTTTTAGGCATACTTACGGCAAAGGGGCGTAAATCGTAAAAATAAAATTTACGTGAGGATGAAAGTGGAGGGCAAGGAGAAATAAAATACAGGGTAACTGGCGGCAGATTTATGGTTTCAGAGTTAACTAAATAACTTATTATTGAGTATATATTTTTATTAATTATATTGGCAGTTACAAAAATTATACGGATTTTATTTTTTTAAAACAATGACGTCCAGATGTCCTCCATTAAGTCGCACACATTGTTCAAAACGAAGCCACGTGTTTCGTGCCACACTTTGCAGCAAGCTCGGTTGAATGCTGCGGATTGCATGAACAATATTTTCTTTTAGGACCACAATAGTACGCAGATTGTTGTTATAAAATCTTTCTTTGAGGTAATCCCACAAGAAAATCCATTGGGGTTAAATCAGGTGACCTCGGTGGTCATGCGATGTCACCAAAGCGACTAATAAGTTTTTGAGGGAAAGTTTCTCGCAGCAAACTCATCGAAGTTCGAATTTCATTCAAGTTCCATCCTGTTGAAACCAAGTGTGCGACGAGAAGGATGGATGAGGATGAGTAAAAAGGCCTTAATCATTCGTCCATAACTCTCACTATTGACATTCGTTGCTTGTCCTCGAGAATCGAGAATATGTAGGCATATGTTCGTATATCCTAAGAGTAGTAGGTTCCTAGTTACTTTTCTGAGGATGTACACAATTATGTATGCCAACTTCTCAAATGATATACACACAAGGATAAACTGAATAGCACTCCATTTCGCCAGTTATACATTAAATACCGACGTAATTGAGGCCAAGTTCATAGCCGTCTACGATAAATATTACCAAAATTCGTAAAGCTATTGAAGAAAGCCCAACAAAAAACCCAATATTGAGAACTAGAAACAAAGCAGGATCTTAAGCCAAGAGACCAACGAGGAAATCAGCAATTTAAAAAGATTAAAATCGTGCGACAATCGCTTTTAACAAGAAACAAAGTTGTTTTAACGATTTCTCAAGACAGAACTTCTACAGACTTGTCTACGTGTTCATTTGCTTTCTACTGTTTTAAGTGATCTCAATCGGTTGTGATAATATAAAAGTATTTTGGTACTACGTGTAAAATGTTAAAATAGATTCAAAATTTCTGTCGATATTTTCAAAGCTATAAAGGCTCTAAAAGCAAAAATATGCAACGCATACAAAAAGTCATTTTATTGTCAAATATTTAAAAACTTTTACTTCTTCTCTACTCACTAAAACTTTTAATATACCTGTCCGCTGAACACCCTTTTTATCCTCATTTTTCACGTAGACGATCCACTTTATTGAACGTTTCAAAAATATAATTTTATAAATTTTTCAAGCTTTTACTGGCTACCTCTAAAACTTATCATATTTCGGCTTGTGCTATTCACAATGTTCGTGTATTTGAGTATCGGTACTTCAAACAGTGCAAAAATAATAATTAATCATACGAAAGTTATTATGTTTGTTAAATAACGTTGTTATGGCATTCGACCACTGTAAATGAAACTATATTAATTAAAAGTTCAAAATGTTCGAGAGCATAACCGAATTCAAATGTAGGTTTTTAATTTATTCGTACGATTTAATTATTTTTATATAGGAAGTCATTATATTATTCACTACAAAAACGCAAATATATCGGCTTTCATATGGATTAGATGAGAACAAGCATCCAGCAAACATCCCGCGTGACAGCAAACGATTTCTATAGCGGACATTTGCAACACCTTCGATGGAAATCTTTAAGCAGCGAGCGCAAGGAATAAGCCCACACTAGCTCTTCTGCTAACAGTACACCGTCTCTTTCAGAGGGGTGTAATCTCTGCTTGCCGCAGAAACAGCAACAAGCACAACATAAGTTTGCTTGGCTGATATCAGCTAAATTCCAGATTGAATTGGTTGTCTGTAATCTGCGGGCTCTCTAATAAATTGTATTATATTCACAGCGGACTAGTATATAAAAAATAATTATAATATAAACAATCAATATTATTCAAAAAATATTAATGAGTAAGCTCGTTAGGGTCATAGCCCATATACTGTTTTAACATCGCGCGCTAAAGGCGCCGGTGATTTAATCGCTTTCTGGAGACTTCATACAGCAAGTGAGCTTATCATCGCTAGCTTTTAGCATAGGCAAAGAGCGATAAAATTTTTTTTAGCGTTCACGATTAAGCAATTGAACGCTATTCTCCGAAAACACTCGGATGCTAGTCTAATTTATAACGATTTCTATCCAAACGCTCATTAGCTATTTTATTACTATAGGTATATCGTAAAAACAAAATTAGGATGCATCCCCAAACAGGTAAACTAATGGCCTAATAGATTGCGGTTGTGACGTAGATGAAACTTATGACCTGCATTAACTGTAGTAAGCTGATTGATTAATTACTATAATGTTTCAAACTAAACAAGAACACATTTTACAGTTAATCATCTATTTGCGAGCAGATACTGTGAACGCTCAAACACGCAATTTTGATACAGCGACCACAGTATAAACATTAGTACTACGTAACCGAACGCAGAGAGTCGCTAACTGTCAATACCAACAGTAGCATGTGTGCTATGGATCCTAAACCTGGCATATGGCCCAATATACAGCTCAAACGAGGAAATGTGCTGTTTTCATACGGCAAAAAGAGTTTCCAGACGCTTTAAAACCCTACTCAAGCAATAAGATAGATAATAAGTTGGCACTTTATTAAGAATTTCTATTTAGTTACCAGTTTTGTTTGTGTCCTCAAGAGTATTACAGCTTCATATTGCCAGCTATGTTTTTAGTTACACATAATAGCGGACTAGCCTACTGCTGTCCTGCAGATTTCCAAGATCGATGCAGCGATTAAGAATTGCCTAACAATAAAAATAAATATCACTTTTGCCCAACATAGGATTCCAGCCTAAGCCTATATTATCGCCGACATAAGTGCATTTCTGTCTGCAACTCCTAAAGCGTATTCAGTAACGTGTCTCTTGAGTCTCGCTTGTTACCCGAGAAACAAGCGTAAGTCTATGTACATACGTGTATCGTCTCTTTCAACATTATACATGGTCAGTAGACCATGTATAAGGGTGGTGTATATTTTGCATTGATTAAAATGCGGTACATTTTAATCAATGCAAAATACATTGCTATGAGTTAAAAGTCAGTTAGTATAAAACAGTCAACATAAACATCTTTGAACGGAAACAAAACTGTGAGCACCGTTTTGTTTCCGTTCAAAACTAACAGAAAAGCTCACAATGGCCTCTTTATTATAGGTGCTTTTGTAGTGATGTGAGTAGGTCTCTTATGAGCAGTTTAATTGTCTTATTTGTTTATCACTGCAAGCGACTGTGCTGTGGATTATGCACGGCTATAGTTTTACATAGCATCATATTACATCAATACAAAGCCGTTTGCCAAAGTTGATATCATTATGAGTTGACATGCGACACCGTAACTCTTCAATACATCTTCACCTACCTCTTTAAAAGCACGCAGACGTAGTTTGTCTGTATTTAACACCAAATAAACTCACATAAATATCACAATAATGACCAAAATTACAGCCATTTTTCGCCAAGATTGATAGACAGACATCAAAAATTCAGACCTCTTGGCAGTTCAACGACTCTCATTAAGCGAGAACTTACTAATACTTACTTATAAATCAATTTATTTGATGAGCATAAACACACTCTATAACACAGTTACGAATAATGTTGAATAAACCACAATGTCGCACATGTGATATCTCAATCTGAACAAATTTTACAATATTACGTCGATAAAAGAGTTGAGGTCAGGATCTATTCTATAAAATTTCTCATCTCGAACGCAAATGTCACTTCGACAGTAACCATGGTAATAATGGAGCTGCCACAACAGATTTGAACGTGAATTTGATGATGAGTTGCATAGCAGATCTATCGGGGTATAAGCATTACGGTCAGCAATATGAGTCACTAAAAACTTGTGAAATTTTGAATAATTCTATTCTTCGTAGTAGTAAATGTATCGATTTTATACAGCAATGGTAGTTTGAGGATGTTTTATTTAATAGTAATTTATTTATGCAGAACATTAATCGAAAATTTAAATTCGTAAAATGATAATAATATTGTAAATTGATTCATAATTCAGCTAGTCGCTTACAGTAAAATGTTCTTCAATTGATTTCGTCAAGATCACATTGACAGCATGGATATGTATGTATATGCTCGCGTTCACTCCTGTGTGGTGTACGTTCGATCAGACCTCAGAAACTCGAGACTCTTAGGTTCCAGTTCAAAAGATCTTGCGAGACATGCAAAATTACAATTGCGTTGGTACGTACGGATGGGCAGATAAAAAATAGTGCAAAGCCGTTATCTTCTTCGATCCCGAGATAGGCTGATACACTACCGTGCATTGTTCCATGTACTCGTATCATACAATATAGTTTAATTGCGTCTATACGCCATGGCTATCTTATCCAAACATTAATGTGACATTTATTTGTCTATTCTATTTTGGTTCCCATAATAATATCATATATGAGGAAACTTGTAAAACATTCTGTTGGACCACAACTTATCTAATAGATGTGATCTTTCCCTTTATAAATGAATATAGTTTATCATTGTAAGTATTCTTAATATTATTGGATAATATTTTGTTGGCCGTCTTTCAGTTACGCATACCTGGTCGCGGAAGCGCACCTGGCTATATGCGTCCATGACGCTCAATTTATTTAGATACATGCACATTTTAATACATCTGACGTACTAGCGAGGCTAATATCAAGCAACAATTTGAATTTCAATCGTTATCGATTGGCAATTTGTAGCCTGTATATATTTTATGTCTGAATTCTTTCTGTCTTTTTTTAAAATAGCTCTCTGTTTGTTATATCTGTATCACGAGGGACTTTACAAACATTTTACACCATGGTCAAAAATAATACTCAAATCCGAAACAATTGATTTTCACATAAGTTTTTGTTCTGTGTGGGATTCAAACCGACAACACCCGTTAATTTTACATACGTTGCTGGAACATGCACATAGAAAATTCTGTTAGCATATAAGTTAACAGAATTTTCTTTGTTTTAATGTTGTAATAAATCTGCGTTTGAAATAATTCAATTTATTCCAAATTTACGAGTCATTTTATTACAATGTGAACGCAAAATGTTTATAAATATATTATGGAAATGAATATACTGCATCTTAAACAGTTAATTAAATCTAGGTATCTAAAGTACTTGTAGTACTTCAGATACCTATATGATTTTCCTAACCAAAGATTTGTTGATATAATTGGCAATTTACTCAAGAATTCTATAGCTATTTCCACGCTCTGTATTGACCAGTAAAGCTAGCTTGTGCCAGCAGATACCCTGAAAACCACCTTTGTTTGCTTCGCTGAATATAACCAAGCCGACGCAGTAGCCTGGAAGACGTAACGAAAACACAAGCCTGTGACGAAACTAATTCAATGGCGTAATAATTTCTATTGCATCTATACCTCGTGAAAATCCGTTCTACAAATCCCTGCACTCTCTCACCGAATCTACATAATCTACTTACAAATATTAACAACACAAATTTATAGTCGTATTTACTGGTAGGTATATAACTAAACTTCCATATAACACAGCACGTAGTTTAAATAATTTTATAATCTAAGGGGTTATCACCTATTATTGCCATAGATATAAATATTGATACTTATTAATATAATTATATGGATACCTTATTATGTAATGTCTATTATTTATTATGCCTTATGTTGCTATTAAAAAATACATAATTGATAGTTATTAGTCAAAATGAAAATGCAGCACAATACAAGTCAGTTATAATGAAATTCAATCATAAAGCCGGTATGTTTTCGTTAACCCTAGATAAAATACAATTCGTAAAAGAGATTTAAAAGTTATTTAATATATTCAAAATAGTGGTTTAATTTAATTTATAACAATAACCCACTGCCTGACTACCCGCGCTGGTGCAGCATTTTGTTTCATTAGCGCATTGTTGAAGTTTTATTTAGGCATTATTTAAAATACTTAGACCTGTAATTCTGCGCTTTAAGTAGACGAACTTTATATGTAACTAGTTACTGTTCATTGCAGGAATGTGGCGTGAATTGCCATGAATAACTGGCATTTCAAAATTCAAATTATTTGCTAAAGCAGCGCACAGTTTTGTGATTCTATTTCATGAACGTTGTTAAAGCATTGCCATATAAAACCTAGTTTATATTGATATTAATAAATACTTTTGCATGTTTTTTATTCAGATTCATTAAACTTGGTTGAAAGTTATTAGCTATTGTAATTTATTGCAAATATTTTGTCATAAACAAGGCATAAGAAGTTTTATTACTGGGTTTATTTATTTTACAACCAATAAGTAGTTATAGAAGGTAATTGGGTCCTCGCATAGAAGGTTCTAAGTCCAAAAAGCAGTAAATAATATAACACTTTCATACATGTCTTCCACGTCGGTTATATATCATGATTATTGAAAAAAAAATTCACGTATGTTACTCAATGATATAAATATATCGCCACAAATTAATATGATTGCAACACGCGTTGAATGTTGAAAGCGACTGTCGAAAGTGATTGCAAAGAGAAATTGAATTACAGTTCGCAATTAGTTTCTGCGACGTATATACACGTCCCTGTGGAGCCCTGTGTTTATACCTACATGTTCATGTTTCACAGGGAATCATACAAATCAGTAACTAGCATCAGACGTAACTGGCATCAATGGTTTTTCACTAGAAACTAGGTAGCTCTGAAATTGAATTTCAATTTAACTTAAAAACTAGTTTACTATGTTTCAAGTACAAGGAAAACCTGCATATTCGTAAAAACGCTTGGCTATTTCGTAGCATTCTATTAAAAATTTTACATTGTCTGAATACGAAGAAAATCCACAAGTAATGCTGCTCGCCGAAAGCATTAAATTGGTGACGTTTAAATTAACGATGACTATTATGAGACGTTTCGTGGCAAAAACAAATAGAAATTACATCCGAGAACGATTGAAACTAGCGAAACCAATAATGCGACAACTTTTTTGATTAACTAGTTTGTTTTCGGATATACTCAATAAACAATAATCGAGTAAATACATAAATACATGTTTTTCTTTATTGTTTCCTGATAACTTTACGGTTCTGGATGATGTAATTTGTACTGCTAATAAGAAGCAGTAGTTTTCGTCAAGTGGGAAGGAAGCCAACGTACTTAGCTCGCAGCTAAATAGCCTCGTGAATTCAAACACCATCGTGCATGTAGCTCCTAAGCCCCTAATACTTACTGCTGTCTAATCGCACCCTTGTTATATCCACTCTATAAGGTACGGATAGAAAACATAAAACTGATTATTTACCATGAACTTTTATTCCTCATCAAAATTTAATTAAAGTATAAAGTTTTGATACCCTTTTAAAATGTTTTGGTAATTTTATCAATATTATATATTAAATATAGCTTAGGCGTATGTTCGATATTAAACTTTTAATTAAATAGTTTAGATATCAGATGATTTTGTAAGCCTATTATAATAATGGCCTTACACGACATTACCCATTATTGAATATTATCTCCACTATACTGGGTGTATATACCTAGTTAGCCACTCGGTTTTATTATCGGCGTTGGGGATAATATAATATGTTGTTGGAAACTGCCAAAGTAGGACCATAACAATAAATAAAACAAGATGCATGTCTTTGACGACCCAAATGGCTTTACGCCAAAACGTTGCCCTACGAGCATGGAGTCTTTGGTTCGATTCCTATTGTAATAAATATTTCTAGATATGTTACGTTGAACAAGATATATTAAATGTGACAGATCCGCCCATTATTGCATTTACTGCAAGAATCCTATGTTCTCAATCCAGAAAAGAAGATACCTTATGTCTGGTATACGTTCAACTATTGTACCCTCTTGGCGTTATAAAAATATGTTACAAGAAAATTACGTTATATATAGAAATATTATATTTAGAGGAATCGTTATTTTTCGTTAGATAGGATGTAAGTACGTATGCAACGTAATTTGACGCTTTACTCGGTATAAAATATATAAAACTCAATGAGCTATAAAACGAAACATTTTTTACACAACAACCCGACGATGCCGATAATTAACTTGGCTTAATTTTAGATGCAAATATATTTATGCTGTATATATAACTAGATTTTACCCATGGCTTTGCTCGCTTCAATGTAAATTTTCAATCCCTTGGAAACAGTACTTTTTGGATGAAAGGTGCCCTATGTTATGTTTATTTCGCCTACACGTTATCAGGGGTACAGAATAAGTTTTGTAGCCCTGATAACGTGTATGCGAAATTTCATGATGATTTGTCAAGTACCTATTTAAGGCGTTAAAACAGACAAACAAACTCACATTCGCATTTATAATATTAGTTAGGATTAGATAAGTATCATGTCATTACCTAATGAACCTAGTATTATTTAGAAAATAAGTCGTCCTATGTCAATGTTTTACCGCCATATTATTTTTAATATAAGTTCTATAAAATAAATAATCGCTTGCTATTTTCAATTGTTAACTAACCGCCTTCGCCTCGCTCGACTTTCTTACGAAACCTATTTTTAACCTTTATACTTTGTACCTGGAATAGACCTCTGAGTCTTCGAACGGTGTAAGGTTTTTTTATAATCAGTGCTGTGATTATTCAGGGAATACAATCTGTGTTGGTAAAATATTTCAGCTTTGAATATAAATCCTAATATAATAAAAAAACAATAGAAAAATGTTTGTTTGTTTGTTTGTTACGCTTTCACGACTTAACTACTCTACCGATCATCATGAAATTTCATATACACGTTGTCGTGGTACAGAAAAGGACATAGGCTACCTTTCATCCAGAAATAAATACTGTTCTCGAGCGATAATAATTGACGTAACCTACACTAACGCGAGCGGAGCCACGGTCAAAATCTAGTACTGTATAAACAAAATGCTCTAGTTACAACCGCACCCTTAGCATTTAATTTGTATGCGCCATGCACAATGCTGATAATTAGTATAAAACTGATTGTCACCACAACAGCGTCAGCGTATTGCGAACACAAATTAAGCCTATTATTTTCATGTGCAAAATTAATCAAGTAAGTAAAAATATTCAGTAAATGAACATGTTTGTGCATTATATAATTTGATACACCTTATAGCAATACTATTTTACTTTAATACTAGATTTTTCTCGCGATAAACTTTTGTCCATAAATTCTATAACAGATTTTTTTTGGATCTTCTCTGTCCTTTTCTGTACGCCTGACAAAGACTATGCAAAATTACATAATAATCGGTCGAATAGTTCAGGCGTGAAAGCGTACTAAACAAACCGAACTAAGTTTCAAGCCGTATTTTAATGACTCATTAGAATCATTAAAATGTGTCTTAAAACTTAGTTCTACTTGATTGGTTCCGTGTATACGTTTGTGTTCACACTTTCCCATCAAATTCAATGTCTTAGAATTTGATGTTCAGGTCAGGCAAATGTTACAGAGTTTTTGTTTGAATATTCTTAATAGCAGGACATAGTCCGCCAATGGATCTAAGAGAAACCAATTAACTATTATATTGGTTCTAAAAGCATACCTGGCGAAGTAAGAGTCTCTATACTTTTGTCTGTATGTATTATCTTAATTATTTAGTGCCAATCTGCCTTCAAACAGATTATGAGGCTTGGAATCGTAATGGCGTATTATTATCGACACTTTTTCAATAGTACATAATGCTTTCATTGCATTACTGTATCACAAAGAATATGTCAATCAGTTTCTCCACAAAGTTATTTTTAACGCTTACCTCAATGTTGATTTCACATTTGTAACTTCAAAATTTGTGTTAAATTTATATATTCTGTGCCCAATTAAGCGCATGAAAATTCAATGTTACGATTTTCATTTAAACGTTATCAGTATTAACATACTGTTTATACATAACAAGGGCACATAGAGCGTTAATATTTGTTCATTTATACCAAAAAGGTTCATAACGGAAAACACGTTATATTTCACAGTAATGCTGCTACCTCTACCGGTATAATACTAAGATTAAATCTGCTCTCCGAAACTCCTAAATTCAATTAATTACATTCTGTTCTCATTTTTAGTTGAGTTTTTTTGCCAACTCGTCTATTTTAGTTGGTTAGATAGGTACAGTTCATGTTACCCGGCCTTGGTGCACAAGACAGTTTTTTACTGCGATATACTGTATAACTTTGTTCCTCTGAAGATTTATGATCCTCGAAGTTCCCTATACGTATTAAGTCAAGGACATACTGCCACTTTTATACCTTCCTAAAAAATGATGGTAATAAAATTAAAGCTATAAGAATAGTGGCCGGCGTCGCCGCGGTGTAATATCCTATTAAAATTATTAATATGAAAGTGTAATATTAGTTTCTTAAATCTGAAATGTTTAGAGGATTGTAATAAAATTTAGGCATACAGGTAGAGTGTGATCTAAAAATGAATAAAATTGAGTTTTAATTTCGGTAAACAAATGGTTTATAGGTTTTGTGGTGATCTATTAACATTACATTTCGCTGTAAAATTGTATATATTTAGTGCTGTTATCCTTTTCGTTAATATTATCAACCGGAGTCTGGAGCCAATTTTAGTATTGAAAGAAAATATACATTTTCCATTTAATAGTGCTTAAGTTGATATTTTATGCCGACCAAATATAATTCAATGAATTATGCGGGCGGAGCATTTTGCTATTCTAAATAAAGGACTATAATTTATGCATGGTTAGGTTATATTTCAAAGCTTGTAGCTTTTCAAATACCTTTACTTAAAGGTGGTGAAACATGGTCTTAGTTACTTTAGACCCTTTTTCGCTACGATGTCTTTGTACATTAAAACTTAATGATATTCAAATGAGAGACGTATATATAATACATATTATTATTGAGCTGGATGGGAACGTGTGAGGCTCATTAACAAATTACTTTACATAATATGAAGTGCAAGTGACGTAGTCTATATTTGACATATATTGTTGTTACCATGAAATATGCCTGACTTAATTTCTTACATTTTTCGATATATATAATAGGTACACATCTTTGCTATACTTGTGTATAACGCCGACGGAACCCTATTACGAATCTTAGGCTATCCGCCTGTGATCTTTATTTCTATATACGTGTACATATATATGCTTCCCAAGTTCATTCCTTAAAAAATAATTTATTTTTAGATTATTCGTTCCTTGCTAGTTTTAGCACGGTTAACACTTTCGAAGAATATAATGTAAAGTGTACATGCTTCTGGATTTCGTTGAAATTGACACATGAACCACATGAGCTCCATTACTCTTGGTCCTTGGTCACTTATCTTCTTCTGATAGACTACCATAAGTGCTTACCATAAGGTAGATCATGTTTACTGCATACTTTGTTTTTTACGATGTAATTTACGATAAACAGTTTTCCATATAAATTATTCCTGCGATCTGAAGAAAACACTGGCAGTTGATTTGTCTGCCACTAACAGAAGTAAAAAAAGAAAGATATCCTTATTATTTCTGCAGTACTCGATAAATATTAAACAATAATCTGTCCATGTAAAATCTTGATATGATAAACGAAGCAAAGGACACGTAGATTGTTTGATGTCCCAGCTTGGATCTGTTGGTAAACAAGGACGGCACGCCTAACTGTAACCTGGTACCGTATAGGTCCCCAGTTTATTGACGCTACTAAATCACGAGCTAGTGAACTCTGGGCTTTGCACCCCTGCATATATCTGGCTAGCCTTTTGGGAATAATGCATACACAATCTTATATCTGTATTTATACAAAAGGATAGACAGGCCAAACTCCGCCAAATTTACTAACAGGAATACGCAATAACACTTTATTCAACCATATGACTTTAAGATCGTCCGTAAACATAAGGATAGTATGATATATAATACTGGTTCTTTAATCATACCACATGGAAAATTCATACAAAATCCGTGAGCTTTCCTTTATAGTAACATCAAAGAAAGGCTGGGAATAAGCTGTCATATTGTAATTTTTCTTGAGTTGCCAGATGTTTTATAAACCATAAAATATATTTTAGTATGATTGATGCAATTTTTTGTAGGTTATTATAAGCTCTAGCATATTTAAAGTACGCTTATTATAATTTAGTCTTTATTGTATAAAGCCCTTTATACTTAAAACAACGTATCAACGAAACCATTAAACGAAACTCTTTAATGTTTAATTGCAAAATGTATTTCGTACGTTTCTATCCGAGGTGTATGAATCGTACTGATACAATTCAAAGCTATTATATTTTTCTAGTATATTGATATAATAATTGTATACAACGTTATAGTATATTTTCAAATTGCGTTTTTGTCTTAAAGAAGACAACATAAAGAAATTTTTGTTGTAGATAAATGAACCTTACAAAGTAGAAAATATATTACTTGGCAACAATAATATTAAGATAAAGCATTAGAGTGTTTGACGTCAAAACAAGTCTTGAGAATCAAAAGTTACGATATATTATAAAATACTTGTTTAAGCTAAACAAATTTTGTTTCGATTCTAATATATACACAGAGAGTATAGAAATAACTAAATCATTATAATACAAAAATTAAGTATATTAACTTAATTTTTGTTTCTAGTAATGAACATAGTTTAAATATTTAAGAATTTGACAACGAACCTTTTTCAATATTTTATATATTGATTCAGAATTCTTCTTTTAAATATATTATCTGTATCACAATTTATCACACCGATCTCCAAATCGTACCGAAACCTAAATAAAAGTAACTGTATCTTATACACCTACATAAACCATAATAAAAACTAACTTCAATACTATCATCTCCAACCTGTTGTAAAGATAAAGAGCGTCTTTGCCCTAAGCGTAAACTATGCCACGACGCTAACGAGACAATCACAGGGATATACAGTTACAGTCACGTTAAATGAAAAGCAAATGTCTCAACACTACTGTTGCAATAAATGTATTAGTTTTTTATTGTTACTTTATATTATTATACTAACCTGCTTCTGTCGTCTAGTTTTTTGACAGACAAACGAAGGTGCATTGTTTCAAACTGGCTACAAACAAATCTAGATAAGGAATACATAGCTTTCTATTAAAATAGGAGCGCTACTACAAATAAAAATCTGGCGGGATATGAGGGTTGGCTCAGCAATCTGAATGCTACAGATACATTGGACACAGTGTGGCGCACTCTACGCTTCGCGAATTTGGTATGATGCGAACCGGTAGGTTTCATGCTGACATGTGAACTTTTAAACGGTGATGTTAATTTATTTTTATATTAATACGTGAAAAGCTTCATATCCCTTTTGTGCGCACGAAGAAGAATGCAGAACGCAAAAGTGTGAACAAAATATAATAATAATTTGAAATACCTACATTCGATTAAATCAAATTAATAGCGGTCATGCATATTTTATAATTTCTGGTATCGATTTTCCGCTGTCATTGGTCGATACACCAGCTAGCCGAGTAGAAATCATTTACAAAACTTCTTATCTTTCACTACTATAGCTATCTCCCAAATCTTCAATGCATCAGGAATCCACTACTATCTAAACTCTTTGGGGAATTCTATGATACAAAGGCATTACTGAATTCTATGATGTCTGTCAAGCTTGCCAGTCTCCTGCACACATTGAAAAGTACATTAGGTGTATGCATATAAACTATAACCACATAAATATGTGACATATGCTTTAGATACGCACCGATCATTAACGGAAATCAGGAAATAAGGAGGTGCGCATCTAAATGATTTTCATTAATGTGTGAATAGACAACTGGTATATTACAAGAGTAATATTACCTACCAATCTGTAAAATCTAGAATTAGATTTTAAAAAATATATTTAAACCTAATATGATCTTACAAGCTGGTATAACCAGTATACTTGCTGCTCCTACTATAATAATCAACGGAAACAGGGTGACCATTACTATAGAATCATTATCATTTTATACATAATTACATATTTGTTTTTCTATGTACTTCTAACGACAAAAAAAATGCTTCCTATTGAGCTATTAATTATATTCTTAGAACTCGTATTACCAATCGAACACAAATATTGTATTAAATCCCAAAGTGAATGTAATTTAGATTATAAAAGCGAAGAATAAGTCCGTAACATGGTACAGTAGTTACATTCGAAGCTTTTGGTTTAGAATAAACTTATTGTTTATTTTGGTTAGTCGCATGGTTAACGTTTGAATTTCGGTCACAACACTGATCGTCTATTATGCCAAGAAATCTAGTTACTACTATTGTAGTCAGTTTTGGCATTGTACTGAATACATTGTGATTGTTTCGTCAACATGCCAAGCTGAAATATTATGTTCAAAATTAGTATTTACGCACACACGCTGCATAAAAGTGAACGGTATTTATGAGGTATTAGCAGCTTTTCGCCAGGTATATTCGGTTTCTTAACTTACTTACTCCGGACAAGGTCTTTGTCGTCTATCAGACCACAATTGTTATTACACAAATTCAATAAATTAATAAAATAAATATTCAATATTTTAACCACGATAAGTATACGTTTTATAATATCTTACTTACATTGTTCGATCATCAAAGCCATCGTTTCCCATCGAATCTTTACAAGTTGTTTTGTTGCTTTGATCTAAAGGCTTAGTTGTGAAGAATATATCTAAATATGTTTACATTATTGTGGCTATAATGTATGTATGACCCGTAACGGTCCAACAAAGAAACATATACATACATGTTATATCCATGTCGAACAACCGCACATGATCTTGTCATCATCTTTACAAAATCGTAAACCATTATGTTCGCTTCACTTCTTTTATCCGTCTTCAAGGATCGAACTCATTATATTTGAAAGGCCTCGAAATTTGCGATACATCGTCTCATGTCAATTACGGTGACATACGACAAGGATCAAGATTCCGTCAAATGCAAGACAAATATGTATTTGCAAAGTATTAATATATATACGTACGCTTCATTCTAAACCTAACAAAAAAACAGTAGCGTTGCACCATCCACCGTGTAAAGCGCTCACTTCAAAGCCCAATCTTTAGGGATAAAAGAGATTCCAAAGAAGAAAATAGGCTTACATTAAAAAATCACAGGCTCATCACAACAAGGCAATTTCGGTAAGTCAACAACGCGTGTAGCAGTCGCGAATGACGCGGCATGACGCGCCGAGTTGACGTGACATGACACGAATGACGTCGAGAGATGAAGAGTATTTATTGACGTCACGGGATATGTCATGACGCTGCATTTAATGCTCGAGATGTGATGCTTTGTGCTTTTAAATAATGTTTCTCATGAAAGGCGACAAAACAACACGACCTGCATAAAAGTTATATGAAGTACGCTTACTTGCGTGGTTTACTATAATGAAGATTAAATCTCCCATTCCGTAGGTAGATACTAAATAATCTAGTCATGGTTTATCTATTTATTTTATTTGTTTATGATAGATTGGAAATAAAGAAATATATGATTGTTTGTTATATTTTAGTCGATAGTGTATTAAAGTGCTCGCAATGTGCAAGTACACGATCGTGAACATTCAAAAGTTAAAGGTTGACGTGACCGTCATATATATGTAGGACATATGTTAAGTAATATTTATTCAGAAAATAACCTAGTTTTTTTATAAAGTATGACATGAGAATAATACTATATAATTAAAAAATAAACAATTCCGAAAAGAGAAAGCACTCAGACCTATATTGGACTCCAGACAATGTTTTACTTACATATTTGAAGGTAGAATGTTTTTGAACTCTATTGACTAATAAGTAATAACAGATCAGCTTGAGAGCGACCTTTTAAGAGATTAGTGCCAAAAGTCATCACAGCATCTTAATGAAGTAATAAGTGTTTAATTGCTAATTTAAATTGATAGCGCCATTAAATTTTTATGTAACACATAAAATCAGCCATAATCGTTTTGATAACGTGCAATTCTTTTACAGTTATTACACTAAAAATTCGTTGTCAATTGCTCACTATTGCGAGTAGAGGACACATGAAAAATAATATTTTTTGTTGGCTTATCCGAAAGGTTGGCATGACGGTAATTGGATTTAGCCCATTTCGCTCAAGTCCGATGTTACCAATAAAACCTCTCGCTTGCACTGCGCTTCTGCTAACTTGTGTAATCTTTATTAAGCATAGACAAACATGGGACCCAGCTATACACTTCATAGGTTTTATTTGTGAAATAACAGTATTTTCTCAACGCATTCTCGAATGGGGCAACTGATTTAATATACATGCAGTAGCATATTTCGCTACAACTTTAATTTGCAATGTGGTATCGTCATGAAATATGAGAAGAAAACCAAAAGTGCTGTTGGCATTAGTCTATGCGAGATAAAACAGAGTTAGTCTGTAGTTTACTGTCAAATGCAATCGTTAATCTCGGTTTCCGAGTTTCACTGGAACCCGGCAGCAGCGGCGCACAAACAATACCCGCGCCGGGCATGCTACAGAAAGCCCGGCCTTTGCCGACAATAATTATTATTATTGAAGTCTCCCCCGGCAACGTTTCGCTCGAATATCTTGGGAATACAAATAAAGAAATACGGTTTTACTACGATCACAGACCGAGGAGCTTTCGCTAAGATCTACTTTGTAGTTTAACTGAATGGGGTTGAAATTAAAAATACTCTTTCGTCATGGCCACACATAGATATCTAGTATACCTAAAGCGCCATCACATAAAACTGCTAAAAAGATATAAATAAATATTTTCGCATTGCCTCGGCTCTCTACAAATATAATAAAAGCTGAGATCTAACAAAATCGCTGGGATTGCCAAGCTTAAAATTAACGATAGTCATTATAACGCTCACTCAGCTAAATATAAATAAACATTGCAGCGGGCTCGTTTAGCTTTGGACTTAAATTGAGGTCTGAACTGAACTTAAAATGACAAATACATTTTGATTTCCACTAAATTTTGATATTTATAAAGCGTTACAGCTTTCAGCGGCGCGAGGCAATGCTTAAACATTCTAAATTACAACTAAATACATTTTAGAGACGTTTACTCAAATAATTACATGAACGTTGACTAATATCGTTCATATCTCTTATTGCTGTTAAGTCCAAAGCTTTTAGGATCTCACAGTTTATATTAAAATGTCCGTCTTGTGGGACACCCGATATAAAAACAAGTGTAATCTTCTTGTTATTTTTACCGGCACCCGAAGGTCACGTCGTTGTAAAAGCAAAACTCTGAAATTGAAATCCTCTAAAACGCCAAGAAGAAAGTCTCAAAGCTTTAAGCAAGAACCTTTTAATGCCGACTCTTTGAACATAATGTGAACATTAATATATGACTGTGTCGCCCTTCTGGCGATATACCTAACCTTCCGTAGGGGACGTCTATATTATGCCGCGGTTTATAAGATATCAATGTTACTTATACTGCAGTATAAGATTTGCTAGGTAAATAGTTCTATTTTGATATCATGCCCTCTGGAAATTGTTAAAAATATTAGGGGTTAAAGTATACAATTGCCGATTTGTACTGAAAAATTGAATCTCCTTTTTTTCTAAGATGTACCATAATTATTTAATCAAAATATTTAGCCTCATTATATATACATATATTCCTGTCATTTTAACGGAAGTTCATTTATGCTTTTACAATAGAACTCCGGGGATCTAGATTCGACAAACTGTGTGAAAGCATTTGGTACTGCCTCCTGGGAAGAAATTATTTATCACGTAGAAAATTAGGTAGTCTCTTGGAGCAAGGTCTGGCGAGAACGGAGGATGACGTATGGTTTCTAACTGCAGCTACTGTAGAGTTACAACGGTTTCTCGTGCAGTGTTATCATGGAGCAATAATGATGAAGATCGACTCACGAGTCGGGGCTGTTTCACTGCCAGTTTCGCCATCATTGTTCGAAGTTCGGCATAGTAAACATCTGCTGTTATTGCTTGACCAGACCTGGGAAAGCTATAGTGAATAACACCATGAAGAGAGCACCAAACAGTTACCATTACCTTTAGTAAGCCTGTAACCATTGGTAAGCTTTGCTTTAGGGCTGTTGCGGCGTTTGACCTGGGGTCAGCCATTGCATTTTTCGCTTAGGGTTATCGTGGGAATCCACTTTTTGTCACATGTCACAATTCGGTCCAATATTCTTTCCATTTCTGTACCGATTCAACAAGGCAACACAAGTTTCAACACGCATTTCTTTCTGCAAATCAGTCACATCATTTGGCACCCATTTTTCATATGTTTTTATCTTACCGATTTGATGGAAATGAGCCAATTATGTAAGTAGAGTAATTTTAAACCATGTCGCTAATTTCTGGGTAGTTTGATTCAGATCGGCTCCCACCATCACCTTCAATTCAGCGTTATTCACCTGTGTGAGCGGTCTTCCACATGGCTCGTTCTTCAAATCGAAGTTTCCATTACGAAAGCGTTTAAACCAGAAACGCACGGTGCGTTCATTAGCAGTCTCCTCTCTAAACGCAACGTTAATATTGCGAGCCGGTTCTGCCGCGTTGGCACTCGTATTAAAAAATGACTCGGATTTTCGAAGTATCCATGTTTCCCGTCTAAGCTAAATAAAAAAATATTGAAAGTTGAAAATCGAATGCTGCACATATTTTAAAAGAAGAATCTTATAGGTATCATGTGAAAAAAGTTTCACTCGAAAATCTCACACCATCAAGGTTTTACGTCAATTCAAAGTATCTATTACTATTAACGGTCGCCAAGTGGTCAAAAATCAACCATAATTGATTAAAATTTTAAGTTTGATCGTTATTAAGACTGCGCTGAGCGTAACACAGATAATGATAGAGCTCGTGCGGTGCATATTCAAATCGGCGCGCGACCGTCATAGTAAAATTCGATGGAGGATTTGAAGTGCTTTATTGATAAATATGTATCTTTATTGTCAACCAATAACTTAAATATTTGGGATGGACGAATTGTAATATAACTATTCATGTTTAGTTTAAGCTGTAAAATTTCTACTGTTATAATCTAAAAATCACGTAACACGAGCTTACGTTTTTGCATTTTTCGTGCACATTTATATTATATATTTGTATTAAACAAAAAGTGTTGATTTAATTCACTTAACTGCGACCGCCTGTTTTGGCACATTTCGCTCGGCGCAGTCTTAAGGTTTTACTGTCTACAATTTTACCCTTATAATCACATTTCATTTAGATTTCGCCAAGGCTATAAGGTTAATTTACCTATCTTTTTCAAACAAATGATTATTTACTTAACTATACTCTTTTATTGACGATATGCCTAAGCTTGCTTCTTTGTTTTCTTTTTTCTTTATTACATATAAATAAAGTATAGGTAACCATAGTTACAAAGAATTGTACGACGTCAGACGAGCAATGCCGAAATACTACGAACGCGATTCAACTGCGTGTGTCAAATGCTTGGTTGTGTGCGTGTAGTGTTTTTCCATTAATTTAATGTGTTACTAATGCATATTTTATAAAAATATTAGGATACGCCACTCCTTCTCCATACAAACTTTAACTGTGCCAAATTTCATGCGCCTCCGCCTGCACAATTTTGGTAAAAAGGGGTACAAAGTTTTTGCTTCACGTATTAATATATAGACACAACGGCAACTTCATATTTTAACGCCTATTATTAGGTTAGATTCGAGAAATTTAAATGCTTACGTATATTTTGTACGGCAATTAGCGCTTCGTTTATGTCAATACTGTTAATTTAATTAGGAGCTACGTATCAGTCTTTGAAACTAAAATACAAAACAACATTGTCGGTGAGTTAAAGCGTATAAAACTATTTAAACGTCATAGCTAACTTTGTCAGGGGTTTAATCTAGAAAGCGTATAAGCAATTAATTTGCGTTTGTAAGAGCAGTTATACGAGTAGATTCAACAACTGGCTGTAGTTTGTGAGTGTATGAACATTCTGTACGAAAGTTCACCACTTGAGAGTAACGACTAGAAACAAAGTCTTTTATTTTTACATTTTTATAGCAAGTGCCGTTGGTTTTTTGTTGATCACGTCATAGTTTGTCTGTAGACATTGTATTTTCTAAAGATTCTTTACATAATATTTGTCAATATTTACGACTCTAATATAAGAAAATTAATCGTATTGTCAAGAATTACTACAATTATATTACTACATATAAGAGTAGTAATGATCTGTGTTAGTATCTCATTGATGTCGCTTAACTAATAATACCATATACTAAACTTAGTAATACCATATCAAAGTCAAGTTAAATCAACAAGTCATGGAAAACAAGGAATCAAATCGTCTCAAAAGATTTAGATAGTATTGGCAATCAGGAGAAGATCACCGGGTTAGCTTGACCACCAGGTACTGGAATCGTGTTTTCGTATAGTAAAATCTAAGGAAAATCCCAGGCGAACATAGACGTGCAATGTGTGGTGTTAATCTTTACGCCACGCATTGATGTCTATTAAGGAAAGCAATGTTTTCCAAAAGTATGTCTTGGACAAAGCGACATAGATGAAGTAAACGAAGACGGCTGATACCACCACAATGTGGGAAAAACAGCCAGGAAGAGAGAGAAAGCGTAGCACATGTCTAATATCCACATATTACTTAAAATTCGATTTAAAAAGGACTAGTATTCTTGTTAACCCCTCCAGCTAACCTAAATACTTGTGTTAGGAGACGGTTAACATCGGTAGGGCGTTAGATACAGATTGCACCTGTTATCTTTTGATTAGAAGTTCTACCATTGGGCTCCTGCCGGCCATGCTTATATCTAGACAAAAAAGGTATTAAGTGTTGTCGCTGTTCCAAAATATATACTGCAAGAAAATATCCAAGAATAGTTTTCTCGAGTAGAGAATTGAATTTGTGATTTTCCGACAGTCACTTGCGAATCTTGGTAAAGACATGTACTTATGATTTAGATTGTAAACTTTATTCACATCTTGTCATACCGCCTCATACGGAGCTTTATCGCTTGATTGAATACTAAACAGGGCGTGTTAAACGAACGTACGCGTTTTTAGATAACCAACTATTCAGCAAATTGTTTCTAGTGAAGCAGTTGGCAGACAACATAAAAGTTTTATAAAAACATTCAACTCTCGCACTAGGAATCATTTCTGAATCGCAGGGAATTTAAAACATTCAAACAACGGACTCAAAGAACTCACTCGCAACCACTATTTTTCTTGTGTCACTTAAACGATTGCACCATCCGTGCAGTTTATCAAAGGACGCTTAGTTACTGTCAAGAAATATATAAAATGCGACTACTGTGCATTCGGACTAGAGTTCGATTCTTGGGTCGGATAAAGTGTTAATGGGTTTTCTGCTGGGAATTCTCAGTAGAAGCACGTGGTTTGGAACTGTGTCCGGTGGACAGCAATAGGCTCATCCCTTATTACGTCTGAGCTAAACTATAGTTGGGGACACAAACCAAACCAAACCGTAAGTAGTCTCACGCCCGTATCGCCGAAGAGTATGTGTAGTAGGTACACATGTACATACATACATATGAATATAATACGAAATACTACAACAATTAAATATTTTGAAAGTACATATTTAATTGTATTTAAAAGTATATAAATTAATAGAATTAAGGTTGTAAGTATTTCTCTAACAAAGCAAGGACTCCAAATTATAGACATAGATAGCTATGAACCTGAAACTGCGATCTCGTTGATCCATACCATTGCTTAACTAGCTAAGCCTCCAAGTACATGAATAGTTTCAAGTCATCGAGCAGTAGAAGTCCTGGCTTATCATGGAATGTTGTCTTTATATACTTATAATTTATGATATATGCTATCAATCTGAGTAATATATAACATACATATATGCCACTTGCAGTATCGGCAATCGGCTATCTTGTGACGGTATGTAGGTGCATCGCGTTTTTGTGATTGCGTGCAATCGCAATTTCGAAATTGCGTGTAAACACTCGAGCTGTTTACATTGCATTTGGATATAAAGAGGTAAAACAAAAAGTTAAAACCACGAAATACATTTATGTTATAAATTTAAATCTATAATTGAATTGCAGCGACTGACTTTTGAGGTGGCAGCGTTCCGACGTTTTATCGAGTTTCCAAAAAGCAGCTTAATCGCTAGTTGTTAATTGTAAATGTCTGAGTACGTTTAGAGCGGAGCTGCTGTGCTGAGCTTCCGAAAAGCGATTAAATAACCGTTACTAAAACTAACTCAGGTATTGTTTTGATCCAATCTTGAATTTGTAATAATTTTCATTTTGCCTGTTACCACAGACCGTAATCATAGCCACTGAATCCGTAGATTTTGGGACAAGACTTGTCTATAACTGGTCTCGGAAGGTGCTTCCGTGTACTGAATGGTACAACAGCTTTCTCTGTTGGGATCTGATGATTGATGAACATGGGACGCTATATCATAAGCATTTGGCGTGGAATAAGAATACCCGTAATCACAAGCTCACATCACTCCTCCAAATACGAAATATTAAGTCGACAGAATGGACAATCTCGTCAATAACTGTACCATTAACTTTACAAAAATAAAATAGATTCTCAATTAATTAATTTTTATTACTAACTAGCTTTTGCCTTCGGTTTCCTACGCTTGGAATTCCGAAGCAAGTACCTATCAATATTTTTCATTCTTAATACTTACCTTCTAGGCAGCGTATCAACTTGAACCATGCACCAGATTTTTAGCTAGAACTACAACAAAACAACTGTAAAACCCGCATTTAATTTTGTACAGTAGGTAGTTTTTGCGTGATGCGCGTACAAACATACAGACAGGCAAAAATCATAAATATGCAGCTATAATAAAGAACCCTCAGATTCCTTTCTTAAATATCTCCTATGTACAAAAAGAGCAATCAAATACTAAAGATTTTCACTTGCTATCCTGCAGATTTCATCGTCTTCAGAATAGGTAGTGTTACAAAAGAATGATTACAATTTATTACACTCGTTTTAAATTACTGGGTCATGTTTATATGTTGTATTTGATATACATTTGACGAGGGATCTCCGTACGGATCAAATATTTGTTTAATACTAATTTTACGGATATTTTTCATTTGCTCTAAGGGTCAATGTGAATGTTTGTCTTGAAACTTTTTATCCGATTACCGGATCGGAGATACTGCTTTTTATGGCTATAAAGTGTCAATAAACTTCATTATTGAATATCCCAAAGGGATATTTTAATATACGCATTTTAAACGCTATTTTTTGTGACCCATTTAGTAAAATATGATTCTACCGAACACCCAATAACTGTTTGAACAACCTTCTAAAACGTGTTTTGTTTGAATATGCTAGTTAAGCTAGCACACAATATAACAGGTCCAGAAAAGAATAATCTCAGTATAAATAAAAAATATAATAAATCAGTATAGAGTATAAAAAACAGAATTACGTTTTATTTAAATGAAACATCAGTATTCAAAAATGTCTCTCTGACTGTAGAGCGAGCGAGCGAGAGGTCGAGCGTTCAAAATCAAAAATCTTTTATTCATTTGGATCACAAAGTAACACTTATAAACGTCGAATTTAATAAGTATTATAACCATAGAGTATAATATTTATAAATGTTCTTTCGAAAAGAATATGTGCACTACATCTTTCATTTTGAAGTAGAGTAAAAGTACATCTTGTGCTGGTATTCAGCTTCAAATATAATAGATTCGATACTGTCGTTACCTTAGCATTAGCGATAACTAGAATAAAGATCCAGTCAATATAAAGTCACTACCAAAATCCAAAATATATTTTGCTCGTAGTATTAGCATACAGAATGATAAACTGTTTAAGATGTCAAAATACAAATTCAAATCAATTTAATAATATAGGTCACCAATTAAAACTTATAAACGTAGGATATATAATTACTTATTAAAGTGCATTAACATTTACCTGTTGTTGTCACGTTCAGCAAAGCAACGACTTAGAAACTACGAGAACCACTGGCAACAAACCCACGGCTATTCTTTTTAATCTCCTTATTTTATTTAATAACCAGCTTTTGCCCACGTCTTCTTTACTTTTATCTGGATAGAAGCATTTTATATTATTTTTTATACTCCTGTCGAAGTATATGCGAAATTTCATAATAATGGTAATAGAGGTTTTAGCAAAATCCATAGCAATGAGGTTAGTGGCCATTCATTGATTATCTACGAAGCATGGGCTTCGCCAAGAAGAGCATAAAAATATTTCCCCACCTTTGGTTAATTTGAATGTGTGAATAGATTGCGTAAAACAAGCTATAACCTTCAGGGCGTGTTTGCTTGCTAATCTAACGGTTTCAATGTATATTTTATATTAACAAATAAAACATTCTATAAATAAATATAATCGAAATTGCATAGCTTTTTTTGTACGCGAACATACGTATAATTCCTTACAGGAGACCCTTTTCTACTTTGCGTGGTTCTCAATGTTAGACAGCTTTTTATGCTACAAACTGTATTCACAAAGCACATACAGTAGCAATACAATCAAATAACTAATACTGTCGGGCGTTTGCCGTCGAAACTCTGTAGAACTGTAGCCGTAAGTCGCAGTTTCAGGCACATCAGTTAAAACCTATACATATAATAATATTAGCCAAAATAAATATAATTATATAGTTCAAGGAATGTTCATATGACGCAACAGAAAACTTATTGGTAGGAGGAAGTGAAAATATCACATGCATACACACGAACATACCACACAGTCCCTAGACGCACATACGCATTATAGATATTTATGTAAGTTTTATTTTATTATATTCGTCACAATGTATTTTCCAAATTATACATATATTTAGTGTAAACATTGAACCCTAATTTCTGAAGGCGGGCGTTAAAAGCGGCGCCATAGCTACTTACTTTAGAAACTATTAACATAACATAACCATGAAATGTATTAATTAGATAATTTTATAAATAACTATTATTACAGATTCTCATGCGTAAATTATAATGCGGTACACAGTTTAATTATTTTCACATGATAATCAGAGCAAAGTGGAGGCAAAAATAAGGAAATCTGACCCCACCACCATGTGGGATACATAGCTAGGAAAAGAGAGAGAGAGAGAGAGAATCAAAATAATTACTTACAGGTAATAATATGCAGATATTTTAATCACTGTGACCTACTGTCTCTATACAAAAAATGTATTTAACGCAATAAGATATTAGCTGAAATAAAAACGGTTTAGCAAAGATTCAACAATTCCCTAGAATAAAGGTACATATTAAAATAGCTGTATAGGCTCTTACCAATATTTTTTGACTAAAACAAATGAAAACACAGCATATTTGAAACAAAAAAGATAACTGCGACTGCAGAGTAATTCTATAAAGATATGTAAATTAAATAAAATTAATATATGTATATTTTATGAAATGAAGCAAAACCGTAAAATGTGGATCGAATTGGTTTAGGTCATGATGACAAAAGCCTTTCGATAATCACAAAATAAAAATTACTTAGTTACTCTATTCATCATTTTTGTGAGCATGCAAATTTATTTCCTATTTACTGACCACCATCCAGGTTAAGTACGTTACTTGACCGTTTTAATATTTCCAGATGATAGACATTCTGTGTATATCTGTCACAAAGCGTATTCCTAATCGTGGCCGACGTCCTATAAATTGAAAGCTGGGGAATATGACAGACGTGCTGTTACTGACATAGTCTGCGATCGATATTGCAGAGTCAGCTTGTTTTATATTAATATTTGCAGCATACTAAGTACGACTGCCTCATAGCTACCGTGGTTTAAGTTTCTAACTTATACTTTACATATCTGTTAGCCTAAGTTTTATTCGGTTCAGGCTAAGTGAATGAAGAAATATTAATAAGAACAGAATTACTTATAACTTTTTTAATGACTTAATAAGACAACTCCCGCTCTAGGAAGAAGTCCTGTGTTGCGGAGGGCCTTTACAAACATTCAAACATACACCCAGACTCGGAACAACCATTTGTGGATCACAAAAAGTTTTGTCCCGTGTGGGATTTGAACCCACAGCACTCGGCGCAGTGGCAGTGGCGAGGCGAGTACTTAAGCCACTACGCCAGCCGTGCAGTCGAATCATTCTACATCATCGAATATCCTAGTCATTATTTTTGAAAAAGGTAACTCCTCCAGCAATCTAATCATTTGGTATCTTTTGAACATATTTGGTATATAAATGACAGGTGCCATGCAGTATAAGCTTTTGTTTAGAAAAGCTGTATTTGCCCTGCGCAGACAAACCATGTTATAAGTAATAGGCCCACTATTACGGGTAATAGAGACAGTCAAGGTATAAAAAGGATAAGCTATATTTTTATATAACTAGCAGTTTTAATAACATATAGGAAGGGTACGGTCAGTAAATTATATTCTTTAAATTATGATAGATAGCTGAGTTGTCTCGTTTGAACATCCCTCTTAAGTAACTTATCTGTACCGTGAATATGTGGCCCGCATTTATCCCGCGGGATCAGTTGACGTAACGAATGTTTTCAATCGGGCAACTGATCCCACTTTAAAAAGAAGAATATTATTTATATACATACAATATAAATATGTACACACGTGAACAAAAGTGTTTGTGGAAAGAAATGATATACCATCGCTTGGTTATACTGATATATAAAAAATGGGATTAAATATAATGACCATCAAAAATACTAATTGCACAGCAAATATTGCACAGCATAAAGAGCACATATACGCCTCAAATCATTGCATTCGGTCTCGGAAGGGTTAGGTTATATTAGGTTCCTTATTAAACACACTCAAAAATAGGAGCCCTGCGAAACGGGGTTCCGTCGACTTAGTTTGATCTCTTTAAATATATTTTGCTATGGAATTAGTATTCTTGGTAAGCATATTTTGCTGTGCAATTAGTATTTTTTTGCTGTGCAGTTAAATACTACCCATAAATCACAGTCATAACACTTTTTTCGTGTCTGTATAAATCATAAAATGTATTAATGGGATCAGTTGCCCGATTCAAAACATTCGTTAGGTCAACTGATCCCGCGGGGTAAGTTCGAGCGGCCTCAGTTGACTAAAGAGCCAATATGTTGTCTATTTAGGCCGAAATGCCTCCCACAATAGTATTTTATAGCTTTTTAGACGAACTAGTCATCCGTGTACATTTATAGTTATCGCTTACTACGTGATATTGGCAAACGTGTGAATATAATTATGTTAAATGTTTACACGTGCTGTGACATCTGCATCAATATTATTATAACGAAATGAGTACCTTAGTAGCGTATTGGTAGTGAGTTCGACTGTTGAAGACTTTGACGCCGAGATCATACACAGTATTGTCTTCTATTTACGCGAATATTATTCTAACTTTACTAATTTTTAAGCTAATTAAATTATTATATAATTTAATTAGCTTAAAAATTAGTAAAGTTTAATAATAGTAGTAGTGTAACAATTTTCAAAATTTTGTAATCAAGTGTCAAATAAACAACGCGATAAAATCCGTATATAGTAGTTTAATTTCAATCATACACAGTGTTATTTGTTTATTTTGTCAAGAAACTCTTAGTGGCAGCACGGATCTGTATGATCTATCGGAGCCTAATAGACATTAATAATAAGCTTTACCCATAAGTGGGCCCTAATACCGTCATAGACCAAATGTGGGTGTATAATACATCTGCCCACGCTGTCGAAAATAGAGGCGTAAAACTACATATATAGGTATGTCTATTATAAATCTTAATCTAACATAACTTGAAATTCTATAATTATATAGGAAGCATGTTTGCTCTTAAATAAAATTCTAAAAATGGACAAGTATAGATAATGTTTTGTACGTTAAAAAAATTAAAAGAGTACAGCGCTTCGTTATATTTAACCCTTAGACTTAGAATATTTTCGCTACGATTTAACCCCAAAAAGTGGTCGTACAACTTACGTATTCTGAGTGCACGATAATATATTATAAAAACAATGGGCTAAATTAGTACGATGAAACATGCAGTTCAAAACAAATGCTGAAATCCAGTTCGTATCCTCCTTAAACACTGAGCTCAATAAAGCGTGCGCCCTAGATACGTTAAATATTTGCCTCGTGCACATAGAGTATGTCCTCGGCTAATTTGAATATCGATCACTAATACCTAGTGTTATGTTACTGAGAGCTATACCACGTGGTAGGTACAGGTACTGGTATTGAGTGGCAATTTGTCAAAAAATGGAGCGGTGCGTAGATACGGTTTGGACATCTTTTTGACGCGCCGAGTATTGTTGGTATGCATTCGGGCAGGAAGTAAAAAGAGGGGTGAGAGTTTGAGTGATGCACAAATGCTTGTTTTGCGCCTGCAATGTTTTATTTCTTGTACCAAGCGCCGCAAAAATTATCTGTTTTTCGAATAGATTCCGTACTTATATTGAGCAGCATGTCCAATACTTAAATTTGGTCGGACTATTGTAAAGGTTTTTTAGTTACTTGACGACATATCAAGATTAATAATAAACATGTAAAATTATAATATACAGCCCAACTCGTATCTAAGTATTAACTTGGTTTACTTAATCTCAAGACTTGACCAATGTTTGACCTATGATCAACTGCCTACTGCTTATCTATAACTTTAATTTAACAAAATCTCAACGCTACGCAAATAATTATAGGTGTTTCTTTTTCTGATTAGTTAGTATCTATTAAGCTGCGTCTTAAATACTTTTAGAAGAGTTTATAAGTAAGGTTGTTAGTCTGAAAAGGTCGTTGTGTTCTTATATACAACAATATACAGCTAGTAGTAGGCAACTAGCAGCTATACAATAATAATTTGCTAATCTTCCAGCGCCACGGCGGTCTATTTATTAGTTTTTGTTCACATAAATGAGCTACATCTCGTGGCCGAGTGGTAACCGAGAAGTCCAACTTGTTATTTCATGATTATTATTCAACTCGAACTACATATTGTACCCTCACTCATCTTTAGACGTATGTATGTGTTACTTTATTACCTTATGAAACATGATTATTTGTGATCGGCTGCAGGATTTTATTGATTGGACTGTACGAATGGCGTAGTGGAGTAGGTAAGTGGCCGCCTTTTCACCACCACTGCGCCGAATTTTGTGGGTTTGGATCACACGAGGAACAAACATTTATGTGACCCTGAAATGGTTTTCCCGAGTCTGTATGTTCTTTGTGTCCATTGTTAAATGTTTGTAAACTCCTCCGCGATATAGGAATAAATAACAGGATCGAAGTAATCTTCAGTAATCACACACACACACACACACATACAAACACGAACATTCACATACACACAGATATAGATATATATATATATATAATATACATATATATAATTATAATATTAATATGAATATTTATATAATTATATATTATTCTTACCTTAGCAATTCAGCACATGCATATGCATCTACGATACACTACACTTTCACATATCTACCTGTTGCAATTAATTGTGAGAGCCCTAGTACCCATACCACAAGTTAAATCTTACTTTGGGTACCAGTGGTCAACAAAATTATTGTACATGTTTAAATGTTTATAACCACATGGGTTATTCCTTTGTATGTATCTTTTTGTGACAATAAAATATTATTATTATTATTATTATTTAAAAAAAAGTTTTACGTCAATGATAATTGTTAGAAAATGTCAGTTCTTTTAATTGCCTTTACAACTGATTAGACTGACAACAATTTGATGATCGATATTATATATATATATATATATATATATATATATATATATATATATATATATATTGCATAAAACTAATATACGAGTGGATTAGATAGTGAAATAATTATGTCAATACACTAGAGAATAACAGAAATAACGCATGGGGATTATTATAAATTATGCCAATTTACATAATTAAGCCGCCGTTTAATGAGATGGATGCATGTTTATAGCTTAATTATGACGCACTGAAATAGTATACTAAATTTATATATAATTCCTAACAATAAAAAGCACGCGTCAGCTTTAATAAGAACAGCTATAAGCCTTCGTATAAATACATATTTTGCAGGTACACACTAAATAGTGCTAAGCTAGAAAAATGGATCGTAGCCGGCAAATATCCATATTGTCGACCATTCTTACTGTTTATCATTGTCCTTTTAGACTCACTCAGTGATTGACATGCCCTAAATTTTAACACTATCTACAGCTAGACTGTCTGCTCAAATAAATAGGCACTCAAGTACATTATAACCTTAAAACAATAGTGCAAACGCAACGTCTTGTACTTTTATTCGACGTCAGCTCTCAAGGGTCGTGAGGCATTATCTTGTAATGTAATTTAATTTCGAGCGCAGAGTCCCATACTCTTTGTGTTATTCTTAGAGTCTGCTTGTATGAGTGCCTAAGTTTCATGCGCAAAACTATAAATCATCATGGACTAAAATTATGTGCTGAAATTAGTATAACTACTCGTAGCAAGTAGTACTACTTCGTTTACACAAACACAAAACAACTAGACGACGCCACGGCTGTTACTTGCTAAACACGGGT
Organism: Catocala fraxini; assembly: GCA_930367265.1. NCBI lineage: Eukaryota > Metazoa > Arthropoda > Insecta > Lepidoptera > Erebidae > Catocala > Catocala fraxini. Next base: position 18,808,697 of record OV884024.1, read on the forward strand.
TTGAGCCACAATCATATACTAAAACTTTCTGCTGCTCTAAACTAGATTTGATTCAAATTTAGCAAAGTTTTATCAGGAGAAATTGCCACAAATTTAGTAGACGTTTTAAGTAGGTAGTGGTAGTAGTATTTATATTTTGTTTAAAATAACTCGCGATCATTATAAGTGATCTCTATGCCAATAATATATATGTATCTTATGTGGGGGCCAGTCAGTGCAGACTGGCGACACTTCGACCCAGTGGGATCTTTTGTGTCGACACTCTCCCAATAACGACTGCCATAGATGTTCATGGCAGCCGGGACCGACGGCTTAACGTGCTCTCCGAGGCACGGAGCAGGCGATAATTGTCAATCAATACGCACATCATTTCGAAAAGTCATATAACTTCCGAAAGTCAGACGTGCGCGACGTGGATTCGAACCCGAGACCCTCTGCATTGCAGTCTGTTGGTCTCCCGATTGAGCTATCGCTGCTCCAGTAATATATAAGTCAATGGTGATATCATTATACGTTAGTTCTTCTCGCGTCGGTCACTTACGCACAATGGCCCAAATGTGGGGCTAAGTGCGTATAACACACGTCCAACTAACTAACTATAGACGTGAATTACATTTGAATTTTCACCAGGCGTTATCATTTTATTTTATCGGTTTACAAACAACTGTTTAACCGATTTATACAAAAAATACATGTTAAAATACACACATGAATGCAACAGTTACCTACTGCAGCTAAGCGTAGCTTGCAAATTGAGCTATGACGTCATTATTGTTATTGTTACAGTAAGCTACAATTATATTGTGCAAGGTTAAACTAAATATATGTCAGAATGTTAGTAAATTTATTGTAGAGCGACTCATCTTTATAAAATCTCAAGCAAGAAAATGTTAAGAAATTCTTAAGACTTTCTTCTTTATTAGAAGAAATCAATATCGAACGCCTACGCATACTCATGCTTAGAGTACGAGTCATATTTGCACTTTTCTTTGAAATAAAATATTGCAATATTAACAAGTGACTAAGCAAAAACATGAATAAAATAATATAATAATAATATCAGCCCTGTATTAAATTGTCCCAGACAGGGCCCGGGCCTCTTCTCACTGTGAGAAGGGTTAGGCCATAGTCCACCACGCTGGCCTAGTGCGGGCTGGCAGTCTTCAGATATGTAAAGTCTGCCAACTGCTCCATAATGTTCTCAAAGATATCTTCGAGAACATTATGGTGAACTCTCAGATATGCAAAATAAAAAATAATGATTAATATTTTAATAAAAATGTTATCAAGTCAAAAATATAAATAGCTTGCACCTTTATTTTGTTAATCCTTTTCAAGCTAGATAGTTAGTAATTTTGTCGGCTTTTATATTATACTTGTTTTTGCCCGCGGGTTTGCTCACGGTTGGTAATAAAAAACATAACATTTTATTTTTTTTATTTATTATTAAAACCTCGTCTATTTCTGTACCCCTGACGCGAATATACGGTATGCAAAAGTTCATGATAATTGGTCGAGTAGTTCCGGCGTTATTATATTAGTTAGGATATGATGTATGTACATGATGACGATGAAAACAAATAAACTTCAAGCTCAAAGCAGCTATTAGTGGGTCTTTCGAATTCTCGAGCTTTATGAAATGTGATTCTGCGAACTACCATTATCAACCACATTACCAGAGGCAAAGGGACCACATAAATATTACATCGTACGTTGCCTACTGCAAGTATCACAGATATGAACATTATGGAAGCACCCCTAATTTCATAATTATAACTGAAAAATATTATTGCTTGGTAGATATGTATCTGTTTATATATATCTTCCCCATTTGAATCTCTTCTGTAAACATGGTATTGCCATCTTAGCATTACGTTTGCCTTCCTTGTTCTCACTTAGCCTACGTACCAACAGGAGTGCCAATATTTATTACTAACATTTCTAACTAATATTCTACATAAATACGAATCTGTGTTCGTTTATCAAAGTCAAAGTCTAAAATCATTTACCTATTCATTTAGGTCACAAAGTAACACTTATGAACGTCCAAATAAATAGGTTAGTGAGTTTACTGAGTAGAGTACTGAAGCTATATTTAGGTTAGTTGCTAGGTGCAGGCAAAGGGTAGAGCCTATGAGAAGAAACCTGCAAGAAACTCACAGCCTCTCTTTTAAATCACCAATTCAATATGATATCAGTATTTTACAACTCATATCGACAAGGCGTTGCAGCCATTATACCATATATGTAGTCAGAAAGAAAGTAAAAAAATTAAAAAAATAGCAACTATAATTACTTAATAGTATTAAGAAAATAAAATACTAAGGTTTGGTAGAATTATTAAATATTAATCAAAATAGACAGTAGGATGGCGCATACACTTACACTTTGTGACAATGCAAAGGCAGTCTGTGACTAAATGTGGTTATAAATTAATATTTTAAATTTTAACTATTTTCAATAACAATTGATATGGCAAGCAAGATACTAGATAACATCACAAATAATCACGAGGTACCTCTACATTACTAAATGGACTTATAAATAAAACAGAACTTTGATTCCTGTATAGAATAAGCAACTAGTACCGTGAGTTTTTGTCATTTAAGTAGTCGTTGACTGAATAATAACCCTTCCGGCTTAGCTGTGCTGGTATGGTAAAATAATTATTGTAATGGGTAGTTTATTAAAAAAACGTCGGGACCACAAATGTATAGTGAACTTTATGTAAACGATGATATGGACCTACTAATATATGCTTATTTTTAGTGTTTAAATTATGAATATCACTATTCTTATTATATAAGTGAATATTATGTTTAATAAACATAATGTTTGCAAATATATATTGCGACGCAACTGTAAGTATGTCTATTTCTATAAATCGCTCTTTCAGGGGTCCACGAGACCTAAATGCTAGGTGCTGCATTTTTTGGAGAATCAAAATTGTCTCAATGTCATTTGCCTTACCCCACAATAATATACCGTAGGACATGACACTGTGAAAATAACTAAAATTAACTAGTCTCGCAGTATCTACATTGTAAGCTGTCTTACTTTTCGAAATGCGTATGCGGCTGAGCTAAGTTTCTCTGCAAGACACGATATTTGAGCGCCCCATTGAACTTTATGATCTAAAGTTAATCCTAAAAAAACTGTAGATTGAACCAAAGTTATAATTCCATTATTTAAATTTATATTTAGGTTAAGATTCTTTACATTTGGCAATGTACATTTAATACATTTTGTTTTTTAGAGTTTAGTAGTAAATTATTCGCTGTAAACCAGTCCAGGATTTGCCGATTTGTGCGAGTGAATCATTAATGGCAATTAAATTAGGTGCTTTTCGGTCTACTTTAAAAAAAGGGATGTGTCATCCGCGAATAAAACAATGTCACACACATCCTGTACAAAGTTTGTTTATTTGTTACGCTTTGACACCGTAACTACTCGACCGATCATCATGAAAGGTGAATGCCCACTGAGACTTGTCACCTAGGCCCAGACGTAGACAGTTAAAAAGTATATTATAAATGAAGGCCTATTTTTAGGTTTTTAAAAGTGTAGCTCATGAGTAAAAATAAACTAAAATGCCGCGAAGCATTTACAATGAACATAAATTGAAATAAAAAGCCTTTTAGGGATGACAAAAGTATGTGTTAGATCTGCATTTAAATATTTGTATGTAGCTATTGGTATATATAACAAGAAGCTAAAACTATGTTTGTATATGCTAGTATAGAGTAAGGTACATATTTATCAAATCTAGATTTTAATATATAATTTTTTTTTTTCTTATATATATATATATAAGTATATTATTTGTAGTTCATTGTTTGTCAGCGGGTTGTCCATTTTAATACAGAACTGGTAATAGACTCTTGGTGGAGTTATAACATAACTTAAAAATCATATTTTTTTATCTAAATGAATGCACAATTCATGTAAGTCTCATTTTGGTGTCCACTAGTAGGCCTGGAATGGGCTTTCTCCTTTCGCATACACGTTGTCAGGGGTACAGAAGAGGACATTAAGGGGGAACCCTATGAACAGTACTGTTCCCAATAGATAGAAAATGGACATAACCTACATTTACGCGACTGAAGCCGTGGGCAATATCTCGAAACATATAAGTCTATGATATCTACATATAACTAAGGAAAACAGACAAAAAAGCTTTCTTAAAAAATCTTTACTAAAAATAACTTATTATATAATTTTTAAATACAAATGTACACTTTCTACTAATACTTATAATTATGTACTGCCGTATTAAAAATTTAATTATTTACATAATATTGTCTTCTTTTTATGCGAATATTATTCATTGAAATTAAACTACTATATACGGATTTTATCGCGTCAAATAAACAACGCTATAAAATCCGTATATAGTAGTATCATTTACTTTAAAATAATCAATAAATAAAACACGCAAAATATCAGAACCGATATGTTTACTACGTAAATATAATTGCAATACTGGAATTACTTTTCACTTGGAATTAATCGTAGTATTGCAGAGTATTTGTTTTTCTTTTTAACTTACAACACAACCTGCTTCGGCAATCTGATCAAGCAAGGTACATATATTGCAGTTGCGCGTAATTATTAAACGTGGTATATTTTCTTAAGTAGGTATTTTATCTACATACAGATCTAAATGAGTAAAATAACTAACATAATATTTAACTAGATAAACATTAATGCATATTATATTACTTATTAAAATAAGTTTCACACAAATACTTTCTTTTTATTAATATCTTAAATATTAAAATGTTTATTAGGAGTCAACCTTACCCTATAGACATTTTGTAGGCATTTTTAGGATCTACAATTGTTTAGTACATTAATTTGATGTATCTCATAAGGTTTACCCAGCTTAATCCATGAATGCGCTCGAAAGTTTATTACTAAGCAACGACTTTTCTTTACTTTTTATTAATTAAACTGGAATGTTTCATACCTATAACTCTATCGGCAGAAATTTGCTAATTAATAGTGGAATCCGTAGCGAAGTAAAGAACAACTGAACGGATAGAGAGGCAAATGCGAATAGCGACATTGCTGTATACTATTTGGAGTTGAGTAAATTCTCTGCAATACTGGGATTATATTGGTCATCAGGCTGAAGGCAATTTATAATTCACAGAAATCTCTTTTGGCCATACATCGCGGACTAAGCCAAAATCAAAACCAATTTGTTCATTTAGATATAACACTTTTCATTGCAACTAGTTGCAGACGAGATAGCAGCCAGGATTTTGCAATGTCAATGGTACACAAAGCCAAACCGCAGCCTACTATGATGGCAGTACACTCTTTAAAAAAAGAAAACTCGTCACAAAGAAGGACACGTCATAGCGGTTAGGAACCACTGCCACAGTTAGTTCATTCCAGAGCTAACACTTCTGTGGGAGAAAGAATCGCTGAAACGAGCAGCACTAGCCGGGTACGCTTCCAGGTAAAATGCACTTTGTTGCAACGATGAGTGGTACTTGTATACAAACGTCGAAATGAGTACTTTGTGAATTTACAGATATTTTTAATAATACTTTTACCCCGTACTTCAAGTATCCTGTCCCGTTAAATCTAGACTCATACTAACTAACTATCTATAAATATATCATAGTACAGTATATTTGTTCAGTCCATGTGGGATCGAACCCGAATAAATGGGGCGCGTATCAATAATGGCGAGATAACTACATAAGCCATTACGTCATGAAGAAATCTAAGTACTTTATCCGTTGAATCGGGTAATAACAATCAATCACAATCTACGGAGTTACCCAGCCGAATGTTAACGCTTTAGTGTAGTCACTCTTATACGTAGTGATCGTAATTCATTAGCAGTGAAAAGGTAAATTTCACAAATCCGCTTGACGACTAATGGCATTCAATGGATTTATTAAATGCAGTGCCATTAAATCTGCATCATTATTGGGATTGCAGAACCTCGCGACCAATGCCATCCAAATTCTCGTAGCAAAAAGACTCGTTTAACAGTGATAAAGATTTTATCAGTACGTCGCACAGACATTCATAAACAAACTGGCATTATATAATATGCATATGTATAATTATTTTTGGCAATCGGATGATGTCATCTGCACGCATCGAAAAAGTAGATCAACACAAAAGGATGGTCGTCAATGCTGACAATTTAACCTATATTTACCAACATACTAAATAAACTACGTTGTTCAACAAAATTATGCTTTTTATACTAATTACAGACCTACCTGTGTCCACCCTTGGCAAGTGTTTACTGGTTCTTTTTGTCTTTGGCAATACCCATGGTAGAGATATAATAGAGATATAAGATACATATGTATACGGTGTATAATATATTATACACCATATCTTTCTATATATTTTTAAAAAGACATCACTCTTGCTCGGAATAGTGGTGCCTGCGTCGCATAATCACACAATTTTTTGTTGTGTATGGTGGCAGTGGCGAGGCTGTCATTTAAATCACTATGATATCCTTGCAGTCGTAATTGGTGTATTACTACGCTGTTTAAATAAAAAATGGATGCAGTTCAGTGATGCGCATAGTTGTTTACAAATAATATTCGAATACAGTTATACATAAGGGTAAACATCCTTTGCATGGACAAGGATGCATCACACACTCTTATGTATCGTTAAATGCCTCCATGATGCAGCGGTAGTAAATGCGACTGCTGTGGTCTCAGGTTCGAATACCGAGTAGAGCCAAAAAAAATTATTGAGTTTTCTGCTAAAGAATCTCAATAGCAGCCCGGAGGAAGATGGCTATGCTTGACACCTCCGTACCTCTCAAAGTACGTAAAGCCCTTGATCCTACGCCTTATCTCACTCCGACCGTGTCGTATTGCCGTCCCATCGAATGATAAGAGTTAGGACACAGAGAGTGCAATTGTGTTTCCGCGCACACTGTTCACAATGCTCTATAATATCTCCTGCGCAGTTGGCCAGTTTCCGTCAAGATTGGCCATTGTGGCCAACATTCCGTCTGGAGGACTAGTAATATTATAGTGCTCAACGCATCATTCGAATAAAATTCTAAAGCGCCTAATGCCGTTGCCTCAATAATGATGCTCTATTGGACAAGTAATGCACTTCAGAGTCCATTCATGCAAAGTTAACAGTATTATATTATCGTATTACGAACAGCTTTCGTCAACCATAATCATGTGTAAATATCATTATAATTATGTGATGTGTCACACTAAACAAGACACGAACACACACACACGACACACACACACACGACACGACAAGAAACAGTTGTTCATATAATTAAATTAAACATTTGCATTGGGAGCAAACAGCTCGCTCGTGTTAGCAGTTGATGGCATATATGATACACTTATATATCTACTAAGCTACTCGTGTGCCCTAATAACGGGCTTAAGAGTTACAAGATTGGTTTTAAGCTTCTTTATTTAAATATATTAGCAAATTAAATTTACATACTGTTCGTGTAGGTGACATATTTTATATGCTTCTAAAAGATAATAATTTGATTTTGTATAATAACGACTGCTGTCGTGATAAACTTCGTTGCCTTTTATGCTACATCTTAACTAATATCACTACATATTATAAACCAAAGTCCCCCGCTGCGCCTGTCTGTCTGATCGCGATTAATAACTACTGAACAGATTTTCATGCAGCTTTCACCAATAGATAAAGTGATTCATGAGGAAAGGATAGGTGTATAATTCGTTAAAGCGAAGCGGCTTGCTAGTTATTTATAAATGCAAATATGAAGCAAAGCTGTGGGCAAAAGCTAGTAGTAAATATACAACATTTTATATATAATTAAACAAGTGAGAAACGGCCATGAATTGCCGTAAATCTTAGAGTTCGGAAAAATGGTATCATGAGGTCAGAGGTCAAAGATCATAGTCATTTCGGAGAATATCGACTATGTTGAGTCGAATGGAGTTAACCGCGAGTCTCTAGCTCTTACGGTTCTTGAGTTGATAGATGGTATCACGTGGCTTTGAGATCAGAAGTCAATGGTCATAGTCATTCCGGAGTATATAGGCAATTTTGAGTCGAATGGAGTTGACTGCAAGTCTCTAGCTCTTACGGTTCTTAAGTTGAAAGATAGTATCACGTGACTTTGAGGTCAGAGGTCAAAGGTCATAGTTATTTCGGGGATATATCGACTATGCTGAGTCGAATAGCGTTGACCGTGAGTCTCTAGCTCTTACGGTTCTTGAGTTGAAAGTTGTATAACAGACATACGGACCGATGGAAAACTCTTATACAACAGCTTTGTCGGTCAGTCCGTCCGACTGACGGACAAAGCTGTTGTATAAGAGTTTTTTCGAACTTGACTAGTGTTATTTTAGACTGCAGGAACTAATTTCCGAATCGCTGTAAATGTTATTTTCTGTAGCAGTAAGACTGGACTGTGTACAGTAGACGGCAATAAGCTAATTTCTTGCTAAATAAGACCTAGACCAAAATTTGTGTATGGTATAGTTACGACTATAAATGTATTCAAATAATATATTTACGAAAATAGTTGTGCACAACATAATTCCTACTTTACATAGACAGCATACGTACGTATGTACATATATTATAATAATATTTATATTCAAATTCAATTAAAATGTATTTATGGACATCAACAGTATGATATATTTGTCTACGGAGATATAGGTGTGAGCCTAAATATGTATTTAATTTTACTAATTTCATATATTTGTTTAAATGTAGATGTTTGTTATCATGCTTTTGAAATAATTAGTAACCCCTTTTTGAAGCACAATAGCTCAGTAAGTATTCTGAATATCTACGAATGATTTTAAATCTCGAGCCCGCCTCTCAAAGCCGGTGATGCAGTGAGCGTCAGCTTGGCGGCAGCACGATTTCCGTAGACTTTGTGAAAAGAAAATTACAAAAAAACAATGAGAAGTAATCGAAGTATTTACAGTGCCTACGGGCGATGCTTGATAGCAAGACACGGTAAGAGCCAGAGGCTTTTATTAGGTAAAGGTATTTTTTTTATATATTATACATAGGCCCAAACCGATACAAAGACGATTTTTGACGATAATTACAATTACTCTAATAAAACCTATTACAAACTCTTAAACAGGCTTGCTATTTGTTATACAACAGCTTAGAGGTGTCAATAATATTTGCAATTTATTTAAGCATCATGAGACTATGTCCGTATGTTGTATTTTTGCATTTTTGAGGTAAAGATCATTGATCTGTTACGGTGGTTTAAATGTGGTCTAAGAAGATACCGCATTAGCAGTACAGAAAAATATTTAGTTGCAATCTTCTAATTAATTCTACAGGCGAGTAGACGCAGGTTTGAGCAACGATACTAACGATACCGCTGCAAAAATGTTAGGACACTACACTTTACATATAATATCTTATTTTTAGAATGCTATAATATTTTTTAGGTGAGTCTGTCTTTTATTTATTTGTTTATTTATAATGGAACAACCATTTCCCATGCTTTAAAAGCCTATTTTGAATATTTACCATCATATCAATATAAACATGACATCTCACAAGACTCTTATGTAATAACAATAACGTGTACGAATGTATAAAATCCTTACTAACTCTTAAAATGAATCCTAACATGCGGTAGGCTTTATTAGTGGCAGTTGCGACATGAGTATCAAAAAGAAGCTTACTATCTAGCGTCACTCCCGGGTCTCGCACCTCGGTTACTCTCGTTATTATTTCATTGTTAATCTTATATTCATATTGTACAGGATTTTTCTTTCCTGTAAATGTTACTTATAACATTAAATATTTTTGCATTCAGATATAATGAGTTATTATTACAGTAACTAAATAAGCTTACGATGTCATTTTGAACCTGAACACAGTCTTCATTTTTAGAAATTATTTTATAAACCTTGTTGTCATCAGCATAAAGCAAAATGTTAGATTTCTTAAAGTTAGACAGTACATGATTCAAGTAGAGATTAAACAAAAGAGGTTCGATGTGTGAGCTCTGTGGGACACCAGAAGACACAGGAGTAAATTAAGAACAGAAGCCTTTGACCGTGGCTGCCTGGCTGCGATCTCGTAGATATGACTTCAGCCACCAAAGTAAATCGCCATGTATACCAAGAGACTCAAGCTTATATAGCGAGATTTTGACAAACGCTTTAGAGTAATCCATATACACAACGTCCACCTGATGACCATTGTCCATAGTAATTGACACGTAGTCAACCAGCTCACATAGATTAGTCTCGGTTGATCTACCACTAATAAAGCTGTGTTGTTGCAGGATTATAATCGGTCCAACGATACGTGTTAAAATATTACATATAACACGTTCGAAAAGTTCAGGGATAACACTTAATTTTTAAATTGGGCGGTAATTATTTATACTTATCATGCTTATTACCACTTTTATACACCGGCACAACAAATTAATGCTTCTAAGCAATTGGCGTAACACCAGTTCTTAAAGACAAGTTAAATAGCTTGTGTAAAGGAATGGAGATAGATTATTGACATTTTTGTATAAATAAAGGCGGGATGCCATCAGGACCACCACCCTTCCTCACGTCAATATTTTTTGTATATTTAAGTACAGTGTCTAATTTAATTTCTATGTTATTTATATTTGTAGAATTGTATGATGTATGTGGTTGGGAAGGCAACTGAATTTAATCCAAATATAATTATAATTATAATATAATATTCTATCACATACAAAAAAAGCCAACCCAAAGTGCCTTGGGAATAATAAAGGCTAGGGAGAAGAAGATAGATACACACAACACCATCTAGCCCAAATTAAGCAGAGCTTGTACTATGGTCAAACAAACATAATATATTTAAAACAAATATTATAATGTTAGAAGAAAATATTGTAGGTACCCTTTTTAATCATATGACGTGCATGGGGTAGTATGGGATTGGGCATAGTAAAAGTTTATATGGAGACGGAGCTTGGAAAGCAAAGAAATATTTAATAAAGTAAAGTGTTTAATTACGGTCGGATATCAACCACAGGGCTAACTAGTCGTGAAAATTCCGCTAAGCACCTGTTTTGTACCAAAATAAACAAAGTATCAAATTGTAATTCAGATATTTAAGAAGGCTTTATATAAATACCAAATAAATTAAATGTTCTGTTATTGCGTGCTTGCATGTTGTTATTGTGACCGACTCTATATAAATTAAAAATCATTTGGTACTATAAAAGCACTAATTTGATAATAGGTTAAATATAAACAGATAATATTGAGTTATTTATGAGGATTCACTATTACTCATTTTGACACCAAAGCTTAGTGCCAACTACCTTATAGAGCTAAGATTATACATATATTTGCATATCACGATAACACACAAACATCATCTGAATGTCCATCCTGCACGGGTTGTAGCTAAATCATAAAAGTTTTACTTATCTCATTACGCTCATAAAAATAAGATAGCCTTATATTTTTAGAACTTTAATAATTTGTACCGGAGATGAGCGTCTTCGGCCTACTGTATGAAATATTTATGAGCAAGCTCTTGTACGAAAAAGCTGAACGTGGAACTCTGCTTCACGCGGACGGCACCTTGCTCGCCTCTCCTAGCACATATACCTATATATATATTTATATACGTATAGATTATTCTTTTTGTTGTTCCGAAAACTTTTCAACTAGTTTTCTTTACTTTTATTTCAAAGACTGCAGGCACGATGATCTCATTTCTTTAAGGAAGAATAAGTTTATCCACGGCAGAAGTTTCACTGGATTAGTTAAACTTGTTCTTGGTACAAGAAATAAGAACATGTTTGCAGTGTATATCGCTCCGCAAGCTATGCCCCAACTAAATAAAGTGTACATAACTAAATACTGACTGATACTAGTACATGTGAACGATATGACGTCGTTTATTTACTCGATTTTAGTCGATGATATTACAATAAAGTGTAAAAATATATTTTGGATTTTACGTTTTCTCCTAAAGTTACAAGGTTTAGTTCGCTTTTTGCTTTTAATATTAAAAGCTAAAATATCTACAAGATATACTTAAATTTAATCAATATTTTAGCCTCTCTGGCGCAACTTTACTCATTGCGACAGCTGTGCTCGAGTTAGATTGCCAGATCAGGCGAATCTCAATAGAAGACAAGAAGAGTAGTACCCTATAACGTGAGACATAAAATATAGTAAGCTACCGCTTCGGTGCGTATGTATAAATTTTGTCAAACAGTATTCTGACTGCTGTAGACTTTTCTGTATAGTATATTCAGCGTTTCTATTCTGTTTCAAGCCGCACCCCTCTGTCCCGTCTGTAAACAAAAGCCACGTGATGACTTTCCAAAAAAGTAGAGGTACGAACATTTTTAAATTTTCCCTGGTAATAGTCCCCTATGTCGCGTGGAGTTTATGAAATATTGAAACAGTAGATGCAATTTAAGCTATCATTTTTAAATAATCTGTGTATTTATACAACCGCCTATATAATAATAGCAAACGGTTAACGGAACCCAAAGCATAGGAATGAATCCTAGTGTGGAATGCAGAACACAGTCTCATTTTATCTATTAATTAATGAATCTCCAAACCACACGTATCTCATATACGATAGAGAAAAATAAACAAATTGGATTGTTAAGAAATGTTAGCACATTTGAGTAGATAAGATATCTTGCCAATTTTTCTCACAAGAGCTCTACGCCTTGAAATGAGATTATTTTTAATAAAAATATATTCAATTTTTTTTTTGTAATATATTTATCTACATACGTAAGTTCATTGAAGCATCTAATAAGTGAACAAACAATTAATGCAATCGCAGGCAGTTTAGCTGTCGGAACAAAACTCAGAAACAGGTTTACTTCTATAACGCTGGTTTCCTGTAAGAGAACTGGGTGGTACTGGGTGGTGCTATTTAGGTTTCAAAGTAACAATTATAAATACCAAAATGCATTGGTTAGAAAGTTTACTAAGTTACTGAAGATAGCTTAAGTAACTTAGTAAACTTTCTAACCAATATATATTTAGGTTAGTTGTTAGGCTCAGGCGCAGGTAGAGTGTATAAGAAGATACCTGTAGAAACGAATTTTATTCAAATTATATAAAACTTAACTAAATGTACTATTTCAACAATACCTACAAAATATAATTATTAAATAAGAAAAAGAATAATTCATTCCCATAAATAATCTAAATCGATGTTATTGTACGTGCAATGACTTATATGTACATATTTTATTCGTCTATTATTAAATTGACAGGTGTTACTTCACAGCAATTTAATATCGACTTTAAAAAGTACTAATACACCATACTAGATATTTTTGAAAAAGTAACATTACTTTTTTTCGGTATGAACGGTTCCTATGTCCTTTTCTGTTCTCCCGACAACGTGTATGCGAATATTATGATGATCGGTCGAGTAGTTGAGGCGTGAAAGCGTAAAAAACTAACTCACGTTCGCATTTATAATATTAAGTTAGGATTACAACTGAGCATTACATGCATTGTGGTAGAATTTAAAAGGTAAACAGCTACCCTTCGCCGTCCAAGCAGTCAAGTATCAACTAGAGGAGATTAGTAGATAGCCGCATGAACAACAAACTGCATTTTACTGCATAACATAAACCATCCAGCATAAAATTATGTTATTTCAGTAACGTTATTTCAAACTAGCTTTTGTTTAATCCTTTGGGAACGTATGCCGGGCATGAAAGCTTTTCTATTTGTTAGTACAGATCATATTCTATACTTAGCGATTTTAATCTAAATTCAATCAATAGTATCTATAAATCTAACCTATATAATGTACGCCATACCTGTTCCGCTGATATTTTAAGGACGTCAAAGAATATATATTATATTTATTTTAAACACAGCAAACATTTGAATAACAAGCTTTATAACTGAATACTCTTTGCTAAAACAACATTAATATCTCAGTTAGAACACTGGCTTGTTAGAAATCTATTAGCGCATTGTTTTACTTTGCATTATCCAACAATAAGAAAAATAATAATGTGCGCTACGTCGACATTGATTTCCGTGCTGCTATTTATGAGCGGAGGAAGCTTTTGTACGTACCTATAACAATACAATTGTCCCGCTTGCTACGGCGTTATTGCGCCACTTTCGAGTCGAGCAGCAAGGAATAGAAGGGGATTAGCAACAGAAATTCCAATGTAATAACAGGCTAATAATTGAAACGGACTGCATCGCTTGATTATCACAGAGAGCGCTCAACGTTCCTCGTCCTCAGCTAGCCGTGAATGCTCCTGGGCTTAACTAATTACCTGCCTAAGTAATGGCACCTGAATTATCTTCTGAGTACTGAACACAAACTGGCATAGTATTGGAACTCAAATAACTTCGTACCGGCCACTGCATACCTCCAAACTACGCCTTACCTACTGTCGAACTTCAAGTGTAGAGGCGAGCGAAAGTATGAAACTAATGCAAGAACATGCCAAGGTATAATAATATTAGCTTCTTGTATGTTATTTATTAAACTGTCATGCATCTATACTTATATTCTAATATCTAATTACTGCATTGCATAGGAACACGTAAAACAAATTTTTAAATGAATAATCGGCAATTAAAGTTTGCTTATTAATAGACATTGGGCGGCGCGGCGAATCAAAATTAAATTAGATAGAGCGCCACACTATGTTGAATAAACTAATTGTAACTAAGTTAAGGCTGTGATTGAACTAAGCTATTTTAGTTGCCAATAACTATTCTATGAATAACTGGCTGGCTCGGCAATGTGATAACGTGAATTATTACTTAAACTATACGTACACAGCGTTTGATCATTAAACATAACGTCCAAAAATATTTAATGGCTAGTGTAATACCTAATGAGCTTTAAACCTTACATATTTCACTCGACGCCCAGGGACAAAGGAAAGACTTATTTCACTTATTCCATTTAATATTTTTTTAAGTTTCACAGTCTGACCTTTAGCCCAAAAATAAGCTACGTGGTCATTAAAAAATTATATAAAGTTATCGATAACCAATAACTCGACTGGTGGATTGCACTAGGAAAGTTGGCTCATTGGTTTGGTAACAAATGACTCTTCAACAGTTGGAAATTCTCCCCAATCAAAGTCCGATGCTACACAGTATTTATTGCGATATTAGTCGACAAATTTTACGTTACATTTAAAAGTTACAATTAATTAAACTTAAACTTTAAATTAAATTGGTATACTTACTTCTTAATGTAATTAGGTACTATAATTAAGTATCACTTCAACATTATAGGTAAACACAATTTTTATATCATCCACATATTATTAGTTATCACTAACAAGTTTGGATTATATAAAATATGACAAGCAGTGCGGCACTATTAGATTGCTAGCGTGTTCCGTGCTCTGTGAATTCAAGCATCTTATGACTCTTTAATATCGCACTGGTAGTTTATTGCGTTTGTAAGCTATTTCATATTGCGATGATTTAAATACTAGTGCTGTATCCAAGCAATGTATATAAAATGATATCAGATGGGTATAATTAATGTAAGTACATATACAGTAATCGTCTTATGTTAGTGAATTAGTAAACGGCGCAGGTTATGATTAAGATCGTACGAGATCGAATCTCAACAGTATCTATTCAATTAGTGAGATGGACACCGGTCAACGGTCATTTGTACGTAATCAGTCGTACATTATGTGGACACGGGCCCGAATACGTAGTTAGCTAATGATAACCCGTGCGGTGTGTGGCGGCCAACAAGTCGTGGCTACCTACTTCGTTAAAAGGCGCTTCGCTCATCTGACAGTAACGATGATCGATGGCTTCGGGACTTCCCCTGTAATATCCGACACCCCCGAACCCACTAAACAGTCACCTCACACCCTACCAACTCCATCGAGACCCAAAAAATCTCTGAATCCTAAACATGGTACGTTTACTGCGCCGAAGATATACATCGATTCATAAAATAATAACTTTGATGGCGTGTTGGTGAACACGCCGCTAAGGAAACTCGTTTGAATATGAATAATTTGATTATTTGTTGTTTAGTTACGTGACCTTTATGAAATAGACGTCTGGCTTCTCAATCGCTTTACGCGCGTTATTTCATATTATGCTAAATTAATTAAATTGTAGTAAATGTAATTATAATTTGGCAATGTTTGTATATAATAATATGTACTTTTATTTAGATTGTGAATTCGTCTATAACATCACATAGTCACTTATTTAGGATCTTGTACTTAATAATTGTTTTGTCAACGGATGGCGTAGTGGTTTAAGCGATCGACTCGCCACTGTCATTGTGGCGAGTGGGTTCGAATCTCACAATCGACAAAAGTTTATGTGATCCACAAATGGTCGTACCGAGTCTGAGTGTTCTTTGTGTTCGTTACGCGTTGTTTGAATATTTGTTCCCCGCGATACAGAAATTATTCCTAGTCCTGGAGTTGTGCGCTTAGATTAGAATTAGAATTGTCTTAAAATCACAAAATGATAATATAATCTTTACCGTGACGGGTGCGAAACATTTTTATGTGTACCGTAAGGCCATAAGTTTCACGCATGGTGTCGATCAATTTATCAATAAAATTGACAATTCGCTTGACCTACATTTTCGATCATGTTTCGAAATAATTGTTTTAATCAATAAAATCAAACGCAACAATAAAAACATTTTATTTATTATTATGGCAAAGATTTATAAATAATCTAATATTTGAAGACAATAAAAATGACTAAATACTATCGTTTGATTTTTTGTGATAAATCGCTGTCATAAATACTTTTTAATATTTTCGAGTATTGGGTACCATCTTTTGATTTAGTTATAGTTTGACATTGTTTTATGTTCAATGTTATACTTTAACGTAGAGAATTTTTTTAATTTTTTTTACTTGGTGGAATGTATTGGCGCATTCCCCTCCGCTGGGGCAGGCGGAGGGGTTATGTCGGACTCACCGGGATAAAGATGGTGAGCGACTACCCGGTAATACCTACTAAACCCACCACGGTGTTCCTCGACAAAACCGCAATCGGCGGGGCCGTGCGAATAACTTTCACATGCAATCGCGACCCCGCCGAGGTTTCGGCCCGCCGTATGAAACGATAGGCACTACCCGAAAAGACCTACACTATGGTCACTTCTAAATTTTAACCCAACTGTCACCTTGAGGGGGGCGGACACACGACACAGAGGCGCGCGTGGGGACACGCACGCCGCATCTCGGACCTGGTGCTGATCGGGTGGCGAGTAGGCCTACCAAGCCCACCACCTCCAGGTCAATCCTTAGGGTGGTTGGAGGTCATCTCACGCCTTCCGGCGATCTTGGGAACATGCTGTAACTATAATTAAGGCTGCTACTCCAACCTGTTAATGATAGTCTTAAAAATTGCTCCAAAGATTTGCTATCGTTACGAAATTTCATTCAAAATATTTTTTTACCGTGTTATTTATTGGTCATTTTCAAAAGCAAATAAATGTTTTACCAAATAATATTGCTACTTTTAAGAAACAATAAATTGTATATGTATGGTTATTGCGATGGTCGAGTCTTGTCTAAGAATACAATGCTAGTAGTACTGATTTAAGCATTGTTAAAAATAGTGAGAATGGATTAGAGTAATTATAATAAAATAAAAATTGAAAGACACGAAGAATATTTTTACGAGATCTTTAATAAGTAGGTAGTTATCGACCACATCGTTATTTACGATAATTCTCATAAAATTATGTTACCCATACTATCAGATTTAAATTAGATCGATCAGCGGTGTTTTTGTGTATACTTGATTTAATCTACTACTACCTGAATAGAAAACAAAGGTCTATTTGTCGTTATGTCAAATATATTATATACCTTCATAAAAGGTAAAAATATTGTATTATTAAGGGTATACTTATAAAAAAGAACTAATATGTAATTAACACTAAGACAAACAGAGGCTGGTAAAACAGCAAATGTGAGCGTTTGCAAGAAGCGAGTTAAGCTTCATCACCGGATAGTCGCTTAACATTCATTAAGACCGTGAAACAAAGCTACGAAATAAACACAATGCATAGAAGAGGTAGGTAGTGATTGAATTTAAATCCTTTGACGATCGGTTCGTTTTAAGCCCAGGATCAATCAAGTCGTGAATAGAAAAACACTAGTTAAGATTTTTCGTTTCCCAGATATGAATTTAGCTACTGTTACTGTAGTCCTGTCTAGCCATGTTAGCCATGATGATTGTGCAGGCAGTTGCGGGAAAGATGGACGGATACTGACTAACAATTAATTAGCAGGTACTTACGTCACCTGCCATCTAGCGATAGCAGATTGTATAGATTAGCAATAGCTACATTAATTCTTTAGAAATTTAAAGGACTTATACTAATAAATCATAAATAACAGAATAAATATAAGGTAGACCGCGATTCCCATCTAATTTTAATATTTACCATACTAAAACGTTATTTAATTAAGAATATTGGCTTCTTACATTGCTTGCATTGCAAACGTTACTTCAAAGAGCTGATATTGAGCTTAGCAGAGTAGGCTTGGATTAAAAATATAAATAGTAAACCTCGATGACGTCAATGGAATATTCGAATTATTCAAATTCGTGGGAAATACCAAATGAAGAAATACATCCCTTTATATTCGAAAGTATCAAGAGATAGATTTCTATACACTCGAAAGATGAGATGCTCTATTAGTAGTTATGGGCAAAAGTAATTAAGAAATACTTTTTGCAAATGTAGGTACATCTTCAAGAGTTTGTCAAAATATGAATAAAGTCATATACATAATGTTTTCTAATACGCCATAGATAGCAATCAATAAATTCGCATCATCCTTTTAAAAGATTACACAACATAAAATAATATAATTATGAATGGATGAAATAACATCTAAGTAAATACATGTTTCCCAACACTCTTTGACATTTTCGTTTGTCGGTTTAATGAGGCTTTCCCAAAACATCAAATGAAGTTACATCCTCTTCTCGTAAGAGCACAGTGCTTGGTGAAATTTTATAATAACTCCGTTTATTACGTGAGAACGTTTAATTAAAAAAAATTACACTGTTTTTTTATTTACTGCATGTGCCGCGCTGAATTTTAGAGTCTCTTTGCCGCTACCAACCTGCTTAGAGCCACAGGTTTTAACCTCGCTTTGGGATTTATGAGACCTACATATAGATATTCTAGATCTTTTTATATGCGAACGACACCAGATTTGTTTAAAGTCGATATTGTCTGCAGTGGTCATTTTAAGCCCGCGCTTTTTATACTTTACTTTGTAGGTTGGTAGCATACTGACCAACGACGTTCTCTAGTTCTTTTAACAAATATAACGGGATCCTAAATACTAAACAATATAAAAAAAAATATACTAATATACATTCAGCTTTTACTATGATGCGATACTGCCTTTTTGTCCCTAATTTTACTCATGTTCTAAGGTCATCTCAGTTTTGGAAAAATTACCACGTTTAGTGAAAATTAATTGCATTTGTTGCTATAACTAGATTTTTTTATATAAATCAGACGCTATCGTATAAAATTCGCTATATATCGCGTATAAGTATCACTTAAGAGTTAATTGTTATGAGGAAGTATTTATAAAAAAGAGTAAACTAAATTAAGGTTGTTGGTAGACTACAATATTTCTTATATATATTCACATATGCTGAAATATGAGAAAAATGAATGAAGAATTGCAAAACGTATTAGGTTAATGAAGATGTGAGTAGTGTATTATTGGGGCTTCTGCATCACTCACCTCGCTTCGCTCAGTTCGCAATGCAGAGCGCCCCAATAACACACTACTAACATGATCTGCGATTCGAGCGGTTGGTATTAGAAATTTAATATTATTTCATTCATCGATGCATCGTAATACTGATAGCGTAGTAACAATGGAGCACTATCGTTTCTACTTGGGATGACATAATATAAACAGCATTCTCAAGTTCGTCCAACGCGCTCAGCACGGCTCGGGCGCAGCGATGCATTCGTACTGATTTATATGTACATGTTATCTTTGTACAGCTCGTTGATGAATGAATGAAAAATCTTGACAATGTTAGCTGATTAGCTGTTCGTCGGAATATTGACATTCATATACGTAATATTATGAATCAATAAGTATTTGCCAAATTTAATATTATTATTAAGTAATTGTTATTTACTTCAAACACATTTGTAAAATGGATGCAAAATTAATAATAATATACGTAATAGTAATGTAATATTCATCTAGTTTCAAACTTTGGCATGGGTACCTAGTCAACAACATATAATATAAACTGAATTATACTATTGTTTTGTCCACAACTAGCTTTTGCCTCTGACTCCGTCTGCATGGAACTTGAACCCCGCGATAACTCGGATTTCAGGTGACGTATGACCTATGTATGACGTATGACGTGAGATAAAACAGATTGACTGCACGTGTAGTGTAGTCGTTAAGGCGATCGTCATGCCACCTAACATTGCGTAGCGTGTCGCGGGTTCGAATTCCCCACGCAGGACAATTATTTGTATGATCCATAAATAATTAATTTTTCGGGGTCTGGATGTACATTGTGTCCGTTAATTATACGTTAGTAAAGTCCCCCGCGACACAAGGCTTTGATTCTTAATGCGGGAGTTGTCTTTTAAAGCGAAGGAATACAATAGTTTTTAAGTTAGACTTCTAACAACATATCTTCGAAAACCGCTTCCAATTTTATGCAATAGTTTTTGCGTGATGCGTATACAAACATACAGACAATCAAACAAGAATCAATTATATTAGTGTGCGAGTCTTTATAAGACTCGAGCATTAATATTTCTCAAATATCTTCCATATACAGGCATCAGCTAGTTACAATTTTATTATGTGTATAGATGACGATGTCTCGGGTTCGATTCCCGAGTCGGGGGCAAAATTGTTTCTGCGTACTTCTTCTTATGCATGCCCCATAATAATAGCGCACTATACTTGATGGTATATCATCCAGCGCATTATTATTTTGATATTATTATAAAACCGAGGTTTCTGTCTATCTGTTCCCGTTGGGAAACAGGCGTGAAGTTTACACATATAATATGTATTATTGTAAATATACTCGTGGATGTATTTTATAGTATGAAATATAGATAATGTGCCCATAAATCGTTATTTCTAGTGAATCATATTACTGTTTCATATTTTTAAAGGTTTTATTATTTTTCATATATTGGAATTAAAATCATAATTTAAAATGTGAGAGGTTAAGTTATTTTGGTTATTATATATAAAATCCTTAACTATCAGTCTAAAGAGACACTCTTCATAAATCTGTGACGTACAGCCGAGGTACATACGATTTCCTTTTTAGAATTTCGTCTCAAATGTCCGCGACAGATTGTCGCCACTTCCAAATAGAGGAAAGGTAGGGTGCGCACATATTAATTAATGAAGATCATATAATTGTAGACTTTACTGTAAGAGTGCTTAAAGTATAACTTACAAAATAGATATTAGAAAAGCTTTCGACAACGTTAGCAAAAAATAATATAATCACTATCTTAGATTTATGAGTATATAAATCAGTCGACTGCTCTTCAATCAATAATTTCATTGAGTTTTGTGTACTATTGTGCCTGCAGTTGTTTATTCGTGATTGTGTACTGTGCCATTTTTTAAGTGAAGTCATTTATTGAAGCAAGTATGTGAGTATTATATTTTTATGTGTATTTTTATTTATAACTTTACTATATGCTTGGTTGGGTGCATTAGGCGGTTTTAATCCAAATATTTAGTTAGTAGCTACACGGATGGCGCAATCGTTTTGAGTGATCACCCTGCTACTACATCGCACCAGTGTTGTGGGTTCGATTCCCAAGCGGGGGAAAAATCAGTTCTTTGTGAAAAAAGTGTTTTTTGCGTCTATTGTTTTAATACGTCTATGCCTTTGATTGATTGACATTTACTTCTCGTCACAAATATTTCGGTTCGACTCCGATATTTGAGTTTTATCCTGTTGTTTATTACTTGTAATCATAATGGGTACACAGATGACATGCGGTTGGAATCACAGCTCTACGATATGTACCTAAGCTTGTTTCAAACACAACAAGCAAGCCATTCATCGATTTTTCGAAACATTTATTGTATATAAAGTTATTTAGATATTGAGTTTTTAGTTTCCAAGAGAAAACTGTGCTATGTATGTATAATAGATATAAACAGAATTCAGATGATTATTCAAATAATTGTATTTTTTTCTTTTTAGGGCAAGTTTCGTTAATCCATTTGAGTCCGATGTAGAGTCGCATTCCAACGACCTCTCTAGTTCTACATCCCAAAAACCAAAGACTAAAAAGGCAAAGCCAAAAAGCAAGACCGAGCCTAAAAAGCCGAAGAGAACTGCGGCTATCTCAACTGCCCCAAAGGATATTTTTGTAAGCGACTCAGACTCAGAGACGGATACTCTGTCGAAGCGGTCGAAAACAACCAAACGTAACCTCGTGATTGAATCTTCGGTAAGTTCAAAAACCCTGATTTAATTTTTTACTAGCTGTGCTCACAGCTCCACTCGCGTTAGTTTTGCTTACTGCTCCGCTCCAGTAAGCCCTAGCATGATGTTATATAGCCTAAAACCTTCCTCAATACACTTATTGAGCTATAATGTATTTCTATAATCGGACAGGTAGATCCTAAGATTAGCACGTTCAAATAAACAAACACTTCAGATTTATTATATGAAGTAAAGTATAGATAATCTTATGTTAATAATTATACTTCGACTGTTCGCTTTTCAAATTAACATTTAGAAATCTGGTTTAATATGTATACAAAAAGTATCTAAGTGTGTTAATTTATTGTCTGATACCCAAGATCAATCAATGATATGGTAGAATGTTATTGTTCAATGTTATTTTATAACAATGTTACAGGATGACGAGGAAGACCTTCAACCGCTGAAGGCATCTACTCTGCGTTCGTCCCTGTCTAGAAGAACAGCAAGTGGAAACTCATACCAGCAGGACCCAGCGCGCAGCGGTGATTATTATGTCGAGCTTCGTATTTATAACCAAAGAGACGCTGAACGCCTAGGGAAAGATCGATGGAAGCAAACACTTCTCTCCTATAGGGGCTCTGTTTATACGGACTCGCCAACTTGGAAGGCTGTTGGTAATCTTGTATCTGCAGCCAAAGCAGAATTTAGAGGTATACAGCCTATTTTATACCCGAATAGCAATCATGCTTAATGCATTTATATATTATTTTTAGGACTTATATTCTTACCTTTAATTATTTTGCTTTGTAGTTCTATTTACAGGAAGCTCAATGCAAAGATAACTCGATACCAAGATAACTTGATACTAAGATAACTCGATGCAAAGATAAACTCGATATTAAGATAACTCGATACAAAGATAAACTCGATACCAAGATAACTCGATACAAAGATAAACTCGATAACAAGATAACTCGATACAAGATAAAGTCTGTACTATAAACTGAATTCAAAGATAATCTCGATACTAATATTACTCGACACAAAGATAAACTCGATACTGATATTTATAAAAGCGCGATCCTAAAAACAATATTGCTGTATAATACGAGTCCCGGATTGCTTACACAATATATTGCTTACGGAAAAATAAGATTTTAGATTTACATTTAATCAAATTTATTTCCAATCATGTTCTTTTGTGAAGTTTGTAATATATCAGTGCCAAAATATTCTGCACATAAGAAAACTAATGTACACAAATCGAATTGCCTCTTGCAGACGAATTTTGATAACGTTCGTATAATAGCCACAGCTTTTAGAAATCGAATAATCAGTTATAGAGTGAATCCATACGAAGCTAACAATACGCCTGCAATATTTTTGACACGAATTTCAGAAAAGGTCTGTTATCTTATTGAAGAATTATTAAAAATACATAAATCCATTAAAGTGAATTTTGAATTGTTTGTGTGGTATATATTGCCAAAAAATGATGAAAAGTCTTTAAAATCATTTAACACGAAGTATATTACAGCATTGCAAAATACAAATATCTCAGACCTATATCAATTATTTTGTGATAAACTTATTTGTAAATGTACTGAATTTCAACTCTCTGAGTCAGGCTGGACAATTGAGTCGCTCAGTCATTTGGAAATTAATGTCGTAAAATATAACCCTTTGCGAGGTGGTTCTTATTTACAATTGCCTCAACGTATTTCCAATACTAAATCATGTTTAAATATAAAAAATGATGATCAACATTGTTTTCTTTGGTGTATAATAGCTGATATATTTCCGTCAAAGATTAATCCAAACAGAACTTCTTCATATCCGCATTATTCTGACGTTCTGGATATTTCTGACATGAATTTTCCTCCCAGTTTCAAGGATATTAAGCGCTTTGAAATAAATAATCCTGATATCAGTATTAATATTTATGGTTTGGATACTAATGATACAGTTACAGGTCCCTTGTATAAAACAACATCACGTCGTTTATACCACATTAATTTGCTTTATATAACCAAAAACGGGCAAAGCCATTTTTGTTTAATAAAAAGTTTTGAGAAACTTGTGCATAAACAACTAACCAAACACAAAAGTAGAATATTTTTATGTGATGAATGTTTTATTTATTTTGACACTGAAGAGAAGTTACACCGTCATGAATGCTCGGGAATACAAACCATTTTACCTGAGACAGGAAGTAAATTAAGTTTTTTGAATTATGAGAGAACACAAACTGTTCCAATAGTGATATATGGTGATTTTGAAAGTTTATTGCGTGAATATTCTGACAAAAATAAATCCAAATATGTTGAAAATATACAAGTTCACGAGGCTACATGTTTCGCTTATTATATTTGTTGTAATGCAAATCCGAAACTTAATGATTTTGTATCTTATAGAGGGCCTGATTGTTCAAAAAAATTCGTTAATTCTCTAACGAATGATGTAAAACGATTATATAATATATTATTAGAGAGTAAACAAATGTTGCCGTTAACTGAAAATGAAAAATTAAGTTTCATCAGCAGCACACAATGTCATATTTGTAAAAATAAGTTTTCATGTAATGATAGTATTGTTAAAGACCATGATCATTTTACTGGCAAATATAGAGGAGCTGCCCATAATACATGCAATTTAAATGCTAAACAATGTACTTTTATACCAATAGTTTTTCACAACTTATCCGGCTATGATTGTCATTTATTCATAAAAGAACTTTCAAATTTAAGCGGCCGAATTCATATCATACCGAGAAACAAAGAAAAATTTATTTCTTTTACAAAATTTTTAACAATTAATTCAACAAATGTCGTACAATTGAAGTTTATTGATTCATTTAATTTTTTAAGCTCTAGTATGGAGAAATTAGTTACTACTTTGAATCCAAAGGATTTTAAAAATTTAAAATATTATTTTACTAATAATAAATTATTTGATATTGCTCGAAGAAAAGGAGTATATTGTTATGATTATATAAATTCTTGGGAAAGATATAATGAGACCAAACTACCATCACCATCAAAATTCTTTAACAAACTTACTTCCGAGTCTATATCTGATAAAGTCTATGAACATGCTTTAAACGTTTGGAAAACTTTTGGTATAAAAAATTTGGGTGAATATACAGATTTATACCTAAAATGTGACGTGTTACTTCTATGTGACATTTTTGAAAAATTCAGAAATATGAGTTTAAGTCACTATGGTTTGGATCCTTGCTATTACGTTTCATCACCTTCATTAAGTTGGGACGCTATGTTGTTGTATACTAAAATCAATTTAGACCTTATCTCTGACCTAGAAATGTATCAAATGATAGAAAAAGGAATAAGAGGCGGACTTGCTCAGTGTTCACTCAGATATGCGAAGGCAAATAATAAATATCTTCCTGATTACAATAGCAAAAAGCCTGATTGTTTTCTGATTTATCTTGATTGTGTTAATTTATATGGATATGCTATGATGCAAAAACTTCCAGTAGGTGGTTTTAGATTTCTAAATGAGGATGAAATATTAAAATTTGATGTCTTAAGTGTTTCAAACGATTCTGATACAGGATTTATACTAGAAGTAGATCTTCATTACCCTGATTACTTGCATGATGATCATGCTGATTTACCATTTGCACCTGAAAAATTTGTTCCGTTCTGTAGCCGAAATGATAAACTTATTGCTAATCTTTTTGCTAAATATAAATATGTTATTCATTACATTCATTTAAAGGAATGCTTGAAAAATGGTCTTCAGTTATTAAACATACACAGAATTCTAGGATTTCAATAAAGTAATTTCTTAGAATCTTATATTTCATTAAATACTAAGCTGAGACAAAATGCAACCTCTGATTTTGAAAGAGATTTTTTTAAGAAACAAAATAATTCTATATTTGGTAAAACCATAGAGAATAAAAGAAAACAAGTAGATGTTAAACTAGTAAATATATGGAGAGATAATTCAAATCAAACTAAAAAATTTTGCGGCGCTGAAAAATATGTCAGTGCGCCTAATTTCAAGAACTTTTCTATATTATCAGAGTCCTTAGTATCAATTCAAATGAATCAAACAAAAATAATTTTAGATCGTCCTATTTACATAGGCTTTAGTATTTTAGAAATAGCGAAATCTCATTTGTATAGATTCCACTATTCAATCATGAAAAAACATTATGAAAATAAGTTAAAACTTTGCTACACAGACACTGATAGTCTTTTATATTTAATACGCACTAAAGATTTTTACAAAGACATGAAATTAAATTTAAAATATTTTGATAGCAGTAATTTTGAAAAAAATAACAAATATTGTATGCCCGCGGCGAATGCTAAGATACCTGGTTACTTCAAAGATGAAATGGGCGGTGAAATTATATCGGAATTTGTCGGCTTAGGAGCTAAATCATACTGTATAAGTACAAAAAAATCAACATTAAAAAAAGCTAAAGGTGCTAAAAAATGTATTACCAAAAAACTAAACATACAAAAATACAAAAAAGTTTTAATGCAAAACAAAACCTTAAGAGATAATATGTGTGTTATTAAATCTAAAGATCATAGAATCTTTACTCAAAAAATAAATAAAATAGTTTTATCAAAGAATGATGATAAGCGTCAAGTAATGAATGATAAAGTAACAACTTTACCTTGGGGTCATTGTGTAACAATATTTTAAGAGGTAATATAAAAGAAATGGAAATTGATTAATGAGCTTACTTATTCGTGTATGTTACATATATTGAGCTTCTTGTAATAATATAATTGTATGGGTTTTGTACTACCCTGTTTAAATGTAAAAAATGTTAAAATGTAATGTATTTTAATTTTATGTTTAATAACATCTTGTGTATAATATTATAGCAAGATATGTGTATTGTAATAAATAAAAGTGTTTATTTAATTATAACAAATATGTAAAAAATAATGATATATTTATATGAAATAAAACACAAACATAAAAATAATAGTTGTTTATTCTTTTTTTAATACAATCCTTTATTTTAAGAATAATAAAGACAATAATATACATATATTTGAAATTACACATTTACAATTGACAATAATAGAAGCAGTATAATCATTTATTGATCAGTTATTTAACATTATCACTTGCAATAGCAATTAAGTATTACATGTTGGATTTGTTTAATTGTTTCACTATTTTATTCACTAAAAAATCAGTTTCATTCATAATATCGTCATAGTCACTAGTCACTAAATACTGCACATTCACACTCGCATTATCAGGCTCAATGCTAACGTCATCCATATTACGTCCATCTAAATCATGAATAATGATTTTTATGAGGCGACGAACACGCCCTGGCTCCTTACGTATGATAAAAGATTTATTGTTCAGAGTTTTAGGTTTATTTTTTCTCTTTTTCAACGTTTGTTCTGCAGCTTTCCGCTGTTTATACTCTTCATGTGATGTTGCTGCTACTTCAGTATACCAGCTCTCTCTATCTTGAGCGTAGTTAAAAGGATTCATTATTGGGTCTGAATCACCAACCAAATTCTGAAACAAAAAGAACACTAATGTTAGAACTAAATAAAGAAGGGTGAATTAGCCAGTCATTTTTTATCGTATTCTGTAAAAGAGAAAGATCCTTGTAAGTGAATAGCAATAATTGTAAATACTATTTAATAATAATAATATAAAATCTGATGAGTTACTCACTTGTAAATTTATTCTCTGGGGCTCGTCATTCAATAACGAATTTCTGTCAAGGTTCATATCCAAAACCGGACTGTAGCACGGTGACATCGACATGATTCTGAAATGAATAACGATATAACGACAATAAGCTAAATTAAAAAGTATAAGTTAATTATTTATTGGAAAATACTTACATCAAAATAACTGCTCACTTCAAACTATAATTGCAGAATGAATGAATATACGTTATTGTACACACGAAATTGGTCCAATATGATATGAGATACCTACACATCGTGTAATATAAGAATAATTTCTCAAATAACATAAATTATGCAACAGTATAGTGATTCATCTTATCGATACAAGTCTGAACCTGTCAAACTGTAATGTGTTTTATGGGTGCTCCATATAGCTAGTCCTAGCGTATGTATATATATATAGAGGATAGTAAAAAAAATGAGTAATTGACAAGATGAAGTTGGTCAAGCAACCCATATCTTTGAAAGTTAGTAATATCGATTTTAATGAATCTTCTCGCCAGGTCAGACACAGTGCTTTATTGCCTAATACGATTCGATGTATAATATGTGGTCCATCAAATTGTGGTAAAACCAATGCTATGATTAGTTTACTGTTACATGAAAATGGATTAAAATTTAAAAATATTTATCTTTACTCCAAAACTTCTTTTCAACCAAAATATCGTTTTTTAAGCGAAGTATTAAAAAGAGTACCACAGATTAATTTCTGTGAGTTCAACAATGATAAAGAAGTTATATCTCCAAGTGAAGCTTTAGCTAATTCTGTATTTATTTTTGATGATGTTGCCTGTGAAAATCAAATAAATATTCGCAATTATTTTTGTATGGGTAGACATAAACAAATCGATTGTTTCTATTTATCTCAAACCTATTCTAAAATTCCGAAACAATTGTTACGCGACAATGTTAATTTTCTTATGATATTTAAACAAGATGATGTAAATTTAAAACATATTTATGAAGAACATGTGAGTGCTGATCTACAATGGAATCAGTTTAAAGACATTTGCAAAAATGTTTGGAAAAAACCTTATAGTTTTTTACTTATTAACAAAGAATCGTCGTTAAATAGTGGAAGGTACAGGCAGAATTTTGATACGTTTTTCAATTTTAATAAATAATTGTAAATATAAGGAAATAACATGCTAAGCAAATATAGTGTTAAATCTTCTTCAGAAGCTTCGCTTCGCTTGTCTTGCTTGTAAAGTAATTTAACATGGAGAAAAATATTAAAGTAGAATTAATTTGAATGAAAGCAGATATGGGTAAGTATGTATATATAAATTAATTATATACAAAAATTGCTAGTGTTATTCCTCACTTAGTTGAACATAGTTGTGGTTGCGTAAGATGGAGAAAAGTATTAAATTGGAATTAATAAAGTCTGTTGACTGCATAAAAAATAAAATAAAAGAAATGAAAAATCAAGAACATGAAGTTAACTTATCTTTGGATAAAATGTTTAAACCAGTTTCGAACCCTCTAAAAACTCTTATAAATTCTAAACGATTAATAGAAAATAATAAGCATGATAAAAATGTATCTGAAAGTTCTATACCTATTGAATCAGATACACATTGTGAAAGCACTTCTACTAAATGTGAGGATTTTCATGACGCTGGTATCAATTTTTCAAGCTCTCCTAAAAAAGAAGTAACAGATAATTTAGAAATGTCATTGAAAAGTGAAGATATCTATGGTATTTATGATGGTGTAAATGTACCATTTGGAATAAGGACCGATAATAAAACTTTAATGATGGGTAACTCCATAGTATCATTTTCTAAAGTTCAAAATATTGGCGGCGATGACTTAGTTTTGGTTAAAATTGGAGATAAAAGTTATGATTTAACCCCTGGACTAAAAGAACTTTTACTTCGGAAAAAACCTGATTTAAAAAATGTAACTGACGTCGATAGACTTGTCTACAAAGATATACTACATTATACTAACGCCCATAAGAGGGATTTTAATCCTAGTGGTCAAATAAGAGGTGACAAAGGATTCAAATATCGAGAAATAATCAGACCATTATTTTCTGAGACTTTATTGGAAAACAATCAGAATAAAATTGGAGGCAGTTTGCCAACGCTTAAAACATATAAAAAGAATACTGACTTAATATATTGGGACGATCCAAATGAATTGGTTGAAAGATTAAAATTATTAATAGCTTCAAGAGATGCAGGTAATACAAACCATGACAATGAAATTTTATCAATAATTGAAGAATTAAAAGAAGCTAATATAATTAAGAATAAATACTGATTATCAGGAAGCTTTTTATTCAGTATTGCGATGTCATTCATTATGAACATTTAAGAAGTTGATGCGTTCTATAATATAAATATATAAATTATTGTATCCAAAATATGTATTGGTATATAAAAATATCTAATTAAAATATATTCGAGATTTTTTGTTTTAAAATGAGCAAAGCGGATGTGGTAAATGAAATTCATAAAAGCGCTAGAGTGAATTTTCCGCGAAGACAAGTTATTATGAAGGATATAGATGATCTATGGCAAGCGGATTTAATAGATATGCAATCAATGTCGAGAGAAAATAATAATTATAAATATATTCTCGCCGTAATTGACACATTTTCAAAATATGCTTGGGCGCTCCCTTTGAAAAGTAAGAACAAAGATGAGGTGTATAAGGCATTTGTAATTTTACTGGATGATAATCGCATTCCTAAGAATTTACAAACTGATAACGGTACAGAATTTTACAATAAGAAATTTAAGTATCTTATGCAGTCTTACAGTATTAATCATTATTCAACATTTTCATCAAAAAAAGCTTCGATTGTGGAGAGATTTATAAGAACATTAAAATCTAAACTGTACAAAGAGTTTAGTTTAAAAGGTAATTATAATTGGATAAAAGATACCCTGGACAATGTTGTTCATAAATACAATCATACCTATCATCGCACGATTAACGAAATACCAGCAAATGTCAATAATGTAAATAAGAAAGAAATATTAAAAAGATTTAATAGTTTAGTAAAAAAGCAAGTGAGTATAAAATGCAAGTTTAAAGTGGGTGATTACGTTCGTATCAGTAAGTACAAAGGAACATTCGAAAAAGGTTATACTCCCAATTGGTCAACAGAAATATTTAAAATTAGATATAAGCAGAATACTACTCCTATCACTTACTTGATTGAAGATACGATCAGAGGACAGCCTATCTTAGGAGCATTTTATGAACAAGAACTTCAGAAGACAAATCATCCCAATGTATATCTAGTCGAGAAAGTTCTTAAAAGGAAAGGGAATAGAGTTTTCGTAAAATGGCTTGGTTTGCCTTCGAATGAAAATAGCTGGATAGATAAGACAAACGTGCTTTGAGATATAAATAAACCTAGTTGACTCGTTAAACTCCTTAATATATTATAAAGTGTTGAGTCTTTGATTGGTCAGTCTTATGATGTGTATTGGAGAGAGTAGTCTTCTTAACTGGCTAATAAACCACCTACCTTTTGAATTACATTTGCCGGGTTATAATTATTGTGGTCCTGGTACAAAATTAATTGAGAGACTTAGACGTGGTGACAAAGGTGTTAATAAATTGGATGAATATTGTAAAGACCATGATATTGCATACTATAAGTCATCAAACTTAGAGGATCGTCACAGCGCTGATCTAGTTCTATTAAAAATGGCAAAAAAACGATCACTTGCTTCTGATGCGAGTACAGGAGAGAAATTTGCAGCACGTTTAGTAAAGAATGCTATGTTAGCGAAAATTAAAACCGGTACTGGCTTAAAAACTCGTCGCCAAAACTCTTCACCAAAAATTACCAGTGGTAAAGGTCTTAAAAAGAAATTGAAAAATGTAATATCAGTTACGAAAAAACAAATGAAAAAATTAAAACCAAAATGCAAAAAAACTGCAATAGCATTAGCTATGGCTGCTGCCAGAGAATTAGCTAATGATTCATCCATTAAACTTCCTCGGATTATTCCAATACCAAAAACTGGTGGAGTATTACCTTTGATTCCTATTTTTGCTGGATTATCAGCTGCGGGAGCTATAGCAGGTGGCGCAGCTGGTATAGCTAAAACTATAAATGAGTTCAAGATGGCTAAAAAACTGTACGATGAAACGAAGAGACATAATGAAAAAATGGAGGCTCTTTGCATCGGAAAAGGACTACATCTTAAGCCACACAAAGATGGACTTGGAATTTTTGTATCAAAGGAAAAAAACTAAAACATCGGCTACCCAAACGAGCCCTAACTAACTTTGACATTTTAAAATATGGAGTTAATATTCCCTACTTTAGAGGTGTCTTTATGAGAGATGAACTTCCTAAACATCCTTATAAAAATGAATGTGGAGTGGTTAATTTAGATAGTTCTGAAAATCCTGGTTCTCATTGGGTAGCCTATGCAAAATACAGTGATTATATTGAATATTTTGACAGTTATGGAAATCTAAAGCCCCCAAAGGAATTTGTAAAATACTTAGGCTCGAAAATCTACTATAACTATGAAAATATGCAGGGTGATCACCCTTACAAATGTGGGCATCTATGTTTACTTTTTTTAACAAACTTTTGGAGTAGACATAGAATATAATAAATAAAATTAATGAAAAGTGTTCAGTATGCAACTATGTCTATAACTGTGACTATCTCTGGACATAAAGCCGAATTAGAGTCGTATTTTCAACCACCTCTTAGTTTATCTGAAAAATATGAGTGTGGCTTGCTGTACTATTCAGTATTAAACTCTGTATCAAATGTGATTTCTAGTAATACTCCGTCTGTAATCAGAATTGAATGTGATTTAATATATGGTTCTTATACTAACGGTATACCAACCCATATTATTCATGAATTTGTGCCTAATACTACTGCAGGACATCACTACCTAGAAACGCCTCAGAACGTTATTTACTTCCCAGTGAATAAAAATATAATTACATCTATATCTATTAAGGTTGTTGATCAGTTTGACCGCTGCATTCCTTTTATAGAACATATTCAACTACGTCTTCATTTAAGGAAAGTAAAATGATATTATATAATATAAAACCTCACCTCAAAATAAAACACCTTACTTCTTCTACAACCAGTAAGGAGCATAGACGTGAGAAAAAAGTGAAGAAATTAACTAAAACAAATAAAGACTTCTTAAAAGCATTGGGTTTTAAAGTATGAATATACTACAGATTAGCGATTTACCGCACTTCGATACTTCTATCGAAAGTTATGAGATTCATTCTTACAATCCTTACAACAACTGCTTTAGAGAAAACGATGAAATCAGAATACCCATCCACCAACAAGACATATACGTGTTACCATCAGCCAGTTCAGTATACATCGAAGGTCACGCAAAGCTGTTCGGAAAAGATGGAAAACCGATTGAGAAAGCTGTTAAATTTACTAATAACCCTGTTCTGTTCTTGTTTCAAGATATCAGATACGAAATAAATGGCATTGAAATAGATCGCATCAAAAATTCGGGTATAACGACAACCGTAAAGTCATACGTTTCATTAAATGAGGCCGAAAATAAAGTTGCGGCCCTATGGGGTTGGAACTTAAACGGATTTCAAAGTGATGGTCACTTTAGCGCTGTTATACCATTAAATAAGATATTAGGTTTTGCAGAGGATTATAATAAGATTGTGATAAATTGTAAACATGAACTTATATTGAACAGAAGTAACTCTAATTTAAACAGCGTTACACTGACAGATGATATTTCTCACTTCCAAATAAATCTTGATAGAGTACAGTGGAGAGTACCGCACATAAAAGTATCAGATCGAGAACGTCTAACACTTTTAAAACATTTAGAAAAAGATAGACCTATTCAAATGGCATTTAGAAATTTGGATTTGTATGAGTACCCTTTGCTACCTAAAACAACAAAGCATTCATGGTCAGTTAAAACTGCATCTCAATTGGAAAAGCCTAGATATGTTATTTTCTGTTTACAAAGTAATAGAAAAAGTAATAAAATAAAAGATAGTTCTCTCTTCGATCACTGTAAAGTAACAAACGTTACGCTCTTTTTGAATTCACAATATTATCCATATGAGCCATTAGGTTTAAATTTTTCTGAAAACAAATACAGTATATTATACGAAATGTATGTGAAATTTCGTCAGTCGTATTACAACTGTCCAGCGGATCCCTTACTTAATCTAAAGGACTTTAAAGATAAGGCTCCTCTGTTCATCATAGATTGTTCAAGGCAAAATGATACCCTAAAAACAGGTCCAGTAGACGTTCGTTTGGAAATTGAATGTTCAGAGCCAATACCAGATAACACTACTGCATATTGTTTAATTATAAACGATCGACTTGTGGAATACAAACCTCTGAGCAACATAGTGCGTCGAATATCATGACTGTCATTGTAGACGTCCAAGGCTTTAAAACGGAAACAAATGAATTTGTGCTAAAAGAAATTGCTATATTGTGTAGTGACAAATTGCAAGTGTTTTTAATTAAGCCGCCATTTCCATTTTACGATTTGACAAAACAAGAAAGACGTCAAGTCGCATGGATTGAACGTAACAGGAAGATATATTGGGGTGAAGGATTTATACCATATTCGAATTATAAGTGTTTAATTTTAGATTGTTTAAAAGATAAATGTATTTATATTAAAGGTCATGAAAAAGTGTTATGGTTGAAAAATATTTTAAATAATAATAATAGTAATGTGATCAATTTAGAAGATAAAGGCTGTCCTAGTTTTCTAAGTCTGTATGGTCGATATAAATATTCTGAAAATTTGCATAGTTGTATTTATCATAACTCAATATGTGCTTTGAAAAATGTTTTGTGTTTAAAAATATGGTGCTCTGATAATAAACTTTTTGTATAATATATATATTTTATTTTTTTTCATTTTTACTCCTTAAATATCCTTCCTTCCAACTTATCTTTGTAAAATTATTTATAAATATTTATAAATTGGTTATATCAGCTATGAGATTTCATTACACTCTCATAATTGTAATAATATAGACCACATTTTTATTATACACTTATCATAAATACATAAAATAATTCAGAGAAATACTATTGCTTTAATTATAATTCTAAATCTAATTGGTTTTAAAATGAATGAAGTAGACAAAGAATCTTTGTCCATCAAAAAGTATGAACAGAATAAAAAGGATATTTTATTAGACCTCGAACAACAGATAGAGAACATTCTAAAAGAAAAGAAAGAACCAAGAACAGCTGATCTTTTTAAGATTATGCGACTGCAGGATCAGATAATACAGCTGCTTCGGGAGAAAATTATCAAGGTTAATAGCCAACGAAAACAAAAAGCTGAGCAAATCTGTGCCGCAAAACATGAAGTCGTACAGTGTGCAGACAAAGAACTACTCGTTTTGTTAATTATTAAAATCTATCTCTGTCAAAATGTGTTTGAATAGATATATTAGGTGCTCCATTGTTACTACGTTATCAGTATTACGATGCATCGATGAATGAAATAATATTAAATTTCTAATACCAACCGCTCGAATCGCAGATCATGTTAGTAGTGTGTTATTGGGGCGCTCTGCATTGCGAACTGAGCGAAGCGAGGTGAGTGATGCAGAAGCCCCAATAATACACTACTGATGTGTTAGTGCTAAGTGTATTTTGTTATGCTAAGCCTCCATTATCATTGTCAGACCTTAATAATAATGTATTACTTTCTAGGCAGAAGGCATTGTTAGAAGGTATTTCAATTTTTATATTGCATTTTATATACTTTTATCCGATTAAAATAAACATTTATTCTTCATTCTAAATATTTTCCGATTCCTCTACTATGATAAGCCGATTATTACATTATCTTCTTCTTACTTCAAAATTTGTAATAATATCTTTCCAATTGTAACCTATACAAAATAATACGTATTGAAATCATTTTCTTTTTCAATTAGACTTAATGTTTATTGAAATTTTATGAGTGTAGCTATTTATATTGAAATATTATAAGGCTGTGGCAATTGACATTTGCTCGTGATATTTTTCGTAACAGGGTCATCAGAAGAGATTTGCTCGTTATATATAAAGAGATCCTGTAGGAGCCAATACGCTTTTTACCTTCACAATTACAAAACGTTATATGTGACTGGTTTTGTACCTTCACGTCTCAAATGTTTTCCTTATTATTAAGTAAATATATTACCGGACCACTGCTTCTTTCACGGATTTACTGATCTTTCTAAGCTTGTGCGACCTTTGCCATAATACCTGACACCGGGAAGCTCGCTTGACAAGACTGAAACAGACTCGTTATTTTTATTGTAAGCCGGTATATATTGGATATTGACACCATGGATCGGTGTGTATATATGTGGTATATACAAATAATAATGTACTTATAATTTGAATTTTGCTTTGATTTTGCATACCTACATAAAGCAATGCATACCCTAGTGGAAAAAACGTTAGACTGCTACGCAATTTAACATTAAAGGAATAAATCATGCCTTTATGAAAAAACCTACATGTCTGAGAGCTCTATATGATGTTTTTGAAGATGTGAAGTCTGCCAAACCACACTGGCTCAGCGTGGTGGTATAGCCTACCACTTCTCATAATAAGAAGAACCCTGTGCCCACCAGTGGGACGATCTATAAACAGGGCTGATATTAATATTATTACCCAGATACTTTTGCACCCACATTTCACCATAGCCGTTTTTAGGTCCCGCGTAATAACGAGCCTGTTCGTTTGTAACGGTAATATCGTTACGAAAGAACAGGACGTAATCTTTTTTGATGTTATAATAAAGATTATCCAACCAGGCTAAGTCGTGCCTGGCGGGCTATGTTGTACAGTATGATACAGTAGTTAGAACAGTTTCCGCGATGTTCAATCAGTTAATATATTTACGTACTAGAAGTTAAAAGTAACGTCTACTGTAATATATAATATCGGCCCTATATTAAACTGCCTCAGTGCTGGACGTGGGCCTCTTCTTACCGTGAGAAGGGAGAGGCCATAGTCCAACACGCCGGCCCAGTGTAAGTTGTCAGATTCCACATATCTTCAAGAATATTATGGCGAACTTGTAAACATGCAGGTTACCTCATGCTGTTTTCTTTCGCCGTTAAAGCGAGACATAATTAACTACTTAATACGCATATAACGTCGAAAAGTATGAACTAGTATTATTTTAAGTTAAAATAAGTTCTCATGTAAATGGTTTATGTGTCTGTTTGAGAATAAATTCTTTAAACCTAAAAGTTAGAGATGCACGCCTTGAGATCGAACTCGACACTTCTGCGTGGCAGTCCCATGGTCTCCATGGCTATCGCTGCTTGACTTGTTGAAATAACAGTCGGTATTTTAAAAATACGGGTTGATTTTAGTGGTCACGTTGCCATGTTTTACGATGAGTGTGTGACTTAAATAAACAAATCAGTTTGTGATCCACTAAAAGATGTTAGAGTCTGGCTATTCTTCGTATACATATTCTATTACTTCTTGGCAAGAAAATCCTATGGCTCCCTATGCCCAACTCGACCATCAAACCCAGCAGCTCATGCTCAATAGCCCCATTTCTGCTTTATATCGTGTAATAGCATATAAATTGTACGTAGCGCGAAAATTGCTCCAAGGATATTGATCGTTCGTATTAAGTGAAACAGTAAATCGAAAACTGGCAAATACGTCTTGAAATGGATTATAGAGACGAGAAAAAAAGTTATGTAATATTAATCCAACATTGGCTGTCGTTTGCGATAATGGTGTCGATATAGTTAGGTGCATAAGACAGGCTTGGTGAGGAGCTACTTTTTTGCTCGCATCGTGAACTAGTTAGATTGTGGAAATTTTTATGTAGCACGTAGTAATAACTTATACTTTTAGCTTCTTCAGATCATTCAGCCATAATTACATTTCACAATTTATTTCAAAACGGTTAACTAATGTCTACCGTTTTATGTGCTATCTATACTCTACTAATATTATAAAGAGGAGAGATTTAATTTTTCGTTTGTTTGTAAGGGTCTAACTCAAAAACTACTCAACCGCCTTAAAAATTCTTTCACCATTAGAAAGCTATAAATAATATCACCAGATAATATAGGCTATATTTTATTTAAAAAACTACTGTAACGCCTAACCTATCTTTATGCGAGTGAATTCGCGCAAAAGCTAGTTTTCTACAAAACAAGCATACTAACTGCTTGATGGTAAACGGTTACCGTAGCCTAAGGACGGTTGCAATGCCAAAAGTATTGATCGCCTTTAAAAAGAAAATGGTTAATCTATGATATACAAGCCTATCAACCATCAAGCATAGATATGCTTGATGGTTGATAGGCTTGTATATCATATCGAGGAGATCCTCATGAAGGCATCACCAAACCATACCTGCCACAGAAACACAACACTCGGTTGTTTGGCTACGATTCTCTATAGCCTAAAGATACTTCCTTAAACGAGCAGTACCAGTTTTAGCAAAATCTTCAATTAATGTAAAATTTTCGCTGTCACACTTAAGTAGAATTGAATTATTTTACAAATATAAGAAGTTATTAAATTAATTTTACAAAACGCCTAGCAGTCATTTATATTATTAGAATGTGGAATTTTCTCTACAGTCAGATCAGTCTACGAGCCAATGCGTAGCAGACTTAAGCTCTTGCATTTGTGCTACAGCGTAGCACATCGTTTTAGATCGTAGTATTGCGAAAATAGTTGCGCACGCAGTTTATTGAAATCCTGCTGGATAATAGGATATTCTTTTATATTCTCTGTTGAGGTTGAAGCCATATTATGCACAGACGATTTTGTCAAAATTGCTTGAGAAATTTAACCGTGACGACCTTACAGATTTACTTGCGTAATGACAATTCAATTGCGGAAAAGCAATTAAAAAATTATGAGGCGTTTTAAAATTATTAATTGGCTTTATAATGCAAATTCTGATCTGTTTTATACTCGCCAAACGTGTTTTCGGTAATTTTATTTACCTCGTTGCAATGTTATCAATGAATGTTCAAAAGATCTTATTGTAAATAGAACATGTCCTACGCTTAGTCCGAAACCAAAATTATTATAATATTACATACACATACATATATATAAAAATATAAAACATATATGTCGGTGAAGTATTGTTCTCGATGATTAGATTTCAACGATGCCAACTCAGCAACTGATGCACTCACCTCTTTACTTAACACAAAATACACGTGTAGTAAAAATTCCTAATAAGAATAGAATAAATAAACCGTGGATTACCACATTATTATAATGTTGCATGTGCAATAGACATAAACTACACAAAAAGCTAAAAATAAATTCCAATGATGAAACTCTTCAAATAACATACAAGAGATATAGGAACTTCTGTAATGCCTTGCTAAGGAAACAGAAGAAACTATATGACACAAAGGAGATTGAAAAGTCACAAAATAACGGTAAAAAGTTGTGGGATGTGGTAAACAAATATATTATGCAGTTTCGACAGGAAAGCAGACAGTTCTTCGACTTGTATTCGATATGACAATCCAAAAAATAGTGTTAACGAGGCTAATAAATATTTTACTAGCGTTGGGCAGAAGCTGGCGGAAAATATTATTGGTAATGACTGTCAACCCAGTAACTACCAAACTTCTATTTCTAATACTTCTGCCTCAATTGTCTTACTTCCAACTGATGAAAAAGAAGTTGAACATCTTATTATGGACTTAAGAGAGGATGCGGCATCAAGGATAGACCAGATATATAGCAAAATTTTAAAACGCTTACTCTTCCAATCACCCATATCTGCAATCTATCGTTTGCCACTGTAACCTTTCCTCTAGCATTTAAGATAGCGCACGTCAAGCCAATACACAAAAATTTTACCTACGCTATCAAAAGTCTTGAAACGATTGATTAATAAATGCCTCATGAACTGAAAAGAATACTCTCCTCTCACCTGTTCAATTTGGTTTTCGTTCTGGTAGGTCAACCAATGACGCTGTGCATCAACTCGTTAACGCTATTGTTACTGATATAGACAACAAGAGAAAGTGTGTCATTGTGTTCCTTGACTTAGCCAAGGCTTGTGATACGGTACCTGTTCCATTGCTCTTAAACAAATTGGAACAAATGGATGTCAGAGGACTGCCACTGCAATTACTCAGGGATTACTTGAATGATAGGCAACAATGTGTGAAAATTGGCGATTGGGTTAGTGACGATATTTCTGTGCATTATAGCGTGCCTCAAGGCAGTGTGCTTGGTCCCAGCCGTTTCCTAGTCTATATTAATGACCTGTGTCAACTGCAGCTAAATCATGACAAAATAGTATCTTTCGTAGATGTCACAGCACTCTTCTTTAGTTGAAATTCTTGGGAACATGCTTTTCATAATGCCCAGACTGGTTTTGATCAGGTCTGCCAATGCTTTGACATAATGTTTTGACACTTAATATAGAAAAAGCCAAATATATTGCGTTTGCGCCCAAAAACAATCTTCTTCCGCCTATAGCTCTAAATGTTACTGCTCACACCTGCGACCAGACAGCAATTCTTACTTGTCAGTGCCAAGCTCTACAAAGATCTAGCACCATTAAATATCTTGGTATGTACATAGACCAGACACTAACTTTTAAACCCCACATTGATACCCTTGTGACTAGGATTCGCAAAATAATATATATATTCAAAACGTTAAGACATGTAGCGGATACTAAGACTTTCAAAATTTATTTACTCTGCACTCTGCCAGTCAATAGTTAATTATTGCATAGCTTCCTGGAGAGGAGCAGGCAAAGTGCACCTTATAGAAGTTGAGAGGGCACAAAGAGCTGTACTCAATGTTGCTGCTGGATTGCCTTTTCGGTATCCAACCACTGATCTTTATAAACGCTGGTATGTCCTCACAATCAGGCAAACCTTAATTCTCTCTATAGTCATTATAAAACACACTCAGTTGCCATACGACTCAAATTTAAATAAAGACAAACGTAGAAAGGGCAATGTCTGTCCAACTGGCTCTTTTCACACCAGACTTTCCCAAAGATTTTACTGTTTTCTTGGAGGATATCTATATAATAAAATAAACACATATCTTACTATATATCCAAAATAGCAATCGCACAAATCAGCAAGTAAACAAGCACTATGTAAATGGCTCACAACTCTTGACTATAATACAACTGAGAGTTTATTGATACTGTTGGCGCCTTACATCCAGATGTAAGGCGCCAACAGTATCAATAAACTCTGTGTGGCCAGTGTGGCCAGCCACACTCAACCGGGCGTCAACGGAAGACACCGTGAGGCGCGGGGGTCATTCCTGAGCTGCGCGCGCGCCTTTGCCCGGCGGCCACTCGGCTCTTAGACACGCTAAAGTACGGGCATTTCACAGATATAATTGTACGGTCGAAATATACCAAATTTATATACAGTCCCCGCTATTTTATTTAACGTCCTATAAGGCCTTAACAGATACCAATCAGCTGATTTATCTCAAACACATACGCCCACATACAAACACACACTCACACACGCACACACACACACATACACGCTGACACACCCACACACACACACACACACACACACACACACACACACACACACACACACACACACACACACGCGCGCGCAGACACACCCACACACACACCCACACACACACACACACACACACACACACACACGCGCGCGCGCGCACCTTGAATGTATGTATATCCAATATCCAAAGTACACTTCAATAGAATTAAAGGCATTGTTTGTAAT
The DNA here is from genome assembly GCA_930367265.1 of Catocala fraxini. Classification (NCBI taxonomy): domain Eukaryota; kingdom Metazoa; phylum Arthropoda; class Insecta; order Lepidoptera; family Erebidae; genus Catocala; species Catocala fraxini. Next base: position 18,850,584 of record OV884024.1, read on the forward strand.
ATTTCTTATCGTCATTAGTGGTTGCGGGTTTAGTGGGCGTCATCTGGGTAATATGCGAGCACAAAACACAACGATTCCGGTTTTACACTATTTTTATTTAGAATAAACAATATTTTCACTTCATAATAATGACGAATGAAAAATAACAGTTAAGACTGAGCAGTGGGTTCAGGACACCGAACTTACTTTTTACACTCTCAACGTTCCGAATCGATCAGTCGCTATCACTCAAATGTGTCTCAATAACTGTCGGCCTTCCTAAAGTAAAGATGGTGCCTCGACCCCACTCGAGCACGCGCTATGCTCTGATTGGTCGTTACGTGAATTACAATATTCATAACTTTTATTGGATTAGTAAGCTTTTTGAGTTATAGAATAATTTAACAATTCAACTAAAATTAAAATGAGAATTTTAAAAGTAATTAAAATGTATACAAATAATATTGTGAATTATACGTGCAAACAACAATCAACCCGACTCATAGCTTCCTCCGACAAATATATAAAAATCTCGTGTCACGGTGTTTGTGATCGCACTCCTCTGAAATGGCTCTACCGATTTTATAAACTTTTATGTATATTTGGTAGATATGAGAATAAATCGTAAAGTACATATTATTATATTTCAGTTTCAGTTATGTGATTAGAGTGTGAACCTAACCTACATTTACGCGAGCGAAGGCGCGGGCAGAAGCTAGTTTTTTTTATAATATAGGCTGATTGTTATACGTATTCATCGTTTTACGTTGGTACTAGCATGACCTGCATTAGTAGATCACATAGTAATGTTACTGTTAGACTGGTCCTGTAGAATAAGACAGCACTGACGCCTGCACTCATTGTGAATGTGAATGTTAACTTTCACAATAGAGCCTCGATGTCAGCGCCCGATAACAATAATGAAAACTACGATTGCGTGTTCAGAATGCCTGTTTATTCGATCATCATGAGAGTATTTATATTATAATATTAAAAATTTGTGAGCATATACATATTCACACATGTAAAGAGAAATATATTACTAAGTAAAATATTAAATAATAATTCAGCACAATTGAGTAATACAATTGAGGTCGTAAGTCGTCTAAAAGATTGAGGTGACATAGTTGTAATGTGCCTAATCTTGTTATCGTTTATCTGACCTGCGATGATGTACCGACAAGGTGAGATCTACTTAGGTATGTTGTTAATGTAAACATGTTTACATAAGGTATAATGCTTGATTAGCTTTACTCTGACTGTTTAATAGAATAATTGATGATGAAGAAGATGATAATCGAAGATCGATGGCGTAGTGGTTAGTGTAATCGACTGCCACGCCTGAGGTCGCGCGTTCGATTCCCGCACAAGTCAAACATTTGTGTGCATGGACATATATGTTTGTCTTGGTCTGGGTGTTTCTATGTATAATATGTATGTATTTACAAAAAAAAGTATATATGTATGTTTATCTATTGTCTAGTACCCATAGTACAAACTCTGCTTAGTTTAGGCTAGGTGGTGGTGTGTGTATGTGTAGAATATATTATTATTATATATATATATATATATATATAATAATAATATATTCTATATATATATATATATATATATATATATCTTTCTATACTCCTATCCGTATAATCTTTATCTTTGCCAATCCGAAGACTCCTCCATGCGCGCAAAATGCTTAAAAAGGAGTACAATGTTTGTACAGTTCTAAAAGCACCAAAGCATTTCAGACGATTTTAAAGCTCTTTTCAGTGACCTACGCGCCGATGTTCAGTTCAAGAGTGATAAGTATGACGAACCTCTAGGCAAAATAAAATCCATTGATTCCGAAAGAAGGAAGAGTAACGAATTCGTTAAATCATTGGAACGGAAAGTAGAGTACTTGGATAAATCGCTGAAATCGGCTAGTGTTGAAATTAGGAGCTTATCGAAGAGGCAAGGAGAAGTTAAGGAGGACTTGGTGACGTATATTCAAAATATTGGGGAGGTCATAAAAATGCCCACTGAAACTCATGATATAAAAGATATTTACCGGCTGACAAGCAAGAAACTAGTGATCAGAGGCTCAATAATTGTGGACTTCAACAGTGTCCTTTTGAAGGACAAATTACTCACCAGTGTTAAAAACTTTAACAAATCCAACCCAAACAACAAACTGAACACCTCTCCCATACAACTTGAAGGAAAATTGCCTGTCTACATTGCCAAACACCTCACGTCATAAGACCAGGAATATATATTATCAAGCCCGTGAACTCTCCAAAGCAAATAATTATGTGTTTTGCTTCGTCATTCGTAATTCGCAAGATTTGTCTCACTTTTAAAAATATGTAACAACAATTCAAAGTACATTTCCTTCAAATATGATATATATTTTAAATATTTCGGTCCACATTACATTGTGCCTCGTTTGTAATCTCCGTTAAATTATATAATATATCAGATTACTTTACAAACAATATTAAGATATGTGGGAAGGTAGAGTGTATCTCACTAAACGATAGTAAATTATGTCCACAAATACTTGCCTATGACGCAAAGAACAAAGATCACCTTACAATCTTATCAACCAATATCCGAAATATTAACCATAACTTCGATCTATTGCTAGCATTCATATCTGCCCTTAATATATCGATAAACGCACTAGTGCTGACTGAATGTAGGACAAATACAAACATCACGCCACCTATCCTAAGCAGTTATAATGTGTTCTGGACTCAAAACAGTTTCAACTAAAACGACGGAGTTGTGGTATACGTCAAAATCGACCTTAGGCGGTCCTCTAATGAACCGGACTTTATGGAAGCTAACTGTCTTATAATTATTACCATTAATACAGAATACACCGTAATATGTTCATATCGCCCAACTTGTTTCACTTTCAAAAACACTCATAATTTTTAAATTCGCTTGAACAAGTCCTATCTATCATTTCAAGTTCTAACATCATTCTTACAGGTGACATAAACATAGATACCCTAAATAATGCAGCTAAAGGATCTACAAAGGACTATCTCAATCTTATAGCGATGTTTGGGCTTAGACAGGGAATCACTAAACCCACAAGGTATACCACTTGTATAGATCATTTCATGGTTATATGCCGTAAAGAGTGGACAACCACTGTCTTCGAACAGCAACTTACTGATCACTCACCAATATTACTGTACATAAAAAATGCTATAATCAGTAGAAACCGTACAATACACCAAAAGGTCATAATAGACTATGAAGGAATCTGGGAACTACTTTGTAATGAAAAATGAGAAGACTTCTATATAATATATATAATTCTTCTGCTGAGCCTAACATTGTCTGTGACATACTAACAACGAAACTGCTATCACACTAATATTAAATGTAATTCTAAACGTTTCCGGACTCTGAAACCTTGAATCACAAGCGGTATTGTAAGATGTATATGTAAAAGAGACAAACTACATAAAAATGTAAATAATCATCCTGATGATATACAATTTTTAAAGAAATATAAAAGTTACAGAAAACTCGTGCAATAAGATTATTAAAGACCTTAAAAATAAATACTATCGGACAAAACTTAAAGATAATTGTAGCAACATAAAAGAGACTTGAAACACTATAAATCAAAATATGCAACATGAACACAAATACAGGTACTGCTGAGGAACTGCTCCGAACTAGCGATACACCTGTAAATTCACTTAACACAGTAAACACCTATTTTACATCCATAGGTAGTGCGTTGGCAGATCGCATCCTGAATCAGCTTCATGTCAGTGAACGTGAAATAGTAACTCGTGCCAGGGTCACAGCCTCCCCGGTGAAATCAATGTCACTTGCTCCTACGGACCCGTGCGAGGTGCAGAGTATCGTACTAGGACTCAAAACACACAGCGCTGCGGGATGGGATAGAATATCAACGAGCATTCTAAAACAAAACATAAATTCCCTCGCACCTACGATTGCACACTTATGTAATTTGAGCTTCGAAACGGGTATATTTCCGGAAATGTTCAAAAAAGCTGTCGTGTGTCCAATTCAAAAGTTCGGAGACAAAGATAAGGCATTATCAAATCTATCAAAAATATTGGAAAAGTTGGTAAATAAAAGAGTGATTCACAACATAGAAGCTAACGATTATCTACATAGAAACCAATACGGTTTTAGAGCGAAAAAGTCTATAGAAGATGCGTTCCTGACTTTCACTACGGCCCTAGCATCTTATTTGGATAAAGGACACATATGTATAGGCATTTTCCTTGATCTTCAGAAAGCGTTCGACACCGTTTCTATTTGTTTCTAATTGTTTACTCTTCTCGTATTAGTATAGGGTTCATCCAGTGGCCGAAATTCGATCATACTCATTATTCAAAATTTGAGGAAACATGAATTCACATTTTCGCCTCATATTTTTTTGCTCTTTTATACACACATTTTTCGTCAACAATAGAAAATTATAAAGAAGAAAACAGGTTGTGTCTTTATCTACCTATATGCAAAAGAACTAATTGGTCATAAATATATTTTATTGATAACACTAAAACTCGTCAATACTTACATAACACAAAAAAGAAAATGACATGCAAAGGTACTGAACTATCGTATGTTTTGCTTATTTATATGTAGAATATATAAGAGAGCTGGTCACAGCGGGCTGCCTACTGAAACCTGACAACGTACTAACTGTAGCTGGTGATCTGTAGAACTCCATACTACAGATTATAGCATCCACCCAAACTCGCATTGAGTGCTTGCGGTGTTGTCATGAGGAGATCATATTGATTTCTGTCCCTTGCACTGGCAACACAGCTACTTCTTTTTGTGTTACTTGGTGTCCTGGTGCTTACTGTTTGCCTATAACTACTACACGAACAAATATCACACACGCGGTCCAGACGATACGTAATTTTAATCTATTTTTTGTTAAAGTAAATCCGCATTTATTATTACCTCTTGCCTGCCACTCGTAGGCGTAGAATTTAGAAGTGGGTACCTATCTATATATTATTTTTTTTAGGTTAGTAAAACCACACACATACTAAGGTAAATTGCTTATGTTTTGCGAGACATAAGCTATTTTTGCCTCTAACTAATCCCCCAGCTGTGTCCTCGAATTGGCTTTTAAACTGCGTATAAAACTTTCTTATTATTGAAACTAGACTGCTGGGCGGCGCGGCATATCAACAAAAAATACACCAGATTTTATGTTAAACTTCCAGAAATACAACTGCAAATACCGCTTTCAATTCAGTGCAGCAGTTATTGCGTGCTGCGCGCACGAAGATACAGATTATCAAAAATGATAAGAGTTCCTGTACTTTTTTCTACAGCTCGTAATAAATTTTTAACCACTTACAATCTATATAAAAAATAATCACCTGCCACGGAGAATAAGTCGTAAATTCAGTATAATTCATACCGCTAAATAATAATTTATATGGCAGAACAACGTTTGCCAGGTCAGCTAGTTTTATTATATGTATAGATTATTGCTACAATTGTTTTACTAATGGAGTTAGAGAAGTGCAATGATAATGGCCACCATTCTAACAACAGACGTAACGCGAATCTGGCCCTTGATGTTCTGGAAGAAACTTTTTACGACTTAAAGAACATAATGATTGTGTGCCAGATTTTTACAATACGACAAAGTTAAGAAGCGTCGTATCTCATGCCTATTTTAGAATAATGAGTTCCTCCACAGATTTATCCTAAGATCGATGTAATTTGCTTGCTTCGAACTGTTGTCGCCACTTGAACTAGATCGTTTAGCTGTCTAGTGAGGGACGTTCGGTTCCATTTTGCTATCGATGGTCGCCAATTAACAAGTTTTCTTTATTAATGCTATCATTCATCCGGTTTATACGAACTTATTGGCAAATTTATGTTAAAACGCACTTTTTCACATAACAAATACTAGATTTTACCCGCGGCTTTGCTCGTGTAAATGTAGGTTAGGTGTGATAAATAACAGTACTTGTTTCTGAATTAAAGGTACCTTATGGCTTTTCTGTTGCCCTGACAATTTTAATGCAAAATTTCTTGATGATCAGTCGAGTAGTTAAGGCATGAAAGCGTAACAAACAAACAAACTGTGGTTAGTGTAACTGACTGCCACGCCTGAGGTCGCGGGTTCGATTCCCGCACTAGTTAAACATAAATAAGTATGTATTTACAAAAAAAAAATTATCTATGTATGTTTATCCATTGTCAAGAACCGTAATAGTACAAGCTCTGCTTAGTTTGGGCTAGATGATGTTGTGTGTATGTGGCAGAATATTATTATTATTATTATTATTAAACTCAAGTTCGCATTTATACTCGCCGTCTCGGTAGCGTTTCAAAAGTCGCAGTTACAGGTAGGAAGGTATCTTTTTACATTCATTATATATTTTAATGGCTTAGATGGCATAGCAGTTGGGCAATCGTTTTACCATGTAGCGCCATAAACTAGACTACTACGTAGAGCACGACGAAATATTTCAAATAGTGAAATAACTATATCTGGTTTTCTAGTAAAAACCAAAGTGTAGAATAAGACGCTCGATTGTTGATGTAACAATTTATTTTATTCAATTACAAGTACAATAGTATGAACTTAGCAGTGCACGGTCCGGAAGGTGTTCGTGTGTACGAAGCGCCTCCGTTCGCATGCGTAAACCCTACTAGAGCTATTGGTCCGGCTAGTTCCACATGGTTGCGGAAGCGTCGCCGTGCGCGACAGCACTGAGACATCTGAGACTGTGGTCAGTGGATCTTTTCGTAGACCCCTATGGGGTCTCGAGGTAATCAGACCAGGCCGTGGGCCTGTCTTGGTGGTGTTCGTCGACGTGAGACTGCAGGCCAGGACGTCCGCTTATACAGCAGCGGCCGGTTCGATGTGTGCGTCGGTGTGAGCGCACGTATACCGAGAGTGTCAAAGTGTGCGCGCGCGCGTTGTTGTTGTAGCTCACAGTGCTCGCCGTTAGTTTAGGTACGTTACAAAAGTATATTGTTTATTTAAATCACAAATTAATACTCAGTTACGCCAGAGGTACACTAATTAATGTGAATTTAAATTTATTACCCGTCGGCACCTTCAACAAAGCAAAGACGGCAGAACCTTTGGGAATAGTGCAGGACTTCAAAGCCGCCTCACCTACGTAATTCAAGTAAAGCTACGATTTTACCGTAAATGCGTAAACAAAGTAATTATACTCACTTGTTTAAAACTTTGAACTGTTTGGCCTTTTAAATCTGTCTATAGGGAAAATATCCGCTAAAATAGTACCTACTACCTAAATTTAAATAATAAACAACAAAAGTTTTGGTATACTTAACTAGTTTACTTACCGTGTTTACCAGAGGTTTTACTTTTATATAGTCAGTCGCAAGTAAGCAGTAGCGCTGCAACCAATCAGTTAGGTCGTAGTTCAAATATATTGTTATATTAGATATAACTGGTACTATTAAATATAAGTCCATATCTACCATGAACTATTTCATTTGGCTAACCACAACAACATACGATTACTCCTACACTCGGCTTACTAACTTCAAAATCGTATTTACTCTACGTTTAAGTACCAAGTCAGAATGCAACATATATAGTAAATGTATGATGCATAATTACGAGAACTGTAGAATAACAACTTTGATATATGCACAATGGCCCAATTGTATGACTAAGGCGGCACAAAAGGCGTCCAATTACCAAACTAATAGGTTTACTAAAATGTGTAGATCTGACGGCTCTGAAATCTCCGTCTAGAAGTAATGTAAGGCTGCACGGATGGCGTAGTGGTTTAAGTGGTCGCCTCGCCGCTGCCATTGAGCCGAGTGTTGTGGATTCAAATTCCACACGGTACAAAACTTTGTGTGATCCACAGTTGTTGTTCCGAGTCGAGGTGTTCTTTGTGTCCATTGTTTCAATGTTTGTAAAATTCTCGGCGATACAGGAATTATAACAAGTGCGGGACCGTCTTTAAGAAAAAGACTAAGTAGCGTCTAGAAACTTATCGCATTCCTTTTTATTATTTCTCTTACATGTTATCGTCTGTCTACGAAATAAAGTTGTGTACGTTTTCTAGACGTATACTGATGCGAGTTTTAATATTTTCATGCCAACCCCCAGACACGATATGTTTCACGCCTTCACAGAACTGCATTCTGAATGGCCTCAGGATATAATGGCCGCTTGATAAATGAAAATCACAATGCTGAGTCACTGATTCCATTTACACAAGTAGACAATTTAATGCAGGTCCCAAATGTTACTATTCACTACATTTACGCAGAGAAAATATTGCAAATGTTCTTAGACCGCCTCTATAAAGATAGCAAAAATTTTATGTAGTCTTTTTGCCGATTTGAACGAAGTTTGAAGTTAACATTATATTCATTGTTTGATAACGCTGTGTGTTTTTGTGATCCATGGGTTAAATTCCTGTATACCAAAACTATTTTATAAAAATGCATTGACAGCGTTTTAGTTTGTATCAAAATTGGATTTGACACTCCATATCAACGTGTGTGTGGAAAGTCAAACGTCAAATCCGATTTTAGAGATCGCTTGGCAAATATAACTAGAACCAAAAAAAATTACTATTACTATTTCACTCTTTTTTCAGATTGGACATTGAAATTCATTTTTCATTCACATGATATTCTTGCAACCAACAACGGTAAATATAATTTTAGGTATGAAGAAGCTCGTGTTTGATGGCTGGATCAAGACTTTGATAGAGATAGCAGTATTACTCGACACAGCGTGCATTCTACGGACGTTCCCGTCTCTGGAGCCCTCACTACCGGTAGCTTGTACCTGAGCCCGACCAAGAGTCTTCCAAACATATTAAACTTTTCATGAGTTTTAATCTATGTGTTTTTTTATATATGCATTTGTAGTATTGGACTGCACGGATCGCGATGGTTTAAGTGGTGGTCGCGTCGCTGCTGCCACTGCTCCGAAAGTTATGAGTTCGAATCTGACACGGGACAAAAATTTGTGTGATCCACAAATGGTTGTACCCAGTTTGGGTGTATTTTGTGTCTGTTGTTTAAATGTTTGTAAAGTCTCCCGTGACATGGGAATTACGCACAGAAAGGAAGATGACTTAAAAAAAATAACTTATAGTTTGTAGATATATATGAAAAGATCTTTAAATAGGTATATATCTCAACAAGCGCTTCAAAGAGTATTTGGTACATTACATTAAGTCATTAAAACCTTAACACCTAGCTTTAGCGAATAGATATGCATGATTCGCATTTGTTTACATTTTTATGACCGTAATCTAAAAGAAATTTGATATGTAATATATGGTATTTTTAAGTAATCGTTTATTTCCTTTAAGATAATTTTATTATAATCTATATACGTTGAAATTAAACAAGTTTATACGGATTTTGGACTATTTCGGACTATTATAACACAATTTTGAAACTTTAAACTACTATTGTTAAACACTGCTTACGTAAAACGTTTATAAAACCGTGTCCGTTAAATAAACGTTTTACGTGAGCATATCTACCTATTAACGATTAAAAACAAATTTCTGAAACTGAAGCAACCACAGCAGATTCGCCATAAATAATTTAAAGATTTAAATAATGATTCTTTACCGAGAACCATTTTTTTTAACGATTTTATCTCAGTCAGTACCTTGTATGACGACCACGCTATTTTAAAGCTCCACAGAACCCATCCCCTATAATAACAATCCAACTCCCATCAAAAATAAAATACATCTTGTAGCAAAATATAGACACCATTAAAATAGTAAACGTAGAACAGTACTTTAGGCAATCCGCTTTACAATAAAATAAACAGACATATAAATACCGTCCTATGACTTATCGAAAATGTAAAAATGTCTCACGAATCGGTTGGGAGCCCAGACCTATGAAGAAATTGAATGAATGAAGAAGCGGTAACGTTACCAAATTAGGCTTAGCTATTCTTTTATATAATAGCAACTTCTACCTACTCTGTATATAAAAAAAGAAAATATTCTTAATTATTTATTAAATACAAAGTAAAATATATGTATCCTTTTAGAGTAAACGTAGTTAATATTATCACACGACTAAAAATCTCTAATATTAACCTGTCAATTGTTAAGATGCCGGATATAATTAAAACCTATTGTGTCCGGCCGCCAGTGTGCCGCTGTGAATCAATAGGTTGAATAATTGTTGTGTTGTTGTATCAATAGGTTGAATACGTTGACTTTTAACTAACTTTATGCGAGTGACTTAAAACTCAAAATTCAGACAAATATCTTCCATTGCCGCGATGCCCTCTGGTCTCTGAACAACCGAAAACAACCAAAAAGCCTTGCGTGAAAGGAATTCGGCAATGGGAATTCCGTTCCGTATTACTAAAATATGGCAAATTATCTGCAATTCTCGCACAATAAACATAGGTATGTAAGTAAACAGAAATCTATATATTGATATAATATACAGAATGTGGCGTAAATAAAGGATAACCCTGAAACTGTCGATTGGCCTGACTGGCGTATATATAAATCTTCAGTGCGTGCGTTTGTAATTAAACTTCTCCTAAACAGCTGGAACGATTTTGATAAAATGTTTTGTCTGTTCAAGTGGATTCAAGAATGGTTTAGATTAGGTTTTTTTTCGTGTTTATCGGACAACATTAGTCGGGTCCGCTAGTATTCTATAAAATATGTTCAAATGTAACTCTCCGTAGCTAAAAGACTCGTTTTTTTAATATAAGCTGTTCCTATATTCAATAAGCGAGTCGATTCCCCAAGCCCATAGGGGTTGGTGAATCAACTCGTTTTTCGCCGAAGAACGAGATTACAAAGTAAAGGAATGATTAAATGTTTTGATCACTGTATCCTAAAACTGTATATGGAATGTCTACACGCTTTTTCGTGAATTGAGTGTCAAAACATCATGCTTTTATTTTCACAGGCTCAAAAGGTCTGTCTATATTGTTAGTTTTTTTAGGTCGTGGAATGCCAATTACGGAACTTGAAACACCAACAGTGCTTACAAAGATCAAACTGTTTTTAGCTTTCAAATATGGTAAACATATTGTTGTCGTGAAGGACAACACAAAAATTCATTTGTATAATCTATTGTAGATTCGGTCAATGATAATATAATATATTAATTAAACTAGATTTGAAGAATAACATGCGTTTAACATATTGCTTATTCAACAACTCCTTATATATAAAGTATTAAATTTACTGTCATGGATATTAAACCGTTATTAATTAAATTTAAACAGACATATCCATACTATACATATCTATATTATAAAGAGGAAAGATACAATGTTACAAACAATAAGTATTTTAAAAAATTCCTTTTCTATTAGAAAGCTATATTATCACCGAGCAACAAATGACATTTTTTTAAGTTTTGTTACTTAAATAACCTAACCTACTATCAAGCGAGCGAAGCCGCGGGCAAAAGCTATTATATATTTTATAAATCTTAGCTTTAACTATGTCAAATCTCATAATCCTTTACAAAATATGCATAAAACTATGTAGGTACTAAGTCTTCTTTTCATAATCAGTATCAGAAATTTATTTGCTAAGAATGCAGGTAGCATATTGATGGTGAAATCGGTATTACATAGAAGCCAGTAGTACATTCTACCATTTGGCATGCAAATCTATACAATGTTATTTTATAATGTCATATAAGTTAATAATGTGATACATTTAAATAGGCATATTAATAATTCACAATAAAAATAAATAGCATAAAAAAAGATACAATAATAATAAGACAATATAAAAAAAATGTGAGTATGTTATCAAATATAATACTAATATAATTATGTCAAACGGAATTATCATTTAAAAGTCATGGAATGAATAATAACATTTGTCGGCCAGTAGTTTCGTTAATTTCTTTTTGAAAATGAATGTTGTGCTATCTTTTATATTGTATGGTATCTTATTGTAGATAACCAGTGCCATACGCATTATATTCTTTTTCAACAATGCCGTGTTAAAACTGCCTGTATATACTGTATAATAGGTTTTTGTATTGAGCCCTAATTAGTGCCGGTCTTGTTGAATGATCTGACCTCTGATTGAACAGATTTTTGTTTCGATTTAACGAACATTGCTACTTCTAATATATACAATGCTGGAAGAGCTCATAGTTTGAGAGATTTAAACATTGGAACACAACTTTCTACTGATTTTTGCGTATTAATAAATAGATTTTGACACAAAGTGCAAACGATAAATCCATCTTTGAGTACTAAGCATGTATAGAGAATGAAATTAATATTATTTCTTGTACAAGCCGGCGGGCTTTGATGCTATTGACCAATAGAATTTGAATCCAGTAAAACCAAGCTTTTTCTTTTACTGTCATTGGGATTGACGTGCCTAATATATGAGTTTAGGATCCCTATATGATACTTACGATTTATTAAAGGATATATAAAAATATGGGTATTGTCACTTGTCAGCGATATCATACATTTGATACTCTATCTACCTACGTTTGATTAGTATGCAATTGAAAGTTATAAAATAACTGTATGAAATATATAAATATACTTTTTTTAACCAAGCCAAAGCGAGTAAACATATTTTTTCTTAATATTAATTTTGTAATTTTCTACTATAGTAGAATAATTTATTTTATTGCTAGTTCGGTTTATTCCTTTGCCTAGTTTACTTTTTAACTAGAAAAGGTTCTACAAGTGACGTGTTATAATTATGTTGCGTGGTCAATATTGTCAAGGCTGCGTTGATACCTGTTGGCGTAACAGTGGTAAATGCTTAAATTAAGGTCTCGGATTCGATATCTTGTTGTCTAACACGGGTTCTAGAACCCGAGACATCGTCATCAAAGACCTAATGAGTATTTCTTTCAAGAAATTACCAGTAACAACACTGAGTCTGGATCAATGCCTTGTGGACAGCAATACATAAGTAAAGTATTTATTACCTTGATCTTTAAACCAATGAATGTGTTATATCTACCGTGCCTATCTTTTCTGAGATAAAGGCGTGAGAATTGTTCACACTGTGTTCAAAGTTTAGTCATTGAATATATGCCCGTTGCTTCAATTCGGTATTATTAACTGTGGGTTTTTTAAATAATTTAATACAAACCCATAGTCACCTAATATTTATATTACTATGCTCGTAAGATCAACATTGTTTTTAAGAGCCAGAAGTTCAGGTGAAGGACACCACCGGGGTCAAAAAGAGATATAGAAATAAGTAGCCTGTGTCATTGTCTACGCGAATTAGAGACAATAGTGTACCGGTTTATTCTTAGACGAGGTATACCTATTATCATATTTTTAATATATGAATATTTTTAATATATTAAATGTTTTAATATATACACAGTAATAATTAAATGTGTTTCTATGGTTGCTCTACAGTTAGTATCTATATTATTTAATTGCTAAATACGTACGAGGCCAACAACGAAGCAATCAGCGGATATTGCAATGCGAAGTGAAGAGGAAGATTACTGTGAATAGAATTTACTGTGAGGTGAAGCAATAGTATACATATATTTTCGTTGTAAAATTACAGGCATCCTAATCAGACTACCACCTTGACTATGATGTAAGTATATGACGTCACAGTTTATTTTAATGTAATAAGATACTCATAAACATAAAACAATATTATTTTCAGTGTTTTCAAAAACCTATTTAAGGATTTGTAGTTTTTCTTATTTATACACAACGTTATTTTATAAATTATGACCCTATATATGAACTATCTATATTTCTGTAAGTATCAGTTATCACTTATAACATTATATTTGTATCGGTACCTTATTACAATAAATAATATGAGAACTGAAAGTGACTGAAACATTCGCACTCTTAATAAAACAGAGACTTATCTCAATATTTTGGAATAAACAATTTTGAACTCTATTGCAATGATTTAACACAAACATAATATTAGAATTTAGCATATACAATTAGAGTCCAAATTGCCTTACTATCAAATTTCGAGTTAAGTCGCTGTTTTATTTAGAGTGCGATATGGACTTAGATGAAAAAGCAAAGTTATATCGAATCACTGCCACATGTGTTTTAAATTGCTGATACTCTTATAGCAAAAGCCATCCTATTTAAATTTGTTTTCATTTGGCAAATAATAATTAGGAGACGGTGCACAGATTGATTAAAACATTTTACTAAAATGTCGATATATTTTAACACTATTTCATGAATTGGTATTAAGTTATCATTCCTTTTTGGTGATACTTACATATGTGCAAAAGTATGGCCAGACAAACATCTCACAATTAAAACCAAGATGACCGTATATCAGATGAGCAGCTTAAACGTAGTTGTACTTCACTGCAACGTGAACTTCGCGTTCAAAACAAGAACGTCGATCTTTCAAATCTGCTGACTGTTTCTCTAATCCCGAGATTAGCTTGCGGTTGCTTGAGAAATTGCAGCAGAAATAATACTTGGATTAAAAATAATACAACGATAACCAAATATGCAAACAGCTATAACGGTTAGCATTATAGAAATGACTTTATTGGTTTGATATATACAAAGTTTCGTCACAAATCTACATCAATTGTGATACATCATATTTTATCAGAACAAGCAGATATCAATTTGAAAAAGAAATATACTCATATATTTAACATTAGCTCTTTGACAAACTCCGTAGCAAAGACTTCTTAATACTACTTTGCTCAGTGCGTTAGATCCTCATCCGAATTTTCTTTGATGTTTGTTAACAAGTTATTTTTATATTTCTTCCATGCGTGTACGTTTACAACTGAGTGATTTAAAATGCTGACTGAAAGGGCAACTTAGATAGTGTTATTGATATATTCAGTACTTATAAATATGAATAAACGGGTGTTTTACATGTATTATGTTTGATTGTTATAGCCTAGCGTATCGAATCAGTTTTAACATCTGAAGGCTGCGCATCTGTTAGAACTGTGGTTATAAATTGTTCGATTGCCGCAATATGTCAACAGATTTGCCATATTGCCGCATAAATTGTGAATGCACTACATGGAAATTTCACAAAAATGACGTTATATAAATACGTAGACTTTAGTACGTCTCTATATAATATGTCTCTATATATCTATATAATACATAATCTCTATATAATCGTAAACCTAAATGTAGCTTCAGTACTTTAGTAAACTCACCAACCTATAAATTTTGACGCTCATAAGTGACCTAATTAAATAAATGATTATCGACATTGACTTTGAAAAAAATGTTCAGTAGCAACACGAAGACCGAGAATGTGCCCAGTAAACGGCAATAGGCCCCAATAACGTAGAACCTTAAAAAATAAATATAAAATAGGGGTGTAATGCACATCTATTTTCCCCTTCGGAGATTTAGGGATGAAACTAAGTATGTATGAAAGATTTGTACAAAGTGCTTGATCAAGATTAGTCTTATGTGCGATGCTCGATCGCGCAGATTGGGCGAATGCAGTAATTACTTTACTTTGTCTACACTGATGGCGTAGTGGTTTAAGTGCTCGTCTCAGCACTGCCACTGCAAAACTTTGTGTGATCCACAAATGGTCGTTCCGAGTCTGGGTGTTGTTTGAATGTTTGTAAAGTCCCCCGCGACATAGGAATTATGCCCAGTGCGGCAATTTTTTAAAGACTTTTTTAAGAAAAATATAATCTTTTGTTTTTTCACTAGTTACTAGGCAGACCACCAAACACCCATACCCATAGCCCATATATTAGAGTCCATACTTAGCAATAGTTCTACGCCTGCTGCGGCTAGTGTCGCTGTAGGTGTTCTATCCCACCTTTGATTAAAACTCTCGAAGGGCCTCTTCACGTTGGACCCATGTCTCCGTGTAAGCCTCCCAAAGGGCTACGTATTTTCTAATATAATATGTTAAAAATACCTGTGATAAGAGAAACATAATATTCTATCACATACACACAACACCATCTAGCCCAAACTAAGCAGAGCTTGTACTATGGGTACTAGACAATGGATAAACATACATATATATATATATACTTTTTGTTTGTAAATACATAAATATTATACATAGAAACACCCAGTCCAAGACAAACATCCATGTTCATGCACACAAATGTTTGACTTGTGCGGTAATCGAACCCGCGACCTCAGGCGTAGCAGTCGGTTACACTAACCACTACACCGTCGAGGCCGACGATAATACAGCTGGTATCATTTCTGCAGCATTTTATACTTTGAGAATGAACAAGAGATTATTATAGCAAGATATCAAGGACACATTTAAGCATGAGTTTCACACGTGCGTGAACAAATCGTGTAATCCTCACGTGCAGCTCGGCAACCGTTGACGATCAGGGTGCCCAATAAATATGAGCCTAAGCATCATGAGCGTTACGTTCGTCAATGTACCCTTTTCGTATGTATGATAGTGGTCAAAAGTGTGCTATTGACGATATTTTCGATTCGAATTTGAATTTGATTGAATTTGGCCGATACTTATATCATACATATATTCCTAAAAGTTTACACAATTTCACTTCTAATTATTTATTTCGCTATGAAATATAATATATAATTATGCCTAAATTTAAACATGTTTAATAATAACACAATAAAATGTTTAATTTAAATATAATAGCAATAACATTTCAAACAAATTTTCAATGTGTCATTAGTCATTACATATATAAGACAGATAGATTTTTGTTTTTTTACTTGTCGTAATGCTCTGACGTATACCTCTCCGCGGGGGCGGGCGGAAGGGCTATGTCGGGCTCACCAGGGTAATACCGACTAAACCTACCACGGTGTTCCTCAACAAAACCGCAATCGGCGGAGCCGCGCGAATCATTTTCACATGCAGTCGCGACCCCGCCGAGGTTTCGGCCCGCGGTATGAAACGGCAGCCCACTACACGATAAGAATTACCCTTTGGTCACCATTACTTTTGAAATCCCTACTATCCCTCCCTAGAGGGGAGACGGACACGACACAGAGGCGCGCGTGGGATCACGCACGCTGTCTCTCGGACCTGGTGCTGATCGGATGGCGGGCAGGCCCACGAAGCCCGCCACCCCCAGGTCAAACCTCAGGGAGGCTGGAGGTTATCTCCGGCGCCCAGTTCTGCGGTTAGAGAGAGGGTTTGAGCGCTCCCTCTCCCACTCCGCCGCCTCCTTGACGGAAATTACTTCCTCATCGAACGAGGCGGCGAGAGGCGACGGCGTTCCACGACCTCTCACTCCGGACCATGGACTGAACCACGGCCGGGTGCGAGAGGGCAACCATACCGACTGCCGCGATCGACTCACGGCGCTGCGGTGACCAAGCGGGGCAGTCCGCAAAGTGTGCAGCGCCGAGTCCTGAACAACGTCGCGGCAGTCGCTACAGTGGTGACAACCGGGTGTCTCTTGCCGGCCTATGCAACACAGGAACTGGCCAAAGCAACCGCCACGGTTGCTTTCCAGTCATTCCCTGTGTCAGCCAGAAGGCGAGGGCGCCATGCCGTCTCTCCAGCCACTCCTCAAAAACGGGTCTTACGGCCACAATTGTGGCGTGCCCTAAGACAGACATGCATTGCTGTAAACGTACAAGAAGAAAAGTAAAAGACATTAATAACTGTATATTTATTTTATTTAATATAATTAAAACAAACGAGTAGGGAAAATTAGGCTGAGTTAAACAAGATTTTTGTCTTTTTAAAACGGTATATCCCGTCTTTCCTGCCAAAACAGTTTTCATGTAAGCCCGCATTTTCGAAAGCTTATTTTTGCGCTCTTCACAAGTCTCTTTTGAAATGGCCCTGCAGGTAGATTTCTTATTTTGAGATAGGCGTTTCTCCCTTTCCTCGTTTGTCTCATTTAAACGGCGCTGACTCATATGAGCAGCGCTTTTAGTAGGTACCCATATTCAGACAAATAGAATCAGTCATTGAACTTTAGATTCACTAAAACATAGAAATAAACAAAAATTTTAACAAATAAGGAAACCGACTTCGAGTTTAAGTATTCTAAAACAATTAGGTAATACAAGGTAGGTTTGTATCTACTTAAACATGAGATGGCTTACTTAAATAATATCATAACATTGGCATGCACAATTACACACATAGGTGCAGCAAGCGGAGCGGGCGACCAACACGAATTCCATTAAAAAAAAAAAAATCACAAGAATACGCAATTATTCTTTAACATTTTAGTGCATTTTTGTTTTAGAATATTCCTTTTCTCTCTTTTTTCTTTTTTGTTTTTAAGACGTAACCTGTAAAGCTTAAACAAAATGCATGGCTGCACTTTTTTAGTTCAGGAACTCTATATATATAATAGATTCAAACCATTGGAACACATTAGAACAAAAATAATAATAATAAAACGAAAACAGTTTAAACGTTAGACGACTCCAATAGTTTCGCGTATGAATTGTCAACAAACAAAACGTATCGTGGAAAAATCTGTATAAAATAACATGCGGAATAGTCTTTGGGGACTGCCGATAGAAGTGAAAACTAAGTAACTTGTGAATTGTAACGTCGAGCTATTAAATTATTATTTTTGAAATTTGAATGCGTTCAGTGACGATGACGCTAGTTCCATGATTTATGTCCGCCAAATATTATTTTTGAATTTTGAATGCGTTCGGTGACGATGACATGAGTTCCGTGATTTTTGTCACCTAAAAAGTGCTCAACGCCTTAAGAAGTTTTCTCTTTAACAACAACTTCACTTTCACTTCGTTTAGCGATTAAATTTTAGCAATTTGCTCTCGTGCTTCAATCGGAGAAGAAAATATATTCCAATAATGGTTGTCATATGTAAATACCTATAATTGTTTAATGGATTTTGATTCAATACGTGATATGTTAAACTTTGGAAAAGGAATTAATTATTTTAAGAACATCTATAACACTTTTAGCGGTCACTTTGTTATCCATCTTTCGTGTTTTTTATTTGCCCAAAAATGTTTCTCAGCACAATGTGACTACATAATTAGCGGGATACATCAAAAAGCCATTGTTTATATTCAAATAATCCCTTTTATCAATTAAAGCATTATGATGTAAAGCTGTTGGATCTGAAAACATGTGTTATCGGATCCAACAGCTTTACATCATAATTTTATGTTATAATCATTTTCACAATTAACTCTTTTAATCATTCTTTTTACCACATACGTATGTAACAATCATCACCGAAATTTGAGATAAACTAACAGTGCCATCAAATACTACTTTTTCTTGGAGGTTCTCGTAATTGTAAATGTTTATTATAATTTAAAGAACTATTAATTTTATCAATGGTAGTCGTAGATGAATTACCAGAAGACAATATTCTATTTTTTTCTATTTCATAGCAGTTACTGTTATCACTTATTTTAATTTCTGTATGACAAAGCAGTCTTTTATATGCGCCTTTGAAATTTTTATCAGTTGGGTTATTGATGAATCCTCCCTTAGATTGAATTGCACTGAAAAATGTTTCTAGATGGTCTTGTAACAATTTGTAAGTAGGTAAGAATTTTAAACAGTTTTCCTATATAATTAGCATACATCGATCTTAATTAAATTATATTATTAATAAATCCTAAGAATCCCAAGCGCTTTTGAGTACTTATGATAAATTTTCTATTTCCAAATTTCCGTGATTGGAAATATTCATAGACGTCACCGATTGTTTTGAATATATTTGGCTTATTACTCAAACATAACGGCGTTTTAAATTCAAAGTAATTTAAATTCTTGGAACTCTACTGTTGCTTCTGAATTCTCAAACTGAGGAATTTTGAGGTCCTTATTGCAAACATCAATAGCAACTGACTACAGACCTGCTTAATAATTGCGCCGCCAGCCAAACCTTTATTCTCTGGGTCTTATAATCGTTATATTGTGCAGATAATTTGTTTGCAAGATAGACCTTTAATATGCTGTATCTTTTATAGTTCTTCAATGAACCTAAATTCAATTTTACACCCACGATAATCATAAATTAATGTTTTGTAATCAGCAAAACAATCCTGTCAAAAGAGATTGACATCACGTGGCAATTTATGTTTTTTTATTAAATCTAGACATATTTTTATTTATCTAGATTTATCGGATGCTGTATAACTCTTAGCAGGGAAATATCCAACAGGTAATTTCCAAAAGCCATATACAGCTCCTACCATAAACACAAGAATATCCTCAGCGATTTCAATTTCATCACCATGCAAATAATTTCCTACGTTAACATAACCATAATGCTTTTTGCCTACAATATCAGTTGCTTCCCTTATTTTAATTTCATTGAACGTTAGGCTCACGTAAATTGGCTGTCTTTTTGTCATTACGGCAATGGTATTGAATGATTCCGCAGTAAAACCTGGCTCGCAATCTAGTTTTGAATACCATTTGCGTAAAGTATTAACATGTGGTAAACATAGGTAAAATTTGTCCCTTATATAAATATAGCTCTTTGGGCTATAGAAATGTACTGTGACAGAAATTTTTTTAGATCTTCGTTCACTGCCTATTGGCTGATTTTGTGTGGCTTTTCTATTTACACGGTCTATTCATTTTTACAGGAAATCCTTACTATTTCTGCAGGCGATTTGTACATCACTTCGGTGGTCTCTAAGCCCATTATACAGCCCCTTAAAGACAGCATTTAAATCAAACAGACGTTTATTAAATCTTCTTTTTCCCTTTGTCTTTTGGTTTTTAAATTTTCTTATCAGTTTATTTTTTGATGACAGTTTATCCTGTAGCTTACTATACTTTCTCATGGGCTTCTTTTTACTCGGACTCAGTGCTTGGTTTGACAGACAAGGCAATGGATGCACCGAAGGTGGTGAAATATCTCTGTATACGTAAGGACAGAGTCTTCTCGATTACAATTGGATCTGTACGAATCATAATATAATTTGTAATACCAGTGTCTAAAGGTAATAACTACCATATACTCGGTAACGTACTTACGGGTACAGTAGGCATTGAGTCTTTCATGAGGATACTTCGTTGTTTCTTTTGAATAAAACAATTTAAATGAAACTGTCTACTACATATGGCAGAATTTTTATGTGGTGTCCATTCACCCCTATCCAGTATCCGTAACCATTTTTCACGTAATAAAGGATTTTTGGAAATTCTGAAATTACATTAATATGCAATCAAATAAAATCCACTAAATATTATATAGATTGAGCAACTAAGACTATGCAACAAAACAATATCTTTCAAAACATATTAAATGTCAAGACATTTTGGTAAAACTAAACAAACATTATGACTATACCTAAAATTATCTGGATTATAAATATGTAATTTCTTAAATTATTATCTAGCTAGAAAGCAACTGAAATGTTGGGCAAAGTGTAAATTTAAATAGTTGAATAGTTTCAATATTAACTAAAATTAAGATTTCCAAATAAACGCGGTAAAATCAGTATAAAGTACTTTAAATTCAATTTATAACATTTGCGTAAACGTAAGAAAATATAATTTTTTTTGTAATCATTATTTGACTTTGTACTCATGGCACTAAAAATAGGTGATGACGTTTTCCAATATCGATACTCATGACGTCACGCCTTTGTCAAGCCCTATCGTAAGCAATGTTTTATAAAATTTACTCGCATTCTCCTCTTATTCTCTATTCTACACTGAATTATAGTACTACGTGTGAAGCAAATAACTAGATCTACAATTAAAATCGATTTAAATTGTAGATCTAGTTCTAGCTTCACACGTCTCTTCGTCGTTAATCTTAGTCAATTTATAAAGAAAAATCGCCAAAATATAATTATCAACAATGCAGTGAACATTTTGATAGATTATCTATGAAACGTGTATTTATTGGGGTTATTGCGTCCTGTCATGTCACATTCACGTAACGAACAAGACACCATATTACCAACTCTAATTTATAAAATTTAAGTGCAAATTTAAACTATTAATGCGAAAAATTTATTCCGTCTTACAACTGACAGGAGGGCAATGAGCCCTTGCTCGCAAAAAATTATGACATTATGGTTATGTTTGTCGCTATCTCTTTTCTACTCCAGTAATGTATACTTAATCTAGACTTCTCGCTCTAATACTTCGTTCGTCTTTGAGCGTATGTACATAGCGGAAATGACTTCTTTTGAATGTTGGTAGAAAATCAATTATACACATTGCTTTTACGTTACAGAAACTTGGACTCGCAGCGTCAGTAATTAATATTTACTCGATGTATTGGAATGTGTAATGTATGTTATGTAATGGAAATATTAGGTTGTTGCCAATTGCCATGTTTCCCACATAGTTTCACGATTCGTTAACAAAATACCACAGTAAAACACAATTATTATTTTGAAATATGTAGATTTTTATTATAAACCTATTATTATGAATATAATCTACATCAATACCTTTGAATATAATCTGCTTTCAATATTAACTCGTTTCAAGTGTCTCTCACAAATTAACTGCCTATAATTTCGTGATGATTGTTACTGTTAATAATAAAATATCAACCGTTCTCCGATTCAAGTGAAGCAAATTTACATGCATAATATTATCGAACTCTGAATTGTGTGTCTAAACAAATATTAAAAATGCGAAAGTAAGTTTCTTTGTTTGTCACGCTTTCACGCCTTAACTACTTGACCGATCATCATAAGATTTCGCCTACACGTTTTCAGGGGTTTAGAATGGGAAATAAACTTTCATCTAGAAAAAGTACTGATACTATTCTAACCTAACCTAAAATATATTTAGAATCACGGGCAGAATCTAGTTAGGAATATAAATGAAATAGTTTGTATGAAAAACATAACGTCACCAAATTTTCTTCATAAAAAATGTAATAGTTTGTATAAAAAACATTACGTCACCGATTTTCTTCATACAAAACGGTAATTTGATAGGTAAAGGCCTAAGACATGAAATAACCCAATAATCCGGAGCATTACGGAGCTCTTAGTTTTTGGAACCGACCTCTAGGCTGATTGTCTTGATTGATTGTCAGCTTTTAGCTGGCACCTAATAGGTTACAATGTAGGGTGATGGATGACTAGGTAGCGAAATGCGATCTTCAACATTTTAGGTGACTTTAGACTATAAATAAACGTAAAATTATCCATAGGAACACGATTGGTGCCAACGAGAATTACCACTTAATGAAAAGCAACAAAGACTCGTAAACTGGTTTATTGAAATTAAACAACTTTATACGAATTTTATCGCGTTGTTCATTTAACACATAATTTATTACATAATTTTGTAACTGTTACACTTCCACTATAGAACTTTAATACTTTTAAAGCTAATTATATTAAAACTATTTATATTTAAGTTTACACTTTGCCCGACGTTTCGATTGCTTTACAGCAGCCATGTTCACAGGGAGGCTAAGATGTTAGTTGTCTCAATGTACTGAAGTGTAGTTATTTCAAAGTACCCGAACATAATTTAATTATTGGTGTTTCTATTTACGCAGAAAGAGCTCAAAGTATCATAAAGACAAGCTGTGTTTTGCTTCTTCTTGGGTTTGGCTATTTATATTACTGGTTTAGTCAAATAAGTCAGTAACTGGTCTAATGTCTATACCGTGCAATTTAGGCACAACGCGTAACGCAATATCCTAATAAATTATCGAGTGTCATCTATATATAATAATATCATCAGCCCTGTATTAAGCTATCCCACTGCTGGGCATGGCCCTCTTCTCAGTGTGAGAAGGATTAGGCCATAGACCACCACGCTGGCCCAGTGCGGGTTGGCATTGTTATATATACTATAATGTAAGATGAATAGTAAGTTTGTTTTTGTTTGATCGCGCTGATCTCCGACACTACGACTTGATTTCAATCTTCTCCCTTAGCCTTTATTATTCCCAAGTCACTTGGGGTCGGCTTTTCTAGTCTAACTGGATTTGACTGGATACCAGTTTTTACACGGAACGGCTGCCACCTGACCTCCACAACCCGAAGGCAAACGATACCCTAAGGCTAGACTAGTGTCAGGATATTAGAGGGTACTGACTTTCCCAATAACGACTGCCATAGATGTTCATGGCAGCCGGGACCGACGGCTTAACGTGCTCTCTGAGGCACGTAACAGGTATTATTGTCAATCAATACGTACATAATTTCGAAAAGTCATATAACTTCCGAAAGTCAGAGGTGCGCGAGGTGGGTTCAAAGACCCTCTGCATTGCAGTCTGTTGGACTCCCACTGAGCTATTGCTGCTTGATTTTAATATTATCTATCAAATCAAATCATATCATTAACATGTTCAAAAATTTAATCGTGCATATTTTTCCAGTTGTGGCGCGCAATAACATTATAAATAATTCAATTAATAAAGTATTTGCATTTAATAGTCCGATTCTTGAGGCAGTTTATAAGCTACTAGATGTTGTCCAAGGTTTCGCTCGCGTAAATTTAGTTGAGGTTACATTCGGTTAGTATCAGTACCTTTTTCTGGATGAAAGACATCCTATGTCCTTTTTTATTCACCTGACAACGTGTATGCGAAATTGTATGATAATCGGTCGAGTAGTTAACGCGTGAAAGCGTAACTAACAGACAAACTCACATTCGCTTTTATAATATTAATAAGTTAGGATATAACGTCACGCTACGAACCATAGGAGCGGCGCTATAGTCCTAAACGTGAGCGAAACCGCGGGGGTAGCTAATCTTACTGATATTACAGAAGTCAAGATTAGTTAGTTAATCAATTACGTATAAACCGTTGAAAGAAAGAAAGAAAGAAAGAAAATAATTTTATTTGTTCCACGCTCATTATATAAGGTAACAGAAAACACAACCAAAATACATAAAGAACAAATAAGGTCCTGCGTCAGCAATGTTGCAGTATATCCACAACGCTGGTATTCTCGCAGACCCTGAATGATTTCGGTGCTTGTAGGCAGTAAAATACATACATACAACTCAATTAAAAAACAAAATATCAAAAAGCAAAAAAAAGAGTAACTTAAATAATTTAGGCAGAAGGTGGATGGCAGAAAGTAATTTCATACTAAATAATAATATTGGTATCTATATAATATAATACTTATATGTATACATACATATAGAATTAAAAGTACCTTGAAAATAATAAAAAACAGATAATATAAGATAAATAATACATAATAAAGACATAATTTATCTATATTCAATTATGCATATAATTCATAGTAGTGAAAGCAACAATCATAATTTACAACTTAACTAATATTAACAAAACTAACCACTTATAAATAGAACAAAATGAAGAGTAACAAAATATGGCACTGTAAAAATTAATAAAAAAGGATGGCCGGTTTAGGTAGCGTCGTAAAATTCCTCAGCATCGCTGTCGACCGGGAGTGTGCCCAGAAGACTGGCAGCATTGCCACGCTGAATGGCAATGCTGATTCTTTGAGCCAAAAAAAGTCCAGCTTTCTGGTCACGCGAAGCGTCGATTAGCCGCTTAGATATATCTCTAAAAAGCGCACGAGCGCCCGGACCCCATGAACCCAGCGTCTCTACCCCAAACGGCTCGCAAACGTAATTACCAATTAAATTACTGTATTTACGCCGTTTGAGGTTTTCCGCCGCTACAGCAGCAGCACTGGCACAGCTCACCGTGGTCGGAAGATGTGATGGCGCAAGGGTGTCGACGCATGTGGCATCCCACACCAAAGGCCACCCATTTTCCAAGGTAACAAAGACATACCATCAGGTCTCTTCCCATCGTCACGTACCAAGCCTATGGGTTCTAATACTGCTGGTACGCCGGCGGTGATAAGAGCACGACGGATAATGTCATTTAGCTGAGCGTGTCGTGAAATACGACCAGCGCTTCTGCTGCAAGACAGCCCATGGTGTCCGAAGCTGTAAAGACATTGTATCAATAAAAACGTTATATTACAACGCAGCATATAATGTGTTACGTTTCCGAACGACCCCCGGCTCTTGTCAACAAACCATGACACTGATTGTCATCGATGTCATGTGGGTAGTAATAATTCTAAATATCAATTGCAAAATAAAATAAGCATCCATCGGCGTCTGCGCAATGAGAAAAAGAGGCTGGGATGATATTTTATAATAGGTTATATTTATACTTATCATGTATCAACATAAATTTTCACATAACAGACAGCTATGTAATGCAATCTACGTTTAAAGTTTAAAAAGTTTGTGTTTATGGACATGTATATTTAGGTTATGTCAACAGTGAAGCAATACTAATTTACAAATTATGACCCGGTATCATAAAGGTTGAACGGATTTGGATAAAAATTGGCACATAGCTTTCATACGTTGGCTTATTTTATCTCGATATCGACAAATTTTATCTCGATATCGACAAATTTTATCTCGATGCGTTGTCGTCTTATTTATTTATTTGGCCATCCAGTAGTTGTTACATTATTTTTACGTAACTAAAAAACACTACTAATAAATGGCAAAATTCACAACATTTTAAGGCGTCACAACATGCATTATTATGATGTAACATTAGTATCACAATATATAAAAGAAGAGGAAAAATACACTGGTAATAATTTGTGAGAAAATTGAGAAAGAACATATAATTTTTTAATAAAATTAGCTATACTAAAAAAAAACAATATTTTAGGGATCTTGTCTGTCTAATCTTAACTACCATAGAACATTTTATTTTAAACGTGTTTAGTTTATCCCCAAACACATAATTATTTAAGCCTATCAAAAAAAAAAGTCAAAAGTCATTTATTCATTTAGGTCACAAAGTAACACTTATGAACGTCAGAGGCTAGTGAGTTTACTAAGTTACTGTAAGTTCAATAACACCTTAGTTATGAATTTATCAAAATATACCGTAGCCCAAGTAGCTCTGTCGGTGATATTTATAATTTATACGAAAATTAATTATCTATTTAAAACCATTGAGTTAAATAACAAAATATATACTTCGCAAGCCTTTGTAGCCGCGGGCATGAGAGGTAGTTATATTCATTTAATTACCTGAACAAAAGCCACAATTTCATAATAAAAAATAAAACATTAATTATTTGTACTTAACAAACAGTCATGTTGGGTAAGTAAAAGCGACTCTTATCATAAAGAATAATTAATAATACTAATTACCTATTCAGGGATCTTCAAAGAGGGTTTCACATATTGTTCTCCGGGTACTGTAGATTATTGTGGTAATGTGGTTAAATGATTAAAAACACTGGCTAAATGCAAAGAGAAATTGAGCACCTTAAGGTTCCATACCTTACTTAGCCAAATTAAACAATTTGCACCGCTCAAATACTGACCTTATAACTAAGTTTGTTTGTAATCTATATTTGCTAATTTCTTGCAAAATATGTAAGTTATGGACATCATTTTGTTTGTGCCGTATTTTAGATGTTTTTATTAGCAAGCGTTGGAGCTTGGGGAGGAAATAGTATTTCATATAATATTTTTGATAATAAGTCGAAAGCTATGCATCCTAAAATATATATTTTATTATGTACCGTTTATTACGGATGATACGTCATTACATAAAATCTTTGCAGAGTACGAAGACATTAAAATTGGATTTGAGATCAGTTTTACAAAAACATATATATTTTTTATCATTTGCGTCATTCTATTTATCTAATAAGGTTGGAAAATCATTAGACCTATTTCAAATCACTGGCATTATTATATGCTAAAATAAGCAGCTGTGACAGTTAGATGGACAGATGCACAGACAAACGAAGTCACACCATAAAGGATCCGCTTTTTCCATATGAGTGCGAAACCCTTAAATGCAAGAGTATAACTAGAAGCTCAATATGAGTGATTAATAATTATATTATTGCTGCTTTGTGGATAAATGAACGCACTCGGTTCTCTCATATATTGAATAGTGTTCACAAGAGTGTTCAATTGAAAACCTGACCTAAATTGTAGTTTAGTTAGACTCGTTTAACACTCCTGGTCCAAATGAAAAAGCCTCTCACTCAATTACGTACCTTAAATACTAAGTTTTAATGATTACAATAGTTTAATATGCCCGTCAGAACAGTAATAAGGAGTAATATTCTCCCGTACCCCGGAAACCATGTTTACTCGTCGCTCTTTGACTGAGAGTGAGCATTTAAGACCGCGGCGGATCCAAAAAGTGGCAGGTTAAGTTATATCAAAACCTTATAACCGTAACTGTTTATTATGCTATTTTATATATATTGACTGCACGGATGGCGTGGTGATTTCACTGGTCGCCTCGCCACTGCCCAGTGGCGGTGGCAGTTCCGGGTGTTGTGGGTTTGAATCCCCCACGGGACAAAACTTTGTGTGATCCACAAATGGTCGTTCCGACACTGGGTGTTCTTTATGTCTGTTGTTTGAATATTTGTAAAGTCCCCCGACACAGGAAAGACACAAGTGTGGAATTGTCATTTAAAAAAAAACAGTTATCATATCGTTGTAACAATTGACAACAAATGACTTAGACTACACAGCTCGAGCGCCAATCACAAGCGTGCGATATAAGAATCATTTCTCTGAAATATAAGTGTTTTTTCGGGATGAAACAACATTTATGTAAAATTGCATGATCGATCGAGTGCTTAAGGCGTGAAAGCGTAACAAACAAGCAAACTCACATTCGCATTTATAATATATATTAGGTCGGATATTACCTACGTTTATATTTATTTCTATTAGAATAATAATATGCAAAGTGAAATGAAAAATCTAGTGACTGTCGTCCCATAAAAAATACGCTAAATAGAATAAATTCGTATGCCTCTGCCAGTACCTAAAAGTTTCTTGAACACTAGTAGAAAAATAAATACAAAACAAAATATTAAAAAGTTTAAATAATAATGAATGTTTATATTATTAAAACAGCTAGAGAGGATTACTGAGACTAAAAATAATCAGAAACCACTAGGCAGCGCACAAATTTAAAAATAGGGCGTGGTCTAGCACAAGTGATTTTATAATGTAAAATGTATCTTCTTAGGATATTGTTTCAAAAGATGTTTTTGTTATAGCGGCGCTGTTAAATTAATACTCACAGAAATTTGCAGATGACTTGTATTGTAACTAATTGAAGTTGATCCCTGTTTACATAAAGATACAGCTGAGCGGATGATTGGCGTCCTTCTCAAGAGATTGAATATGGGAATAATATATTTCTCATAAGAACATAGAACCTTTCCTTTTCTTTTTGTAGATACCAAGCTAATGGTTCTGTTATGTGATAGGTAACTTAAAGAGATGGCGGATATTAGACATCTCACCATCAATACATATCTGCATAGTCTCACGCCGTCATACCTTGAGAGGAAGACACGTACATATATTATAGGTAACCACATTTTGACAGTTATGATTTTTAGACCCATATAATACGGGGCAAACCTACTTTCCTTTACCGGGCACGGTTCTAGATACCAGACTGCTACTAAGATCTTCTTAACAGGAAAACCTTATGACATTACACCCAGGAATCGAGCTCGAAATCTTATTCATTTAGTCGCATTCATTACCGCTGCGGGACCATTGAGGCGATTCCATAGTAACACGAATATCATGTTCACACTGATACACTCGAACGACGAATCACAATAGACTACTTAGCTATATTTGTCGCTAGAAGGTTTCAAGAACATCAAGCGAGATACAGTAGGCTTATGTTCAAGACATGTTTCTAAGATGAGAATACTAGGTTACAATAGATTCAGTAAATGAGAATAGTGTGGCGTTATCAACCTCATTTACTAAATATACACATGCCGGTAATACTATAGAACCGAACTAAATGGAATCAAGTCTCTACTATATATAATTACGCAACATGAAATTATATAAAGCTTTGATTTGATTTGGTAATTAAAATTAATTATGAATACCGGCTTATATCGATGTCAATACCGTTACCAAAAATAAACTGTAGTAATAAATGGAAAATAATTGTAGTCTTATCTACCCCTATGGCAAACAAGTGAAAATAATTGACTGTCTTAGTGACACAGCGGTAGTGAATGCTGCGCATGAGGTCTCCGGTTCGGATCAGCCCAACAAAAGTTCTTAAGCTTTTTGTCAAGAGTTCTAAATAGCAGCCCGAAGTTAAGATGTTGGTCTGATCTTCCTCCAGTTATCAGATTGTCGTAGTAGTATTCTTCAACATCAATCTATAAAATTGTATAATACGATATTAATTGTGAACGGTTTTCTTTTATTATTACAAATCTATTATACTTGTACAAAACACTAACGGAATTTCAACTAAAGGGTTATAATGCCCCTCATAAAATTATCAGACATTGCGATATTTTCGGTACAAACTCCGTGCAGTTCACCGCCACTAAATAATATCACTTTTAAGAGACTTATACGTTTTAAAAATAAGTTTCAAAATTCGAGCGTGGGAAAATAAACTTCTTACTCAATTTGTTTTGATGAAGTCAGCAGCGTATCTATAACTCAGATGTAGAACTAATCTATGTCTTTCATACTTATTTACATGTACACATATATACATTTGTGTGGACAGCAATAAGTATAGTATTATAATTATATTTAATACATTTTAAACTAACTTTTGCCCACAGGTCGTGGTATTTGGAAGTAGTACCTATCTATATTTTGCTTTCTTTGCATTTTCAGAAGGACTATGATGAAAACAGCATATGTCTTGCTTTTTTCGAGCGTCAAACTATTTCTTGTCGTTACATTTCTAGGCGAAAATTATGTTATTATTAATACTCAACTTTTAGGCGATGAATCTAAATGACACATGCACAAAATTTTAAGTAAGATCTCCAACAATACAACTGCAGAAAATTTAAGCGTATAAACATACTGACAGAAAGACAGAAATTCAACAAATAAACAATTGTTATGGCTTCTACAGACCCCTGGTACAAATGTTCTTAAATATATCCTACGTACAGATTTTGACCTCGATGGCGTAATGGTTAATGTAACCCACTGCCTCGCCTGAAGTCGCGGGTTCCATACCTTGCATGGACATTGATGTTTGTCTTGGTCTGGATGTTTCTATGTATAATATAAAGGTATTTACAAAAAAAAAGTATATATGTATGTTGGTCCATTGTCTATTACCCATAGCAGGTACTAGCTCTGCTTAATTTGGGCTAGATGGTGTTGTTGTGTGTATTTGATAGGATATTATATTATTATTATTATTTATTTAATACTAGATTTTGCCCACGTATTCACTCGCGTAAATGTAGGTTAGGTAAGATTAGATTTATAACAGTACTTTTTTCTGGATGAAAGGAACTGTATGTCCTTTTCTATACACAATTTCATGGTGATCGATCGAGTAGTTAAGGCGTGAAAACGTAACAAACAATCAAATAAACTAAGTTACATTCGCACTTATAATATTAGTTAGGATAATAAGGATAAGAATGATATTTAGACCCAATCTCATGCCTCTTGGTATATTTCTAAAGAAGTAAACAGAGGTGTATAGCTCTTGCAACTCACGAAGGCGAGTGGGCTTTATTTGTGTTAAACGCGTATGTATGTGTGTGTGTAAATGTCGCTCGCAAGTCGCAACTAACCGCTCTGTCAAACTCTGTGCACTACCGCACTGTGCATGCACACGTTCAACTATAAGTAAAGCCCACTCGCCTTCGTGGGTTGCAAGAACTGTGTCACATCTACATTTTTATGGATATATTTTAGGATCCAATAACTACTGATTGCGTTTACAAAAGCCGTGCCACTTTTAAGAACCACCAGGGCCAGTCCAGGCGCTCAGAAGTTGCCTTAATTGATTGTAAGTTCATAAACGTAATAAGTTTCTGCTAAAGTTAGTACTGTAGCATACTACAGTACCAACTTTAGCAGAAACTTATGCCACGGCTCCAATATGGACGCCTGTCACAAATATGCAATAATTATTGATAATGATATGATAGACCGTTTAAAAATTTATTCGCATTTAATTATACTTTATCAAATACCTTTTTTTTAACCCAGGAAAATGCTTTATGGATACCCTCTCCCCCAGGGGGGGAGGGTGGTTATGTGAGACTCTCCGCACCTGAAGGGGGTCGGTATACACACTAAAAACCTGGGGTGAGCAGTCCCTTCGCCGACGGGGTGGGGCGGGATGGGGTCGCGTTAGCAATCACCATCTCGCCCCGGCGGTTGGCCCGGCTGATGGTGACCGGGCCTCAGCACCTGTGGAAGGGTGGCCTTGCTCACCAAGGCCACCCCTCAGACGTGTGGGGCCATGCAAGCCGGTAGAGAGTCCCCCGACTCTGTACCAGTGACCCCACTATACAGGAGCGAGAAGGCGGGCAAATCGCCCCCTCCTCGCTCCCGTCCGTCTGCGCCGGTTTTTCTTTTTATAATTTTTTTATCAAATACCTACTTCAATGTTTTTCAACCAGTCTTAGTACTATCAGCCATCACCGTCAAAACGTCAAGGAAACTCCCAGTTTTCTATTTCTCAAATATTAACTTGTACTATTCTGAATACAAAATATATTGCTGTTATATGGTCTCAGGGGTCTGTAAGTCCGAACACGAAAGTCCCACATTTAGCCTGTTTTTTGTTTAGGTTCCACATATTAGAAGGTGAGACTGTTGAATGCACGGACGGCGCAGTAATTTAAGCTGTCTCTTCGCAACTGCCACTGCTTTGTGTTGTGGCTTCGATCCCCAAAAGCGGCAAAACATTGTGTGATCCATAAATACTTGTCCCGTGTCTTAGAATTATTTGTATTCGTTGTTTGAATATTTGTAAAGTCACCCGCGCTCTATGTATTATGCCTGGTGCGAGACATTAAAATAATTACTATGTAGTAATTATTTTAGATTTTAGTAGAAATAGCAGGTATATGGGACGGTATATGTATATGTATGTACATATACCGTCCCATATACCTGCTATTTCTTTATACCATGAGGCTTCGTAGGAAGTTCACATATCCCTACATTTTGAATAGCCGTACATCATGAAGATTTTTATCAAAACACAAGCACGTACTCACTGTTTCCTCTATTGCCTTTTATCCAACATTTTAGATGCTCTGGTTGGCAAGTTACTGGGGCAGAGAACGCAACAAAGGCGTCGACTGTAATAAAATAATGCAAGTAGTGTCGTGACATCACTTCGCAGAGTAATTGGAAAGAAGAGGAATGAATTAAGTGTTTAGCATAACTGCATTCATGTTAGTGACACTCAAACAAATTGCTTGTCCCGTGGGACAAAATTGTAGCATTTTATTACTAGTATACTAACCATGTGACGGCAATGTATGTAATTTGAAATATAAAGTAGATCACCCAGCTTCCATACATTTTTGGGCTAATTTCAAAAGGAACGACCAACAAAAAAAAATTATTTTAATAGAACATAACATAATAAACATTTTTTATTATTGCACCAAAGTTGTAAGTCACGACTCTGAGATATTATTTAACTTTATAATATCTATTAAACTTAATTATATTTTACAGAAATTCACAAAATTGCCACGATTTAGATTCTTAGACTAATGTGCGAGCGAGACGGAATGTAAAAAGTATCATAGCAGGTATTTTAATAAAAACCTTTCTACCTTAATTAATTGTTTCATTACCCTAATAACCCTAATAACCCTAATAATACTGGCATTTTATTCTTGTTGACCGCCAAAAAACAGCTCAATTAGAAACTAAAATATATTTAATACTACATTTTTTCCCAGTCTTGCTCTATTTTTGCTCCCTGCCTCTTCACGTTGAGTGCGAGCAAGACAGCATGTGACGTTGGCGCAGGAACTAACCTGCTATGATTATACGTGCATTATTTTGAATATTATAACCATTGCAACGTAGTTAAGTAGTAATGTTCTTAAAAACATAATTAAGTTGTATAGATATTTTAAAGTCAAATAATATCTCAGAAACGCGACTTACAACTTTGGTGTAATAATAAAAAATGTTTATTTTGTTGGCCGGTACTTTTAAAATTAGCCCAATCTGGGTGATCTCCTTTATTGTCCTATTAATATTATACATGTTTCTCTTATCACATGTATTTTCTAACATATTATATTAGAAAATACCTGGCCCTTTGGGAGGCTTACACGGAGACATGGGTCCAACGTGTAGAGGCCCTTCGAGAGTTAGAGAGAGGCGTAAGCCTATTGCTACGTATGGATTCTACTATATGGGCTATGGGTATGGGTGTTTGGTGTACCGGTATATTATACATTATTTTTAAAGTGCACGGATGGCGTATTGGTTTAAGTGGTCGTCTTGCTGCTGCCCTTGCGCTGAGTATTATGGGTTCGATGCCCACATGGGACTAAAATTTGTGTGTAGCACAACTAGTTGTTCCAGGTCTTCCTATTTTTTGTCTTTGAATGTTTGTGAAGTAGCCCACGACACAGGTATTATGGTTAGTCAGAGAGACGTAGTTTCACAAAAAAAAATTATGCATGGAGGCTTGTTCAATTATTCAATCATCATTTCAATTAAACTTGACACATGGGTAGACCATGGCTCTGGCAAGCATAGAATATCACTTTTTATCCCAGCAGGCGTTCCCGCGGGATTAACACGTGCGAAGCGGCAGGGAGAAATCAGTTCAAGAAACCGTGCTTGATAGGCTACGCTCAGAATACTTACCTACAAGCCATGCCATTCGCATCCAACCCGCAATTGCGCTGCTATAACCTGGAGAGACACGGACGGGCAATAGTGTCAACATAGAGGAGAATGACATGACAAATATGACAAATAGTGTAAGTATTCAGTACAATGAGGAGGTAAAGGATGCTTTGGAAAGTGCGATTCAAGAATACCGGTACATGCAATTTACGATTCGGCCATGTCTGTCTCGGTTGCCTATGCATAGAAAAAATATGGCATTGGTGAGTGTCCTGGACTCGCTGTTATCTAGTTATTTAGATAATAGCGAGAATCTCGGCGATAATCATTCGATCCTGTACTGTGCTGCTGTGGCGGCAAGTCGTATAGCGCGCATCAATTTACCCACACATGTCCCTGCTATACGACAAACATCTGTTGCCCCGGCCTGGCAGTGCAGGATTAAACGGCGTATTGCTGAGGCAAGGACACTCATTGGTAAGCTGATCTGCTTCAGGGAAGGGAATACACGGCCCAGGGTGATGCGCTATGTGGACCGTGCTTTTCTGGGGACTGGGATCAGTCCTCATGACTAGATGTCTCAGGTCACAGAGCGCATTGACTTCCTGAAGAAGAAAGTGTATGCATGGTCAAATCGACTGCGCAGATACCAAAAACGCGTGGACCGGTATGTCATCAACCGCACATTTCAAAGGGACCAATGGTGGGTCTATAGAATCTGGGAACGGCCAGATCAATGTGTGACCGATGTGGGGCTACCGAATGGCGATGTTACAAATACAGCACAATTTCTGGCTGAAATGGCTGCGTAGCTCACATGCTTGTTTGGCTTTTCAATTTCAATCTGCCCTAGAATCTGGGTCGTTACCAGATTTTATGACCACGGGAATAACCTACCTACTCCATAAAACAAGTAGTACCAACGAGCCTGGCAATTATAGACCGATAACATGTTTG
The DNA here is from genome assembly GCA_930367265.1 of Catocala fraxini. NCBI lineage: Eukaryota > Metazoa > Arthropoda > Insecta > Lepidoptera > Erebidae > Catocala > Catocala fraxini. The sequence continues at coordinate 18,886,037 of OV884024.1, forward strand.
CCATCGATCTATATGCTTCTTAATCTATTCTGAGAGACAAAATATCTAGACATATTGATACAAATGCAATTATGTTAGCTTCTTAGAATGGATGTAGGAAGGTGGCTCGTGGCACTAAGGAGCTCCTCCTCATTGACATGACCATTGGCCAACAGGTTTACTGTAAACGAAGGGATCTGGCGACATGTTAGATAGATTATAAGAAAGCGTATGATTCTGTACCACGAACATGGCTTTTGAGGGTATTAGAGTTGTATAAAGTAAATGCAACTCTGCGCACCTTTTTGAAGTCATGCATGGGGCAATAAAAAAACGGTTTTTAGCTATCCAGGATGTCGACAGATTCCTGGGAATGGCGCACCGATAAAAATGGACCGGAGTATATTTCAGGGCGACAGTCCTCTTTTGTTTTGCTTAGCATTGAATCCTCTTAGTACATTACTAGAGGGTTCAAGGCTACCTAGCCCTACCTGTAACCTTACAGGTTACAAAGAGATGGTGAAGTAATATCCCACTTGCTGTATATGGATGACTTAAAGTTGTTTGCCCACACTGATTTACAGCTGGTGGATTTACTCAAAGTAACTGAAACTTTTATTAAATCTATCAGAATGGATTTTGGTGTAGATAAATATGCTGCCATCAATGAAAAGCAACGGAGGGTAGTGGAATCAAAAGGAACACAACTTTCGGATTCTTTTAACCTACGATCACTTCTTGTAACCGATACTTACAAGTACTTGGGTATGTTAAGTATCAATGAGGCTGACATGAAGCAATCGTAGCAGGAGCGTTTCTTTGGTCGCCTAAAAAGGTTTAAATGGTCTTTTATCAGGTGGCAACAAGGTGCGCGCTTGTAACGGTTGGGTCATGCCGGTTCTCATGTACGCCTTTGGCACCCTTAAGTGGACTCAGACTGAACTGGATGCCCTGGACCGGCGGATCCGTACACTCTTGACAGCATACTCTTGACACCGGACTCACCCCGCTCAGTTTGGCTAAAGAGAACTGGCGCAAGCCTGTAGTGCTTAGCACTGACGATCGCAAAGATGTTTGGCAGAGCAAGCAGCTTCACGGTAGGTTCTACAAGGTTCTATATGGAGCCGATGTAAACCTGTTAGCCTCCGTGAACTGGCTACGTTTCGGTGACCTCTTTGGGGAAACCGAAGGTTTTGTCTGTGCTATTGCGGATGAAGTTATCAAGACAAGTAACTACCGGCAATATATCTTGAGGGATGGTACGGTTGGCATTTGTCGGGCGTGCCACCTACCTGGTGAATCCCTCAGGCATATAATTTCCGGTTGTTCTCGTCTTGCTAACGGCGAATACTTGTACAGACATAACCAAGTAGCTAGGATTATTCACCAGCAACTTGCACTGAAATACAAATTTGTAGATATTGAAGTGCCGTACAGGTATTTTTAATTTGTAGCTAAACCGATTCTTGAAAAGTGTCATGTCACGTTGTACTGGGATCGATATACCGAATAATGTATGTTTATGTAATTTATAATGTGGTGAATTTTATACTTATTGTCAAAAGTCGTTTACGTAGTAAACACGAACAAGAAGTATGAGTAACTTTCAGTTTGATAAACTTGAAAACATTACACATACATGCCGGCAGCTATATTCTATTAAGTAAGGCCCCAAAATTCCAAGGGCTGCTGAACAAAATAAAATTCAAAGAACCCGATGGCAGCTCCAGCTGCCGTATCTAATTGTAAAAAGCCATACAGGGATCAACTCAATCATACAAATATATCATCCAAACTCTTTCCAACTTTTAAGGAGGAATTCAGTGGCATACGGACATACAGAATAATTATATATACTTATAAAGATAAGAGTTTCAGTGACAAGGCACTGCATACAGAGAGCAAATATTATTTACATTAACATTTCTTATGGAAACGATGCGCGTAGTAGATATTCTAACTAGGCTAGTCGGAATCTTTCACACCACGCATGCCTAATTTATAAACAATATAAACTTTACAAATTCCAAGAACAAAAGGTAGATGTTATGACAATAATATAGCTCTAGTATAAAGACGCACTATAATAATGGTGTTTAATAACACTCTGACAGAGACGGAGTTTCTGAAACTCTAAAAACAAGATTATGGATGTGCTTAAATACTCATAATAATTATATAGGTAGAAGCTTTTAAGTGCTCTCTGAACATTTTATAGCATGAGACAATAACCGCAAGTCTATAAAAATAGATGACGTGTATAGCGCAAAAGTGTCGACAGATTGTGGAAGTATACAATGAACCTATTTGGATGAACATTCATTAGTCGGCTTTCTATCATTTTTGTGTAGGTATTTCAAATATAGTTGTAGGTGAATAAAACTTCGCTTTTATTTTCCTACAACTACATTTGAGATCATTTACGATCGAAGTATTCATCTATACAATAATAAGCGAAGAGTAATCTTCGCAAAATGTAAATAATTTATTAAATTAATAATAATGAAATTAATAGTACTATTTTTATAATACAACGTAAATATAAATATTTGTATTTGTTTTTAAACGTATTGCCCACACGAAAGAGTACGAAATTTTGCAAAATTATCTATACTAATACATATTATAAAGAGGAAATATTTGATTTCTGTTTATTTGCATGGGTTTTACTCAAAAACTTCACAACCGATTTTTAAATTATTTTACCGTTGAAATGTTATATTATCAGCGAGTAATATAATATATAGGTCATCTTTATTTTTTTAAGAACTTTTACTAATATAACCTAACCTAGGTTTATGTAGATAGAAAGGAGTGTAGAAAGCCAAATTAAGAGATTGTAAATTTAATGAATTACCTTCGAATTTCAATCTCTGTACGACCACTGCACTATTATAAAAGACTAAAAAGCGGCGTCTTTACAAAATCAATTATTATAAATCTAATTTATATCAATTAAGTTACTGAACTCATGAATCCAAAGAATAATTTTCTTTATTATCGTTTGTTTGTTCGAGCTTCATGTTAAAGCCACTAAGCGGATTTGATGCGGTTTTCACAGTTTAATAGCCCCGAGTTATCAACAGGCGGTTCAAATGAAGATCAGTTATTATGGCGTAATGGTTAGTGTAACCGAATGCCACGCCTGAGGTCGCGGGTTCGATTGATCTTGATCTGGGTGTTACTTTATATAATATGTATGTATTTACAAAAAAAACGAAGTATATATGTATGTTTATCCATTTCCTAGTACCCATAACACAAGCTTTGTTTAGTTTGGGCTAGATGGTGTTGTGTCAGTGATAGAATATTATTATTATTAGTTTTTTTATTCTGACCAGAAAAACTAGTCATACGGTCATACGGATAAAGTTGCAACCGTAACGTACCGTACTGTAGTACATAATAATCAATCTAATTCATAATCTTCAGATTGTTCATCAAGAGACAATTTATAATCTTATATCCAAAGATTTTGAACAAGAACAGTATGGGTATCTCATTGTAAATACTTATTTCAGACAGACGTATATTTATTAGGAATCCTTATTGGACCATCTTAACAGCATTCGACCTCGCTTAGATTAATTAGAATAATTGATCGCAGCCATTGCATAGCTTACCCGTTAATACAAATAGCATACAGAAATGAGAAAATATTTGATGTTACATTTTATGAAGCAATTAAATGATTGTATTTCAGAATGGAGATAAAATGGTACTAAGCGGTCTAGGTATACGAGATTATTATGCATCTACTTTTTTGCTAATGGCTAATGGACGACAACTACTAAAAGAGCTAGCTACTTTACAATAAAAATAACAATGAAATAAAACATTTTATGGATCTATAACAATGCTGTCTCGTTAGTGTCGTGGCATAAATTTGCTCGTATGTATGTGTGCAATTATGTGTTCGATTCCCAGGGCAAGCATAATATTGTTAGTAGCAGAACGTAAAAGTAATGCTTGCGAATCTACTTATGACAGCTCATCGATAGTTCAATATAAACAAAAGTGTTTTTAATGAACATCGCTTCAAGCCTGTTTGGGTTGACCAGGTGTGAGTCTATGTCCATTATTAAAAATTATACAGGTACCTATTGAAATTGACTGAATATTTAGCGTTTACTACTGAGTTTACTGCGACGAGGGTTGAGGTTCAACATGGGAAAAATTTTGTGATCCACTAATGGTTGTTCCGAGACTGGGTATTCTTTGTGTCCGTGGTTGTTAAACTCTCCTGTGACACAGAAATTATGGCTAGTGTTAGACATTCTTTATTTAAATTTAATCAAATTAAAATAGTAAGATATTATTTCTAATTATCTATTGCACATCCATACGTACCCACGCCTACATGCCTATATATGCCCGTAGAGCCTTACGAAAATAAACAGGATGCTAATACAATTACCTGCAATATAGAAGGAATTAAAGCAGAGCACGATTCTCTTAAATATATACGTAGATATATCAGCAAAGAAAAAGTATCATATATTTTGATAAATTTTTAATATGTTATAAATCTTGATACTATGCGGGCAACGCTTCGCGCAGATCATACTGTAGCTCGCGTGCGGTCAAAGGCCACAGGTACAATGCAAATAATCTACAGACAATAAGATGCGCTTACTATGTGCGTTCGTTTGGGATGAATACATTATCTCAGTTTCTATGACGATATTGTATCGTTATAATAATAATAATAATGTTTATTCCTCTTGACATAAAACAGGCCTTGAATAATTAAATAGTGTTTACTTACATTATATTATATTATTTACATATTGCTATGGTCATGGTCTGAAATATGTGAGGAGCTTGTGTCTCAGTTAGGCATATGAATACCTGTATTACAGATCACCAGGTCCCACCTCTCGGACGAAACAAGGGCAATAATAGCTGAGTGATATTACTGATATCATGAGACTTTTAATATAAGTAACAAAGTATATTTAATATTGAACTAGGTGATAGGGTTATAGGGTAGTGAGCTAGTGAGGACTAATAAAGAATAAACGCCATGCTCATGCTGCGTAAGTGCTTGTGTTGTGTATGTATGTATGTTTCTGTATATGCATGGGTGTGTGTGTTTATGTATGTGCTCGCTTGAGTGTGACTTTGTTTGTTTGTTAGTGTGTGTGCTACTGTTTTTTTTATTAAGTTTAATAATGTCACTGGACTAATTTAATTATGAAGTAAATTTTCTGTACTTGTATAATCCAACGTTTGTAACCATTTCATAGCAATAGCTTTGCAAGGACCCTGTTTATTTTATTATATAAATTTAGTCCTTGATAACAGAAAAATCGGTGTGCGTGTTGAATTTAGTTGTTGTAAACACGTTATCTTTACGACGCCGATTTTTTCATTTATCGGGTTCATATTTTAATTAACAATGTATTTTAATTATTGTATATAAAATAAACAATTGGCGAACCGTTAACGAAAACGGGCGATCGGGCCTTGTGGCGCACCCTGGGGGAGGCTTATGTCCAGCAGTGGACTGCAATAGGCTGAAATAGGAACCGTTAATGTTTGTATAGATCTTTTGTTGGGTGAAAGAATGGCAAGAATAAGCTAACTTTCATGAGTGCTCTTTGTATTTTTCTATTTTCAGAAAATGTGTTTTCCAGGCTCCTCTGCACAAAGAGATGCAATAGATGAGTTGTGACTAACAGAGGGCAAAGTATACTGTTTTGATAACGCTTTCCTGGCCAACATGTCTGAAAGCTTTAAAAATAACCATAAGCTTTCGTTCTATTGCAGCAAGGTAGTAATATGATGATGGAAATTTAATCTGTTGTCTATCATTACACCAAGGTATTTAGTAACTGCTGTGTTTGTAAGATTTGGGCATGAGCAACTTGTATCAGTGAGATCAGAACATGAGTGTGAAACAATACGATATAAGGGATCAGGTTTGTCTGTATTATGTGTTGAAAGAGTAATATAGCTTGTCAACATTTAATGTCAAAATGTTTTTATACAACCAAATATTTACTGTATTCATACAGAGTGGGCATTAGAATAAACCTCATCCCAAGAGTTTAAACTGAAAAGCAGAGCTGTGTCATCTGCAAAAGTAACGAGCTTTGAATTTGGAATTTGCATCTGGCAAAGATCGTTTATGTACACAAGTAAGAGTGTTGGGCCCAAAATACTTCCTTGTGGAACTCCAAAGGTGACTGGGACTTCATTGCTTAAGATATTACTAATTTGCACACACTGTGTTCTATCACTCAAGTAATCCTTGAATAGTATTAAATTTTAATTTTAGTTACCGAGGGGCGAAAGCACTGTGTTAACATAAAATAAATTATTACCTTTCTCTAATATGCAACAGTTTCATCAGTATATAGGAGTAGGATACGTAGATAATACCCATATAAATCTATGCTAAGATCCAAAGAAATAATACATGTGCCGTCGGGCACAACTAGTACATAATCCAAACTAATATTATAAATGCATATGTGAGTTCGTTACGTTTTCAAGCCTTAACTACAGGAACGGTCATCATTAAATTTTGCATACACGTTGAAATACAGTACCTAATTTTCACCCCGGAAAAATATTGTTCGCGAGGGCTAGAAATTTATTGACAATCTACATCTACACGAGCAAAGCCGCGGACGAAATTTAGTAAAATAATTTAGGTATGATACATCTCTGCCTACCTACCTTTAGGTATACGGTCGTGTTGTGGTGTTAACAGGTCCAAGCGTGAATGTGCATACTTGGGTGAATGTGAATGTTAGTACGTGTGTATTGTACACGAGTGAAGTTAATCACTTGCCGGCCACAGGACACTGCATTGCACCACGACGTTGATTACTACAAAACACCTTGCTGTACTGCTTCTATTCATGTTCATATGTGATATTATGTTAGTAAATGTACATACATATTACATCTTTAACTATAGTCTGTTTCAAATACGAAGTCCCTTTTGACACTAAGACTTCATAGCACGTAACTCTGCACATTATATATAAATTGCTAAAATAAACAATGATCACTTATAGTACTTCTTCTCTCCTAGCCTTTATTATTCCCAAGTCACTTGGGGTCGGCTTTTCTGGTCTAACCGTATTTGACTGGATATCAATTTTTACACAGAGCGGCTGCCACCTGACCTCCGCAACCCGAAGGCTAACGATACTCTAAGGCTAGACCAGTGTCAGTATATTAGAGGGTATTGACTTTCCTAATAACGACTGCCATAGATGTTCATGGCAGCTCCCGGCTGCTATTTCGCGTCGATATTCTGTGAGAGGGTAGTAATTCCTCGGTCGAGCCGGCTCGTTCATGCTGTAACCAGCGAGGCTCTACTACAGTTCAAAGTTCTGTTTCTATAATTTCTGTTTCGATTCTAAACCCACAATTACAGTTTGTTTAGAAAGGTAATCGGTAATCGATTTCGTGATGTATCGATTGAAACGATCGCTTCACTATTGCTGAACAACGATCATCTGTCAAATGGGACTTTGTATTTGAAACGGACTATAGGAATTTGCCGTTTAGTTCCTACGTAAAATTTCGAAAGTTTTATACGAAATGCAATGGTTAATTACAAAAATATATATGTAGATATTAAAAATAAATTAAAATTTATATTAAATTAATTAACAAAAATTGTATTTAAAATTATATCACTTAGTATCTACCCGTATAGGTACGTTTTAATTCGATATTATTGCATGATGGTTGATTTTTTTGTTAATTTAAGACAGTGGCTTAAAAAATAGAAGCCGTACTGACCATTCAAAAAAATATCGATTGAATGGTTAGTATAAAAATCACAACAATACCGATTTTCTTCATACTACGCGGCTACTTCATATTTGAACCATTATTATATACGTAGTCTCACGTCTAAATAGCTGACGGGATAGACAATGGTGCATTGCGCTCAGATTTCGTCAAGTATGGTTTACGTTTCATTGGGCTTTGCTGTTCACCGAACATATCTACAAACCTCGTATTTCTGGACAGTAACGATCAATAAAACTGCTTGTCCCGGGAATCAAAGTCGTCATAAGCACATCTGTCTTATCCACCAAATATGTACGTTGTAGGCTTAATTTAGCAATAAACATTTTAAAGTTTGATTTTCCATTTAGAATACAATTTACTAATTTTCTTGTTTATCCTACCTGTTATGCTAGATTGTAGTGCAATGGGTGGGACTCGAACCTACAACCTTGATTACAAGTCCAATCTTTTATCCATTGGACGACCACCGGCTTTTTATTTTGTTTGTTAAGTGCGTATCTATATGTGTATATACATATGTCGATAAAGAGGCGGTAAGCTATAGAGGGGTCAATGGACCCCAGACAGCGTACAAATGATATTTTATCAGTTACTAAAATACAGTAAGTAATTCGTTTTACTGAATAAATTTCATTACCTATTCGAATATTTTGTTTTGTTACTATAAGAAAAACAGTAAATATTTATATATACCTGAGTACTGGCACTGTTGTTTAAAAGGTAGTGTCTTACTTACAGAACATTAGGTTTTATGGTCTTACTGAAGGTTTAAAAGTCCCTTTCGACTAAACGTGCAGAACACTAAGAGATAAACATCGGCGTACAATCAATAATTTACTAATCAAACTCCATTATGCAATAATTTTATATTTCGGAACATTTCTCAATAACGTAAACTCAAACAACACCGCTAATTTTTCATATTAAAACATAATTGGTTTTCTGGGCAAATTGCCTTTTACTTCCTTTCTATTTATATAACAATATTACTTCTAACAATTTTATTTACTTATATAATTTTTAAGATACGTTCAATTCAGTGCTGAATTGACTCTAAGTTCAGTAGAGCGTGTATCAGACACTTAAGAAGATTAAATGAGGCCTGTCAAGAATGTCAAATCTTCAATCTGAAGTTGGGGGATGATAAATGATGCATGAATAAATCAGTCCTACTAAAAACTCCATCATTGGTATAAAAGTTTGTAGAATAAGGCTACCAGCTACTTAGAATTAATTTTTTATAGTGTACGTGTAGCTTCATCACTAAATTGCTACCACTAAAGGAAGAATTTAACAACAAATTAGGTATCCTACCTAATATTATAAATGCAAATGTGAGGTTTGTTTGTTTGTAACGCTTTCACGCCTTACTACTCGACTGATCATCATGAAATTTCGCATACACGTTGTCAACAACATAAAAGAACACAGGGGTACCTTTCATCTGCAAAAAGCACTGTTACTACCCAAACTTAACCTACATCTACGCGAGCAATCAAAATAATCAAGACATGAAAAACAAATTATACGTGAATACATAATATGTCTTCAATAAGCATGAGGCTTCTTCTGATTAAATTGAACAAACCAGTGATACATACACTACCGTCCAAAAGTTTGGAATCACTAGGGTAATTTTAATTAAAACGACTATAATATGTTTAAAGTATATTTTATCACACTTAAATCTTAATCAAACCTTAGATTAGCATTCAGTTAAATAGAATCAGTACAAATAAGAACAAAAGTATACAGTCTTCGTTAAATTTTGGCTTCGTCAAAATGGCCACCCTTATTCTTAATTACTTGTTCACAAATTTTACTCTTTCTTTTGATTAATTTATTGAAGTATTCGGAGTCCAGTGTCTTCCATTCGCTCTGTAAATATTCCCACAACTGTGCGAGCTCGATGGACACCAGTTCTTCACTTTTCTATCTAGTTTATCCCATACTAATTCAATCGTAGACAAATCTGGCGATTGTGAGGGCCACTTCATAATTTGCAAAACTTTTTCACTTCGATTTTGCTCTAAGAACCCCTGGCATAATTTGGATGAATGCTTAGGGTCATTAAATTGTTGAAAAACAAAATTTCGACCGATCACCGATCAGTATTTTCAGATAGCCTTCTTTATTCAGTTTCCCGGTGATTTTGATCAGATGGCCGGGTTTATTATTACCAAAGCATCCCCAAACCATCACACTACCACCGCCGTGCTTAACAGTCTGCACAGTGCACGCTTCTAAAGCCCGCTCCTCTTTTGATCGGCGCACAAAAACTCGTATATTAGATCCAAAAATTTTAAATTTGGACTCGTCCGTCCAAAGGACTTTTTCCCAGACTTCTACTGTCCAGTTTTATGTGTTTTGGCCCACTCCAGTCTTTTTCTTATATGAACACTAGTCAATCTGGGTTTTTTGGCTGCTACACATCCTCTTAGGCTAGCAAATAGCAAACGCCTTTTTACAGTTGTTATTGAAACTGGCTTTTCTCGGGTTTCATTTAAAGTAGCGGTAATTTGAGGTGCAGTTAAACGTCGATTTCGTTTCGATAACGTCACAACGTAATTATCTTCCTGCTTTTTCGTAGATTTGGGACGTCCAGATCTCTTCCGGTCTTGATTTACTCCAGTAGCTTTTTTTCGTACAAGAGTATAATGTACACCTTTGTATGAAACACCGACCTTTTCTGCGATTTGGCGCATAGAATAGCCTTCTTCGCTCAAAGTACAGATAGCACTCCGCTGTTCAAGCGAAATCTGTTTCCTTTTTGCCATTTTATGAGCTTGCGAACTTTTATAACTATCACATGAACGTCACAAATCACACTGAACTGATAATTTTTGCAATAATACACCCATATTCCAAAGATTAGACACTACTCATTACTACAACAATGCTTAAAAGCGCCAATTCTAAGAAATCTTCAAACGGCGGTGTCGCATCTTGAGTGGTCATAAAACACGTGTGTCGGTCTTTTTTGAAAACAATGGATAGTTGATAAGAAATTAGTGTTTTTGTTAAATGTTATTGTTAGTACGGTCGTAAAAATACTAATCTCCAATAACAATACGTTTTTTGATGGATTTATTGCGGTATAGTTTTTCTGTCGACGAAAATTAGGGTGATTGCAAACTTTTGGACGGTAGTGTACGTGTTGCAAATATTTTTTAAGCCAGCGGTATCAAAAATATAACATGTATTTTTTTGTAACGAAATGTAGTTATCGTTTTCAAGTAGTTAAAAACCGTTTGCCTGTAGCCAAAAGCTATTCCCATATTTTGTTTCTATGTTGTTTCAACAGAAAAGCAACAATGTTTTGTATCTACATGGTATGTAATAAACCCTGTCCGATCGTTAAAGGTGTTGTACAGTAGCTTATTATGAATACGTAGGAGTCATCCTATTATAAAAAGAATACTCCATTAAATTTTATTTGCCGACAAATCAAAGGCGCCGTTGCCGGTCGAAGACGATAGTTTTACCTAATTAATTTATATAATCCGCTCGCCGCTACGCACGTGCCGACGTCATAGCATAGTAACCTACTGAACGCATCAGCTGCTATTGCATTGATGTAAATGACCTCGAACTTTTTAAGACGTCACAGAATATTCTAATTTAACTTATCATATCTAAGCCTCTAATTAATAAAAATATTAACTTGTTGTAAGCCGGGTTGGTCGTACTCTACATATCCACCTCCAACATAGACACACATTCGGCACTATTTTCATAAATTATCACGAACACAACCGTCGGGACTGCTATACCTCGTGGTCTAGAGAACAGTTCCTCGTACTCCCTACGCGCAGCTGCATAATTCTATTCACTCCTACCTAAACACACGTTATTAATATTGGTTATTAGATTATTTCATTTTAAAATTAATTATGTAAATATAAGTAAATAAATTTAACACACGAACATGATACAGTATTCAGCGTTTGAATGCGACATAGCTAATAGGGTAAACACTTTTGTGGCGGAAGTCCGAACGAAAGTAATATTAGCGCAAGACCACGTGGCAAGACTGAGTACGAAATTGTGGCACGCCAGGATACAATAATTAAATAGGTAGGAATGCAAGCAAGAACTTTAATTTCATCAAAATTTTCGATTGATATTGCCAGTCAGTGATAGAATTGAATTGAATAAATTGGTGAGTGCGATCGAGAAGTCTCAGGTTGGATTAAACGGGTCGTGCAAAATGTTATTTGATTTTGTTTGTTACGTATTTCTCAGCAACAACATGATTACGGAGTTGCAAAACGTGTACGGTAATCGCATATAAAAACTTAGCTGATAAAACGTAGTGTAATAATAGGTACACCTATGTATGTATGTATTATTTTTATTTATTTAGTCTAAAGAAAAAAGTATAATTACATAAATTTGAGTTTTGCACGCAAGAGTCTTTATTGTATTTTACAAATAAATTAACTTACATCCTTAAAATTTCATACATCGATATTTTTATTTGAACGATATTTACATCCCTAACGCAGTGCGATTGTCTAGGTACAAATGCACCCGCGCGAGGAGGCGACTCGTTTGAACTCTGACAGAAAAGCCGACGAATTTTAATAGAAAATAAATACATCAAAGAAGCCGCGGTTTCTTGGAGTGTTGCCAGTCTGTGCGAAATTTCGGTAATTTAAGGTAAAAAAACCCTTTCTAGATCTGCCTCTTACTCTCTTTCTTTCCACTTTTCATTCTATGATGTTTTTTATAAAGTCGTCGTGTCTTATAAGGTGGCCAAACATCTTTCCTCTTCCGTTCTTAATTGTCGTCAAAATGTTGCGTTCTTCTTGGACTAGGCTCAGTACTTCCACGTTGCTTTTCTTTTCTGTCCAGGTGAGTCTTTCCATGCGCCTCCAGCACCACATATCGAAAGCTATGTACCGCTGCCGTGATCATATTATAATAATATACATATATTTATGATGAAACAAGACATTTTAAAAGACTCTGTTATATACTTTTCTATGGAATAATTATAATTATAGAAATGAAAATAACACTATGAAGTATGAATAAGTTGCGCTTCTGTCGTTCCGTGCTAGTATTTTATCTACTAATTTAAATATTAAGCGTCATAAGTAATTTGATGTCGGTGGAACGACGGCGATCGTCGGTTGAAGACAGGAGTGCCGTCACAAGTATTAATCATGCTTCCTATAATCGATCGCATCAAATACTTATATACCTGGATGTACTTTTTCATTTTATAATTCTAGGGATTCTTAAAACATTTATGCCATTCTACTTATGAGAACGGCTAGTGCAACCTAACCGAAACTTCAAACGTTTCAAAACAGTACGGCAATATCCTTCCTTATTTAATAAATCATGCAACATGAAAGTATAAAAGACACATAAAAATAATTTATAACAAAAATCATCATAAGTGGGCGCATAATATTAGCAAACATGAATATTAGGACAATGGAAAATGAAGAAATAGGAGAGACATTCAAAATAATGTAATTTATGTTCCTTATATATCGGAATTATGTTTTCCTTTATCTACCGCGACATCCTTGGTGCGCAGTAGGTATGTATACCAAACTAATTAATGTATGTACCTACTTACATGCTCGATTGCCTTTAAGTTGAACATTAGTAACTTTCTTATGTAATTTAACGTAAACGTAACAAGAAGGCAGTGCTGCCTTGTAGTTTCGTTACGTTTTCTAGGCCACACATCTGCTACATTGGGAATTAATCGTAACTTAAGGGTCAAGTGCCTAATTATTCGTAACGTATACGAAATTACTGCATAATACTGCACGGATGACGTAGTGGAGTAAGTAGTCGACTCCCCGCTCCCGCCGCGCCAAATGTTGTGATTTCGATCCCCACACGGGACAAAAGTTTGTGTGATCCACAAATAGTTGTTCTAAGTCTGGATGTTCTTTGTGTCCGTTGTTTATTGTTAAGTCCCCCGCGATACAGGAATAATTACCAGCGCGAGAAAAGCCTTTAGAAAAATGCTGTTTTTATCAATGAGATATACGTATGTATTTAAATTTAATATAAGTAATAATATTTTTAACTTCTTAAAGTGAAAGTTTATTTTTAAAGACATCTTAAGTGCTGCCTGTATAAATTATTTGGTTAAAATCTCTATAAGGTAGAGTAATTTTCTATGAAGTTGACGTATTTAATCGCACTAAAACTCGCCTATGAAGCTCGAATTATGAAACCGTTTTGTAAGTGCGTAACTTGTTCTTTAATATAAATTTTAATGGAACAACAAGGCAGTACTGCTTATTATTAAGGCCTCAATTTGGTCAAAGGTCGTAGAAAAATGTATATGTTAATGTTTAAAAGCAATGTTTAGTTGTGAAACGAAGTCCAAAGAACAATGGCAGGTCTTCATACTAAAAAATGTCTGGGATTAAATGGCAGCGTCTTGTCATGAAAAATATGTCAAAAGATTCGGCGTTAGTTCCAGACTCTATAAGTGAAACTATTTTCACTTGGGAAAGCCGAAAAAATTAGATATTGTGGTTTGAATTGTTTAAGTTACGAACTGTATACGAATATAACAATTGTCGTAATAATCAAACAAACATTTTTTACCATCAGTTTAATCAAAAATAGAAGAATTACAGTGCATATTAATAAAGATTCAAACAAAGTCAATTAATCCATATCGATCGTTCGTTTAATTTAATCGATACAGATAACTATAGAATACTACATTTACTTACACCCCTATTTGTATGGTTGACATTTTGAAGGTAATTCGTAATACGTACATACGTCATTTCCAATACTTTTATTAACATAAATAAGCATTACGGCTTTTAGAAAAATGAATGAATATTTGATAAATCTTAGTAAATTAATTTAATCTCTTTGCTATAAATGAAATTTACGGACGTCAAAAAAACACTAGACAAAATTCTGCCATTGTTCTTTATGCGTGTAAAACGCAATGCTATAGCGCGAGCCGGTAGCATTGGACGTATGTATGATGTATGTATTGTACATCTCTGTCTGACCCAGAGAACATGTAAGTATGAGCTTTCTCAGTAATCAAAGATTTTAATGTACATTGAGTAGAATAAACAGTCAAATTAGTTTTCATGGTTATTAAATAGGTTTTATGTATGATATAGGAATTTAGACCTTGCAACCTCACGGTTAGTCACCTTAGCGACCAACCCGATTGTCGAATCGAACCCGAAACCCGAACGTCCCGATTTCTATGCCTATGATTCCATATTTTATTTTTTGTTGTAATATTACATAAATATATATTATTAATTCTCAGTAGCGGCGAATTTGGAAAATGTAACAGGTAGACGGCAAGTTTAGACTTATAAATGCCAACTGCCGAGATGGCGCAGCGGTAGAGCATACGACTGCTGTCTTGGCCGGAATACTCTTGTCGGACAAAGAGTCACTTAGTTTCCCTGACAACGAATTGAACGAATTCTCAGAAACAGAACTGTTTTTAAAACTATACGCGATAGATGGCAATAAGCTCGTCTCTTATTACGTGGGGCTTATAGCTAGCAAAATGTGGGTTATTGCGTACCCCTTTGGGCAATAGGAGTAAGAGTGTGTATGTATGTCAAAATTAAACACAGTGAAGCGTGGGTACCATACACCTATGCTATCCTTTAGAGGCAATACTGGCGTGATTCTATGAACTTATAAAGCTATTTTATTAATAAACAATTAGGCAAGTAAATGAGAACATCATCAATGTAGTCGAAGTCAGCCAAATACGCATTATTAATGGATAATTCAAAAACTACTCGTCAAATCTTGGTCAAATTTAAATTGGACCCATGTGAAGTACAAGATTTCAAATAAACAAAGAATCATTAAAATCGGTTTACCTAGAAAAAAAACAGTTGAATTGAGAACTGCCTCCTTTTTTTGTAGTCGGTTAACGAACATCCTATATTGCCTATAATGTCATGTCATCAGTTACTTCATATAGCTGTAAGCTTATTAAATGTTTAACAAGACTATAATGTCATGTCATCAGTTTACTAACATATCCGACTAGCTGTCCCCCGCGGTTTTTCCCATGTTTTTGATTACTGCTCGGTTCCCGTAACTCGTAGTGTGATATTATATAGCCTATGTTACTTCTGGATAAAGTCCTGTCAATAGCGAAAGAATTTTAAAACGGTTACCTCGTAACTAGTAAAAGTGTTTAACAATTTAGTAGCTTAAAGTTTCAAAATTATGTAATAATAGTGTTTTATAAAAATAATAGCGTTTAATAAACAACGCAATAAAATCCGTATAGTTTGTTTAATTTCAATGTATAACATTCGCGTAAACATAAGACAATATTAGGTATAGATAACTTACAGAAATTAAATTAGTTATACTGCATTCAAGTATAATGCCGGACTGAGCACTGTTTTTAAATCATCTGCTGTAAGACCATTGGCGTTAGATGTCTTTATGCCACAGACATCTCACGCCAATGGTACGAGATCCATTGACAAAAATCGAAGCCTCTATATATATATATATATATAGCTATAGCTATAGCCATAGCCCTCAAAAATAAAACCGCTTTACAAGAGTTTTGACTATTACATATAGGTAACGAACCAGATCATATGACCGCGCCTTTTTGTTACATCATATATATAAAATGGCTACCCTAATACGTCGCGCACCGCTAAGCGTACTTAGACGTGGGCTTCGGTCCGCTACGTTCAAGGTTCTAAATAGGGATGGGCGATAAAAACCGTAAAACTCAACCGCCGAAGAAAGTAAGAGTTCTATATTGGGCTCCTGTTTTTTAAATATATACATACACTAACGTCTAAATCTCCGAAGAGCATGCAGGTTTAGGCTTCCGCGTGCCCTTCGGGGATTTATTTGCTGATAATTTCAGCTCTGTTTATAAACTGTCCTACTGCTGGGCACAGGTCTTGCCTCAGTTTGATAAGGATTGGGCCATACTATAGGTCGTATTCACTACTGCTTCGTCACAAAGATAATTTGTTAGTTATTTATTTAGGTTAATATCCTGACACTTTGTCCAAAAGTACATAATTGCATATGTTTCCTTGTTACTTTCCTTGGGATATATTAGGATATATCCGCAGTACGAGACTATTGTCGTCTGCCAGATTTTTAGCTCCTTACAAAGTCCAATATATTACATAAATCAGCAGACCCCGCGCAGCTTCGTCTGCTTTACATAAGAGAATATTCCCCGTTTTTGCAACATTTTTCATTGATGCTTCGCTCCTATTGATCGTAGCGTGATGTTATATAGCCTATAGGCTAGCCTTCCTCGATAAATGGGCTACCCAACACTAAACGATTTTTTTATTAGAACCAGCATTTCCTGTGATTAGCGTGTTCAACCAGACAAACAAACAAACAAACTCTTTAGCTTTATAATATTAGTATAGATACATAGTCTCACGCTTATATCCCCGAAGGAGTTAGACATATTACACCTAAGTAACATTTCGCCAGATATGATTTCAGGTTCCACGTAATAGAAGACGAGCCTATTGACGCTTACCAGACACAGTGTGCGACTCCGTGCTACTATGAATTTCTTGACAACGAAACGCAATAAGGCCCTGCTTTACCCAGGGATCAAAATTCGTGATGTCGTGCAGATCAGTCGCACCCTCTATCGCTGTGCAGCAAAGCAGGTATTTAAATAAATCTCAAAATTATATCAGGTGATAATAATTTACATTGAACACCCGCACATTACAAGTATCGGCTTTCACACGTCCCAAAGCTATGTGTGTACGTAATCGTAATGAGAATTACAATATAATAATTATACTTCAATAACTCAAACCCTCAAAACCTCAAAACCCCAACACCCAATAACATTTTGCCGGACATTGTGTATTTACAATAATAAATGATGCTGTTTATAATGGTTAAATCTATTTCTACTTTGTGACACATTTAAATAGTTAATCACTTGACGCCGCTGGTTGACTTTTTCAGTAGCAATATAAAAAAGTTTGTATTAAAAGTATATTTGACGAGCACATCTCCTTATTATTTATTAAATTAACCAGCTTTATAATGATAAGTTTATAATGTCGGCTATGCATGTTAAGAACATACTTTTAACAGAAGAGACGATACGATTAATTCTCATGAATTTGGCAATTACCCATGTAGTGTGGTGTCTGAAGTCTAATAAAACAGGCCAGAAGACTGGAGATGGACTCCTTCACGGTACGGATAATAAAGTGGACGCAAGATGTTTCATGTGTATGTGGAATATCTACCATTTACCTATGCCGCTGGTCTGTTTGTCTGGTCGTCCGATAGAACGGGGAAAGAGCAATCAACTAATGCGATTCCTCTGCAAAGTCTCTAGAATAAAGCCGATAGAAAACCGATATAATCTGGCAACTTTACGTCGATGCTCCAAGCTTTGAACATATTAACGTGCTACGCGGTAGTTTCTAAAACAGAGACTCTTGCTTTTTAAGATATACAATGTCAATGCATTGATATAATAGTTATTAGTTAGTATGGGATCCCGTTCTATACCCAGATGATATATAATTATAATAACAATATTCTACCACATACACACAACACCGTCTAGCCGAAACTAAGCAGAGCTTGTACTATGGGTACTAGACAATGGATAAACATACTTATATACTTTTTTTTTGTAAATACATACATAGAAACACCCAGACCAAGACAAACATCCATGTTCATGCACACAAATGTTTGACTTGTGCGGGAATCGAACCTGCGACCTCAGGCGTGGCAGTCAGTTACACTAACCACTACGCCATCGAGGCCGACTAACCTTGTTCTGGACGGTGCTCTAACAAATACTTCAGTTAATTTGGTCGAAAGCTTATAGGCTTCGCAGCCACATTTAGGCCGCTTTTGATCAATATGTAATCATTTGATAAGCTAGCCAAATGTTGGTACAGATCGTGCAATCTATGATGGCCGGACTGAACATAGCGTCTCCGAATTGCATGCAGTACGGATTGCATCCCGCCCCCGCCCCCTGTCACCAAAGAGACCTAAAACTTACAACTGCGACGCCATTCGCGCAATGTTCAGACCGGCCATCATATAGTGCGCGATCTGTACCCGAGAGCTCTACGTAAAGGCTATTTGGCATAACAGTATGAATGGATATTGCCAGGTCAGTAAAATAATCCAACAAAACCCTTACTCCACCTGTAGACAAAGCGATATACGCAAAAATAACGATTTACTTGACATAACTATGTCGAAACCAACTAGTAACAACAACAGCTTACAGTCAGTGTGTATCATTTTGTTAGTAATTTTATTTCCCAACTGCCTCAATAGCACAGAGGTAGTGAATGTAATCGCTGTGCAAGAAGCCACAGCTTCATACACCTCTATTGGGCTTTTTTGTCAAGGCTCAACAACGACAATAGGCACACTCTCTTTTGTATAGGACTTAAAAGAGCATTCACTCTAATCCTTGTTACAAAAAATTTAAACCTTCTCGGATATGTGATACGTGGGATGCTCTTAGCACAGGTGCATAGAAAGTGCTGTTAAAAAAAGTGCTCTATGTCCAGCAACGGATAAAGTCTGGCTATGCTTGTCTTGACAATGATTTACAATGTTTCAGTTACTATGTGGTTTTATGAGACTCTTGTTATAAAAGCTGTCAACAACTTCGAACGTCTAAACAGTTAATTTATCAAGCCCTAGAATTAATTATTAAATTGATTATTTATTTGGAAACCAAATGTATAAAGTTTATGGTACCAGTGTATACTTAACGAACTGTCAAACTCTTGTAAGTCGGCTATATTTTAAAGATTTACATCAGATTACAAGTTTCGGTAGAGATAACAAATATAGCGACAGGTAAACTTATATATTTAGGTATAAAATTTACAACAATAAGAAACGATGAAATATTTAGGTCTTTACCTATCAAATTGCCGTTTCGCCAAACTGGTGATTCTAAACTAAAATATCTATGATGAACTTGGAATTCTGATTAATTGAAATAATTTATTGTGGTTATTTTTTTAATCTGATGCATAGATCTTTAAAATAGAGTTTAAATTGAATCTTAGTGTCATACGAAAATATAAGATTTTTTTTTTAATAGACGTTTATATTAAATATATGAATATACGTTTAGGCTTGGTTGGAACACTATTTTAAACATATTTTTCGAGAAATAGCTCTCTGGTTTCTCTCCAATCATTGTAAGTTATTTAGGAAAACTAACGTTGACAACATAGCTCTCCAGATTGCCAAGCTGAAGTGGCAGTCGGCAGGGCACATAGCTCGCAGTACTGATCGCCATAGGGGCAGAAAGGTTCTAAAGACACAGCAAGGGTAGGTCCGCAACAAAATGTAATGATGATCCGGTAAGGGTCGCGGGAAGCGGTTGGATGCGAGCAGCCAAAGAACGGACTGTGTGGCAAACCTTGGGGACGCCTATGTCCAGTAGTGGACGTTCTTTGGCTGAGATGATGGTGATGATGAATTGCAATTTGCACCAATGAGTGGCACACAACATTATCACTATGTACAGGCCTAACACAACGAACAAACTAAATGTTTAAAATTACAGATAAATATGTCAAATGATAAAAATTAAATCCTTACTTCAATTTACCGTACAGAATGATAATTTCTTAGGTACAGACCTGACATTTGTTAAAGTAAGTTTCTATTTCTAAGCTCCTTTGTGTTGATAAAATGTATCACGCTCTGTAACTTTAGCTAGTCATATAAGTCACGTAACATAACAAAGTCATGCCTGTTTATCTCCGAAGGAGTAATCAGAAGTTTATTATACCTGTTTTCGCCAACTATGTTTTAAAGTTCCAAACGATTGTAGGCTTCGCCACCTTATAGTAGCGAGTCTTCCATCTTTACATAATATGCCAGGCCAAATGCTGCTACCGATAATTGCCTAAGGAA
Organism: Catocala fraxini; assembly: GCA_930367265.1. Lineage (NCBI taxonomy): Eukaryota > Metazoa > Arthropoda > Insecta > Lepidoptera > Erebidae > Catocala > Catocala fraxini. The sequence continues at coordinate 18,906,725 of OV884024.1, forward strand.
ACCCTATATACCTTTTGGCTAACAAGAGAATTGAAGCCTAGACCATGTCACCATCCCTCGCAAACATATATGTTGTAAGACCAAGAAACAGAGAAATGAATCTTACTTAACAACAGCTACTCTATAAGGTTTAATAGAGGGTAAGGATATTTATTTACAATATTGTGCATTGTGCACAATAACTCGAACAAGTACCTGTCGCATTTCAATAAACATGTAATGCATTGCGGCACTTCAAATGTAATAATAATAATATTATGTGTTGGCACACATCACATATCTTCGAGAACATTAGGTACAAAGAATTTTCAGACATGCAGATTGCCTTACGAAGTTTTCTTTCGCCGTTAAGTCGAGCATTAATTTACTATATAATACGCATATAACTTCGAAACGTCAAAGATGGCTTCGGATCGAACTCCGGACTCCTGCCTGGCGGTCCAACGGTCACCCACTAGACTTTTACAGCTTTAATAATAATTCTAATTTAATATTATATAAAATGTCCAGCCAAAACCTGTCGGCTGTTGGAATGCCAGACATATTAATTGAAAACCTATTGTCTTTAGCTGCCTACGGGCTGCTTTCGTTCTGTAGGTAAAGCTCGATTTTATTGTTTAATAATTTTGTACAAGAACGTATATAAAGCATCATATAACTTTCGAAAGTCAGAGTGACTTTCGAAAGTTATATGACTTTTCGAAATGATGTGTGTATTGATTGACAATTATTAAGCCGTCGGTCCCGGCTGCCATGAACATCTATGGCAGTCGTTATTCGGAGAGTGTCGACACAAAAGATCCCACTGGGTCGAAATGTCGCCGGTCTACACTGACTGGCCCCACATAAGATACATACATACATGTATAGCAAATATAAATAGAAATAAATATAAATACTTGAAAGGCAAAGAGATATAGAGAGGGCAATATTCTGAACAGTTGTTGGTGGCGGTGGTTTCTGGATTCCCGACCGCTTAAAAAGTAGAGAGAGTGAATATTGCAAAACAATGCAATAAGCAAGACATATCAGCATTGCAGCATCTCAATATCCTTAATCTCTGCCTATCTCTTCGAAAGTATGCGTGGTTCTACATGTACCATTTATTTTTAAAAAGGAAGGATTTCCGCTTACCGGCTGATTGCTTTTCATTGGATACTTACTTCCAAGAAAAATAATTAGGCGTCAACTTTATTACTTTAAAAACATAATATTATCACTAACAAACAATGCAGTTACAATAGGGAAATGAGATTATTGTTCAAAAAGAATTACTTCCTTCGCGCTGACCTAAATCCTATTTAAGTAGGTACTGAGTTCACATACTTTGAAAAAGACAACATTGTAAAGTTCTCACAGTCAGACAGGCAACGACTAGACGAGGCACTTGCTTGAATAAACCACACATAAACTCGAACCCTAGTATCAGCGTCTACCTTAATAATAAATATGGCAGGCAGGTAGTTAAGGATATGATTTTATGATATTTAAGAGCAAAGAGCGGACGGCGCGGCGGGGTGCGTCGGGATGCTACACAGCGTAACGGAAACAGGAGGTAAAACCGTCAGAAACCGGCGGGAAGTCGCTAGTACATCCGGTGCGACGTTCCATAGAGCACTCTCTATATTATTATTTTGCTTCATTGTTGTTGTTGATTTACATAAATGATTTACGAGCACCCGCTTTCTTAGGTGAATCGAGGGCGAAAACATTTTAATTGACGAGGAATAAAGTTGCGCGCTAATATAGCTGTTTATTTTTATAACAGCCGGCTAGTAAAATCGGTTCGTAGCGTTAAAAATGATTACTATTAGGTAGATGGAAAACCAAGACCGCGGATAGTCTAAAGAAATTGTAAATCGTATACTAAACTATCCATTTTGTTGCCTCGATCCATTGATATATTATATATCAATGTCTCGTTCCTAATGAAAGTAGAATTGTTTGGTCTTAATATATATTTTACCATAGTAATATTCTGATTATATCTTAATGCATCAGTAACATAAATCTATTTTCAATGCAATAATTTAATTACCTAGTAATAATATAATTTTAAACACACAAAATAAAAATATTCAATCTTTAGCCTTGCGATTACTTAATTTTGGGGTTATACCCAACCGAAGTATGAAATGAGAACAAAATTTTTTAATGGAAACCAGCAAAGAAATGGTATAGAATCAGTCTTAACACACTATTTTAAAGTATTAAAATTGATAGTCAACAAAAATAAAGATTATATCAATATTTTTAGATTGACTTTAAAATTATCAAATTATATATAGATTTCACATAATACTTAATTAAATTTATATTAATAAGAACGTACATTTCATACCTCTATTTAATTATTTAATTGCCACAGTTCACGTCAAGCGGCATCTATCGCATAACTTGTAAAACAATGCGATTAGTAAATACTTATACCTAAGTAATTGTTGTTGTCTGTGAATTATGTGTAATTATTCCGCACACTAATCAAGAATTTTAATTAAAACGAGGAGATATAAAATCTGGTATTGTAAAATAAACAAAACAGCCTTGCGGTTTATTAAGTTCACAAGTTCAAGTCCTGCTTCATAGATAGTCTTTTTCCTCGTTTCTAAATATCATAATAAATAAAGTGCATTCAATATATAAATTAAGTATGAATATATGATTTGTTGCTTCCTGTCTACAAATAAATGATCGGATTGAGTATCAGAGGTCTACTGTTTGTCATCATAATTATACATTATATATAAGGCATATTATTTAAAATATGGTCTCTTATGTAGGTACACACGGCTACACATCAAGTTAGATACCCTATATGACGCATAACTACGCTACATACAAAATACAGAATTGTTGGAAAGGGACAGTGCATAGTGATGTCGATGTTATGGTAAGGATAGACCATCGCGTCCCGTTTAGCATGAATGAGACAAAATAACAAAAATATAACGCACTCTCTCGCACGGTTCGCAGCGTTCAACTTCTAATAGTTCAAAGACCAAACAGTCTAGGTTGATGTGTCGCTATGTGTACACCTTGCTTTTCTTAATATCTTAAGTTAATACTAATAATTTATAATTTCTGACTGCACGGATTGCGTAGCGGTTTAAGTGGTCGCCTTGCCACAGCTAATATATCGAGTGTTGTAGGTTCGAATCCCACAAGGGATAACAGTGTGTGTGGTACAAATATGGTTGTGCCGAGTCTGAGTATTCTTTGTGTCCGTTGTTGGAATCCTTGTAAAGTCACCGCGACACAGAATTTATTCCTAGTGCGAGAGTTGTCTTTTCTAAACAGAAAAACAGATATCATAATTTAAGGCTTGGAACGGTCTCCTAACAAATCACACAAGTTCATATTACGTCTCAGGAATCCGACGTTTGAAATAGCACTCTGATAGACGATGATCTAATACCAGCCTGCCAGTGATTTCCAGCAGTTATACAATAGCCGCTATAAATCACATAGAGGTCTAATATAAAATTCGCACATTCTAACAAATATTATAAATCCGAATGTTTGTTGTTTGTTTGTTACAGTTTTATGTCTTAACTACTCGACCGATCATCACGAAATTTCCCATATACCTTGACAGAAGAAAACAAAACGACATAAGGTAACTTTCATCCATAAAAAAAACATTGTTACTAACTTAAGCTACATTTACGCGAACGAAACCGCGGGAGAAGTATAGCATCAATCATTTTTGTGCCCGGCTAAATGTTTAGACAGTTCTTTCAACTTCTCTCGATTGCGATGCATATATAGCAACTTCTTATCTAATATTATTCAGGGCAGATGCCATTATTCATCCTCAGTTACAAAATATACCGGTCCATCAAACACCCATACCCATAGCCCATATAATATACTAGAATACATACGTAGCAATAGTCCTACGCCTGCTGCGGCTAGTGCCGCTGTGGTGTTTCATCCCCCTTTGATTAAACTCTCGAGTAAGCCTCCCAAAGAGCCAGGTATTTTCCTAATATAACATGTTAGACAATACTTGTGATAAGAGAAACATAATAGATGCATATCTATTTTCTCTCTAACGCTAGTCACCTTCTGAAGGCCAATCTAATTCTCGCAATAAGAGCTATTTAAATAAAGTGCCAATCAAGTCTAATAAACGTCAAATGTAAATTTAAATGCAATGTTTGTTTACATTGACGCTTACTTTAATTTATGAGCTATTTGTAATATTTATGACATTGAGATTAGCCTGGTACTCTGTATAGAGCTTTTAATTAAGAACTAGAAACCCGCCCTGGCTTCGCACAGATAGTATAAAACCTTAACAAATTGTACACTTAAACCTTACTTATGAATCACTCTGTATATTGGTGAAAGTCTCATGAAAATCCGTTCAGTAGTTTTTGAGTTTAGCGCGAACAGACAGACAGACTCAACTGGAGACTTTTTTTATAATATGTAGTAATAATGATAGTGATGTAGTGCTAGTAATGGTATCTAAGTACATATAAAGTAAAATGTTTATTCACTTGCCATATACAATTACGATTTTAGTTTTACTGGTCAGGAACTAGATACTTATAAACTAATCCGTTTACTAGCTAGTTTTTGAGTTTATCGCGTCCAGGCAGACGCGGCAGGGCACTTTGTTTTATGATATCTAGTGATTAGTACTTTGACTTTAAGGGACGAAAACATATGCATAGTTTTGAACACTGATGTGTAAAGAATCAGCTTTTCTTTTCTTTTAAGAGCTCTACATTTAATAGAGCAACTACCTATTAAATGTGGAGTTCTTTTTAAAAAAGAAAACAATAGAAATAAAATATACAAGTACATACATATTATACTGAAATAAATAAACTCAGAAACGTAGTCCCTCGAAATTTATACACATACCTACTTCAATCCAAGATGTTTTTCGCCTCACGTGACTAAGGGGCCTCATTTACACATTTTTCGTAGGTATTGCCTCATTGGCCCAGTGGCATAATTTTGCGCTTATGCTTATTGCCGATAGCGACGTCCCGGGAACGATTTCCGGGTCGGGCACAATGTTGTTGGATTTTCTATTAGAATATCCTCAGTAATAACGTCGAATTTGGAACTGTGCCTGGTAGACTACCCATATAGGCCCCAGGCTCTATTACGTTGCCCCTTAATATCGTTAGAGAGGGGTGATGCCTCAGCTTTTAATGATATTCCAAAATAATTTGCCTTCACTGCACGGATGGCGTAGTGGTTTAACCTTGCCACTGCCATTCCGCCAAGTAATGTGGGTTCTAATCCCACGCCTAGGAGTTGTCTTCTAAAAGAGCTAAAATTTTCAATTATCTATTATGTTAATGTTATGTTAGCCTTAATTATTTATATATCAGGCGCGTTTTTAAAAATTATTATATTCTGACTTCACTTAATTTTGCATATTCGTAGGTTAACTAACCTATACTACGCATATTATGATACACATGTAAGAGAAGTTTTAACAATTATGTGCTTATACCACGTGTTTAGCCGTAGATAATAGACGTGTTGACAAAATGTGAGCTGAAATACTTATATTACAAAGTAACTACATCAAATTATATTAAAATCACAAGAATAAGACAATACAGATTCCTAAATAGAATAACGAAGTTGAATAACCATCAACAATAATCGCTGTGTTGATTGATTGCCTATTAATTTTAGAGCAGTATTTTCGTACAGGTTTCGAAAACAGACATCGGGGGGCGGTACCACCAACACTACCAGAGATATCATTTCGCATGTTAAAGAAAAAAAAGTTAAGTATGTACCTATACCATTGTCTCGTTATATCATAAATACCCACATGTGCCAACCTATAATAATTCTGCAACGGTATAAGAATTATAATTAATTATACAATGACAGTATAAGAAATGGTAGGACATTAAAATTGAACGGTATGATAGTATCTAGTCATTATTTAGCTGATTAATTTGAAGTTTGCACCAACTAAAGTTATATATATATATATAGGTATGTATTGCTTAAATATTTTACCACATTGACTGCCATATATATTGCCATCAGACACAATTGAAAATGTATTGTTCGCGGTCATTTATGACCGTCATGGCGTTCAATGTTTTAGACTACCGATCCGCCCTGGCTTCGCACGGGTAGTATAAAACCTTAACAAATTATAACCACTCTGTCATTTGGTGAAAACCGCATGAAAACCCGGTCAGTAGATTTTGAGTTTATCGCCAACAGACAGACAGACGCGATTGGGGACTTTGTTTTATAATATATATATGTATGTACCTATATACCTACATACTTATACGCATGGTGTTTTTGAGAGTAAAGGAATGAAAATAAATGTAAGCAAGACGAAAGTAATAGTATTTGAAAAGGAAGAGTGCGTGACGATGTGTAATATTATGATTGATGGAGAACCGGTGGAGCAAGTGAAAGAGTTTGTATATTTGGGTACTTTGTTTACAAGGGATGGTAAACATGAGGGAGATATTGAAAGGAGAACGATTGCGGGAAGCAAAGTGAATGGAGCTCTACGCGCTTTTATGAACAGTCGAAATGTTTCCGAAAAGGCACGTTTGGCTGTTCAAAGAAGACTATTAGTGCCCACACTTATGTATGGAAGTGAAAGTTGGGTATGGCAAAAGAAGCATGAGAGCAGAATAAATGCTGTAGAAATGTGAGCGCTGAGAAATATATGTGGTGTGACTCTGAAAGATAGAATAAGAAATAGTGTGATTAGAGAGAGATGCGGCATGAAAGTGGATATAGTGACAAGAATAGAAAAGGGTATGTTAAGCTGGTTTGGGCATGTAGAAAGAATGGACGAGGAAAGACTGACTAAGGAAGTTTATAAGGCTAGTGTGAATGGAATAGTCGCAAGAGGAAAACCTAGGCGAACGTTTCTTGATCAGATCGGAGGCGTTCTGGACAAAGGCCAGGTTAAGAGCACCTTGAACCGACGGGCGTTTATGAGGAATGTGATGAAAGTGAATGAAGCCAGAGAAGTGTGTCAGGATCGTAGCAAATGGAAATCCGTAGTCTATGCCTACCCCTCTGGTAAACAGGCGTGAATCTATGTAGTATGTACTTATGTAGTGATGATAATAAGGCCGCAACGATACTTTTATGAGTAATGGTAGAACACTTCAATTGAACGGCATGATGGTATTTAGTAATTATTCAGGTGATTAATATGGAGTTTATACCAACTTCTTTAATTTTATTAATATGGAGTTTATAACAAGTTACATTTTGCTTTATATATATTTTAGATGATATCTAAGTATTAAATAAAATATTTATTGACTTCACAATACCAGATAGGTATGGATTTTGGAAATTACTGGTCATGAACTCTAGTTCAATGAATATAGTAAAACCTAAGAATAATAACTGAAATTAAAGTAACCACATCTATGTACTAACCATCAATCGCGCTCGTAGTTTTCGGGTTTGAGACTTATGGCGCCATCTAGTACTGCGACTTTGTAACTACTTCTCTGAATTTTATTTTATGAACTACATAATTGTTGTTGTGCGGTTAATTGCGGTAGAAGCAAAAACTTTAAAACGTTTATTATGTAATGCCTGCTCTAGTGAGCATATGAATAAAAATATATGTTGTATAGGAATAATATTATGAACCGACGGAACATCACTAAAAACACAGTTAAATCCCATGTTTCCATCTCCCATTTTCAAATGTATTATAAGCTTAATGATTTTGAAATATCGCATAACCGGCAGTGTACAGACACTTAGCTGTAAGTTAAGATACTTGTATCTATGTTATTAAACTCCGTTCATTTCAGGCGTCAGCTCACTGGACATAAGTCCATAACAACTTTGCTCATATTGACCCAGGAAATGAGATTCTATAGTCAATCTTATAGGCACGGTGGCCAGTGTAAGGGAACTCATGCAACTAAACTTCGTAACAGCATTTATTGTTGTTTCATAGACAGAGCACGAGTAAGTAGCAGGCTCTCTCTTCTGCATGCTTGCTTGTCTATATAATGTAACTTGGAACTAATACACGTAGGTACATTAATGGTACAGTCAGCAACATGACATGCTGAATATTTAAAAGATTTGTAAATGTATTTCGTTTATTACATTTTTTATTATTATACTGAGCTTAAAAACTGTGATTATATCAATTATCTTTATATAGGTTTAATAATAATAATATCAGCCCTGCATATGATTCTCCCCACTGCTGGGCACGGGTCTCTTCTCAATGTGAGAAGAGTTAGGCCATAGTCCACCAAGCTGGCCCAGTTCGAAGATTTTTGTAAAGAGCTCTGGTACATGAAGGTTTTCATCACGATCTTTCCTTTACCGTTATAACGAGTGAAGGTGACCAACGGTCTCATAACATCATCATCTTAACGTACCAACGTCCAGATAATAATAATAATAATGCTTTATTTAAGCAGTATTTAAGCATAGGGTTAAAGTAGGCGGACTACAAAAAATCTCTGAAAAGAAAGACCTTGGTGTGATGGCTGACGGGGAGCTTGTTTTCAATAGACAAGGTTTCTAAAATGCTTGGCATCTGAAAAGCTGAAAACAAAGAATTTTAAGCGCCAACAAACCCGAGTATCGCTAATATAATATTTTGGTTCGTAGTCATTTTAAACAATACCTACCTACTTGATAATCGTTGCTATGTTTTCTTTAAAATCTATGGTAAGATACCGACATGATTAAAACAGGTACTTTTGGAAACTCTACAGTCTGTTGTTTTCTAATATCAAAAACCTTCTCTTTATTCCAGAAACACTTACTGTGATGCGCATTAGCGAAGTAAGCATTTCTCAGTCTTTGATATTTCTAGGTCAGCCTAGTTGGCGAGATAAGTTACTTGTTCTCGATTTAAGGAATCACTACGCAAATACCTTCCAAGTCTCTTTCTTATCAGTAAGATAATAGTAACGTAAACTAGCAAGTAGTGCAGTCACTGTTAGTATCTATACCTACTACATATTACACATTATAAAGAGCCTTAAGTAGGAACTTTTTTATTATTAATGTTATGTAGGGGATAATCAGTGAACCTACGAAACCGATTCAAAATAATATTTAATATAACCTTCACTATCCTGATATTGTCTTATGTCTACGCGAATGTTTTATTGAAATGAAAGTAGGTACTATAAAGATATTATCACGGTTTATTTCCAAAACCACAGCCTTAGATATTCAAACAATTTACATTTGAAATTTCCCCGACGTTTGGATTGGTTTTCAGCAGCCATGGTCACGATAAAACAAAGATGGTGGTGGACTCATTGTCTTGAAGTGTAGGTAGTAACCGAACATAATTTAATTTGGTGGTTCTATTTAAAAGTGTCTTAGAGTAATGTTTTGTAAAATAAACAGTGATACAATTGGTAAACTATCCTGCATGAAATAAAATAATTCATATTTCAAAGTAAACCTACTTAAATCCCTTCAGTGATATAGATATAGTACGAAAGGCTATTCTCACGCCTACGTCACTGAACAGGCAGAGATATAAAAACACACATTTTACTAGATATGGTTTTAGTTCCAAGGTAGGGAGCGCGAGCCTATTGAGGTTTACCGGGCTCTGTTACACACTACGTGTTGTTTCAGACAATTGTTTGACAGAAACACCAATAACACTACCTAACTTGCTAATGGAAACAGAAACTTATGATGCACAACAGTCGCATTCACTATCTACCGCTACGCTATCGAGGCAGTCGAGAATAAGTTTGGTCGTTTTAATGAATACGAACGAAGAACCCTAGTGAATGTGTGATTTTATTATATTAAAAATGTAATTAATCTATGATATTAGGGAATACCACTTCTTATTAGGATTCGGAACATAATGCCAAAACACTTGCTGATTCTAAACGAAGTAAATATAAATATAATCCTCCAGATCAAATTTCGGTCACGGCGCGGCCAATCTTAACGGAGACTAGCCATCTGCGCAGGAGATATTATAGTGGACAAGTGTATGACATAGGCGCCCTCTCCTTTCGCTAACTCACTTGAGAGAGAACAGACGCAAGAGCAACGGCTATGCGTGCTTTCCAAGGCATAGGGATGTCTAATACCGCCAACTTTTTGTTGGCCCGACTCGAGATTTGAACCTAATACCTCATGTACATTAGTACCTACATAGTACCTATCGATCCAATGCCTTATTTATTGGGCTATTATTTCAGATACCTAATGGCTTTAAATAATTCCGTTTGGTTAATTAATCACCATGTTATAGAATGAGCAGCAATTGAAATCGGTAATCAAATATATTATTTAACTTACGCATACGTGGCGCAGCGGTGGTGAATGCGACTGCTGTGCATGAGGTCCTGGGTTCGAATCCCGGGTCGGGCTAAGAAAATTTATTTTTTCTGTTAAGAAATCTCAATAGCAGCCTGGAGTTAGGAAGTTGGCGGTGTTAGATACCCCTGTGCCTCGGAAAGCACGTAAAGCCGTTGGTCCTATGCATGATCTCCCTCTCTGGTCGTGTCGGATTACCGTCCCATCGGATCATGAGAGTTGTGGAACAGATAGTGCAATTGTGTTTGCGCACACACTTGTGCACTATAATATCTCCTGCGCAGATGGCTACTCTCCATTAAGACTGGCCGCCGTGACCGAAATTTGGTCTGGAGGACATTATTATTGTTACGGACCTAGTTACTGGTAGATATTATTATATAGATTGGATTTTGATTAATATAATTATTTATTCAGCATTATGGCATAACTGTTATTAATTTGTTTCACAACGAATTTACAATTTCTTTATAAGTCCCTATATTGTTTGGGTATAATCGTAATATGTTATGATCAATGCCTAGCTATAAGTTATACTAACTATTTACTTACGTACCTATCTATGTTCGACAAGTATAAATCTTTGTATTTAATTAGATCTATCTTTTTAAATTTTTAGCACTCCGGATAGCCAAGCTGAAGAGGCAATGGGCAGGGTACATAGCGCGCAGAACCGATGGCCGTTGGGACAGAAAGGTTCTGGAGTGGCGGCCACGCAACGGAAGACGCAGCGCAGCAGGGATAGGCCACAAGGTGGACCGGCGACCTTGTAAGGGTCGCGGGAAGCAGTTGGTTGCGGGTGGCCCAAGACCGGTCTGTGTGGAAAACCTTCGGAGAGGACTATGTCCAGTAATAGACGTGTTTCGGCTGAGACGATGATCTTTTAATTTTAACGTATGAACAAGATACAACAGCTATTGTTCTGTGTCTTAATAATAACTTAATAGAGAATAATCTGTAGAATAAAACTAATATTGTTAGAAGCAAACTTACCGCTCACTTGATAATACCATAGAAGCGTCAGGTCGTTTTCAACACTGCGCATTTTGCAATTGGCGCGTCGCAAACATCCTTAAAAAAATCAGCTTAGGCAGTAAACAGGTTCTGTGCTAACAGTTTCCTTAAGGAGCTAAAGGACCCTATTTACTGAGAACACCAACACAACGTTGTTAAAAAGACAAAAGTATAAATGGAGATCCTGTTGTGCGAGGGCGCAGAGAGGTCCGTTTTAAAACCATAGCGGTCCTCAAGCCGGTGTTGGAGCGATGCGGAGGGCGGCAATATAGGATCCTTTCCTTTCAACTGGTGCAGGTTTCAGGGCACGTTTATTTTGGCAAATACCTGCACACGGTCGTTAAGAGGGAACCGATTCCCATCTGCCATCACTGCGGCTGTTTTGAGGACACGGCGCAGCACACGTTCGAGCAATATCCAGCTTGGGCGATGCAACGCGTGAACTCGCTTGTGTGCTGACAATGATCTCTCACTGCCGGTCGTGATCAAAGCTGTGGTTGGCAGCGAGAGAAATTGAGTAGCGGTCGCATCCTTCTGCGAGGACGTCATCTCGCAGGAGGCGGCGGAGCGGATCCGTGAGGTTATAGTATCCTTGCGGATCCGCCGGCGGTCCGAGCAGCGCAGCCGCGCGCTATAGGCGCTTGATGCCAACATAGTGAAGGTCGCGGGCGGAAGAATGGGGATCTCCTGTCCACCATTGAGTCGAAGCAATGCCCACTATCGTCTCCGGCAGTAGCCCGGGAGTCGTCGCCCTCAGTCATTTCTTGCCTGTGTTGGGCACTGCGGAGTGGGTCGTTGATGTAGTTTCAGTTACGGCGACCCACCTACCATTCAATGCAGCGCGTTGACACACCGAGGTTGAATTTGATGAGCCCGACTACCCGTAATCTCTCCCCTACCCTTTTTCCGAGAAGAGGTATTCGCAAAAGCATTTTAAAAAAAAGTTAAAATAAAGATGTTGAACGAAAAACAAATCACATGTCGTCGCACAGATGTTCATTTATCAGTTAGTAAATCACCATATTGTAACGGACCGTGTTAAACTTAGCCACCAGCGCGTCGCTGGGGTTATTTCGTCAGCCTGACATAGTAACAGACATCACCCCCTTTGAGACCTTTAACATTTGAGATTGATAGAAAATTTTATATTATAGCCCCAAGTGCGCATTAAAAGCGACTGAATTTTAAAATTCCTATCCTTAGCTGTATATTATGTTTTAAATATTATTATTTAAAACCCAGACCAAACCAGACCAGGTTAAAGGTGGCTAGTAGCGGGTCTTTACAACTTGCTACTGGTCCAATATAAACCATGTCAATATCACGCGCGCCTTCACTTTGCTCAAAAATACCTTAATCAGAGCATAGAGCAACAGATATTGCAAGCAGTCCTATTTACTGACAAGACCAGTGAGTCCACATTAATATAATTAATTATTTAACCTTTTCGACGCCCATGCCTTAATAGGCAACTTGCAACTTTTATACGCAATGTCTCGCCCAGCTCCACGCTACAAATGTATAACTACATACAACTAAACCGTAGGTATGAAATGCTTTTCTATCGATAAAAAATAATCACATGTTTAAATTGAAGTTTAATCGGAAATTTACGAAGACAAATAAAAACTGATAGGTATGGTATTTTCATAATTTGTTTTATTTATATAAAAATAGTAAGAAAACTTGAAATATGTTTTTAGTAATAAGAAGTCAAAGATTTATTAGAGGTATGTTATATAGGGTACATCCCTATTTGTTTCTAAATGACATATTATATCCCTATTTAGGTATAGTATTCGCAATAGTTCGTCAGAACTATAATATTCGCCACTTATTTTGCTGTGAGGACACGTGCGTCTACGTACTATTACGCGCTCTGACCGAATTTAGGTTTTAAAAAAAAGATTTTGTTGATCTTGAACATAAATTATATTAATTAAAAAAACATGGAAAATGAAAAACAAGTGAACAGCTCGGAGATCGGACAGAGAGTGGGTATGGTATGAGAATATCGTTGCTATGGTCTAAAAGTGCTGAGTAAGGCGGGAGTCAAGTCTGGTAAGCATTAGGCATAGAGAGGACCGCGCATAACACCTCCCCGGCCAAGTAAACTTACCCTTACAGGTAAGTTTACTGAAAAATAGGGAGATGGAAAGATAGGGAAAGCAAAGGTTAACATAATAATGATCTAGCCGAGCTACTACTACTACTACATTAAAGAACTTAACTTAGATAACTCTTATTCTAGGACGAGTAGTTTGTACTTCTATCTCGTCAGGTTCTACTGGACTTGTATCCGGTTTATTACATTTTTTACAAACTAGTTTGCGATATTGAAATGCTAGGAATGAAATTACTAGAATTAATATAATCGTTGAAAGAGATAAACTAGTATGAGATATTACATTAGATGTAAAATTATTACTTAAATCATCAAGGGTTTTATCCGTAACATCGGTAAGGCTTTTGAGTTGTCTTAAACCTTGTAAATCGATGTTTGTAATAGTGGACGTAGAAACATTAACTTTAAGTTCATTAAATTTACTTAATGTACAACACTTATCTTGTATTATGTTAAAATCTAAATTAATTTCATTACTTCTTATATTATATGTTAATTCTGACATAGATAATAGTCTAATATTTTTGCAGAATGCAGTACATTGTGGTTTAAGGTTTAACAAACCTGTACCGCTTATAGTTATTTCAGTTATATTAGACAAACATTGAATAGACAATTTCGTAATTCGAGATTGTACAAAAACCCATTTATTAGAGCCAAGACTATGCCAAATGTTAACATTACCGTAAATAAATTTAGTTTCACATTGAGACGGCAAGTCTTTTACAAATTTAGTTAATAATTCTAATTCACATATAGGTTCCGAACTAACTGATAATATATTGGAGATATCACATATCATCACATGTTTATCTAAAGATTTACAATATGTTGTGTCTTTAAGAGTACAATAAGCCGACTTTTCTTTATTAAGAGCAATAAAATTGGTTGTCGGTACAATCATTGCATAAGAATTAGGCGAATTGGTATCATGTGGTACAGGTATTGGTATTACTTGATAAAGATCAAAATCAGACTGGTAAACAAGAGGTATTCTTAAAACAAATATTATCTTATTACTACTGTAGTAAGGGACTACTTCAGATATTCTTAAAAGTAGGATTATATTATTTATATCTAAGTCTAACGGCAGTTCTCTAAATTTAGGTAAGTGCCTAGAGTTTATTTCTAATTCATGAAATAATTCTTTCGGCGTTATGATAGCAGGATGCAAAGTATTACTGTTAACAGAAATTACAGAGTTAATAATATCTTCGACCTTAAATGATAAGGTAAGTAAACTTGCGTGTAATGCGTTAATTACTTCATTAATTTTATTTCTAAGCATTAATTCATTAGTAGTTACAGTTATATTCTTTAGACTTAAGGTTAATTGGTCAATGACGTCATTCAAATAAGCTTCATTTTTCGAAATAGTATAGAGGGTATCGTTGAAGTTAATGATTGCAGATTTAGAAATAATTATATTTTGTTTCATTAAAAACGTTAATTGCTTTTCGTTTGAATATAATTTTTGAATAGCATCATTATACATTTCATAGTCTTCCTCATCCATTACTCCAAATGCTTTTTTCATAATCGAACCTATCCCAGAAATCCAGGCTGATCGTTTTGACTTAGATGAGATTAGATGTGATATAGCATTGTAATCGCGAGCAATATCGTCGTAGAGTGTAGAGAGAGGCTGTAGCATATTATAACATTGAAAATCCTTGATGGCCTCATTTTGGTGACACATAAACCTAGATGTTCCTAAAATAGTATTTATATTATCTAGATGTGTTTTAATAAAACTTAAATCTACTGGAATAACAAAGTAAGCGTGGTCACTAATTATTTTCATAGTACTTATAGGATTAAAATATATCCCAGGGCTTTTATCCAGTTGTTGAACAAGCTCTTGGGTGGAGAGTGACGCGGGAAGAAATAGTAGAGTAGTATTGAAAAATTTGAATATGATAATAATGTTACCGATTACGCCGAACGAGGTGTTGCTAATTTTATTTGATCATAATGGTGTATAACATGGCGCCTATTAATAAGTAATGTTACTGTATTATTGTCGTGAACTTTAATTACCTTATAAGGCCCTTTCCATTGTGGTGATAACGCTTTTCTAAGTCTCAGGTGATTACGAAGGTATACAAGATCACCGATTTGATATCGTTTAGGTCTCGTTTGAACATCGTAGTATTTTTTTGATCTCTCCTAAGAGTTATTAATGTTTTCGATTGCTTTCTGTCGTGTATGTTTAAATCGATGAATAAGCATTTTCAAGTATTCGGGATAGGTAGGATCAGATGAAGAATCATAGACGGAATCTGGAATTAAGGGTTTTTGTCCAAAGAGTAGTTCGTAAGGCGTATAATTAGTAGTGCAATGAACGGTAGTATTATAGTTCAAAATACCGGTACAGACATAACGATGCCGATCGTCCTGATCGTCACTCACGAACGACTTGAGATACTCCTTTAGAGTCGAGTGACTGCGCTCAAGAGCGCCTTGCGTCTGAGGGTGATATGGAGTAGACCACAACTGCTTAATTTTTAAAAAGTCGCAGGTTCTTTTAAAAGGGTCCGAAGTGAAATTTGTACCTTGATCGGTAAGTATAGTTTTTAGTATGCCAAATAAAGATATAAAGTGAATTAGGCAGTCACTAGTTTCTTCTGCAGTCGTAGATCGTATAGGGTAAGCTATAGAAAATGTTGTTAAGT
The DNA here is from genome assembly GCA_930367265.1 of Catocala fraxini. Classification (NCBI taxonomy): domain Eukaryota; kingdom Metazoa; phylum Arthropoda; class Insecta; order Lepidoptera; family Erebidae; genus Catocala; species Catocala fraxini. Next base: position 18,922,847 of record OV884024.1, read on the forward strand.
CGTCCTGGAGCGTTAGTATGTATTTTAGTTTTGCAAGACCTGCTTCAGGCAATGGTCCCACTATATCCAGGGCGACACGTTGAAATGGAGCTGTAGAAGTTGTAGTGATTTTCATGGGTTCGCGATTAACTTTTCGGAGTGCTTTATTTTCTTGACAAAGTTTACATGATCTGACATAATTTTCTACATCGTTACGCATCCCTTTCCAATGATATCTTTCTTGAATTCGTTTTAGCATTCTGATTGTTCCTAAATGACCTGCAACGGGTATGTCATGATTTTCTTTTAAAATCATTTTTATATCACTTAAAGATGGAAAGATAATAGCGTTACGATAAATGGTTACGAATATATCTACATTATGGAATAAGTATAATATTATATTATATAGTTTGGTGTGTGAATGAGATTCAAAAGGATTCTTGAAATCTGTAATGCTTATATTAGTTGGTGAATTTACAATTAGTTCATTACGTAGATTCTTTAGACTATTGTATAGATCTTCGTAAGTAGCATTATCAAAATGATTAACTTTAGTAAGGAGTAGATACACGACTTTATTTTTGTATTCGAGTTTTAGAAATGAATACAATACTCTTTCTTTATTAAGAATTTCCTCTCTGTTAGTTACGTCATTTAAAATTTCTTCAACGTGTAGGTTACTTTCATCAAGGTCAATAGAGGTGGGGATAACAAGTATTTTATCAGAGCTAGTAAGTACGCTAGAGTTAGATTCTAAGATTTTGACATTTGACTCAAATTTTTTACTGTTCATTGCTCTTAGGAATTGGAAATAATTATCGTCGTTGATGTCAAGAATTTCTAAAGGATCATTGGTGGGAATTTGAGAATTTGGAATGATTCCAGGTGAATCGGATGTAGGAGACAGCGGAGGGTCCATGTGAGATGTTAGAGGTAAGTTATGATTGTCATCTGTTTCAGGATTAGCATGTATTTCAGGATTTCCACTTAGGATGGAGCTAGGACCCGGAGCAGTTTGGGATTCAGTTAAAGGATTTTGTGTTAATCAGGTAAGTTTGGAGGACTGAAGTCAAAGTTGAGGTTGTCATTAAATGGGCTGATGTTATCGTCGAGGTTGAGGATTTCTTCGTTAATAGGGTTAACAGGATAGCGGGATAATGCGTCAGCTGCTGCATTGAGTTTACCTTTCTGGTAGGCGATTTCATAATCAAATACCTCTAATTTCAGCCGCCATCTCTGCAACTTGCTACTGGGATCTTTGTGGTTGAAGAGCCATTTTAAGGGCCTGTGATCGGTGATAATTTGAAATTTCCGCCCATAGAGATACGGACGAAAAGTTTTGCATCCAAAAATTATAGGCAGGAGTTCTTTTTCTGTGGTGCTATAATTTGATTCACTTTTGTTAAGGGTGCGAGAGGCATAGGCTATTGGCCTGTCTTTGCCAATCGGGCCTTGACTCAGAACGGCGCCAATTGCATGATTAGAAGTATCGCATGTTAAGATAAAAGGTGAAGAGAAATCCGGGTATATAAGTACGGGAGCAGAGGTGAGTTTGTATTTTAATTCATCAAAAGATAGCTGCTGTTGGTTCTCCCACAAGAAAGGGGTATCCTTTTTTAGGAGATGAGTTAGTGGCTTAGCAATTTTGGAAAAGTTTGGTATGAAACGGCGGTAGTAAGAGACGAGGCCAAGGAAGGATTTAATGTCCTTTGGACTATTAGGTGTTGGAAACTGGGTTACAGCCTTGACTTTTTCAGGGTTCGGTTTTACGCCATTTTCGGTTATTACATGGCCAAGATAAGCGACTTCACGTCGGAGAAATTCACATTTATCTGGCTGGAGTTTTAGGTTAAAATCTCGAAGTCTTTGGAAGGTTAATGAGAGGTTTTCTACGTGTACCAAGGTCATGTGAATAAATTACGATGTCGTCAAGGTATACAAAACAGCGCACACCTTGAAGGCCTGATAGAGCTGTATTCATCAATCGCTGAAAAGTAGCGGGAGCGTTTTTTAAGCCAAATGGCATTCTTGTAAATTCGAAGTGACCCTGAGGTACACTAAAGGCAGTTTTAGGCGCATCTTCTATGTCAATTTGGATCTGGTGGAATCCAGATGCAGGGTCAAGAGTGGAAAAGTATTTGCTCCGACCGAGCTGATCTAGAATTTCGGAAATTTGCGGGATTGGGTAGCTGTCACCAATGGTTGCGTCGTTTAATCTGCGGTAGTCAATAACTATTCGCCACTTGCGTTCACCAGAAGCGTCTAACTTTTTGGGTACTATCCAGATTGGGGACGACCATGGGGATGTGGAATGTCTAATAATATCTTGGCCAAGCATTTGATCAATTTGTTTATTCACTTCTTGTTTGTGTACCTCTGGGAACCGATAAGATTTGACATTTATGGGATTCTGAGCGGTTGTTATTATTTTATGTTTTAATGCATCTGTATGCGAAAGTTTGTCACCAGGTATATGAAAAATGTCTGAGAAATTGGAGCAAACATCGTGAAGAGCATTAGCTTCTTCAGTGTTAAGGTGAGAAATTCTGAGAAGATTAAGGACTTCTTGTGTCCTAGCATAGGCGTTAGCCTCGTTACTTACGGTGGAAGTGAAACAATACGACTTAATCGAGGGACTTATTGGAATGAGATTTATATTTAAATTAGATGATCAGGTCACAGGTGATTCAGAGATATTAACAACTGAAATATTTATTCTTTTGTTTTCTTTTACAGAAACTATGCAATTTGCAATTAGTAAATCTTCATGGATATATTGGTCCAATACAATACCTTCTGTTATTTCGGGATTAGCAACAGAACATTCGATTATAGTTTCTGATCTTGGCTGAATAGTATATACGGGTGACTAAAAATGAGGTCAAACTTAGTATCTTTAATTTTTAAAATATGTTTATTGTAATCAATTGTGCAATCAAGATCGTTTAGTAAATCACTTCCAATAATTCCATCGTATGATAGGCTAATTTCGTTAACGACATGAAATTCGTATGTTATTTTTGGATCTGGTAGAATAATTAATTGAACATTACCTACAGTTCGTATTGTGTCATCACCGGCATCTATACCCTTTAGTAGTATTTGTTTTTCTCCTAGCGAGGGCATTCTATCGATAGAAGATTGTTTAATAAGGCAAACCATTGAACCGGAGTCGATCAGGAATATTAACGGAGAATTAGCAATATCATTTTTTATTACAATATGTGGTAGGGATCGTTTTGTGGCGTTAGACATCACCTCATAAATTTTATTATCATTTTGAATTCGGTTGTTGACATTTGAAGTAGAAAGTTTCGTTTCAGATACAGTGTCAGAGAATATAATAGTATGTTTATTGTTATCGATTGATATCATAGAGGTAGTTTGGGAAACAGTGGGTTTAGGATTGGAAATGGTATATTTTGATTTAGTAGCATGAACGTAGGATTTGGCAAGTGATGTAGCAGGCTTTACGGTTGAAACAGTGGATTCAGCGAATGATTCAGTGCATTGAGTACGAGAAACAGTGGATTTAGAACTTGAACAAGAAGCAGCGTGATTAGTATCGGAAACAGTGGATTTAGTAACGGAAACAGTGGAATTAGAACGTATTGTGTCGGCTTTTGTAATTACATTTCCCGTGCGACACTCATCGGGAAATTTTAATAGTTTAAATTGTTATTAGATTGTTCGCCAGGCTGACTGTCATCGCGGTTTATACACGAGTACGTCTCGTGCATATATTTCACGTCACGGGGACGGTCGGTATTATTGTTACTAGGGCCAGGTTGATATTCGTTAAGATTACGGTTACGGTTATTATTAAACTGGCGCTTCTTACAATTTTCGATGCTGTGCCCAATGTTTTTACAATATCTACAGATTATGGCACCTTTATATATGGGCCGCCACCTTGAAATTTGGGGGGTTGGGAGCGACCTTGATTTTGAGTTGAGTATTTAGTATTATCACGGCTATATTTTACATTATCACGATTTTGAAATGTCATCAAATGTTTTCGAGAGGTCAAAAATATTTTTTCTTCTTCGCAAGCGTAACTAATGGCATCCGATAAAGATTCGGGTTCGCGACAGCGTATTATTGTTGACACTGATGGATGAAGTCCGGTGACAAAAGTATGAAGAGCTAGATCTTCCATAGCAGCGGCACGGCCAGCCAGTTCTCCTTTCTTTTCTGTCTTTCTCTTTGAAGTTGGCACCGTTAAATTAATTTCGGACTGTAGTTTAGATAAACAAGTTTCAATTCGTAAGGCGAACTGGTTAACCGTCTCTTTTTGTTCTTGTCTACATTCTTGTAATTCCGTGAGCAAGTAGGTATAGTGTTTTCGGTCCCCATATAGATTTTGTAAAAAGCTTTCGAATTGTTCAAAGTCATCAAACTCTTTCAAAGAGCACGCGGTTTGCGCTCTGCTTTCTAACTGGCTGAGTATAAATTTGAATAAAATTGGTTTTTGAACGGCGGTGGCTAACTCTATGGCGTTTCTACAGTTGTTTAGAAATGGGTTAAGTAATTCTCGAGTGCCGTTAAATTTCGAGATAAATTTTATCAAGAAGTTTATATTTATTTCAAAAGTTTCGCCAGACGCAGAGGCATTCTCTTCCTTGGGGTTTGATTGTTTACTCATATTTGAATAATATAAAAATTATTAAATACTGCCAATGGTAAATGATTGTTTATTATTTAACGTGTGTCTCAAGGTTATAACTTGCGTTATAAGATGAGCTTAAACTGTGCACTGTACTACACCGTTATCTATTCTCTAAAGCTCGGCCACCTAATACGTGGGCGACGGGCGATAACACTGCTCACGGTAACTTGTAAGTTTATAACAAAGGTTTTAATATGGAATAGAAATTAATAATCGTTATTAGGATGATAAGACGATGAAATGTGTACAAGAATTCACAAAAATAGTAATATAAACAAAACTGGCTTGTGTTAAACTTAGTTTCTATCGTATATCATATGTGTTTTAGGCTTAAAACACGGTGAAAACTAAAGTTTTTTCAATCACGACCTAACACAGTTCAAAGATATAGAAATAAAATAACTCACAGGATCGGCAGGAACATTATTAAATAATTTCGGGTCACAGGAGGTCCTTTCAGTATTGTAGCGGAGATTCGGCACGATGGCGACTGTACGGCGACAGGCAAGCAAGGCTGTCCTTGGGCTACGGTGACCATGAAACGATTTTGGTGATTGTGAGTACGTTTCGTCAACTGGATACAAGGGTAAGTACTCAAGGTCTTCTTCTTACAGGTTTTCGCGTCTTCTCTCTATTTTCGCTTATTTATTCAAAGAGGTTGGTAAGTACTTAATATTAATTATTTTTGGCTGTTGGGTTTGGCACAGAGGTGAACCACAGGATTTGTAGCACTGCTGATAACTTCACACGAGCGATAGAATTGTTATATTGACGACTCGATGGCGTAGTGGTTAGTCTAACCGACTGCCACGCCTGAGGTCGTGGGTTCGATTCCCGCACAAGTCAAACATTTGTGTGCATGAACATGGATGTTTGTCTTGGTCTGGGTGTTTCTATGTATAATATGTACGTATTTACAAAAAAAAAAGTATATATGTATGTTTATCCATTGTCTAGTACCCGTAGTACAAGCTCTGCTTAGTTTGGGCTAGATGGTGTTGTGTGTATGTGATAGAATATTAGAATATTATATTATTTATATAAGACCACTTTTCTGGCTTACAGTCAGTTTTCACTTCACAAGGTCAAGCACGATTTTGGTAATTGTTCGTAATAGAACTTTAATTTTAACACGGAAGGGAGACGTTTCCGAGGGACTTTTACTAATCCCTTTACCGCTGCCACCAAATATTACGAGCTCTGACCGAATTTAGGTTTTAAAAAAAATGATTTTGTTGGTCTTGAAGATAAATTATATTAATTAAAAAACATGGAAAATGAAAAACAAGTGAACAGCTCGGAGATCGGACAGAGAGTGGGGTATGGTATATGAGTAAGGCGAAATTCAAGTCTGGTAAGCATTAGGCATAGAGAGGACCGCGCATAACAGTAAGGTTAGGTACAACGCTGCACTAGTCACTTTGACCTTGAAAACCGCACGCTTGTGACGTCACAGATTTTCTTGTTACAAGCTCGTTGCGTTGAGGGCACTAACAATTCGCATTTTCATTTTGTAGGGATGGTGATTCAAACGGAGTTTCATTATCGACAATAGTTAAGTCAGATAAAATGTACTCATAAATTTTGATTTAGAAAGAAAATCTAGTTAAAATTTTGCCGTTTATTATATTAATGTTATTTATTGACCTCTTTTTTTTCAATAATAGTAATTTCAAACATTTCGGAAAGATGAATCATAACGTGGTAACTATTGTGTGAATTTTAATCACTAGCCTACTTTATACCAAGTGCTCGGCAGTAGGGGCATTAAAAAATTTTGAGGCGGTTTTGTTTTCGTTAATATAAAAAAAACCAGAGCTTGCTTAGGGTGAAAAATAAAAAAGATGGCTGGAGACCAGGAGATCTTTTAAAAAAACAAACAAAGAAACATTTAAATATCGTAAATATTTTTTTTACAGTAGTTACTTTTAATAAAGGCGTGGCGCTGAGGGCACGAAAATGTCTTACTTCTGTACAAGTCGTTGGCGTTAATACGCATTTATCTAACTTCGAAAAGTCAGAGATGCGCGCCTTGGGATCGAACTCGAGACCTCAGCATGACAATCCCACGGTCACAGTTGGTACCTATGCACTAAATTAGCTAGCATTCAGTCCTCACTTAAAGCACACATAGGACGACCTTAGATGAAAGGTTAGTCAGAAACCTATCGCCTTCAAACATAGTCAAGACAGCGTTTTTGAAAAGTGGCAAAGAATTCCGCAATCGCCCATAAAAAAGATAATTAGATACATAAGGAATCGCATAAGAACAGTAATCAGGAGACGGGGACGGCATCCCTAAAATTGACAATTTATTTTGGTATTCAGCAGTGCAATTGTACAAATTCGGTCATAATGCCTTATTTACATAAACCGATGCAAATTACATAATTTTAAAGCTTAACAATAGGCAACATTATACACCGCGAAGTAGTTACTTATTTTTGATGTCACTTATGCTTACTTGGGGCTTGAGTCGATTATATGGCTTGTAGTAGTCATAAGTATATTTGGACGTAATTGTTACAACTACTACTGAATACTCCATATCTGTATTGTAGGAGTGCATACATATGGAGTAACATATGGAGATATGTTATATAAAGGTGTTACAAGATCACAGTAGGTACAATATGAGCCCTGTAGGGCACGGCAATGTAGAAGAGAGGAGGAAGCTGTTTTATATATCACATAAATCTCTGTATAAATTAATTATAATGCGCATAAAATTGAAAAATACTGAACTAATCGTCATCATCATCATTACATGATTAGCTCACCTCATAATCATGTAACGACATGTATGTAGACGCACGAGTCATTAGCTATTTACATACATTAGCCAAGTACCTACTGACAATATAGTGATGATACAGACCATAGGACATACAATAGTACGATATCTCCTCCTTTTCGACACGATGGTATAATGTCAAAGGCTAATAAATAATTGGCCCAGTGTGTAGGCTGACGGCAAAACCTGAATTTTCTAATGAAGTCTCGGAACACCAAGCTACATACTAAAATTAAAAATCAAACTCTAGAGACGAAGTTCCTTTATTTCCATGTACTTATACAACTTAGTCTGAAGTATCACATGAATTATATAAACTAAACCAAAGATAGGAGACTTAAATATACGGAAGATAAATATTTAAGCTACCTAAAATGTAATAGTGTGTTATATACACCACTATTATAACTTGTACAATGAAACCAGTTTGAGATTGTTTAAATGCATATATCTACAAAAATAAATTTACACAATTTTGTCGAAATATAAAAAATTAAAATACCTAAATTAAAAGAATATGACATAATAAAATTAAGGTACTTTTCAAAATTTCCTCAAGTGAACTATTTTGCCTAAATTGATATGCAATGTTCTACAGTTTATAGTCGGCTCACATAAATACTAAGTCGGTACATTATTATATTAAGAAAACACAAGTTGTACCTACATGTAAAATATGGCGCGGCCGACTCGATTATATTTATAAGAACAGTTTAATTCCAATGATTAATTAACGATAATGAGATCTTATATTTTATGCCAAATGGACAGTGCAGCAAATGTGAGATGTTTAGTCAGTAAAAGTTAACATTGAGCTCGTAACACTGTCAGCAGACTCGGGTGGAACAACGTTCGACTGCACTGCAATACTACACACTAATAGCTATTATTAAACAAATTATAATAATAAGCTTAATCTTGAACAACAATTGTAATCTACATAATACTTAACCGTAACACAAGTCCGCTGGAACTACTCTACAGCCACAAGTAACTTCAACGCGCCTATAAAATGTTATTTAATTTGTGGCCGAACATATTCGAGCTAAATATAAAAACATAATATAAATAATTTAGTAAATAACATGGTTGAAACTCAGATATAGAAATCATCAGTCTTCCAGAAATTATAAACTGTAGAAAAACATTCGACAACTTCATTGATGTAACCCATCTTTGTTAGTTAACGCAGGAAAGTAAAGAAATCATGTACTTGTGGCTATCTAATGGATCAAAATGCAAACAGGACATAATTGTCATAAATAGTCTAACTGAACGTCATATAATACATAATATTAAGTTACCAATTCTCAAAAACAATTCCAAAATCTAACAAATAATTACATTACGACTTATATAATTATTAATCAATACGAAACCATTACAGTCGCATTTGATTGTCCTTCAACAACAATTATTTACACTCCATCGACATTTAACTGCGCGAGACAATTTAAAGTCATATTATAATCGATATTCTTTACAATAATAGAAACAAATATATTCGAAACAAATATATTTTTTACATTTCATTTATGAACCTTTGGGACGAACAGACAGTTAACGTAGTAGTTAAATGTGAAGCATAAACATACATAATTATAATACAATATAAAACAGTTAATTAAGAAAAAACATTAAAGCATTTACAACTCTTATAAAAATTATTAGAAAATTATTAGAAAATTTGCTACTTGAATTTGACACACCGCTTTATCAATTGCGTAAGTAGATGATAATAATGAAGACAAAGATCAATAATAATATAAAAGTCATTTCAAATAAATCGTAGAGTACGGAATCCTTCGTCCACCGCGACTGTATCTCTCTACTTTCATCTAAAACATTTAACTTCGACTATGATTGTAGACTTAAAACCTATTGATTATCAATCAGAAATATTCATATGATAAATACGTAATCAGATAATTATTTCCTGTTCGATTGTTACTGGCATCAAAAATTATTTTACATATTATATTGAATGTCAAGTATTTAACTCAATATGTTTCTGCAGTAAATAAACATTAAAGACTTATAATTTCGACAAAGAAACTAATTCTATTATTTTTAGATATATTTGTAATTCAAAGTGCCTGACATACCAGTTTAATCTTTAATTACGCCATTTAAATATGTCAATATTAACGGTAAATACCACAACATCGACTAAAAATATTATATCATGATTTCACATCTACGTTTATATACTTAGCAGTAATGGGAAAAGTGAATATTGAGGAAAATAATCCTAGACAGACCTAACATCTGTGTCACAGATGGCTAGGCTAACGACAACATATAAATATTATAGAACTTTAGTTACGTAAATTGTAAAGGGATAATTCTTTTAAAATATTTACATTTCCTGTAACTTGAATCAAAAATCAGAATTAGATGAGAATACGACAAGCTCGTTATAATTCGTACGGCTAATTATTTTAAACTAGTTAGTTTTGGCTTCTTAAAAGATATTACTATTATATTATTAGGTATCATACTACTTATTACATTCATAACAATACGCACGCTACTACATAGTGAGTGTAGTATGTAGTATTTTGTCTTAATGATACCAAACACCTAAGAATCGCTACGACCACTTATAGTTACGATTTTAATGGCATTATAGTATTCTTATTCACACATATAACGACCACATGCCATTCAAAAATTTCACGCTACTACATTGTTTTACACAGCTGTCCAAATATCTTTATCTATTACAAATCAACATTCTTAGAGTATTTGATATACGCGTATGTTTTGAAAAAGATGGAACGTAGGACATAGTATTCGCTATAGAAACAATACAGCCCAAATTAACGGGCATAAATTTTATGGATAAACTTAACAAGAAATATAGGTGCGCGAACTGTCTGAATTATCTATGACTATGAGATAAAGAGAGTGGTTTTTAAAAACATTATAACAGGATTTCCAAATTAATCTATTTTATCTGTTATAGAGAAGGTTAGTTATCTCTATAAATGGTTTAATCTATTTCAAACTGTAGAATACTGTTTTATACTAAATGTTTATATTGTACCAATTAAATATTATAATAATATTAAATGTGACATTTACTTGATATATTGTTAATAATCTTGACTTAAGCTTACTTTAATATCTAAAATTTCCCTATATTAATAATGTTGATTTAATGGCGATGAGACGATATAATTAATAAAACACACAGAACGTGCACGACGTTTGATTGCATTTAATTTAAAATGTGTTATACCAGTTTATCTAAAACAGTAATGCAAGTTCTTTGTTAAAAGATCAAATCAATGAAAGCATCGATCGCTGCAGCTTGTGTCGTATTCTGCTGAATAGATACGATGTAATCTTAATATATGTATAAGACGCGAAGAAGGAATGTGTTTTAAGTAAGTTATAAGAATATAATTCGGTTTTATAAACTAAATTATTCTGGAAATAAACGTGTAACTACCACTCGGCCTAAGCTTTACATCCTACACAATCTATCAAATTATGCTACATACAATTTAAAAGGTATAAGTAATTCACCGGATTTGTTTAATGTACTTCGACGACTTTAATGTGCTAAAGTCCATAGTTAAGAGTGAATATATTTCAAAAGTTGTGAAATCGTAATAATGTTAGATAGTTAGGCTTTTTATATAAACGCAATTCACCGCACGACTATGTATGTTATGTTTATTTTTCCATGATACCTCATTATTATATAGTCCGTCACATACACGAGCTATTTGTATTAAGCCTTCTTTAGAAATATTCATCGAACGATTAGGTGTTATAAGATAGTATTCTTGTTCATGTTTATACTAATATACGTACCAATACGCCAACCAACCAACCAACTTATAAAAATAATGTTTAATGGAAAAGTGTAATTTCGGTGAACCTTTTTTATATAATTAAATAAGGAAGAGAGCAGACTATGAAACAACATGGAAGACTGTTTGGACTATTTGATGCAGGAGCATTAGTTCTTGTTCCAGACTTTGTATTAAATGAAGTAATTTTTTGTATATTAGGCCGATAGGCACGAGCGGATTTTTCTGAACTCAATCATCTGTAATCGGAAGCTATATATAAACTATAATCTAAAACGATTTAAGTAAGCCATAAGGTATTCGCTTACCGATAACGAAACGTAGTCAGTAAAGTACTGACGTGTATGATGTATATCATATTTAATTATAGGTATACACTTACAAACAGAACAACTAAAACCAGTTGCGGAGGCAACGCGTAGAAAACATGTATGCATCGCTAATGAAAACCTATAGTATAATTTTTGGAAGATGAGAACGTTATCTTAGACGAGCTTAAAATACATCCTAAAAGAACGCGAGATGCTTTATCTACTAACATTTATTTAATAAGTGATCCATTAACAATAAATAGACACATAATCAATTCTAATTATATTACTAACGTGGCGATATTTATATTTGATCATTTGTATTAGACACGCAATAGAATACTTATTACGACTGAATGAAGACAGATACAGAGTTGAATATTCAACCATTGATTCGTCGGGTCGTATTTTAGGGCACTGCAGTATTGTCACCACCCTAACATTAATATTTTAAATGGCAACTTTATGATTAAACAGCTAAATTAAGAATTGTATCTAGACGTTTTTGTTACATAAACTTCGTCGGGTAATTAATGCAGTGTGTACTCTTTCGGAAAATTTTAGGAACTATAGGCGTATTCAAAGACTTTTAAATATTAAAAGAATCTAATTTTATATAAAATTTATAATTTACTTAGGTAATCTATCCAGTTGTAGCGTTTTGCTGGCGGCCAGTACAATCGTTTTTAAATTACAACAATTCATTGATTAATGAACAAAACTTCTAAAGAATTAATTAAAAACAATTCATTTAGTTCATGGCATTTATTTATTAATTATATGAAATTTGATTCAAAATAAGTGATATATTAAGCTATCGATTGAAGATCTGATAACTTTTTTAAGCTCAACGTCATCTTGTTGACAAAAAGACGAAGCGAGTTGAATACATTTATAGCTTTAAACAGATTTGTCTTCAGAGTTCAGCACGGTATTAATTTATTGACTACAGTTCGTGTAGAAGTTGTCGTGTAAACTGTTCAAATATCAAATCGTTATCAAATATAGGCCAGATCAGCAGTGCGTTCTTTAAGATTACTCAATGCTCTGTTAACTAACGAATCCTACCCTTAGCTTTACTTTGGCAGATATAAATACAGCACAATAACCTTAACCATCGTCTGAGAATCCACTGTCTCACAGCATATTACTGCCCAGTCTTCTATAATCACAGATATTATTTTCCCGCGTCTTTTTAGGCCAAGTTTATTTAAATAAGCGAATCAAATGTCTGAGATGTACTCTAAAATAATATAACGCACTCTAAGTTTACTCATAACACCCATGTTTGTCCTCAGATTGCGTTTACTTTTGGCATTCTTAGTTACTTTTATATGACAATAGGCATCACTAATGTAAAAGGAAACGCGAAATGTGTATAACCGAGCAATGTGATCACCCTGCTGCTGCTAACGCATGTTATTGTTTCTAAACGTACCCGTGCATAAGCTATGTGGGTCACATATCTGTTCCAAATCTTTGGCTGTTCAACGTTACCAGTGCTTATGTGGCCCCTTACGGCGCGGAGATGTTACCTAGTACTAAAGTTGTTTTCACACATTACTCCTTATGTGCAATAGACATAACTTAACGATGACGTCATTCGATTTTAAAAAGTAAAACATACAACACAAGTGGTACCTAAATACTGCCAGATTAAACCCTAACCCTATGAAAATCAGTAATTAGCTTATTGGTATCGGTAATGTCTGAACTAATAATTACACTGCATACAATAAAATTAAACTCAGTGTAGAATCTCGATGCGTCACAAGCCTAACTATGCAAGTTGTTCAGAAACATTTATTTTAACGCTATTTTATTCAGACCGACTAGTTTAAAACATTTTATAATAAGCTGTCAAGCATATTAAAGTACAATGCCCTTTACTAAATGATAATAAATTTTATTATTACTTTGGGACCTATAAGGCTCGGCCAAATGATATCCAGTACATTTGGGTACGACCGTTCAAAATTGCATTAATATGTATAGAAACTTTTGTGCTCTATTAATAATCGCTAGGGACTCTTATTAAGAGAAAGTATGCCGAAACCACGATATAGCTCAAAATGAAATTAATTTTCACTTTAACCTTCAAATCCAACCCTAATACTTCTCATTCAGATGATTAACTAACACACTTATAATAACTTTTAAGTTAGACGATGATTCGATCATATCCTTTATGTTCGCTATTTACAGTTATCAGTCCATGCATCATTCAAATCAATCAATATTTACAACAAAATATAAGAAAACGGCGACATTACCGACCAAGAGAATTAGAGAGCTCTTAAGTATACGAAATCAGACAAGTGGTACATTGGTATAGTCTAAAATCGTGAATGACTATGACGTAATATTGTATCAATAATACGACGATCAAATGTATACTCGCTACGTCTCTCCATATCTCCAGGTGCCTCTAAATAGTGTTGTGACAACTTTTACAATTGTTACACTCCTTAAAACTAATGACACCGTTCTAAAGACTGAAAAACCACACACAAGTACTGATGGCAAAGTGTTTGTTCCAGAGAAATTAAGCATCACACGTCCACATTAGTGGAGAGTCTTCGAACGTTTCGACCTCTTCAAAGCCTTTGACGTTCGCACCCAAGGGAGCATGAAGTCTCTGAAAGTAAACAATAGTAAACATTTCAACCACAATCTCTAATCAAAAATTTAAAATCACAATTCAAAGCAATGTCTTGCGGTATATGATAAAATTGTTTAAAATTATTCGCATGTTAATAGATAATCGCTCAGCTGTAAACTTCAGCAAACTCTTGTTAACTTTGACGTTCGCGGCAGATTTAAAGTTGAATTGTTCCTTTCTGTCTCTGAGAGCAAATAATAATTCTATTCTATAATAATATTCTATCACATACACATAACACCATCTAGCCCAAACTAAGCAGAGCTTGTACTATGGGTACTAGACAATGGTTGTAGATACATACATATTATACATAGAAACACCCAGACCAAGACCAACATCCATGTCCATGCACACAAATGTTTGACTTGTGCGAGAATCGAACTCGCGACCTCAGGCGTGGCAGTCGGTAGCACTAACCACTACACCATCGAGGTCGTCAAAAATATTGCGCAGCAATACAACATGACAACAGTGGTTGAATGGAATGAGCAAAACAAATGGTTCTTTATCATTTCCAAAATATGTAAACCATAAAGTTTTCGCTATCCTGTTCCCCAGGTAATACGATATAATTATGAACTAGTGGGTACACCCTTTGAGCACGGCAGTACAATACGTGATTTGGAACAAATACAAGATTCCAAATTAAATTTCCGTGAACCCACTATCAAAACGTGTAAAGATACAAATAAGACTTTAGGTTTTATATATCTCTTTTTTAACTGACGGCACTATGAATGATTTCTGAGTCGCGGAGGACTTTACAAACATTCAAACAATGTACACAAAGAACACCCAGACTCGGAACAACCATTTGCGGATCACACAAAGTTTTGCCCTGTGGTGGGATTCGAACCTATAACACTCGACGCGGTGGCAGTGGCGAGGCGACCATTTAAACCACTCCGCCAGCCGTGCAGTCACATTAGAACTTCTAGTTCAATAATGTATGGATAATAAAGATTCTTGACAACGCTTATGTCCGTAGTAAATTGGAATACAACTCGAATCATATGGAATCCAAAAGAAACATTATATACTCTTATGGTTGAAAAATCAGCGGTAATTTGTCCGATCTTTATATAATCGTATTTTTGGATACTATCCGTTTCTATATCCCTCCTTGTTTGCATCTGGGATTAAGGGTCTTGTAACTCTTCAACTTAGGCGAGAATTTAACCACATATTACATTACTGCCTCTTACTGGTTAATAAATATATAAATCTCTATTCTAATATTGGATATTCTGGTTGGGGGCCTGGAGCTCTGTCACACAGGGTTATCCCTAGTATCTATACTAGGGATAACCCTGTGTGACAGAGCTCCAGGAGTTTACTCCAGTCTCTCATAAAGAAATTAGCTTTACATACACTGCTATAACCAATTTATTAAACTAATATTCTTTGTGCAGAGAGAAATAAATAAAATTATTATTATAATAAGGTGGACAATCCATTGGTACGTGAATGTGTACATTTATACGTGCCTAACCAGTACATTCGTGGTATTAGACGTCGCACGTCGGTACAACAGACTCTCTGCAAGTCAATAATAGTCTCACAGCTAGAGCGATTAACCTCATAAATAAACTTATCAAAGATTCCAGACACAGACATATTTTTCGATAGTCATAACATAATGATTAAAAATATATATATGTTCTATCAAATATTGTTAAATGATAAAAGTAAATATTATTAGGCAGAATAAATTGTGAATGTATGTACATATGTATGTATAAAAATAAATAGGTTATTTGTAGTTTAATTGTATAATGTTTCTGTGTTTTTGTATTTTATATTGTATTATTGTAAAGCCAGATTTTATTATTGTATTTATTTTTAACTAGCGACCCGCCCTGGCTTCGCGCGGGTAGTACGAAACCTTAACAAATCATACACCTAAACCTTCCTCATGAATCACTCTATCTATTACTGAAAACCGCATGCAAATCCGTTTAGTAGTTTCTGTGTTTATGTTTATGCGAACAGATAGATGCGGCAGGGGACTTTGCTTTATTACATGTAGTGATCTTATCTTATGTGGGAGCCAGTCAGTGCAGACCGGCGACACTTCGACCCAGTGGGATCTTTTGTGTCGACACTCTCCCAATAACGACTGCCACAGATGTTCATGGTAGCCGGGACTGACGGCTTAACGTGCTCTCCGAGGCACGGAGCAGGCGATAATTGTCAATCAATACGCTCATAATTTCGAAGTCATATAACTTCCGAATGTCAGAGGTGCGTGACGTGGGTTCGAACCCGAGACCCTCTGCATTGCAGTCTGTTGGTCTCCCCACTGAGCTATCGCTATTACCAACATGTAGTGTTTTTTTTTTTACGTGGTGGAATCCTTGGACACATACCTCTCCGCGGGGCGACGGAGAGGTTATGTCGGGCTCACCGGGGAAAAGATACCCCGGTAATACCGACTAAACCTACCACGGTGTTCCTCGACATAACCATAAACGGCGAGGCCGCGCGAATCGCTTTCACATGCAATCGCGACCCCGCCGTGGTTTCGGCCCGCCGTGTGAAACGGCAGGCCACTGCAGGGGGGACAAAGACATGATACAGAGGCGCACGTGGGAACACGCACGCCGCCTCTCGAACCTGGTGCTGATCGGGTGGCGAGCAGGCCCACGCAGCCCACCACCCTCAGGTCAAACTTCAAGGTGGCTGGAGGTCATCTCGCGCTCTCCGGCGCCCGGTTCTGTGGTTGGGGAGAGGGTTTAAGCGCTCCCTCTCCCGCTCCGCCGCCTACTTGATGGAAATTACTTCCTCACAGAAGGAGGCGACGGCGTTCCACGATCTCTCACTCCGGACCATAGACTGAACCACGGCCGGGAGTGAGAGAGCAACCAGTCCGACTGCCGCGATCAACTCACGGCGCTGCAATGCCCAGGCGGGGCAATCCACCAAAGTGTGCAGCGCCGTGTCCACAACAACATCGCGGCAGTCGCCGCAGTGATGACAACCGGGCGTCGCCTGCCGGCCTATACGACACAGGAACTGGCCAAAACAACCGCGGCCAGTCATTACCTGTGTCAGCCGGAAGGTGAGGGAGCTATGCCGCCTCTCCAGCCACTCCTCAAAAACGGGACTTACCGCCACGATCGTGGCGTGCCCGGCACTGGGGTGATGTAGTGATAATATACGTTAACTTACACTAACACAAGCGATTTCGTGCACACAATACTGAAAGCTAATGTTGTTGAATAAATAAATAAGTGTTATGTGTGACGTAAAAGAACAAATAATTTTAACTATAAATGAAGTTATACTAACGCAGGTGGCAGCTCAGGCAAGTCCTCCCCAAACGCCATTACTGGGAGGGTATCAGTGATCTCAATGACTCGCACGTCTCGTTGAGGTTGGGGCCATATCGTGTACACTGAGGGTAGTTGGTACGCGGGCGATGTCAGTCCGCTGCACCAAGAGTCTCGCTGCCTTTGCCGGAGCCGTTCCACATGCCTCTGCTCCCTAATCCGCCTCATATGCCACCTGGAAACATATATATATAGATACTTGACGGCATGTGTTCTGTTATTTTTTTATAAAATTACTTGTTATAACAGATAGCCATAATTAGATGTGTAATGCGTCATCGCATACAGTAGCCAGAACTGTCAACCGTCACTGTTATAATTATAGTCTTTACGGATTCTATAAATAAATGTCTGATTAGAAGGAATATTTGAGCACAGGTAGGTTTATAATATATGATACATATACCTGTAATAGATTAAACTTTAATTGTGTAATTGTTAATATTATAATCATCAACTACATATACTAATACTTTTCTTTATATAATATTTTTTATATTGAAGCTACATTAAAAGTTATGTGGGATTAATGCAGGAATCGAACCTTCAACCGACTTCGGACTTTAGTCGTGACGAGATAATCACGTATAGTTGCAATGAATGCAATGAATGCAATTTATTATAGGCATCACCACAGGCACAATCACTTGATAACATTAATTCTGTTTTGGAATGTTTTCCTTTTTAAATACTTATATAGAATATATAAGATATAAAAAAGACCAAAATATACCCTTTGGTGTGGATATGTTTCACCCACATTACGCCGGCAATGCATTACCTTAACTGTCTCCGTTCCTCTGCCTCCAGTTTTTGATGTCGCTTTTCAAAAACCTTATCATCTAAGTTTTCTGTGCCTTCAAGAGTATAACAACTAGTATATGGTTTTTCTCGCCACCTCGGCACCTGCAATATACACAACTTATGATTTATTGGTTTACTCGGTTTCCCAAACTAAAGAACGTTTATTACACAAACATATATAAGTTTTGTGCCCCAGCATTAACCGTCGCGGGTTTGTATCCGAAATTAGGTATCCTGGTATCTGGAGTGCCAATAGATACAGCACTCTGATACACAGGATGCGATTATAAATTAAAATGCATACAATTGACGGTAAAGGAAAAATAATTGACTACTTTATACGTACTAGTAATAATAGTAGGGTGCTTGTACACGACGGTAATGTAACTAACACATGCGCGGATACTTGCGCGAACTTATTATACTTGTGCTCGAGTCGTGTACAAGGGCCATTAGGAACTAATAATATGCCACTAATCAATCCAGTTGACCAGTTACAAATTATTAGTATTGTATTTTATAATAAAATAATGTAAGACAAAAATAAATCGCACAGCAAGTAAAGAAACTAAAATAATAATATATAATTACGATTTTATTATATTTCAAAAGGGACCTTTATTTTTATCATTAATTAACTCTTACTATACAACAGTCTGACGCAAGTATGTTATACTAACACATTTGTGGCTATTAATGTATAGATTTATATAAATACCTTTAATAGCTACAAGATATATTATAATATTGGGTGGAGTAACGGTAACTGATCGCAGAAGAGGGCTGATAAAGTACAAGATTATTATTGTTAGGGATACGCGATTAAACAAAGCGGTAGAAGCGCGTGGGTCGTCAGTATGTAGTTCCTCAAACGGCGCGGAGGGCGGTCTCGCAGCAATAACACAGTTTCCAGAGTGGCTAGAATCAATAAAATATTACTTCGCAAAGATATAGACATAGCAAACAAGATCAATTGGTTATTTTGCTAAGAATTTACAGGGCTTACTATCAACACAATCATTAAGTACGTTAACAAAACATTAGTTAAATATAAAAATCTAGTTTCAAGACGCAACATCAGAATTAATATATAAAACAATAATTTCAAATTAAAATATATATAGTATACAGTAATACATAATGTTAATACAATAAATTAATAAGCTCGGGTAATAACCCTAAACGAGTGCTCGGCACATCACTTTAAAAGATTGCCAATTAGAAAGGTTAATTGTGGTAAAGACTTTATCGTGGATAATGGTATATACACAAATTCAAGCATATTTGTGTGTACACCAATATCAAAAGACAATATGAATAGGTTTTCTTCATTAGTATTTTACCACTGTAGCCTGAATCGAGTCTATCAGTATCTATTAGCTTTTTTCCTATTAAATCCAGCTATTCAGATTTACTAATTAAAGGATCAGGATGCCTGCAATTGTCGCGACGTATATGAAAGGATGCTTAATCAAGAGAACGCATGAAAACTGATGCTTAACAATGCGTATACACATGATAACGCAGCTTAATTGGCATATTTTTTTTAAAAGACACTGCTACAACTTTTTCACAATCGACTTGTTCATAAATAGATATAATGACAAAAGACAATATTAATAATAATACTCTTTAGTGAGTTTTAGTAGGTCTCAGCTTACAATAGCAGCCGAAAGCTTGCTATAGCCACGTGTGAACAATACCATCAACTTGAATACAAATTAATGCTAATAGATTAATAGATTAAATTCAGGCCAATTTTACAATAAATTTTGATTCAGATTGAAGTGAGATTACACTGGCCAGCAAATTTGACAGAACTAATCATTGCCTGTGAAGTCTTTGAAAATATTGTGAATTTTACTTCGGTATTATCACCGTATACTGGTTAGCTCAAGATTTTTGTGTATGGACACTCTAAGTCATTTGATCTGGCATCCACGTAATTTATACTTTATGTTTGCTTTTATAATTTTAAACATATAAAGAGTCTTATTAAAGTTTATGGAATAAAAAGATTTTATAACGATTTATAAATTACTTATGTTTGTTTATTTGTTTTAAACGGATTTGTCGTGTTAAGTGATGGTGTGATCTGCGATGAAGAACGTTTATCCAACAAACTCAACTCTTACAAGGTGGCGAAATACCGCGATCACTAACCGCAAACACAGATGCTCCTAATAATTTACTCTCCTTTACAGTGCAACTAATAAATGTACTGGCTAAACGTAAGAGTCGAATATATTGAGTGTTGTACATCTGCCGATGACGGAATAAGCTTGGGGTACCAAACTGCAATTCTATCGCAATCTTGCCAAAGTGATAATAACAATAACAAGATTTAGCAAATATGACTGCTTAAAATAAATACTGCCGTATTAAGGTAAGCTATGTGCTGCGTTACATTAAAGCAAGATATCCGACCTAGCTCAAAAGCAAAACAATAATGCCTGACTAGGGCATACATTTTTAGATTTACGATCTAATATGAGTTATATAAGCGAAAAATATTATTATAATTACACAGTGTCATGCCCAATCATTTAAAGATACGAGAATTGTCAGAAGGGGAGTACTACTTCCAGAGCGTTAAACTGGCCAAGGTATGAAACAGAGGAATGTTAGAGCGAGAGTTAATGTTATGTTAATGTAATGCATTGTTGTTGTTAATATTTATACAATATTTGGTCATTATCTGATTATACGTGTGTTTGGTAATTGTATTATTACACAGCATTGTATTAAGTACATACAACTACAAATTACGTAATCGGTATGCGTTTGACTTTGTAACATAAAGGAGAGCTCGAGTTAAACCCTCACAAAATAGCTTGAGCTAACATTGCTTCTTACATTCGTTAACTAACCATTTAATAACTAAGACGAGATCTAGTCGTAATATCTGTTCATGTACAACAACGCTATCTATGAGTCTATTAAAATTCAATATTATATGTAATAAAGTTCATAAATTAATTTTATTTATTTTATACATTTGATATGTATACTATGTATGCATCATAATAGCGTACACTTATAGGTACGCCGATGCGTATTTTCAAATCAACAAATTATTTAAATCTGTACATCCATTATGTGAACTAGCCCAGACAAAATGCTTATGCCGATGTGCCACGGCACTTACGCACTATTTTATCCTATAATAAAAGATAATTAGTAAACTAGCATTATGTATTGGTTCTTTCTTTTAAATTAGGTCTCGCCCTAACTATTGAACGGAAAATTTGATGACCAATGTTGTACGAACAACGAATATATGTAGTTCAATATTTGGACGTATGACCCACCTGGGAATCTACTGTCCAGACGACTTATACGTCAAATGGGAGCTAAATTATAATTGTAAAATTTTATTCAGAAATAAATTTGAGAGTGAAATACATTGTACTTTCTATATATTCATTGTATGTTAATATGACAGTTGATAATCTATTTGTGTATATTTTAACTTCTGCAATGTACTAACACTGCAGAAGTTAAATTTCTGCAGTGTACTAACACTGCAGAAGTTAAATATACACAAATAGATTATAACATTCGCAATGGCATACATTTACACGCAGTCCAGTCCCGCGTCGGTATCAGCCATTTCTATGACTGATATATATCACACCTGATTAAAGCTGTTGACAGATTGTAGAAAAATTAGTGTCAAGTGTCCCATGAGCAAAACACGACACTGTAGGTAACAATTACAAGAAATGTAATTGTTATAAACCAGATCAGATAAGCCAAACGAGAGCTTTAGTTATAAAATAGTTGTTGAAAATTAACCTTCCAGGTTACTCAGATATAAGACTGATATCGTTAACAACAACTAAACATCTCGTAACAATTACAAAAAAATGAGTGTGATAAATCCGAATCCTTTTTGACAGATATTCGACCTTGAGGCAAGCCATACATTACTTGTACCATACACCAAACATCTCGTAACAATTAAGAAATATGCGTATGATAAGTCCGATTCCTTCTTGACAGATATTCGAGCTTGAGGCAGGCTATTCATAACTTGTACTATATACCAAACATCTCGTAACAATTACGAAAATATGAGCGTGATAAATCCGATTCCTTGACGGATATTCGAGCTTGAGGCAGGCCATACATAACTTGTACAATATACCAAACATCTCGTAACAATTACAAAACCCATAGACCTTTCGAGATATTCAACCTGGCGGCAGACCATACATTAATCATGCAATATACCGAACAACTCATAACAATTACAAAGATGTGATTGTTACAAACCCAATGCTACTTTCGAGAAATTCAGGTTTGAGGGAGGCCGTACATTAATCATGCAATATACAAAAAATCTCGTAACTATTACAATAATGTAATTGTTTCAAATCTGATCGACCTTTCGAGACATTCGAGCCTAAGCCAGGCCATACATTAATCATGCAATATTCTAAACATCTCGTAACAATTACAAAAACGTGATTGTTTTAAATCTGACCCACTTTTCGAGATATTCAAACTTGACAGGCCATACATTAATCATGCAATGTAGCAAACATCTCATAAGTTACAATAATGTGATTGTTTCAAATTCTATCTACCTTTCAAGAAATCCAAGCTTAAGGCAGGCCATACATTAATCATGCAATATACCAAACATCTCGTAACAATTACAAAAATGTGATTCTTACAAATTTAATCGACCTCGTGAGATATTCGAGCTTAAAAAATGCCTAACATTAATCATGCAATATACCAAACATCTCGTGACAATAACAAAAATGCAATGGTTACAGGTTGAGATATTCAAACGTGAGACTGAAGTAAAACATTAGATATAAATTACAAAAATAAAGTAGGTCTACCTTTACAGATAGACAATAACAGATGTATAAAAAAAGAGGAACATCTAAAATAAAAAAAATTAAAAAGATACAGAGATTAAATAAATTGATGATATACCTCCACCGAAGCGAAGATGCTGTTGTATGGGACGTCGATGTCTTCTAACTTCACCTCCGGGTCTAACCCGAAGTACCAGGAAATGTCCGGATCACCAACTAAAGTGTGATAAGGGTGAGTAGACAATAAACCCGGCACAGGCGATTTTTTGCCAGCGCGGCTGGCAGCTAAAACAATAGAAATTTTCTACTTTAAATACTTAACCCGCAAGTAGCCGCGCATGGATCGAAAAGATCCAGGCCGCTCTTTCTCGCTTCATAATTCTTTAAATATTCATTACTTCGCAGTGCCATGCTTAGTGTCTACTCACTTAGTTACATAAAATAACACCCCCTGCCTCATCCAATGCGCGCGCGGCGGCGCTTAGACAACACGGATGTGAAAAGTAAGTATTGGGTCGTTTCGACCCCGCGGGACGTTTTGTGTTTGCGTTTTGCATTTAATTTTTAAAACATTTGTACACTCACCGGCATGGAAAATTGGCCACTTATAAATCTGTCGATAGTTTATACTTAAATGTATTTTTCATACTGAAATAAGGGTAGGCGCATTCAATAAGAGTTACGTAAAATTAAAATATCACCGCACTAACAATTTATTTGTTCAATTAGGCACACATGCTATGTGTTCGGTGATTTTAAATTAACCGTGTAAAACAGCCATTTTACACTACCAATTTAAAAACTCTTGAATCTTTTTAATATCCTTTTTTAAAACCATCTTCTTGAAGATATTCTAGAACGCAATGTGCAACGTGTGGGTGTGCATTATCGTGCATTAGGAGGAATTGGTCGTGCTTAATGTATCCCGAATACACCAAAACATGTTCCCGAAGGACCTTCTTAAATATCAGGTTGCAGTTAGCCGGTTGTCGACTATAACCAACTCCGTACGACCATCGCAAGTTATTTCTACCCAAATCATTATAGAGCCTTCATGGGAACTCAGTTTGGTAGTAATGGATAGAAGCATCTTCTTCCTTATAGTCGCTGCCGATCATTTGGTGCACTCACGATTCGACACTGTTGTAAATATTAAAATACAGATATCACTACTGCCGTCTTGTGACACATTATCAAACTGTCATTGAATTATTTTAAAAAAGCTCAATCACTTATAATCTCTGAAAACACACATTGTTTTATATAATATTGTTTTCTATTTACACGAATATTATTCATTGAAATTAAACTGCTATATACGGATTTTATCGCGTTGGTTATTTGACACTTTATTAAAAAAAATTTAAAATTGTTACACTACTACTACTATTAAACTTAATACTATTTTTTACTATTAAAGCTTAAATTAATATGGGCCCAGACCCATAAAGTAGCTAATTATTGTGTTTATTGACAGTATTATCCTTGTGATGAACAATAAACTGTGTGTTTTACTACAATATTTAGTGTGTGCAGTAAACAGTGAGCAAAAGGCCAGTTTTATCTAAAACTCTAAACGTTTTACTGTCATGGCGTCTAGCTCGAACTACTTAGTTAGCATACTGAAGTTAAATGGCTTAGGCTTCTCTACGATGGGTTTCTCAGCTACTGAAGCGCAATAGTCCAAGGTCTTTAAATCCATACTCTCCAATACGTCGGCAGCGCTTTTAGCCTCCTCAGACGCCTCTGTCTCCAGCAGTCGCTGAAACTCCTCAGGGTAAATGCGCGGTAAGGTTTGCGAGTTGTCTGAGTCACCGCAACCAAAGTCGCACATATTCGACTCGTTTTTTTGCCAATCTGCTTCAGGTTCAGTTTTTACCACGTTTGGATCTGGGTCAAACGCAATCGAAGATTTTAGCGAATCCGATGTTCCTGTCTCATTTCTTTTTTAATGTCCGCCTCCGTGATAGTACGATGTGCATCTGACGCCTCTATTGTTAGGTCTGTAGGAGGAGTGGGCTGTTTCCCGATATCGTTTCAGGTACCTAATACCGCAAGGTAATATTGACGCGCGTCGTCACCATGCGCTACAGCAACTTCAGGCTGTCCCATCCCTTCCTCGTGTTAGTGTTACAGCCAGTGCAACTTGTGCTGATGGGTATATCTATTTTATTGGTTTTAAAGCATCTTCACTCATTTCATTAAAAGCACGTTGCCACAATAAAGTAACCGTACACTTTTAAAACACCACAAATTTATACGAGTGACTTAGTCGCTCAAGTAACAAGATTAAACTAATATGAAAAATTACACCATATTGCACAAGGGTAAACCTTTTTTGACTACCCTCATTAGAAACAATCATGTTTGTTAGGATAGTTCACGTTAAGTGCGTGGCCAAGATTACGTGCCGTTGACTGTATATAGTTATTTCGACCGCGACATAGCAACTTTATAAATAAAATTATTTAAACGGATTGCAAAACCAATAAAAAATATTTTTGTGAGACAAGGCAAATTATGACAATAAAAATGTTATGTACAATGCTTCATATTACTTGCTTATTAAGAAGAATATTGATTAGTATTCGTAATACTTAAAAAAAACATAATTAAATAAAATTAACTAAGTTTCTTGTTGTAAGTTTTAACTGTAGATATTTAAAATAATTGGGCCCCACCAACATCTTCAGGGCCCAATCCATCCTCACCTACAAGCGGTGCACTTCTCGGACAACGAACGAGGCTCTGGCGCAGGCTTTCCCTTTTCAGGGGTTGGGAGGTCAGACGGCAGTCGCTTCCGTAATAGCCAAATTAGCCAAACCAAAAATATGGAATGTTTAAGGAGATACATACTCTGCCACAGATAGTGCGGCGCCGCAAAACGGCGCGCAGCAGCCTTGCCCGATTCCTGAGGCAAGTGGGCTAGAGCTACCTTGTCAGGGGTGGACACGGCTAAAGACGCGAGCCCCAACCCAAAAGCTTCGTTTCGCATCGTGGAACATTGGCACGCTAACCGGACGCGCGAGAGAATTGGCCGAGACACTTCACAGGGGGAGGGTGGCTGTGGCGTTTCTGCAGAAGACTAGGTGGAAAGGCAGCAGATCTCGGTCTATTGGGAATGGCTACAAGCTGATCTATACGGGTGCACCTAGCAGAAAGAACGGGGTGGCCGTGGTGCTGTCTGACGAGTTGCAGGACGACATCTTGGATGTGAACTGCGTTAGCGACCGGCTAATGTCGGCTCGGGTGCTTATCAATGGGGTTATAACCCAGTTGATAAGCGCCTCCGCCCTACAGACGGGTTGTAGTGGACTGCTTCACGGTATCCCGTCGTCACAGGGGATCGTTTTGGGTGGCGATTTGAACGGTCACGTGGGTAAAGAAAATGAAGGGTTTGAACGTGTTAAAGGTGGCTTTGGGTACGGCAGACGCAAAGAAAAAGGGGAGAATACTCTTAGAACGTGTGCGGCACCTCATCACCTGCCGAATCGGTCGATGCGCTACCCAGATTGATTTCCTGCTCACTAGGAGACACCACATCGGCAAGGTAGCCAACTGCAAGGTCATACCCGGTGAGAGTTTCACTGCGCAACACCGTCTCCTTGTCATGGATCTCTGCGTAAAGCCCCGACATAGACGTGTAGAGCATTGCTGGTGTCATTCCGTGGTGGTGGTTGCTTGATAACGTTAAGTCCAAGGAGTTCCCCTCGGTTATTGGCGATAGGTACGCTGGTACCGATGGTGAACCAGCCCAAGACCAATGCGACAGAATTCAGGCAACCATAATTGGGGCGGCGCGAGTGGTGCTGGGCGTCTCAAAAGGTAGCCGCAAATGTGACAAAGAGACATGATGGTGGAATGACACAGTCCAGAGGGAGATAAGGATAAAGAAAGCCCTCTACAAAACGTGGCAAATGACCAGATCTCCCAAAGATCGCGACGCATACAGGGCTGCCAAACGTGCCACTAAGAGAGCTGTAGCCACAGCCAGGCGGGACCACTTGAAACCTCTTTATGAGAAGCTGGAATCGTCTTGAGGGGCAGAAGCACCAAGAGGCGCAGACACCGGACCTCCCTCCGAACCTAGGACTAGTGCCCCGATAGCGCCTGAGGAAGTCGAGACGGCCTATCGCCACATGAAGAATCGGAAAGCTGTCAGAGCCGATGGAGTCCCCATCGAGGCCTGGAAGGCGATGGGTCCTTGCGAAGTGAGCATTCTAACAAACCTTTTTAACCGCATGCTCCTGACAGGAAAAATTCCGAACCAATGGAGACTGAGTATCTTCACTCCAGTCTTCGAAGGTAAGGGATCGGTGCAGAAGTGTAGTAATTACCGCGGAATGAAGGTCATGTCCCACATCATGAAGATCTTTGAAAGGATTATTCACTTGCGGATCTGAGAGGAGTGCACTGTCTCGGAGTGTCAATTTGGGTTTCGCTCTGGGTGCGGCACCATGGACCCTATTTTTGCCCTAAAGTTTACCATGGAGAAATACAGATCGAAGAACTCGCCTCTGCGTATGATCTTTTTGGACATGCAGAAGGCCTTCGACTGTGTACCTGGCGTGGTGATCTAGTGGAGGTTGAGGTCCAAAGGAGTACCAGAAACCTATGTTGACATCATTCGAGACATGTACCTAAATTTCGATTCCGTTGTCAGAACCGCTGTTGGCGATACACAACCCTTCCCCCATCACCGTTGGAGTTCACCAGGGATCCGTCCTTAGCCCGTTTCTGTTCAGCGTGATATTGGACGTCTTGTCGGACAGCATCAGAGACTCACATGAGCAACCTCCCTGGTTGCT
This sequence comes from Catocala fraxini, assembly GCA_930367265.1. Classification (NCBI taxonomy): domain Eukaryota; kingdom Metazoa; phylum Arthropoda; class Insecta; order Lepidoptera; family Erebidae; genus Catocala; species Catocala fraxini. The sequence continues at coordinate 18,950,871 of OV884024.1, forward strand.
CATGTATGCTGACGATATCGCACTGGCGGACGCCGACAGGGCTCGATTGGTGCGACGGATGAACGTGTGGAAGGAGACGCTTCAGAACGGCGGTCTGTAACTCAACGTGGCGAAGACCGAGTATCTGTCCTGCAAGATCACAGACCCCACGTATGTCCGCATAGGCGGAGACATGGTCGAGCACACTATTTGGGGTCTGTACTCCACGCGTCTGGTGACATCGACTGCGACGTCAAGGCACGCATTTCGGCAGCTTGGGCAAAATGGCGTGAAGTGGCGGGCGTCATTTGTGACCCTAAAATGCCGGTAAAGCTGAAGGGGCAGGTCTATAAGACCGTCATTCGTCCTTTAAGTCCGTAACATAGCAGATAAGCTGCAAGAGAGTCGCCTACGCTGGTACGGCCACGTTTTACGAAAACTGAATGTTACGTGGGGTACAAATGTCTTGCCATGCTACCTCCTCCGCCTGGCCCGAGTAAACGGGGCAGACTCAAGAAATGCTAGTTTGACGTCGTAAGAGATGACATGGGTGCCAACAACCTCACACTACAGGATGCTGAAGATCGTGCGAAATGGAGAAGACTTAGCGGGAAAGCGGACCTTGGGTTCCAACGCCAACGCCGCGGATGCAATCGGGATAACCGCTAAGATGAAGAAGAAGATTTAAAATAATTGTGATAAAGATTAAAATTCCTTTCTAAATCAATAAAAATTGTAATTATAATATTGTGTTATCATTCTCCTATTATTTAATTTATTAAGCAAAATGAAATTCTCCCATTTATAAAAAATACATTGAGCGACTGGATCTTTATGTCACGAATTTTAACGTGTCTACTGGCGGGTTAAATTACATTAATTTCTAATCGATATATTGAACTATTGCAAATGTTATAACTTGGCTTGTGTCGTCAACGACTTAGCGCAATTGGAAATCGAACAGCGTAGCAGTATGTAAAAGTAAAATATTTATGACTACACACCTGTGCCACCTGGTATAGTGGTTTAAGAGGTGGTCTCGCCACTGCCACTGCGATTGTTTCTGATTAAGTCAATAGGTGATAAAAGGCGATTAGAAGAACATGTAATATGATGAAATTAATAACCACATTTATGGTATCGGGATTTATATTACCAGACAATCAAAAATCTATTGTGTCTAGCCGCCAGTGTTCCGCTGTGACTCAATGAGTTAAATATCAATACTCTTAAAACTAGTACTATGCTGGGTATACAGATACCACTATACTTTGCGAATGGTATTTGTTTTTATATTCTAGCTAAAACTATTGTTGGTATGCTGCATTGAAATATATTTACCTTTGGGTGTGGGTGGAGGTGTGGGTTTAGGTTGTTGTTTTGGCTTCGGCGCCGATGCTGTTGCTTTTGGTTGCTTTGCCTTTGATACACCTGTGGTCGACAGAGCACGTTTCCTGCCACGCTTACTTTCAATGACGCGTTTCTCGATATCCTACAATACATTTAGATATTTATATTATATTATTATAATTTACTTAAGAAATCCTTTTAATGACAATGTTCATGTAAAATTACTGAGAGTATACTTACATCAAAGACGTCAAGCGGCGGTACCAAGCTGATGTTTCGCGCACCACGTCGCTTAGGCTTCTCTACGATGGGTTTCTCAGCTACTGAAGCGCAATAGTCCAAGGTCTTTAAATCCATACTCTCCAATACGTCGGCAGCGCTTTTAGCCTCCTCAGACGCCTCTGTCTCCAGCAGTCGCTGAAACTCCTCAGGGTTAATGCGCGGTAAGGTTTGCGAGTTGTCTGAGTCACCGCAACCAAAGTCGCACATATTCGACTCGTTTGTTTGCCAATCTGCTTCAGGTTCAGTTTTTACCACGTTTGGATCTGGGTCAAACACAATCGAAGATTTCAGCGAATCCGACGTTCCTGTCTCATTTTCTTTTTTAATGTCTGCCTCCGTGATAGTACATGGCAAATTGTACCTGTTCTCAAGTTTAATTTTAGTTAACATTTTGGTACTTGTCTCAGTAGCCGGCGCGTCATAAATGCGACGGCTTGTAGTTGTACAGTTCCCCATAGGATCTGAACAGATCTTCATCCTGCCGTGATTGGTCTTCTGTAGCATTAACTTAGGAATAGGCGACTGCTCCCTCATGTCAGCCTCGCCTAGCTGGTAGGGATCTTCACCAGTGGGCGTAGTATCAATCAGCTGAAGTCTATCAGACAAAGAGCCAGTATAATGCGTTGTCCGCTTAGGAAAAGTTGTGGCTTTAGACTTTCCATAGGTGTTAATCATTTTAGACTTCTTGTTGACACTGAACGACCGTTCAAAAGCTTTGTCATCATCGAACATCAGGTTTACTGTAAAAGAAATAGTAAACGCGTATTATCCGTTAACTAGTACCTATAGCATGTAGCATAAGCCTAGGCATAAGTGTATGCCTAGGTATAGGTAACCTATATTATATTAGAGCAAGTAACTCACATCCAGTATCAGGAGGTTCGACCTTCACAGGAGGTGTCTTTGGCATACGGCTCAAACTGCCGATGCTCGACGTAGTTCGCCGACGGCTCCTCTGTATCTTCTGGATCACCGGATTGCCACTGTAACAACAACACATTTATAGAATATACACTTACCTATATATTGCCGGTTGGTTATAATGAACAGATGTACTACCTGTTGGATGTCACGGTGTACATAGCTTCCTGCCGAGGTTCAGTTTTTATGTCTTTCTTCATAAAGGACGAACGTTTATTCTCAATCATATTTAAGTTGTCACGAGGGACGGGATCGTCCAAAATAGAAGATACACCCAAATCGCTCAAGTAGCTTGGTATACCTGAAATCAATAAATATCATTAGGAATTACACATGCATTACATGTCAGCTTTTTAGATTCTTTAAATGCCATTTTCAAGCACACGGTCTGCCTAAAGTTAAACGTTTTTCATAGCCTATATGAAATTACCGGATAAAAGGAGGGTAAATGGCAGGGATCAAGAGGATGATAGGACTGCCAGTATTTTCATACATCAAACCAAATATCTAGTGCAATTTACTTCTATATCCTGTGAAAGAGCAGTGCTGCATAAGTCGCACATTCACTTTAAAACCAACAAGGCTCTACAACTTCAAAAAAGACTACAGCAGCTTAGCACTATTATGCCCAACATTTAAAGAAAACACTAATATTTCCTAACACATTTTTAACAGATATTTCTAAACAGTATTCCGTATTCAATTTAGATTTAAATTCCCATACATTCCTTTATTTTACCATGTTTAGCATCCTACATATTATAACAATCATTTATTTATACATCATAATTTCTAGACTCTATGCTGCTTATGCTAATATCACCAACAGAAAAACCTTTAACACTACTTAACCAGAAAACGAAATTGCTGTGTAGTCAATGCATAATCTAAGTTAAAGCAATGTCTTGTTGTGTAGCCTGAAAATACTTCCAGTGTTATAAGTATTTAGGCTACAGTTACCAGGCAATATGCTTGTATGCGCTAGCACTATAAAATAGTTCACTATTTTCTATAAAGTAATTATCAGTAACAGCACGGTCTTGTATTGTGCCCGATAGACGCCAATAGGCTAAAATTAATAGTCGGCATATGTGTGAGATACTTCTGCCTTTACCTTCGGGGAGGGAGATGTGAGACTATGAATGTAGGCCATTTGTAACGTCAACTACACACAAGTGAGATTTGTATCAGTTTCTCGGCATATTTTCCTATACAAATTTAAAATGGTTCATACCCTAAATAGATGCCTGATCTATGAGAACTAGAAACTTCAGACTCTCATAAATAAATGGGTACCAACAACGAAGTCATTTTCAAGCGGATGATAGTGTATAATAAGTTGAAGGACGACATATAAAATACAAAACAAAACTGAATAAAAATTTATTGCAAGATTTATAAACACTTATATACATAGATAAATGATTCTACACAGTAGCTAAATAGGTTTTAGGAGTAGGTCTTATAAGGTTAGGATTAGGAGGTAATGTTAAGTGTAATATATTGCTAATGGTATAGTTAATAATATAGAATTAGTGTAAAGTATTTGTTTCTATGGTGAAGCATATGAAACACAAATCTATCAACTTTAAAACCAACAATATTTTTTTTGTTATATGCAAATAAAGATTTATTATTATTTTATTATAAGGCAGCCTATGGAACGGAACGGTCCATATGAATGACTTGCAGTAATGATGATGGTAGCATGCGATATGATAAGCTGTCCGGAATGATTTACCCAATAATCTACTAAAAGTGGAATCTACAATGACTTTTTATCTCTGAGGAAAACAGATGATGTTATGTTTTCATAACATCATCTCAAGCTCAATGAACGATTCATTGAGTTTTCATAACATAGTTGTTGGTGCACGTTTGAATGCCAACATGTCTCCCCATACATTTTTAATAGCGCCTCTACTGGCAACTCGGTCAATAAATTACTATCGAAAGGCTTGGACCCTGGCAATTATAGTGCTACAATAAAATCAATTTTGATGCACTATACTGCTTGTTTAAATGGCCCTCATTATACATTTAAACGTTTGCAAAGTCCAAACTTGTGCTTAGCTGCTCAGTAGGTACTTACTTGCGTACCCACGCTTACATATAAGAATTATATTTAAAAATTGGCCAGTTCATCTTATATTTTCTCTCTTAGCCTTTATTATTCCCAAGTCACTTGGGGTCGACTTTTCTAGTCTAACCTGATTTGACTGGATATCAGTTTTTACACGGAGCGGCTGCCACCTGACCCCCACAACCCGAAGGCTAACGATACCCTAAGGCTAGACCAGTGTCAGGATATTAGAGGGTACTGATTTTCCCAATAACGGCTGCCATAGATGTTCATGGCAGCCGGGACCGACGGCTTAACATGCTCTCCGAGGCACGGAGTAGGCGATAATTGTCAATCAATACGCACATAATTCCGAAATGTCATATAACTTCCGAAAGTCAGAGGTGCGCGACGTGGGTTCGAACTCGAGATCCTCTGCATTGCAGTCTGTTGGTCTCCCACTGAGCTATCAACTTATATGTGGTGCTTAAAATTGGATTTTCTTTTCTAAATGTTGCTTTAACTCGCGGTCATATACATGGGTGCGTTATGCACCGGCGTGTCACGGTACTTACTCCCCTAAGTTTGCTTAACACTTTAAATACTCTCTTACGTCAAGGTATGGAAGATATGCAGACAAGTACATGTGTAGCAATCATACGGTCCCTAGCCAGCCAATCCTGAGCGAGAACCAAAATTAAAGAGTTAATAAAATGATGGTTAAAAGACAAACAAAATGTGAATTTCTCTCCCTAACACAGTATTTATAAAATACCTAATATGTCCATAATATTCTATTCTATAATATAATATTCTATCACATACACACAACAACAAGTAGCCCAAACTAAGCAGAGTTTGTACTATGGATACTAGACAATAGATAAACATACAAATAAACTTTTTCTTTTTGTAAATATCTTCTTACGTATTATACATAGAAAGACCCTGACCAAGACAAACATCCACGTTCATGCACACAAATGTTTGACTTGTGCGGGAATAGAACCCGCGACCTCAGGCGTGGCAGTCGGTTACACTAACCACTACGCCGTCGAATCCGACAATAAATATACAATAGTTACTATTTATTATATATATATATATTGTTGTATATAATATATAGTATTTAATAGACGATTAAATTCTCTTAACCAATTCTTCTTATGATGCTTTCAATACTCAATGATTTCATTTCAGTAATGCTAATGCATTTCAGAAATTTCTTAGTATGACACATGTAAAATTATAGATTAATTTTACATGTTGCATCCTTAATAAAACAGAGACTTATCTCAGTATTTTTGATTAAACAAATTTGAACTCTATTGAAAAGATTTAACACAAATATAATATTAGAATTTAACATATACAATTAGAGTTCAAATTGGCTTACTTTCAAATTTCGAGTTAAGTCGCTGTTTTATTAAGAATGCGATGTGTCATACTAAGAAATTTCTTCGTCCTCCTTAATTATACATTTATAGAAATAATATATATTAATTAGTACATGAAATATATTATTTCCACAATAGATGGTGGCTAATTGTTATAAATCCACCAAAGTACTGTGTTTCAAATGTTGACAACACAGGCAAAAATGCATGACACCAACCAACCAACACAATATTGCACACAACCATGGTGATAAAAAAGATCTTCATGGCTCATTATTATCTTTTACTATATTTCTCATACCACAGATATTTTTCTAACATATTAGAAAAATATCTGGCCCTTCGGAGGCTTACACGGAGACATGGGTCCAACGTGAACAGGCCCTTCCAGAGTTTTAAGCTAAAATGGTATGAAACATCTACGGTGGCACTAGCTGCAGCAGGCGTAGGACTATTGCTACATAAGTACTCTAATAAGTCTGGGCTATGGGGATGGGTGTTTAATGGATCGGTATATTAACTATGGATGAAAAACGGCGTCTGCCCTGAATACTCTAACAGCATCAATCAGATGGGCAGACGGTGACGCGCCAACTCACTAGATGGGCTCCCTGAATAGCTACCATTGGCATAGAAGCCAGCAGCAGAGGGCAACACCGGTGTGACCGGCTAGGCGTGTCGAGCGGTGCCGGTCGCCGGTTTCATCATCACGGGGCTCGTGACAACGGAGACGCGGAGCGGGTTTCCCCGTAGTTATGTCCTTGAAAATGGCACTTCCCCAAGCATATAGCTCTAGCGGCCCAACCAAGGCAATCCAAAATTGAGAGTCCTACGAGCGCTCTTGAAGTTCCACCTCAGCCAACCAGTAACGGCAAGCCGAGGCCCAAACCGACACTCTCGAGGTATTCATGACGGCAGTCTCGGCACTCACATTCAGCTCGCCACAAGTATTATTATGAACACAAAAGCACTTTAAGAAAATAAATATATTACCTGTGTCTGGTGTTCTATTTAAATAGAATGGATCTGTAGTAAACGGCTTTGGTTTGGTGACATCATTGAATGTAAATGGATTTGGTGGCTGACCCGGCAGCAATAGATCAGAAAGAGTGTTGAAACACACCTGAAAAATATTTATTTACATGACAAAAAGTACAGATTCATATATTTGGATGGCAGCAATTGAAATGGCTGGATAAAAATAGTTACACGGATATTAGAAATCTGTACTAAATGAAATACCAAATTTTACATAATTATACAATAAATTTCTTACAACCTTTAACTAGGTCCTCCAATAATGACTAGATGATATTTATAGTTAAAAGCAAGCAACAAACATGTCTGATAGGATACTAAGCCCTTTTATTGCATACCTTAGGTGTGCCAGGTTCGTTTTTAATCATTGATGTAGAAGCGACAGCAGGTGGCACATGCTCTTTTGGTGCAGAAATATTAGCAGTATGCTTCTGACTTCCGTGTACCTTTCTTTCCATACGACTCACCTTGTTCTTGAGCTGTAAATATTAATATAATTGTTTTATATCAGGTTTATTCAAAATTCACATAAATAAAGCTTACTCAATAATAGGTAACTTGCTAATACAAATCTTGTCAAAGAATTCCGAAATTCTAAATAATTTAACATATAAACATCAACAGCCTGATTATTGTATCATAATCGCAAGTGCATGAATCAGGCAATATTACACTACAGATTGCTTATAAAGACATTTTCATATTTTGCAGAATGCTTTATTCCAATACACTTTGCGTATGACAGGAAAAGATTAATATAATTTCATGTCTAATATCAATATAAATACAATAATTTAAACCATTCAAATGCACTGCATTTCATTTGATCAATAACATTGTTCCGTATTGAACTGCGGCACTGCTACACACAGCTAAACAGGAGAATCCTCTTCAAGAATAAGTTAATAGTCACTTTACTATTTATTTTGCAATTCATATGTTTAGCCTTTAAAACAGTTAGATGAGTTAAATACCAGCTTAAGGTACACACTTGTTATATACAAAGAATGCTGTAATCGCACAGTACTATGGCTGCTATGCTACTACTATCATAGAGATGTTATTTGATAGGTTTAAATGCAAAGGCAAATATCAATATGATAAATCACAGTCGCACAGCTTTTATAACTCTTGAACGAACATTGCATTGCATATATATTATAAATCTTACAAAAAATTCATTTAATTTCAAGTTGCCTTCTCTTAAACTAAAGTGTAATACTTTTTGCATTTGTATAATGGTTTTTTAATTAGATGTTGATACATTGAAAAATATGAAAAGCTCTGTATAAGATACTAAGGAAACCTAAAATGCATTACCAAACCTCACATACATTTTATAACATATTAATGAGTACTACATATTGTCCTCAACAATATTAACTTTTGCGAAGAAGATAATTATGTTATTACTTAATGTAGAAATGCTACATAACATTTGTCATCTAGATTAATTTGGCAATGTAGCAGTGAAGATATAACAAATAGACAATGTTACTCCCAAGTTTATGATAGTACCAATGATATACTTTTTACCAATTAAACTGGCAGTACAATAATCATCATGTCTGAGAGGTAAGATCGTAACAGTGGTAAATAAAACTGTGAGCAGGAATTATATGTACAAACATCTTCCAAACAAACAGACCACCACATCCATGGTTTGGTACTGATCATTGCAACATCAAAACTTTTCTCACTTTTTTATTTTATACGATAGTAAATTTAAAAATCAAGGTTGTGAGGGCTGCTATCACTGCATTATTAGTATAGGACTATGTATTTCAATCACTGTTTAAACTGAAAAAGAGTGCTTCAACTATCTAGAAGTTAAATTGAAAATTTATATGGGTAATGGCAGAATTGAAATTTGTATTTAAACAATGAGTGATATTACTAGTCTAGTGACCTGGACTGAAATGTATATGTTCTGTTAACATAATGCGCTCAGCTCAATTTCAACTGCTCAATTTCAACTAATCATCAATAAATTGACCTCACCAAATATTGCTTAACCTTGCACACATTTAGCCGAATTATGAAGCAATGTTGTGATTTAAACTCTCATCTGCCACAATCACAGGTTTAATACAAAAAGTGATGTCTTATATGTATAGATTGGTATTCCAGAATATGTGAGCTTGAGTTCACTATAACACTGTAAATTCTCAAGAAATCATTGTAAAATGTTTATATGTTATTGTATGCATTAATTTGATGTCAGTATTAATTAAAAATTGTTTAAATATTGTATTCACTTTAAGCAGTTTATGCAACATGATACCTTAGTTATGTTACCTACTGCTTCGTATAAATTTAATTCAATTACATTTTGTAATAATGTTCATTTTGTATTAATTATGTGCTATAATACAGTGGCACACATGCCTAAGTAATAATAATTTCAGTCCAGTACTCACTACTGTGCATGGACGTGTTCTCCGGTTGAAAAGGTGCTTACTAAAATTCTCAATCTCACACTAGCATACAAAAATTTGTCTTCAGTAACTATTAAAGAGCATATCCTGCTTGTCTTATGCTAAGCCTACTCTTTTACCTTATATATACCAATGTAACCCTTTGGCTCTACTGACATCTGTAATGCGGACATCAGTAAGCTTACAACAAACTGAACCATTATTAAATGACACTAACAAAAAGATGATTAGTTGATACATTAAAAAACAAAAAGATTTTACGGACTATTATTATGTTAATCTGTCAAGTCTTGGAATACCAGACACAATTAAAAATCCATGTGTCTGGCTGTCAGTGTGCTGCTGCAACGACTTAAGTAAATCTTTTAATTTTAATAGAAACCATTTCTATGACAACCTTCTGTAGTCATTGATTACAATTAAGCTTTTTATAACCTTTAATAATTATTCATGCACTAGTGAAAATACTTGGAAAGCAACATAGTACAATATTGATGTGAAACAAATTTTAAAATAGTGAAAATTAAAATTATATTATAATAATACATATGTATGTTATAAACATATTGTTGAGAATATAATTAAGGTAACAGTTTAAAAATGTTTATATATTTTATATAAAAAACTGGCAAACACATATTAAATACCTATAATATTTTCAGTTAGCTGCAGATTGAAGAAGTCTATAGTCATATTTTGAAGGAAACATGCTTATATATATATACAGAGTGTGGTGTAAATAATGGATAACCCTGAAACTGTCGACTGGTCAGATTATCATCTATCATTTACCCCACTTATATCACCATATGCCTATGGATGACCAAATTATTGATAATTTTGATATTTTAAATACAAATAGTATTTACTCATACAAAATCAGCTGGCATTTCTACAATTGGCGACATTTTCGATGATATAGAAATTACTACTGAATATCTCTTTGGATTTAATAACAAGCTATGAAATACTAGAATTATAGCAAAGTATTGCTCTGCCTTGTTCCTTTCAACATAAAATAACTACAATTTTATTGCATGTTCTTCCATACTGATCCTCAAATTACTTATGTGCACATGCAAAAGTTCAAGATATACATGTATTCCAAACTACAATTTATAATATATTTACTCCAATTTCATCAGAAATCATTTATTTTTGTCTACACAAACGCTACCTCCGTTTTCTTTCTGTATAATGCTAATATGCACTCTCTGTATTAATGTACAAATAAATCAAAAGGAGCTTTTCATTGTTGGTTTACATACACAGATTTAGAGAACATTAGTACAGAAGCAAGCAAACAGAATAGTACTCTTTCTGAGCCAAAGGGTTAAAATAAAGTATGCATTGAAGCTATGATCATCAGCAGCAGTAAATCTCTTATGTCGCTTTTAAAATAATGTCATTTATTTAACATAATTACATAAACAAAAAAATATATTTAGTTTATTTATGGTTTTACTATTTAAATTATAAATTAGTGTTTTATGATTGATAATGTTGTTAAAATATACTGACAGTCGCACTGGAGGTCTAAATTTTATTTGCAGTACAACATAGATTTTCTTTCGCATTTACTTAGAAGGCAAATTTTTGGGTTAAAGTTTCATGGGTATTTTGGTTTTATACATGCATAGTGCTCCAGGACAATAATTATGATAGATGTTAAAGTAAAACACGAAGCAATTTATCAAACACAATATAAACAATAGTATACATTATATTTATTAATAATACAATATGTTTGTACTAATTTCAAACGAATATTTTCTAACGCTCAGCATTGCCTAAACATATTGATCTAAAGATCTTTAACAATTCTAATGTCAAGATGCCTTACTCACCGTGTCATGTTCTTGTTTCAGAGATTGATACAGTTTTTCTCTTTTAGTTATAACATCATTTTGTTGTTGAATCAAGTCCAGATGATAGATAAGAAGATCTTTCAACTTCTTGTTTTGATTTTCAGCGGCAGTCAGCCGCTCTGACAGTTTATTGATCTCAGAACTGGTGCTCACTACTAAGTCCTTTTGGTCAGTGACAACACAGTGAGTGGAGATCTCCACGTCCTTGTCCAACGAAAGAGTTTGTCGTCGATCCGAGCCTTCTGAGTGACAAGCGTATATGTGGTCAAACGGGAAACTCAGTGATAACGAGTCTTTTGTGTCCAAAGGATCTAATGTCGACAGATTCGCTGAGAGATTCACCAAATTCGATTCATTTACACTACTGCGACTGTTCATTTTTATAGGGAACCAATCGTAAGTCACCTACGACGAGCCTGCCGGCTGTCAAAAACTAACTAACCGACACTCACTACACTTTTGTTCGTTTCATTACAACTGACTTTATCATCTGTTTTACTTCACACAATAACTCATATTAAACACAATGTCCACACTTTTTAAAGAGTATTACATTGTCAAAACAGCAACGAATTAACGTATTCTATCATTCTATTCTGACATTTCTTTCACGCACATGCAAAATGATAAAAGACGCATAATAGCTATGCAAGTGTTCTGTCCACGAATAGTAAGCGGCAAATATGTTCGAAAGTAAATCATTTGTAAATATAATTAAATAATTGTATTAATCATTGGAATAAATCACGTATTACTGATTAAAATTCTAAGTAAATTGATAATAAATTGAAAAAAATTATCAACTAGCGTCAAGGCGTCAACCGTAGACATTTTTGTTTTTTTTCTGTTCACTGCATAACAGTCTCCATCTATGATAGGGCGTGGAAACTATTTGGAGAAGACATTCTCTCCTATCCCACTGATAAGTAAAATAACAATCTTTCTTTGAGTTAATACAAAGGTAAAAAGTAACCATAAAATATTGCTTTATAATTACTTTTTATTGCTTACTTGCAAACCACACATATATGGGCCAAATACCTGACAAACATAATATGTTTTATTGATTTTGCTACAGACCAATACATAGTTAGCTATTAAACAATGAAACTACGTAATAGTTATAACTTTAATGCGCGAAACGAGAGTTAATGACACTACGAGTAAATATAAATAGCGATCTCACTAAGAATACTGTTATTCACTGTACTTCATTTATTTATAGTGTCCGACCGCACTTTCGGTTTCGGCCTAGTTTCGGCATACAAACGAATTTCGGCTTAGCTTCGGTTTCGCCTGCTACTAGCCGAAACTACGGCCAAAACCAAAACTGAATTAGGAAGATTTTGCACTGCGATCGGTAAATCTTTTTGCCGCGTCATAGTCGTGTCATAATTTGTTTGTGTTTGTGTCGCGAACTTAGCGGTAGTTTGTTTTATTTCTGATATTACGATTGATTATAAGATTATTCCCAAACTGGGAAGTGTTACTTCGCTATTAATGTGATTTAGTTCATAATAGTTAATGAATAACAAAATTATATTTCTTTAATGCGTAGTTACGTACCTACTAACAAAAAAGCATAACTTTGTTTCTAACGAATAACTATTTAGAGCTCTAATCAAATTTTTTAAGACAGAAGAAGCAATTTGCAAGGCGAAAATGTTAATAAATTATTGTTTCCTACTTATAATGTTAGATTGTTTAACTATGAATACTGATAATTACCGGGCCATTAAAATTAGTAATTATCGTAGATAATTTAACATTTAATTTTCACAGTAGGTATATTTTGTTCGACAGAAAACTCTTTTTATTTTCATACCTTGAATACTATTTGCATTCAACATGTTTAAAGATTGTACGTTTTAATTTTCTATTAGTTCATAAACAAGAGTATGTATGTATGCATGTATCATATGTGGGGGCCAGTCAGTGCAGACCGGCGACACTTCGACCCAGTGGGATCTTTTGTGTCGACACTCTCCCAATAACGACTGCCATAGATGTTCATGGCAGCCGGGACCGACGGCTTAACGTGCTCTTCGAGGCATGGAGCAGGCGATAATTGTCAATCAATACGCACATAATTTCGAAATGTTATATAACTTCCGAAAGTCAGAGGTGCGCGACGTGGGTTCGAACCCGAGACCCTCTGCATTGCAGTCTGTTGGTCTTCCCACTGAGCTATCGCTTCTCTTTGCTAAACAAGAGTAAGTTCATATACAAAATGATTAAGTTTAGAAGATATTATTTTGTTCTTAAGATGAGAGAGTATTGTTTGTTTTTGTATCTAAACATATTTAATTAATTTTAGGTAGAAAGTGTATTTTATTAATTTAGATTTGTACCTTTTATTATTCGTAAATAATACTAAAAAGTAGTAGTACACGACAAAAATAATAAACAAATAATTATCGCCTGTATACATTTTAGTGACAAATGAAGATTTTATTATTATTTATTATATATTATATTTATTTTTAACAAAATCTGTATTCTTAAGAAATAAATAACTTATAAATATATAAATTAATATAAAATTAAATATATAAATTTATAAAAAAGAAAGTCTTATTTCAGAAAGCACAAATAATTTAGTTGAAATAAGGAGTGATAATATGTTATGTCAGCAATCATTAGAACAGTTCAAATATCAGAGACTTCTTCTTCTTCTTTTCGTGTTAGGTTAGGTTAGGTTAGTGGCCAACCTGTTGTCAAGAATTGTTCAAGCCTCTGACATGGCTTAACGACTGCTGTCAATTTGACAACAACCGGGACCGACTTTTTATGTGCCCTCCGAAGCAGATATTATCAGAGACCGATTAATTAATTAGTAGATATTTTAAAACAAAACTGATTATGACTGACTATTTATTATCCCGCGATACTATGACCTTGGGACATTTGTATGGAAGTTTCGGTTTCGGCTGAAACTGAGACAAAAGCTGAAATTCGGTTTCGGTTTCGGCCGTAAAAGTAGTTTCGGTCGGACACTATTTATTTATATTCGTTTATTGTGTGAAACGAATAACAATGAAATGTACAAATACCGTACATACTCGATTTTATCCGAATGAAACCGATCCGACTCGAATTTATACGACGATCAAACCTCGGGTCTTTCACGTAAACACGTAGCTAACTCTAAACGAACGATAATACTATAGGAATTTAGAAATATTTAAATAATAAGCTACTATAAACTGTAAAATATTTAAAAATCGTTATTTAGTACTAAAATTTAATCATTATTTTAAACATCAGCAATTATTATTATATTATTTAATAATTCAAATATTTGTTGCCATCCATTTATTGCTTTTCTTAAAACCTGGTATACGAATCCGTACCGATAAACAGTTACACTTATTACTATAATTATAATATATAAACGCATATTACGTTTATATAACAACGCTTTATAGACTTTTGAGGTTCTATGAATACGACTTTGAAGGTATTGCAAAATATTGTACCGATCCATCTCTCCTGCCTACCACAACAAACTAGGCTTTCAGTTTTGTGATAATTGCATTGCTTTTTTTTTGTACTGGCAACTTTAATAAAATTTAAATAGGCAAAATATGCAAAACAATAAAGAAATATCAAGCAAGGCTATCGTAACCGCTTACCAATAAACGTCCCGAGCAATGGTAATCGATTACTAGCATTAAACTTATAGCCCAAGAGCCCACGACGGCCAGACCTTCGTTATTTTATAAAACGTGAAAGTCTATCTGTTAAGTCTCCAACACAGGTAAGAACGATCAGCGAGTATGGAGTTTTGATTGTGGTTACTTGGGCAGGTAACAGGTAGTAAAGGTGTATAAAATAGTACCTCAAATTAGTTAAAGTATAAAGCTCAATTTTGTTATATTTTCTTCGTAATAACTTTAGACATCACGTCACCCATTGCCGGACACTTGGTACGGTTGCAACCCCCTGCCAGATACCCCTAAACTTTAATAAATTATAGGTAATCATACTTTTGTTACAGTAACCACAATCAAAACTTCATACTCGCTGATCGTTCTTACCTGTGTTGGGTACATGCACAGATAAACTTTCACCTTTTATAAAATGACGAAGGTCTGGCCGTCGTGGGCTCTTGCTCTATTATGATTACTTGCTTTCAAGGGTACATCAATCATCCGTTACCGACCCTAACGGCCCGTTCCACCATCTCTAAATAGCATTTTTCTATAAGATATAACTCTCGCCATCTCTCTGCTTTAATATAACACGAGTGAGACAGCATGCGATTTATCTTTCGGATAACTTACTTGATAGTTGTGAAACTGGCCAAAAGAAACAGTAGTAAACCCGTTTACCTTAAACAATATAGGTATATTCGATACCTACAAGATTTTTAAATATATATTGTTGCACGATATAATAATATGCTAATAGAAGAACACTTTTATTACTATGCTTCTAGATAGAAAAGGATCAGCTATTCAAAATATTTACACAAAATTCTATGTCAAACATATATTTACTTATATTATAATACTAGATGTGCCCGCGGTTTCACCCGCGTTTATCGTTACTTCGCCGCCTCCGTGGGTCGTAGCGTGTTGTTATATTATAGCCTTTCTCGATAAATAGGGTATCCAACACTAAAATAATTTTCAATTTGAACCAGTGGTTTCTGAGATTAGCGCGTTCAACCAAACAAACTCTTCAGTTTTATAACATTAGTATAGAATACTTACCCACCTTTTCAATGTAATGGGCAGTTTGATTAGGTTACGCAATTTTTGTTTTGGTCATATTTTGATGAGAGATCGTTTGCAATAACTGAAACTAACCTTTGTGCCTTTACTCTTCGGCGAGCATTTAGGCGAGTATTTAGGTTCGTACATAAAACTATCAGTCCAGGCCGTCACCTTGTCTGTTACTTTAATACTTACTTCTTCATGTAGCGGTATCGATTTCTTTGGTCTTCCACGCCTTTTCTTGCCTCGTCCGTCCATTTTTTTGTTTTAGGTTGTTCGGATAGTCAGGCGCTAACTGGCAGTAACAGCAGCAACCGTTGCAGGACGTACTGCACAGGTACCGTATGCATAAAATTGAGCAATCTCTTACATTATCACGTAATAAACTACCTACCTACCTTATATGTTTTACGGTATTAATTGTGGAATGTATTGTTGAGAATGGGCGTCCAGGCTAGTGGAATGTCATATATGTCTAATAAGGTAAATATAATATAATTGTATCCCATTTGACTTGTACTTTTGATAACAAAGAAACAACCATGCAATTCAGACCAGGGCCGACGCGCGACGTCGCCCTGCAGTGAACATTTTTATCTCTCCCCCACCCTCTAAATCTGGCCGCCGACAGCCGACTCCTTTGTTTGCAATCACTATCTACATATTTGGAACCATGGAAGAGCTTTCGAAATTGATTTTATAATGGGTTAGATTGGGTTCGCAATTAGAATGGTCCGGACCTTTTTATATATATATATAAGTTTGTGTATTTCGTCTCACTTCAACCTGCGGACAAGTGTGCGCATTAAGAGAAGACACAGCGTCCATATAGACTAGATATTGCAGAACAGTAAGTTGGTAAAATAGTAGGGACTTAATGTAATAGATGATGACATATAAATTAGTTTATATTATTTTACATGATATGTTTCAGTTATACAATAACTTCTAAATACAGAAACGTAAAAATGAAAATTAATTATTTATTTCAATAGGTAGCTTCATATACTGATATAATTCTGCCATCCTGTTCACTTTTCTACTGCAGAAGCATTTCAAAAATGGTCAACAAAGCTTTGGGTATCACTTTAACTAAACATCATTTAACTATTAAGTTATATTCCTAGTAAGCATATATCATTATACACTTATTTTTAACAAAATTAATGAATAAATGATTTAAACTGAAAATAGATTGATTTTATCATCATCATCTCTTCGTATCTAGACCCAATCATTTTTGTGATTCAACGCGTTTCATTAATATATTAGTGAACGGATAATTGCGTTTACTTTCGGTGCATGTACCTATTTATTCATGATAATACCTGCAGCGACAATTTCATACGTAAAAACATAAAGTATACTTGTACCCTAACGCACTATACCTATAATTGTCATACATTTTTTATTTCTTAACCTATCTGCCAAACACTGAATTTCAATCTAAGCTTAGGGTGTGTCCAGATCTGGCGTAGGCGCCACGAATTCGCTGCTCGCGAGCTGCGTGCGTGCGGCACGCGTGCGGTTACTGCAATTGTTTGGTGCGCCTCTTGGCGTAACTAACGCAAGGCTTGCACAGTGGGCACGTACGGCGCGCACGCAGCTCCCAAGCATGCAGTTCACCGTGCCAATTACTTAAAATTGTCTACCTATATGACAATTTACTACAGATAGATAGTTACAAGATTGCTAAAAAGAAAACACATTTTAGATTACCTATTTCAGTTCAAGATAGATTAAGTGCAAGCGCACGCGCGCGGCTTTGCACCGCTCACGCACGGCGCGTAACTGGCGCGCGAGCGCGTCCAGGAACGGCGCGCGAACTTGAAATGCACGCACTCAGCTCGCTAGCGGATCGGCGTATTCGTGGCGCATTCGCCAGATCTGGACACACCCTTATGTAAAATACAATATAAGCGCGCATAAACGAACAGATAAACAAACAGAAAATCTGCTTCAGTTTTCAATAAGGATGTATGTAAAAATATGCAAGTTGTCATCTTTAATCAAGTCGATGAAGGCATCGACACAAATAAATAGTGGTAAATTATTTAAATTTTTATGACAAATATAAAGATATACCTACGTTTGATAACGTGTTTCATATCTCACTATCATATTAAGTACTGTACATTAACTCATAATCCGGACCATTCTAAATTGAATACGAGAGCATCTTACTTAGTTTAATAAGTTCTCCCCAATCCACCCTAACCTCAAAGTCTGCGTATCTCCACCCACAATACAAATCTTTGGAAAAACGACGTTATGGGTTTGGTTTGTAGGTTTAGAATGCGAAACAAGAGCCTCGTCCAACACACCAGATAATATAATACTTAAATTTTAAAGAGCTATCCAGATCAAGCAAATATGTTACATGTGTGAAGATTACACTTGCACGTGTAGGGGGTACTGACCAAGTTTCTGATTCAAATTATAATACTGTAATCATTTTAGCTTTTCCTGACAATATTTATAAACACTTTACCACGCTGTATATTCTGAGTAACAATTAAATTGTCTGTGTCAAAATGTGTAAAGGTAACATTGAGTTCCTTTTCATAAACTTTGGCAAAGGCTCTAAATTTATAAAACGTACTGGAATACTGACATATATGTATATCTACCTACTTACCTATAATACCTGCCCGTAGAGTTTGGATAAGTACCTGCATAAAGAGAACGTGTGTATTATAAAACTAAGAAATTAGCCCATTTTATTATGAACCTATTATATTTTAATGTGCTTAACCAGCGCTCGCTTCGACTTGTTGGCTGGGTCCATTAATTAAGTGGATTCAATGAAAATGTATGTTAGTGCATGCATTGTAATCAGAACTAAAATGAAAATGTATTAGAAGATTGCCTTTTACAAAGTTACAAAATGCGCCTTAGAATATTAATGTTATCTATATCGCAGTAAGTAGGTATACCAATATATACAGATAGGTCCGTTTTGAATGTTCAATCGCATATTTGTCAAATCCAATATCAAGTTTAATTATACTTAATATTAGCTTAACAACACTTCTCAACTGTTCTAATAAAAGCTATATTGTATCTTCTTAGTTTAAAATAAAATATATAATTCTATGTTACTACGAACATAACTGTTACGTTTACCTCATTATTTATTATAATAAGTTTCATACAAGGGACTGGCATTGCTGAAACGCGTAGCAGCGTTTTGGCTTTTTGCCAATCAGTTCCATACAACGTTACTTCACAGTGAATCTACCATGAAAATAAACGTCTATGAATAAATTCGTACAGTTTATACGTGTTTCAGTCTACGTTTAGATTTCAGAGCCGTTATCGGCTTTTTTAGCCTTGACAAAGTTAACAGTTTAGTTTCTTAAAAAGATTTTGAGTGTTCTCCAAGCTGGCTCATCAATTTTGGATATCATATCATCCGCCAACTGGTAGGTGAATTCACATCTACCTAATATAAAACAGAGAAACTAATTGTTGATCGTTTTGTATGATTGTTTTGTGACATTGGTCGTGTAGGAGCCAAACATGCCTCCAGTGGTGATGAAACGCCACCGATACCGGAAGAAGAACTCGAACAACAAAAAATTGAACATGAACGGCAAGTCCAGAAGGTAATATCTTTTGATAATCACTCTTTGAACATACCGCTTTGTACTAGGTACACCTAAATACAATAATATTAATAATAACTGAAATAGGTACTATCTTAATATCTACCTATATGTATAGGTAGATATTAAGATAGTACCTATTTCGTTTTAGTAGGTAGATGACATAAACAGAAGAAGGTATAGACTTACATTATAGACATTCCTGTTTGTAGCAAAACTGTGGTACTTCACTCAAATATTGATTAGCTGTAGTAAATATTGCTTTAAATTCTAACCTCTGCAAATAAGACACCATAATGGCCTTAGCAAGTGACAAGTTTTAAAAAGTCTTATATTTGTCAGCTTCACCACCATCTACATAAAAAGGATGTTTCTTTATTTCACCATTTGGTGAGTAGCTAGCTTTTAATGTCACAAACATAAAAATTCAACAGACAGTTTAGGCGTACCTATTGTATAGCTTCAGATTAGCAGCAGGATACGACATACAGACAAACTAAAATGTTGTATTATTATAATTTCAATAATAATTATAATAATAATTGTGTGTTCTTTTAGAGTATTCAGGGCAGACGCCGTTTAATCATCCATAGTTACCAATATACCAGTCCATCAAACACCCATACCCATAGCCCATATATCAAAATAGAAAATAGAATCCATACGCAGCAATAGTCCTACTAATAACCTGGAATTAGCCTACTGCGGCTAGTGCAAATGTAGGTGTTCCATCCCACCTTTGATTAAAACTTTCAAAGGGCCTCTTTACGTTGGACCCATGTCTCCGTGTAAGCCTCCCAAATAGGCGTATTACACCGAGACCGGGTATTTTCCTAACGTATTAGGAATATACCCGTGAAAGAGAAACAAATAATAATAATAATTAATAAAAATAATAATTATAAAACAATGTCTTAGTTTGGCTTAAGATAATAAAACATTGATTGAAGTTCCATCTTTGACACAGAGGCAAATAAGTACACAGTTTTCAGAAATAACAACAAGTTTAAACATTTCTTTACATTTAATAAGTTACATGCATTTTACAACAAACAAAGATACTTTCAGTTCATGCGTATTTTACAGACAATCACAATACATTGATCAAGGATATAAAATTCATGCTAAAACGAAATAAAGAAATACTTCAAAGAACCCGAGGACATTATTTTATAAATTGCCACCACCCGTCGCCGCCGTGTGTTCTGCAAACAATTTTCATGCTTGGGTAACTAAAAGGGTTTGCGCTGGCCCTACAACGGCACTATGATATATAAATCAACATAAGTAGAGGACCGTCGGTGCATGTGTTAATGCATATGTACATATATATATATATATCTATTACTATAGCTACACTCTATTCAGTTTGAAAGAGGGTAGACTTAACCCGTTGTCCAATATGAAATTATTACTCATTACCCAAATATAAATTAAATATCAGCGCACCTTGTCTCCAATCTATCACTAATCACTTTAATGTTAATGCTACACAAGGAAAGAAAACATAATTAATTATTATAAAATTTCATACATTACAATTTTAATATTACTTGACTCCATACAAACTGTCTGCATATGACTGCTTTATTTCACATTTGCGAAGTCATCTGATGCTGATTATGGTGATTATAGTATTACTAATTTATTATTAGTATTTACAAATGTTTACCTTTACAACGTTTTGACATTGAAAAGGAAAAAGAGTGCCAGGCAAGGGAAGCAGAAGAAATCAGACAGCTTGACATAGAACTTCTCCACCAACGGGCCATCGAAGCTGAGGAGGAACAGAAGAGAGAGGTAACAGCATCATACATTATTAATTACACATAAGCCTCCAGATTTTACATCGCCACACTGATACGATATATCATTTTAATGTAGCTCACCAAGTATGAACTAGGAGCGCTCCGCTAGCCCTAGCTCTCCGGATCCACCCGCCTGTTGCGAGCTGAAATTGATTATAAAAAAAAACATCGATCAAGAATCTCTAATTGACAATTTAAATGATATAAATCTGCGAAGGGGATTCCCTATAGCGTCATCGTTCTAGTTGAAGTTGATATGTTGCGCATCACTTCACTTTAGCATAGAACATTCAAGAAACATATTAGGGAACCTTCACTGCGTTTTGATAGCATCGAAATTTACACTAAATTAAGATTTCACTGTTTAATATGCATCTACAATAAACCTTTGTCTGTTATGTTAATCAATGTCACAGGTCCAAGCCTAAAGATACGGGCGATATAACTTTACGATACCTATATCATCACTTGCATAATAACACTCAATTAGCACTTTAAATAGGACTATTTCATCGGTAGGTAGTTAAATCTGTAGCAGTTAGTTTTATGAATGTTCACTGTGTACTTACATAAGAGCAGCGCAGCGGTCTCTAAATCAATACACGGTGCAGATAGCGGAGGCGGTTCACGCAGTGGAGGAGCTGCGCGGGATGAACACGTCGTGGTCACACCACAGGCTCTGCGATCTTCAGCGTCAAGCAGCTCGGTTACGTCACAGCCGGCCTTCCATCCCGGACACTAACAAACATCACCGGGTAAATTTTAAATATGACAGCCTGCCAATTTATGTACCTATTATGTAGGTATTGATTTATGTGCAATGCGTTCAGCGCATTCTCCGACCTACCAATTTAAAAACTATCAAGATTGCCACTGTAAATATTACAACGACGTCACACCAAAAACAACAACACGTTCCGATATACATAATATTTCACTTGAATATCAATTTAAACATAAAATTAATTTCAGAAAGCTACGTGGGATGTCTCTCCCAGCTACATAAACAAACCCCATTACCTTACAAAAGTGGCGGAAAACCGCGAGATTCAAACTTTACAGCATCTATCAAATCGAAACACTTTTAAGAAGAAATATATGTTATATTAATAATCAAATTAAATAATAGAAATTTCACACAGACCGATCGCGAGATCTAACTATCACTAAATAACCAAGTATCTAGGCTACTCTAGGCGTGATATGTTTGCCAACACTGAATATGCTTAATTTGTTCAATGCTGAAAAAGACAGGACCGTTAAATGAAATTAAAACCAAAAAAATTTACAAAGATCGCTTATATTTGCTTCATAAGCTCAAGCACACGCAGCAATAATTAAAGTTTTATAGTTTTCATAACAATCAAAAACGCGTCTACATATTTATATTAGACGTAATAGCCACCGGATAAACTATACTAAGCGCTCATTCCGTAATTATCGAAATCTCTAGGCATATGTAAAACATGAGCTTTCAGACAACACAAAAATTTAAATTCTAAAATCTAAATTTAAGTTTTAAAATCTACGTGACTGTCGATCAAGTCCTATAAAATTAAATTTTAATTTTGTATATATTAATTGCACTTAATAACTGTCGACTTAATTATATACTTTTATTGTTCATACTCAAATTTATTCGTTCACTTAACCCAACTTAATACGTGTATTATTCATGACCTAGTTTACAATTAAAATTCACCGCGAGAAGAGAAGATAAAAATAACAGTAAATTTGAACACACACATAAGAATGTTTTCCGCATGTTTATAATGGCTTTCAAATCACTTAAACTCACTTTAGGGGTCTAAAAATTGTCACCCTTGACCTTAAAGTGTTTGACTGATTGTAATAAATTAATGTGTCACGTTAATAATACGTTAATAATGATGAGGTGATTTATTGGATGCACGCATTTAACTGTCAGAACCAAATAAAATATTTAAATTGCGACGTGACAAGGTTTGAGGTTATTCAATGATTCTTTGAATACTGTATACGTAAAAATGAGTTTTAAACTGAAATTTATTATATCTAGGGACGTATAAATATGAAATGAATAATATGGAACACTTTTGAAACCAAAATTTTAGGATGGGACCGCCAATTTTAATAAAATGCAGGAACTTACCGGATGATATATGGTAGCTGCAAGTAATGATAAAGGATGCGCCTCGCCGGGTCTAGGCTAGCTAGCCAGCTTCATTGATTGGGGTGGGTAGGGCGCTATTCCCATTCCATTGCAGCGGCGCGGCGTCTGGCGCACATTCATATTATTTATACACATAAATATGATGTAAACGGAAAATGTCGATTTGTACTTAGGCAGTGAGCGTTTCCACGGTTACCGCGGTCTTAATTTAAAAGAACTTGACACGATCACTGTTTCCACTTCTTTGTTTGTTTGTGTTTTTCGGTTTGATATCTCGATATATTTAACTTTTAGTGATGACGTTTAAAATATACTGAAGTAAGATATCTTATCTCAACATATTCTTGATCTCCAGTTCCTATAAATTGTTTGACTATATTTATTACTTACATTTTACGTCATGAAAAGCAAATAATATTATAAAAGATTGTATGCTTATTTCAAATATACTTATTTAGATATGGATTCTTTACCTCTCTCTCTGGTTATGTACCTCTTGGTCTTCTTCTGTACTTTAACCATATTCACGGAAGCTCTCGCAGTAACAAGTGTCAATTAGGAAGTTTCTTCTATGAGAAGCAAAGTAACGATGCAAATACTAATAGAGTTATTAAGTATCCTTCTGAAATCTAACTTGAACTATGCTGCAGTTATTTCCTAACTTAAATATTATATCTGTGAATACAAATACGTATACTATAGCTAGAAACAATAAATATATGTCTATCCGAATCGGGGCATTAAAATAATTTTATATATTTTACGATACTAAAAAAAATAACAGACTGATACGATTTTAGGTATCGATTATGTGATTGCTGGCATAACTAGCTAATGACATATTTTAATCTAGGTCATCCCGTGTAGCCATCTATCAACTTGATATACTGTATTGAATTTTGAGACATGCGCAAATATATTGACCTATAAAAATTGCACAGGGATAGTCACTAGCAGGAACTGTGCAATAGGTGCAACACGCACCTTGTCGCACCTTGATAAAATCTCTCAGTGTAATCAGTGTATTTAAATCATGTAAAACTTGTGAAATATGTTTAAAGTGACCTGTAAATGACTATTTACAGGATGTATTCGATAACTAGTTTTCATTTGGTGTTTGTAATGCAACAATACGAGGCGGCCCCGGGGCTGCGCGCAACTCTAGTTACAGTGACTTATCTTGTGTTATCCTAATGTGTGTAGTAAGTCATTCGAAGTTCTAGTGACTGTAATACATAAAAATGTTTCAATATTTTATGCAGAACGTGCTGAAAAAGACTTGCAGTGCTCAACTCACTAAACCTCAGTCGTGCCAAAGCATCTCAGAAAGTGATGGTATTTACATCAATCTCACCCGTTTAGGACCGTGCCGAGGTATGTATACAATATAATTTTTAGAGTTCGAAAAAACTTTTATACATCAGCTTTGTCCGTCCGTCCGTCTGTTATACAATTTTCAACTCAAGAACCTTAAGAGCTAGAGACTCGCGATCAACACCATTCGACTGAGCATAGTCGATATACCCCGAAATGACTATGACCTTTAACCTCTGACCTGACCGTCCGTCAGCCCTGGTCTGGGCACGTGATACCATTTTTTCAAACTCTGAGATTTACGGCAATTCATTGGCGTTTCTTATTTGTTTTATTTTAGTTTAAGCTATATAGTTCTCTTGATTTTTTATTAATAACTATCTGACATCACTCGGACTGAAGTAGTTGATTGCAAGTATAAGGTAACAGGTTAGATTCTCGGCGAGATAATTATATTTCTATGACAAATGTAAATGGGCGTAATCATGATTAGCAATATTTACGTTTCAGATGAATCTATGGACAGTGACGGATGCTGTGAGACGTCAGGTTGTGCTATGAATGAGGAGTCGCGATTATGGCGAGCCTCTGCTAATGACATAAGTCCACATACATCAAAGGCCTTAGTCCGGGCGCCCTCGTGCCCTGGGTGAGTAAACATTTCAAGGCACTTACATTATTAAACCCGTATCCAGGAAGGCATCAAACGTTTCGGTAAAACCACAAGTATATCACATTTTCTCAAATTCTTGGCATGTCCGTTTGCAACCGGTGTTTATTACAACTTCTAGATTGTGTGTCTCTTTTATGGATAAATAATTAACCGTGTACACTGCTTTCCTCTGTATTTTTTGTATTTTTTTATCGTCGTATAGATCAATCTCTGTCCTATGTAAATATATAGAAGCATAGTTGATAGCAGACAAAAATACTGGACGTATCTATCTTCTATTAGTATAACACGAAAGTAGTTTAATCAAGCTAAGTAGAAAGAATATTACTCACGTTTAAATAAAATTTATATACTATACAATTTAGTTAATTTAGACTTGTAAATATAATATAAAATAAGAAGTACCATAATCAAATCGAAGTTCAAAGATATTATAATGAGATGAGCCGCAGTGCGCGAAACCAAGTAGAAAGAAAGTAAGTTTAAATTGGCCCAATGTTTATGACGCAAATGTTGAGCAAGAATGCCGCTGTCGTATAAGTTTGGCTTCCGATGCTTTTAGACACCGTCAGCTACATATCAAGACTATTTCTTATTATTCGCAGAAATATTTCAAAAAGTTTAACTAACGTCAATTAAACAGCTTGGTACTG
The DNA here is from genome assembly GCA_930367265.1 of Catocala fraxini. Taxonomy (NCBI): domain Eukaryota; kingdom Metazoa; phylum Arthropoda; class Insecta; order Lepidoptera; family Erebidae; genus Catocala; species Catocala fraxini. Next base: position 18,977,135 of record OV884024.1, read on the forward strand.
CACAATGTCTTATGTCACTATCAGGCCGCTTAACTTACCTTGTCTTTATAAAAAGGCTTTACATATGATATGTAGTATTGATTATAATAGTTATAATGTGCAAGTAGCCTTAAAGCTTTTTGTACAAACAATGCAAATAAGTAAGCGCTACTTCCGGCATGCGTTCTGAGTTGCCGAGATGACTAGATCGATCTAAGTGCATAGGTATATGAAATGTTATTAAATGCAATGATCAACCAATGAGGGCTTAGGCAAAAAAAATATAATTCGATTTTTAGAGCATCTTCTCATTATATATATTGCATATATATAATGAGAAGCATATATATACACACACACACATATACATATATATATATTAGCCCAAGTCTAGAAATAGGTCATGGAGGTGGTGGCGCATGGCGCATGTGCAGGCCCGAGCGCCGCGCACCCACCCTGCGCGCGATGGGCCTCGTATCGCCCGTGCCCCCACACCCGCAATACAGTCTACAAGCTTCGCAGTTTATTCGACGACGTGTCGCACCGCAACCCCACAAATGTTGAGTACGTAGAACATCCAGGCCAATCCTGGTGAGTGCGATACTCCTCACGGCTTCGGTTCTTTCGATCGCGTTAACTAAACGACAGTTTGAATTACTATTTATTTAATTTAATTTAAACGTGACTTCAGACCTGCGCTTAGATGTAACCACAACGTGGATCACTCGATTTCGTGTTCCCTTAGCTGACTAGATGTTAGCGTTAGGGCATGCATGCTTCTCTGTGTTTACCTTACTATCCTTGAGTGTGTAACTGGACTAAACCCGCCGTGTCCTTTCCCAGTGGGGTGAATTCGTGGGGTCGGTGTGCGGAGACGTATGAACGTTTCGTTACAGATAAGATGTTTGTAGGGAGATAAGATGCCGTTGCTAAGCGTAGGAGCGGAATGAGGCGACACGAGATGCAATGCAAGGGGGCGGAGGTTGCTGGCGGCAAGGAGGGCTCGCAAATGTCACGCAGCGAGTCCACCATCAGCCGATGTACTCCACATACTCCTCTGGGCCCCCCGGACAGCGTGAGCGTCGACTCCAACCCCATGCCCACCATCTATCGGTAACCGTATACCCGAACAGCGCCATCCTGGGAGAAGACGTACTGAGATTGCTATCATGCTTGTTCACTGTGGGTGACGTTACCTACTACTCTATTGTACACAATAATTGTCTGAACAGGAAACTTGAACACAAGTAGCAGTTATCATACTTATGTCTTCTCCCTGAGGCAAATAAAGCTGACAGCGCACTACGCCGCATCGCGCACCGCGATCGTCGCATGCGAGTAGGTATCACAAAAGGCTTATATCTTCGACGAATGTAAGTCTTCAGATATACTATCTATACTGTAGTCAATAAGAGACACGAGACTGTAGCGAAGAACAGATGAACATCCGTCTAAGATATGGGCCGACATAGATTTACGATCGCTTAGCTTGCCTCATGCCGTTCGACGAGAGAGAGTTGGCCGGCCTACGACACACAGGTAATATCAAGTGTTATTGTGTCACTTGGTCTCTTCACCACCTTGCCTTACACAACCTACTCCCTCGCTTTCAATATGTAACCTGCTTTTGACTAGTTTACTCCGTCATCTCCCGTAATTATTCTTTGTACACATAAATAGACTTAGGTTGAAATAAATAAACAAATGTCTATAGTAGACCCTAAATAAAGAAGTTGTGAATGCATTGTTTTAGGAATTTCATGCATGTCCTTATCACTAGTACCTTAAGTATAGAATACTATATATAGAATAGAAAATCATTTAAGTTTAGACATTACACCGTAATGATAAAACATCACGCTGTATCATAAACTGATCTGTACTTTATTTAGCTCTAGATTATGTCCGTGCCAAATTAGTTACCGGGTACGAACACATTTATTTACCTACCATTTAGTTCATCTACAGTAGTTTTAAGTAGAAACTCTTGTGTATCGTAAATAGTTATGTTATAGCCGCCTCTAGTTATCGGGTGAAACTTTATCGAAATTATATAAAAATGACAATACAAAACCAAAATCAAATAAAACAATTAATTACGTCCGCAAATTGAATTAAATTTAACCTTGGGTAGGTAGGTAGCATAGATATTAGAAATAATATCACACATGTTATTGAAATGATGACTGCTATAATATGCGGCGCGAAGACTCTACCCGACTAAAAATAATGACTACGCTCAATAAAAGCAGTGACACGGACAGTGTTCAACATAAAATAAGAGGAGTAGCGTCGAGCTATAAATTATAAAAAATTAGACACTTTTCGACTTTCTCATAGCATTGGCGGTTTTATTTATAAAACAATGCCACGTATCTATTAAATAAAAAACTAAATATGTTTTATAATTTAGTCTCGGCGCAAATATCGAAAGGAAACCACTCGATTGATATAAAAAGTGTTGAATAAAGAGAAAAGTGTTTAAACGCGCCACAGAATTATGTTATATTTCATCATAGTCATAATTAACAGTGAATAGTGAACTTTATTGAAGGAAGTGCAGAAATAGTAATGTCGAAATGTTTATATTTGTCTAGATGTCGGGCCCCAATCGCCTCCCTTGATTGTATGGATGACTTCAGTGCCAACTCTCAACAGATGTTGGATCAAGGTAGGTCTACTGACACAATAACTAGAATGTAGAGCATTATTATTGCGCTGCTGTTAGATCGAATCGTGGTTATTGTTTATAAAATACAAATATTGTGGACTATACCAATGTACATAGGTACATGTATGGAAGACACTTACTTGATAAGGAAGCGACCTCAATCACTTATGACTGTGAAGCTCCGATATTTGAAAACTAAACTACTTCTTCCACAATACATTGTTGACTGTATTTCTAGAATGTTTTCAGTCTTATTTTCCTGTTCTAGAAAATTCACAAATCAGCTCATTGCTATATTTTGTCCTTATATCTCCCATGGCTGCAAGATGAACCAACCAGATACATACATAAGCATAATATGTTAGTCTTCCTCAGTAATATTAGGTATATAAACTATTAATGATTAGGCGAATTGAAATATAGAAGCTGTTGCGAATTTTTCTCTATTTTCTGTTGTCGACATTTAATGTTCTTCAACAGAAGTCTAAAAGTAAAACATAATATTATTCATTTCGTTATTTCGTAAGAAAACAAAACATATTATGTACGTCGCATTCACCTTGAAATATTAACTCCGCCATGTGACAGTCATGTGTATAGAGATACACAAGAATAATTTTACGGGTTTTTAAAACACAACAATGTCAAAAATGTTATACGTAACATTTACAAATTCGACTCGCGCTTGACTGAGTAATACTGCAATTTAAATGAAAATAGTGCAGGAGTGGTCCGTGTTGATTATTAAAGGGACTGTTTTGCGCACAGCTGGAGAAGTCAACATCTCACGCCACATGTCGACGTATATGGGCAACCACACCACGATGCCCTCAGTGGTAACTCCTGGACTGCGCTACAAGAACCTCGGGAAATCGGGACTGCGGGTGCCCAACATCGGCCTTGGAATATGGAACATGCTGAATGAAGAATGCGCCGAAGATGTGATAATGACAGCTTTGGAAAATGGAATCAACCTCTTTGATCTATCGGAAGCACATTGTGGTTAGTTATTTTCACACTTTCTTTGGTTACTGTGATTGTTTACGTAATTAAGTATTGATGTTGCAGCTAAGGGCGAGGCAGAGCTTGGCAAAATCTTAAAAAAGCGAAACGTAAGGAGGACTAGTATAATCATAACAACCAAAATATACTGGAGCACAAAGTGAGTATGTAGTGTTAATGGCATCCTGGTACCCTGTTCTTACCACTATCTACTTGTATGTTATAACAGAACTACTAACTTTACTGCACGATGTTCAACACATAGATGGACTCCTCTGATAGAGTAAACAAGAAGATAATGTAATGAGACTTCATAGATAGTGTGTGATGCGCTGTAACTTAGAAATGTTTCTTTAGGTGTATATAATTAGCAGATCAATCAACATGACACGTACATTCGTCAACTGTTTCACTCATTTGTATTGACTGTTTGTAAGTTGTTTATACCTTGTGATTGTTGTCCTTATCTATGGTAGAGGAGCTAGACTCATGTCACCCAGCATATTGATGTTCCCATTACATATGTATTGTACTAATAATCTCATTACATTTTTAGTATAGCTACCACGGAGTAAATGTAACTTGTTCCATGTAAAGATGAGTGATTAAAGCTTTAATTTAGCTGTTAGGGTGATTTGCTGCAAACACTACGTTACACTATACACTTACGCTTAATAAGTTATGCTTGTCGCTGGCTAGCCGCTAACGTATTCTGAACTCTCCATTCACTAGGTTTGCTCATACTAATAACAGGTCGGATGAAAGAGGCCTCTCTCGTAAACATATTGTTGAAAGTGTAAAGGCTTCCTTGGCAAGGCTTCAAGTTGAATATATCGATGTGGTACTCCTGCACAAGGTCGACCCAGTATGCCCGATGGAAGGTCAGTGGATAACTTATTTGTATTTAATGTTTAGCTGCTTTTCAGTGTACTGTATACTTATAACAAGTCGTGCAACGAAAGAAAACATGCACGGACTTGAATTATAAGACAAATGCATTAAATAAGTACTTTTTGGATTATCAAATTCGGGGTGTTCAATACAAAATTGTTAAATTTGAAGTGATTATATGGATAGTCACGTAAAACACACAGTATAATAAATAAATCAAACAACTATCATTAGATATGAAAATATAATTATGTAATTATGTTTTCAGAACTGGTTCGCGCAATGAATTTCGTAATAAATCAGGGATGGGTGATGTATTGGGGCACGGCTCGCTGGTCGCCATCTGAAGTATGTACATATATTAAATACTTCTAACGTCACATATTGACCTTCACCTTTACTGCTTTAACGCCATGACTATTGTCTTTGTAGATAATGGACGCGTACACAAACTGCAGACAGTTCAACTGCATTACACCGATAGTGGAACAAACTGAGTACCATATGTTTTGTAGAGAGAAGCCAGAGCTGTACATGCCAGAACTTTATCACAAAATTGGTGTCGGTAAGTACAATAATAAAATACAGAGTAGGTATAAGCCACATAACAAAGTCACGTATTGTGAATAAATAAATAGCGCTGCGTCTCGTTAACAGGGATGATGGTATGGTCCGCCATAACAACAGGGAAAGGTCTGGGCCGCGAAGAAATCACTGGCCTGTTCGCTAAGTCACGCTTCAACAGAAAATATAGTACATTCAGCTGGTGTGAAGAGGATCTCGCTGTTCCTGAGGTATACTCAAAAAAATTCAAGAAATTATATATTATGTTATATAATAGGTGCTCAATAAATAATTTTAATTTATTTTATTTAGATGCGTAGCTCTGGTAGCAAGGAACAAGTCACTGGGGAGGAACCGCGGACCTATGGTGACAAGCTTCGTGATTTGTCTAACTTAGCAAACTCATTAAGTATGTATTTTGCTCAGCTGATACATTTTATGATTTATGTGAATATGTACTAATATATTTTACTCAATGCAGATTGCTCAATGAGTCAGCTAGCCGTGGCTTGGTGCCTCAAAAATGAGTCCGTGAACTGTCTCCTGTTAGGCGCGACCAGTGTTGAACAGTTCAAGGAAAATATACACGCATTACAGGTATCTTAATAACGGCGTATACAACTATAATATTTTCACAGATACGCATCCTTTAGGCTCAGATAGTAAACTATGTTTTAAAATTGTCCAGATCGTCCCACAATTGACTCCGTCCGTGATGGTCGAAATTGAAAGGCTGCTGGCTAACAAACCGCAACGTCCACCAATGGTGTCTACTTTAGCGATGCGCAATCAACAAAATAATAACACCGTGAGGGTTGACATGACGTTAGTATATTTCAGTAATACAATCAATTTGAATAATTTCATATAAAACATATATTTAAAATGTTTTATTTTTTATAATAGAGGAGCCACCACGTCAGGAACAGGATCACCAAAGCCGGAGGGTGAGGTAGCCGGTGAGGGTGAAGCGTCGACTCCCGGTAAAGAGGCCGGGAGAGCATTTTGTGAGATTCAGTGACCGTGGTGGCGCGGAAGCACTGACTCTGCTTCCAAATCTAGTAAATCAAAGGTATATAATAACATTTGTTATTAATACAAAATGTTCCACGAATATAAAATTTACAAACAAATAAAATTATGATTTTGTTTTAGGAATCACTTAAGGAATCCAAGCCTAAATTCTTTTTGAACAACGCCGGAGAAGTCATTAAACGTACAGGTAAGCATCGATTATTACAATATACAACACAACACACAAATTACTTTGGTTAATAGTGTTTTCGCCAGCACCATCATCAAAACTAACTAGTACGATAACTTTTGTGTGTGCAGAACAAGATGGAGTGTCTACTGACGTGGTAGTATCAGTATCATCACTAAAAGGTAAACAGCCTGCAAGCGGGGGTAGTAAAGTGAAGAAGTCCAAGTCGGACACGGCTCGCCCGCGGTCCGCTTCCTTGCAAAGATCTTCTTCTGGACAGTTATCCATCGCCAGAGACCGTAGAAGATCAAGATTAGACTTATCTTCGCCCGCCGACTTGTAAATTGAAGTGATAGTGGAGGTACATAATACGAGTGCGCAGCTTGTTATAAACCCGGCAATGGCAAAAGTAAGTTAATAAGCATATCTAATTATTTTACATTTGCCAGTTGCTTGACGCCGTAGAGCTAAATGGGTGTCGAAAACGTTTTGATAAAGTTATCTTAGCCGTTACACTACAATTGGCAAGCGTAAGTACACTAAGTACCTACTTACATATTTAAGTACACAACACAAGACTATCCCTATGATAGTACGTAGATAGCACTGGTGGGATAATAAACTGTTATACTGCATATTGCCATCATTCATGAAGGTCATTGATGTACATCAAGGATTTATGTAATCCTACCATATTTAAATGATCACGTAGTTTCAAGTGGTATGATTAAATAAATTAAGTAATTTAACATATTAAAGAAAATAAGAGAGTAAACTCAATTAGAAACGACTTAAAGTGATTGAGAAATATCTGTGATTAAATTTTTCGAAATTAAATCATATTAATAATGGATAACATCCTGTAGGTATCTATGTATATGAACAGCAAGAAAATGTGAAAATCTTAAAATGCTCTGTGCTAGGTTATACTTAGGCTCGAATCTTTAGACATAGGGATCATTAACTAATTATATAAAGTAGGTAAAGTTTATAAGTGGCATGCCAAGTAGTGTTAGATACGGAAGTTAGGTTAATGGTCTTGTATTGATTCTCGTAGTGACGGCACCCTCAACAGATAAATGTCAAAGTAGATATTTAGCAAACATACTTAGTTAAAATGTAACTATTATCTTAAATAATATTAAAACGTAATGTAAAGAGATATAACATTGAACAACACGATTTTTAGAAATCATGGTCTCCCAATTATTAGACAGCAAAGTTAAGATTCGGGGTAGCTCTACTTAGTATCGCGTTTGGCTCGCTAGTTTTCTATGAAGGATATCTTCATAAATTTAGAACTTTGTATAATTCTCCAATGCCGAGTGGATAGCAATGATTCCTTTGAATACTGATATAGGAATTGAGTCTTTTATGAATAATATTTCAAATGGTTTTTCTAATCTGAATATTGCTTTCACTGATCCGCGTTTCTCTTAATAAATGAAATTATCTGGCTTAAACATCGTAGCTTTTATTTTCGGCTAACACGCAATTTTGTGGTTAATTATATTTGATACAAGAATCAGTAATACATTTTCATTGACAGAAAGTCGATATTTACAGAAAAGATATAGAGTATGCATAATAATTACATTATAATAATGTGTGTGCGAGCGTGTGTGCACGAATCTGATAGTCGAATGGTCGTGACCGTAGCAGGACTGATTTCGACATAATAATCGGTACCCATTGTAATCCTTTTAACGGCAAATGATATATATCGTCTGAATTGGCCATTGCTATAGAGCTTGTTGTTACCAGGTGGCTAGGATTACATCACTTCTATATATACTTTTTTTTTGCCCAATCCTTACTTCCTTACTAATATTATAAATGCGAAAGTAACTCTGTCTGTCTGTTACGCTTTCACGCCCAAACAACTGAACCGATTTTGATGAAATTTGGTACAGAGATAGACTAGACCTCGGGAAAGGACATAGGTTACCTTTTGTAGTAAAAAGGGTATAAAAGGGTTAAAATAAGAGATGAAAGATTGTATGGGAATTCGTCATATTCGCGCCTAAACCACAAACGATTTTGATGAAACTTGGTATAGAGATAGGCTAGACCTCGGGAAATGACATAGGTTACCTTTTGTTGTAAAAAGCGCATGAAGGGATTGAAATAAGTGATGAAAGTTTGTATGGGAATTCATCATTATCGAAGATAAAACCATCAGACTTTATATTAGGCACTTGATATACGTATGCCTTCTGGCAATAAGAAAACATTTGTTCCAGCGATTTTGAAATTTCGACGTACATGGGGATGAAATAGGCGACGAAAATTCGTATGGAAGCCCTAACAAATCTGTCCATTTTTTAATGCATATATTTATCGGAAACATCATATAATTAGTAAAAATGCCGTCTTAATATATACATATGTACGTGAGGGTGTCTGTAACATTAGCGAAAGCGGTGAGCGTGGAAAAATGTTGCTGCAGTGTTAGATGTTGGTTTGGGTTGAATGTACGATGTCCCACAAAAGAGCAATCGAGGCACTATACCGCACCATGAAAGATATCAAGAAGTACGAGGGTATTGTGGGAGGGATGGTGGTACTTTTAACTGGTGACTTAAGACAGACCCTGCCGGTTATTACTAGGGGTACACTGGCAGATGAAATAAATGCCTGTTTGAAGGCGTCTGTATGTACACGTAAAAAAGTTTTGTCTGACTATAATATGCGACTACAACTACACAACGATTCTCACACAGGGCAATATGCCGCTGCTGACCTAAAAGTCGGCGAAGATTGTATGCTAACAGACAGTAACAGCATGATTAAGACGTGAATTCTGTCAAATTATCCAGAACACAGATGATTTAAATAATTATGTCTATCCAGATCTACAAATAAATATGGGCAATCGATAATGGTTGTGTAACAGGTTAATTTTGGCGCCGACAAATGAGACAGTAGGCTAGATAATCGAACACATTATGTCAGATGTTGAGGGAGATATTGTCGTGTACCTCTCAGTAGACAATATTATGGACACTGAACAAGTGACATCTTACCCTATAGAGTATTTTAACTCTTTAGAATTATCAGGAGTGCCTTCCCATAAGTTAAGGCTGAAATTTGGTATTCCAGTTCTGTTAATGAGAAATCTTAACGCACCAAGGCTATGTAATGGTACACGGAAACAAATTACTCATTTAGGACGCAGTATAATAAAAGCTGTAATCATGACTTTGAAAATGTGTCAATTCTCCGTATTCCGATCATTCCGACCGACTTGCCATTTCAGTTTAAAATAGTGAAGATTCCTCTAAAAGCAGCAATTACGATAATAATAAACAAAACTGTTTTCCATGGGCATCTCTATGTGGCGTACTCATGAGTATCAAACCCGCAAAATCTTTGTTTTAGCATAGCATGGAAAAACAAAAACGTACTTTATAAAAATGTATTAAAATAATCTACAGAAATCCGTTTAAGACGATGTCACAGGGACCCAACCAAAAACGCGTCTTAAGCGACACAGCCTATTATGCGGGATAGGGAAATAAAACGAATCGTATTAAGCGTTAAGAAATGTATGAAAACATGTCTCAAGTTGCAGAGACTGACGTAAAATGGCGTATTATGCGAGAAATCGTATTAAGCGCGTTCTACTGTATTTGCAGTAAACCGCAGCATTTATATGAGTAGGTACCTATTATTAGCAAAAAAGTTACATTAAAATTCAAAATGTTGCCCGAAGTAACTATTCCACGCGAACGAAGTCGCGGGCAAAAGCTACTATGATATATGCGTTGTTCAGCCAACTTTATGTTTACAAACAAAATGACAATTATAAATTATAATTTTTGCAGTAAATATCTTCATATCATAGAAACTCGATCGGACATCGTATTTTTGTCAAATAATGACAGTTCAATTGTGTTATTAATTGGGAATTCTGCTCGAACTCTAATTCAAAGTCTAATCTAACATTTTACTAACTTTATGGTTCAAATATAAATGTAGTATATTTCCAATTTTAGTGCCTATATGATCAGTACGGCGCAACGTCCCTAACATTTATTTTCTTATGACGAGTCGTATTTCTACTATCACTGATTTATCTCATGAGATAGGATTTGTGGGCTGGGTAGGCAGGGGGTTTGTGATTTATAAAGAGAAGTATATACTGTTACACATATATCATAACATATTAAATAATATGAGCGATGTCGTAGAGATATAAATGTTAGATCAAATTAAATAAGCATCTGTATTTTTATTAACAAATTATATGTTGTGCAGAATACTCATTGTTTAATATCGGTTAACGTTGTTAATATATTATTCGCAATTAAAATAATTTAGAACTAAATTATAAACATTAAATATTTACAATATCTATGATATTCTATATAAAACTTAGTACCTATTTGTCGTTCCTCATATACGTGTCTGTAATTATGTAAATAAATAACGTATACATAATTGTTGTGTGTTCGACCATAGAGAAAATATAACTTATTTTTTTTATTATAAATTTACCATGATTATTGTGATGTGCAAAATAAGGCAGCAGATATATAAATTGGGTTACAAATATATTATAGAAATCAAGTAAATTGATGTTAATGTTATTCTGTACATAAATATTTAATTGGAAAGCAATTCTTGTCTGAGTAATATGTTTATTAGTAACAAACAATTTATTACATTGTTAAAGTAGTGTAGAATTTTTTATGCGTACAATATAAATGGGTGTCTTTGTGGTTCGATGTTCACTAAACTTGCAGTTAAAAGGTTTTTTATCTTTATGATGCAACAAAAAATGTGCAATATACAGACACAGCCTCGTTACTGATTTATAAAAGTTTGGCAATATTTGTATTCTATATTCCTGGGCAACAGTGTCACATATAAAATATCCTCAGATATCTATAACATGTCACAGATTGGTGCAAACAAATCATTCATAAAATACATACCCTTAACACAAATATATTTTTTGTATTGATAAATATCAAAGATACAATGAAAGAAATATCAATCTGTGTGTAGAACATCTTACACACACCGATAAGCGTCGTCAAACTACAATACAGTGTGCAAGCGCAGAGTTTTCATATTTAGGTACCTACCATCTAAAAACAATAATAGGCAATATGGCCTTTACATAAATGGAGATCAACAAAATTACCAAGAATTGGCGATACTGCAGATCAGCATGTTGTAATATTTTAAACACAATTGTTGTTGTAAACATTTTTGGCAACTTCAAACGTTGCCTATAAGCGACGATCAGAAAGTTCGTTGTTAATTATTTATCTAATTATATTTTGATACGCAGAACTGTTACGTTTCGATAAATATAACCGTTTTGCTCCATGCAATTATAGATTGTTGTAAAACATTATCCATCGAGGTGACAGAACAGAAAGTCTAGTGTACATAGGATCATATTTGGGGCAATATAAGATATACAAGTTGCGGTACAAGATGTATATTAACTGTTCTAATTGTCATTGTTTTAAACAATCCTACTAATTTCAATAAATGACTGAAGTCGTTAAAAACAAAAACTTAACAAATCGGAATATAAAGTACTATAAGTCAGAATCTAAATCAAATAACAGTAATAACATTTTCTTTCTATCATATCCATCGCCAGATACTGTTTTCTGCTGTGTATATTTATTTTCTGGTTATGAAGCTGTACTTTATTATATCAAAAGATACGCATAAGGGCACTATCAATATGAGAGAAAATGTATTAGGCGGACATTTCAGAAATAGTTAACATTCTAAATTTTACTTTGTTCCTAGCAGTCACTACTCGACATTTACTGAATAGTTACTGTTTAATACACATTTCTGCCAAAGCTTGCCGTGGATTCATAAATTGAGTAAGTCTCAAGAATATACTACCTCTAAATAGATTTGAACAAGGTTAATTATAAATTATCAACAAATGGCAGAGGAGCACAAAATTGTATCACGAGTTATATTGTATCGTTTACTTATACAGAGTGTAACAGTAAGATATGGTCATAATTTAGGCTTTTAAAAATTCGACATAAATCAAACGTAAGCAAAAATAATTAATTTACTTTTCCTTCAGAATTGTTTTTGTTGTGAAAAGTTTAAGAACATTAATTATATTTGTTCGGACATTTTCGAACTTTGGGCATGGCTACACCACCAGCTTAAAATAAATTGAAATCAGCTCATGTATGATAAATTCGCTGTATCGGCATTAAGGACGAATTTTTTTTTATATTTTTGTACTCAAAATTTACATTTCGTAAAATTTCAAGTATTTTAGTTTCATTTTATGGTCTTAGAATATGTTCACATCTTAATATAACATGTTGTATAAGATGATATAGTAATAGAGTTGCTGTGCGTAGGATTACAATCAAAGGAATATAATGCCGCATGCTGTCATTTCCTTCTGCTACAGCTTTTTTATAAATTGTTTAATAGGCTTATGCGTTGAAGTCAGAAATAGGATTACACATTCTTAAAACAGTAGTACCAATTGAAGTTACCAATTTAAATTCATATTTTTCAAACAACTATATACATATCGAAATGCATAATATCACTTATACTAAAGTATAAGTGATATTATGCATTTTGAAGTTCTAAATTACTAAACTGTTATAAATAAAAGCGGACAAATCGTGAAGGTTCTAGTAGGGGTTTACATGATTACTGAACATTAACACTCGGTTATAGGTCTTCCACCTCGGATAAAGAATCGCGCAACATTGCAAATTACTACTAAATTCGTTCTGACTTCGTTGCAATAATTCTTTAACATACCTCCAAATAATTTACAGCATATATTTCCCAGCGACTGTGACTTGTATGTCTGCTATCGCCCTAGTAGATTATCCTATTGGTGTGCTTGTAATAGACAACATCAAACGTTGTATTTAGTTCCCTGCGCAATCCTTATAGACTAAATTAGTTTATAATTAATTTTAGTGTAAAAATTTCATGAGATACACCAGAGATACCTCCAGAATTTGTACATACAGTTGATGTTTTAGCATTAATTGTACATTGAAATCAGTCTAATTAAAGATATATTAAGTTGTAATATATTATGGTTTAATCGGGGCAAGCGTAATATTAACTTAGGATGAGATTGAAATATTGTAATACTAATAAGGTACATTAGCTTTGTAAGTCTTCAAACTTTCGGAGTCCTGTACCTGTTGGGTTAACTGATTACCTCAATGTTAGCTCGATAGCCGATAATTGTGTCGTAAAACAGCCAGTGACGGAAACATCGCGGGTGGGTTTGGTATAGCTAGCTACAACAACTACACAGCGGGGCAGTAATACTCATTATTTAAACCTTCTATATAGAATGTATAGTATATTAGCCAAATATTATATAATATAAGTTATTCATAATATTAATACTCAAATGAATAAGGGCGTTTATCGCTATTGTACCATATACTGAACAATTTGTAATAACTCCTACATGAGATTAATAGATATACATATTTTGTGAATTGTCGTTTATGTGTAACTAGAGTCATACCACAATGTATGTTGTAAAATGCCATAGAGATATTAAATGCCAACATGGGCAGATGTATTCAATTTATTTAATATATAAATATTATATGATAAGAATATGTACTAAGGTGAAAATAATCGTGTATTTAACCCTACGCTATAGTAACAGCCAGATTATATTGTTAAGTGTATAGATGTACTTACATATATCTAATTATAACCATTCAATTGGAAGATTCATTGTAAGGAAAAGTACTACATTTACTAAAGCAAATTATAGTATTTAGTGAACTTAACAAACATTAAGCAAGCAAGTCAACTTATTAGTTGTAAAATGTAGTAATCAACTTAATGATAATTAAATAATATTTACGATTTATTTGCTTCTTACACATTCCGCAAGATTGCACAGCCAACTTAACATAATAATTGAATTTATTTTAAATGTTTAAGCCAGAAACATGTATTAACACTTAAATTACGAAATAAAATGTGAAGAAATGTATACTGCTTTTTATTGCCTTTCTACCAATTATCTTAGAGAACACATTCCAAATCACAGTAATACTACAACCTATGAAAAACGCCTGACGACAACGTTGCGGCAATTCTATATACCTACCACACGCTATAAATGCATTCATTGTATTTATTAGAAATATCTTAATATTGAAAAGTAAATTATGTAAATATTTCAATGTCGGTAGGAACCAACATTGAAATAACTAATACCAAACCAAATCTACCGACTTGGCGTCAATTCAATTGATACGGTAAATGGCTGCGTCACTGCAAGCTTATGGTCCAGTCAATAATAAATCAATAAAAAATAATTCTTCAACAAGAATTTTACTCATTGCAGCCAGATATTGTACCTATGTACATACGAGATCGCTTTTTATTCGACAAAAAGAAGGAAGTTATCAAGTAGAAGCGTATATCTTTTTTATTTTGTTTTTTTTTATGTCTGACTCTACGGGTAATGGAAAATGCCACCCTAAGGGTAGAAAAATAGAGCGTGATTTATTTTTCACCTACTGGAGCCGTTACCATCTGTGAGTCGCTTCTGTTGAAACTTGGTATGAATAAGAACGAGAACTTTAAACCTAGCTGGGTTATGATACTTACGATAGAGATCGGAAATTCGGATGCATATTTACCTAAAGTTCAGGTGTTGGCTATTATGGAAAGCGCTTTTTCATCGACATTTACTACTTTTTTACATTTCTTTTCTATGCATTTTCTGTATGTGCAAAACAAATGAATATTTTGTAAGATATCCTTAATAAATAAATAATACTGAGTTTGATAAACTATTTACTTTTATTTATGTTTTTCTTTACCACACCATCTTTTCCTTCACACCCTATACACACACATACTTGAATAGGGAACTTAAATATAATGTAAGCTAAATATACTTCCGACTAGTTAAGCAATCTCGGTAACCCGGGATTTTATTTTTAATAAAAATATTCTCAGAAGCCTTTTGCCTAATATGTTAGCCAAAGATTCACTTTAGGTAAATATGCATCCGACTATCCGATATCTTGACTGTCATCGAGAAACTGATGGAAGAACTTATTTGGTAACTTAAAATTAAAAACCTGCTACTCGTTATATTTTTGTAAGCATACTCATGTTTGTTCTAAAATATTGTCTTATATAATGATTTAAATTATATAACAATAGATAACTAATTTAAATAATAATGGATATTTAGAGTAAGTTAGATTAGTAAGTATTATTAGAGTAACTAACAAATTGAGTTATAGTAGATTTAGCCACTAAAAAGTAATAAAATAACTTATACCAAATAAATAAACTACGAAAATAAAATAAACGTATTTAGTCTTAATAACTTAGTTCCTAAACTAATGTTAATAACCAATTTTGAGTCGGTGTCGAGTCAAACTTAGTAACTTACAATAGTTTGGCGCTACTACAAAATTAGTAACTTTTGTTTACGGACTTAGTTATTTAAATTAAAAAGGTATATTTTATTTTCGCTTTTTCCCGTCGGTATATTTTTGTTAATTTATTCTAGAGATGAATTAGTAAGTTTTCCATATTCCTAATTGACATTAATCTACGTATATCAAGTCCCATAATAATAAACTAGAAATAAAATTCTTGATGATATCCTGGTTGTGTTCTGTCTCGTGCTAAATAACACCTCTACTTATGCATGTAATGTAACACGAAGGTACGTCGCGTGATTAACGTAGTGTGTGGGACAACCGTGAGTCTCGGAGACTGCGACATGTGAGTACACCGGTAACTGTTCAATTAACCGTCCTCATCCCTCCAACGGGCCAGTCCGAGATCCTTCCAAGGATAAATATAGCAACGTTCCAGCTGCATGTTCCGCTCGGTAAATGCCTATTGTACACCGAGATGGAGTTTAAGTGTCATAGTGAACGGACGCGCGATATAACTCTGTGCACGACTCGCAAACCAAATCATGACGGTCATATACTTCGACTGGCTCGACTACCTCGTCTTCGGGGCGATGCTTCTCTTCTCTGCCCTTATAGGAGTATACTTCGCGTTCTTCGCAAGCAAACGACAGAACACTACCGCTGAGTACCTTATGGGCGGGAAGACTATGGGAATGTTCCCCATATCAATGTCGCTGATAGCCAGGTAGATATGTCACTTCAATTAGCTAAGCATTAGGGATCACCGTAAACACAGAATAGGTTTTGTTCGTTTTATATTTGCGAATTAATATTGAATAAGCTTGGTGCTCGCTTCACTTTAAATTAATGGTTTTCCAGCTATATATCAGGCATATCATTACTGGGTCTACCGGCTGAAATGTACACATACGGAACTCAACTGTGGACGATAGTATTGTCTGAGTGGGCAGTCTCACTTACTATAGCCATTATTTACCTGCCCGTATTTTATAATTTACAGATCACTTCTACTTACGAGGTAACTACTTGTTGTATTTGTACTGCAGTTATGAATTTCATATAATATTATAAATGTACCTGTGAACCATAAACATCTTTATATATTTATTTCAGTATTTACGATTGAGATTTAATCAAAATGTGCGATTACTGGGTTCTATAATATTTATCATCAAAATGTTGTTGTATATACCCATAGTCATTTACGTGCCGGCATTAGCTTTCAGTCAAGGTAAATAGATTATAAATTACTTAACTTGTGCTGTGATAAGCAAAAATAGTTCTCAATTACGTATCATTATTTTCAGTGACCGGTATAAACTTACATTTGATCACGCCGATAGTATGCATCGTGTGTATATTTTACACGACTCTCGTAAGTATGTTTGTGTGTCATTCCAATTTCTTACTGACCCTATTTTATCCCCCGCTACAATAAACAAATTGTTATAGTCTAGAACCGTCGAGGTCGACTAAATCTGTCATAGTTCTATTATAGAAGTAGATAATTTGTTTTAAACTAGTTTTAATAGGTTTATTATTGTATAAGGTGTGTGATGTGTTCCACAGGGAGGACTTAAGGCTGTAGTGTGGACTGATACTCTTCAAACTGTACTTATGTATTTTGGTGTAGTATTTGTGCTCGGGTACGGTACGTGGCGTCTTGGGGGAGTATCGAATGTATTAGCTATAAACAAACAAGGATACCGACTCGACTTTTTCAAGTGAGTACTGAGATTGTATTAGGCTACATTGTTTGACTGTTTACGGATATCCGATAATGACGTGATAATGGTTTTCCAGATATGATTTGTAAATTGCATGCAAGACTACGTTTATCTAATTAATTTGTACCTATATTTCCAATGACTATTGTCATATATAAGATTAAAATGGGTCTAAGAGAAAAGTTGCGATATAATCAACAGAATATATGAAACTAACAAAACAAGAGCCTAGCTGCAATTACAAGTATCATTAATGAATTTCTAATTAGTTGTGTATTAGTAATTATATAGTATTCAATTATAAATCGCATTGATGTTTAAATATACATCCTGATACTTGATGTACCAAATTATTTTTTGTACAATTTATCTGCTGATCTAGTAAATTATATTTTCATACATTTATTCTCATTTCAATAGGAATCTCGTGTCCGGTAGTTACGCAAGCAGATAACGCGAACCTATATTTACAAAATATTGATTAATATTTTTTTTTAGTATGGACCTAGACCCCACAATCCGACATACGTTCTGGTCGACTGTGTTTGGCAATTATTTCAGTTGGCTGGCTTCGTGCTCGGTCAATCAAGCTATGGTACAGAGATGTCTCGCTTTATCCTCTTTAAAACGAGCTAGAATGTAAGTATATATAAGACTCCGTAAAATATAGTTTGGGTCTTGTGACACGTGCCGAGGACTAAGACGATATTGATCATATTCTATTATTAATTATTAATTACTGTTATTATTCTTATTGACGTTTGTATAATTACCTATTTTAATTTAATATATTATTATAAATCAACAAAAATAATAGAAAAATGTGCATTTTTATTATTAAGTATTATTATTATTTGTACACATTATTTAAAATCATTCAAACTATAGATTATTTTCTTATTATGCACATTAAGATAAAAAGATTTATCTGGATTTGTGTCATGTTACTCTAATATTAATGATCAAATGTATATCTGGATTTAATCTACAAGCCTGCTCGGTACTTCGTAGTTCAATTAAAAGGACGCAAGGAACGTCACTATTGGTGCACTTTGATCAATAAAGTATTATATTGCTTTTTGACATTATAAACCGCCTTGAAATACGAAATTTCATGAACGTGATACGGATAACATCTGTCAAAGGATGCATCGTATATTTTGCAGGGTATAAGAGCTGCTTGGATAACACAGACAATTATATGATACTTAAGTAACTAGTATAAAATATGTTACAAAAAAATCAAAAGTAAAGTCAATTTAATACTAAGGTAAAGTACAGTCCATTTTATAATCAATATCCTAAGTATATTGTACCAATCGTACAAAGAAATTTAAGAAGTTGGCATCAGTGCAGCGGGTGTCTTTGACTAACTCTTTAAAGTTACATCAACTTAGAGCTTGTTTAATATCGTGTCCTTAAAAGGATCTCCGAAGTCTTAAGCTTCCAGTAACATCTTTGAATAATAAATGCGTCGTTATAAATTAATGGAATCTCGGATTAATGAGTACACTAAAAGTTTCTCTATGTCACATTTAAATAGATATACCTATAGTCTAAACATTGCAACTTTGGACATGTTTGTGTATATGAAGTTTAAACAATTATTTAATATAAACTTACGTATACGTATCGGATTCAAATGGTAAAATTTATATAGGACTTATATATATTACTTAGATATATATATATCTAAGTAATATTTATATTATATTATATATATATATATATATATATATATATATATATATATATATATATATATATATATATATTACTTAGATATATTATTGTAAAAAATATTTTTGTAGTTTGCTTTGGAAAGGTTATTACGATTCTTATTCATAGGACGATAGCAAGCCGTTTAACTCCTACAACTCAAGTTTTTATTGCCTCAAACATGGTACCTCACACACATACCTATGCGTTAAACTCACAACCTTATAGTTTGCATTATTTTCAAGAATAAAAACAGAAGTCCTTTTGAAATAGAATTCTTTTTAATATTCGTATTTGTTTAACATTTCCAATTTATTTATAAAAGATTTTCATTCGATTTCTGAAAGACTAACGGAAATCTCATGAAAACTACTTTGGTAAATGGATTGTTTGTTGATTCAACCAGTTAATTACAGTAGCTGACATGCGTTTGACTGTCAGTTTATTAATATTTGGGTACATTTGCCTCACAGAAATCGGATGTTGGTGTTTTTACATATATAATGGTTACGCTTCTTAAATAACATTAAACGCCTGTTATATCAATCAACAATTATTCTCATAAATATTAAATATTTTTCAGGCAACAAAATACAATGGTTATATTAAAAATTCATTCTTATTTCGAGACTAGACTACAAAATTATCATTATATTAATAAAACGCATTTAATTAATAAAGGAATATAAACAACATCAATATTTTTTCATACAATGGTAGATCATTAACTTGTTTAGTGACTTGCCGAATTCGTTGCTATAATTTGCCATAATTACATGGTGGTTGCTTTTACTGTTAATAATTTAATAGAAGACATATTTGGCCTAACACCAAGCAAACAGCCAAGTAACTATACCTACCTAGAAAAACATCGAATGCGAAAATGTCATAAAACATTTCTTCTCATGTAATCGTTTCTGCTAAAGGTCAATTGCATATGTTAAGACCAAATATGATTATATTAAATCGCAGATATTATATTATAATCAAAGCGATGTTATATTTTTAGAACAATATTTATAATGGCTGCGGGCATATTCATCATCGTTTCACTTTGTTGCTACACGGGGCTAGTAATCTACGCAACGTTTGCCACTTGCGATCCCCTTACGACGGGAGCAATCAGGAAGAGCGATCAATTACTACCATACTTCGTGATGACTATAACTGGTTCGATACCCGCCTTGCCTGGTATATTTATGAGCGGAGTCTTCAGTGCCGCACTGAGGTACAGTTCCGGTGAGAAACGCCGCTTCTATATTATATAACATACTACAAAAATCTTATCTTTATACTTAAAAGCTTTGCTCTTGTCGCTGGAGTATACGCCATCTTTCTCGATTTTCGGCCAATACCTTTTCCTCCTTGTTAGACATGACATTCGCCTTTACTTTTATTTGGTCTGTGAATAAATAATTTCTTATTGTTTGAATATTTCCAGCTGCAAGCATTATATCGCTTCGTTTGTTTCAGTTCTATGTCTACTGGGTTAAACTCGATGTGTGGAGTAATATTTGAAGATCTTATACGACCAGCTTACAATAAACCGATATCTGAGAGAACCGCTAGTTTTATCATGAAGATCATTGTTGTAGTGATAGGTGAGTACTTGTGTTTAAACAATTATCTTAATGTAAAACGCCCTATTTTAATTAATGGGTTAGAACTATCGTTACTATTAAGTAGTGATGAGAATAATTATTCCAATAATATTCGAATACAGCGCACGTACGATATGATACTTTCGAATGCAATCTGCATTTGGTTACTATGAAGACTTTTATGTAGGGTCAGTCGTATTTCATATAAAGTAACATCATTACAGAATAGTAGACCACAAAATGTTAATACGCAAGGTAAATCAGACTTTGGACTTTATGGATCCAAAAACATACATCGTCTCACGCTATTACCCTGAAGGTCGAGGTCCAGCTGTATTATACCCATATTTCTAGCCGTCATTTTAGTTGCCACGTTATAGATAGAAGTCTATTGCCGCCTACCCGTCATAGTTCCAGCCTACATACGGCTACTAAGCAATTCTTAACAGAAAACTAAATAACAATTCTCCCAACCTGGTTACTGAACAAGAGACTGTGTATAGGAGTCGTAACTACCGTTGCACTACCGAAGCTGCTCAGACCCATATATTTTAAACGGTTTATAATTTAGATAGGTGATATAAAATGAATGCATTATTAATAGTCATGCACTATGTAGCCAGCACGCATAGGTTTTACCGTGTCTTTATCTTGATCGACACATAGTGGTACTAATTACGTACGCTTTTGAATTATATCCAAGTTTCCTATTCTGGTAGACATGTTAGTCTCCGACATTATTCATTAATGCCTTGATAAATAACAACTGATTACCGTAATTGTTTAATTTCCATTATACATTGTCCACATTTTGTTTAAAAATTATTTTGATATCAATGTAATTTAACTAACTATTTGATGGCATATTACATACATTATTTACATGAACAAATGCAACAATCATAATTTACAACTTAACTACCTAATATTAACAAACCTAACTACATATAAGTTAAATAAAATGAAATTGCACAAAAATAAGATTGTAAATTTATAAAAATAAGTACAATATATAATAAATACTATATTATTAGGTTCCTACTTTTCATTTCTATGCATTTACAGTATGTTGACTATAGATTTCTTATATTTTAAAATATGTAATATAAACATATTATTGTCTTCTGTTTACGCGAATATTATTCATTGAAATTAAACTACTACATACAGATTTAAATAAACATATTATCAAATTATGAGAAATAGCAATTTTTTTTTTGTGAAGTGCAGCCTTACTTGACACGGAGCATAAATGTGTACGTGTGCACTTTAACAAAACACCGTCAATCGTTGTGTGCGATATTAAATGCCTGGATTAAATTTCCAAGTCGGACACAGTGTTATTTGATAACATTTAAACTTTCGCGTTGCATGATATACATATATATATATGTATATGTATATGCCGGTGTAACCTGGTCGAAACGTCAAGCATAAAAAAGGTAAACTTTATGCATGATCGCGTTAATACCCGTTACATATTATATATATACAGTGTTATTTGATTGTCTGTAAGGAAATTCTTAGTGGCAGCACGTAGTTAAAACAAACCAGCTATAGGCTCGCCCCCTATCATGTGGGCCTAAAATAGGCACTGAAATGTGGTCGAATAACTGCGTGAGGTTATATAGCGTGTTGTTTAAAATGATCTTAGATAGTTGTTTCTTTACAGGTGCCATATGCGTAGCGCTGGTGTTCTTAGTGGAACATATGGGGGCTCTCATACAAGCCGGGAAGAGTCTAGCCGGTATCACCGCGGGCAGCCTGCTAGGCCTCTTCTCAATGGGGCTGTTTCTACCCTGGATCAATTCTACGGTAAATAAACGTAACTTACATGCATGCCAATTAGGTCTGCCAAAACGAGCTCCATTAATAACATATCATATAAAACCTCAATTTTAGTATCTATATATTCATTTTCTTGGCTGTATATAATGGACATATGTATTTGACTTTATGTATATTATTATTCAAAATTAAACACGAATTAAAATGATATAAAGCGACTGTGTTCAGTATATATCGACCTCTACTAATCATAACAGTATAATAGTAACACTAACTTATGCCCGCGGCTCGTGAACAGAAAGGTTCCTTATGTCCTTTTCTGTACTCCTGAAAATGTTTATGCAAAATTGCATGCCGATCAGTCGACGCCGATATTAGTTAAGATTGCGTTTAAATACAAACAGAGCGCCACCTGCCGGTCTCCAGAGACACAATAAAATATCGATTAAGCCTGATGCAAAGCAGTCAATACTATAAGATAAACAGCCTTTGTTCTGCAAGCTACGGTATAACCATCAGGCGCGTACTGACAGCGTACCTACTAATGGTAGATTGCGTGCTCGCTCGCGCTGCTGGCTATGAGACGGACGCTGTCAACAGCCCTACCACGGTAATGTTATCTAACAATATTCTATCTTCATACAAACGGTCGGAACGTGAGTCATGCCTACGCGCCTCGAGGCTAGTATCCACTCGGTTCGCAACCAGTCACAAATGCGCGATGAACGGACGGTGCGCGGTGTGATGGTTTTGTAAGTAGTAAGCGAGCGACTTGTTAATATTTGATTGAAATAAGTACAAGTACTTACATAATAATTTTGGGTCAAGTACAATTGTAAACAAAAGTAAGTATTTTGAATTAAAGTTTTTATCCGAATGCGGATATTTTTTATACTATTAAATTTAACAATAAAGCTTTTAGTACGTCTCAAAGGTGAGGCTCGAGGCGCAAATATTTTTCAGCCTCAAATATATAAGGTTGCTTTTTATTAAATCTACTAATCAAAAAGCATTACATTATTTTTATTGAACATTTCCTATTTAATTCACAACAAATTATATTTTTTTACAAAAAATATAATATTTGCAATCGCTAAACTAGAAAGAAACTCGAGTAGATAAATGAAATGAAAAAATGTAGGTGGGCAGCCCTCTCGCGTATTTTGATCGCGCGGCTGTAGATAATTATTTTAAGGACAGAGCCAAGTTACAATACTGTTAGATAACATTACCGTGGCACTACTACCCCCGGTTTATCCTCTCCAAACTGTCAACAGCATAATAATAATACATTTGCCGAAGATGTCCCGTTGTATTGACGGGTACGTTTCCGTAAACGGTACGATTTAATAGCAGATAAGACAGTCCGCATTTACCTTTACCTTTGTTATGATCTGGGATCTGTGTTTACTGCTAGTATATTATTTATAGATGATTCTTCTCCTTAGCTTTACTATTCCTAATATTGGAGATCGCTTGCTTTGCTAAACAGATATAATATTTAAGGTTATTTTACTACGGAACGATTGCCATATAACCTCCGCAATCAAAAGAACTATACTTGAAGGTTTCATCAGATATCTGAATCTTTGAGTGAGAGGGTTTAACAAACTATTATAATAGTCTATAATAAACTCAGATAAAAGCTTTAATTTTTATGCATTACCTTTGACGTCATACTGAGCGAAAGTTCTTTTCTTACAGTTATGCGAAGTGTGACTTATACACAAATTTAACTGGATGTCATTATTTACTCAAAACCAAAATAAAAGTCACGCGTCATTTTGTTTTTATTAAGTATTCAAGTTTATGAGTCGCACTCAGAAGGGTTGTTTGATCACGTTCATGTACACGAAGTCACGAACAGACTCTATTTTTGTTTAAGGAAAAAATAAATTTCACGTTTATGTAAACATCAACAAACATAGCTTTGATTTCTTTACTATCGTCATTTGCAGAACAGGTAATTATTTCAAAATATATTAAATTCCATTACCTATATTGACTACTTACAACTTAACTATAAATAAAGTATTACTACTAATGAGGATGATTTACCCAGTCCGAAAGTATTCGATATAGTTCAATCGATTCTATTCATTAGAGTCAGGTGACTTTGTCTCTTGTACATCCAATTTTAATTTGCATAGCAACCAACGCCATTAATTCGCCCAGAACAGGTGTAGCCAGATAAGTCGTGCTTTGAATAGGGGCACGATTTGTGGTACATTCAAACAAATTATGCGCATAAGTCGATAAACATTTGTGAGATTTTGAATTGCTTTTTCTTACTCAATAATGGTAACTCCTCATTTGTTACTGAATTAACAAATAAAGGATAGTTATATCATTTCATTCGAAAAATACTGTTACATATTTGTTTAGTTTTGGGCTTTTATAAAGATTAACAAATCATAATCATTTGAAGACGATATTAAAGGTACTCAATGTTTCAACAGTTCCAGCTCTGGTTAGACATATATATATATGTACTATCATTTTAACACACTAATACCATAGTTTGTTTTATGTTAAATGTTCGTATATATGTATGTACCTACTAACACAACAAATTTTCTTACTTCAATCATTCTGTGTACTCCTTGTTACAACTAACACCCTGCTTCTCTTTGATTGTTACTTGTTTTGTGAGCCAAATCCTAACTAATATTATAAATGCGAATGTTAGTTTGTTACGCTTTCACGTCTTAAGTACTCGACCGATGATTATGTAATTTCGCATAATCGTTACCAGGGGTAGAGAAAAGGACAGAGGGTATCTTTCATCCAGAAAAGTAAAGTAGATACTACTGTTTCCGAAGGATAACATTTACTAACAAAATCCAGCTTATTGCGAACAAAAGCGTGGTAAAAATCTAGTAAATAAATAAATAACGTATATGTACAGTATAATTGTAATGATTTTTATTTTCATACAGGGTGCTTTAACTGGCGGTATGATATCGACTTTGCTTGTCGGGTGGATCTCTATCGGTACCCAGGCAGCTATGATCCGTGGTGAAATAGTCGTGACGCCAAAGCCGGTGTCTGTGGCCGGCTGCTCGGCCAATATGACTTTGCCCACAACATCAGCGGCGCACCATACTGTTGAATTTGACAGGTAAGTGAAGGGAACGGTAAAAACATAATGGATTTTAAAATACATCAGGTAAAATAAAATATTATTACATAATCTTATACAGTTATACTTATAATTTAATAAGATTATGTAATAATATTTGCAGAGACATTGTTGACTATTTTATTAAGATAAGATTAGATATTACTTTATTTATTTAAACATGATTGTATACTTCTATAACTATAGTATACCTTATAATAGATTATTCGGCTTAATTTTTAGATTCATACTTACTTCGCTAGCTTAGCGACCCAAAATGAATCTTGGCCTCCGACATTAAAGTGTGCCATTCTTTCCTATTTTGTGCCAAGTCAGACCAATCGAAATTTAGATTCATAAAAATATGTTATTTATAATATAGAAAACGAAGAATTCAAAAAACGCACGATACTGTTATGTGACGTAATCGCAATTGTAATGCAGGCATGCGAGGGTAAAAACGACATACGCTTAGCCACCCCACTTTTCGTATACCGAAATGAAAATATTAATTCCTCCCTCATTTTTTTTCAATATTAACCCTCTTCTCATTTGAATGCTATTCGCTGTTACGTATGAAATAACGTACAAACGAAACCAGTTCTATGGAATGCTCCATTGAGACACCATCGCAGTAATAAAAATAAATTTATCGATATTTATTTAATTCTTTGGCAGCAAAATACATTTTGTGTTTTTCTGGTACATAATTATTAGTTTATTCGAAAATCATATTGGAATCTATTGCAACAATAAGTAAATATAATATAGCAATGATTGTTCCAATTTTAATGTATTCTTTAATGGTAGCCTAGATAGGATATTGTACCTATCCCATAAAAGGTCAGACAGAACTTAAAATCTAGGTCAATATTTGGAGACAATAATCAATATCAATAATACAGCATATGGTACACAGCAGAAGAATCATTTTTCTTTTTTTTTTTATAACTATGGTTGCAAACAAGCATACGGCCCATCTGATGGTGGTAAGTGGTCACCGTAGCCTATGTACGCCTGCAACACCAGAGACATCACTTGCACGTTGACCCTTAAGGAAAGGAAGTGGGAAGGAGGAAAGAAGGTGATTTGGCCACCGGCACTCCCACTCACCGAACGAAACACAATAGTAGGCATACTGCTATTTCATTTCGATATTCTGGGAGAGGGTAGGCTTTCCCCGGTCAAGCTGGCCCATTTATGCTGTAATCAGCGAGGCTCTACGTGTGTGAAGCGAAGCAGAAGAATCATGCACTAAGGTGGACATTATACTTAGAATAAGATGATGTATAAAATCTATTTGGCTGAATGGATTTATAATATCCTAAAATAACTAAGCTATTTTTGTATATAAATATATGTATATATAAATTTTCTGTCTACCAGTTAAAATATGAAGATCTTGAATTAAAGTAAAAACATATAGAGGCTCATAGAGACACGTGTTAACGAGAATTTTAGGCAACAGTCATGTCAGCAATGTGTTAGAAAAGGGAACGGGTTGTAAATTCCCGACGTGATTCATATCTCTGATACATTTTAAAGCGCTGCAAGCAATATTCGCGCTTACATTTTGTAGTTTATTAAACAAGTTTTAAATTTATTTGAGATATTATTTCGCGACTGTAATAATGCTTGAAGAAAGAACAATATATTTTTATGGAAGTAACCATCTACTTCCATAAAAAGATATTGTATTTATATTCTCCAGCTGTTACTAGCCCAGCTTTCGATAGTTTGGCCTATCAAAGATAAATATTTGTCATAACTACTATAGACCTTATTGGAAAATTATATCACAAGAAAGGCATATAAAACATACTTATCAATAAAATATGTTTTAATTGGAACTTCTGTTTTATTAATTCGAATCTAACGTAATTATGAGTCATCAATCCGTCATGCCATCATGCCGAGGTTTATTAATCGTAATTGCTTCTTTAACGTAGTCGAGTTAAAATACCTTATATTATTTTGTGGACATTATTCATTTATTAAATTGCCATATATTATAATACATTACGATGCTTGGTACTTAAATTAAGAGATGAAGAAAGAGTGCCTTAGAATTAATTATTTCTATAGCAGATTTTATGCCTAGTCTGATAAAACTCAATCTTTAACTTAAAAATGAGGTCCAGTTTCTTGCTGTTGCTTAGAGTGTGCTGTGCACTGGTATTTATATGATGATTGCCTGTTACGAGTATTTACATCACTGGTTTATTTTTAGTAGCGGAACATTAACTAGCGGTCTTATTAACAGGTCAGGAACGTTCTTCCTTTACCGGCTGAGCTACTTGTATTACACGCTAGTGGGAATGATTGTGTGCATCATAGTCGGGTCTGTTGTCTCCTATTTCACGCAACCTAATGATCCTGCAATGGTAAGATTTGTTACATCACAACTAATTATGTACCTACATAAAGTTTTTAACGCTACCTATTGGCGATAACAATTTGACATATCGGCGGGTAACTAAATAGCGACTAATACTATCCAAATTTGATTTAGTTATTGCTTGTGAAACTAAATTTATAGTATCATGTTTCGTTGTAAAGGTCTTACGTCATATAGAAAATGGACTGTTAACAAGGTTTTCAATTAAAGTTAAACTTAAAAATGGAATAAAAAGTAGTTTAAAATATAGCGACTTAACCTGACGATATTTCATAATTTAGTCTTATTTAGTATCTATACACAAACTTCTGATTTACCTCAAGGACAAATGTTCTAAAAGAATATACATGGCATATTCCAATAAGTGCTACATCAGTTTAAGTTGACCTCTACAATACGAAAAAGAAGAAAACGTACGAAGTGAATTTTTATCCACGTTCAAACAGCCTCCTTGGAGTATTACTTTAATACTACAGTCATATTACAGTAATAATTGAACATTCGTCCGTGAACATTCCTTCTTCTACCTTTTTCATTCATTTGCATGCGCGATCGTATAATTGTATAACTGTGTCGTAGTAAAATAAAAAAAGTGTTTTTGGTGTTAGCCTGTAGGTACATATTACCTTCCCTCATCACTAACTTTCACTGACTTATCCTAATTGAATGTTTTTACGAAATTTCTTAAAGTATTTTCCTCAGCTACCATCTAGATAAAGATAAAGCTAAATTAATTAACTTTATATCTACCATCACTTCTTCCCTTATAATATATATCATAAAAATGTGTTTGTTTATTGTCCTTTAACGTTGGAGAGGATAAGCCGAATTCATTCAGTAAAAAGACCTCGTGTAGAAGGCAGACAGCAATAAGATTAGGTACTTTCAACCTCGCAAAAATTAATTGCTATGCAAACGACATGCGCCGTTGCGAAGAGCGATTTAAAGCCATTTGTGAATATATTCTTTCAATGGATCTGTACTATCTACAAAATAGTCTGTGCGATTCTTGTAAACCTACATTTAAGTTATATAACGTCTTAATAAGGGTTTGTTAAAATTTATACGGCTTTAATGGTTCTATATACATAAAATTGCGAAAATGTTTAAAGGTCATTTTTACGTATTTTGTACAAAAGGAAAATTACTAACAAATTGAAAGGAAAAGTTCCAATTCTGAAATTGCCAATCCTTTCAAAAAATAGAAAAGTTGCGTTTATATGGCTCCGCTAATTAACAACTCGTTGCCAAAGACGATTGCCCAACTACCTTACCTAAAGTTATTCGTCGTATTTTGTAGCTGATTGTTACAGGAATATTATTATTCGGTTAATGAGTACTTACAAAAAATGCATGTTTTATAATTTAGACTGCTCATTGAGGTATAAGCACTATTAACGTATAAACTGTTGGGCATTTTCAATTCCCAAACGTAATTTCTAAACTATTGTTGCTGTGTGAATGCTACATACATATTTGACGCAAGAAATATTTTAATATATTATATAATTAACATAAAATATTCGGCATGTACAATGTAGATTACACTGAAAGAAATAAGTATGGAGTTTAAAAAAGACGTGGTAACTTTTAGGGATTTCTATCGTTTTATGTACCTATTAGTTAGTTGGGTTGAATTTTACATTTTATTGAAATGTTATTATAGTGTAGTAACATATACTACTTCATAAATAAATGCAAAAATGGATCTTAGGATTTTTGTTATTCAATGGACTGGTTTTGATAAGATTTTATATACAAATACAAGCTATTAGCATGTTCCAGAATTGGTCTTATGACCCAAGGAAATGAAATTTTAATCCGAATTTTGCTATAAAATTTACGATTTCTTTCTCTTCTTAGGAATAAAACCAAGAATTTTGGGATAATAACTATCAGTTTTCATAGCCTAATTATAATTTATTTTCTATGATAAGATACATATACTTTCTCGAAATACTACGGGCAGAAGTCACGTTGTGTGTGCTTAGCATTCTCGTAAAATATAGAGTATTTTAGTTATAAAACAACTCAATTATGACTTGTTATTGAAAGTCTATAAGTACGACCATTTTTTGTTATTGAGCTTTCCTCACGTTTCTCTAAGGCATGACAAGATGCTGAAGTAAAGTAATCGAGTTGTAGAAATTGAATATTTTATTCCTAGCTTAAAGAATTATTCCATATGACTTAGTAGATATCAGTACAAATATATAAGTATAGTTCAGAAATACGCTAAATTTGAAAAAAGCTATTGGCGTTGATACAGAAAAATAATTTGGAAATTGCATCGAATATAAAGCTAATTAGTAAATTAATCTACATTTGAATTAGTACCTATTTCATATTATGGTTGAATTACTTTGATGTACACATTCTTGAGCCCATCTTTTTATATCATTCTCTTGGGCAGTTGTTTAAATCTATACATACAATTCGAAACCGCTTATACTTAAACTAAACCGGATTGGCTAGCACTAATCTAAATTAATACCCATGTTGAGGATATGTATAAAGGGCAAACTGAGTGAATGTCCTGTAATTAATTAAATTGCCAACCGAATAGTCCCTCGGGCTGTGCTCTCGTCAGTTTACAAGGTCAAATTCGATGACAAATGGTCTAGCGCTCAGGCGAATGCTTAATCAGTTAGCTGAATTAGTTAGGCAGCGATATGGAAATGGCCTGGATGAAGCAGACCGCTTGAGATCTGAGCAGTCAGAATGTTGACACAGCTTCCGTGTGTTCGTTAATCTTTATAATACATAGTATATATCTAGACTTCAGTACATCTGTTATCTGTTTATAAAAAGGTTTTAGATTCTCCTTTTTTTTAAATTTCTCCGGACTGAACCTACCACTGTAGGCGGGCTGCGCTTTTTTTTTGGCACTTAATATGGAATATGCAAATTTTTACAAGTAACAGTCGCTGAGTTTCTTAAAATATTATCTGCCTACATTGATAGGTGAAGTCAAGTCAACATTTTAGTTCTTCACTAACGAAAGCAAATAAATTTTCGTGGACCCCCGCTTTCGTATTGTAGACCCCCATTTTTTTGTCAAGCCAACGTTGACTCACGTCAAGTCTCCCGTGGACCCCTGGGGTTCCACCTGGACCACTTGCTAATCTACTAACCTAGTAAATATCTTAATTGACGGTCATAAAATTAAAACAATAACTGACACTTGGCTTCACGTTCTTTAATAATGTTATAATGAATCCATGTATCTATATATCTTTTTATTTTATGTATATAAATGCGTATCTCCTTGTTGCATGGCAGTTCTTTATTGCACGATTTGTAAAATATGTAGATATGATAGCAAAATGAAAAATTGTATGCGATTATACTTTGCATTGTACTTTTTATTACAGGAATATAAGTTATAACTAAACTGTAGTCCTCGCCATATTGAACGACTCCCGTTACGATGTAACCATTCTTCACTCATTGACACGACTGTGACCACACAAAGCGTTACGGCATATGAGTAACATTCATAAACATGACCTACCATTCTCACTTAAATGTTATTTCTATTGCATGTTCCATTCAACGCGCCAACTATGCCTATAAAGATCTAGCATGCAAGGAACCCTTAATAGACGATCAGCCAAATTGGTGGTCAAGGCGTGTGAATCGTTTTTCATATTGTTAGACATGTATAAATGGGTTAATGGTCAGGTGCACCGGGACCTATTGACGCCGATAATCCACCGGTGGCTGCCAGCGCAGCACCCGCACTGCCGCCGCCCCCGCCTCACACAGCACGACATCGAGCTCCACGCGAGGGAACTCGACCAATTTAGGGCACACGCCGCTTACAATGTACGTATGTATAAAAGGTTAATCAACGGCGCGTCAAAATCATACTCATGTCAAGTGATTTGATTGGCTGATGCTAATTCAGTCAGCCAATTCCAGTTGTTGACATGCCTTTGACCGGTTGTTAACGAATTCTGTGTTGATTTGCCTTTTGGAAATCGAGTATGAATTGTAGTTAATACTGCAGTGTGTTACTTTACTTTACGTACTACCAATACAGTACTAGTACTAGTTAATTGAAATCAATACTAGCGGTTTATGTACTTCACACGTCATATTGC
The DNA here is from genome assembly GCA_930367265.1 of Catocala fraxini. Lineage (NCBI taxonomy): Eukaryota > Metazoa > Arthropoda > Insecta > Lepidoptera > Erebidae > Catocala > Catocala fraxini. Next base: position 19,009,319 of record OV884024.1, read on the forward strand.
GGTCTTTTTATACAAACATGTTTTAGAATTATATTGACATGTCACTATGGAGGTGGTAAATAATGTTTTTTGTTTCAGAAAATGGACAATCATCAATAAGTTGGTCGAAGAAGTAAGAACAATGTTAATGTGAATTATTAATTTGGTTCCTGTTGATATAGTAGAAGTTTAAATTGTCTATGTATTACTAACTATGTGATGTTATTAATTTATTAATAAATAGTGTTTGAATTGTTGAGGAGCAATAACCAATTTTAAGTGTCTGGTTTGATCATGCAAATATAATTATGTATATGTAATGTCTGTCAATATTTATACATCTCTGTTTATGTAAGATTTTATTATATTTTTTAAGATTTTTATATTCTAAGTTTATTTTTGTTTTAATTAATGCATTGTTTGTGTTTAAGTGCTACCGTCAATTTACTTTAATGGTGCATAATGTGACACCTAATAAATTATAAGTGTTAGCATTAGTGTTTCTTTTGTTAGAATAAGCATTAATGTAATAACTACTGGATGTCCAAGGTAATAAATAAATAAATAAAATGCTAGACGATTTTGTATTGCAGTTCGTTTAATTTCACCTGTGTATTATTAGTAAAACCTACATGCAAGTCCTCTCGATATACTAGGCTACTATCTCTGTCAGATTAATAAAAATAAATACATACATAGATTTAAAAATAATATAAGATTCTTATATTATTTTTTATTCATCATCTTAATCTTATTCTTCTCTGGGAAACAAGCATGAATCTACGTATGTATGTATGTAAAGATTCTTATTAAGGTTTAGCTACGGCTCCTGTGTATGAAGTTTCGTGTCCGATGCCCGATTGTTTGGACAAAGATTTTCGATTGAAAAATTCTTAGTATGCAGCATGGAGTTTGGAACAGTGCCCGTCAGACAAGAATACGCTCGTCTCCTATCACGTAGGTCGTAGGTAAAACAAAGATGGTAAAAATTGGATGTCATATACCTCTACTCATGCCTGCAGGGATAGAATCGTGCGCCCACATACCTATGTGTGTACAAATATATAAAAGACTATAATAACTGAGCAATATACGCTTACTCCGTGCCAATGTACCTACTTGTATTGTAGATTGCACGGATTTCGTATTGGTTTCATTAGTCGCCCAACCAGTGCCTCTGCGTCGATTGTTGTGGGTTCAATCCCCATATGGGACAAATCTTTGTGTGATCTACATAATATATACGTTCCGAATCTAGGTGTTCCTTGTGTCGTTGTTGTAAATGTTTTAAAGTCCACCACTACACACGATTAATTCTTAGTGTTTAGTGTACGACAGCTGTATTTACCTACATTTATGTTTTTAATAATTTGATTTCGCTATTTTCACCATATGCAGTGTAGAAATAATATAGCAATAAACACTGTGTGTCAACTTGGAAGAGTTCTCTTGAAGAACTTAAGAATAATGTACCTCCCGGAATACCGACTGATCTGACTGAAAGATCGCGACCTACACATGCGGTCGCGACCTTTCGGGCCGCCGAGCTTTCGGCCCGCCCTATAAAACAGCAGGCCCCCTACACGAAAAAGCTTACCTTTTAGGCAAAACCCCCCCAAATCCTACTGTCCCACCCCTAGAGGGGCGACGGACTCGAAACAGAGGCGCGCGTGGGAACACGCACGCCGCCTCTCGGACCTGGTGCTGAACGGATGGCTGGCAGGCCCACAAAGCCCACCACCCCCAGGTCCTCTTAAAGAACTTCAGTCAACTCAAGGCAACTCATACGGTAGTACCTATTATATTAGTGGAGCAGCTTTTGCCCGCGGCTTCACTCGCGAAAAATTGAACTTTTTAAAATAAATTATATCTTATGTTATTAGCTCTGCTTAGTTTGGGCTAGATGGTGTTGTGTGTATGTGATAGAATATTATTATTTGGTAATAATACAGATTTCTAATGACGCCAAAATTTTAAACTTGATTAAGTAGTTTTGAGTTAAAACCTTACAAACAGAAAAAGTTCAAATCTTTCCTCCTTTAAATATTAGCATAGATAAGGTTTACGTTTTTGATTGAGTGTGTGCATTTATAGAAATGTTTCCAAATTCCGTTCGTTAATTTATAAAGACATCGTTTACTTACATACAAACAACGGACAGAAACCACTCCCAGATAAGTAACAACTATTTGTGGATCATATTAAGTACTTTAGATAGCCCGTGGGATCGAGAATCGAACCTACTAATATCGAGGATCAAAACACAAGGCAAACTGGCAATGGCAAAGTGCAAGAAACTATTAGAATATAGACGCTATATGTACATACTACAAATATTAAACCTTAAGGAATGGTAATAATTACTTACTTCTTTAAAGAAGAGTACATACGATTACCTGCTATTGGTGATACAAATTACTAGTAAGCTTGTTAATCCTTCCAACTAAACTAGAATGCTTGTTTCATGTGTTTAAAAACACAAGTATTCTATCTTATGTTTGAAGGCCGCGATTCGAACTCACGACCTGTCGATCGCAAGTCCAATACGTAAGCAACTATTCGGAGATTTTACATAAATTTAAAACAGTAGGAAAATATAAATATTATGTATATATTACAGCCTTAAGGCGTGCGCACAGATAACCACTATTTTATTTTCTGTAGGAAACTTCAACGTAAGAAGTTTACCAGTTAAAATATTTAACAATCGCCGTCGCGCCGGAGTCCTGTAATAAGCGGGACTGTGACAATTGATATTATTCATATAAGATAAGGCAACCAATAAAAGAAATAAACATCTATAAGATACATTTAATTACTCTTAAAGACAGTTACAATACGTCGTATATTATGTATTTACATCAACTTACTTGTATCGAGATTATTGGTTGATACAAAACTGAAAAGTACCTTCTATATTGTACACTTGCCTTGCTTTTAAAATCACGAATACGAGTCTTCATACGTCTGGTCAAAGAAGAACGAAATGCGAACCTTTTAATGTTTGAATTTCTAAAAAAACTATATTAGAAACATTACAATACAGAATTTATTTATTATTTATTATTAATTATTTATAATTAAATTTTAATAATTCAATGCTATGAATCGCCATTATATAAATAGTTTCCTGTTTTTAATCGTATCGCATTTTCTACGTATTGCATTTATTTGTGTCATTTAAAAGTACTGTTCGAGACAACGGGGTAATCCTTTAAGTGTGGTAGAATGTTGTTGATATTTACGTCTAAGACGTACCTACTTCAATACTATCTTATATTTACTCTACATCGGATGCCAACAGAACACTCGCAGCAAGGTATATGAAATACAACCTTGTGCAAACATTTTGGTTTACATCACATCTAAATTACAGTAGCAATTAATAAGAACTCGACTAACCAATACGATCGTGCACTGTTTGTCCCCATAGATTATCGTGAATTGAAACCTGACGAAGTAGATTTGGAAAATAAAACCGAATACTTATAAACTACACGCATAAGTTTCAGCACACGTACATGTAACATGAAACAGTCTGCAAGAAGCAACACGATGACCATTTTTACACTTCTTTTTGTCATTATGTCCCAAACACTAGGCGAGCCTAAGATTTTAGTTCACTTCTCTTGCACGTGCGAACATTGACGTGGAAGAATACGTTTAGTTCGATAAGTGTGGCGAGCACCAAGAACATGGCGTACATGGCGAGACAGGCGCGCCCCACGGCCGCGTCCAGCTTGAACTTATTGAACCAGAACGTTAAATACAGCAACAGCAGCGTCGACAGCAGCGATATCGCCGAGTACTCTAGCCCCATCGAGTTTATCTTCACCTGTTAACATCGTTATTATTACAGTCACGCCAAACCGACGGTTAAGGCGAACGTACATATCTCAAGTCGCTTAGCAAATTACATCTCAACATTGCAATTTCGCAGTGCTCGGCCGTTTTATTAACAGAACAAAATAATATTTGCATTCGCAATATCAATTTATATTAAAGTAAAAATCTAACCCAGTAGTGACCCGGCTCGGCCGGAGTCAGCGATGCTTTGATGAGCCACGGCAGCCCAAGACATAGTAGGATATCGAAGGTATTCGACCCAATCGAATTGCTTATGCCCATGGATCCATGACCTGTTTAAAACACAAAAATATATATACCTCCTAAACTTTAGTAATGCCATTTATTTATTTATATCAAATAGAACGACTTGCGCCAATTACACTATTTAATAATAAAATATAAATTTAGCATTCACGCATTCTGCTCACAGTACCTCATACATTCTAATAATAATACTTTCCATTCATCCGCAAAAATATCAAGTTCTGGGTTAAAGTCCAAGAGAGCGTTAAGCTGCTTTAGTGACCGAGGTATGGGTGAGTTACAGCATGCCATGGAATTAATAAGTGCTTATGTATATCTAAGTACTTATTAATTATATGCCTTAAACATATCAAATATGTTGCGACATTTGACTTTGCCGTAAGTAAAACGATTCAAACTCGTAAACAAAAAGCAATACGTAATGACAGTGCACCTTGTTTCGCGACTATTACGCTAGAAACAGCTTCTGGGACCGACGTGCCAGCCGCAAGGAATGTTATGCCCATCACAGAATCCGGTATCATCAATGTATCGCCTAAAATAGAATAATACAATGATTAATTTTCTATTCGAACTTTAGCAAAATATTTCCTTATTGCACAGATCTTACCAATAATAGTAATCATCCAAGCTACAATATAAGATAGTGATCCTATCCACACTATGCACATTATGAAGGTTAGGGGGAACCAATTTTTGAATCGTGGTTTCTCGCAATCTGGTATCGTAAACAAGAATACGAGGTGTATCGGCCAGGTTACTATCCACGCAGTCTGTAAACATGATATAAAACATAAATAAATAATGTCTACAGTGTAATCTAAAGATGTCTCAGTGTAAGTAGGTGATAAGGTTACCTTTGTGAAACAGCTTCTCCCAGAAGGCCACTTCCAAAGCGAGTGTTCATACTCATCTACTGCTTTGCTACCCTCATCTGGATTTGATTGTTGAACATTCTGTTCGTCACATGTTGCAACTTCCACGTCGTTAGTCTTAAGCTCCAGATCGATACAGATATTATGGACCTTTTCACTGACGGCGACTGGTAACGTCACAGCATGAGCTGTGTCAATCTCACTATTCTTTTCATTTTTATCTGGGTAAAGAGATAATGTACTTTTTATATTCCCATTGTGTTGATGGTGATCCAAAGATAAGTCATTTTTGTTTCCAGGTAAAGCTTGTTTAGCATCTTTAAGTTCTGGAAGTTAAACAATAACACAAACGATGTCTTATTGTTGGTAAAAGGTTTTTAATTAAATGCATACATAAATGTTTTTTATACACACCGTTCTCAGCTCCGATAGTGTTATCTTGCTTTTCTCCATTTTTCTTCAACATATCGGATACACATTTCCAACTGCCTGCGAAGTAAGACCTTTCTATAACAGAATATTATAATGTGCTGTAACCATACAGAGTGGCTGTAACCTATCACTTCTCTGTAATCAATACCCACCTTTAGCAAAGTTTTGAATCGATTTGTCGTAATACATGATACAGATGTAGACTCCATAAAGCATGACGAGAAGGAATGCTTCGTACCACTGAACGTACTCATCGTGCATTATACAAATCAGTATAGAAACTGTAATTCCGTAAGCCAGGCAGTCCCTGGTCAGTGGCCACCAATCCAACGGCACAACCTGCAAATTAGGCAGTTAAATTTACATAATGTTATCACTACAAGGTGTGAATATGGAGACGTCATTTTATGAACTATACCATTCCAGCTCCGATCCCGCAGCACGCAGCAACGGCGAGGATATTGAACACGGCAGAGCCGACGATAGTCCCGACACCGATATCTCCCTCCGTAATAAACGTGCCGATGACGTTAACGAACAGCTCTGGCGCTGAGGTAGCCGCCGCCATGAATGTGGCACCGGCCACATCATTTGTCATGTTCAAAGCTGTAATAGATAAAAGTAAATACTATTATACTTCGCTATGATACTTTTAAGAAGGTACCATTATAAGTGTACGCTGTGGAGATCAAAGTTCAAAATAAAAGACTAAAAGCATTTATTGGGTAAGTATGGTTGATGGTTAATATAGTGATGTACATGATACAGTGGTGAACATCCTCACCATGGCATATCCTTTCGACAGCCGGTACGAAGAACTTGTCACAAACAACAGCTAGGGCTATGAAGAGGTAGATGGATATGAGGGCATGGAGCACGATGGCACCGTGTTGACGCTCCAGCTCGGTGAACAGCCCCGCCGGGAAGTCGTCGATGGCCGGCGGCGTGCAATTGCGCATGTAACTCTCTGAAAATAATAATAATCGAATGACAACCATGTCAAAATATATATAAAAAATACCGATGTCGTTCTCGTAGCTTCGAAAGAAAAACGTTTCTACCATACCATATACACGAATTTACCATTATCGTAATCTTTAGTGTGCCCATAAATTTATCATAGGTCTCCCTGCAACTACCAGTAGAAGCTGGTCTACTTACCTAGGAGAAGAGTTGATTTTATAACTTATTTAGTTAAGTATAACAATACAAATAACGCACATAAATTATTTATAAAAGAGAATTAAGGTAGAGAAATATTAAAGGTAAGTAAATAATAATAACATTTATTTCAACGTGTTTGTTTAAATAGGAATAGAATATTTTATAGAATTTAGACCTTCTATCTATTCAACTAATTATTTCACGCGTAATATATAGTTTATAACATAATAATAATACGCGCGCTGTATAAAAACTGTCCCACTGCTGAGCACGGGCCTCTTCTCATTGTGAGAAGTGTTAGGCCATAGTCCACTCTGCTGGACGAGTGCGGGTTGCCAGACTTCACATGAAAATTTATTCGAGAACATTACGTAGAACTCTCAAATATGCAGATTTTCTAGTGGTTTTTCTTCACCATTAAAGGTAATTAAATATTTTAAACGTACTTAAGTTCAAAAAGTCAGAGATATATTATAAGAGTAAACTATAGACATGAGTAAATTACACGTGACTCAAAGAAAATATTTTTAGCAAAAGAGTATTACGGAAAGTTCTATATGGACAGTAGACCATAATGTCTTCAGTGACACAAACTGACAATACTATAAATACAGAGATATCGAAATGCAATTTTACTCTGCCTGCAATTCGATTAAGCATAAAACAGACGTGTCTGTCATATGTCGCGGCACATGTATGTCAACATCAATGTTTAATTACGTAAAACATTGTGAAACCAATCTGTCCTGTTCCCATTTGCATTTCAATACCAGTTTCAATAGACTAGATAGTCTAGTCCGTTGGTCTGTTGAACACGAGGCTCAGACTTCAAACAAAACAAAATTGTGTTTGTTAATATTTATTGCATTACATATTAAGTAAAAGTTAGTTAGGTATGTAATTATTAGTTTAGTTTATAAATATTTTTTATAGTAAAATATTAACATATTAAAAATTTCACTTCATCCTTAAGTTTTAAGTTGACATAATAGCCTGGTTGTTAGTCTGTATCCGTATAATTACGCATTACATGCATACATACATATATTAAGATTCACGACTGTTTCCCAGAGGGGTAGACAGAGACTACAGATTTCCATTTCCTACAATCCTGACACACTTCCTTGGCTTCATTCACTTTCATCACATTCCTCATACACGCTCGCCGGTTTAAGGTGCTCTTAACCAGGCCTTACGCATTACATATTAATTCTTTTAAAAATAGCTTATTATGCACATTCATAGCCTGAACTACTACCAAAAAATATGTATATATATATCCTGAATCAATACAATATTTAAAGAATTTAATAATAATAATAATTTAATTTATTGTTCATGAGCAAGATGAATTCAATCATGGTAATCAGTATGATATTCAAACAAGTCATCATAATATAAATTATGATTATTTATTTATTTAAATATATACTAAAATATATAATATAATATTTTTATATAATTCTGATCATGAACCATCAAACCATTCCATTATTTTCCCGCTGCTGAACTCAGATAGAAAATTTATTATTGTCCGTCTATCTAAATAACACGATAAAATGCTTTATAACATATAATTATAAATCAATAATGATCAAAAAGTAAATTAGTTTTTATCGTCGTTACCTAAAACACTCTTTACAATTGTACTTGAACCCAATGGCTTGGTACGTGACGATGGGAAGAAACCGGACAGAATGTCATTGTCTTGGAAGATGGGCAGGCCTTTGGTGTGGAAAGCAACATGCGTTGACACCCTTGCGCTATCACATCTTCCAAGTACTGCGGGATGTGCCAGCGCTGCTGCTGCAACCGCGGAAACCCTCAAACGGCGCAAATATAGTAATTTAGTTGGAAATTACCTTTTTCAGCCGTTTGGGGTGGAAACCCTAGGTTCATGGGGTCCGAGCGCTCGTATTTTGTACAGGGAGATCGTTAAACGCCTGATCGACGTTTCGCGTAATCAGAAGGCTGGGCTTTTCTTAGCCCAAAGAATCAGCATTGCCATTCAACGTGGCAATGCTGCCAGTCTTCTGGGCACGTTACCAGTTGACAGCAATGCTGAAGAATTCTACGATACCTAAACCATTTTTGTAAATATTTAGTATTATAATTATTTGTATTTTTGTAATTATGTTATCTTTTTTAATACGTTTGTAAATATAGGTTATTAGGTGATTTCATTTAAAAATTAATTATGAAAATATAAGTTAATAAAAGTGGAATAATAATATATTGGAAACTAAGTTCTAATAAAAATAAAAATAAAACTGTTTTAAAATACTACAACTGACAAAAGTATCTTTCTCGGTACATTGTTGTATAAAAAGCGATTGTGTTTATTTACGACAGGTTTACCTACAAGCGCTTAGCATTTCATTTTATTACGCTATCACTAAATTTCGTCAGACTACAGCTGAAATCAACAATTTCTTCCCAAAATGCCCAATATTATTTATAGTTACATGTTTTGTTGTACACATGCATATTTTTAAATAATAATTCATTTAAATTCCGGTAACGCGGGCCAGTGCACTGTTATGTATAGTTCTGTAACAATTGAGTGCCTTTTGCATTGCACTTGTATGACCTACAGTGCAAACAACTTATCTATGAAGCGGATATAGTACGATATAAATTGTGAATGAAAGTCTAACGGCCGCGTAAAAGGTAGGCACCTAGATACCTAGGGTTGTCGACTATACCTCATATCTTAAGTAAATAAGCGTCTTTATTAATTTTCAATACGAGCGAAACGGACGTAATGTACTTCTACTTGAATTTAGGACAATTTTCTCTCTCAAAACGTATAGTTTGGCTTATATTATAATCCTTGATAATAAATGAAATAAATAATACGATATACAGCTTGTCCTTGGCCATTGGACATTCCGAATGTAAGATATGTTTACCAACCGTCAAAACATAAGTTCAGCCTCTATCTAATAATCTGTATCTAAACTGAAAATACATGATTTACCATTAACTAGCTTGGAACAATGTAGAATATATATTAATTAATTAATTAATCTTAAGTTTATTCGTTCTCCTGACTGCGAAGGCGGGCCGCGGCGTTGGTGACGCTAATACTGAGTTGCTGAGCGCGCCCAACGATGGTCTTGCGCTTCTTTGAGGAGACATCGTATGCGATCTCTGCGCAGTACTTCTTATAATTATTGTATTTAGTTATCCGAAAGAATCTCTCTTGATCAATGACCTATGATATATGATATAATGAAACCCTATGATAGTAGTATGATAATCACTCCATGTTCTTTTGTTAGTACCAACACGGTAATCATTTTGTCTAATACTTGCATTCAAAATCATTTAATGCTGTGTGTAAAATGCCACTCGTTTAAAATTCTACTGCTGAGTATGTGGAAATCTGAATTTCATTGTGGGAATGGAATTTGAAGCATTGAGAACGTATTGTATTGAGTATATGACATACAACTCTACGATATGTACCGATACAATATGAGTATGATTTAATATTTTAGACGGAATATCCACTTAATAAACACATTTTACCCACTTCCCACGAGAAATAAGAAAGAGATTATATTCATGTCGAGGCGCGTCGTCTCTAAAAATGGACATTGGTCGATATCATATAATCATAAGTCGTGAAACTTGTCGCGACCTATAATGGGTCGCAACTTTAGAAAGGTACGTCACAACACATTTGTTTCGCCCGGAAAAGCTAGAGGGACCTCACATTTCATAAATTATTTTGGATTCCACTTTACAGAGAAGACTATTAATATTCAAAAGATTTATTATATAGATCTTCTGAAACGTATTGATTTAACTCTTTCTTGCTCGTGGTTTACCTAATGGTGTACTGAAACATATTTTTGCGTCAACCATATATTTTTCATATGATTAGTATATCTTAATACGGCCTGACCTGAATTATCGTCAGGCTATTTTGAAGTCGAAAATTTGCCATGTAATAGATCCTCTGTTTAACATTAAAGCCCTTGGAACCGAAACTACAGTACTAGTCATAGAACAATATGTAAAGTAAGTAAGTATTAAAATATTAAGGAAATAACAATAAGAGCCCGTGTTGAAACGGTGACCGTCGTTGACATAAATGAACCTGACGTTGACCAACGTTACAGCATCGTTTATACAGATGGGCGACCATTTTACTAAAATCTATATCCCTTTGTGCCTCTCGAACATGTCACACCAACAGTATCAACTATCGGATATTTCGGTCGTTATTGGCAGTTAAGAGGAGGGTTGACTTTGGAGGAACGAACGGGGTTGTAGTACTGTGCCTCCAGTATAACTCTTTTTTAGTTATGTAAGAACCAGCACAGGTATCGCTAGGTCATTACCCTCACGTTAAAGGATCCGCATTTATAGTAGAAGTAGAGACCAAACGAGCATCTCAAAAAAAAAAATTACTATAATGTAAGTAGATTTCTATTTTGTTTTACTATTCGATGGAAATTCGACGACGAATTTCGATAATATTGTGCGTATAAAAATATTGCGTCATGTCGAAACTGATATTCACTACATTTGAGACGCAATAAGTTGATCTAGATGAAATAATTAATTACATTAGGTATCTATTTTTATTAATTGTCGGCCTCGATGGCGTAGTGGTTAGTGTAACCGACTGTCACGCATGAGGTCGCGGGTTCGATTCCCGCACAAGTCAAACATTTGTGTGCATGAACATGGATGTTTGTCTTGGTCTGGGTGTTTCTATGTATAATAAGTAAGTATTTACAAAAAAAAAAGTATATATGTATGTTTATCCATTGTCTAGTACCCATAGTACAAGCTCTGCTTAGTTTGGGCTAGATGGTGTTGTGTGTATGTGGTAGAATATTATTATTATTATTATTATTATTATCTATCTTTAATAGATAGTAAGTAAAAATGCTGTAAACATATTATTATTAAACCGTTGTGATGAAAAGGTCCTAATAATATCTAATAAACATTGTATTCGCTATTAATCCATATTAGTTACATAGCCCAGAAAATCATTTACGCAGTTTGATAATAATTACCTATAATGTCAAATTATAGTGGGTAAATATTTTATTTCTGATTTTAATTATTTTAATTTATGAATTTCGTATATCGCAAATTGCTTCAAACAGAAAGTAAAGCGGCATTCCTTTGAACCTGGAATTTCGCTCCATTTTCACAGTCGAGTTTCCCAAGGGTACAACCGGGAGAATAATCTTTCAGATTACTGCAGACAAATAACAGTTTGTGAAATTTTGTGCTGAGTGTTTAGCAGAATGTATACTGCAAGGTGGTTTGCCGCAACATTTACATTGTGTTTCAATTAAAGATAATTTAATATATGCCACATAAAAGTAATTACATCTACTAAGCTTTCCAGTCCAGTCCTAGTTTCCAGCCACTCTATAAGTTAATTACCAGACATGAATGTCATCTTAACTAATTGTCTGTTGGCAGACTGTAGACACAATCACAAAAGGTAATGAAAACTGTGCCTGTCTAAGTTTTCAGATTTCAATATAAAACCTTGAACGAATGATTTTAATAATAAAATATTTTAATAATTATTATGTCTATAAATTACCGTAATTTAGATTGTGAAAGACGAACGAATGTATATTTAATTAAGATTTATATTTTTGACGTATGTGTAGATAATAAATACTTGGCTTTAAAATGCAGTGAAAACATAATAATAATAATGTACCTATTTACAAAAAAAGAAGTATATATGTATGTTTATCCATTGTCTAGTACCCATAGTACAAGCTCTGCTTAGTTTGGGCTAGATGGTGTTGTGTGTATGTGGTAGAATATTATTATTATTATTATTATTATAAGTAAGTAATAAGATAGAGGGCAACCAAGACTTGATGTTGAGATCAGCCAATTTTACTATTTATTAAGAATCTTTAGAATATAATAACTTATTAGGTGATTGATTACTTATGAAATTACCATTTTCTACCTACGTGAAATTTGAGATGCCTATACAAAATAGGTTGTTACAATAGTTATTCAAAAAGGTATGTTTAATTTAAATTAATTTAATTTAATAATTAGACTGGACTATACTCATGTTTGGATGTTTGTACTTATTTTATACCTGTAGCATCTCAGTAGAAGTAGAAGATTTATTTTGCGCTAAGACATTGTTCTGTAGTTGACTTAATGTCTGAATCTATATCTACAAAACAAATACTAATATTTAAATGTTTTATATGTTAAAGATGCACTCTCTACACAAATATGATGGTTTAGAATTGCTTTAAATTAAAATTCAATACAGTACAAAGACAATACAAGGTACTGTCAATAGGGTTGTGAACTTTCTCTCACCCTTCATCTTCGTATCGATCGACGTCAGCATTCAACATTATAAATGAGAAATGAGTACGTCAAAAGGCACTGCTATCTATTGTGAATGTATCTTTCTAATCTGTACGAATATTTGATAGAGTTTGTTTTTCTGTGAATTTTCCTATTCCAACAACTATTAATCAATACTTTGAATTAATATGTGGCATATTATATAGTAGAAAGCATGTTATCGTCTAGAAATTATAGTTCGGTTTCTTAATATGGCAAAAATTAGATATTACCATTTACAAGGAAATTATGAATTATCTAAACACACATAAGTAATCCATAATCACTCATGTCAAATAATTTAAGTAATTGTATTTTAATATAAAATATTTAATACAACAATACACAGTTAGTCTCGTTGGACTGCCACGCAGATATCTTAAGTTCGATACCCAACCATTGGTAGAATTAAAATGTCTGTTTAAAAAAGTGAAAGGTTGGTCTTGGCGCTTATGCACCGCATAGGTGCAAAAGACCCACGACGGGTTAATTATCGCTTTGTTTAATGCAAAGAAACATCTAGAAATGTCCATAATCTTCTCAGATGTAAGAAGTCTGTCCAACCACAATGAACCAGCGTGATCGACAATGGCGTAATCATTTTCACACTGGGAAGCGGCCTATGCCTGGCAGTGCTAACGATTGGAGGGAGTGCTGTTATTATAATTTATAATAAAGTAATTATTATAATTTATAGTAAGTAATTATAAAGTATGTTGAAAATTTTACTGAAAGCAGATCTGAAGCCACTTCATTTAAATCCTGTTGGCTATGCAATGAATAGTTTTATATCTATAATACGACACTTTGTTTGTAGTCTGCTACTTCTAACTAAATATTGATAACTGGTCTAGACTTGTTAATTACGTAGTAGCAATAAAGTAATTAAAATGTTGAATTCCTATATCAGCAATGTACACAAGACATGATTAGAGAATCTCTTTATATCTTATTAATGTTCGTAATACCGTGCATACTCTCGTCGCATAAGCAACCATTATTAACATTTCATATGCCACTGCTGTTTGTGAATTTTATTTGATTATGAAGGACTTCTAACAACAACAGCAACACGCTGAATCCAAAATTACTCATTGTGGTTTTTGAAGTGAAAACTTCTTTAGGCGCGTTGAACACTTTTTGGGTGAACAAAAATCATGGAACTCGCGTCATCGTCACCGAACGTTTTCCATGAGCTATATGTATACTGTGTATATATGTGGACTTTTTGGGTGAACAAAAAGCGTGAAACACGCTTCATGTTCACCGAAAGCCATAATTCAAAATTCAAAAATAATAATCTAATAGCTTGACGATACAATTCACAAGTTACTGAGTTTTCACTTCTATCGGCAGTCCCCAAAGACTGCCCCGCATGTTTTTTAAACGTCGCAATACGAAGACGTTATCGGAAATTGGTGATAATCTATACTAATATTATGAAGTTGAAAAGTTTGTTTTTTGTTTGATTATTTGTTTGTTTAAACACGCTAATCTCAGGAACTACTAATTAGAATAGTTTTTTTTTTGTGTTGGATAGCCCATTTGTCGTGGAAGGCTATAGGCTATATTACATCACGCTACAACCAAAAAGAACGGTACATCAATGTAAAATGTTGCAAAAACGGGCAAAATTCTCTTATGTGAAGCAAACGAAGTTGCACGGGTCAGCTAGTTTCATCATAAGCGAGATTAAGTGTGATTACTCTCATGGATATTATGTCTTTGTGCGTGTCTAGGGTTCTCTAAGTTGAAGATTCCTGCCACAAAATTGACAAAATAAAAAAATGAAGACGTAAAATACCAGGAAACTTGTAGGTAACTGTTGTTTCATATAATATTATCATTATAAGCAGACTTGCGGCTTATTTTTGGCACAAAACATTTACTAGTTTATTACCTAATTTCTTACTAAATGAATAAAAGAGGCAACGTGTTATGCATTTATTTACAGATTTTTTTATACGATTGGTTGCTTGCCAAATAGATACCAGCGGTTCTTAATATTAAGCAGAGATAGCCTGATGAGAGCCCGTTGGAGTGCCACGAAATACATTATTATAAGAATAGCAAAAAAGAAACCAAAGTCTTAAGAAAATAATATATTGCCAGTATTAAAAAAAAGTGCCTGGCATTTAATTATCGTCATCGGCTTTGCTACGTAAACAAGGTAACGACGGCTGCATTTTTTTATTATGGTGTCAATACCGATAGCCGTAATGTTTAGTTAGACATTTATAATGGTGGAACCGATTTATAAACGACGTATCTATTATTCTAACACATCAATACATACACAAAATCCAAAATGTCCATTGGTAGAAATTGACATTTCGGAATCTGAGTGTATATTGATATATTTATATGATAATCGGTCATTGAATAGTTGATGATCAATTATAGGTGGGAAATTGTTCATCATTTAACGCTGTTTTATCATCTACTATTCAATAACGTATGTCTTTAGGTAGCTTAAATGAACAGGTCCTGCAACAATAGGTTTATCCTGGAGTATTAACGTGAACTGCAAAGGATTGTGACGAAAAATATGATCATTCAGATATTTACATTAGTTACGCGGCCAGTAATTCTCCCCGCAATAGTGATGCAGAATAACTCGGATCAGATTATCTCTAGATCAGACACATAAATACTGGTACCGAAACCATTATGACAATGTGACGATATGCTGTGGTCAGTATTAAATGTAGTTAAACGAAGGGCGCATAAACTAGGTACTACACTTTATTAAGACAAAACCTATTCTACTTAGTAGGCATAATAACAGACTCAATAAACATTACTTAAGCATTGATTTCATCAACTGCGCTCTATGTAGAGTCTGTATAGAGACTGAATAGACAGTGGAGTGGCACGACTGTTTTAACATTGCAGAAGACCAATCAACACGCCGAATAATCTAGAAACTTGAATAAAGTATTCCGCAATATCGATGACTTACTATTATCTGGGCGGCATCAAGGTTGCATGAGTAACCAACCCCACGTCACTTATGCACAGAGGCCCAATATTGAGGCCTATTGCGAAAGACACAAGCCCAACTAACTATGGAGAATCTAATTTATATTTACGAATAATAATGTAATGCCAACAAATGAGAGACAGATTTATTGCCGTATTATATTTTTAAGATAACGTATTAATATACGTATTTTATATTTCATTTATATACATCCCCGCAATTGTGCCGAATATTTGATGGCCTATCGTGGGTAAAGTCTAACACAATCCGGCCCTGAAAATATGAGACGGGTCCAGAATTCTAAGTATCTTATCATTAATAAAAAGTTAGTCCTACTTAGTAGGTACGTGTGCTAGCTTCGATACCACGACAGTCATAAAGTTAAAAATTTTACTTTAATTTTTCGATCATTGACTTGATGTACATCTTGTGTATTTAGAAATGTGTCCAGTTGGAACTTGCACATGCATAACATGTGATAATATAGCACAAATATAATTCCGGTATTCGTTGCAGTGCTAATTTTAGTTTGCCTCATATTTCATTTTTATTCTATCAGGAACTCCTCATGCTTAATTTATTTATTATAACTTAACAATTTTATTCATACTTCAACGTTTTATTGTATCTAAAGAAAATATGGTACACACAACTAAACGTAGCTTGTATAACATTAAACCGGCGGCTTTTAAGACAATGTCTTAGCGTCAAGAAAATGGATTCAATTATTATTCATTTTGTAATTGCTGTCACGTTCAAATACTTGGCAGCTTAAAAGATGGCAACCTAAGGGCTATATGTGGCTCCAACATTTGAACTTCTGACTCAATTATGTGCCACGTTGTCTAGTCTACACAAGTGTACCTAAATAATCTTTGCAATTCATAGGTTAAACCATGATTATACAACAAGAATATAGTAGTAGTAGTTTATATTGCATCGTAACTGCTAACCCTGTTATACTTGAGTAATCATGAGTGAGTCGACACGTTCACAAAGGCTTAGCAAAGTGCCATGGCGTGCTTGATTAACGAACGCACATCCTGTGCCACTCTAAAAACAGCTTCTTCAAATAGCAAAGTCAACAAGCCAATCGTGGGCAAATTGTCTCAAATTACTGCTGCACTAACTTGTTTAACCGAATTAACTGATTTTAGAAAATACGTGTCATTTGCTCGGTGTGTTGGCGTGTCAAGATCGTGTTAATGTACCTTCGTGTCAAATTGTGCATGTTATCTCTTGTTAGTTTAGACACTCGCACATCACCAAGTGCACTATGAAGGAAATTGACAGATCAAAGATGGCAGGAAGTCCGCATTAGTCGTATAAGTCGTCTTTCGATCCATCGCTCTTATTATTACTCAATTGTTCAACTGGCTGAGGAGCTGTGGACGGGATAAATAGTTGTTTTCCAAATTACAAATGTAACCACTTTGAGTGGCAATGCATTTCAAGGACAATAAGTTACGGCAAGTTTAGGTGCTAAACTTATATAAGCGTGTATTCAATAGAGAACCGATTTTATTCATATGCTTATTGAGACTTGCTTATTTTCTATTTTATTAGAATAGCCTTAGTTCAACCAAATTTGCGAAACGCTGGTAAGATTTTGGAAGATTATTATTATATAGAAATCACGTGAAGACAACCGGAGCTCAACCTTGCTCGCTGACAGCCCTGAGTGGATGACGACCAATTGACAATTTGCGCGAGGACCGACCGGATGAGGCGCCGAGTCGGAGCTCATGCCTCCCCCTTCTAACTTTAAGAACGACGGCCTAACTGCGGCAAATGGCTATAATATCGAATTTACCTAATCAAACCTTAGCACACACGGCATTACGCGCATGATATACCGCGTGCATTTGCTTTGTGAAATATCGCCCGCTAGCCATTCTGTCAACAGATGATACTTATGTACAGTTATTGCAAGTGGTTAACATCGCCATCGATTATACTGTCTTAAGATCGAGTACCATAACCGAACAGATGCTAAAAATAGATGTTGATCAATTTAGTTGAGAACCAATTATTTTCTGTCCACGAATCGTAAATACTCATGATTTCCATTGTATTGTGATCAAGGGACGAATACGAAGTCGTAAGCAAATATTCTAACTCTTAGTGCTTCGATACCGGGCAACTATTATTATTAGCGTAAAAATCGCTTTTTGATACAGAGTTCCAATATGCAGGTATTGCATTAGCTGTATTTAGTTTGCATATGTTGTTGAGGCAGGTCAGCCTTCATAAAGTCACTACAATGGATTTAGCCATCTAGGAAAACAAGGTGCGGTTGCTAGGTACATTAATGTTATTGCGCTATAATCAACACTAATCCGTTTACAGAAAGGCCAATGGCCATCGAGTGAGCATCGAGCCACGCCCGTGTTTCGACAATTTCATCAATAGGATCCGTCACATGTTTAGCTAAACATTAAACTGGCTGTTTTATTGCCAGTTTTTATTATTTCGAAGGTATATATGCGACACAATGCAACTGAATACGTATTCATTGAAGCTTACTGTACGTTTGTTTTTATTTACACGTTACGCCTACGCACACAGTTTTTCAAACAAATGAAATGCTAAGATAGTAAAGCATTAAGAACAATAATTAAAGACCTGTATAAGAGACATTCGTACCTGGTGGTGCAGAAGCCATGGCCGCAGCGTTCACTCTTCCATACTTACAAGGAGTTGTGCGAGACACCGGCTCCGACGTGTGCCCGCGCCGCCACAGCTGCGACCGACACTACATTCACTTTCAACACTTGGATCGTTGATATAATCTTCTTCGCTACTCCATTTGAATCACATCGCAATAGTAAGTGACCTAGCCGTTCAACGAGAATTGGACGCACTTCCGACCTCCTTCTACATAACCTTGCCGTGTTGGTAAGCGCACTTCACCAGGATCTGTGGCCCGAAGACAGAATCGCCAATACGCTAGAAATGTATCGATTTCCTCAATCCGGACCCTCGATAAATAGTAAGACATGGACTCGTACCTCGATCGGAGGTATTCATATTGGTGTAGTGTTGTGTGGAGCGCGACGCAGGCGACCGAGGACGTCGCCACTGGCGTCCGAATGCCGCCGCTCACGCTCAAACGGACATAATGGACCCGCCGGAGAGCTCGTCAAAAGAAGAATACGGGGGCCAATTATTTATTTCCATACAATACACGTACGTCGGCCGGCGCTCGGGCGCAGTGCGGGAGTGACTCCCGGAGCGAGCTCGTGGTCTCGTGTCGTCGCCTCGCAGGTCCTACTCGTGCACATGCTCCAAAAATTGTTAATCATTAAGACAATTGATAAGACCAACTAAACATGAAAAACTTTTATTTTCCAGTATGCAAATCACAACTACTGGAGTTTATCACATTGCGCACTTATATTTTAAAGAATGCCCATTCTTTGTTATGCAAAATAAATTCGATATACTTTATCCGAGACAAAGAAGATTGTGAACAGGGATATATAAAGGAAATGTTTAACAAGTTTTGATTGTTCGTTGACTTGACTGTTGACTACATGGCGCAATGTTTTAAGTAGTCATCTCGCCATTACAACGTGCCGAGCGTTATGGATTCGAGCCCCACCCGGGACAAAAAAGTGTGATCTATATTTATAGATTTGCTCGAGTTGGTTTGATCCTTGCGTCCATTGATCAAAAGTTTGTCAAGTTACGCGATACAGGCACACGTATCCATGTTAGAAAAAAATATCTTAAGATGTATTTCTTGCTGGCATTACGGAAATTTAGGAATTATTGGAGTGCAACACAATTCTCAATCTGCTGTCTGTTATGAAAAGGGCTAATTTAACTTGAACGGTACTTAGCGGCGGTAATAAAATGTTTATGACCGTACAAGTGGAGGCACCATATAAATGGTACAATTGAATGAGATAAGTATTTGATGTGCCAGCCTTGCGCATCACTAAACAGAAGCGACGTCTATGAATCATGAACTCATTAGCGCCTCTAACCTAATCTTTACTAATCTTTGTAATAAGTGAGTAATAACTATTTGTGTTAGCTTTGTAATACTGTGTAGTTGTGTATAAAGGTTTAGAAGTGCCGAAATGTAATATCGCCAGATAGTAAGAACGTTAGTCGAAATATGAACATCAAGATATTGGTACTAATTATTGTTATTTCCTTTCCTTTCTTTCTATATGCTTAAAAAGGAGTACTAAGTTTCCACTTTATCTTCTTCTCTCTTAGCCTTTATTATTCCCAAGTCACTTGGGATCGGCTTTTCTGGTCTAACCGGATTTGACTGGATATCAGTTTTTACACGGAGCGGCTGCCACCTGACCTCCGCAACCCGAAGGCTAACGATATCCTAAGGCTAGACCAGTGTCAGGATATTATAGGATACTGACTTTCCCAATAACAACTGCCATAGATGTTCATGGCAGCCGGGACCGACGGCTTAACATGCTCTCCGAGGCACGGAGCAGGCGATAATTGTCAATCAATACGCACATAATTTCGAAAAGTCATATAACTTCCGAAAGTCAGAGGTGCGCGACGTGGGTTCGAATTCGAGACCCTCTGCATTGCAGTCTGTTGGTCTCCCCACTAAGCTATCGCTGTAATTTAGCAATTTGTCAGAACACACACTATTTGACCACAGAAACAGAACCACTTTAAGGATGTTAACGACATGTTAATATTCGCAAAAAATTGTTAAATGTGGATAAATCATGCACAGACTCCTAAAACTGTATTTCTTAGCAGTCAAGGGCTTACTCAGAGGAAGGTCATTAAAATTTTAAAAATACAACAATACTGATTCTTACACAAAAATACCAGAAAGCGGCAGAATTAGATATATTTTATCTTATCTTATCTGGGGGCCAGTCAGTGCGGACCGGCAACACTTCGACCCAGTGGGATCTTTTGTGTCGACATTCTCCCAATACCGACTGCTATAGATGTTCATGGCAGCCGGGACCGACGACTTAGCGTGCTCTCCGAGGCACGGAGAAGGCGATAATTGTCAATCAATACGCACATAATTTCGAAAAGTCATATAACTTCCGAAAGTCAGAGGTGCGCGACGTGGGTTCGAACCCGAGACCCTCTGCATTGCAGTCTGTGTGCGTGCTCTCCGAGGCACGGAGCTTCGGAGAGCACGTTAAGCCGTCGGTCCCGGCTGCCATGAACATCTATGGCAGTCGTTATTGGGAAAGTCAGTACCCTCTAATATCCTGACACTGGTCTAGCCTTAGGGTATCGTTAGCCGTCGGGTTGCGGATGTCAGGTGGCAGCCGCTCCGTGTAAAAACTGATATCCAGTCAAATCCGGTTAGACCAGAAAAGCCGACCCCAAGTGACTTGGGAACAATAAAGGCTAAGGGAGAAGATACAATTGCTAAATATCATATTGCGGTTATTTTCATTTGTTGCAACATTTAGAATGTCTTTGATTTGGGTATACCAGATAAAATAAATACAATCCTAATCTTAATTAATATTTTAAATGCGAATGTGTGTTTGTTTGTTACGCTTTCACGCTTTAACCACTCGACCGATCATGATACAATTTCACATACAGGTTATCAGGGCAACGAAAAAGACATAGAGTACCTGTAATCGCGAATAAGTACTGTTACTAATCTAAGCAAACCTAACCTAACCTACATTTACGCCAGCGACGCCGCGAGTAAAATCTAATACTTAATAATGCATACATTCTTAGCGCTAGATTAAAAGGTTGAAAGGATCATTACTCAAAACAACAGATACTAAGTTCGTTAAAGAAATAATTACAGCCGACATATTGCTATTGGTTTTTCATTAGGTGTAACATATTCATCTGTAAACATTTTATTTATTTATTTACTAGTAGATATGTATATACATATAGCAGCGATAGCCTAGGGCGAAACCGTTGGACTGCCACGCAGAGGTCTCCAGTTCGATCGCAAGGCGCGCATCTCTGACCTTTTCGAAGTTATACGCGAATTAAATAGTTAATTATCGCTTGTTTTGACGGTGAAGGAAAACATCGTGAATATTATGGAGAACTCTCAGGCATGCAGAAACCTGCATGTCTGAGAGTTCTCCATAATATTCTCGAAGATATGTGAAATCTGCCAACCCGCACTAGGCCAGCATGGTGGACTAAAGCCTAACCCTTCTCACACTGAGAAGAGGCCCGAGCCCAACAGTGAGATAGTTTAATATAGGGCTGATATTATTATAGATGTATATACTTTATTCCATAATATTATTACATGCCAGATACATAATGAGAACCATACATGTATAATTTGAGCTGGATCAGAATCGCACTAAATATTATTATTTTTAAATACGTTGCAGGAATAAAGGATAAGATGACAGCAAAGGAATGGAATAGGTAGACAGGTAAGCAGCCGACAATCTTTTAACGTAACTGTAACACCATTGTTACTTTTACGTCAATTTCGCTCATTTGTACGGTCATTAAAACAATTAGCAATGGTGCTGCTCCTTCGTATAAAAATGTGAACGACAAGTTGACTGCACGGATGGCGTAGTGGTTTAAGGCGTCTTGCCACTGCCATTGCCATTGCGCCAAAGGTTGTGGCGTTGAATCCCACTCGGGACAACACTTCGTGTGATCCACAAATGGTCGTTCCGCGTCTGGGTGCATTTTGTGTACCTTATTTGAATGTTTGTAAAGTCCCCCGCGATACAGGCATTATTGCTAGCGAGGGATAGATATTTTTAAACCAAAACAATTTGTGCTTTCATTTGCCAACTCAAAATTGTTCCTTTTATATACATGTTATTATTGATTTACATGAATTATATTGTGACTTATCTTAACTAGTATTATAAATGCGAATGTGCCTTTGTTTTGTTGTTTGTTACGGTTGCACAGCTGAAGTAGTCGACCGATCATCATGAAATTTTGCATACAGTTTGTCAAGGTTACAGAAAAGGACATAGACCTTTAATCCAGAAAAAAGTACTGTTCGCCAGTGATACAAATTTACTGACAAAATCTAAAGCAACGCGAACGAAGCCGTAAGGAAACCTAGTTAAACCATAATAGACAGGCTATATTCCAACTGCTACCAAAATATGAAATACCGATAGTGTTCGACTGGAAATGATTAAATAAAATTGATCTCTTGGTTTTGTCCGTTATCTTTATTGCACAATAGAAGATAATTACTAAAGTTATCATTCCTAATTAAAAATAAACACAAAAACAATATCATATGTTAAGTCATGGAATATTACAGCGATTTATTTTTTTACATTGAGAAATGCTGTTACGCAAACTCCTCCAAGGGGGGACAGAGGGGCTATGTCGGGTTAACCCGGCAAAATTAGAATGTCCCGGGTTCTACCAACAAAACCTACCACGGTATTCCTTCACACGATCTATGGCCGGGGCGCAGGGATGGCTCGCGCATTCATCCAGCAGCCTCAGCTGATTTTGGCCACAGTTTCTGTTCACTCTAGGATTGTTTGTACTTCCATTCTCTGTTTCCAGCGTTTGACAAAAGATGGCGCTGTTCTTAATTACCTCAACTATATAAAATTTACCGGTACCTGAATTGCACTAAGGAATTTTGCACGGCGACCATCTAAAATCGGGTCAGGGGATGCTCTCTGTGCCCTAAAAGAGCCTCACACCTCATGACATAATTGATTGCCCTAATTGCGAAGTGTAGCATGATGGACGATACTAAGGGCATCCTTGTGGAATGTGAAAGGGGGAGGGAATCATTGATGCAGAAATTCAACCTGCCAGTTGTTGGAATGCCAGACATAATTGAAATCCTATTGGGTCTGCTCCTGCTTCGGCGACTCCATAGGTAAATATTAAACCTAAATGATCAAGGGTCACGTAAAAATTATATTTAGGAAAAAAATGCCTGTGTATTCCTTTATTGTCTTTATAGGATTACGACTATGTTACTTTTACGTTTTGCAGAAAAGTAACGTTAGGTATCGCTGCAGCACACATATCCTAAGAGATACATAATGTAAATCCTAATCCTAATTTCCTAACGAATATTATAAACACGAAAGTATGTTTGTTTATTTGTTTGTGTGTTACGCTTTTACGCCTTAACTTGGCGAGAGATCATCATGAAACTTCACATACACGTTATCAGGGTTACAGAATACGACATTGGGTACCTTTTATCCAGAAAAAAGTAGTTAACCTAACCTACATTAACGCGAGTGAGGTCGCGGGCAAAATTAAGTCCTGTGCTTTATGTTTATACATATTAAAGATTATCGATACATCTGATAACGCCAGCGTTTTGTAAGAATTGGTAAATGTGTTCTTGTAAAGTAGATTTGGACTACGTCTTCGTTCGCGTTTATCTAGATTTTTGCAATAAATTTATATACCTCGGATTCAGTGCTGTTCCTGGATAAAAGGTACTCTGTGTTCTTTTCTGTACTCCTGACAACGTGTATGCAAAGTTTCATGATGATCGGTCAAGTACTAAAGGCGTGCAAGCGCAACAAACTCAGCACAATTGTTCAAGCCAGCAGCGACTTGCTTTGATCATAATTATCGCAGTTGCAACAATTAATACATTAATTTCTTGTACTTCAATGAATGTCCCAAATTATAAAACTTGTATGGCTTTTTTATGTAACAACTCCTCAACCGAATAATAAAATGCCTAAGAGAACCAGCTACGCAACAAAACACATTTGTTGAGGATATTTTGGTATGTTCGTTGGGTAATCGTGTTTGGCAACGAGTTGCAAATTAAAGCAGCCATAGGAAGGCAACTTTTTTGAACAGTTCTGTTTTAGGAATGGGAAATTTCAAAATCTAACTGATTGTGACGTTCTTTTTATTTGTACCTATTATAATTGTTCTTTGAATCACGTAACGTGACATTTAACCTCAAACATTTACAAGAATTACATTAGTCTATGGTAAACATACTTAGTACAGGTTATTTTTGGACAATAAAGGTTCTCAATATTTCGGTGGCGTTTGCCTAAACGAGTATACCGTAACAGATTATTGTGCACACAAACGTAAACCATTAATAAAATTGCCTGCAAATCACTTCTCACTCATTAACCTTTTTTAAAAACGTGTAATATACTGCACGGATGGCGTATTGGTTTAAGTGGTCGCCTGGTCTCTGCCATCGCGCCGAGTGTTGTGGGTTCGAATCCCACACGGGACAAACATTTGTGTGATCCATAAATGGTTTTCCCGAGGCTGGATGTTCTTTGTGTCCGTTGTTTGAATGTTTGTAAAGTCCCCCGCTATACAAGAATTATTCCTAGAACTGGAGCTGTCTACTGCTAAATTTCGATCCATTATTTACATAGTTAAAGGACTACCAATATATCTAATTATATTCCTTCTTTGATACACTTATTTATTCTATAGATTAGTCTATAGAGTGTACTAAAAGCATTCAAGAAAAATATTTTTTTACCACTTAAACACTCAAAACAATTCCCTTATTTGTGACGTTGCAGCCTATCTTGATCTCTGATCGCTCTATCATCTCTATCGCTGCAAAGCATAAGCGCTATTTAAGCGAATATAAAATTGTTTATTTTACTTATAAATAATAAATTAAATTAAATTTATTTTAAATAATAAATACTCTGCTAGCTTAAACAGTAACTATTTATATTAAGGACATATTATCTTAATATCGTTCTTCCATGTAAAACTTACATCTAGTGTTATGCCTAGAAACTTAAAACTACCTAGTTGTTCTATGTTATTGTTATTAAAGGCAACTTTTGCTCGTACCGAAGTAGATCACGTTTGTTTTAGCTATGTTGATTTTTAACTTTTAATATGTAAACACTTAATTAGTATGGGTTAATATTTAATTATAAGCGTACTGAAATGTTGTTGTGTTATCACATCTGCATGTCTGTTCGCGTTAAACTCAAAAACTATTGAACGAATTTTCATGCGGATTTTGCCAACAGACAGAGTGATTAATAAGGAAGGTTTATATGTATAATTTGTTAAGGTTTTGTACTACTCGTGCGAAGCCGGAGCGGGTCGCTAGTGGTTAATAATAATAGCGATGTCGTCTGCAAACGGACACATTGATACTAAGGTAGGTCATTTATATGATAATTACAATAATATCAGTCCTGTACCTAAACTGTCTCATAGCCTAGACACAGGTCTCTTCTCAGTGTAAGAAGGGTTAGATAGTTCACCACGCTAGCCCAGTTCAAGATGGCTCCACATATCTTTGAGAACATGAAGATGGAGAAGTCTCTTACCAAATACCAATATTTTCATACATACAGTCTCACGCCCTCCCTGAAAGTATAGACAAAGGTGTATTATGCGGACATTTTTTCAGTTTTAAAGCCCACGTTATAAGAAGCTAGCTTATTGCCGTTTTCCGGATATATCTCCAAATTGCAGCACGGAATTTGGAGATATATCCGGAAATACTCTTACTACTCTTACTGAGAAGCAATAATCAGAAAACTGTCTGAGCCGAGAATTGAATCTGAGATCTCATGTATAGCAGTCGCATAGACTATAACTGCGCCACACGCGAGGCAGTCATTTTCAACATATTCTTCAACAAGACTAGATCATATAATTTATTCATAAAATGCAGTGCAGCATTCATAATTAGTCAATACATTATATCAATAATTCTCTAGATTACCAATAACAAAGCCTTTTTTTATTATGAAGCTTAGAATAACTTCTTAGAAAGAAGATATTTTCTAAGGGTCGCTTGGCTAATAAGAAATGCTATATTATGAAAGAATTACCAGATGAAATTTATAATAAAATAGAAGAAAATAAAACCATTGCGTTATGATGTTATTATCCATAATTCTGATTTTATTTATAACAATAGGGGTTAAAGTATGAAGTTGCCGTTGTATAGTAATAGGTACTTTGAATTGACATTAAACCTTCATGGTGTGAGTTTGTCGAGTGAAATTTTTTTCACATGATACCTTAAGATTTTTCTTTTAAAATATGTGCAACATTCGATTTTCGACTACCAATTGTTTTTTTATCTAGATTAGACG
Source organism: Catocala fraxini (assembly GCA_930367265.1). Taxonomy (NCBI): domain Eukaryota; kingdom Metazoa; phylum Arthropoda; class Insecta; order Lepidoptera; family Erebidae; genus Catocala; species Catocala fraxini. The sequence goes on from OV884024.1 coordinate 19,036,264, forward strand.
GGAAAGACGAATACTTTGAAAATCCGAGTCATTTTTGAATACCAGATCCGACGCGGAACTAACGGCTCGCAATATAAACGCTGCGTTTGGAGAAGAGACTGCTAATGAACGCACCGTGCGTTTTTGGTTTAAACGATTTCGTAATGGAAACTTCGACTTGAAGAACGAACCACGTGGATGAACGCCCACACAGATGAATATCGATGAATTGAAGGAAATGGTGGAAGCCGATCCGAGTCAAACTACCCAGGAACTAGCGGCATGGTTTAACGTTACACTTCCTACAATATTGGCTCATTTGCATCAATTCAATAAGATAAAAAGATATGAAAAATGGGTGCCTCATGATTTTACTGATCTGCAGAAAGAAATGCGTGTTAAAACTTGTGTTGTCTTATTGAATCGGTACAGAAATGAAGGAATATTGGATCGAATTGTGACATGTGACGAAAATTGGAATCTTTACGATAACCGTAAGCGAAAAATGCAATGGCTGATCCCAGGTCAAACGCCGCAACAGTGCCCTAAATTAAAGCTTACCAATAAAAAGGTAATGGTAACTGTTTGGTGGTATCTTCATTGTGTTATTCACTATAGCTTTCTCAGATCTGGTCAAACAATAACAGCAGATGTTTACTGTGCCAAACTTCGAACAATAAGTGCGAAACTGGCAATGAAACAGTCGGGTCGGGGAATCGTGAATCGATCTTCACTATTATTGCTCCATGATAACGCAAGACCGTTGTAACTCTACAGGAGCTACAGTTAGAAACCATACTTTATCCTCCGTACTCGCCAGACCTTGCTCCAACGGACTACCATGGATGTGATTTGGACAATTCTCAATGTGATAAAAAAATTTCTTCCCAGGAGGCAGTACAAAATGCTTTCACACAGTTTGTCGAATCTAGATCCCCGGAGTTATATGATAAAGGCATAAATGAACTTTTGTTTAGATGGCAGCAATGCAATGTATAGATAATGAGGGTAAATATTTCAGTTTAATAAACATGGTACATCGTAGGAAAAAAGGAGTTTAAATATTTCAGTACAAATCGGCAATTTCATACTTTAACCCCTAATATTTACGAACTAACCAAATTGGGGTACCAAATGATTATGTTGTAGAGTAAATATATTCACGTTTAGGATTAATTATAAACAAAGTAATACTGTGCCTAAAGCACATTTTGTCAATTGTGTCGTTCCTTGGATTTTTATATAATGAAAAGACATTGTCAATACCTATTTGTTTATTCAACAATTCCCTTCAGACACGTATGATTTGTACCTACCGATATGTATGAAAATTACATATGAATTGATATCACGTAAACATCTATATATTATATAAAAATCTCGTGTCACGGTGTTTGTGGCAGCACTCCTCCGAAACGGCTTGACCGATTTTTATGCATATTTGATAGGTATGAGAATACCTAATCCCATACCTACTACTACTACATTAAGGTGTCCCTATCGAATTAATTCATGTGGCAGAACAACGTTTTCCGGGTCAGCTAGTCATTATGTAAGTTAATATTCCTTTCCGTTTTTGTTTCATATGCGTTCCGATGTCATTCAACCAATTGCGATTAAATTACAGTCAACAATGTGCGTCATCCGCGATTGTTTCAGACTAAAAAGCACTGATTCATTGATAGAGGCATTACAATACATGCCAAGCATTAGATAGAAAACGTATAGATTATCTAAACCAATGTTATACTTGTAAACCTTCTTAATGTTGCTCATAACTTTACGGTAACTTATGTAGGTAATTTGGGTTTGGTTTATTCCGAAAGGGATATTGGTTTAATCAGATTTTCTTAGAATCAGGTTGTTTATGTAGCGCTTATCGTTGTCATAGATGCTAGATGACAATGACTAGATGACTAGGGATCCGCGTGAAAACCACATTGAAACTGAAGTATAACGCAATTTAAGGGCAACCACAGTAACTAAAGTCATAGACACTTAGATAAAAGCTCAAGAGAGTAAAAAAGGTTACCATATATTACGGTACTCTACATGACACGACTTAGACTTAAAATAGTCAAAATAACACGTTCTCAGAATAAAAATTTGCAAGGCAATCAATTACCTATAAGAAACACTCTTTGTCCTCGCTCTCTAGTTGCATGAAAGAAAGAGAAACACTTTGGCATTTGACATACCTATTACTAAAGATTATATCATCGATAGGATAACTAGACAAATCTATACATATAATTAAATTGTAAGTGGTCGATTTCTGTACATAAGATCTTTTTAATAATAAAAATATGTCAGGGATCTCAGCTTATCAGAATAAGAGCTGATAAAGGCAAAATAATTATTGTTAAAATTTATGTCTGTCTGTGTGTTCGTGCACGCGTCACGAAAATGTTTTATAGCTAGAGGTCTAATTAAAAAAATGGTAAATGTTTCATTTAGATATTTCACCTATAAGTCAATAAATATACATTCTACACTTCAAAATTCCACGCGTACGAATTCGCGGGCAAGCTAATTGTAGAAATAATAAAACATGTTTGTATCATTGAACAGTTGTATATATATCGAAGTTCTCAAAGTCCAATGAGTAAGTTGTGTTTATTCTCTCGTGTCATTATCGCTGTTATTTGTTATTGATAGCCGTGTATAACACGATATACCTGTGTTTAACTCCGCAAATAGTGGAAAGTTTCTTAACCACCTCAAGTGGTCATCGTGTGTAATCTAAGGATTAGTAATGTAATGGAATATTTTTATACAACTATAGTAGTTACAACTGTCCGTTTTGATTGTAACCTTCATAGATAATTAATTAAATGTATCGTGCAATAGTAAATCTAGGACGTGTCTTCATAGATACGATCTCGAACATAGAATGATACTGCAATTAATACAACCATACGTAGGGTACTGTGCCCCAAGATGAGAAAGGAACGTTTTGGATGTTCTAAGTCTGCACTATCTTCTTAACGTCTGCTAGCTCGTCAAGGTCTGTCGCCAATTGCTTGGCAAATAAATCATCTGTTATATTAATTATTAAGTATAAAATAGTAAATTATCTTTAGGTATTATACTTGCTATTTTCCACAGCTACCTACGCTGCCGTGAATTACCTACATGTTATTTGATTCGAAATTAATCGAGCTAACGGAGTAATTCAATATCATATTTGCATTGTCGAATACTATTTATATTTGAGACGCGTTTTTTATTTTTCTGTGCTTTAGAAAATAAAATTGTTTTAGATTACAAAGTTACTTTGTGTTATTAAAACATTAACGTATTTTGATAGCAGTAGAATAACTTGAATTATGACTTTTCTTTACGAGTCGATGCCGTGGATTTGACAAGTATTCTTAAAAAATCTTACTTTCTGAAAGTGAAGACCTGAGTTGTAAGACATTGTCACGTCAAGCAATTCATGATTTTTCAAAGTCGACGAGCACAAAGAGTTTCTCGTTATTATAAAGACCTACGATTACAGTTCTTTGCGTTGAGTACACTAAAGAAGGATGTAACAAATAGTAACTGTGAGTAATAGTGAAATTGATAGACTGACGTACTAATTGCTTATGTTTGCGCACCTAAAGTGACTTTAACATGCAGCTACGTCACGAAATGTTTAACTAAACACAGAGTTAAAACAACAATGTGGTCAGTTATTAACAGCGGAGACATCACCTTTTTTAGAAGTACAATCAAGTGCATAAATTATTAAACAAAATAATATTAGTACGACATATTTGTATACCAGAAGCAGAAGCAACTCTGTGCGTGGCTGACCCTTCAAAAAAGGAGTCGTGCTCTTATAGGTTACAGTGGTAGAACTCCTTTACTGCAAGGAGATAGGCACTCTATTCATTCCACGAAGAAGGTACTCTGGTACCGTCATGAAATATCAAAAACAATCCTGACTAATATTATAAATGCGAATATAAGTTTGTTTGTTACGATTGCACGACTTAACTACTCGAAGAATCATCATGAAATTTCGCATATAAGTTTTCAAGGATCCAGAAAAGGACATAGGGTACCTTTCATCCAGAATAAAACTGATCTCAAGTGAAGCTGCGGGCAAAAGCTTGTTAAATATGGCGGCCTCGATGGCGTAGTGGTTAGTGTAACTGACTGCCACGCCTGAGATCGCGGGTTCGGTGCGGTGGCACAAGTCAAACATTTGTGTGCATGGACATGGATGTTTGTCTTGGTCTGGGTGTTTCTATGTATAATATGTATGTATTTACAAAAAAACATTACGTGTATTTATCCATAGTCTAATACCCATAGTACAAGCTCTGCTTAGTTTGGGCTAGATGGTGTTGTGTGTATGTGATAGAATACTATTATTATTATATTATTATTTTATAATATCTCTATATAGGTGAACGGATTTAGTCCGATGTTCAGAGCACAGTTTAACACTAATACCTAGTTTTTGAATCGGTTATTACCGAAATGTCAATACCAAACGTGAATCATGTAATTTGACTGGCTGTTGATTCAGTCTGCCAGTCATAGCACACCAGAATAAGTAAATATTTATATATTAATACGTGAAGCAAAAATTATGTACCACTTTTTGCGAAAATTGCGCGGACGGAGGCGTATGAAATTTGGCACAGTTAAAGTTTATAAGGAGAAGGAGCGACTAAACCTAATATTTTTATAAAATATGCATTCGAAATACATTAAATTAATGAAAAAACACTACACGCACACAATCATGCATTTGAAACACGCAGTCGAATCGTGTTCGTAGTATTTCAATATTGTTTGTCTGACGTCGTACAATTCTTTATAACTATGGTTACCTATACTTTGTTTATATGTAATAGTGAAAAACAGAAAACAAAGTAGCAAGCTTAGGAATTTTGGTCGAATTTTGACCACTAGGCGACCGCTAATTATATTTATTTCGCTTAAAAACTTAAAAACGAGGTTTTGTAATTGAAATAATTTTTACTATTATTGAAAATAGGCTCACCGATATTTAGATTTCGTTCTAGTATTTGATGCAACACGACAAACATGAAAGGATTTTTGGCAAACAACAATGAAAAACTTCACACGTTTGCGTATTCAAAACAACATAAGAAGCTCTTTTACTAAATAATCACTTTAATTTACAATAAACTTATCATGTACACTGTATAATGTATAAATTATGTACTTTTCCTTTACTTTAAACCAATAACTGCAAATAGATACTATGATAAGCTATTAGATGCTCGTGTGTACACATTTCTCTTCAGAAACAATGAAAGTATATTTACTCGTGTAACTGTATGAGGACATTCGAATACATATGTGTCCCGGTATATATAATACATAAGATTTACATAGCACATAGGCTTTAAATAGACTCTCAAGGGAGCATGGGACACCTTGGACTAGTATAGATACAAATAATTCTAGCCACATACTACTTGCTCATATATTATATAAAACCCGATTACTTATCTTTTAAAAAGGAATCCACATTATGTTAATCATCGTGTATTCAAATAAGGGAACCAATTTTATGTGTTCCGGGTTTGAATCAAACCAACAATTTTGCAGTGGCAAGATGAACACATGAACCACGGCGTCATCAGTTCAGTAATATTGATTATATAGACATAACTCTTTGCATCAACTATGTCGGTTAATTAAATATACTTACATAAGACTTATTACATATTCTACCAACTGCGCAATTTCTCACAATTTTCTATTATTTATAAAACGATTTACTTAACAATAATTACGTTTGAATAAACTATATTAAATTTTTACTTCAAGCACTAGTCTATCACAAGGTAGCTTATATTAAAATATTTATGCACTGTTTGATGTACATGAATTAAGTATAAGAAATTAAAGACAAGATAAAATACGTAAATGATTTAATAACCCGAGTCTATATTCCACCAGACATAATATTAATCTATCGTGTCCGGCCACCGGTGTGCCGCTGCGTCTCAACAGGATAATTAATATAATAATATTAATACACATGCATATTGTCTACAGGTGTGTAATGAAAATATCAAATCATCAAATTATCACTTAATGCAATCCTCAAACGAGCAAAGAAAATAAAATAATCTAACAGTAGATTAGGTGTCGTGATCAAAGGAGCCTATTTTTATTTACATTCAACATGATAAGAGTGATACCAATGTGTATACTAATAGTAATAATAATATTTTATCGATAAATCATTTATTTTCATCAAGGACCGTAAGCAATCTACGCGTGCAGTGACTTAGTGACGAGTGGTGCAGGCACACGTTTGTTTTCTTACGTGTAGGTAATAAGGAACTAGGACTGATGCTACTCAGCTGTGTCTACAGCAAAATATTCGAATTCTTCATTTGATATTCGCTCAACAACTGGACCCAACCATTTCTGTGTATAGTAATTTAGTATTCAAAATATTTAAATAGGAGTTATTTTAAATGGCCAACATGTTAATAAGGACTAGTCAATTAAAGTGTTATAGAGTTGCGACGGTTGTAAGAGTGATATTGTTCCTCGGTATTCCCTCGGTCTATTTTTTATTCGCGAGTATTTCTGTTGAGCGAGATCATACGCCCAGTTCAGGTAAGTTGAGCGTAGAGTACTAGCGTTGTGTATTTCATGTTTTGTAATTATTTATACCTAAATGGTTGTTATAACTCAGGTGTGGGTGTGCAGTTCATATCCCGGAAGCTGCAGGCCGTGGTTGAAAATCACCCAAAAAATTGCACACATGCGGCAATTTTGGAATTTCCACCAGATGGGTTCACCCGGCAACAAAGAAAACATGTAACTTTTTTTTATTTGTTTATTTAGCCTTATTCACAGCAAATGCATTATAAATTGATGTACAAAAATATGTTTGGTGAATAATATGGCTGATACATTTGCCAATTACGGAATAAGCAGCATACATATTATGAGTATTATGACATTGACACTAAGAAAAGAAAAATACATATCACAATGACTAAAGTAAACATCATAACATTTCTTAAAAACTAAATTTAGTACTAAATAATTAATATGATTACTTACATACCATACTGCTTTCAATAATTATTGTCAGTGACAATATTGTTATTATTATATTTATTTCATTACGAAACGGTCTTGTATATCAACACTAATTAATATCAAAAATTAAAATTAAATTAAAATTAAAATTCATTTATTTCAGGTCTTAAACACATATAAAATTAAAAAATTAAAAGAGAATTATTTTTAGAATTATCCATTCTTGCACAATAAATGTTACATACTATTACAATTAATAAAACATACAAAATTATAACAGAAATTAAAATTAAATTTAGAAATTTAAATAAAATACAAAATATAATGAAAATGTCAAAAAATAAATTAAAAAATGATACAAAATATGAGAATTGAGATTACTTATATTAACAAGAATGTGTTTATTATATATATATTTATTAATAATATTTATTGATGTTTACATTATGTCATTACTTATTATCTATAAAATTAGGAGTCTTTCCTACGTGTAATTTCGTACAACGTACACTGGTTATTTAATTCGTTTCTCTTTCAACAAAAGTCTTTAAAATCTTTTTCTTCCTAGACTTTATTATTCCCAAGTCACTTGGGGTCGGCTTTTCTGCTCTAACCGGATTTGACTGGATATCAGCTTTTATACGGAGCGGCTGCCACCTGACCTCCGCAACCCAAAGGCTAACGATAACCTAAGGCAAGACCAGTGTCAGGATATTATAGGGCACTGACTTCCCAATAACGACCGCCATAGACGTTCATGGCAGGCGGAGCCTGAGCCGTGCTCTCCGAGGCACGGAGCAGGTGATAATTTTCAATCAATACGCACATAATTTTGAAAAGTCATATAACTTCCGAAAGTCAGCGGTGCGCGATGTGGGTTCGAACCCTAGATACTCTGCATTGCAATCTGTTGGTCGCCCCACTGAGCTATCGCATATATGCTAGCTATATAAAATATAATGCAATAATACCATTTATTTTTAATAATCTACATCATTTAATTTTTATACCGTTTGTGGGCAACGTTCGGTGGCTTAATCGTTATGGTGACTGTTACCATATTAAACAACTATACATGGAAAATGCTATCGCTTTCAGCTGAACCATAAGAACATTATAAGCTAGTTTGCATGGAAAATGCAACGAAATCGTTTCTTTTAAATTAAAATAGCCATATCGTAGGCATAGCTTCGAAATAAAATGAAAATTACAATGTTTGCATCTGTATCCGTACTGTGCGATCCTATTATTTTAATAACTTAATATTTCGTTGAGCCGAATACTTGTTATTTTATGCAAATTCTATCAACTAAAGAAAACTGAACATTATTATTCTGGTAGCTGCCTCTCATGCACATAGCTGTGTGTCTTTGCCATTATTAGAAAATCCAAAAAGTAATGTAATGAACTACCGTACGTAACCAAGATACCTACCATTTAAACGAAGGGAAGAAAGAGAAATGGCTAATCTACTCTTCACTTAACGATAATATGCTTTGCATCTAAAATGAATAACAGAATAATGGAATAAGAGTCATATCGTATTTGCATACTGTTGTACACAACGCGGTCCCAACTCTGTATGGTAAAGAACGCATATATTTATGTATAATGTTTTGAACAAATTCTAATATAACCCACATCGCTACCCAGCTTCAGGTAGAAAGGCCAAAAGCCCTGATTAGGATTTGGAGATACCAGTCTATCAGACAGAGTATAGGAATATAAGAGGGAAAAAGAGTAGATAGGTAGATAGGTACTTCAGACCTGACAAGGATTGCGATACCGATAGCTTGAGACGCCGGAGTAGACCTAAGTAGGTAATCTGTATTGCAACTTTAGTGAATGTGAGCAGTCAGACAGCAGTGTCTTGAGTTCGAATCTCCAAGTCAAGCTAAATTACAGCTGAAATTCTCAATAGCTCGCCTGTATTGAGAAATTAATTATATCCCCTGTGCAGTTGTTCAATCTCCCACCGAAATGCATTCTGAGAAGACCTTGTTCTTATTCTTACCATGCAGTGGAGAACCATATTACGAAGGTCTAAAAATCTAAATAATTCTATTTAATCGGTGATCGATAGACACAGACTACAGATTTTGACATAGCACGATTTTGGCTTATTTCTCTTGTTTCATTCCCTCTTATGTACGCTCGTCAGCTTAGGATACCCAGACTTCACCTTTCTTCTGCGATATGATATTTTCATAGAAGCAGGGAATAACAAGTCTAGGATAATGACGATGATTAAACTACATAATTCTGTTAATTTCAGGGATACGTATTGATACACTGCGTGCTGGCAATATACTGCTTCATGTTGCTTGGAAGAGTATGCGAGCAGTACTTTATTCCGGCTATCGAGATGATATGCGAACGTATGTATACATTTAAAAAATGTGTTTCATAATTATAATTATATACATATATTTTTTTACCAACATCCAGCTCACTATGTTTTATTGAAACATATTATCACAGTCCTTTTAAAGCAAGAGCTTTTAGACGCATTCGTGTTTTTAATAAGACGTCTCCTGCGTTGGGTATATTTACTTTCACGCAGAAGACTTTATAAACATTGCATACAAAAAGTTCTGTTTAGAGATTAGTCTCTGAACAATTATTATTTATAGATCACACAAATTTTCGTTTCTCGTGGCAATCAAACCCACAACTCTTGGCGCAGCGACAGTGACAAGACGACCACATAAACCACTAAGACAGGAAATATATTTTTTATTATTTCCTACCCTTAGCGCTAGGCATGCTAGGTCATTGGTCTTGCACGAGAAACAGTGCGACAGGCGATCGATGGCCACATATACCATAGTAATATATATATTTTTAGATTTCACATAAAACGATTTGCGTGAATACTCTTTTAAAATTTCATCTATTTACCATTAAGTATACAATACATATTCATTTACATTCCTTATTTGCACGTATGTTTTATATTAATATCAGCCCTGTATTAAACTGTAAGAAGGGTCAGGCCATAGTCCACCACGCTGGCCCAGTGTGGATTGGCAGGCTTCACATATCTTCGAGAACATTATGGAGAACTCTCAGATATGCAGGTTTGCTCACGATGTTATCCTTCGCCGTTGAAGCGAGCGATCAGAGATGCGCGCCTTGGAATCAAACTCAAGATCTCTGCTCGGCAGTCCAATGACCGCCCGCTATGCTATCGCTGCGTATATGTTATCGTATGTTAAAGTGTAATCCTGGGTTTAATATCCGGATCGGCAAAGTGTATTCGGATTTCCTATTAGAGAATTCTCATTGTGCAGTGTAGCAATGTGCCTGGTAAACGTCAATAGTCATAACATGGAACATTAAACGAAATATAGGCGTATATACATCTCAGCTTATGTCTTCGGGGATATTCATTAAACAACTGATATCATTGACAATTATTAGTATGAAATTGACGAGTACCACGCGAAGTAATTATGTATTTCATTAGCGGTCATAAATAAACACCAGCTTAGTAGCAATTATTGACAACCGATTATTACTGCGCTTATGCTTTTTGCTAATAACGATAGCACACTGCTAATCAAAGGGGAATAAGCAAGTTATTACTTTGCAAAGAATAATTGATGAAGGTATTCAGATAGCCTTTTTCGTAATGTCGAGTCCACTTGGAAGTCCCTTATTTCGAACGCCATCATCATCTCAGCCGAAAGACGTCTACGGCTGGACATAGGCCTCCCCGAAGGTTTTCCACACACAAAGCGCTTCCCGCGACCCTAACAAGGTCGTCGGTCACAATATTTTTTATTATTATTACTAGCAGTTTGAGTACAAATTATTGGGTATTTGATTTGATTACATTGTGAGGAATCTACCCCTGCTGCGTCTTCCGGTACATGGCCGCCACTCCAGAACCTTTCTGCCCCAACGGCCATCGGTTCTGCGCGCTATGTGCCATATGCTATGACAACGAATATATTGATAACCAAAAACCATAAAATATAGATATAATTACATAGTAAGTATATCCTAATCCAAATAATAGTGACTGCACGGATAGCGTAGTGGTTTAAGTGGTCGCGTCGCCACTGCCACTGCGCCAAGTGATGTGGGTTCGAAACCCACACCGTACAAAAATTTATGTGATCCACAAATGGTTGCTCCGAGTCTGGATGTTCCTTGTGTGTTTGTAAAGTCTCTCGGAACACGGGAATTATTCCTAATGCGGGAAATGTCTTTTAAAAAAAGTGAATCCTTATCTATACTAATATTATAAAGCTGAAGAGGTTTTTTGTTTGGTTGAACGCGCTAATCTCAGGATCTACTGATTCGAATTGAAAATTCTTTTAGTGTTGGATAACCCATTTATCATCCATCACGCTACGACCAATAGAAGCGGAGCATCAATTAGAAATGTTGCAAAAACGGGGAAAATTATCTTATGTAAAGCAGACGAAGTGCTACTGCGCGGGTCAGCTAGTTAATAATATACCTAAATGAAAATGTGAGTTTGTTTGTTTGTTACGCTACGCCTTAACTACTTGACCTGTCATTATGCGATTTCTCATACACGTTGTCAGTGGTACAGAATAGGACATCAGTTACCTTTTATCCAGAAAAGAAAATAATTATAACTCTTTTTTTTATCTCCGTTTTTTTATAACCATAGACGGCGAGGCCGCGCGAATCGCTTTCACATGCAATCACGACCCCGCCGTGTGAAACGCTAGGCCACTACACAAAAATATTTCCTCCGTCGTCCCCCTGGGGGGGGGGGGGGGACGGGACAAAGACACGTCACAGAGTTGCACGTGGGAACACGCACGTCGCCTCTCGGACCTAGTGCTGATCGGGTGGCGAGCTGGTCCACGCAGCCCACCACCCCCAGGTCAAACCTCAGGGTGGCTGGAGGTCATCTCGCGACCTCCGGTGCCCGGTTCTGCGGTTGGGGAGAGGGTTTAAGCGATCCCTCTCCCACTCCGCCAACTCCTTGATGGAAATTACTTCCTCACAGAAGGAGGCTACGGCGTTTCACGATCTCTCACTCTGGACCATAGACTGAACCACGGCCGGGAGTGAGAGGGCAGTCACTTCCAAGTCAACCAATGTGGATGCCAAATGACAAAACAAATAAGGTGATTTATGTCATATGAACTAACGCGATCATGTTACGTAAGATCAGACCATAAAGGCATATAATGGTATAAACGATATCAACTATAGCTCAGTGGGTAGACCAACAGACTGCAATGCAGAGGGTCTCGGGTTCGAACCCATGTCGCGCACCTCTAACTTTCGGAAGTTATATGACTTTTCGAAATTATGTGCATATTGATTGACAATTATCGCCTGCTCCGTGCCTCGGAGAGCACGTTAAGCCGTCGGTCCCGGCTGCCATCAACATCTATGGCAGTCGTTATTGGGAATTCAGTGCCCTATAATATCCTGATACTGGTCTAGCCTTAGGGTATCGTTAGCCTTCGGGTTGCGGAGGTCAGGTGGCAGCCGCTCCGTGTAAAAACTTCTCTCTTAGCCTTTATTATTCCCAAGTCACTTGGGGTCGGCTTTTCGGCTTTTCTGGTCTAACCAGATTTGACTGGATATCAGTTCTTTTTTATTACTCCTTGTAAAAACTGATATCAGTTAAATCCGGTTAGACTAGAAAAAGCCGACCCTAAGTGACTTGGGAATAATAAAGGTTAGAGAGAAGAAGAAATGGTATAAACAAGTGATAAATGGCAATGAATTGCCTTAAATGTTAGAGTTCGAAAAAATGTTATCACGTGAGGTCAAAGGTCATAGTCATTTCGGGTGTATATCGACTATGCTGAGTCGAATGGCGTTGACCGCGAGTCTCTAGCTCTTACGGTTCTTGAGTTGAAAGTTGTATAACAGACGGACAAAGCTGTTGTATAAGAGTGTGAACTCTAAAAACGTTCCCTGCGGCTCATGAATTATTCCTAGCGCTATTATTTCATTAAGAAATGAATATGATGTGCTAGAAGAAATGATGAAAGAAATCTTTATTGTTATACAGCTTTTAGTTGGGCACGATGTGTTTAAGGATAAAAACAAATAATAATAATAAAACAGTAGAAAAACAAACAAAACAGAGTAACAGAATAAAAACAATAAGCATGTTGTGACACATGCGTCCCACAGCTGCAGCAATCAGGACCCCGGTTCAGCATTTGCTTGGTGCCAAGAACCAGGCACTCGTCTTTCACTGCAGCCTGTCATAGTGACGTACGGAAACAAATACCTACTATTGACTCTCTTTACTAAAAAGCACTTACTAATGGCTTCTTCAACTGCATTAACCTGTATAACCGCCGCCGCCAGCTAAATATTAGATTGAAATCGATTGAATAGCACGGGAAATAGCGGGTGTAATTGACAATATAATTTCATGTCGCACAACTCATACTCCCTTTACGGCTAGAAATATTAAAGTGCAAATACACAAACCGGTGCGACCCAACAACGAATGGTCCGCTCTCGGAGCTTATTCGATCGTGGGGCACAGAGCGTGCAGAATATTATTATTTTAACCTCTCAACCAACGCTAGGAAGCCGGCATCCAAGCTTAACTAGACTATTTAAAATGTAAAATTTGTTATGATTGTCTTCTTTTGTTTGAATAGCTTTTTATTAATTTCGTATTTTCGATAACAGGATTGGTTGAGAGGTTAATACTGGTCCGCTGATTCGTTCCCTTGCACACTGAATTTGGTGCTATACAAAAAATATATGATGGTTCATAGTCCGTTACGGGTGGTGTGAAGAGCGCACTGTAGCACCGTACCTTCCGTTGGTTCGGGCAAACTATGTTCGATCGTCTATCTGCACTTTTGTACAGTCAATGTCTCGCGTAAACATTCTCGTGCAAGGCTTATAGGACATGCCCCATTCCATGACTAATACCAGTTTATAATATAGTGACTCCACCACAGCAAGCGCTCGGTTATAAAAGAGAGAGGAAGGCTTAAAGGACAGTAAGCATAAAAGATTAGGCATTACTTGCGTTCGTCGGGGCGATTTCACAGCCCAAAGCAATGGAATTACATAACACGCGAAATCTTTATGGCACTGCGCGATAGATTCATAATCACTAAGTTGTTCAACCTACCGACCGATGTATAAGATGACCTTATAAATTAATGGCAATGTCGTTGGAACTAAGGACCGCCATTTCTACTGTTTTTCCCATGCATTTATAAGCGTCTGGTGAAGAGCAGCGATAGCTCAGTGGGGAGACCAACAGACTGCAATGCAGAGGGTCTCGGGTTCGAACCCACGTCGCGCACCTCTGACTTTCGGAATTATATGACTTTTCGAAATTATGTGCGTATTGATTGACAATTATCGCCTGCTCCGTGCCTCGGAGAGCACGTTAAGCCGTCGGTCCCGGCTGCCATGAACATCTACGGCAGTCGTTATTGGGAGAATATCGACAAAAAGATCCCACTGGGTCGAAGTGTCACCGGTCTGCACTGACTGGCCCCCACATAAGATAAGATAAAGCTTCTGGTGAGGTCCTGATTGGAGGTGGATCACTGTGTTGACAAATTTCTTACCGGCCGCGATAGCTTCAATCGCAAATTGTTTAAGTTTAAATTCATATATGCAAGTTGACTCACAATTATGCCAACTGACAATAATTGTTATGATATCTGGCATAACAATCTGTTGTATGTAGGCTTTCGTAACGTGAACGTATTCTTTGTTAACAACTACCAGCTGTTTGTGTTACAAATTACTAGTAATTTTGTTAACCCCTCCAGCTAAGCTAGAATATAATATGTTAGGCATAGATGCACATAAGTAGTGCAATGGGTACAACTTGAACCCTCGACCTCTTGATCGCAAGTCCAATGCTTCATCCATTGGGTTACCGACTCATAATAATTATAATACGTTTAATTATATAATGTATAAACATTTATAGACCACCTCTGCATTTTTGGCGTTCTTGTGTCAACTAGAACAAATTTCCGTGCGTTGGAACTTCTCGGCCAGCAAATAATTTGTACTATATCTTATATTGCAAATTACTTACATTGCTATAAATGATATAGCTCAAATTTAGGCCTCCGTAAAATTTCTGTCTGTAGTATTAAATCAATGTTGCCTTTGTATATAATATTGCTTTTTGTTATACCACCGTGCTACGGAATAGCAGTAGATCATTGGACTGCCACACAGAGTGTGAAGTTCGATCCTAAGAGATACACTTCTGACATGATGAAGTTATGTATGGTCAGTTTAACGATGATAAAAAATATAGTGAGAAAACCTGCATGTCTGAGAGAATTTTATATGTTGTCGAAAATATATGATGTCCGCACTGGGCACGCTTGGTAGCCTAAGCCTAAACTTTCTAGCACTGAGAAGGAGCCCGTGCCGCGTAACAGGACAATGTTCATATACATAAATACTGATACTATTAATATTATATACTGCATTAGTAAGATGACACAGGCATGCAATTCAGTTTATAGGTAATCAACGTCTATTATATATGTAGGTATAGTACGCCTTATAAAACGCAAGATAAATCATGAAAATAGCCGATTAGACATCGCTTAAACAAATCGGGACATAATGTAACTTTTACCACAATTAGTCACACAAAAAATTTCGCTGTGTTAGATTCTGTGTAAATCTGTATGTGTTATTAAATCTCGGTAACCTAGATCATTTCTTGTGTGATCTTTTCCATAGATACCTATTTTATTTTAGGTAATTTTTCTTTACACTTTGCATGCTGTTGGTACAGCTCGGTGAGTTTAAGAACTGTATATATTGTTTCCCCACATTACTGATATATTGAGAGACAAGTTGCGTATAGGTATGTCTACGCTCGTCGATATTTGACGCGAGACTGACCCGCGGCACGAGCGCCCACTCCCGGCTCGCAAGCAGGCAACATACCCCGCGTCTCTAAAGCCTTGTTCATACGAAGCCATCGCTGGCTTAGTATTGGCCTTGCATAAACAGTTTCTCAAGCTAAGCGAACGCCGGCGAGAATAAAGCGCCTGTCTTTTTGTCAAGCCAGTGACTTCCACCCGCATACCTCTCAACCCCCTTGCCAGCGTTGCAAAGACGTGTAGACGCATGTGCGTTTGTTTTAGTTTAGAATTTCCAGACAAAATATCGACAAATTTAACGCAGAGGATACTTTAAAATTCGCACAACTTTATAGAAAGCACGAACTCTTGTAGGATAATTGTGATGGTGGTGAGGTGCGTTGTGATGCACATGAAACTTCGTGTAGGAATAAATATAGAAGGACTATCGATGAAGTTAAAGCAAAAATTAAGAATATTCGAGAAATTTACAAAATCTGGGGATGGGGGAAGCGTTTATAAGCGAAAGGCAAAATGGTTCGATGGATACGATTCGTTTACGAAGCGCGGTTGCCGTGAATTTTTAACGCCACACGTGTAAAAATACCGCTATAAAAATCTAGACTAACTTGGCTTCATGAAACAACACGAGCCAAGCCAGCGGTGGCTTGTCTGTAGGACTAGCGTCGTCGTCGTCGTCGTCAGTGGTTCTTCTCGTAGACCCCTACGGGGTCTCGGGTAAGCAGACCAGGCCGTGGGCCTGTCTTGGTCGTGTTCGTCGCCGCCTGCTAAAATAGGCGGGTCACTGGGGTGGGCCCGATTGGGCTCGTTGGCCTGTCCGGGTCGTCAGAGCTGGTGAGTCCCCGCGGGCGGTTAACGAGGCAGCAGCGCTCGGGTCGCGTCCGATGGGTCCCTCCTGCACTTGGCGAGGTCGAGCTCCTTAGGAAAGGTTTCTCGGTGAGCGCCTGTCAGCCAGCATCAGGGAGGGGCATCACGTAGGACCGGTAAGAGTTGCCACGGAGACGAGGTCTCGCAGCAGGGCCATCCTGTCCGGCGGTCGCCGATGGTAGGGCGCAAGCTCCCGCAGATGGTGGGCGTGCGTTCCGTCGGCGCGCACGAACAGGTTGGTGCTCAGGAAGTCTCACGAAGTCGTCCAAGCTCTCCATGCACAGGTCCCTGGAGATCGTCCTGTTACGAAGCGAGGGGCGTCAGCGATAGTGCGGAGCGCAAGCGACTGCTACGCCCGCAACCGGCGGCGGTTCGTCTCAGAGGTGAGAGCGATCCAAGCCGGGCCAGCGTAGGTGAGTCAGCTGCGGATGTACGCCTTGTACACGTCGAGCTTTGCACGGAGGGGCAGTCGGGATGATAAAATGGTGACGCCGAGGTATTTCACCGTCGCGAACCACTCGATGTTCTCTCCCATGAACTTCAACTGCGGCAGGGCTATGCTGCCCATGGAGATCGCCTGAGTCTTCGCCATGTTGACCGTTAGTTTCCAGTCCTTCAGCCAGCTGGGAAGTGCGTCTAGGGTGCGCTGCATCTTGGTCACCGCGGGTACACCGTTCATCAATGTCGCCATCTAGGCGGTGTCGTCAGCGTATAGCGCGAGCTTAACGTCGTCGGTGACGGGGATGTCGTCCGTTTACCAAGAGTAGCACACGGGAGAGAGGCAACTTCCCTGGGGCACAGCGGATGGGCCGCTCTGTAGACAGGGCGCTTTCAACCGCCACTTGGAAGCGTCTGTCTTGCAGAAAAGTGGCCACGATGCTAACTACTCGACGGGGAGTAGTGGATGTGGACAGCTTGTACAGCAAGCCGGTGTGCCATACGCGATCGAACGCTTTCTCCATATCGAGAAATACTGCGACTGCGAACCGCGATGTCGTGCAGTACCCGCGCGAACTGGTGAGTCGTGGAGTGTTGGGCGCGGAAGCCGAACTATTCGTCGCGTGGCTGAAGGTGTGGCGTCATGTGCAGCAGTAGCAGCTTTTCGAACAGCTTCGATGTCGTCGAGAGGAGCGTAATGGGGTGATAGCTTCCCGGCAGCAAGATGTTCTTCCCCGGCTTTGGAAGCATGATGACTCTGCCTAGTCGCCATGCGGAGGAAAAGTGTCCGGTACGGAGGACGCCATTCAAGAGGCGCGTCAGCGTCGCGATTGCTCGCGGAGGTAGGTGACGCAGAGCTTAGGTCGCTACCCGGTCAGGTCCGTGGGCTTTCCGGAGGTCTAGCAGGTAGGACTAGCGCCAGCGCACTGGCTTTATATATACCATACTTTATAGTGCGTCTACACTGCAGTTACTTCCTGAAAACATAATGCATCATTTGCGACTGTTTGTTCAATGTTTCTTTCGCACCCATACCGCCATTAACATATGTAAATATGACACAGAGTAACTTTTATTTACAAATAGATTTTGCCCGCGGCTTCGCTCGCGTAATTGTACATTTGGTTAGGTTAGCATTTATAATATTAGTTAGAATGTGTCAGTCTCCGGTTCGCCTCCTTATGCCGCCATTGCGGTGTGGATGCACCTTTAGATATTATGTCGCTTCAACATGTGCGCAATGTTGCTGCATCACGTACTCTCTCGACTCTTTATAGGGCACCGTATTAAGGGGCACATGGTCTCTTTATAAATCTAAGGCTTTAGACGTAACGAGTTGAAATACTTCGCTGGGCTCAGTCTAATATTAATTTCTAGTTATTCCTCGCGGGTTTTCGCGTGCCATCTAGCGGCTACACCAATCTGACTAAACCTTAAACAGTCACCCACTCACTCATTTGTTTTTTAATGTTATAAATGAGTATATAAATATTAGATTTTTGTTCTACAATATGATAATTCACAGCTTTGTGAAACTAAAACCAGTACAGCGCCATCTATCGAGCTTTGGGCTTTTATTTTGTATATATTTCCCTGTATACTTTAATGGTCAATTAGACCACTATAAATGAATGAGAAATTCTGTGGGACAAATATCTAGTTGAAAGTTTTAATATATTTGTGCTTTTATTTCATTTTATTAAATAAACACACAGACAAAAGTATTTAATTTTGCAAAAATATACATTGAATAAATACTTATATATTACAAAGCATTCACATAAGACTCTATTTAAATATTGAATGAAGTACTTCGATTATACAAAATAAAAGGTAAATATTGAAATCAAAAATATTATAAGGTTACATTTATCCGATATTGAAAAAGATTTTAGTGCATAAAAGCTGTCGAAAAGGTTAGCATGCAAACAGCGTCATATTGATTTCACGTTCCGTATTACACGGATTATTTTGAGAGACATTGTTGTTAGATGTAGGTACGCTAAACAATTGTGGTATAAGCACAGATAGAGTTTTAGTATTTAATTTTTTTATTCCTTTTCCAATATTCTATCTATTGAGCTAATCTACATCGAATTTAATAATCCAAGGCAAAGGCATACCGACTTTAATGTATTTTACTATAAAACTAATTGAATGCCCAAACTAACCGTCATCGTCTATTTAACCCCGATAAGGCCACAGAAAAATAAGTCCTTTTGTTCATAGAGTTATATTTAAAGATAAGTTTAGGTTACATTATAAATAACTGCTTACCGCCTTTTTCGCCTCCTTGGAGAATTTTAATACGATATCTTCTTTTGAAATCAAACTATACCTACGGATTGTATGCAATTCAGACAGTAGATGATCAGGTGTGAGGTGATTAAGAAGAGATCTAAATATTATCTTACGCTTACGCGAATGTTATACATTGAAATTAAACTAATTCGTTACACGTCTGTTAACTTTTGAATCATTAAACTACTATTGTGGACACAAAAAATCCCACTGGGTCGAAGTGTCGCCGGTCTGCACTGACTGGACCCCACATAAGATTATATACTGTTAAACATTGTTATTATATACTGTTATTAATTAGATATTTATTACACATTCCCCGACGTTTCAGTTGCTTTTCAGCAGCCATTTTCACGGGGAGACTAAGATGTTGGTTTTCTCAATGTCTTTAAGTGTACACATTGAGACAACCAATATCTTAGTTAAGACCTTAACCCTAAGAATTAAGACTTCACTAATGAGCGCACACGTCAATAATAAATCTACCGTCTGAATTGCATGTGATTATTGCAGCGGATCTTGCTCAGCAATGATTTATATAAATATGTATATATAATAATTTTATATATGTATATAGGATATAGATAAGATAACATATTACGAATTTCGTGTATAAAGTGTATATTTTTTTAGGCTTGGATATGGGTATGGATATAGCTGGTGCGACGTTCATGGCGGCGGCTAGTTCGAGCCCTGAACTGTTTATCAACTGCGTCGGCACGTTTGTGACCGAAGGCGACCTGGGAGTGGGCGCTGTGGTAGGCTCGGCAGTGTTCAACGTACTAGCAGTACCCGCCTGCTGCGCACTCATCGCTGGCAAGGTATATACTTAGTAGTTCGCCATGCCACCATGAGGCACAATAGAGAAAATAATCAATGTGACAATATTTAGAAACTTAAATAGACGTTCAGTTTGGTTATAGTTAGTATTTATTTTGACTGCGTAATGGTTTAAGTGGCCCCCAACCCACTGCCCCTATGCCGAGTGTTGTGGGTTCGATCCCCACACGGGACAAAAATGTCTGTCATCAACAAATAAGTAGTTGTTCTGAGTCTGGGTGTTCTATATGTCCGTAGTTTTAATGTATGTTAACTCCCCGCGACAAAGGAATTATAAAATGACGGGCGTGGTCATTTCTAAAATAAAATCATTTAAGATGTTACTAAGTTGTATACTATAGTTAGTATTTAATTATATACCAGCCTAAAATACGCTCGGAAGTGATGTGTTTTTAAGTTTGCAAGAAGTACTCAACAATATTTCAATGATCGTATGGCATAGTTTGGAAGACAGCAGTGTATTGGCAATGAATACCTTTGCAATGTTTGTAGGTCGTGGATCTGGACTGGTGGTCGGTGTCAAGAGATTGCGTGATGTATGCAGTAGCGGTAGTGGCGCTAATACTCACGCTACTTGACGACGTGATTTACTGGCACGAAGCGCTCCTACTCGTCCTCATGTACACTCTCTACATATTAGGTAAATTACCTTTACTGACTACTTCACATTACTTACTAACAGCCGAGTATAGTCGCTAAACAGCAATGAATACATATTTCTACATTGTTTATGAACGCACTGCACTTATACGCTACATTGAAAAAGTACAAACTATATTTCCTTTTATAATTTATTATGCGATTTATGTGAAGCAAAAAGTTATCGAGTAAATAGTTCCTAGTTCCAGCGCTGAAGGTTGTAAATGAGTGGTTTTTAGTAGAGTTGATCACCAACTGGATCCGCGGAACGGAGCCCGCGTACGTTTACTTGGTTATATTAAACATTATTCGTAAACTTAATCTGCGGGTTTGTGCTAGTTGGATATAAAAGTTTTAAATATAAATGGTTTATTTTCGTGGACTCAAAACATCGTGAGGAAACCTGCATGTCTGATAGTTCTCCATAATGTTCTCAAAGATATGTGAAATGTGACTATGGTCTAACCTTTCTCATACGGAGGAGAGGACAGTTTAATACAAGGCTCATATTATATAAACCACGGATACAGGGTACACACATATTCGAAACTTGTTGGATATATGTAATAATTATCGTAAAATTCTGCGGTAATAAATCTGATTTGACATAAATGGCAGTTGACACGAATGACACAAATTTCGGTATGGTTGCCCTCTCGCTCCCGGCCGTGGTTCAGTCCATGGGCCGGAGTGAGAGGTCGTGGAACGCCGTCGCCTCCTTCTGTGAGGAAGTAATTTCCGTCAAGGAGGCGGCGGAGCGGGCGAGGGAGCGCTCAAACCCTCTCCCCAACCGCAGACCCGGGCGCCGGCTGTCGGACTCACCGAGATTCCTACCTACAACGGTGTTCCTCGACATAACCTTTATCGGCGGGGCCGCACGAACCACTTTCACATGCAATCGCGACCCCGCTGAGGTTTCGGCCCGCTGTGTGAAACCGTAGGCCTCTACACAAGAAGACCTAGCCTTTTAGGAAATATTTTTTTTAGACGGGACCCCTAAACAATACATAGGCGCGCGTGGGAACACGCACGCAGCCTCTCGGACCTGGTGCTGATCGGGTGCCGGCAGGCCCACGAAGACCACCACCCCCCAACAATGTCTATATTATTATAATCCAGGCGACTAATTATGTAACATATTTTTATAAATAATGTTATCATTAATAACTTTTACTAATTTTTTTATTTTTTTATTATGCGAATCCTCATAAGCCAAAACTCTTACATTGTAGATTCTAGATTAATATATTTTGACAATAAATAGTCATATTTAAATATGATAATATTTATAGCTATGGTGTTCAACGGCCGTCTGGGATCATTCTTCAAGAGCGGATGCTGCTTTCTCAAAAGGCCACAGCCTTACACTGAAGTTATGCCGTTACTCGGCAAAAGTAAGTCCATTTATAAACACAATTAATTTAGTTAACTGCACGGAGGGCTAGTGCTTTATGTGGTCCTCTCGCCGCTGCCACTTCGCTGGGTTCGAATCCCACACGGGACAAACATTTGTTATATCCACAAATGGTTGTACCGAGTATGGATGGATGTTCTTTGTGTCTATTTGAATGTTTGTAAAGTCCCCCACGACATACGAGACATTCCTAGTGCGGGAAATGTCCTCTTTAAAAATAAAAACAAGATAAAAAACTGTTATAACCTCAGACTTTATCGACTCTATCCTTCTAAGGGAATGTATCGCAATATCTGGATTTCTGTTTTTGCTGGATCTGGATCCAGCAAAACAAGGAATCTATTTCAGTTCCAGAGGCCAATTTTTAAGTGAGAATTTCTTGTTAAATATATAGACTTTAATACACTCGCAGTTATGGTTGGCATATGTACTCGCGCGTACGATAACAATTGTACAAGCTAATTTTTTACTTACATAGTGTGAGTTTAATACAAATCTGCTTACCGATACAGGTAAGCAGACACGTATGTATTAATGGGCCCATGCTTCTACGTTATAGGGGACTACCGTCTACTAGGCACATTCCTACTGCGTGCCGCTATTTAGTAGGTATTTCAACAAGTCCAGTAAACTACTCGATCCGGAATCTCATGCACAGCAATCGCAATCACTACGACTGTGTCACCGAAACAGTGCAATTAATGTTTTAATAAATATATACGTATATATATGTACTTATTTAGATAAAGCGCACCCGCTGGACGCCTCACGCCACATGAGCCACACCGGCGTCCAAGTCTACCACAAACAAGACGTAGAGATAGCAGTGGTAGAAATACGACGTTACAATTCCACCGACTCAGGTATTTACACACACACATAATTAATGCATACTTTTTAGCGGAACTATACCTATATAACTTTCAACTTACGATATAAATATTAGTAATAGCCACAAGTAGTTGAAATTTAATGCCAATTAGGTTGATGTATGGTTTCATAAATCATCCATGAAAATATCGTACATCTTATTTAACGATGTTATTTGCCGTTCATGCAGAACTGACAGAACCGTCACTGATATTATGGGCTAATCATTACACAACGGGTGATCAGTGTCTGACAAACTGCTGAAGGATATACTGGGTACTGAGAAAGTAACTCAGTCCAAAATAAAGATACAAGGCAAATAATACATGAAAGTCAAGCAAGCTTTATTACAATGCAACAGTAGGTACCAAAACACAGGCCCATCCTTTTTAAAATGTTTATTGATATATGCACGCCAACATTATTGTAGTAACAATACGATGGACATAACTTATTTTATACCACCTGTAGGTATGTGGTTCTATTGGCAAATAAATTAGTTTGTATTTGTGATGGAACATGTTAATAAACACTAGGCACTCTGTGTTAGAATCTAATCGCATACATTAAATACCAATCAAGGTTCTTATTGAGTCTCGAATGAGGAGGAAACGGTTCAGACATCACGAAAACGCTTTGCAATCAAATTTACGTGTAATGAACGATTTGATGGGCATGAGTGCGTCGCGACATTATTTCTGGTGATTTAACAATCGTTTTCCATAAATATATTTTTCAATATACTCTCAGGCGTCGTTGCATATCGTGTGATATTTGCTCCAAATTGATTTGATCTATTACAGATTCAAGCGTTTCTTCTTTATGGTCTTGGCCTGGCGAAAAAACAACTGCTTGGAAGAAGCTGTTGTGGGTGTTGACGTGGCCTATCTCTCTGGTGTTGTGGATAACCATACCGGACTGTCGGCGGAGGCCGCGCCTGTATCCGCTCACCTTCGCGATGTGCATCACGTGGATAGGGGGAGTCTCGTACCTCGCAGCCTGGATGATTACTGTCCTTGGTAATACTACATATATATATAAATAATGGCCTATGTTACATATACACTTTAAGGTGCTTTGCAATATTGTCATACGTTTACGCGAATGTTGCATTGAAATTAAACAACTTTATTCGGATTTTATATGCTTTGTGTTTTATATATGACACTTTGACTATATATGTATATATACCTAGCCTATTTACGGCTAGGATAATCAATATACACTGATTACGTACGTATTTTTGTTTTTTTTTTACTTTAGGCAATATAATCACACAAAAGCGAATGGACATTTTAATGTTTATTTTTAATTTATCTTTTTTTTTTGTCTTTGTGTAACACCCAAATAAACGTCAATATTACAACAACTAAAATACAGTGTGAATTAAATTTGTATGTGCTAATTATATTAATAATTATATATTGTTAAGGTTGTACATAAAAAGCCATAGATGACCTCTAATTACATAACGTGGTTGACGTGAAATTGAAGGCTATTCTGTGACGTAACCTGAGAACTAGTTCATTTTAATAGTAGTTAACAGTTTATATTCACTTAACAAAAGCTCAGACCTACTTTCCACAGTGTGGTTATGATATTTATATGATCGGACTACTAATTTTATATTTAAAATATAATCATTCTTTATGTATATCTCAAATGTGGGCAGTTGAAGTTAAATAATGTCTGAAATTATTGCTATTATGGACACTTGTGCAGTTAGCGACATAAGTCGATAAACATTCTCGAGATTTTGAAGTGCTCTATCATGCACAATGATGGTAACTTCCCATATTTTACTGCAGTAACAGTTAAAGGATAATTATTCTAATCACAATTTATTATTATAGAACAATAATAAGTACATTTTGATTCATAAAATTCTTCCACAAATTAATCGATGCTCAAATACCATGCAGCTCAATGTTTGACAATATACTGAGATTGCAACAAGTGATGCTTGTTACAAGGTATTTCCTCCTTATTATCAATAAATGCTTAAAGTATATAAGCAGAGTCAGCTTTACATATAAACGCTATATAGATCGCTAACTAATACGTAGCCACCTCTTGAATATTTGAGAGTAGGTTTTATATAAAGTAGAGTATATATTTTATATAAAGTAATTATATAAAGGCTGTAGTAAATACCACTGCTGTGCAAGAGGAAATCGTGAGGAAAGTATGTCAAAGAGTTCACCTTTGTGTTCCTAAATATATGTTAAGTCTGCCAACATGCACACAGGGCCAGCGTGGTGAACTATAGTGTAACCTTCCCCACACTGAGAATACGCGGTAGTCACTAGCGGGACAGTTTATATATAAGCCTGATATTATTGCACTGTAATTTTTATTTATGTATACTTGTCTTTGCGCGCGGCTCCGCCCACGTGGTACCTACTTATGTCAATAAAGTCAATAAGCCCATGTCCTTCCCCAGGTTTTAAACTATATCTGTACCAAATTTCATCTAAATCGGCTGAGTGGTTTAGTCTTGAAAAGGTATCAGACAGACAGAGTTACTTTCTAATTTATAATATTAGTAAGGATCTTGTATTAATTATATTAAATTTGTTTTGCGCAGGTGATACTCTAGACATGCCTGACAGCATCACAGGACTCACGATCCTTGCAGCCGGCACCAGTCTACCAGAAGCTGTATCAAGTGTCTTAGTCACTATACAAGGTACTATCTGAACACCTGCTTACTTGTATATGTCTTTACTAACACAAAATTGTAAAGAAGTTGTGTTTGTATATATAAGTAATTTTGAAAGTAACTGGGATAGAACATTTCGATTATTGGGATAGACTGCATGGATGACGTAGTGGTTTAAGTTGGCGCCTCGCCTCTGTCCCCGCGCCGAGTGTTGTGGTGCAATCCCCACACGGGCAAAATTTGTGTGATCCACAAGTTGTTGTTCCGAGTCTGGGTGTTGTTTGTGTCCGTTGTTTGAATGTTTGTAAATTCCCCGCGACACAGGAATTATTCTTAGTGTGGGAGATGTCTTGTCCAAGAAAAGTGGTATTTTAATGAAAAGATTCAACCCTCCTATTCTGTAACTTCTCACTGTCAAACTCACTTCTTAATCTGCAGTGAAAGTTAAATTTACAGTAACTATAGATGATACAAAAGTTGTACGGCTACTGTATACACTGACTCACTTTGTTTCTTAAGTATGGGTGGGCTTAGAGCTCTTGTCTTTATCTCTCTCTATTTGTTCCGGCTTCACATAAACTACTGAACTAAGTTTAGTCAATACTTTAAAGCAGTTTCCCCAGTTTATTAGCTTGAGAATCAATCTAACAGCCTAGCTACGTAACATCCAATTAGTTTAGCAGAGCCGGTGATAAGGCGCATAATGTGATCCAATGACATCGCAGGCTCACGTTACTACACGGTGACAAAGATGAGGGCAAACACAAATTATCCAATAAAACTAAAATAATTAAAATTGAGCAAGTAATTGCAAAGTAAAGTATTTACTACATTTTAGTCTTCTAGTTTGAGGAGACAACATTATGTTTCTTTTGCGGATTTAATTACAATACTTTATAGCTGTTATAAGTGTAAACAATTTATCCATCTTCGCCCTATAGGCAAGGTAATATTATTACAGTTAATATTATGACAAATGTAAACTATTCATTTATAAGATTTTAATCTATACGATTATAATAAAACTGCAGAGCATGAGTGATTCTTTTTAACACGGATTTCTCTGTAACTAACTGATGGATCTGAAAAATATATTTTGGAATTGTCCAATTCTTGTGACAGATTGAGACTATCGTCACGCTACAAGCCAAGGGAACAATAATACTACACGTGCGTGAAACCAAACTAATTTTAATAGATAAATCTAAAATTACTTACGTACTTGAGAGAAATTTGAAATTAATAAGCTTAGGTAGTTGACCCTGGTGTTGACCTGTACTGGACATGGGTCGCTACTGCATAAAATGTAGCGCCAACGTAATTGTCACATCGCGTGCAACGGTGACCTACACTATGGCGATAATATTCTTACTATTGTTTGGTATGCTGATCGAAGCGATCACTCACAATGATCGTGTACACGTCGTTGCTCGCAATCTTTCATGAACTATGATGAGACCGAGCGATACTAACTAATTACCTACACCTAAAAAGATAAAGCCTTTTAAAGTTAGAATTTGGTGTTCGCAGCCGAATTTCGTACGTGGTCGATAGGTACGTGGCCTATGCGCGGTAGATATTAGGTATAGTGTGCAAATGCGTGCGCAAACACAAATTGGCTGCAATCCAACATGATCGCAGGTAAATAAGGCGTAGGACTAATGGCTTTACGGGCTTCCCAAGACACAGTACAACACCAACAACTTTCCTATTCTTAGCTATTATTAAGAATCGCCAAAAAAACAAAGAACTGTTTGTTGAATAGACCTAGGATTAGAAACCAAGACTTCATGCACAGCAGTTGCATTTGGGTCCGTACATCACCCTAAAATGTTGGGTAGGTATTCAAGGTAAAGTGTCTAGTAAAAAAATAATATAATAACCGTGTTATCATATATTTCAGACTGTTGGCTAATAAATATAACTTATCTGTATAGACTCAAGGCAACCAATCCTAATGTATTTGCAAATGATAAATGTAAGGCCAAATTACAATAAGTACGTCTAAACTGCACGAAAGTAATAGTTTAAGTGTACGCCTCGCTACTGCCACTACGTCAAGTGTTAAATCACCAAAAGAGACGAAAAATAAAGTTGTCCACGAATAGTTGTTGTGGTTCTGCGTGGTCTTTATACTTATACGGTGTTTGAATGTTTGTAAAGTTGTCCATGATTTCGGACTGAGTAGTTTTAAAACACTAACAAAAGAGAACTGAATTAATGTTTGTTTAAGGCTATAGAACTATAAAATTTAGTAGACGAAGACAGCTGTTGATTAATATACGATGATGGTAAATAAATAAAGTAGTTCTACATTAATTAATTTGGACGGCATGAACACACAAACTTAACTAATTGTTTAGTTGCAATATAGTTATTGTCTACACATCTTATGTGTGTTTTATGACTTACATAGTTGTATGGCTGAAAAACCTGGTTGATATGAGTTGTAAAGTACTAAAATTATATTTAAAAGAGAGTTTTAAAATAGTGCTTGTGTGTTTCTTGCAGGTATCTTCTCATAGGTTTCACTATTTGCCTGAACCGAGCAACTAACCTAAACGTAGCTTCAGTAACTCAGTAAACCCACTAACCAATAAACTTTAACGTTCATTCATGTTACTGTGAGACCTAAATTAATAAATGATATGACTTTGGCTTTGATTTACCACTACAGACTTTTGAATATATTATTTCCTTACATTATTACCCTTCTATCTTACAGGTCATGGCACTATGGGTATCAGCAATTCTATCGGCTCAAACACTTTCGACATCCTGCTGTGCTTAGGGCTTCCTTGGCTAATTAAATCGTTAGCCTATCCGACAGTACCTGGCAATCATTGGGTAAGTTATCTTAAATATATTTATATTAGACTAGTTGTCGTATGTAGTCATGGTAAACAATTGATACAAACGAGTACACAAGCGTATCTATATATATCTTAAGACATTATAACATTACTGTAGACATTGTTTGTACATTCAAATTGCTCCGTACGTAGGCATGTTCTACATAACATTCCTAAGAATATACAGCAATACAAGAAAAAAAATGCCGATTCTGAAATCATACTTATCCTGGGCGGTAGTGGAATCATCAAACAGGGTAATTGTCAATGTTTGATTTTGTACATTGTGTTACAAAATATTTAAGTATAAGATATTTAAGTGAAAACAGTTTCACAATTCAGTGGTGATAATAAGAGAATAAGTAAAAAGTATATTTGGATTTAAGAAAAAGTGGGTACCTATGCAGTGGGGATAAATCACGGTTTGTTCCGTATCCGTCCCTCATGTTTCGTCCCAAGCGTAAAAATACGCATTCGTCCCAAAAAATGTTCCTTATATGGCCCTAAATTTAAATAAATATTATTTTCTTAATGTAATTCCTCGTTCGTCCCAGATTACGTTCCTTTTTTATTCCCTTTTATTTTTTGGGTGGAATTTTTGTTGTACCGTCGTCAGCCGTCCACCCTTTTATTCAACTAACACATAGCGTTAAGTAGCGTTAATAGGGGGTTTTTTTCTAATCAGTTAATACTTAAATACCGCCTGAATATTTAATAGTCGACTGCACGGATAGCGTAGTGGAATATGTGGTCGCCTCGCCACTGCCATAGCGCCGAATGTTGTGGGTTCGAATCCCACACGGAACAAAACTTTGTGTGATTCACAAATGTTTGTTCCGGGTATGGGTGTTCTTTGTGTCTTTGTGAATGTTTGTAAAGTCCCCCGCGATACAGGAATTACTTCTAGAGCGGTAATAGAATTTAAAAAATGAAGAAGAGTTAGGAGTCTTTTATAAATAAAGCTGATAAAAGTGGTTTATAAATTAAGCGAACTAGGCGATAACTTTTAAGTTTCTCGTGTCTGAAGAAATCTATGATCATAATTATAAGTACCTGTATTTATCTCGAAGCTTCTTTTTTAACCCGTCGTTACTTATTAAGGCGCGCACCGTGTGAATGTGATGCGTTACTATTGTATAATCTGCGACGTAAATAAAAAAGGGGCTTTAGACGATCTCATCTTCACATAGATTGTTATGCGGTTTAAAGGTAAATGTACACGCAGTTGTGTCAAATACATATTACAAATTTATATTCCTCAAATTATCGGATCGGTTCTGTGACAAATATCATAAGTATCACGCTCATCAAGTTTTGAATTTCATAGCGGCTTAAAATGTCAAAAACAAAATGGTATTTTTCTGATAAAATACACCAATAGTAACGTCCCTTAGGTCCTCTTAATCGAACTACAAAGTACCTGACGAGCAGGCTTGTATAATAAATAAAAACCTTTGATGAATAATATTAAAATAATAAAACACAACATAAATCCGGATAAAATATTTTATTTATAATGTCCATGATGAGAAAACAATTATTAGACCGAATTATTTTAAATAACGTGTATGAAAACACATAGGTAGGTACTACACAAATATAAATTTAATAAAAATGCATTGTTTCCTATTCTACTTGTTTGACATTGTCTTACGTTTACGCGAATGTTATACATTGAAATTAAACAACTTTATACGGTTTCATCAAAATTATGTAATAATAGTGTTTTAGAAAAATAAACAACGCGATAAAATAAACAACGAGATAAAATAAACAACGCGATAAAATAAACAACGCGATAAAATAAACAACGCGATAAAATAAACAACGCGATAAAATAAACAACGCGATAGAATAAACAACGCGATAAAATCCGAATAAAGTTGTTTAATTTCAATCTACTTCTTTAATTTATTGTAATATATTAAATTACAATAATTATACTATTGTCAATGACTGAATAATAACATTAATCGATAATTTATAATCGCATATGACGTTCGTCGTTCGACTCCTCGCATAAGTGTCACAAGACGCAAGCTATATTTTACGGCATTTGGCTGGTGGAGAATAAGCCACTTTACAAAACGCCTGCTCATCGATTTAGGTAACGCGTATTCCCGGCACGGTCGCTTCTCCCTACATGACCTGCGTGATCAACAAAAACCTAATCACTCATTAGGCAACGACTAGTTGATATTCTCTACAAAGCTCGCTATCCTACCACCCCACCCAAATGAACTAATGAGGTCAATGACTTGTCGTATATAAATTCAACTAAAAATCAAACGTAGATATTTTCATAGGTACCTACCTATTATTGAAAAGAAACGAACGGCACAAATAAATTCTCATCTGCGTTGTATAACAATGTAAGAGTGTGACATTAATCTCACATCATTCTCTATGTATTATATAATCATGCGAGTAGTTATTGGTTATGGTTACAATCGTATGCAGCTTTGTATATATTCTCAAGACTACATATATCTCCGAAGAGACAGGCACATTTCGCCCTATATGGTTTTAGGACCCACGTAAGAGAACGAGCCTGTTGCCATCTATCGGGCAAATTACCAGAATGCGCGCTGCTAAAAAACGTTATGTTAGAAATACCCGATAACATTTTGCCAACTTGGGTATCTAACCCGATACCTAAAGTATAGAAGTCGCTACTCTAGCACGGCAAACTTTGTACTTAAATTGACTTAATTCTGTTGTACTGTAAAATCAGGGTGCCATATATTTACAATTAGTTGTGTATTTGCTGCCAAATAGATAAATTTATATTTAGAATATCATATTGATTTTCAGGTGACGATAAATTCCAGTGGGTTATCCTACAGCGCAATATCGTTGCTGTCAACACTTTTCGCGCTGTACGGCTGTCTGTTGCTGAACAAGTTCCAGTTGGACTGGCGAATCGGAGTCACCTGTGCTCTCATATACCTGGGGTACTTAGTTTTAGCCGCCCTCATCGAACTAAACATATTTTTCGTCGTTAATGCACCAACTTGTCCACATTAAGACTGCGCCGAGCGAAATGTGCCAAAACGAGGTCACAGTTAAGTGAATAAAATCAACACTTTTTAATACAAATATAAAGTATACATTTACCATAACAATTAATGTGTTTACGATTACTCCGTGTAAAAAACTTAAAATAATTAATATTTCCGCCTACAAAATTACGTAAAATGCAAAAACGTAAGCTCGTGTTACGTGATGTTTAGATCATAATTCATAACAGTAGAAATCTATCCTATTTTACAGCTTAAACGAAACATAAATAGGTATATTACAATTTGTCCGTCCCAAATATTTAAGTTATTGGTTGACAATAAAGATACATATTTATCAAAAAAGAACTTCAAATCCTCCATACAATTTTACTATGGCGGCCACGCGCCGATTTGAACTTGTGCCGCACGAGTTCTGTCATTATTTGTCTTACGCTCGGCCCAGTCTTAACACGTACTGTACAATTCTGAAACGCTCAGCGACCAAAGGGTCTAGCACTTGTCAGCAATTTATTAGAAAGAATCCATTATTTTTAATTCATACTTGTGTTATTAACGAGTTACATATAGATTTATATAACTGTATTATATCAATATAAGTTTAGATAGCCTAGCGTCAATCTTATTCATAAACATCTTTACTTAAAAGCTTAACACTTTCATTAGTTTAAAAATCAGTACCTAAGTCTAATAAATGTTCTGTGAATATCATTATTAGTGGACTTTTTGTAAAATTTCATCATCTACAGCATCTTCATTAGAAAATTTTACATTCTATTAAGAAAAACAACGACGTTTAAAAAAAATGTACTTGTATGCTTTTTGTTAGATTTCAAAATAAATGTGTAGGTCTTTAAACTGTGCCTCGTTAATAAATTATACTTTGGTGTGTGAAGTACTTTTAAATATTAGGTAACTAAATATTAATTTTAAGCATATCTACAGGGTAAGTCCAAGTTAGCAACGTAATAGTTATCACATCTTTTGCAATCAACTTACTGAAGTTGAAGTTTTTTAGAAATTGGTACCGTTAGCGACGTACATAGCTGAACATTTATAAACGAAAATATATTTTTATGGTAATGAATTGTGATTAAATATTGGTCCTTTAACTGTTACTGTGATACTGTTTAACCTTTTGAACGCCACGCCATAACGGCACCTCCATGTCCTGTACGCCAAGCCCGAAAATCGATATATTATATATTGTTTTTTATGATCAAATATTTCAATAACTAATAATAATTTTGTTTGCTGTATACAATTAAGTAATAATTGGGGATTCAATTTTTAAGTTGTATCACTAAAACACAGTAAACTAATGATTTAATATGTTTATTTTGTATTTTTCTGTGAACCGACAAACTGTTTTGTCGAGTATAGACGACGTTGGCGCACAGGGCACGCTTGCGCATGTCGAGTATAGACGACGTTGGCGTTCAAAAGGTTAATGATGAGGCATTACCATTATTGTGTATGAGCACTTCAGAATCTAAGGAATGTTAATCGATGTATGTCGCTAGCTGCGTAATATTCGTATTTGTCTATATCTTTTAAGTTGTTGAACAATAATACCACAATTGTTACTTTAGCCCTCTTTAGACTTATTATCTCTTAACCGAATAATCTTTTACAATAAGTTATTTAAGTGTACTGAATAGGATATAGAATAACTAAATTATGCCAAATCATCATCATCAAAATCCTTCAACTGATATATATTATGTCACAGTTATAATATTATGCTAATCATATTGCCATAAGTCACCTATTCTTCTGACTTTATTTAATTTTTATTATACTTTATTAGGGGGGAAAACCTTATTACATTGCATAAACTTAAATACTACATTTTCCATGTTAGTAATAAATGCAATAACCACAGCATTTTCCACAGATTCGTAACAAACATTGCTGTGTTAAGAACATGTCAAATGAATCACAAAATTTTATATATTATATAAAACAAAAAGTAGAATTATTCTGTGTTAATTATTAAATGTTAAGATGGCGAAGCTCGTTTAATATTTGGTTTTTGAAGCTATGCTTAGATAAATTAAATATGTCATCATCTGAGAAAAACTGTTGTACATTTGTAAAAGTCATTGGAAGGGAGCACGATTACCTGCATTTGTTCGGCACGGGCCCAATGCAAAAAATTGGTAATCTCGTGCAGATCCCGGTACAACAAATTTTATCTCATTGCTTAAATCAGTACAGTCTAGTCTATAAGTAAGTAGATCATACAGTGTCATTATCTGAAGAAACAATCGTCTTCTCCCAAGCGCCAACATATTGTACTACATTAAAAGTTGATCGTATGATATACGTGCACGGTGACACTTGTAGTACATAGTTCGCAGGAATTGATTTTGCACTCGTCCACTTTTCGAGATTTTCTTGCGACTTATTCTTAAATCTATACTATCTATACTAATATTATTAAGCTGAAGAGTTAGTTTGTTTGGTTAAACGCGATAATCTCAAGAAAAGATAGTTCAAATTTAAAAATCTTTTTGTTTTGGATAGCCTTTTCATCGAGGAAGCCTATATAACATCACGCTACCACTCACAGGAGCGGCACAGTATCCATAAACGAGTGTGAAACCGCGGGCACAGCTAATCTTTCATAAAAGTATAAGAGGTTTATTGAAGAACAGAATACTGCTAAGTATTCTGTACCAACGAAAATGTTAAATTTTGAAATCAGTTAATTGATTTATTTGGACGTCAACAACACTATGATATTTTATAACAAAGTGCTCTGACTTAACAAAGGGGCTGTCCGACATGCTTCAACAGAACGCAGCCAACTAAATGATAATAAGGCTAAAGAGGGCTAGAGTAACTATGATATTTAAAAAAAATATTGTGTCTTGTTACTTTGGTGGATAGTGTCCTTAATAATCTTAACAAGAATTAAGAAGAAGACCAGAAGACAGTGTGTTAGTAGACTTGAGAGCATAGTATCTCATTTTATGATATAAACTTTTACGATCGCGATCGGTAACCTGGCAACCCTATTTTGGTGTTTTAACTGTAAGTGCTTGTTTAAAGCAATATATTCATGTCTACCACCCTATTCAAAATATGCTATCCTATTTATTAATGTAATATATAAGTAGGCTATATGCGTCATAAACGATATCTTGGCAGCGTTTACGTATCTAGTATCTCTATTAAAGCCATGCAATAAGTAGGTAGGAAGATTGTAATAACATTTCGTACTTCCTGTAGTTGAAGTTAATATATTATATAGTATAATGGTATCAAAACATAATTATTACTGCTAATGTAACTTTTTTGTATTATTCTCTTTATATTTAAATTTATATTAAATTTATTATTTTAGATTTATACATTCATTTATATATTAAGTCCCTTATTATTTATGTAAAATACTAGTCTCACTTTACTTTTGAGATTGTATACAATATATTATATAGGTAGGTTGTATACATATTATCCTTGAGATGTAAGTTTTTAAATATTATCATGTAATCAACAACAAGTTGTTTAGGTCTTGGTGGCTTTTATATGTATTATTTACATATATTTTGTTAAGTTTGCCGCGACAGAAGGCCTAGGTAAGTACCTATGCCTATAGCGAAAGCTATCTGAGTGAAATATTCGGTATTGCTCAAAGGTTATCACATTGTTACACTGTTAACGCAATTATATTATATATTATAATTTCGTTAGATAATATAATTATATTATATTTGTAATTTGGTCGATACATTTATGCCCACCGAATTTTTCACAGTACTCGACAAATATAAAACCAATTTGGCATGCCTTAGCGGAAGGGAAAGATGGTCAAAAGATCAAGATCTTATATTTGTTTGATCAATTATAAAACTGTATGTTGATGAATAAGAAAAGTACAGATATTAAAACTTTTCACCATTATGTTGTCGGACTCCCAGCTATTATTATTGTGCGTTCAGGATACTTTAAATGTACCTTTAAATAAATTGTATATTAAATAATAAAAACATTAATTTACTTTTGCTATTTCACCTTTTCATATAGATTCCTAACAACAATCTATACTATAATAAATAAATAAAAATAAAATGTTGTATAATATGTATGTATTTACAAAAAAATTATATATGTATGTTTATCCATTGTCTAGTAGGTACCCATAGTACAAGCTCTGCTTAGTTTGGGCTAGATGGTGTTGTGTGTATGTGATAGAAATTTATTATTATTATGTTTTTCTTATCACAGATACTTTCTAACATATTATATTAGAAAATACCTGGCCCTTGTTCCACACACACAGAGACATGGGTCCAACGTGAAGAAGCCCTCCGACAGTTTTAATCAAAGGTGGGATGGAACACCTACTGTGGCACTAGCCACAGCAGGCGTAGGACTATTGCTACGTATGAATTTTATTATATGGGCTATGGGTATGAGTGTTTGATGGATCGGTATATTGGTAACTCTGGATGAAAAACGGCGTCTGCCCTGAATACTCTAAAGCATCAATGCAATGGGCAGACGGTGACTCGCACACTCACTACTATTATTATTATTATAAAATTCAAAGAGCACATTGGCTGTACATTGAATATTTTCGCGAAATTTCAATTGGACTGTATCGTACCTTAGGTATCTAACGATATAGAACATATTTTTTTGTAATTATTGTCTGTTTGTTTATTTGTTATTCTACAGATTAGATAATAGTTACCTAGGAAGTTATACTATCACGCCAAAACCCGTAAATTCGGTTTTCGCCAATATGTTGTCTGAAGACCCGACCATAATCTTATATACTTAACAATTATCGCGCTATCACCTATGGCCGCCGAGCAGTGCCATTTACTCGTATTAAAGCATCTTGAATTTAAGCATCACACTGAATTGATACTAAATTGATCGTAATGAGATATTAACAAAAGCATAGTGTGTATCTTAGGCTAACCTTTAGTCTTTATTTCATGAAATCCTTTATTTCTATCTAAACTTATCACAATTTATTATTTATTATTTTGATAATATTGTTTATAATATCAAGTATTAAAAAAAACAAAAAAGAAAGCTTAACATTTTTGCCAAAATTGTATTCTTTGCGAAAGATCTAAACTTCTGCTTTTAAAAATAACGTCATTTGGTCACTGCCATCTGGTCCGGTCCATGCCAGCAGTAATAATTTCAATAAGTCCATATTTGCTTTGAATTATATTCGCTACACTAGATGTCACTCACTAAATGACGTCACTTTTTAAAAAGTCTATGTTTAGATTTTCAGAGACCAGTATAAATATTATGACAACAGTTACTCGGCGGGTTGGGAGTCCTCTGCGCTCGCCCACAGTCCGTGTAAAGCTGTAGAGGCGACATGAGCTCAACAAACAACATTAAAAAAAAATATATTCGGCTCTGAAAGATAGAATAAGGAATAGTGTGATTAGAGAGAGATGCGGCATGAAAGTGGATATAGTGACAAGAATAGAAAAGTGTATGTTAAGCTGGTTTGGGCATGTAGAAAGAATGGACGAGGAAAGACTGACTAAGAAAGTTTATAAGGCTAGTGTGAATGGAACAGTCGCAAGAGGAAGACCTAGGTGAACGTTTCTTGATCAGATCGGAGGCGTTCTGGACAAAGGCCAGGTTAAGAGCACCTTGAACCTACGGGCGTGTATGAGGAATGTGATGAAAGTGAATGAAGCCAGAGAAGTGTGTCAGGATCATAGCAAATGGAAAGCCGTAGTCTCTGCCTACCCCTCTGGGAAACAGGCGTGAATCTATGTATGTATGTATATATTCGGCGTCGGTTAGGTGAATTGGATGTCTTGGTTGTTTCGATTTGATTTGAGATTATTGGTTTCGTATGTTGTCTTTGATTTCGTTGTTGTTGGTTGAACTAGGAACTTACTTAATAGTTTTTGTAATCCTCTTACTAACTTTGTTGAATAATTGTTTAATAAATTAGGGTTCGGCCGTTAGGTTAGGTTAGCCCATTCCGGTAAGCCCTCGGCCGGGATGCACCCACAGTGAAAAATTTGTTACTCCGCTACGTCCCCGACCGAGACTCTCCCATTGTAAAACAACCGGAGAAGACACTTGAGCAAATGCATACCGCTGATAACAATTGTAATAGAATTTAAATATTGTGTGCTATGTGTATACTATCATGATTCAGTTTTAGAATAAGTATGATTAATTTTAAAGTATAGGTACTCTTTAAAAATATGTTCGAAAATGCAATAAATAATATTAAAATATGTTGGTTTCTAAGCTAGCAACCTATCAAAAAGCAAGCCTGTTTCCTCTCGGAAACAGTGAAAGGGTTTTCAAAGTTTCCGTGCGTTGTAGTATTTCGTTGATCGGGATCGCCATACAGCATCTCGGGCTTCGGAGACATTTACGCAACAAGAAATGCGGCTCACGTCTGACCGAGAGCGGCACGTGCAGTCTCGCGCTTCAGAGACATTTACGCAACATGGCATGCGGCTCACGTCTTACCGAGAGCGGCATGCGCAGTCTCGCGCTTCGGAAACATTTACTCAATATGAAACGACTGACGGCTGACTGAGAACGCCATACAGAGCCCCGCGCTTCTGAGACGCTTTCTCAGTATAAAGCTCGGCTCATGATGGACAGAGAGCGCCACAGAGGGCGGGCTTCAGAAACGATTACACAGCGTGAAATTCGAATGATGGCTGATCGAGAGCGTCACTCCAAACATTAAAAAAATAGCCTCTGTCACTCGGGATGATATAAGGATACTAATAATATAATATAATACCACACATCCAAGTCTGTTCAGGCATTTAGAAGTTCTGGTAGAATTAAGAAACTCACATACTTACATACATGCTAAATTAATTACATACATACATAAACCCTAAAACATTACACTCTTTTTTTGGGCAACCGTGTATAAATTATCGCGAGTACACTTACCTACCGAAAGTCAGTGTTCTACAAACAGTTGTAACAGTCGTTATAGAATGAGATGAACGGAAGAGCTAAGAATTGAAGCCGCGGGCACAGCTAATTTCTTTTCTAGTAGTTCTTACCACCATTAGAAATGTGAGTTTCTTCAAGCGATCATCGTGTGACTTTGCATGCACGTTGTCAGGGGTATAGAAAAGGACATTGTATACCGATTTCCATGCGGGTGAACCCGAGGACACAACTAGTAACTTATAAATCTTTAGATGAGGCAATAAAATATCACAATTAAAAACAATAATTTATTACGAATCTCAAACAAATACAGTTTCGGCCACAGTACCTATATACAAAAATCTACATTATTATCTCTGTTATGCAGAAGCATAACAAAAAATATATTCCTAACCGATTTCTGATTAAATGAATGTACAATTCAAAAGTTATTTATTATACAATATTTGTGAAGAAATCGTTTATATCACCGAGCTAATGTGATCCATGTAGAATAAGTACAAAGTGCACCATGAGAGGTGATGACATAAGGCACGTTGGAAAATAAATATTTTGTCATAACACATAAGACGTTCAACTTTTCCATTCCGACGCGTAAAAGTGTAAAAAAGAAGACAATACATAATCGGCATTGGTAATTAAAGAGTGCGCACGCACGGCGTCGCGCGTCGCCTCGTAATACACGCGGCAACTCGGCGATATGATGCGTTCATACATCTAGCCGCGCGTATTATGTACACGATAGTGTAATAACGCTGGGAAACGTGCCTTCCGTATTATTATACCAGTCCATGACAATAACAATGAATATTTCACTGCGCGCGCACCGGCCGCCGTAGCTAATACACAATATTGCATAAAATATTCTTATTAACTTCTGATAAACAACATTCAAAAATATAAACGAGCTCATTACTTTAATATCACTACATAATAAACATTATGTATAAAGGCACCTAAAATGTATTCTATGACACTTACCTACCTAAACTACGCCGCGGAAGAAAATAATCTATAAGTCTTTCCCAAAGAGTTTTTGTCACAGACTGAGTTGGTGGCATTGAAGGCAATGAGGTCACGCAGATTTTGACAGGTTTACGGTGCATTACGAAAGGGTAAGGGTGTTTAACTACAGGAGATATTGTTGTTCCAATAAGACTAACGGTAGGCTTTGCAAAATTAATAGGTTGGCTCTTCACCACCTGTCGCTGACTCGCACCGCCTACCAAAATGATCGGGATCGAACTGCCTTTAGTAGACGTGTTAGGTGGTCTCGGCGAACTGCCGAATGGTCTTGCGGAGGACATTATAGGTATAGGTGCCGTAGAGGTCTCAATTATTTCGTGAAAGATAGAATCCTCATAGTCTTTATTTTCTTCCACTAACGGCTTTACAAAAACTACTTGGCGTAAGCTATTTATATCGTGTACTAATTTCGCATGTTCCTTAACTAAGTAATCGCCTCTCGGTATTAGATTGTCAATAATACTAAAACTATCCATACGTTGCGACATGGGTTGCATACTGAGCGCAAACTGAGCGGGAAACTCCGGGGAGGAACGTTTAGTTATGAATTTGCTGAAGAGGGGTGTGCGGGATCGCCAACCTAAACAAAGAAGCAAAAAATATTTAACAACATCACCATCAGAATTTAATTAGACGGAATTGTAGTGTCCATTACCTTCTTTAATCATTCTGGCGAATCTTTCGTTAGTATAATCGATGCAATTTACCTGGAAAAGAACAAACAAATATTAGGTATAGATCATGAATAATTTATAGGTTTCAAGTTATAAAATAACTGATACACAAATCATATATGTCATTCGTCGTACTAGCGGCATTACAATACACTTCAAGTTCAATAACTCGCTGGCGCGCAAAACAATGCATATTTTTTTCAAATAGTTGGAAAGTTCGCTTATACTGCAGCACGATTATCATTATTTGTAACCTCCACTGACAAAAAATTATGTCATAATTGGTGCTAATTTTTTGTTGATAATACAAATCTGTATAAAAAAGTTTATACGAATAAAAAAAAATACTTGAAATCAGCAATCAGCAATAGACAAATGAGTGTCCAATGGCCAAAGAACAAAGAAAAGAAGTCATATATAATTATATATAGAGCAATAATTAATGCACATGAGGAGTCCGGTTTGAGTCCGAGGTCGGACAAAGTTTTATTGGAAATATTTAGGATATTCTTTGCAGTAGCACGGGTTTGTAAATGTTTCAGTGTGTTTCATAGAGACATGTTATTTACACGATTAGCCATAATTTATATCATATATACAAACTCATAAAACATTTTATCTACCGTCAACATTTTTTCAGCTGTATTATGTGCCGATAATCGTAATATGCGCATATATTTAACATAACAAGGAACAAAGCATAAATACTAATTACCATATAATCAATTTTGCGGTAGGTACATTGATTCTTACAGTATTTTTTTGCATAATCGATGAAGCTGTCATTGCGTCGTAAATAATTAAATGATTTACGGTTCTTTAATTAACATGAATTAAAATTCAATAAGGATTACTTTAATTGTCATAAAATATAATAAATGAAGAGTAATATAATTGTGGATTATTTCTACAAATACATTTCTCCTCTGCATTAACACAATAATATAACAGCATTACTAATATTGGTTTGTAAACAAAAGCGTTAAAATATAATTGATGCTTACCCCATGGCGATTTGTAAGTCCAAATAACGGATCATGCATAACATGCATGCCGCCAACAAGGAGCAAGCAAGACACCTGGCACACCACCTGCCACCACATGGTCGTATTATTGACTGACACCAGCCACCGCGACGAAGCACGACCCCTCTACTTACAGTGCTGGGGAAACAATGCTGTAAATAAATCACTTTACTCACGCTATTAGGAATCCAACGCCTAAATACAATGACTTACGATGGCTAATAAAAGTGAGTACTACTTTAGTATAATAATATACAGTCTATTGCAGTTTATGGTTGGTATATCAACGCTTCTGTAAACGGCGTCCCCTGATAGCAGATAACACTACCATGAGCGACACATTGCGCTTGATGGTAAGCGTTATAGCTAAACTGCTAAGCGGCTAAGCTGCTAAGCGGCTAAGCTGCTAAGCGGCTACGCTGGTAAGCAGCTAAACTGCTAAGCGGCTGAGCTGCTAGCTTAATTGCCACCAATAATAAGAAATAAGCTTGATCTTCTGTGAAATGTGTGTCAAACGTATCATTGGCGATAGGCTCTCCAAATTTATTAAGCCCTAGACTTATATCACTTTAGTACAGCTAACATTTTTACGACAAATATTTTATAATTATGTAGTTAAACCACGTATTCCTAATCATAACATTGACTGTGGGCTGTTTTCATGTTTGACTCGGAGTTATATATCAAAGGGCCTTTGGATCAGCCTGACCGCGTAGGTACAATAGGACTTTAAATAATTTCTATTATATTTCGCTCTTCAGTGTTTTTGACGGTAGATAACTATTTGTCAAAGTGTAACTGTTGAAAATTTAACCTCAGTTTCGTCAGCAATTTATTTATATGTATAAATTATCAGCCTCGTCACTGCTCAAATCGTCGGCCTCGAAAGCGATGGCGTGACGATTTGAGCACATACCAGGCGGGCTGGCAACAGGTGGCGCTGGATCGAGAGGCATGGAAGAGTTTGGGGGAGGCCTTTGCCCAGCAGTGGGACAGCCTAGGCTATTTATAATAATAATAATAAAAATAAATTATCAGAAATATCTAGGCCGAGACAATTACGTTAAAATAACAAGTGTTTTAATCCAGACGCTAGATAGCATGAGTGTCGGTAAAGTATGTCAGCTCCATCGATTTTGCTAAAACTGGCAACACAAATTAATGAAGATCCGCGCCGATCGCTAGATTTTTATAACTTTGAAGTTAATCCGACGCAGTTGCACTAATCCGATTAACGTGATATTTTACAGATGTCATACTGGACTCAAATGGCCAACATAATTTCGCTATTAGAACACGTATTATTGACACATCTTAATCCTAGCTTACCATTATACATGCGAATGTGAGTTTGTTTGTTTGTTTGTTACGCTTTTACGCCTTAACTACTCGACCGATCGTCATGAAATTTCGCACACATCGCACCCTTAATAAAACAGAGACTTATCTCAGTATTCTGGATTAAACAAATTTGAACTCTATTGCAAAGATTTAACACAAATATAATATTAGAATTTAACATATACAATTAGAGTTCAAATTGCCTTACTTTCAAATTTCGAGTTAAGTCGCTGTTTTATTAAGACTGCGACATGTTGTCAGAGGTACAGAAAAGGACATAGGGAATTGGTTTCATTTGTCCGTTTCTTTACTATCTTAACAAATTTTAAAGATAAATACATACACACTTATAAACATATGAACGGGTGTTTTTACATTCATAAGTATAAGAAGTTGACAACCCACGCACGACGATATTACATCGCCACTTAATCTTCATCGTCAGTTAATTGGGTTGATATTCGTTAGTTTATGTTTAGTATATGTAAATGTATATTCATGCTAATGTATGAACCTACTTCTTTTTACTCTGCGTCACCCAACGGTTGACTGGTAGGTAATGCCCGTGGCATTAAGTCCACCGATGTACTATTTTGTGCATAAAGTTTTAAATAAATAAATGCATGTGTCACAAATATTTTCAAGAATTCTATATTCTGACTGCCTCATCCATTCACGGAAGTGAATGCGACTTGCTGTAAAGGAAACCTCGGATTTGATTCCCAAGTTGAGCAAATTGTTGCTAGGTAGATATTACTGTTAAAATAATTTAGTAGCAGTACGGTTTCTGCAACTGTGTTTAGTAAGCCGCAATCGACCTGCCCACTGTTAAGGTTGTAAAAATAATAGTGTAGGAAATCGCCACCCAAATCGCATCTAGATTTATGGAAAGCTCTATCTATATTTTATACTAATTTTATGGCCAGCCGGCTTTTGTATAAAAGAGTGCAACAGATAGCCAACTATAAAACAATTGCTCCGCTACCTACGCCTGAAGTATCCAAAAACATAAGTATTTTAAATAACTAGTAAGTGCTGGGTACACACTATCTCCCTAGAGAGCTCTGAGTCCTTATTTACCGCAGGCGTGTTACTCGAAATTATATAGCAGGAACATTCTGCAGCCTGGTAGCAATTCTCCAAGCGCCTACAGTTTCCAACCAATTCTACACTGTAAACTGTAAATAGTTTGCGCGTAATGTACCTTTGTACGCGTTAGACATTCAAAAAAAGATTATGTGATGTGTGAGACAAAATTTCTAAAATATTTGTTTTGGTTTCTATAGCTCTTATAAAGACACCCTCACAAAACCTTTTCTTGAATATCTATGAACTGACATCGACCGATTACTATTTTATTGTAAGTTATAGATTACATTCGAAGGGCATTAGTACTTAAATATATGTTCACCAAATAACTTAGAATATG
The DNA here is from genome assembly GCA_930367265.1 of Catocala fraxini. Classification (NCBI taxonomy): domain Eukaryota; kingdom Metazoa; phylum Arthropoda; class Insecta; order Lepidoptera; family Erebidae; genus Catocala; species Catocala fraxini. The sequence goes on from OV884024.1 coordinate 19,080,455, forward strand.
CATGCATTCAGAATGAGCATGTAAAAACATGATATCTATTCCAAAATGATTATCTTTGTTCTATATATTCTGCATGGTCAAAAAATGATCAAAAGAATATTTATCTAAACACATGTGTACTAAAATTTCAATGATATTATATTATTGATACAGAACTAAAGCATTTCGTCTCCCTGTCTCGAAGTAAATATATGACTGTAACTTCCGAATAATTCAGTAGGAAAAACATATATAAAGTTCCTTATTCTCAAAAAACCGACAGCTGTATCCTTGGCTATTTACAAATGGCATAATGGGGTGACGGAAAATCGATCACCGCTTAGCAACGCGCACTGTTACAGATTTACGACATTTCTATACACACTCACATCTTTAGGACAAAAATGTGCATGATTGACAAATGTTTGTTTGCAATCTGGAACTTGCACGTTTTGCTTAACCTGGTGAGCCGGCGACGGCAATAGTAGAACTTTTAAGCCTGTCCAGCTGTGTTTAGTTTACGTGTAATAGTGAACGAGTCTATTACGTCGGGCACAGTTTGGAAGGACTCTGCGCCACTATGAACAACATCCTGTAAATATTAAAGAAAGATACTAAGATGAGTGACATATTGATAGGATTGAATTCCTACTTTTACCTATTATTAATTTATTATGCATGTATTTATGTAGTTCCAATTAAAACACAATGTGAGTACTTTTAATTTCAAGGAAATATTTACCAACTTGTATTCCGCGTCCACTGTTATAAACGTGTAAAGTCTCTGTGGTCTCTCATTTAAATATTAGGTCCTTAGATATAAAATTGGCGTTTTGTAGACCTGTCAACTTTGATCTCAAATATCTGGCGTTTGGTTAGGCATTCCAAATTAAAATTTGTTTCAAATATAGGCTTGTATATATGTGTTTCGTATTTAGTGATTCTTTTGTTTTTACGCCATTTTATTTTGCTTGACACCGTTCTGTTCACAAAATGAAAAACTTTAAATATCGCGGTTTTACGAATACGAGTACCACCGTGGAACAAGCGCTGCTAAAACAGCTTGAAGGATTAATGATGTGTATGGGAAAGTTACTGTAAAAGAAAGCAGGACACGTTTTGGTTCCAACGTTTTCGTTCTGGAAGTTTTGACCCACAGAAAAATCCCCGTGGGCGGCCGGAGACCTTAGTAGACAAAGAAGAATTAAAGGTGATAATGGAAGCGGATCCATCGCAAACTACGTGAGAGTTAGCAGCAGGCTTGGGTGTGAGTGACAAATTTATTTATTTGATTTTAATTTACTTGCATCAAATTAGAAAAGTAAAAAAGCTCGAGAAATAGCTACCGCATGAATTAAGTGAAGCACACCAACAAACACGTGTTACATTACTAAACCGTCACAATAACGAAGCAATTTTAAATCGTATCGTTACTTGTGATGGATCGAAAACGCTCATCACAGTAGTTGAACCCAAGAGAACCGGATAACCAAAACCCAAATCCCGTCCCAAGAGAATGTTAACTCGGAAAAATACTAGTGTGTGTTTGATGGACCAGAGCTGGTGTCATACACTACAACTACCTAAGATCTGGCCAAACAATAACGACAGATCTGAATTGTTAACAATATCAAACTAACTATGATGGATAAGCTAGTCGTTAAGCAACCGAGACTGGTCAATTGCTCTAGCTCACTGCTGCTTCGGGATAACGCTAGAACCCATACTTTACGACAAGCGGTTGCTAAATTAGAGAAGCTGCGATTGGAATGTCTCCGACACCCGCCTAACTCCGCGGACCTTATTTCAAAAGATTACCACTTTTAAAAATTCAGACAATTACATGCAAGGATAAAAATTAAATTCCGATAAGGCAGGCCAAACCGCCTTCAAAGATTTTATCAATGAAATAAAAAACTACCTATAAAATGGCAAAGTGCATAGATAATAATGCTAAATACAACTTAAAATTCAGACCACGTTTAACCAGACAGTGGCCTAGATATACGAAGTCACGTACAAGCTATAGTTAACACCGACGAAGTCGCGAATATCGCTTTCATCCTTTGTAAGACTTATGTAAAAATCAATATCAAGCGAGACATATCGTTGGGTCAACAGTCGGCAAAAATTTACCGCTACGTTAGCAATTGCTGCTAAAAATTAATAAACAACAGTTAGTCAGGCAATTGAAATCGCATAAACAACTAAAGTGATGCGTGTATGCACACTTGCAAGCAGAGAAACTTCTATAGAATACGCAAATTTATGAGTATATGGAATAATATAATATAAATATCTGACTTGATTTCTTTTTTTGATATTTAAGAGCGTAAAAGCGTTCGTATTGATTTTAAGAAGCTGTGATACGTTGCTGATTTGGATCTTTTGCGCACATTATACTACGCATAAGCTCTATCTGTGATTGAATACCGTATGAAAGATTTGGGTGGCGTCTATTGTAGAGCTTTAGCTAGGCGTCAAGTCATGTTAAAGGTAGTTTATTTATACAACGAAACATATAAAATTGAAAATATACCTCCCATATCTAACAAACAAATTAAATTATCTATAAATGAGCTGTTAAGACTTGATTGTGACCAAACTGAATTGATATTACTTTGAATCTACTAAAATGCTTACGTTCTGACATTTAAACAACTAGATTTTCTCGCCGACTGTATCTGCCTCAAATAAATATTAACACATATGTATGTATTTCGATTTATTTATATAGAATCGTATGTAAATCATTGATGTATCAGAGAAGACGCTGTTTTCTGCAGGTCTATCATAGAGATTCATATTATTTTGTTTCTTTTTATTAAAATAGAGACTATCTATTATTATTGTCGGACTTCCTTGCGGTAGGCAGGTAACAAGAGGACACTTCGATAGCTTATCTTTTCCAATGAGATAACAGATCTTATCTTTGTAATTTGGTAATGCTAAATATCATTCATTCATATCGTAGTTAGAAGTTCATATAATATGTAATATTTAATTCAGTAATTTTATTTTATGTTGAAGTTTGCGTGGGCTACCATAACTATTTGACTGAACAGAGCTCATTTTATAGTACTCTCCTAAGTCACTTACACTTCAAGGTACCCTCTAGATCTGTGCGTACTCCGCAACTGTTTCGAATAGTAACAGCAGATTCAAAGAATCCTTGCGCAGATTAAACGCATCTTAATGTATTCTTTAATATACTTGTTTCAACTACATAGGTACTTATATTATTTGTAACTATGTTTTCTCTTTTGTCACCTCACTTACATCGTTAAAGCTGTATCAATATCAATCCTGGAAGCTGTGTACGGTATTAATTGGAGGGCAGATTTAAAAATGTAATCATGTAAAAATAATTTCAAGCACTACTTGGTCTGTATTCTGTAAACTGTACCTTATGTAAATAAATAAATAAAGCATCATCTATGTAGTGTCCAAATAAAGCTCACAAGACGCTCGTATTTAAAATTATAAAGAGTGTATATCCGTACTATCCGCTATACCTCCTATACTATTTGTACTGGGTATAGTTGGGTACAATAAGTATATAGTGCGAAGGATTTTTTTACTAGCCACGTATGTACTAAGGCTACAGTGTGGTGTAGCATATAACCTAAGAGAACTGCGACACCTGGTGCTCTGCGTGCCAGTAGCAGGACCAATCTACTGGCGAAAACACTCTTTACCCCAACAGCATCAGCCTAGTACCTAAATAAAGTTCATGAGAGAAAATATATAAATCCTACATATCTAGATGTTCTCTATAATGTATCTATCTACTCCAAAATAATAACCTTGTGAAGTCTGCCAACCCACATTGGGTCAGCATGGATGACCTAACTCTAATCATGCTGAGAATGAGTCCGTGTCCAGCAGTAGGACAGTTTAAAAACAGAACTGGTATTATCGTTATAGTATTTTAAGGTTTACTAACTAGGTATAATCTATTTATAAATTGTACAATAATTGCAGTTTCCAATATTAGGTATTACGGGAGTAGCCAAACAAGTAATTGTATTTAAATAATTTAATTAGGTACTTATTTAATAAAACAACACCCACATGCTAATTGTATATATAGCTACAATAATTATTAATTATAGAAAACTCTAGGAGTCTAGGCGTTGACACAGATTCAGACACTTCGATTTTATTTCATAGATAAATATAATAAGTATAATGTGAAGAAACGTTATAAGGTAGGTATTATAAATGAACCGGTATTTCTGAAAGTAAGTAAGTAGTAAAATAATTGTCTATTATTTACAGCATCAAATGAATATTACAAATGTAACTTTTAGGTTACGAAGTAAGTGCGCATTTTAGAAACAGTGCATTCCAACGACATCTATCCAGCTCAGATGTAAACTTCTTTAGAATATTTTCCCTTTTTACCCGACTACGGCGAAGCCAAAATGAAGAGTAATGATTTAGGCAGTCTGAATATGCATGTTTGTATGTTCCACCGTAGCGCCTAAACTACAGATCCGATTTTAATGAATGAGGTGTCAATAGATTCGTTATAATGGCCCGAGTGACATAGGCCATATAAATTTTAATTGCGTTATTTTTTGGATCCCTTTTTTTACGTAGTCGGGTTATAGTTTTTTAAACTTTATTATTTATTACTCAATACTTTAACTACTACTTTTAACTTTAACTGACTTTAGCTGACTGACTGACGAGTGACGGATCAACGCACAGCCTAAACCACTGATCGTAGAAACCAGAAACTTGGAGGATTTGTTTTTTGTATGACGTAGGCATCCGATAAGAAAGGATTTTACGAAATTCTACCTCTAAAGGGGTGAAAAAGGGGGACAAAGTTTGCATGGGACAATGTGATTTCTTGGTCCGATCCCCTTCAAATTTTGCATAAACATTCTTTAACAGAATTGAAGGAAGACATGTTTCGTATTTTATTGAATTTTATCCCCTAACGGGGTTAAAAAGGGGTAGAAAGTTATTTTGGGGTGATAATTAATATTAGGACAAACAACAAAGTTTGTTATTAGATATTTAACGGTATGCGGGCCCAGCCTAAACAATGGGCTCGGCTGGTCGCCTCGCTACCTGCTCCTGTGCCCCGTCCGACGCACTCGATAGAACACTTCACCGCGGAGTGCATGTCGCTCGGGCTTCCGCCGATGTATACGTATTTATGTAATACTCATATATGAGGCCTAGCTGTACCAAAAACCTGTGTAAAAGTTTAATCTGTGCATTTGCTATTCAATAAACTTTCTGTGATCTATCCTTTCGCTCTTATTCTCCTTCTACTCTTCTACATAAGCTGACTATCTTCTCTTCATACTTCTACTAAGTCGATTCCCACTTTTAGGACACGGCCTCATAGGGAATAATGTCCGAAATTTAAAATGGTAAGGACTAGAACAATTTGGTTATAAATATATACGAATCATTCCATATTCAAAAAAGAAGTAAAATACAAATATAAAAGAATATTGAAATCGGATTAGAATTCGAAAAATCAATTTTATTTTCTCTTGGATATTTGAATGAAAAACTTACCTAATACCTTGAATTTCCTTCGAAAATTTCTTGGAAATCTCTTAGATTACCTACTTAGCAAATATTTATGATTGCTGTATACCTAATTTGTTTGGAAGTTCATTTTCACTATTTCATAAGAATATTTTGAGTGTAGTAAATTTAATTTCTTTTTCATTTGTTGTTATAATATTTAAGTTTATTATAATAATTAAGCTGGATCAAAAGGTGGTGCTGCGTTCTTCTTTTACCCAGCAGGGGGAGGACACTGTAGTATAAATTACATTTAAAAAAAGAGAGGTGCGTCATCTTTGTGTTGGCGATAGAAAGAACTCTTTAGCTGATTATACAGAAATCTCAATAGATGGCCCTAACTCAAGATTGGGCTGTTATCATTTACAAGGAATGCCTAGTGTTGTCAGTAAGAAGAATAAAATTACTCAATGAAACTAAGCGAGACTATTCTTAAACTAGTTCAGTGATTATACAGGGTGTCCCAAAAATCAACGTCAAGCCGAAAACGGATGACGGGCCAAGGGATGGTGGTTCTCAAAAAAATATGAAAAAAAAATTTTTTGCTGCACTCTAAAAACTATAGCCATTTAAAAAAAAATGAGAAAATTAACACCTTGTTATGATTTTTCAAGTACTATGACTACAAAATGTTTACTTAGCTTAATTATTTTAGTGAGGATTTGTTACTGAATAATGCTAGTATACATTACAATTCAAAATTTGAAGACAACTATCTTCATTTCAGAGGAAATATCCCTAATATGCCCAAACATGTACTCAAAATTATTACATTATTCAACTTTAAATGGCCGTGCTGAAAAAAAAATGTACTACGCCATTTCAGCACGTGGCATCAAAAGATGGCGCATTTAATGGGCTTTCTAAAATGCTATAACACTTACTACATTTTATCCTAATTATGGATTTTTTTTCTAAAACAACTTGGATTTATGCTTCCAATGCGATGCATATTTTATTTAAAGCTTACTTAAATTAAAGTAAGACAGTACAAGTTTGGGTGAAACAGATTAGGACGCCACTTCAACGTGTGAGAGTGAAAGAGATAGCAAGCCTGAGCATCATCAACAGCACGAGTTAGAGTGAAACGGAGAGAGACGCCACTTCAACGTGTTAGTGAGAGTGTGAGTGAAAGAGATAGCAAGCCTTAGCATCATCTACGGCATGAGTTAGAATGAGACGGATAGAGACGCCACGAGTGAAAAAGATAGCAAGACCGGATCATCTGCGCACGAACTGCAATACTTCAGTACGTTACGTTATTTCGTTTACTGCGCATCGTTCTGTATTCCTTCGTGTCGTTTTCGTACTTACTAACTTTGGCTTTGCTTATTGGACTTGATTACGTGCTACTTGGATTTGATTTGTGATTTGACCGTTTGTGACTAACTTGGCTTTCTTTTGGACTATCGTCATCGCTGACCGTGTAATTGTGTGTATTCTATGATCGCCACCATGCCGCTTCGATACACAGCACAGGAGTATGCAAACATGCATCTCATTTATGGAGAGTGCAGGTGCAACGCTAATGCTGCAGCTCGACTCTATCGTGAGAGATACCCCAATTCTGAGCGTCATCCGGATCATAGAGTATTTATTAATCTGCACCGATCACTCTCAGAAGGCCGATTTCCTAATCAAATGTTCAGTACAGGAAGATCCAGCATTCCATACGAGGAAGAAGTTTTAGCAGCAGTCGCAGAAGACACGAGTGTCTCAGTACGTGGACTTGAGACAAGCATAGGAGTGCCAAAGAGTACAGCACACCGGATTTTGCAGCAAAACCAGCTCCACCCGTACCATGTGCAACGAGTTCAATCTTTATCACCTCAAGATTATCCTGCAAGGGTTGCGTTTTGTGAAACGATGTTACAAAGACACCGAGAAGACCCCCACTTCCTGGATAAAGTACTCTGGACGGATGAGTCAACTTTTAAGAAAGATGGCTACTTAAATCTACATAATGTGCATGAGTGGCACGTGGAAAACCCACATTTAATGCGAGAAGATCGGTCACAATATCGCTTCAAAGTAAACATGTGGACCGGTATTCTGAACGGTAGAATTATTGGACCTTTCGAACTCCCAGACACCTTAACCAGTGAGGCTTACTTAGACTTTTTACAAAATCATCTACCAGATTTATTGGAAGACGTGCCACTCAACATTTACGTAGGTATGTGGCTCCAACAAGATGGCTGCCCTGCGCACTATGCTCGCTCAGTAAGGGAATTTCTTAACCAAGTATATCCGGATAGGTGGATCGGTCGGTCTGGTACGATCTCGTGGCCGGCCCGATCACCAGACTTAAACCCCATTGATTTCTTTTACTGGGGAGCAGTGAAGGATCAAGTTTACTCTAAGCCTATCGCAAACGTAGAGGAACTGCGCCAAAGAATTGCGGGGGCCGCTGAATACATCAATTCAAGAAGTTTTGCTCGTAAAATAAAGCGTTCGTTTTTAAAGAGATGTAGGGCATGCATTGAAGCTGAAGGCAAACAATTTGAATATTTATTGTAACAAAATAAAATGAACTGTTGATTTGAATGGTTGAATTTTTATTTCAAATTGAACACATAATGATTCACAATGACCAAAGGAATCTAATATGGTTTATCAATAAATTAGGTATTTGCCCTATTCACAGTAGCTTCGCAAAACAGTGTCACTAGTAGTTTTTACCTGACTGCCATAAAAGAGGGTTATGTATAACACTAATTTGTTTCTTAGAGGGAAACTAGATGTCATTACCAACATTTTTGAGTAAAACAAAAAAGGTTAGACCCGAGTTGTTTTAGAAAAAAAATCCATAATTAGGATAAAATGTAGTAAGTGTTATAGCATTTTAGAAAGCCCATTAAATGCGCCATCTTTTGATGCCACGTGCTGAAATGGTGTAGTACATTTTTTTTTCATAATAATGTAATAATTTTGAGTACATGTTTGGGCATATTAGGGATATTTCCTCTGAAATGAAGATAGTTGTGTTCAAATTTTGAATTGTAATGTATACTAGCATTATTCAGTAACAAATCCTCACTAAAATAATTAAGCTAAGTAAACATTTTGTAGTCATAGTACTTGAAAAATCATAACAAGGTGTTAATTTTCTCATTTTTTTTTAAATTGCTATTATTTTTAGTGCAGCAAAAAATTTTTTTTTCATATTTTTTTGAGAACCACCATCCCTTGGCCCGTCATCCGTTTTCGGCTTGACGTTGATTTTTGGGACACCCTGTATATGCAGTAAATAATAATAATTATAATAATAATATTCTACCAAATACACACAACGTAAATGGTAGCAGATTTGCTTCATAATTACTTCCTCATAATTTAAATCATCAGTTATTGCGTAATTTATAAGTATTTATATAACTATATTAATTTTCTTGAAAATAGCAACTTTTTTGCTTAGACACACTGTAAACTTTAATGGAAAAATAAACAAAAATCAACTGTCACAAATTGGCGGTCACAGTTTGGGAATAGGGTTTCCTGCGATTATTATTTTGGAAGTTTTAATTCATAACTATGTATGGTATTTAACAACCCAGTTGTGTTGGAAAAAGGAAACGTAGAGTAAAACGTGATTCTATAGAAATTATTATTAATCTAATCAAAATCATCGAAACTATATTTTCAAATAGTTTCCCTCAGTTATTATGAAAACCTCAAAATAGATTGTTGCGAGGATCTCTCGTTCCAAGGAATAATCTACCTTGGAACGAGAGATTTTCGCAATGGTTGTTTAAGTGACTGACACACAAATACATTAGATACCGTTATCGTTCATCTGTTTCAATGACGACGGGATTGAATGATAGCAACATTTTCACAAAAGCGTTTCAAACTTAGAATATTCTTTAATTTAATTTTAAAATGTTTCTTCTGAAACGTTGCTCACATTTTATTGCGTCGTCATTGATACAGATGATCTATACGGTATCGGTATAAGTATAATATACCATACAACTATACGTAGATATGTAAGCACGTTGATGTCATCGCCAAAATTTAGATGGTGCATTGTCGTTTGTCAAAATCAAAAAGGTTTGCTTCAATTCGGCTCAAGAGGGCTCTCTTTTTCCATAGTATATTTATACACAAGACGCCATAAGATAGAGGTGCCATCTATTATTTGGCGTATAAAATTAGTCCTCACAATTTAGTACTAATCATTTTTGTATAGATGATGCTACGGTCACTGATTAAATATTGACTTTACTTATGAAACCTGTAAAGATGTTGTATAGCATATTTTATGTATAATTTTTACACAAAATCTTTTAAAATTATGAAATGGTTATTGTACAATAACGATACTATACACTAAATTCAAAGGTTTTAATTATTTTCAGAGGAAATTAAAAATTTTGGCTTGGTGACACTAGATACTTCAACGGTAAATTATTTGACAACCAAAACAAACACCTTGTTTTGGCACAAAATGGCGGTTACTAGTTAATTCGGTTAGTTCTTGTTCCATTTTGTTTATTTTCGGGTGTGAAAAACTGCGACAAGTGCGTAAAGTCGAGGTTTGTGTTCCTCCACCTTAGTGTTGAGCTTTCACTTCGAAAAATCTGCGTGGTTGTGTTCATTTCTGCTTAGTGATACAGACACTGTTAACATTTGTTTTCTTGATATTATTTAAAATGCCTCAACGTTGTGTTATAAATAAATGTGTGATAAACAAGAGTTTTATTTTTATTACCTATTACTACTATTTTAAAGTCATTCTGCAAGTTATTTATTGTGTATTATATAATTCCGTACACTCTATTTACTTGTTAAAAATTTAGATACAAGTGGATAGTGCTCGGGTATGCAATTTTCTCATTATTTCTTAGAACATCAAATAAATAATGAGAATAACGCATATCCGAATACTATCTACTACTTGTATCTGAATACATAACTCAAAACAGTAATATTTATTGTACAGCTTTAGGTATGTATAGCATGAATAGTTCTTTCTCCAAAATGCAAATGTCGCTAGTTGTCGAACAAGTTTGCTATAAATTGCCTAAAGAGAGCTCTCTTTTCACTATATATTACTTTACTCTTTGGCCACTACGGTCGTCCCGATCTCTTCAACATTTACTTGCAATCCTCGACGAGATGAAATTGCCTGGGCAAAAAAGTTATGATAGACACGACATAATAGCCAGGGTTTGCCACCTCAAAGTAAAGAAAATCATGGAACTTCTAACCAAAGAGGAAATATTTGGAGAGGTACGTTGTCATGTTCTCTACCGAATGGCAGAAAGGAGGTCTGCCTCACACATACATAATGTAGTGGATGGTTAACCGCATTTCACCTGACATGGTAGGTGAACTTATATGTGCTGAGATACCAAATCCAAATGAAGATCCTCTTTTACACGACATAATTAAAACTATATGATACACGGTCCATGTGGTAATCTTAATAATAATTCTCCCTGTATGAAAGATAATAAATGTAGCAAAAAATATCCCAGACAATTTTTGAGAGATACACAGACAGGTGACGATGGTTACCCACAGTACAGATCGTCTATCTCAGTCTGACGGTGGCTTAACACTTAAATTAAAAGACATTGAAGTAGACAATAGGTGGGTGGTCCCCTACAATAAGGTTCTGTCACGGACATTTAAGGTACATATAAATGTAGAATTTTGCAATTCTGATAAATCGATAAAGTACATTTGTAAGTACATTAATAAGGGCAGTGATCAGGCGGCTTTCGTGCTAGAAAACAAAAAGAACGACGTCAAATTATATGAGAATGGGCGTTATTTGAGTAATTCGGAGACAATTTGGAGGATTTTAGGGATTTCCATACATGAAACGTTTCCCGAAGTCATAAAATTAGCTGTCCACCTTGAAAATAATAATAATAATAATAATAATATTCTACCACATACACACAACACCATGTTGTTGTAATTAAAATGACCAACGAGTCTATTTTAATTACAACAACCTCGCCGACAAATTTAATAGGCCATCAAAAACGACATGTTGGCATTTTTTTATTTATGTCAAACAGATGATTTTGCTAAAACACTTCTACATACGGGAGTGCTTTCATATTTTGTACGGCAAAAAAATAAATTTGTAAGTAGCAAAAAAGTAAAATCCGTAGATATTACGTAGCTCTAGGTAGAGTGTACACGGTTCAACCGAATAACACCGAGTGTCACCATCTTTTCGCTTACTTTTGCACGAGGTTAGGGGTCCATCATCCTTCGATGACTTGAATACTGTCAACGGTGTCCTCCAACTATCTTTTTAATTAGCTTGCATGAAACTTGGCTTGCTAGAGGACGACAAACATTGGGATACTGCCCTAGAGGAAGCAGCCTTATGTGAGTCGCCATTTAAAATGCGTGAACTTTTTTCTATAATCCTGGCATTCTGTCAGATTACAGACGCACTTAGTCTTTGGGTAAAATACAGGGATAGTCTATCAGAAGACTACAAACGAAAAGTGGAAAGGCTTTCTAGCATTATAGATGAACATCTAGCAGATGAAATCTACAATAAATGTCCGGTCACAATAGGAGAAGCTGTATTAGCATTAGGAGGACAAAGCCTTCAGCAGTAAGGGTTGCCTCAGCCTTAAAGGTCTGAAGGCTTACACAATAACCTACGGGACTACCTGAAGGAAACAAGTTACGATGTCAATTCCTTAGCAGAAGTGGTTTCAAGTAGTGAAGGCTCTCTAACCAATGAACAAAGACATATATATATATTATAAAATACTTTCCAGTATCGACGCAGGTGTAGGTGATATCTTTTTTGGATGCTCCTGGTGGAACAGGCAAGACTTTTCCTTTAAATTTACTGTTGGCCAAAGTGAGAAGCAATCGTGATATCGCCTTAGCGGTCGCATCGTCCGAAATTGCTGCCACTCTGCTGAAAGGAGGTAAAACTGCACACTCTGCGTTTAAACTTCCTCTCGATTTGATACAAACTGAAATCCCACTCTGCAATATACCCAAGCAAAGTAATATGGCAGAAGTACTCCGCAAAACGAAATTAATTGTTTGGGATGAGAGCGCTATGGCTCATAGAGAGGGTTTCGAAGCCCTAAATAGATCTTTACAAGATATTAGAAACATTAATACTTAAATGGGAGGAGTAACTGTATTGTTAGCAGGTGATTTCCCGCAGACTTTACCTGTAATGCCCAGAGGAAAGCGAGCGGACGAAGTTAAAGCGTGCGTGAAGCGGTCTCATTTGTGGCCTTCAGTGACAAAACTGAGCCTTACCAAAAATATGAGAGTCCATCTTAGGGGAGATGTTACTGCCAGACAGTTCTTAGACTTATTGCTTAAATAGGAAATAGTGATTTCTCAATAATAATATAATTCTCTCTACAGAGTTAGGTACAATAATTACTTACTAATATTATAAACGTGAATGTGAGTTTGTTTATTTGTTACGCTTTCACGCCTTAACTACTCGGCCGATCATCATAAAATTTCGCATACACGTTGTTGGGTGAGCAGCAAAGGATATAGAGTACCTTTATTGTTTCCACTGTAGAAGAGCTTATAGCTAAAATTTACCTAAACAATAATATTCACGATAAACCTGCAGAATGGTTATGCAAGCGTGTCATACTAGCACCAAAAAATGGACAAGCTTCAGTCATAAATGAAATACTTTTGAGATCATTCGAAGGGTCGAATATCAATATAAATCCGTCGACTCAGTGATAAACACCGACGATGCCATTCATTATCCGGTCAAGTTCCTGAATACACTGAAGCTCTCCCAACTCACATATTAAAATTGAGAGTTGGCGCGCCAATTATGTTGCTGCGCAATATAAATCCACCGAAATTATGCAATGGCACCAGATTGCAAGTGAAAACATTGCATCGCAATGTAATCGAGGCAACTATACTGACCGGTTGTTCTCAAGGAGAATCTGTATTTATTCCAAGAATTCCCCTAACACCATCAAATTACTCCTTCGAATTCAAGAGAGTGCAGTTGCCCATCAAGTCTGTTTCGCAATAACCATAAACAAAGCCCAAGATCAAACTCTTAGGGTAGCGGAAGTAGACTTGAGAGAAAGCTGCTTCTCCGACGTCCAGTTGTATGTGGCATGCTCCAGAGTAGCCTGGTGATTCTAACTGTCAATAAGCGTAAGACACGAGTAAAGCTACGTACATATTATGTCGTTTAATTTCTTGCCTGCGTTGGGCGATGCTGGGTGGGTCGCTGATGTAGTTTCAGCTGGTTTCAACGACCCATCCACCATTCAAGGCAGCGAGTTGGCATACCGTGGTAGGTTTAATCGGTAAGACCCGGGAAGTTCCAGCATTTCACCAGTGAGCGCGTGAATATAAAGTAAAAAAAGGTATGCCGAATTAGCACTCGTTCTGTTAGTTATATCGAAATCTTACCATTAAACTTGCTGGCATGACCAGATGATCTTCGGTAGAACAGGTAGAGCTTGGTATACAAGATTGGATTCCTTTTGTTAGTTTTGTTGAAATCTAACCACCGAACTTGATGGAGTGACCTGATGGGCTCGTATCCTCGCTAGCGCGTATACCAACTAGCTTACTAATATTGTAAATTTTTGGTGAGTAAAGCTAAGTGTGTGGAAAAGCAAATAAATAATGTAAAATTTATTCTTTATTTTGAGAACATTTGTTTGGCAAAGCGAGGCATGAGATCCCAGCTCCATATTTGTTGTTTGTTTTGGATTAATCAGTTTTTTAAGAAGACAATATAAATATAGAATGAGCTAATTAGACTTGTATCTAAATTTTATTTTTAAAATAGGGTAATCGACTCACATGTTTTTATTATTTAAGTCTAACAGTTGCATTACCTAAACTCTAAGGCAAAATTAATTTATGAAATCTACTCAAAAATAGATAAAATAGTATAGGTAAAATAGTAGGGGTAATAGTCAAGTAGTCGAAAAGGGGTGCACTATACAAACTATGACGTTACCGCTATTTAAACGCAGCTGTCCGAGGGAGATAGCAAGATATCAGCACAACGACCCCACTTTTTCTTATATCCAAGTTTAAAATATTAATTACTCACATATTTAGCAAGCAATTTTGATAATGTTTGCACAAAAAGATTTATTTTGTTTCTTATATATGCTCTTGTGTGTAAAATAATGTACAAAATCAAACATAAGCAACTACCCTATTGTGGATATTTTTCAACAAGCTCGCATTTAATTCTGCGAGGACCCGTCCAAATAGCAAGCACGTAAGTATTTCGAATTTATATGGCAAATAGTTGTGTGATTCCAGAACCAACAGTCATATTGGCCACAATTTATTCGTCCACATTGAATTGTTTTTCTTAATTATTCAATGATTTCAACACAAAAATTGTGTCACACATTCAGCTCTACATATAAAAAGTTGAATTAACTCCAATCCTTTTTCATTTGGAAATTAACCCAATTTAAAAAACAATTGAACATATAACTATAGCTGCCATTTTCTTGAAGCTGTCTCATTGAACAACCTATTTCTATGACTCTCCTGCTTGAAAGTTCTACCTTCTTTGTAGGTTGAGTTCTAAAAGCAAAACAAAGAAATGCGAATAACTCTTTATAGTCTTAGGAATCATACTCGTATGCACATAAGAGAATAGTTATAGATACATAGTAACTTACAATGGACATTTCAAAATTGTCGTCGTTTGAAGTTCTAAACCCGTTTCTGCATATGGGTATGCAGTAGGTACCACTCTTGATATTAGTGTTACTTGAGATATTCGTATAGAGGCTTCCTTCTTATGCTCTATGTAAAGAAGGCTTCATAACATAAACTGGATGTTATTAAAGAATAGCACAACTACTAACGGTCTTGCCTTTTCGAAGATGTGTTTAACTGCACGAATAATTTTATTTGAATTTGCTCCAAATGACTTAGGTTATGGCATCTAAATAATAAAAATGTTATAATTATGTACGTAGGTAGGTACCTATACAGTATAGATATTTCATTATCAAATACCTAAGTCCTAGTGGCAATAATTAATACGGGAAGGTAATTAGTGGGTAGCACGTGATGGTCTTTTCACATATCCTAATATGATAAATAATTGCTCCTTAATTTTGCAACCAATTACTAGTTTCACATAAGTTTTCTTTTGAATGCTATATGCTGTTGCATTTCATATAAATTAAATATAGACAACTATCTACTCTATATCATAAATAATTGAATATTTTACCATTCAGTTACATTTGCACATCACTAGATATTAAAATACAAAAATAAAATATTGTTAGTAAGCAAATAGGAAGGAACTTAAGAAACTGTGAATGAAATAGAGATCAAGCTTATAGTGTCTACGGGGCTATTGTCGTGCAGTTTGTTGAGAGTTCCCTAATAAAAAAATTAATATCACACACCACACGATTGCCCGCCTATATAAATGCAAACTTATGCCACGCATAACACATTCGCATCCTGTAACTTTTACACGCTTGATACGCCATACATTTTACTAGTGAACCAGCTAGCGGGGTCCTTGGTAATACAGATGCGCTGGGGTGAACCCACGACATGGTCTGTAGTATACAGCAATGACTCGTAACACAAAACCCTCTCGTTATTAGGGATATGGTCATAGTTCTTCTAGATATAGGATTACTGGAAGTATTCTAGTGCCGTTTTCTAGTTAGAATGTACATACACTAAGATATGGGTAAGTAAAAATGTTTTTATATTCGCTGTCATCATGAGACGTGAATCGTCAACCTTTTTAGAAAGATTTTCAATGTATTTCTGAACCTACATTTTTCACATCCTTTTATTTACTAATTTTCTTTTTACTTATTCTTTTTCAGAGCAGCACAAGATTATCAAACGTGGTAATAACTTAATTAACGAAACGCAAAATGTTAATTCCGAATCTCAGAATATGTGTACAGAATATGAAACTTTGCCAAAGAAAACCAGCGTGTCCACAGACAGCCAGGAAACACAAGTCAGTTTTTTTTATACGCAATTTGAATAAAAATTATTCGTATAACTTCAAATCATCGATATTACATTTAAATAAATATAAATTTGATTTGATTTATTGATTAAAATGTCCTAATATTAAGTTTATTTTGTGAATAACATTGCAGTTGTACCTATGCATAATATTATTGTTTACCAGCACCCACGCGGAGGTTCCTTAGCATCTAGGAAGAAGGAAAATTTAAAAAAACAAATATTTTCAAATCTAAACATCACCAACACCTACACTATAAAGATCTGTTAAATAAATATACACGTTTTTATATTTTACTTCTTCCTAGATACCAAGGAACCTCCTCGTGGGTTGTGTAACAGGGCTGGTAAACAATAATATTATGCAGTATTTCATTTTCATTTCTTATTGTGTATTTGCAAAGAAAACATATTTTAAATGAACCCTCGACGTGGGTTCTTGTGCCCTTAAATGCGGCAATAGTGAGACCACGACGTGGGTCCTAGGCTATATGGCCAAGGGAACGGAAGGTCACGTAATATTTATATTAGTCAATACTTTATATTACATAGCTTGACGGCGATTCACACGTGTTACGTAGACTCACATACTTAGATACTCTTTCCATTCCTTTCCTTTAATCCAGTATTTCATGGCTTTTCCTATACCTAGGTGGACAACGCATGAGCTGTAGGTAATGGCTTACCGGGTGTCTATTGCGAGCGAAATGATTGTTTAGGTACTAATCGTTATTGTTGTATTTACATTGATCTTTAGCAGCATTTTATTTTTAAACTGAGTTTTATATAAAAAGATATTGTTTACCTTTAGTTAAATACCTAACCAAATGGAATATAGACAGGGATGTCGACCGCGGCAGCCTCTTCTAGCTGCATATTGTTATAAGGACCGGCGACCTCTACCTACCAGTCATTTAGACACACATACTATGCATAAAATTGTTGTTTCACCGCTTGTTTTTTAATACGCCTTATTTAAATATTCATATTCAATTAATATCAAAATAATTTCGATATATTGTAATAATAAGACATGTTTTGTTTTTAATAAAATGTGTTACATTGACTGGCTTCCTCCATTTTCAATGGGGGCATTTAAACAACATTTATGATTATAAACTGACGGACTCATAAACTGCATCAAAGTTCAGGATTACTTTCGAATTAATATTTTTGATAAGTATACAAAGTTTTTATATTAAACTAAATGAAAATGACGAGACTAATTAATATTAATAATATTAATAATAAAAAAAAAACAATATTTAAAAATAGAACTACAGTAAAAGATAAAATTATAGCTGGGTATTGAGGTATAAAAATCCAAAAAAAGATTATATATATCAATGCGGGCGAAAAAATTAAATTCATGCATAGTCTCAAATTCGTGTGTTATTACTTATTACTTATTAGACTTATTAGAGTAAAGTTTGAAATTAATTATTATTGTTTTTTTTTTTATTTGCGATTTACATTATTGTTACCAATAAGTAGTATTGATTATTAGTCTTTTAAATTCAACAAAATTTCGCAACCATAAATACGGATACTTCGTCCGAACAAGCCGCTTAAATTGTGGCATTGGTGTGGGAAGGCTTGAATCAACAAACGATTGCTAGAAATTTAAATTTAAACCAGTCTACGATTTCTAGAGCATATCGAAGGTTTGTACAGACAGGTTCTTGCAAAAGGAGACCCGATACCGGCAGAACTCGAGCAACCACCCGTCGTGACGACCGATTTATTGTGTCAACTTCCCTACGAAATCGTTTCCTTACGTCAGTAAACAATAAAAACAGAGCTGAATAAAGTGCGTGGAGTAAACGTGAATTCACGAACAATAACAAAGGAGGCTTAAGGAAGCGGCAATCACCTCTTTTAGACCAGCAAATGGTCCAAAGCTCTCTGCAGCTCACAGACAAGCTCGTTTAAGATTTGCGCGTGAACATCTTAATTGGGCTGAAGAGCAATGGGCCTCTATATTGTTCACCGATGAGTTTAGGATATGTTTAAATGGTGCAGACGGTCGCAGAAGAGTCTATCGTGGACGTGGGGAGAGATATGCTCAAAGTTGCATTGAGGAGCGTGTTTCTTTTGGAAGCGGTTCGTGTATGGTGTGGGGTGGCATTTCGATGATCGGGCGAACGAAACTTGTGTTCATCGACATGGTTCGTCAAAACGGTAGAAGAGGTGGTTTGACGGCACAACGCTCTATATACCTAACAGAGGTTTTAGAAGCTCACGTGTAGGGTACCACGGAATGGTTAGGCGAAAATTTTACTCTAATACTCTTGTATAATGCCCGACACCACGCCGCTGCACAAGTTCGACAATATTGCGAAGAGGTTATGATACGTACCATGAATTGGCCAGCACGCTGCCCGGATCTTAATCCCATTTAGCATGTTTGAAAAAGTTTAAAAAAGCTGTATATGCGAGAAATCCTGTGCCCCCACAGCAGTGGCAGCACTAAGAACAGCGTATTCACAAGAATGGAACAATATTTCGCAAGACCGTTTAATAACCCTAATCAGATCTATGCGGAATCGATTAGAATCTGTAATAAGGGCACGTAGAGACAATACACGTTATTAAAGGAAAAAATCTTTGTTTCTACTTTTTTTATTGTACCTACCAATTTTCTATAAACCAACCAAAACCAATTTTTGTTACATTTATCGTTTTTGTTAAAAAAAATTGAATTGTTATTTCCAGTATACAAACATACACTTAAGGATACGATACTACGCTGTTATGAAATTAACGAACCAAATAATATAAAAGTATAGGTTTCAATTTAAATTTGTATAAAAAGTTTGAAAACTTGGTTAAAATGTTTATTTCAAAGGCGTCTTGAACATTGATGCAGCTTATGAGTCCGTCAGTGTATAATACCATTTATGATAGTTACTTAATTATTTAAATAATGTACTTATACATTATTTGAATATTAATATTTAGTTAATATCAAAATAACATTCGATGTATTAAATTGTGACTGCGCCGAGCGAAATGTGCCAAAACAAGCGGTCACAGTTAAGTGAATAATATCAACACTTTTTGTTTAATATAAATATAAAATATACATTTACCATAACAATGTACTAATTTACAATTACTCCGTGTAAAAAACTAAAAATAACTAATATTTTCGCCTGCAACATTACGTTTTGCACGAAAAGTGCAAAAACGTAAGCCGTGTTAAGTGATTTTTAGATTATAACAGAAGAAATCTATCCTATTTTACAGCTTAAACGAACCATAAATAGTTATATTACAATTTGTCCCAAATACTAAGTTATTGGTTGACAATAAAGATACATATTTACCAAAAAAGCACTTGAAATCCTCCATACAATTTTACTATGGCGGCCGCGCGCCGATTTGCAGATGCGCCACACGAGCTCTCATCATTATCTGTCTTACGCTCAGCGCAGTCTTAAGATGTTGTTTTTAATATATTGTTATTTGATCAAGTTGTGACGTCACGAATAATGTTATAAAAAAAAGCATGATAATTTATGGCGGGAGTTTTGATAGACTGGCAGTAAGAAATATACTTGTGAAAATGCTTACTTACTTTTTTTTATTTTTCAGTGTCGGGCTATATACAAGTAGGTCGGTAGGTATTAAGGAACGCAAGAGGCATGGCATGGTATTATGGTATTTCTTCTTTAACAGGTTCCCTTTTCGGTGAATCACATATGATAAATAACAATTGATTTTCTATTGTTTATAAAGGGACAGCGAAAGGGTTCAGTATATTAGAAGCAGGTAACCTGGCATTACCAGGTATATTACAAGGTAAAAACTAGTAGACGTGCATTTTTTCTTGGTACTCATAGACGCTTGTTCAAATCCAAACACCAGGTGGGTATGATAAATTAAAACATCCATAATGGTACGGTATCTTTATTACAAGTATTTAATTGATACCTGTTATTCACAAGATAACAAAAATGTTACAAAACTTTTGAATCGTGTTCGTGTATGTATATATTATGATGTTCGTCAGAACCTTAATCGGAATCACTAATCGCAGTCACGCAAGTTTAAAACACACGTTACCAAAAGAATACAATAGCAGGCAAAATAAATCTTTAAGTTATTATTTTAGTTTCAATTTAACTAAACGCTAATTAATCAACCTAAGTTTAAAAATAAATATTTACCACGCACCTCCGATATTACTACAATGAAAGAATTCTTAATTGATTAGGAATGTGCCATTCTAAACACAATCATGTAGTATTTTGTCGCACTCGTTCCAGACACAACATACAAGCCCGTCTACTATGAAAGATGAGCTCTCGTATATATTAATTACGCTAAGTGTCTAAACTTATAAGTATAACACAGCAGCTATTGCTATTCAAATATGATGATAAGTCACAATAATAAAAAAGTGAGAAACGGCAATGAATTGCCATAAATATCAGAGTTCGAAAAAATTGTATCACGTGGAGGTCAGAGATCATAGTAATTTCGGGGATATATCGACTATGCTGAGTTTCGACCGTTGACCACGAATCTCTAGCTCTTATGGTTCTTGAGTTGAAAGTTGTATAACAGACGGACAAAGCTGTTATATAAGAATTTTTTCGAACTCTAAAATCGCAATATTTAATTAATCACACAGCTCGACAGAAACACTCTTAGGTACCCAACATTCGCATCAACTAAACATTTATATTCCAAATAACAGCATTTCACATTAATAAAATTAGAAAAATAATGGAAAATAGGATTTATAATTTCTAAATTCCCTGTAGGTGTGGTTACCTCGGCAATACGAGGGCCATATAACACAATGTGTTTCACAGATTGTAGTTGTTAATAGGTCAAGTACGACTATCAGTTAGTAAGTATTATCTCCGTAAACATAAATTTGTATAATCGAGCATTATCCGAAAATATGACGTTTCCGAGAATGAATGCCATTAATATTATAATATAAATAATCATTCGACACCTAACTCCTTATATAAAATAGCAATGCTTAACGATAAGATAAAAGTTTGGTATCGATTGGTATCAAATTCACGAAATGTATTTTATAAGACAATAATTACGATTAATTTAACGCCAACTGTGACAATAAGCGGCAAGTAGACTGGTCTCTGTGCATGCACTCCGATTCTTACTGTTATCCAAAATAAAATGTCGATCAAAAAAATATTTGCGACCGCAACACATCTACGATCTTTTTGTTTATGAATTCGTAATCACAACATTGTTTGTTTGAGTATCTTTACATAAAACAGTCACATCGTTCGTTTGTACGATTGATTAGTAATAGCTACAGGCAGTGCTCAGAGATATATCTAATATTAAAATCTACAAAAATATCTGGTATATACATCAACGTAATACATGCAGCTGTACTGAAAATGTTAATAAATAGGCACTTTCAAAATCAATTATTTTTCGATTGACGGTGACGGCAGTCAGATAGCGACAATTTACTTACGACCATTGAAAATATCTAAATTGCTTTGCTTATTACAATAGGTATGTGTGATATGGTAATCTAACTAATCGCGCTGTACGATTACTAGTTAAAATAAAGTCGTAAATAAAGGTATCGCTAGGAAACATAATTAGTTCAATCTGATCTTATATGCAAGTTAATGTTTACATATATAGTAATAAGTATATTAAACAGTAAACATCAAATATCGCAGCATATAAGTAAACACGACATAGACTTACTCGCTAATTTAATAAATATATTAGTAGACATTTCCTCCTCTCAAGTTAAACTCCCTGTCTTCATATGAAAAGCGGCTCTTTAAGCTATTGTGCCCTTTAGTTAGTTTGAAGTAGGTGTCGAAGTATCGATTGTGGCTCACTAAATACGTTGCTCCGTAAAACTATTTCTATAGTCACTGTCGGCAAAGCACAGTTGTGTGTTTATATAATTTGTCACACTCGTACATATTAAGTTATTCAACTCTGCATACAAAACTAATACACTAACACCTTATTAAGATATAATACAATATCTCACATTCCACCAGACTTGATTCATCTACTTACATAGTATGTAGATCAAAAATATGACATTGTCAATTGTTACCAGTAGAAAATGAAGCTGTTCTTATACGCCATGTATAAAGCGTCGACCGACCGACATTGGTAAGGTAACAATTCTTACAATTGTTTTGGTTTGCTATTAGCATTACCATGACTTATATTTATTACTATTTTAATATATAGTATTTCGTCGAAATCAAGTCCCTTTGGGTAATCATTCTTTATAGACGGACACCAAAAACCAACTCAATAACGCAGCTCCAAACATACCTATTTGTTTACTACACAAATCAAATGACAATCAATCACAAATCAGTTTCTAATTCACTCAATCATCTCGGAACATGAAGTTACTATATCTTAATTAAAAAATTACAATATATCTCCAACTAAGATTCGCTGAGGTATGCATAATATTAACGTGAGTTTTAATACTCCAAGGAATCAGTATACATTCCAATTAATCGATACGTCGCGTCGCAGGCAAATTACAGCTCGAGGGCTTTTATTTAGCCTCAAGGATCATCGCTCCAAACGTCTAATATGTTAAAATACGACTCACATGACTGATTTTAGTAATAATAATAACATAATTACTACACTAAATCCTTATTTTAAAAACGCTACATATACATTTTTTAGTCTCTTGCAACTTTCTTTGCAGTTTAAATGATTTCACAAGATATATAGAATCAGAATGAGATAATCGGAACATCTTGCCGCCGCAATAAAATCAGTAATAATAATTTGTTCCTCTATTTAATTTCTTTTAATACGGAATCATCTAACAATAAATCCTGCCTCGCAGGGAAATTACAAATATTCAATCAACCGACACAATACCTAGACTCGATACAACCATTTAAGGACCATACAATTTTTTATCGCGAGCAGGAATCGAACCCATAATAAAAGGCGCTGTGGTGTATAAACCACTAGACGCCATCCATTTACGCAATAATCAAACAGAGAAAAATTTTAATATTCATCAACTTACGTCTAATCAACTTTTATGGTTAACTTAGAAGAAGCGATCATAAAATTCCTCGTATGCCTGTCATCGCACACAAAGTCTAATATTTGTTACGCCGTATCTCACCTCTGACATAAGGTTCGCCACTGTTTTAATGGTGTTCGCAGCACTGTACTGAGAATATCGTTATACCAAGTCTATACGTTTTAGAATAAAATGTGCTCATGCATTAATTAAAACTTAATCGATACTAAAGATTTGAACGCTGAACCTTCTTCAGCTACCATGTTCTTAGTGAAATATAAATCGCTTTACTACAACCAGTCAAGTGGCATTCAGCACTAAAAAATATTAGCATTTGCCGAATGCTAAATATTTTAAGTGGGATTGATAATCGTTTAAATTAATCCATATCAACTGACACTGCTATAAATTCCACAAAATTTTCAATAACTTTATTTACCTGCATGTCACGCACGCAAGTTACATAGGTACTTATCTGATATCGACAATGAAATTACAAAAGACCGACATGTATAGCTCAATTCAGGATTAGCTTTAAAATCCAAAGGATCGCGTGTATATATCACTGGCTATCGTAAGCCTGGGCAGTGTATAATATTCCTTTGGAACTGTAGTTTCTTAATCACCTATTTTGCCGTATCAAGAGAATGTACCGACTAAAATCGAATTATTTTTATTGTACACTTAATGTTTACGTAAACATTTCATGTCTAGCGTACCAATAAATTTTAATAATCTAATGTTGTTTTGGAATGTATACTAATATCGGAGTGTAGTAACGAGGCTTCCTAGATGCCTCGCAATTTTAAACGTGTCTCATGATCTCGTATGGAGGTAACGGCAAGCTCGCAGCCAGGAGATGAGGCGCTCCATCGCACCAACATCATTTTCTGTAACAAAGCGTCAAACATCTTAAAGTTGATTATTTATTTAAGCAAACAAATATTAACTTATAAGATTACAACATCAAAAAAAAATTCAGCATAGTGAATACAAAAATATACCGAAAACGAGTCAATCGCGATACTGTTTTATTTGATATATTGTTTCATATGCTGTTTTGAGTCATTTTTATTCAAGTGTCCTGAAGTAACACTCGCTACTCATATATACGTAACATATGTACAAGTTGCGTATGTTGAAAGAAAGAAAGAAGAAAGAAATCATGTTTATTTCGTATAATTGTGTGTGCTCTACACACAATTAGTTATAACAAATAAAATAAACAAAAAATATAATACATATTAAAAACAAATTGTGTATGCCCTCGCCGAAAAGGGTCACCACCTCAGCATTAGCTGGGCACCCAAATTTAGTGCACCAGCACTGGTTTTCAGTTGGTCACCCGTTACAATTGATGCATGTTGCAATTATAAAATTAGCCAATGCAAAAAACATAGTTATATTTCTGTATTATTGCTCACGAATGACTTATATTTTCTTTGAAGATAAATCATATTTCATAATTACCTAAATACAGACAAATGAAAAGAAATAATTAACAAATTCAGCAATGAAAATCGCAATGCAACGTTTTTTTTTATTAATAATGTATAATAACATATTATACTAGCTGTCCCGACAGACGTTGTCCTGTATACACTAAAAAAACAATAAAAAATATACCATATCTAAACCATTCTCCAATCCATTTGAGCACACACAAAAAAATTCATTAAAATCGGTCCAGCCGTTTAGGAGGAGTTTAATTACAAACACGCACAGAAGATTTATATAATATAAAAATAAATATATTCAAATGATGTACAAGGAACATTAGACCATGATGAAGTCTATTTTAATAAAAATGAGATTCATTTGCATTCTTATAATGTGAATACTAAATAAGTTAGAATTAGTGTTTAAACAAAAAAATTTACTTAGATTGAATCTAGACAATTATAGACCTAGAGAATATTAGCAACTCTAGGCATTGTGGATATATTTTTATTTTAGTAGAATACAGCCATTCGCTGCGCTTTTTTAATTACATAGATCATAGACTTGACTTGAACAAGTTTACTAAGAAGTATCCAAACAATTTTACATATTAGATTCACAACTAAAATATATTTTAGTATTTTGTATATTAACACCAGCTAGGAATAGACGGTACCTTATATATGAAACAGTTGGTTTGGCAAAGCTTTCATATAGTGTGTTAAGTAAAAAGTCGCAAGCAATAACAAATATCAGTATATTTATAACTAGCGGCACCGACAGACGTTGCGTTGTATGTATAACATCTGATCGCAGCAACACCTACTAGGTTCATTTGTGTATCTAAACTAACCAGCGTCCCACACAAATATACTCAAAAGATTTCATCAAATTCGGTTCACCCGATTAAAAGCAATTTAGTAATATATACAAATATGTAGATATTATATATATAAAGATAATGCATAGGCAAATAACAGTTGATACCAAACGCACAGCTATTTCAACTATCGACATTCGCTTGGATTACTTAACACTTTTCAATGTATTTAGCATTAATGATAGAAAATAAGAGCAATTATATATAATTTATGTAAAACTCAAGGTCGCATTGCTACACTACAGGAACAAAATAAAATACATTAAAAACAAACGTACCAAACTTCAAAAATTATATATACCTACATGCATTTTTTAACTCTTTCAGTAATTAGAGATTTGCTTTGATGTGCTTCAATAAATAATTGTATAAGACATTGAAGATATTGTATAAATGTATATAGTAAATTACCTTATTCGTCTTTAGACCCAGCAGGCGTTTTGACCGGCTGTGGTATAATGGTAATCTCATCATTAATTTTCAGTGGCTTCAATAGCGAATCACTATTGGTCTTAGCGGTGGTGGTGCTAGTCTTGCCCTTATCCATGACGCGTTTGGCAACTACGCTGTGGGCTGAGTATACATGGTTCTCGAACTGTTTGTACATGCCAAACGTGGCCGTGCACACGGTACATTTGTACGATAGATGAGCTGGCTTCAGGGTCAAGTTGTGATCCCGTGCGACGTGGTTTAAAAGCTTCCACTGATATACCTGAAATCAGAACCATCCATATATATCCTCACTATTTTATCAATTTACATATCTACATACATATTCCTAACGTCTTTATCACCTAAGAGGTAGTCTCGAGTATATTAACGTACAAATATTGCCGGCTGTGGCCTTTATTCCCCACGCAATAGGAAGCGAGCCTTTTGCTGTCTGCTGAAAATATCTAGACTAAAAAGCATTACTAACACTCTCTGCTACAGGATTACACCCAAGCACAACTATTTCATTCACTACCCCTGCGACCGAGGTGCCATTTTATTAGTAGATAAAGACTTATGCTGCACAAGAGGTTGTAATTCGAAAGGTGAAGGTAATCAAGTTCATTTCACTTGACCTGTTTAAACTGACTATTTCTTAAACCTTTGCCCTGTGTGTAAAGTTACGATAAAAGAAAATTAAAGAATGTTTAGCTATTTGTCTGATACTATAGATCTAGTTGTAGAGTTGTATATATAAATAAAGACATTTTGTGACATTAATAGAAAGTATAAGTAAAATAAAGAATACTATTATATCAAATTAATAGATAGCTGTGTGCCATGTACATATTCATGTGTCACACAATGATATTGTTATACATATACCTTTGAGTTCACGTTAAAGTAAAATTTAAATGCCTACGAGCAATAAAGGTAAATTTTATTTAAAACTATGAAATAATTCATTATAAAGAAATATAAAAACGTACTCTACCACATGTATCAAACAAAAAATATCTCATTCGTATCTTAGAACACTTGAGGTATTATGGGAAAGTTTCTACCTTGAAGTAATTTAACATTAAACCTATTTGATTGTATCTTCTATCTGTAAAAGCTTTAATAATATATTTGTAAGTAGAGAACAAAAAACATTACTGAAGATTATAAACATATACAGACATAATTATGTAACATGTTGATGACCAACCACATACATATATCTTTTGGTAAAATATGGCAAAAAGCCAAAGTAATGTGTAAACTTGCAGCCTCTTATCACTACTGACTTTAAACTAAAATATAATATATCCACTTCTACGTACGCAATTACTGTCATAACCACGACTATACAATATAACTCGAAACTGGAATGACTGTGCCATCTTTGTAAATCAGTACTTACCCTTCCACAAACAGGACATCTGCCAGCATCTTTGCCTTTGTTAGCGGCTTCTTGCATCGAACTGGTTACGAGACCGTGGGAACCCAACAAATGTCTTTCAAGCCCCTGGTCAGTGAAAAACCTATAAAATAACAAACGAAGATATAAGTAGTAAAGTAAAAATAAATTCAGATCGATTTGCATACAGTCTGAAAGAAGACCATGTGACTATTGATCAATTCCTAGAACAGCTGAATATCATAAATGTTTCAAAGAGGGTCGCCTATTAGATACGTTAGTGGGAAGCGACAGTAGAAAATCGATTAAGGCAGTTGCCGTCCTGCGCAAATCTAGAGTACATGTTACTTTAAGTACAAAAAATAAAGGTAAAATAAATGTGTAATTACCTAAATTGGCATTTTTGACAATTAAGCGGTGGCCTGTTGTAGATCATCTTAGGGTGAATCTTCACTTTATGTATCCACTGCATGTGGTTCCGTAGCTGTTCAAGATCTTTTATATAACCGTCACAGATTTCACAGATGACGAATGTACTTTTCGAGTTGTGAGGTGCCTGCGGCTGCACGGGCTGAGGTTGCCGAGGCAACGGCGTGATAGAAATTGACGGTTGATGTACAGACTTTTTAACATTATTCTAAAACAAAACAGAACATAACATAGCCAATTACGATACGGAATATACAACTAAGCATTTTGGTATTTTCATATAATTATATTAATATAATTAATTGATTGGTATTTATGTCTAAATAAAAAATGATGAGGTTATGTCCCTCCCTTGCGAAGCCCCCTTTGGGTCGCTAGTAAGTAACAAAAGAGAGTATAGTAATGAAACTTAATTACTATACTATCTTCTGTAACTTATTTAGAGGAACTCATATATTTGATTTTAGGCTATTACTAACTTAAGTGATTTTTTATCAGCTAGGACTAGAAAAGTTTAAGGTCGATGGATTATGGTACTTAAAATAAGCCCTTTATTATACAACATTTGAAATAAGATATATATCCATTTCTATCTAAATACAAAACAAATTAGAAACATAGAATTGGACATGTAATCTCTTGTTTGAGTATAGCTCAATCATACACGGTGATTTACATAAAAATAGCATATAGTACCTGACTTTACTTTTTTATTTCTCTTTCTCTTTTAAAAGACTACTCCCGCACTAGAAATCGGAACAACCATTTGTAGATCACACAAATTTTTGTCCCGTGTGGGATTCGAACCCAAAACACTCGGCGCAGTGGCAGTGGCGAGGCAACCACTTAAACCACTACGCCAACCGTGCAGTCAAATCGTAAACTTGTGATATTACTTGATGAGCAAAAAATTTAAAATACCTATCAATAAATGCGATGTTATTATAACACTTAAATATTTTGTAAAAAAGGGTTACTATCTATCAATATCATTTTCGGGCTGCTTTGTCTCTGTTTAATCACCGCGCTTCGTAATTTGATGACGTTATTGTGGAACATAATATGTATCAATAATATATAACAATATTTTGTTTTGCACTACGACATTTTTGTTTGTTCACATTGACACTATGCTATTATTCTAACAATTTTACTCCCATCGTATTAATAGTTGAAGTACAGTTATATTTCCAACTTATATTATAATTATTATGACGTGTAACAATGCCTACGCAAATGGCGGGAATTTTCAATTTAGAAATTATAAGAATTAAAAAACCAATGCCGTAACATATGTTTATGAATTTTACAACTGATAAATTAAAAAATATAGTTACTATTTGTGAGTCTTTAAAGCTCTTGAACACATCTACAAGTAAATGTAAAGCTGGGTTCTAAGCTCTTTTCTAATGACATTATTTCTCTAGACTCTTACTTCACGAGCGCCTAAGATATCTTAAGGTTATTTTTTATTGACTTGACTTTGACTATTAGATGTCAGTATCAAATATCTTGGGTGCCCGAAAACGCCGAGATTGATATCACTTAAAGACTTTTTGCAGCCCCTTAGCCGCTAAACATATACACATATGTACGTGGAACTCTAAGCAGCGATACGTGACACGAGCACACGGTTTTATTTATTCATAAGATTAACTGAATCGATACAACCTACAATGGGGTTAAATCGATACAAACGTCTTTTATCACCTACTAAAATATTATAAATTCGAAAGTAACTCTGTCTGTCTGTTACCTTTTCACGGCTAAGCCACTCAACTGATTTAGATGAAATTTGGTACAGATATAGTTTAAAACCTGGGGAAGGATAAAGGCTACTTTTTATTGATGTAGGTACCACGCGGGCGGAGCTGCGCGCAAAAGCTAGTCATCTATAAGTCATCGTGTGTCCTAAGTGCTGACAAAAAAGTCCTGTGGTTGGACTCGTGAAACATTTCACACTCTGCGCGTATTAACTATATTCTTTATCTATCCATGGTAGACACAATAGAAAATCTATTGTTGTATTAATATGTAATACATCGGACAGAGAACTTGTTAATGATAATTCTGTTACTATCTAAATGCTGTAACGAATTGCATTAAAATAATGTCTTCTAAAGAATTGTAATTTGAGCTGACACAGGCAAATATAATGTATTATCTTACTTGTCTACCTGACCCATTAAAAGCTATCGAGAAAGCCCGAACACAAAATCCTAAAACTACTATTATAATATATATTATGTGAAAAGGCTAGAATTAGATGAAAACCGATCTCTATGACTTCATATTAGTTTTGGTTCAAAGGAACGTATTTATTGCGTTGCTAGTACTGAAAAAAGAAAATAATTCTCAAGCGTACTTGCAATGACGCTACTGACCACAAGTCTCGTCGATATAATATTAGGGGAAATTATTCTCCTTCCACTCATAGGTGGACTGCATAGATGATGCACTGATTTAATATGATAATCTTGCTACCAAAGTTTGTGATAATCCTATTCTGACAATGGACCAACATTTGTGATCCACACAAAGAATTGTTTGTTTTAATGTTTGTTAAGTCTCGCATGACACAGCCATTACTAGTTGTAATCGTAGTCCTGCGCAGGTAGAAATTATTTTTAACGAAAGATAAATAAATGAACCTTTATCTTAATAATTAATGTTATATTCGAGAATGATCTAAAAATAATAAAAATAGATATAAAACGAAAGGTCGAATTTTAAAAAGAACCGTAGATGAAGACGTCTATACGTTACTGTCGCGGTGAAAACGGTGCGCTTTTACGTTGACAAATCATTTAATTCTGTGGCTCTGGAATCAACTTAAGAATCGAGAATATGGTATATTTTTACACTCGCCAAGTCAATATAAAAGTTGAGTGTGCAGTGTATACATCATCGCCCTAACTGCGGGATGATACATTTTCTAATTGCATAGTAATAAGTTAAATTGCTAGATTTTGATCATATTTCAATCGACGGCACCTCTTTGTCCTATCATGAGTATTGTTGTAAAAATACCGTATGATACCAAAAGGCTATGTATTAAACAGGTATTTTATTATAACTTACGGTATTATTGGTATTTTACTTTTTGATTTAATTTTTAAGACCCTGCGATATTGCAACGAGTTTTAGTTTAATACACAAAATATATTTTAATTTTCGATTGTGTTCTATATTGTAGAATGACTAATTATACAAAATGTAAGGTGATAAACGCACATCCTGAAAGTAGTTGGTTCAAAATCGGCTACTGAATCAATTTCAGCAATTTTTAATAAAAGAATTTTTTTCCCTAATTTAATTAAAACCAATTAAATTATAGTCACCCATTTATTAAACAGCTGAAATAAACAAAAATGTATCATAATTCAAGGCAATAAGGTTTTTGATGCAATAGAGGCAATGATGTTAGATTTATTGTAACATACCCATACTATCCGCGCAAAATAAGGAGAACTAATTCGTTAAATTAAAATATTTAAGTACTTACATAAAAGTAACATTTTAATGATTATATTATTATTACGATTTAATAATCTAATTGGGGAGTTTGAGGTTGTGCATTATATCTGTGACATGTTGTATATTAATTACTACTTAATAAACATTACAGATATTATTACAATATTCCGACAATTTTCGTTATTGTGTTTGTTAAATATTGAATTTATGTACCGCACGGTACGAGTACCGCGTGATCGGTTCGGATCGATTTCTGTGCAATTCCACCGTATTAAGTATTTTTAATGATTACTCAGATAATTTACTTAAAAAAATTATAGAAACAATTGATATATACATAAAATACCGTAGCAAATGGTATAATACCGTATTATACGGTATGTTTCGTTTTATACATAATAATAATAATAATATTCTACCACGTACACACAACACCATCTAGCCCAAACTAAGCAGAGCTTGTACTATGGGTTCTAGACAATGGATAAACATACATATTATTATATGCTTTTTTTTTTGTAAATACATACATATTATACATAGAAACACCCAGACCAAGACAAACATCCATGTTCATGCACACAAATGTTTGACTTGTGCGGGAATCGAACCCGAACATTCCAATACAAATAGTTATAATACAGCCCTTACATCTCTAATCATGAGTGAAGCTAATAAATAAAAAGACATACAACAGACAAATAGAGTTTTGAAACTTACCGCCACAGGATAGTTTGAGGACATGAGTACGGGATTATTGTGTCGCACCATGACGCCGCCGCGTATGATAGGCGCGCCGTGCACCGGTGCAGCGCGGGGCGGCACCGCCATTGGCGAACGGCCGCGCGGTCGGTACGCTGAACTCACCCCCGGCATTATACTCGCCACATTCATTGCCGGTCGTCCCAAGTTGTTGCCCATTTGACCTCGATTAAATGAAGTCTGGTACGAACTCATCATATTATTACGCGACCTTGCGATCTAAAAAGAAAGAGATACGATTACAATAGTACCCACATGTCAATGATTCATAAATACAAATACAACAGTGCCATTGCATTTACCTTTGGTATTTTTGCTGGGGGTTCCCATTCAAGTGGTGGCGCTAAATTCGATTCGGGTTTAAACTTCTTGGCACAAGGTATTAAATGGCGCGCTAGTTTACCTTTGCCGTTGTCCTCAAACGGACAGTTGGCGCATTGGTGATACGCCGGCGCTCTCTCCAATTTACCTCTAATATTATGCTCAGCTTCCATGTGGTATAAAATATCATGTGGACTTCGAATTTCGAATGGACAAAAGTTACATTTATAAACATTATTTTTCATATGTGGAGTCTCCAAGTGATGGGCCATCACCAGCTTGGATTCTGTCTTAAAACTACAAAATTCGCACTTAAGCTGAGTAAATGAATATGGTGCATTATTTTCTTTACTAAATTCAATATTTTTCATAAGAGACGCGATAGAAGTCTCAGTGCTTTTAGTATTATGGCCTTGCTTCTTTTCCCTGTGTAGCTTACGATTTTGCTGTTTCAACAAATCACTTTGTACATATTCTTGCACTAGACTTAACCCAATATTAATAAAAAACTTTCCGAGAGAACAGTCGAAATAGTTATCAGATTTGTTTGAGCACACTTTATCTGCAGTTAAATCAGCAACATCTTTAATCTCCTCAATTGCATCAACTTTATCCTTAATTATAATAGTCTTGCTTTCTTCATCACTCAATATTTCATCATCTGAATCAGTAGAGGATTCCCCATCCCAAGACGCATCGTCATCTTCACCTCCACGCTTTCGCTTTTCTGAAAACAATATTCACTTGTAGCCTCCTGTCACCAGGTTCACATAAACAATTCTATCTTAATTTCACAATTATATATCTATATATTAATACGTGAAGCAAAAACTTTGTACCCGTTTGTACGAAACATGGAAAACAATAAAAACTACGGACGGAGGAGTTTGAAATTTGGCACAGTTACAGTTAGTATGAAGAAAGAGGAGCGAATCCTAATATTTTTAGAAATATGCATTAGAAATACATTAAATTAATGAAAAAACACTACAAGCACATAACCATACATTTGACACAAGCAGTCAAATCGCGTTCGTAGTATTTCGGCATTGTTCGACTGATGTCGTAGAATTCTTCGTCACTATGGTTACATACAGGGTGTCCCAGAATATTTGAATCAAATTGTAACGAGAGATTCCTTAGGTAAGGATCTTTCAAATGTACTAAAAAAAGAAAAAGAAACTATGACCTTTGGATAAAAATAAAAATCAATTTTTAAAAAAGTACGACTTTTCCAACCTTTCAACTACAGGTGCATTTTATTTTTGTCCACTATCATTATTTATGAAGGATTGATTCGTCAAATTACAAAGATTATTTTTTTAAACTGCCTTGGTGTTGAAATCGCAGCATTATTTTGGTGTTTTTTTTTGCACCAAAGATAATCTTATTTGTTTGTCTTTTTATTTTTAAACAAAGGCCATAATTTTTTTATTTAGCTCTTTTGGAAGGTCCTTACCTAAGGAATCTCCCATTACAATTTGATTCACATTTTCTAGGACACCTGTATGTATGTGCAGTAGGTGACTAAATGAAATGTGATTATAAGGGTATAGTTATAGACAATAAACCCTTAATAACAATCAAGCTTAAAATTTAAATCAATTATGGTCGAATTTCGACCACTTGGCGACCGCTAGTATATATAATTACACATTTTCTACAGCAATAAACGTATTATACTCTAGTATTATAAGTAGAATTTTATACAACTTACAATAGTTAACTATGAACACCTTATTATTAATGTCAGTTGATAGATTATATAAAACAAAAGACATACCTTTCTTCTTCTTCTTCTTTTCCTCTATTTCCTCTGCTGATGCTGGCTCGGTTTTGTCGACATGTGGAGCAACTGTAGTAGTTGTTGCTTCACTTTCTAAATCTCCTTCTGATTCTGCGGCTTCTTCGCCTATTTCTTTCTTTTCTGGCTTGTCAGCTTCTTTTTTCTCTTTGTCTTTACGTTCACGTTCCTTTTCTTTATCTTCTTTGGCTTTCTGTTCATCTAGTTCTTTACCCAGTATATCCACAAATTCTCTAAAAGGTTTCACAGAAGGTTTCTCATAGACATAAGGTACTATAAATGAAGGTGCTTCTACAACAAACATGTCATCTGTTAAAGATGGTAGTATAGAGGATTGTTGAGGCTGTGTAGACTGAGTTGACTGTGAGGATTGTGTAGACTGGGTACTCTGAGTGGCAGCACTAGTCTTGCTACTAATGGGAGTGACTGTAGTTCCACGAGCAACAATGCTCTGATACAATGTTTGTGCACTTAAACTTGCATTTGAGAAGTTGGTATGTTTATGTTGCACTGTAGGTTTCTCAGAGACCATAGAATTTGTATCAATAATTACTACTGTTGGTTCTTTTTTCTGATTATTACTGTGGCCAGATTTCATTTGTCTTGCAGCCATCTCAACTAAAGCTTTAGTATCATTGATAACAATTGGTTTACTTTTGCGATAAAAAGGAGTTTCTATAGCTATTTCTTCAATATCAGACTCATTATCACCATTTTCAATTTCATCATTGTATCTTTTGCGCTTGATTGCTCGACTGCTACGGCGCAGTTGTACTTTGTTCTCACTATTATTTGTTTTCACTGTTTCTTCTTCAGCTACTACACAGTCATCATTATCACTCATAATTTCATGAACTTCTGGACTTGGAGAATCATGGGTATTGCCATTCTGACTATGAGTCATTTCATTCTCTAATATTATTATCTCACTATTTTCGTTTTTCATTTGGTTTTCCTGTAAAGAATCTTCAGCACCTTGATCAGAATCTGAATTAATACTAACAGTATCTTCAGCTCTAGGTTCAACCTCAGAGCCATCTTCATCGGAAGAGTCTTCTTCAGAATCTACCTCATTATCAGTATTCTGAAAATTACATTGACATCTGTGATGAGAGAGAGCCATTACTCACAACATTTATATTACTATTTAAGTAAAAATATCATAAACACAATATTTGGTGACAAAACAAACCTGTGCCTAACTTAAACATTAAATTTAATTATTATATATAATATCATTCAATTATGATTTAAAACTCCTGCCAACTATTGCAGAATATATGATTTGCAATAGAATATAATAACATGCATTTTAATCTAGAATATAAATAATATTAATGAAATATCAAATAAGTTACAAAATTAATTTTAAAACCAAATGTTAAGTTTGAAAGTGTATGTCTAGACATTGCCATTGTAGTTACTTGTCTAGCTTTAAGTACAAGTGTTACAAGTCCCTAAAATTATTCAAATGACAACATAAAGTCTAAAAAACCTATATATTGGATTTACATTTGTAGTCTGTCAAGTCTTAGAATATCAGACATAAATAAATATCTATTGCAGCTGGCCACCAGTGTGCCATTGCAACTCAATAAAGGAGGAGGAGGATATTACAATTTGAAGTATATAAATAAAATAAGTTGATTAGAATATTGTTAGATATGATATCCTATCAAAAACATATTGAATATTATGTAACATCATTATATTACTCAGTTGCAACTGAATAATATATTATGTAAATGATTATTTTGTTAGAGAATACAAACAGACAGATCCAATGCATAATGTGTTTTAGTGAAAGTGCAGATGCTAAACACTTAATTAATAAAATACACAATATCACAGTGGGTATAAACCTATTTATATTGTAGAAGATATATGAAATGGCTTTTTAAAATTAATGGTTTTAGTGCATTGTTTATGTCTTTAAAGAATGTGTAACTAACAAAAAATATGTAAACTTACCTGATCATTAGCTTGAGGCATAACACTTATATCTTTAATTAATTCTTTTTCAGAATCTCCATCTGCATTATGCATCTCTTGATCTATGGTCTCAGGCTTTGCCTGAGAATTAGTCATAGATTCCGTATATGATTCATTACTGTTGCCACAGTGATTCTCAGAAAATATATTATTTCTATTAGCATTTTCAGGCACATTTATGGACTCTTCTATTGGTTTCTGATTGTCACTGCCATTACTATTTTCCAAATGCTCTTCTCCGCTGTTATCTGCACAATCATTACTGTTTTCAGTATTTAAGTAATTACTGTCTGGAGGGTCATTGCTATTGTCACAGGGATTGTGTGCATTTTCACAGCCTTGTTTTTCATTCTGCAGATTGTCCGGTGAGCCTGGGACCGAAGTATCCATGGGTGTTTCCATAGTACCGTTTACTTCACCATTCATGATGTTGTGTATCTACATTCCATGTGAAAAACACCTGTCAAATCAAAACAACATTCATAGGTTATGTATCTGTTTTGCCTTGGACTTTAAGGTAGTATCAACAAGTTGGGAATAATCAGACTGACTGGTGATAGTGCTTATCACTGCTGAAGAGTAGACCTATGATGATCATGAAAGTGAAACTCCAAGTGTCAGATCGTCACATTTTTTATAGTAAGCACTGCCCCTCCTCCCCGCCCTTCTCCCCCCTGGCAAGGCGCTAGCAATCAAAATGGCGGTTCCATGGTATAGCTGTCTAAAGCTACGTGTACATGCACTAAGACTTCAAAGGTCACCTCACATAACCACAGAAAGACTATTACGTACTCGTTATTATAACGTCGTACGTTATTGTTGTTGTACACAAAACAATCTTTGAGTGAAGTTGTCAACGTATAAACATGATAACTTTCGCTTCAACGACAACAAAATAAAGTAACACACAGATAAATAGACACAGAATTCTGTTAGAAAACTAACAAAATTTTGCATTTTCGTCATAGAGAAGTAGTTATTCACTTTTACACTTTTTGGTAAACAACTGATGCCGGTAAGGCAACTAAATGACAATAATAACATACATAATTAAATAGTAGACGCCAACATAACGTATTAGAGCTAATTCATTATTACCTAGTCCAGACTGCAAAACGCCGTGGCTGAACCTTTTCTGGTACTTGGTCACTACTTGGTTATTTCAATGATGGAACCCAGAACAATTTTTTTAGAATTTGACTTGCACAACACACTTACTATTACTTGAAACTTTACTTAAATTATAAACAAACTTCTATATATACAAACACAAACAGTTAGGAGCACTGAAATATTATAGGCATTTAGAACATTACAAATTGTGCGAAAGTAAATGATCCCTCGCCACCGTACAAATGCAATATGGCGGCGACGAGTCAGTCACGTGATCACGCCAGTGGTGTACTCTGGCTGAACCTCATTGTACTAATTAATACGAAAGCTGATTCTCATGAGGTCGCCAAAATCACAGAGTACTTTTTGCCAAAATCATCTTCACGATGATGCTAGTAAGTAGTATTTACTGAGTTAATTTACAATGCGAACAACATATTAAAATATTATTTTAAGAGTACAAAACTAATGCTCCTTGTTTGTTATAATCTAAGAGATATTTAAATTTTAATAGGTATAAATATATTTCAAGATAATTATGTAGGTACCTACTTATGAATTACGGATATTTTGCAAAATCCTCGTTAATGGTTCTAAGCTTCTCACTTAGATAAATTACCTATTATAATCAATGATATATATTACGTCATTGATTATAATCAATTACAATTTTTGTACAGTGTACCAACAACCTAGAAAATTTATACTAATATTATAAAGCTGATGAGTTTGTTTGTCTGGTTAAACGCGCTAATCTCATAAACTACTGGTTCGAATTGAAAAATTATTTTAGTGTTGGATAGCCTATTTATCGAGGAAGGCTATAGGCAATATAACATCACGCTACGGTGTGTTCCTCTGTGGTCGGACCACAGTTTAGTACTCAGATGCTATAGTTCCAAATAATACCTACCTACCTAAAGTCTTCTTTCATCGGAATATATATTTATTTTTAGTACCTCGAGAGATATCTTTTTAATTAACAATTTATGTGGTCCGGCCGCCAGGCAGTGCTCTCTGGCCGCGCCACCCCAAATTAAATAGAGTATAATGAACTATTAATAAATCAATATCCCGAAAAAAACTACCTAAAGAGTACCTTGTATACGACAAATATGGTCCAATAAACCTCTTTAGTTAAGGAGTTATTGGTCGTAGGGTGTGGTCCGGCTGGAAGGTATATTTTGCAGCAAGTAAATTTTGCAATATTTAATATTAACTATCCATAAATCAATTTATATAATAGTACCTTTTCTCTACTCTTCGTTGATACTTTTTTCTCTCAAGAAACTATTCATTTTGATTAATTAATTTTTAAAGTATGTGGCGCGGCTAGGGAGGATTACTTTCAGCAAATATAACGAAATATGCTTTATTTCTTTATGCCAACGAAAACTGCATAATAAGTACTTTATAAAAAGACCTGGACTTCATCTATAAACTTTTATTTTTATTACCAACAATGATTTTGATACAGGTGCACTTTTTGGTTTTTGTTTACCTAAGAATAGGTAGTTAATTTGACGAAGTAAGTGAAAATTAAGTCTCTTGCTAATAAAGATCCCATAAATTTATACAGCATACGAGCCAATATTATAAACAAATATTATTTTGACAAAACAATCACAAATGTCTTGACGATCATAAATTGCATGTCGAATATTACTTTTGTTTTAGAATTTTTTTTATTAAAAGATATTCCTATTGTTATATTGGAAAAACTATGCACAAATACACAATACAGTCAGAACAACTCCACATCTCAACGAGTATGTTCGTACATGCCACTGAATGAACTAATTTTGTCTGCCTTCATTTCAGCCCTTGAAGAATCGGCTCAAACAATGTTAGAGATTGATTCAGATGTGCTATGTGGTAAAAGTCATGACGACGGTGTAAAATGTACCGGTAAACAAATTATTAAGTACACATTGAATGATTTATTAATATTTGAAATTGATTTAGGCGCTGATTTAAATGACATTCCAGACACTATGACATTACAAGGAAAATTATTTACACTGTTGTCAGTGATTGAGTATTTACCAAATATTCGCCATTACGTCGCTCACTGCAAGCGTCTGGATGATACTTGGGAAACATATGATGATTTAAGTACTAAAGTTACAAGGACTAAAAACCAGCAAATTAATGTTCATTGTATTTTATACGCAAAATTGTAAATTATAACTTATTTTATCAAAATGTTTATTTTTAATTTAGGCCTTGCATTTTTAAGTTGGAAAATAACTTCAAAACTCCTTTATTTGTAATACTGATTGACTATATTTTTAATACGCGGTTTTGGTACACTCTTTTTTTCATTGTTATTTCTTGTTTAAAGGGTTAAATGCTTAAATTCTATCTATTGACTTTAGTTTGTTATATAAAACACTTTTCCGTCATTTACAATACCCTGTATTAACAATTGTTAATATTTGATTATGAAAATATATATTTGTTTTTCGTAT
Organism: Catocala fraxini; assembly: GCA_930367265.1. Lineage (NCBI taxonomy): Eukaryota > Metazoa > Arthropoda > Insecta > Lepidoptera > Erebidae > Catocala > Catocala fraxini. Next base: position 19,120,529 of record OV884024.1, read on the forward strand.
ACTTATTGTTTATTTTAAACCAAAATTTTCACTTACTTCGTCAAATTAACTACCTATTCTTAGGTAGATAGGTAAACAAAAACCAAAAAGTGCACCTTTTTCAAAATCATTGTTGGTAATAAAAATAAAAGTTCATAGATGAAGTCCAGGTCTTTTTATAAAGTACTTATTATGCAGTTTTCGTTGGCATAAAGAAATAAAGCATATTTCGTTATATTTGCTGAAAGTAATCCTCCCTAGCCGCGCCACATACTTTAAAAATGAATTAATCAAAATTAATATTTCTTGAGAGAAAAAAACCTGAACGAAGAGTAGAGAAAAGGTACTTTTATATAAATTGATTTATGGATAGTTAATATTAAATATTGCAAAATTGACTTGCTGCAGAGTATACCTTCCAGCCGGACCACACCCTACGACCAATAACTCCTTAACTAAAGAAGTTTATTGGACCATATTTGTCGTATACAAGGTACTCTTTAGGTAGTTTTTTTCGGGATATTGATTTATTAATAGTTCATTATACTCTATTTAATTTGGGGTGGCGCGGCCAGAGAGCACTGCCTGGCGGCCGGACCACATAAATTGTTAATTAAAAAGATATCTCTTGAGGTACTAAAAATATATATATTCCGATGAAAGTAGATTTTAGGTAGGTATTATTTCGAACTATAGCATCTGAGTACTAAACTGTGGTCCGGCCACAGAGGAACACACCACGCTACGACTCACGGGGACCGCGCAGTAACTATAAACGTGTGTGAAACCGCGGACACAGCTAGTAAGTTAATAAGACGTAATATAACTATTCTAACTTTCAATCCAACATTATTTATGTTATAAACTATGAATTAAATATAATAATTAATAATTTTAACCATCTAACTACATACTGTAATAAACTCAACTAATAGTTCAAAACACGAATGTTAGCAGTTTTTCATGTAGGTACCTACTAGGTACTGTGATAATCGGTTATCGTAGAGTAATGAAACGCTGTTCATTCAATCTCGTATATTCGCAGACTGGCTCGCGTAAGAGAGGCACATACAATATATACCTACTTAGATAGAAGAATTACTAACTACCTACAATATACAATAGAATTATCATACATTACACCTACACCCTTATACTATTAAGACTGCGCCGAGCGTAAGACAGATAATGACAGAGCTCGTGCGGCGCATATTCAAATCGGCGCGCGGCCGCTATAGTAAAACTGTATGGAGGATTTGAACGTTGAAGTGCTTTTTTGATAAACATGTATCTTTACTGTCAACCAATAACTTAAATATTTGGGACGGACAAATTGTAATATAACTATTTATGTTTCGTTGTAGCTGTAAAATATGCAAATTTACGTAATTTTGTCGGCGAAAATATTAATTATTTTAAGTTTTTTACACGGAGTAATTGTAAACACGTTCATTGATATGGTAAATGAATTGTTATATTTGTATTAAACAAAAAGTGTTGATTTTATTCACTTAACTGTGACCGCCTGTTTTGGCACATTTCGCTCGGCTCAGTCTTAATAGACGGTCGAACTTGTGCGACCGAACCAACGGACTGGTACGGTGCGCTCTACACGCCACACCACCGCACCGCACCACAGACAGTCCAGTGCATAGATTATACACATATACTGAGAGTCCAGTGCTTTCCGTGCTACTACACCGTGATCACGTCGACATGACTCCAATATTATCAAAATAGGCTAAAATTGCGTCAGTTTCGGCAACCATCGTAGCTACTAGGTACACCTCTCGAAAAGAACAGAAATGAAAGAAAAGAATGGCAAAATTTTACTTCAAAGACAGGGAATCGTACAGTCATATGTGACTTATAAAAGACCTATAATGACGATTTTCGTATCAATCTTCGTATGATGAGTTTATTTAGTTAGCTTGCTCAAACTTTATCACCCTTATTAATACTACGAGTAACCCCTCCTGCAAATTGAACTTGTTTTTTCTGTGCATCCCGCACTCGATTTTCTACCATATTACTATTACGTAGCAGATCTAAACGAGAACGCAACGTGCGTTTCTACAATAGCCTAGCGGGGGTTTGCCCTGTGGTACTATGCACTGTATTTTTATATAGTCAATAACAAAGACTGAAGAGCGGCTTCAACATCAACAATATAAGGCCCTTAAGGCTTTTTTAATAGCTCGCTTACATAGCTTGACTACATTTTCAGCGACACCGTTGGACGCAGGATGATAAACCGGCGAAAATCTATGTCTAATCCCATTTTGTTTTAAAAATGTATCAAATTCTAGGCTAAACCTCGGTGGACCTTGATTCGATACCAGTTCAAGGGGTAAACCAAACCTAGCAAACGGGCTATGTAACTTTTTGATTATGACACTTAATGAATAACTCCACATAATACAACAATTCCCGATAGACAATTCGTTATCTATCAAAAGTATGGTTTTAGCCCATCTTCGGGACAAGGTGCCGGCGTTGGCCTTCTTATAAGTAAAATTGAATTGTACTAAAAATATCGTCCTTATTAGTGGATTTCCTAACGTCGTCATTGGACAAGTTAAAAAATTGTAGGTACATAATTGCCATATGTAATTCCATCCTCAGCTATATCTCCCTTTATTTTAGAGAGCAGTCTGGATAACGCACCTGCTCAATTTTTCTTAGAACTGACATACTCAAAATCATATTGATAACCCGATAACAGAACCGCCGAACGTTTAATCAGCGAGACGTGCGCCAGCATCGCGCCCACTACGACGCTGCTCGGGTCCGCCGTCAGTACCAGCGGCAAGGACGGCACGGCGTGTAGTGCATGGCATGAGTAGGGTACTTTGTTACTAGCTGACCGAGATTTCAACACATTTTTCTAAATATTTAGTTACATGATTATGAGATAGAGGCGGAAAGAAAGATTTGAGAAAGTACTAGAAGGAAAGATTTAAAGACCAAACTTATTCCACACCTAGACATAGTTAAACGTGGCACCTACCAGACATCAATAAATTTTTTTAACAGACTGTCTGCTGACCTATGTCGTAATATAAATAGACGCGTCATGCATGAACATCACGGAACTCGAAAACAGCGTAAATACTATCGGTAGCTAGACAGCTAATTAGACGCACGAAGAAAGGGAAAGAAAATTAAATGTCATCTACGGAATTCCTGTTGTTAGAGAGAGATAAATATATTTATTTTATTAGGTAGTCATTCTGTGGTGCTTGCTCATTAGCCGAGCGCGAACAAAACGGCACGTGACTTACCTTAGGCGCCAGCATTAGAAGGAATCGAAAAAATAAAATAAATGCCATTTCTCTTGATACTTACGCATGAAATGATACTTTTTTTTCTTTGACAGCTCCAGTATATTTTTTACATTTCTTAAAAACACAGGTCGGCATTTTTTTGTTGTTGAGGAAGCTATTTATTCAGTTATTTTAATGTCACGAACGACCGCGGCTCTTGTTGATACGTGACTAAATGGACTTCTGGTAATTACCTTGCATTCATGTTGCCCCTACAGAGCGCGGGCAACGTATCTATAGTTTATATAATTGCTGTAATAAATAAATAATAAATCATTGCTGCTGACATAAAAATTTCACCATACAAAATGGACTTTAAAACTAAATTAAAACATTTCTTGCTCGAAGGCTGCTACCACTCAATTAATGATATCTTAGCGGGAATTTGAATTGATTTTATTATTTTTATACTTGTAACTTATTTTCTTTAAGCAATTACGAACAGTGTGCTATTATAATTAGATAGATGAATTTATATTTGTGACATTACATTGTTGTTAATTATATATTAATACGTGAAGCAAAAACTTTGTAGGTACCCCTTTTTACGAAAATTGCGCGGGCGAGTGTGAAATTAAACACAACTAAAGTTTATATAGAGAAGGAGTGACAAATCCTAATATTTTTATAAAATATGCATTAGATATACATTAAATTAATGGGAAAATACTACACGCACACAACCATGCATTTGACACACGCAGTCGAATCGCGTTCTTATTATTTCGGCATTGTTCGGCTAATATCGTAGAATTCTTCGTAACCCTGGTTACATAATCTTAAGTACCGTGAAATGTGATTATAAGTTATAGACAATAACTATACACTTATTTTTTGGAACACTTGGCGACCGCTAGTATTTTTAAATCTATGTACCTACCTACCTAGTAATTTAACATTTTATTTTAAGTTATTATTTTGTATGATATATTATTCTAATTTCTAATTTTATCAAATTTTTCACTGACGTATTATCTTTACTGACATATTGCATTATTATTTGAATGACATAATTAAAAAAGTAATTATAGTTGATCATACGATCGATATGATCATATACCTAATAACAATTTATATAAAACTATAATTAGATGTATATTCACGCATAGAATTATAATAAATTATTGGTAACCAAACTGCTAAATGGCAAATAGTGATGTGCTTTAATTATGATGTACTCTAATTAACATTGTTCTAATTAATATACTTTCAACACAATGTAAAAATTGTTATGAAATAAATAAATAATAAATAATCGAATGCCTGTTGATATATTTATTAGTCCATCTTAACACGTTCACTGTCCATGAGGTTAACCCTGACCTCATTGGAAACTTCTACTGACACGTGCATAATATCACTCTTACCTCACGATACCCCGTTTAAGACATTGGATTTTTTTTCTGAGCGTGTGAGTATAGCCTAGTATTGACGGATGAAAATCAACAGTTTATAGTCTGTGATAGATAAGCAAAAACATCTGGTCTTTTTATTGGTTTGGATTCTAGGCCTTCAAAATAAAGCAAAAAATTATAAATATACTTCTATATTTTATGAAAACAAAAATTATAATTTCTAAATTATATTGATTATTATAATCATTAATTATCGTGTGTGTGTGTGTGTGTGTGTGTGTGTGTGTGTGTGTGTGTGTGTGTGTGTGTATGTGTGTGTGTGCATGCGCGCGTGTGTGTGTGTGTGTGCGTGCATGCATGCGTGCGTGCATGCTTGCGTGTGTGCCTGCGAGCGTGCGTGCGTGTGTGTGTCCGTGAGTGCGTGAGTGCGTGCGCGCGTGTGTGCGTGTGTGCGCACGTGCGTGCGTGCGTGCGCGCGTGTGTGTGTGTGTGTGTGTGTGTGTGTGTGTGTGTGTGTGTGTATGTGCGTGTGTATTATGTGATGTAAATGTGTATCTATGAATTTTAGTAATGAAGGAATAGTTTGTTTCTTTTTTTATGTGATAGGTGGCAAACGAGCAGACAGATCGCCTGATGGTAAGCGATTACCGCCGCCCATGAGCACCCGCAACACCAGAGGAGTGATAAGTGCGCTTCCGGCCTTTTAAAAAGGAGAACGCTCTTTTCTTGGAGGTTTGTAGGTCGTATTGGTCCGGAAATACCGCAGGCGCCAATTCATTCCACAGTTTAGTTGTGCGAGGCAATAATTTCTAAAAATACGCACAGTAGTGGACTGTCAGCCATCTAAATGATGGGGTTGGAAATTCTGTCGCGTAGGACAATGGCGAAAAGAGGCGGCAGGGATCATGTCCGAAAAATTCCTCGGAGCACTCCCCATAGTAAAAGCGATAGAAGATGCATAGCGAGGCTACATCTCTACGTAGCGCCAAGGGATCTAGCCGATTTGAAACAACATGGCAGTTGACGATTCGAGTCGCTCTCCGCTGAATGCGGGCCAGAGGGAGAAGCTGGTACTGGGGTGCTCCTGCCCAAAGATGTGAACAGTATTCCATGTGAGGCTGAACCTGCGCCTTGTAAAGTTGTGGGCGGTGGGCCGGCGTGAAATACTGTCTCGATCTGTTGAGCCCACCAAGCTTTTTCGAAGCTAATTTAGCCTTACTCAAAATTAATATCAAATTATAATAAATATCCACGCAGTAATGTGAATGTGTTCAAAACGAGGAGATCCGACCAACGGCACTTCTTTAGCGGTGAAAGCGCAGTCTTCTGTCTTTGTGGAGTTAAATCAGATCAAATTAAGTCTGCCCCAATCTGAGACCTTGTTTAAAGAGTTCTCAATTTCACACACAAGTTTGTTTCGGTTCTCAATGACGTTTTCCCGAGAGATATTAGCGCGGCCGGTATAAAGAGCATCACTCGTGCTGTCGTCCGCATAACAATGAATGTTGCTTATTTGCTACATGTCATTGACATGGAGGAGGAACAGAGTAGGCGATAGCACACAGCCTTGCGAGATACCAGCATTTACAGGCATGGATTTAAAGCATTCACCGTCAACTGATGATATAATAGAATTAACGCTTATCTGTTTTATATTTATGTACATATATCTCAAACGATAATTTATTCTGTATTAATTGTTTCAATTGAATTAATTAATTTATGTTTTGTTTAAAATTAATGGATTTATGTATGATAAAATTAATGGATTATATTGATATAGCTTTTACTTAAATTTTGTGATTATTTAAATATTCTATTTCAACTTACTTATGTTTAATTTATAATTCTGATTGATTACTATTAAGTACATTATGCTTTTAATAAAAATTGAAATGCATGCTGTATTCACCTATTATTAGTTATGCAATTAGTTTTAAACCTATAAATTGTATTATACTGTGTAAATGAATTTTTGTATATAACTGTTGGTGAATCAAATAAATAAATAAATAAAAATAAATAAACTGCGACCTTAATGCTTCTGACTGCTAAAATGCCAGTGACCCATTCGCATAATCTCTCGGGAAGCCCATAGGAAGGGAGCTTCGAAAGAAGCGCTTTGTGCCAGACATGATCGAAGGCCTTAAATATGTCCAAATTAACCGCCAAGGCTTCCCCCTTGTCTCGATCGCCTGTGCCCAACGATGTGTCAGGTACCTATACTAAAAGATCACCAGCCGACTGACCTATAAGGAAGCCGTACTGATGGTCATTAAGCAGCTGATGATCCTCTAGGTACCATAAAAGCTGACAGTTTATAATGAATTCCATTATCTTCGAAAAAGGGAGTTATGGCTATCGGTCTGTAGTTGAACGGATTTGAGCGATGCGACATTTTTTGGGATCGGGTGGACCAATGCTGACTTCCATGATGTCGGGACTACGCCAGAAGAGTAAGAGAGCCAAAATAGTCGCGTTAAGACCGGCACCAACTCAGGAGCGCACATCTTCAACACAATAGGGGATTCCATCAGGCCCACTCGACTTATGGATATCAAGGGATAGAAGTGCTAAGTGGACTGAGCGTTGGTAGAACCCGACATCCGTCATACAACCCTCTCACCGTGGTATAGTAGGCGGTTCTTGTCCCCTGTCATCCAAAGTCAAGTTGGACGCAAAGAGTTTACCTAGATTGGCTTTCTCTTTTGCCTCGTGGGCCAACGAATCATTTATCATGTGTAGGGGTGGAAAGGATGGCTTGCAAAAATTTCCTTCGATAGCTTTGGCAAGAGACCAGAATGCACGAGTTCCCGAAGGAAGACGCTCAAGCCTCTCACCAATTCTACCGATGTGCTCCGACTTCGCCCTTGCAATGTCTCTTTTGAAGGACCTGGGACCCTATTACAAACTTTTATAAAACCTGTCAAATTTTAAGCAATTCAAATAACTGCCTGGTTTTGTTTGGTATTATGACATGTGAATAGTAGATCGTCTTCATGCTGGCTAGTTTGTCGCTGGCCGATTAGCGACTTGACAGTGCATCGTTCAGAAATATGACATACATATTTGTCGGTAAGTACCGGTTTTAATTTTATCGTATTTTCTTAATTATGATAATATAATTAAAACTATTATTTTTAGGCAAAAATACATCTTTATCATATCATGAATTTTATTATCATATTTGCAGCATTAAACAAAATATATAAGGAACTAATATTCAGTTTCAGAACGTCGCCTGTTTTTGTAAACGCGCGGGCAATTTGTAACTACATAAGTACCTATTTTTATAAAACCAATGTGTAATGTGTATCAAATTCTAATTAAGTTCTCGAAAACAAAATCTTTGTTACTTCTATAAGTATTGAAATGTCATTTTCATTCCATAGAGTTCGTAAAACTAGTAATACACATAGTCGTGTTAACAGAAACAATTGAGAAGAGGCAATGAATTGCCGTAAATCTTAGAGTTCGATAAACTAGTAATACACATACTTAATCGTGTTAACAGAAACAAGTGAGAAACGTCAATGAATTGCCGTAAATCTTAAGAGTTCGAAAAACTAGTAATACACATACTTAATCGTGTTAACAGAAAAAGCCGTGGCTTCGTCAGAACTGTTCTTTTTTCCAACATAGGACTAAATTCTGTGTCGGTAATAACAGCCACTGCTTTTTTACATCTATTTTTGTCACTGTTGTCTTAACTTTTAGTATTTTAAATGTATTTTCAAGCTGAATAGAAAAGGTGCATAAAAAGGTGTGATCGGTAATGTAACTAAGTATCTATTATAAAACAGACTATTGGATTTGCCCTAGTATGATGATGAATGCTGGTAATAGTCAGTGATTCAGGTACTCACTATAATTTGAGTCATTATTCATTGGGCTAATATTTATATTTATAGGTATTGCCCACTAGAAAAATGTTTTCGTACGTAGATACCGATTTTAGTACGTTATTAAGACTATCTTAAAATCTGTCAATATGACGAGAAGATGGCGGTCGATCAACAGCAATTATAAGTGTATTATTAATTTATTACTGATTTTACAAGCAAGGCATTTTGCATCTGCAAATTGGGGTCCAGTCACACTGTGGTGTAAGACTGACCTTACGTAAGTTACGAGCCCATGTATGTTTTGTATAATATGTTAATGCAATGGCTGACCCCAGGTCAAACGCCGCAATAGTGCCGTAAAGCAAAGCTTACCAATAAAAAGGTAATGGTAACTGTTTGGTGGTCGCTTCATGATGTTATTCACTATAGTTTTCTCAGGTCTCGTCAAGTAATAACAGCAGATGTACCTATACTGGCTAAACTGGCAGTGAATAAGCCCCGACTTGTGAATCGATCTTCACCATTATTGCTCCATGATAACGCGAGACCTTACACTGCACGAGAAACCGTTGTAACTCTACAGGAGCTGCAGTTAGAAACCATATGTCATCCACCGTACTCGCCAGACCTTGCTCCAACGGACTACAATTTTTTTCGTGATTTGGACAATTTTCCACGTGATAAAATATTTTCTTCCCATGAGGTAGTACAAAATGCTTTCACACAGTTTGTCGAATCCCCGGCGTTCTATCGTAAAAGCATAAATGATAATAAGGGTAAATATTTCGATTAAATAAATATGTTACATCTCCTAACTAGAATACGTACGATTTTAAATCTACATGTAGGTTTTTGCTCTTCCATACATCCCTGAGGTCCTCAGACGTAAGCATCATCGGTTTGCGCCTGCTCTTTGACCAGAGCAAGCGAGGTGCGGCCGGTGTTTACTGCTCCCACATAACGGTGAACAACAACCAAACTGAACTCCATGTTAGCGTAGCGGAAATATACTCGGAGATCGCACATCTTACGGTTATGGAAGGCCTTGGTACATAAAAACCACAATCCTCATATTGCCGTGGGATGTACAACCTCATTACTGATGAACTATGGTGCATCTGGTAAGTCTGAGTATGCCGAATGAGTATGCAAGAACTATTATGAGTGTATGACCGTTACAGTCTCGTTCCTTATTGTCGCCTGTGAAAAGACTGTTCAGCATTATTAGCTTTAGCTTTTATTCCAACCTCGGAGATAATTATGTAACGCCTGGAGTTTTCCCAGATACGAGTAGTTTTTGGTGACAGAAAGAGACCTTAGTTGTATGGAATCTGAGAGTTCTAGTCCGACAAATTCCATAATATTGCCTTGCTTCACATGCATAACCCAACATTTTTAACTAACCCAACCTGACCGAGTGATTAAATATTCGTAGAAAAAGGTGGGATGTAACCTAACTATCTCTCCGCAACAGATAGCCCAGCTTTGATATACAGGGAGTGGCGTATATAATGGATAACTCTGAAACTGTCGACTGGCCAGATTATCATTTATCATCATTTACCCACTTATATTACCATGTGCCCATGGACATTTTTTTTAGATACATGGGCCTTAGAAAACTTCTTAAAATTTGAGAATAAGTATTTTTTTGCGAAGTTGTCTTAGATTGTAACAAAAAAACTTGATACTGGTCTGATGATACAAGTATTCAGGTGATTTTTATACATAAAAAAACAGAACGACAAAATGTCACCAATTGTAGAAATGGCTGCTGATTTTGTATGAGTAAGTACGATTTTTATTTAAAATGTCAAAAATATCAATAATTTGGACATCCATGGGCATATGGTGATATCTTCTCTCTTAGCCTTTATTATTCCCAAGTCACTTGGGGTCGGCTTTTCTGGTCTAACCGAATTTGACTAGATATCAGTTTTACACCGAACGCCACTGCCACCTGATCTCCGTAACCTGAAGGCTAACGATACCCTAAGGCTAGACCAGTGTCAGGATATTAGAGGGTATTGACTTTCCCAATAACGACTGCCATAGATGTTTATGGCAGTCGGGACCAACGGCTTAACGTGCTCTCCGAGGCATGGAGCAGGCGATAATTGTCAATCAATACGCACATAATTTCGAAAAGTCATATTAAATTTAAATTAAATTAAAATTTATTCTGTCAAAAAGTTTGTCAAGAGCTACTTCTCTAACGTCAATTTTCCAGTTTGTTTACAAGGTAGAGACGGTATCAAACGCCTTTTTGAGGTCTAAAATGACAAAGACGCATTTTTCTCCATTATCGAGACGTTTGGTTATTAAAGAGAATAGAGTACTAACAGCATCCTCCGTGGCAATTCTTCTTCTGAAGCCGTATTGTGTGTCAGATAATATATTAAATTTATTCAAATAATTTAAAAGTCTACTATTTATTAACATTTCAATAATTTTTGATATAGCAGTTAAAACTGATATTGGTCTATAATTACTGATATCGTCTCTATCTCCACCCTTGTTAACTGGCGTAATGATGGCTTCTTTTAACGGGGCCGGGAAAATACCTTTCCTAAAGCAAAGATTTGCAAGATGTGTTATGATGGGGACCACTGCCATGCTGGTATATTTTAAAAACTTTGTAGAGATGTTATCCCAACCAGAAGCGCTGTTGAACTTAATAATTATTACAGTTCTATGTACTTCATCACACCCGGTTTCGAGAAGTACAAAAGATATAACTTGTGTGGTTGTATTACCAGGTAGAGTACGGTAATTCATGGTTCTAGGTTGAATTAGATGAGCTAGCTCATAGCTCATATTAGCAAAATAAGTATTGATGAAGTTTACGGATTCAGAGGGGATTGACTTTAAGTTTAGCAGTTCTGTATTTTGGTTATTTGTTTTATTTGAGTATGTTATAGATTTGATATTTTGCCAGAGTAACTTTAAATTTTTGATTAAATCTGAGCAGTTTTTCTTCATATTTCCTTTTCAATTTTCTTAACAAATTGTTACAGTAATTTCTATATCGTTTGTAGGTAAGTTATTTTTAATATTATATTATCCGGGTCATGACGAAGCTTTCTTTGAAGTTTATTGCGATTCTGTATGCAGCGCAAAATTCCTTTAGTAATTCCTGGTTTGATAATGCGTTTGAATATTTATTGGACTAGGAATATTTATTGTAATGGTGTTAGAGTCAATAGTATCGGTAAGAAACTGCAATAAAAGTTTACATAAGTAATCCGGGTCATTACAAAATAGCAAATCACTTATTTTCTTTTCTTGTAAATGTTTTAGAACCTGTTCGTACTTAAGTAAAGTAGTAGTTTTAGATATAACTTGTGTGTATTTTTGCTTAGACAATACTAAAAGTCTTGTGAAATGATCTGTGATGGTAGAATGTAGGATAGCAATGGTAGCGGAAAACTTTTTCCTATTTAATTTCAGCATAAAGTGATCAAGGCAGGTTTTATCTCTAGTCGGTAACAAATGCCCAGGCAGGATACCATGAAGGGACAGCATAATTATTGAGGTAGATTGTTCAATTTTTTAGTTCGTGAGACTGCTCGGTCGACTTCGTTATAATATTAATATTTATGTCACCCGTGATAACAATACTTTTGTTTGAGGTTATAATGTCTAAATGAGTACTAAGTGAGTTTATGAAACTGTCAGTGTTAGTGTTTGATAGAGATCGATAGATACACATAATAATGTTATTTAATACGTCCACCTGAAGGCAAGAAGCTTGTGACAGAGATATTTCCTTAACTCGGGGTATTAGTATACTTTTCACATAAACTACGACTCCATCATTTTGGTTCAGCTGCCGTGTCATATACGACTGGTAGTTACTTAAATGGGGAATAGGTTTATTTGCGCTCAACCTACACTCTGTTAAAATAATTATATCCATTTCAAATGTAATCGTAGATAGCGTCAATAAGAAATCATCAAAATTGCAATATATGCTTCTTATGTTTTGAGATAGAATGGTTAAGTCATTTTTATTTACATAAATGTGTTTATTGAGCTCCAAACAGTCACATCCAACAGCTCGTGCAATCTCAATTTTGTCTTTTTCAGTAATAGTTTGCAATGAATCACTCATGTTATGGGCATGCTAAAATACAAAATCATTTCAGAGTGCAAGTGTCCAATGTAGTTAACCATGCTATATTTGGGATTATAAGTTCATATAACTTCCGAAAGTCAGAGGTGCCGACGTGGGTTCGAACTCGAGACCTTCTGCATTGCAGTCTGTTGGTCTCCCCACTGAGCTATCGCTGGTATATATCGCTGGCATATGGTGATATAAGTGGGGTAAATGATAGATGATAATCTGGCCAGTCGACAGTGTCAGGTTTATCCATTATTTACGCCACACTCTGTATATAAAAGAGTATTTAAACGGTTTATAGCCAAAACCAAAGCAGACTCAGATCACTCAGACTGTCGCCCTGGAATATATTTTGCTCGATCTTGATTGGAACACCGTAACCTAGTATTTTTCGACGATTTGGATAGCGAGGGACGGGCCATCATTGCCTAATACACGGCCTTCGAAAAGCCACATCGAGTAGTACAACTGAACAACTCCAGAAACGATATGAACCATGTACGTAGCATTGAATTATAGGCATTCTATAGTCTATTAAACAGGTCGACAGATATTTGCGGTTCCAGCGAACCTGTTAACTAATATATATAATTATTATTTTCGTGTGATTTTTTTTTGAGGCACGTTTCGTAAAAGAGTACGATTCGCGCTGATGTTATTTGTGGGAATTCGACTTTTGTATTAGGTACCTACAATATCTTTTCCTTGATTTCGTAGATGACCAAGCTCAATACGTTGCTAGCTTTTATTTGTTAATTTATTAGCAAATAACGAATTGCATTAGTACATCTAGTTAGCTCTCTAATTTGGCTAAATATAAAATATGTGTACTTATGTTAAATTTGATGGTGAAAACAATCAGTATGTACATACAGCGACACATCAACCTAGACTGTTTGGACTTTGACCAATTAGAAGTTGAACGCTGCGAATCTTGCGAGAGAGTGCGTTATATTTTTATTATTTTGTCTCATTTACGCTGAACGGGACGCGACGCTCTATTACATCGACACCACTATGCACTCTCCCTTTCCGACAATTCTTTATTTTGTATGTAGCGTAGATATGCGTATATAGGGTGTCTAATTTGATGTGTAGCCGTGTGTACAACTATTATTAAGCTGCAGTGCATGTCTATTTAATAAAAAAATAACAATAGCCACGGATTCATTTAGGTTTTTAAGCAGACCTTGTCTATCGTCATTGGCTAAGTTATCACTAGGCAAATTTTATCAATATCGCATCAGGCGTGTAGACTGTAGTTATTAATGTCATATTAGAAATTAAGTTGGCATTTATACTTAATAAAAAGTATAGATATAGAAGTATAAATATTAAATAAATACGTTCAACGTCGATAATTACAATGGGATCTCACGGTATGATTTAATAAAAACAATAAATAACATAACAAAACCCAGTCCAATGCGAATACGTGGTCAAACCACCGAAGATTATTGCGTTCCATTACTCAGTAGCATTACTGAGATACACGATATGAAACTAACTTTCTTTTACTGCTTTGGAAATACTATCTATTCTAAGCGATTGCTAAGGTGCAGTGTATCAATAGACTGTATTAAATAAGCAAAACGATAAAATCTCTCTAAATGAGTATAATAGAGAAGATATAATGCAATGTACCGTCTAGTATAAATTACTTATAATTTGCTGAGGTCTTATTACGATGCTTAAAATATACTAGATCTTATTAATGGAACGCACATTGCTGACAAATGCACCTGTCATGGAGTAAAATGTAAAGTTTTTAGGTAGCAGCAGCTCCTAATAGGACGATAGTATTTTTCGTTTTATAATTTTTAAACCTTACACTAATGAGTAATATCTACAATTGTATATCAAACATTTTTGTTTTATTTACGGTCTTGTAGAAATTATTTTTAATTTTATTCGTTCAATTAAGAGTACTAGTCATTTGAAAATATTGTGATTATGGTGATAATGGCATATCGAGTTTTATTAGTTTTTATTTTAGCAATAATAGCTGTAAGAACTGACGAAGAAGCTGTATCGCGCATGTCTAGAGCTGAACGACTGAGTCTAAGGTAAGAAGGTATTTTACTTGAGTTATGGTGAATATAGTCATAATAGGTATGTTAGATACATTCATGGATGGAATGTGATACTACATTGTATACATTTATTATATAAAACTATAGGTCCTTCCATTCTTCATCTATGTCCAGTTGCTTTAATATATAATTTCAAATGACTTAAACATTCTAAGTATGAGAACAAAGATAAAGTTTGTTAGTGATAATCCAAGTACATTTGGATAAAAATATAGTTGCACACTTAGTTTACTTGATATTCCCACCAAGTTCTTTAGCAGCTGATTTTTGTACTATTTAATTTAATATAAGCCTATCGAACATTGACATTTATGTATTTAAGACATGTGGTTATTATACAAATTATTCTTAAATTAAAGAAAAATCATAAAATCAATTCAATTGTTCCATTGAATTTAGTATACTTAGTAATCAATCAATATGGTTTATTCTTGTATACAAATTAAGCTATTTAAACATGTTATTATTATGAATAACCATAACATATGGGTAGACTATGGCAATGTGACACATTTTTAGGCACATGAAGTAGCAAGAAGATAAAAGTGTGCAGCGGATTATTAGGGTCATAGATATTAACTGTTGATCTGAGTTATAGGTAGCTGCCATATCTTAAATTTAATACTATTACCATTGTTACAATCACACTGTAGTTGGTGATAATACTAGAATAAATACACAATATATAATGTAACCAAATAGCTTGAAAACTTTAATTGGTGTTTATTCATATCTGCAGAGAATCACAATTTGCTGGCATTATAAAGTGCCTTTGCCAAAAAATCTTTGTTATTTAAATATTTTAATAATATATATGTTACACTGTTATGGTGGCATGCATAATGCCACAGCTGGTAATAAAACTAGCTTGCAATAATGATAAACAATTAAATACTTGTTAACTACATAGCTTTACTAATTAGCTATTATAACCAATAATTATATATTTGTTTAAACGTGCATGTACAAAAATTGTACATACAATATTTGCATCAGTGTATTATTGGTGAGTTCATTTTGTGTTTTGCTCATTAGCATTGGTGAATGTATTGCCAAGTTTAATAACCTCATTTATTTGGTACTTTTGAATTTGTTAATAATAGTGTACTTAGGGATACTTTATATTTTCTAAGTTAGGCGTAGATATCAACAAAAGAATTACAGTGTTGAAAAAACATTAAGTGATTGTTAGAACTGAGTAAGTTATGTATGGTCAGGTGCAAAAGACGAGTAGCGCAATTTTAAAAAGCGATAGAATCACAATGATTTGTTCTTACGACCTTTTCAATTAAATCATTGCACACATACATATAAACTCGCCTCACTTATACTGTCACCTACTCTATTTATGATTGTGAGTATTAATTTCAAATAAACAAGTAAGTGATGTTGTAGCTACGTTGGTAATAGTGTATTTAAAATGTAACGTTTGTTGGTTCAATCCCCAGGAACTGATAATCTTTTTGAATTTTTGCTTAAATTAGAGACATCAATGACTTGTTACTTTACTTTAAGGCTTATTTAAACTGCAGTTATTCAAAATGAGGGTGAGGATGAGGGTGGATTTAATGAATATAATAATTTCTCACTTGACTAGAAATATGTGATATTGTTGGTTGGTGATCTTTGTTACGAGCGTTTGTGTCATTATTATTGCAATCATTTTTTTTATATTTTGGTTGAAAGTCTTATTTTAAAATGCAAACTAATATAAATATTGAATCTGAGGCAAATATATGGCATACTTATCGGCTTAATATGTATATCTTAAATTTCCGACGAAACTGGACTAAACTCTAAGTTATTTTTTAAATATGGTATTGTGATTAACCAAACTCAGCGAAGATGAATGGTGAATGCTTATGAATCAAAGGGTTTCATACCAGCGAGAACGTTGCGAACTATGTGTGCTAATATTGTGACCTCCATGCATAGACGTCTCTTGAGCTGTATTAAGAATAATGGATGTCACACTAAATATTAAACAAAGTTGTTTCATATAGGGGACATGCTGGTGGACGATGTTAGAATTGAGGTTAAGTTTCAACCCTCTTTTACTTGTGAAAAATAATAATTAAGCTATAACCTCAATTATTATTATAATTGTAAAATATTATTTGTAAGTAAAATGAATCTAAATAGTAAAGACTAAAGATGTTTTTTCATTATATAGTTGTGGCGTATGTATATACGCACAAACAACGTACGTTTATGAGGAACCTGGAATCGAACGGAGCATCATTCGTCTAGCCGCGCCGAAACCAAGCGACGCGCGAAGGTGATCGAATGGAGTTTCATACGTCTAGCCGCGACCAAACCAATTTAGAGACAAAACGATGCTCGTTTTTTTTATGTGTTTGTTTTAGTTGTTAGCTTCAGATGGCCTCTACAACTTTACGCGGGCTGTGGGTGAGCGTAGAGGGCTCACAATCCGTCACCAAACGACGAGCAAAGTTGGTTTTTGTTTTTATACGTTGCTGTATTTATAGTCGTCGCGCCGCACGCATACACGCTCAAGAAATCCTCGTAAAATTGTATAATGTTATTTACTTGTCGCTGATTGGTGTAAACGATTATTGTACACATTACTGCTAGCGTTACTTGCATGAACAATAAATAGGATATAAGAAGGCTTAAAAAAATTTAATATATTCTCAGTTGAATCAGTCTACTTCTTTTAATATAACCACAGCTAACCTGGCTCATGCCCGCCGGCTGAAAATGCGTTAAATAGTATTGAAACATTTACGGGAAATTTAATAAAAGTTCAATTTCGGTAATCATATTTTGACATTCTTTTTTTTATAATGAAATATTAATAGTTATAAATTGAATAAAATTTTGTTTTCTTAATTATAATTTGCATTATTTTATTATTTATTAAAAATTAAACAAAATGTGATTTTTTAGTAATCAAACTAATTCTGATAAGTAGTAATTATTATAATAATAAAATCATTTTATTTTAGTTTAATGCTTAAAATAACAATTTTTATGTTGTTTATGTCTCTAGCGTAATAAGTAAACAAAAATAACGTTTATCGTTATTATTTGAAAATTTCAGTAATAAAGAACAAAAAGTGGAAGTAGAGGAGCCCAAGGTTTGAACCACCGTCATTATAGTTTAGTGATAAAGTGAGAAGACTACTTGACCGCTCCGCTATCGCAACCTACAATACAGTAGGCAAATTTAAGCATTAATTGTAAATGCGGACTAACATAAACACTGCTGCTGAATATTTAAAGATAGTAGTTATTATAGTTATATATACAAGAACTCGTTTTTGTCTCGCCTTGCACACAATCATGCGCCCGACGAACTTCTTCAAATAATGTTTCATTGTTTGTGTTAAAGCATCACACACACAAAGTTATTCGCTCGGATCAGTATGCGAATGTGTACCTTACGATGCCCCTCCACTTTTGTCTTTGACCGTACCTTTAATTTCGAATAACATGCTGGAGTACGTAGGTCAGGTGCTATAACCAATAGGGGTTGTGTTCCTTTTACAATAATATTATCTATGAATACTCCCATATTGTCAGTCAAGTATACCTTAAAAAGAAAAACAGTTTAATTATGCTAATTAGAAATAATGTCTGCTGCTCCTATATGGATGTATCGATATGACTCAAATATAGTAGATCGATCGATCGATCAATATGACGCAAATTCTAATTTTAAAATTAGAATTCGAAATGTAAACCGTTTCAAAGGACTAGGCAAGAAAATATATTAAATAGGTATAACATTAACATCAAGTAAAAAAAAAGTTATTTCATACAGTTTATTTAATTGCATTAAAACCACAATTTAGATCCTAATTTTCGATTATGTATGTTATAATTTAATACATACAACAGCAAATAAATATATCCTTTATTAAAAACGGCATCAAAATTGGTTAAAAACCTCAAGAGATAACTAATATTTTAATGTATGCTAAAAAGTTACCCTGACCTATGTACTCCAGCATGTTAATAAAAAAATAAAGGTACATAACTTACTCAGTTCTAACAATCACTTAATGTAGTTTCAACAGTTCTTTTGTTGATATCTACGCCTAACATAGCAACAAAATAAATTAATAACTTGCTTTAGCAAAATATAAAGTATCCCTAAGTAGACTATTATTAACAAATTCAAAAGTACCAAATAAATGAGGTTATTAAATTTGGCAATACATTCACCAACGCTAATGAGCAAATGAAAAACGTGAAATTTTGAAACACATAGAGAACAGAAGGGGTAAAATGATAGGACACCTAATTCTACATGATAATTTTATTATAAACATAATGGAAGGGTAGATAGAAGGAAGAGGGGCAGACCAAGAAGAAGGTACACCGATCAACTGAAAGAAGTTGTGAAAGTTGAAACTTATAAGAAACTGAAAAAGATGGCATTGGAAAGAGAAAGATGGAGATTGCTACACCGACAAGTGTAAAGCACTTAAGTTTTGAAATGATAAAAGTTACACGAAGGCTACTACTGATGGCATACCTCAGTATTTTCCAGAACGCTTGCATTGATTTTACATTATGGGAAACAACCATTTTATTGATATTATAAATTGTTTAATTCCCTATTGTTATAGGGGTTGGCTAGTTAATATATTTCCTTTGACTAGTACATTCTGACAACTGTTAACAATTGGTGACAGTTGTCTGTCTGTCTGTATGTTTTTGGCATTGGCTTGACTGTGACTATATTGTATTGGACAACATAACTGTCTAAAATTTAAAATAAATACAGGTGAATATAGATTGACATTCTCAACTCTCCTTCCGTCCTCATTATACAGCATATAATCTCATTTGACTCCCTCTTTGCTGTAATAGGTAGTGCTAATGGTCTTTACGTATCTGCGGACCCCCAGGTTCAAACCAACACAAAAGTTATTGTATTTCTCTATCATAATGGTAACCTAAAATTTATTGAGTTGAGGGTGTTACATAAATTCGGAAAGTTCGTAAAGACAGTCCTGCGACTGATTATGTTTCAGTCTCGTCGGATTGTCATCCCATCGAACTATTAGAGTGAAAAAACAGAGAGTTGTTTGTTTGCGCAAACACTTGTGCACTGCAATATCTCCTGCACAAATGGCTAATCTCCGTTAAGATTGGCTTCCATGGCGTCGTAGTTAGCAACCAATCGTAACGGAGTTTATCGATTTAAACATTATTATTATTATGTTGTTCATGTATTTCCATGAACAATATAATAATAATATAATATAATACTTAAACAAAGGCATAAACATACTCTCCTATGTTTAGTTTGTCTAGTATTTATGTGTAATATTAATAATTACATTTGTATTGTCCAGGGAAGAGGCTCGGAAGATGTTCTATCATGCATATAATGCATACATGGAAAATGCATATCCTGCTGATGAACTCATGCCACTAAGTTGCAAAGGTCGGTGGAAAGGCATCACGCCGAGCCGCGGTGATATGGACGACGCTCTTGGCAAGTAAGCATGGTCATGTAATCAAGTCACTTTTAACAATTTCAATATTGAAATGCTGATGTTAGTAAGAAGGTTACTGTACTTTAGAATTTGTCATTTATTAATACCGTTCACACGTACTTTATGCGACAGCTTAAAGGGTCTGGGTACAGTATAGCAACCAATACTACTATACTGAAAATGTGGTCAAAGACATGAAACAACATTGTCTTGCTGTTGGGGTCCACTATTAGTCAAACAAAGTGATCTTTAAATACATGGTAGTGTATCTGTATCACAACTACGGTTGCAAGCATGGAATATAGAGTATATTCTAGAATTGCAAAATATTCCTTAAAATTATTATTCATGGAAATGGTATATTATGTATACTGTCTATCCAAATAAACTGAAACTATGATTTAAAACGCTGGTTGCAAATTTTCCAAATGCTATCAATCTCATTTAGTTTAGAATATAGTTATTTTCATAAAATGTATATTTACATAAGATGAGGGATGTAGATAATGAGTAAGAAGTCTGGTTAAATATTTGTTGCTCAAATTTAAAGTTTGCCTGATGGTATCAAAGATGGAATGGATGGAATTCTTGGATTGGTAAGGTGAAGTCATTTAATTTTTACCAATATAATTTAGAACTCATGTAGGTATAAAAATATGGTAACACACCGTTTTATATATAAATTTTTGAGTATATCATGTTACAAAATATGTTCAAGCATACAAAACTGCCCTTACAGCATAATACATATTATGTGGTTATTTCTAAATATAATGTTTATTTACATTTAAAACATGTCGTTAACTTTTACAAAAATGCAAAACTAACTTGTAATACAATTAATGTCTACATCTAATGAGTTCCACTGCGAGCCCATTTTATTTGATTAAACAGACGAGTACTTATTGACCAATAGACTTGTCCATCTTGGCGAAATGAAAAAAGATCTAAAAGCTACGCAAGGGCGACGCGCTAGTATAAGTGGCGAACTCATCACATCCCGGTCTCACTCATTCTTAAAGTTGCCTTTATGTATATTCTAATGCAGGTCTAAACAATTTTTATCAACTCGATAACGTCTAAAGTTAGGCATAAATATTAGAATTGGTCAACTCCTACTGTAGTGATTATCCCTCATATCGACCAAAACATGTGACACAAAGATTGTCAGATCAATTACCTCAAATATTACTCCAGTGCGGAACATTACACTTTAAACTCGTTACACTCGTCTTAATGATTGACTGTGACGAGTTGGTCACATAAAGCAATATGCAATCGAGCATTGAGTTCAATGTAGTCGACACAATTGTAATTGGTTCTAATTATTATATTTACATAAAAAGTCGATGACTACTACATACTTACTTAGATATAATTTACACATTCTTTAATTGAAGTATTCCTACATAATTATGTATTCTTATCTGATAAGTAGCTAGGTATACATATATATTTATTTCAAGATAAGTAAACTATGTATAACATGCCTTACGCGACTATTTTCTAACAAAAAGCCGGTTATGTATAATGAATGTAATCTTGCAATTTCAATGCGGTGCATGAATTCTCTACAAATAAATAATATTATTACAAGGTTAAAAGATACGCATTTTCAAGTGATTATGCAATTTTGTCAAGTTTCTGGTCAGCAGTGACCGTAATTTAATTTTATTCTTTCGTGATGTAGTGTCAAGGTGCGCTGTATGGAAATAACAATTTAAATTGTTTTGAAGCTTGGTGTAATAATGGCCTAGTTTCTTCCAAGTATTAGTACGTCAAGTATTTTTATATATTATATACTCGACTAGGCTGCTTAGCAAAACGTTAAACATATCTTAGGTTGTTTTTAGATTAAAAATTGTCTCTGTTATTTTGTTAGTATCTACACAAACCATAAAATCTACTTTTCCATTCTCAAAGTGTTAAAATATTGTTGGTATAATTTAATAGTGTGCCGAACGTTTGTTCTTGCAGTAAACGAAAACTTTATTACCAGCGAACACATGTTCTTCGTTGAATAAATGTTCACCGAATCCAACACGTCTTTACGACCTGTTAGATTCGGCGAACAATTATTCGCTAGCTGTTTTATTTAGTAAAACGGCACCGATGTCATCATCGAGTACGCTAGAAAGTATATAAATGTATTTAACGCCATGGGAAATGTGAATGGTACAATCGATAGAGTAAGGTCTAGTCAAGCGTTTCTTGACCAGATTAGAGAACTTAT
This sequence comes from Catocala fraxini, assembly GCA_930367265.1. Taxonomy (NCBI): domain Eukaryota; kingdom Metazoa; phylum Arthropoda; class Insecta; order Lepidoptera; family Erebidae; genus Catocala; species Catocala fraxini. The sequence continues at coordinate 19,142,957 of OV884024.1, forward strand.
CGAAAAAGGTCAGTTTAAAAGTATCTTAATACAAAAAGCAGGAATGTAGAATGATTTGAGATCGGTTAGAGGAAAAGATAAATGTCAGGATCGTAGCAAGTGGCTTCTGGCATAATATGTTTACTTCCAAGAAACAGACGCGCGTGCATTATAGTAACAAAATGTCTTCTAAATACACAGACTTTACCTATCTTTATTAAAGTTGAGGATGCAATACCAGATTGACTTCTCATAGCTCTTAATCATATTTGTGTTAAGATTTGCTTACAGTTGACAAGATTGATAGAAATGAAACGAACGATTATAACCTACTATATGTGCCCGCGGTTTCACCCGCGTTTATGATTACTGCGCCGCCCCCATGGGTCGTAGCGTGATGTTGTGTAGCCTATAACCTTACTCGGTAAATAGGCTATCCGACACTAAAATAAATCTTCAAATCGAACCTGTATGTAGAGATTAGCGCGTTCAACCAAACAAACAAACAGATTCTTCAGCTTTATAATATTAGTATAGATATAATACTTCAATTGTAATGGCACTTTAAAAAGCTAACATTTACAATACATATACGTGTCAACATAAGTAGTTATGGCGCATTCGTGTTCTATGTCTTTTATACAAATAACTAGCTGTATTGTTAAATAAATGCCTTCTTCCCGTCATATGTCATCAGCGCGTGAGAATGCGGCTCTGTTCGAGTCGCGGTGAACTATGTTATTTAAACAAAGCTCAGCTTTGTAATGCACAGCCCAGGACGTTTAGTTTAAAATTTAAATACCGTACTCTAAACTAGATTCTCACAAGTTTCTTTAGTCTGTTCAGAACCTACTACTTGATCCAGGCGATACAGGCAAAAGTTGGCCTCAAGTATTACTCCTGTAAAATGCCCCTAAATAAAAGCAGGTCTTTGCGGTCCGTTTGCCGGGGTGGTACCCGTGTTGGGTCTTCACGTTGCCTGTGGGGTTAAATCCGAATTGAACGAAACCCTCCGGCGGCGCGGCGCTCTAGTCCGATGCTTAGACCCTCACCTTGGTGGCGGTCTGTGCGGCGGTTAGGCTTTGTTGCGGTCACTCGGTGCACACAGTGTCCGTATTACGAGTTGAATAGGCGAAGGTCTTTGCTAGAAAGGGCGGCCACCTCAACAAAGCGTGTCGTTAGAATAAACGTAAAGCAGTAGGCAGAGCATAGCTAATATAAAAAATATAAATAATCTAGAACGAATATGTGCATGATCGCCGATTTGATGAAATCGGTGCCAATTAATAAACTGTAAGTATCGGTTTGGAGTTATCGGTTTCTTCACAAACATTCCAAACTCATAAGCAATATTTAGGTATAATTAGGTAACAATTATCAATTTAGCGTATCTCTTTTTTGTAGTAAGTACTGTAGACACAAAAACAAAAGTTGTAGGATTGCCCATTCAAGAATTTTTCCCTCAACTAGAAGAAAGACATGCCTAGAGGTTCAGATAGTCATGCCATGGTTCATTTTGTTCCTTGTCGGCATTTCATCCTAAAGCATTGTCAACGATGAGGCGACCACCTTATGCGCTCTCCATGCAGGCAATAGAATCTTTATAAACCTAAGCTGAATTTTATACCTATACGTAAATATAAATATCTGCTTATGTATGTTGGTGTCCGCTAATCTCGAAATGTAGTAGGTATATGGATTCACTTGATATTTATACGATATATTACATTACGACACATTTCTATAAAAGAGCAAAGTGTATTTTGACTTAATTTCTAACCCGAAGTTCCCACGTGAACGGGCAATCAAAAATATCAGACTGATCGACAGTGAAGCGTGGCCGGCTTTAGCTTCTTTGATATAAAATGGAATTCATTACATTTTATGGTGCTCGAAACCTACATTTATAATTAAAAAAAACTTTTACATTAATAAATTTATAACAAAACTGTAATACTACCTAGATTAATGGTACATACCTGCTACATCTTTAACTATTTTCAGCTTCTCCCTGACCTTGGTGGACAGTCTCGACACATTGGCCATCATGGGCGACTTCTCAGAGTTCAGTAACGCCATCAAACTTGTGATAAAAGATGTGACGTTTGATCACGACATCGTTGTATCTGTGTTCGAAACTAATATACGAATGGTGGGGTAAGTACCTTCAATATTAATTAGACGTCTCCCGCACTTGGAATATTTGTGCCGCCTAGTGGAGGACTTTGCACTAAGCATACCTATACTTGGAAGTTGAAACAACTATTTGTAGATCACACAAATTATTGTTTTGAGTCTTTATTGTTCCTTGTTGGGATCGAAACGCGACCACTTAATTCACTACGTCATCTGTGCAGTCAAGTACTTATTAAATTGTGTTTACGTGTATATAGTACCTATTTATCTCGAAATTATTAGTGTCAAGGCCTTCTTAAAAGGATAAGATGCGACTCTGAACCTCGTGTCCACGTTTCACTTCGGTTTCCAAGATTTTTATTGTAAAGAGGCGAAAAATAATTATACTGGCCCTTCTCTTACAGTGTTGACTCTGCAATAGTGTGGTACTTGGCCGGAAAAGCAGGCTCATACGTAGTGTCACTATATAACAGGCAATATGAACATACCGTGTGGTACATAAGTTCTAATGTAAATGTTACATACGATAGATCTCTTTATTGTCATGATAGGTATATTGTATAACAATCGCTTACACGAGAACAATAACAATTTTATGGTCCAATGTTAATATTAGTAAACACTGGGCATGTGACTAAATGATAAGAATATCGATATTTTAATGATAGATTTCTCGGGCATCTAGCAAGCAATTAAAAAAGAAACGTTTTGTAATAAAACTCGTATAAATTTAATTTTATCAATCGTTTACATTCATATATGATTAAAATGTTAAGTTTATTACTAAACTGGGTAAAACTAAATGTACACTAGTAAGAGAAAGTATTTTGAAGTACTTGCTATGTACTACGTATGAAAAAAAAACATTACTCAATCACTACATAATATAATAAAATTTATAAAAAAATGTTCTCCTTCCGCGTTTGTCCGTCTGTTCGCGATAAACTCAAAAACTATTGAACGGATTATTATGCGGTTTTTACCAATAGATAGAGTGATTCATGCGGAAGGTTTAGGTGTATAATTTGTTAAGGTTTTTTTAACTACCCGTGCGAAGTAACGGATCGCTAGCAAAATATATAATATAAAAACTCTACACATATTGAAACTTTTGTTCAGTTATTTTAGAGTTCAAGTGGACCAGTCAATTTTTATTGCACTTGTTTAAATAATTATTAACTTTTTCACAAATACTCACTTTGGGTTAATTTACAGCTTTTTGCAACATAAAATAAAACAAGAGATTGATCTTTTGAAAAACGCGTTATTCATTTGTAACTTAACCGGTCGTATACCGCCGGCTCGCATACCAGCCGGCAGATTTGTACCCGTCGTAGGCCGGTGGCTCGCATGCGAGCCACTAAATTGGCGCCAAAACGCCGCGCGCCGCCTTCGCTTTAGCTTAAGCTAACGTAAAACCAATTTGGTGGCTCGCATGCGAGCCACCGGCCTACGACGGGTACAAATCTGCCGGCTGGTATGCGAGCCGGCGGTATACGACCGGTTAAAACAATTATCCTTATGTTGCCTTACACTGCTAATAATATAAATATGAAAGTGTGTTTGTTGGTTTGTCCTTTCACACAGTAATGGATCGAAGAATCGATGTGCTTTTTTGCCTAGGCTACTATTTATTCTGGCAAAAGTACGTAGTTCCTATTGCATAGATTTTAGAACAAAGGAAGCCTCGCAACGGGTAAAAGTAAATAACATATATGAATAAAACAAATTGCAATCATAAATACAAAACTCCTATGCGACTGTTTTTGTATAATGGGTTGAAATATCAAAATATTTATTATTGGCGTATGAATTATTGTAACTGTCTCCGTGGCGCAGCGATAGTAATAATATTGCCCTTGAGATCTCAAATCCGAATCCCGGGTCAGGCCATTAAAAAGTTATTGGGTTTTTCTGATAAGAAACCTCAATAGCAGACCGAACTTAGGACGTCAGCGGTGTTAGGCACACCGTGCCTCGGAAATCACGTAAAGCTGTTGGTCTTGCGTCTAATCTCTCTCCGGTCATGTCGGATCGCCGTCCCATCGAATCATGTGAGTTAGAGAACACTGGTATACGATTGACCGCCGTGACAGAAATTCGGTCTAGACGACGTAATTATTATTGTGATTAATGTTGTTGATTCCAATGATTAAATAAATCCCTGTTGTCATTTATAGAGGCCTATTGTCCGCTCATGTCCTGGCTAACACCCTGAAGTATGAAGTCCCAGCCTTGCAGTGGTACAACGGAGAACTGCTGGCGATGGCAGAAGACTTAGGCAGGAGATTGCTACCGTCTTTCAATACTTCCACTGGTATACCGCATGGCAAAGTGAGTTATTACTATAATTTTACATAACCGTATGACATTTTGATGTAACATGTACCTACTACAAGTATACACATGAAGGCACCCTGTGTGTTGTTTGACGTGACAAGCTTCCAGGCATATGTGTCCTACAAACATCGGCTAGCTAATTAAGATAGTAAAAATTCTATGGAAGTATATTATTATCCCATCGTCAATATCATCGTCGCTTATATCCCAATATGGGGACGAGGTCAAACGCAGGCGTATCCTCAGTATAAAAGTGTCTATCGTGCTAGTGTACGGTTTTCTTTCTGTTTCAAAGCAGGCTCCTTAAAGCGGGCAAGGAAATAATATATCTTTGAAAGGCATGAATGTAAAGACGGCTCTGCCTTTATGGCAGAACCAAAAATTGTGATGACGTTCTTAATAAAATATTAAGATATTATAATTTGGTGAGCTAAAGTAAGCATATTTGTACATTTATGAGCAGTAAAACTAAACGCGATGTCCTATGTGCGATTGCCACTGTTTAATTGTTTCGTTATGTTAAGAAATCCACAGTATACTAAGTAAATGGCAATAATCTCGTTTAGTTCCACAGACCTAAAAATAACTGGTGAAATGTGGGTGTAATACGTGTTAAGCAATTAACCAATGAACCAAGTCACGCTGTCTTCTTACAAGCCACGTTTGTCATCTATACTAGTATTATAAAAAGAAAAGATTTGATTTTTGTTTGTTTGTTAGGATTTAACTCAAAAACTACTTAACGGATTTTGAACATTCTTTCACTATTAGAAAGCTATATTATTATCGAGTAACATAGGCTAAGCTATATACCTATATAGCTATTGACATAGTATATACCTAGGGCACAAGCATCTGATATAAAGTAAATAATTAATAGGTTAATTTTGTTATAGTTGGATTCTTTTTTCTTGTAATATAAAATTTACACAAGTGTTTTAATACCTTCAAGTTGGATTATATTGTATGGAAGGCTATTATATGGTTAATGCGATAATACATTATCATACAATTCATGCATCCATGTTTATGAACAAGTCAAACATTTGTGTGCATAAACATGGATGTTTGTCTTTGTCTGGGCGTTTCTATGTATAATATGTTAGCATTTACAAAAAAAAACCATATATGTATGTTTATCCATTGTCTAGTACCCATAGGACAAACTCTGCTTAGTTTGGGCTAGATGGTGTTGTGTGTATGTGGTAGAATATTATTATTATTATTATACGTAAATAAAATAATGTTTAAAGGTTTCAATGAAGTTCATCTCTCGTGTTTTATTGATTTAAATTACGACTATAATAATATAATAATAATAATATTCTACCACATACACACAACACCATCTAGCCCAAACTAAGCAGAGCTTGTACTATGGGTACTAGACAATGGATAAACATACATATATACTTTTTTTTTGTAAATACATACATATTATACATAGAAACACCCAGACCGAGACAAACATCCATGTTCACGCACACAAATGTTTGACTTGTGCGGGAATCGAACCCGCGACCTTAGGCGTGGCAGTCGGTTACACTAACCACTACGCCATCGAGTCGTCACTAGATTGTGTTACGAGTTAAATAAGAATATAAGAATATTACCTACATATATCTAATAATAATTATCATAAAAAACACTTAGATACCATATGATTATCTATAGAGTTCACAATGATTTTTTCTTATGCTACGATCGTAGGTAGCGCGTAAGCGCGTATAGACATGTGTACGCGACTTCTTTACCAAAATTTTAAAATTTGCTTTACTTATGTGTAAACACAACTTATGTGTCACCTTTTATTAAAGTTCATTCGATCTTATTGAAGTAGAAGCCTTTTGTATATATAGAGACATATAATAATTGCTTTCACCGTGTGATTTGTGTTAAATACATACTTAAAAACGGTGTAGAGACGCCTAATGGAAGAAAGTATATTTACCTGTCTATTTCTGAAGAGCTGAGCGGTCAACTGAAACCTCTGGCCATTTGTTTTTATGACTCAGGCAATAGAGGTTTAGCCTATGATACAGCTAGGGTTGCCACCTTTATTTTAAACGAATAGAGTACATTTACTATCTGAGGTATAAAAAAGTATATGGTCTAAAAATTTACTATTATCTAGGTAACCTGCTCTTTTGTTACCATATTTTTGTTGATATTAGTACATCTAACAAATATTTATTATCATGGGACGTCTTATCCGGTTTGTTACAATATATGTCTATATTGAATTGGCAATTTAGGGTAATCTACAATTAAATAAAACCTGTATTAGTCGATATAGGTAAAATAAAGTATTTTCAACTACTTTATTTTCCTAATAAAGTATAAAGTATGCTTACCCAAAATAACGTACAATACTTTATTATAAAGTACTGTTGGCAACCCTAGATGCAGCCCCGTAGTCGTTATTATTTAGAATTCGCTTACATAAAACCCGATAACGTTTCATCCGATGCGGTAAATAATGTCAAACAACCAACAAGGAATAATTATAAATACAAATCATAAATAGCATTATTGTTTTTATACATTTCTGCCATTATCCTGTTTCGTATTACCCATACAAGCGCCGGCTTGCAAATTAAACAATTGTATAAGTATGTGTATAGTATAAGTCATAATATTTTTGTTATTCAGGTAAATTTACGCCACGGTATTCGCGGCTTGTCGGAGTCTCGCGAGACCTGCACTGCTTGTGCCGGTACTATGATACTCGAAATGGCTGCTCTCTCTCGCCTCACAGGCAACCCTGTCTTCGAACAAAAGGCTCACAAAGCCATGGACAGGCTTTGGAAGATTAGGCATAGGTAATGATCGCTTTACTGCACAACAGAGTTGTATTATACCCACATTTTGCTAGTTTCGTTTTTAGGTACCGATGTTCACAAATATTTCTGATTTCTGACCACATAGTACGGAACGATTTTATTGTCAACTCTCTTAGTTTCTTCCAGACTCCTTGCTGCTGAGAATTTCGTAATAGAATACCTAATGAATGCTTTGCGCGATCTAAAAATCAAAGTGATAGTAGCGTATGCCACAGGCGATTAATTAAACATTTTTGTGTTTCTATTTTCTGCAATGGCGTATTATCTTTAATTTATTACTTATCTTTTGTATTTGCTGTACAGTTCAAATTAGTTTAAATCATCAATTAATTTGCAGAATGTTTTGAATTACGCAAGATGTAGAAATAATTATATATGTTATAATTTAGCAAAATATAGTTTAATAAAAAATGAGTTTAGCATATTCGCCGCTTAAGTATGGAGCGTTCTAACGGACGATATATGTACCTCGACTCGAAACAAAATTTCAGTCGATTCAGTAATGCGTGCATTCGAATTATATTCGATCACGTAGGTGTCTATGTTGTCCAAAAACGTTGAGGTACCTTAGATAAGCAAGCTCTGGAATCTGGAAAAACTGCCTGCTTCGGTGTTTCCCGAGCGCTATGATACGTCCTTCTTCAAACAAGGTTTAAAGAGAGTTCTTTTTTAACGGTAGGCAGCGGCTTTGCTGTGTCCTGACATTGCTGAAGTCCATGAGCAGCGGTTACCACTTCTCATCAGGTGGACCGCTCGCTCGTCTGCAGCAAACGGCAATAAAAAAAAATACCGATACCTAGTGACGTTACTCTTTCATTTAGTTATATAGAATATGTCTTTATGTTCTAGAACGTCGGATCTTATGGGCACAGTGATCAACATACACTCGGGTGATTGGGTGCGGAAGGATTCTGGCGTCGGCGCCGGTATTGACTCCTATTACGAATATTGTCTCAAGGCGTACATCTTGCTGGGAGACGAGAAGTACCTTGCTAGGTTCAATAGACACTACAACGCGGTCATGAAGTATATCAGCCGAGGCCCTGTTCTCTTAGCTGTTCATATGCACAGGTTAGTAAGACGGGTCTGATCTTTTGACCGCTACAGTCATGTATAGATGATAAAGAAGCTAGATTCATCTTAATTTATATTAGGTATGTGAACTTCTTACTATTTATGTATTTCATCCGTATTAGCATAAGGTCATAAAAACAATGTAGGCATTAAAGGATGAAATCGTAGCCTAGCGTTATAAATTATTACAGCAGCAATAGTCTAGTGAAAGACCGTTGGACTGACGTGAAAATGTGTCAAATTCAACCTCAACGCGTAACTAACTTCGAAGTTATGTGCGTATTACATAGTTAATTTTATCGCTCGCTTTAACGATGAAGGTAAACATCGTGAGGAAACCTGCATGTCTAAGAGTTCTACATAATTATCTTGAAGATGTGTGAAATCTGTTAATCTGTACTGGGCCAGCGTGGTGGTCTAAGGCCTAACCCTTCTCACATTGTTTAAATCACTGTTTATTATGATCGCAACAGCATACAAGCAATTATGGTATTGTGCTTAAAACGAAGCTATCCTAACACCTGTGTGACAATGATCTGGATGCAAAAACCTATTTTATCTTTTTATAAAAAAGACAACTCCTATACCAGGAATAATTATATTGTCGCGGGGGACTTAATAAAGATTCAATCAACGGACCCAGAACACCCAGCCTTAGAACAATAATTTATGGATCACACAAATTATTGTCTCGTGTGGGGATCGAACCCACAACATTCGGGACAGAGGCAGTGGCGAGGCGACCACTTATGCCACTACGCCATCTCTGCAGTCAATTGATCAGACCTGATCATAATCGCGGCGAGTCGCAAACGACATGATCATCTTAATTTGTAATCACGTTAACTGTCTGACCTTGCCGCTCTTGAGACCAGCAGCATGAATTGCGTCTACATGGCACGATGAAACCTTATAGAGTCAAGTAATCAAAGATACACCCTCTCCCACACAGAGAGTACTTAAATGTATTGTTTTTCTTATCGCACAAGTAATAATAACAAAATAAAAGACTAAACTAAGAAGAACCATCAGTCTCTTAAATACTTTTATTTTTCGGTATAAAAGGCATCCTATGTCCTTTGCCGTGCCCTGACAACGTGTATGCGAAAGTTCAAGATGATCGGTCGTATAGTCAAAGCGTGAAAGCGTAACAAACAAACTCACATTCGCATTTATAATATTAGTGACGATAGTAATCAAAACTGCATTATTTAAGTACTACAAAATGTTGCGTAGGTATAATTTTATTCATCACCGGACGTAGAAAATCTTTTATTTAGAAGAAAGGTGTAAACCGCAAAAATAAACAACCATCTGTTGAATGATTATATTTTTATTCAATACGAGAGGTTGAGTTCTCAAATTCATCATAACTGAGTCAATCTGTTGAATATTATTTTTCCGACATGCGAATGAGAATCTGCAGGTCTTGAAACAACCATCTGTTATGAATACTTAACAGATGGTTATTTCAAGAACGCAGATATCCAAAACGCAAGGTCGAAAGTCAAAACTTTAATCGTCAGTTTCACAACTATCAAATAAAAGTTATCTCTATATACTCTTGTTAGGTTAAAGAAGAAAGATGGCGAGACTATTATCTTATAGATAAATGCTATTTGGAGGTAGTGGTGGTGCTACTCGGTAAGTATGGTATCTTAAACGCAGGCGTTATCTTTTAACACGAAAATCATTTGAGTGTTAAAATGTTTGCTCCGTCGATGTTTCGCAAGGTCACAGTAATATAGCGTGTTATAATTGATTTCGTTTTAATTAACGGTTATTAGGAATGCTTGTTGATGTTTAAAAAGTATTTTATAGCTTAAAACCAAATATTTTTTAAAACTCTTTCCATTTCATTGGACATTAGGTAGCACTTATATATCTTACACTAGCTGACCCGACAGTCGCTGTCCTGTCTATACAAAAATACATTTCACATAATTAAATTCAATATCAAAACGTCAATCAATTTTTCGCTATAAAATTACCATTTATTTTTTGGACATTTCCCTCGGACCTTTCGCAAATTTTCTTTCATACAAACCTTGTCCTGACAAATACAAACGCAACAAAAATAAATCAGCCGAATTGGTAAAGGCGTTCTCAAGTGATGCTCCGTCATACATGTGGCAATAGATTTATATTTGTATAGATTTACGAGAATATTAGAAGAATTATAAAAATTTCAAATTTAATTTTTGTATTGAATTTTCTCAGTCCTGTATGTGAAATTAAGAAAAGTGTCGTTCTACCTACGGACAGTTAATTTTTGACACATATTTCACGAATATACCTAAAATATCACTGGTCGTAATTGCAACGACTCGTTTCTTGACGTACGAACCTTAACTTCACATCTTAACAACTCGACCGATCATCATGAAATACCGCATACACGTTGTAAGGGGCACAGAAAAATACTTAGGATAAAAAAATAAAAAAATCTTTTTCGTATAGATTAGATTTCGACTAGATATCGTATCTAGAAATGTATATAAATCTTGATATCCAGTAGTTTATATTTTTATGAAAAAGTATTATATTTGTGTTATAGACCTCACCTCCAATCACGGAACTTCATGGACGCTTTGTTGGCGTTTTGGCCGGGCCTTCAAGTATTACTGGGGGACGTACGACCCGCTGTAGAGACTCACGAAATGCTGTACCAAGTGATGCAGAGACATACCTTCATACCAGAGGCTTTCACGTCCGATTTTCAAGTAAGTACGATAACATAGTTTTTGTTGCCGCATGTATAATTAGTATACTTCGTATCCAGTAATTAATTGTTTCTTGAGACTCTGCGACATATACCTGAAGAAATCATAGAATCCTAGTGCAGGAGTTATCTTTTTGAACAGAGAAGTGGGCTAGGTTTATTCCTCTCTTTTAACCTCACACGACCAAAATAATAATTTGCTTGTTTGCATTCGCATATTTGAATATATCTCACTGAATTATTTTTTATTTAGTCACAATACATTTGTTTTTATGTCATTAGTTAAAAATATCTTAAAGTAAATCAATAATAAGAAGAATGGAAATAGATTGTCCATTCTTTGTTTGTTTGTGGCCTGGACGCGACTGCATATGACGTGACCAAAATGATATTGTTTAATTTAAATGAATGTGTAAATGAATAACTTTTAATGTATGGACCGTGATATTAATTTTTTTAAATACCCATCTGATTATATTTATTATTTATTAATAATATTAGTATTTTAATGATTCAGTATCAAAAACTACTTTTATTTTATGTTGGATAAATAAGCCTGTTCACGATGTTTAGTATTATACATTAAGTATGTCACAGAAGTTAATGTAGCAGCAAGCCAGTGGCAGTTTGTAGGACATATAATAGCAACGCTTTAAAAAAATAGATTGTTTTTAATATATATCACAGCATGGGCTTTATTTTATAACGACGACCATAAAAAAACATGGTTCAGATTGAAGATCCTTTTCGTACGAATAAATAATACATACAAGATATAAACTCGAAATTATTGCTGTGTAAATTCTAAAGGAAAACAAAGACAACCAAGTCTGAATGCAGTTCACGCTTGGTCGGGTATATTAAGTTACGTGTGATCATATTGATAATTAACTTTATCGTTTGTAGGTGCACTGGGGTCAACATCCTTTACGGCCAGAGTTCTTAGAGTCCACATACTTTTTACACCGTGCCACTGAAGATGACCATTACTTACAAGTAGGAAAAACCGTGCTGAAAGCTCTGCAGCAATATACGAGAGTGCCCTGTGGATATGCCGCTGTAAATGACGTGAGAACACGCATACACGAGGATAGAATGGACTCATTCGTCTTAGCAGAAACTTTTAAGTACCTCTACATGCTTTTTGGAGAAGACAAGGACTTGCCTGTGAAATTGGAAGAATATGTGCTAACTACTGAAGCTCATTTTTTGCCCCTCTCGTTGGCCACTGATGGAAAGAATACCACCTACTTCACGCTTAAGATTGATGATGAAGATGAAGATAAATATAGAAAGTAAGTGGATACGAAACATATTTTTTATTTTTGGAACTTTCTTTTTTCTTTCAGTATTCCTATTTCAAATAATTGTTTAATAAACGAGGTCATGCCTCGATAATTTAATGAGGAGGATTTGGATTACGACGTAGACGTTTCATGTTCGGTTCTACGTCATGAATTCTTGATATTTAAGCGTATCATATTGTACGATGCACCGCCCGTACAATTAGCAGCGTCAGCAAACTCGTACGCGGCGTGGTACTACTAACGCGTCATTAATCAGTTCGCGATCTAACCGTATCGGGTAAAGAAAGAGCTCCACCGAACTTGCTCCGCGGTCATTGTGTCACGTGTTGTTCAATATACCAAAGTTTACTTAAAACGCGTCTATTATTTGTTGACCTCATTGCACGGCCAACACAATGTCATATAGTTAGATATTGTTTGCTTTGAACTGTCAAAGCAAAAATAACCTGAGCCCAAAAGTATCGTGTAAAAATCTTATCTTAGAATTCGGCATAATGTTCTTAAGGATGCAAAGCCTGTCAATCGTTTTAGGATAAGCGTGGGGTATTTGTACAAGGGCTAAATATTTCAGGTAACCCGTAGTAAACAGCTAATATACCTAATTGTTTATTTTATAATAGATAGAGATATGACCAGTTTAATAATATCGAATCAATGTTAATAACAAAATACTGATTTCGATTTCATTGTGTTGTATATTATTTAACGATACCTACTGATGTCTTTTTTATATTCTTTCCTATAGTAGTTGACCCGACAGTCAATCTGTACAAAAATACATTTCATGTAATTAAATTCAATATTAACGTCAATAAATTTTCTTTTTCATATAATAATACCTTTAAAATTTTTGACATTTCCTTCGGATATTTCACAAATTCTCGTTCATACAAACCTTGTCCTGACAATTAAAACCACAGCAAAAAATAACAGCCAAATCGGTCGAGCCGTTCTTAAGTGATGCTCCGTCATACATGTGGCAATTGATTATTATTTATATAGGTTTATTTATTGTCGGTACAATATTATTAACTAAATGCACGGATGGTGCAGTGGTTTAAGTACTTCCCCGTCAATGCCACTGCGTCGATTGCTCTCGGTTCGAATTCATTTCAGGTTCGGATGTGGTATAAAGATCTGTGTGATCAATTAACAGTTGTCCGAATGTGAGTTTTGCGTGTGTTCATTATTTCTGTTTTAGAAAGTCTACTACGATTTAGGGATAGTGCACAAGTTGTGTTATTTTTTAAATATTTGCTGATATGTCTCTCTTTTTAAATCCAAAAGTATTGACAAATACTTTTATTGAAATTAAACGTCGTTATACCGCTTTTATCGCGTTGTCTATTTGAAAATACAATTTTTACATAATTTTAATCTATTACTATTGTTAATCTTTATTATTATTTTAAACTATTCAGATTTACATTTACTTTCTCTGGCGTTTAGATGTTTTCATTTGCTTATTTTTCAGTAGGTAATTAAATAAAAAGAATACTGATTCCAATCACGTGTGTTTTACCTAAGTTGTCATAAAGAAGATGGTTGGAATAGGATTTGGCGGATGGACAGCCAGATTTCATTATGACTTTGAGTTAATTCTGTGTAAATAGAAACATCAATAATTAGGCTATGTTCAAACACTTTGAAATAACTACACTTCAAGACAATGAGACTTAAATAATTTTAGTCTGATAGAAATTCAAACTATTGAGTCGCAGCACTGGCGGCCAGACACAATACCTTTTTAATTATGTCTGGCATTCTAGATGACAAGTTTATTGTTTTGTTGTTTAGAACATGTCCGACTACAGCTTCGTTGGTTGCGGAGAAGGTGAGGCAGCCGATGCGGCAACTGCTCGGGTCTACGGCGGCGCGGCCACCCGCGCGTCTTCGCCCTCTCAACGACCCGCGGCAAATACACGCGCTTGCTGACATGGGAATATCAGTGCTCACCCTCCCCGATGGCAGAGTACAACTGCTCTACACAACATCGACGGTAAACCACTCATTATAGTCTCTGTACGATACGAATACTCGCACTAGGATGTCAGAATTGTCAGAAACTATAGTTTTGTGTCACAGTAAGAGCTATGTGACAGATTAGTAACAATACGGAACGAATACCTTTAATTCACTGCTAATTGCAAATTACCATAAAACATAGTACACACGGCAACACATCAAGTTAGACACCCTATATACGCATAACTACGCTACATACAAAATAGAATTGTCGGAAAGGAATAATGCATAGTGGTGCCGATGTAATGGTAAGGGTAGAGCGTCGCGTCCCGTTCAGCGTGAATGAGACAAAATAACAAAAATATAACGCACTCTCTCGCACCGCTCTAGCAACGTTCAACTTCTAAAAGTCTAAACAGTCTAGGTTGATGTGTCGCTGTGTGTACTTTCAAAATATGCCGATTGTGCAAAATGACACCGTATTGATATAATACTAAAAATGGCTTGTACAGTCTCTTTGTAACATTCTAACGTTATGTTTCACACTTGACAGTCCAACAAACTTTCTCGAGATTATTATCGTACAGTACAGTCATGAATTCAATGAAGTCCTCAAACATCTTCAATCTTCAATTGATATGACTAAACGTCTAATTATTTATATAGGTTTATCCATAGCAAATACATTGCATATACAAAAACATGTTTAGTGAATAATACCTATGGCTGATACATTTGTATAAGCGATTCATTTTTACAATAACGGAATAACCACCTTGCGTATTATGACAATGACACAAACAAAGAAAAATATATACATAGCACAATGAAGAAACTAAATTTAATAACATTTCTTAGAAACTAAATTTAGTAGAAAATAAGCAATATAATTACTTATTTTCTACTAAATTTAGTAGAATATAAGCAATATAATTACTTATTTTCTACTAAATTTAGTAGAATATAAGCAATATAATTACTTATTTTCTACTAAATTTAGTTACATACGTTTACGTTTTAAATTGTTGGTTACTATATTATTATTATTGGAGGTTCGAAAGTAACTCGATATATTATATTTAAATCTAACAATGCTAAACGTCTGCTACTCAAAATATGTCTTATAATTAGAAAATCATCTAATCTGCATATATAACAAATTCTAAGTAATTTGCGATTATATTAAGAAAATGTAAACTTCATGATTTTCATTTAGTTTTGTCATTAATAATCTTATATTTTAATATAGCTTAATCACAATCCCATTCTTTACCTTATCTGCCAAACATAACTACACTACTTCAATACTTTATACTTACTTATATTTAACGGCAGTCATAAAAATAAACATTAAAATGTCAAAATATAATAATCTGTACCTCTATAGGTAAATATAACTATTTACCTATAGAGGAGCAGGTCTCTCTTGTTTCAGTCCATATTTTTCATGCACTCGTCGTAATAAAATATAGCATACCTGACCTTTCCTTAATCAAAACTCCTTTCATTCATACAAATCAACATTCCTTAAGTTATCAAATTAACATTATAATTTAGAACAGTTAAATAGCTTCAATAAGGGTAACAATTTCATATAGTCATTAATAAAACGCACCAACGCAACATAGTTACGGTTATTATTACGCTCAGTGCTCTAAAGAAAATAAGAAAACTATGTTTACACGTATATTTAATTGGATATTATATAACAACAGCGTTATTTTTCATTTACAGGCGAAATCAGCAAAAGATGCAGCCGAGGGTCTCACATTCATGCGTGAGATGTCAAAGTGGAATTCACTGAGTGATATGGAAAACGGCGTGGTGCCGGCTGGCGTCAAGGTCAACGACAAACTATTCCCGGCTGGACCGGGCCACTTTGGCAAGGAGATCTCGCCTCGAGATGTATATATGAACAGCGTTGCCTTCGTCACTCCTCTCGATGCCTGCTCACCCGTGGAAAATAAACCTGAGGTTGAAGGTAAATTCGCCATAGCCAAACGTGGACAATGCACGTTTGCACAAAAAGTACGTAACATTCAAAACGCTGGCGTAAGTTTAGCCATCATACTGGACAATGTTCCCGACTCTACACACGAAAGTACCGCTTTGTTTGCGATGTCTGGCGATGGAAAGGATGACATTGAAATACCTGCTGTATTCTTATTTTCACAAGAAGGTCGGTACTTAACAGAATCGCTTTTAGCAAACCCAGACTTGGTCATTACTGTTGGCGAACTTAAGAGTTTAAAGAGACAGTTTGAAAACAACTGCGATGATGGTAACTGTGAAACCGTTTTAGAAACGCAGGGTGTTCCAGCCGATAAGGAATCATTCGATCATCTTAAGAAAGTACTTAGTCAGTTAGTAGCGCAGTTCGAATTGTCACTTTCAAACGAAGAAATCACTACGCCTAAAACTTGTGGCGATGAGGCAGAAGAAGTAAGTATATTGAAGGACAATTATGTGAGTGAAGAAACAAAATTGGACCCTTCTCTTAACGTGTGCGCGGTGACGAGTGAGCCGATGGGTCCTGAGACTGATTCTGTAATCGACGACGCGGCGAAAGCGAATTCCGATGCCGAAGTCCGCGACGGTTTCTGACCGTTGCAGGTTCGGAAACGATTGTGAACTTGGCGCAAGCCACAAGTGAACTTTTTCTGAGTCTGTAGTGATGTGTGTCGTGCAGTGTGCGAGGTTGCGATGCGGGCTCAGATATAGTACTTGTGTTGTGCTTGTTGTATCACAAGTCAGATTAGCATAATTTGATCATGTGTCACTTCTAGATAATCACAGGAACAAATATAAGACTTAAAATGAGACACTGCCGCTAAGACAGTTCTTGTTCAATTGTAAATAAATATAAGAACACGAACTTGTAAATTTTATACATAATTGTTGTTCAGAAATATGTAAATAAAAACATTGTGTTGTACAAAGTCGTGTACATATTATGCGTAAGAGCTCGTATAATAACGTGGAATATTTTGTGCCTTTTCTATAGCTGCCAGTAATATAATTTATAATAACAGACAATATTATATGTATATTAATCAGGCCAATACGTCATCTTATGATCACACGAAGTTTACCGCAATATTGATATTGTATTCGTCAGACTAGTTACTGTTTGTTTGTAAGGATATAATATAAAGTTTAATTATTATTAATATACTTTATACATAGTTCTAAAAGCGTGTAAATAAATTAATATGTTACGAACTAAATATCTTTTATTGTTTTATCTGTTAGCTCATTCTGTAATATATTTCGTAATAAAGTCTCAATTGCAAAAGTTATAAATAATTAAGGATTAACCTCTGGTATGCCGGAACGTGGATCTGCGCGAGACACAATGCTTTTTCTATTATGTCTGGTATTCCGGCATACAAGAGGTTAAAGAATGGTTCTAGTTTCTGAAAATATCATAAATCTATTACCGTTAGACGCATTGAAATATATCGGCAATATATTTCAATATTTTGTTCAATGGATTCAATGTGTCGTATTCTATCTTTCGGTTGAGTGGCCGATGTGCTCGCATTGACTGACACCTAGTTAGTGTAGTAAAAATCAAAATTATATTCAAACAAATTGTCTTGTCGATACGTACATCGACAAGACAATTTGTTTTTGTTTTAGAAAAAGACAACTCCCGCAGTAGGAATAATTCCTGTGTCGTGGAGGACTTACAAACATTCAAACAACGGACACAAAGAACATCCAGCCTCGAAATAATCATTTGTGGATCACACACATTTTTATCTCGTATAGGATTCAAGCTCACAACACTCGGCGCATTGACAGTGGCGAGGCGAACACTTCAACCACTACGCCAACCGCGCAGTCATTTGTGAGTGCGTCTTTCACGTGAGTCACATCTCTATCGAGTCTACAATTTCATTCCAATGTCGATGTAATTACGATGCCATCACACGTCGAAAGCAACAGCTCAGACAATTACGATTGAGTCACAGACTGTAATTGGAATAATCAATCATTACTATGTAAATAATAAAAGGGATCGCATGTCGCAGAATCTAGCCATAAACTTTACTTAGATATGTCGTCTATTCTATACGTTACCTACTTAATTTATAAATAATATGAATCTGATGTTCAAATCCTCGAAAGATCGAGTCATGAAGCTAATATTTTTTGTTTTAAAAAGGCTTATTTATCAATTTCTTCTTCTTTATACCTAAGAACTTCGCTCTTGTGGGTGAAGTATACGCCATATTTCTTGATTTTCGGTCAAGACCTGGAGCTCTTTATAAGACATGACTTTCGCGTTTTCCTTTATTTGGTCAGTGAATGCCCTTCTGGGTCTGCCCCTTTTCTCTTTTCTTTCTATGATGTATTGAATGAAGCCGTCTTGTCTTATAAGGTGACCAAACATCTTTCCTCTTCTGTTGTCAATTGACGTCAAAATGTTGCGTTTGTCTTTGACAAAGCTCATTACTTTTCTGTTCAGCTGATTCTTTCCATCGCCTCCAGAACCTCCACATTTCGAATGGTTTCAGACCTTCCCAGCTTTGTTGTTGTTAAGGCATAAATAATTGTTTGCTTGTTAATTATGCTGATGGTAGGTCATGTTTAAGTTTGTATAGGATAGGTTAGATAACCAGAACTTTCTCATTTTAGGTTTGCAGTTCGCTGGAATAAGTTAGTATTTGAATGCGGTTTCAATTTTTGAACACATGATCTAACGGGCATCTCCGGCACCCTCATGGCCGGCGTCTATGACTAACCATCCCTTACTTAGGTACTCATAACGACTGCCCAACAGTCTTGTCAGCTAGTCAGCTTGTTGAAAGTGACACTTCAATTTGTATGACTGATAATGATTGGTATTATGTGCAATATTTCTAATTTCAAGTGTAAACTAATTGATTAGGTCCAATGAGTCGTTAAATAACAGAAAGGTACCAAGAAAACAAATTACTTGTAATTTAACATTTAATGGCGAATAAATGACACAATATAGTTTTACATAGTTCTCAAGCAAACTTAGCTTTAGTCAATTATTAAATCATTTTTATTACCTACATGGTGCGCGGTCATCTTCCAAGTTGTACGGTCTCATGGCAGGGCGGATTTAAAGCTGACATTAAACATTTAATAAGCTGGTTTAAGTGCAGATTTTAGTCGGCGTGGCAGATTTGGGCTGTAATCTGGCACAGGGACATGTGGTTCTTGGTTCTGCGGCCAAGGATCCCGGCGCCATGCTGCCCGGTCTACCGCCGGGGATGGCTCTCGGCGCCACGGGGACTCCGTTACAGGCGATGGTTCGCGGCGCCACTGCGGCTCTATAGGGGGCGGTGGCTGCAGCTTCGCTTGGACTGGACGTTTTATATCCTCCAGATACGAAAACGGCCGCGCGTTCGGGGCCGGGTTATGACGCGAATGGTGCCACGAGTCTGATCGGTCGAAAGCACGACTAGAACAGAAAATTATTAATACATTAAACTCTACATGGAAGACTCTCCATAAAGACTCCCTCACGCTATAAAACAAAACTGGCAATAAAAGCAATACAAGAAAGGTCGCAGGAGACGCAGAAACACAACACAAGGCTGATTGGCTTTATGTTGTGTTCCTGCGTTTATTAAATCGGATCTGGACCAAAAATAACGATTTTCAGAAATGTTCTCTCTGTCTGTTTGTTCCGGTATCACACAAAATTTACTGTAGCATTCACATGTTAGTAGATAATTATAAAGCGTACTTCAATGACGTCGGAAGCGTACAAAGTGTAAACGGTGGAAATTGTAAGTAGAAGCTGGTATTTCCTTGAAAGCTAATATTTTAAAATATTCTTAAAAAGATTAAGATAAGTAATAATATTTTTACTTGGGATTGTAGTCATTCCGTGTTCTATCAGTAGTGATTGGACTGCGGGAAGGCGCGAGATCTTCAACGAAAGCACTGTTTGTATTCGGCCTGTAACAGAAAGATTGGCTCTTATCTAAAGTATAAAGTCAAGATCGCACTCTGCATCTCTTTCTCAAAATCAAAATAATCTGTAGTGTGAGCCGCAGACTCGCCGCAGAAGGTATTCTTTAATGAATGGTAAGCTTTGGGCTGGAAAAAGGCAAGCCTGAAGTTTTCTAAACAGTAATTGAAGAGAAACTAATGTTGAACCTTTTCTTCAATTTGGTTGAATCTCGTGGTTTGCAAAGGTCACCGGAGACGACATAGATACATACATACATAGATTCACGCCTGTTTCTCAGTGGGTAGGTAGAGACTACGGATTTCCATTTGCTACGATCCTGACATTTCTTTAGCTTCTTTCACTTTCATAACATTCCTCATACACACTCACAGGTTTAAGGTGCTCTTAACCTGCCAAAGGCCAGGCCGTTATGGATAAAGATCCAGAACGTCTCCGATCCAATCGAGAAATATTCGCCTAGGTCTTCCACTTGCGACTGTTTCATCTTATAAACTTTCTTAGTCTTTTCTCGTCCATTCTTTCTACATGCCTATCTATTCACTTTTATGCCGCTTCTCTCTCTAATCACATTATTCCTTATTCTATCTTTCAGAGACACACCATATGTTTCTCAGCGCTCTCATTTCTACAGCATTTATTCTGCTCTCATGCTTCTTTGCCATACCCAACTTTCACCTCCAAGCATAAGTGTAGGCACTAATAGTCATAAACAGCCAAACATGCCTTTTCGGATACATTTCGACTGTTCATAAAAGCGCGTAGAGCGCCATTCACTTTATTGCCAGCAATCGTTTTCCTTTCATTATCTCCCTCATGTTTACCTTACCTTGTAAACAAAGTACCTAAATATACAATCTCTTTCACTTGGTCCACTTGTTCTCCATCAATCATAATATTATACATCGTCATGCACACCTTTTCAAATACCATTACTTTCGTCTTGCTTACATTCATTTTCATTCCTTTACTCTCAATAGTACCATGCATAATAGTCATCATCGCCTGCAACTGCAACTCTTCCGCCGATGACGCAATAACTTGGTTGTCGACATAAAAAAGACATTTGACAAGTAACTCATTCAGTCTTAATCCCCATTCACAATCTCTTAAATTTTCAAAGAATTGTCCATGTATAGGTTAAACAGCTAGTGTGACGCTACACATCCTTGTCTAACACCTTTTTCGATACTAAAC
Organism: Catocala fraxini; assembly: GCA_930367265.1. Classification (NCBI taxonomy): domain Eukaryota; kingdom Metazoa; phylum Arthropoda; class Insecta; order Lepidoptera; family Erebidae; genus Catocala; species Catocala fraxini. The sequence continues at coordinate 19,164,476 of OV884024.1, forward strand.
CATTCTGTATAGGTCCCATTTATCCTAACACAAGCTCTGGAATCGTCATAAAGAGATTTCAGAGCTCGTGTGAGGTTGATATTCACTCCATACGACGATGTACATGATTGAATAATTATAATAAACTAGGTATTGTATTTTTATCCGAGCCTATGGCAGGCTGGATTCTTTCATGAAGTTAATTTGGTACGTAATTAATAACATAAGTATCGAAGATATCAGAAACAATATTTTTAACTCACCCAATCATATAGGGCGAGTTTGTGTAATTCTGAACTTGCGACCAATAGTTATCATCCGTTTTCCTTTGTTGGCTGTGGACGACAATCATTATACATGATTATTAAGTTTAATAAATGATTAACAAAATAAAATTAACAATAATAGTCAAGAGTAGGTACGTAGTACCTACTTCGGTACTAATAAAAGAATATTATCGATTGTCTACTTACTCAAACGCACTTAAAACTCCCAATGAGTGGATAGGATGCTGAAAACAGGCAATCAAATAGAAATAATACAGCGGAGGTATTACATAAGTATAAATATAAAATTAATATTACTAATATATTTTTTAAAGAATTTAAATATAGGGTAGGAATTTGGATTACAAATGTTTCGTAATCTTGGCAAAAGAGCTTGTATAAGAAGTGGGTTTAAAGCCCAAGCTTAATGACACGACCATTCGATAGCTAATCCGATATTTAGCACGTAAGGCTACTGTCCTGCTTCGAATTTAGGTTCTAAGGTACCTACTATTTACCAAAATCAACGTAACTTACGTTGCAGTGAAGTTGGTTGATACCTACCTACATTGGGTAATTCGAACAATATTAAATATTAATTTGTATACACGAATTATCAAATTAAAACTTTAAAATATTGCTTTTGATAAAATATGCCTAAGATAGCAGAGCGACACGCTATTATAACCAAAATACTTGAACAGAGGCGTATCAAACTCGTACTCGTAACTCCATTCTTTATATTTTCTACACCATAAATCGCTTATATAAAAAAAGCTGTGATAGTTAGTAGTAGCCTACGGGTTTTTGCAGCACCAAGGCCGTCAGTCGTGCCTAGCCCAGCGGTAAAAAGGAGTTTTTTGCGGGCAACATGGGGAGCAGAGATCACATCGGGCCTCCTGCAGAAGTAGAGAGCTGGGGATAGCACACAGTCATACAAGGAGTCTGATTATTTCTCACCGATGGATCACAATACACGGTTGTTTAGATACGATTTTCTATAAGGAAGAGATACTCACACGGTGTGCCTACTTGGAACTTTCTCAGTGCTCACGGTTATGTGTAACATAGAAAATAGCAAAAAATACAGTCTTCTCTAGCTATCCACAATGTTATGCAAGTTAGAAATAAACAGATATGTGATATTTGTGAAAAATATTAGATAATTAGAATATTTTTTGTTTTGGACAGTGTCGATCTACAAATCGGGAAAGGGAATCATATCCTCATGATCGGTAGTTCACGTAAGTGTGCCATTGGATAAACGAAACTGATTAAATGTGCTCTACAGGAGCTACTTACCTCGTTACTCTTAAGGGATTTCTGGTATTCGCACACGTAGACTGCCAGTAGCACAAGCAATATACAATTAATGATATGGATGATGTAGCCTTTTAAAGCGAACGTCATTAACCAGAATGCTCCCTGTCGTATTACTTCTGTTCGGTAATTGGAAGGAGAGCCCGCGCTGAGATGCCGCTGAAAACGAACATTACTTTACATTCTGGGATCTTACGATTGATAGTCGGTGTGTTTTACCATACATTTTGATTAGTTCATCAATTTTTAAGCTTGAGACGCTTGTAGAAAATGCATGGAAATATGCAGAGTCTCATACGAGACCAGGTACATCGAAAGTTATAAAGTGTCGTGGTAGGCCTTCAGAAGAAGTATTACTTTGCGTTTACATATATAACGTATAGTCATACAAAAAAACGGTATCGGCTTTTCTACGACCTATTATGTCCAATTACCAATAAAGTTGCAGAATGCCAACGCCGTCATTTATCATTATATTCTAATAGATGTGCTTGCGGTTTCACCCGCATTATTGATTACTGCGCCGCTCCCAGTGGTCGTAGCGTGATGTTATATAGCCTATAACCTTCCTCGATAAATGGGTTATCCAACGCTGAAATAATTTTTCAATTCAAATCAGTAGTTTCTGAGATTAGCACGTTCAAACAAACAAACAAACTCTTCATAGTAGTCTTAGTATAGTTCTTAGTATAGATTACAATACTGTAGTAAGAAAACGGCGGCGAAGGATAATGTTTGAGATAATAACAGCAACGATATTCATTGGAATGGCGCTTCAGTATAAAAATACTAAATATTGTAAGTAATAATATCTTATCTCAATAATGTAAATAGGAAGAACGCACCAATAACGACGACACGTAACTGTAGTCTGTGCCAAAGTGTGACGCAGTTGTTAGGTCTACGATTAAAGAGATGACGCAACACGCAATGTAAGTGTAGACTGCGTAGCTGACATACTGCGCTTGTCTGACATCTTGTATGACTGAGAAAAGAAACGAAATACAATATAGCTATTGATTATTAGTGAAGTAACAAATCATCTTCTCATTACAAAATTACCCACGTACAACATATTTAATATTTATCTGTAGTACATTCATCAATTTCTTCTTAGTAGGTACGTAAGTACCTACTTAGGTATATTTCATTGTTGGATACTTTGTGTCACTAGTATGCAATGTCACATATAGTGGACGTGAGCGTGAGACTATGCATGTATGTATCTATAATAGGAGACGTAGGACACAGGTAAAGCTTCATTCAAATCTTGATTGGGATAGCTAAGGACAGTACCTGCAACAGAAGGTCGCAGGCAGCACGAAAATTTCCTTGCGGTAAGTAAGGTTGAGCAGCGATAGCCTAGAGAGACCGATGGACAGTCACACAGAACTCTTAGTATCGATACCATGGCACGCACCACTCGCTTTTCGAAGTTATGTGCGTAATAAATAGTTACTTATCGCTTTAACGGCGAAGGAACACATTGTAAGGTAGCTTGCATAACTGAGGCCGTCCGCTGCGTTAAGCATATGCACGGAGCGGGCGCCCACCGTGGAGACCTGTGCCGTGCTCCGTCACGGACTCGCGGGCGCCCGCGACGGACACCTCTCGCTGAGCCGGCAGTAATAAAGCAGCGCTCACTGATTGCCTGAGACATCTCCGCTCGCGTGCTCCGTCGCGCGGACACGTTGTCCCCGAGGCGGGCCCCGTCGCACGCGGCGCGACCCATGATAATAGAAAACAGCACGCCGCGCGGACGCCCGCGTCGTGCACCCGCTTAACGCAGCAAACGGTCTGAGGATTCTTCATAATGTTCTCGAAGATACGTATGTAAAGTCTGCCAACCCGCACTGTGCTAGTGTGGTGGACTATATTAGCTTTACCATTCTCACACTGACAAAAGGCCTGTGCCCAGGATTGGACAGTGATATATAGCTGATATTATTATAAGTAAGATTGCCTGTATCCTGGTCTATTTTGGTTCCTATTTTACACAATACTAGAGCTATGGATCATGCAGGCTGATGTGAAATTTTCTCAGAATGTTATGATTATACAGGCAGGTGCTAGCTTTATTTATCAACATTGCCGTGGCGGATAATTATATTTCATATCAACCAATATATGTAGATTTAAAACATTGATAGGTAAATAAGTAGGTAAATGACATGTTAATTTTGTTTTGTGTTTAATTGCCTAGCCCTCATTTATGCAAGTTTTATTACAAATATTTGGTCTATGAAACATTAATACGAGAGCAAACTAAGAAGAGATGCAGATGCGTCATGCGTCACCAGGATGTGAATGTCTGGTTGTCAAGACTGATGATAGATGAACACCATATTCGTGCCTTGCTATTTAAATTGAAAAGGATTTTTATACATAGGTAACTAGCTGACCCGAGCAACTTCGTCTACTTCACATAAGGGAATTTTCTCCGTCTTTGCAACATTTTTCATTGATGCTTCGCTCCTATTGGTCGTAGCGTGAAACATCATCATATAGCCTACAGGCTTCCTTGATAAATGAACTATCCAGCACTAAAATATTTTTTCAATTCGAACCAGTATATCCTGAGATTGGCGCGTTCAACGAACCAAACAAACAAACAAACTCTTCAGCTTTATAATAGTAGTATAGATTATATAGGCCGTCCCATTCAAATTGGCATTTCAGGTACCCGAACTGCTATTTTGTAGAATAAAGTTATGAACGACTCTCAGGTAAGGTAAAGATAGCCTAGGTGTTAATCTATGGCATCGTAGATATGTGTCTCAGGCTTAAGGCTAATTATTTCAATGGTTTACGTGTTACGTGAAAGTAACAAACATACAAACTTTTATATTTATAATAACCTATCATAAAGGATTCGTTCGAGCGGATTGCATTTAGTCTAGTTGTGTACTTACCTACCTACATACCTAAATTCTTAATCCTAACTAATATTATAAATGTAAGTTGTTTGTTACGCTTTTACGCCTACTACTACTCGACCGATCATCATTAAATTTTCGTATACTCAATTATCAGGGGTAGGTACAGAAAAGGACAATAGAAAATTGGCATAACCTACGTTTACGCGACCGGGAAACTACCAAAATCATTATATTTTTATATATTACTAGCTGACCCGCGCAACTTTGTCTGCTTCACATAAGAGAATTTTCCCCGTTTTTGCAACATTTTTCATTGCTGCTCCGCTCCTATTAGTCGTAGCGTCATGTTATATAGCCTATAGCCTTCCTCGATAAATGGGCTATCCAACACTAAAAAGATTTTTAAATTCGGACCAGTAGTTTCTGAGATTAGCGCGTTCAAGCAAACAAACAAACAAACAAACAAACTCTTCAGCTTTATAATATTAGTATAGATATAGGTTATATACAGGTTATATTTATATAATATTTAACACGACTCAATAACGACACGGTACTATCGTTATCTGCTAAAGTGGTAATTTGAATTTGATGACAGGCACATTAATAACATCAATTATAGAGTTGTAGAAATAGGTACATACTAATTATCCAGTCAGAGACCGCCACGGATTAAATTTAATGTGAATCAAAGCGTCACCTTCTGGACCTACACCTTCTGGGTACTATATAAATGTATATAGTACCCAGAAGGATCATAATATTTGTGTTGTTTTGTATTTCAAAGGTGCTGGTAAATGGTTGCCGTAGCCACTTGCAAGGTTATACGCGCATGATGGCCACCCTAGGAAAAAAGCATTAAACTATTGAGTCGCAGCGGCACACCGGCGCCCAGACACAAAAGATTTTAAATTATATCTGGGTTCCCAAAAATTTACAGTTTAAATATACATGTCCGCGAAGATTGTCTTCATTCTTTTTAATGCATTGCTAGCTAATGTTGTGAGTCACTTAATACAAACATTTCCATGCTTAAAAGGTGATCTAACAATGTAATCTAAACGTAGTGTGTGATTGAAATAAAGATTTTATTTTATTTATCTTTTCCATACTTAGGGCATTGCGTCATAGAGTAACACAAGTCTTATACGTGGGGATAGCGCCTTAATAAAAACTAGGCAAACAATGGCGATATTTTACTTCTATCTAGATTTAAAGGTAAGATCGGAAAGGAATGGAGTGGTTAGGCTTAGATGTACTAACAGTGTTGTTACTTTACGCTAGTTGCCTGTAAGTATTCCTAGAAATCTTGGTAATAATTCTTATTAATATTCTTATGAATGTTAGTACATTAGAAACAAGACGCCAATAGTGCCATGCTCACTTTTGGTACTAAGTGTATACACTTAGTACAAAAAGTAAGCAATGGTATACAATTGCTGACGTCAATAAGCGTCAGGCTTGAACCAATGATGTCGTGGGATCTTTTTATAAAAAGGTGCAATTACTAGAAACAAAGATTTCTCGATTAAAGAGACCTTTTTTAAAATTTCTACCTTTATGCTAGGTGCCCTTTGTCGACGCGTGATCTGTGGCCACTGGGCAACAGTATTTAAAACTACCTAAGTTACTTTCATGGTAATGACCGACGAAAATATAATTGTACTCGTGTTTATAATGTGTAAAATAATAAGTAGTGCAAGAGATATGGAAAGAGCTTACTTAAAAGTTATAGCTGTCTTTCGAACAACTACTTTTAAATGTCAATATCCATGGAACATTTTTCAGTCTTTTGCGTGCGATAGTATCATAGGTAATCATTGTTCGTAGCATTTGCTACTTTTGCTTAATTAATGTATACAATTGTTTGTCCTTACTTGTGACTAAGGTGATGGCTGCTATAAGACATAGCACAGAGATAGCTAATGTCACTGATACTAATATCAATAGAGCTGAATCAGAGGTGAGCTTCTGAACGACTATCCCCTCCTTGCAACCTTCTTCTGAAATACGAAGAATAAAAACACAATGCAGTCAAATTTTATATAGATTAAGTTCATAGATAATCGATATAAAATAATATGATCTAATTTGTTTTTACATGATAATGTATTGTTTGATGAATAAGCCGGCATAAAAGTAGTAAGTAAGTTCGCCGTTTATAGATAAAATAATATGTAAATACAAGCATATGTCTGCGTTTTTTGTTTGTGAAGGTGTCAGACATGCAAGTTCTCTAATTGCTATTCAACAGACAATAGCTGTACCAAATCAATATGTAGGTACCTATGTATGTAGTAGGTATGTCTGTAAAATATCAAATTTGTGGACCCTGCGGGCTTTCATGGACTTAATTGCATACAACCATAAGTAAAGGACTAACCTATTGTATATTATATGTATTTCATGAGAACATACTTACCTAAAATATAAACCCTGAATATGGTATGCCAAAAATAATCCGCCCCATTGGTTGATTCTATAGAGCCCATGTCACATTGTGTTCGAACTATTAAAATGGCTATACCCAGCAGAATGTAAATCAAGGTTAACGTCTGAAACAAATAATAATCAACCTTTATTTCTATATATAGTGTACAACTCAATAGAAGTGACGTCTATCAAATTAATCACTACTCAATAAAACTTCATCAACGTTGGATATTATTTCTGTGAGACGGCATATTATCTTGAAACTGAGTTTGTTTCTTGTGTCCGTACACAAGAAACAGACTCCGAATAACTATTTTGACAACACAAATTCTTGTCCAGTAGGTACCTATAGGGCAGAACGTAATTGTGCGTTTGACGGTGACGAGGCGGCCATGAAAACCACTGCGTCATTCGTGCTGTTATAATAGATAGCGTACAAGTCTATAGCTCTTATCGAAATTGAGTAGAAGAGCTTGCGTAATAAATTGTTTGTTGATGGTGATGAATAAGTCGGTTCGTCCGGGGAACTACCTACCTCTTACGGACAATCGGTAACACTACCGGTCACTACGTTTCGGCAGGTAAAAAGGAATTGCGGACGCTTACTTTGCATTCTTCATATACCTAGGTAGATTAAGAATAATAAATTTAAGACTGCACGAATTGCGTTATGGTTTAAGTGGTCGCGTCGCCACTTCAACTTCGCCGAGTGCTGTGCGTTAGGTCCTCACACGGGACAATAACATATGTGATCCTCAAATGAATGTTCAGTCTATCAGCACTTTGTGTTTATTGTTTAAATGTTTGTTAAGTCCCCCGCGATACAGGAATTATTTAGGAATAATTCCTGTATCGCGAGCTGGCGTTGTTTTTGTTAACTGACTAACTAAATCCTTTTGTCGGCAACGTGCGAGTGATACCTCTGATAAGTGATTATAGGTTACGGTTGCCATCTACTGCTAGGATGGTAAACAAATATGCTGTAGTATGTTTGTTGGCTTGTTATTTCATTGAGCATTGCGTAGTCTATTTCGGCTTGTGATACCCGACGAAGCAGGTACCAGATGTGGCCGCCTCGGTGTCAGTTCAAAGCATTTTTAATTCTGACGTGTCTAAATAATGTAAGATATTATGCAATGAATAATAATATGAAATGGACTATTACTAAGTTATTAATTTTTGCATCCTTGCAGCACAAACTACGAACCATTTAAATTATTACGACCTCAAGTTATGTTTCAGTTCGAGAATGTTTACTAGGAAATGTTTCCAGGAGCCGTAAGTTGTTGCCGAGAATAGGATTAAAAATGTAAAGCCCAGCTGACATATTCTTTTTTAACTAATTTCTTTGATAAGTTTGGACTTGCTTTATCAGTATTCCTGAATATGATTTTGGTACTTAATATGACTTTGATCATATTAAATTTTTTATATACCTTCTACAAATAAAATCAACCAAAATATTTTAATTTATAGACCTATTACGATTATTTGTTTTTAAAATAAAATTTTGTATCTCTGATAAGCTGGCACTGTGGCTATACAAATACATAAGTTTAATATTACATAATTCAATAAGATTGCTTAAAATATGTTGTTACCTACGTTAAATTTCTCATCGCCTCTATCGGTATGGCACAAAAATATCCAACATTGCGTCGTATGTGTTCTATCTGACATGACCTACGGTTTTCAATCATAGCCAAAAACAACGGGTCTTAACCACAAATTAAAATAAGCGAAGCAAGCTAGCTATGCTTCAAGATTCATCGATGAATAGACTTTGAAACGACGTTATCCGGCAAAGAACCAAAGTCACGGATATAGTTTTAAGAATGAGCAGGCTTAAATGTCAATGGGCTGGTTGGACATCTGACAAGGACCAATGGTCGTTTAGAACAAACGAGTTATAGTGTGGGGCGAATTCTTGATGGGCCGCCCTTGGCCCGGTGGACCGAGGACATGAAGTCGGTGGCTAGGAAATACTGGATGTGCAACGCAGAAGACGGGATTGATGCGCAAGGTCTTCATAACACCATGGGTTATCTCAAGCAGTCGGCTGGGCGAGGCTCACGATTAAATAATGTAAATAAAGCCAATTGTATTTATACTAACTATATATAACTACATATGTTTAAAATGAACTAATTGGAAGCCTATCGTATTGCGTTCAAATTGTAAGTTATTGTTTAGTTAATGTACGTAATAATGTTTGTATTTAAACTTGTTCAACGTGTTATAAATAGAAGTATTTAGTCCTCTACTAGTCAATATTTAGTTCACATCAAATATTAAGCAGGATATATTATTTCTGCATATACAGGATGTGGCGTAAATAATGGATAATCCTGAAAATGTCAACTGGCCAGATTATTATCTATTATTTACCCACTTATATCACCATATGCCTATGGATGGCCTATCTTTGATATTTTAAATAAAATCGTACTTACTCATACAAAATCAGCTGCCATTTCTACAATTGGCGACATTTTCTCGTTCTGTTTTTTTATGTCACTCCTGAATACTTGTATCATCAGATCAGTATTAAATTCTTTTGTCACAATCTAAGACAACTTCGCAAAAATATATATTCTCAAATTTTAACATGTTTTCTAAGGATTTATGTACTTTTAGGAACATGTATGGAAAAAAAAAATCCATGGGCATATGGTGGTATAAGTGAAGTAAATGATAGATGATAATCTGGCCAGTCGACAGTTTCAGGGTTATCCATTATTTACGCCACACCCTGTATATCTCCCGTTATACACGGTGTAGCAGAAAAGTGAGGTTATATTTAAAAGTCTGTATTGATATTAAATAGCAACGAATGCTAGAATAAAGTATTTTAATAATGTTTGCCGTTCATATCGCATTTGTACATCACACTAAACACATGTTTGTATGTATCAGTAATTTAGCTTCTTATTATTTTTAGTCAGACATTGCCAGACAAATTCGGCTGTAATCATCATAACTGCAAGAGTAATTTTAAAGAATTATTTCTACTTAGCTCATCTATCCGATCAGAAATTCTCCGTTCAACCAATTTTAAGTTAATAGCCATTCTTATGATTTGTATGATTAAACCATGACTTCCATAATATTTTCAGTGCTTTATGTTGCTCAGAGGGTCCGCTATACAACTTTAAAATATCACATCTTGCTGTAACACGCTGTGTAATACCACAGTAAAATTGTTTTATATACCATATCCATAACAGGGCCAATATATAAGCGGTAGGTAACCAATTTGTAATAGCATCACGGCAGGTACGATAATGTTACTTAAGGAAAAAATATTTCTTCCTTATAACAAGAAAACTACCGTTCTCGGAATAAATCCTGTACTTTACAAACATTCAAACAACGGACACAAAGAACAGCTAGACTTGAAACAACTATCTGTGATTTACACATTTTGTGTTCTGCGTTGGGATTGAATCTACAGCACTCGGCAAGTGGCAGTGACGAGGCGATCCTTTACATCATTAGTTCAGTGGTCCAGGTGGACCCCCAGGGGTCCACGGGAGACTCGATGGAGGTCTACGGTGGCGTGACAAAAAATAGCGGTCCACAATTCGTAAGCGGAGGACCACGAAAATTTATTTGCTTTCGATAATGAAGAACTAAAATGTTGGCTTGACTTCACCTGTCACTGTAGCACTGTAGGCAGATAATATTTTAAAAAGCTCAGCTACTATTACTTGCTAAAACTTGCATATTCCATATTGAGTACCAGTGCTCTCCAAGCTAAGGATTTTATACAGAGAATTTATAAAAGTACAAAAAGCTCGGCCCGCCTGCCGTAGTAGACTCAGTCCCGAGATCATCAAAACAAAAAAAGGTCATTCTTCACCAATATAAATACGAATGCCAAGGAATATTGTAGGTAGAAATGTAGCAGCAGGAGGTCCACCGGAACCTGCTAAATTTTGAAAGTGGTCTATGAGAATAAAAGTCTGGGAACCTCTGCTTTACACCTACCTACACGCTGCACGCCATCCGTGCAGTCCTATTATTATAAATTTAATAAGTCTAATGTATTGTCGTTTTATTGTGTTTAGATTCCTGATATCTAGATTATGAAGGTATTTATTATTCACAGGGGAAGTCCGGCTTTAACGATTACATGCTGATAATATCGCTAGTGCTGAATTTGATTCTCTGAAATTATACCTACTATTAGGTATAGAACATGGTATATTTAGTTATGAAATATTTGTTTATATTGGAGCATGGACATGGATTTAAAGACTCGACTCGACTCGGACCTCTACATTGTATACTCATTAAGTACAATTCACATCGTTATTATTTTCATATAAATTTGAAGCACATAACCTAGGTCTAACTATGAAATAATTATCTACTACTTTATTATGTATTTATTCTCAACACTGTCAAGCACAGGCAACAAAAAATAAATTAAATAACAGTTCGCAAAGCGCAAGTCGCATTGTACAAAATATAGTTTAAAGCAAAAGAGGAAGGTTTCAATGTGAATCATTAGTAGATAAAATATGTAAATTACGCATTACAATACAATAGTCAGGTATACTTACAATGGTTATTCCGCCAGATAGAAACGACGTCAACACAAGGTTCGGTGGATATTTTTTATTAGTTTTCTCTCGTTCTTGATTCATTTTTCTATTGTAATTTCACATCTATTTATAAATGTGCACGCGTCATGTCGTGCCAGTGTACATTTATGAAGGAACTAAACATGCTATCAGGCCGTTAATCGCGTCATGATAATTGTTATCGATATTAGTGGTCACTATCTATATGTGGAAGTTCTTCAATAATGTTAGCGAGCAATTGTATGTGCTGTGGACGGTAGCTGCAGGCTTCCACGAACATGGGATACAATTGAGACATCAATGTTTATTGAGACTTGCTCATGAATACTTTTTCAATAACAATATTTGACAATGGAGATGGAGTAACAATGCCTTTTAAAAAAAGACATCTGTATAATTAGTAATTTGTAATTGTTTCCTAGGTTGGACTAGATTACACAACGTTACACATTGAGTATGATTTAATCAGGCGTCACGTTTACCAGTTGTGGTTGACAAAATGTTTACGTTTGTTTTGTATTGTTAGCTATGAAACTATATTCAACAACTTGCTTCTCGACAGTCTATTCATTCTATGAAAGAACCGTAAGCCTGATTTGTTAGTTACCAGTGTGAAAATTGCAGTAGTTATCTATAACTACATAGTTCTATATAAGTATAATTAATATTCTTAAATAGTATAAACTTACTCTTGCTTAGTATTATTGTATGAAATCAGAGTTAAAATTTTGAAGCTGCTATTTTTCGTACCTAATTATAATTTTCGGGCTTGACTATAATCAAGTAAGTAACCTGCTGTTTTGAAGTTTATAAAGTTAGCAAATAAGAAAAGGCTTACGGTCTTATTTACAAACATATCAACATAGTTAATAATTATATAAATATTAATACAAATTGTATGTATGTTAGTCTATAAGGTATATCTATGCGTCTATGCCACGCGAAATAATATGGTTATTATTACTATTATAAAAACTCACAAAAAGCTTATAATGTCGTTATCAGATAATTTGTTCAAGTTAGCATTGCAGAATAATCTTATTCACTTAAAAGGCTATTTTATTTAAAAATAATACCTATATATTATAACATTCGCATAAACTTAAGACAATATTTTGTTTCATTTATAAATAAACGAGAAATAAAGACTATTAATAATAAAATAGCTTTTGTGTCATACATATCTAATTCAATAAGTTCTATTTCTTACAAATCTATTATATCTTGCAAAGTATTTGTAAAAAGGCTAGACCGACGTCATTTTAGCTAAACTGAATGTTTACAGTCAGTATAAGTGTATAAGTATGTATATTAATTAGATACAAGTTGCCTCAGTTGTGCAGCGATAGTGTGTCCGACTGCTGTGCATGACTTCTCGGGTTCAATACTCGGATTAACAAAGTATTATTGGCTTTTTATGTCAAGAAATTCTCTGAAGCAGCAAGGAGTCTGGATGTATGCTCTGTCAAAAGCTAGATCGATTAGGTCAAGGACCTAAAACTGTGACTAAATATATATTTGTATCTAACATATATATATCTTAATAGTCTATTGGGGATAGAGGCCTGCGTCTATTATGAATTATGTAACAGTTCCTAAAAAAATCTGCCCACGTTGAAGTCTTAAGGCTTCTAGGCGATTGTTTTGAGTCAATTTTACTTCGTAAGCGAACACTACTTTATTATGGGAATGAAAGAATCATTATATCTCTGGATGCACGGATTTATGGCTACCGTAAAATGGGGTGGATAGAAACAATTTTAGACTTTGAGTTAGATTTTCACAATGCTTTCGAATTTAAATATGAAACAATTTATGCTAGAGTATGAGTTAAGGCTGGCTTTACATTTACTAAGCAGTTAAAAGCGTATTTATACTATAAATAACCCATAAAATACAAAAAATATGAGTCTTTTCTATTTGGACTGCATGTGGGGTCAATGGATACGCCATATATATGGGGTTAATAGAAAATATGCTAGGGCTGCCACTGTTTCAATAACATGTGCAGATAAAAAATCATAGATACTCACTACCTTAAGTAAGTTTCGTTATTATATTCGTAAATATTATAGTGTTAGTAAAATGAAACTAATTATTTTGAGTATCTGTTTACTTTAAATTGCACTTAAAGGTCAAATCACAGTCGTTATAAAACACACTAGGAACCACAAAGTATTACAATAATTATTCTTCTATATTATTCCTTATTTCTATACTTATTTAATCAGTCTTATTCATTTTAAGTAAATCTTTAAATTTAAATAACATTCTTAAAAGAAATCATCCATTAAATCCTTGTAAATTTCAGCATCGCTATTGTAGTACGACGATCGCCGCGCACGCACTATATTACCTCGCAAACCGCTTGTGCTAGGTTAATTAATTGTTTTAACATAAGAACGTGGTGAAATGAGTCTGCATTTATTTAAATTAACAGATATCTTCTTGTCTGAAGTACTTTTTGATATAATTTCGTCAGCAACAATGTTTACTTTATTATTTATACTACCCTCTTTTATTGTTGTAGTCAAATTCTCTTTGTCTTCTGTACTTGTAAAATTTTCTGCTATCACTATTTCATTGCCTTCATACAAAAGGTAATCCCCAATAGTAACGGACATCGCCTCTATATCTTCATTAGATAAACAATATATTTCGGTATTGTGTATATTATTTAATGAATTTGCATCATTAGTTTTTTCATGACATAGATTGACCTTCTTTTCTTCAATTTCCTTACCTTTATTAGTTTTTTCATGACATAGATTGACCTCCTTTTCTTCAATTTCCTTACCTTTATTTCCCTTAGATTTTTTACCTTTACCCTTGCCTTTATCTACTTTTTTTTCTCTTTTATCATTAACATTCTGGAAGACATTTTTATTCACTTCATTATCATACGCTACTACTTTGTCATAAATTACTTCTTTATCATATATCTTTTTCGTCCTTTTTCCGATTCCTTTGTCATTTTCCTTTACATTTTCTGATTCTTCCTCAGTGTCTTCATAATCTTCTGAAGAACCAACACTCCTTCCTGGTATAACTTCTAATTTTCTTTTTCTTTTCGGTTCCTTTATATTCATTGTCCCATACCGCATCTCTTTAAGAATGTCTAATACTGATTTTTCAACTTCATTTTGCCCTCTTTCTTTTACATCTGTTTCTTCTGGCAGTCTACTTAAAACCTGATTCACATCAATTGGCTTGATTCCGGTTTTCCTAAAACCAGATATAACATTTTGTTTGGCGTTTTCTGAAAGGTCTTCCATGAGATTTTTTAATAGCTTTGGGAAATAGCCCTTGGAGAGAGACGCTTGGGATTTCCCATCTGTTTTTTTCCATTTAAGGAGAATGTTACGCCAGGCCATCTTCATCGGACGAAAGAATGCAACATCTAATGGCTGGGTCAGGTGTGTACTATTGGCAGGTAAAAAGATAAATGATATGTCTTGTTCATGACATAATTTTATTACGTCTAAAGACAAATGTGATGACAAATTGTCCCCAATAAGAATCTTTTTCCCTTGTTTATTTCTAAAATAAGGCAAGACAATAGATTTCACCCAATCTTCGAAAATATTTCCGTCGAACCATCCACTTTGAGAGCGGTTATATCTTGTTCCCGGTGGTCCATTTTCACACCACGTATCATACAAATTTTGGGCCTTGTAGACCACGTAGGGCGGCAATAGCTCCCCTTCAGCGCTGGCTGATATCATCATTTATGGACGACTTGGAATGGTTAACTACCCTTTCTGGGTATTTAGTACCACGTTTTGTTATGATTTTTTTCCGTCCAGGGTCGTCGGTTAAATTTGTTTCATCATAGTTTATTATATTAGCAGCCTCAACATTTTCTAATGATGACATTTTTTTATCGTCGTTGGCGAGACTGCTGCCCTATTATTTTTAATATTTTGACTGTTTCTTTGGGATATTTGGTCTTTATGCCTCTTAAGGAAACTTCTTATAAAATCATGGCCGGGTAAATGATTTTTAAATTTTAATACTGTCCTACCCACTTTATCAAGATAATACTTAACAAGGAAACGCAAATCTAAAGAGTCTAATGGGTAACCCCAGTCAGCACATATATTTATATTTTATTATCGTTTCTTCAGTCTCTTCCGATAAGACAGTCTGACCTCCGTGTCTTTTCATAGTTCGAGTAGCGTGCCTATATACAGACTTGTCTATTTTAAATTTATCCCCTATGAATTTCAGGGATTTATTCCCAGATTTATATGCTTGTACTGCTTCCTCTATAAGGGTAATATCATATTTATTATACCTTTTACCCCTTGGATCAGCTTTGTATATGCGCGGCATGTTGGATATATCCTGAAATTAAGTAAAATTAAGTTTGTATATATTTAAATAAATGGCTAATATATTTGTATATAGGTTCCCAAAAGGAAATATACATCGCGTAAATATAATACATAATTTGAAAATACTGTTTATAAAATTAATTTTAAACGTAATAATTAAACAAAATGAAAATATGTGTAATACACAACATAAACTTAATTCGCGCCTTTTTGTTTAGATTTATATTAAAAGTAGGTAGGTACTGTATCAACAGAACACAGGCTAGTGTCAACCCTAACAATAGTTTTTCTATAGACCCCTTTCTCGTTTCTATCTAAACATTCTCGTTTCTATCCACCCCATACTACGTGTCTATTGACCCCATATGGCGTGTCTATTCCCCCCTTTCGCGTCTCTATTCACCTCAAACTTTGTAAAATTTTACACGTACAAATATTTTCATCAATATCAATAAATTCAAATTACAATTATACTTACCGATACTCAAAAATTGTTCCTGATGAATAATAGAATAATGAAATTAACCTTTTACCACTGAACACAACGTTTATCATGTAAAGAATTAGCAACTTTTCTGGAGCACAAATTAACGTAGTCCGACCGATGACTTTCAAACGCATTTTATTTTACCTTTGCCTAACTTCACGTCAAAACAGAGCTTGCCAGTTTATAAAAAAATGTTGTTCTTTAAAAAATACAAATAAATAGTAGATTTAATAACGAAAATCATTAGATATTATGGTATAAAAAACTTTCCTGGTTTCGTGTCTATTCACCCCGTGATTTCTATTGACCCCATTTTACGGTACGTTAATTTACCTATCCCAATGGTTTCTTACAATTTATTTCTATCACGGTT
The DNA here is from genome assembly GCA_930367265.1 of Catocala fraxini. Classification (NCBI taxonomy): domain Eukaryota; kingdom Metazoa; phylum Arthropoda; class Insecta; order Lepidoptera; family Erebidae; genus Catocala; species Catocala fraxini. Next base: position 19,181,139 of record OV884024.1, read on the forward strand.
ATTATAGAGTGTAGCGACACCACACAGTCGAAAAAGTTCTGACTACAGACAACAGATGGCGCTGTGCACAATAAGTAATAATAATCACGTCTGCCATACAATCCTGAATCGCACACTTGGAGTTTACACAGCGACTAAGTATATATACAAGATCCCAACATCAACCACGTTCCCCCCACACAGGTTTACAATCAAAGCAAACTCTTTAGTACCTACCGCTTTTTGCGTCGCAACAAATGTCACATGTGACATTTGAAACACTACAACAATAATAATAAGTACCACACACATATTGTGTTGATCTGATAAAACTACAAAATTTTATTATTTGGCAATAAAAAATCACCGAGTAATAGACAGCTTTTGATAATGGTCGTGAATAGTACAATAAATAGTTAACAATGACTTAGTTACCTATCTGAGAGACATGGAGGTTCGTCAGAGAGCTACAATACAATACAATTTACGTATCACGAATATGGTGACTTAAAACATGGATTGGTCAATGCTCTTTGATGTTCTATTAAACCTGTTCTGGGTTTGGCGAATAATCAGTTTCCTGTATTGGAGCTACTCACTGATAAAAAATGTGCCGCAGGACTTGGGCGGTAGAATTAAGAATAGCATTATGTTATGTTTGATGACGGTGACGTCGTTTCTCCACATGATACCGCTGGACAGATGTCCACGGCTCAGCATCGCCAACAGTGTCCTCAGTATCCCTTCACAAATTAACACTACCATTTTCGTTCAAACAAAAATCGCACCGATTTTCAACAGCCTGAAAGTTACCATGTTGTTCTACCTAATTTCATTGATTTCTATCTTACAAACTGTTTATTTAATACACGTTGACTGGCAAAAAATCAAATCACAACATCGGAGCAATCAGCTATACATTGCTGACGATAGCTGATGAATAAACAATAAACATTAATTCTAATGATCTGTTTTTACCAGTAGCGCTTGTAATAGTTTCTATACCAAAATGAAACAATGGCATTATTGTTTTCTCATTTGCTCGTCGCAATAATATGTGGCCTCAGCTAATCTCAGCTAGTTTATAAAGACAAATAGATACCTAATATCTGCTATTTTATGATATTAAATTGTTAATTTTGCAGGATAAATAACAACAACTATTGCAAGAAAGGGCATGCAGGTTGAGAAAACAATGTCAGTTATATATATCTTGGTGTAGATTAATGTGCAATTTTAAATGTGTTAAAATTCAGCCTCTTAAATACCTGATCCATAAATTAGATAACATTTTTACATTGAATATGAAAGAATTTTTATTGGTTTATCGTTATTTCACGCAGGAATATTAAAACAATGGGAGCGAAGCCGCGGGTACCTAATGTTAATATACATACCACATAATTATGATCTTTGGTGCTTAGGTTGTGATTTTTACTTGTCCGTTGTTGTGATCATACAATTTTTTATAACATTTGAACGACTTGGCGAATCTTAATTATTGATGTGTTTCATGTCATATATATACAGCCATAATTAAGTGCCCGTTCTGTATTTTTTTCTGTCTGCAGACATCATAGGTATAGGGTAAAACTGGGTATTACCGGTCAGGAGGTAATACCGGTCACTACAATTTCTCCCATATTATTAAGTTGCCGCACAGGCACACGTACAAAACGGGTGGCGCGTCGTTACCCCTCGCCGACACACCAATCCCCCGCTCATTCCGCAGCCGACATCTAGGATGAAAGTACTTTATAAAATAATTGTTTTCGCGATTACTTGATGTAAATTTTCGGTAACAAACAATAAGAGGTGAGTGTTTGTTATTTCACATTTCTTGCTTTATTAGTATTACCTAATTGTTGTAATATGGTTATCAACCATCCCAAGTGATACTAAAATACGAGTTTATCGAGGCAAGGTTTTAAATTAAAAATGATTTTTCAGAAGTGTTTCTAGGCGGGCAATGCCGGTCACGGTGACCGGTATTCCCCGCTAGTAAAATAGGTACCTGGTCAGTGGTTTATTATTTATTTATTATAAGTAATTGAATACACGGATGAGTAAAATAAGAAGGACTCCACACCACGTACATCGAAAGTGAGGCACATTAAGTATGCCGCACTGTTCGTACAAACATGCCTCACGCACACATTTACATCATAGTATGCCGAACGCACGCCATTACGTAGCACGACGTTGTTTATGTCAAGTAATAAAAATAAAATAATGCCATCTTGTGTCGTGAAATGTTGTAAAAATAATTTTACATCCCTGAAAAAGTGCCAAGGAATAACATATCACAAGTAAGACAATAATTTAACAAGCAGACTTACGATAGTTTTGAAATTTTAGTATCGTTAAGTACTATTGGAACACAATACCTCAAAATATAGATAAGTGCTGTTAGAAAATGAATGGGTAATTTTCCCGAGAGATTGGGTAATCCGTTTATTTTGTGTTCCTGTTTATTATTTGCAAGTATTGATTATTATTATTTTTATAGGTTTCCTACAGCAAATCAGCCATGGAAAAATTATTGGGTAAAAATAATAAAAAACTGCAGAGGTGAAGACCAGTGGGTACCGTCCAAAAAAAGTGTGATTGTAGTATACATTTTGATTCAAACGATTTGTATACCATGAAAAATAGACTCCGTCGAGTTGTAATCTATGCAGTTCCAAAACGAGTAACTTAGACTCCATTATTTCAATTGCGCCATGATGGTGTCATTGTGGTCGTCCAGTAACACTTCTATGAAACATTGTCATTATTTTGGTAATCTCGTACATCGTTTTTATCGTGAGTACTTTTAATATTATTCCTAAAAATATTGAAACTAAGCCTAATTATAATATCTAATTTTTACTTTATTATTGTCATTTTACTTAAATAATGTAGGTACGTGAATTTTAAGAACCGTTTTTACAAAATATTCTCTAACTTGACCGGCAAAATACTAATAAAACAGGGCAATTTTCAGTAATCTGGCACGGTGCTTCATTTGCAATATGCGTGGCGCGGAGTTCTTCTTATTTTACTCGTCCGTGATTGAATAGCACCGTTTGCGAATTGGTTAGTAGATAGTTGTAAGATTACGACCAAATTATTATTTATTTATTACAGAATGTCCAAAACAAAAAAAAAAGAAATGAAGCAAATGAAAACTGACAAAAGGGAAGCAAAAGCAACAATGAAATGAAAACTGGAAAAAGACAAGGAAAAGAAAAGGAAAGAAGTCTAAAAGGAGTCCTTCAACACAAAACCAAGAATGGTGATAGTACGTCAGACTTAGAAATAGAAATGGCAAATCTGCGTGATGATGGAGATAGTGACGCTGATGAGGACAATAGATGCGATGATTATGGCCAAAACAGTGAGTTGTGGTATAGGTGTGTACTGTGCGGTCTCTGGGCTCACGCTGATTGCTCAGGATATGACTCGCCTGAAGGTTATATCTGCGACATATGCCTCAACAAAGCTTGACCGGTATTACCGACCTAATAACCGGTATTATCTGCCATGGTGTTTAATACTGGTCAAAGATGTTTTTTTTTGTTAATATTAATTATGCTAAATTTATGATATCTACTTATTGAACTGAATAATTATTGTGTTTTATTAGAAGAATAGTGAAAGTTTAATTAGAAAAAGAATTAATAAAGAAATATTTATTATTGTTTCATTTGTGATTATTTGTCCTTAAGTGGACGGTTATACCCGATCTTACCCTAAGGTGAATTTGATGGACGGTATGTTGAAATTTGTCTGTTAACAATATTAACGAATATAATCTTGATGAAATGATTCATTACGACAATACTTAATCATTAATCACCCTCCCTGGTATAATCGAAACAGTGTATCTGTTCCGGTTATACCTAATAATAATGTATTCCAGACCAAATTTCGGTCACGGTGACCAATCTTAACGAAGACCGGCCATCTGCGTGCACATTATAGTGCAAAAGTGAGTGCGCAAACACAAGTGCACTCTCTGTTCCTTAACTCTCATTATCCGATGCGACCAGAGAAAGATCAGGCGCCGGACCAACGGCTTTATCTGGGTAGGTTTCTAACCCAACTTCCTAACTCCGGGTTGCTATTAAGATTTCTTAACAGAAAAACCCGATAACTTGTTCTTGGCCCGATCCGGGATTGGAACCTGAATCCTCGTCGCATTCACTACCGCTGCGCCACGAAGGCAGCTAAAGCTGTGGGGGTTGCGGTTATATCTAGCGCATGGAGCAAGCCTCTCGTTGTTAGTCCTCTCATCGTGTATTTACTAGACACAATTGTATGTTCTACAAATATATTTATTCTGTGTCTGAGTATACTCTGTGCCCGTTAATTGTATGTTGGTGATACGTTCCGCGATACAGGGCTCGCCGCAAGACTCCTTATGCGAGACCTGTCTTTTAAATAACTTAATATTTAATGCCAGAAACTTTACATGTAAAGGTGTTGTGTTCTCCGTAAAAAATAACGCGATAGGTGTAAAAACCCAGGATTCAACCTCTTCGTCTTAAATGTTAAAGAAATGTAAAGAAATGACCCTATATCTCGGAGGTCTTTTGACCCACAGAGCCCATATTCAAACTCGACCGAGGTATGACCCCAAAGTTTCTGCACACCAAGTGACAAGTCAACATTTTTCTATTTAAAATACACCTGACCTTGTGACCCCTATATCTCGGGGGTCTTTTGACCCACAAGGCCCATATTCAAACTCAACCGAGGTATGACCCCAAGGTGTCTGCACACCAAGTTACAAGTCAATCGGCGCCGGAGTTATGCCTGTCACTAACACTACACCCACATAGTGTTTTCATTAACCTCTGAATAAGACTCAGAGGTTAATAATACATAAAAAGAGAAATTGGCTGACTAACGTATGACCGCAATCTATTACATACATATCACAAATCACTGCGGGCTTAGAAGTGACTTTGATAGTGAAGTTTTATGACATTGACCAGCAAAATGTGAGTTACTAGGGAGATATAGACAGAATGCATGTAAAAGCACTGCGCTCCTCAGCTCAGTGAGTATTATTGCTCGTTAACTTAGGTAGATATATGGCGCAAGTCACTCTCTCTGCAAAGATAGAACAGGAATTTGGAAATAATAAAACAGCTTAATTTTATTTTATTATTGAAAATGTATTATTATAACTTTATAAGTTATAAAATTCGATGCATCATCGTATAATACTAATTAAATAATCAAAAGCAAGTCGCATAAGCTCATCTCACACGTATGTGAGATGAGAAAGCGTTGTTGTTGGTGTACGGTATAACCGAAAATTCATCAATTAAATCAATCTCACATCAATAATCTGATCTTTTAAGAAATAGATCAGTTATTACAGTTATTAATATTATTACTAAAATGTAATTGTCTTATCGATAAATGTATTAAATAACCTAACGATAATATAAATTAAAAATCATAACTACTCTTAAATATACTTCTTGTACAGTCAGCGATATAAGTTAATTAGCATTCGCGATATTCTGATTTGTTTTGTAATACAAAACAATTACTATTCTCATTATTAACAGTAGTAGTTCAATAAAAGTTTAATATATAAAAGAATTGTAGCACTTTGTTAAATATTCAGCTATTTATATCGATGACTGTACTAATAATAATTCTTCTTCTTCTTTTCGTGTCGTTAGTGGCCAAGCTGTTGTCAGGAGTTGTTCAAGCCGCCCGTAGGCCTCTGACATGGCTTAACGACTGCTGTCAATTTGGCAACAACCGGGGTCGACTTCTTACGTGCCCTCTGAAGTACGGAGACGCTCAGATGAAATACCACTAAGCGGTCACCCATCTATAGACTGACGGCACCCAACGTTGCTAATCCTCGCTAATCGTTTACCGACCAGTGAGTACAACTGGCTATGAGCGCCTACTAATAATAATTATAAAACATACTTAATAGGAGGTAGCCTAGTGGTGCTAGTTTTAAATTAAATAGACTATTTAAATAAGTAGGTAGCACTCGTTCCGTAGATAATCATTATTTACAAAAGTCACACAACAAGAGACTCTTTATAAAATATTAATACATGTTTTTCATTGCTGGCTTGAAGACGGTTAGATTTACAATTCTTAGGTGGTAACTACGTTTAGTTACCATCTAAGTAGAAAATTTACTATACGAAAAGTAATCGAACTTTGCACACATTGAAAGTGCTTGAACGCATTGTATAAATTAATAAAAAAAAATTAGGGCACGCTGGATTATTAGCTTAACAAAAAACAATTTTACCGTGAAAGAGGATGCATCTTCTAGAAGAAGTCAGTCATAATCTTATATTTCTTGTAAAACTTATAAAATAAAGTAGTTGCCAGTACTATCTATATAGCAAGGCGCTGTGCAGTAGGACGAATACGGTACAATACAATGATAGATTAAACGTACTATAACTATAATCTATATACACAGGTGTATAGCAACGGAAAAATTAAATATGTATCTGGAGAGAAAGGTAAAGTTGTTAGGTACATGTTCAAATTAAAATATCTTTTATCCCTCTCTCTCTCACTGAGATACATCCACACTCAGGATATAGATAGTGTGGATGTATCTGTATGTACTCGATTACATTTGCTTATCTCCTGACTTCTGCTAATTTGTGTCAGGCGTCAAAATATAGATAACACCTATACGATGACTTTCCAGAGTAAACTTCGGATGCCGATTAAAATACACCAAATTTCACAAAGGTGACTTATTTCAACTGGTGCCAAATCTTTTGTCAATCTATAATATACATACGTAATATTAATAAAATATTATATAATAAACTAGGTATATAAAATTATGCGTATCTTTGGATTGTAATTCAATAGAGGACGTCGGATTGATTCAATGGTGCTGAAAAGAAAAGATAAAATTAGTTAAAATGAGTCTTTCAGATAGCAACAACAATGTAATATATTCACAGTCAGTAAATATATTAGATATAATTAGATATAGGACAATTAAGCGAGAACCTGACAATCTTCATGTATTTTGATCCTGTTGAGAGTATCCTACAAATTAACGTACAAGGTCGAAGTGAGCAGTTTCTGCCTACCATTCCGAAAAAAGCGATGGTTTGTGTAGTGATGTTATTGATTGATACTACCTCGACGATCATCTCAGAAAGCACAAACATGTAATTGAGAATCACAAAGTAAACATTGCTAAGAAAGTCTGAAAAATAAGAACAATAGCAATGGACTATAAATTATTGTTAATAGCGCACTATTGAGATCCTAAATTGTATGAGACGGAAGGGAAACCTGATAGAACTATATAAATCAATATTATATTAGAATACTAAGCTAAGCTAAGCTTTAAGCTGCTAGCATGACAGCATACAGTAAAATAACGGAGCTAGCAAGCTTACTACTTGTTTCATTTCCTTTTCGATAATGTGTTATTTATACAGATACTTAGTTAGATTTCTATTTACGTCAAATAGTATTGAAATAATACAAATTTAAATAAAAATCGTACTTTCATTTATTTTGAAATATTCTGAAACGTGTCTGATTTAGTCCTGATTTAAATTAATTGCTTTAAGGCCTGAAACAGTTACATACGTTACGAACGAAACTATTAAAAATAATAGGCTAATCAGTTCTTATGTGGTAGGTAGGTATCTAAACATAGATGAATGAATGTGGGTGTAGTATATACTTCTGCTGACCCTATCGGGGGGATACAGAACCGTAAACCTATGTAATAATAATAATATAAAGTTTGTTTAATGTTTGTGTAATGTTTAATATATTCCTAATTATAACGCTCAGCTTGCAACGGCCTACTTGTTAATTATATCGTATTTTAACATTATCAGATGACCTAAATGACGCAGTAAGTCAATACGCGCTCTCTGGGCTAGAGACCTGATCGTCGGAATAAGACTTATTTGACACACAAAGTACTTTATACCTACACGATAGGAATGCGACAAGAAATGGATCACGCGATTACAATAATACTTAATGTCGTAGGTCTATAACGAAATGAGCGCCAATTTATGCCTATGTTATCTTATCACATGTTCTGTAAATGACATCAAAGGAATAGCGAATGTAAATTAAGAAATATAATATATCGTAACATGGCGCTTACCTTCCAACAGTTAGAGAAACGGTGATGATGGTGAAACTTAATCTACTTGTATGTGTAATACTCACAACGCATAGACTGCGATGTCACGTAATCTCTCTTTTGTGTTAATGAACTTAAACTGGAAGCGGCTCTGTGGACGGCTGGAACAATATAACACGGGTTGTACAACAAAATGAAGAAGAAGAGTTATTTAACGGCAAAATACCAGCTAGATGCTATATTAGGTGGTAATTGCCGTCACCTGTTAGGTTAGTAGTTGACAGTTTATTGTTAGCATGCTGAATGGATAGTTAATGAAACTGAGATACAGTCAGCGTTGTAAGTACCCTACTGAACACAGAGCAAATAGTTAAAACACCTTTATGTGTTAGAAGTTTCTAAGTATATACCGCTACATAAAATAAAAATTATCATTATTTTGTACAATAGAGCAATTTAAAATCTCGCAAACGTTTGTTGACTTATGTCGCTGAATGTACAAATGACTTACATGCTTTTCTAACGGAGTGGAGGGCGGTGTAATCTGGTAGTGGGACAGGGGGGAGGTCTTCATCTGGAGGGATTTGGTCCCGCATGCGGTGTGCGGGCGCTGGTATATATGCCCAGGGAAGCTGCCCCTGGAGCTCGGCTGTAGTTCCACGCCGTCTGACCACCAAGTACATAATATTCAATCATACACTATATTCTGACTCCTAATTAGAAAAGTTCATATTCATAATGCCCGACACCGATTGCGTTAATTTATTTGCTAATGTATAATGGGTTGACGGTTCAGAATGCTTATGAAAATAAATTAAATTAATGTTTTAGAACTATATGTTTTAATACTATAGGATTACTCGAATGTTCGTGTTTATGGAATACCTATCCTTACAAAGTGTTCTGTTTGGAGACGCCGTTACGGCTATGAAGGAATTAATTTGGGATTAATGAGATAGCTAGGATGAATGCAGCTCGTTACTAGATAAATGTTCTTACCAAAAAAGTCTCGGACCGAGACTGAACGCTCATTGAGACTGAAACCATAACGATTCATGTTTATTTAATGATACCAATACCGAATGGCCGAAGCTTAACCAAAGTTCATAACTAAATGAAAGTTTTCTTAAATACAAATCAACACATAGTTAGAAATAATTTTGATTTCTACTGGAATGATTTCTACTAATATAAAACAGATAATGTACAATTTACTGTTAGTATGATAGTTGTTCAATTCTAAATTCAAAGTTCAAATATTCGTTATCGCTGTACTCGAATATCTATAATAATCGAATATCAGTGCGATTGACAACAAGTAATACAGTTATTTAAACTGTTGGTGTGGGTAAACAGGTTAATATCGTAAATAGATTTTTTATCGGTAACGTTCAAATGATTGCGCTTAATAAATAAAATAAAAATTAGGTATTCGAAATTCGAATAATGGAATATATTCTTTTTTTTATAATTTTGCAATACTTTTACTAACCCTCGTCCATCTGGTTGTGAAGAGGTGGTGGCCAGTTGTGGCATTGACTGCGAGGCTCGTGGCGGACTACTGCGCCCTGAAGTGTCGATCACCGCTTTGTCAAGCCGACGTTGCTGCTCCGCTATTATATTCTCCAACCGCTGTGGTAGAGAAAGCATGCTCTCGGGGAAATTCACAGTTCTTTTTCTGTCCAGGTCGACATGCTGCACCCGTGGCGATCTATACCATAACAATTATGTTATGGTAACAATAAAATTAAACGTGTAAGAGATACGGTTTAAATATATGTACAAGACAGTTTAGAATAAGTTACCAGAGTCAAGTCGATTAATCTTAAGCTTGGAACTATTTTACGTAATAGATACCTGTTTTGTGAGATCTCATAGTTATTGCATGCAAGAGAACGAGACAAAGTTATGCATTCAATAATATCTACATCTCTTTCTCTCTTACGCAATAATATCACTAAAAGAGATGGTGGTAAGACCACTACACAATACATTTTTCAGTCTGGTTTTCTTAGAATTTACAGATTAATTGCCTTTTTGTGTTTGTAACCAATGTAAATAACACTTCTATATGAAAGAAATTAAACATTTTCGTATTTCTTATAGTTGTTAGTAGGTAGTATTTATTGTGAAAAGTACTAACATGTCTGGTGAGGCCTCCAGGGATTCAGGGTTAGATCTGCGACGATGGACTTCAGGCGAAGACGATTTTCTGAACAAGAAGGTCTTCATACGTCGAAATGACTTGCTGAGTCCAGCGCGTGGAATTCTTGTCGAGGGTGGAGTTTCACTCGGAACAATGCCTGCTTCTTCGTCTCTTTCTTGCGAGTTTCGCGATGAAATGACAGGAGGGAGAGGGGGTGTAGGCGTCGGTGATGACTGTACACCAGTTGACACTTGAGTGGGTAGTTGCACTTGAGGAGCAACTTGCTCTGGCTCTGGAGCCTCCACTTGCTGGAAGCAATCAATTCTGTATTACATCCATAATAGTGGTAAAATTATAGTTTAATAATAATTGTTTCAAACTAGCTTTTGCGCGCGGATCCGCCCGCGTGGTACCTTCATCAATAAAAAGCAGCCTATGTCCTTCCTCATTTTTTAAACTATATCTGTATCAAATTTCATTTAAATCGGTTAAGTGGTTTAGCCTTGAAGAGGTAATAGACAAACAGATAGACTGAGTTACTTTCGAATTTACAATATTAGTGAGGATTTCACGAGATCATATATTTTTCAAAACTAGATAGTTTTGCACTTCACGCAAAACTATATTCGATACAATTGCGCGCAACGAGATTCATACTTTGCTTAATAAAGATCAAGTAAAAGAAGCCTAAGTACAGCATTTCATAAAATTGAAGTCTAGCAGACATCTTTCCTATAGTTATACAACTTCACAAAAAGAACGAGATTCTTAATTCAGATGTATGTATTTTTGTATGTTACGCGATTACTTCGCCAATTATGAATTAATTTGATGATTATTTTTTGTACGATATTTCAGAGGTGCTCCCATATAAATTATTTTGATATTGACAGAGTGCCTTTTAATCATCAACTAATTTAAAAAATAATATATATTGATGATGTTTTGCTTTTTTGTGGTTCTGTTCGGCAAAGCCGGCGTTTACAAATGAGAACTTTCAATCAAGATGGTATAGAAGTCTTGCAGTCGGTTTTTTTGCACGTTGTTTGGTTGTAGTTTGCAAAGTTTGGCTTGCAGTAATTTATGCAGAGTTAACGTCATGAAACGCGGCAACAATGACAGTGCAAGCCAAGTTCTCGAGTTTTGTTGGCTTCGGATTACATGCAAATATAATAGATATTTATCAAGAAACTATTAATAATATCAGCCCTGTATTAAATTGTCCCACTGCTGGGCACGGGCCTCTTGTCAGTGTGAGAAGGGTTAGTCAATAGTCCACCATGCTGGTCCAGTGCGGGTTGGCAGCCTTCACATATCTTCGAGAACATTATGAAGAATTCTCAGACATGCAGGTTACCTCACGTGCTTTTTCTTCACCGTTAAAGCGAGCGGTAACTGCTTAATACGCATATAACTTCGAAAAGTCAGAGATGCGCGCCTTGGTTTCTAACTCGAGCCTCCTGCGTGGCAGTCCTACGATCTCTGATTAGGCTATCGCTGCTTGTGAGAATCGAGGATCAAGAAACTAAAATAAATAAATACAATCGTAAATATGTATCATAAAAAGAGACAACCTAAGTTTTTTAGAAACGGTTATTGTGTTATGGATTATGTACTCAACTTTAGGTATAACAAAATATATGATTACAATTTTGTTATAATAAATCCATTTATTTTTGTAAGACTTTCTTTGTCACGTCTACGACATGTTTAGGTACTCCGTGATTTACGCTGAAGAAATAATGCTTAATAGCAAACGTAATGGTACTAGGTACTGCTTTTAATTTCTTATATATAAAGTTGATTAGTCAAATATATATATATATATTGAAATTAAACTGCTATATACGGATTTTATCGCGTTGTTTATTTGACACTTTAATACAAATAAACAACGCGATAAAATCCGTATATAGCAGTTTAATTTCAATGAATAATATTCGCGTAAATAGAAGACAATATATATATATATATATATATATATATATATATATATATATATATATATATATATATATATATATACATATATATATATAAATCTCGTTTCACGGTGTTTATGGTCGCACTCCTCCGAAACGGCTCGACCGACTTTTATGAAATTGTTTATGTATGAGAATAGGTCGTAAGGTATATTTCATACCGCTAGGTGATTAGAGTGTCTGCCGACAGGGGTGGTTTGCCGAGTTATCTAGTATATATATAACTATAATTCAAGAGCATTATAGCAAGCAACACTTACAACAATATCGGTTTTAGTTTCGGCTTTCAGATTCAGGCTGACAATAACTAGAATAAGCAGGACCACATTGACTATGAAGAGGATGACGAAGCGCGAGTAGAGCAGCACCATGAGCCATGCCGCCCACGACGTGTCCAGCTCCACTCCAGACGCGCCGCTCGCCACACCGCCGATGAAATCCATTACATCGCTTAAAGTCTGAAAATGGTCGTGTAATTTGACTGCACGGTTGGCGTAGTGGTTTAAGTGGTCGCCTCGCCACTGCCACTGCGCCGAGTGTTGTGGGTTCCAATCCCACACGGTACAAAACTTTGTGTGATCCACAAATGGTTGTTCCGAGTCTGGGTGTTCTTTGTGTTTGTACGATGACGTACATTTACTGCACTTATGCACTAAGCAGTATGCGTGACCTAGAGCCGTCACAAGATATTTCCTACATATTTTTATTAAGTACGAATCTAACTGCCGAGTAATAATATCGCGTGTGAGTCAGAGACCCCTAATTATTATTCGTGTAAAACTAATTAGCAATAAACTATTTTAAACGGTGAATTCGTGTACTTCTTAACTATCCAAACTTTATAACAACTATCTATATGAACTATAAACTTTCCTACATGTACTGAGTTAAAATAACCCGTACAGTGTTCGTTGTTTGAATGTTTGTATATTCTCCTGTGACACTGCATTTATTCCTAGTGCGGGATAATAGTTGCCTTCAAATTAAAAAATACTCAAGTTTAGTAGTGGAGTATAACATATTAACCTTTCAATTGTTATAATACCAGATATAATTGAAAATCCATTGTGTCTGACCGACGCGCGACGGTGAGCTGCCGCAATTAAATAGGTTAATTATCGAATTACCTTTTCTTTTCAATTATGGTTGAAATGCTAAGCAGCGGCATTCTTATCTGGTCGGAGAATATTCACGGCAGTATATTTTATTAATTGTATGTTGTATTAGTGGGTAATAGAATACATTTTATTTATATTTTCCAATAGTGCTTCAAACTACAATGGCTACTCTAGTGCAGTAGTTATCCTTGTTACAAATAGATGATTCTGGTAGCGGTAAATTCTGAGCCAGGATCACCACGACCTGGATAAAAAAATCATACTGATACTAAATCATTTTTACAAGTCTGGATTATTTTAAAGACTAATGCATTTTTACCCTCGTCTGGAAAGAGTCGTTGGCGTAAGTAACAGTGGCCACCAAGTCCAGCACGCATACAGCCACAGTGATGATAATCCACGGCCAACGCTTACTTTTCGACTGCTCATTATTCGCCCCACCCACTGAAAATACATGAATATTTTAACCAAGTAGATTTCTTATCACAACTGTTGAATTCGTTCAGTAAGCTTGGGCTCTAGCGCAACTGGTACTCGTGAGGTGCCAAGTTAACATATCAAGGAAAGCATTTAGGAGATATTTCTGCCAGTTCCTTTTAGAAGTAGCGAGGTCTGACCGTGTCTAAGTTCAATCGATGAACTTAATATTGTATCGGTGAATGGTGCTTCGGCATATTGTGAATTGGTCATTAGTTCATTCGATGTTGTGTGATATGTTTAACGCATACAGTCGGACTAGCGGCAAAGAGCAGGCATCGGTAACAAAGTACGCTGATAGCTGATCGAGCCTCGATGAGAATTCAGAGCCTTCGCGAAACTCTGAGAGCGTATTACTGATTGCCTCCACGGATAGTTAAGCAGTTGAGAAACGGTTGCGGTTTTTCTTTTGTATAGTTGGTGTTCATTCTCTATAGATGATCTCTTTATTTAAAACGGTGAACCGAAATGTCAATCATGGCTGAAAAGGACGAAGAATATAGTATCGGGCGCTACGCGATCGCGATTAGGACAACACAATTTTGCACGTTCGACTGAGCTTAGCGACTTTTTGTGCCACGTGTGAAAAGCTCTTTAAAATCGGATTGATTGCTACTAACTTAGTCCCATCACCTTATTCATCTGCGCTGAATCAAAAGTACCAGATAAGTAGGTAGTTGATGTAAAGCGTGTCTTACTTATCTAATTACAATCCTTTACAATATGGTATCCGCTGCCGGTAAGCCGCTGTTCTTACTTACTTGTCATAATCACACTCGTCATTATCCATAGTATACTGAGACCGAGCCCAATGCAGTTTATAATGAACGTCCTGAATGCAGTCAATGGTACATCAGATATTAGAACAAACGCTTGGTCGGCGATGTTGTCTATCGCCTCACCGATGTTCACCCGTCCCCCGCAACTGTCAGGGTCTGAAACGAAAACCTAAAATAATAGGTACCTGATCATTACACTTTGTTGTTGCCTGCCTTATAGTTTATATTTAAAATGTATGCATGTATGCATTTTTCTAAGATACATAGATAAGCCGATGTATATGGATTATTCTTAAAATAAAGGATAATATAGAATGCCAGAAGGTAATATTGTAATATAGAAGCTTTTATTTACACAGTAATTAACATACCTAGCACATCAGAGCTTATTTTTGTTCAAGATTATACCAGATTATGGTAATAAAAATAATGAATTGATTGTACAATGGATAAGAATTGTGACCGGATTTCTATTAAAATAGTATCTAGTATCTGCATGGAATAAAACTAGCAAATTTTATTCTATAATCAAATTCTATTAAAGTAAAAAGAAACACACATTGTGCAATCCAGGAACATCTGACAATACCATTCCAAAATTCTTTTGAAATCCTTCACATAATATGTAATTAAAAGTTAAACAGAAAAACAAAACTTGTTACTTCAGGCTTTATACATACCTAAGTATGCTTATAGGATCTAATTAGAGGTCATCATGGGGAAAACGATTGTTATAAAATAATTAGGAAGAGATGTACTCGCCACGCACTCTCGGAATGCCTGCCAGCACTTTTCCATTGGACCAATGAAAACAATGAACAATGCTGACAATACCATTTTTGTATTGGTGTTGACAATATGTTTCTATTGTAATAATTGGTGTAGATCATCCGTGGTTGCGTGGTAGGTTCCTCCCTTCCCGAGGTATACTTACTATGAAAATAAAGTATCTTTATATATAGAAGAAGCGGCAGCCCTCTAAGGAAGTCAATGATGCAGAAGTATTGCGCTATGCCCCATGCCGAGAGGATGAACTGTCCTCCTGCTTGCAACTGAATAAAAAAAAATCAACTTCATCATTCAAATACCGATTTCTTTAGGATTTTATGGTATATAAAATTATAGGCATCAAGCATGAAACCGTATTCAGAAGGAATCTTGTGTGAACCGATGGGACTACGTATCATAGAGACCTACGAGTTTTTTATGGCATTATAGTTCTAGATATTTTTTAAAGAATTCGGCTGCAACCTGCAATTGTTGAAATATAAAGAAATAAACACCTTTAAAGGCGACTAGCAGCCTTAGGTACCTACCTTTTATCCAGAAAATAGTTCTGTAGGTTTAGGTTTAAATATCTTTATTATTAAAAGATTAGAGAAAGAAAAAAGAAAAGCTCAAAGAATATGACAGTCCACTTAATTAACATAACATTGAAATTAAAGTAAATACTTGAAACATGAAGGGTAGTGTGATTATGGGTATGTTATATTAAAATTACTCAAAAATATGGTTTTGATTACTAATTATTATTATTTTTACCTTGCAACCAAAGCTGCAATGTTTGTTAAGTATAGGTATAACTTCACCGATGTACTAATATCACCCTGTTGTTAATATAACCTAAACTAATCTGTAAATGAAGGTAAGCAAAAGAACCTTCGGGTAAAATCTAGTAAAAGAATAAACTAGCTTCCACTTTTATTTCATAAAAATATTTTTAATGGACATTTGCATTACGTACATGTTGAAAATGGACAGCGCTTTTGATTGTATGACGGATTACCACCAGGTCATCAGACATAGAATTAGGTTATTTATGTAAGTTAGGCACAAGCCTTACTTCATTATTCATAGAAACTTCGAACATTACTAATTTCATAGCTCGCATTTCGAGTATTAATTTGGCTTTAGATATCGCCGATAGCATCCATCATCGGCGCGGTATATTAGGATAATGGTGCCTTTTTTTCTCGGAATTGTGAGGTAGCTCCGTGAGCGAAGGAAAAGCTAAGTTACGAAACTTGATTGTTGCCACCATAAAGAAATGGCGGAATGTAGCAGTCGGATCGTTTGCATGTATGTAATATGTAAATAACTTAGCTTCATTGAATCCTTGAGATAACTAGAGCCAAGGTAAAAAGCAGTTATGGCTCTATTGGTAGGTATTACACACATATCTGGTGGAAAGGCACCCACACAATAATACAATGTGCATTTGGAATTGTAAACATAATTTAAAAAGTTGTCGACATCGAGATGTTAGTTAAACAAAAATATTGATATATTTATTTATGAGATATATAAAGCAGCAATATTAAGTAGTAAAATAATGTATGTATTTCAGTCCTAGCAAGTACTCATATCGAAGACCGAGGGTTACAAGGATAACCAAAACCTACACTCATATTATTTTCTACCGTAGAAACTGTTCAGCTCATTATACAGATTTTAAATGGAAAATATCGCGTAGCATAAAAGTTATCCAATATAAGACTGGATACAAAAATATAGATATATATACTTATTTATATTTGTTTAGTTTGCTCCTTCGCAGTCTGGATACCAAATAATAAAAAAATTATGGTATAACACAAAAAAAAAGAAATTATTGATATCTCTAATATTTCGTAATACGATCATAGTATTAGTGTCGATATTACGTAGAGAAATTCCGTGTCACATTATGACAAGAACTCGTTGTTGATAAGATAAACGTATCTACAAAATATTTCTAAAGTTATAGGTACAGTGGTATTATTAGTCACTAATACTTGTCTGAAATTCCATTTTTATTACTAATAACATTGTACTGGGTTTCTATGGTGTGAATTAATTAATAAAAACAATTTATAATTATTTTGATTAGTCATTTAGTTGGCATTTATTCGAGTGTTGCAGTTTCTAATACAAGTAAACATATTCCTAGAGATATGTCTTTTAAAAATTAAGTTTATACAAATGTTACACAAACATACTGAATTAAATTAAAGAATTGGGTCAAGTGCGTCCCGTGTCACGCGCAATGTAGAGCGCCGTGACGTAACTAATTTGTTTTTCTTGGAGGTTTTAAAACAGAATTCGTTTTCCTGGTATACCTAATGTTAAATGGTAGTAGCTATAATTATCGAAGAAACTTCTTTTAAAATCCTAATTTTTAAGTTGTAATGAGAACTAAGCCACCTAAAGGCTCGGGTGGGTATGTGTATATTCCAGATTCGGTGCTCTACTGAGAATTCTCTGATAGAAACATCCAATAAAACTTTGTTCGAGTAACAAGCTCATGCTTATCCCGGCAGGACCAGCGAGCCAATCAGAACTTTAAAACAGCAAATACAAAGACTCTTATAAAAATGTGAATTTGGTGGGTCTTTAGTCGTTTCGTACCGCGAGTTCTTCGAACCGCGGTGCGACTCACCCAAGTACTATTTCTGAATGAAACTATTCGCACTGCAGTGATTGGAGCGGTGCGAATAGCCCAAAGTATCTTTGGTATTGGTATTGGTTTCGATTCCGAGACGGAGCGAAACTACCCAATACTCATATCGTACATTCGATTTGTACTCATATCAAAAATTTTACTAATCCAAATATTTATTCGTACAGATGATAAGAAAAGTGGTTAGTAAAAAAAGAAACAAAAAATGCGTTGTAATAATCATGTTAAAAATATAAACAATGTACTTACACAAACTTAATTATATTTAAAAACAATAAACGTTGCATATTCACAGATTGAGTACTAACCATCTTACTACAAACAAGATAAACATCTGTCGAGCAAAAAACATCTGTCGAGCAACACTTGTTTTAGATAAGTATGTTATGTATTATAATTAGTTACATTTTTACTTGGCAGATACTTATCCTTTTTGTAGTAAAACGGTAATGGTTAAAATCACAGTTCGATCAACATTATGCATTTAACTTAATACTAATTCTTGCTTATCACAGATTATAATTTACTTATAACTTATTAAATATGGACGGACAATCACAGGAATAAAACTTGAAAAATCAACAAAGATAAAATCCTTGTAAACTTATACTAAAATCTTAATTTTTCCAAGCAATGGCCGAGAGTTATATTATAATAATAATATAATAATAATAATAATATCAGCCCTGTATTAAACTGTCCCACTGCTGGGCACGGGCCTCTTCTCACTGTGAGAAGGGTTAGACCATAGTCCACCACGCTGGCCTAGCGCGGGTTGGCAGACTTCACATATCTTCGAGAAAATTATGAAGAACTCTCAGATATGCAGGTTTGCTCACGATGTTTTCCTTCACCGTTAAAGCGAGCGATAATTAATTATTTAATACGCATATAACTTCGAAAAGTCAGAGTTGCGCGCCTTGGGTTTGAACTCGAGACCTCTGCGTGGCAGTCCAAGGGTTTCCCGCTAGGCTATCGCCGCTTTTATATTATCAGATAGTTATATCACCGCTAGTTATATTACCAGATAACAACTCTTGTATGATGATATGAATTCTTAGAGAATATTGGGTTTGCTTGGAATGATCTTCTTTATTTTTGCATTCTATGACTCCACTATATTATTGGTTCTGTCACCTTCATTAAATGTATTTCATGTCTTTGAGAGTATATCATGTTCAAGCTATGTTTTGACAAAATAATCGTTGAACTTAGTGACTTCGGTATTGTTTGTACTTTCCACATAACGTACAGCCACCCTTCATACAAAAAATTTGGAGGTAAATGTGCCAATTGTGTGCATAGTTTTACGTGAATTACACCCAGTTTTGATTTAACTACTCCCAATTGCCTAGCTTTACATCATAAACTGCGGCTAAAGTGAAAATAACAGCCAACTATTATAACTGCTGGAAATAAATATTTTATTGCCATAATCGCACTCACTTCAAAGTCCATTGAAATTTGTGTTGGGTTCCATATTTTGACTTGGCTTTTATCATTTAAAATAAAATTTCAGCTCTTGTTTTATCGGGAAGCAATACATACACACTTAGGAGCAAAATCGTCAAAAAAATCATCTCAGGCTGTACATTGGCAGAAAATTGTCAATATATCAAAATGTAAGCTCTAGAATCGAGATTTTTTTAATGACTTAAAATATTAGGTCTCTGCTCAAGAATTACATCCAATATGGTAGCGGTATCCTTTGGACTAATAAACAATGCGTTATGATTCGTGCGCAACGATTTTGTATTTGTTGACATGCATCGGCATTGCCTGACTAAGTAGCGTATAAAAGGTCACCTACCTGATAAATCTTTATCAGTTAGTCGTCAAACGTCAAACGAAACACATCTCTGCAAACAACAACCAAGAATATTACCTGGAAATGGATACAACAATTGATCGAGCAGCTCAAGAGGTTGCATTATTGGAACAAGGACAAAGTTAGCGTGAAGTGGCTCGTGTGCTTAACATGAGCCAGTCTGCTGTATCAAGAGTCTACTGGAGGTTTCAACAAACTGGTAGCTTTCACCAGAGACGTGGATCTGGTAGAAGTCGAGGCACTTCAGAGAGAGATGACTGATTCATCGTCAGCACATCTCTGCGAAAGCACTCTCACCGGAGTTCAAGTCCAACAGGAGCTCAGAGAAACACGAGGAGCGGCTGTCAGTAGGTGGACAGTAAGAAGACGAATTAAGGGAGCTAAATTGACTCCAAAAAGGGCAGCTAATGGTCCAAAACTGACACCAGCTCACCGTGCAGCCCGCCTCCGTTTTGCAAGAGAACACGTTGATTGGTCATACGACCAATGGCGCTCTGTTTTGTTCTCTGATGAAAGCAGAGTATGTTTGCACGGTATTGACAATATGCAACGGGTATACCAGAGACCAGGGGAACGATTCGCCCAATGCTGCATTGAGGAAAAGTTGCTTTTGGAGGAGGTTCCTGCATGGTGTGGGCAGTCATTTCAATGGACTGTAACTGTATACTAACTTTATTAGTTCACCTTCATAAGTCAGAGCCATCTTTGTTCGTTCTCTTCAACCCATATCCAGCGCGACAGAGCATTTGCCCCTCTCTCTTCGTTTTTCGAAAGTCGACAGTGTTGGGTTGACCATGTAAAGTTGACGAGTGACCAGATATTTTTAAAGGAGTAAAAAACAGCGATCCAAAAAAATTTGTTAAGTATTTATAATTATAAATTTGATATACTTAAATAAATGATAATAGAAGTAAAATTAAATATTTCAATTTAAAAGTTGTCTAGTCGCAGTGCTACAGTGTTAAATTTTACTTTATTGCGGTCGCCTAAGTTTTATCTTTACGTCCAAAGATCCATTAAGAAACTAAGCCATTTGCTTTATGCCAGTTATTTCAAAAATCAATAAAAATTATCCATATAATAGCATTGTGTCTTCTTAATGAAATAATTGTTTTACACTGTAAATAGTGTTTCAAAATAATTATCATGTTTTCTTTAAAAAATTGGCCACAATCTACATATTAAATGTATCTAGTACCTAATAATGTGTTTGCGTCAAATATAGTTGTACTTACTATATAAAATTCACAACACATCCTACCATTTGAATAAAACTGTATCCCGTCACGTCACCACTCTCAAAGTAGATAACACACTGTGATATTTTCAATTACTCAAGTGCAAGCAAAATTACACTAGAAGCATCTACCAATGTTCTGATTGGTAAATGCTTCTAGTATAATTTTGCTTCGTGCCCGTGCTCCAGGGTTGTTCTATTGTTTATGAGACAGGTAAGTTCACTTTTTAACAAAGAATTAATTTTACCTGGGATTCTTGGAATGTACGTGCATGTATATTATTACCTTTTTGCATCTATTTAACATATTTTTACTTAGATAATCAATATTTTTATTATATAAAAAAAAATATACTGTGCAGTAGCACCAAAACTTTACGTAGTGGGCTTATGACAAAATATGTAACTTTAAATTATTTTGCTTTTCCTGTTATTTTGTGCCTGGTTGTACTATAAGGAATGTGTAATTAAAACTACGTATCTTCTCTGTCTGAATTCACCCATCTAAAAAGAGAACTGTTTCCTACTGTAGTCCGAGTCAACCATGTCAAAAAGTTCTTGGGCGATTCGAACCGCGGCGCGAAAGCGCTCATTCAAAAAGAGCTCTTAGGCTATTCATACCGCGGTTCGAACTGCTTGCTGTGCGATACGACTAACGATCCAATTTGGTGCTACAATTTGTAATAAAACAAGTGAATTTAGTTTGAAACATTCGTTGTCCAACGAACGCATACATTTATTTTATTTGTTTATTTTGTATGTTGTAAATACTCGTCGATGTTCCTTCAATAAAGAACCAAAATTTGAATACTGAATGATTATGTAAGTTAACAATTTAAGTCT
Source organism: Catocala fraxini (assembly GCA_930367265.1). Classification (NCBI taxonomy): domain Eukaryota; kingdom Metazoa; phylum Arthropoda; class Insecta; order Lepidoptera; family Erebidae; genus Catocala; species Catocala fraxini. The sequence goes on from OV884024.1 coordinate 19,203,083, forward strand.
TGAATAACATTGACACCATTTTCCGTTTCTTGACAATTACAGGGCGGCGAGGTAACGTGGTGTGGTTTACGAACTGTGTATACTTATTGGACTCGTAACGTATTTGAATATTATTGGAACAAAAAGTAGAACGATGTGATTGGACTAGTACTTGTATATGATTGTCTAAATCCTTTGCCTAGTTTTCATATGCGGCCAATTGTGAGATCACAGATTTAATTCTAGGTTCAGATAAAATGTTACAGGGTTTTCGGTTACAAGATGTTCAGGAGCCTATCAAGTGGATCTAACGTAAAAGAGGCGAGCCTTTCACCTTTCTGGTAGTCGGTAATAAGCTTAGTTATTGTTTGGGTCGTAAAACATGATGCATGACACACATAGATATCCGATATCCGTAATGACATCGCTGCACTACCTCTTTGAGGATATACCAGATCATGATTTTTTTTTATGAATGTCCCTTTGACGATCGGTTTTGACTACTTTAAAAGTGTTGACTTACAATTATTGACATAATTATTACGCCAAGACGATAATTAGAGGGAATCTAGCTTTCGTAGCAATCAGCTACAGATGCTCTTTGTATTGATTTGAAATATAATAAGGTGACGCAAGGGTAGTAAATGTGATGGCTAGGCTGTGTGAAGTTACGAGATATTCCAGGTCGTGAAAATTGTTATTGGTGTACTCTGCCAAAAAACTGGAAAACCAATCAAAGTTTGAAAGTACGTCTAGTAGACGTCAATAGGCTATATCAGAATCAAATCTGAGACCTCAAACAAAGCAGTTGCATGCACCATCGAGGCAGTCGTCATTAAAATACAAGTATTATGTATTCTTTTCACTAGACACGCGACTTGACAATAGACTATTTTAATATCAAATCGATTATCATATTAGCTGATAATAAAGTAAAGAAGGCGACTAAATTTACAATCCGTAATCTTCTATCTTGTTCTTATTATCGTTATTAGAAAAAGCAGTAGTGGGATTAAAGTCCCTTTAGCTAGTTTTAAACATATCAACGGTAGATGATACTAAAACGCGAACACGCCCTGTTTAAGTGGCAAATTTGTATACTCATAGTACTGCTGTCCTGTGAATATCCTTCTCCTTGTCTTATCGGCATCGGACCCGTGATTCACAACTGCACGCAACCTTACGTGCGAACTAATACCGTGAAACCAATGACACGTAAGCAATTTAACTAAGGATACGTCTATTGCCGCCTACGAGACACATTTCTAGATTTCTTACACTTAACATTGAGTTTATACCTAAGTACTACAAATTAGAGGAGAAAAAGCAACTAGATTGTTTGCTATACTTGTTAGAGTGCAAGCTGCCTCACAGTCGCCTACTGGCTTAGTGATAGGGCACGGCCCAATGTGGTACAGTCGACCAAAAAAGTGATCTACCAGTTTTGACAATAGTTTTTGGGAGATCTAATTATCGCTAAGGCTGACTTTTCTAACGCAGTGTAAGAGATCTTAAACAAGGCGGTGAGTTGATGTTAGCTGTGATAATTCAAACTTGAGACATGGCATGACGTAAATATAATACATGTTAGAGACCAATGCGTTTGCTCTAAACATTGTTATCCCGAGTCTGGGTATATGGTAAATTAACACTGACTGCCACGTCAAAAAAACGAAAGCGTGCTCTCGGCGCCAAGCTACGATTTCGTCCTTTAATTTGTCATGTAGTCGTGACTGTGGCATGCTGGACACATTTTACTTTGTCATGTATACATGACTGTGGCGGTCAAAAGGTTACAGGTACATAATATTATGGTTATAGTATATATAGCAACAACCATATCTTTCTCACAGCGCAAGACGCTGTCCAAAACGTTTACGTTATACTCGTATCATTATCAGTGACAGAGAGTCTCAACTGATAAAATATCCGATACTCTTTACTATCATCCTATGCCATCACTATCGATTCAATTACTGCCATGCGTCCTACTTCCCATTACAACAGCTAAAGATATGGGATCACATTTAAGAAAGATACACAATTCTAATTTAACTGGCTATAAATATATAAACACTTATAATGTTATAAGCTTATCGACATCAAATTCTATGGATTAACCTTAAGATAATACGAAGATAAAAAGGGTATTTTAAAGTACTAATCAACAGTAGATACTAGTAGTATTGTTATATTATTTAAATATGAAATAAGTATAGACATACGATTTGACAGATATAGCCGTTGTGTGACCTTACTTTAAATAATATGTTAACATTTATAACCGTATGCTTCTAAAAATAATACATACATATTATGATGGTTAATACAAACACATTGGTGTCATATTTGAGGTTCATAGTTTACCATATCACCATCAAATCACATATTCTATTGTGAGCTTGCTTGTTCATCCTAAAGTCTGGGTAAATCGCTCATAGCGATAAGGCCGCCCAGTGGTACAATGCGCATTTACTAGTTTTCTATGTATATTTAAAAATGTTTTAGTATGGAATAAAGTATCAATTATTTACCTTTATATTGTTTTTGACCACCAACACTAAACACTAGTATAAAGCCGTTTTAATAAAATTATAGGTTTAACATTATAGAGTTATCATCAATAACATTCGCTGAGCAAATAAAAATAAGTGAAAATACATGGCAGAGGAAAAGAGAAAATGATTAGTAGAAACTTTCGCTTGCTCTTTACATGATCAAGAAATCACAAGTAGCATGTTACTATTTGTGTATCAACTACCTCTTTAAATATGACTTCCAAAACGTTGCAATGTATTTGAAATAGTCTTACCAGAGTGGTGATGCCGGCTGAAACCATTATCCTGTTCAACGCCATGGTGTGAGAGGATGCGCTGGCTGAAGTCTCTGAAGATTGGAATGTGAGTGTTGCCGATATGAGTAGGCAGCGTCTGACGGCGCGTCATGTATCTCGTGCCCCGGCGCGCTCCAGCATCACACTGATAGCTAGCCCAAGCCAACTCTTTTTCAGAGATAACGCACCTATCGAATATCGTACATCGTGAGATACTAAATATTGCATAGAAGTATATACACGTCATCGTATCTCGATATCACCCATCAAAATCGATTTGGACTAAACACGGAAACTATAAGTATAAAATATATCAAATTGTGTCCGTGTTCCTCTTGAATTATAAAATAGTTTACAGCAAATATGGTTTAATATAGAATAATGGATATAAATTTAGTTTTAAAATTTTTTTAAAACTAAATTTATATCCGTTGACTGTGACAGTCATAACGCTACGGATCATTACAATTGCATAAAGGATTCATTTAGGTACGCTTGTCACCACAGAGTAGGCAACTGAATAATGCTCGAATCTACGTTGCGCCGTCGCATCAAAGTTCCAAGTTCTGTGCTCGTAACCATAAGGCACTTTGCTTTATTAGAATATGATATTGAATTATGAGGCGTCGAGTTTTATTATCGAATGCAATGCAGCGAGTGTGTGATGGCATTGCACAGTTTAATAAATTCAAGATCTTTCCATTGTTGAAAGAATAGACGCGAGACTAGCGATCCTTACAAGGTCCTATACTGTGTTATTGGAATAGGGCAGCAACGGTGTGGGCGGCTAAAGGTGTCGAGCGGTGCAGCGTCAGTTTTTCCGTGCAAATGAAGGCACCGTGTGTGCTACCCCGTGGTTATGGCATTGAAGATAATACATCATACCTGAGCATATAGCTCTAGTAGTCACTCTCTGATCGGCTGGCCAAGGCAATCCAGAGTTTATAGGGAGTCCTACGGCCACTCGTTTAACATGTAATATTTTAGATTATCATTTTGTATACGTTTAAAAGTTGATGTACTGTGCCTTCTGAGTTTGCGTTAGTATCATGATGAGATAATTACTACCGCAGATAAATTTATTATTAATACTAATTTATTATTCTTCTTCGGCTTTGTTAGGCATGGACACGAGGCGTGATAATGACAGGAGGAGCAACGCCATAACTAAATGGCGACCTAGGAGAGGCAGAAGGAATAGTAAATTATTAGAATAGGAGAAAGTCCGCGAATGAACGACATCTCAAGCCTTTTAGCTACGTTAGAATGCTTGGGTTAGCAGAGTACTTCTGCTGTAGTACAATAAATAGGAGTTGAAGCCACAATCGCTCGATCGTGTTTTAAAGGTTTTAGAGAGGTGCGAACTAGAATGATACTGTACAATGCGCTCGTTCGCACTCACCTTGAATACGCGAGTACAATCTGGAGTCCCTTTTATGCCGTACACTCGCAACGTATAGAACGCATACAAAGAGTGTTTACACGACATTTGGCCTTTATCTCACAAGGCATATCACATCGATGCAGTTATGACCAAAGACTCAAGCATTTTAAAATGTTGTCTTTAAACGATCGACGTAAGTTGCATGACATGTTGTTTTTGCACAAAATTGTTAACGGCAAAACGCTGTGCAGTGATTTGCTCCAGCAGTTATCATTCTCAGTTCCTAGGAAGTCACCTCGTTATCCCATTACCAGATCTTTCAACTTACCTTCTGCCAGAACAAACATCTTATTAAATTCACCACTGGTGCGTGCGTGCAACCTGTACAATATGTCTAACAGTAAAATTGATCATTTAGATATTTTTCATGACTCTGTTTCAGTTTTCAAAGACAAAATATTGAAATCATTTGCGTAAACTGCCAGCTATTAATAGATTATTTTTAAGAACCATTTATTGTGTTATTTATATATGTAAGTAAGTATATATTTTTAACTTAGTGTGTAATTATTATGTTTTTATTAACTTTGAATCGCTTAGCTTCTTAGTCATAAATTTTATAATGTATTATAATTAGTTCATAACCCTTCTGGTGTATTCTGTACATGCCTGTTAAAGGTTTACATATAAGAACATTGTTACAATGTAATATGCTCAGTAGTGTTGTATATGTATACTGTTGGTGTGGCTATAATAAATAAATAAATAAATAAATATATCGTAAGACTTATCCTTTTAAATCTAGCTACCGCCGTTCCCTTTTAGCACAGGTGCGTGGAGGGTGGCGCTAACAAGGACAGCAATGTCTATGTCTAGCAATGGATAAGTGGATAAAATCAGGCTGTGGATGATAATGAATCATTTCGATCGTTAGTTATGGGTACCAGCAACTTGTAGTTTGATTAAACATGTCTGAAATTGGATTGAAATCTATGAAACCTCTGGACGCCCGCGCTGGCGGGCGGCTCAACAGGTTAGAATAAAATGAAAAGAACATTTACAAAATAGAATAGCAATGCGTTACAATGTTAAACAGAGAACAATGAGTATTTACATGTCACGGTGTTGTTAATTACTATAATCAGAATTAGTGTCTAATTATTATGAAGAAGCTAATTGCTAGTGGCTATATAAAAAGAATTACTGAAGATTTGTGAACGAATAGTTGTTTTGTAACCTAACAGGAAATATGGGGAATCTGGTTAGTAGTAATTTTTACTATTTAATTACATATATTAGATTCATTAGAAGTGTTGGATACACTAAAGTGATGCGCGTAATTGCATTTCGAATGATATTCGAATGGACAATGGTTGTGCATAATGCGATTGTGTCGAAGCGCACACATTTAAGAGGTATTCCACTTTAACAATCATGTAAGTTTAGACCAACTTCTACACCATCTTACTTTTTAAAGTTAACGTTACATAAAAAGTAGGCATAAGGATGATCCTTATACTATATAAGTAACGTTTTAAAATACCGGCATATAGCTTTCAGTGGGTACCTTTTCATAGAAAATTACTCAGTCAACTTAACTACGACATTTATTTATAATGCTGTTTGTGAACATAATCTGAGTTTAATAGAAAACACTTAACCCGTGTCTGCTTTTTTTCAAATTACCAATCCTTTCATTGTGTCTGTTGTTTAAATATTTGTAAAGTTCCTGCGACAGAGAAATCATGCATATATTGAGATTACTATAAAAATAAATATAATTTGGTGCTCTGTATGTTTTTTATTTAAGTTTAGTGAAAATCGTATTAAAAATACCTATGTGTATATCATCAGATGCTGATTTTGTACCTCGCCCCGTGGCTAATGTGTGCTTCATGTCTGGAGATGGTCAACGATACGGAACCGCTGGCGAACTCTTCGGATTCGAACAAAGATATGTGAGTGGTCTTCACCAACTTTTTTATGACATTCGATGGAAGGTTTTATATAGTCTATATAAAGCCCGCTGAAAATTGTAGCCGAACAGCTGTTTCACAACTACCTAGTAGTAACAACTATTGTTTCTTCATCTGTGTGCCAGGTTTTATAATTACTCCTTCAACCATTCCAAGGACCAACTTATACAGGCAGATGGAAAATAGTACTCCATAAATTTACCATATAATATGGTTGATAAATTGCAATTCTAAGTAAATGTATAATGGACGATCTTATCGTTAAAAGCCTTAGTGTGGTGCGTAATAATGAACGCTAAGCCTGACTGCCTCATATACTGGTGGAGTGACTAATAGTGTTAGGTATATAAATTTTCTAGATCTGAAGAAGATTACACATGCATGCAAATTGCACATGTTACATATAAGTATTATATAATAATAGTATAAATGATTTACAGGTATGTTATACATGCCATGGTGTATCAAGTGGGTATTGTCACAAATAGAACAGATAACGAGACTGCTAACTCGCATGCTACTACGTAAGTTATTAGGACTGTATCTTTAACACATTCAGTGCCACTGGCCATTGACTAGCGTGTCCTCACTAATCCTTATCGCCATGCCGCGAGCAGGCCAGGCGTATTCCCGGTTTTTAATCAATATCTCAAAGATATTAATATATTTACCATCGAAACGCTCAGAGCATAAACCTCATGCCGTAAGCTAAAGAGTTTCAAAGTGGCCCGCATGAATGTACATTTTGCAGTTATCAAAAAAATAAAAATATTATGTGATGCCGTGGACACGCCATGCTTGTTTATCTACAGGAGTTCTCAACCTTTTATATTGATAGATAAATTTATAATGCTAATTTATACATATAATAAAATTATAACTTATTGAATGTCTGTACATAAAAGATATTCAACAAAATTTTGATATGGTGTTATACATCAATAGAAGCCGAATTGGATGCGGTTCTCATGGTAGCCTTGAAACGTTAGTTAGAGTAGAGTCAGAGACGTTTGAGTGGTTTTTTAACTGGTGTAGTGCGTGGAAATCTGCACCCATAGTAGGTAGGTATACAAAAATAATATAGAATCTCTCTTAGGACATTATAGAAACGTATTTGTGAGCTAAGTTTTAGCTTTAAACTTAATAAACAATGTAATTGAAGACTTATTTTTCTTGCTTTTCTTAAAAAAGAAACATAACATGACATTAGTAGGTACCTAACAAAATGTTGAGATTCTCTGATCAAGTTACGATAATTCCTTACCGTGAAATGTATTTCCTGCCATAATTAAAATTTCACAAACACAAGCACTTTTATAAACATGATATATCTTCTGTAATGTAAGAAATATTAATCAATCAGCACAATTGAAGCCTAAATATCACTTTTTGTGATTTTACCTTTAAACAGTGCCAGTGAACACGTCTAGCGTGTCCATGTAATATCATCTTCAATGCCGAGGGAACGCCTAGCGTGTTTGCCGTTTATATAGGCCGGCATCGCTGGGTATGACTAGAAAATAGTGGTGGCGTCGCCGGGTATTACCAGAAAATAGTGGTGGCATTTTTGCATGTGTTAATATAATTATATACTACATAATGTGACGCGGACCGGTCGTTGCTGAGCGGCCGTGCTCGCGGCGCCTCTCCATCGGTTTCTCCTCCCCAGCGGAGGCCCTATATATTGGCAACGCGTCCCGGTGCCGGTCTCACGGGTTGGGAGCCCTCTGCGCTCACCCACAGTCCGCGTAAAGTTGTAAAAGCCATCTGAGGCTAAAAACTAAAACACAAAAAAAAAAGGAGCCGGTCTCCTTCCGCTGCGCTGCCTACCGAAGTTAAGTGGTCCATATGTAGCCGTATGTTGAGATGAGCTGGTCTCTTTTTCTTCCTTTTGGTTATAGAAAGAGAGAGATGGAAGGTAAATGTATGTAATGTAATGAATAATGTAATGTATAAAAGAACGATGGTGTCTATTAAATATAAATTGATTACGTGTAGAAGTTTTATTTAGAAGAAGTTGCGCAGAAACATCTATAGCAAAGTTAGCATCAGGGATAATAAGTTATATCTGTAAGCAAATTTGAAGACCCTCGTACTATCGTAGTTGCTGAACTAAAACTTGTGTAAGATAGATCACTACCTGTGTCCTGTACACAAGTTTAGCAGACTTTACCTATAAATATTAATTTAAAGTTCTGCATATTTTAGAGGGCAGCAAGAAGCTTTAACGTTTTATCACAACAACGGTTCGCAAGTTGACTTGAGCAAGATCCCAGAACCTTTGATGACAAATGTGAAGGCGCAAAGTCTCGTAGGTGTGGCGCCAGTGTCCGGCTCTCAAGAGTTTACTCCAAACCAGTTACCGTGGAGCACGTTAAATCATTTGACGAAGACAGTGTCTCCTCAGCCCCCTATAGAAGGTAAGTGTTATTGTGTGATATATGTGTAGTATTAACTCTACTGCTCAGCTACTGATGCAGAGGTTTGAATGGTCGCCTACGCAAAGCCAGAGCGCCGAGAGTTGTGGATTCGATCCCCGCATGGGATAACACAATGTGTAATCTACATGTAGTTGGACCAGGCTTGGATATTATTCGTGTCCATTGTTACAATGTTTGTAAATATTTTTGCGACACTAGAATTGCCCTTAGAGCTGAGAGTGGTTTTAACAAAAGAAATAAAAATTAATAATTGAGTAATGTAATAAAGTCGTTAGTAGTCGATTGCCTATAAGTTCAAGGATGTAACCGTAATAACGATCTCAGATCGTGAAGAACCATTTCTGTGTTTAAACTAATATAATATAAATTATAATAACTATTTATGCTTTATGAATGATCTGACATGTAGCCATTGGCACAGTCATACTTTCAAGCAATGTAAGACGTTGCAGCTGATTGTCTTGTTGTAAGAAGATGGAACCATCACAACATTGATTACGGTATAGGTACTTAAAGTTATGAACGTTATTATATGTATTAGTGGATATCGTTCACGCATAACGTTGGCGAGATACACTTATGCCCATCCCTTTGCAAACACACGTAATACGCATTAACATATACTTAAATTTTCAGGATCTAAAGATACACAAGTCACGATCAAAACAGTCAGAGATGTACATTCAGACTTAAAGTTCGTGGATGATGTAGAGGGCTCGTTCGATAGCTTATACAAACGTTTGTTCAAGCGAGAAACCGCGGGCGACAGTACGCCGGTGGCGATAAGCAAGGGTTCTGCTGTAATACCTGTGACAGCTGGAGTTCAATCTATCGCTATACCACCCTTGCTCACATTGAACAATAATCTATCCGAAATACCCGTACCCATCCCCAACACTTCCATCGTACATTATTCTAAAATTAACACCCTCGTCACTAAACCTTAAAGTCAATTTATAATTATTATTACGTATTTCATAAAATAATACCATTCAATATTATTTATATAATTATTTATTACACGTATATTTACATCATAAATAATTGCCTATGGTATTAACGGTAAATTGCTAATCAATATTATATAAATTAGGTATAGCATTAGATCGTGTCTTAAAATGTATTAGTGTTAATTATAAGTTATTTTCTCTTAGAACGCTGCTTATGCTACTCCGTTGTTTGTTGCTAAGTAATATCGCGTCGTAACTGTCCCTACTCTACCATTTAATCAAAGCACTAAATACATTATGTAAGGTTTATTTAAAATATTAAGTTCATATTTAATGTAACCTATAACTGTAACTTATAATTCATATTTTAATATTGTTACTAATTAAAGATACTTTATTCTTTTCGGCTTTCTTATATTTACTTATTTGTTTTATTATTATGTGTTTTGTTTGATTTGTTTTTACCGTCGTCCATATAACTATGCATATATGAATACAACACATAAGTTGCTTATTGATAATTAGAAGCTTTTGCTCTTTAGTATTTGACGCCGCTGTGAAAGGTGTTGGCTGGGAAAAGTACGCACGCGCCAAAGTCACGCATGCGCAGTTGCGAAGTAATGATTTGTCGCATCACTTGAACAGTGGCGATCGCGTTAACAAAAGAACAATTATTAATAAATACCACAATGCTAACTGCTCTATTTGCACTTTCGTATTTATAACATATATTTTACACTCGGCAATAAAAGTCGGGTGAACTGCCAACAACATGAGCTCGCCGAAGTTAAACGAAAGATGTCCCAGCAATATGAGCAATGGAAAGAAATTGCTCAGCAGTGACTCTAAGGAAGACTCTTTAGACAATTCTGTAAGTAAGATTTGTATTAAATTATTTAAAATTAGTATTTAATCATTGTAATAATTTAACACAATTCCACCATAAACATGTAATATGTGAAGTGTATTGAGAGGTTAGTAACGTGACGTGTCAGACCAGTCAATGAAGTTGAGAATGGTTTTGTATGTTAGGTATATAATTATATTCTTTTGTGAACTGTAATATTTTAACTTATCTACGTACAATATGTAAAATCAAAAATAATTTATAACGTTATCCTTTTTAATTTTCAGATAAGAGAATCAATTAAGTCAGAAAGACCAGGCGGGAAGAGCGAGGAGGATTGGCGACGACGGACTATCATTGTTGAAAAGAAAAACGGCAGCTACGGCTTCACGTTACAGAGCTACGGCATACATTACAAAAAGGTAATTTTATTTCTCTATAGCTGAAATTTATTATGTGATACAATTAAGTATAATTATGTTAGTATTTATTTCAACCGCATGCATTGCAAATCACATTTAGTGTTGTTTTGTTCATTGTTTTAAATATTGTATTCTCTTCATGTTTAGTTAGTATTACAGCCATGCAGCCGTTCTAATTAATCTAAAATGCACAAATAATTTAATTAGTTATTGTTTATTAAGAAGCGACTGCTAAAAGCAAATAATTTACACACTGAATTTAAACTGTAATGAGCCTATTTCATATGAGCGAAAGTTTTTAAAATTGCCTGTGCTATTGACTAGTAAATTGGATAACTATTACTTGAGTATTTATCGAAATGAAAGTTCATGTTGTTAATTAATGTTCATTTTACAGGAACAAGAGATCGAGGTGATCACTTACGTGGACCACGTGGAGGGAGAAGGCCCGGCGGCAGCGGCAGGCATGCGTGAAGGTGACGTCATCCTGTCCATCAACGGGACAGACGTGGAGCGCGCCGACCACGCTGCCATCGTCGAAGCTATCAACCACTGCGACTCCAGAATGCGCATGGTCGTCATTTTCGAAGATTGCGTTCGAAAAGTGGAGCTTCATTTAAAGTATATAAACCTACAGCGAGCTTTGCAATCAAAAATGCGAGAGCTCGAACAGCTAACAGTTCGAGAAAGGCAACTTTTCGACTCAAACTGGAAGACTCACAGTCTACCTTCCCAAAAGAAGAAAACGTCCCCATCGGATGTAATTTCAGATAACGAAGAAAATAATATTGGAGAAAATATGAATAACACGTATTGTCGGCCTACACTCTCTAGCGAGAACGTAACTACAGCGAAACCGCCTCCGCCCAACGTGTTTATGTACCAGTACCTAGACCCACGATATGGAGCGTGCCTCATACAACCTAACTTACGCACAGGTAGTTTTGTTATCACTGTTGGATCACCGAGAAACAGGCGAGACTGTCACCACTATGTGGTCAAAACGCCTAATGAATATCATAGAGCTTCTGAAAATTATAAAACCAGTAGCAGCAAACACAAAGTCCACAGAAGCAGCCATAGCCATGGATGTGCTCCTTGCATGCCAGCACACAATAATCAAGACGCCAATAGCCTTGAGGCCTATGATCTAGCCAGCCCATGTTGCGATCCCCATTGCGTTCCTAACACCCGGAAAAAAATGCGAAGGAAGAGAGAATGTTCGAAAGAGCACAAGAGAAAAGAAAAGTGTCAACAAGTGGATAAATCTACACAAAAGCCTGACAGTGGTCCACACATAAGAACTAAGAAAGTATGCCAATCGGGACACTGCTCTAATCGTTATCGATATTTAACTACGGAATCGACGCAAACGAGCCAATGCAGTCTTCAATCATATGCGACGAGTAACGCGACCGTGCCGTGCGATAATTCTGCCTCCAGTTACAGTACCTCTTTGAGCAGCGACACACTCTTTTGGGACAACGATCGATCTGAACCTAAATCCTCGCCAAAAATACAATATCAGAGCAGCCATCAACACGTGAAGCCGAAGTCATGGGATAATTTAACAACTAAAGCGTTTGGCGGTTATGGTTTCGGATATGGATATTTAGATACTACAACGAAACAACCTAATCGGTCTAAAAGTCACGGCAGAAACCATAGCAGCCGTAGCACGCAGAGTCACCACGAGTACCAACATCATTCTCAGGAGAAGCACTCACACCGACAGAGCGCACCGCACCATTACTCTGTCTATGCGAGGAGCCACAGTCACTGTGCTCCTACGAAGTCTACGGAGAGTCTTATCATGGTGCCCAAATACCAGTTGGAGAGTAGTGGATCGGAGAGCAGGTTGGCTTGTGACTGCGTCGAATCTATTGAGTACTACCGCAGAGTCAGTACTAACACAGGGGATACACATTCTGCTGCATACTACACTCAGCATTTTATCTATCCCACACACTCGTACAAAAAGAAGGACTCCAACGTGAGCTCAGAAATAACGAGACTTTAAAAAGTGAGAATGAAAGCAATAATCGTAACCATCACTGCTCAACAATAGGTCTAATACAAAATTACATCCTACTTGTCTTTTTACTGTAGATGCTATTTGTAATTTTATTAAGTCGCCATTATTGCTTTTTACGTACGATTCATAGTTTTTATAATAAATAAAGATCTGAACTAAGCCTTTTATTATCAAAATTACTTTTGTTTAACAAGTCGGTATGTTAGTTTGTAATAAAATTATGCTTGTCACCCATAAACAGATGAAGAAAAGCCTACACAATCTATCTAAAATTATTTAAATCTTATTTTTTGACAGTAAAAGCATAAAATATTATAGTGGTTCATGGTTATGAGAATGATGTACCTACCTAACAATGAACCTAGGTCTGCTTTCTCCAGTTCAATCCAAGTGAACATCTAGTGCAAAAGCATTCAAAATATTTAGTTAAAACATTATTTAAAATAAGTTGGTTAGTTTATAATTACAATTAAATAGAATACAGTTGTGACAAGTAAGTCATTTATTAAAATCTGCTATACCCTTGGTCATTATTTGGGTTACCTATATAATAAAATGTTTCCTTAAGAGACTTCACTTCCTCAAACTAAAGCTATATTGTGGCAAATTCATTTGCTATCGCTGAAATTAGGTGGATGAACTTATATCTAGCGCGGGTTGTGAGTTGGGCAAGGGTCAGATGGCGGACAGTGCGCCTGCGACGCTCGCAGAACGGCAGAGCGTTGGCGCGCACCACCGCATCGGCATGCGTCGATTCGCGCTACTCACCGCGCCGCCCATCGCGGCTGCCCCTGCGCTCACTATCGCTTTTCTACTATTGTCACTACTCAAAGTGACGACTGCCTTGCATTCGCAACAAGTAAGACAAATATTATTGTGTTTTTATATTTGGATTCGCAAATCTGAAGCTATATTAGAGCGTATTCTTGTGACAGAAGTGTAGCATAGATCTCTTTAAGCTGTTAAAATATTAACTTATTTATATAATATGTAGAAGTGTGATTATTTTTCGTATTTATTTTCAGCCATATGTTGTGTGCAAAGATTTGAAATCTCATGGGTGCTTTGTGTGGCAAGTTGAATCCAAAGGTAATGAGGTTGGAGCAAGCAAACCCCACTGGAACACCAATAAAGCACTTTTTTGCTTCATCGGCAACTTGATACCTTATACGGCCAATCGAAAGTTTATTACGGTAATTCTTCTTAACTTTATGTATTGTTCTAACGTTGTGTGGTTCCAATTGCTATGCGAAAAAGTGATCTACAGCTAAAAATAATATCAAGTACCTATTTAGGAAGCAAAAGCTATGCGATGTTTTGGAGTGTATCTGCGATCCTTTTAAAAGTGAACGAGCGTTTTTCGCAGACTCTGTTATAAACGTATAAATATTAAATTAATTTTATTATAATGAAGTCATAAGTGTAGAGTGTCAGCTTTATCTCAGTCTCTGAATACTCAATGCGTGCTTGTGACCTAGTTAAAATTTAAATGATCTGTGGAAGTAGGTAACCATATCTAAGTAAGTTTTGAAGAAGTAGGTATGCTAACACATGTGTCGGTTAGCGACCTTTCTTATAAGTACCTACACCTATTGATTAATTCTTCACTATCTAAACTATCTCATTGCTTTGTTTGTTTAAAGAGGCGGACTATTTTTAAAATGATTATATTTATACAAGCTCGGCTAAACAAATAATTAACATGTTTATAATTATGTCGACTTCTTGACCAACCAATGTTGCTTGTTGCGTTTCCTAATATATTTATTTACTATATTCGCGAATTAGTAGGTACTATACAAAAATGCTTGAGGCTTCTTAAAGTGGAGATACTATGTTTCTTTTAATTACCGCGAAAAAAACGTGACCGGGTTTGAGATTGCATATCGTCATTGGCTATTAGGAAGAAGGCGAACACTTGCAAAATTAACAAATATATAAATTTCGCTCTAGGTATACATAGTCCAAGTAGGTAGGTACTCTTAACAATATCCTATTAGACGCTGTTTGGGTTTTAGGAAAGCCGGCATTCCGTTCATGATGCGCCAGCTTCTAGCATCATTGCTTATATTTTTAGATGATTTCAATAAAACATTAGTCTTATATTATTTGGTTAAATTAAAATAAGACTAACGTGAGCAGAGTATAAAATATACGTAATGTCTCGAAAATAATAATTAATTAGTTCCATTAATAACACACAATAAATGAGATTCCTATAATGTTGTCTTTAAGCCGTCGTATAACTTTAACCCGCTGATACGAAAGCTCGATCATCTTCTTGTACATTTTTCATTGTACGTAGGTACATTCAAATATTTATTAGGTAGACATATTTAATATGTTTTTAACAATAAATGTTGCATGTTACCAAGAATACTAAGCAGTTATCATTAATGAAGTGCTTTTTGATTTTCTTACTGACATTTGTATTCAAGTTCAGAAAATATAATAGATAAGTATACCTACGATATTTAGATTTTCAAACGTCCTCTTTTAAATAACCGAGCTATTATGACATAATTTTAATGTTTTAAATCGTAACAAAATATATTATAATAATTATATAATATCACTCCTTTTTTATAACCTGCTTTTCAGAATGTAAATGGTTCGGGCATAATCAACCACGCTGTGTCGAGTTATTAATTATTGTTATTTAGCTTCGAAACATAAGTAGTCACTTTAAATTTATCGCTTGTATATTAGGAGATAACTTATTTTTTGTCAAGGTTGCTTGTGTTTCCTTGGCCTATGTTTCACAATTACACTATCGTAAATGGAACAAAGAAAACGATTTAATATGTCAGGGTAATCCAATGCTTAGCAAATAATAATGTTCTACTACGATTATATTTTTAAACAGGTCAACCAATTTAGCAATGCATCCAAAAGACGAGTATTATGCAAATCTGTAAAAATTATGCACACGCTCAGTCTTGGTTCGACTGTGGAAGAAGATCTAGAGGGTCCAAATAGAGTGCGTCGGACAACTGGCTTCAGCCCTTCACGGGGCCGATATAGAGGACAAACCCAATCACAATACTTAGCTATAGATCGAGGCAATAACAAAGATGAAGGAAAGGCCGAAGCGCATTCTGCCGCAGACTCCTCCAGGGCTACCGTTAGTGAGTATTTCAAAAAGAAAACATGTAATTCACTTATATGCAAGCATTAAATATAGGTAGGGCTGAGGTACCTATTCTATTCTATTCAAGGTCACTTAGTAGTAGCGCGAAAGCATTTTATGTTTTTCATTTCAAAGATTGTATTGGTTTACCTACCGACAAAAAAATAGGAAAAGGCATCTAAATTTAGATTATTTTCGAGCACTTAGAAATTGATGTTTAAAGGTATGATAATATTTAGTGCAATGATTAAGTTTATCTGCCGAGTGATTATATAATTTTAATTACCTAATGTTTCTGTTTTGGCGGTCTTTAGATAAAACTAACTATTTAAATTTTTCTTGGTACTAACTCTCAATTACGCAACATTAACTCAGCAATACAATATCGACAACGGCTATTGTAAACATTTATTTAAGTAAGTATATTAGTAGATACATAAGAAGTATTAAACGATATTATTGTAGGCGGCAACAGCGGCATGGGCCAAGCTCAAAGCCAATCGATGTACGATCCGAGTTGTGACGATTGCTTAGGCCGGTCCGATATAGAAGCAGCAAGTTTACAGCGAGGGCCCGGCGGATCGTAAGTATATTTCACTTTACTAAGAGATTTATTCCACTGTATAACTTATATTTAATTAAAACCCAGAATGAATATATAAGTATGAGTCTTCTACTACAGAACGGTTCAAGGGAGTACTCCTGGAAATGCCGGCTACGGAAACGGCTGGAATAATCAAGGCACACCAGGAGCAAATTACAATGGAGGACATGGTTCTAATAAATCTGGCACACCAGGTTTTGTGACTAGTCCTGGTGGAACTACTAGTATTGTGCAATCGCCATACACAATAAATCAGAATGGGATGCCTGGAGAAAACGGAGGACATTCAGGGACATCAGGATATAGACCTGGAGGACATTACGGACCTGGCGGTACAGGTGGCAATGGCCCAGGAGGGTCAGGTCAATATGGACCGGGTGGTACTGGTGGTCAATATGGACCGGGTGGTACTGCTGGGCATGGCCCTGGTGGTCAATATGGACCGGGTGGTACTGCTGGGCATGGCCCTGGTGGTCAATATGGACCAGGTGGTACTGGTGGACATGGACCTGGTGGTCAATATGGACCGGGTGGTACAGGCGGACAAAGCCCTGGTGGTCAATATGGACCGGGTGGTACAGGCGGACAAAGCCCTGGTGGTCAATATGGACCGGGTGGTACAGGCGGACAAAGCTCTAGTGGTCAATATGGACCGAGTGGCACAGGCGGACAAGGCCCGGGTGGTCAATATGGTCCGGGTAGTACAGGTGGACAAGGCCCTGGTGGTCAATATGGACCGGGTGGTGTTGGTACACATGGCCCTGGTGGTCAATATGGATCAAGTGGTACAGGCGGACAATATGGACCTGGTGGTGCAGGTGGACAAAGTCCTGGTGGTCAATATGGACCGGGTGGTACAGGCGGACAAAGCCCTGGTGGTCAATATGGACCTAGTGGTACAGGTGGACAGAGCCCTGGTGGTCAATCTGGGCGGATAGGCACTGGCGGACAAGGTCCTGGTAGTCAATATGGACCGGGTAGCACAGGCGGGCAAGGTCCTGGCGGTCAATATGGACCGGGTGGCACAGGTGGACAGGGATCTGGTGGTCAATATGGACCGGGTGGCATAGGCGGACAAGGCCCTGGTGGTCAATATGGACCGGGTGGCATAGGCGGACAAGATCCTGGTGGGCAATACGTTCCTGGTGGTACAGGTGGACAAGGCTCTGGCGGGCAATATGGCCCTGGAAACTTAGGTAAGCAAGGTCCTAGTGGACAATACATACCAGGAGTCACAGGTGGACAAGGTCCTGGTGGACAAAATGCGCATGGTGGTATAGGTGGCCAAGGTGCCGGTGGACCATATAGCCCCGGTGCACAATATGGACCTGGTGGTACAACTGGTCAAGGACCAGGCGGACAATACGGGCCCGGTGGTGCGGGTGGACCAGTACCCAGCGGACAATATAGTCCTGGTGGAACAGTCGGACATGGACCCGGCGGGCAATACAGTCCAGGTGGCATAGGCAGCGGTGGCCCTGGTGCACTATATGGTCCTGGAGGTGTAAGCGGTCAAGGACCCGGTGGGCCATATAGTCCTGGAGGTGTGGGTGGCCAAGGTTCTGGCGGACAATACGGACCTGGAACTGTAGGCGGTCAATACGGACCCGGTGGACAGTTAGTTCCTACTGGTTCTACAGGATCTCAAGGTGGACCTTTTCCTTTACAGCCTGTTGGTGGAAAATGGCCTTCAATATCAGGGCCATTCGTAGGGCCTGACGGACTAAACTATATCTGCTGTTTAGCGCCAAACAACGGTGCTGAAAATGGGCCTGCTACTGGCAACACCACGCCTGGTGGTGAAGGACAATATGGCCCAGGAGCCCCAGGAGTACAGTATGGGCCTGGAACCCCGGGCGGGCAAGGAGCAGGTGAACAATACGGCTCTAATGGGTTAGGTCATCAGGGACCGGGTGGCCAATATGTTCCAGGCACAGGTGGCCTAGGAGCCAATGGGAAATATGGACCCGGAGGCAGTGGAACAACTGGAGGACTATATATACCTGGCACTTCTGGTGCCGGACCCGGTACCGGCGGACAAGGACCCGGTGCACAATATGGTTCCGGAGGTACAGGTGGCCTAGGGCCAAGTGGCCAATATGGTCCAGGTCCATCTGACGGTATTGGGGCTGGAGGGCAGTATGGACCAGGCACGTCAGGTGGACAATATGGTCCAGGAAGTACAGGTAGCGCGGGATCAGGTGGACAGTATGGGTCAGGTCCATCTGGCGGTACCGGCCTTGTAGGACAGTATGGACCAGGCACATCAGGCGGACAAGGAGTCGGTGGGCAATATGGACCTGGACGTACAGGTGGCCCAGGATCAGGTGGACAATATGGGCTAGGTCCAGCTGGTGGAGCAGGGCCTGGAGGACAGTATGGTCCAGGCGCAGCAGGTGGACAAGGATCCGGTGGACAATATGGTCCTGGAGGTACAGATGGCCCAGGATCAGGTGGACAATATGGGCCAGGTACATCTGGTGGTACTGTGCCTGGAGGACAGTATGGACCAGGCGCGTCGGGTGGGCAGGGCGCCGGACAATATGGCCCTGGAGGTACAGGAGGCTCTGGATCCGGTGGTCAGTATGGCCCTGCAGGTACAGGCGGCCCAGATTCTGGAGGACAGTATGGGCCTGGAGGAAGCTCAGGACCTGTGGGACAGTATGGACCTAGAGGAGGCGCCGGATCTGGAGGACAATATGATCCGGGAACATCATCAGGTGGTCAAGGTTCAGGTGGACAGTATGGGCCAGGAGTTACAAGTGGTTCCGGTTCTGGTGGACAATATGGGCCTGGTACATCAGGTGGTCCAGTAACGGGTGGACAATTTGTTCCTGGAAGCCTAACTAGTCCAGGATCTGGCGGACAGTATGGGCCTGGATCTTCAGGTGCTCCAGGAACCGGTGGACAATATGGTCCAGGAGCTGGAGGTCATTACGGACCTGGCACAGCAGGTGGTCAAGGCGCCGGTGGACAATTTGGACCTGGTGGAGGATCAGGGTCTAGTGGACAATATGGTCCTGGAGTTACAAGTGGTCCTGGATCAGGCGGTCAGTATGGCCCTGCAGGTACAGGCGGCCCAGGTTCTGGCAGACAATATGGGCCTGGAGGTACAAGCGGCCCCGAAATGAGTGGACAATATGGCCCTGGTACATCAGGTGGACAAGGAGTCGGTGTACAATATGGTCCAGGTGGTGAAAAATATGGACCTGGAGGAGCAAGCAGCCCAGGTACTGGTGGACAATACGGGCCAGGTGGTGCAGGATCTGGACAGTACGGACCGGGAAATCAATTTGTAAGTATATTTACGTTGCATCTTTATTCATACAATTTAATGGTTTTATAATATTTATGGCCAGTCCCACAACTAACAAGTAAAAGCTATCCAAAAGATAAATCACATGTTGTCTCACGCTTGTGAGGTTAAAGAAGAGAGATGGCGAGACTTTTATCTTATAGATGGAGGTGGTGGGAGAAGGCCTTAATGTACCATAGGTCTGTAAGTTAATAATTTCAAAAGTGAGGGTGAGGAGAACGCCTTACCAGGTTACTATAAGGTTAAAGCCCTGGCTCTGATCTACCATTAAAGGAAGAACAAAAATGCTAGATTTTATATTGAATAGTACTATTAATATTAAAAGGAAACCTTTAGTAGTATTGACACCTTTATTTTTTGTTTACAGGGCGGTGACAATGATCTTTGTAAGTATTTTCAAGAATTCTAAAAACACTACCTAGGACAGCACTACTGACTACTATTTTCGATTGCACGATACGTACATTAAATTTTTATTTCCACCGGCATAATGTTTATATACCTAACCGTATTTAAACATTATGACTCTTGCCCGATGCTCGTCTCGGTTACCGTCATAACAAGATAGTAAACTGCACCGAACTACACTGGAAAGGCTTTTCATGCGAAGTATCACAGTTAAGTTATTTTAATAAAGCTCCATGAGAGATCTAATTAAACATACTTTTACCCATATTTCAGTTCCGCCACAAAACGTGGTTGATCCAAATACCACTGCAGACGGTGATGACTCAGAAGCTGAAGCAAGCGTATCTCAAGCAGCAAATGGCACCGTAGCTTCGGCTTCCTCTAAAGGTGGAAATGACAAAGGACGTGCGCAAACACACGTCACAGGTACATATACAGGTAGCGGTTCTTTCTCAGCTCAAGCGGAAATAACGGGCGAAAATAAAGCTGCCAATAGTGAAGTTAGTGGCGACAAAAAAGGTGCATCAAGTACAGCCCAAGGAAGTGGCCGAAGTAATAAGTCACAAGCTAACGTTAAACTCGGTTCAGAAACAGGTTCAGTATTAACTGGATCACAAAGTGAGGGCACGTTACACTCATCCAACTCACAAGTCCAAGGTAGTGTTAAAGGAGGCATGGCAGACGCGCAAGCACGTGGTCCAGGTAGCACTTCTTCTCAAGCTCAAATTGGATTCACGCCTTACAAAGAAGGAGATAAATCGCATGAGTTACAAAAATCTCCGTTTGTTGGAGGTGGAGTGGCGTCGGCCCAATCTAATGGTCGCACTGGTATGTCTCAATCTCAACTTCATGGTACCTTTAAATATGGAATCACGTACAATGGGGCAGCACAATCTGGTGCTAGTTTAGATAAAGATGCAGTTTTTCCCAATAGATTACCATTCGATAAGATCGACGTTTATGACGAAAGTAATAAAAATATCAATGTTGATGAAGAAACCACTGACAATACGGATAAAATAGAAGACTTATCACCGCCACAAATGGACCTTGCGACAACAACTGAAGTTGCATTTAAGACAGAGGTTGCGACGGAAATTACTAATCAGGAAACGATAAACAACGCTGATGAAACATACAGTCCTCATAGCCATTCGGATCATCATATACCCAATGAGGCTTCGTTGGTAACTACGCGAGCACCACCTGTTGAAAGCAGGCGTTCGTTCCAAACACCATTTAACAGTAATAACGGTGATTACGTGTATGCAACAGATAAAGATGATAATCCACCGGAAGATTATGATGTAGAGGACGGTTACGGCCCTGAAGGGACTGATCCCGCTGAAGGTGAACAAGGATATATTAATACAAGTTATAACGAATTTTCTAGAGATGCTGAACAAACACACCAATCTCTGCAAAGTCCTAAACGTAAAGGTCTAGAAGTAAGACAGACAACGGGCGGTAATACACAACATATATTACTTGGCTCCTTGGCAGACCACGATGCTGAGATAACTCAAAGAAATTCTGAACGACCTGACGAAAGCAGGATTTACCAACCTGGGGAGCGCGTACCTGGGACTGGTGGCTACACAATACCTACAGGTTTTACAGGCAGCGTGAAGTCTGTTGCATCAAAAGATAAAACGTATGTTGTCGGTTCAAAAGCATCGCCATCACAGGCGCAGACAGTTTCAATTTCGCCAGGAAGTGGTCATGTAAAATATAAATATCCAGCTCACAGCAGAAATATTAATCCTAAAAATTTAAGGTCTCTGTCTAGTCCTAGGTCGGAAGACGATAACAGATATGTATCAGTATCCAAATCAGTCACACGCGCTCTTGATGACGAAAATAATGTTCGCAAACAATACTCTCATACTTATTTCACCAAATCTTCATCTTGCGGTTATTTCACCTTCACTTGTACTATGGTGAGCAGCGCTGAAGGTAAAAAAAGAGTATGCACACCAAAAATACCAAAGAATCCGGACGGAACGCCCATCAGATGTTAATTTAGGTTCATTAATATAATATATTCCCTTATTTAAATATCTAATATAAATTGTACAGATTTTTCCAAGATAAGGCATGTTCTTTGGAAGTAAGTATAGATTAATATAGCTATTAATATTTTTTTATTGCTTCAACACGGCCCTTTTTGTTATAATAATAATAATAATAATATTCTACCACATACACACAACACCATCTAGCCCAAACTAAGCAGAGCTTGTACTATGGGTTCTAGACAATGGATAAACATACATATATACTATTTTTTTTTGTAAATACATACATATTATGCATAGAAACACCCAGACCAAGACAAACATCCATGTTCATGCACACAAATGTTTGACTTGTGCGGGAATCGAACCCGCGACCTCAGGCGTGGCAGTCGGTTACACTAACCACTACGCCATCGAGGCCGACAATATCGAGGTAGTATTGTATTCAGGTAATGGATGCAGTATGAAGATGTTTTAATGGCATAAAATCTATATAAAGTAGTATTTAGTAACAAAAATTCAGTTATATCAAATATTGATTTTGTCCAAAGTTTAAGGAAAGTATGAAGTACTTACGTTTAATAGGAACTATCTATAACGTATTGATGTTAACAATGCACCATTGTACTTACTAAATCCATATCTTTTCTCAATGAGGAAAAGTATTTATAATGCTATTAACGAACACAACAAATACTGCACTTTGAGGCCAGTTGGTTGAAGTTTAGTATGTATTCTATTATCTATGATAAATTTGTAATTGTAATAAGTTTAATAAAAGTCATAATAAATCTGAATTAAGAATGATTGTGATCTTGTGTGATATATTAAACAATATACCCTACATTGTTTTATTTTTCCACGGCTAAGGTATTTTAGGTTATAGATAAAACAAAAAACACATTGCATTCTTTATTACAATGATGACGGTTTTATTCTTCAAATATTTTTATCTTATGATTAGAATTATAATTTTAGAATTTCTGACATTTATGACGTGTTTCACCACTACCAAGTAAAGTTGTATAGATAAATGTCATGGCAATTCAACGTTTAGCTATTATTGTGACCGGGGTAGCTTTATTTGATAATGGCAAAACGGGCTCTAAGATAGATAATTTACGATAGTAACAAGTAAATTTTTTAACAGATAACTTGAAATCTACATACATTTCCTATTATTATTAAATATTATCCATACCATAACCTACCCATACATTCATGTAAATTTGTATGAGGAGATTACAATTACGTAGGTAAGTTGTGGATATAAATTAAAGGAATGTAAAATACAGGTATGATAGATCACATATCACAGGGCAAATATATTTAATTAATATTCAGTCCAAATATCAGAAAATTAGATTTAGTATATTGTATACGGGAATATATAAAAGAGATATATTTCGGTAAGAAATGTAACAATTTCAAAAATATCAAGTCACTATTAAGAGAAGCAATTGAAAGATAACACAACAATGACTATAAGGTACTTGGCGTACAGGAATTTGTAGGTATACCTACTAAACAGCTCTATGAAGCAAATAATTTCGTTTTATACGAATTAAGTAAATTAAATACAATCATTAAAGCGAAACCAATACTGACATAAAATTAAAATAAATCAGATTATCGTCTATAAATGACGAGATTCAGTCGATAAATGGAATGTATTCAGGAAACAAAGACATATTGTATATATACAGTTTGTATTTAATACGATCCTGTTCAAGAAACAGGCGACTAATAAAATATAATTTTAGGATGGCTTTTTTATAACCAGATGTATAACGCTTAGTATGTATTTCCACTGTGACAAACAAAGGAAATCACACCTACATAAGTATGGACAAAATAAGTACCTGGATTCGTACACATGTACTAATAGCTGCGAGAGACAAAACAAGCAAAGTAATGCTAATACTAACATGGCAACTAATGTTTGTACACATACTCATATAAAACGCTTAACCGTGTAGGTATAGTGCAAGCTTATTAAACAATTATATATTGGTTGTGGGTATTACACAAAATTAAGTACAAACTTTACTTAAATATAATTATAATGATGAACACATTGTTTTTTAAATTAATTAAAATAATAATTATGGTGCCGTAATTACTAGCGCTATTCGTGATATGACACACAAATCTTAAATTAAAAGTAAAGTTAGAACGTGCAAAACAGACGTAGAGAGACAAATTTAAACCGTGCCAATTCTAATATATAGGTTCACTCAAATTGCACGCAATCAACATAAATGTCTATTTATACCTACAGGAAAAAAATAACATATTAAATGCTGCCACTCAAAAGTATATAAATGTGTCAGGTTGCAGGGCTAGTAAGATCCACAGGAACACGAATAACAACGCGAGCGATATCTGCACAATAATGCATAATACTATGTCATAATTTAAATATTATCCGTCACACATATACACATTCGAATACACGTTAAATATTTGAACACAAATTACTCACACAAAAATATAAATTTAATTACAAATGAGATCAATTTTCAGAATGCAATTAGTAAAATAAATATTAAGTACTTACATTACGTTACGAGATTCACAATAATGGCGAGATTTGAACAGGTAGCCGAATACTGATGCGTAAGGAACTTGGATTTAATGGCCTCGTATAAAATTTAAGATCGTATAACATATGGGAACGACTTTGAAATCACACGTTTTTGTCAATATATAAATTCAATATAATAAATTCCATAGTTACATTAATAACACGTCTACAGAACATTTTATCTGGAGTCTGGTACTCCGTTTAATATACACATAAATGCATTATTATGAATTATACTTCAAGATAACTGAATGTCTTATAGTCGAATACATGTCATAATACACATCAAGAATAAACATTAAACGGCCACCAGTAGAACTCTGCTGCTTTTAAAATATTGAGCAGTTAGTTGATATGATAATCGTTGGTCGGTTACTTAATAAATTAAAATACAAGTCTAATAAATGTGGCATACTTATAGTAAACTGATTGTAACTTAGCCGGAGTGGGTACAACCAATGATTCGCGGCGCTGCTCCCTTACTTTATAAATCATCGTCAGATACGGTTTGCTACTAGTTACTGTTCATTTACAACTTAAATAATCATTACTAATTAAAATAAAACGTATTATTATATCCGTCTATGAGTTAAATATAGATCTTTAAAGTAAAGTCAATTCTTTTGCTTTGCATATAGGACTACTAATCATTTGTTATAAAATAATTTGATAGATTTGCAGTTCACGAGTGCAGCCGGTTTAAATGTTGTACCGTACCCTCTGAGGAACAATATTATCCACTAAGGGCGTGTATTTAAACACAAGGAGATTCAATTCTGAGGTATTGCCTAAGATAAAAAAGAAAAAAGATTATAGAATCTTTTTTCTTTTTCACGAATTGTCGTGAGAATAAATAAAGCTTAAAACTTGTACAAACGACGTCTATGAAGTAGCTTCTGTCCATAAACAAATGAAAAATAAATTTCTATATACGTGTATATACTATACAATATTTATGTGTGCGTATTTGCATATATTATGTACTTTATGTACTATTGCTGCTTATTGCACTTTCTTCTACTTAACTATTAAGTTATTAACATGGATATGCGGTGGGTCAAAATAATCATTATGTAATATGTAAAATTAAGTCCATATACCTATATATAACGAACATTTCCTAGTGCTGAACTAATAACCTTCATTTTATTGACAATTTATTAGTAAAGATCCTAGTGTTATATGACAGAGAGTGACCAGTGTTGTGTATAAAAATCTTATGTATAACACTCACGATTTTGCTTTGTAAATAATATCTGTGTTAGTTTTGTGTACACGTACACACCGATACACTTACACAAAAGGACAATGAAACGTAAATTAATATAACTTTGAACCTAAAGTCTAAAAAACTTTAAGCTCGAGGTCAAGCTGTCTGTGGTTATATTGTTTTAGGGTATCTACATATTGTAATATGCATCATCATCTTATTAAATATATGAACTCGTGAATTGCAAATACAATTATAAAATACATATTCCTTTTGAATTAGTATTAATATACATATAATATTTATCGAAGTGAGTTTAAAATTTGGAACACATTTTAACGCCGTAGAGGCGTTGCCCGTACCGGGTAGAGAGCGTCAAATGACTGACTCACAAAACAAACTTACTGTTATTTCACATTTTAACTTGCTCCACGTAAACGCTTCAGACGCTCTTTCTCCTGATGGTCGACTGGCGGCTCACGTTCGTAAGATATTATCTCCAAAGCTATAAACACAACAATAATTAAATTAGGTTTTATAGTCCAAATTATTTAAAAAGTTTCATCGTGAGGACACCTGCGTGTATGACAGTTCTCCATAATGTTCTCAAAGCTATGTGAAATCTGCAAATGCGTACTGGGCCAGCGTGGACTATTGCCTGACCCTTCTCACACTGAGAAGAGGCCCTTGCCCAGCAGTACATTTATAATAGTATTAGGATTTAGAACTTGTTGTATACAAGCAGGAGGCCGTAGCACTGTTATGCAGAGTCTTGATTTCGATTCTAAGGCATGAGCCTGTCTTAATTATAGTTTTTTTAGCGCTAATGAAAACCATCGCGAGGAAACCTGCATGTTTAATAGCCAGTCCCACAACAAACAAGTGAAAGTTATCTGAAAGATAACTTACATGATAGTGACTTTTATTTTATAGATAAATGTTATTTGGAGGGGAGGTGGTGGGACAAGCCGTAAGAGTTCTCCATAATGTTCTCACAGATAATTAAACCGCACTGGCTCCAGCGTGGTGGACTAAGGCTAGACTAGACATTATAATTAATCGGCAACAGAATAAAGTATATTTATGTATCACACCGTTTGTCTATCTTAACTTTAAGGAGTTACAAATTTTGTATCATAATAGATCTTCGAGTATACATAATCAATAGAGCACTCCTAACCGAGCATGAACTGTAAGCACGGGTATGAACAGTTCGAAATCGCGTCGCATCTTTCTCCCGCCGGTACTTATTTGAAATTAATGTTAAAATGGTGAAATATGTAGTGTTAAGTTGTACAAATGACTCAAGGAAACAAACGAAATAATAATAATAATAATAATAATAATAATAATATTCATTTATTCGAGTAACCTTTAGACTCATAATTGTTAGTAATACATAAAACTTATCCTATGTTAGTAAATACAAATCTTACATTTAAAATACTTATACAATAAGGCACATTAATCACTGCCTCGCCATCCCATGGGAGATGGCGCAGCAGTGACCAATGTACCTGCAATCTGGCCTCTCACTGATCATGTCTAGAATGCTGTTAGAGCTAGCCCGCACTCTGCGCACCAAGGCTGCACAACGCTTCCGCATAGTGGTGTGGAAACAGTCCACACTAGCTTCTGCGAACATCCCAGATGCGCTACAGAAGCGGGGTAGCCCCAACAGCACTCTAAACGCATTGTTATATTGGATACGGAGGGTGTTGTAGGCTTTTCGAGTGTATGTAGCCCACAGGCTGCATGTATAAAAAGATGTGCAGTATGCTCTAAACAGGGTAATTTTAACACTCTCAGAGCAATGTGCAAACCTGCGTGCCAGCATGTTTGCTCTCACCGACAACGCCCTCCGTTCCCTTTCCACGTCTTCATTGTCCTTGAGACTAGGAGTCAAAATATGCCCTAAGTATTTAAATTGGTATACCCTTTTTAATGGCTGCCCATTCAAAGGTATTTCGGGTATACTTCTAGGTCTTTTTTCCCCCGTCTCAAAGACCATGACTACGCTTTTATGTGCATTATACACCAAGCCAAATGAAATAGTGGAATTTATTTTCATACATGGGTATGTATTGTTTTAACAGAAAACACTGATTTTAAAGAAATTACTCAATTCGTGAAAGGTGGTTGCGAGAGACGCGCGGGCGAGTCAACTTCGCAAGTGCTCCCGCGCCACCCGCTTCACACTTTCCCCGCAATAGGAATTGTGTTGCGCCACGCTGAACTTGATTTGTTTGTAAAAATATAATTTCGTAATAAGTAGTAATAATGAGATATTACCGTAATTGAAAAAAATTGTTTCGATGCCTAACCAGGACAAGTCTTTGTGTGATTTTTTGTGTATATATATTTATTATATACTATACCAACTATCTACTATAGTTCGATTATAATGATTAAATATTATTTATATTCATGTAGTTAAAATTTTAAAATCCAATAGCTTATTTACTAATGCCTAAAAGTGTTCTCGAAAACGGTGGCGCATCACTATTTGATCGCTACATCTATTGTGAGTATCTATGAAACATCTGCTTACGTTCGGCACAATGGACGAAATGCGATGCGCGCGCTCTATTGGTATGTATACTCTAAGCAATATATATATATATTATATAGCGGATAGATTGTACCATTTTATGATATTAGATAAATATTAGTATAGATAGCAGATAGGTTACCAATCTCAGTGAGGGTTGGTCTGTCGTTGAGAAACCGCCAGACGGGCAGGTGCGGCGCCTGCTGCGACGAGGCCGGGCTCTCCTCGCTGATCAGCCGCCGGCCGGCCAGCTGCGTGCTCACGTACCGGCTTAGCAACGCGCACTTCTCGAAGTTCACACGGTTACCCGCCAACCTAAACAAATAACACTTTTAATACTCTAAAGAAAGAAAATCATTTATTCAACATATGCACACCTAATTATAAATCCTTATATTATAAATTTGCAAGAAGGTAACTCTGTCTGTCTGTCTTAATTTTTATAATAACTTTTAAACTTTCGCGTTAAGAGAAGAAAAAAAAAAAAACTAAATTCAGCATATGCACACATATTACAAATCCTTACTAATAATATTTTAATTCTGTCTGTCTGTCTGTAACCTATTCACAGCCAAACCACTAAACCGATATCTATAGATAAAATATGATATAAACTTTGTCTGTCTGTTATTTATTTACAACTAAACCACATAACCGATTTAGATGAAATTTGATATAAAGATAGTTCAAAACCTGGGCAAGGACATAGGCTACTCTTTATTAGTGTAGCTACCACGCGGGCGGAGCCGCGCGCCATTACTAGTATTTATATAAGTAAAGACAAGTTTTCTAATCCCAACTCAAGTAGGTAAGGATTACAGGGTAGCATAGCAGGTAATGCTGTAAACGTTAACAACTCAGCATGTGCTAGACGTCAAAGACCCACGTTGCATAATATATGCATAACTAGCTATGCCCGCGGTTGTACCCGCGTTTATGATTACTACTCTGACCCCGTTGGTCGTAGAGTGATGTTATAGATATAGCCTATAGCCTTCCTTGATAAATAGGCTACCCAACACAAAAATATTTTTCAATTCAAACCAGTAGTTACAAAGATTATCGCGTTCAACCAAACAAACAAACTCTTCAGCTTTATAATATTATAATAATATTCTACCACATACACACAACACCATCCAGCCCAAACTAAGCAAAGCTTGTACTATGGGTACTAGACAATGCATAAACATACTTATATACTTTTTTTTTGTAAATACATACATATTATACATAGAAACACCGAGACCAAGACAAACATCCATGTTCATGCATACAAATATTTGACTTGTGCGGGAATCGATCCCACGACCTTAGGCGTGGCAGTCGGTTACACTAACTACGCCATCGAGGCCAACATTAGTAAGTATAGATACGTATCGGGTATTAACGTGATCATGCACAATGTTTACCTTTTTATGCTTGACGTTTTGACCAGGTTACACCGTGTTAATACCCAATACGTATTATATATAATCTCTTTTATATCGTGATATGATTTTTCATTATTTATAAATAATATTTAGTTCGATTCTAAAACAGCAACAACAACACAACATCACAATTGGTTATAATCATTCATATTCTTATAGAAGGATAAATTGTAAGAAAAATATTAAGTACAAATTAGGTCTGGTGAAAATGGAAAACTATCTTTATTGTATAGTGCTTTAATAAAAATGTTAGATTTATAATAAACTGTTGCGTAGCGTGGCGATACAAAAAAATTTTAAATAAATAGTAAAAAGTAGTTACTTGGATGGAGAGCCTTGATTAGCAAAGTGTAGATCTCTGCAGGTGACAGACAGCAACGGCACGGCCGTCTCCGTGGGCGCGGCAGCCAACGCGGCGCGATATCTGTTCACAACAGTAATAATAATAAATGAAATCCCACGTTGGACCCATAATAACCCAATATATAATACCCAAATAGTGACCCAAATACATGCACCATGCATGTATTTTATCATCATTTGTGTTCTGTCCATATTCTGCCATCAACTGGCGTACAAATATTTTTTGGACAACAGTTAAGTAACTTATCTGATACATTCTTAATTTCTGCTCGCATTATTATTTTAAATAATAAATTTTGATTTATTTTATATTGTTATTTTAAAAAATTAGCAACGAATACATATCAAACTAAAAAACAGACTAACGAGGGTTGTCGTTCCAATCCCTACTTTTATAAACAGGTTACGAATTGACTGATCTCTGAGTTTGAATATTCCTTAGCACGGAAAAGGTACAGCCTACCATCAGATGGACTGCTGTCGTATCAGCCACCAGACGTAATTGACAAAAATACATCAACAAAATAAATAATCATATAAGTATATTTTATAGATAGTTTTGTTTTTAACTTCTCAACTAACGCTACGAAGTTGGCATCCGAGCTTTACCAAACTATTTAAAACGTTAATTTTGTTATGATTGTCTTTTTTTGTTTGAATAGCTTTTACGTATTTTCGTATTCTGGATAACTGGATTAGATGAGAGGTTAAAAGCTCCTGTAATCCAAGCATTCCTTTATATGCTGCGTTAGTGACAATATGACAGAACTGAAGCCAAATAAAATTTTATTATAGTATACGCAGACATTGCCTTGGTGTTTGCCCTGATAATCGTGAGGCTTTGATTCCAGAGTCGAGGCTCTGGCATCATCAAAGTGGTATAGATTCTAATACGATATACTCAGTAGTATCGCGTAATCTGACAATGTGTATCGATGACAACCAAGAATTTCTTAAAACAAGAAATACATTGCTCGTAGCACGTAGTGTAGCTCGCAGGACGTAACGTTTATAGGCGCAACGAGGTAGTAATCAAATATGAAATGACATTTGAATTGCACCTTCAATGGTTAAAATATCAATCCATTGTTAAATTGTGAGTTGCCATCGTCACACTGACACATTCCAATAATGAGGATAGTTCAGGGCATACCTGGCGTGATTCCCGCTAGGCTCCACACAAAGTTCTAACTGTCGCAACTGTTGGCCACATACTGCTGATGTTCGGCTCCACTGGAAAGTAAACAATCATACTGATATTGTAACAATATAAAATACCTTGCATGTATAAGATGACACAGAAAAGTTTTTTTTAATTTTTAAAGCAGCTACTAAACTGCTTTTATTTACTTACTTACCGGCAATAACAAATATCCTTACTAATTTTATAAATTCGAACGTAAGTCTGTCTGTCTGTAACCTTTTCACGACTAAACCACTCAACCGATTTAGATGAAATTTGGTACAGATATAGTTTAAAATCTGGGGAAGGACACAGGCTACGTTTTATTGATGTAGGTACCACGCGGGTGGAGGCCCACTCAAAAGCTAAATTATAGTGTTACGTGCTGGGTTTGAGGGATAAGAATTTATACAATATTACCGACTAAAACACGCTTTATTCTAACACACAATTAAATTTAAAACACAAGACACGCATAAAGCTGTTACAGTGGAAAAGTGTACCACTGTAACTGCTTCAAACTCGTGGTATTTTCGCTTCCGTTCGCTTTGATGAATACTTGACCGCTTACGATTGTAAACTGATTTGGCAGTGCACGTGTTCCAGACCATATAGGCGATTCAATCGTTTCTGGAATTTTCTAGATGCGCAATACTCGGTATGTTCCTTAAAGTAGTGAGTTTCTAGTGCTCTCTCTACTCTTCCCGTACTTCCCGTACGTAGCTTACGGAGTAGTCCGTAAGCTACATAGTCCAGTAAGACGTCAATAGATGGCACTGTAATAAATTATTAGAAGGAACTGCCGAGTCTTCCCCACAGTGCCAATAGATGGCACTGGCTGTAACACTGCCCTCCTCTTAGACATGTTCGTCCGAACATTGTTGGATCTATAGTAGCGTGCCAATCGATCCACATGAACGATCTTTGGTGTACCTCGTGGTCCTTTCTGGATCCGGTAGGTGACGTCATTCATCTTAGTGACTATGCGATAGGGTCTATCCCATCCTACCTGCAACTTAGGAGATTTTCCTTTGCTGCGTACCGGATTATGTAACCACACCAACGATCATTCATCGAAGCCTTTATTGTTCGCCTTCCGATCGTAGTGGGTCTTCATCCTCTCAGACATCTGTTGACCCGTATGTCTGATGTGCTCGTATACATCATTAATCCTGTTGCGCAGATCATTCGCATACTCTGTTATGCTGCGTGGAGATTCAGGTGGGATGTCGGTTGTCAGGTCTGCAGGTAAACGTGGTTCTCTTCCAAAGTTAGCAAAAGCAGGTGTTACTGATGTGCTTTCGTGAAAGGCACTACGGTATAAAAGGAGAAACGGTTGAATGTATTTGTCCCATTCCCTTTGTTTGCTTTCTACCACTTTTGCCAGATATCTTTCCAGAGACTGGTTAAATCGCTCAACCATGCCGTCTGATTGCGGTTGATAAGCGGTCATCCTCGTTTTGTGGGCACCCATCACACGACAAGTCTCCTCTTAAATACTTCAGACTCGAAGTTCCGACCTTGGTCACTGTGGATCTTTAAGGGTACCCCGAAACGACAAAAGAGTTCGTGGACTAGCTTGTCGGCCACCGTAGATGCCTCTTGATTGGGAATTGCAAACACTGCCGGCCACTTCGTGAAGTAATCCATGACCACCACTAACATACTTTGGCTTTCAGGAAACGGCCCAGCAACATCTGATGCTATACGTTCCCACGGGGCTCCAACATTGTACACCTTTAATGCACCCGTGCTGCGAGTGTGTGGTCCCTTCACGGCAGCACAACTCGTGCATTTGCGACACCATTCCTCAACATCTTCTCGACAATGGATCCAAAAGAATCGTTCCCGGATCTTAACCCGAGTTCTGTTAACTCCCATGTGACCTCCTGAACTCCCATTATGATAAAAACTTCCGGTACTTTGAGCTTTGGCACGACCATTTGCAGGTGCCACATGTAACCGTGAGCATTTTCCCATTTCCGGCACAAAACTCGGATTATTCCCGGTGTCCACCCCCTGCTTGTCCACCGCGGGTGGACAGAGACACAAATATTTAAAAAAATTCTCGCTGTGCACCCCTGGGGGACAGCGAGAATTAATTTTAAATTATTTTCGCTGGCCACCCCGGGTGGACAAAGACACGAGTTTCATATGACTACTCTCGATGTCCACCACCGGTGGACAAAGCCACTGCTTAAATAAACATTCTCAATGTCCACCCTTGCTGGAATTGGGAGTAAATAATTATCACAAAATTAATTATATAGGTAGTTTAATCATATTATCAACATCTTTGGGGTAAATAGGAGTAAGTACACCGTCAATAATTGATTATGTGTGTTTTCACACATGATGTTGATTGGCACTAAGTTGCGGGACTTAATGCCATGTTTTTCCTCATAATGTCTAATAAGTACTATCATACAAACACTGTTTTAAGTACAGTATTAATAAGTCACAATAAATAAATAAAACGGTTAATCTATAAAATGTGTACAAAATATTAAGTGATTAAAAAATTTCATGTATTTATGTGGGTAATTTAAAAAAAAAAAAATTTAGATGGTATATGTGTTACCATTTCGCATTTACACTATTTTTGTTTTTTATGATAATGTTCGTATTCGCTGTCCGGTAACCATGTCGTTTGTAAACGCCGCAGCCGGTACTTCTTCTGGTGAAGTACGTTTTACATTTGTGTATAGGAAAGGTGGAATAATTTTATTGCATGCAGGACATGAATATTGTAAGAAGCGAAAATATAATACTGGTTTAGAAATCTGGGAGTGCACTGAGAAAAAAAAGAATAAATGCAGAGGACGACTAAAAATAAAAGTAAGTAGATAGTTATGCAAATACCTGATGCCAGATTTTAAATTAAAATTTAATAATGATAAATGTTCAATGATCTGGGTCTGCAGAAGCTATCCGCTTTAAAAGGCAAAATTCCGTGCGCACTGCTTAGTATCAGCGAACCATAGCTTTTGCTGGCACAAGGACCCGCGGTATATTGTTTATATTTTTAATAAATGGGCCCTTTTTACTTTTTTACAGGACCGGAATATTATTGAAGAACAGCCTCATTTTTGTCACCCCAATTTTGCAAAAAATGCCATTCAGGAAAAAATACAAGAATGCAAGGATAAACTAGCGTCTGGATTCCCATCGGTGCCAAATACCTACAATACAACAGTGAGTGAACTCAAAGATAGTGGCATGGACTTGATCGAATATATACCTTCATTTTCGAACATTAAATCGAGTTTGTACAGACACAAGAACAAAAGCGCAGGTATGGAAAAAACTCAGTTTAAAAATGTAGAAGAATTTGAAGTGCCCCCGAAACACAAGGACTTTCTTTTAGCAGACTATTATAATGACAGTAATCGAATTTTAATATTTTGTATCGAAGAAGCTAAACATTATATTTGTGAGATTCGAGATTTTTTTTGCGACGGAACTTTTAAATGCTGTACAGCGCCTTTCACGCAACTTTACTCCATACATGGAGATATAGGTAGTACTGAAAATAATACTAATATCATACCATTGATATACGCATATATGACTCGCCGCGATGTCGAATCGTACACAATTCTATTCAACTTAGTTAAAAGTCAGATACCTCGATGGGAACCTAGAATGATTAAAATCGATTTTGAGACAGCTGCAATAAAAGCTATCAAATCTATTTTTCCATTGGCTAAAGTCAAAGGGTGTTTTACTCACTTTAGAAAGGCTATATGGAAAAAGGGTCGTGACTTGAAACTCACAACATCTGACTGGCACTGACTGCCGTGCTTCCGTTGCTACCCGAATCAGAAGTGATGAACGGGTGGATGTATGTAACTCAAAGGAGTACTACAGATCCTGACGTAATGCAATTCAGGAAATATGTAGGTAGAAGATTATTGGCTACGGGATGACTTTTTTACTGTCTGGTGTGTTTTCGGTGAGAGACATCGCACAACCAACGCGGTCGAAGGATGGCACAATAAAATCAATAAAGCCATGGGGAAAAAAAACCCAAACGCACTCCTGGCTTTAAGCGTCCTTAAAGAAGATGCAAATTTTTTCAACAATAAACGTAAAAAAAATATATTTTAAGTGATCGGATTTATTCACGACATGCAAATGGGACTTGTCAATGGGGACTTTAATATTGATTTATTTTTAGAAAGGATGAGGATGTAAAGATATTTTCTGTGACTATGATTAATAATGTGATAATTATTTCTACAAATTGTAAAAGATAATATGATTAAACTACCTATATAATTAATTTTGTGATAATTATTAACTCCCATTTCCAGCAAGGGTGGACATTGAGAATGTTTATTTAAGCAGTGGCTTTGTCCACCGGTGGTGGACATCGAGAGTAGTCATATGAAACTCGTGTCTTTGTCCACCCGGGGTGGCCAGCGAAAATAATTTAAAATTAATTCTCCCTGTCCCCCAGGGGTGCACAGCGAGAATTTTTTTAAATATTTGTGTCTCTGTCCACCCGCGGTGGACAAGCAGGGGGTGGACACCGGGAATAATCCCAAAACTCCATCCTGGATAACCAAGCTTGCCCATTGTGCCAAATAACACTCGATGTTAGAACTCATTGGCGCAACTTCACTTCAGTGAGGTCTCGAAGCACCTGTTTTTCCATTCGAGGATGGGTCTTATGTCTTTGTATTCTTGTTGCGTCCTCTGCAAGGTTTCCTTTCAGTCTTCGCTAAGATCCGTTCTCAACATCCTCACTAGTCCTTCCTGATTGGCCTCTTGCCTGGCGCAGTGCTTACACTGGTCGGAACACGGTCTACGCGACAGAGCATTTGCATTACTATGTGACTTTCCACTGCAATGCCGTATTACGTAGTCAAATTCCAGTAGTTGTTCAATCCATCTTACTACCTGTCCTGAAGCGTCCTTAAACTGTAGCCATTTCAATGCAGCGCGGTCAGTTCGCAGGTAAAATTTCCGCCCCAACAAGTATTTGCTAAAGTGCTGCAATGTATTTACGACAGCTAGAAATTCCCTTCGCGTGACACAGTACTTACTTTCAGGTTTGAATAGGGCCTTGCTGAAGTACGCTATTACAACCTCATGCTCTCCTATACGTTGAGATAACACGCCACCAATGCCGGTGTTACAAGCATCTGTATCTACTACAAATTCATGTTCATTGTCGGGATAGCCTAGAATCGGTGAATTACACAGATGCTCCTTCAGCTTCTGAAATGCGACGTCACAGCTCTCATTCCAGCAGAACTTTATCTTATCCTAGGTGAGCTTATGCAGATGCCAGGCAATGTCAGCAAAAATCCTCACAAATCGTTGACAGTAGGAGCACAAACCAAGAAATGCCCTGACTTGTGTCTTGTTCTCCGGAACTGGCCAGTCTTTGACAACAAACAACAACAAATTGATGTATTAGATTATTATTCTTTAAGGCTAAAAGCACTGTTATTCTTGCATGTTTTTTTTTTGTTTACTTTTTCTTTATTTTGACCACTAGGTATATAATAAAATTGTTCAACGTACGTATGAAAATTTTAAGTATTTTATATTGTAATATGTGGAAAATGTTATTGGTCACACATTTACACAATTTATTTATAGTTTTAGTTTTATATAACATATAATGTGTGTATACTGTTTATTTTCCCTAATAAATAAAATAAAATAAAATAAAATAAAAAATAAAACAATGATCTTATCCGGGTCCGTTTGGATGCCTTGTTCGCAACGCGTATTTCTTTGGACTTAACTGCAGGCTGGCTCCTCGAATCTTCAAGAGCACGCGTTCCAGGTTGCGAAGGTGGTCCTCAAATAATAATACACGTCAATATTCTGCATATCGCTTTCCAAAGAATTAAGTTTAGAATGTACTCAAATGTTTTCGAGCTGTCCACGTTTAAGATGACAGACATAGACATATTTTAAATTAAAAATATTTCTTTTTTAGAAAAGCCCTTTACTACATCTATAAACTACGTCAATACCTCTTTCCTATCGGCGAGTTAAAACCATATAACATAGCAAGAATCGCCAGCACATATGTAAACTGCATAGAATGTATATATATATACGTAATATTTGTGCAATGGTTATGATTGTGTGATTTTAAAATTACTTGAATGGTTGGTTTTTAACTTGGTAGTGACAATGGTCCATCGCTTGGCTGTGAGGAGGATATGTAACAAGTTTAATTATAAACAAAGGTATATTAACGTAAAGGATATTAAATATACTATAAATGAAATATAAATTTACTTACTGTCTTCTTTAGTCTCGTGACTGGCGACATATTGAGGGCACTTATGATTGCCATAAGTGAATTAAAATTACCGAGGTTAAAACACTCTCTGGCAGTCATTACCCACTGTTCGATAACTCGAGCGCGATATTTGCTTTTAACAGCCTGTGTAACAAAAGAGCACTTTTATAATAACATTATAGAATAATTTTATGGCAATCGCATAAATATATATTATTTATACTTATATTATTATATAAGTATAAATAATATATAAATTAACTAAAAACCTAAATACACACATCAAAAGAGTCTAGGGATCAAATACGTTATAAAGGCTCACCGCAATTGAAGATTATTATTTTAACATTTTTTTATTGTAATTGGTTCTTTTTAGTGATTTACACTATTTGAAAAATAATTTTCTTTAAATTTCGATAAACATAGAAAATCAACTGTCAATCAGGATTTCTATAAAAATGTGTAATAGCGTTTTTATAAAACCATTACAATTTCTGCATCGGAACTGAAAAAACTGCATCAATATGGAGCGAAGATATCATTTAACACGAGAAGAGATGATGAGAGCCGTCGGAATGTTGCAAACTGGTTCCAGGCAACGTACTGTGGCTGTCGCTCTTGGTACTACACAGAGCGTTATAAGTCGTCTCTGGACACGCTATCGTATCACGGGCAGCGTGGCCAAGCGACATGGAGGACGATCTCGCATCACCACTCGCAGACCGCTGAGGGTTACACCTATAGCACCCTGCAATCGTAGCTCCCGTTTGCAATGGGCTCGCGAACACAGAAATTGGGAGAAAGAAGACTGGCGTTGTATTTGCTTTTCCGATGAATCTCGTTTCGGTGTGAGACCAGATACAAGACGTACTCGGATTTGGAGGACTTCTGGGCGTTAAGAACGTTTGAAATTTTGTCAGGAAGTTCATTCACATGGAGGTGGAATAATAATGGTTTGGGCCGGTGTTTGGATCAGTGAAAGAACCGATCTCAATTGGATCAGAGGCAACCTCAATGCTCAGATTTATGCGGAGAGGATTGTTTCAGGCGTGATTATCCCTTTGCGAAACTCGTTGGATGATTCATTTCGACTAATGCATGACAATGTACGTCCACACACGGCTAGAGGCGTCACACGTACTCTTGCCGATGCTCGTATCAACGTCCTGCCGTGGCCTGCTCAATCTCCAGACCTCAACCCTATTGAACACGCATGGTATATACTTCAAACAAGAGCTCTGCCGAGTATGGATGGCGTACATAACCTACAACAACTTTTTGACTTGTTAGAAAAAACGTGGGCGGCCTTTCCTTACAGTGATTTTGATAAACTTATTTTAAGCACGCCAAATCGCTGAGATTGTGTTATTCGTGTCAATGGTCGAAACAAAGACTATCAATTAATTAATCTTTAAAATAAAAATTCAAAGGGTCCTCATTTTTACCTATTTTTTAACTTGGGTTAATTCTTGACAAATCGCAAGAATTTCAAATTTTCTTAATTTTACAAAACATAGGAATTAAAGTAAAAAGCTAGTCTGGAACACTAGATTTAGCAAATATTAATTTGATAGTTTTTTATACTTAAAAATGTACTTGATCCCTAGACACTTTTGATGTGTGTAGATACTGTAGCAAATTTGATACCAACATAAACAACCCAATAATTAAAAAATGGGCAGCAATACACATGTCAACAATAATCAGCAAAGTTTTAGGAGATACAGTATCTGTTAGCGGAGGTGCTGATCCACCTTTTCCCTGAAGTTTTCAGGGCGGGTGCTCAATATATGAAGCCAGAGCTCTAGAAGAGGAAACACTAAAAAACATAATAAAATAACAATATACAATCTATATATATAAAACTCTTCCGTTACTGAGTGACTGACAGACAACGCACAGCCGAAACTACTGAACGCAAGAAGCTGAAATTTGACATGTATGTTCCTTGGAGAGTGTAGGGGAGCACTAAGAGAGGATTTTTGGAACTTCCACCCTGAAGGGGGTGAAAGGGGTGAAACCCGATCACACGGGAACGGGACTTACGCGGGTGAAACCGTGGGAAAACTACTAGTATAATATAAAATAGTATATATATTATAATCTTATACAATACCTTAAGTATATCAGTTGCCACTAAATAACTGAGTCTGTTAAACCAATCAGCGTAAGCCTCCAAATTTCTTGTGCTTTTAGTTTCTATGTGGTGTAAGTTGATAGAGCCTTTGCCACAGGAGGAGGTCGACTGAGGAGGCTGCGATGGGGCGAACGTCTGCACAAACTCTTCAGGCCCAACAAAAGATAGTCGGTGCAGTTCCACAATAGTCAACTGGTTTGCCAATTCGATAGGTGTTAGCCCTAGCGTCAGTATATCGCCCTGAAAATGCAACGTGTTTATAGAAAAAAGAGTGTCTATATACAGAAAAAAAAGCAGACATGTTAGTAGCACACAAAAAGTGAAGACTTAGAAAAGACCTAATTGGGTTGTTCTTGTATTGCCCTCAAAATACAATCGCTTTAACAATATCCCTTGCAAAACAATTGTTGCACAATTTTTAGAATGATAGCTACTTCCGTCACTGGTCTAGTCTTTCACAAGGTTTTTTGTTATATATTGCGTTATATTTTTATCAAATTTTCAACACTACTAGAGTTATTAATAACAAAACTGTATACATCAGGTTTTTACATCATACATGAACATAACATCACTGGTGTATAGATATAAAACTACCACCAATAAAGTTCAAAACCACGCACAATTAAGGGTTCTGTAGTTAAGAATAATAATAAAGTGAAAATAAGCATTAATAGTAAAAAGACATCTTTATATATAGAATCGCATATAGCAAGGTTTCACACATTAATATATAAATAGGTATTTATTATAATACTGTTGCTACTAGAGTTACAACATAGCTTTGCCAACCTTCATCGTATTTTATATAGGTACTTAATTTTAATAACTGTTTGCTGCTTAAAATGGTTCAATATTATTATAATATGCTAAAGTAAAAAAATACATAGCACTGAGTTGAAGATATTAGTAGTAATTAAACAGATTTTGGTAACCGGTAATAATATAATTTATTAGTGTGATACTTCAACGAGATGTAGTGTCATGACGGATCCAATACACCAATCTATGTACTTTTAGCTATAGCTTAGCTATTAAGTCTAGTTCATCTATCTAAGCTAGTTAGCTTAGATTGATGACAAAGACTTATTTAAGTCAATAACTGCATCAACATATAATTCGACACCGGGTTAAGTAAATGATAACAAATAACACTAAGCTTGTATGTGAAGGGTGACAAATCTCTGTGTAATCAATATAATACTTATACACAAGCATCGCCAAATGCCACAATTATTATCACAAATTAAACATAGTTATGCACAATATAACATATTTTTGAAATATATAATTTGGAGAGATAAACACATTTACAATACAATTGCATAAGTTTGTAGTCACAAACTCAAACAGGTGCCTCACTATGCCAGTCGGCAAAGTGAGGCACTTGTTTCAAAATACAAGTCTTTTTAATACGCAAGCAAAATTGGGTTTACTAATGGGAAATTCTTAATAGTATAGGCAATTGTACAGGACTAGCAATGCACCTGATGGAGGGCAATAGAGTTGTCTTCTGTTACGTCGGATTTAAGACACAGCTGACGAAATTAAGGTATAACACATCAGATACATTCAATATAATTAAAGTAGTTTAAATAATTTATTACCTGGGCGAGTTGATCCACAGCCACCACTTGTGGTGTTTCTACTAATGTTGCCTCATATTGTTCAAGGGCTGTCAATTTGTCCAGCAGTTTCTCTAAAGTAGTTGACATCTCAACCCGTACAGATGCCATGTGGTCGGCTGCACACCTACAAAGTAATGACCACTTAAGCTATGTTGTTTTATTCCTGAGTGCATATAAATAATCATGCCATGCCATCTATACATATAATGATATAATTAAGGTTGGTGAAATGAAAATGAATTCATATATTTATGTTAATGTTTCAAGATGGTTAGGTTGGTTAGCAATAAATTTAGTAGATTTCTAACATAGTTAAAAACATTATTTACCTCTGAGTAATACTTCTAACAAGAGCCATTACTCTGTCATCGCGAAAATCGTAAGGAAACATACTCGTCCACTGGCTCAAGACTCTTACTAGAGAAATCATATCATTCAGTTCCTTGTCTACTAAATCCTTGACTTCAGCTTTGCCCTGATGTTGTTGATATTGCAAATAGAAGAGATTATTTAGTATTTTTATGGTATATATAATTTTATATAACAATTTTATTAAAATAATGTAAGCAAATTACTTCAGTTAGTCGTGAAGTGACAAGCAACTGTAATCTCTGTAATACAAGTACAGTATGATTAAAGAAACTTACAATTTTCTCATAGTTCTTAAAGTATCGTTTACAGAGCCTGTTCAGCAGTTCATGTGGCTTTACAAACAACCGTGAACACAATAAGAATGTGAATGTAAAAGATTTGCTTGCTCCAGGCCTAAGCATATCAACCAATGCTTCTAATGTTGCGCTCACAATCTGACCATCCCTATATTCAACATCTGGTTTATCGCCTGGGCAGTTCACATATGGTAGTGTGGCTATAGTCTTAACTCCAGGCGGAAGTACCGCTGTCAACTAAAATTATACATAATGTAAAAAATTTATAATGATAAAGCACTAGTATATTTTAATATTTAGTTTTGAAATACCTGTTGTCCATCTACTTTTTGGGCGGAAACAAAATTGATACCACCATTCATTACAATGTGTTTGCATGTGGTCTCTGACATAAACTTGTTCCCCCTTACCATTGAGTAGTAATCATCATTCTGAAAACATAAAATTGCATATAATACATGTAAAAGTATTATATGCTCAAAAATCGAGTACTTGTTATTTATAAAGAATAAAAGTGTTAGACTCCAGCTACACTTGTCACGCATTATATAAAATTGACAAAGCATGTTATGCAACTCTAAACATTACAAAAGTTTAACATGAACACATCATGTCTACTGGAGTTTGCACACAAGACTGATAATGATTAATAACAATTAAGGACAGTATTGAAGCCTCCTAAACATACAGGTTGTCCCAGAATATGTGAATCAAATTGTAACGGGAGATTCCTTAGGTAAGGACATCTAAAATGTGATGAATAAAAAATAAAAATTATGATGCTTGTATAACATTTTTTTTTTTTAAAAGTAGTGTCTTTTTCAAACTTTTAATGACAGGTGCTTCGTTTAAGGCTAATTTTCTTTTTCCACTATTATTATTTGTGAAGGATTGATTCATCAAACAACATATGTT
Source organism: Catocala fraxini (assembly GCA_930367265.1). NCBI lineage: Eukaryota > Metazoa > Arthropoda > Insecta > Lepidoptera > Erebidae > Catocala > Catocala fraxini. The sequence continues at coordinate 19,246,372 of OV884024.1, forward strand.
TATTTTTTAAACTGACTTTGTTTTGATATTGCATCGTTATTTTGGTGTATTTTTTTGCACCAAAGAAAATCTTGTATATTCGACCAAGAACACAACATAATATTTTAATTTTTTTTGTTTAGCCCATTTGAAAGGTTCTTACCTAAGGAATCTCCCGTTACAATTTGATTCACATATTCTGGGACAACATGTATAAATAACTATTAATTTATAAGTTGGATATGGTATAAAATATTTATATATATTTTTAATAAATACATGTCTGTAGTTAAGAGCAAGATTACAATATTGTGCAATCCATAATTTTAATCTTATATATTTATGAATTTTAACTGATTAAATAGGTTTACAAACTAACTATAATAAAATTTTACAATATTCTTTGTACTTAAAGATTTTAATTTTTAAACCATTGTGAATTCTATATAATGTTTAATAATGTACTTTAGTTTTAGTATAATAATCAATAATTTTACTAACTAATGGGTTCCAATATGGTTACATACTAATAGTGTTGACTTTAGTGTACACATTTCTACAACTAACTTGAAACATTAAATGTTACACATGTAGATGTGTATCTACAACATTATATACCAAAAGAGAATGGCATATTTGAATGTTAAAGGTTTAAAGATCTACAGTGGACTTACATCATAATAAGAAAGCCCCGTGCCATGCAGGAGAGCCGTATCAGGAGGTAGTGGAGCAAGATCGGTGGGTGGTGGTGGCACAGGTGCCGGCTCTGTAGGTGCTGGGGGCACTTTTATATTACAGCCGCTACATGAGGCTTCATTCAATTTACTTGCGTAATAATACATAGCCATTCAATTCCTTAATATCAACTTACACTAAAGGCTTCTATTGAAGCTGTCTGGCAGGTTTTATGTAAAGGAACCCATTGAATAATCTGGAATAAATCATACATTAACTTTCTATTATTATATACTGTTATTATATTAATATTGAATAAAATGCATTGTTTTTGAAACAGAAGTTCGTGTGCCAGTCTTTTAATAATAAAGAAGAGAGATATATGTATTCTAAGCAAATGGCAAGTATAGATACAATAAATACTTAAAATAATGATACTGAGAAAATAATTAAAACCAATTTGAGTATAATCCATTAAAAATTTAAATATATCATAGGTTATTAAATATGTCGAAAACAATGCATAGATCATGTTTTTGTTATTTGTTCTAGCAATATAATGCTCATTTAATTGAAATGTACTGTAATAAACTTATGAGAGATATAGAGAGATATTTATGTAAATATAATAACGCAATATTATTATTATTTTTAAAATATGCAAGATATATGTTTATCTTCTAATTAGGCAAAAACAAAAGTACCTAGTCGTTGAGTTTCTTTTACTCGTTTCCAAAACGAAAGAATTGACAGAAGCGAAAGGTGAAAGTTGCTATCTGCATGAATTAAAGGTTTAAAACTTACCTTTCTTGAAGCTATTTTCTTGGTTCAAACACACACACGAAAACTATGATTAAATAATACCACACACATAACACTATTTAAATTGTTTTAATTATAAATCTAAAAATAAAACGCAAAATAGCGCCAATCACACAATCACAATCAAATCATAGACTAAATGATATTCTAGTTAATGTTGCTTTTTAGGCACCTAGTAGCAAAGGTAAACATCATCAGCCTTTGAATGCTACTCATGAGTTTATATCCAGGTATATAATTAATAATAATTGAAAATCATTATATCACTATTCTGTGATCAAACGATTAAAATAAACGATAATATCTTTTAATTTTATACTCATTTCCAATGGTTAGAAGCTACAAATTTTGTTATATAAACAACTATCCATAATAACGAAAATATATAATTGGTTAGAGGAATTCAGGTTGCTTCATAAATCAAATTATAAATACAATGCAGGCATATCGCACCTGAAAAACATTGTTTCCTAATGCAGTCTATATTCTCTATCAACGCTTTTGTACTATTTTATTCGCGGGGCGACTACCGCAGCACGAAAGCGGGCTTTTCAAACATCTTGTACAACTTATAGGCACAAGTAAAGATGAAATATAATATTTTAAGATTCAAAACAGTGTATTAGGCATCATATAGGCACATTTGGTATAGGCGTAATATTGGAATGCTTTAACTATAAGTACCTAATACAAATTAAACTACTTTCATGCTTCTTTTTTACCTTTATGACGATTTGTGATGCTACCAAAAGAAATTGTCTAAAGAAAATAAAAAACGCATTATCGCGTCGCGTCACTGGTAATTAAAATACAGGATGCCTGGTTGTCATTTATCTGGGCATTTGAAACTATTATACCTACTTATTACATTAATTAATATATTTTAAGGGTGGTAGGGCACACAACAACGGCACAACGGCATTTTGCCTACACCTCTGTCCCAGGTGTCGACTGACGGAAGAGAAGCTAGTGCTCCTCATGAAAGCATAAAGCTTTTTATTTTTCATTACCTTTTGTGGCAGACGAGTTAATGGCCCACCTGATGGGAAGTGGTAACTGCTGCTCATGGACTTCAGCAATTTCAGGACACAGCAAACCCGCTGCCGGCCGTGAAAGAAGAACTCTCTTTAAACCTCGCTTGAAGAAGGACATACCATAGCGCCCGGGCAACACCGAAGCAGGCAGTTCATTCCAGAGCTTGCTCGTACATGGGAGAAATGATCACTGAAAGCGTACCGTCTTCGATTTGAACGCTTCCAGGTGGTATGGATGAACCCTGCTTCTTTGTCGAGTGGTACAGTGATAGAAAGGGGCCGGTGGTACCAAATCAAACAGCTCTTCAGAGCACTCCCCGTGAAAGAGTCGGTAGAACACGCAGAGAGACCCAAAGTCTCTTCGTTGCTCCAACAACTCCAATCTATCCGTGAGATTGGAATCATCGACGATTCGAACTGCCAACTGTCTTTGTAGGGAGACAAGTGGGTCGAGCTGGTATTCGGGGGCCCCTGCCCAAAGATGTAAGCAGTACTCCACGTGCGGCCGGACCTGTGCATTGTAAAGCTGTCAGCAAAGGGACCAGGGGATGTAATGAATCACCATTGACTGGTGTAGGTAAGCGCGAGAAGTTGACGCGCCGATTAGATAGTCCCGGTGTAACGCACACGACAATACACTGTGACTTTCTAACTGCTGGTCTGCTCAGGCTGAAGCGGTATCCCTACCCCGAAAGTAAGTAATATCTACCTTGGTAGGCTAACCACCAGCCTGTGTTACAAGGTAATACGAGCGTCAAAACGATTAAATAACACGGTTTTTAACAAAACTATTGCTGCCGATCTGGCCTGACTGAAATATCAATGTGTAAAATAGGTATCTTCCCCCAAACTACTATCGCCTGCCAAACTGAATCGATTTTATTTATTATTATATTTTCATACAAAATATGAGACGGGTTCTAGTACTTCGTTTTTGTTTGCTGCCCTGCACGCCTTAAAACAACATTATGATCAAGAGACATTTGTAGTTTTGAAGATGTCTTATTCTTAGAATAATTAATTAAGGGAAAAATAAGGTTAAATCTTTTTTGCTATAGTGTTATTATGGAGGGGAAAGCAGAGTAATATATTTGTATTTAATAACGCTCACCGTATTGCCTCCTACCATCGCATTACCGAAGTTCCTAATAAGTACAATAATCAAAATCAAATATAGATTGATTTATTTGTGAAACATAAATAGAAGTGGTACCTAAATATAATTATTTTCAAATACAAATATAAGTACAATATCAATCTTCCCACAATAAACAATATTATGATGTTTTATAAGAGCACTTATGTCACCGCTATTCGTGTCTTCAACAAATTACCAATAGCTATAAAGGAATTAAATGGAAATGTATTTAAAACTAAGTTGAAAAAGTGGTTAATTGAAAATGTATTTTATAATCTCCAAGAGTTTTTTGAAAAGAAATAGTAATTATATAAAAGTATTTATAATATGTAGTGTTAAGTTTTGTTGCATTATATCCCTATATGTTGCATGTCCGATATGGACAAACTGTTGGGTCCTAAAACATATGTTTTATTAATACGATCAGTCAATGTACACAGTTATGCAATAAATAAATCTTTATCTTTTATCTTTATATTTACATATATTTTAAATACGGTACGTATTTACCTACTCATTTACATTACACCTACCAGTTAGAAATATATATCTACTTAAATTGAATTATTGATAAGAATGCAATAATTTATAAGTAAGGATCGAAGGAAAAGGGTAGTGCACCCGGGGCCTGTACCAGGTTTTTAATTACCCGCGTACGTACCTACTTGTAAACCTGATTAATATTATATAATATAAATAATTACCTATTCTGAAATGTAACACAGACAAGATTTTAGGTTAAAACAATCTAGGTATGGATAGAGGAAGTAATGTTAGTTACTCAGTTAGCGTTTGTTTATCCTAATACTAACTAATAACTATAATTTCTTACGCTTCCACGACTTTACTACCTAGTCGACCGATCATCATGAAATTTTGCATACCTACACGTTGACTGGGGTACAGAAAAGGACATAGGGTATCTTTTATCAGGGAAAAGTAAGTACTGTTACTAATATAACCTAATATACATTTACGCAAGCAAAGCCACAGAAAAAATCTAGCATATTGTAATGTTTTGATTGGATTTATGGAAAATATCAGTCTATTTACAAATCTGATATTACAAGTTATTACTAGAAACTATAAACAAGTTTATACTAGTTATTTCGAATAGTTGATAATTATTCTTAGATGTGGAATAAGTTTCGAAAAATTTTTTTAGCGATTCAATTCCGTAATATCTCCTCATTGCCGAGGTTATTCAACCTCAGAAGAAGCGATGTGCCGTGATTTTGAATGACGGTGATTTTTGGTGGTTTCCATAGAAATATGTAAACAACTTTTATTTTCTTTGCATTTTCATGCTTGATTTTTATCGAATGTAATATTGTAAAGTGACTGTTCTGTATAAACGATATTTTTAATTGTAATATGTTTAAGATTTGAGAAGAAGGATGGCAAGCGGGAATAATGATAGACGTAGGATGTCCATTCTACCAGCAGTAGATACACGGAACAGAAATATTAAAAATGTGCCGATACCTTACAACAGGTAAATCAATTAATAATAATACACTAAGTACATTACATAATTAACTTGCACTTGTAGCAGAAGTAAAAAGCCTCGTGATTTAGTAGCCTAGTGATTTCAGGCAAAGGTTTTAGTAGAAAAATTACGAGTCGTATATTTTCGTCATCGATGCTATGTGACTTTGTGTATTTAAAATGCAGAAAGCAGATACTTAGTTGATTTTAGGCCGCAGAAAAATCAGTGTAGCGGTGCTATATTGGATTAGGCTTCCCCCAATTTCCGTCGAAAGCTAGCCTCGTTTGCCACATAAAGGCTTTTACCAGTAAACTACGTCTGTAACCATTTCACAATAAAAAAACCGCTGTACCTATAGAATGTGAAAGGTCGTAAAGTGAGCCCATGACTAGATATATCGTTAAAAGAATATTTAAATTGTTGGTAGTAAATAAACATAGAAAATAAATTATTATAAATATTCACTACCTTCTTGTAAATATGTCTATTTGCGTAAAGTAATTTTAGTAATTGAGTAAAGGGCAAACATGCTAAGAGATCCCGTGCCATCCGAGTACGGTTGGTAGTTTGGTACACTCGTTGATCAACGAAGCAGACATGATATTATAATGATATAATATATCATTATAATAATGATGCGATGAAATGTATATCAATATCAAATAATTAATTATAAGAATTTTCTCTGTAAGTGATTTGTAAATCTTTTGAGAAAATAAATGTCTCAAACCTTATATCAATATAACTAATTGTTAATTATGTGTTTGTGCTTATTGAATACATAGTCGGAACGTTTTATATTTATTATTAGTCACTACTAATAATAAATATAAAACGTTAAACTCACTAGTTTACAATATACTTATATATATAATATGAACGGGATTGAATGTAGGTATTCATGACGGAATTTACGTAGGTACCATTTTCGCTTCGGTCAGGTTGCACTGGACGTTGTCACAGCCAATACGCTTGTAAAGCTTGTATGTACGGCAATGTCAAGCCTGGCGACGATAATTGCCATTCATCCTATCTTATCTTATCTTGTGTCCAGTCAGTGCAGACCGGCTACACTTCGACCTAGTGGGATCTTTTGTGTCGACACTCTCCCAATAACGACTGCCATAGATGTTCACAGCAGCCGGGACCGACGGCTTAACGTGCTCTCCGAGGCACGGAGCAGGCGATAATTGTTAATCAATACGCACATAATTTCGAAAAGTCATATAACTTCCGAAAGTCTGAGGTGCGCGTCGTGGGTTCGAACCCGAGACCCTCTGCATTGCAGTCTGTTGGTCTCCCCACTGAGCTATCGCTGCTCTTATATTCCATTCACCCTAACTAATTAGGTAAATTAACCACATTTACGCACGAAGCGCTCTTCTTCCACTTTTATAATGCGTACCGCAAAGGAGTGGATCTCGTAACCTAAGTCAACCGATGAGTACAATCTGGGTGTTTTCAAGTCGCGAGTGGATAGGTATGTTCTAGGCAAGCGTGCTCCATCGTAAACTGTATCGTCACTTTACAACAGGTGAGATCCTAGTCAAACGCAAGCCTAATAAGAACTAAAAAATATGATATTATTATTACAAAAATGAGTTAGATTGTTACGCTTTCGCGACTTAACTTCTTGGCCGATCATTATGAAATTTGCCATACACGTTGCCAGGGATACAGACAAGGACATAAGGTACCTTTCATAAAAAAGTTGTATTCCCGAGCGACAGACGTCTGTTGACAAAAGCTAGATTTACGCGACCGAAGCCGCGGGCATAATCTCGTATCACATAAACCATGCAAGGCGAAGGTATATAAGTCATCACTATATAATAATTTCAGATTGCCTGCGGAAGTTCCTTTTCATTGGCCGCACAAGAAATTGCTAGAAAAGATTGAATATGTGAAGAAGGAGCCTGAACCTTTGGTAATAATCGGTTATAATATCAATTTGCTGCAATAACTTAATATTTATTCTAACTATCCCGGCTAATATATTAAATGTGGGGTTGTTTCTTTGTTACGCTTTCACGCCCTAACTTATTAACCGATCATCATGAAATTAAGCATTACGCATACACGGTATCAGCAGTACAGAAAAGGACATGGGGTTCCTTTCATCCAGGAAATAGTACTGTTCCCGAGGGATCGAAATGTATTGATAAAATAGTACTGTTCCTGAGGGATCGAAATGTATTGATAAAATAGTACTGTTCCCGAGGGATCGAAATGTATTGATGAAATAGTACTGTTCCTGAGGGATCGAAATGTATTGATAAAATAGTACTGTTCCCGAGGGATCGAAATGTATTGATAAAATAGTACAGTTCCTGAGGGATCGAAATGTATTGATAAAATAGTACTGTTCCCGAGGGATCGAAATGTATTGATAAAATAGTACTGTTCCCGAGGGATCGAAATGTATTGATAAAATCTAGATTAATGCGTGCGTAGCCGCGGGCAAACTCTTTTATCAGTCTAATGTTTTCTTGTTCGTGGCGCAATATGTCTAATATGAGTACCTACCTATTATTGTGCCCAGCAGCTCAGCATCGCAAAATGTCAATGAAATAATTAGCTGCCCTCGTAGTACTCTCAATTATAATACCGACTAATCGGATGGTTAGCATACACATTAAGTTTATGAACTTTGTTTTAGACTGGATTTACACAAGCCCAAGATAACCGAGCTAAAAGAGAACGGAAACCACTCAAATTAGAGCCTATTGAGTCTGCTTGTAAGTACTTAGTACTTAGATACATCAAGTCTCTTCAATGGTTCGGTTAACACAAATTCTGCGATTATGACGACACTTCTGCAAATAGTTTTTTTTGTGGGTGTCGATTCGCACACCTTCTTTTACAGACGAGGTCATTTCGCATTCAAATCTAATCGACACATAAAATATATTATTTTTATATACTTATGGCCAGTCCCACAACTAACAAGTAAAACTTATCCGAAAGATAAATCGCATACTATCTCACTCTCGTTAGATTAAAAAAAAGAGATGGCGCGACTTTTATCTTATAGATAAATGCTATTTGGAGGTGGTGGGACAAGCCCTTTGTGTCGTTTCGCACAACGTGCTGACAGTTACGTGCGAAACTACAACTAAGCCTCTTCAATCGTTAAATACTGTTTAAATCCTGTGTTTGTCCTGTAATGATTACCTACAGATATGGTGTATACTTGTATATTATAAGTAATTTACTCGGTGTGCTCCAATAGTCTGGATTTACTAACTTTTAATATAACTCACAAAACGCAACAACTGTACGTAGGGTTTCAAGTCTATATATGTATAGTGTTACCGCTACAAGTAAGCTCAAGATTTACTTATTATACATTAATTGGCCTGACTATAACTATGTCTCGCATACAGCGTACACCTCCTAGAGCGGGGAATTCAAGAAACACTCTAACGCATGTCATGTCTGATTCAGACATTCCTAATGCAGTCTGCAGTGAAAGCGAGAACGTAAATACCACGCTACGCTATAAACGACCCTGTCCTGAGTTTTCACCTAACAATGAACTAGTCGACTTTAAATATGATATAAAACACATGCTGATGACCTGGAAAGCAGATCAAGAGGAGTATATGAACAAATTAAGTAACCAACAATCCTTGGACTTGAATAAAGTAATTTCTGAGATCGCTGAGTTGAAATTACAAAATATTTATATACAGAAATCAAATCCTGAGCTTGAAAAATTCATGTCCTTTATAAACAACCAGTTTGAAGACATGAAACTTCAAATCGAATCATTAAAAAGAAGAAAAAGAAATGTACAAGAAATGTGTAAATGAGCTTGAGAACAAAGTACCTACAAGATTTACAATTGAGTTTCCGGTCTTCCTGTGTGGAAATTAGATATATTCCGGCGAAAGAAAACAAATCCTCGGCTCACTTGATCACTGTAACAAAAAGCATTGGCAATACCGTTAACATCTCCCTGTCCGACTCACATATCCGCGACGTGTACCGCCTTCCTGGCAAGCCAGGCTGCTGTAGACCTATTGTCACGGAATTGAACAGTGTCAATATATACAAGTGAGAAACGGCTATGAAATGCCGTAAATCTAGGAGTTTGTAAAAAACGGTATCACGTTATCTTAAGGTCAGAGGTCAAAATAGTCATTTCGGGATATATCGAATATGTTGAGTCGAATGGCGTTAACCGCGAGTCTCTAGCTCTTACGGTTCTTGAGTTGAAAGTTGTATAACAGACAGACAGACAGACGGACGGACGGACGGACGGACAAAGCTGTTGTATAAGAGTGTTTCCGAATTCTGATTTTTCGAACTCTAAAAGCCAACTAATGTCCGCTCTTACAATAAAAACCAGACAAGGGAAAAGGCTCTCAATACGTAGTCCATTGGTCTACCTGGCGATAGTCTGCCTGTATTTGTGTAGAACATCTTCCAGCGAGTATGAGAAAACTGTTCTTCAAGGCAAGAGAATTTGCTAAAACGAACCATTATAAGTTCTGCTGGATAAATAATGGTAACATTTTCATTAGGAAGGAAGAAGGTGCCCGGCAAATCATAAGAAAATCAGTGCAGATCATTTTAGATATCGACAAAAATCAATGACTATTTACCGGCACCATAAGCTTATTTTTATTTTTATTATTTTCAGTCGTGTGTGTAACTATAAATATATATGTCTCGCACATATTTCTTACAACTCACCCGCAATCGTTAAGTAAGTCTATGTTTTATACAAAATTATCAACATATTCTTCAAGCAATACATTTATAACATAAATAACACATTCTACATAATTGCCAGAACAATACACAACACATATAACAATAAGTACACACCACAACATACAATCATTACACTCATATATTGGGGTAAATTTAAATCCACAAGTAGAATTTATTCCGCTCGTTGTGCCTTTATTAATTATTATATTGGCGAAAATTATAATATAAAATACTTACACTTATATAACAACAATGTAAGCTTGATTAAATTACATGTATGTATTTTATAATAACACTATTGTGTATATTACTCCCGCAAGTAAACTTCAATCACTTTGTTACGCAATGTTAGTAACCAATATCGAACTTTTCTATACATACATTACGACTACATTTATAACACTAATATATTATGTTACAGGGAATTATATACGTATGACCTATATCATTTACCACGTCATCGAAACCTTCCTTCGGATACTTTTCCAATGTATAATTCGATAATCTTCAAGATCTAAACACTGATTTAGACCAAATTTCGGTCGCTAACTCATCAGTTTGCGTGATAGACGATAATCATCAAATAGCACGCTCACATGGGCGATCGCTAACACTCTTCTGTCAAAACATAAGGAGTATACTCGAAACGAGAGAGAACGAGAACTCGAAATACTCATTATGAACCTAAAAAATGATTGTGGCGTGGGTAGTGATAACATTTCCGGTAAATTTCTCAAAAGATTGAAAGACTACATGATTGTTTTATTCTTTTAATTTTTATTTTTTATTGGCTATTACATTCTTATGTAATCTTGCTTTTAATTTAACACAAGAACATTTCCAAAGGCTTTCAAACTAGCAGTAGTTCACCCGATACACAAAGGTAGTGCCAGAGATCAGCCAAATAGCTACAGACCCATCTCTATTTTACCCATGCTCTCTAAAGTTCTAAACTACTAGAAAGACTAATAAACAACAGCCTTGTGAAATTTCTAGAGCAAACCCAACTGCTGTCCCCACGCCAATATGGCTTTCGTTCCGGTCTATCCACAAGTAAAGCAGTTTTGGATCTGTGAATGAATATGAATTAGTTTCATATATAATTATTATCTACATAATGAATTATCTATAGTTTAAACGATGAGACAAACATTGTGAGAACATCTGGCAATGGGTCGATATCGCGGGCTGTAGCCTGAATTTTTACATACAGAGAAGAACTAAGTACCTAATGAATTTACATATTCTTAGCATCTAACAATTTTATTTAGCCCAAGCACCAAAGAAGAAAAGACTACGAATCCTACCAAGAAGGCAAAGTTCAGAAAAACACGAGTTTGTTACAACAGATCCTCTTAAAATAAAACCAGTGGTGGCATCTCAGAAAGAAGTGATCGACTACATAAAAAAGCACCATGAGCGCGGCTTTCTGTATATGATTTATGCTGTCGATCCGCAAAATGTTTACTTCACGCCTTATTATCTCAAGTAAGTGTACATTAAACAAACATTAATTTTTTTAGAAATACAACACTAAAGGATTTTTGGATTTACACATAGTGGAAGTGCCACTTCCAGAAAGTTATAATAATAATATGTAGTGTCAATCACACAAGGTTCACATAATATTTTAATTCTAACTCATATTATAAATGCGAATGTGAGTTTTTGTTTGTTTGTTTGTTACGCTTTTATACGAACTTAACTACTCGATCGATCATCATAAAATTTCGCTTACACATTGTCAGTGGTACAGAAAAGGTCATAAGGTTCTATAATCTTTCATCATAAAAAGTATTATACTCGAGGGATAGATAATTGACATAACTACATTTACGCGGCCGAAGCCACGGGCAAAATATAATAACGACATAATTATCTTCTATAGAGTGGTGCCGTACGAAGGAATCGACAAAAAGAATTATTTTACAATAAGCCCATATGGAGTCACCCATTATTCAAATGAAATGGTATTTACAAGACTGCCGAATTGGGAGCAGGAATATACAATTTTTGTTAAACTGACTGATGTAAGTATATTATAATTTTGACAATCGCCTGAAGTAAAATCGAATTGTTAACCTTATTGGTATAGCAGACGTAAAGAAAATTGACTATCAATATTGTGCTCTATAAGTTAAAATGATTAATGTCTGTTTCAGATTAAATTTTTTAAGGTGTACAGATATTGGAAAGCCTTCTATGTTTGGAGAAAATCTATTATATTTCGAAAATACACCAAGATTCGAAAAAGAATTGCCAAAAATCTATTTATTATGACGCCCATTTTGGGCAAGGCTTTGCTCAGTATACAAGCAATGTGTTGTGAAATGTACACGAAATCTTTTGCCGATTTAAGCGTTGATATGGACACTGCGTTCTTTTATTTCGTTGAAAATCAGGTAAATACTATATGCCATAGTAATAGCAAATATGCCATAAATTACGTATAATAAAACGTATATAATTAATAAAATAAAACGTAATAAAACGTAAAACGTAAACGTACGTTTTAATAAAACGTACGTACATACACATTAACTAACTAATCCACAAAGTTTGCTAACGAAACCATTATCAATTAAGGAGCTAAGCAATCGTACGAGCCTGAGCAACTTAACAAGAAGTATTCTTAAATTCAGTAATTTTGTTACGATAAATTTATTATTAAGATAACATATAGTACACTTAGATACGTGACAACCATAAGTTAAAAGTATGTAGGTACTATTCTAAAGAAAATATACGAATTCATTGTAAACCAGCTAGCTAGTTAGCATTAATGAATAAAAATGAGTACCTAGCATTTATTTGTTCAAACATTATTATTAAGGTTATACCGAATTGCTTATGAACACTAGAACACAATATTTGCTTGTGCTGTAAGTTACAATATCACAGTTTAATGCACTTCAATCTGTTTCATCTCAAGCGGTCATATTTGCATTACTTACTTTTTAAAAGGGGCTTCACCCCTAATCTTTGATGGCCTACTTACAACTCTAAAATTTTGAATCGGAACCTAACATTCTGGGGTGAGCACCAGATAATCCTGGAGTGGGGTTGGACCCCCTTATATACGCCAATGCCTATTTGTTACTTTTTGTATAGGCATAATTATAGATTTTATTAGTTTAAGATCAACAAAATTGATAAACTCTATAAAGTACAACAATAATGTATACTTTTCAAGATATTATTGTTTTTTACAGTACCGGCGAATAGAATACATTAGAGAGAAATTAATAGAATATCGAACAGTGGTACTGGACGTAATCACTCAAGCTTGTCACGCTGCTCTCTACCAGCAAGGATTTGTTTTCGACGACAGAAACATTCCACCCTTTCAAATGATCAGAGGAAAACCAACGGGTGGCATGTCTTACACAGAAAAGGCGAACAAAAGGAAATATTGCGAACGATTAGCTTGGTACTTAGACTTGTATCTTGAGCTGACAGCTTTATCTTAGCGTGGCTGATAATAGAAAATCCATTAAATGAGAGCTAATATATCTTTAATAACTTCCTTTTTTTACGTCTGTCCTAGAGAAATGTTTTTAATGTTGGAGAGAAATCATTACCATCGCTCTTTGAAATGTTTTCTGTAATATTAAAACTTTCGTACTGTCTACCGTTTATCTGAGCGTTAATAAACAATCCAAGAGAAAATATCTTAACAATTTTTGCAGGCAAATAATTAATTATTCAACATAGGCTCTAACTCGTGACTTCAATTGCGTATAAGTACTGCACATATTAGCAAAAAGTAGATTTTATTACGTGATTGAGTAAAAAATGTACATAATATATATAAGTTGGTATATACGTTTTTTACTCAGTACGATGGTTTGCTGACTCCCTAATGACCTACCAAAGCATACAGGCCAGAGGCAAGTAGGTTTGTTTAAAATACACTTGTCGTAATAATGTATGCTGCTATGGTAGTACGCTTATGTTGATTTAAATGCGAGCATAATTTACAATTAAACAATTATAGTCTCTAGATAGAAGGAACAGGTTAAATATTCGAGAACAGTAAGGACTGCAATATTACTTTTGCTAATTACTCTATCAATCGCAAGGAGCTTTGTTCTGTTGCTGATCAGTGATTTAAATTATTATTGGTATAATAGGTACATGTATAACGTGCTTCGCCGTATTACCTGAAATTAAATGATATACGATTTCAATGTGTTTTACATCTTAAACAAATACATTTGCTTCTTCATGTTAGTTTATCGATATATGATTTCAGTTTCGTAAAATTGGTGGACTACATGACAATTTACATGCTACATCGATTGACTAAGCGGTCTAACAGCATGATGGCGGATATGCTCCGTCGTCATATCAGTTTTACACCTAGTGAGGAGTTATTGTCTAAAACGGAGGTGGATGAAGTACTTGAAACATTCCCTCGACAAACTGAAAAATGCAAGGTCTGTGAATAATAGTTTGCCACGATTACTGGACTATTAACGCATAGTTGTAGCCTCGCCAGTCGAGGAACATTTTAATCCACAGGGAGTCTGGATGTTTATTGTGTCCATTATTTAATATTTGTAAAATGTCTCCCAAACTTATATGTACTATCCAAAAGAGCTAGTCTATTTTAAAATAGCATACTAACACATCGCAATCGCATAACATACTTACTAACTACTTGATTCAAAGTTCATAATGATTACCTATCTATGTTAATATTGCAATTATTAATATTATATAATATGTACATTATATACAAGCTAACGATTACTAATGTACTTATTTGTGTTTTAGTGGCCGTTGTTCCAACTAAATGTCTACATTGAACCTAGCGGAGACCTTGTACTGAATCCCAGTGAAAAGATAATCACACATTACATGGAAATTATTACGAGTTACTGGGATGAATACGTGCGCAACTTTCATAATTACCTAAATGATGAGTCCTTACAAATATTTGTACAGCCTAAAATTATGGGCAAAGCTGTAGATTGGTCTGCGGGAGTAGCGCCGAATCTATATTTCTTGATGAATCAGGATAAGAAAATGCTAGAGGACATTGCTTATATACCATATGCAATGAAGTACGCATTCGAGTGCGTGTGGTTATTCCTAAAGCGCATGGAAACGTTTATGGATAATTATCGGATAGCTTGTGCCGTGGATATTAACTTGATCAAAGCCGAAAGGGACACAAATGAGTTTAAAAAAATGTGTGAAAGTTTTATAAAGCAAATGGAATCTATAGAAGAAGTTGTGAGCTATCAACCCTTGGGTTTACTGTTCCTATGTGTGATGCCGTTCCAGGAACTTTTTAGACCACAACCTAGGAAACTATTTGATGTCGTAGCAGCTATAACACCTGAGTAAGCGTGCTTTCTTAAGTATGGTTGTTATGAACATTGTCATCCAATAATATGATATTAAAATGCATCGCTTTATTCTCAGCATCGGCCATGACTGTATTTTGGAAATAATTGAAGGTATTGACCTCATAAACAACGACATAGCAAGGGAGCCCGAAACAGCGTCGGAACTGATCGAGTTTAATTATATGATGGATGGCCTAGAAGCTCGCGTGGCTCATCTCGAAGAGAGATTAGAGTATCTTCGAGAACTTTATGACGTCATGGGAGAGTACAATATAGCGGTTCCTCCCGATGACATGACTGATTACTTAGGTTTGTTTTCACTTTTTACCGTAACAGGGAGTTAGTTTGTCATGTAATAAATGTCACCACCAATTAGGTATATATGCAATTTGTATACGTGTAGATATGTCTTAAAACAATTGGAAATTTTGGCAAAGATTTTGTAGATTGGAAAAGTGGAAATAATTTTGCCTTAGTTTAGATAGTGTATAGATACACTTTATAGCGATCCTCGGCGTATATATAACAATAATCTAGTTCTACATGATATTTTCTGTGTTAACACGTAAATACGTATACGTACGTGTACACGTAAATACGTGTTAACACATTAGTATAGCACATAGTTTTGGATCTTCTTCTCTCTTAGCCTTTATTATTCCCAAGTCACTTGGGGTCGGCTTTTCTGGTCTAACCGGATTTGACTGGATATCAGTTTTTACACGGAGTGGCTGCCACCTGACCTCCGCAACCCGAAGGCTAACGATACCCTAAGGCTAGACCAGTGTCAGGATATTAGAGGGTACTGACTTTCCCAATAACGACTGCCATAGATGTTCAAGGCAGCCGGGACCAATAGCTTAACGTGCTCTCCGAGGCACGGAGCAGGCGATATTTGTCAATCAATACGCACATAATTTCGAAAAGTCATATAACTTCCGAAAGTCAGAGGTGCGCAACGTGGGTTCGAACCCGAGACCCTCTGCATTGCAGTCTGTTGGTCTCCCCACTGAGCTATCGCTGCTCTTATATTCCATTCATCCTAACTAATTAGGTAAATTAACCATACTACCACATAGTTTTGGATAACTAGCTTTAATCCCACGAACCTTATAAGCTCCAGCGGTAATGAAGAATTGTGTTTAAAGATCGAATGCATATTTTTACTCTTATCCAGGTCTGAGTGTAGCGTTGGGCACTCTACGAACTGACGTAGACGCTAGGCTTGACACACGAAGTAAGCTCGCCGGCCTGTTTGCCAGCCAGATCGGTAAAGACATCATGAACCTCATGATGGATGTCAACAAACTAAGGGACGAAGTCGGAGTATGTAATTTTAAACTCTGAACATAGTATATTTGTCCAATTAGCGCTTACTGAAGCCAGTTTATACACAATGGTAACGAATCGCGCTAAAACTAACGAGGTGGGAGGGATTGCGGCAAAGTGCTGGCTAACCGCTTGTTTAGGCGGTCGGTAGTCATTAACAAATTGTATACATTAGCTTTACTGTGCTTTAGCTGTAAAATTGCGAGGTAATACCGATCGACCTCCCCGATATCGAAAGGATAACATCGGATGTCAAATTCAATCATAGTGGTTTATTTATTTATTTTAATGGCTACCCAACAATTGGTCACAAAATACAATTTAAAAAAAAACTTTAGATTTACAGACTGAGCGAGTGTGACAATCTTTTATAGGTAAGCACAGCATGCACAACTTAACAATAAATGTTCATTAAACATAAATAACAACAATAGGAATAAACTTTAAATACAAAGCAAAATTAAAACAATTAATACTAATATTGAGTAAACTAAGTACATTATTAAACACATTATATTCTTTAAAATTAAATGTACATAAACCAAAAGAAATGTGATTACATGACTATAAATAAATTTTAAACATTATCAGATACTATTCTGCGGAACCTACCAAGCGAGTCAGAGTGCACATCAACAAGATCATTTAATATTGAAAAGTCACATGATACCATTAGTATGCACCTACATCTCACAGTACAAATACTATTGCTGGCTCTTACAATTAAATAATGTCGGACATGTATAGCTACCACAAAGTAAAAAGTTACCAAATAAATGACATATATGTGTATATGTAACAAATTCATATTATTTATTAGCAACCATGGCTGTACGATGACAAGTCGGATCCAGAGTTAGTGAACTCAACACTGGAACAGTTGCATGAAACACTTCAGGAATTTATTGTAAGAGAAAAGAAGATAAGGGAATGGCAGAAGATATTTAAGGTATTTAGAGATAAATTATTTTAAATGACTGTCTAAGAGAAAATATGTTGAGACACTTGATTCGACATGACAACAATAACTTTATAAAGACCATCTTAGAAGAGAAATTAGAAGAATGAAGAGGTAGGGTACCAAGCAAAACTTACATAGGTCAGGAAGGAAAAAGCGTAAGTCATGTTGAACCAAGAGGTCCAAATAAAGGCAGGGAACAGAGAGACATGGAAGAGACTCCACAGAAAAGACCAAACCCTAAAATAAATTGAGAGTTTGCCTTGGCAGAGTGGTAAAGAGACAGCGGTGCATTAAACATTTGATCCAAGTCGGGCAAAGTGTTCTTAGGTCTTTCTCTCAAGCCTATTAAGTGCGACCGAAGACTGTGGCTTGTATGCATTTTAAACGTAGTTAATAAATTCTGTAACCTGAACGAACAAAACACTTTGTACTGGTAATTGTATAAAAAGGATGTACTGTGTAGGCCGCAACGTCCCAAATAGATTCTCTTCCTTGGAAAGGGTATAGTTAATAATATTATCTTAGAACTATATAAAATCAATAACTTTTAGATGCCACCCGTGAGATTGGAACAGCTTGATGAAGCAATTAACGATGTGAAACTACGACAACTCCTTTGGAAATCATCACAAGAATGGAACGATATGTACAATAGCTGGTAAACATATTTTCCTATATCATATTTTTGTTTTATTTTTGATGTGTTTTAACTAATGTGTACTACCCAAAGGTATGAAGCACCGTTCCACACTTTAGACGTCGACGACATACAAACAAACACAATAAACATCGGCAAGGTATTCAATCAATTAGACAAAGGCTTACCCGTCAATAAAATTGTGCCGCAATGCAAAGCCAGTATTGATATAATCAAAGAGAAAGTAAGTATGAGTTGCTGTGATACATTGATTTTCTCAAAAAGTTAAACAATACCGCAGGGTACAGAATTTTATGCAGTTTTCTACTTTTTGGTGATAAAAGCAATATTTATGTACAGATAAGGTAGGTTTCTATTTGCGAATACCTGTCAATAGCTATAATGTTATATGTTCAAATTTTAATCCTTTGTATTTCAAGCTGTTGGCATTCCAAAAGAACTGAAATAAAATATATATATTTTTTTTTATGGTGTTCATATTCGTATATTCGGACTACATTGATACGGTCCGAATAGTACATTGAGTATACTTAGCGCCTCAGGAGGAATACGTTTACTTTTGCAATAATTGCGCTATCCCTGCAATCGTATATTACAAAAATAAACTTGCAGTTACTTGATCTTGTAATATATTTAACTTTATCAGAGAGATCCTGTGGTGCAGCGGTAGTAAATGCGAATATTGTGCATAAGGTATCGGTTTCGATTCTTGGGTTGTGTAAATTTTTTTGGCGCTTTTTGTATATAAAATAAGTAGTGACATGGAAATGTACCTGTTACACTGAATAGGCCCGCTTCGTATTAAGTGGGACTTAAACCGTTTGACGAAAAGTGAGTGCAATACAACTCTGTCTACCCCTCGGAGACAGAGGCGTGACACTATGTAAAAATATAATATTCTATCACATACACAGCACCATCTAGCCCAAACTAAGCAGAGTTTGTACTATGGGTACTAGACAATGGATGAACATACATATATACGTTTTCTCTGTAAATACGTACATATGTATTATACATAGAAACTCCCAGACCAAGACAAACATCCATGTCCATGCATACAAATATTTGACTTGAGCGGGAATCGAACCCGCGACCTCAAGCGTAGCAGTTGGTTACACTAACCACTAAGCCATCGAGGTTGCCGTATTTATGTATATGGCAGTTCATAACTCTATTTTATATAATATCTAATCTTGGACTTGCGTATTCAGGCTGCGGTTAATATATTTTATTTTCAAAGGAAGCCTGTCGTCCTTAATTTCTGCATGTTTAATTCTTAATTCCAGTTGCCTGTATTGTCTTATCTACGAAGTCCAGCGCTAAAGCCCCGGCATTGGGTTAAAATTGAAGAAATATTACATACTCGGTTTTCACCGGATCAACCGGTTAATTTACATGTATTCGATGAATTAAATGCTTTCCAACATGCCGACGAGCTTATGGAAGTGGCTGGCCAAGCAAGTTCTGAAGCTGGGCTCGAAGCTTTACTTAAAAAGGTAGCACTCAATATTATTTTGTTTATTTTGTTCCTAAGGGCCACTTGCGTGGAGTTTGTTTAACTTTTTTGCCGATGCCCGTTGGAGCAGAAAGGTTCTGGAGTTGAGGTCACGCACCGGAAGACGTAGCAGGGGTAGGCAACACAAGGTAGACCGACGACCTAGTTAGGGTCGTGGAAAGCGGTTGGATGCGGGTGGCCTAAGAACGGTCTGTGTGGAAAACTTAGGGAGAGATCTATGTCCAGCAGTGGACGTCTTTCGGCAGAGATGATGATGATGACAGTTCATTGATCATTGCATTTATAACTCGCGAAGCGCTGCTGGTTCAATGTACATGGATGTTTTTAATACACATATACATTACCACTTTTGTGTTATACAAGTTATTACTAGCAATGGCGCGGACTCCACCGGGCTTGGGGGATCCCTAGCCTCCGTAGGCCTAAATGTCACTAACTGTATGAATAATGGCGAAATGACATATATGATAGTTTTCGTTTTAAAAAATTATAGTACTTATCCTATATTATTGTATTGTTATTAGTATACAGTATTTCGACAAACGAGCCATTTGTAATATAATTTGGTTTTGTACTAGATCAGTACTCCAAAAAAGCTTATTTCACCATTATTTATTCTATTATATTACAACACATTAAATTATTTTACAAGAAATTTGATTTCAGGTGGAAGAAATTTGGGCGTCTCTCGAGTTTCCAGTCATTCTTCACAAAGACGCGAAGGATGTGTATATTCTCGGTGGTTTAGAGGAAGTTTTAACTCTGTTCGATGAAAGTAATATACATATCAGCACTATCCTTAGCTCGAGGAGCTGTGGGCCAATAAAAAGCAGAGTTGAGGAGTGGTCCAAGAACCTGGACATCTTCTCCAATACACTGGTATACATATGACATAACTATTAATACACTGCCATTTTTATACGAATCCTTGTACGAGATTTTAGTTGTACACCTTATAAAACTGTGTTAGTTTACTGTTAATTTACTTTTCCTTGGTTACCAAATTTTGTGACATAATTTCTTATAAGAAAAAGTACAATAATTTGAATTAATTGGAATATTGAATTGCTTTTTCACGTTAAATGAGCATTGACTTCGCAGGAGGAATGGTCCAATTGTCAACAGACGTGGATGTACCTAGAGGTGATTTTCAGCGCGCCAGATATTCAAAGACAATTGCCCAATGAAACTAGACTGTTCTCACTCGTAGATAAGTCCTGGAAGGATATTATGCGGAAAGTAGCAAAGGTAAACCGGTAATTTGTTGTAAAGTAATTTTCCAATTACGTGACGTTAAAATTACTGAAGCATCCTTTTAACTTCTGCCTTTAGGTTCCCTTGGCAATGCCAGCTGCAACTCAACCAAAATTATATGAGGAATTTGTTAAAAATAACGAAATGCTAGACCAGATTATGAAGTGCCTCGAAGCGTACTTGGAAACCAAACGCGTGGCTTTTCCGAGGTTCTTCTTTTTATCGAATGACGAATTGTTGGAAATATTGGCTCAGGTACTGACGATAATCCAAAGTTTTCTATTAAATTGTCTCAGCTTTACTGTATTTGTTTACTTTGTATCAGACACGAAACCCTCACGCTGTGCAACCCCATCTACGCAAATGTTTTGATGCTATTGCAAAGTTAGAATTTGGAGTAAAACTACCAGAGTATGAAATGGAAGTGACCGATGAAGGCATTGTGGTCGAGAAAGAAATGTCTTTCTTAACGAGAGATGCGCTTCAGGCGAAACTTGCAAAAACTGCCAAACCTGAGGATCTAACTACGGATATAATAGCAATGCTTTCACCTGAAGGAGAAAGAGTTAATTTGGGAAAGGTACGTGTAGTAACTAAGAACATCAGAGTAGAGTGTTTACATTTGCAGTAAGCGTTGATCAAATTATCGGTTTTTACAGGGTTTAAAAGCTCGAGGTAATGTTGAAGACTGGCTGGGAAAAGTCGAGGAAGCAATGTTTGCATCTGTCAAGCGATGTATGAAAAACTCACTAAGAGATTACATTGTACGACCTAGAATTGAATGGGTCCTATTACATCCGAATCAGGTATATAATTATATTTTATTATCCAGTCTTTTCACTTCTGTGATTAATTATGTTAATCGAAAATATACTGACATTATTAAAAAAAAGTGTTTTTAAATATTCATACTACGTATTTCTACGCCTTATCACATAGATAAATCGAAAATTAAGTTATTATAATTTAAACTAAGTAATTATTATTTCTATTTAGGTCATTCTAGCAGTATCCCAAATAATGTGGGCCAAAGGAGTTCATGAAATCTTTGATATGGGTGTACCTCTTAGGGTTGATACCGGCATGCTAGAATATGAACAGAAATGTATAGATGACCTGAACGAGTTGGCAGCACTTACTCGCCAAGATCTCACTAGTTTATTCAGAAAAGTCTTGTGCGCGCTTATTACTATTGACGTGCACGCAAGAGATACTATCACATCTATGGTTGAGCAACATGTTCAAAAACCGTAAGTACGAATCACTTTACAAACGCTTATTTTATCATAAAGGAGAAGGTAAACTTTTTGGTTAATAAACAATGAGAGACTTGCCATAAGACGTTGGCACTGAATAGGCAATAATAAAAATACAGCAATACATATGTGGAGAATATTCTTATTAAAGTGTGCAAATACATATATGGAATATACTAGAACTTATTTAATTAGTAGAAGTAATAACATACAAATAAATTGATCTGCACTATTAATTATTATTATCAAAACGAAACAATATATAAAACGTTAAAAAATAAAATGTACAAGATAATCTATTTTGTATTTAAAGTCAACTTATCTCATAAACTTAATAAACAGAGTTCAAATCGTCGCAGTCATTAGAGTCTCAGGATCCATAACCAAGGTTTTTAACAAACACTTGACTCTTATTTGCGTCACACAGTCGGGTAAAAAGGGAATTAATCGTAATAGCTCTAATCTGCACCCTATGTGCCGATTGATATAAAAAAAACTCTATACTACTGTATCTTTATATATATACTGCATAACAGTAGGAGTTTATAAACGGGACTAATAAATATTTCAATCTTATTGTTTTACTGACAAAGAGTTCAATTTATCTAACATATCATTAAGGCCAATGCAAACTATTGCCATGATTTACTTTTTTCTGCCGCCAGAAATGAAACCTAGATTATATATTAGACGACAATACGAGACATCAATATCAAAAAGAACCACCTAAGACCTAGTTCTTTTTGCTATTGATTTCTCATACAGTCTTGACACATGGCCTAGGTTTCACTTTTTGGGGCAAGAAAAAAAACATGCCAGCTATGTATGGCAAAAGTTGCATTGCCCTTTTATAATAAATTCAAAATAACCAAAATATTCAGCAGTATAACATATTACGTATTAGTCCACAATTTTTCTGACTAATCCATAGGCAATCTCATCACTGTTACACGTATAGCGAGATACAGCTAATTCAATGGCGACCATTGAAAACGCCGAGTTTTCAAACTCTTGATGAAAAAGCTCTTGATGCTAAAGATGTTAAACTGTCTTGGCACCCGCAAAAAATTGCGTTAGAGGTATAACAAAGCCGTCGGATAAAAATAAATTCGATTTCGAAGGCAAAATAAAAAATAAAATTCTTATATGATAAGTGCCGCGTAAGGTGTGCACGAAATTACATACTGCATGACTCAAGCTATGAACAATATTTAATGGTTCATCAAACAGTATACATAATCATAGCATTTTGGTGGATGTTGTGACGCATATGACGAGTGAATTAGTGCGATCCTATTCTTTGGTCACTCGCATCATACTTACAATTTTGATTTAGGGCTAAGGGTGATGCCTCGTCAGTGCCTTGCGTTGCATTACATCGTTGCAGCGTCGACGCTGCGTCGATTTCCATATATTTTTTGTGACATGCCACATTAATGCGTTGCGTCGCACGCGACGTGTTAATGGATCGACGCGGACGAGAAACGAAGCGGAGGGCAGGGTGCTGCGCTAAGCTGTCGGAGCTCTAGTGCGACGACGGACAGTGTTCCAATACTTTGTGGAATCAGTGCGTGCGTCGCGCTTTTGCGCTGCGACATCGTGCGTCGTCGCAGCGCAGATGTGGCATACAATGCGTTGATCCGTTGCGACGACGCAACGCAACGCACTAATGAGGCACCTTGCTAGCATGCCATTGGCTTTGGCATATGCGTACGCATGTAACGTGCATCTAACTTTTTAATATTAATAACCATAAACTTATTTTATTCTTAAGACTGCGCCGAGCGAAATGTGCCATAACAGGCGGTCACAGTTAAGTGAATAAAATCAACACTTTTTGTTTAATACAAATATAAATATACATATACCATAACAATCAATGTGTTTACAATTACTTCGTGTTAAAAACTTAAATAATTATTATTTTCGCCTACAAAATTACGTAAAATTAGTGTTACGTGATTTTTAGATTATAGCAGTAGAAATCTATCCTATTTTACAGCTTAAACGAAACATAAATAGTTATATTACAATTTGTCCCTCCCAAATATTTAAGTTATTGGTTGACAATAAAGATATATATTTGTCAAAAAAGCACCTCAAATCCTCCATACAATTATACTATGGTGGCCGCGCGCCGAGTTGAATAAGCGCCGCACGAGCTCTGTCATTATTTGTCTTACGCTCGGCGCAGTCTCAACACAGATCCTTATGTTATGGTATTTAATTGTTTACTTCGTTGTAGAAATGATTTTGAGTGGCTCAAAATGATTCGTTACTACTGGGATAGTGATATTGACAATTGTGTAGCGAAGATGTCTAGCTCCTTATACGTTTACGGTCATGAGTATCTGGGCGCCGCAGGTAACTATCAAATTTTTATAAGCTAATATTACTAACTCTTGAACAACAATAATAATTTGTATCGCTTATTTTAATAGGTGTCCTTGTAATAACTCCGCTAACAGATCGTTGTTACTTGTGTCTAATGGGAGCTCTTCAGTTAGACTTGGGAGGAGCGCCGGCTGGGCCTGCAGGCACAGGAAAAACAGAAACCACTAAGGACATGGCTAAGGCAGTGGCCATACAGTGCGTCGTATTTAATTGCTCCGAAGGTATTACCCGACACGTATCAGTGCTCGGTCTTAATTTCAATAAAATAAAAGAATTTTTCCCTTTGCTTGACTAAATATTGGACCCCGGATGAATAATTTCTCTTGGGACATTAAGACTTCATCAGTACATATCGCATTCTATCTTGTCCGACTTATATAACGTATAGTATATACTTTTAATTGCAATATAATTCGGGATTATCTTAAACTACTGAAATCAATACTAATTTTATAAAGCTGAAAAATTTGTTTGTTTATTTGGTTGAACGTGCTAATCTCAGGAACAACTAGTCCGAATTGAAAAATTATTTTAGTGTTGGGTAGCTCATTTATCGATGAAGGCTTTAGGCTATATAACATCACGCTACGACCCACCGAGGCGGCGCAGTATTCATAAACGCGGGTGAAACTGTGGGCACATCTAGTTATAAATAAGCTGCTTCTCAAATTACTGCACGGATGGTAAGGTGATTTAAAATTGGTTTGGTTGCCTCGCCGAGTGTTCTAGGTTGGTTCGAAATGGTTGTTCCGATTCTGGATGTTTTTTGTGTCCGTTGTTTGATTCCCCTGCGACTCAGGAATTAAAAGTAGTAAAATTTGCCTTTTTAAAATCACAAATCTTACCTAAATCAGAAATTCTTCAACTACTCCTGAAAAAATGACTGTTCACTTAAATAATACAATTAATATTAATTTTATTATTCAGGCCTT
The DNA here is from genome assembly GCA_930367265.1 of Catocala fraxini. Lineage (NCBI taxonomy): Eukaryota > Metazoa > Arthropoda > Insecta > Lepidoptera > Erebidae > Catocala > Catocala fraxini. The sequence goes on from OV884024.1 coordinate 19,271,891, forward strand.
GACTATAAGATGATGGGACGGTTTTTCTCTGGATTGGCAACGTCTGGTGCGTGGTGTTGCTTCGACGAGTTTAATCGTATTGACATTGAGGTGTTGTCTGTAATCGCACAGCAACTGATCACTATTAGGAACGCAAAGCTCGCAAGACTTAGCAGGTATTTCTGAAATACAACTATTAATTAATGTTACTTTAGCTTAATGTTCGTGGCGGATATCTAAACTAATGTAAGATAAGCCATAATCAGACCACATATCTATAGTAAAGAAAATGTTTCTAACTGGTATTAAGCGAATGTCTCTGTTCGAAAACTATACATGAATTACGTATGGCATATAGTCGTTTTGTTTTTTAACATTGACTGCACTGATGGTATGGTGATTTAGTAGTCACCTCGCCCGGCCAGTGTGGCGAGTGTTGTGGTTACGATCGCCACACAGAAAATTGTGTTTTAATTTTAATTAAGTTCTCTATGATGTAGAAACCCTAGCTCATGCGGGCAATGTTTATAAAAGTTGTTTTTAACAGGTTCATGTTCGAAGGTCGTGAAATTAAACTAGTAAGGTCTTGCGCTGCATTCATCACTATGAATCCAGGCTACGCCGGTAGGACAGAGCTACCTGATAATCTAAAAGCACTGTTCCGTCCTATATCTATGATGGTACCAGATTATGGTAAGTCCAGTTTATGATAAGTTTAATGACCACAAACGGCATGTTCAATATATACATATATATACAGATTATACGGCTACATATGGCCGTGTATTACAGGAAAGTAAAGTGTTCACAATATACGATGTACCTATAGCCGGATCTTTTCGGTTTCTGCTCATTGCACTGTCGAGGTGATTCTAGGTAAGTTGTATTCTGCCTTAGCTTGAGAGGTTGACAAAATACTAGTAATTTGTTTTCCAAACTGCTAGAAATCTTTAAAACATTAATTAATTATATTTATTAAAGCGCTCTTAGAATTGGGATACTGAAAGAAAGTGAACATGCTGAATATGAAATACATGGATAGTAGATCTATTAATACATAGCTTAGACCAACATTTTTCGAAATCTAACCTTTGAATTGGTTTTAAAGCACTGATCGCGGAGGTGATCTTATATTCTGAAGGATTTGAGTCGTCGAAAGGTCTCGCTAAGAAGATGGTACAAATGTATAAATTGTCCAGTGAGCAGTTATCCAAACAGGATCATTATGACTTTGGCATGAGAGCGGTAAAGAGTGTACTGGTAAGATCCGATTACGCACATCTTTCATTATTTTATGGTTGGTTCTCGTGGACCTACTGTTAATATATTTATATCTCTCTCTTTATTAAGCTTACCTCTTCTTTATATTAGAAGTGATGATGAATGAAATGAATGTTTGTAAAGTCCACCGCGATACAGGATTTATTTCTAGAGCGGGAGTTGCCTGTCAAAATTTTAACAAATATAACTATAACATAGCTTTTTATGTACACTAAAGATAAAAAACAAAGTTTTTCTAAATATTATTAGGTAATGGCCGGTTCATTGAAACGTGCTAACCCCGATCAGCACGAAGAAATGACGTTGCTCTGTGCACTGAACGACAGTAACCTCCCCAAGTTCTTGGCAGCCGATGCTATTCTGTTTGCTGGTATATTGTCGGATTTGTTTCCCGGCGTCAGCCTGCCTGTTCGACACTACGATGTTATGGAAGAAGTTATTAGTAAGTGTTACATTGTTACTTGAATACATAGAAATCATACGAACAAAGTTCTTTAAGTCAAATCTATACTAATGTGATAAAGAAGAAAGATTTGATTTTTTGTTTGTTTGTATTTAACACATTCAAAAACGGTTCAACCGATTTTAATAATTCTTTTGCTTTTAGAAGCCATATAATCACCGAGTAACATAGTCTATATTCTATTTAAAAATGTACTATTACTAACATAACCTAACCTAATATAATTTTACGCGAGCGAAGCCGCGTGTATAAGCTAGTATTATATAAATACCGTGCACAAGTATATAAGCCCAAACGTCTCCAATTTCACTTGCATATCATGAACATAAATTAATAATAAAAATTAAATGTTGAAAACCACATATCGAGCAGGCCTTACTCTAACCCTACGCATGCCACTAAATGTATTACATCAATGTATCAAAATGCTAAAGATTACTTAAACAAAAAACGGGCAACCAAATGTGATACAAATTATTTGGACACATCACAGACATCATTACATCGTGACTGATAGTTCTGTGGTACTCCAGCTTATTAAGCAGAATGCACCGCATGTACCACTCCTTGTGGTATTCATTATTATACTTTACCTCATCGGAATTGCCTAATATCTACTCGTAAATCGATTCATTGTCAAGCACGCACGACACATAAACACTAAATAAATAGATTCTGGTGGCTCGTTCAATACAACGCACGGAAATTGATGCATTTTTACATATCTACGTGAAAATGCAACAATTTGCCGGCAATCCCGGACTTGATTCAAAATCGTTTTTGCATCAAGGCCGGCTACGTTCAAACGGATATAAGAAGATTAGAACCAAATTTACTACGGACGCAATACAACAGAAATGACACACGAATTGTGTGTGTTGGTTATCAATGGTTGTATAGTGCCACCCTTCTGTGTCTATAATAGTTTTGTATTTTGCAATTAGTTGTCATTTGAGGGGTTGACGTTAAGTGCTGCAACCCCTATTTACTTTGAGATTGTCTCGAATGTAACACAAGATCTACAAAATCAAACTATAAAAAAGTAGATCAAATCTTTCATTTTAGATTATTACAATAATCGTATACACTTGCAAATAAAAATAAGTACTTATTTATTACAAATGTAAAATTAGCTGCTATATCTTCACATACAGAATAATTATATACAGGTCGTCGGCCTTTATTATATACAGAGTGTAACAGAAAGGTGTGGTCATATTTTAGGGTCGCTATGTATATCTGATAAATAACCTTTGAGTCCTAACCCCATATCAAAATATCGAGTTTAAATTTTATGACAATTTCAATCATTTTATTTTTTTTGTTATTTGTATATCGATACAAAACGAGTTACAACAACTATGCAATTTTTGTGGGGTCACCAATCTATGTTAGAACGACCAGCTGTATTGTAAACAATGCACATACCTATATAACATATTCAATAGAAATATCTGTAATTACATTTAATTCTTTGTGATCTATATTATGTTCACGTAGATGCACACGCCGCCCGCCGCCTGTTCGATGAATTCGGATTGAATTCTGTACGAAGATGCAATTTTAAAGGCAGTAATTTGTATGGTATTTAATTTTTCAAGATCAGCTAGGATTCAGATATACCTATAGCTATATATAATGACTCTTGTACTAAGAAGGCTTTTATGAGGTGTTGCTTATCGTAGACGCTTTGTAGATTCTGATAAAGAATTGTATAATCTGGAATGTGGATGTTTTCGAAAGGAATGATTTCTTACGTTATAATGTTGTTCTGTCTGATGGCTTTGATTGTTGTCATGGAAGATCTCGAAGTTATAGCAACTTCGAGATCTCTCACTCAGACTCATTTGCTGGTTTTCTTCTGTCTTAGTTGTTCGGTGTGTTTTATTTCCATCGTATTTTATGTTGACTTTTATCCCTTCAATAAATAGTTGGTTTCTCCGTATTATTGCATGCTGGCCTTTATTTCTAGCTTTTATTATTTCCAGCTCGCAGCAGTTGTTCTTTGCGCGCATTATCGTCTAAGAATTCTGATATGTATATTCTGGTTCCCTGAAAACATTGTCTGTTTGCTGTTATACAGGGTGTAACAGAAAGGTGTGGTCATATATTAGGGTCGCTATATATATGTAATAAATAACCTAACCTCATATCAAAATATCGAATATTAAATTTTATGACAATTTCAATCATTTTATTTATTTGTTATTTAAATATCGATACAAAGCGAGTAACATCACAATCGTTTTTACTTTCAACTAAAGGTCATTGATTCTTAGTTACGAAAAAAGGGCCGGCGCGATACGAAAAATATCGTACTGTTTCTCTTTTTTTTCAATACTTCATTGTTGCGTCATCTCCGTTTGGGGTCACCGATCTATGTTAGAACGACCAGCTGTATTGTAAACTATTTGAATAGGTAACAGAATCCACATATGGGGCACAGCTATAGTGGTCAATGGCAATTAAGTAAACAAAAACGTGTCGAGTTAAAGACCCTAAGGTATTTTGGAATTCTTAGAAACAATACACGTGCATGGCTGGTAGTGTTGTTTAAGTCTTCTCTCTTAGCCTTTATTATTCCCAAGTCACTTAGGGTCGGCTTTTCTGGTCTAACCGGATTTGACTGGATATCAGTTTTTACACGGAGCGGCTGCCACCTGACCTCCGCAACCCGAAGGCTAACTATACCCTAAGGCTAGACCACTGTCAGGATATTAGAGGGTACTGACTTTCCCAATAACGACTGCCATAGATGTTCATGGCAGCCGGGACCGACGGCTTAACGTGCACTCCGAGGCACAGAGCAGGCGATAATTGTCAATCAATACTTACGTGTTTAAGTAAAGATTAGAATATGCTAATATTAATTAATAAGTCGATAAAAAAGAAAATTCAATATCTTCGTGAAAATAATGTATACAAATTTAATTACCGCGGTTTTCCATTGTATATGGGCTATATTATGTGACCCTTAAATATGACTACACCTTTCTGTTACACCCCGTACAGGGCGTCGGGTCGTGACGACCTCACCGCCCACTAGTAGATCGTCTCCTCCAGTGCAGCTAGTCAACCATTAGATGGCGGTCAAAACATCCTTAAATAGGCGAAAGGAAATACAGAGATTCTAGGTGGGCAGCAGCGCCTAGTGTCTAAGACTTTCGCCACTGCGATTGCCAATCCACTTGCCAAGCGTGGCGATTATGGCAAACCCTCCTAGATGAGCAACACCTATAAAAAGCCGGCCCCTAGTCCCCGGTAGCCCCGCTAGTCCTGCCTCAGGTAGCGGCTATGGTAACGGCGGGGCAGAGGGTGCTAAGAATCTCCGGCAGAGATCGTACTACCACCACCGACGACAATTGGCCCTGGCAACATTTAACACGCGCACACTGTGGACTCACGAGAAGATTGTCGAGCAGGAAGAAGAATTGAGCAAGTTACGATAGGCTATATTATAGCCTATCGTAACTTGCTCAATTCTTCTTCTTATATACTTATCGGAAGTCCGAAGACAGGAGGAGGACTCGATAATCCTCAAATCCAGTAACTTGCTCTTCTACCGGTACGGCGACCAACAGCCCTAAGGTGGTATCGGGTTCATCGTCCACAAATCCTCGTGAACAACGTGGTAAATATCGCGAGTGTGTCGAGCAGGATAGCGTACCTTATACTCAGAATATCTAAACGATATTCGTTGAAGGTCATACAAGTTTACACCCCAACCTCGGCACACCCCGATGAAGAGGTGGAAGCATTAACGAGGACATATCTTGGGCCCATTACACTGTTGTCATGGGAGATTTCAACGCGAAACTGGGCAAACAAGGCGGTGATGAGCAGAAATTGGGGCAATTGGGATATAGACATCGTATCACGCGGGGCCACCTGCTGGCTAGCTTCATGGAGAAGGAAGGACTCTATATGATGAACTTCTTCTTCAAAAAGCGAGAATGCCGCAATTGGACCTAGTTTAGTCCCGACGGTGTGACGAGAAACGAGATAGACTTCATCATGTCGACTAAGAGGCCAATATTCAATGAAGTCTCCGTAATCAATTCGGTGAAAGCCAGAAGCGATCACCGAATGGTTAAGGGCACAATTAATATTAATACACGCCTAGAACGGTCTTGATTGATGAAATCCACGCTCCGACCAGCACCAGTTCATATCCAAAACCCCGAGAGCTTTCAGCTCACACTCCGAAACCTTTTTGAATACCTGGACGAGTGCGTAGATGTGGATGACTACAATAACAGGTTCGTGGATACTGTCCATAGAGTATGGTCTAAATTCTTAAGCCCCAAAAGACCAAAAAATCAAATAAGAGCACGTGTCCAACTTGGGAGCTTTTAGAGGAAAGGCGTAGTTTGCTTCTGCAATCCTCCGAGGATATGCCAGAATACTGGCACCTCAATAGACAGATCTCCAAATTATTGACTCGCTTCCTTCGCCAATACATCACAAAATGTGTCCGTGAGGCGATTGAGCGAAACAAAGGCTCCAAAGTGTTCGCGAGAGATCTGTCTATTGCGAAAAGCCAGCTGACAAAGCTGAAGACGGAGGATGGCAGAACAGTATCGTCCAAACCTGAACTCATGAAGGAGATCGAGATCTTTTATGGACAGTTAAACGCGACTACAGACCGCCTGCTATCACTCCAGCAATAGACCCTAGAGCTGGATTGACCCGATACTACACCGAAGATATCCCGGACGTCAGCCTGCATGAGATTAGCATGGCCCTCAAACAGTTTAAAAACAAGACGCCGGGTGATGACGGCATTACGACTGCGCTTTTGAAAGCCGAAGGTGAAACCGCTATGGCAGTTCTACGGAGGCTTATTAATTCCGTCATACTCGAGGATAAAACGCCACAAGCATGGCACAGTTGTGGTGGTGCTTTTCTTTAAGAAGGGCGATAAACCCCTTTTAAAAAACTATAGATCCATCTCACTTCTGAGTCACGTCTACAAGTTGTTTTCAAGGGTCATCACGAATCGTCTCGACAGTAGGTTAGACGACTTCCAGCCTCCCGAACAAGCCGGTTTTCGTCAGGCTACAGGCTAGACCACATACATACGCTGCGGCAGGTTATTCAAAAATCTGAAAAATATAACCAGCCCTTGTGCGTGGCGTTTCTGGACTATGAGAGAACCTTTGATTCTATTGAAACATGGTAAGTGCTGCAGTTTCTCTAAAGGTGCCAGATTGACTACCGGTATGTCGAAGTGCTGAAGTGTTTGTATCAAATTGTTTGTATGAAAACGCCACCATGCTAGTCCATCTCCAAGACCAGAGCTCGTAACCAATAAAGCTACAGCGAGGGGTGAGACAGGGCGATGTTATATCTCCGAAACTGTTCACCGCCGCGTTGAAAGATGTTTTCAAGCTTTTGGATTGAAAAGGACTCGGCATCAACATCAACGTCGACTACATCACTCACCTTCGATTTTCTGACGATATCGTGGTCATGGCTGAGACCATGGAAGACCTCGGCATAATGCTCGATGGCCTCTGTAGAGTTGCCCGACAAGTAGGTCTTAAAATGAACATGGACAAGACGAAAATCATATCCAACGTCCATGTTACACCTGCTCGTTTTAAGGTTGGGAACTCTACTCTCGAAGTTGTCGACAAGTATGTATCCCTGGGACAAACGATCCTGTTAAGTAGGTCCAACTTCGAGAAAGAGGTCAATAGTCGAATCCAACTCGGCTGGGCAGCGTTTACCTACGACATATCTTCTCGACTAATATACCGGTGGTCGCTCACTATGGGCCTTATCAGAAGGCTCAAGGTCACGCAAAAGGCGATGGAGAGAGCTATGCTCGGGGTTTCCCTGCGGGATCGAATCAGAAACGAGGAGATCCACAGCAAAATTAAAGTTGCCGACATAGCTCTCCAGATAGCCAAGCTGAAGTGGCAGTGGGCAGAGCACATAGTACGCAGAACCGAAGGTGGTTGGGGCAGAAACGTTCTAGACTGGCAGCCATGCACCAGAACACGCAGCAGGGGTAGGTTCCCACAAGGTGAACCGACGACCGGGTAAGGGTTGCGGGAAGCGGTTGGATGCGGGTGGCCCAAGACCGGTCTGTGTGGAAAACCTTGGAGGAGGCCTATGTCCAGCAGTGGACATCTTTCGGCTGAGATGATGATACAGGTATAATTATTCTGTACTGTGTATGGCACTGAACTTATCCAAAGCGGCTGAACCAATCTTGAATTTTTTTGTGTGTTTGTATTGGACTAGCAAGTCCAATAGTTCATCTAAACTAAACCATCCAGGGAGCAACCAAAATAAACAAAAATGTAAAAGGTGGCACTGCAATCGTTTGTTTGCTGCAGGACGTCTGTCAAATTCACTATACATTACCATATGAATAATTTTTGTATAATCTATGAACTGAAATAAATATGAAATAATGTTCTATGTATAAACTATGTCAATTGCCTACAGAGACAATTCTACTTGAAATGAAGCTTCAAATCGAAGCGTGTCAAATCCGTAAAGTAATTCAGCTTCATGAAACGATGATTGTGCGTTGGGGAGTCATGTTGGTCGGGCCCACGGGCGGCGGCAAGACTGTAGTATTACATGTAAGTACAGATAATATACCTACAAACCCACGTGTGATTACCAAAAAACCTAAGCAGAGGAATATGCCGTCTATATACAAAATGTGGTGATGATAGACGAAGGTATCTCTACTTACTATCTTCACCGAACAGTGAATCGATAATGTTTTATTCTAGGGTAACAACAAGAAACATTTACCTATATCTAGGAGCAGCGATAGCTCAGTGGAGACACCAACAGACTGCAATGCAGAGGGTCTCGGGTTCGGACCCACGTCGCGCAACTCCTTTCGGAAGTTATATGACTTTTCGAAATTATGTGCGTATTGATTGAAAATTATCGCCTGCTCCGTGCCTCGGAGAGCACGTTAAGCCGTCGGTCCCGGCTGCCATGAACATCTATGGCAGTCGTTATTAGGACAGTGTCGACACAAAAGATCCCACTGGGTCGAAATGTTCGCGGTCTGCACTGACTAGCCCCCACATAAGATACATACATACCTATATCTGCTTTGTTCTGGTAATTTCAAGTAGTTGGTTCAATATTCTATATATGTACATATAAATCAGTTTCGAACAGTTATCGCCTAAGCCAACAGTCAACAGTCATGGCGTTTATAATAAAAATGTTATTAATTGTATAAATAACTATTATATAATAGATAACTGGCATCTCGCGAGATCCCTTTGGTTCGCATCATTATATTTTTGTAATCTATTTGGTATAATAAATTAGACTAAACTTTGACTGATGACTTAATAACATAATCAGAGCTTGCAGTTTAACAAAAGAATATATACATATGTATATATTAATCCCAAAGTTTAGAAATGCATATATATTTTATAGTTCTAATTTAGAGTCGCATAAACTTGTAAGTCATAGTATGTTTTTGTCTAATGGTTGTAAGATTTAAAAATAGGCATTTATCCAATATAACATGAGTACCTAATACACTGTAAGTGAAGGTGCGGCAATGCCTAACCCGAGAACATGTTTATTTTCAGTTAATTATTTGGGTGTATTATTTGTATGGCGATGAACATTATGTCTTAAATATCTTCAATCTTTTATAATATTTTTAAGCCGCAATAGTAGCGTGACGATCGTTAGGATAAGTATAAGAATGCCATAATGCACTATGACGTTTTAGTAGTAGTGACCATAGTATCGCAGCAGTAGAAGGATGGACGTATGAGAAATAACGTTTACATGGGTTTAAATATTAATAAACAGGCTGATTGGTAAAAGACTGGACATATTGAAGGAGGGTATTCAGTACGATTCTGGAATCGAATATCTAATAAAAATAGGTATTTAAAATTTGACCTGGTTATCCAATAAATAAAAACTTAATGTGCGTACACTCTTGCGCATATACCAAAGCTAAACAAAACCTCCGCCCCCGCCTCTCGCTACCGCACCCTACACTCTCCCGAATTTGCACCCCTGCCCGTCCTTTTCTTATCAAAGGTCATTAGCTTCCGACAGTTGTATGCGACGCGCAGTGTCTACAGTTTATGGATATTTCATACAAATGTTCATAAAGGTTTTCTTTGCAGTTTATACAGATATTATATTATATTTTTTATACGTTACGTCTGACCATAAATTATCTTGTCCTTAAGTATGAACAATGTTTAACCAGTCTCACTGTATAGTTTTTGGATTAATTTTATCCATATTGATATAGTGATTAACTGTTCAAACAAACAGGTGAATTATTCTGTTTACAATACTAAAGGTATGTTAATAGAAGAAACGAGTAACATTAATAATACACAGTTTTTACCTTGTAGGTATTAGGAGGCACATACACAAGACTATGTGAAAACGGTGTCGAAGGACCAGAGTTCCGAATGGTGCGTAAATACATAATGAATCCAAAGAGTCTTACTATTGGCGAATTGTATGGTGAAGTCAATCTACAGACTCTCGAATGGCACGATGGAATATTACCTCTCAGTTTACGTACCGCTGTACAAGTAAGTATAATACTTATTATTCATACATTTTAAGAGACTTGCCTACTTGACAATTGGTTTCACTCACAATAATACTTCTTCAAGAGCCTCTAGACGTTGTTTATCTGCCTAATTGATACACTTGTCTGTTATAAACCCAAAACGGAGAAAGACGGAGTTACAAATAAATATACAAGTACTAATAAGCCTCTTGTAATTTTCGGGAAATATTTTATGTTCAGAGAAAATAATATTATTATATTCAATAGATAGATGGTACGGTACGTATGTTACCTTGACATCGTATTAAGGAAAAGAACTACGATCACAAATCGTGTAATAAGTGTGTTTGTTACGCTCTTGTCTTTAATGGTCCTATCTGGTAGCTGTACCAAATTGGCAACCGAGCATCCGCTGCTTAGACGCTAATTATAAATGCAAAATATCAAAACGTGGACGGATTCTACGTTTAGCCGTTGTAGTAGTCATTGGTAGTCATAAAAACGTGATTCTTAAACTAACTTTTACCTTACCTGTAAAAAAGATAATAGTAACACGATGGAATAACAAAAATCAATCAGAAATATATTTTTTTTACCAATAATCGTCTTTTTGACTACGAGAGTTGGATAAGAATGACTACATAGTGTTTTAAATGTTGTGTTGTATTGTATTCCAATAACAGTTAATAACATTGCACGATGTAACTAGACGTGGTTTCTACATAGTCGAAGTCCACCGCTAACATGACATGGATGCGACGATATATAGATATATAATATCTTATTTGTATTAATAACCTATCTTCTACTTTAGAAGACAAAGGTGCGCTGAAAAATTGCTACATGCTACAATATTGTGTGCAGATATTTAAAGCTACTTGATATTTTTTAAAAGCCTGGTCTTTGTCGTGGGTCTTCGTTAGGCAAGTGGAACATGTAACGAAGTTAAGTTGTGTGGCGAGGCACGCATAGTGCACGCTTTGTGGCACTTAACATGCACTATCAATAGCCGCTTTTTTCGTATTTTAATAAATTTGCATGGCTTTGTAGGTTCGTATGCACTAAAAGCCACCTGCCGCAAAAACGGTTCCACTCGTAGTAGCTCGGCACTGCTCGCGTAGCGTAAACTCACTTTATAAAATGAAAAATATTTCCGTGTTATTATGTGAAAAGCCCTCAAAACAAAAGTAACCTAAAGAACGACCAAACGGATTTTTGAAATATTTGTTGATGTGTTTTATTTATTTTGGCTTTATTGAAGAGGGTACCATAGACTAAAATCAAGTACGTAATTGGTATCATCAATGTTATCAACGTGATGCGATATGTTTTGTATTGTTCGCCATAATATATCCTGTTAATGTCCTCGGACTTTCTTGTAAATATAGTTACTTGTTGAAAAGAGTATAAAATTGCTTTCACTAACTGACCAAGTTGCCTGTAAAATTTAAATATCTTTATCTTTTTAGTAACTACTGTATAATAAAGACTCGCAGTTTAATTGAACGATTAGTACATATGGGAGACATTCATGTCTGACTTAGTATATGTATAAACGTCGCCTTTTTTTAATAAACTGCCAACGTGGCGCAGCGGTAGTGACTGCGACTGCTGTACATGAGGTCGCGGGTTCGAATCCCGGGTCAGGCCAACAACGAGTTACTGAGTTTTCTGTGAAAGAAATCTCAATAGTAGCCCGGAATTAGGAAGCTGGCGGTGTAAGACTGTGCCTCGGAAAGTACGAAACGTAACAGTACGTACGTACGTACGTAACAGTTGGTCCTGCGCCTGATCTCTCTCCGGTCGTATCGGAGTACCGTCCCATCGGGTCATGAAGTGTGAGGAAACAGAGAGTATACTTGTGTTTGCGCACACGCTTGTGCACTATAATGTCTCCTGCGCAGATGGCCAGTCTCCGTTAAGATTGGCCGCCGTGGCCGAAATTTTGTCCGGAGGACATTATAAGCCTCGTCTCAAATTTGATTATTGTCAAATAGTGCGAGGAACCCGACCACCAATGGTTGATCTGCGATGGCCCCGTAGATGCTGTGTGGATCGAGAACATGAACACCGTGCTCGACGACAATAAAATGCTATGTCTCTCCAACTCTGAGAGAATTAAATTAACGCCGTACGTCCATATGCTGTTTGAGGTAACGTATAAGCTACTTATAAGTCAGGTAATAACACACTGGACCGCAAAAAAAAAAGGGTCAGTTAGAAAAACTTCAATATCTTCAAAAGTACCTGACCTAGCTTTATGAAATAAATACTAAATTAAAGGATATTTTAATGTGCTTACATGAAAATAAAAAAATGAATTCAAGCTTTTTAATTTGAATAAATGTAAATTAAATAAAGTATCCAGTATTTTTGTAAATGTAGATTGGTTACAGAATGTTTCATTTTCACGTATTTTAGTACTTTATGTTGCCTCCGCGTGCTCGCAATACTGCTGTTATGTGATTTGGCATACTTTCTACTAGGTTTTTGAGGCGATGCTGCGGAATGTTGCTCCGTGTAAAAACTGATATCCAGTCAAATCCGGTTAGACCAGAAAAGCCGACCCCAAGTGACTTGGGAATAATAAAGGCTAAGAGAGAAGGAGCGAATATCATTAAAAACGAATTCGTTATTAATAGACCTAAAAAAGATATTGTAATTGAGTTACGTGCGCCTTTAATGTCTCCAACGATAAAATAAATCCATTGGCTGTTAATGTTCACTGTTATTATTAATAAATGTTTTTCAGAATATCCGGTTGAAAAATAACGAATTTTCAAAACCCCACCTGGTTTAGACACACTAGAAAATTGGGAATTCTACTCTCGCGTTTCTTTTGATCTAATCTTTACGAAACTGTAATAAAAAGACGATGTCACTTTTTTTGGGTTTCTAAAACACAGAGCGTCAGAAAATTTTGTACGAAAACCCTTGTATCGTTGAAAAGCTTTTATCGGTGCAAAGCAATGCAATTATTGTTTGCTCACTTATTGCCAAAACATAGGGTTTAGCTATAATTTTGTAAATATAGATGTAGATATCAAATGTTTTACAATTGTTAAGGACAACATTCCAACATAAATAAAAAATTATTGTAATATATAAAAAATACCCTTAAAACAAAATTTACATTTATGGATGACCTTTTTCCTAGTATTGCCACATAACGTTTACTAGCTCTGCCCTGCACTTTCATCCAAGTTGAATGATGTTTACGTTTACTTCCCTACTCTCGGGGCTGTGGCATTATCTCATATAGAAATTGTAACTATGCTACGCGCCTACGTGGTCGTCTAGTGACGCTGACGCCGCGGCAAGTGTTGTGGGTTCAACCCCACACAAAAATATGTGTGATCATAGTTGTGCCGAGTCTGGGTGTTCCTTGTGTCTGTTGTTTGATTGTTTGTAAAGTACCCAACGATACAGAAATTATCCCTAAATGAAAAGTATTTAAAAAATGTTAGAATAAAATTGAAGAAAGCACAAGCAAATTCGGTAAATGAATGAACATTAACCGAATCTGCCATTTTATATGCACACTTACCATTTTTAACTTTAATATTTAATCGATATATAAATAAAATAAAATTACATACAAAGATTTACGCCTGTTTCCCAGAGGGTTAGACAGAGACTACGGATTTCCATTAGCTACGATACTGACACACTACTCTGGCTTCATTCACTATCATCACATTCCTCATACATGCTCGCCGGTTCGAGGTGCTCTTAACCTGGCCTTTGTCAAAACGTCTCCGATCGATAAATAAAATAAACATTTTAAAAATTCGATCCTACTAATCTCAATTCTTTCGCTTACCATCAAACAGTCCTTCTCTATGAGATAACGACTCATTAAAGTACACTCTGGCTCTTTGATGTTTCTTTCTCTCTGTGTATCCCAGATTTCAATGAAGATTAACGGTCAAAATATCTAGACCGCGGCAATGTTGTTTCTCAAACTCATTATAAATAACGCAAACTTCTTTGATAGTCACCTATCTTAATACTAACCTCTGTTATTTGCCTATTTGATGCCAAAGTAGATTATAGTACATAAAAAGTAATTGTTTAAGTAATCACAAACATTTTTGAACAATACACAGTCCAAAATTAGTTTTGCTGCTGATAAATGCTTATGTTTATTTTTTATTAAATAAAGCAATATTATTATTAAACTAAACTACCATACACTGAAATTGAAGGTCAGATATAGTACTTCCTTGCAGATGCGTTACCATTCAAAATTTCATGCACGGAGTGCTGCTACTGCCATTTATGAAGATATAACGAGAACTTATTCAAATTCCTCTGAAAAAGGAGAAAATATTTTGATTCCCCGTATTCCGATAATTCCAACCAATTTGCCATGTCAGTTTAAAAGACTGCAGGTGGGAATCTGCACTCTTTAACTTTAACTCTAAAAGCATCATTTACGAAAATAATAAACAAAACTGTTTTCCATGGGCAACTCTATGTAGCGTGCTCACGAGTATGAAACCCGCAAAATCTTTGTTTTAGCAAAACAAAAAACATAGCATGGAAATATAAAAAACGTAGTTTATGAAAATGTATTAAAATAAGCTATTTGCTGTAAACCATAGCATTTATATGTGTATTATTTGCAAAATAAGTATCCTAAAATTCAAAATGCTGCCCAAAGTAACTATTCCACGCGGACGAAGTCGCGGGCAAAAGCTAGTAACTACTAAAACAGAGCAGACATTAGGATGTTTGTATATTAATATTATAATGATTATGCTATAAACAATACAATTGTGACGTCCATGACAAAGACACCTTGGTTGGAGTAATTGATTCAACCTTCTAATAACATTCAATTGTCGAACAATGTCTACCAGTTGCAAGAACTTATTATGATCTTGTATTTCATTGTGCAAATGTATAGATTATGAATATCAAAATTAAAATGACTATAATTTCCTATGTTGGTTTCATAAGTGTAATCTATCGCTGATGCCTAATATGTTATATTTTATAATTATAAATGCATTTTTTTAAATTATGTTATTACTATGATAATTGAAAAGCTGGCAATTGTATAATTTCTATGATTAAATTACTCTATGGCATATGATTCTTTCAATTTCGTTTATAAGAATAATAAAACAAAAACATAAAACTGAGTGGCCCGGCCATTTCGATTTATCTTTACCTATACAAAAAGAAAGTTTTTGTTGTAGTTCTGTCCTTAAATTTAGCATAGTTATGCTCTGCCAGTTCCCAGTATGACTTGAATTATAGGTAGCTGATTTGGCACAAGCATCGCCAGCTACGGTATCCCGCTGTGGTATGGTGTATATAGACCCCAATGAAATGGGATGTTTGCCATACATAAGATCGTGGTTGGAGGAAGGAGAGGAAAAGAACCTTTTCAGTCATGAGAATTCTGAATTTCTATACGATTTATTTCAACTGCTTGAAACAGGACTTATTTATACAAGGACTGAATGCAAAGCTGGTATTGATCAGGTGAGAATTATTAAGTAGAATTACTGCTCTGTGTATTTGTTTATGTTTATTAAAGTAGTATCTCCTTTCTCGGAGCTCAAGCTGAGTCATCTATGCCAAATTTATCTATTTAAGCGGGAATGTATGGGAGCTACTATTACTGTAGATTTTGCTATGATTTGGTACATGATTCTCGTCGCTTTAATTATCTGTATCTTCAATGTGCTATATATTGAAGCTTACAGGATCACCCAAGATGACCCTTGACTCGACCACCTACACTTATAGCTGTATAACTTATAACAGTGAAAGAATGATACAGTGTGTCACAGGTGATAGATTTTGTATATGATCACTATAGTAAGGTTAAAATAAAACGGCAGTTGTGTCACCCTATCTCACGGTAAAGTGACAAAATACTCAAGCTTTATCTTATGTGTTTATTTTTGTGTTCTCTCAGTACTAATGTCGTACATTACTCTATTTATTTACTAACAGGTGGACATAAGTAAAGTATCAGCAGTTTGTTACCTACTTGGCGCACTGCTGGCCGAGCCTGGCGAGAGATTTCCGGAGAAGGCTGTTCTTAAATTGTACATCGCGCACTGCTTCATATTCTGCTACATTTGGTGCATCGGTGGGAACATTATAGAAAGCAATAGAAAATCTTTCGAAGAACTCGTCAAACGACAGTTAGAGGCTTACGAAGAAGCTGAATAGTTAGTTATGTTATTTGAAAATATGTTACTGTAGTATACGATTAAGCTGACAATATAATAAAAATGTAATTACTTTACATTCATAGTTAATTTACATCTACAAATCATGTAGTACATTCTAACGATTCGAGTCAGCTAATAATACGATGGTTGTTGCAGACAATTTCAGTAGGCCTATACCAATTTTGCACTGCTACCAAAATTATTTAAATTATGTTGTTAATATTGTTCCTGCGTATTTTCTTTGATAATTTTATTATATGCCTCATTAGCTACATTTAACGATATTTTGAATTGCGCGCCCATCATAATGAGATGAATACACCCACCCACCCAGACGCTCGTCTGTGAGGGCAATCAATCCGATGGATTGATCTCGGCGATTCCAATGTGCCTTTAAATAGTTATTCAAATAATGAATGGAAATATCAATACGGATTGCCAATATAGCGTAGGTTTTCTTTCCTTCTTCGAACGCCTTCACCGCGTCTGGAAGGAGTAATGATCCGTGTCTGGCACAAATTAGTTTATGATTTAATAATGACTGGAAAATTTTTAGAAAACAGTCATCCTACATGGCATGGGTTAATGCGATTTTGTGTACCTTTGGCACCGAATTTCTAAAAAAGGTCCCACAAACTAGCGAGTATGCATACTTTTACCAACATATTACTTATTTGTGCACACATTAAACAACAATTTTGACAATTCTAAGTTGAATCACTATACCTATGTATGTAATTATATATTTACATATGTTTATATAATTTGTTATCTCGATATATGTAATAATGCATGAAATGTATGTCTTAAATCACCAGATTGACTTTAATATATTACGTTTGAAAATTCGGTCCCAAGTCACAATTCACACACAGTAAATTTTCAGACAATAACAAAATTTAGTTAGTAATTAAGGACATTTAGTAGATTGTTTGATTTCAGCTACTTTTGTAACTATCCTTACCCGTGTTTCTAATATTTCTTTAATTTTGTTGTAATGTTTTATGCGAGGATCCGCCCTATTTCGCGTCCTCAGAGATCTGTAAATTAGTTCTCATAGCATTTCTTCTCACCTGAAAGTTGCCCGTTCTGGGTGGTCAGTGCCGGCTAGAGGCGAAGCGACTTAGGATGAAGCGAGATCACACTATCGCGTTTCCCATGTTTGCTTTTAATATATTTATTTTCCGTACCACAAAGCAACACAGGTGTCCTGGTAACTGGGGACTGCGGCAGCAGCCACTCAATTCACCCAATCGTAGGGTCGGCACTGCTGGGAATAATCAAAGAAATTCAGAATTGCCCGCATATATGATGTACTCTCTCGACTGAGCCAAAATGTAACCCTTCCCCCAAATCTATAATCTATAATCCTACTTCCTAATTTACTACTGATACTTTGCATATGTTAACAGTTTTCCACAAGGCTTCAATTTCTTCGACATGTTTATGGACACAAAGCAGCGGCGATTAAAAGTGTGGGCTGAAATAATCCCAGAGTTTATTTACGATGCCAATAAACCATTTTTCGAGACCCTAGTACCAACCATAGATACGGTACGATACGGATATCTTTTTGAAAAGCTGTTGGCTAATGGCAAACCGGTCATGTTTACTGGCGATACAGGTAATTTTTTATCTCAGCATTATTATAGCGGTAAGTAATAGTAGTACAGGGTAGGGTACATATTAATTTCAAGAATAAAATATTCCATACATTTCAAAATGTAAGTTGAGAGAAATCTTTCTCTTATTTTTGTATACGTCAAGTCGTATTCTAATCTTAGCAGAATGCCTACCATGGAACGTAAACCCCGAAGTTTCGGGCTGAATGTTCGTATCGTGACACACGTTTATTCAGAAAAAGAAGAAATTCGTCCTGAGTGTCAGTATGAAGCAGTCCAAACAAAGGAGTAAGTAATATTTTGAAATTAAGAAATCCGGAGCAAGTGCTTCGTATTTTTTTGGTTCGGACTGAAGTTTCGGATAGATATTTTCATGGTGATCCTAAAGGCTCTGTACTTCTGCTGATAAGGCTAATGAAACGTACAGCAACAGCATAACTCAATAAAAATAGTGGTCTAGGGAATCCTTGCAAACGCCGTAAAAAAAGACGCAAACTCACGCCAGGCAACAAAGAGAAGAGTTGTATTTCAACATTTTTATTTTCTTGCCAGCCATATTGTTCTGTAAGTATTCCCTGCTCCTTAATCCTATTATTTTATTATTTTCTTTTTCTAGGTGTGGGTAAAACAGTTATTGCTGTCGGGATTTTAAACAAGATGGCTACTGGTGGCTACTTTATACCATTTGTAATGAACTTTTCAGCTCAAACCAGTAGTGGTCGAACGCAGGTATATTATTTTAATATCTTAATGTCCCTAGATTAGTCCTTTCGCTTATCAAATCTTATTGATTAACAACTACAACTGACTGACAACTATTATAGTTGAGACTTTAGTGCATTCAAATGACAGAAGTAAATCAATAAGATACTTTTCGTACACTTTTCATATCGGTTTTAAGATCAAAATTATAATTTCCTACAAAATGGACAGCTTATATTGGATGATTTTTGGGTAATTTCACATTGCATATAGAACTGTTTAAAAGTCCGGATGAAAAGTAACCTTGTGGGAAGTAGCAATAGAAGAAAGTTAAGTATGTCACATGAAAACCTCTCAGCCACGTTTATGTGTCGCACGAATAATAATTCTGTAATCAACTAATGAAGGTAAAATAACTCGAAAATACTGCAGAAATAACTATACATAATAAAGAGAGAAACTATATTATGTTTCAAATACGAAGTCCCTTTTGACACTTCATAGCACGTAAGTCTGCACATTTCATATAAATTGCTAATATAAACAATGATTACTTATGGTACTGAATAATTAGAATCTACACAAAACCAAAAAAGACAAAAAAGTAATTGATTTACAAACACAATCAACTAATCATTTATATGGATATTAGGCCTTAAATAATTTATTCATCAAAATAAAATAACATTTTACTACAATACGGTTACGCACAGTGGTATTTTTTACTTTCAGTCATAGTGACGCGACGGTATGAATCGGATAAAATCGAACTAATTCGAGGTAACAGCAATTGTCTTCGAAATACTTTTGTAAATTTGTATCTGTTATTAATTTCTATTAGGTTGCAATGTACCTTAAATCCCATTTTGCAAACATTTGATATATTTTCTTTATCAAAAAATGGATTTGAAGATACGATATTGGACGTATTGTTTAAATATCTTATAGCACAGGAGCCCAAGCGGGGATTTCGGGATTTACTTGAACGTGGCATAATAACATAAGGGGGCAACCTCGCACCTTGTGAAGTACGCCCACCATACCAGAGCCCTGTACATAGGGTCAAAGGAATAGAGCGGCCGATCAGGTTTGAAAAAAAAATCGATCGTTAGAAAAACTCGAGCGCGTCAGAATAAGATAAGGTAAGTTAGTTACATGCAGAAAAGTGTGCATTTCAATAATCAATTTGAGCGTGACATAAGGAAATGGGAGAGTGACAAAGTTGCAAAACAAAATCTGACCCGAAAAACCTTGAGCGTGATTATTTTTTATTTTTTATTTTAATGAAATTATTCACTATTCACACATAATCTGCCATTTTGCGAACCTTTTTTCAAACCGTCAGATCACGGCAATTTACCCACATAATTGTCAGATTATGGGTCAGTACGACAAGGACATCAAGATGAAGCGTCTGTATAATAATCTGACGTGCCCGAGTATTTCAAGGTCACGATGTTTTATTGCATTTTCAAATATCGGCCTTGTATTTTGGTGGCGTCCAAATCGTCAATCTTCTGAATAGAAGTTACTTGAGGATTCACTTAACACCCATTATCAATAACTGATGCGCTCGAATAAATTTCCCCCCTCTTTTCTACCCCGTCGTATGGCCTTCCCCACCATGCAAACCGGCAGATTAATATTTTTCCTCTATCAGAAAGACGTGGGGCACATACACTATTAATATCTGAAGCACTCGAGTATTTCCTTGTGACTGTATTTCTGTACATTTTTGAAAACCTGTACACGCGCCCCCTACCAGTGAAAGGGTATACTTCACATATACTTTTTTCTTTTTAGCATCTAACCTTTCACAATCCAATAGGTCCCCACGACGTTCGAGTAAACCCCTATTTACACTCGTGGGCTCTCCTACTATTATAGTTTTTAAAGGGTAGGCCTTGCCAATCAAAATCTTTTATACCAAATTTATTTCACCCTTATACTAAGTATGGAGTAAGTATGTCAAACTAGGAATTAATCAAGGATAATCCCAGTCTTTTTTACAAATATTCACGTTATATTTAATTTTGATGTAACTATTCTTTCGATATATCAAACTTAGACTGATTCCTTTTTTGTTTTTCTGTTTCCGTCATTTCTGCTTCTATTCTAAACCCACGATTACAGTTTGAATTGATACGGTCTCTTCACTATTGCTGTTCAACGATCATCTGTCAAATGGGACTTCGAATTTAAAGCGGACTATAAGTGATATTGACATAACTCCATTACTATATTGGAATACGTCCATCTAGATTTGAAACGACAAAAGAGAATGGGCGAATATGTATGGGAATTCGTCTATCTAGTCAACTCTTAACGGCATCTTTAGGAGTAAGCAGTTAATAATAACAGTAATTGTTTGATTTGCTTACGGTATAAAAGCTGATTTTTAGAATTTAACGAAAATAAATAACAAGGTATTTATACAAAACCTATTTATTTACTATAAGTGTATATTCATAGACTTCTGTCGTCTAGTATCTCATACACGAGGTGGGTTGCAGGCGTTGTCGAACTATCTTGATATCGGTAACGAAAATACCATAAAATCGACATAACGTTTTTTGCTTCAATGCCAAAATCAACAAAATCCTGAAGTTTATAGGCCCTTTAAAACTGAAATACCGTAGTTATTTAAAATAATGTTCAACACAGTATGACCTGGCTTTTTATATGGTATATGCCCAAAGCTATGAGAATAAGAGGTTTTTCATCCACCTGGGTAAATCTTCAATTTAAGTAGGTTTACTGATATACGTACAAAAGTGATCTTCTGGCGACGTTAATTTTTTTAAATGTTATTCTTTGCCAAGTTGTTTCCCACTTTCATCCTATCATAAATTATTATTATAATCTGGCAATATGCATTATCGTTTATTGGTAATAGAAAGGAAGTTCAGTAAACACGCAAGGGTCAAAGTAAATAGATGCAATGATACAACGACAAGCAAAACGAATGTGGGATGCACTAGCGCACGCATCCATAAAGGTGTGGTTGCATAAAACCCCTCCACCATCCTTCGACACGTTTATTGAGGTATTGCATTATTGTTCTATTCGGCGTGATTATTTTACTTATCTCTTGAACTCCATTACCACCTACCTCTAAATGGCCATATAACAAAGTGTAGTACACACAATAACGTAGGAACTCAACGACGTATGTCACATTATTGTTAAGACTGCGCCGAGCATATGACAGATAGTGACACAGCTCGTGCGGCGATAAACAAATCGGCGCACGGCCGCCATAGTAAAATTGTATAGAGGGTTTGAAGTGCTTTTTTGATAAATATTTATCTTTATTGTCAAACAATAACTTAAATATTTGGGACGGACAAATTGTAATATAACTATTTATGTTTCGTTTAAGCTGTAAAATAGGATAGATGCAAATTTACGTAATTTTGTAGGCGAAAATATTAATTATTTTAAGTTTTTTACACGGAGTAAGTAATTGTAAACACATTCATTGTTATCTTAAATGTATATTTTATATTTGTGTTAAACAAAAGTGTTGATTTTATTCACTTAACTATGACCGCCTGTTTTGGCACATTTCACTCGGCGCAGTCTTAAGTAGGTAGACCGCGCTGACCATTCTTCTTGTCAAATAATCTCCCATAAATATTTTATATTTATGGGACACTCAGAAAGATTTGCGAAAATAAAAAAAGTGTTATACAGATAAATATTTTTTAACTAAGCTTTTCAAAGTAAGTACTCTCTTTCAATCTATACAAAGTTGCATGTGTCTGAACCAGTTTTCGAAACACTTTTCCAGTCCGCCGTTGACACCTCGTTTGCTACCTGCTCGAACGCTAAAAATTGTATCCCTTTGAGTTGATTTTTTATTTTTGGGTATAAAAAAGTCACACTTTGCTAGGTCAGAGCTGTAAGGAGAGTGACCCAGGCGTTTGACCGGCGTGCTGTCCAGGAAGTCCCTCGTTTTGGGTGCGGTGTGCGCAGGCGAGTTGTCGTATTGAAGCAGTAGCCCGCGGAGCCCTATCTTTGGTAGCTTGTTGCTCACAATGAAAACTTTCTGCCAAGCATTTGGTAGTATACCATTTGGCGTAGATGCTTCTTTGGTTCCGTAAAGGTATTGACACCAAGTAGCCAGTCAAAATGAGAAAGCTCGCGTTCAAAATATTTACTCCGCTTCGATCGCTTCACTTTGGTAGGCGTTGATTTGTTTTGAAATATCTAATCCGTCCTTAAAACTATCCTCCTCACGAGAAGATGCACGTATAGAATCTCGTTATTGGATCGGGCAGATCTAAGCTGCAGTATGTGCTGAATCTCCTAATACGTAACTCGCCCATTGTCTTGAATTAAATTTTTCACTACTAGAACGTTTTCTTCCGTAACAGCCGTCAAAGGGCGACCACTTCTTTCTTCATTCCCCAAAGTTAGTTGACCGCGCTTGAATTCGTTATCCCAACGATACACGGTTGCTTTGAAATGGCCTTCATCCATGAATGTCATTTGAAATATAGCGTAAGATTTGTCCGGTTTCAGGCGACACTTAAAAATATAAAAAAAACGGCGCGTAAATTTTCTCGGTGCAAATCCATTTTTAATGAGACACGATAATTTAAATTAGCTCGCAAAATACGTCGAAGGTAATTTTGAAATTGGAACCTAACTATTTACTATATATACATATATATATAACTGGCCAGTCTCTCATACATAAAAACATTTTTTCGCAATACTCTCTGAGTGGCCTGGTATGTTTTTATTTTATTTTATCACTACGTATTACAAAACAAAGAACCCCGTCGTGTCTGTTCGCGATAAACTCAAAAATTACTGAACGGGTTTTCATGTGACTTTCACCAATAGACAGAGTGATTCATGAGGAAGCTTTACGGGTATAATTATTTGTTAAGGTATTGTACTACCCGTGCAAAGCCGGGCGGGCTGCTAGTATTTATATGTTTCAAGCTTAGGTACAGTACAAGTATCTGTCATACCTACGCATATAAAAATATGGTCATATTACACACTATACATGTAAATATAGTGTATATTAGGGGTTAAAGTATGAAATTGCCGATTTGTACTGAATATTGAAATTCGTTCCTTTCTAAGATGTACACACGACTACACATCAAGTTAGACACCCTATATACGCATAGCTACGCTATATACAAAGTAGAGAATTAACGGAAAGGGACAGTGAAAAGTGGTATGATGTAATGGTAAGGATAGAGCGTAACAAAATTATAACGCACTCTCTCACACGATTCGCAGCATTCAACTTCTAATAGTCCAAACAGTCTAGGTTGATGTATCACTGTGTGTACCATATTTATTTAATCGAAATATTACCCTCATTATCTATACATTGCTGACCTCTAAACGGAAGCTCATTTATGCCTTTACGATAGAACTCCGGGGATCTAGGTTCGACAAACTGTGTGAAAGCATTTTGTACTGCCTCCTGGGAAGAAATTTTTTTACCACGTAGAAAATTGTCCAAATCACTGAAAAAATGTAGTCCGTTGGAGCAAGGTCTGGCGAGTACGGAGGAGACGTATGGTTTCTAACTGCAGCCCCTGTAGAATTACAATGGTTTCTCGTGCAGTGTGAGGTCTTGCGTTATCATGGAGCAATAATGGTAAAGATCGATTCACGAGTCGGGGCTGTTTCACTGTCAGTTTCGCCATCGTTGTTCGAAGTTCGGCTCAGTAAACAACTGCTGTTATTGCTTGACCAGACCTGAGAAGGCTATAGTGAATAACACCATAAAAAGACCACCAAACAGTTACCATTACCTTTTTATTTGTAAGCTTTGCTTTAGTGCACTGTTGCGGCGTTTGATCTGGGGTCAGCCATTGCATTTTTCGCTTACGGTTACCGTAAAGAATCCACTTTTCGTCACATGTTACAATTCGATCCAATATTCCATCATTTCTGTATCGATTCAACAAGACAACACAAGTTTCAACACGCATTTCTTTCTGTAGATCAGTCAAATCATGAGGCCCCCATTTTTCATATTATTTTATCTTATTGATTTGATGCAAATAAGCCAATATTCTAGGTAGGGTAACGTTAAACCAAGCCGCTAATTCCTGGGTAGTTTGACTCGGAGCGGCTTCCATCATCTCCTTCAATTCAGCATTATTCACCTGTGTGGGCGTTCATTAGCAGTCTCCTCTCCAAACGCAGCGTTGATATTGCGAGCCGTTTCTGCCGCGTTAGTTCCAAGTGGGAACTCGTATTAAAAAATTACCCGGATTTTTAAACTATTCATCGTTCCCGTCTAAGATGAATAAAAAAACGATTGAAAGTTTTGACTTTCGAATGTTGCACATTTTTAAAAGAAGAATCTTATAGGTATCATATGGAAAAAGTTTTACTCGAAAATCTCACACCATGAAGGTTTTATGTCAATTCAAAGTATCTATTACTATACTATACAACGGCAACTTGATACTTTAACCCTATTATTATTATGATATATATGTACCTGTATCATATCTAATAATATACAATGACGTTATTTAAAAAAAAGAAATATATTGTTGTTCAATAACGAAAAATTTTAAGATACCCGTACTTTTTTTTAGGCCGTGATAGAATCTCGCCTGGAAAAAAGACCGCGAAGGGCAGTAGGAGCACCCTTAGGCAAGAAAATGATAATATTTATCGACGATGTGAATATGCCGCGCCTGGACATATATGGAGCACAGCCTACCATTGAACTGTTGAGGTACCAATCAATTAAAACTGATAATTATTTATTTACTAACTGATGCATCAAAAACCCACGGATTTTGGGAAACGAACTTATAAAAATTGGCAACAGCAGAGATGTACTGTAAGTCGAGTGACTGACCCACAGAACAGAATAAAGTCTCTGATCTGTGGGCTGACCAATTAAAACAGTGTCGCTGTACTGCCAACAAAAGCGACTTAACTTATTTATGTAATGACAACACTACATAAATAAGTTAAGTTGTTCTAAAACTTCTCATGCAAGGACCATACCAAAAAATTGCTGGCCAAGCTATTTGATTGTAGAGTGGAACAGGTTTTAACTAGTCAAAGTGTACCAAGTATAAAAATGATCCTACTATTCCATATGCCTTTTTAATTTATTTTTATGCAATTTTAAACATCTGTTGAATCAACTTACTTACTCACTTACTACTCAAGAATAAAAGGTAGACTCAAAGACAACCATAATAATAAAAAAAATTTAAACAGTGCCAGCGATACAGCCAGAGAACGGATATTATATGTCTATAATCTATAGTTTAAGGAAATATTTTGTTTGTTTACACGTAGGTTATCTTAGAAACTACTGAATTAGGTCCAAATGCTTTCATTAATAGAAACGTACTCTAACTCCGTGTAAGATAGGCTATATTTTAGACATGTCACGCGAGCGATTCGACGTCGTGGCAGTTATTGTAATATAATTCATATGCACCAACAGGCAGTTCTTAGACTTCGGTGGGGTATATGATCGTGACAAGCTATATTGGAAGGAAATATTAGACGTGGTGTTGTCATGCGCTTGCGCGCCCCCTGGCGGAGGACGCAACGTTCTCACCGGCCGCTTTGTGAGACACTTCGCGATGTTCTTTATTGCAGCTCCTAGCTCAGACGCTATGAAGGTTATATTCAAGGTAATCAATAGAAGGTTGATATTGATTCAATAATTAGACCTAGAATTAGAATTTATATGCTCACCAGTGAACAACGTATCGACTAGAAACAATAAAAGGACAATTAGTTTATTAATTTTCTGACTATATACTTGTAGAAGTAGGATTATTCTTACAAGATTTTTATTTGCTGTCTGAATCTTCTATTCATGCACATAACACAAATGGTTTTGTTTTACACTTATAATTGTCCACGACTTCGTCAGCTTGCTGTTTCGTAGTGTAATGTGTATAATGATTACGGTCGAGATTCAACCATTATCGTTATTGAACATTTGGGTAAATTATATGTATTTAAATTTCTCAAACATTTAAAAAGCAATTAACTGTTTCCAATCGATTTTTATCGTCGTTTATTATCGTTATACCTAAAGCTCGTATAAATCAGCAAAAAAAAAAACAGGGAAGAAAATGGTTCTGGTCTATTTTGTCTTTGCCTATTTATATATTATACATATTGCCTAATGTATTATTAAAACTCAGTGCCCAAAACACTCCGATCACGTTCTATTATAATTTTCATTATATTTACATATTACAGTTTATCACGTCAATTCTCTTTTCGTATTTATATAGATTTTACAGATATAAAGTAATGGCCATTATAGTCTGTTTCAAATACGGAATCTCTTTTGACACTTCATAGCACGTAAATCTGCACATTTCATATAAATTACTAAAATAAACATTGATTACTTATGGTACTAAAGACTATTTAAAAGTAATTGGAATCTATATAAAACCTGATATAAATGTTTCACAAACATAATCAGGTAATCATTTCTATTGAAATAAGTCTTCTAGGTAAAAACAATTGTCCGATAAATACTTTTGTAAATTTGTATTTAGTATTAATTATTATTAGGTTGTAACGTACCTTAAACCCCATTCTGAAAACGCTTAATATATTTTATTTATCAAAAAATGGATTTGAAGATGCAATATTGGACGTAACGTATGGATTAAATATCCCATAGTTTTTAAAGAGTAGCCGTCTTGCCAATTCAAATCTGTTATACTGCATTTATTTCACCCTTACACTAAGTATGGAGTAAATATGTCATACTAGGAATTAATCAAGTATAAGCTCAGATGTTTTTTTTACAAGTAAAATACGTTATATATAACTTTGATGTAACTATTCTTTTGAAATGTCAAACTTGGATTGAAATCTTTTTTGTTTTTCCGTATCTATCATTTCTGTTTCGATTCTAAACTCACGATTACAGTTTGTTTGGAAAGTTATCGGTAATCGGTATCTTCACTATTACTGTTTAACGATCATCTGTCAAATGGGACTTCGTATTTGAAACGGACTATAGTTCCATTTCTTAGTTACTTGATTTTGTAGAAAAATAAAGTGAAAGGCCACCATGATGACGCGCTTACTTCGTTACCTATTTGTATTATAATTGCGGAACTAGATTTTTCTTTGTTTGTCTTTGTCATCGATATTATAAATGGAAAGTGTCATAACTTACATTGCTCATTTAGGTGCAACTTGTACTTACTAAAATAGTATTCAGACGTATAACAATTGTTTCTCGACGAGCTAAAGCATCAACATTTTTCTAAAACAATCCCGTATGCCGAATATATTAGGAGTTAAAGTATGAAATTGCCGATTAGTACTAAAAATTTAAATTCGTTTTATCCTATGATTTACCATATTTATGTAATCGAAATATTTCCCTCATTATCTATACATTGCTGCCCTCTAAACAAGTTAATTTATGCTTTTACGATAGAACTCCGGGGATCTAGATTCAACAAACTGTGTTAAAGCATTTTGTACTTACTGCCTCTGGGAAGAAAATTTTTATCACGTAGAAAATTATCCAAATTACGAAAACATTGTAGTCTGTTGGAGCAAGGTCTGGCGAGTACGGAGAATGACGTATGGTTTCTAACTGCAGCTCCTGTAGAGTTACAACGGTTTCTCGTGCAGTGTGAGGTCTTGCGTTATCATGGAGCAATAATGGTGAAGATCGATTCACGACTCGGGGCTGTTCCACTGCCAGTTTCGCCATCATTGTTCGAAGTTCAGCACAGTAAACATCTGCTGTTATTGCTTGACCAGACCTGAGAAAGCTATATTTATATATTTTTAGTTATTCAGAAAACTTAGTTTGTTATAGCTAATTACTTAGATATTTTAATAACTAATAACCATTTACACGTTTTCACATTAACATCTATAGTAATTTTTGTTTTTTTTTTACTCAATTCATGATAATTATCATACTTAACAAAGAACCGTTTCGAACCTCTGGTTAGTAAGAACGCGTCTATAACTGGAGGCACTTGTATTAATTAAGTCTAGACTATCTAAATTAGCAAAATTATTTATATAGCTTGCAGTTCTTTTAAAGATCGAACCTTTTCTATAATTAGTAGTGGCGAGCAACATGCAGAGGATAAGGTACTCTTACGATCTAGTGGGAACTCTTAGGTAAAAAGTAAGTTGCTGAGCAGACAGGGAGAGTCAATTTTAGATTGAGCAATCTTTACTAGAAGTGTGATATCCGCTATTTTTCTCCTTTCAAAGAACTATAGTGAATAACAAACACCATGAAGCGACCACCAAACAGTTACCATTACCTTTTTATTGGTAAGCTTTGCTTTAGTGCACTATTGCGGCGTTTGACCTGGGGTCAGCCATTGCATTTTTCGCTTACGGCTATCATAAATAATCCACTTTTCGTCACATGTCACAATTCGATCCAATATTCCATCATTTCTGTACCGATTCAACAAGGCAACACAAGTTTCAACACGCATTTCTTTCTGTAGATCAGTCAAATCATGAGGCACCCATTTTCATATTATTTAATCTTATTGATTTGATGCAAATAAGCCAATATTCTAGGTAGGGTAACGTTAAACCAAGCCGCTAATTCCTAATGCATGCAATGCAAGCTGCTAATGACTCGGATCGGCTTCCACCATCTCCTTCAATTCAGCGTTATTCACCTGTGGGCGATCTTCCACGTGGTTCGTTCTGCAAGTCGAAGTTTCCATTACGAAAGCGTTCTAACCAAAAACGCACGGTGCATTCATTAGCAGTCTCCTCTCCAAATGCAGCGTTGATATTGCGAGCCGTTTCCGCCGCGTTAGTTCCAAGGGAACTCGTATTAAAAAATGAGTCGGATTTTCGAAGTATTCATCTTTCCCGTCTAAAGCTAACGTTCCCGTCTAAAGGAAACCGTATGTTTGCGGCCAAACATACGGTTTCCTGATCAGGTTTTTGAATCAGGGAGTCAGATTCGTCATTCCGTCAGCTTTGCGCAGAAGTTGGGTTTCTTTCATCAGGAATTAGTATTACTAGTACGTACGGTAACGCCATCGTGTCTAGCTACCTCTGAGTGCCTAGTGCAAGTTTGTTTTACGTTAACGCGATCGACTCGATTATGACGTCCGGCGCTCCGATTGGCCCGCTCCTAGCTCTTGGCCAATCAGAGGGCCAAACGTGGTTAACGTTTCGATCGTGTTAACGAAGAAACAACTCACACTAGGCACCCTGATGTATTCAGAATGGAAATTTCCGTTCGTGTGCGGTGGTACATATGGAATGTTAGCGAGCGCTGCGTTCGGAATGACGTCATTCGGTTATTTTCCGTTCTTCATTCAGAACACACCGGCGAGATTCCGAATCAAACGACGGGTATTATTTTCGCACGGAAAATATAAGAACGTGTGCGGTATATAGCAAATTCGTATAAAAAGTGTGCATTCGGGTTATCCGAATCTGAACCCCTGTTCGTAAACCTGAGCAGGAAACTGTATGTTTGCGGCCAGCTTTAGCTGAATAAAAAAAACAATAGAAAGTCGAAAATCGATGTAGCACATTTATTAAAACAAGAATCTTAAAGATATCATCTAAAAAAAGTTTCACTCAGAATCTCACACCATGAAGGTTTTACGTTAATTCAAAGTATCTACAACGTAGTACAACGGCAATTTCATACTCTAACCCCTATTATAACCCCGCTTTAATCTAAGACTTATATATCGACATGTAATTTCTGAAATACTTACTATAATTATGAACTTATAATCAAATCTTTTAACTACCGCAGTCAATATTGACTGGACATATGGAAGACTTCATACCCGAAGTATCAGTATTGGGTGACAACATAGTTAATGCCGCAGTAGAAGTATACATAAAGATATGTGCGGAATTACTCCCGACTCCTGCGAAATCCCACTATATCTTCAACTTGCGAGACTTGTCCAAATGTATGCAGGGAGTGTTGCAAGCAGACGCCGCTTACATGAAAGCTCCTCAAGGAATGCTCAGGTATAGCTGACTTTTGATTTGTCCTAAATGCTTTTTGACATGAATACTTAGAGGAGTGTAATTCTATTAGGAGTATAATGTTCAGATATAGCTGACAGTGCACATCATAATGCTCAAGAGTAACTACATATATTATCAAAAAGTCCGCACCCTATAAATAACGTACAATTGTTTAAATTACGCCCTGACAATGACGTGTGGCATTATTTCGGAGTATAAATAAATATATTACTATGCTCACAATGATTAATGTAAGAATGATCTTACATTAATCATTGTTAACGGAAATACCTGTTACTCAACTGGGAGCCTTCTAAATAACATTTTTTAATTCTGGTTTTGTTGAGTGCCATTTCACAAGTAGTACAATCGTTATTTAAACCCTGAAATAAAGCCACGCTCCATTCATCATCATCATCATCATCGTTATCCTAGTCTTATTCTCAAATGTGTAGAAGTCGACCAACTAGTCATAGTCACACACTTTGAATCGTGAAGCCGAACTCTACATGAAGGTTTATATCGATTTTTCACGAAGACGCCGCCAAACTGATCTTCGTGACTCACAAGGAATATAACAATAATCTAAAAAATCGATATGTATAAATTATTTATTATGTGTAAATTTTAAAGTTTATAATTAAATAAATAAAAATTAAGTAAGGAAATAAGATCTAGAAAACCTTTGAGAGTACAGACTTCGAAAACTAATTGTCATATAGGTATGCTTATGATAGCCAAGATCGATTTACCTGCTCGCCGAAGCCAGGACGATGTGACATATTGTGAAAGGTCGCAGTGGAAACGTTGATAATGACCGACCGATCTATCTGATCGACGGATAGGTGATGATGATAATGGTGATGATTGGATTCTCAGTTTCTGTGTTCAAAGTGCCGTAAAGACGATCTTAATTATTGTATTTATAGTAACCGTATTTTCAAGGAATTATAATTAAATAAATACTTTTAGATTATTCTACCACGAATGTCTTCGAGTATTCCACGATCGGCTTATCAACATTCAAGACAAGAGCTATTTCTATCACCTAATGAGCAATGTCTGTCAGAAATATTTCCAGACAAGCATATTAGAGATACCAGACGATCCTATTGTAGAACATCCCCCACTTTTATTATGGGGTGACTTTATTAACTCAGCAATCCCAAAAGAGAACAGAAACTATGCTGAAATGCCGGATGTGAATAAACTTATGATTGTGTTGAAGGTAATAAATGTAATGATACTTCATATTACTAAATCTATTCCAACGCATTGGGTAAGTTGGGTAAATAGTGGGTCATTACAGATTATGGTAATCATGATTACATAAATTGGCGGTTAATTAGGTTTTGGATAGTATAAACGATGAATACTTACTCATTAGCGGACCTTTATACAATGCGATTAGCCCAACTTGCCTCAATAAACAGGTTCAACAGGTGCCGTATACCAAGATGATATTATAAATATATTTTGAATAAGTAGGAAAAAATGTAACGTGACTTAGTGAACACATCTTTTTTCTTGATCTGACAAGAAAGCGTTTTATCTTGTAAATAAGGAATACTTGTATGCTTTTCTATCTCCCCTTCCTTTCCCTTCATTCTATAAAATTCTTTTGCTAGTGATGCATGAGTTATTAACCAATTTTATAGCAAGTAACCATTGACTACGGTAACCGCTTACTATCAGGCGGGCCATAACATGGTTGTTTGTCACCTTTGTTCCTAATTTAGTTTACCTTTTGCATAGGTTTATTTGTAATAAATACTTTTTGGCAGGAATACTTAGAGGAGTACAATTCTACGGCTCGTGCAGAAATGCACCTGGTGTTATTCCTTGATGCTGTGGAGCACGTGGTGCGTCTAGCGCGTGTGTTGCGCGCTGAACGTGGCCATTGTCTCCTTGTGGGACCTGGCGGCTCGGGCCGTAGGAGCGTAGCCACTCTCGCCGGCCACGTTAATGAGTGCAAGTAAGAATAATATACAAGGATCATGCTAATGATAAAAAAAAAACAGTAATCTGAATTAAAAGGTACGGTGCTCTATGTTTGCGTGTTGTAAACGGTGTTCGCTAGTCAATAACTCTAAAACGCCATCACAAGCAAGCATCTAGTGTTCGGCGCTTGAGTTGCCTGAAGGCTTGAACCCAGATTTATGATCATATTTATTTATTAGATGCATGGGACTGGAGATAAAGAGAAATTACGATACAACGGAATTCCACGATGATATACGCCTTATGTTCATGCGAGCGGGCGAAAAGTGCGAAGACACCGTATTCCTGTTCACGGACACACAGATTACTAAAGAGGAGTTCCTTGAAGATATCAATAATATGCTCAATTCCGGTAAGACTGCCCAATATACTATTTAGATATCGCAATATCCTTAAATAAATCCCAATCATAATCTTGATTTGTGCATCATAAATAAGAGCGTATTGAAGTATTTTAAATCTTGTTACTTTTAGACGATATGGTAAGTACTAAGTAGCAGATAGATATCAAGTAAGCATGAATAAATGCTCTAATAAAAGTATTAATAATCGTCATCGCTGATCTCGTAAACGTATTTGAGTGCATAACGTAGTGTCAGTTAAGGTATCCATAATTTTCGTCATAATATTACTGTGCTGTAATCGCATGTACTAACTTGCAAACTTATGTATATCTCTGAAAGAGCAGGCAAAGGTATATTACTCACATATCATCCGCTATGATGATGGTATGAAAGTGTTAGTCTATTGCCGCCACAGTACCAGATGTTAGGTTTCTTTTTTTAATTCTTTATTATTTTTGGGAATTAGATTTCATGATACTTCAATCAATTTCTTACCAGAAAAACCATCCAAAGTCACTTTGCTCGAAATGTACTTTGAATATTAGAAAATATATCTGAAGATGTTGATTCAGTGAATTTCTCATCAGATAAATTACTTCTTCAAATGAACTTGTCACGAATCTGAATTTGTCACGTAATGCTCGAAGAAACGAATTAAGAAGCTAAATTATTAATATTGATTGACATTTAAATTGCAAATACAATAGTTGTTTTTATAATTGTGTATCTAAAAGCAAAAGCAAATTTAGAGGTTCTACGAGCAACCCTCCAAGGAACATGTTTTAGCTCATGATGGTATATATTGCCAATACTATTCGAAGTTTACCATCCTATAATATTACCACATCTTTATTTTACATTGTGTATATGTATTTCTAATGATATTATGTACTGAGTAGGGTAATCTTGCCTTAAGGCGATTTCGGTGTATGCCGAACAGAAACAAATATCACATTGTTTTCCTGTTCATTTAGATCAAGAGCAGCATAACACCGAGTTTTAAAGTATATTATAATACACTTATAATATTATTAATTGTATTTTTCGTAGTCTTTAGTGTATAGGGATACCTAATGTTGCAGGTATCTATCACTACTGAAAATTGAATTTATGATAGCATAACATAGCTAGGATTCCCACGAAAAGTAATGCGGCAATGTATTACACTATTATGTGTATACACAATACAGTAATGCAGACAAATGATATGCAAAAAAAATACCGTTTCATTCGAATACTTTATAAAATTATAAGAACTGTAGTGTACTCGAAATAAAATGCCGAAAATGTAAGTTTGTGATAAAAATATGATATAATTACGAAAATCGCAATTTTCTTTTTATGTTGCTAGGAGACCTTTCAAAGTGAGTACCATGATTCTGGGTCACCGGTAAGCACTGTAGACATTTTTGTTTGAGTACATAAATGGCGAGCATATTTTATTATACATTCACTAAGAAGCTTGCATTTTTAATACCTTCAAAGAACCAACCTACCTTTATAGACCTCGGTGTCTAAGTTAAATTTAACTTGATGCCTCCACCTGGCCTTGTCGGACGGACGACTTCGTTTACCGTGTCTTGTCGGCCTCGATGGCGTAGTGGTTAGTGTAACCGACTGCCGCGCCTGAGGTCGCGGGTTCGATTCCCGCACAAGTCAAACATTTGTGGGCATGAACATGGATGTTTGTCTTGGTCTGGGTGTTTCTATGTATAATATGTATGTATTTACAAAAAAGAAGTATATAAATGTATATTTATCCATTGTCTACCACCCATAGTACAAGCTCCGCTTAGTTTGGGCTAGATGGTGTTGTGTGTATGTGGTAGAATATTATTAATATTTTTATTATTATTATTATTAATGAAGAGATCCTGTAAGGCTTCCGATTTCTACCTTTGAGGTACAGAACATTAAATTGGGTGACAGAACAAAGGTTCTGTCACCCACTACTTATACAAATACGTAATCGAGAATGGGCATATCCCGAAAATAAATAAATATACTACATGAATACAAACCTGGCGTGTGCGCTCGTCAGGTGCTTAGTACAATTCTCGAGTCGACCAAAGTGCTACCTGATTAAACTCTTAGAAAATTCTTAGCAGGAGCACAGCAATATGAAACCTACGTGAGAATGCAACATATAACTGGCAATATGGGGATCTGATTTACCTCTGCCTTTGCTTTTGAATATTAAGGCGTGAGGTAGACGATACATGATATAGCAGAATAAATTGTTTGTGACGGTGAACTTTGTTTTTGCAGGCGAGGTGCCGAATCTATTCGAAGGCGAATCCTATGAAAATGTACAAAATGGGTGTCGTAATGACGCTGCTAAAATCGGGATCAATCCTGCTGACCGCGACGGCGTGTATTATTTCTTTATAAACCGAGTACGCAGCAAACTGCACCTTTGTATTTGTATGAGTCCGGTAGGAGAGGCTTTCAGGTATGGATCCGAAAAATTACGAACTAGTTACATTGTAATATTTGTATGATTTTGATATTAATTTTGTATATCCTCGATAACTTCCATTACTTAGTGCTTTCTCAATGCATTTAATTATGACAAACAAGTGTACCGTTAGAAAGGTTTACTATGAAAAACCATAATTAACCTATTGAGTGGCAATGGCACACCCGCGGCCAGACACAATAGGTTTTCAATTATGTCTGATATTCTAACAATTGACAAGTTAAATATTAATTAAGTAATGTCTTCGAGAGCTCCAATGCTTAATAGATAACACCACGTGCAGTTTTTGTAGAAATGAGTGATAAGGCGTATCGGGTTAGCTAAATCAGTGCCTAATTTAGTTTCTAATAGTACAGAATTGAAATCAATACATTGCTATTTATAAATAAACCTCCGATGGGTTGCTGCTGTCCTGCTACGATCCGTTGTCATTTTGTATGTAGATACAATGTAGATAGTCTTTCATATACAATTTTAACTACACGAATGGCGTGGTGGCTTATGTGGTCGCCTCGCCACTTCCTCGCCAAGTGCGGTGGGTTTGAAATCCACACGGGACAAAATATTTTGTCATCCGCAAATTATAATTCCGAGTCTGGGTGTTCTTTGTGTTTGTAGTTTGAATGTTTGTAAATTCTCCCGCGACACAGGATGTATTCCTAAAATGGGTGTTGTCATTAAAAACACATAAAATATTGGGCATTTTACTTACCAATCGATTAAAGGAGTCGAGCTTTAACTATTTCTCCTCTACTTCAAGCACTCTTAAGAGGTAGCGCCCCGATTCATGTGCGCCTATATTTATACTGTCATATTCATAACTTACAAAAGGCATATAAAGTAGTTTATAAAATAAAACTTAATACTGTTCTTTATAAAGATGCTAACTTTTACCTTATGCTAAAATAGCACATAATAAAGGTTTACAGACAGTTTTATTGGACTCACTGCGTATTTTAACTATCCAACATATTAGGACTATGGTGACATTTTTTATGAATATGACTGTAAAAGAATAACTCAGTATAATTTGTAAGCGGGATACGTATCTCTACTACGCCAATGAGTAGTGGTGTACAGGCTTAAATGCTCACCTCTCTGCTATTTATGCCAGAGTAGTAAAAATAATAGAGCGACTGTGCAGATTTATAAAAAAATATATAATACGAGTACATATATACTAAAGATGCGCAGATTATTGCTACGAAAAAGAATTTTGTATATGCAAA
The DNA here is from genome assembly GCA_930367265.1 of Catocala fraxini. NCBI lineage: Eukaryota > Metazoa > Arthropoda > Insecta > Lepidoptera > Erebidae > Catocala > Catocala fraxini. The sequence continues at coordinate 19,308,727 of OV884024.1, forward strand.
AATTGTAAAAATCCGCATCTGAATGCTGAATAATTCGTTGTCACTGATTATAATTCGTATTTATAATTGAATATTCTTAACTTGCTTTAGCAATGGCACGATTTTTCCATGGCTCGTGGTCGCCCGATCGTCCTCGACGATGTTTCTTATGGCGTCGGATTACAGTGAGAACTGCTTTTAAAGGTCTTTCACTTAATATTTTTGTATACTTCGCATCGTCTGGCATGCTTCATGATGATGATCTTCTCGGTACGCGGCGACAATGACCATTTATTAACTAAACTATATAACAGGGGTGCGTCTCATAACGTATTATAACTCTATATAACGTATAACTCATTTGGTCTAATTTCATTTTAATATCGTTCATAAGATATAATCAACGTGAGATATACCAACTGTTGATAAAATTTCTTTACATATAACATTTATATATTCTAAAACTTAATTAGTATAACGTTGTTTGATATAACGTTTATGTAATCGAAAATCATTTGGTCTAACGTTTAATATGTATATTGTTTATTTAATCGAAAATCATTAGGTCTAACGTTTAATATATATAAAAAACGTCATTATGGTTAACACCCCGACTCAGAGTACCACGACGCGGATAGGTTAGGTTAGAAGGCTAAGGTGGGAGCTCCGCTTAGCCTTCGTGGTTATTTTTTTTAAACCACCCTGAAATAGGAGCCCCTCGAAGCGGGGCTCCGTCGACCTATCTTGGCGCAGGTGGTAATCAGTTACTAGTTATGTTTAATATCTACTTAGGTTACTATTACCTACAACTACGATAGAACTTACAAAGAATAAAACAAAGAAATAATAGGTACTTGTAAATATATATTAAAAAAACAAAGTTATTGTTTTTTTAAGCTTAAATTAGAAGCCACAGCTCGTAAAAATTCACACTCTGAATATTCGTTTTGTCGCTGCAGTAGACCAAATAAGTTTTATATCTTTTGAGTGGTATGTCAAACGATTTTATATTTAATGTAAGTTATGCTTATAAAAATTTGTTATTTTAAAATTATATCTATCGTTTATTATATTAACTAATCGCTATATTAAATAAAATTATAGGTTCCGTTGTTATATGTTGTTAATATTAGAGTTTTTGTTGTTATATCATCTATTACTTACCCATATAAAAGTTTTAGTGTCTAGTGTATTCTAATATTTGTCAAATAAGTTTCTCTTATTTGATTTTTATCTATATATATATTTATATATTTCTTAGATTTGATTTATATCGGAAATCGTCCATCGCTAATATAAGTACCTACGACATGTTTTCTTTAACGACGCGAATGATAATCTCTGTGACATGCGGGTCTAATTAGATAAAACAACAATCACAAATAACGACCAGAAGCAGAATAGCTATTTATGATCATACATTTTTTTCATCTCATAATATGTTGATTGAACCCAAAACATCGCTTTGGCTTGGATGAGGTGATCACTTACACCGCAGTGCCATCCATGCCGTCATAACTTAAATACAAGGCAGAACCAACCTAACACGAAGACAAACATATCAGTAGACAATAGAAACTAGACAGATGTATGAACAATCTACTAAATGCTGAATATGAAGCAGGCTAAAGCGAACTTATGACAAGGTATGACACCTTGTCATAAGTTAGTTTTTCTAATGAACACATAAATACGCTCTGCTACTAGTAAAATTTCATTAAATTTCTACAGTTTTATTAACTCAATCGGGCTCGTGCCAAACCTATTGTAGGTCATTTGTCAATTGAGCCGAATTCATTACGAAAATTGAAAACTATATTGTTGTTATAGTTTTCATTAGACAAACATAACAGCAGACAATAGCATCTTAAACGGATGTATGAACAATCTACAAAATTTCGAATATGAAGCGTCATACCTTGTTACAAGTTTGCTTTTCTCATGAAAATTTAGCCGCGCTCAGCTGTCTGAACTTGTAAAATTGCATTAAATTTCTACTGCTTTAGTAACTTAATTGGGCTCTTCGAACCCTTTTGTAGGTCATTTGTCAATTCAGCCGAATTCATTATTATTTTAAACAAATTTACATCTAATTTTAAACGGTTGGATCGATTGAGCTAGAAGCAGGTCAGGTTGGGCCGCGCCGCAACTGCGCTGGTGCAGTCTCACTCTACATCTAGATAGGTATATCTAAGTTATGACGCAAGCTCTCTACGTCAATACAACCGGATATATTTGGAACTCTGAACACCGAAGTGATAACGATTTTTCAATCAACCCATATTTAAATTATTTACGCTTTCGTGAACTAGGAGGCTAAGTATTGCCTCAATTTATAAGTCTCAATTTAATTATATAAGAACCTCCTTCTTGTTCATTACTCATAGTTATTTTTAACTGCTTATAAACGCTGCACATGCCGACCATCACATTTATCTTATATGTCTTGTTTAAAGTACCTACATGTAGACATTGCTGCCAATTCTGTAGTCAGATTATTGAAATGCGCACTTTTCTGCGTATAACTTTTTTTTACTGTTTGACTGGATTAAAATTGGTTAAGTTACTCAAATTTGTACTTTTTACATTCTGCTGTACGGCTTAAACGACAAAAATTATCTGAAATTAGAAATGTCAAACTAATATTAGATGATATCTGAAAACATGATATGAAGTTTAGTTTTCTTACAGATTTGGTAGTTGAGATTTAAACAGTGGATTTTTTTAATATATGAAGAACCGCAAATGTTCTGTCAAGTGTGCCATTATCCTTTGAATGAATATTCCTACCAAACGTTTGTGTCGCCTGAAACACCTGATTATGGATCATCATGGGTGATCTGGAAATCTTTAACTGTTTATCAGACTCAGGTAGGCCGAAGCAAGGAAAACATGATCAGGTGGAGATTCACGGACGGAACTAATTTGGGTTTTTGTTCCTGGACAACAACTGAACGCAGAAGAAATTGACGAGTGCCTCCGAATTGACGAATGCAGCCAAAGTAGCCGCAGATCTTCAGAGCCACAACAATATAATTTGTAGCAGTATTTGCAGTAGAAAAACCGACAACAAAAAAAAAGAGTGATCATGGAATAATTATTGTATAACAATAAATATGTAATTATTTTGATGCTTTCTATCATAACATAATTTTATTAAAAGTATGTACCTACATAACGCAATAAAACGGCAATTAACACAATGTCAATGAGTTGTTATTTACCTTCTACCATAAATCTGTGATATAAGCGCCTGGTATAACCCCTGACATTAGATTTAGGTATTATATAAATATAAATTTATTATATAACTATATTATTCTTATTTGAAATTGTGTTATATAAAAAATATCTGTTGCCTGAAAATGTTGTAACAATCATTTTACCTATTGATGTAGGTGGCATGCCACTATACATTTTATTTATATTTCTTTGTATAATAGGTGTAAAGAACCCACTGTGTAATTTATAATAAAAGGGCCTTCTATTTCATTGCTGGTTAAAATAAATTTTGATATTAGGCGCAATCCTGATGTTTTCAATAAGTTAAGCTTCTCAGCTACCAGTAGCAAAGCAGCACAATAATAATTAATATATTAAATGTAAGCTAAGTATGAGTCAAACAAGAATAAAAAGTACTCACTGAAACTTTTATATTTATATAATATTATTAGTACCTACCCATAAAATGCTTCAGTTTCTGGTACTACTAACACAACTACATACATTTCTAAGATCTGCATAGAATATGATATTATATGAATGCAACAAACCAGTATGATATAAAGAAATATTTCAAGTACAAAGCTTTGATAAAATTGTAATAAAAGTATCACTTTGTTGCCGGCGCTAAAATATTAAAAATATTGATGAGCCTTTTTATACAAGATATCTTTAGTATAGCAAGATGTAATATGATGAATAAATATGCACATTGATAAACAATAACATTTCGAAATATTTTTGATAGTATGCTCACTATCTGCAATGTCGCAATTTCAGCTTTTGTTATTTTTCTTTAGAACAAAACTTCAGTTGCCTACTCCAATTATTGTTCGTAGCTCCAAGATAGTATAGTTGACATTAAATGTCAACGTAAAAAGTTATATACTCTTTATCTTTGTGCGTCCTTGTCTACATGTCAAATATACTCGCATAGATAACACAAACAATCCAAACTATGAGGTGGGTGGCCAGGTAAAGGTATCCAATTGCGCAGTGTTTATTGGAGATATAGCAAGAAAAACAACAATCCTTACCGTTTATTTTATAATATGTGTAAACAAATATTTTCATACACTTCATAAAGCTGAAAAATATTATTTTGTATTTATTTGTTTCGTTCACTCTTTGACATTCATTCTCCGGTATCTAAACTAAAATTAGAGAATTTTTGACTTATTTTAGTTAAGTGAACATTACAATTTACAACAGAATTGGCACCATTATTTAAGTCTGCATCAAAACTCATAATCTAAATCTCTAAATGTTCATATCACTACACAATTATTTGAATGTGTTTTAATGATTTTATTTTGTATTATTTAATGACTCAACTCTACAAAACAGACAATCGTAAAATGTCAGTCTACAAAATTTGTACTTACCTCTGAATTAATTCAATAGTTCCATAACAAAAACAATAGATAGTAACTAAGACCTAGGTACTACGTACCTACCTCATTTATTTGCCTATATCAATTGAGATAAGACTATAATATTTTCTTGATTATATTAATAATATAATTGTGTTTGTTATATGCAAATTATGGTATCCGTGCATTACTATGTTTGTATTGCTTTATAGACGGCGTTGCCGAATGTTTCCGTCGTTGGTAAACTGTTGCACAATCGACTGGTTCACAAAGTGGCCACCTGAAGCGTTGTTCTCGGTGGCACAACAATGCCTCCAGCCTCTTGGACATAAAGAAACAATAGACCTGCTCGCTCAGATATGTGTCATCATGCACCAGGTACCTACATATAACATCAACATTCTAATAATAATCACCAATAAAAAACTATATTACATAAGCGCCATTTTCGCGCCATTTCTATACAGTCCTAAATACATTTACGAAAACAGCGTATTTTAATCTATAAAGTACCTAATTGATATAAGGTTTAAATTTTAAGCTTTTATTTTTATATTGCCTGTGACGGCAGACGTGCTAGCCGGCCATCTGATGATAAAATGTAACCGCCGTTTATGGACTAAAATAGCAATGCGAATAACAGAAGCAGTACCAAATTGCTGTTAACTGTTAAGGAAGGAGAACAGGACCAGCTATTCAGCTATTTAGACAAAACGTAAATTCGTTTGGCGTCTAATAAGACAGAGTTGTAAGTCCGCCTTAGCGCCTTGTATTGAGACCACCATTTTTGCCTATCTAATATGAAAACAAGAAAAAGAAAGAGTTATGTATAATAATATAGTAGGTGTCTTTCAAACTTATTTCACTTTAACCATATCTGGTGTATAACTATGTATTAACTTATATACAATTACTTACAGTTACTTCGAATTTTAAAATTAATAAGTAAGTGTATAAAACTCATAAGAACGTAAAACATAAACTGAAGACCGTATGTACAAAACATAAAAAAAGGAACAAAACTATATGCAGCATAGTATCCTATGCCTATATTGAATGTAAGCCCCAAATCTAGTAACGCACCGTAGGACGTCAGTTATCGTGTTAACGCCTGACTAGGCAGGAACTGACATGATGCCTTATTATGGATGATATGAATGCGTCATGCCAGTTTCTGCCTAGTCCAATCAGACGTTAGGATAACTGACGTCCTTTTTAGGTACCTATCATACTCCCCACCGACTACCACATTGAAGCCAAATACTGATTTTGTATCACTATTAGAACTTTGTATAAAGATTTGTATTTATGTCATTATAATTCTTATACACGTGCGCATATAATTATAGGTAGCTCCTAAAAGCTACTTCAAATCAAATCGTTGATAAGAATAACACGGTCGCTGATTTGACCTATATACTTCTGATAATTTCACCACACACTGAATTTATACGTAGGTAGGTATATCGTGTAGGATGTTCTCGGTATTAATGGAATATCACTACAGTCAGTAATATATTAGCTGTTACCGGGCGTTCTGATCCGTCTAATACACAGGTAAGGTATTAGCCCGCCTGTGATAACGTAATGATCGCCACTTAAACATACATTTCCGATCTACTAAAGGGTACTACTAAATTGGTAAATTTTGAAAGATAATACTGATGAAGGATCACTTCAGTATCCTTGAAGTAGATTTACTAATACTTCGATCGAACTTGAGACATTTACGTGACAGTATCCCACTACGCTATCTTTGTTGCTTTGTTTTTATCATTACCTAATACCTAAAAGCTAATCCATATAATAAGTACACGTAGAAAGAAATGAGATTAAATACTACTTTTTTTTATGTTACTCGTCAAAATGACCACGCTTCGCCTGATGGTAAGCAATCATGTGGTCTAAGAGCAGTGGCCTACATACCGTCCTCATAACAGCTGAGGCGATGTTGAGGTCTTACTTTGACGGCCTGAGCAGGTGCTTTTTCACGCCTCGCTTAAAGGACCCAGGATTGAAGGAAGAAGGAAACACGTGCCTTGGCAGAGAATTCCATGCCTCGATCGTTCGGTAGAGGTATGAGGACCGAAACTTGTTGGTGCGCTGTCTAATCGACTCTACCGTGTAAAGATGGCATCTGAGCCCAGCACGCGTTGTTCTGTATAGGAAAGGGGAGGGCAGGATAAGGTGGAATAACTCTTCAGAGCACTCCCCGTGGTATATTCTGTACAAATATGCCAATGAAGCAATGTCCCTACGCCGTTGCAGAGGTTCCAGTGAACTCGTGACCTCTGGATCTGCTATGATACGGACAGCCCGCCGCTGTAACCTGTCGAGAACGTCCAGCAAGTACTGCGCGGAGCCATCCCAAAGATGAGAACAGTACTCTACGTAAGGGTGCACTTGCGCCTTATACAATAGGTACAGCCGCCCAGGCGCGAAGAACCGCCTTACCCTGTTTAGAACTCCGAGTTTTCGCGAAGCTTGCTTAATGACGCTCTCGATGTAGGTTTTGGGAATAAGGGTGCGGCAAAGATAGAGAGGCTGTCACCTATCACCAGTGGAGTGTTCTTCAGAGAAGGGAGGGGAGGAAACGGAGACGTTTTTGTTGAAAATACGCATGCCTGGGTCTTCTTGGCGTTGAACTGGACCAAGTTCTTGGCACCCCATTCAGAGATGCGGTCCAAGGTCTGGTCAAGTTCAATGACAAGATCTTGCCTTTTTCCTTCAACCTCAGCCTGTTTGGCCCTAGGATGTCCGAAATATCGCCCATGCACGTTACAACAATGTATGTTGCCGAGATTCAACATATCATTGATATGCAGAAGAAAGGGCGTAGGGGATAAGACGGACCCCTAAGGCACTTCTGCATTGACCTGCATAAATTTGGTAGCGAACACCAATTCAACGTTCGGATACAGCTCCTGCGTGTCGACTGCCGCCTGACTCAGGTAGTCGAAGAGTCGAGTAGTCTCAGCGTCTCCTGAATGGGATCGGTAGAGTCACATGTAGATTTTGCTGAAAAAGCCATGATCCACGTGTACCCAAAGGACAGTGAAGGAAGGATCCTCTAGGCAGTGTAGACGGCGACAGCAAATATCCGCGAGGCGAGCTCTTTCGCGAGGAAACACTCCTCTAGCGCGTAGCCGGGGTAGTGCAGGTAGTGCGTGTCTGCGGGACGGCGTCTCTGTGTCTCCTTAAGAAAAAGCATTGCCGGCCGAGCCGTCTCCAGGTGGTGATGGACGGCATTAAGGTTAGCGTGAAATCATCTGATGTTAATAAACTCCACGACATAGGAAGAGGAAACAGCGGTAGGGTTACGGAGATTGGCTGCTGTTGAACGACAATGCTTTGTTTGTACTGCCATAGAGTGAAAGGAAGGGTAAGCGTGAAAAAAAAAGAGGCGGCTAGTCTCGCAGCAAAGCGGGGCAAGGCGCAGAGCAGGCTTCGTCATATTACTGTGTGGTATGGCGATAGCCGATCCGGTGGACGGAAGGACCCCCTTACCCTCCCGAAAGTGGTTGCCGGGACCCATCCTCTGGTCACCATAGGGCACGACGAGCCACCTCGAGATTATGCGCGGCATGATGAGGCAGCCAACCAAGTTGGTTAGACTCGGTTGGGCCTCTGGACTCCGTTCCTACGGCTCTACCTGGTCGCCGGGTCGACTCGCGCCACCTACACAATGACTCTACAGATACTCTGCAGGTCCCCCATAAGCTGCGGTAGTCGTCACCTCATGCTTAAGCCCCCTGGCGCTCTCATTCACCGAACGAAACACAGCAGTGAAACACTGCTGTTTCACGTCGATTCTCTGTGAGAGGGTAGTACTTCCCCAGTCGAGCCCGCCCATTTATACTATAACCAGCTTGGCTCTAACATACATAACAGAAACTTACTAAAATATAATGTAATTCAATATGGTTAAAGTATAATTCATAATTCTTCCATATTCTAAACTGTCGGTTGCAATACGGATCTTGAGTTAGCGATGCCGGTTTCTAGAATACCGATGCCACACACTGTTTCATCTCGAATATTGATGTCTTAAGTCTTTTCACCCTCTTGTCTTGCATAAATAGAGTGGTCTTCTTAATGCTGGTCTTGAACGAATTAGTACCAACATTCTGTCTATATCATTCAAAAAACAGTTACCCCTGATTTACTTTAACGACGGGATCGGCTTGGTTTTGTTTTATTGGCATCTCATCCCCAATGCAGAAGTAACACAGCCATTTATAAAATTAATAATATTCTATCACATACACACAACACCATCTAGCCCAAACTAATTTGCATGAGCGGTGGCTACTATCCATCTAAAGACTCTCGATGGCAGCCAGCTCATCAGCTAATCAAGTCAAATAAAAATAAATAATATATTAGGACGTTGATGTGATGACGGACAGGCTGTATAACGAAATGAGGCGTTACTTCTACACGACGCCCAGCAGTTACTTGGACCTACTCAAGTTGTATTTAATGTTGCTCGACAAGAAACAACAACAAATCATTAGAGGGAGAGACAGAATATCTTGTGGATTAGAGGTAAAGTTTATTTAAACCATAATTATTCATTTATTCCAAAATGCAGTTCCACAATATGGATTGATACAATTTTACTTTAGAATATTCTTCTTTCTTGATTCTAAAATTAATGCATAATATAATCTGTCTTCTGTACTAGTCAGAACCCGTAAATCGAAGTAAATATCTAGTAGGTAGATATGAAAGTAATATCGCGCCTATTCCGAATGATTGCTAACTATCAATAGAGCGAGCGCGAAAAGAGTTCCCGCCGCTTTGTGCAGCCAATTGACAGCTTATTAAACTTTATTGATGAATTCATTCTGATATGCCAAAATAGATAGTTATTACTACTATTGGATAATATTGAACCAGCAAAATATTAATAATAAACCAAGTCATTATTTTAGAAACTATACCAGACATACGAAGTGGTCGGTGTAATGGAACAACAAGTGCGGGAAATGGAACCCATACTAGCGAAAAAGGCCGAAGAGAGCGTAGCACTCGTCATGAAACTGAAAGTGGAACAGGCGGCCGCTGACAAAGTTAAAATAACCGTCATTAAAGATGAGGCTGAAGCTAAGGTAACTTTCTTTATTATCTGTTTTGATAAGATTATTTAAACAGCATTGTCACCTAACTACCAATCATCGATTTGTGTATTTCCTGTCGATATTGTCTTCTGTTCACTTCTCCTGTCTGCCACCTGGCCGAATATAATTTACCATAGATGTTAATGAGAATTTTTCGTTCACATATCGCTGTTAGAATCGGTGTTTGCCTGGACCAGTTCTATAAAATGTGAAGAATTCATGAAATATAATAATAATTATTGTCATATCTATTAGGTTAAAGCAGAAGAAGTAAAAGAAATAGCAGATGAAGCAAAAGCAGACTTGGCCTTGGCCATGCCAGCAATGGAAGCCGCTCAAAACGCACTCAAGTCCCTCAATAAAGCAGATATTAATGAGTTGAAGGCTTTCCAGAAGCCGCCCGTTCTCGTGCGATTCGTGATGGAGCCCGTCTGCATACTACTCGGTGTTAAGTAAGTTATGCTTGCGTCTTCGAAACACGTAAGTACTCAACTTGAACAAAATTATCGAGACAACATCATCTTACAAATTTCAAGATTATTCTGTTTATAATAGGTAATAAAAAATATCGCTGAATGCAGCAATTGATCGTACGCCTAGTGGTAAGTAGTTGACGCACCTTTTGCCGGTTGCAATATTAGGGGCATCATCCCGTGCTACGCCGACTCTAGGAAATAAAAATAAATTGGAAAGGGTAAAATGGATAACGAGAAAATCATAAGTACTTTCGTGCGCCTCCGCCACTTTTATTCACCGGGCGAAACGCATTAATAGCATCACTTCACTTAAGCTCACAGACACAGACAGGGGAAGCGGAGCGGTACTGGAGGCGGAATTTTTGTAGTGCTCGAATTAGTATAAAATAAAAAAGTACGATCCAGAGCAAACGTGTATATAATGCTTTATAGTAAATGGAACAATACAACAAAAATGCCACCGCTACCGCTCCGCCTCCGCTGTCTCTGTGTCGCGAGCTTTATGCCGCACCGGTTTCTGTAAGAGGAGGCTTCTTACTTTACTCGGACGATTCAGTTGAAATGTACCGTCACCAACTAATAGAGTAACAGCGAGGTAATGCAGTCCTAAATTTTATATAAGATTGATTGATGTAATTGAAAATTCAGATTCAAATTTTATCTTCTACTAGCTGACCCGACAGACGTTGTCATGTCTTAGACGAACTGTCGAACTCGCAAGGTTAAAATAGTCGTTAAGTTTTCTGAAATTGTTTGATTCCTTGCATAATTTACTTGCCGTAAGAACCTTTTACAAAGAAAACATTTTGAAAACATAAAACAAAAGATGAATGAAATCGGTAAAGCCGTTCTCAAGTTATGGCTTGAACAAGGGATTTTTATATATATAATTATGTACATTGGCGTCTATTATTATGAGAACGTACCTACTCAAGAAAATACAAGTTTTATTTGTATTTTCTTGATGGTATTTATTAGTGTGCTGTAAATTGTTTATGTTTAAGAAGTAATAATTGAGCACAGGCTTCAGATTCAAGCCTAACGTTCACCGGCTACATTTAAATCTTACGTAGTAGGGAATGCATTTATTGCTTGCTACCGGCTTAATAGTAGACTCGTAAGCGTCTCCTTTCGCGTGCACAACATTGCTACTCTTCGCCATCGTGCTCACCTATAAAATAGATTAAATTTTTAGCTCGTTATAGAATATTACACGTCACAATCTCACTTAACTGCCAGATATTATATTAATATAAGCACATTCTTGAACTTTATTGCGTTTACTGACGTTTACAATATTTTCTAGCTGTGTACGTGTTATATTCTTATTTGTTGTATTTTTATCATTCTCCTTATCTTTGACGTAACACTAATAAATATATCTTTACTTGTTTCAAATTATGATATTAACATTTTGAGAGAAGGACCCTATGAGAAAATATAGATGAAGGCATTATGTGCTAAGACGATTTATAGATATTATCATTAAAACTATCTACATTCAAATATATTTTGCATTTAAGCATTTTCCATTCAACGAATTTCGAAGCTATACGGCAAACACATCTACTCATTAAATTTTTAGATTTGTCGGTTTCGAAATTAATTGTGATTTTACTATTAATAATAATTATTATTAATGACAAAATCTCAATTAATTTATTACACTGTAAAATTTTATACACACTGTATAAATTGACAGAGTTACTTTTAAATTTATAATATTAATATGGAAGTATGGGCTAGTACGGATTATTTGAACGCAAGAAAATATATGTTTTTATTTATTTATTTACATTATGATAGTTGTTTCCGTTGTTTCCGTTTCGACCGCTATGGCAACTGAGTTTCACAACCAGTTACGAAGAAAGATTTTATTCTTTCTTGACAACTAGTTACGATGGAATGATATCTTGCCTTACATATAACCAATTTTCAATGAATTTCTAATAATGTCTAGTTGCGATCGAGGGGTATATTAAGCGAAAAATTAGCAAAAAAAAAATTATTGCGTTTGGTGGCTGATAAACTCGCAGACTAACTGATAGGAAGCGGTAATCACTGCTCATGAAAAATAATTTGTGTTCTTGGTATGACAAAAACAATTTTAAGCGAACACAACTAAGCGACTTAAATCACATAGATAACAAGCACATAATCTGCGCGCTGGTAAACAGTTATAGTATCTTATGTATACCAACATCATGACGTTTATAAAAACATAATTTAAGACACGTAAAACATAGTCAACCATTGGGCCATTGTGCGTAAGTGACCGACGCGAAAAGTTGTTCGGTTACTCATAACATCTCAGCTACTTTCAGAAAGATAATAAGGAACCGGTGTTGCGCAGTACTTCCTTACACCAACGGGCGAAACTTCGTTTCTGGGCTGTTTTGTATAGTCCAGAAACGAAGTTTCGCCCGTTGGTTGCTCACGGTTTTACAATATAGAAGCACGTGATCCGGTGTCTCCTTGGTCTCCATGCTGCCCCTATATAAGGGGTTTAGTGATGCAGATATTAAAAAGGTGTTTGTTGAGTAAGCAGTGGCTGTTATTATATTTGTATATCGAAAATTGTCTGCTTCAAAGCTTAACTTTTCCAAATATAATTTCACGTACATAGTCAGCTTTTCAATTTCGTTTCCCTTTAAGATCTCTTTTGCCTTATTGTGAGTTTTAAATTAACTTGAACAACAACTATAAAAAAAACACGATAACAAATTTTTTATTTACCTTCTTATAAAACTGAAATATCTAATCGTTAGGTAGTCTTTAATTTTATATTTGAAGCATGTGAAACAGATACAGACACCTCAGTACACAAAACATAATTGTAAATGCAATTAATCCTTAGGTAACTTATACTGTTCAATGCTTTATATATGATAACTCTTAAACATTGACATTACGCGATGTAAATTTGTATGAAAGTAAATATTTTAGTTAAATCGCGTTCAATCCCGTTTCCTGTTACTATAGGTAATGCTAAAGAAAAATAATTCTTCAATCGCGACTGGTTGCGAAGATTGGTTGCGGTGGCGGCTAAAGTATTCTTCGATGGTTACATATTAGGACAAATATTCTTACATCGGAATTAGTTGTCAAGAAAGAATGAAAATATTCAAGTGGTTGCGATACTTAGCTGTCATAGCGACCGAAAGGGTTGTTTCTGCAATTATATGTATGTTGTACATGTGATGGTCAATTAAGATATATTATAATACAATATTAAAGATTGAAGAACTATTATCCAATCCTATTGCTTTATATTCCTACAGTTAGAGAAACATTTAATTAAATGCTCTGCGCTCATTTTGAATAACTTACCTCTAATAATAATCCAGCTTGCACATAATTATTATGAAATATGATTGAATACTTCGCAATCGGAAGTTTAGGAGCAATTCAATTAATCATGACAGTGAAATTGCACAGTTAGTATGCTATAAACAGTAACAAAAGAATTGTAGTCTAATCTGTCCAATGATTTCTTTAGTTAGAACGTGCAAGGTTACTCGTGACTGGCAGGGTCACAATAACAACACAACAATAATACCTATTACAAGCAGAAGGTCATACTATATTGTAAAAATGAATATGCGCACAAGATTTTAAAATTATCAGTATAAATTTGAATATGTAACATACTATTGCGTCTATATGCACATGCATATTTTTTGCGAGTTATATCACCTCTGCACTCTATTTTAAAATTAATATGTAAACGGCCTGGCAGGACTACGCCCCACTACGGTCTTCGCCATGACATGTGACAGCTGCCAGTGTGTTTTCTTGTATTAAATGATTTTGTATATAATGTTTAGTAAATATATTTAGTAGTGTAATATTTTTGTATGCAAAATAATTGTGACGGCATTGGCGATGAGGAAGGGATATAGATAAGGTATTTAGACGATGGGACTCTCGGAAGCAGATACAATATTACAGGATATTTATTTATTAATTTACAATTAAAGCATACCAACTGTATAATTACAATGTTTTGTAGTTGAGACATTCTTAATTTAACATGTCAGAGTAATTAAACAAATCGCAGGCATGCATGACATTTCAATTACATTATATATTAAAGAGACTACTTGTTTATGGTGAAAATATAACAGTGACTCTAAACATTACATAAACCACAAATCGAAGTCTAACTATATCAAAACTAAGTAAAAATATAAAAAAATAAAATTACAAACGATTATAAAGCATTACTGAGTAGGAAGTGTCTGAATGATAAAAATTTCATAGAGAAGACATTAATGTCATTGTCAGATACGTTGGATTTCGCATTATACAATCTTGCCATATGTGTAAATAGACTATTAAAGGTAGTATTCAAGGTAGTATATAGGTGTCTCAAATACCCGGGAAAGTCTCACGAAACGTCTACTCGTTTTAAAATTAAAATTATTATTTAGCTCAACATCTAAGGGCCCATGAACAATTGTGTGTAGAACCAGTAAGTCATGTATGTCGCGTCTTTCTTTTAAGTTGATCATTTTGAAGTAAGACAATCTATCAGTGTATTCAGGAATAGTTTTCCTGATGCCATTTTTTATGGATAAGTACCTTACAAAGCGAGTCTGAACGGACTCTACCTTATTTATATAGGTTGAGTAGTAAGGAGACCATATAGTGGAGCAATGTTCATTCATTCAAATGGTTTTGACACTCGAATTATAAAACCTATAATTTTGTTGGATTTAGCGACTACATTATCTATGTGATGACGGAAAGATAAAGAAGAATCGAAAATGACTCCCAGGTCATGGATAATAGATACTCTGTCAAGGTACGCACCATCTATACAGTATTTAAAATCAATGAATTTAATTTTATTAGGAAACTTAATATACTGTCATTTTTTACGTTTAGGACATTTTTTTTTCCAAACACAATTGTTGAAGAGTATCAAGATCACTTTGCAGCATAATACAATCGGTGGTTGCAGATATTCTATATATGGCCCTTAAAGATAAATTTGAATCTATTGGCTTGGAATTAAATACCAGTAAATGTGAACTTTTTTAAACAATATTTAAAACAAAAATAAACATTTAGTACGTTCAAAATTTAATAATAATAATAATATATTCTATCACATACACACAACACCATCTATCCCAAACTAAGCAGAGCTTGTACTATGGGTACTAGACAATGGATAAACATAGGTACATATAAACTTTCTTTTTTTGTAAATACATACATATTATGCATAATTGTTAGGCTCCAAACATCAAAATTAAGGATAAAAGTGCTGTTCGCCTGCTTGGGTTACCAGTCTTTGAAGAAGCTTTTAATTCTTTCATAGATGAGAAGATACAAAATTTTTGTGAAATTTCAGCCTGCGTCCTCGAAATTAATATTCATTCGGCTATTACAATTATTCGATATTGTCTCTTTGTTCCCAAATTTACGCATGCGCTAAGATCATCACAGTTTTGGAAAATTAAGTACCTTTAGAAAAATTGATAAAATTATTCAAAATACTCTAAACAATATTTTGATTGTGGATTTGAACGACCTAGCTTGGCTACAGGCTTCTCTGTCTGTTCGTCTTGTGGGGTTCGGCGTTCGCAAAATTGCCGATGTTAGTTTGTGCAAAACTGACGCTGTGAACGCCTGGAAAATGGCTTGTCCGAATTCTGTTTTGCCAACCAACCTATTCTCCCAGCGACAGTGAGACGGGCCGCTTACCAACTCTGTAAGAGAAAAGCTTTTTTCTACATCTTCCAATGTTGCTGAGCGTGCTCGATTGCTGGCTGTGGGATAATGGGAATCTGGTCTTTGGCTTCAGGCGCTTCCATAGTCCAATATAGGTACCATGTTGGACGATACCAGTATCCACCTCGCCACTTGCCTCCGTTTAGGTGTTTCATGTGTTTCTCCGCATCATTGTCACTGTGGAGAAACTAGCCTCGGACACCATGGACTCTTTTGTAGCAGAAGCGCTGGTCGAATTTCTCGCCACGCTAATCTTAATGACATAATACGTCGTGCTCGTGTCGCTGCTGGCGTTCCAACTGTACTTGAACCCATTGGTTTGATACGCAACGATGGGAAGAGACCGGACGGAAGGTCTTTGTTGCCTTGGAAGATGGGCAGGGCTTTGGTGTGGGACGGAACGTGCGTTGACACCCTTGCACCATCACATCTTCCATGCACCGCGAGAAGTACCGACGCTGCTACTGCAACCGCGAAATCCCTCAAACGGCGCAAATATAGTAATATAGTCGAAAATTAAATTTTTGAGACGTATGGGGTGGAAACCTTAGGTCTGAGCGCTCATATTTTGTACAGAGAGATCGCAATACCAAAAGGCTGGTCTTTTTTTGGCCTGTCTTTAATTACTAGGCACGTTACCAGTTGACAGCGATGCTAATAAATTCTACGATACCTAAACCATTTTTGTAAATATTTAGTATTCTAATTATTAGTGTTTTTGTAATTATGTAGATGTGGTCTTTCACGTCTTCGTATTAAGTTATCGTTATTAAGGTTATCATTGTCTATTATTAACGTTGGCAGAGTCTAGCTGTGTTAATTATAACCCCTTCATGGTTAAGAGGTCGTTTTGCTAGTGTACCTTATTTACTGCTAGGCAGAAGTATTGGCAAAAGGCACAGCGCGCTTCGATTGAAATTACCATCGTACGGATTTACCATGGAACTGTGTTTTCTTAGTGCTGATTCCCAACACTGTTCATCCTGCATAGCAATGACTTGTCAATTGAGAACATGCATAATTATGCAAACGATAGCACAGTTATTGCGGGTTATATAAGTCATCAGCATATGATGCAGAAAGACGGCTGTAACCTATATCTACGTTCGAGATCTCACTGGTATCAGCCTTTGGAGGTTAATGGGATGCAAATAATTTTGTTCGGTATACCTAGGAAGTATAAGTGTGCATTTACAGTAAATATCGAAACTCAAGTTGTTTTTTTTTAAACAGTACGCTCATTTTTTTTGCCGGGAATTTTACGAACATTCCAACACCGAACACAAAGATCACCTAGACTCAGAACAACTATTTGAGTATCACACAAATTTTTGCCCTATATGGATATTGAACGCACAAATCTCGGCGCAGTGGCAACGGCGAGGCAACCATTTAAACCACTACACCATCCGTGTAGTCAAAGAAATAGCGCCTAACAGTTCTAAGCATTAATTTAAAACGTGATCATTCCAGAGTTTTTTCACTGGTTCCACACAGAACAACCCTGCCTAGTCAACAATATTATGTAATTAGCTGCAAATTGTATAACACAGTAAACAAATTAACCAACATCTACCCCTGACAATCTGCAAATGTAACGAAAAAATATGTTGCTGGCTTAAAGTTTAAATTATACCGAAACAGAGGAAATTGTAAATTAATAACAACCTATATATAAACACAAACATACACACACAGACACACATACAAACACACAAACACACACTCACACACACATACATACACATTCGCTTGAACACACGTGTGCAAACAATGTACTATATATCCCGATGACCTATATTATATCATTATTCGCCTTCCCTATTTGTACTTGTTGTTAGTTGCTGTTGTTTCGTAATATTATTGTACCTATCAGTTTCTCACCAGTTTCTGTATTATTATTTACTCTTTTCAAAAATCTTGTAAACAAATAAACAATGTTCTAGTTTGTATCCATCCAGGGTAGAAGACGCTGGCGACTGTGACACAGTTTACACAGTCTGTTTCAAATACGAAGTCCCTTTTGACACTTCATAGCACGTAACTCTGCACATTTCATATAAATTGCTAAAATAAACAATGATTACTTATGGTACTAAAGACTACTTAAAAACAATTAAAATTTATACAAAACATGATATAATTATTTCACAAACATAATCAACTAATAATTTCTATTGATATTAGTCTTAAATAATTTATACATCAAAATAAAATAACATTTTACTACAATACCATGATTACGCACTTTTTTTTACTTTTAGTCATAGTGACGCGACAATATGAATTAGATAAAATCAAACTAATTCAAGGTAAAAACATTTGTCCAAGAAATACTTTTGTAAATTTGTAATTGGTATTAATTATTATTACGTTGCAATGTCCCTTAAATCCCATTCTGCAAATCCTTAATATATATTCGTTATTAAAAATGGATTTGAAGATGCGATATTGACATATGGTTTAAATATGCCATCGTTTTTAAAGAGTGTTTGTCTTGAAAATCAATATCTGTTATACCACATTTATTTCACCCTTATACTAAGTATGGAGTAAGTATGTGATACTAGGAATTAATCAAGGCAAAGACCAGATATTTTTTTACAATTATTCTTTTTTACTCTTTCGATATGTCAAACTTAGATAGAAAACTTGATGGTTTTTCTGTTTCTATCATTTTTGTTTCGATTCTAAACCGATTCGTGATGTGTCGATTGAAACGGTCTCTTCACTATCACGGTTTAACGATCATCTGTCAAATGGGACTTTGTATTTGAAATGCATTATAGTGCAGTCGTCAACGTTTATCTAAGATTATAAACATTATTGTTATGTGTATAAATGTAAAAGCAGATTAATAAAAAAAATTGTAAATATTGATTTGGTAAATAAATAAACTATTCTATTCTAACTCTCCGTAATGGCGACAGAATCTCCCAATCTCAAATTAGGTGTAATTTTAACGATCAAAAGCAAATCTTCACCACTGGTATTATATTGCACACATCTCTGGAACAGGATCACCAAATACCACCTACATCCAGTTGACTAAAGTGAAGAGGAAGTAAGAAATTAGATATTGGTCTAACGAATATATTTTGTAAACGGTTAACCTACAAAAAAGACCTAAAATAGATAAAATAGGCACAATAATTAACTGATTTTGTCCCGCGCGAGAATCAAACCCTAAACGCGATACTTTCTATACATAACAAGCTCACTATTCCATTATCGATGCACAAATGGCTCAGTCAATTAGATGGAAGTTTCAGTTGCAGGGCTAGATTGTCGTCAAAGGATAAGTTACATAAAACTAAAAAATCTTTTTTGATTTAGGTCGCAAAGTATTTATGAATGCCAAAGTTACACTAAGTTGAACTAAACTATGAACAAACTTGTACTTAGCTGTATCAATCGCAAGCTTTAGCGAAACAAGTTCAAGACCAGTGAAGAGAACGTGCAAGAACCTTAGAGCCGCTATTTTTAGTCGCCGTGTTACTAAACTGCTTATCTTACAAATTATATTTGTTAGGAGCTACGAACATTGCACTATTTACTCACACCTACCTCAATAATTAGACATAAATTTCGGTCGTGTAAAATAGGGTTCCGGCATTTTCACGTATTTAGAAGTGTTTAGCAACTTATAACAACTATCTCTTGTATAATCTATGATGCTCTCATGCACTAACGGCGTATTAGTTTTAGTGGTGTTTTCGAAACTGATAGGGACTAAAATTTGTGTGTAACACAAATAATATGTCCGACTCTGGGAGTTCTTTGTGTCTGTTGCTTTAATGTTGTCTAAGCCCCTCGCGACACAGGAATCAATGCTAAAGAGAGATGTCTTTTTAAAAACGAATAAGGTAGAATATCTCTAGGCTAACGCTTACGCCAACTTGCACCATGTACCGCGCATACTGAATCATTAAATTATATATCTTTTCAACTTAATATTAGTATCTGACGTCACTATCCATTTAGAAGCTAATAAAATAATAAATAAAACAATGCGTGATTATTCTGCAGACCGGGGTGGAATTCGGATTAACTTTTATTAGTAACTAATATTTATTGGATACTTGTATCCACGAAACCAAAGGTACGAGGCCCGATCTCCGTTTATTGACAGGAAGTGGGTGACCTGGTTCAAGAAGCCATTACTGACATGTCAATGAACACGACATTCCTTGGCCTGCAAATTTGCAAGAAAATAAACAGTGTTTCCGCCTACCATCACGATTTACCCTCATTTAACATTATATTAACAACAGTGACAATAACAAAAATGTAAATATGTAATAAATATTTTGATTCGTATTTAAACTTTTATCTACAAATTAAATATCACGATCGGCCAGTCTTCAGTCAGTCTTCTACGGGCCAGCCATCGTCCCCTTCGCTATGTTTAAGATAAAGGATTAACCAGCTCCTATCTCCACTAGGACAAGTATTGAAATGAGCTTGCGAATCATTGAAATTATTTAAAAATAAGCAAAGTACAGTAACCTTACCATCTGATGATAGCGAGTAAAAAATAATTACCCATCTGATGATAGCGAGTAAAAAATAATTACAGAAGCCATAATTGATTTTATGCGTGTGGTAATTAAATGTCTATGTATATATTATACAATAAAACATAGTCAGTTATTTGTTATCCTGTGATACTCAATATAATAAAATATATTGTTCTGCTATTAACGTTATGTATATTTATTTATGCACATATCTATTACTAGTCCTATCTTTGAATATGGGACTAAAAAGTTAAAAAATAAATTGCACTGAATATGTATTAAGTTTAGTTTAATTTTAAAGTTAATTTATCGTCGAAATTTATTATTTATTGAATTTTTTTTTATTTATTAATAAATATTATTGTTTATTTTCTCTCTATAATTTCTTTAGGTAATTTATTATAAATTTTAATTGAGAAAGTGAAAACTAAAGTGCTAGACGAGTGTATCTATAGTCGGGATGTTGGTAAATTTAATCTATTTTTGCGTCGTAAAGTTTGTTATTTGTTTTTCTTTGCGTGTATTATAAAATTCTGAGTGATTTCGGTCAAATTTACATATGTATTTCTAAAATATATAAGCAAGTTAGTATTTTGTACTCCTGAAAAAGTGGTTTACAGCAGTTCGTCGGTTCAATATTAGCTATTATTTGAATAAGTTTCTTTTGCAGTGTAAATATAGTCAGCGAATCTGTGTTATTGTACCCACAGTATAATACCGTAGTTAAGCCTTGCCACGCATATTATGTGATTACTGTAGTTTGTAAATTGGTTGCTTTTTTAACTTCACTTACGTCATATGAAATTTTTTTATATTTGTCTTAACATGAATTCATGGATCTTTGTCAATTAAATAATCGGTTTTTATTTACTCCATCACTTTATTATACAATATATCTTAGATATTAACAGATATTTTATTATAAAATCTTACGTCAATACCCAATAAACGGGTAATTAATATTTTTGCGTCGACCGCAGATGAAATCTAGTAAAGGCATGAAAATGATAAAAGTATTTTACTTGGTCACGTGTTTTAATTATAATATTAAAAATACTGTACAATGATAAGTGCTTTAAACAAGGTTTAAAGAGAGTACTGCTTTTACGGTATGCAGAGGTTTGACTGTGTGTACCCTTGACATTGCCGAAATCCACGAGCGGCGCGGTTGTTGTGACTCAGGGGAGCCGCTAGCTCGACTGGCACGTTTTAGAAATTGAATAGGTTGTGATTTAGTACTTACAACAATTCATATGATAGTACACACATCTAGATTTGTTTTGATAGTAATGCCAGAGCAACTTTTTATTGAGTGACATTGTGTTTCTGAGGATTCATGATTATAGAATTAAATGATACTTTCTATAAAAAATATTTACATGTTACCACTATAGCTAACAATATCGTTTCATAAATGAAGCAAGTATTTTTGTTTTCATTAGATACGAAAGTAGCATATTGCCTCATAACATATTTTTCATTAAATATGTGTACAATAAAGACCGCAATTTTCTTTCATGAGCCTGCATTATCATCTTGGTTTAAATGGTAATGGGACACTCAGAAAGTTTCGCGAGAATAAAAAAAGAGTTCTATATGTAAGTATTGTTTTATTAAATCTTTTTAAATGCCTCTCCATCAGCCTCTATACAAAGTTTCATGCGTCTGAACCAGTTCTCGAAACACTTTTTCCAGTCCACTGCAGGAAGTCCCTCATTTTGAGTGCGGTGTGCTGTAGCCCGCGGAGCCCTGTGTTTGGTCGCTTGTTGCTCACAAAAGAGAAAACTTCTGCCAAGCATTTGGTAGTATACCAGACGGCGTTAATGCTTCTTTGGTTCCTCAAAGGAATTGACATCAAGTAGCCAGTCAAATTGAAAAAGCTCGTGATCAAAATCTGCCTCCCGCTTCTAGATCAAATTACTTTGATAGGCGTTGATTCGTTTTGAAACAGCCAAACAATCGACGGACGCTTCGTTTCTGAATCGTATTGATAAATCCGGGACTCATCACCTGTAATGAAGTCGTAAAGACGCCGAAACGAGACTGCTTCAAACTTGTTTATCATATCACGGCAACCATTTCACCCAAGCCTGCTTCTGAGCATCGGTGAGATTGTGCGGCACCCAGCGTGAGGCCTTCTCACTCAAAGATGCACGGATAGAACCTCGTGAAGGCTTCCCGATCCAATCTTGTCCCGACGACACTTGAAATAGTAAAAAATCATAGCGCGGAAATGCTCTCTCTATCTCTCTCTCTCTCTATTTTTCAATAAGACACAATAATTTAAATTAGCTCGCAATAATATGGAGGTAGGCTTTGAAATTGGAACATACCTACCTATTTTTACTTATAAATAATCATATTTTCAAAATAGATTATAACTGGCCAATCTCTCATACATAAAAACTTTTTTCACAATACTTTCTGAGTGGCCTAGTAAAATTAACGTTTATTTCACAATATTGATTCATATTTAACCGAAATTACCTACTTCATTCTTGATAATTTTGCAATGGTCGCGTCAGCTTAAAATTTTGGCTCCTATTGCTCTGCTTTGATAGAGCAAGGATTAGAACAAAGCGCTACAAAGTGTTCATTATCCTTACAATAATAATAACTCTACCACAGAACTCATTCGAGGATTCATTGTAATACGAGGACTATTGAAGACTCCTCAATAGTTCTCCTATTACAATCTCTCTGTCATTGGTATACCGCTTTACATAAGTAGGTACATGCATGGGCGTATAAAACAATAACTTTTTTTTGATCAGCGATGCAAATACCCGCGCAATTTAAATTTAATTTTAATTTGACATTACATTTGTCTACATAATATACACACATGTATAATTCTATAGTATTTTATATCAGTTAATAGAATAATGTGTAGATGCAGATGTACCTCAATGAAAGTAATCCTGACGGCGCCAATAAGTACAAACAAATTATCAGCATGATGACAAAAAAAAATCTCAATATTTAGTTCAATACCTACATACCTACTTATATCTGTACCTATATATACGAGTGGATAAATTAAGATACCTAATTATAATCTGCACCCACAGGCCTGACTGGGATTCGACAAAGAGGGTGTTAGCAGACGTGAACTTCATCGGTAGATTACAAGATTATGACAAGGACCATATATCGGATGCGACTCTCAAGAAACTGAAGGCGTACCTCACTCACAAGGATTTCAATCCTGACACTGTCGTCAAAGTCTCTAGGGTATGACTCTAAGAGCTATGGTTTTATCACGTGCCTGAAAATACCTATATGTTGCATTTACAACACAACTTAAACCGCCGTCGAATCACGTAACGCATATTCATTTAAATCTTAACAACTCTCCAGTAATCAAGATGGTTGGAAAAAGGATCCCTAACGCCACTTAAGACTGCACCGAGCGTAAGACAAATAATAACAGAGCTCGTGCGGCGCATATGAAAATCGGCGCGCGGCCGCCATATTAAAATTATTGTATAGTGGATTTGTAGTGCTTTTTTGATAAATATAATATGTGTATCTTTATTGTCAACCAATAACTTAAATATTTGGGACGGACAAATTGTAATATAACTATTTACGTTTCGTTTAAGCTGTAAAATAGCAGCAAAATGCAAATTTACGTAATTTTATAGGCGAAAATATTAATTATTTTAAGTTTTCAACACGGAGTTATTGTAAACACATTCATTGCTATGGTAAATGTATATTTTATATTTGTATTAAACAAAAAGTGTCGATTTATTCACTTAACTCTGTTTTGGCACAATTCGCTCGGCGCAGTCTTAACAGCGTCAAGTGGTTTATGATTTTCCTTAAACCATGCGGTACTCACAACAGGTGATGATTTGCCGGCTATATGTTCATCTATTTGCACTTTTTCAGGTGTGTCGCTCCATGGTGTTATGGGTGCAAGCCATCGACATGTACGCAAAAGTGTTCAGAGTTGTCGAACCTAAAATAATTGCGTAAGTCTTTTAAGTAATTAGCTATTGTATGTATGTGCATACCATGTTTTTTGTACACGCAGTTAAAATATTTAGAGCATTTATTCTAATATTAGAAACATACACAATCTTCAGTAAGGCGATGACGTTTATGTCACCGGCATAAATTATAACAATCTTTGGTTTATAAACATATATAAAATAAAATTATAATAAAACATTCTGAAATAAATCTGTCCAGATGGTAAACTGACGGAATATTGAAAATAGACTATGAAATACACTTCATATAGTTCTGTGAGCTTGTAATCTCGAGTTGTCCAGCCGTTAGTTAATGGACTCAGTGGCGTAGCTGGATTGGGTGCAAGGGCTATTTTCCAGGGGGACGCGGCCCCTACACAGCGATGATCTTCATACAACCCTAGAGTTTTAATTTAAAACCTAACACCCTAGGATGGGCACAGAGGGGCCGCTATAAATACGCCATTGATGGGTGGCACTCGGTCCGGCAATTGTACAGGCACCCCACGATTGAAATCTCTTCAAATTAATCAAAATCTGCTGTTACATAAAGAACTATTTTCAATTAAAATAGTTATGAGAGTCATAAATTAGAGTAGGTACCTATATAATATACAAACATATATACATACCCATCATTTACATAAAATTGCATAATAATGTTGAAGGTTGACAAATAACATGCCCATTACCACTTTTAAGTTCACAGTTTCACTAATTGTTTATGCAAATACACTCACACATTGAAATGAAACACACAAATTACAACAGAATAGGAAAAGTTAATTTTGAAAATGATAATTATTATAAAGTTATAAGCAAAATAAGTAAGCCGCGATACAGTTGACAATAAAAAATACATTCATTTTGTTTATGGTAGCTTTAACTTTTTTTCTTTCTAGCCTTAACAGCTACAATCTCATTAATGATAATTATATTGAAATGTTATCTATATATAGTGCTAGAGGTAGCATTTCAATATAATAAACATTAATAGTATACTAGGTAGTATACTAGGTTCACGTCAATTATTTATTGTTGATAAACATTGTCATGACTTGTACAAGACATTCGCGTTCTCTATTGTCACCCCGAACGGATGAAATCCGGATGCGACTGCTCCGCGCCCTGCCATAATAGCTACGCCACTGTATGATGTATGAATTACGACCACAACGTGCATATTAATTGTTAGTCTTATCATTTTCACATGGCTCGTCAACCGTAACCTATAATAACCCGATCGGTCAGTAATCCCGGTGTCGGAATGATATATCTTATTGTAAGCAAACAGCCCTTAACATATTTTGTTGTCATTTGTAGGAGTATTACTTGTCTGAATATATACAACAATATCTAGGATTTTGAAACAAGTACTACATTAAAACAAAATGCACGGTCGTTTATTATAATTTATAACAGGGTAACAGACTACACTAACGAACAAACTACGTAGTTTGTTCGTTAGTGTAGTCTGTTACCCTGTAAGCCTAATTAATTAAAATTAAGGTATTTATTACAATTATAGGACTTATACTTACGTAAGTATAAGTCCTATAATTGTAATAAATACCTTAATTTTCATTAATTACCAACTTCTAACGAGGTATAGGTACCTACATACAAAATTTCACATTGTCATTCATCTTTATTTCACGCACATAAATACTTGTTAGTGTGACCTGTTACCATAACAATTACCGACCGTGTATTATAATTACAATAGTAAATAGATGTACGGTCATCCTCAAAACGATGTATACGTGAGCAGTTACATTAAAATTTCTACATCCAATGCGCCACAAAATGATATTCATCTATTGCGGCCAAATACGCTTTATAGTATATATCTGTTTCTAAAATGGTTGTATTCGGGGCTGTTATAAAAGTTTTATAATCCTTACCTTACCCAACAACTAACTACAGACTTCTGAAACGTTGTATACAGCTATTGTTTATTACCAAGGTAAATAAATCGTGATCGATTAAACTTATGACGACGTAGGCCAATAATCATACGTCGAGAACGTTTAAATGAAAATAATAGTTAGATCCCGCTTACAACATGGCCGCAAAAATGTCCAGATTTCAACCCCTTAAAGAATCAATGGAGCACACTTCATAAACACAATGAGTGAACACAAGGAGTGGTCACCCACTGTTTTTGAAGTGTGCGAATCCTTTGGTGGAAGCAAGAATATCATTAATAGCAGGATAATATCATGAGATTTTGATTCCATAGTGGCTTCAGTAACTTAGAAAACTCCATAACCTATATATTTTGACGTTCATTAGTGTTACTTTGTGACTTTAATGAATAAATGATTTTTGGCTTTAACAATTCCGCTAAAGAGATTTAATTCGGTATCTAAAATAAAATATTTTTGATTTAAGTAAGATTATTTCATTTCATATACAGCCTTGGCCAAAAGTATTAGGCACCCTATAAATTACTGCATATTTCAGGCTAAGAGAGAAATAAAACTAATTATAATGATTAAAGTACTTTATTTCCATTAGAATATTGTAAAAACATCAATATTTTGTTGGGCCACCCTTTGATTTTATGACAGCAGCAACTCTGTGGGGCATACTACGTACAAGTTTCGCACATTCCTCTGGAGAAATTGCATCCCATTCTTGCACTAACGCGTTTTTTTAAGCAGTTTTTGATGTTATCGAGTGCTCTTCTATTTTTCTCTTCAAAATACTCCACAAATGTTCAATAGGATTTAGATCCGGGGACTGGGCAGGCCAATCTAACAGATCAATACAATTTTCAGTAAACCAGCGCATTTTAGTAGCTGACTTGTGACACGGAGCATTGTCTTGTTGGAATTTCACACCATTTAAGTTAGTGTCACCAAAAATACACGAAAGCGAAGGTACGAGAGCAGTTTCCAGTACATTAATGTATTTTTCACTGTTCATGCGACCTTCGCAAACAAACATTTTGCCGACTCCATCCGCAGCCATGCAACCCCAAATCATTACACTGCCTCCGCCGTGTTTTATGGTTGGTACTACGCAATCTGGGTGATATTCTTCGCCTTTGCGTCGCCTCACAAACGTCACACCTGGTGTTCCAAATACCTGTAGATTCCAAAAAAAAGCACACATTACAAACTTTTATAACATTTGAGTTTGAAGACAAACACAACAATGATCGTTGTAATTGTGGTATAGACTTCACTAAAAAAACTTACCTCAAAGTTTGATTCGTCAGACCACAGCACATTAGACCAATTCTCTTCTGTGAAATGTTGGTGTCTCAGAGCCCAATCAAGTCGTTTTCTTTTATTGTCTGCGGATAGCCACGGCTTCTTCCTAGCTTTGCAACCTTTTAAGCCGGCTTCTACTAGCCTTCGTCTTGCAGTTCGTGCGCTTATGGGATGTCCAGTCTCTTCAGTTAAAGCCACAGCAAGCTCCGAAGAAGTTTTTTTTCTATCTTTCACAGACTCTCGGATAAGTTTTCTGTCCTGACGGCTAGTAGTCACGCGTTTTCTGCCTGTTCTTGGTTTATTTGCATGAGAGCCAGTCTCAACAAAACGTTTGAAAGCAGATTGAACGGCGCATCGCGAACATTTCACCAACTTCGCGATTTCTTTTTGAGTCTTGCCTTGCTCATGTAAAAGTTGAATTTTTACACAATTTTCAATACTAATTTCGTTTCGTTTTAGCATTTTCAAATGAATTTCTTCTCAATTAATTCACAAAACCACAAATGCACTGTCTTTACACTAAGACTTCCAAATGGTAACTGACGAAACATTAAAAATAAATTTTGGAAAAAATAAATTTTTATTATTGACGCACCAGATGTTTTACGACTGCTTAAAAAATGCCGCCTATTGTCTTAAATAGTGTTTTATGACACCGGTATCGCAGTTCTATAGAATATTGTTTAATTGTTCAAATAGCACAGGTGTGTGATAACTATATTGGGGGTGCCTAATACTTTTGGCCAAGGCTGTATGTATTTCGTTAATTATTTTGCCCACCTAAAGAAACAATAGGTTCTGGCAGTGATATGTGTAATTAGTACTTAATTCATATTATTGAAGATAATATTGATGGTATCTAATGAATATTTACGAGTAACTCATAATAATGCTTTATGATAATATTTATAGTAACTGTAGTAGCATTGTGTGTATGTGATAGAATATTATTATTATTATTATTATTATTATTGGTGATTCTATTGAACCGATCAGAATTTGTATAACTCGTTATCAAACTGTAGTCGTTTACGTTTTGTTGTTTGATATGGGCCATACTAACTTATGAAAATGCGACGTTGCTTTGAAACAGATGTTTACTTAATTGTCAAGTTATAGTAAATAGCATGTTTGGCCATAATGTACCTAATAATACAATATTTTGGTGTATTTTAATGCAACTTCGTTCACTTATAAATCGTTTTGATGGTAACTGTACCTCTAAGAAAATAAAACAATGTTACAACAAGTAACATTTAGTTTGTATCATAACTATTACTAACCACCTCTTATTGATATATGAATTGTTTATAGTTTTCTTGTGTACCTAGTTTAAGAGAAATTTTGTTTAGTTAAGTATTATCATCCGAAGTAATCTTTTTTTTAAATTGTTGCTGTTGTATTCATATGAATAATAAATACTAATTGATAAATTTCGTTTGCAACAGACACAAAGAAGCCGCTAATGAACTAAAGAGTGTAATGGCTGTGCTCAGAGCGAAACAAAAGGAGGTAGAAGCAATCGAAGCACAGTTAGCTAAAATGATGGATCAACTGAGAGTGCGTATCCAATTTATAAAGCTATCCATTTCATAATCGATATAAAACCATCGTATTAACGTCCACTAGTTGGATAGCTGACCTGAGTCAGTTACTATAAAGTAAGTGCGTGAGCGAGGACAAGACCAAGGTGCACTTTCTGTAAAGCGTTGTCTCTATTTTTTTGTCATGCTTTAACAGATTATGGGCCTTGTTCACATTAACATAGCCGTTTGATTTAATTCAGACCCTATTTTCTTATCGGAAATCCATTTAGAAGTTTAACATTGAAAACATCACAATTAATATATTTACGGAAGCAGATCGTTTTGGTATGTGGTTTAATAAATAACAAACAAAAACAACAAAGTATTTCAATTAAGATAAAGTATTATAATAATATAATATTCAAAGAACTGCCACTATATTTATAAAAGACACACAATACACTTACTTAGCTACCGTTTATATTTTCATTAATTGAATTCGATTTTGTAAACATAAAAGACTAGATTTTGCACGCGGATAGGTTAGATTACTAAAAGTACTTTTTCCTGGATGAAAGGTACCCTATATCCGTTTCTGTTCCCCTGACAACGTTTATGCGAATGTTCATGATGATCGGTCAAGCAGTTAAGGCGTGAAAGCGTAACAAACAATCTCACATTCCGCATTTATAATTTTGGGTAGTATTACCGTGGTATTGTGTGTTAAAAGTTAAAACCCAGTGTCCCTTTCCTTGATAGCTGCAACCTATTTTATACACGTTCATTTACGTTTTTACGAGATTTAGTAAACACTAAAGATCATTAAAAGTATAACGGTTTTTTTTTAAAGATAACTTCCGCCCTTTGAATACGTAAGTCTTGTGTCTCGGGAGACTTTCTGAACATTTAAACAAAGGACACAAAGATCACCCAGACACAACTACTTGTTGATTTGGCAACTTTTTGTCCCGTGTGGGGATCGAACCCACAACACTCGATGCAGTGACGAGGTGAACACAAGAATCACTACGCCATTCGTGCAGTCAATCTTATAATACATATATGGAAAAAGCGTGATCAGTTAAGAAATGTCATTCTGTTAAGTACTTGAAAACAAGTCCTAAGATAGATTGATTTGCGAGTGATTTGACAAATTGAGAAAGACTGCATTGTCGTTTATTATGAATTAGATTAAAATTATTTGAACCATTAGAACATTATGCGGTATTACATTGTTTACGGATTAAAGCTATGTTTATAGTGCTACAACTTCATGTCATTCATGGTTTACTTTAATCGCGTATTTAATAAGCAATTCATGTAAAAAGTAAATTGAAGTTACAGAGTTTCATATGTATGTACACATATGATATATGATAAACAAAAAGTAATAGGTAATAATATCAGCTCTGTTTTAAGTCCCACTATGGGGCACGGGCCTCTTCTCAGGATAGAATAATGTAATATCATTATAGTGCAAAATAAATTTACCAAGTATTCGTAAATGCCAAACTATAAGAAATAAGTACTCAAAAAGTCTTGGCTCAAGCGCGATGATGAATAAATCAGACACCTTTGATCAGAAAATAATATAGTCTGAAATAGTATTTGTAGGTTTTAGAAAACATCGCTAACAAGTATCTAATTAATTCTGCGAAGTAATGACATCATGACAAAATGTTCATTTTGAATAAACTGAGCCATATTTCGAGTTACTTAAGTATTTATACATTGCCCGCTTGTATACACCACACGTCTGGACTCGACGGTTTAATTCAGCCTTCAGTATTACAAGTTCAAGTTCTAGTTAATAGTTAATATTTCTAGTTAGTAGTTAATAGTTCTAGTTAATAAGAGGTTTTATTACTATTGTAAAAAATAAGCATAATAGATCATTATATCTTAATTGCCTTTCTTGTTATTGTATCTTTTTAATTTTGCGGTTGAAGTTCATTTGCAAAGGTATATTTTTATAAGTGTTAGTTTGTGTAATAATAAAAAGAAATTCTAAATTATAAATTGCTTGTTTAATACCCGAGTGATATTGTTTATGTTTCCATCGGGGCGCGAGATTAAATACTTTTCGATATTTCTTATAAGTAATTTCGACATCGAATTGACATTGACCCTTGACCCACGTAAAGTTAAAAACACGCTTTGCAGGACGTGAAACATATTTACATAAGTAAATCATATTAGTTGTAAAATGTAGATTTAAATACAAAGTGACGAAGTGGACATCTAGTTCTAGACACCTTTACTACTATTTTAGGTATCGGCAAAAGTAATTACGGAAAATATGTTGGTTCGAGGATAAATAAAGTTAGTTTGAAGCTAGGTACCTACTTGTATGCTAGTTGCCCTGCTTTAATCAAATATCAGTAAAAGGAACATCTCTGACAGCATATATAGAAAACATTATAAGGTCATATATATAAAGCAAGTGTCTTACAATATAAAAACGTTTATACATTGTAATCAAATGTGAGGTACTTGCTTTGAAAGAAAACTGTTAAACCGGCATCACTTCCAAAAACATTAAATCAATAAACAACCCTTCTCAATGATTACATCTGCGCATGGTATGAGGGTTCGCGAATGCAAATTATTATTAATCTCACTCACACAGCAATATGTTAGGTTTACACGATAAACTTATCGTTGTGTCCATTCAGTGAGCAGTGCTTACGGCGGTGAC
This sequence comes from Catocala fraxini, assembly GCA_930367265.1. NCBI lineage: Eukaryota > Metazoa > Arthropoda > Insecta > Lepidoptera > Erebidae > Catocala > Catocala fraxini. The sequence continues at coordinate 19,340,587 of OV884024.1, forward strand.
TATCTGCCTCTCTCGCGTTTATAATTTATTCGTGACCGAGTGAGATGCAATACTGCAGTATCGTACAGATAATATACAGATAAACAGACGCACTACCTCCCCTCCGGAGACGAAAAATCAATACCAGCTACGTTTGTAAACCTATAAATACACGTATTACTGTACCGCAGCGGCTAGCGAATAAAATATACAAAATGACACAAAACTAATTTATGAATTAGGAAACAGATAAATATAGATTTATACATTCATTATTATATTAAGTAGTCACATATACCTAGCACATATACACATTTTGCACATATGTGTGATCACTGATCAGGCATGCTAATATAAAATATACAGGTTGTTTGGTAGGTACATCATTTGCCAAATTTAATTGGCTGAAAGGAAGTATCTCTTGCTATAGTTAAAGCACCCTAATCAACTTTTCACGCCTCGAGATATTTTTTAAAACACGTTTTCATTCATTCATGTCATTACATCATTTATTTCTTTTTTGAAAATTACTCAGGTTTGAAACCTACATTTAAAAGAAAATTGCTGATATAGCCTTCAAATTTTGTTCTTGTTTTTATGTTTACCGTTAGGTTTCTCAATAAAATTTAGAATTACTTGTAAATAACACGAACTCTCCTTTTTATCTACTGTCAAAGTTTGGTAAAAGGTGAAATTTTACTTATGAGTCAACTATAATACGCAGTAAAAAAAAAATGGTAAAATCGATTCCGATATTGCATTTTGTACAAACATTCTCTAGACTATTTACTTTCTAACGGTATGCAATATGCCATAGTAAATAGTTAATTATTAGAGCCACCTACTCTCATACTACTACTGCACAATCATAAGTGTCAACCCAAATTTTATTTACTTTTTCTTAAATTTTGTTTTTATTAATATTTTATATTTATTTGTGTTTCCAATATTTCAATGTACGTACCTAAATTAATACCAAACTGTTAAGAAACCTGAAAGTGGGGCCTGGTACCCATAACACAAGTTAGATCTTACCTTGGGTACCAGTGTTCAATAATTACTGTGACTTACTTATTTGTGATTAATTAATTTCATTTCAATTTAATTTTAATTTCATTTCAACTTCATTTCAATTTCATTTAATTTCATCAGTTTCTATAATATATAGCAGAAAACTTTGAAATGTTAAACCGCTGTTACACAGCAGCTATTGCCTAAGCCCTGGCGGGCGACTGTTGGACTGCGACGCAGCGGTCTCGAGTTCGATCCTAAGCCCACACCTCTGACTTTTCGAAGTTAAGTGCGTATTAAATAGTTAAGTGTCGTTCGCTTTTACGATGAAGCGAATAATCCTGATAAAAACTGCATGCCTAAGAGTTCTCCACAATGTTCTTGAAGATATATGATGTCTCGTAATTCGCAGTGGGCCAGCATGGTGAACTATGGCCAGTGGGATAATTTAATACAGGGCTGACATTATTACACACATTTCCAAATAATGGTGACAATATGTTCATGATGTAGACGGTCATAGATATCTAAGTTTAAACTACCTGGGTTGTATTTCTTATCAAACGCGATTATAAACCAAACGATGCACAAGGTGCACTTTGCATACGAAGTCATATAATAATATATATATTATATTATGTTATGATGGTTTTGTTGATGTATTAAAACATCTGAAATAACAAACCAATAAACAATATAATTTAAATTAACAGTTTATGCCCAATAGTTCCTTTGAAGGTACTAGTGTGACATTGATGATCTGTTACAAAATCCTAAAGAATAAATGATCTGGTTTTTCTTAATATTTTCTTCTACTTAGTTTCAATATTACCTTCCTTCTAACTGGAACTGTAAAACTTGAAAATCTTCGCCGAGGCACGTGTTTCCGTCTTCCTTTGATCATGGGTCCTTCAAGCGAGGCGTGAAAAAGCACCTCTTTAGGCTGCCAAAGTTGGGACCCGGCATCACTTTACATAAGGAAGTGGTGTGGAGGGCTCTACCCGTCGACTACACCGCTGCTTACCATCAGCCGGAGAGCAACAATAATGGAAATCAAAAATATTTTTTTTTACGATATAAATGTTTGTTCCTTTTCAAAGAGATTTTTGATCAGCAGCAGTTAATTCTGAATATTGTAAAATCTTTTAAGCTTTATATTTTATAAGCTGGTTGGTAATAGATATTGATAGAAGTGTCTGGTAATGCTACTCGTACCGATATTATCTCTTCTTGTTTACGTAGTGTAACTTACCTAGTACTGGTTAGGAATATACACCGTACTTAGGTACCTACCTACCTAAAAAAAGAAAACATCAAAGCCAGTCCATTATTTTAAAATCCTTAACTATTATAATTACGCTGTGTCATAATGTTGCTAACCCAAACACTACATACCACTAGTATAAAAACTTTATTATAAAATGGTAAATATACTAACTATGCTTAAGTATGATAATCTATGCATGTAATAAAATGTAAATTGGGTAACTGGTCGATGTCTCTTTTTCTTTTTTAAATTTGTTCGTCTGTATGGTTACACGCGCATGATACAAAAATTACTACACAAAATCGAAAAATGTTTTTACATTTGTATTGCTACAGGTCTAACTTAATATCTGTATATATGTATGTGTAGATCAGCTACTTCTTTCACACTATGTAAGAAAAAGATTGATAGGCACCTACTACCAAATTCAACTCCTAACTATTATTATAAACTCGTAGGTATGTGATTTTGTTTGTTTGTATTACGCCTTAAAGATTTAACCAATCATCATACAATTTTGTATACACGTTGTCAGGGGTCCAGAAAAAGACATTATCTTTTATCTAGAAAAAATACTGTTAGTAACCTACTGTTACTAATTATTATTAATTTTAAACGTAAGGTAGTGGAGGAAGAACGCGCCAAGCTGCAAGATGAGGTAGATTTAGCCGCGGCTCGTATATCGCGCGCCGGACGGCTCACTCAGGCCCTCGCCGACGAACAGACGAGATGGGAAGAGAGTGTCAAGGTACCATTTGCCTTTCAATACTATTTTCACATACATTTCAAAAGATTACGCCAATGTTTTCTGTCATGTACGAAAATAATAAAAAATTTGCTATCATGAGAATGTTTAACTTCACTTTTGCATAGTTCCTGCCAACCGTTCTCCAATTTTGCAACATACCTAAGTACCTACTTTTTTTGACTAACGTCTTACCGTGAATTCATATTATTTTATGATATTAGTTTTCCAATAGTAAGAGCTAAATCCGTGTCGAACATAAGATAAAAGTCATAGAGTACTTGACAAAAGGGTGCTTCGAGGCAACGGACATGCAAGCCTCACAATAGAGACAAATTGGATGCTACTCTGTGACGTGTTAAACTACAAAGCCTCAATCAAGATAAAGATATAGTTTACTAGTTGGTAGTAGGATGCATATTGATGGATGGATAAAAAAAAGGGAACGGTATTTTAACAAATTTTGATTGTATTTAAATATTACATGTGCTGGTTACTCTCCTACAGACAGCTTCTGAGAATCTCATCTGTACTACGGGGGATATCATAGTTGCGTCTGGTTGCATCGCATATTTCGGTGCCTTCCCAGCGCTTTACCGAATCGAACTCCAAGACAAGTGGGTCACTAAATGTAAAGACTTGAAAATACCGGCATCGGCAGATTTTACGTATGCTTTTCTGATATTATTAACTTGACCATAAGCAATTAAATTTCTGAAAGACATAGATTCCCTTTTAAGAGTTATTTAAACACATAAACATTAATACATCGAGTACATGTAGTATTGCTATGTTTATAAACTATAATAATAGTACTAAAAAAACTAAAAAGACAGTGTAGTTTTTTACTTAAGTCTAAAGATAGGCTATCTCAAGAGTAAGTTTTAGTACTGCTATATACATGGTTAAATAAAAAGAAGGTGGGTGGACCATGAAAGACAATGCTTCTTCGAAAGTCAATTATTAAAAGTCGTAGTTATTGCCATGTGATGACAAATGCCTTCTACTCACACTAACACCCATCGAACTAATGTGTTGGCCCTCGAAGGAGCATGGCCTTCAATGGTCCACCTACCTTACTAATAACCTTTTACCCGTGGCTTCTTACCGTCATACTTAGTAACTTTTTATTCTAGCACTTTAAACAAAACTTAATACTTTTACAAAAAAGTAATTTAACAAGTTTAAAATTGCTAGCGCCGCGCTTTCCACACAAAGCCGCCCACCTCCCTCCTCCGGCAGTGTGTTGTTTGATTACGTCGCTGTTTTCTTCTGCAACCGCGTGTAGTCGCGACTCGAGTAGAGCAACCAATTTCAATATTGTATTGAAATATATTTGTACATACTGCTTTACTAACCTATCTATCAGCTACCTCTTTTTGTCTTGTACATCAAATTATTACCTGGATAAATATAATCTACATTATTTTCCTGTAAATACTTACTATCGTTAACCGATTGAGCATCATGGACATTCAGTCTAAATTCAACGCACGTGAGTTTCTTTTTTCGTTTAAACCTATTAAGGTTTACAAACAACCTATATAAGCTTCTGGAGGTCGAATCTAATGATTATCTTACTTCTCAGGAATGAACAAAATTTAAAGTAGGTAGATCATCGCCGTTTGTATCATTTCAAGAAGCTTCAATATCGCATTCAACTTCCTATTCGCTTTTTCTGTTTTCAGTTTGATAGAAGTCATGGCAGACTCTTTCACTATTCGTACATGGAATTCTCAAGGCTTGCCTCGTGATGCTGTGTCGACGGAAAATGGCATTCTGGTGACCAAAGCCGGCCGGTGGCCGCTTATGATCGATCCACAAGAACAGGTCATTATTGTGTGACTGATACTGACGAATGTGCAGTCGGAAATAAGCTTATACACTGGACCGCAAAGAAAAAGGGTCGGTTAGAAAATCGTCAATATCTTCAAAAGTACCTGACCTAGCTTTATGAAATAATGACTAAATTAAAGCGTATTTAATGTCACATAAAATAATATATAAAAACCTTTTTATTTATTTTTGATAATTGTATAAAAAACTGAAAATGTAAAATAATGGTCGTTTTTTAATTTATTACCAAAAAATTAAAATCAATTGTTTCACGATTCCTTTAGCTTTGCAATAAAAAAAGTTATATATATGGTGTCTCTGCGCTATAACCAAGCCTATATAGAAGAAAGTACCATACGGCGGAGGCTCTGTTCACGTGTGGGCTACGATTTCTTCCGAAAGCCGCACTGAGCTAGTGGTGATAGAAAATGGAACTTTAACTGCAGGAAGATATGCCACTGCAATTCTGAATGACTACGTAGGTCCATTTTTAGTGGATATGGACGATAATGCCGTTTTTTTTGCAAGACAATGCCCGCCCGCATATTGCTCAGATAGTAAAGTGTCAAATAAACAACGCGATAAAATCCGTATATAGTAGTTTAAATTCAATGAATAATATTCGCGTAAACAGAAGACAATATTATGTAGCTCAGATAGCGTTTGCCTATTTTCAAGAAGTCACAACACATGGAGTGGTCAGCACGCAGCCCCGACTTAAACCCTATTGAGCATGCATGGGACGAACTGGGACGACGTGTACGTCAGCGGAATCCGCCGCCAATCACGCTACGTGAAATGAAAGAAGCTCTAATAGAGGAATGGCAGAATATTCCGCAGCATCGCCTCACAAAGAAATAAAATCTTGAAAACATTTTTATTTTTTTATTTATGCACATTAATATATTCTTTAATTTAGTCTTTATTTCATAAAGCTAGGTCAGGTACTTTTGAAGATATTGAAGATTTTCTAAGCGACCCTTTTTCTTTGCGGTCAAGTGTAGTTGTTATATCCTCTAGCGCATATGCGATATACACCTCTACGGCTTTACCACTTGTAATAAAAAACTTTTGAATACTTCGCTCATGTTAAATATTAATGTTATTACTATTTATTTATTTATTTACTGCTTACTAATTATTGTAAGTGCTGAATAATCAATCATAAGATATGATTTCACAAAAGTATTACTTACACAGGCTTAAATAAATATAAATACTATTAACCTTTTACACAAGTCTTATTTGCATCAAACAACTTTTGTTCAACCACTTATTACGAAATTCAATAGTTTTCCAAGTCATATTTTTTTTAAAACTTAAATATTACAAGCACCCCACTGCCCGCACGATGCCTTCACCCCCGCAGTGTTTTGTTTGTCTTAGTCGTGCTATTAAAGCAACCAATTTAAATATCTTTCTTGTAGGTTTGACCAACAACACAACATATTTTTTTATTTTCTTTATTTAGTATATTTGATTGGTCCTTACCTAAGGAATCTCCCGTTACAATTTGATTCACATATTCTAAGACATTCTGTATAGTGTTATTTAGCGACTGAGCCCAGGGATAGCCTCTTTTAACATTTTTCTTTAACGTATTCCGTACTCGTATTCGTATTAAACAATGAACATGATCTAGAGATTATAAGTACCTATCTACTTAGTTTTAAAATTTCAGTCACATAAATATGTATATCATATTTTCTACTTTTCTTCTAATGATAGTTTGATAATATTCGCTTCAATATTTGCATCAAACAGCTTGTATTGTAAATAATTATAATTTCAGCGATTAATGTTGAATTCTTGCCCGTGGTTTGATAATACCAGCAGTTTAATAATCGGTCGCGGCGAAGTCAATAGGCTAGGTAGTAGGTACTCTATAACTCATGCCCTTGCGGCGACGTAAGGTCAGTACGTAACACCCAACTAACTTTATTAAATAAGAAATTACGGTCATTAATCGGGTCGTAACGTTTGTTTGCCACACTTTAAATATTAAACAGTAAATACGGTCTAGTAATGACGGAAGTGAGTCTTAATGACCTCAAACATTCGTAACGAAATTGTTTAATAATGAAATATTTCTGTGAAATTATCACGCGACTGGCGACTGTGTTTAATAAAAAAATCACAGACCGATTTTTTTGAACGTCATGTTCATATGAATTTTCTACGCGCACTCTTTGGGATTTTTAATTGAGATCCAACTAGGTTTCAATGGAATTTTTTGGGGAGTATTATGGCCGTTTGTAAAGGGGAGCCGAGTGGGCCGCAGCCACCCCAGGGCTGTCTAGTGTTCACCCCACAATTTAGGATTCAAATTGAAATTGTAGGGTTGTGTGTAAACTATCGTTGTTAAGGGGCCCAGGCCGACAGTAATAAAATAATCCTAGATATGAACATACAATGAGGAGAGTGATCAGATCTCTGTACGACCCTATATCACAACGTTATAATAAAAATCACAGAAATCCCATTTTAAATCCTTACTAATATTATAGATGTGAATGTGAGTTTGTTTGTTTGTTTATTGGTTTGTTTGTTTGTTACGCTTTTGCGCATAAACTACTCTATCGATTATCATGAAATTATGCATACACATTGCCAGGGGAACAGCAAAGGACATAGTGCAAGTTTCATCCAGAAAGAATACTTTTACTACCCTAACCGACATTTAAGAGAGCGATGCCGTGGCAAAAACCTAGTATTAAAATATATGAAAAATATACACCTACTGCTTTTAGGGGCCGATTTAATTTTAATCTTTGAGCTGCATCGGCCTTTTGGTATTCCAGTAATTGATAGCTTTTCATTTAACTTCCATAGCTTTTCTTCATATCGCGTCATAGCTTTTTCGTTTCAAATATTCTTTTATTATAAGACACAATCTTATTACACGAGAACAAGTACCTAGGCTAAATAATAAGTATAATAAATACATATAGTACTTCATGCTAAGACCAATGTGATTGACCACATCCCTTGTTGCGAGCGTCGAGGATCTCTACGTCGTAGATACTCAGGCTCTGGGTAAGATAGGATCGGTTCGTACGTGGCAGGAGCGGTGACTTGCGAGTAGCCCACTAATATTGTTAATTAATAAATCGATTTACATTGCTTTGCTGTGATTTGTCGATATACAATGGAACTTATATTTGTGCCAAACCAACAACACAAAGAAAGTCATTGCTTCAGTCGTTTTTCAATCCTGAAGACCTTTCATCTATGTAGTTTTAAAATATAAAGCCCACTTAAGAATCAAATAAACAAAATAAATAAATACAACTATTACTTACTAATTCTTGATGTAATTTTTTGCAACTCAGTCGCTTAGACTTTTTACTTTACTTCACTTATCCGTTAACGTCTTACTTGTTGGTAACATGGTAGGTACATATTTGATCGGGCACGCCACGATCGTGGCGGTAAGTCCCGTGTTTGAGGAGTGGCTGGAGAGGCGCCATGGCGCCCTCACCTTCCGGCTGACACAGGTAATGACTGGCCACGGTTGTTTTGGCCAGTTCCTGTGTCGTATACGCCGGCAAGAGACGCCCGGTTGTCACCACTGCGGCGACTGCCGCGACGTTGTTGAGGACACGGCGCTGCACACTTTGGCGGTTTGCCCCGCCTGGGCATCGCAGCGCCGTGAGTTGATCGCGGCAGTCGGATTGGTTGCCCTCTCGCTCCCAGCCGTAGTTCAGTCTATGGTCCGGAGTGAGAGGTCGTGGAACGCCGTCGCCTCCTTTTGTGAGAAAGTCATTTCCATCAAGGAGGCGGCGGAGCGGGCGAGGGAGCGTTTGAACCCTCTCCCCAACCGCAGAGCCGGGCGCCGGAGGGCGCGAGACGACCTCCAGCCACCCTGAGGATTGACCTGGGGGTGGCGGGCTTTGTGGGCCTGCCCGCCATCCGTTCAGCACCAGGTCCGAGAGGCGGCGTGCGTGTTCCCACGCGCGCCTCTGTGTCGAGTCCGTCTCCCCTCTAGGGGGGACAGTAGGGAGTTTTTAGATGTGCCTATAGGGTAGGTCTTTCGTGTAGTGGCCTGCCGTTTCATACGGCGGGCCGTAACCTCGGCGGGGTCGCGACCGCATGCGAAAGTGATTCGCGCGGCCCCGTCGATAGTGGTTTTGTTGAGGAACACCGTGGTAGGTTTAGTCGGTATTCCGGGAGGTACTTTAACATCTTTACCATCTTTCTTTTACCCCGGCGAGTCCGACATAACCCCTCCGCCCGCCCCCGCGGAGGGGTATGCGTCATGCATTCCCCCACGTAAAAAAAAAAAAAAAAAAAAAAAGGTACATATTTGATAATTGTAGGATTATTATTCTCCATTTCATAACACGAGCCTCATAAGCCATGTATTATAAAATGCCAATAACTTTTCTATATCCTGATAATAAAGTAGGTATATTTAATATAAATGCCTATAAAATAAAATATAGTCTCTGAATCATGTTCCCTAAAATGTAATAACAGTAGTCATAAATAAAATTATTTTGGTGTTAGATAAAAGAATTTATAGATATTATAATACCTCAAATTTTATTATATTTTACCATAGGCTAACAGATGGATAAAAAATATGGAAAGAGATAGTGGTTTGGTGATTACAAAGCTAACGGATCACGCATATCTTCGATTGTTGGAGAATTGCATTCGACTTGGTTGGCCTTTGCTTATTGAGGATCTCGGCGAAACACTTGAAGCTACGTTGGCGCCAGTTCTACTAAAGCAAACTTTCTTACAGGTAAACTGGGGTAGGCAAAAGAGTATTAAGTACACCAACACTGCGAATCTATTGAGGCCTACCGGACACGTTTTCGGACGCCGTGTTAATGCTATGATTTCCTCACAGAAAAACATTTTTCTGAATATCCATGAGAATTTTTGTTAAATTCAACAAAATTATAGACAACGACATTCCTTATAATAGGTTATTAATCAGCATGTATCCTAAATTGGACAAAACACACTGTAGAATAATGTTTGTCTGATCCACATTAAAGTTGTTTCATATCGACAGCAAATTGTGAAATTCACATAAACTGTATGAAGATTGGGTCCTCACTGTTTCAATATATTTATAAATTATCATCCGCATGGCAGACGCTATGCCTAGCGCCGCTATAATTAACCGAAACCAATATTACTAATTTATTACTATCAGATAATAAAATGTGAAGTAAATAATGTTATTCGAAATTTATAGTTGACTGATATATTGCGCAGGCTGGCAGACTGCTCATTCACTTGGGAGACAGCGACATAGAGTATGACACCAACTTCCGACTGTACTTGACGACGAAGCTCGCCAACCCGCACTACCTCCCGGAGATATGTATCCAAGTGACACTGGTTAACTTTACCGTCACGCTCTCCGGCCTCGAAGATCAGTTACTAGCGTTAGTACTCTTTATATTTAGTATTTTACGAGGTGTTAAGACTATAGTGAGCTTCTAAAAAGTTTTACAGATGTTGACAGCCTGCAAATATTGCACTGCTGGTAGTCCTATATCTATAGGTATAAGTAATATTATCATAATGGAAATTACCTTTGCATTTTATATACGATGTAACACAAAATAAGCACTACCATTTTACTTCGTTCTAGACATACCTAAAAAGAGATAAAACAGAACATTTTCAATATGCAAATCAGTTTTTTTTACAATGTGTTGATCGGTGATCTCGCGTTATTTCAGACATAAGTACGTGTTATAAGGTACAGCGGTGAGGGGTGAGCTCTAATAGTGCGCTCTTTGAATTAAACTCGTCCGAGCAGCTGTAGCCGGTAGGGTTGCTAGTATGTGTGTGTGATTAATACCATCATGAGTCATGATGAATGCAGACAATGGACACAGCATTGACGATACAGAAGCAACTCGACGGTTAAACGTGTAATAGCCCTAAATTATATTGTTGTTATTGTAAGTTATTTACCTTTATTATTCTGTAATATATAGGTAGGTATAACTTTACCAAAGTTGAAGAGTTACTAAAGTCAATCATACAAAAATGGCAACTGGCTCATAATTCGTTTAAACCAAAGTCTGTAAAGACAACTTACCTAAATAAATAATTCATTTATAACAGATTTACTTTAAAATTATGCCTGTTTGGATAAACACTTAATACGGGGATAACGCTCTATCACGTACCACCTTTATATAACGATGGTTATGCAGAACAACTATGTTTTTCGAGAGGCTAGATGACTTCCACAGTTGCGTTGAATCTGTGATATTTTTGTTGTTATACTATGGCAAGTCCTATCCAGAGATGTTTGTAGTTCCGAAAATCGATTATTCTTGACAAAATAATAATCACGTATACTTAGGTTTGATATTGTTTATACTAAAAATATAATTATATAATTGTGATATAAACTTATTATCTTATTAAATATAATGCACAAGCAATTAAAAATACCTAACAGTCTTCTACAAAAGATATATGGTCGCCTTGCATACAGCATTCATGGAAATTTTAACTATATACTAGGAAAAATTGGCGAATACCTTTTTGGCTAGAGCAACACATTTTTCAAAATAAAGATATGATTTCAGGACGGAAATTTGTTGCGGAGAAACCGACAAACAACAAGTTATATAAGCATTCAAAATATCGGTAACTGGTCAGGTTAAACATTCTTAACATAAACAAACATTACGCTATAACCTTCAGGTCACATGCGAAACTTTTAAGTACGAGTCACGAGAACGCAATCCGGGAAAGAAGTATTGTATGTGTTACTCCAGGGTATGATATACCTGCGGGCAGAATTTAGTTTTTTTGTCGTCACAAACTTTCTCATATATAAAATTATAAATAATATATTTTTATATAAAGTTAAAAGGATTTCACTCCTGACATGGGCCACGTATTCTTTACAGTATGTTCGAATATCTCATTGACATAAATGTCGTAATAATGCATATGATTGTTACTGCACGCTATTGTCATTTATTAATAATAATAATAATGAAAGAGAAACAAATAATAATAATATTTTATTGTCACGAAAAAGATACATACAAAGTTATTAACATGTACAATAATTTTGTTGACCACTGGTACCCAAAATAAGATTTAACTTGTAATATGGGTACCAGGGTTCTCGTTATCAATTACAACAGGTAGTTAATGTGAAAGTGTAGTGTATCGTACATGCATATGCATGTGCTGAATTGCTAAGGTAAGAATAATATGTAGTCGAAACCGAATATAACGACATCGTTTATTACGACGGATCGGTTATTAGGACCGAATGGCAAGGTCCTGGCCGAATCCCTATATAAATAAGTAATATACCACCTATAACAACATCGGATACAACGACATATCGCTTAAAACGACAAAACTTTATCGATATTCATCGGCTTTAGCGACCAACCGTTTTACTTGTTCCAACAAAACAATACGAACAATTTAATTATTGAAAATTTAACTTATTCCAATCTATGACGGAATATTTTAAACTGAGTACAAATTATAGACTTCACTTATTATATAATATATAAGTTTTATCAGAATTAACATCTATATGTCTTTTTTCGAAATTTTATTTGAAAACAAGTTTTTAAGCATAGCCTATACCCATACTACATAATTGTACATATTTGAAAATTCTAAACATACATATGACAATTAATATGACTACATACTTGTGTATATTGCTTATAACAACTATCGGACATAACGTCCGAAGTTATATGGTCCCTCCAATGTCCTTATATTCGGTTTTGACTATTCATTTTAATATTATAATTATATGTATATATAGTATCGTATATATACAAGGTGATTGGTAAAAGTCTGGACATATTGAAGGAGGGTATCGTAAAAATCTGTGCCTTGTCTACATAAAACACTATCAATCTGTTACTTCTGTGAGTTTCCGAGTACCTATTAGAAATGTCATTTTCAAACGAAGAGTACTGAGAAATGGTTCGTGCATATGCTCGTGCAAATGACAGTGTGCGAGGTGTAATTCGTTTGTATCGGGAGATGTTTCCGAACCGCCGAGTACCTTGTACCACGTAATGTTAAGTGTAAACCAACGTTTACGTGAATTTGGACAATTTACCGTGCCAGCGCACGTTTAAGGCCGAGGAAGAGAGTCTTCGAGAATTTGATCTTGTAGGTGGACCGGGGTCTACCTACAAGACCAAATTCTCGAGTACTTCGAGCGCAACCCACAAGCGATTACTCGAAATGCTGGACGGCGCTTTGATATCTCGCAGTGAACGGTGTGGACTATTCTCCCCGAAGAAGGGTTGCACCTATATTATTTTCAAGCCGATCAAGAACTCGGGCAGAACGACCATGGACCGACGGTGAATTCTTGCCGGTGGTTACTTGAAAATGCCGAAAAAACATATTATTCGCTGAGGAGGCTACTTTCACAAAGGTTTTGATATTTAATGTGCACAATGAACATTGGTGGAGTCGTTTATTTTATTCTTTCGTTTATGCTTGATTAAATTTGTCATCAAGTATAAGTTTCTAATATCCCCATTTTTTTATACATACATACATACATAGATTCACGCTTGTTTTCCAGAGGGGTAGGCAGAGACTACGGATTTCCATTTTCTACGATCCTGACACACTTCTCTGGCTTCATTCACTTTCATCACATTCCTCATACACGCCCGTCGGTTCATTTTTTTATAAGGTTGTGTATAGAATATATTAAATTTTATTTATATATTTTCTATTTGTTATTAGAGATGTGGTGAGATTGGAACGTCCAGATTTAGAAATACAGCGTACCGAACTCATATTACGAATTAACGCAGACAAAGCGACGCTACTTGAAATTGAAGACAAAATTCTACGATTGTTGTACGCTTCCACCGGTAATATCTTGGATGATGAGGAACTAATTGAAACGCTTAATGAAAGTAAGGTAAGTGAAATATTAAGTACATATCATCAATTAAATTAAACTGCTAAATACGGATTTTATCGCGTTGTTTATTTGACACTTTATTACAAAATTTTGAAAATTGTTACACTACTACTACTATTAAACTACTAATAATAAAGTACATATCATCAAGCTATTAAACGACAGAATGACAAAATAATTTGTATTACTAAGAAATTGACGAATTTATGTGCAACTTATGGCACGTTAAATGGCAATAATGATTGGCTATCCCTGTCCTAAGGAATATAATATGTTATCAAATCTGAATAATTACCCATTTAACTAGGGATTTTGGTAGTTGCCTACTGAATCTGCAATCGTAAAAAACATTCGCATTTATCACATCTCACACATAATAAGCAATTTTTTATATGTATGTATGTATCTTATGTGGGGGCCAGTCAGTGCAGACCGGCGACACTTCGACCCAGTGGGATCTTTTGTGTCGACACTCTCCCAATAACGACTGTCATAGATGTTTATGGCAGCCGGGACCGACGGCTTAACGTGCTCTCCGAGGCACAGAACAGGCGATAATTGTCAATCAACACGCACATAATTTCGAAAAGTTATATAACTTCCGAAAGTCAGAGGTGCGCGACGTGGGTTCGTACCCGAGACTCTCTGCATGATTGATCCTAATGCTTATTGATTTTGGTAGGAAACGTCAGAAATAATTAATGCTCGACTTGAAGAAACTGAGGCCACAGAGATTAATATATCAGCAGCTCGAGAAAAGTACCGTACAGTCGCGACCAGAGGTGCCGTACTGTACTTCTCGGTGGCTCAATTAGCAGACATCGATCCTATGTACCAGTTCTCCTTGAAGTATTTTAATCAGGCAAGAATTATTTAATATGATAACTAGATAATACTTTGCAATATACATATTTAATTTAGTTACATACTTAGTTCAAGTACACATTTCAGAAAAATATATATCTTACCCTAGTAAGTAATCTAAAGTATAATTAGCTAAACGCGGAACTTTGAAAAGGTAACATATTGTATACTCTGTCCCAATAGAATAATTAATATTTTATGTAAACAATCGTTTCATACCTAATTAAATATAAAGTCATTTAGAAAATTCAAACTCCTATTGAAAAGTAGTTAATGAATACAATAAGCAGTTTGAAAGTCCTTCTTTTGATAAATATCCATAAATTTATTTTACGGAAAAATATTTTATGATAAAAGTCAATAACAGTTGTTTACCTTTTTCTCAAATTCTATTGAGATAGACTTGTAATTACAATTTTCAAATTGTTATTCTTTTTTATGAGTTTGTTGTTTAACTATTACTTTTGTTAAAGAGTATAATTATATTTTATTATTTTATTTATAAATTATAGTAAATATACATGAATTTAAAACATTGTCATATGAAAACTATATGACTTGAAAACTCCGCATTCGAATTTGGATTTATTAATTGTTACTTTTTGATTGAAGCATAAAGGATAATGTAGAGTATTTATTTTAAGATTAACGTACTTTAATTTACATATTTATAATACGAGTCGTACCTACGTTCGGTCTTAGTTGTATTCTGACCGAAAATCAAGATACGCTTGAGTATTTTTGAGGGGTTCGTACAGTTTAAAGTTGGCATCCGCTATTACATACAAAACGACATGCGAAATTAACCAACGTTGCAGAATAGAGTCTTACAAAGGTTAACTGTTTACAAACTTACACCTTTATGTACCTTATAGAGCCGGTTGGTCCTGATTTTCATAAACTTCGGTAGACGATATAAGATACCAAAATAGTTCAACAATTGGAAAACGTTCTTTTTTGTTTATTTGTTAATTTATTAGGGAAACACGGATACAATAGATTTTATAAAGTTTACAATATATAGACAGTACATAATCCAGAAGCATTTTCCACAGATAGTAATAAAGTACATATAGTTATTTTCGTTATTTTTAATTGCCTTTGGCCGTCGCTCCTTAGAGACCCACAAGATTTATTTATTTATATTTACCATATATGTATAACTAGCTTTTGCCCGCGGCTTCGCTCGCGTAAAAGTAGATTATGTTAGTAACAGAGCTATTTTTAACTTTTCCCAACTGACTACTCGGTGTATACCTTTCTAATGCTGAAATAATAATGTATAAAATCGATTGAGTAGATTCTGAGGTACATCGTTGTAACGGTGTAACTCAGAATCTACTCAACCGAATGTGTGTACACAAACGAAAAATCTAATCTTTCCTCGTTATAATATTAGTATATGTAGATGATAAATTATCAAATCATTCGGTTTACTATCGTTTACTTTAGTATATTTTGAACTGAAAGTAGTCAGTCAGTGACGTACAACGTGATACGAAAAATCTTGACAACCTAAACAGCTATTTACAAGCCAAGCTTTCCCCTTTTATGTCTATGTTTCTTATTGATATATTACTGTATAATAAAAATGTTATATTTTTACAAGCACAGTGCGAGGTCAACAACGGCCTTATTGAAAATAATTGTCTCATTTTAAATTACGCCCGGTTCGGCTATAATGTAAAATACCCCCATATTTAGCTGGGCTTTCTAGCTCATAAAATATGTCAGCAATACGACTTAAAAAAATATGTATCGCACTGTTTATTAATAACATTATCATCGGATTGGTTTGTTACGTACCTACTATTTTATCACTGACTTATTGTGCGTTATTCCTTTGTATTGCAAATTCCTAAGGCAGTCGCTACGTAGAGATTCCACATAACGTATCTATCTGCAGTACGGTTCAATAGTCGGTCACTATGTAAAGTGCAATAGGAATTTGCAATACAATGAAATAACGCAAAATTAGTTATCCAAATCGTTAAACCACTTTCAGAATACTGGCATTCAACATCGTCTACCGAAGCATTTGATTTTTAATTTTACTATAATATTAAATTGTATGTAGCCGTAAAGTTTCTTATCAAGCTTAAAAAACAGAGCTAAATAATACATATGCCTTCTTACCATTATTAAACACATACATTTTAAAATGCAGGTGTTTAATCAAGTAATTGAAAAGGCACAGAAGTGCGACGTATTGGAAACTCGCTTAGAGATTTTGCGTAGTGACATCACACTAGCTGTGTACAGCAACGTATCGAGAGGATTATTTGAACGGCACAAGCTTGTATTCAGCTTCCTTTTGAATATGGGCATTTACTTAAACGCGGAAATTGTGAGATTTGACCAGTGGAATTTCGTGTTACGAGGCGCTGCCGGCACTAAAGTGGTCAGTATAACCGTCTGCATTTAAAAAGAACACGTTTTTATCAGAGACCTTTATATGTGCAACCCCAGCCGTTAAAGATGAGAAGTTTTGTTGATATATAGCTGTATTTATTTTAACATGATTTTGACTTATATTCATTGTGAAGCTCTCATTTTGCTTAGCCTTTTCTTCTTAATAAATGGTAAATTAATCATTTAATAATTGCCTGGCTTTTTAAACTAAACTGAACAAAATGTATGATATTTTTTAATCATGTTAATCTGTGCAATGTGTATTTATTCAATAAAACGTGTTAATATAGTTTTTAATTTGATACGTGCAGTAGATAATGTTTACTTTAAACATTTGAATTGTAGGTAGTGTTTCTCTCGTTAATTTGTTGCATCGATAAATAATTAATCGCATGCTTAAGATGCATCGAGTTGCTAGTTATCATACTAATATTATAAATATCCCGGATTAAAGACGATCGTAGGTATTTTACTCTGATCCTAGAAATATATATAATACATTAGGTATTAATAATTATATACAATGCAGATAATCCATTAAACATGTTTTAAAATATAGGTACCGCCCCCAAAACCAAATGTTGAAGCGATGACTGAACTAATGTGGCTCAATACTAGTCATTTAGAAGAGGAAGACCCAAGCTTCAAAGGTATTCTGGCAGACTGTTTAAAACAAATGACCATTACTCTTGGATCTTTCAGTGTGGTAAGTCGTTCCTATATGTTCTAGCTATTATACATGAATATATTGTACTATTACAGGAAAAAAATTAAGGAGAGTAGGTAAGCAAACAGGCTGAATCACGAACACAAAACACTTTTAATGACTTTTTAAGTTGAAGCAGTTATTTTAATATTACGTAGTTACATTACTAAGACCTTTAAGCTGTAATTTATACAGCTTTATACAGCTGTTAAATCAAATATAATTGCCTCATCGAAAAAGAGCTAATAGTAACCGATTACAGAAGCTGATAAAATAGTCAAATCTAGTATAAATAAATACCAACTGACTATGTTGTTTTATATACTTTTCAGAATATTCATATAGACAAACAAAACAGCTCACCGTTGGAAATACAATGGGACGAAAGACTGGAGCCATTTGAAAAAATTATGTTATTAAAATGTCTAAGGGAAGAAAAAATCGTATTCTTAATAGCGCAGTACGTGAGCGATAGCTTGGGCCCAATGTTCATAGAAAGTCCCACGATACAACTGAATACGCTGTATGTATATTACAAACATAATTATTTGCATACATTTAAGTGCAATAGGTATTATATATGTATATCCCATAGGGGATAAGTAGAATTATTTAATTAATTATTTATTTAGCCAACTAAGTATATAAGTCATAGATCTTTTGTAATAGAGGCGAACCTACAGCTGTCCACCGCGGACATTTCTAGACCCCGTGCAGCTATTGGCTGAAAAAATTGTAATACTAAAACCTCGTATTTATTATAAAATACAGTTTATAATAAATACGAGTAACAATTTATAAATGTATAAATAAAATAATAATAGAGCTAAATATGCTACCTTACGGTACAACAAACTTATTGAATCGACAACAAGTTGGCGTAATGAATAGCCCGTTTAAGTGCCCTATTTAAACTTTTCACTTGTTCATAGTGGTAATGTACAAAATGATATTGTAACCATTTTAAAACCGCATCGTTAATTGATCGTCGAGGCCGCTTATGCATGCACTTCATACAATTATCATGATAACACATATAACTTATTTTAGAATTTGGACATTATATCCTTGTGTCACTCAGCGCTTATGGTAATATCAGAACGTAACAATAACAAACTTGTTATTCAATTAGATTATACCTATTTGAAAATATATTGTATTATAAAAAAATGTTTAAATAATTGTCTTATTGCACAATATAATCGATGTTAATAATAACTATGTAACAAAATCTATAAACCTGAAATAAATCTGAATGATAAGAAGAGTGAGGTAGTAAATTTACTAGGTACCTTAATAAACCTAGTAGGTACGTAAATTTATATATTTATTAAATATCCTCTTTTTTAAAGTCGTTAAAAACCAAGTAGAATCTCTACATAAAAAGTAAATTGATACCTTGATAGAATAACTACAATGTAAAAGAAGATCCTATAAATTTAATTTACTTAATTATTGGATCACTCTGAATCAGTCTGACTGTCTTCCAACTGGTAAGCACACACATAAAGGTGCAGACAGACTTTGCGAGGTATGCGCCGCGAACGGCGCACAACGAATGCCGCTGTTTATCGCGTGCGTGTTGAAAAAATATACCAACATATGCTCGGGTCGAGCCACCGCGTGCGAAACAAATACCACGTTTGTGTTTTCATGCTTGTGGCGAGGCATGTGCTACGCACAAGCTGCGCACGTGCGAGGCGAGCCAGCGTGTGTCGGCTCATTGCAAGAAGTGCGTTGCGTTTGTACGGTTGTGTCCGCCTCGCTGTGATGTTCGCGCGCAATATGGGCGAGAAAGAAATTTTACGAAAAGCTGTTGCATTATGTATTATGATAGTACCCGATTATTATGATCTCCAAAACATTATTATTATTACAATAAAAACAAAAGAGAAGATATAGGTATTGTGTTTAATTTCGAATGAAGTCATCATGCCATCTTGACTGCTGTTGTGTGGGTTGGATCGGTCCGAGCTCGCGACGTTTGGCCCGAGCAAACGCCGTTTTATTTTCTCAGTCTAGGCATGCGTGGATTTAGTACGCGGCGCAAACCTCGTAAAGTGCATGCGCGACTACGTCCACAACTAATGTATTGCTCGCACTGAGGCGTTGGCTCGCCCTCGCACGTACCTTGCCATGCCACGAATATGAAGGTACACACCTTACGAGGCATTCGTTGTGTGCCGTTTGCGGCGCATACCTCGCAGTCTGTCTCCACCTTAATGCTTGATTCAGAATATGTTATAATATATTAAATATATTCAATTTAGCACGAGCTAGCCCTTAGTGTGTCTAGTAAGTGCATCCACATCCTTCAAGTGAAATAGAAGGAAATAAGATATACTTCACTTCATTTATTGTTCTGGAACGTATACATCAGCCTTGTGTAATGCTGAATCCCTAGGCACTCCAGTGTGTGACTGAATATCGCCTTATATATAAAATACCTTTTCCCGCGGCTTCGGCTTGCGTAAATGTAGGTTAGGTGAGCAAAAGGTACCCTATGTCCTTTTCTGTTCCCCTGACAACATGTATCCGAAATTTCATAATGATCGGTCGAGAAGTTAAAGCGTGAAAGCGTATCAAACGAATAAACAAACAAACTTATTAATTTATAATATTAGTAAGGATATTGGCGATAGATATTTGTGTAAGTTCTCAAACTACTTTGATCATGTAAAATGATATCTAGTAGAAGACACCGGATGCTGTCTATGTGAATCAAGTATAAAAGGCATTACCCTTTTAAAATATAAAATATAAAATACACAAAGTCACGTATGTACCTATGATCCAGAAGGGGTAGGCAGTTGAGTATTGCACCCACATTTCGCCAGCTTTTAGATTCCAGGTAAGTCCCTACGTTTTCAGACTCTGAGCTATCAACCCTCAATTACAAAATTGGTAAAAGCGCATCAAAATCTGCTTAGTGGCTACGCGTAACGCCGTAATGACAGACAGGTAGAAATAAATTTTAAATGCCATTGTTTTGCGTGTTTTGCGTTCAGAAGCTCCTAGTAAATATATAATGTTGTCAAACTCAACTTTTCAATCATATATCAAATTTCAGGCTAGGCCTCGTTGCAGATTTATATCTCCTATAGCTATACTTAGTTGTTACAGTAGGTACCTATATGGATTATATTTTCATGGCTGATATGCTAAATAGATTTTGATGTACTTTGTTATACACATAACATGAGCACTGTGTTTACAATGTTGCATCGCTTATGAGACGACATAGAAAACGACACATAAAAAAAGGCCGCGTTCACTTGCAAAAGTTGAAATGTTTTACTCGTGTCAAAATATAATTAATGAATGCATTATTTATTGCTTTAATATTTAAAAACACAAATTTTAATATGAAATCTCTATATTTGTTTTTGTTTTTCTTTCAAATAATAGTTTTCAAACATTGTATTGTACTGAAATTTGTAAATTAAAAAAATATTTTATAAATTCCAGAACTGAACAAATTACGTATTACATATATATATTTCGGTAGAACTAATATACAACTAATTATTTAGTGCATTTGTTAAACCGCAGGGTATGGTCAATCGCCAGATACAGACACACTGACTTTTGCCAACATTTTCAACAATTATCGTAATATTTCAACTAATTTACACAAAGGCCCATCAAATTATACCTACCTAAACCTTTCTCATGAATCACTCTGAGCACATGAAAATTATTTTAGTAGATTTTGAGTTTATCGCGAAGACAGTCAGACAGACGCAGTGAGAGAATTTGTTTTATAATATGTAGTGATAAGATTTACCTTACACGTAAGGTAATGGCACAAATTAACTAGTATTAGATGGCCGCTTCAATACAATGCACCAAAGCAGACGCACACACTGTACGCCTGGCCTCTCACGAGCCTGTACGTGGTGCGTCCGTTTTGTCACGTCGTATTTAACGGAACATCTGATAACTTTAATTTGTGGGAGTAGTGTTAATTAACGAAATTACGCGTGTGGGTCAATAGAGCTGCATTAGCTTGCAGAGAATGGGTTACAAACGATAACAGGAACGAAATTCTCATTGCAACTTTTCGGGTTGCAATACAGGTGATTCCTATGCGTCTCAAACTACTCAAACTGTCGATGCCGCAGGCACTATTATTATAAGCGCAGTGCTGGTGTCGTATTCCGCTTCCTGCTTACCCGACATTAAAGCCAGAGTCCTTTATTAACTCCAATTACCCACAGGAACCGAGCGGGTTGGTATTACCGATCCGCCAATATCAGTCGCCAAGCGTTTGCGTGCAGATTGAACGGCAGAATAGACATTCCTGTTCGTTGGTAATGTGTCAGTGACATTGTTGCCGCAAAGGAACGAAGCCATGTCCATTAACGGCGGTTACTGCTTACCATCAATAGAGAGCCAGCGCAGCCCAAAATAATAGCTAACCTATCCTATCGCACTTTGCAATTATAATTTATTTTATTTGTCAATCAGTTTAATTGAAACTTACACTAATGTCTAATCAAGCTTATCCTAATACATCGCTGAAAACTACACATCCTAAAATAATGCATGCACTGTGGAAATTCGCGGACGCGGGCGCTTTGGGCACTCGAATTGCGCACAACGCGCACTGAGAAACAATTTAAAAAATATTGCTGTCGTAACCGCAAACACATAGTTATCGAATTAGGTGAACAGATTTTTGACGTAGTCCACTTAGAACGCCCGTCCGAATGGCACCTGCGCGAATAGCACCTAGCCTAGTCCACGAAATGCACCCATCAATATTTCTGTCAGGTGCTCTTCGTGGATTCAAATTTATTTATAAATATTTGTCCACGAAGAGCACCTACGACTCAGCAGAACTACACTATTATTTCAATTTAACAATTAATAATTTCCTACTCTATTTCTGCTGCTAATCTTCCGATCCTGCACTGTCTTTTAATGACACAATATTGTAAACGAAATGACATGCTTAAAAATAGCGATGTGAAATTACTACGGAAAAGAAATTCGAATATTCGAAAATTATTTCATCCGATTGTTTACTCGATAGCGTCGACTTGATACTTATTATTTATATCTTCGTTCTAATACTTCCGCCTGCTGCGTACGAAAACAAAGACTTATATAGCTGTTTATAGCCAAGAAGTAGTCAAATACTCAATCAATATAATTGATTTATGCATACGAATAAATATTAATATTCGATTTTATATCGATAATCTCATATCGCATTTCAAAATTATGTAAGCAATCATATTTATAACTCTATATTCTTACAACATAAACAAAACTCAGAACTTGAGTAAATCGTATTATGCGGGAATCGTTAATAAAAAGCAATTTTAGATATATATATGCTTTATTTTAAATCATTACATATACATCCACACACCTATGATGCACATAATTATAATATTCGATACCACTGCTAACTGTTTTCAACAACAGTGGTAAGTATCACAAACATTTTAATTACTAAATTTAATGGCATGTAATACATTTTTTCAAAATGTTGGTCGAACAATATCGTTTTTATAACAAGCAAATTTACTTGATTTAATACTATCCATTTACAATGTTTAGTTACGTGAAAGATAGTTTGACGATAAGATGCCTACTACAACAACAATCGTAATATGTAGAATATTTTATTAAAACATGTAGTTTACTAAAATGGGTATGACACTAAGTATAAATATGTACGTATCTTTTCAATCAATAATACACATCAACTGACACCCCCTAGCAAGCAAAAGTAAACCTTCGTTTGAGCAGAAAGTTGTGCTATAAAACTAAAGCATCATCCTAATAGATCGGCCATGGGGCCACAGAAAAGAATGATGCCAATCTGTATTTTGAACATAGCTAAAACAAACCCGAAAAATAATTGTGTTTAGACAGCCGAATACCGCGATTTATAAGAAAATTTTGATAATTATAGGTACTGATCAGTCTGGTGTACACGCGTATTCAACTATACGCACGCACCGAAGCCTACATCTTTTAAGCTCGATTGTGGTCCTCTCTCGTATATTAGTAAAAATATAACTTGCCAACACAGCCCAATGGTTCCATTCCACCCTTAGTAAATAGTCACATTTCGTATTCTAATAACACCTATTCAAAATATATCATATTTTTGTTTATACTAATACATAATTCTAAAATACGAATCTTAACCTAGACATACAAAAAATAGTGATTAAATACATGAGTAAATTAGTTATATGACTGTAGATGTTAATGATGTGAAGTGTATTGAATATTAGGTATTTATTTAACACTGAGACTAGACAGTACATCGAAGTTACCACAAAGAATATCTTTAACACTTAATACATGTACGAGTATGTATCTAAGCTATGTGTATTCATATTATGTAGTCCACATTTAGTGTCGAAAATTACATAGTAACTAAACATATGTATGTATGTGTCTGGAATGTGCAAAATAAAAAAAAAATTGTGATGTATGTTAATGTTATGTTACTTAGTTGTATAACCCTTTTATAAAGGTGTTATACTAATTGTCGCAAATCAATTGCTTTCCATTTTATGTACCAATTTCAATGAAAGCTTGGTAGTGGAAACATTTGCGACAATTATGCACCATATGCAATTAACGCTTGGTGCTGGAAGCAAAGGGTTAGACAACAACACTGGGATCCCACGCATACTTAATTTTGTGCGATCCCAAGTCATTCAAAATGCGCATGTCCTCATTGGAGATCTTAAAGTTGAGTGTAATATTCTGCCTAATATGTTCAGGTTTTGTTGATTTAGGAATGATAGCAATATCTTGTTGCAAAGCCCAACCCAAGAGCACTTGAGCATTAGACACTTCCAGCTTGTTAGCAATCTTACTAACTACAGGATGTTTAAGTAATGCATCATTATTAGCTGAAGTGCCACCTAGTGAACAATATGCTTGTAACACTATATCATTTTCATTGCAAAATTCGAGAAGTTCCTGTTGATGGTAAAATGGATGCCACTCAACCTGTGAAAGAAACAATAGCAAAATGACTAAAAAAATAAACATAATATGTATATTACATTTTGATACCTCAGTGCCAAAACAATTCAGTAAGAATTAGGAGAAAATTTATTAAAATAAAATTTGATTTATAAGATGCCACCTGTACCTATTTGCTTTTAAACATACTCCTTACTAGTACTTAAATACTTGAATATCACTGAAGTACTGGCTTGCTGTACAAACTTGGGGTAGAAGTATCAATATTACAATGCTACATTTATGAAATTTAAAACATAAATACCTGATTAACAGCAGGTATCACCCCGTGATTATTTTTCATCAGTTGCTGCAGGTGTTTTACAGTAAAATTTGATACACCAATGGCATTGACAAGTCCGTTGTCATATAGTTCAACGAGGCTGGCCCAAGTTAAACTCCGCAATTCTGTGTTCCGTTTATCATCACAAGCTAATTTTGCGGTGCCAGGGAAATGTATTAAATACAAATCTGCATAATCTAGGCCCAAGTTATCAAGAGAGTGCTGATATGCCTTCTTAACCACATCAATACCCCCATGATCAGAGGGAGCTGCAACATAATAATAAATAATAATAATAATAATATTATTTATTGGTTCAACACAACAGTTTTACAATGGATCTAGACAAAGATTCAACAAAAATATATTGTAAATGTAATCCATTTATGTAGATCATGTTGACAACTGAAATAGTATGCATACTGTGTGACAGTTGTCAGCACCTTCCATACAATAACACAGGCAGCTTGCTTAGTACTTCTTCGTAAACAGTTGTAATTTAAATTTATTATAAATGTTTAAAAGTGTGTGCGTGTGCGTGTGCGCGTGTGTGTGTATTTGTGTGTGTTTATATACTCTCTATTTAATTAATTCCTCTGTTTCAATGTAAGAAATACTTTGAAGCCAAGTTCTAATTTTATTTTTTATGTCTTTGCTTGACAGGCTTTTGATGTTTAGTTTTTTATTGGTTTTGTTGTAAATGCGAATACTAAGTTTATAGTATTGCCTCGCTGCAAGAGCTGTTCTATGGACTTCTGTTTAGCAATTTGTTTTGTCTTACGTGTTGTTACTGAGATATTGTGTTTGTCTGCAAGATTTAAGTGGCGTCGAAGTACTACAGTTAGAATAAACAGATGCCTGACAGTTAAATCCGAACATTCCTTGTATAATTGAGTAGTACTGAACCGTCGAGACCTTTTCGTCATTACTTTAAGAACTGCCCTTTGTGCCCGTTCTAGGCGTAGCATGACAGTTGGACCTATACCACCACAAGTCACAATACAATATGACATGACTGATTATGAAAGGGCATTATATACAGACATTAATGTATCGGTATCGGCACAATATCTTAACTTTCTAAAAACACTCATCAGCTTTCTGACTCGGCCACCAAGTTACTCACATGCGTGTTCCAATTTAGAGTACAATCCAAGGTTACTTCTAGGTACCTAATGTAATTAGTTGATGTATAAGGTACACAGCTACATATATTGAGATTGGAAGCTACAAGTATGTCCTCGTAAACAAAATAAGTCTGAAGATGGTAAAGTGTTGGTTCTGGGAGAGAAATGTATATACTTTGTTTTTTGCCCACATTTAATGTAAGTAAATTCTTTCTAAGCCAAGTCATTACATCCCTGATCGTGATTTCGGCATAGTGTCGCACCCGATACCAGTTCTCCCCATATATCAACAGTGCTGTGTCATCTGCGTAAGTGATTATATTACAATTCGGTAGAGTTTTAGTACACAGACTGTTAATATATATGAGGAAAAGCGTAGGGCGTACGCTTCCCAGGAGGACCCTAAAATTAGGACCTGCAGCATCACCCACGTAGGTATCAATCTTGACACATTTCAGACGGCTTGATAAATAACTTTTGAAAATTTCAGTGTCAAATGCTTTTATGAGGTCCAGGAATATGCCAATTACTTTAGATCTTCTGTTGAGCTGCTTTACCACCGTTTCGATGAGTTCAAGTACTGCATCAGCCGTAGACTTCCCTTTCTTAAACCCAAATTGATTTTTAGCAATATATTGTTTTTTCTAAATAGTTAATTAATCTCCTGTTGAGAATATGTTCCAATATTTTCAAAAAAACAGGGAGATCGATATAGGTCTGTAGTTGTTGACACTGTCTCTATCACCACTCTTATAAATTGGACAGATTAGAGCTCTCTTTAAGAAACTGGGAAATGCCACTGTTCATACATGAATTGCAGACGTACACAATATGTAGAATTAGTACATTTCTAGTGGCTTTTAACACCTTAGCAGAGATTTTATCAATACCTACCGCGCAGTCATTGCGCAATCCTATGATAAGGACTTCCTTCATCAGTGTCTAGAAGTACCATGGAATCGCACTGCGAATTAAGATTTGCCCGGACGCGAGAGTCCGATGTCCTATGGTCTACTTGCTGTAATTTAGAGGCAAGATTTGCCCTATTTCAGCATAAAAACAGTTGATAAGATTGAGCGAGTTTTGGGCATTTTGTGTCTAGCAATTCAAGAGGTGGTGATACGTAACTCGACTCAACTTTAATTTTTTGAGCAGGTTATTACAAAAATTTCTATATCTAGAGTATGTCAGTTGAATTGTTGCATTATTAGGCGATGACTTAGCTTTAAGGTGCATCTTGTCACTATGTCAAATGCATCTCAAGATTATCCATGGTTTAATGCACCGTTTTCGGTTTGGTATTTTCATTGATCTAGAGTTATTATCAGCTGCAGTAGATATAAGATTAATCAACGCTGTAGCCGCATCATTAGCATCTGAGACAAAATAAACAGGACCAAAGTCTGTATCAGATAATTCTTTTACAAGCCTAGTGTAGTTTATTTGTAGTGTTTTTAATTTTGCAGTGCCCAAGGACGGGAAATGTGCAGAATATGACAGGTAAGTGATCAGTTACAAATGTATTTAGTATAAATGTTGATGTAGGTTTGTTCGATCTAAACAGTTATTGTTTCTTGTTGATTGTAAGTGACCCAGACTAAGGCCATGCAATGCTACAAGGTCCAAATAAGTGTCAGAGAGACTGTCGTTTTCATGTGGGCTAATATTGATATTTAGATCACCTATCAATGCCACAGTTTTAAATGGCGACAGATCAGTTCGAATTTGATCTAGGCTTTCTGCAAATGTTGATTGATGTATAGGAAGGTGATCATTATACAGCTACAACGACTAGCTCATTTCTGCATTCTAGGACAAGACAGTTTACATCCTGAAATGTTGGTTTTGTTACAATGTTTGTTGATGGTAGCTAGTACATATATAACAACTCCATCGTTTTGGTTTAGATAAGATGAGGAATAAGAGACATAGCCTTCCATTTGAGGAACTTTAGAAACTTTACTCAACTCACATTCAGTGAGAATTATTACGTATTAATTCTAAATAAAAATGCATTAAAATCATCAGAATTGCAGTTAATACTTCTTATATTTAGATATATAATTTTGGTTACCTTGTTTATGTTAGGTTTGTGTGAAATTAGAGCTTCGGGGGAGCAAACGTGCGAGTCTCGTCACTCAATATTATCAATATCAGATGATATATCGAGTGGTGTGATAATTTTTCGTAAAAGTAAATAAAGTAGAATAGTTTATAGTGCTTGGTTAGCAATAGTACATGTATGACTATCGCTATTTACTGAGAATGTGTACTGTCAAGCAGCTTACAAAAGGTAGAGGATTCTTTATCCATTTCTTTCATAGAAGAGTATTTGCTTGTAACGTGTGATTGTGTAAGAGTATTGTGTGTATTAAAAATGGGTGGTTGTGTGTAAACAAACATAAAAAATGTATTATATCTGCAATAAAAAATTATCCTATGATCTTACAGAGCTTAGTGGTGATAAATATATCCTCCCTTTCCAAACCAAATTTAGGCAGTAATTGTTTAAAAGCATTTTTCAAATGCACCTCATTGTGGTATACTGCTGCTGTATCTGTACAACAAAAAATTTACAATTGCAAAATCTAACAAGTATTATTATATCCAAAAGCCACCATTAGTTAGAGTTTATTTACAAAACCAATTAAAGTTGTTTTACTAAAAACCTACCAAACATGCGATACCCTGCTGCAAGTGCCACATCTACAACTTGCATAATAACATCACCACATCTTATTCTGTAGGTCCCCACTGAAAAGAAAATAGATTATTATCTTAAACAATAACAAAATTTACACATTATTATATCATATCATATTACTTCATTTCAGTCAGGTACTGGTTAGCCTGTGAACTCTGTATTTAATAGACCAATTTAATAATTAAAAAATTTAATAGAAATTTCTAAGGATAAAATAGATGTGTGGACGATCAAAAAACAGGCGTTTTATAAATTGTAGATAATTGCTTTTAGAGAAAAATAATTCGCTTTTGCTACATAGATACCAGATGCATCATTTTGATTTTGCAATACAGAACACACTAGCAACACTCAAAATAATAGCCTGAAACTGTGTGGAGCGTTTTAATTACGGGGGCATGTAATTACATGGGATCCCACTCAACAGTTCGCTAGCAAAATAAAACAATAACAATGATAAACATTTAAGAAATCTTGCAAAACAGTGGGCTAGTCAAATTACGCACAGTTCTTAAAATTATACAAAACAAATATTAAGACTTACATCCCACAGCAGGCATAGAATTTCCGTTGTTCAAAGTAAACTTTGTTGTTGTCACAGAATCTAAATCCAGGGCGGTAGCCATGATTTATTCACATCACCTGAAGTTAGATTGTTTATAACTTTCAATTCACTTCACTACAAGAGCTACCACTGAAGCAAACAGACAGAGAACCTGCTAGCTCGGCGGGCGGACTGTGATACAATGAATGATAAATATACACCACCTGCCGAACCGGCACCCGGCACCCCACACCTCTGTGCCCCACACCTTTTGCTTCTCGCTTCTCGGTTCTCGCACACTAACTCACACAACTCTAGGGATGGGTAAAAAATATCGATATATCAAAATATCGATACTTTCCAAAAAATTATCGATACCTATATTATATCGTTGATATTTTTAATCTGGAAATATCGATATTCGATATTTATTTCTAAATATCAAATTCTATATTTTAAAGAGGTTTTTCATATTATAATATTAATTATATTAATAATAATAATAATAATAATAATAATCTTTATTTGCTAGAATATGGTTCAGCTATACAGGTGGTAATTTTTTAAATTTGTACTGCATTATGCCACATCTGACGTGCAAAATTCAAATAATCAAAGATAACCGTTTGAGCGCGAAATTCAAATTTTACGAAGTATTTTGCATATTTCAAGTCGATCTTACATTGTTTAGTAATGATATTGAGATTAGCGACAATAATGGAAATGTAGCTGCTAATTAATAATAATTTTAACTTGAAACACATCTATTTTACAGAGATTTTGTTAATTTAGTGATCTTATTAGGTTATAATCACATGTTAGATGAAAACTCCGTAAAACATCTTAAGTTGAACTGTGTCTTATTTAGTAGCTATATGCCTATTATTGTCGCAAATCTCACTTTTATCAATAAACAATAAAAGATCAAGCTGAAATATGTATGTAAAAAAAATGCATAAATTTTGAATGTCGCGGGCTCGTGAGTGGGTTTAATTTGCGGGTGATCCTTAAATTTTAAATTTTTACTAAATTAAATTGTACCTTATATTTTAATAATAAAGCTAAAAAAACTACAAAATATGTGATTTTGTCCACTTTCGTATTTTTGGCAATACTTGAGGTAATCGTACTTTGAGGTAAAAATATCGATATAACGAAATATCGATATTTTTTACTCTACATACATTGATATTTTAAAACCTATCGATACGATATACAGTGGTGGACATATAATTCGAAAAAGTACATAAAACTTAGGTAAACACAGAATGAACTATCGTTATGAGTAAAAAATATATATAGATTAAATCACTATTAACTATGCCAGAATATAGCCAATGTGTTAAAAACTCATAAAATGTTCTATCTTTAATTATTAAAAGACTTTAAATATGAATGATAGTTGAATTTCTATTACTGGTCGCTTGGACAACTAATTAGAAACCGGATCCATGATTCGATCCAATTTTGAAATTTATAAAGAGATCCTCTTTCTCGCTTTTCCAGTAGTTTCGGCGGATATTAAACGTCAATTTGGAATTACGTGAAAATAAGTTTAGTTAAAAATGGGTAAAAATAAGAATCGTGACGAGTCAACTAGGCAATTAATTGTTTAATTACATTTAGATCGAAAGTGGACTTATAGAAGAATTGCTAATCATCTAGAATGTTCTGTGAAGAAAGTTTTCAACGCTATTGCTCATTATAAAAGAAACGGAACTACTAAAAGTGTTGTTAGAAAGGCTCGTCCAAGGAAAACGTCTCCCCGGGAAGATTTGTAAATAATACGTGTAGCTAAAAAAAACCCGTTTAAAGGCTCCAACGAGATTAGAAATGAAGTTTTTTCACCTGATGACCCAAGGAACATTTCCTCGAAATTGGTACGCCGAGATTAGTGGAAGCAAAATTGTTCGGGTTTCTCGAAAGGTACCGTTTCTTACCAAGCAACACCGAGAAAAGCGATTATTATTTGCAAAGAAATATCTTAACTGGACCGTACGAGAATGGAAAAAGTGTTATTCTCGAATAAAACAAAAATAAATATGGTGAATTCAGACGACAAACGCTACGTTAGACGTCTAATAAACCATGCTTTTGATTATAAATATACGAGGAGCATAGTCAAACACGGCGGTCGTAACATTAAAGTATGGGGATGTATTTCTGGTTGCGGAGTTGGACCCGTCCGTAAGATTGAAGGTATAATGGATCAATTTCAATACAAAAACATCTTAGAAGAGACAATGATTCCCTACACCGACGAACATTTGCCTGTGACCTGGATCTTTCAGCACAATAACGACCCAAAACACACGGCCCGCAGTGTTAAATCCTTCCTTAGTAAGCAACGTGTTACCATGTTAGACTGGCTTGCAAATAGTCCCGATTTAAATCATATAGAAAATTTGTGGTACATCGTTAAAAAAAAGTCTCCATTAAACGTAATTCCAATCAAAATCAACTTTACGAAGCCTTTGTTGAAGCATGGAACTCGATCCCACTCGATAAATGTATGAAATTACTTGAATCAATGCCACGTCGTTGCAGAGCCGTCATTCATAACAAAGGCTATGCAACTAAATATTATTTTTTAAGAAATTTAGTAAACCAAACATAATTTGACATAAATAATTTGAAATTGATGACGTTAATACGTTAATAACTTTGATTTTTACCTTATTTCTTTATTGTATCTAATTACTTGTCCATGACGGATGGTACTGCAAATATCGTTTAGTTGTTTGTACGTAACTAAATATCTAAATCGCAGTTGTAAACTCGGATATTTATTTGTTTTTTAATGAATTATAAGTTATTGAACGCATTCTATGCAGTTTAAAATTTAATTTTCAAAAATAACAGTTTTACGGCTATGTACCTTGTATAATGTGAAATACGTCGCAAGTGTTTCTAATTATCTGTCCACCACTGTATATCGATATATTTTGTTCATTTGCCCATTCCTACACAACTTTCATATGTGATATAGCAAAATAAATCTATTTTCCTTGTCTATCTTGAACTAACGTAACAGAGCCAGAGCATTGGTATACTTGCCTCTCGCCTTCACCCAACCAATGTTGCCAACTGCTCTAATTTTGTTTATTACAGCTAACAAATAACTTACCGACACAGTTATATTTTTTTGTAAACAATGTGAAATGATGATGTACTCACGACGTGTTCTACTGTAATTGAAGGAGCACAAATCATCAAACAACTATCAAACAACATTTTTTAATTATTGCATGTACTGTGTATCGTTTGTTGGCGTTCCTAAGAATAAATAAATATTTGAGGTTTCCTAAAACGGATACATCATGAGACTATGCCATATGCAAATAAGCATAATAGAAAGTATTTGTGTTTTCTCGTAAATAATAATAAATAAAAATTTCGAAGCCTAAATCTGCTAAACTTGTTAAGGAAAGAATCTTCTAATTCTGATCAATTTGAAAGGAATGTTCTATTTATTTATTAATTTAAACTGTTTTATTATATTTAATGAAAGGATATGAATTAATAAATAATAAAAAATATTAAGAGCAAATTCAATCTTATAAAAGCATATTATTGTTTATCATATTTGTCAATGACATAAAACAGTGTTTTGTGAACTTAATATTTTTTAATGTTTGCGGACGACATAAAAATGTATAAGCCTTGTAAAACCATTCACGATTGTTTCTCCCTTCAGGACGACTTTAATAAACTACTACAACTATTGTAATGAAAATAAACTCTTTCTAAGTCTCTCAAAATGTCGCACAATTTCTTTCACTAAGAACAAAAAGAAAATTTACTTTGACTATTCTATTAATAATGTTATACTAACAAATGTCAATTTAGTCCGTGATCTAGGTGTATTATTAGATTCATGTTTGCGTTTCGACAAACACATTCATAGTATAATTAACAAAGCTTACAAGATGTTTGGCTTTGTCATAAGAGCTTCACGGGACTTTGTGCGGCCCTCTACACTTTTGATGTTGTATAAGACTCAATTAAGATCACAATTGGAATACGCCGTATCAGTCTGGAGTCCACACTATGCCAAATACACGCATAGTTTAGAGATAGTTCAAAGAAAGTTCTTGCGCACCGTAAATTACAAATGCAGTCGTTCCCGTGCCCATTATACAGAACTCTTAAACAAATTCAATGTCATAACTTTAGAATCCAGACGCTTGCTACTTGATGTCATGACGCTGCATGGTTTTTGCAATAATAGGTTTGATTGTAGTGAAATCACTAGTCAATTATGTCTCATAGTTACTCGTACTGTCTACCGGCGGGGAGTTCTAGTTCCCAAACTGTTCCATACAGGTACTTGGACTAACGCTGGCATACGCGCACCCCTTCGCCGCATTGTGGACAGTTTTTTGCTACTATCGATTCATTTGCTCTTTCTAGCTGCCAATTTAAAAAACAGGCCATTGAACTACTTCGTTCAATGAATCCTTAATTTTTAATTTATTTATTTTGTCTGCATTTGGTACCGTATTTTCATTGTTTTTATTATTTAAATTTTTTTGTCAACGTTTTCGGAGTAGCATGACGTATTATTATTTTTTTGTTAATCAGTGAAGAATGATGTGGGTTACATGTTAACATATTTGGTGTATGATTTGTATTTAGTTATAATCCAACATGTAACTGCTTTTTGTTCCAATAAATAAAATTATAATTAAAATCTTTTGAACTAAGACGACTAAACGAATTTTGTTACGGTTTTTACAGATGACCTCCTAGCTACTGCTGTTTAAGCCAACAAGGTGGACAGAAACCAAACTGGTAAAACTGCCACACGGCTTGTCACATTTTATTACTGCATACTAATACAAATTCAGAAATACAAGCACAGTTTGTAAAAGTATCAGGGTTATAGACGCACACAAGCATCATAAGGAAGCGGGAGGGAATTGGATGGGCTAGCTCCTTACACTCTTTGATATTAACTGCCTGTACAATTAATTGGACATGAACAACTAAAACCGAAATTGAACTTACTCGTGAAATTGCAATTATATTGTGCAAATTATATTGTTGTATTCTACAACTAAATTCTAATATACTTTACAAAATATATCACGACAAGTTAAATATCAGTTGCGTGTGATATTTATCCAAGGTAAAAATAACACAGATCTACAATGGTTTTCCCATCTAAGATCTGAGTAACTGTTTTATAGACTTTGATGTGCTGATTGCGAAAAAAATAATAAAATAATTCCATCACGTCAGGATTATTTGATATTGAATATTTAAGATTTTTCCTAAATTGGCTGAGCGCACCTATATTTCAAATCCTAACTGATTTTAGCTTCTTTTCGTAATGAACCCAGTATAACTGTGCGACATAAAAAGGTACACATTAATTATTAGAGAACAAAAAATTTCAACGTCTTGCAACACTATACATAAGTAGACGAACTACACGAACGTCACGAACTGTCAGTTACTAGTTAGTAGTTGGCGTCAAGTTTGTAGTCGAAGTAGCAACATTAAATTGTTTGACAATAGTATTATATCATTCTACACAAACAAGAATAAAGTAATACGTGGTGGTGCTCGTGAAATCATTTATAATGACTGTGTTCATGCCGTGTTTAGCAGAATTTCAAGCCGGCGAAATGTTATCCGATTTGGACAATGTCTATAAACATGCGGCGGATTTTACCGGTATGTAACTATTATATTATTATCTTGTACTAAAAGTGAATTACTACACCTAGTACTATAATTATAAAACTAATGAATGCGAATTCCTAATTATTTTGATTTTCACATATTTTAGGTTATGTTTACAAATAGAAAATTGACAGTATTATTACTGATAACTAAACTTTAAATTAATAGTCTTGACACTTTTAAGCTGGCCGCAAACATACGGTTTCTTGATCCGGTTTCCGAAATAGGGATTCAGATTCGTCATTTTGTCACAGCTTTGCGCAGTCGTTGGCTTTTTTTCATCAGGAATTTATTACAAGAATTTAACATCAAGCTTTAACATGTTTTTATATCTTATTTTTTTATATTTTATTTGTTTGTTTTAGGTACCTAAATCAAAAAGCACGGTGCGAAGAATC
Source organism: Catocala fraxini (assembly GCA_930367265.1). Classification (NCBI taxonomy): domain Eukaryota; kingdom Metazoa; phylum Arthropoda; class Insecta; order Lepidoptera; family Erebidae; genus Catocala; species Catocala fraxini. Next base: position 19,376,073 of record OV884024.1, read on the forward strand.
GTTAAGGAAGGCATGAGAAGTGGTGGAAAACTTTAAACTCTGGCTAATCACCGAAAGTTTCGCCCATCCAAAAACTTACACGACTTTGATAAATGTGCCATTAAGAAAAAGTATTTTCTTTTATACATAGGCATAAAGTGCCGTCTATTAATAAACTTGTTTGAAATACTTGATTAAATGTTATTTATAAATAATCATGTTAATGCACGTTTTGTTGTTTTATTACACAATTCATAGATCTTAGTTATATTTGATTATCAGCTACACAAACAGGCAATATTAGTCTTATAAAATTAAATAATGTTGATTAGAATGTGTTAATTGATTGTTGTACTCTTTCAGTCAGTCTTCGTTTTAATTAGGCATGGAAATTATAACTACAATAATATAACTTTATATCCATATACATATATTCTTTGATATAATATATACATATCATCGCGAAGTTATTATGTTTTCGTCTCTGTTATATCACTAGTGATTAACCACGGTCATTTATATTACACTGAGTCTAGTTCCGATAATTATCTCTGTGGTTGTTTGTTTTCCCGTGTTATATGTATGTATATAATGTTATCGCTCGCGCGCCCGTTATATTATACAGATGTCAGTCAGTATCGATAATCGGTTCACTATCACAATAAGTTTTGTCAAAGAACTTTCCCTCATACTTTTAGAGGCTTGGAACAGCAAATGTTTAATATTATTCATTTTATCTTATTTATTGACAATAACATCGGCCTATTCACAAGAATCAACTTAATCAGCCTTTTTAATCTAGCTAATGTCATTTAAATAGATTTTCTCTGTGTAGCTGCGACGTGTCATGTGTCATTCGCTCCCGCTTCAGCATAGTGTTATTTTTATGCACTCATAATTTTAATATCACACGTTACAACAGAGGAGACGATGCTCTCGTCACATGTATCTTCCTCAATATTTAATTCATCCTAGTCAATTTCTTTTGTTACTTATTTATAGGAAAACTAGATTTTGCCTGCAACTTTACTTTCGTTAGTGTAGGTTATGACAATAAACTATCCCTCGGGAACAGTAGATACTTTTGTCTGGATGAAAGGTACCTTGTCCTTTTCTGTTCGGTTTATTTAATGGTTAGGATGAGCACAAGCTAACCATCAAAAGAAGTTTTATAATATGTTGTTCGATTTTAAAATTCCTTACTATGATAATATTGACAACGTATATCCGAAATTTCATGATCCTCTGCTGAGTAGTAACAAACAAACTCCCATTTGCATTAGTAATATTAGTTCGGAAATAAATTAGCAAAACTTGATATTATTTTATTACGATACTGCTAAAAACTCAAACATCAAAATTAGTGGATGTCATGCTTCCTGTGTTGCCACATGTACGATGCTAGCTGCTAGATGCTATATAATATATGTCTACTCTATTATGTCACACTGTACATTATGATTAGCTGAAATGACCTTACTGTTATTATTAATAGAGGATAAAATGAAGGTAAATAATAAGTTTTTTGTATAAATACTGACATCAATTTAGAAAATTAAATATTGTAATGCGCAACGCGAACTTTAAATGTCATCGCGAAGTTATTTAAATTTTCCAAAAGGAAAGATTTCTAATATTTACAATCAGTTTTTCCATCGTTATCAGACGCTAAGTTAAAAGAAAGAATTTTCGTCGGTCATGAGATAAGAAAATAGATGTTGAACGAAAACTTAGACGATAAACTCAATAATGTCGAGTTACAAGCGTGGAAATCTTTTAAGGAAATGGTGGAAACCTTTTTGAGAACGAATGAAAGCTCCGATTTTTAAGATAATTATCCAAAATGATAACGAATATGTGTAATTTGAGCTTAATATTCTAAATTCGCACATTAGTTCTTTCCAGAAAATCTAGGAGCCGTTAGCGAAAAACAAGATTCTTGATGAAAAATTGTTTCACCAAGATTTAAAAGAATTTGAAGTCAGGTATGAAGAAAAATGGAATGCTAGCTTGATGGCGAACTATTGTTTGTTACTGAAACACGACTATCCAAACTGGCAATTTAAGAGAAAATCGCACAACCGAAGCTTTAACAAAAAAGACCAGTATCTACAATACCTTTTTTAGTCTTAGAGTGTTGTAATTATTTATTTATTTATTCAATCAAACTTATACAATCTTTACAGGAAAAATCTAATGTGACAGTACAGCCGAAAAAAAAACAATATCACATAAAACTTGGTAATATTACAGTACACTAATTTAATTTAATTACAATAGCAAATAACCGCTAGTGCTACTCTGTTAAATTTACTCAAAGTACACATGAATAGGTCTGACTTGTTGTGTATGAGATTGAGAATGTGAAGTGCGCGCGTCAGAGGCGACTTCCTTGAGCAGGTTTGTTCTCGCCCTCGGTAGTCGGTACCGCCAGTAGTGGTGGCCGAAGTCGGCGCCAATCGTATCTGTTAGGTACACATAGCCACAACCACTCCAACAAAGCTTTATTATAGTTTTCCTCGTAGTACTTTAAAATGTAAAGCACAAGAGCAAGTTCCCTTCTAACCCCAAGTTCATTATAGCCTAATAGTTTTCAAAAGTATGTTCCTTCATATATGTATATTTTTGCTGTGTAAAAACGTGCTTTTTCTTGCTTTTATATCTGTGCCTTGTCTGAAAATCTGGAAGTAATGGAGAAAAACCGAGTTTGTATAATAATCAGCGTATCAAAATACCCCAGAATCAGCTCAAATTCTAGAAAGGAAGTCATGATAGGTACTTAATTTGCAGGCCTGCGTAATTAGATACGTATGTCATTTTATACTTTATAAGATTTTGCGTACGGTTTCGCTTGTGTTTATATAGTTTTTCAATAAATTTATATTCCTCGAGAACAATATTTTTTTATGTCAGGTAGCCTGTCATTTTCTGCACTCTTAACAACATATTATGTAATATATCATGATGATCGATTGAGTAATTAAGGCCTGAAAGCGTAACAAACTCTCATTCGCATTTATAGTATTAGTTAGGATATAAATATATATATGTATAGTGCCATATTCGTATGAAATATTGAGTAGGTTACGAACTTCTAAAATGCAATGAGGTGATTACTTAGAACTTTCTCTTTTGGATCTTTTAGGAAAAAGCGGAGAGGTAAATTTAGCATTTGGTCTTTAGCGAGTCCTCTGGTAACTGTAGGTATCCAAAAACATATTATGTTAATGCAATGAGATGTGTGTGTAATACGCATCTGCAATTATATTAATTTCTGACTTTGTGTACATTGAATTCGTAATAAATTATACATATTCGGAATTATTCGGTGTCATAGGTAAAATAAGTAATCGAGGAAGGAGGAAAATATTCTTCCTACGCTTTTATTTTTTATTTGGGTGTGATGTTAATTTACTAATCCGGACCACAGCGAAACACAAGATACGCTTCGTCATAAGTGTAGCGATGTAAAGGGGAGTCCCAGTCCTGTTTGTTCCTATCTTTAATATCTAAGTATGGAGATTTACACACCACGGCATAAACGGTAAATCGCCGACACCACTTCTATCTCGCTTCTTGCTTGTTCTTAGGCCATACCTACAATAACATAAATAATTTTATTGTGGAATATTAGTGATTTTACAAAACTATTAAAAGTGTATCGTAATGAAACACTATTGAAGACAGCGCAATGATTGAACAGAAGTTTGAGCGAGCTTGAATTTTATTGCCAAATATTTGCTATTGCACTGCGTAGGCATAGGTATTGTGCAATATTTTCTAGTTCAATATTTTGAGCAGTTGCAGTCACGAATTAAATTAGCTAATTATTAAAAATACGGCGCAAGATAGGGAAAGGCATTTTATTGTGTTTTCAAGTGTATTGGAATTTACCAGCTGTGTGTAAAATATGGCTTACCTATACTCCATTTGGTTATTACTTAACTAAAGTTAAACAATTTTGATGTGTCCTATCTAAAAAATCAGTTTAAAAATAAAATGCTGCTAAAGATAAATGTAAATACAACAATAACGATTACTAAATCAATTGAACCGTTAGTTTAAGCAGTAGTTTATTTGTTTAATATGTTTGTGTAAAAAGTCACATCAAGATTGTTTACCTTTAGTTAAGTACCTAATCAAAAGGAGTAAGTATATGTCTACAAATAAACTACCGCATAGAACTTGTATAATTATATCGGACCGGTAGAATGTCACTGTACGGGTATGGAACTCGTAGCTTCGTAAGCACAGCGAGAGAAAAATGAATTTAGCCATTATTTATAATAGCAATAGAATGATAATTAATTTAGGATGGGAATTAAATGAAAACGAGATTATTATTGATCTATATTGCACTAACGACCAGTTTCACCACTATCAAGTAAAAGTTATTCGAAAGATAAATCGCATGCTGTCTCACTCTTGTTGGTTTAAGGAAGAGAGATGGCGTGACTTTTATCTTATAGATAAATGCTATTTTGGATTTGTGTAACATGCCCTAAGTAATTCAAAATTTCAGAAAGTAGTGTCCGACCGATACTAGTTTTTCCGGCCGAAACCGAAACCGAAACTCCCATATAAGGTCATGTTTTCGCGGGAAAACAAATAATCAGTCATAATCAGTTTTATTTTAAATTACATATTAATTGTTCAGTGATGATATCTGAACTAATCCAATGATTGATGACATAACATATATTATCACTCCTTATTTTAGATAAATGATTTGTGCTTTTTGAAATAAGGAGTTTATTTTTAATAAATCTGCGTATTACTGATTTTTAATATTATTTAAGAATAACTTACGAAATTAATAAAAGGTACAAATCTAAAAAAAGAATATACACTTTCTACCTAGTATAGTATATATAGTATATAGTATATATATAGTATTATAGTATAGTTTAGATACAAAAAACAAACAATACTCTCTTACGAACAAAATAATATCTTCTAAACTTTCATCATTTTGTATATGAACTCACTCTTGCTTATGAACTACAATAAAATTAAAATTAAAACGTACAACCATTAAACATGTTTAATGCAAATAATATTCAAGGTATGAACATAAAAAGAGTTTTGCGATGAACAAAAAAAATGTGATATTTAAATGTTTAATTGAGCTATAATCATAATAATTTTAATGGCCGGATTATTATTAGTATTTATAGTTAAACAATCTAATATTATAAGTAGGAAACAATTATTTATCAATATTTTTGCCTCGCAAATTATAATTTATAATTTTATTTATTAATTCAATAATATTACATGGGTAGGTATACATTTTTGATATTTTGTCTAAAATAATATTATTCTACAATAAATGATAATTATCCTTAATCTGGTTTTACTTATACTTTAATCGGTATACACATACATATGTATCGGTATACAATAAAATCGTTTTCGATGGTCCACCCCATGAGGTAATGCAGTAAGATATGATTGCCTGACATAGTGACAGGTATACTTGTCTTAGTTTAAAGTTAGCGGCTAAATTGCTTCTTCTGTCTTAATAAATTTGACCAACACTAAATAGTAGTTCACTGAATACGGTGTCGGTGGAGATGACAAGAAATTCAGTGCAACCTTTCTCAAAGACAGAAATGGACTAGAATCCCAGTAAGAATAAATATCTGTGATTCTTTGTAATCTTGGCTCTGATAAGTAATAGGTATAGTACATAATATATAGGTATCAGTTAGAATTAACAACAAAGTTATACTGACGTTGTTAGTACGTAACGTACGAAGACCTACGCATTAAAGAAATCGAATTTCGTTATTCATTAACTATCATGAACTAAATCAATCAATAGCGAACTAATACTTCCCAGTTTCGAAATAATCGTATAATCACTCGTAATTTCACCAAAGCACGTTTCCGTGCCTCGGAGAGTACGTTAAGCCGTCGGTCCCGGCTGCCATGAACATCTATGGCAGTCGTTATTGGGAAAGTCAGTACCCTCTAATATCCTGACACTGGTCTAGCTTTAGGGTATCGTTATCCTTCGGGTTGCGGTGGTCAGGTGGCAGCCGCTCCGTGTAAAACGCATATCCAGTCAAATCCGGCTAGAAAAGCCAATCCCAAGTGACTTGGGAATAATAAAGGCTAGGTAGAAGAAGACTCGTAATTTCACGAGAAACAAAACAAACTACCGCAAAGTTCGCGGCGCAAACACATACAAGATATAACACGGCAAAATGACACTTCGTCGCTCGCAGCTCAGTGCACCGAACATTTTCGATCGCAGTGCGAAATCTTCCGAACTTAGTTTCGGTTTTGGCCATAGTTTCGGCTGGATAGCAGCCGAAACCGAAACTAAGCCGAAACTAGGCCGGAACCGAAACTGAAACCGAAAGTTCGGTCGGACACTATCAGAAAGTATAATATAAAATGATCAAATCTATTAGCATGCGAGGCGAGAGTCGGGATCCGAATGATTTGGAAGCGCGTGCGCCGCTGTGTCCTCCAACGCTGTCCAAGGTCCATTTTGCGTAAACAACTCGCGTCCTCCACGCAGAAGCGCATGGTCTAATATTCATAAACGGAGCGATTCACTGCAATTCGGGCATGTGAAAGGTGGCGGTCGAAGTATAAATATTTATACTTGTCACAAACATAAACAATAGTCAGACATTTTCTCGCATGGTATATTGACGCTAATAACTCGTAAATTATTCCTCAAATATTATCGAACCTCTAGGTGCAGGATATGTATTAATAAAGTTGTAGGATATTAATATAGCGCAATTATATTGAAGAGATATAGGAGGTCTAAGATAGAAAGATAAATAAAACTTCAAGAAAGTCCCATCAGTAATGACAATAAAGTAAAATGATAATTCTAGGTATGCGGACACGGCGTCTACGATTCCGCTTGTGTTTGTTTTGAGCACGGGATCGGATCCATTCGGTGCTTTCCAAAGGTTTGCTACGACAATGGATATGCTTGATCGTGTGCATTCCATTTCACTGGGCCAGGGTCAAGGTCCAGTCGCTGAAAAAATGATCACCAACGGAAAGCCAAGGGGCGACTGGATATTTCTACAAGTATGTAAGAAATAAAATAATACTTACATAATATTTTGTAATTTCTCGTCTGTGACAGATAAATATGTTAAATTAATTATTTTGTTTCGCAGAACTGTCATTTAGCGGCTTCTTGGATGCCGAGCTTAGAAGTTATTGTAGAGGGCTTTGCAACTGACGATTATAATGGCGTGCTGCACCAAGATTTTCGTCTATACCTTAGTTCGATGCCAACGCCTAAATTTCCTGTCTCTGTCCTGCAAAATTCGGTAAAAGTTACGAACGAACCACCAAAAGGATTAAAAGCCAATGTAAAAAGAGCTCTGATAGAAATGACTGAGGACTTTTTCGAGGGGCACGGTATTGATTGTTTATACTAAACCTATGTAGGATTAACTAATGTCCTTTATGGATATAAACATAGAATTTGTGTCTTTACAGTGTTGGGTCAGGACTGGCGAACAATGTTATTCGGTATCTGCATGTTCCACGCCATTATTCAAGAACGAAAGAAATTTGGTCCACTCGGATGGAACATTACGTACGAATTTAACAACACTGATCGCGAGTGCGCTATGCTCAATTTACAAATGTTTTGTGAAGATGGCCGGATGCCCTGGGCCGCATTGGAATATATTACTAGTGAGTAACAACATGCATTGCGTATGTGATGGCAAGATGATCATTGATCACATAAACTACTACGTTATTGTATAGGATCCACGACGGTAAATATCTGTCTTACACTGTCTTAGAACGTCCGTTTGTTACGATCATTGTAATATTTACGTTGTACAAAAAATACTTGTAATTTAGAGTTTGGGTAATGTAAAGCTATGTATTTCAAAAAATAATAAAAAATATATTTGAAATATTATTGAGCATAAATAAGTACTATTACTACTTAATAGTGTTACGCCCAGTGACATCTCTCGGCATTGTGGGAAAGACTCGGCAGTTCCGTCTAATAATTTATTACACCGCCATCTATTGACATCTTACGGAACTACGTAGTATGGGTACGCGAATCGTAGAGAGAACGCTGGCACTTTCTCGAATCATCGTACTGTTTACATACCCGGTATAGCGTTACTATAAAATTCTAGAAACGCTTTACCCGCGTATTAATAGAGCGCACGCGCACCGCCAAGTCAGTTTACAATCGTAAGCGGTCAAGTGTTCATCGAAGCGAACGGAAGCGGAAATACTTCGGAGTTTGAAGCAGTTATAGTGGAAAAGTGTAGTATAGTGTTTCTAGTGTTTTAAATTTAATTGTGTGTTTGAATAAAACGTGTTTTAGTCGGTAATATTGTTTGCATTCTTATCCGTCGAACCCAGCACGTAACAATTGGTGTCAGAAGTAAGATAAGAATATGCCAGTTCTACCGAAGGAGGAAGTGGAAGGGGTGCGTACCAGGAACCAGCGCCAGCAAGATAAGGACCAGAGGCGCTTTGGAGACGCCCCCTCGCCGTCGTGAGGTGGACCACGTGACTCTGCGGCTGCAGCGGAACCATCTAGTGCAGCTCACTCACCGGTAAACCTCGACCTCGCGAACCTGATGGCGTTTATGCAGGAGCAAGCACGCTGCCAGGAGGAGCACGCACGCCGCCTCGAGGAACAGCTACAACGCGATAAGGAGGAGGGCATGCGCCGCCAGGAGGAGCAGGCACGCCACCAGGAGGAGCAGGCACGCCGCCAGGAGGAGCACGTACGCCACCTTGAGGAACAGCTGCAACGCGACGCCAGGAGGAGCAGCTGATGATGTTAAAAGACCTCAGCGCAGTGGTTGGCAAGGAGATGAAGGAGGTGAAAGAGCAAGTCCAACGCCACGAAAGTCACATCGCCGAGGTGGAGAAAACAATACATGGGCTCAAAGCTGGAGATGGGATCGTGGCACTTGCGGTTGTGGCGTCCTCACCACGAGGCTTTAAAGTCCCACCATTCGACGGATCATCATCATGGTCAGCCTATGAGATCCAGATCGATCTGGATCTCATAGGCTGCCGTCACGAAATCGAACGGGTGGACGCAAGATCAGGCTCTGACCGCTCTCACCTTGGGGCTTCGCGACCAGGCCTTGACCGTTTTAAAGGCGCTTGGTCAAGACGTCACGTACGAGAAGCTGTTGGAGGCATTGGAAGCGAGATATGGCGACGCACACCTGAAACACGTGTTTTACGCCCAGCTGAAAGACCGATCGCTACGTGTTGGTGAAACCTTGCAGCAGTGGGCCCTGGAGTTGGCGAAGCTGGTTCGAAAGGCGTACCAGTCCTCACCTGCGCTCGTCGACGGAAACCTCGTTCAAGCTTTCACCGACGGGATCCGAGACCTGGAGGTTAAGGCCGCAGTGAGACTCGGACATTTCAAAAACCTGAAGGACGCCCTAGCCCACGCTCTGGAAGTGGAATCAGTACGACGGGACGATCGAGCTCACCGTATCAGGGAAGCATTGACTTAGCCTCGGTGCTATAGCTGCGGTGAAAGAGGCCACATTAGGTTGAGCTGCCCGAAGCGAAGGAGTCCACGCAGCAGAAACCAGTCGCCGGTAGGAGGAAAACGAGATGTGCCCGCCGGGCAACAACAGCAGGGAAACGAATAGACGCCAGGACTATGGGGCGGGTGCTGGCTGGTGATAGGAGAGCCCCTAAGATCTCGATCTTACAATCGTGTGACGGAAACAGCCTGATTATCGAAGGCGAAATTAACAGAATGCCGTGCAAGTTGACATTGGACACTGGAGCTTCTCGGACAGTCGTCAGTTTCCGACTAGCAAGACGGTTTCTTGGGGACTACTACGGGAACCATGAATGTGCACATCTTAGAACAGCTACCGGTCAGCACATAACCGTCCGAGGTGAGAAGGAGGTGGACATGAAACTAGGTAATCAAATTTACCGCCACAACGTCATCGTGGCTGACATAGCCCAATCAAGAGAAATCTACGGTAGCCGACAAGCTAGTCCACGAAGTCTTTTGTCGTTTCGGGGTGCCCTTAGAGATACACAGTGACCAAGGTCGGAACTTCGAGTCTGAAGTATTTAAGGAGACATGTCGGGCGATGGGTACCCACAAAACGAGAACAACCGCTTATCATCCGCAATCAGACGGCATGGTCGAACGATTTAACCAGTCTCTGGAAAGATATCTGGCAAAAGTGGTAGAAAGCAAACAAAGGGATTGGGACAAACACATTCAACCGTTTCTCCTGTCATACCGTAGTGCCATTCACGAAAGCACATCAGTAACACCTACCTTCGCCAACTTCGGAAGAGAACTACGATTACCTGCAGACTTGATCACCGGCATCCCACCTCAATCTCCACGCATCATAACAGATTATGCGAATGATTTGCGCAACACGATGAGAGATGTATACGAGCACATCAGACAGACAGGTCAGCAGATGTCTGAGAGGATGAAGACTCGTTACGACCGGAAGGCGAACAATAAAGGCTTCGAGGAAGGATCGCTGGTGTGGTTACATAATCCGGTACGCAGCAAAGGATAATGTCCTAAGTTGCAGGCAAAATGGGATGGACCCTATCGTATAGTCACTAAGATGAATGACGTCACCTACCGGATCCAGAAAGGACCACGAGGTACATCAAAGATCGTTCATGTGGATCGATTGGCACGCTACTACGGATCCAACAATGTTCGGGACAATTATGTCTAAGAGGGGGGCAGTGTTACGCCCAGTGACATCTCTCGGCATTGTAGGAAAGACTCGGCAGTTCCGTCTAATAATTTATTACACCGCCATCTATTGACATGTTACGGAACTACGTAGTATGGGTACGCGAATCGTAGAGAGAACGCTGGCACTTTCTCGAATCATCGTACTGTTTATATACCGGGTACAGCGTTACTAGAACATTACAGAAACGCTTTACCCGCGTATAAATAGAGCGCACGCGCACCTCCAAGTCAGTTTACAATCCTAAGCGGTCAAGTATTCATCGATTCATATGGAAGCGGAAATACTACAGAGTTTGAAGCAGTTACAGTGAAAAAGTGTAGTTTAGTATTTGTAGTGTTTTAAATTTAATTGTGTGTTTGAATAAAACGTGTTTTAGTCGGTAATATTGTTTGCATTCTTATCCGTCGAACCCAGCACGTAACAATAGGTACAGTCAGCGAAGGAAACAAAGTATCAGTATTTTAAGAATGAAATTTTACTTATTATTTAATAGTAAGTGTACGGTGCAACCGTACATTTCTTAACTCAGCATTTTTACGCGATGCACGCGTTTTCATTAATATTACATTCAGTTCGCGTTGAACCATCATTAAAGCCGTGCGTTCTCAATTATCAGTCATTAAACATATCGCGTCATATCATACACATTTTAGTTTATAAAGTTAATTTTATTATATTCAGTTTAACAGTTCATTCAGTGTTTCAATCCGTACCAACCGACGCGCCCTATCATATTATCAATCAACAACGTTGTGTAATAACAAGGTCATACAGTAAGTAATTAATTGTGATAAAAATAACTATCCTTTAACTGTGACTGCAGTATAAGATGACGATTTACAAATATTGTGTGTGATAAAGTAATTTAACCCCTTGTAGCCCCTTGTGACATTTCTGTAACAAACTAAAAAAGATCCTACAAAATCTTCACGGATCATATTTGTTTGTCTTTTATTGTATCATCACTGTTATATACCGTACTATAGAAATAATACACCACCTAATACAGAGATGGCGTTACTAATATATTATTGAAAGTTTATTTTGACAGTTCGGAGGCCGCGACAAGACGGTTCGTGTAAAAATTTTGTAATTCGTATAAAAATAGATTTTCTTCCTATTTTGACATGGTTTTCTTTTCGGCTTTTGAGTAAGTACCTAAAATTTGATATAATAGTAATAGTTTGTTGTTTGAATTTTTGTGTTTATATACTAAAAAGATACCTACTTGTGTTTGTGACATTTCTGTATCATTGATTAGTGAGGGTAAAAATAATTTGTGGTACAACTAATGCAAAATAACTGTTTTTTAGAATGTCTTTACGTCACCGCCGCCTTCATGACGATGAAATTGATAATTTTCTTCACACTGGTGAAGACAGCGAAGATGGAATGGATTATGATGACGATGATGTGATAGATCCTGATTTTGAACCATTGTTTGATGAAAATCCTATGTCAAGGGCACCCCAAAAAGCCCCATAAATGGGGATACAAAATATATGTGCTTAGTGGAGACAGTGGGTTTGCTTATAAAATCAAAATAGAAACTGGAGCTAAAAATATTATACTCACTGTAGAGCCTGGCTGGTTATGAGGATGGCACGTAACATACCGAAATACCAAAACTATAAGCTATATTTTGATAACTATTTCACATCTCTGCCATTACTGCAGTGTTCTAGATCTTAGAACGTATTCTTAATAATCGTTTAATTAGCTTCCACAATTCATATAATATTTTATCCCAAAACCAATACGGATTTAGAACGGGTGTATCCACGGAAGATGCAGTTGCCAACTTCAGCAAGACAATAGTTAGTAAGCTGGATGGGAGTTGGAATCCGTGGTATTGCACTAAACATATTTAAAAAATATTTATCCAATCGAACACAATCGGTAAAAATTGATGAGGTAATTAGTGACGAGGTAAATAACAATTACGGCGTTCCACAGAGGAGTGTTCTCGGCCCAACTCTGTTCTTAATATACAATAACGAACTGTGTGATATGAAGCTCAAATATATTGAAATATTTGCATATGCAGACGAAACAGCTTTTTTTATATATGGAAATAGTTGTCAGAAGCAAAATTATATGCCGAGAATTCTCTTCGGGAAGTCATGATATGGCTGTTTTCAAATTTTCTTACTTTGAATATTGAAAAAACCAATTATATTCGTTTTATCTTCCAAATACTCCCACTCCGCCAAGTGATACTTTATCTCTCACCGCACATCAATGTTATGCTAATTTAACCCCTACCTGCTCCTGCCCATTGTTAAACAATGTTACTAGTCTAAGATACCTCGGCGTGCTAATTGACCAGAGACTAGATTGGCGTCCACAAATAGAAATGTTAACGGGCCGCGTTCGAAGACTGTTATATATATTTAAAATTTACGTCACTCTCTTGACCTATCAGTAATGAAGACTGTTTATGTAGCATTATGCCAATCAGTTCTTACCTATTGTATTCCGGTTTGGGGTGGCACTTATAATACCTTGTTCTTGCAATTGGAACGAGCGCAAAGATCTCTTCTCAAAGTTATATTTTGTAAGCCACGTTTCTATTCAACAGTAAACCTATATGGAGAATGCCTGGTTTTAACTGTTAGACAGTAAATAACTGTATATATAAATAATTTTCCGTGCTTTGCTTCGTCGTCATACCAGTTTATGATGAAATCCGACAAAGACGTCGTAGCACATCTGTTTGTTGCCCTGTTAGATGCAGAACTGCTTTTGCACAGAGACAATATAACGCACTGAATTCCCACCTATACAATACAATTAACAAAAAATTGTCACTATGCAAATTGAACAAGCATCATATAAAATATAATTTGCAAAACTGGTTACAGTCCTTGACTTATGAAGAAACAGAAACACTAATGACACATTTAATAAATACATAAACATTGTTTTGTTTTGTTTTAGTTTTAGTTATATACTATAGCATAAATTGTGAAGACTTTTAAAGAGAAAAGATTTGCTGTGTTGTTGTAAGCACGAATGCGTACATGTTAAATTATTTTTTTATATTTTATCAAAATACATAAAAATGGAATTGTATGTTGTTCTTATCTTAGATGAAGTGCGATGGTAAATTATGACACAAAATGGAGTGTCATCGATTTCTAAAATACGAGCAAGTCTCAGTTTAGGTATTGCTGTGTCCCTTAATGTGTTATTGTAAAACCATCATAACGTGAGCTTTCTCATATTTTGTGTACATATTATTTGTTGTACTTTTTAAGCAATAAACATTATTATTATTATTTGGCCAAGGAGGGTATCCTGAGTCTTAGAACGATACGTCGTAATAGTATCCCCAACTGCAAATTACCTGCTGATAAAGACGTATAAAAAACCGCGTGGTTATTCTGTGCATTTCGTGGCTGATGTTGAAGGTATAGACATCTCAAAATATGTCATATGGAAGGACAATAAAGTTGTAACTATGGTATCAACTTTCGTTGGTGAAATGTCTAAGTCCCAAATCCGGCGTTATGACAAAACTAATAAAAGATACATAAACATTGATCGGCCCAAGATAGTAGGTGAATACAATCGATACATAGGGGGTGTCGATTTAGTTGACAGCATCATGGGTAATTATAAAATCTTGATACGAACACCACATAGACAAAAATGGTAATATTAGCTTAAAGTTACAGTTATGTCACACTGCCTATATTCTCAGATAAATAAATAAATATTGATTTTCTGAAAAATACGTGTTTTATTATAGACATAATCAAGTCCAAACAGGTTATTTAATTTAGAATTTATAATTGTGATTAAATAACTATCCTTTAACTGTGACTGCAGTATAAGATGACGATTTATATTTATTGTGTATGATAAATTAATTTAAAATTTCACTAATTTTTATCGACTTATGACGCTGACTGTACCAAGTAGATATAATTATATATTTTTCTAATTGTATAGGTCTAATTACATACGGGGGCCGTGTAACTGATATGTGGGACCAGCGTTGCTTGACTACGATACTGAAATTATTTTTCTCGCCACCCACTCTTGAAGTAGGATACGTATACTCGGAGTCAGGTGTCTACTATTGTCCAAGATCTGAGAAACTAGAGGTCTATCGCGATTACGTCGAATCTCTGCCGGGAATTGAGGACCCTGAAGTTTTTGGTATGCACGGAAACGCTAATATAGCATTCGAGGTATTTTTATTTTACAGTTCTCAATTCACCATACTAATGCTTGGTTACTGAAGTTTAGTTAAAATACATATTTTTTATCTCTAGCACAAAGAAACAAGTACTTTAATCAATACAATAGTAAGCGTACAGCCACGGCAAGCAGTTAGCGGAGATAGCGACTCGCCAGATCAGATAGTGTGGCGGATATGTGATCAGACGCGGGTGAAGATCGCGAAGGGCATAAACAAGACTCTCATTAACCCTGAACTCATGATACCCGACGATATGGGACAGTTGCAATCGCTCACTACCGTGCTAATACACGAAACTGACAGATTTAATACTCTTCTGCATATAATTCATTCTTCTCTGAACGATCTCCAAAAAGCTATCAAAGTAAATACTAACTTAAATATTTTTTATTCAATTGAACTTGTTCTACGGATGTCTGCATTCATGTATTTTATTTTAGGGCATTGTGGTAATGTCCGAAGCTTTTGAAGAAGTTTTTAATGCTTTTATTAATAATAAGGTGCCTAACATGTGGCATAAAAAAGGCTACAATTCTTTGAAATCGCTTGGCAGCTGGATTCATGATCTGACGTTAAGAGTTGACTTCATTGAGGTAAGTAGCAATTTACCGAATGTGAGTCACGTTGAAAACTGATAAGGCAGGCAACCTGCAAAGAACATAAATAATCCAGGATTGGCAATATAAACAAATGTTAGAAAGAATTGATGATTTTAAAAAATGTTTGATGATTTGAGTATCTACTCCGAAGGTTTACCTTGTTATTATTCAGGACACTTAAATGGTGTGCAGGTGAAGGCTAGAGGTGCTCTCGTGGATGATCTAACTCTGATCTTCCCTAATTAAGATTTGCTGCTTCTAGGTACAGACTACAAATTCATAATATCAACAAAACAAGTATACTTAATAAAAAACTGTTTTTTTCCTGTTATAAGGTTACTTACTTATGGTTTAACTATAAACTGAATATAATCACCTGTCATGAGACTCCTCACATATTCAACTATCAGTTTATACTTTTTTCAATGACTTAAACGACAAGTTATATAGTATTTGTTGTTTTTAGAAATGGCTTGTTGAAGGACTGCAGCCGAGCAGTTGGGTGTCGGGTCTATTCTTCCCTCAAGGACTGTTGACAGGCTCACTGCAATCCTACGCACGTCGCTATCGCGTGCCAATAGATGCATTAATGTTCGACTTCTTTCCTAAAAGAATGTTGTTATCACAGGACAATATTTATCAATACAACAAAAAAAAGACTAAGGTATGTGGTGTATTCTACAGAGTAGAGGTATGTAACATGAAAATAGAAACACACAACAAACCTTCAATATAATAATAATAATGCGTAATTATTATAGAAAATATATTATGTATGTATAATTTTGGTGCACTGTCGAATTTCTACCAACATATTTTGAAGACCTTTACTCAAAATGTGTATATAAATTATTTGGATACAGCTAGGCATACAGCAAGCTGCATCCAAATCCAATACCTAACGGTTATAATGGCGGAATATTATACAAATAATATATAGTCGACACAAGAATAACCATTGACACAAAGAAGAAGATTATACTCTTAGAATAAGAACCTCTACATATAGCCATAAGCCATTATTGTTTTAAAATTATTTAAGATCGCGTCAGATTCTTCATGTTATTTTACGTTATTAAATAATAACGACAATTATTTTAATAGTTTTAGAGTAGGCATTTATGAGTACCTATCTAATTGTTCTTCATTAAAAATGTGTAAATTGTATGTCATATACTGTACGGTGGCATATTGCAGTACTTTACGAAAACTATTGCAGTTTCATGCGCGGCCACGCTATGGTCTATAGGTTTTTGTCTAAGGTTATACATACCTACTATTCCGTTTTAAAAACGATGTCCCTTTCGGCAGTTCTTAACGCGTAAATATGTACACACAGCGACACATCAACCTTTAGGTACTCCATTTGGTTAGGAACTCGACTAAAGGTAAGCAATCTTGATGTGTCTTTTTATCTAAAACTCAGTTTAAAATAAAATGCTGCTAAAGAACAATGTAAATACAACAATAATGATTACTAAATCAATTGAACCGTTAGTTTAGGCAGTAGGTAGTTTATTTGTTTAATATGTGTTTGTGTAAAAATTCACATCAAGATTGTTTACCTTTAGTTAAGTACCTAACCAAATAGACTATAGACTGTTTGGACTTTGGACTATTAGAAGTTGAATGCTGCGAATCGTGCGAGAGAGTGCGTTATATTTTTGTTATTTCGTCTCACTCAAGCTGAACGGGACGCGATGCTCTATCCTTACCATTACATCGACACCAGGACACCACTATGCACTGTCCTTTTCCGACAATTCTCTATTTTGTATGTAGCGTACAATACGACCGACGTATCTTGGCGAGTCTGAAGTTCGTGCAGAAGGCTGCGCAATAGCTCTTTTTAGGAACCAAATGGTGGTATGAGGCGACGTGCGGGGGGCGGTGGTCTAAGCTAGAGATGGACCTTACGTAAACACACTCGACCCTTTATTCAATCAAATATCGCAATAGATTAGTTTTGTTTAGAATTTATTGGTTTTTGTTTATATAAGATATTAAACGAAATAGATTTACAAATATAGTGAATTTTGTTGTTAATAAACGAGATTCCGACATAAATAAAAAAACTAATAATATGTAATTTTCTCGGTTGAAAGACATGATTTACTTAAATATCAGTTATCTATTAACAACTACTTGAATAAGGACTGTTTGAGAAAATTTAAAACCTCCTTATAAAATTAAAAATAAATATATTTTTATGACTTAATTTCAATCGATTTGAATCAAGCTCGATTAAACAAGACCCTCGGGCACGCTTATTGGACATCCCTTTTAAGCAACTTCTTAAAGCTTCGTGCTTATTCGGCAATGCTCGGTGCACTGTAATATGTCTCAGTCACACGTTAGCATTGGTGTCGTGTTCGTGTCGCTATCTCTGTCTTGAGAAAGTCGGTTACAAAAGTTTTCGTTGTAATTGTTATTATTATTGTTAAGTTTTTTTTTCAGTGTTAAGTTCATAGATTGTTAAGTTTCTTTTATTTGTGTTATTTGCAAGTGTCAATTGCCACTAATATTATTCGCCAAATATGCCACCAAAGCATAATAGCGTCTTAAATCGCCAGGCAAGAAAAATTATTTATGATTTAACACAGTATATGAAAAAAGAAAAAGAAGAAGGCGTAAAAGATGTAGACAAAGTTTATTTAAGAGTTGCTGTTGTGTCCCAACGTAAAACACAATACACTGGATTGCAACTGAAGCCAATATTTCTGGCTTACTTTCGGTATTCCGCATGCCTGGTAAAAAAAGATCTACATCAAAACCTATTACTCATATAAATAATTTTGACCAAGTTGTAATAAAAAGATGCATACACAACTTCCACAAAACCTAAAAAGAAATGCCGACCATAAACAAATTACTAGCGAAACTCAAACGGGATATAAATTTTCAAGGTGCTAAAACGAGCTTTAAGACAATAGTCAAAAACTTGGGTTTCAAGTGGCGAAAGACCGAAACTAATAGAATGATTCTTATAGAGAAGACCGACATTCACCTGAAAAGGATTTTGTACTTGGAAGCAGTTAAAAATACAGGGATGAAGGGCGACCAATTGTATTCACTGACGAGTCGACTCATCACATACAAAAGGTATGGCGTGGTCAGATGGTTCCGCTCAAGGACTAAAGCGCCCGATATCAAAAGGTCGGCGGATAGTTATGGTACACGCTGGGTCAGAAGCAGGATTTGTTCCGTACGTCCTACTAATGTTCAAATCTGGAAATAAAACTGGAGGCTATCGGGTCCGGTTGTCAATACCTACAATGCAAAAAACCTTAGTAGTAAATAATCCACATCTCATGTTCTCTACTTTGCATTATGACTAAATCGCATGAAAACATAGTAGCAAAATGCCTACTTTTTCAAAGGTACAGCTGAGAAAAAAACCACTTGGTCAGATGAAATTTCTTTATTTATTAAACTTAAAATCAACATATACTATGTACCAAATAAAACAAATAAGAACCTCCTAAAACGTGCTAGAACTGCATGTATTCATGCAAAACACACTGATAGTAATTAATTCACGATTGGTGAAGAATTTGCTTCCGTATCCTTATGATATTCTTTAAAAACTGTAAAACTGTAATATTTTGTTGGTTCAGAGAAGCAACTTCATTGTTATATAATTTATCGAACTGTATATGACGTCGCAGTCTACGTGATTGGTTGAAATAAGAATTTTTAATGGCAATATCTTTAAGCCGTGCTTCTTTTCGTAATAAATATAAAAATAAAATTAATGTAGCCTTATGAGGAATTCGACAGTTAAGGTTTGAATTTACAAATAGTGATATTGAGTTTGTCTCTAATCAAAGAAAAGAGTCTTCGGTATGTGGCTTCCGTTTTATTTGGCAGCAAGGCGTATATGGCGGGCACAATATTTGTGTACTTTGGAGCACTATTTAAATCCACGTGAATTGAAAAAAATTGATAAAATGGTTTTGGACATCTTTTAAAGGTTCCATCACCAAAAAAACACTTATTCCCCCAAGACTGTGCTGATTTTCTTGCAATTTTGGAACTAAATAACAATATTTTTTCATCTTCGCCATCATCTGCAACTAAGAAATCAGATGCTAACATTTTTGGTATAAGCACATCTTCTAATTTATTAAATTCAGTATTTTTCAGACCCAATTTTTTACGTCGAGCTCTATACAAGCTATCCTTTTTTTCGTAATATGATGGCACTAACAAATTGTTTGTTTGATGCTTTAAAACATACTTTTCAAATATTTTTTTGACCGGTTCCATATTGCTGCATACTTCTTGCCGACAAGAATCCATCATCAGAGCTATATCGTTATCCTCCTGATGTGCTGCACAAATGTGAGAACTTTGTCTGATAATCTTCTCTTTATTTTTATCTATAGTCACAGTCGCCGAACATTCATGCTTGTTGATACACCTCCATAGGCTCCCGTTTTTATTATTTTTTGCAAAATTATAACGATGGCCATCATAAAGAAGAGCCGGGTTTCCCTTTTGGTTTGTAATAAACTTAAGATTATTATCCATTTTCACTGTATTGTGCTAATAGAACATTATGTATTATGTACTTTGTGTAAATAGTGGCGTATACAACTGTACCTATTTTGAAAAAGTAGGCATTTTGCTACTATGTTTTCATGCGATTTAGTCATAATGCATGAGATGTGGATTATTTACTACTAAGGTTTTTTGCATTGTAGGTATTGACAACCGGACCCAGACTATCATGATGACATGAATTTCACAAACTATGAGAAATGGTTACGGACCCAACTGATTACAAATTTGAGCCCTAAGTCGGTGGTGGTTATCGATAATGCTCCGTATCACAACAAACTAATGAATCCTGCCCCTACATCTAATGACAAGAAGGCAAAAATGGAATCGTGGTTAATAGAAAAGGGTATACCCTATGAAAAGGACATGCGTAAACCACAAATTTACGAACTAATAAAAAAAAACAAAGACGTGCATAAAAGACACGTCATAGACGAATTGTTTAAAAAATACAACCACAATGTCCTTCGTTTATCCCCATACCATCCCGATTTACACCCCATCAAGATGGCGTGGGCTACCATTAAAGGGCACGTAGCCGCTAAAAACGTCGACTGGAAAGCAACCCGGACAATGGAGCTCATACAGGAAAAAGTAAATTTAATGGGTCAGGAAGAATGGAGTGCTTTATGCAGAAAAGTGCAATAGCTCGAAGATGAATATAGGAAGAGTGACCATATTATTGACAAAATGACGAAACAATTCATCATTAATACAGCTTCAGATTCGGCAAGTGAGTCTGAAAGTGAAAGCGACGGTTACGATGACGAACCTTTGCCAAGTACCTCACATGGTACGCAAGGGGCCGACGACTTTATGTTAGGGATTTCCCCCCTTAGTGACAGTGATCAAATAATAAAAGTGTAAATATATTAAGTATAAATAATAGTGTGTTTTTGTGATAAAAATCTGCCACTATCGAAAGGTGAGGTGTCAAAATTGAATTTTTAATTTATTAGTTATTTTTGTAGCTTTCTGTCTCAAAGTGATTCTATATTTATTATTATTTGTACTTGGTCATTGTATTACGGAAATTTTATTCGTACATTGGTTTATAAAAAAGAAATTGGCATTAACAGTTTTCTACACGAGTGTACATGCGCTAAAGTTCGCAGAGCCTATGTTCAGGCTCGCCAAGATACGTCGGCCGTATTGTAGATATGAGTATATAGGGTGTCTAACTTGATGTGTAACCGTGTGTACGTTCACATACCATATTGTAAAAATAAACAATGACAACTTATAGTGACAAACTAATTTAAAAAAATGGTACTTCTGCAAAACATTATTAAATTGTTTTACAAACATAATTAACTATTTCTTTCTGTTAATCGTAGGTTTTAAAACAACAAAAATAAAACTATATTGGCCGCAATATTATGGATAGGTACTAAGTAGTACTAGCCAAAAGTTTATAAATTATAAACTTTTGACTCGAATTTTGAAAAAATATTTACGTGTTTTATAATACTCCAATATGTTCACGAAAACAACATTTTATGACGGACAATCCAGAAAAAAGATTTTATAAAAATTAAAATTAAGATTTTGAGGTTATTTCTCTTAAGCGGCGCGGGCATGACGGCGCACGGTTGACAAATTGTAGTATACTTTATTATTGTTGCCTGACCAATTACTTAAAAGTAATTCTACCAAAAGAATGGAAGGCCTATGTCCAGCAGTGGACTGCAGTGTGCTGAATTGACTTGTGGAATTGTTGCGTAGCAGAAGGAGTAAGCCGAAATGAAATGCAGTGGTATGCGACAACGACTAGTTTATTTCCCACAAGTTTTGGTACAGGAATGTATACAGCATAGATATCGATAGGTGTAAGCGTAGTAGCAAGGCAACTTAAGGATTACTACGATATTGTAATATATAAAGAAGCTTGTGTAAGCTGCACGGGCTGCGTGTCGTGAGGTTTTGACTCGACTGCCGGCCCCGCCCGCGCCGAGCTCTGGGATGTTCCAAGCTCCACCCGTTCGCAGGAGCGAGACCATGCGCTTGAGCTGGATGGCAAGTGCAGCTCGCATACCGGCCGACGCATCGTCTCGTTATTATGAAATCTGGTCTGTTTGTCCAGTTGTAAAATGCTATATTTGTGTATATAGTTTTATTAAGTATGTAACAGATAAATTATATATTATAAGTATTTATATAAACATAGTTAAATACACATATTGTTTAAATTTAATAAGTAATTAACTACGCCAGAGACTGATTAGTTGAATTTTACCATCGTGCTGAAAACATTGTTTTTCACTAATATAATTACTACGATTAAATAACTGTCTGTGGCTAAGTATGTGACTAGACAAGCACGGAGATTCTGTAAAATATTTACGTAGGTGAATAAATATCAATATCAACTAAAGTTGATCTTAAAAATATGTACCTATATTCTATTCATTTCGTCTTGAGACAAAATGTATGCAAACAATAAAAAAGGTTATTTAATACGTCACGTTTGACTGTGAATATTATAGTTTCTCAAAAATTAATAAACTAGCTAAAATATAATATTTATAAATATATTGTATCGCATTTAAAAGCAGCATATATGTATATTAAAATTCAATGTATTATTAAAATACATAAAATGATAAAGTATTAAATTCATTTAATTATTTTTCTAGAATTTTAAATACTCTAGTTTAAAAAGTGACATAAAAAAGAACCTAAAAATGTAATGATTCTCAAACTTAGAACGCATTATAGTACCGCTAAATCAAATGTACGGCTAGTACAAATGGTCTGTAGTGGATGTATCATTTTGTTATGTCGGGTTATAGCCGTCATTTTCATTCCCTGTCAACTTGTTGATACGAGAGTGCACATTTGATTGAGAAACATTGCTTTCTTTGTTTACATTTTGTCTCAAGCCTATTTGAATAGAGTATAAATAATAATAAAACAATGCATTGAGCGACGCTCGGTGTCAGTCAAGATGGCGGAATCTTCGACGTTCTTTGTTCCGGTACTCTTAAATATTAAATAAGGAACGCAAAGCGTCCGTTTGATACGTAAAGCGGTAATAAGTATATTAAAATATAATAATATTTATTATCTAAATTAAATGCTTGTTGGTCTTGGGGCAAATAAGAACAATCTCCTTTATTGTGTCTAGCCATCGGTGTGCCACCGTGACTCAATAGGTTAATCGTTAATACATATTGAATTAATTACCTATATGTTACGAACAACCAAAATATACAAAATTAAATTTAATTTAAATTCGTTATTTTCAGGATCAAGTTTCATGCTATGGAGATATACTGTTACCTGAAGATGGCATTAATATCCATGGTTTGTATATTGACGCCGGCCGCTGGAATATAGAAAAAGAACTTTTAGTAGATGCATTCCCCGGTACGTATAAATTTTCTACAAACTTTGCGAATATCTTGAAATATTGTAGCACTAGAATATTTCATGACTTTATAATTTTAATGCATGAATATTTCAATATTAATGCATTCAAATCATGTTTCATTGTGTACCGAGGTCTAATCTATCTATCTTCTATTATGTTATAGTCTATTTCAAATACGAAGTCCCTTTTGACACTATATAGCACGTCGCTCTGCACATTTCATATAAATTGATAAAATAAACAATTATTACTTACGGTGCTAAAGACTTTTTAAAAATAATTAGAATCTATACAATACATGATGTCATTGTTTCACAAACATAATCAAATAATAATTTTAATTAATATTAGCCTTAAAAAATGTAAACATCAAAATAAAATAACATTTTGCTACAATACCATGGTTACGCACTAGGTTAATTTTTTTACTTACAGTCATTGTGACGCGACAATATGAATCGGATAAAATCGAACTAATTCGAGGTAAAAACAATTGTCCGAGAAATACTTTGTTTGCATTTGGTATTAATTATTATTACGTTGCAACGTACCTTAAATCCCATTCTGCAAACCCTTAATATATTTTCTTTAATATTGTCTTACGTTTACGCGGATGTTATAGGTACATTGAAATTAAAACTACTTTATACGGATTTTGACGCGTTATTTATTTCAGAACACTTTTATTACTTCATTTTTAATTATAACACTACTATTTTTGAACTCTACTACAATTTAAGCTATTTGAATGAATTAAAACATTTATATTTAGGTGTATACTTTTCCTCGACGTTTCGGTTGCTTTACAGCAGTCATGGTCACGGGGAGACTAAGATGGTAGTTGTCTCAATGTTCTGAAGTATAGTTATTTCAAATTACCTGAACATAGTTTAATCATTTGTGTTCGTATTTACGCAGAATGAGCTCAAAGTATTATGAAGTCTAGCTGTATTTTGCTTCTTCTTGGATTTGATTATTTGAATTACTGGATCCCCAGCTAGAGGTAAATTCCAACCATCTTCTCTATTAAAATTAGGATGGTTTTTGATTTCAATAGCCTCGCGAAGCATCCTTGATAGAAATCGGTGTTCTTTAGCGAGTACCTGTGGTTTGTTAAATGGTAGGTGATTGGTTGGTCCCCTGTTACACGTGTTCACACACAACAGACTTCAACGAGCGTTAGTGTTTAACATCAGCTATATGTTTTTTATGCGGGTGTCTATGCTTCTCTTGGTTTGACCAATGTATAAGAGTCTACAGTCAAAATCTATTGTATAGACCCTTGCATCTTGTAAGAGTAATTGGCACTTGACGGATGGACGAAGATAAATCAATTTTTAGTAGTTAGTTGTAGTGTTATAGTTTTTAATTTCAATATATATTCTTTATCAAAAATGGATTTGAAGATGCGATAATACCTATGTGGTAATATTGAATTATTTAAAATATTAAATATCCCATAGTTATTAAAGAGTGGTCTTGAAAATCAAAATCTGTTATAAGTACCACATTTATTTCACCCTTATACTAAGTATGGAGTAAGTATGATACTAAGAATGAATCAAGGATAAGTTCAGTTTCTTTTTACAATTAAACACGTTAGGTATATATAACTGTGATTTTTCTATTTTTGTAACTCAGATGGACTGCTGTTTAGTTTTTCTGTTTCTCTCACTTTTGTTTCGATTCTACCCACGATTACAGTTGAAAGTTATTCGATAATCGATTTCGTGAAGTGTCGATTGATACGGTCTCTTCACTATCGCTGTTCAACGATCATCTGCCAATGGGACTTCGTATTTGAAACGCACTACAATAACATTTTTTTTAAAGAAGTATATTAAGCAATAGTATATCAGCGTCATAGGATAAGTAAAATAAATATTTATGTATTATTTTACTTGCCTAGATCGTAAGGATTACTAAATCTAATTAATTTCAGTAAGTAGATGAATTCACAATCTTAAAACCAAATAAATGGCCCCATTAATAACTCTGTAGTAATATTGCTGATTATATTAAAAAATAAATGCTATTTCATAAGTTTACGCTTGTCCTTAACCGGATTCAACATCTAGATTGGGCAATGCTGTTGAGTCTTTCATTTATGAGTTTCCAATATCAACAAGGGATCTGGCAATGTATCCGAAAGACGTCAATAGGCTACATATTTACCGACATGTCGATGTACACGTATACCTTGCGCTTTAGTTAGAGATATACTGACGCTATTCGATGTACAGTCAGCTGTCTATTACAGGTTACTACATCGAATAGCAAATACATGGTCCAAAATCCTGTAAGCACACGAATTAGAATGAATATGAATAAACTAGATGGCGTTGTTTTATAAATATTGCATTCTTATTTTAGCAAATAGATGAAAATTATAGGAAATTATAATCTTAACCAAAAAGACACTCGAACACAGGGACAGAATAAGGTTTGCGCACGAACTGAATAGCGAGTCATCGAAAGTATCTATAAAATAAAGTACCCATTAACAATTTATAAATTAATTTGTTATTCTTTGCCTCTTGTTTTACCCTGAAATGTGTTCTATTTTTAAATAAACTATTGTAAATAGAGATTAATTAATTATTTTAAATAATATTGTGTTCTGTTTACGCGAATGTTATTCATTGAAATTAAACTACTTTGAAATAACTACATTGTAACATTGAGACAACTAACATCTTAGTCTCCCCGTGACCATGGCTACTGAAAAGCAACCGAAACGTCGGTGAATGTATAAACTTAAATATAAATGGTTTTAATAGTTTTAATAATTTAATTAGCTTAAAATATAGTAAAATTTAATAGTAGTAGTTTCTAAATTATGTAAAAAAGTGTCAAATAAACAACGCGTTAAAATCCGTATATAGTAGTTTAATTTCGATAAATTATTTGAAGTTTTATCAACATTGAGTTATTAAGAAATCTATATATTTTATTTTATCGTAGTACACCGCCATCTATTACGATATAAATCAATTATTTAACAGTTCTTGTATCGATTGCTGTTAGATGGCGTCAGTTACCGGCTTATACCATTTTAGTTTTGAAGTAGGGATGCATTTTTGCAGCTCACTGTACATATACAGGCTGAAAAGTAAAAGACTGGACATATTGAAGGAGGGTATTCAGTACTCGATTCTGGACACGAATATCTAAAAATAATAGGTACTTAAATTTCGACCTAGTTATCCAATAAAAACTTAATGTGACCGCACATATACCAAACCAACATATACCTCTTGCGCATATACCAAATCTAAATAAACCTCCGCTCCCGCCCTTCGCTACCGCACCCTGCACCCGAATATGCACCCCCACCCTTCCTTTTCTTATCAAAGGTCATTAGCCCCGGTAGCAGCTGTGTGCGACGCTCGTAGTGTCCACATTTTATGGGTATTTCATACAAATTTTCATAAAGTTTTTCTTTGCAGGTTACACAGATTTTACTTTTTTATTTTATTATACCTTTCGTCTGTCCATAAATTATCATGTCCTTAAGTATGTACAATGTTTAACCAGTCACACTGTATACATAATATAAAGAATAACAAAATGAGGACCGTATAAGAAAATATATTTTTGTTCAGTACCTACGTTATTTTGACAGGTCAAATGAATCCGCCACTGCCTGTTATATGGTTCAAGCCTGTATTGCAACTGCCGAAGCCTGATGCCCGCTATGAGGCACCCCTGTACAAAACTTCGGAGAGAGCGGGCACACTGTCAACTACTGGACACAGCACCAACTTTGTATTGCCTGTACTTCTATGTTCAGACCATCCTAGTAGTTTCTGGATTATACGTGGTACAGCTTTACTCACACAAATCACTGACTGAACAGTCAGTGAGCAACAGATATGTTTAATCTTGTAGCAATTAAAATGACACGCCAATCAAACGCCTAAATTGTATTGGCCAGCTAGTCGCTAGGTGCGAATCCAATGACGCCTGTAATCTGTATTGGCTGATCGTAGCTGTAGTCTGGCAGCGACTGTACTATAAATCCAAGAGAAATTAATTCTGAGGGCTGAGTACCATCCCTTGTGATCCTTTCATACCTTGACCGCAGTCCACGGTTCCCATTATTTCGTCGAACCAGGGCGCGTTGACACATAATTTAGTGCAATCTGGAGAACTTATTTCTGCTCCCAACTTCTCTTCTTTAATAATAAAGAAGAGATGTTAATCAACTTTGTAACCAACATCTACTTAACTGTCTATGTTCCAGCCCTTGCTGGTTATCGAAATAATCTGATGAAGAGTTCTTACACTAAGCTTCTAAATGTCTGTTTATTACCATGTCAGCTACCTTCTGCGGTTGCAATCAGCAAAACCAATTGAACTCGCACCATAATAAAACTCAAAAATTAGCGATAATACTCAATAATGTTTAAACTTAGTTATTTAAAGTTTGAATGTTAATGAATTATATTTTAATTATTTTAGTATTTCATTTATTTTGAATATAATATGTACTGATTACCTAATAATTTTAATCGACATATAAATGCAATGTAGTAAGCTAATATTGGCAATAGTTATAGTTTAACAGACGTGCGATTATGTGCGAGTTGACTCGCATCGTTGTCGCGTGTCTAAGATGAAAAGTTTAATTTCGTATCCATGTATAATAATTGCATCGACAGAAATTTGCTAAATGTTTAACTTACAAAACATTATAAAAGCTTATTATGAAGTTTAAATTAAAATTATGATATATGAGTTGACATATTTTTATTTCTATTTGCGCCGAGGTATAAAATTTAATTGATTACGTTTATAAATAACTTAACATGATATTTCAGATATTATTAATTTTATTAGGTTTTTTTTAACAATTGCATTTAAAGAATTAAGGTGTATAGACGCGATAACCTCCACACATTTTAACTATTTCTTTGTATGTCCAGTAGCTACATTAGTTTAGACAAGCATTAAACGTAGATAACTGCTTAACATAGTGTTGTTATTTTTAATATCCTTTGTTTATTTGCTTATGTTAAATAACCTCGAGTATTTTTAGAATACAAACCCGCATTAGGAACAATTCTTATGTCTCGCGGTGCTTAAACGGCGTCCTCCTCGTCGTACCACCAACTCGTGCCACGAGTAGTACATATGAGATATGAGAAGGATTTTGATTTCCTCTTCGTGCCATTCCATTGAAATGTCATTTCCAGATACACATTAAAAGTTGCTCTACATAATTATTATCTAATAACCTTTTGATATCAATATTATGTACCTAATATGAATAAATCATTTCAGCCTATTGCAGTCCACTGCTGGACATAAGCCTCCCCCAGGGTGCGCCACAAGGTCCGATCTCCCGTTTTCGCCATCCAGTCACCTCCAGCCACCTTTTTCAGCTCATCGGTCCATCTGGCCGGAGGGCGTCCTACACTACGCTTGCCGAGTCGTGGTCTCCACTCGAGAACCCGTCTGCTCCAACGATCATCGGTTCTGCGACAGATGTGACCAGCCCACTGCCACTTCAGCCTGCTACACTTCTGAACTACGTCAGTGAATCTGGTTTTCTGTCGGATAATCTCGTTCCGGACTTTGTCCCTTAACGAGATTCCGAGTATACACCTTTCCATAGCTCGCTGAGTGACATGCAATCGGTGGGCTAATTTCACTGTCAGGTTCCACGTCTCGGCTCCGTATGTCATGACCGGCAGGACGCATAGATTGAATACCTTGGTCTTCAGGCATTGTGGCAAGGGTGACTCGAAGATGTGACGCAACTTTCCAAACGCTGCCCAGCCAAGCTGCACTCTTCTGATGATTTCACCCTCAAAGTTGTCTCGACCCAGCTGTAACTTTTGTCCTAGGTAGACATACTCCTGGACAACTTCAAGGGCTACATCTTCGACGGGAACGGGCTCAGGGACGATGTGCTCGTTGAACATGACCTTAGTCTTGTCCAAGTTCATCCCGAGCCCAACGCGTCTCGAGGCAGCATTTAGACCGGACAGCATTTTCTGCAGGTCTTGCAGCGATTCTGCCATTATAACTATGTCGTCAGCAAAGCGGAGGTGTGTGAGATATTCACCATTTACATTGATGCCCAGTCCATTCCACCGCAGGGTCTTGAAGACATCCTCCAGAGCATTGGTGAAGAGTTTCGGGGAAATAACGTCACCCTGTCTTACACCTCTGAGCAACTGGGTGGGTCTTGTTTGGTGGTTCTGCACTTGCATTTGATTGACGGACATCGTTGCCATTTGGTAGAGACTTCTCAGCACCTCCACGTACCGCCAGTCGACTTGGCATCGCTGTAAAGACTCTAGAACAGCCCAGGTTTCGATGGAGTCGAAGGCCTTCTCGTAGTCCATAAACGCCAGACACGGCGGTTGATTATACTCTTCGGACTTCTCTATAACCTGCCGAACAGTATGGATGTGGTCTACGGTGCTATAGCCTTTACGAAACCCAGCCTGTTCCGGTGGCTGAAAGGCGTCAAATCTTGATGCCAGACGATTCGTAACGACTCTCGAGAACAGCTTATAGACGTGGCTCAGAAGCGTGATCGGCCTATAGATTTTAAGGAGCGTTTTGTTTCCTTTCTTGAAAAACAATGCCACTACACCTCTGCTCCACGCCTTCGGGGTAGTCCCATTGGTTATTATAGAGTTGAAGAGCCTCCTCAACTCCCCAAGAACAGGTTTACCCCCACCCTTAAGGAGCTCGGAGGCTACTCCATCTTCACCGGGAGCCTTCCCATTAGTAAGCTGTTTGAGAGCCGCCTCGATTTCGTCGACATCTACGTCTGGGAGATCGTCAGTGAAGTGGCGGGTAAGTGGGGCTCTAGGGTCTCTGGCGTCAGGTGGAGGCTTCGGTGCGTGCGAGGCATACAGATGTCCGTAGAAGTCCTCAATTTCAGCGAGTATCCCCGGGACTGATGTGACGGTTTCACCATGCGAGGTAACTAACTTTGTCAGATGACTCCTCCCCAGTGTCTTATTGAAGACCTTCGACCCCCGATTTCGCTCGATCACCTCATATACTAGGCGAGTGTTCCAGCTGCGAAGGTCGCGTCTTACCAAGTTCCTGATTTTCTTGTGGAGTGACTGGGGATCTGACAAAGATTCCTCTGGTGTCTCACGTTTAAATCGCATCAGATCCAGGGTCTCGTTAGAAAGTTTGGACTTCTTATCTGATCGCCTTTTCCGAAAGTGCCTCGTTCCCACTTCGCGTATCACCCCAATTATGCCGTCCAGGTCCTCGTCAACATTTGCCGGGGTCTCCAGTGCGGCGAATCTATTTCGCAATTCCAATTGGAACGCATCATGGCCAGCTTGGGGCACATTTGGACGAAGAACAGACCTCACCATGCGACTACGTTCAAGCTTAAAATTGATATTTAGGGTGCCTCGTGCAAGCCGGTGAACGCTACCGGTATTAAACCTGCTGAGCTTCTTCTTGTCGGCTATGATGAAGTCAATCTCGTTCTTCGTCACACCGTCGGGGCTCTTCCAGGTCCACTTCCGTTGGGGCTTTTTCTGATAAAAGGTGTTCATACAGAACAGCCCCTGCATGCTAAGGTAGTTGACCAGCATTTGGCCCCTATGGTTTCTGCGTCCGTAGCTATGCTGTACCAAACAAGATTCACCGCATTCTTTTCCCACTTTGGCGTTGAAGTCCCCCATGACAACTGTATAATGGGTTTTGGTGGTACGATGCATGGCCTTTGACACATCATCGTAAACGGCTTCCACCTCTTCATCTGAGCTGCTCGATGTCGGCGCATATACCTGTATGACCTTGAGAGAGTATCTCTCGGTCAGTTTCAGTACAAGGTACGCTACCCGGGTCGAGACGCTGCAGATCTCCACCACGTTGTCACGGAGGGCTTTGTTGGACGAGAAATCCCACGCCACCCTGGGATTTTTGGCTGCCTTCCCTGAAGTAGAATAGATGGCCTGACTCAACGGTTACCGTGTCCTCTCCCTCTCTACGAACTTCCGATAAACCGAGAACATGCCATCGTATCTTCTCTAATTCTACTTCAAGGATCTGGAGGCTTTCGTCCAGCCGTAGACTGCGTCCATTAAATGTAGCCAGGACCAATTGTTGGCAGCCGTCCGTAGCCCAGGGATTCCTAGCACCCCCTACCCTACCGTAACCAAGGCCGCTGCCGTGACCTGGAATAGTAGGGCGGCCGGGAACTGGGGGCCGTTTCTTTTTGGGACTCATCATGGGGGGATTTTGCCCGTAGTCACCACGCTGGGCAGGCGGGTTGGTGACCGCAGTGTATTGATATGGACTGTGTTGTCTACGCAAGAGGCGCTGCTGCCCACCTCTCGGATGGTCCCTTAATCGCCTTCTACGATACCCACGGGAAGAAATGGGGTGGTGCTATTCTACTCTGCCGGCACCACTCGGAAAAATATGAATAATTAATTGTTTCAATAAGAAAAAAAATGTGTAAAGCAAATGAACATCTACAAAACAAATGACTATCAGAAAGTGATCACTGATCAACCTTCGATAGTGCTTACTAAACAGGTGCAAGCTATTATCGACCTTACTGACAATTCATGACAAATTTTTTTGGTATTTTCTTGCTTTCTGGCCTTTATACGTTAGTAAAATGATAAATACTGAGTAATGTCAATAATGTCGGTCGGTGTTTTTTGTAAGCACTGTCGATGGCTGATCACTTTCTGATAGTCATTTGTTTTGTAGACGTTAATTTGTTTTGTAGGCGTTCGTTTTACACAATTTTTTCTAACTTATTTTATATCCCCGTGGTACAAATTGTTGGACATAATTCCACCGTTGTACTACGGTTCATAACCACAAATAGCAAAAAAAAAATTGTTACGCCCAGTGACATCTCTCGGCATTGTGGGAAAAACTCTGCAGTTCCGTCTAACAATTTAGTACACCGCCATCTATTGACATTTTACGGAACTACGTAGTGTGAGTACGTGAAGGGTATAGAGTCACTAGAAAACTTTAGAAACGCTTTACCCGCGTATAAATAGAGCGCACGCGCACCGCCAAGTCAGTTTACAATCGTAAGCGATCAAGTGTTCATCGAAGCGAACGGAAGCGGAAATACTACGGAGTTTAAAGCTACGAGGGTGCGTTTTTAAGTTCGCGGAATGGAATAGAAGGGGATGAAATAATATTACAAAATTATTTTTCCTTTTCAATATATTCACCTGAAACCCTAATACATTTCTCAGATCTATGAATTAACTTATGAATACCTTCATAAAAAAATGTTTTGTCTTTCTCTGAAAAATACGCCGAAACTGCATCCTTCACTTCTTCATCGGTTGAAAATTTCTTTCCTCGAAGCTCTTTTTTCAGATTTGGAAAGAGATAATAGTCGCTGGGAGCCAAGTCTGGGCTATAAGGTGGGTGATCAATGATATCGAAGCCCACCTTGTGCAAAGCAGCCAACGCAACTCGACTCTTGTGAACAGGAGCATTGTCGTGCAAGAGCAGGACACCTTTGGTCAATTTTCCTCTTCTTTTTTCTCTGATTGCCTCTTTTAACTGCTCTAAAATTGAAGCGTAGTGTTCTCCGGTTATGGAAACACCTTTTTCTTTGTAATCAACCAACAAAATTCCTTCTGTGTCCCAAAAAACTGTCGCCATGAGCTTTCCCGCCGATTGCGACACCTTGAATTTCTTAGGCGGTGGTGTACCCTTTTTATGCCACTGCATGGAATCTTGTTTAGACTCAGGTTCATAGTGATGAACCCAAGTTTCATCCCCAGTAACAATTCGCTCCAAAAAACCATCCTTGTCTTCATTACACTGGCTCAAAAACGCACGCGAACACTCGACGCGCTTCTGTTTTTGAGGCGGTGTGAGCATTCTAGGCACCCATCTTGCACTGACTTTTGTCATGCCGAGATGATCATGGAGAACCTTGAAAATGGTCGTTTCAGATACTCCAACCATCTCTGCGATTTGTTTTTTCTTCAAACGTGCATCCTCCAATATTAATTTTTCGATTTTTTCGATAAGATCTGGAGTGGTGACCTCAACAGACCGCCCAGGCCGGGAATCGTCTTCAATTGATTCCCTGCCTTGCTTAAAGAGGTTGTGCCACTTGTATACCATGGTTTTTCCTGGACAAGAGTCCCTGTATACAGATGACATCTCTTCCAAAATGGTTTGAACATTTTTTCCTTGCTTGGTAAGGAACTTTATAACGGCGCGGAACTCGATTTTCTCCATACTTCACAATTTCTTCCAGATTGAGTTGCTTGAGGGACGATAGTTCAAAGACTAATGACCTCATTATGATAATACTCGGTATATATACTAATTATTAGTTGCTAAACACGTTAGTGACTAAACAAGCACCCCCACCACCTTCCATACCCTCCATTCCGCGAACTTAAAAACGCACCCTCGTAGTTACAGTGGAAAAGTGAAATATAGTGTTTGTTGTTTAAATTTAATTGTGTGTTTGAATAAAACGTGTTTTAGTCAGTAATATTGTTTACATTCTTATCCGTCGAATCCAGCACGTAACAATATGTTACTACAGTTGAACCATGGGTAACTTTACTTCTCCGTGGTACAACCAGTTGAACATTGCAGTTGTACCACGGGTCGGGAGCGGAAATAACTAAAGGGCTAGATGAATATAAATGTATTTTTTAAGGGTAGATATATGAGGCAAACGAACTTACGGATCGCCTGATGGTAAGCTATTAAAATTGTCTTGAAACTTTGTCATTCTGGGCCTAACTGGAATAAAATTTTGCCTAAATATAAGATTTAGGTATGGATTTTATTTTATAATTTTTATTAAGTAATGTAAGTAGGTATAGCATATATCATGGCGTCACATTAAAATTTCAATCGGTGGCACGAAGAGGAAATGAAATTCCTTCTCGTACCACTGGTGGCACGAGTTGGCGGTACGACGAGGAGTAAGCCAAATAAATAATACTTTATCTTCAGATCTTGTACATTATTTTTTTCTCCTTATTTTAACAATAAATATGTTTATACAATAAATGTACTCTATTCGAGCAAAATAAAGGTGGCAACCCTAGGTCGAACCCACAACACTGAGCAAGGCGGCAGTGGCGAGGTGACCAATTAACACCACAAGCTCATGTTCTTTAAAGTAATGGACATTAGATACCTATGTATTATTTGATGACTCAACTCAGACATTTTGAACTCACTTGATAATTTTCGGTGAGAGACAGATTTCGCTAAGTGTGTACTTACAAATATGTTAGCCCGGGGATATATCGTTCCGGGAGGCTGTTCTTAAAGCGGCTGTGGAAGCTAATAATTGCGACGGGGAGACTCACCTGAGGATGGATAGCGATCTTAGATACTCGTACTTAGTTTATAATCTAGTGACCCTGTCAGTAAATGAGTAACTGAGTACCTATTAAACTGTGATCGTTTTCAACGCATTTGTTATCATTTCTAGGTGTTATTAAGCTTAAAAATTATTTAAATAAGTAAAGAGATTTAAACTTTGTTAAATATATTACTATCTTAATAAGTCTCTGGCGCGGTCATAACGTCATTCATGTTTACTGCAGTGCCGATCAGAGGCAATGTCAAAATTTTAATGTCCGTGTCGATTTAGGAGCCATTTCTAATTGTAAAAAGATATTCCTTCGCTTATTTAGTTATTCGTTTAGACCTGTCTATACATTATGGAGTGCAATAAACGAATTGAATTGAATTGGAAACTGTCTATTTCGTTGGCCAAATTCTGAAATTTATAGGAATACATATCAAAAGTTATATCAATGTGAAAGTGAAGGAGAATAAAGCGAGATTACACAAAGGTAACATGGATGTTTGTCTTGGTCTGGGTGTTCCTATGTATAATATGTATGTATTTACGAAAAAAAAAAGTGTATGTATGTTTATCCATTGTCTAGTAAGTCAGTACTCATAGTACAAGCTCTGCTTAGTTTGGGCTAGATGGTGTTGTGTGTACCTATATGATAGAATATTAGAATATTATATACCTCGAGGGGCCCCTCCCTGTTTGCTTCTATAATATGTATACTTTTTTTTTCATTACTACCGATGTGCCATGGGCGCCCCTGGGACGGCCAGCCATGACTACAGAAGGGGAGCCCCAACGGGGATTTCGGGAATTACTCGAGCGCGGCAGAATATAACATAAGGGGGGCAACCTTGCACCTTGTGAAGTATTCCCACCATACCTGAGCCCAGTACATAGGGTCGAAAGTCTAGGACAGCCGATCAGATTAGTAAAAAAAATCGATCGTTAGAAAAAGTAAGGTAAGGTAAGTTAATTACATGCAGAAAGTGTGCATCTGAATAATCTGACAATTTGAGCGTGACAAGGAAATGGGAGAATCACAAAGTTGCAAAAAAAAGAACGTCACCTGAAAATTCTCGAGCGCGGTTAATTTTTTTATTAAGTATTTTGAAGAAAATTAGTCCGAATTACGGAAATAATATAATCTGCCGGTTTGCACAAGCCGAAGTAGTTAAAATCATTAATAAAGTGTGGTGCATGTAGTCGCTGAGAAGTATGTATTAACCACTTCGCGCCACGCTGCCTTCAGAGAAAGAGTAAGATTGATTCTCTATCTCTCACCCTCTTGCACCGTCCCCATAGTACGTTCCGCTTACGCAGCCATGATACCATCACAGCTGATTATAACAATGCGTGTATGTACAAAGTTTTTATTTTTTATTGTTTTTAAAAACGTTTATTGAATTCGGTGCAGTTTGGTATGTTACAACAATGAGTGACAATAGTTCGAAAAAAGTGAAAAATATGAAGTAACAAAAATTCTTTTCAATCCTTCAGATTAAATAAATTCCTCCACATAATTGTCAGATTATGGGTCAGTACGATAAGGACATCAAGATGAAGCGTCTGTATAATAAACTGACGCGCTCGAGTATTTCAAGGTCACGATTTTTCAAAAATCGGCCTTTACTTTTGGTCGCTTCCAAATCGTCAGTCATCTGAATAGGAGGTACTGTAGGATTCATTTAAGATCCCTTATCAATGTCTGAAGCGCTCGAATATTTTTTTTTTACTATTTGCTACTACCTCTTCGTACGGCCACCCCCACCATGCAAATTGGCAGATTACCTACCCCTACAAAAGGGGACTGAAAGGGTAATTAAATATTTAAAAAAAAATTTTTAGCATCTTCACCTCACAATCCAGTAGGTCCCCACGACGCTCGGATAAATCCCTAGTTTACTCTCTTGGGCTCCCCTACTATTATAATATGCAATCTATATTAACAGGCATTGAACTTGAATAAGCTAATGACCGCCCCAGTGTCTAGTCTATATGACGACATTGTTTTCTTGCAAATTAGTATCAAAGCAATCAAAGCATATTTGCTGGTCTGTGACTGACCAAGGCATACAATACTGTACTAAAAAAAATCATAGAGCATACAATTGATGGCAGGGAACATTGAATAAAAGTCAGTATAGAATAGGTAATTGTTTTTCATTAAACTATATTGTTATAAATCATGAATTGATTTACAGAATAATTTGAAAGTCAATCATTGTATGATATTCTAGTACAATATGTAAACAAAGAATATTTATTTTACCATAAAAATTTGCATCCATTTAAACTTGATTTTAAACGTTGAGAATGAAATGAGTTTACGTTGCTTTATGACTTTATTTATTTAACAATTATATTCGTAACTAAAAGCTTATGCCAGAGGACATTATATTTTTTAACCGACTTCGAACAAGAAGAAGGTTCTCATTTCAACTGTATACTTATAATGTTTATGTACGTTCGGGCATTACTCTGTTATAGAGCCGTTTAGAAAGATTATTTTTGCATTAGGTTTAGTATAACTCCAATGTGGTCCCGCTAGTTAGTTAATTGGACGTGTGTTATCCGCACTTAGCCCCACAATTGGGCCATTGTGCGTAAGTATGTAACCGACGCGAAATATTGATAACTGCAAAGCCCAAGTACAAACAAACATGGCACCCATTCCTAGAATCTTCGAAAAACATTTTATTGACTTAAATCAACGATACGATCCAAATGTACCAAAAGGAGATTGTCCATCTTTCTTAGGGCTACTGTTGCGCAGCATATATTTAAGTATGGCAGCATATATTAGATATATAAGAGAAGCTATAATGTACTTTCAAAATAAATAGAAACAAAGCTTTTATTTTATGGGGTTCATTTTTGTTTTGTCGTTTACTTTTCAGTTTTGAGGCTAGGTTTGACAAACAATACAGACATCCAGTAAGTATATATGAATTAGCTACACTATACGGTTCTAGCAAACCCTTTTTTTACGTGATGGTATTCGTTGACGCATACCTCTCCGCGCAGCGACGGAGACGTTATGTCGGACTCACCGGGGCAAAGATATCCCGGTAATACCGACTAACACCTATCACGGTGTTCCTCGACATAACCAGAGTCGGCGGGACCGCGCGAATCACTTTCACATGCAATCGCGACTTCGCCGAAGTTTCGGGCCGCCGTATGAAACGGCAGGCCATTACACGAATATATGTACCTACCCTATTTTTTTTCCTACTGTCTCCTTGTGCATGAAGATAATACGACACAGAGGCGCGCGTGGGAACACATACGCCGCCTATCAGACCTGGTCTAGTCTGCCCTGGTCTCAAGAGATTCTCGTTGTAGTATTGTGAAACATTTTTGACAGAGAGTATCTGCCGGAGTCAGCTAAAACCATAATATAAATAATAATGAATTAGTAAGTTTATACCTATGTTCAATTTATTTCCTACTAAGGATATTGAGCTTAGTTAATTAACCTGTCAAGAAGATACAGTTACTGGGTGGATCCAAGATGGTAATATTCCAAGCATAATATTCGTTGCCGCCCCGACTTGATAACGGGGTAGCGGATGTGGTAAAGAAAGGGAACAGTTCACACAGTGTGACATCTTTGGCAAAACCGTTATGTGATTTGCAGCACAGATCACGGACCGTAGTCGTAAAAACGTTCTACACAATCCACGAGAACAACACAGACACAATAAAGGGTTCTCGACTAGTACAAAGTCGTGCAGGAATCCAGAGACTCAACTGAACACGAATTTAAGCTGTAAGGAACTTTCAGCACAACAATCTTAACGATTACCAATTTTTATTTTGAAACAAACCGTCGCTGTCTTTTGGCTAAAAATAGTTTCAGTTTGACAGTTATCAGTGTTGTCAGTTTGTCACTAAACTTACCAGCGTTGCCAACAAATATTTTAAAATTCCACTGCTT
This sequence comes from Catocala fraxini, assembly GCA_930367265.1. Classification (NCBI taxonomy): domain Eukaryota; kingdom Metazoa; phylum Arthropoda; class Insecta; order Lepidoptera; family Erebidae; genus Catocala; species Catocala fraxini. The sequence continues at coordinate 19,414,796 of OV884024.1, forward strand.
TTTTGTAAATTGAGTAAAATGAAGAACTGGATAAGTCATTTGTATTGTGAACGGACGTAATACGTTAAATACACGCATCATTATTTATTATGCAATGATATATTACAGTTAGAATTATTTAACGGTTGTATCAGTATCTAAGCTTATCTTTGATTCATCAAAATGGACTGGGTAAAAGTCGTACGTTGGTAACACTGTAACGACATTTTAAAGTTGAATAAAAAGTCGAATAAGTAACTAATTATGTACAAAATAAGTATCCTACATATGACTTTGATAAATTTTACTCATATAAAGTATAAAAATGCGTTATGATTTATACATAATTTATCATGACCATACTCTTCTTTCTCGTCCTATTCATCTAAACAGTCTACACTCTACCTACAGAACCAGGTATAAGTCACTTCAATTAATAAAAGTTATTTTAAAAGCGTAAGAGAAGTAAAGTTACCAGATTATTTTTTTCTGATTTTATAATGTACGAAGAGCCGTTAACGCCCTTGGCAAAAAAGAGTATATTACGAAAAATTCGATTAACTATGGAGATGGAATCTTCAGTGTGTCCTAAGCCGTTTTATCAGCTTTACTCTTTACACTCAGCTATGGGTGATAGTGATGAAGCTGCTAACTTTATACCGTTGTTATATACCTTGTTACCAAACAAAACTCAAGATATAAAAGCTATTCACAATATTACGAGACAGATTTTTTCTGCACATAAGTTATTTTAAATGTGATTTCAAATTAGCCGCCATTAATTAATTCATTAATTGTCGGCTTCGATGGCGTAGTGGTTACTGTAACCGACTGCCACGCCTGCGGTCGCGGGTTCGATTCCCACACAAGTCAAACATTTTTTGTGCATAAACATGGATGTTTGTCTTGGTCTGGGCGTTTCTTATACATAGAAACGCCCAGATATGTATATACTTACAAAAAAAAACATATATGTATGTTTATCCATTGTCTAGTACCCATAGTACAAGCTCTGCTTAGTTTGGGCTAGATGGTGTTGTGTGTATGTGGTAGAATATATTATTATTATTAATGCGGTAAAAACGGTTGCTCAAAATGTTTTATTAAAAGATTAGTAATAATCTTTTAATAAAACATTTTGAGCAACCGTAATACCACTATGTAAGAGCCGTTTGGTAAAAACCAAACAATAGGTTTAACCGCTGCTAATGATGGCAAAAATATTACCAACCGTTGTTCACGCCTTGCACTGTTGCGCCTATTTTGATTCCTGAAACATTTCTGTCAATTTTTGATAATGTATGTAGTAATGACACTACCACAAATTTTTAACACTATATCGCACACCGGGTGCAGTAACGTCATAAGTAACGAATGACGTTTTTGAATGACATTAATGCATCGTATTTAGACGCATGTTTAATACCATTTGTGACCCAAACACATTTTACTAATTTTAGCATTTATGACGTTATTGCACCCGGTGTGCGATATGTTGAACGAATATATCAAAAAGATAACTAGCGACATATTTAGTTGCCACAAAGAGTCTTTCAGAACCAGTAATAGCGTAAAAGGCTGGCATAGACGTATTAATAATAGGAGTCCCAAAAATCAATCAGAATTGTATTTATTATTTATTACATTATTGAACCATTTTCAAGATAAACTACTAAAAACAGCACATCACAATCACAATTCACAATCCTATCAAAGAAACGTAGACAAGATGAAATTGATAAAAATTGACCGAATTAAAGAAGATGGATTAAAGAATAATATTAATGTACCTAGATGAAATATTAAATATCTACTCTATGTAATGCATTACATCATCATTCAAAATGTTTTCTTTCTTTTTAATTAAACATTATTTATCTTTAATGAATTTTCTTTTTTACTGTACTTTTGTATTAATATTGTTACGTGCTGGGTTCGACGGATAAGAATATAAACAATATTACCGACAAAAACACGTTTTATTCAGACACACAATTAAATTTAAAACACAACAAACACTATATCACACTTTTTTACTGTACTGCTTCAAACTCCGTAGTATTTCCGCTTCCGTTCGCTTCGATGAACACTTGACCGCTTACGATTGTAAACTGACTCGGCGGTGCGCGTGCGCCCTATTTATACGCGGGTAAAGCGCTTCTAGTGCTTTCCAGCAACGCCGTACTCGGCATGTAAACAGCACGATGCTTCGAGAAAGTACCAGCATTCTCTCTAAGATTCTCGTACCGTACTACGCAGTTCCGTAAGATGTCAATAGATGGCGGTGTAAACTATTAGACGGAACCGCCGAGTCCCTCCCACAATGCCGAGAGATGTCACTGGGCGTAACAATATCATGACAATCTGTAGAATTGTAAATCAGACGAGTTGGAAATGAGGCCAATTTTTTATAAATAGTAAACATTACCATATCTCAAATATTAGAAATTAATCATAGTTCTGACTTTAAGGTCTGATGCACACTGGTGATTTAGTAGTTTAGTCTTATTGCCTTTGTATTTGCGTATCTAATGAAATCAGTGTTATAGTTTTACCAAAACCGCTGTGCCGCGCCTTAGGCATGTGCGCGGCGAGACGGGTGGATTGCCGTGAGCGTTGACGAATGACAGCGGCCTGTTAGCATTGAATAACTGTTGTGGTAAATCAGGGATTCAGATGGATATAACTATTACTTCGTTGTTATTTGAATTATTGGTATGGCTCATCTTGGCACAGCCACCATCGCAAACTGAAAATCTATTTACGTAGTGAATTAGTCGAATTTGGTCTTAAAATACCAGAATTGGTCGGTCTGCCGTTTAAAAGATACAAGGGCGTATTGGTGGCTGTGCCAAAGTGAGCGCTCATCTTGGCACAGACACCTTGTATTTCCAAAACCACAGCACCGAACGAAGATCTAACTATACCAATAATAAGTCGACATTGAGCACAAAATATCAGGTTTCTACGAGCCCCCGTTTAAAAGATATAAGTGGGTATTGATGGCTGTGCCAAAATGAGCGCTCATCTTCGCACAGCCGCCTCAATATCTCGGGGACCACAATGCCTAGCGATAATCCGATTTCACAAATAATTCGTTGTTAATTGGTCGACATTAGTCACAAACTGCCAGAATTAGTCGGTGCTTCTAAAAAGAGAAAATTAGGCTTATTTATTTCTACGAGACGTAGTCGCCTACATATTGACTTATTGAAAAACGAGTGCATGAAGGTGATGAATGTGTTTATGTTGTAATGACAAGGATTTGTAGTCAAGCTATTAATAATATTGATAGTTAATAATATCAAATAAAATATTGTGAACTAATAAAATGATCTTTAAAGACGTTGATTAAAAATCAATTAATTTTTGTCTTCTGGACGTATTCTAGAACTAACACACAAAAACTTGGCGCTATAACGTTATTTTTCGATATCCGTATTTTATTTAGTATATAAACCGTATTTAAATTGTTTTGTTGTATTTAAATGTATAAGTAATGTAGTGTAGTAGGTAAGTATGTATAATTTAGGCAATTAGTATTTAATTTTATCGTTGTCTTTTAATATCCAAGTTAGTATAACTTATGAAAAATTATTAAATCATTTAAACGATAACTTTAATAGTAAACTAAGAAGATAATATACAGACATTGATTTTGATAAATTAATCAATGACAAGCGGTCAAAATTCGACCAAAATTCCTAAGCTTGCTACTTTCTTTTCTGTTTTTCTCTATTACATATAAATAAGGTATAGGTAGGTAACCATAGTTACAAAGAATTGTACGACGTCAAACGAACAATGTCGTAATAATACGAACGCGATTCGACTGCGTGTGTCAAATGCATGGTTGTGTGCGTGTAGTGTTTTTCCATTAATTTAATGTATTTCTAATGCATATTTTATAAAAATATTAAGATTCGCCCCTACTTCTGCATATAAACTTTAACTGTGCCAAATTTCATACTCCTCTGTCCGCACAATGTTTGTAAAAAGGTGTACAAAGTTTTTGCTTCACGTATTAATATATAGATACCTAAGAATAATGTATGTGTGTGGTTTATAACAGAAATCACATAATTAGCTACTTGCTGTTAACATCAGAAAATAATGGCTTCTGTCTATACATTTTCCAATTTATACATCAAAGCAAAGCTAAAACTGAAATGCAACGCACCATCGGCATTTTTAAAATTACATTTTGTTAATTATTTTTTATTCATTGCATCAATAAGTATGTGAATATAGAAAGATGCAAATGCGTAATGTATTTTTAGATCTGCACCTCTGCAACAATTTTAAAGATAAAGTCAATATGTACGTGACTGTCCATCGACCGAATCTATGTCAAAAATTAAGCTTAATTTTCTCTTCTTAGAAGCACTGACTAATTCTGGCAGTTTGTGACTATTGTCGACCAATTAACAATTAACTACCGTCAATTGTGGCAACATTACCGTATTTTTTGACGTTTTATCAGTTTTTCCATTAACTATGATACTTTAAAATATACATATATATATAGTCTGTAGCAAAGACATGTGTCTACATGCTCAACGGTTTATATCTACAAAAAGTTAAATAAACACGTTACAGTGTTCAAAAATATGACACAGGTAAAGTTGACTCAGATATGGCAACATTACTTAAGCAATTTTACTAGAGAATATTGATCCCTACAGCCCACGTTACGTGGGCGTTTACGGGACAAATCCTACAGATTTTGGATGTCAGGTAAAGAAACCACATTTTTTTTTGAAATTTCCTACAAATGGACATATTTTGCCAGAGCTGGCACAAAATTTACAAAGATAATAAAACAAAGTTTTCACCGAGGTATTCTTTTTATTTATTTACTAGGTATAAATTAAACGAAAATGAAAATGGGAAAAAATTAAATGAAAGTAAATAAAACGGTGAAATGTAAGCTGAGGTACACTAGGTCAAGTTGCTCGTTGAAAGTAAAGTTGCCACAGTTGACCGTATTGGTGCAATCAGATTTTCGCTAGGTACCTATTGTGGTTCTCGAGATATTGAATTGTCTGTGCCAAGATGAGCGCTCATCTTGGCACAGCCACCAATACCTCCTTATATCTTTTAAACGAGGGCTCGTAGAAAGCTGATATTTTGTGATCAATGTCGACTTATTATTGGTAGTTAGGTCTCCGTTCGGTGCTATAGTTTTGGAAATACAAGGTGTCTGTGCCAAGAAAAGCGCTCACTTTGGCACAGCCACCAATACCCCCTTGTATCTTTTAAACGGCGGCAATTTGACTAATTCACTACGTAAATAGATTTCCAGTTTGCGATGGTGGCTGTGCCAAGATGAGCCATACGAATTATTAGATATTTGAAGGCACTTGCATTCAAAGAGGACAGACAACACTAGGTTTTATAAATATGTTTCAAATAGAATATATATTAACTATATTTCAGTGCAGTCTTATAGAGAAACTATTTCTGCAATGTACACTAGATGTCTATACTGTTATATATAGTTAATGTATAAATTGATCTCTTGACTTTGTTTTACTTAATTATAAATGCTGACATGTAGATTTAAGAATGATTAATGTGCCGTCTATTTGTATATTACTCAAACTGTGAGGCTGTAAGTTCACATTCCATTAATGTTAGTTAATAAGTTTATTTTTGGAACACAATGTCAGTGTGTTGATAATTTCTTGTAATTTTTCTGTATTGAGTGGTCATGTGAAGCTTGGACAAGTAATTTGTACTACTGTGCAAATAAAATTATTCTGTTAACTTTCTTTTTACAGTGGTAAAAAGATAGAAAGATTTAGAAAGATATTGGCTTATAGATCATTTTTTGCTTTAATAAAGTAAACTACTGTGATTATCATAAATACTTTTACTTTTCCTTTTAATATACATTAATGTTCTATAATTAAATGTCTGTATATCGACTTAATGATTCATTTGAATAATTAAATAACTTATAATACTAATATTCTAATTTGTTTCATTTGGTCACATTATTATAAGGACATTTAGTTTGGTAAAGTCAAGTAATACACATGATTATCAGAAACTGATTTATTTAATCCGGTTAAATTGTGAAAATAATAATCATCACAACATTATTAAAGTATGTGGAAAGAAAAGTAGAAAGGGCAAGTCCTGCGTGGAGGCGACACGATCAGTCGCGTAATATATTAACTTCAAATATATCTATCCTAAAGTTAACGGCGGGCGATACGACAGGTCCCCAATTAACACTAAATTACAATAAAAAAGAGCTTGTCATAGGACGACACTACTAGCTTCATGTTCCATCCAATACATTAGAGACCTGTATGTTGAGGCCCCAAATTATATAAATTAAGTGATTTATAAACAGCGTGCACCTAATTACAGCTCCACACAGGCCTATGTACATGTCAATATGAAAAATTTATTTAATCGACTATTATTACATGTGAAAGTGAATGAATATCACAGTATTTCCGTTAATTTCTTTTATATTACATAGCTTGGTGTCATTTTAGCAGTTCAATTAAAATATATTAGCCCTATATTATTAGAAAAATAAAAAGACCTAGACCGGAGTTTGTTTTACCTAACTAATGATTCACTATGTTACTCATGTAAGTGAACAAATTGGTTTCTCATCACTGTGTTGCATGTTAATACAAAGCCTGCAATGCATCACCTCCAACATTATCTAAGCTTCAAACGTTTTCAAAATATGTCAACATAAACATGACGGCTTGAAGTTCAGTTTATTCAATTACTAGGTATACTTGGTTCTTTACATATTTTACACTGATTGGTCAACAATGAACATCGGCAGCGATAAACTCCACCCAGCTGTAGACATGTTCTGTTCACGATGAGACTTGAAACATCATAATTATATTCGCTAATTGGCTACTAACTGCAATGTTTTATATAACAGCTTGCATATCAACTATAGAAATCATTTGCTACTAAAGACATATTCAATAATTTAATTTTTACAGTAAACACATTACAAAACTCTGTTGTACCCTTACATTGACAAATAATTATTATAATCTAAGATTGAGTCAACAGATAATAAAGTAAACAGTTTATTTTAAGAACTTTAAGAAACTTGTTTAGAATATATTATATCATAAGTTGTTGGAGAGCACTGGTCAACAGCGAAAATCATTACATGATGAATACAGTGATAACAATGCTTATTATTGTAGTTAGGTAAATAGCTCTTATTCAAAACATACAGCAACATTAAATATATGTAGCGTATAAATTGTTTCTATCGAATATCGACACAAATTTATTGCTTTTCATAATAATATAACTATATAACAATTTTATTATTAATTAAGGTAAACTTTATTAATAGTGAATTATATATAACTAGTTAATATTTTGTGTGGTTGGGGGAATGATGTATGAGTAGGTATGTATGTGACTGCACCAATCTTGTAGTGGGACCACATTCGGAACGCGTACAAGCGTACTAAATGTCAATAGGCATAATCTAACAACGTGTTGGTAGTTTGTGGTTTACTTAAATGCTCAGATTGAAGCAAACCAGCATATCCACCGTCTACAGGTGAACAACACTCTGCAGTAAACTCGTCATTACTCTCTAATAACATTGCTTCTAAACAAGAGCTACTTGTCGTAGAGTGAGGCAGTTTCTGTATTTATAACTTTTTGGAATAATATTTTATATGTTGACCAGTGCGATTTTGTATAATCACTATTCATTTGTGTTTAAATGTATTAAATTGAAGAAATATAATCAAAAGAGGATGTCAGCAAGAGACGCGCGCTGCGCCGTTTGACCAGTCATACCTACTTAACCTACCTACATAAACAATAGTTTCGTCAAAACATACTTCCATTTGTATTACAATTACATAATTATATTGATTCCACTTTAATAGAAATGAAATGGAAGCCGAAGATTTGAACCTCGATTGAAATATCCAACTAGATGAAATTCAAATTGACCAATCCTGGCGAAATCTCACGACATTGCTTAAATTTTAACATCAAATCACACAACACAAGAGTTATCATTCGATCTAAATTACATAGAAAATGAACGGAATGAACAATGTTTAGCATTGACATGTGAAAGTTCCCTCTGAGGGGCGGGAAATGCAGCGCGCGGCGGCGACATGGGGGACTGGGGTACCGTGGGGGCGACGGGGGCGCGCGCCTGCCCCCACCACGACTCCTAGTCCTCCGACATGAACGAGTTCTGCGACTTAAGCTCCTCTAGCCGTGAGATCTGCTGGCGCAGGTACATAATTCTGCGAACAAACCATCACATCATTTAATGTTACTCTGCCACTATACTTAGCTTTTACGAGATTGAAAATCACGTCTTAGTCTGGTTACTGCCCCAATACGCAATAACAATTATTTATCTTAATGTTGCTTTAGTGTACAATGTGCTCTCTTGAAATCTACCACCTATTCTTATTTATTAATTATTATTCACTTTTTACACATTATTATGACTATTAATTGTAGGAGGCCTCTTTTCAAGAGACCTATCCTCATAGTAACTTTCACAAGGGATGAGACTAATAAGCAAAACCTTAGGTAAAAGTTAGGCAACCATGTAGATGTGGGTTTCCACACTGGTGTCTAAATGGATGACGAGTTATATAAAACAGGGCCATCTTCAAAAAGCGCTAATTATAACTACGTGGATAAAATACAAGTTTTGATATATTTTTGCCCCAGAATTGATTTGCAATTTGGCTTTGCGAATCTGTTGATGACTTCAGATTAGAAATAAATGTAAATAATCATATTAAAACAAACAGTATAAATATAACAAGTAATAAGGTTACTTTTGTTCTTGTAGCGTGGCCCGTATTTCTGTGTGCCGGACGAGCGAACGAGAACACTTCAGCTCGGCGGATACCCTTGTGCACTGTAGACACCCCAGTTGATATGCTTCTTCCGTGAACTTGTTAGCCTGTCAAGGTAACGTGCCAAAAATAAGTAACAATTACAAATATTTTATAAAACATTTCTTATTACAAAAACTTTTTATAAAATATTAGCTTTTCGCCGCGTCTTCGTACGAATGAAATTTCAGTCTAAACGTGACATTTGTTAATGAATAGCAGATCTAATTTACGCGAAAACCATAATAAACCATAACATTTATTTTTATATAGGTAGGTACATACCGCACTCTTAACCGGTCGTATACCGCCGGCTCGCATACCAGCCGGCAGATTTGTACCCGTCGTAGGCCGGTGGCTCGCATGCGAGCCACCAAATTGGCGCCAAAACGCCTTCGCTTAAGCGAAGGCGGCGCGCGGCGTTTTGGCGCCAATTTGGTGGCTCGCATGCGAGCCACCGGCCTACGACGGGTACAAATCTGCCGGCTGGTATGCGAGCCGGCGGTATACGACCGGTTAATAAAACAGAGACTTATCTCAGTATTTTGGATTAAATAAATTTGAACTCTATTGCAATGATTTAACACAAATATAATATTAGAATTTAACATATACAATTAGAGTACAAATTGCCTTACTTTCAAATTTCGAGTTAAGTCGTTGTTTTATTAAGAGTGCGATACACACATCAATAAAAATCAGCGTTTACTCGGAAAAGTAATAAATAAAGAGATATTTTTTCTCGTGTCAAAATATAATTAATGAATGCATCATTTAAAAACCACACAATTTTAATATGAAAATTCCTAATTCTTTCAGATTTTCTTTAAATAAATAGTTTTAATCTCTGTGAAATGTGTAATTTTCATATTGTAGATGTAAATAATTTATTCATTTTTATAAGCTTTTATTTACAAATTTAACACAAAATGACTCCTCCCCTGGCTTGAACGCATGCGGCAATCCTCCTGGACATGTTGCAGATCAAGTTGTCCAATAGTTCTTGTGGTAACCTGTCCCATTCTTGAATGGCTTCCTTGATCTCCGACAGAGTTCTTGGAAGTGGCTGACAACTCCAAACAGCTCGCTTGAGAGCGTCCCATGCATGCTCGATTGGGTTTAAGTCTGGAGAGCCGGCAGGCCAGTCTTACCGCGTGATTTTGTACTCCCGGAGAGCAGCGCTCACTCGTTGAGCTCGATATGCCGGCGCATTATCGTCGACCAACACGAATTGCTTACCATAATTTATCTTGAATGGTCTGATGATGCCATCAATAACAGCTGTCTTGTACAAATTAGCTGTCATAGAGCCTTGGTATACGGGATCAAAGGCGTTTGAACTCCAATCATTATTCCGCCCCAAAAAGATACTGATTTGCCGGCTTGCTGAAAGGTTCCAGTGGCTGTTCTTTGCCTTTCGGAATTCCCAGGCCGTCTCCAAACTCGGACACGTCGGTTACACACGACAGGGTGCGTACTAATCCGTGTCTCGTCAACGAAAAGACAATTACGCCAGTCATCTTCTTCGTCTTCATCGTTTTGAAGCTGCCTGGCCTACTGCAATCTGCGCCGATCGTAATCTAAAATGGTGTAAACAATTACGAATGGTCTGAGTGCTAATATCCAGTTCAGTAGCAGCTCGCAGCTCTAATCTGTTTGATAGCGTTAATTATTGGATCATGGGCGGCAAGAAGTCTGATGTAGCGCTTCTGACTATCACTAAGGACAGCCGGGCGACAGCTGCGAGGTCGATCAGCCAGGTTGCCCATGCTCCAGTACCCGATTCTGACTTTTTAAATATTTGAAGCAATTATAAAATATATAGACCTTTTTGTGCGTATTTAAGATATAAAATATTTACCGCCATATATGTTAATTTTGAACATGAATCCTTAATTAAAAAAGCCTGCTCGAGAGCATGTATTCCCCGTGGTACAACCACTGGTACAACTGGTACCACAGGGATATTTTTCCCCGATAGACCAACTGTTAGATAATAATACAACTAAAACCTATTCCCAGTGGTACTACCAATCTATCCTAGAACTAAAATTAGATAGAAGGTTATCAATATTATTGATCAACTATTATTTATACATATTTATAAAAATAAATAATTTACATGTAAACACGGACATAAATATGTTATAAGGTGGATTTAAATAAACATTGAATCAAAGAGTTTTCAACCTTCTTCATCTCATTATATACTATATAATTATTTTACGTGTCAAATATTTTCAATACACACAGTTATACATTTTATTTATTTCTAATTTATTCTGTGATTGTTCAAGTGTAATTAAAAAAAGTCGGAATTGCAGTTTGTAAACCGCAAAGGAGGAAAAGTGCTTATTACAAAAGAAAGGCAAATAAGATAAAAAATTTAAGAATTTATCGACTTTCTGGCGTTGTTCTTTATATAAAAAAGAGAGGGGTTCAGTAACGATTAATGTAAGTACTTATTTCATAAATTATTAGTTTATACTTATATGAAAGTCATTAATTTTTGACGTACCTAGGCAAATGCAGGGGGTCAGTAACGATTAATGTAAGTACTTATTTCATAAATTATTAGTTTATACTTATATGAGTCATTAATTTTTGACGTACCTAGGCAAATGCAGGGGGTCAGTAACGATTAATGTAAGTACTTACTTCATAAATTATCAGTTTATACTTATATGAAAGTCATTAATTTTTGACGCACCTAGGCATTGATCATGTATGTATGTCCGTTGTTAACAGAGCAGCAATAACACCATCAAAGAATGTGACGTCTTGTGAAACTAATTTTATTCGTACCGATATCGCTTTACATATTGACGAGATGAAACAGAAAATAATAAAATCGGTTAAACCAATTCCAAGGATTTATAAGAAATCAGAAAATGTCTGAAAGATTCGGCATTTGATTTAGTTACGAATTTACCTGCGTTAAATAGTGTAAAACATTATTTATATGATGCCAGGCAAAATGCAGCCGGTGTTAGTAAAACCGTATATAAATCGACTAATGAAGTAGAAATGCCCATACAGCATTACCAATTTATTTAGCTGATTATTCTTTTAATGGGTCTAGAATTATGGTATTCTGCACTTGTGAAATAAGACAAATTATTGCAAATATATCAGATTGTTTTGGGGACGGCACATATAAGTGTTATCCTTTTTAATTTGTACAGCTGTTTGCGATACATGGAGCAATAGGCAGCTCTAATAAAACTACCAGCGTAGTTCCACTGTTTTACGCTTTACTGATTGACAAAAAGAGCCAAACATATGAAATATTATTCAATATAATCAAATCTCAACTTACTGTTTGGAAACCTAAAAAATTTCATTCGGATTTTGAAATTGCGGCGGTAAAAGCTATGGCCGAAGTATTTCCTGACGTGGTAATACGAGGGTGTTACTACCATTGGGTCAAAACCTATTTGGAGAAAAGATGAAAGAATTTGGCCATACAAAAAACAAACCTGAAAAGCGAAGTGTCTCTCTATTCAGTATTGCCATTGCCGCCAGCTGACAAGATCTTAGAAGGTTAGAAATATATAAAATCGGAATGTTTATTGAACGCTCTTGATTAAGCAACAAAAATGTTAACCAATTGATCAGTGTTTTTGCGGAGAGACATCGTAGTAATAATGTTTCTTATCATTCTGAACTCATCAAAAGCCTCAATAAGAACACGGTAACCTTTATACGAGTCCTGAAACATTTAGAGCAAATTGCATGCTTAGCGGAAATAAACTTGAAAAGATATAAAAAAGTCATAGGAAAGGCAAGAACCAAAAATGTTATAGCGGATGATGATTTCATCCGTAACATCCAAGTGGAATTAATCAATGACATAATAGACGTTGATTTTGCTTTAGAAAAATTAAGATGAATCTGATTTCTGCAAACATTATTAGCTTTTTATGGTATAGGGGCAGTGGGCATACGGTTCACACGATGGTAAGTGATAACCGCCGCCCATTAACATCTGCGACATTCAAGGAATCACAAATAATAATAATAAAAATATTAAACGAATCTTTGTAATGAACTCCACTTGGTGTAAACCCGTGGTTTTTATTTATTGACCGAAATTACTACACATTTCGAGAAAAACAAATATAAAATAATAATAATAATAATATTCTACCACATACACACAACATCTAGCCCAAACTAAGCAGAGCTTGTACTATGGGTACTAGATAATGGATAAACATACATATATACGGTTTTTTTTTGTAAATATATATATATTATACATAGAAACACCCAGACCAAGACCAAATACCTTGCCCTTACAGTATCCACCTCTCCAGGTGGAAACTGTATTATCACTTACCATCGTAAATTACCGGAAACCCAACAGTTAATGAAGAGGAGCCTCCTCATTGAGCTGGGTTTCCGGCAATTTAGTAACCACGACATAAAATAAAAAATTGCTTGTAGTACTTACGACACGGGTCAGTAGTTACAAAGATTAGGTACCCCAAAGTTAAGCCCTGGAAATCAGTTATGTTAAGGTTTTTGATTTTATTTAGTTCCTTTTTTTAGTTCAACGTGTCATTAACAGTAAGAAATTGTCTTGCAACCTTCTTAATTTATATAACTCTAAATAAATAATAATTTATCTTACTAGTATTTTACTTGTTTTATATTCTTATCCACGCTAACCTATTGAATTATAGTTGTACTACAGGGAATGTTTTTAGTTGTACTATCAAACGGTTGGTCCATCGGGAAAAAATATCCCTATAGTACAACTAGTTGTATCAATGGTTGTACCACGGAGAATACATGCTCTAGAGGTAGAGCTCTCATGAAAAGGAAGGAAAAGCAGGTTAGAAACTCATAGCAACGCTTTTCGAGCGCCAATAGATTTTCAAAAGAAATAAGATGAAAATAGGTTATATCTCTCTCCGACCCTCCAACTATTCTTTGTAGTTACGGCTTCAAAGCGGCGTATCAAGTTAAAACATACACTAGATTTTAATTTAGATCGCTAGCAATGCAACTTTGAATATTTTATTATATATCATGCCCCTGGCAGACTGTTACAATCTAAAAATAATTGTTTTGACTTCTATAAATTTTATCTTAGTTTCTTACATATTTTTCTTAATATAAACCATGTACAATGAACATACCAACATCGACCAGTTACAATTTTATTATTGATAAAATATAATTGTCCAGTATCAGGTCAGAGAAGCATCATGGATACTAGCATTAAGAAATCTATGTAATAATCGTCATAAAATAAAAGGCTCGTTTTTACATATTATGTCATCGGTGTTTCGCTAGAGAATTAACTAATCAAAATGTCTGATGTCAGTAGTCAGATGACAAATACAAAGTAAATTTTACGGAAACTCATTTCTAATGTTAGAAACTCTATCGTTCATATTATTACGTTATAGAACATTTATTTGAAAACTTTCGTTATTTTTATATCTGCAATAATAATAGATTTGCGAGGCAAAAATAAATAAATTTCATCATTAATAAAAGATTTAGTTGCCAACTGGTGACGACAGTTACCAGTATATATAATTAATTATAACAATAGAAAGTCAATACAAATATCGACGAAGTAGTGATAACGAATAACTGACGGAAGTATATCCTGAAGATCAAACACGGTTGAACTATGATGCGTATGTCACCAACCCAGAGAATCTCTAAGGCATTGTATTGTAATATAGTATAATAGACACAACCAAATGACCAAGATTATTTAATTCAGCAACTTGCTATTAAGTACAAACTTATAAGTACCATAACTACAGGTCAAGAACCGGGTCGACCACATAAATATATGGCCGACCCGGTTCCAGAGTATGGCCATGCAATGTTTTACAGGGATCGGTCAATCATTACTGAAACTAGTATTGTAGCCTTTAGACTTGAAATAGTGATGGTGGACCGATTAAAGCGCCATGTCATTCCTCAAGACGAAAATCTTGTAAAAGCTGATTAGAATAAGCAAGTTAAATATCTAGATCTAGTGCACGAGGTTGTCGCCATGTTTGATGATTGTACCGATAGTCGTATCAGTCAATGGCCCGATTGGCAACAGCCTGGACTACACCCTAAAGGTTGCTTTAGAATTCTGTATAACTCTCTGATGCAGAAGGCCGTATCGCCTGACACAGCACACATCGTTAAGAGTAGCCAGTAGCTTGGACTTGGAAGTCTTCATAACTTTTATATTTTATAACGTTTTTAAAACAATATTTTGATAAATAAATAAGTAAGATAATATAATAAGTAAGATAATAGTTAATAATAAAACTGTAAAATAATAAAGGAAATAAAATTAATTATTTATTTTCTCTCTTTTTTACAAAGGTAAGTAGACATTAAATAACAATACAGATTAAGGAATTCTTATTCCTTTGTGAGAGACTAGGAAAACCATTGTTACAGATCACCAGCTCGTGGACATATCTTATAATCAGTAAATAATGGCTTAAGTCCTTTGACAGATTTCAATCAAATCAAGCCCATTAGGTTCCGTATTTCATGACGGTAAAATGTTAGCAAAACAATATCATACTTTATCAGAGTGAAAATACATAGGTGACTAAATAGTCATGTATGCGTCATCTCAATTTGATAATTAAAAAGTCAAGTCATCTTAAATTAAAAAAAGGTTTGCATTTCATGTTATTCTTGAAGTAATATAGCTCAATATAAATTCACTGAATTGTTGTATAATGTAGTATGTGAAATGTGAAAACAATTTAAAGTTCAAATTAATCAGTATAGATATCGTAGTGTAATTATCAATAAGTGCGTATTCTACTCATGTTGATAATAATCTGGGTTGTGCACCTTTAACTTATTATTGATAATAATAATAATAATAAATCAATTTATTTTGTCACCACAATATAAACATGATTTACATCTCGGTTTAACATAATTTAACACTTTAGTTATTGTGGTGTGACTGGTACCTATGCTAGGCTCGAGGCCTGTATTTCAGGGTCTTATGCATTATGCATTACATTTTATTATGTACTTTATAACGAAAGCCTAAGAAATAATAGGTATGAAAGTTTCGATGTTTAATATGCATAGTAATAGGACTATAAATATAATAATATTTCAGATGCACTACACACAAAAATTCAAAATTATTTGCTCAATATTAACGGAAAAATATCTAAAAAAGTTTTGATGTTTAATCCAAAAACTAGAAACTTGGAGCTAAAATATTTTTAAATTTATTGTATGGTCGTTTTCCTCTAAGTTACACCCTATTGACATCACCACCATTTTTATATTTTTTGGCTCCCTTCATTTTTGTTTGTAGCGTATTGCTGGCTTGACGAAGTCTTAGTCTATGGCTATGACTATCATTGGTTCGTGTGGCTATCATTTAAGATTCACCATATTTGGCAAATAAGAGTCTTATATGCGACATTGCCATTCGGAACAGTTCACTCATAAGTTAGCAAGCATTGTTATATAATATTTTTTATTTAATTGGTTGCTCATGTTAAGATTTGACTTATTAACCACCATGTTAAAAACCACAATGTTGACGTCGTTATTCTAATTAATAATAAATAAATATTTCTTTTTTGTCCATAAAAAGGCACTTAGAACCATATTTAACAATCATACATTAGATCATTCATTTCATCAATCTGTTGAAGAATTTTAAGACCAGTCCTATAGACCACTTTCAAAATTTAGCAGGTTCCGGTGGACCCTCTGCAGCTACATTTCTACCATATTCCTTAGCATTCGTATTTATATATTAAGAAATTTGATGAAATCTTAACAGGCTGAGCAAATAAATTTTCGTGGACCCTCGCTTACGAATTGTGGACACCCATTTTTTTGTCACGCCTACGTAGACTCCCGTCGAGTCTCCCGTGGACCCCTAGGGGTCCACATGGACTACTTTGAGAACTAATGATTTAGACTATCAATAATTATAATTATGATGGTGTTGATGTTTTTATCCTTGATGTTTTGGTTCTCATCCGTTTATTATACTCGGTGTATTTCACGAGGGTGGCTACACAAGTGATACAGTGGTGGAATTGGGATTAGTTAAGTATAAATCTTTAAGCCAAGTAAGTCGCGACTCCGCCTAGCCTTACGACGCCAAGCCGACGGTCGAAAGAAACGCGGCGATGGCCTCGCCGTGCCATTAAATGCATTAGAAACTTTATACTGCTTTCCTCTACAGTAATCCTCGCGCCACCACTTCAATGAAGGTGAAAGGGAAAACGATGCGTCGTAATCACTGGAGGATGCGTTAAGAGTTGCGACGATACGCTGACGTTATATAGTAGAAATAATCCGGCGATAGAGGGCGGTCTCTTCGCAATATACTCGCCTGTAAAACATTTGCTAAACAAATATTAAAAAAGGTAAACTCACCTGCTTTTCTAGAATATCAGCAGGCCAACCAGTTACGTGTGACGTGAGGTCCGTCCGTACGTAGTTCACGAGCGAAGGCGTCAGCATAGGAGGTGCGTGATGTAGGGTACCGCCTACCACTGATGAATAACTTCCCAGACACTCCACTGTCGAAAACATACAACCATCAGGACAACCAGTCATTTTTATATTCTGTTGTGTTACGTTTAAAATAAACCACTAGTACTTTATAGCACAAGAGCACATTCTAGGCAAACAGTTTAAAGGTTAAATTATAGATTTCTTTCATGTCCAGTAAGAATATGCAACAAATAAGCAAAATTATTAAAGTATTATGTAATGTTTGATTATAATTGCTGTTGCGAATGTGGTCAATTGTAAAAACATATATTATTTGAATGGATAAGTGAGTTGATTTACTTTTTCTAGGTAACGCTGTATCTAGATGTAACGGCGGTGCGTGGGGATCCGTATTCTCCGAGTGCGTGGGCGTGGGCGGGCCGGCGTCGCGCTGCGGCGTGCCGGACCTGCTGCCAGCGTCGCACATCGGCGACGCCGCGCCGTTATTCGCCGGTATCGTCACCGGCGGCGCTGCCACGATACGCGGCAAGGCCGCTGCGAGCAATGAACCACTCTGTAATCGAATATAAATAATTTTAGAAATATCTTTTATTTATTTTGTTCGGTCTCAATGACCCACCATGTCTTAAATAAGATGTCTGTCAGCCCAGAAGTCCAAAAAAATATTTTCATACAATTTTTCAGTAGGTACAATTAATTATGAAGATATGAGTTTGCTAGCTTAATAAAATATCCAGACACTCACCGGTTGATTGGAGTTGTCGAGCACGACAACAGGCGGAACTGCGTTATTATTTGAATTATTTCGAACCGTCGAATTCGCTTCTCTGGCTCCGTAAGAATTCTCAGACAGTGGCGTACTCCTGTCGGGCGAGATGTCCATATCTTGTAACGTCTGGCCATCTATCGGTCAAAGGTGACGTGCACATATTATTATAAATATATAAATTCTACTTATATTGACTAGATATGGTGTGGTAACGCATCAAATTACGATATACCTCACCTTTACCGTCATGTGGAGGCGCTGAATGTTTTGGTCTCGTTCTTTCATGTACTTCTTCGTCTCTACCGCTGCTATTCCAGTACCTTTCTGAAGCACTATTAGTTCTTTTACTAGATTTTTCGGATTCTCTTCTCCCTGATCTTGAACTTGACCGCTTATCTCGACCTAAACAAAATTAAAATGTTACTATATAACCAAATTTTGATTGTTCGTATGTTATGAACGTTCACATGCTTGTGTAGAAGATATATCAGGAAATCGTATTATCGTGTAGATGTTACAAAACAATAATACAAACAGTAAATACATTCAATAATGCAAATATCTGAGTTTCGTATACAACTTATTCCAAAAATGTTGTTTGATTATTATATTTGTTTATATTGATATTTATTTTAAAGAGGCCATAAATAGTATTAATTCGACAATCTTAAAGGATTTTCACACATATATAATACAACATCTAGGTATGTTTAGAAATTTCTCCTAAATGTTATAGACATGCCAAATGGCATCGTTATCCATTATATAATTCCATTAGGATATATTTTAAAAAATAAAAGTGCCGCTCGTACTGGCTTTTACGAGCAAGGGCATAAATAAATGCATCCGCATTTAATTGATGTAACAACCGCGAGTGAGCTAGACCATAACATAGATGTAACTATACTAGATTATACTAGTATTATAAATGCGAAAGTAAGTGTGTTTGTTCCATATTGGCTATACAGTTGAACCAATAATAATGAACTTTATATTATTATTTTATATATTATTATTATATTATTATAAGGGAACTTCTTTTATTTTTTAAAAGGAAGTTGGCCATTTTTTTTGTGTAATTTGTGGCAAACGAGCAAATTATTTTAATTATTTCACGCAGCGCGTCTGACTTGCAATAATTGTGAGGATGCTGGTTTGAACTGCACTTTTAAAGTGAACCCAATTTTATTAGAGCCTTTTTGGCGGGTATATATATTTTAATTATGTAAAGATCTGCTCACGTACCTCCTACTAATAGCATAACGAGTGTTTGAGATGCCTTACAAGTAAACAGCACAGGTTTAACGCAAAATTACTGTGAGTAACTTAAAATCGGTTAGGGTTATATAGTCCTGTTCTAGTAATTTTTAAGTACTTACATTTTGTTCACACGAATTACAAGCCTCACATATGGGACAACGTAACTAGTACATTACTGTATATACATGCTAAATAAAAATTAACATAATATGTATATAGTTTATGTTGCCTTCGGAGTTGAGATAGCAATCAATACATAGAATCAGTACTCCTTATTGCATTATCTATAAACAATAACTATCTTGTGAAAAATGTTAAATTCAATATTCGTATTCCCAATAGTTGTACTGTTACAAAATGCAATAAAATTAGCCATTTGTTTTCTTCTGCTCTCAAGTATATCTAGCATGTTTATAATAACATTTTAATAAGGACATAATTAATAAATCTGTATATTATAAAGACCTCCGGATTATTTAAGATATATATTTTAAGAACTATATGCCGATGTGCATACAATAAAACCTAAAATTAAAATCAATATGAAACATTATGAACATTAAAATATGTTATGAAAATACCAACTTACACTTCTATGAATACTTTTCAAAATGTACAGCTCGAATGAAATAACTAGATGATATACAATATATACTAAGAGCCGATTTTTCAATGCTTCATTGTTTATTTATTTACAATATAAAATGTATGTATAGCCTCTATAGAAATTACAAAACACAAATTAGATTTTTAGTTAGGGTTTATCTGGTAATTAGAAAATCTACTCTTAGGGCTGACTTTCCCAATCAGCAGTTAAACATTATCTACTTATTTATTATATTCAAATTCAAATTCAATATTATGATAACCTGACGATATAACAAGCACCCATATTTTTCTTATTTATGTTGAATTTTATCCTAAATAACGATTATATGATGATCTAATTAACTAAATTAAAACTTCATTAGACTCTCAAATCGTTTCCTAAAACTGACGTCCATTTTCGTCTTAATGTCATTGGCTTTGGCTGATTTTACCATATCGCATCATCTTCTTTCTTGTTGTATTATGTTTATTTTAAATAAACGTTTAGTCAAAATAGACATTTACCAAAATCTAAATAATAGTGATGCGCATTATAAAACTTTTAAAAGAACACTGATTTATACATCTTTTGCTTCACAGGATATAAATCACTCTTTTAAATCTTTAAATCTCAAGTAACTCAGTTAATCACAAAATTGATTTGAAAGCTGAATGAGTTAGATGTACTGAAGTAAAAGTTGTACAAGATGGACATCTTTTAAGACCGACAGGTCTCTCTGTGAACCCGAGTGACAGTTAACATCTCTCATTTATTATTGTTATTTAAAGATGATGTCATTAGTTCTGCATTTACAAATCATATGTAAAGTGTCTTGTCGATTTATAGGTTTATAATTATTGTTGTTATTACCTATTTTATAAAAATATATTATTCTGTAACTGTTTTACAACTACCATGATCTAGTGGAAAATGTTGCAGAATTGTGGAAAATCTACTACATCTTTGCTTCAATTTCAATTTTAATCTAAAATTAATCTTGGATCAATGATGATAAGATCCATTTTGAATTATTGGTTTTAAAGATTTAGTTGAAAAACGTAACAATCCAAATTTAATCTTGTACTAGTAATACTACGATTCATTTTATATCACTGGTTTTACAGATTTATTTGGAAACCGAGAAATTTAGTGATTGAGTCGCTTGTACGCAGTCAGATATACATCTTTTATATGTATCACTCTGGAGTTACAAATCTCTACAAAATAAAATTGCAGTAAGCTGAAATTTGGTGTAGACGTTAAAACTAATTTACTACCTACAGTCAAGGATAGGTGATCTTCCACTGTACACTGCTTTCGCCTTGAGTTATTAATGCTGATTACCATCAACAACGATGACCATCATCACAAGAAAGTATATAATTTAACTGCCAATAAGTACATCAGTAAATCGTCAGATTCTAAAACTGTATCTAATTTATGGTGCTAGGTGATTCATATACTTACGGCTAGACTTAATAAAAATAATCTAACAAAAATGTATGAGTTATTTTGCGAAGCACGTCTTTAGTCAAAACATATCTTTAAATATTGAAATTCAACAACTATATTAACTAGTAAGTGTTTAACAATAGTAGTATAAGGTTTCAAAATTATGTAATAAATAAATTATAAAAATATTAACATTCGCGTAAACGACAGACAATATATCTAAGTATTTTACTTCAAAAGTATGTAACAGGCTAAGCCATAGATTTAAAATATTTTGTTAGTGTGTTTTCATTTAGGCCGCTGCTTAGCAAGTCGCAAATCTAAAACTGAAATGACTAGTCATTGCTTTGTCTACTAGGCAGGAGAGCCTGTATATATGTTAGCCTTATTGTATAATGACTGCTCAAGATATAGTTTGTGATAGAAAGTGAAGCACTTAATAAAATTACTACTGTTTCGGCAAATCGCGAATGTAGCGCCTGGTTTCACATAAATACTTACAAGCATCTGTTCTTGAGGCTACAGTAACCGCTTACCATATGGCGTACGACATGATTGTTTGGCACCTTAATGAAACAAAAACGTAGGCAACCTAATGGCTTTGTATCCATCCAGGCCACAAATTATATTTAGTTATTGAGGAAATAATAATAATTATAGCAATAATTACATTTGTAATTTAAAATAGTAAAAATAGGCAATAATTTATTGTCATGCAATACGTAGTTATTAAATTCCCTTAAAATAAACTTGCAGAATGTATGATTATAGTAAATTATCACAGTATTCTTCACTAAATAGACCTGAATAAAAATGTTTACAATATGTTGTAGGAGCCTAGTTATTGCTTGATTAATGCGTTTTATTTATGTTGAATGTTCACGCCCAGATTAGTAAAATAAAATTTATAACTGCACTGTTGACATGGTTTTAGAGAATATTATATTTATAATACTAGCAAAATGTTTATATTGTTACGCCCAGTGACATCTCTCGGCATTGTGGGAAAGACTCGGCAGTTCCGTCTAATAATTTACACCGCCATCTATTGACATCTTACGGAACTACGTAGTAGGTATGCTTACGAGAATCGTAGAGAAGACGCTGGTACTTTCTCGAATCATCGTACTGTTTACATACCGAGTATAGCGTTACTAGAAAACTCTAGAAACGCTTTACCCGCGTATAAATAGGGCGCACGCGCACCGCCGAGTCAGTTTACCATCGTAAGCGATCAAGTGTTCATCGAAGCGAACGGAAGCGGAAATACTACGGAGTTTAAAGCTAGTTACCGTGGAAAAGTGAAGTATAGTGTTTGTTGTGTTTAAATTTAATTGTGTGTTTGAATAAAACGTGTTTTAGTCGGTAATATTGTTTGCATTCTTATCCGTCGAATCCAGCACGTAACAGTATATATTGTCAATTGTGTCTTATATAAGAGTTAATAAATAGGTAATGCCACTAGGAAAGAGATAATTTATACAATTATTATGTTAACTAATGTTTACGCGAATGTTTAACATTACAATGAAACTACTTTTTATGGATTTTACTGGTTTATTTGAAAGAATACTACTTTTTAGATAATTTTAACTATTACTATTTAAATTTATATTTACCCCGAGGTTGCGATTGGTTTTTACCAGCCATTAATAATAATAATAATATTCTATTCCATCTAGTCCAAACCAAACAGAGATTGTACTATGGGTACTAGACAATGGATAAATATACATACTAGGGAGCCCAAAAAAATTATATAATAATTATTATAATTACTAATAATATTAATAATTATATACCTATAATAAAAAATTACATATTTTTGTATGCAAATCCTCTTAATTTGTTTGAATGATGTTCAAAAAATTGTAAACCTAATTGGTGTAGGTAGGATCACGACATCCCGTGCCGACTTGCATCGGAACTTGTCAATATTTGCTAACTACGGCCGGCGCACTCGAACGATCGATGTGCTTGTTATAATTTGTTTTTCTTTTACAGTAAATACATTGTTTCTGTTCGGTCAACATGTCATTGAAATTACGCAGTTCTAAAAAGGATTTTTAATAGGTGACGTAAAACATCAAATAACGGCATCAAAACTTCCTTCTAATAGACAAGTTTTAGCAGTGTTATTTAACAACATTCGTCAAGTGAATTTAACTGTAAATGAAAGTGCAAATCTCAGTCTTCGCGAGTGTATTATATATTGGGAAAAGGTGCGTATACCTATGAAATCTTTTCCTAATTGTGTAAAGAAACTTGTGAGTTTATATCAAGTAAGTACGTAAATAACACTTCTTAGCGCACAACTGAAAATGTTTGATGTTTGCTTGTTCATCGTGACATCCTACGTTAAGCCGTGGCTCCAATGTATTTTAGCTGTAAAAGCACCTTATCAGGATTTGTGCTTTCTGAATTCGATGAAAGCTTATGAAAAGATCGAAACAAACGTCTCGAAAGCAGCTTTACAGAAATTAAGCCAGCATCTATGGTATTTAACCAATTTGACAATGATGTGGACCAAGAAATTAAAATACAAATGGTTGAAAATTTTACCAAAGAGAATCCATCAACCCATGGTGGTTTACCATGGGTTGATGGATTCTCTACATCCCATCTCTACATCCCATCCATCCAAAGAAGAACTCTACGGTTCATTGTATGGTAAGTTTCATTAGTAAATATTGTATATTTTATAACTGCACCATTTCTTTTAAATTCTATTTATTTTCATTTTTTACTTCAGACTAAAACATCTACGTCTTCTTATCAGTGAAAAGTAAAGCGTTGTTCACCCGGCTTCAAATTGATGACAGTTTTCTGAACGAAGAACCGTCTTTATGGCCGTTTTCAGTTCTAAGGGCAGTAAACGATACAGCTGAAAGAGCGGTCAAGATGATACAATAATTTCAAGGTTTAATTACAGTTGAAGAGGTAAAAAAGCAATTTTTATTACGCTGCGTACAAGAACACCGGAAGATTTATTCAGACTGTAAAAAACAAACCTAGAAAATAATTTTTTTGTAGAATTATTTTTTTTATGTAAAATATTAAATAGTAATATGTTTTTGGTGTATTAGTGTTTTATTTACTAAACAAACTCGAACTTCTAGAAATCTTCTATACTAACTCGGAACATCAATTTATATTTTATGTTTGGTATCAAGTCGGCACGGGTTGTCATGATCCAATCGCAATAATATTTATTATTTAAGATAATAAGGCCATTCAGGAAAAATAGAGGGTATACTAATTTAATTTCAAGGAAAAAGAATCCTTCCTTATCTCTTGGGGCACCTTAATACATATATACATTGTTTTTTGTAAATACATACATATTATACATAGAAACACCCAGACCAAGCCACTGTGACGGAGAGACTAAGATGGCTGTCATTTCATTGTCTTTAACACTTTCACATCCTCATAACTTTTACACGCTTTATACGCCATACATTTTACTAGTAAGCCCGCTAGTGGGGTCCTCTGTAATACAGATGCGCCGGGCTGAGCCCACGCCGACGTGGGTCAGTGATATGCAACTATGACTCGTAACAAAATACCCTATCATTATTAAAAATATGGTCATAGTTCTTCTAGATATAGTATAGTGCCGTTTTCTAGTTAGAATGTACATACACTAAGATATGGGTAAGTAATAATATTTTTATATTCGCTGTCATCATCAAACATGAATCGTCAACCTTTTGAGAAAGATGAATTAAAATTGTTTATTTTTCAATGTATTTCTGAACCTGCATTATTCACATATTTTTATTCTTTTTTCAGATCAGCACAATATTACCAAACGTGGTAGTAACTTAATTAGCTAAACGCAATATATTAATCATTAGGGAAGGGCTATGTCCAGCAGTGGACTAATATAGCCTGATGATGATGATGATGAATATATTAATTCCGAATCTCAGAATATGTGTACAGAATATGAAACTGCCAAAGAAAATCAGGGTGTCAACAGACAGCTAGGAAACCTGTGTCTCGCAAGATGAATTACCTGATTCTCAACATTTTGATGATTTATCCTATTCTAGAGAAATTGATAAATATATACACAAAAATATCACTATCGCAAAAAGAGAAATTGGTACTATGACGAAATACGAAGGTTGCAACATGAGTGCAGAAAAGCAATTTAAATGTAACCAATATTTTGGGAGAATAGAAAAATTAATGGGAAAAAATGGGAATTGGAGATGTCAAAGTTTCACTGCAATACACGTTATAAAGAGAATAGTACCAATTAGAAGTAATTCTTCTGCAAACAATTATATTCAGTCAGTTCACTATAGGAACTTATGACATCAAGAGTTTCAGCTTTTTATTTTTAATAAATGTAAAATAAATAAAAATGCGTAGCTTTTTCAGTATTTGCGTAAATGTAGTTACAATGTGCCGTTTTCACGCATTTTAGTACTTTGTGTTGCCTCCGCGAGCTCGGAATACTGCTGTTATGTGATTTGGCATACTTTCTACTAGGTTTTTGAGGCAATGCTGCGGAATATGCTGCCATTCCTCTACTAGAGCTTCTTTCATTTCACGTAGCGTGATTGGCGGCGGATTCCGCCGACGTACACGTCGTCCCAGTTCGTCCCATGCATGCTCAATGGGGTTTAAGTCGGTGCTGCGTGCTGGCCACTCCATGTATATGATACAGACTTCTTGAAAATAGGCAAACACTATCTGAGCTGTATGCGGGCGGGCATTGACTTGCATAAAAACGGCATTCTCGGCCATATCCACTCAAAATGGACCAACGTAGTCATTCAGAATTTCAGTGACATATCTTTCTGCAGTTAAAGTTCCATTTTCTATCACCACTAGTTCAGTGCGGCTTTCGGAAGAAATCCCAGCCCGCACGTGAACCGAGCCTCCGCCGTATGGTACTTTTTCTTCTATACAGGCTTGGTTATAGCGCTCTCCCGATCTTCTGTACACTCTTTTCCTCCCATCGTGCTTGTATAAACAGAATCTAGACTCGTCTGAAAACATAACTCTTGACCAATAATTCAGAGTCCATGTCTCGCGTTATCTACCATAACTCAACCTTGAGTTTTTGTAGTGTATTTCAAGCTTTGGGCCATTTGCAGGTCTTAATGGCTTTAAATTTGCTTCAGCCAGACGCCGCCTTGCTGTATCTGTACTCAGATTGTTTCCTCCAGCTTGTAAATGATGATTATTTACTTCAACAGCCGTAAGAAAGCGTTTTCTCAAAATTGTTGACACCATATAACGATCCTCCCGCGCCGTCGTGTACCTTGTTCGTCATGTTCCTGGTCTTCCAAGATTGGATGCAGTTTCATGGAAACACTGAACTGTAGAAAGAGTCACACCAACAGTTCTCGCTGTATTTCGCTGACTTTGCCCATCTTCAAGTATTGTCAGGATCCAGGTACATTCTTCAGGGTTTAACGACATGATGACTTAAGAATAATAAAATGTATAAGGCAGAGACCCCATATTTATAATATTTTATTGCAACTAAAACAACCGCGAAACAATTGATTTGAATTTTTTGGTACTAAATTAAAAAATGACCTAAATTTTACATTTTCAGTATTTTATACAATTATCAAAAATTGATAAAAAGGTTTTATCTATTATTTTATGTGACATTAAATATTCTTCAATTTAGTCTTTATTTCATAAAGTTAGGTCAGGTACTTTTAAAGATATTAAAGATTTTCTAACCGACCCTATTTTTTGCGGTCCAGTGTATTTACGCAGAATGAGCTTGTGGAGGAACAGGGTGTGATGTCCATCCAACGCAAAGGGAGGATCCTCCGACCAGGCTGGTTGATCGTGCCTGGCGGGCCGCGGCCCGACGGTTGATGTCGGGAGCTTGTATATATACTTAGTCGCTGTGTAAACTGCACTTGTGCGATGCAGAATGGTATGACGTCATGTTAAGCGCAATTGTATCGCCAACTGTTAGATTCAGGCGGAACTTCTTCGTCTATGCGGAGTCGCCACAAGTAACATGAAAGATTGCTGTGTTTTGCATTTTCTTGGAAAACTCAGCATGGTATATTTACATAATTACCAAAGATCTTGACGTATTGCGTAGAGTTACCGACCATTCCTTTGGGAACTTTGTGTGATCAATCCGAAATTGTATACGTGATTAATCATGTAGTTCATTTATACATCACATATGTGTCATAGAAACTTAATTTATAACTGACGATATAATTAAATTTAATGTTCAGAACTTAAAAGACTCTATATTTATCAGTCCTTTTGAAGCCTTTAAGCGAACAAAGCAAAACATTTATTATTTTATTATAAATATTTTTTTACACTCTTTGTATCTTATATATGAGACAAATCATTTAGTTACTCGTGAACAAGGCAACATTGCTCAACACATGTATGTTAATGGTGATTACTTTATTAGAACATAAATAAAAACGAATGATAAACATATTTGACTATATTGATCGCATCGCATATTGTTTCACAATTACTGGGTTCCACGTAACATCATTATGTAAATAAGTTATAATACAGGTAACGTTTACTTTTATATCAAAGATTTTTCTTTAATTAGTAATCATAATAATCTTAGTCATAATAACGCCGAAATAAACAGACATTTTACAATTGCTTGTATTAATCAAAAAGGGTATGCAGAGGTATAACGAAAACATAGGTAATTTATGGCTTTACCATTGCAGTATCTACATGTTTGGTTATAATTACTACTAATAATACATGTGTTGCAAGGTCATTATTATCTATCGTTCATAAATATTTGTGCCGTACGAGGATCAGCCCTCAAAATATTTTTTGCAATTGGCTACTAAAAACTATTATATTACTTAAAAATAATGGGAATTATGGCACTAACTGATCATGATACACTTTCAAAAAGAGAGATAGTAAAGTTAATAAATGTTAAGAAAGAAAATAAAATAAGTTGGCAGATAGTACAAACTGCATAAAGCGTGACCAATATTAAGTATTTAAATAAATAAAATGACTGGAAAGTATATCCTGTAATTTTGTTTGAATATTACATTTGTTATTATTTTAAAAAAGGTTACTTAATAATAAAATATTTACTTACACATTAATAAATCGCGACATTAAACAGAAAATAAACAGTAATGGATTGAACGGGTAATTGATAGCCTGATAAATATATTATCTAACTACACGACTGTATAGGCCCGGCCGTAAGGACGGCACTGTATCACGCCCACATTTTTTCAGCTATGCTTAGGTATACACAATAGCAAACCTAAATGCCACTTCCTTCACGATTCTATAGAAGACTAGGCTACTTTTAAAGTATCGCCATATCGTTCCAAATTTTACGCTATTCGCTATTAAATTTCATCGAAATCAGTACAGCGGTTTCTCCGTGAAAACGTAGAAAATACAATAATTTTCTCTTTACATATTTAGTGCGTGCAAAAGGCAATAGTAGCTACATAACAAGATAATCCTCTAGCAAGCAGACACACCAGTGCTACGCCTATTGTATGTTTAATAAAAAGTGCACTTATGTTTGCATTGTACGTTTGCGAGCAATCTGCATTCTTCTTTGTGATCAAAAGGAACTCGTGACGGACGCACGTAATTGAATTTCCGCGTAATGGCAACAGTGCAGATAGGTACGCTTTAGTGATCTGTGATCCAACCGCCGACTTCATTCTTCTTGTTGTAATATATTCATAGAATATATCAGAACCAGGCTTAAAATTTGAGGGAGAATACTTTAGGCATGCGCATGCTTTAGCGCCTCAATTTAAAGATTTGAATTTGAATGTTAGGACTAGTAGGACACCATACAACAAATGAAAATTATATTATTTTAAACAAAATTTTACCCACGCATTATTTATAATATACGTTACCTCTGACCATAGATTATCATGTCCTTAAGTATGTACAATGTTAAAAAAGTCACACTGTCCTTAGCGCATCGATTAAAAAGATATTTTCTTTTGTGTATTTATTTTCTAACAGAGGGGGTACAAGTGCACCCCCTTGCACCCTGCTACCGGCGCCCATGAAAGAGAATCATTTAGGCATACACAGCATAATCAAGAGTATGGTCTTTGGTAATAAATTTTAGTATAAATATTATTATTGACAAACTATGAAATTTCTGATCAAGTTCCCATGTTAAAACAAAGCAACCATTTAAATATAAATAGGATGAAATTAAATGAAAATTATAAAAAGTAGTGTGTATAAAAAACTAACAAGGTTTTCAATATTTAGGAATGTGTGGAATATTAAAAACAAAATATTTGACACTTCAATTAGTGTTTGTTACTAAGGCGAGAGTTAAGACTTGTGGTTTATTTTTGATATGTTTACACTGTAATAACATCATGTATATTTGCCATGATAATTGAGGTATCAGTCTCCGTTATCAGTTGGACTGCGAGTGTCAATAATTAAAACTCTTTTGCACAGCCCTATTGTTTAGCAACACAATGTTTTACAATCCGGTAACGATTCAAATAATTATGAGAAAACCAAGACAACAAGTAGAGATCATAAATATCCATAAGCTCACTATAAACAAGCGTTCTGAATTCGGGCCCCAGCCAGAAGGATTTTCACTTCATTTGCTCTGCTGCATTTGCTGTTTCTATTTAAAATAAATATCGCGGACGGTGACAGCCGACACACAATAAATATGTTATCAATTCATACGATATAGACTATACCGCAAAAGTAAGATGTAAAATTGCACTATATCGTAAAGTTTTACATCTTACAAATATTTAACCAATATAAACCCTGTGATGAAACAATTAATTAAATAGTTTTAAAATATACACTCATTTTACATGTGGTAGTTACTTTTTGAGCCATATGTGGCGTAATAATAATTTACTAAATACATGAGAAAAACGAAATACCGTCGTATAAAATCATAATTCTTCTACAATCATGTTGTCATTTAGTAATTTAATGTTTAAACGCAACCAAAGTTTAATTGAAAACTTGATAACAGTATCAAAACAAGGTTAGCAGTCGGTTATAATATTATAAAATCGTATTTCTTATACTTCTGCAGTAAGTAATAGCATTTCAAAACAGTGTCATTTTACTTTATTTAGAGGTTACGCACCGTGTGGATTTGTGCCAACATATGCCCAATGCCCAATGGCAGCATTTGGAACTTTGTATTATACTTAAACCCAATTCCCAAAACTACAAATACAAGGACCTTTATAAATAGGATATATGAATACTAACTGTAGTAGTTACCTGTACCTTGATTTGATATATGCCAGTTATCATAATACCTATTTAAACCGTCATGTAATAAAGGTAAGGAAAAGGACAGTATTTAATAATGAACTAACTTATACCTGATATCTACTACCGAATCCATTTTTCCTTACTGGGTGACTGTTCTGCGTAAATATTCATATTACCAACACGAGGAGTATGCGATATTATAAGAACACGGTAACAACAATAGTCCGTAACGTATACTAAAGGAAATAAAAGCCTAACATTACTTAAATTCTCAACTGGCTCAATTCTGCAGGATTAAAGGAGCAGAGGTTCGGTTCTTTAATAATAATAGCTGTCAGCGCCGCTTCATACATAGTTCAGCTAACAAGCAATGCATTAGACCGCATGTTGCTGGCCGCTTATAAACTTCAATTGTACGTGCAATTGAAAATCAACGATCTGCCCGCAACTACTGAGAATGTGATTCTATACTCCATTTGGTTAGGTATTTGTAAACAATCTTGATGTGACTTTTTACACTAACATATATTAAACAAATAAACTACTGCTTAAACTTAGGGTTCAAATGATTTAGTAATCGTTATTGTTGTATTTACGTTGATCTTTAGCAGTACCTTATTTTTAAACTGAGTTTTAGATAAAAAGATATAAAAGACACATCAAGATTGTTTACCTTTAGTTAAGTACCTAACCAAATGGAGTATAGGTACGATTGCCTATTGTAGCAGTGTTATTTTGTACCTGGAATTAGTCAAAAATATATTAGTGGCGGCTACTTATCAGACTTCTGAGTTAGTATTTTATCACCAAGGGATAACTCGTAAAGCCTAAGTAAGTTTGAAGCTGACTGTGAGATTATAGTCATTGTTTGGCGCTATCAATTTAATTTAAATTATAGTTAAAATATTTTGATGTTAGTGTTTAGACGTAGACTTTGGAGCAACTACTTTTCATGCCTTAGTTGCACTGCCTAATTTATTATTGATAACGGTTACCCATTTTGTACTGCGTGACCTCGCACTGCACCGATCAATATTTTATTGCTTTATTCTAGACCGCTACTTTATTATGGTCGAAGTTTATGCGAGACAATTAGATTACGAAGGACATAGTTAGATATTGCTCAATACTTTGCACAATAAATGACACATCAATTTGTCTATGAAGTATATTTTATGACACAAATATGCAAGCGCCAGTATACCACTCTGATATGTTTTCTTGTTAGATTGCTATGTTCTTATCTAACATAAACAGTTAGGAAATATATAGTTGCTAACTATAGCACCAAGGGGTGCAGGCACCTATTGATTATGTAATACAGGGTTACATCTACGACTGATACCAGCTTAAATATAGTATGTCTCAAGAAGAGTGCACTATTTCGTTAATAAATAAAAACACATTTTTTTTTAGTAAGTTGTGATATTTAAATTGCATTATAAAAAGACATGTTCCGATTATGTATATAATAAAATATCCGGCAAATGCCCTCCACGGCTCTGATTCTTCCATTACACATTTCATTAGATTTTTGATTACTTTTCGTCTAAGCTGTGGCTGTATCTCACTGATAACGAGGTGGATCTCGGCCTTGAGCTCAGGAATTGTTTCTGGTTTATTCGCATAAACTCGAGATTTCACAAAACCCCAAAGAAATTAATCGCATGATCTTGGTGGCCAGTTGACATCTGAATTTTACTTTGCTCTATTGCCCATTGAACGAATTGCCGGCGCTTTGCATGGTCTGCTGGTTTGAGCTCCTAGGTAAGCTGAATTTTGTACGGGTGAAGGTCTTTGGTCAAAACTCACTGCGTAATGCTTCGTGAAATTTGAAATAGTTGAGCACGATGCCGAATTGATGTTTCGGGTTTTCAAGAGATCTACCGGTACGTCAACGCAGAGGAGACTTACTATCCACAACCGAAGCAGTTTATTAGTTATTTTTGAGTACTCTTCGAACTATGGACACATTAAGTGCACTTCCTCGACCAAAAATTCCGCGAAGTTTGCGAGCGGTCTCAGCGTAATTTTCTTCATATTTGTAATGAGTTTTTACAATGATAACACGTTCTTCTTTTGTGTAACGCTCCATTTGTATTAATCAGAACAATAATAGGTAACAAAAGTCATCAATCAATTAATCAATTCAAATCATAGGTAGCTGTCAAATTTAAGAGTTACCACATACAAGAAAAAAACACAAAATTTAAATAGTACACTCTTATTGGGACACCCACCCGTTATAAAGATTAGAAGAATAAATAAATTGTTTATTAAAAACATATTATGTAGGTATTATGTCCTTGTGTTCATTGCGTCGTAATATCAGCAAGGCGACAAATACATGACCCTATCTTTTTCGGATAGTTTGCAATAAAACGTTTATAGGCTGGACTAAGCACTCCATTAGACGTCCAGTATACGTGTATACCAACATAGTAGTATAACTTATTTTTATACCACCAAACAATCGCACAACCTGCCTGATGGTAAACGATTACCATAGCTTATGAACTTGTACAACAGGGGGCGTAACATCAGTGGTATCATTAGCACGTTGGCTTCTTAGAGATGAAAATAACTCGATCGAAATTAGTATTAATCGGATAATGCATTTGTTCGCCCTCAACTGGTTGATGATTAGTGTTAAGATTAATATGATTTTTTAAATTTAACACCCCAAAGCGGGTACCAATAAGTCCTAATTCCGTAACTTTCAACTGAATTACAATTGGTCGAATTTTAAACACAGGCGATTCTAGTTTAAGCAATACATACAAACATAGAGCCACATCGGCTTCTCGAAATAGTAGGTCAGGTTGGTTGCCTTTTATAAATAAAATTTCATTTGTATAAAACGTCGCTATACGCGTAAAATCTCATTTGTATAAAACGTCGCTATACGCGTCAGTCTGTCTGTTTGTCAGATTTTTTCTACTAAACTACGCAATGGATGTTGGTCGTTTCACTATCTTCTGGAGATTTTCAGAGGCTTTATATAATAATTAATTTATAAGTAGGACAGTGAACCACGCTATGCTATGTGGTAGTATTTGGGCGCTTTCATGAATTACACTGGCTATCCTCCATGATATATCATAATCAAATACAGAATTGTAGATCTTCAAAAGGCTTTGAAATTTGGTACTTTATTGCAAATGAAATAAAGTAATTAAAATTACTAGTTATATTACATGCACATTATAAAATATATATGTTGGTTAATACTAAATAAAGGTACGACAAATTTCGGTGTTTACATATTAATATAACAAAGGATTATAAATAATGTAAAAGCAATGTGATGTATCAGTAAATAAATTAAGTGGCACTGATTAAGATGAGTTACCTTGTCATTGTAAATCAGTGCTATATATTCGGGCATATGCCCGAAATTACAAAAATATTTTTGATTAATTTTATCACTAGGGAGGTCGTTGACCCAGTGGTGTTCGTGCGATTCGATTGAAACTCGAGGTTAACCAACATTGCTCATGCCCATAGCTGAATAAGTATTTACAAACGCACACCCCTTCGTGCCTCAATGAACAAGCCATCGATCCTGGGTGTCTTGTAATTCTAAGAAAGTCGATAGGGCGTAAACCTCAAATAAATCTGACATCTAGTTATTCTTGTCTAACTTTAGAATACAAATTGGTCTGTAAGTTAGTGGGGTCAGATGACAATGATTTTGTGCAAATCGTATTATATACTAGCCATCTATGTGGACACTAGATGCTCGAAAATAATAATGCAAGGATGATTAATAATTGTTCGTCATATTGATCTAATAATACGCAATAAACTGTTTCATAGTTTACCAATGTACACAAATTACTGTAGATTCAAAATAGTATGACTAGATAACCTCTAACATTATCATTTGCTTACTAGTGTAATGTGTGTGAACAGTTACAATGTATAATAAGCATAAATGATTATACATCTGAAGCTATCATTGGTGTCATCTGACTAAAGGCTTGGTATTCCTACTAGGTGCAATGTAGCAATTACTGCAAAATACGAGATATATTTTATTGCAGGAAGAAACTACACCACCCAAGTGCAGGACACCGTACTTGTATTATGTACTAAGAAATCTATATTTTGTATATATATTTTCAGTAGGTATATATTTTACTATTCTTCTATGAAATTTGCACAATTATGCATCCAAAAAAATTTGACCTTGGTACATATATTGCTATACTTAGATTTGAATAAGAATTGAATTGACAAAAAGATAGCAGAGGTACTGATTGTATCTTGTGTATTACAACCAAACATGGGTTATAAATATGCTGTAAAAGGCCACTAAAATCAGAATTTCTATATTAATATCCAAATCAAAATATAACTGTCTATCAAGCCTTAGAACAGCTAAGGTTTTGCTGATACTTTCTAATGAAAGTAAAGTATATTATAGTTTCATGTAAAACTATCCACCACCTTTTCCTTTTATTCCAGAGAGAAACATGTAAGAATTCAAATGTAGGACTGAAAGTGCCTTTGCTGAATGAGTTTTCTAAGAATGATTTCAAATTAGCAGCTTGTAGTTATGTATATCCATCTAATATTGGCATAGTAACCTTTGCATGGTTAAATAAAGTTTGTTTGGTAAACAAATACTCATAGTAATCATATCCAATATAGTTTATCAAAATAGATATTGACCAAATCTTATGGTCTAACTTAAATAAATCAATGATCCAACATTAAACCAAATTGACATTTAATAAAATGCAAATATTAGTATATAAATATAAGTAAAGGATTCACTCACTGCTTCTAGATGAATATGTTGAATCTTTGGATGACGTTCTTCTTGAGTCCCATTCTCTAGGCTTTTCCCACTGTGACACTTCACTGATACAGTTATAATAATACTTCTTCCCAGATGAACTAATATGTTCTGACCATTCACGGCCAGAAACGCTCGCTGAAGGCGCACTTCTCTTGTCATATTTACTACTCCTACTAACACTAATGTTCATGCCACTAGTCCTACTTTTTTTGTCAGGTTCATTTCGCTCATGATTACTCCTTTCTCTTTCACTATCTTTGCTACGTTCCTTCGGTGATCGGACACTATCTGAAATGAAATGTAAATAATATTAATATTTTCTTGACTGAAAATAAAAACATGTAAATATGTTACTATATATTATCATTCGCTTTTTGCCACAATCTTGCTTTCAATTGCCTTCATTGGATCAATCGCAGTAGCTTGTAATACTAAGGTAATAATAGTAAAATTTGCTATTATTTCACACTAGTTAGAGTAAAGCCCCACTTTGTGTTTATTGTATTAAATCAAACACTGCATTAGGTAAAAAAAATTAACATGTTTAACCTTGAATGATAACAATTACCAACTGAATCCAACCAATACACAATTCTACATTAAGAGATACCTACATTAATGAAGGTAACATTTAAGAGAACAATGATAGTTAAATATTTCTCATTATTTAGATTAAATATTTACAACTCATACTCAATGGTGGCATTTCATACTTTCATACAACTATATAATTTGGGTTTATTTTAAGAAAACTTATATTATACTTATAATACACACAAACTTGAAATATTATATAATAATACCAAGAAGTTATAAAGGTATAAATATTTGTTTGTTTGCTGTATGCATGCAGCAAATAAACTTAAAATAATTTTGTCATACTTAATATTTATTAAATATTGTCAGCAAGATATTATTTGTTATTCATAGTAGAACTAACATAGTGTTAATATATCTAAAGTTACTGCAGAGCTGTTTTATGTTATAATAATTTTAAATAAATCTAGGAGTTATGAGCTAAGAAATGTAAGAATCATTCAAATAAAAACAATTTCAGAATTATAGAAAACAACAGCCATTTAGATCATATTTCATGTTTATACCTCCCTTTACTATCTAACTTTTAGATAATAGGTCTCCCAACAATACATGCTATGAGCCAAATGCCTGAATAAACCTTTTTTAAAGAAATACATAGCCAAAACATGATGATTAATCTTTTCAAAAATACAGCAATAATTTGAGCTTTATCTATTATTAATGATTATTACCATCAAAAATATCTTTAATACATAATGGATGTTTGTTGTAAAACAATTCATAACTATACATTTTGTAAATTTACTCTAATGATAATACAAATATAAACTAAAGACATACCTGTATACTTATTTCTAGAGGATTTGTAGTCTCTATCTCTCTCCTTTTCAGAACCCTTCTGTATGTAGGCATTTCTGGATGATGGATATCCTCTGTCATCGGCCACATGATTGTAGTGGTGGTGCCCATGGCTTGATTGACTTGAATGTGTGCCATGACCATGTGACACATTGCCATTGGGGGATCGGAGAGGAGTGTATCGGTTTTCAGAAGAGACATAATCATTTGTTGCTCTTCTTTCACTCTTTGAGTTGTATTTCTGTTCACAGAAAAATAATGTAAGTCTGCTAAATAAAAAAACATGGTAAAATTATTATATATGTGTAGTTAACTAATAACTGATGCACAGCTACACAATCCTTAACCTATTTCTCAATCAATGTTTATATTTATGAGTTTGTCAATGTTTTGAAACTGTAAACAATGTCACTAGTAAGTCTTAGATAGAGAATTAAGTGGACAACAATTTTTGAGTTTATTATAGTACAGGTATATTTGAATAAGAATAGAATATATTTTCGTTATAATATTATAATTGCAGCCTCTGCACGAGTAGAAATGTCTTTAGCAATAGAGATATATATAACACTTGAAATACCCATACAAATTAGAAGAGTAAAAGCAAGTACTTGTTGCAAGTGCACATAATTAAATTAGTTGATTAGAATTAATTATTCTAGTAAAATATTCAGTGAAATGATATTGATACAAAATTAATATCAGAGTTTACACTAAAGTCTAGATGATCAAAACAGGAAAGGAACCGTCGGGAACAGTTATTACGTAGAGGAGTATCTACATATGCAAGGTTTTAGGCATAATCAATGAAAACGTTTGAAGAATACTTTATCTCGGATTAAAGTTGATGATTTGCTCTTACCTGATACGGATGGGACTGATGCTTCTCAAAGTACCTGAAAATAGATAAAAATATGTATTACATTCACCTAAATTACAGCAAAACTCAAATCGGCGACCGCCATCTAAAGACTAAAGCCGAAGCATTCAAAACCATATCATACCCATCACTTATTCGCTGAGGTTTCCTTGCATGCATTACCATCAATGCAAATGTACGATTTATTACGGCCTCAGTAATAAAATTCAAAATGAAAGCACTGTCATTAAAAACAGTTTTACAGAAGGCCGTGATATATCTTGATGGACGCCATGTCACATTCAAGACACTCAAGCAAGAAAGAGCCAATAGTGAGTCGAGTGAGACAAAAGATATATCGATGATCGACGCTTTGATGAACATAGAATTCTCGAGTCTGTGGTTATAGTCCAGAAGAAAAATAATATCAGGAAAATCACAGACTCCAGCGCTATAAAAAGTAAATATTTGCAAAATTTTACAATATTATTTAAGCAAAGTAATGTAGTGCACAAACTGCTACAATGTCAACTTTCTTTGGATCTGGCAATGGCCCTTGCATTGCACATAATATAAACTTTTTGTAGTAGGATCGTGCGCAGACGGCAGAAGTTTCTAGCGCGTTAGATAGCACGGGGCGTAGGTGTATCATCATGTTACTTATTTTGGGTTCCGTAAAGGGAAAAACCATTAATAAAACAAGTGAGAAACAGCCATTAATTGCCGTAAATCTTAAGAGTTCGAAAAAATAGTATAGCTTGAGTTGAGGTCAGAGGTCAAAGGTCATAGTCATTTCTGGGTTATATCGACTATGCTGAGTCGAATGGCGTTAACCGCGAGTCTCTAGCCCTTACGGTTGTTGAGTTGAAATTTGTATAACAGACAGACGGCCGGACGGACGGGCGGACAAAGCTGTTATATAAGAGTTTTTTCGAACTCTAAAAGACACACTTTAACACAATTAATTTGGTTCACATATAACTGTTCATATTATTCGTTCATTGATGTAAACAATTATTTAATAAAACATTGGATTTTCACACGTGGTAAACATGTTTGAATTTAAATTTTAATGACGGAAGTAACTGAAAATTAAATAAATAAAAAGCGCACTGACACAAGGCTTAGCTATTTAAAGTTTTAATATAACAACCAGCTGTTACTTGTCATATTATTATAAATACATAGGTAATGTGGCTATTCGTTCTTGATATTGTTTCAGCCAGTGCTATCTATGGGCACGGTAGGCAAGACTCGGCAGTTCCTGCTAATAATTTACTACAGCGCCATCTATTGACGTCTTACGGAACTACGTAGCTTGTCGATACGCGAAGAGTAGAGAGAACGCTAGCACGTTATCGAATCTTTGTACTGATTACATACCGGGTATAGCGTTTCTAGAAATCTCTAGAAATGCTTTAACCGCGTATACAAGGGCAAGGCCAGAGCTCGCCGTGTCAGTTTACAATCGTAAGCGGTCAAGTATTCATCGAAGCGAACGGAAGCGAAAATACTACAGAGTTTAAAGCTAGTTATCGTGGAAAAGTGTATAAGTAGTATATGTATGTAGTGTTTTAAATTGTGCTAGAATAAACGTGTTTTAGTCAGTAACATTGTTTACATTTTTATCCCTCAAACCCAGCACGTAACAATATGAAAGGTTTATTCGTATCAATTTCATTACAATTTCTTCAGCGATGTAACCACAGGTGAGGCCATAAGAATATAACAAGACAGACTATTTCTTGGATAAATTATATATTTGTATGGATGTATTAACCATACTGTTAAGCAACATGGAATTCAATAATATATTATATAACAACGTTCAAGTACGTTGAACAAGTTTAAAAAAGATATCCTAGATACTAGAAGAGCTCTTAATTATTAATAAATAGCTAAACAGTCATGCAATCAGATAAACAGGCAGTTGTTTATCTGATTACATGTATATTTATAAATACGTTAGACAGATATATTATTTGGTCGGAGGCTAAAATAACCGGTAACAACTGACAAAGCGCTGCGTTGCTCATATAC
Source organism: Catocala fraxini (assembly GCA_930367265.1). NCBI lineage: Eukaryota > Metazoa > Arthropoda > Insecta > Lepidoptera > Erebidae > Catocala > Catocala fraxini. The sequence goes on from OV884024.1 coordinate 19,454,570, forward strand.
TCGTGCAATGTTACAAGCACCTATGTCAGCACTTTAACCTTTCTTTACCAATAAATAAATGTTTTGCTATTTATCAAACAAAAATGGTGGATTGTTAATTTTAAATATAATATCAACTATAATTATCCTACCTATGTTTTTTTACATAATTATAGTAATGGTTATATTATAAGTTGTAATATTGTTTCATAGCCATTTTTCAACCTAATCGTCTTTTTAGATAGGTACTCCTAAATTGCTCAATGTAGTTGATTTGTGACTAGAGTAATTATTATTAGTTTCTTTAGATAGCTTTCTTAATCTTTCTCCAGATACGCAAATGCGAACCCTTTTTACACGCCCCTGTTCCTATAAATTTATTTCCGTTGGCTAAAAAGGTTTTTAGAACTCCATTCTTGATTGATTCGATGGCAGCATGCATATATTTTTGTAAAAAATGGTACGAATGGTATAAAAAGTATGGTTACATCCATACGTTATAAACATACAGACAGACATTCAAACAAATATAGTTTGTTTTTAGTTTAGATTAATACGTTGAGTTTGTCAGATAACCGTAAATATCTGGGTTGAACAATGAGCATTCGGCCTTGAAAGACCATATCCAGTCCATATAAGAACTTTTTAATATCTCCTATATTATTCCTATATGGATAACCAGCGCCTGCTAATAGGAACTGGAACATATGAAAAACATTTAATCTATGGCATAGTTATAAATATTATTATAGACGAGATTAAGGCGATCGGTATAACACTTTCAAATTGTTGTTAATTCAGTTCGTTACTTTTATACGATTTAAAATCAATATTAGATCGTTTTTTAATAATATACTACATATCAACTAGCTATTTTTAAACAAAAAGGATGTACACGTAGAATACGTTTTCAGATATTTTAAATGTAATATACTATAAAAATAAATTAATCTATACGCGTTAATTGTGCATTTAATAAAATAAATACAATTATTACTTATTTTCGATTTCTATTGAATTCTCACATATTCGACGGACTCTACATAAGTGGACCCCGATAATTATCTCATTGAAGCAAATCCTGTGCACAGAATAAAAAAAGAACGAACTTCCGTTAAAATTACGAACGTTTTACGTCTATTTACTTAGTTAACATGATAAAAAAGCAATATATAAATGCATAGATACTAAAAAAATGGAAGGTAAATAAATATATCCATTAAATTGTCTGATTATTATAACTTCATGTTCAAATCGTTAATTTACAAGTGATTCACTTGTACAACTTGTAAACTGTTATGGCGTTTGTGTCTCGATATACACAACGCATATTCGTATCTCTTACCTACTGATTCATTTAAAATATTGTTTTGAGAACCAAACGTTATAAAAATATGCTATTAACATGAAAATGGTGTTTTAGTATAAATAAAGAGACAAACAGTGAAAGCGTATCGTTTATAGGTTATGTTTCCATCTTTTATTGGTATTTTAGGTGGGTTCAGTGAGACGGGCGATCAGTTGCATGTTTTTCTCGAAGACGGTATCCCTAAAAGTGATGTCTGAATGAATTTCTCACGGTTTCTAGATATTCAGTCATGGTGGGAAGTGCCCAGCATCGCGTACTTTTGTTCTTTATTCAGAACTGCATTCAACCTTCTGGATTTTGACATTGAAGTAAGTAGCTACAGATTCTTTTCAATAAATGTTTTATTATTATAATAATATTAATGATAACACTTTTATTTTAGGAACTAGAGGAAGCCCTATTAACCGATGGCACGGAAGAATCGGCTAGTTCTCTCCTGACTGAGTTAATAGTGCGGCTTCTAAATGGTTGTTTGGGCAACAATGACATCTCGGCCTTTAATTATCAGGTAAATTAATTGCAAATATATGTATTTTAAGGCATTTAACTTGTCCACAACAATCAATACTGTTATTATTCATCAGATGTACTTGAGGCGGTTGTTTAGAAGAAAATGTCAAGAAACAGGCCGATATAATCCTTTCAACACTGATATAGACTTTCAGTTTTTGCCCCTTCGCACCAAGGTTGAGATTTTGTATGCCTTATGTGATTTCCGTCTCGATGCTGATGATGTTTTTGATTTATTTAAAAACCTTGAAGCTGAAAGTTTAAGAGTCGAGCCTCTTGGGTAAGTGTTCTGACATAAATAGTATTGTACTATGATTTAAGTAAAATGTAATTTAATACTAATGTTAAAATTTCAGCTGGGATGATAATTACTCTGCTTATTGGTATTTCTATGGCACAAGATTATATCGGGAAGACCTAATAAAGAAGCCCAAAGGCAAAAATAAAAAGAAGAAAAGCAAAGAAAACAAGAAACGCGGGTGGTTTTATGGTGATGATTGGCTCGATGATGATGAGACTGATCGTGTTTGGCAAGTGGTTTGCTTTACTGAAGAAGACTGGACCCACCTGACAGAGAAGTTTAGTAAGGCTCACAGCAAAGTTGAAAAAGAGCTATATCGATCACTTTCACAAAATTTCTTGCCTGAAATACCAAGGCTTTTTCAAGAGAAGGAACGGCTGCAGCGTAAAAGGTAAGTAATCAATTTACATTGCTTTTCTTTAATAATTCATGTATTTTGAACAGGTTACTCTAAAGTCTAAAGCATTCACAGATTAATTTACACTTTATTCACATTCACAGATTTTTATTGAAAATAATAAAATCTAAGTGCTGCTATCTAGCAGTACATAGCTTTTATTATTTTTTATACAGCTAATAAAATTTTGAAATATTAATTAATTTTGAACCTATGACTTAATAACTATTAAAAAATAAAATTTAAAAAATCTCTCTTTCTTTTTATAGCTTAAGGCTACTGTACTGTACTGATAGATCAACTAAATCTGGTCAATTTCTGTAGTTTAAATTCCAATATAAATATTAAATGTATTTCTTAAATGTTACATTTAATAAGCTAAGCCAATTAAATTACTGAGTTTCATGTTTTGGTTTATGCATAAAGATGACTATGCAGTTTTTGGCCAGGATTTAAATTGAATGATATTGCAAATATGAACATGCATACATAGAACAATTAACATAGACAACTGATTTATAAATATATATGAAATCAATATGTGATTGCATTAAATAGTATGCTTTTGTAAGTACAAGAAGTGAAGTAAGGACAAAGATTGTTTGTGATTATCAAGATACATACACACAAAAACATAAAGTAAATATTTCTGTGTAATTTACAACTTGCATAGTATCCACTTAAACCATACTAATGTTATGATTACAAAAGTAAACTATGCCAATAAAAATGGAGAAATACATAAAAGAAACACAATATTTTATAACAGACACAGCTGGTTAATATATAGATGCAAATTTTGGCATATTCCTTGTGGTTTTACAACTTACATATTGAGTTATATACAATGGGAAACAAAAGGCTGGATTTAGGAAAGATTTTAAAAAGCTAGCAACCTCAAATGAAAATATGTGCTCATTATGTGAGTTATGAGAATGTGAGTTAGGTATCAATAATTCATGATAATATTGTATTGGTTTAATCTGGTTTAAGGCTGCTTATTTCATGGGTGCAATGCGATGGGCACTTTAAATATATTCACATTTAAATAAGTTCTATGCACAATGCGAGTATATTGGTTTGTACCATCCTGTATTATGTACTATCCTTGTAATAATATAGTTTCAAATGGGTGTTGTTTAAATCTCTATTAATACTACTGCTATTAATAATACTACTAATTACCACTTATACAATGATGGCAAGATGATAATTCTGGGTATTGGATAAAACATAAGGCGTTGGATGCTGAAAGCTTTTCTGGATAATATTCAAGTTTTATTTATTGATAAAAATTTCACTAAACCCTTTTTATATATAAATAAAACCTATTCAAATTGAAATCACATGACAATTAAATTTAATATCAATCAAATTATACTAAAAATAGTCTAAGAAACCTGTTGCGAGTTTTATTTCATATAATGCTCATCTAGGGCCTATACCACCATAAGACAAGGATCTTATAGCATTGTTATGGTGTATATAAGAAAGGTGCAACAATCCATACATATTAATTTATCAATTATTTCAAGTCAGACAATTAGAAATAATCAATAAATTTAAATAAAATATGAAAAATCTACATTATGGCTGGATAGTCTAAATGTTGGGGAAGGGCTTAATAAAGTTTTATCAGATTATGGTATAGCTCTAGTAAGTATGAGTGGTATAGCTCTAGTAAGTTTGAGTGGTATAGCTTGCAAGAAACTTCACTTGTTTTAGTAACAATATTGATTTATACTAAAAATATTAAGATAAGATCTATGATTGCTAATATTATAAATTACATGTTTGCTTTGCGTGCAATGCAGCTTAATTGAATTGACTATTGAATTAAAACACTGCTGGGCATAAATTTATCTTGACTAGTTTAAAGAAAACCTTCTGCAAATAATAAAATAGGAATAGGTACAAATAGATTAATCTAACAACTTTGTCTCAGATTCAGATCAGATTGTTATTCATAATAATCAATCAATAAGTAAGGAGACAATTTAATGTTTGCTAGTGAAGCGTGTTGTATGGCAGTCAATAAATACCATTGAGTCAACTGAATGCATTGCAAATTTACAACATAATATATTGATAATTTATGGCTATAGCAAAATTCATTAAATACTATTATGTCTCTGCTTTGCGATTATATATGGCATTGTAAGTATATATATTTATATATTAAATTGTATATATATTAAAATATAATGTTTTGTTATTTATATTTTAAGGTTATTAGAATTAGCACCCAGGCGTACATCCAGTCGGGTATTGCAGAAGATTAAACAAAAGGAAGAGGAAACTAAACAGAGTACGCATGACGGCAAAGAAGAAGAGGAAAGGAAGGAATCGCCGGATCTTGCACGGGAGAATCGAGCCAAGCGGAGGAATTTGTTAAGGTAATTTTTATAATATTTTAATTATTTTCCTCATTGTAAAAATAATCTCACGCTGAATCTAATTCGAAGATAGGGTAAATATATCGAACCGTGGATGAACCGAAACCCAGATGGTTGAGACTCAGGTGTTAGTATTAATGGGTTATATTAATACTGAAAGTATTTAATTACGTTATTTATAAATTTGCAACTAAGTGCTTTTAAAATAAAATAAAGAGTATTCTAATTGTTTTACATGCTAGTTGATAAGTAGCAAACCTTTACATGGAGTATGGATTATAAATAAAATTTACTTGTGTTAGGAGACCTCGCTCCTCACATTGCAGTATTGAATTTAACCAAATGTCTGAACTTAGTAAAATGGTAAATATGTGGTGGAAATGTATAAGGTATTACTTCTTCTTCTTCTTCTTATTTAAGTCTAAGTGACTTGTCGGTGTAGCTTGTCTCTCCATATCTGTCTGTCTAGTGCCATTTCTTGCATTTCTCTGTACGACATGACACCTAACTTTTCCCTGATCTGACTAATGTAACTTATTCTTGGCCTTCCTCTTCCGCGCTTTCCTTCTACCTTTCCCTCGATGATGTTTTTAATAAAAGTGTCATGTCGTAACTACTACTACTACTACAACTATATTACACGTGTACACAACATATTAACATAATATGTGTGAGTGTGTAGGTAAGTGAGTGGAATATTATTAATAACATCATTATGAAGAATTATTAAGTTATATACATTGATTTTTCAGTACTGCTATAATTTGAGTATTTTAATTATGATACTAATGTTTTTTACAGTCATGGTAGGGCTTAGAATACTCTAAGCCCTACCATGACTGTTAAATAAAATTAAATAAAATTAAATTTTACGAATGTATATTCGTAAAATTTAATTTATCTATTGAAAAAGGATGACAGTTAATTTATTAATCACATGTATTAAACATGTACTAACACATCTAATAAACCTTTTTTTGCAATTATTGTACATATTAACAATATGGGTGGGTTTTCATAAGAAGTAGGGCATAGCATTGAAGTTTAAGGCAGTGTGTAAAATATATAGTTGCCTTACAGGAATAATGCTACTCAGTTTATTTAAATCGGCTGTGGGAAATCTCTAGAGATTAAAATACATGTATTTTAAAGACGGATTTTTGGATTCTCTCAAGTGATCAAATTAGCTATTTTTTATTTTTTAGTTTTTCCTAACATCTTAACAAATATATTAATAATGACTGAATCAGAAAAATGTAATTAACAAATTTTATTAATTGTGTTGGATGTTGTAGCATGGTTGATACACCATCTATCTCTTTAAGTTAATCCATACATAAACACCATGACAGTCTTTATTCAATTAGGACACCAAGGTATTTTGTATTGCTTTGTTTTGTTTGGTTTAAAGAAGACAACTCTCATACTAGGAGTAAGTCCTATATCACGGGGAACTTTATAAATATTCGATCTATTTTAGATTTCGATTCAAATGATAGATAGAAAGCACACCTAGCGTCGAACAACCATTTCTTGTCCGCTATGGGATTCAAACTCACAATATTTGGCGTAGTAGCAGTGGTGAGGCGACCACTTAAACCCTACGCCATTCGCGTAGTCTATTACTATCTTTTACAACAAAGGGATAGTTGCAGACAATCGATTGAAAATTGTTGGTATTATGAATCCAGACTTCATTAGACAACATTTCACATGCAAATTGACAGTGGTAAATGGTGGTCTTTATGTCATTGATACGAGTTATAGGTGTTTTAATAATGTAGCATGAGGTACTTATAGTTAGTTTATTTATGATTGCAAGAAGTTTTGCCTATTGACGTCATGATGAATATGGACAACAGAATCATTGTGACAGTTAAGTGTTATGTAACCTAATATACTAAGGCTAGGTTTGCGGTTTTGACTCTCGCACAGCGGTTTTCGATATAATTTGTAATTTATTATATTCAGGACGACGCGAAATTATTTAATAAATTCATCATCTATCTCGATGATTAATCGAATTTGATTTACAAAATGGAATCTATTAAGATTTTCTATAGTATCGGGCTATTGCTATTATTAGTTACAATTACTAGGCAGCTGAAATCATTTTATGTATCTCATATCGATAATTTCAAAATACCTCATATTAGATTCGGCCCGCTGCTTCGCTCGCGTAAATGTAGGTTAGGATGATCTGTCACTCGACCGATCACACTGAAATTTAAGCCAAGGCATGAAAGAACAAACTCACATTCGCAATTATAATATTAGTTAGGATATTTAGAATTAAGACAAAGATGATGGGCACAAATGTATGGAATCTGGTACCGGCGCCAATCAGAATGAATAATAAACCGTTGAAAAGGTATTTTTGTGTAGATAAAGAATAACCATAGTGCTGATTTACTGTCCGATTAAAGTAATCCTACTTGAAAGTTATTTATTTTTGTTACATCCTATTAAGTACACATACTTTTATTGTCATTTTTATCTATATTGGCATATTATAATTATCATTTTTTTTTTCATTATTTAGATAAATAAAAGAAATTCGAAATAAGTTTTATTGTTTATTTTTATATATTATACATCATACTAGTCATTATCTATAACGATGCTATTTAAAAACAATGCTGGCTCATTGAAGCCCTCGTGTCTAGCATATCCTAAATACTAAACAATGGCTACTATATGCGCACAGGAACCTACCGTGCGGCGCTTCGTCAAACACGTACAATAATGATGTAATATTATGTTTTAATTTCTATTTATCAATATGTAACAAAAATATTGTTTTGCTCTTACATGTCAGGACTGTATACGCGCACGCAAAAGCCACACATTTCCGTATTCATTAATATCCTCCAAAGCAGCTTCTCTATGTTTCGATGAGATACAAACCGTTGTTTAGGTGTTCGCTGCAGTAAGATTTTGCAAGTTCTCTGGTATGTCCCCAATCAGATCAATATATCATTCAATCGAGGAAAATCGGGCACATCATTGGCCTCCAATCTCTGGAAATCGGCTCTTCTGTTATTTAATAGTTTTTCTTCTACATAATAGTACAACACGTTTGGGGTTTGCATTTTTCAGATATTCTTTGTAGAAAAGCTTCTGTGTATTGGCCATCTGCGATTGGCGTGTGGAAGTGATTTGTTATTGCTGTTGCAATCTTGAAGTCCACAAATATACTAAGCATTGTATTATTGAAATATCTTTAGTTAGTTACGGAAATGTTCCATTCCAATCAAATAATCCAATAGTTAAGCACACGAGTCCAGTAGAAAGCCGCAGTTAAAGTAAAACAGGTAACAGATTCCTAAATAATGCCAGGGTCGAAAGTCGACGTGAATAATACGGAATGCGGAACGAGACGATGTAGTCACACAACAATTATCAGCGAACGACTGGCAAGGGAACCTGCGCTAGCGCCGCAACATGCCCGCTCTCGTCCCCGCCACCCCTTTCTGCCCTCGCTAACCACCGCGCCTCGTTAGAGAGCGAGAAAGGAGACAATAGCGGTTCCAACTGACCATTCGTCTACTAGGCATGCCTTTTAAGTTCTGTCGTTTCCATATTCCCCGGCAATTTTGAATTTGGAACTGTTCTATATTAGAATGTGTTTAAATTTTGAATCTCAAAACAGTTGAAAGTATTAGGATTAATGCTATTGTTTAGTCACAGCGTCGAGTGGAATCTGTCAGGTTACGTACGAAAATGAATCTTTCTAAGGAAAATATTCGCGCAATAATTTTCTACAACTTTAGAAGAGGCCTAACACGGCTTCAGTGTTTTAAAGAGCTAACATCTGTATTCAGTGATGAAGCCCCATGTCTGCGGACTGTCGAACGCTAGTATTTAGAATTCCAGCGTGGACATACTAGTGTTAGTGACAAATCTCGCGAAGGACGCCCAAAATCCGCCTTCACTGAAGATGACATCATTGCTGGGAGACAACTAATTCTCGAAGATCGTCATGTGACGTATCGAGGGATAGAGGCTCTATTAGGCATCTCAGGGACAACCATTCAGAAGATCTTGCATGAAGCGCTTGGTGTGAGAAAGCTAGTTTACCGTTGGATACCGCCTCTGCTTTCCGACGATCACAAGGCGGTACGCGTCAGATACCGGATGGTGTAAGAAAACTCTGCAAAGGTTCAACTGAGGAGAGTCAAATCACGTCTACGTCATCATCAGTGGTGACGAATCCTGGATCTATGCCTACGATCCTGATTCCAAACAACAATCTACAATCTGGGTCTTTCAAGACGAGCCAAAGCCGACTAAAGCTGTTCGTTATCTAAGCACTTCAAAGAAGATGGTGGCCACGTTCGTTGGAAAAACCGGCCATGTTGCGACTATTGCACTTGAAGATCGTAGAACGGTTAACGCAGAGTGGTATACCACAGTTTGTTTACCACAAGTCATCGCTGAACTTCGAAAATCTAACTCAAAGCGACGCATCATCCTGCACCACGACAACGCAAGCTCACACAGCGTTCGTCAAACGATTGAGTATTTGAAGCAGGAAAAAGTAGAAATTCTTGACCATCTTCCATACAGTCCTGACCTAAGCCCTAACGATTTCTTTACATTTCCTAAAATTAAGAAAAGTCTTCGTGGTCAAAGGTTCCAGTCCGGTGAAGAAGCAGTCGACGCTTTCAAGTCAGCCATTTAGAACACCCCCACTTTAGAGTGGAGTAAATGTTATAATAACTGGTTTGAGCGAATGGAAAAGTGTTTTAAGCTACGTGGTGAATACTTTGAAAAACAATAAAAAGTACTATAAGGTTCTAGTTGTGTTTTTTTCTTCAAACGAAAAAACTTAAAAGGTATGCCTCGTACTTACGTACACTCAGGGTTAATAGTAATAAAAATATTGCTTCAATATTGTTACGCCCAGTGACATCTCTCGGCATTGTGGGAGGGACTCGGCGGTTCCGTCTAATAGTTTACACCGCCATCTATTGACATCTTACGGAACTGCGTAGTACGGTACGAGAATCTTAGAGAGAATACTGGTACTTTCTCGAAGCATCGTGCTGTTTACACGCCGAGTACGGCGTTGCTGGAAAGCTCTAGAAACGCTTTACCCGCGTATAAATAGGGCGCACGCGCACCGCCGAGTCAGTTTACAATCGTAAGCGGTCAAGTGTTCATCGAACCGAACGGAAGCGGAAATACTACGGAGTTTGAAGCAGTACAGTGAAAAAGTGTGGTATAGTGTTTATTGTGTTTTAAATTTAATTGTGTGTTTGAATAAAACGTGTTTTAGTCGGTAATATTGTTTATATTCTTATCTGTCGAACCCAGCACGTAACAATATCATGCATCAATATCAGTTGATGTATTTGTATGTCTATTATTTTACAGATGACTGACTAAAAAATGCTATAACGATTTTGTTGTGATTTTCATCCGTGAAATAAATTTTATTTAGCTCAATATCTGTGCAAATCGGTCAAGCTAAACAGGCAATATGATTTTAAAATTATATAAGAAAAGTAATTTAAAAAAATTGCCACCTTTGACTTACTGCCCTCTAGATTACGAGGGCAGTATACATTAATTTAAAACAATAAGAAATTATGCTTAGTGCGCAAGCATTTTAAAACCAAATTTCGACTTATATACACTACCGTCCAAAAGTTTGGAATCACTAGGGTAATTTTAATTAAAACGACTATAATATGTTTAAAGTATACTTTATCACACTTAATTCTTAATCAAACCTTAGATTAGCATTCAGTTAAATAGAATCAGTACAAATAAGAACAAAAGTATACAGTCGTTAAATTTTGGCTTTGTCAAAATGGCCACCCTCATTCTTAATTACTTGTTCACAAATTTTACTCATTCTTTTGATTAATTTATTGAAGTATTCGGAGTCCAGTGACTTCCATTCGCTCTGTAAATATTCCCACAACTGTGCTGAGCTCGATGGACACCGGTTCTTCACTTTTCTATCCAGTTCATCCTATACTAATTCAATCGGAGACAAATCTGGCGATTTTGAGGGCCACTTCATAATTTGCAAAATTTTTTCACTTCATTTTTGCTCTAAGAACCCCTTGCATAATTTGGATGAATGCTTAGGGTCATTATCTTGTTGAAAAACAAAGTTTCGACCGATCACATTAATTCCAGAGGGAATGGCATTTTCTTCAAGTATTTTCAGATAGCCTTCTTTATTCAGTTTTCCGATGATTTTGATCAGATGGCCGGGTTTATTATTACCAAAGCATTCCCAAACCATCACACTACCACCGCCGTGCTTAACAGTCTGCACAGTACGCTCCTCTAAAGCCCGCTCCTCTTTTGATCAGCGCACAAAAACTCGTCTATCAGATCCAAAAAATTGAAATTTGGACACATGGGTCCAAAGGTCTTTTGTCCAGTTTTTATGTGTTTTGGCCCACTCCAGTCTTTTTCTTTTATGAACACTAGTCAATCTGGGTTTTTTGGCTGCTATACATCCTCTTAGACCAGCAGATAGCAAACGCCTTTTTACAGTTGTTATTGAAACTGGCTTTTCTCGGGATTCATTTAAAGTAGCGGCAATTTGAGGTGCAGTTAAACGTCGATTTCGTTTCGATAACGTCACAACGTAGTTATCTTCCTGCTTTTTCGTAGATTTGGGACGTCCAGATCTCTTCCGGTCTTGATTTCCTCCAGTAGCTTTTTTTCGTACAGGATTATAATGTACACCTTTGTATGAAACACCGACCTTTTCTGCGATTTGGCGCATAGAATAGCCTTCTGCGCTCAAAGTACAGATAGCACTCCGCTGTTCAAGCGAAATCTGTTTCCTTTTTGCCATTTTATGAGCTTGCGACCTTTTGTAACTATCACATGAACGTCACAAATCACACTGAACTCTAAAGTGATAATTTTTGGAATAATACACCCATATTCCAAAGATTAGACACTACTCATTACTACAACAATGCTTAAAAGCGCCAAGTCTAAGAAATCTTCAAACGGCGTTGTCGCAACTTGAGTGGTCATAAAACACGTGTGTCGATCTTTTTTGAAAACAATGGATAGTTGATAAGAAATTAGTGTTTTTGTTAAAGGTTATTGTTAGTACGATCGAAATACTAATCTCCAATAACAATACGTTTTTTAATGGATTTATTGCGGTATAGTTTTTCTGTCGACGAAAATTAGGGTGATTCCAAACTTTTGGACAGTAGTGTATATTCCAAGCTTCCCAAGAAAGTAACACAGTTAATGTGTCACAAAAGTTAAACATTTAAACTGCTTCTTATTATTTTTTTGGTTGAGTGAAGAATAATACTAAATTATAATAAATAATTTTGTTTTGCGCCCCTAAAAGAACTGGTTTTAGACTTATTTATATTTGGGCCAAATTCCGTGTAAGTGTAGTAATAAAATAATTATCTCGCAATTATCTCTCTCTCTTCGTTTTGGTATCCCCAAACTTTGATTACTCATCTACTAAAATTAAAATTGTAGCCGTAAGGCAAAGGCCAAGGCTTAACCGTATTGCTAAATTATTACTAAACTCTCAGAATATTATATCTCCGTTTGTCTTTTGATGTAAAGAATTATATTATCTTTTTGATTGCAAAAATAAATTAAATGTTAAGTTATTAAGCTAGCTTGTCGCCGTACGCACCTGGAAGTATTTTCCGTTAGTTGCTATGTGTGGTGTGCGACATGTACAGTCTGACCTAGTTTTATTGTATAAGCTTTAATTAGAACAGGCAACTAATAGAATAGAGAGCTTAATTATGCTCTTAAGCTTTACACATTATATGGTTCAATTAATACAAAGGATAATATGTACAACGGGTTTTTTTAAAGTACCCTAGCAGATAAAAATGTCACGTAAAATCTACATATACAAATTTTGCATATCGCGGCGATGTTCAATAGCTTTTGATACCATGTAATGAGAATCGTCGATCTGCTCAAATTAGCCGTCTACCACACACTCCAGCTCTTTTTTACAAATCTTTCACCATCGAATGTTTAGATTGCAGCATTTTCGTGATTAAATAACACTTCTGTCGCCAGATACGTATTTTCGTCAATTCATCATTTAAATGCTACGTCTTTTTAGTAAAAGAGAGACCGTTGCTGGTCAGTAAGACTCTTGAAATCTCCACTGAGTTGTAAAACTTACATTTTGAACCTAAAATTAGTAATCAGGTATCTTTTACGAAGCAAGCGCCCGTTAAGAAAGATTTTTGATGTTTATCCCCTAAATGGTATGATAATAGTGAAAACAATTCTATTAATATTTTTGATTTGTATAGCTATATTTAAGTTTAACTTGTTTGACTTCCCAACACTAGACTGCGCCGAGCGAAATGTGCCAAAACAGGCGGTCACAGTTAAGTGAATTAAATCAACACTTTTTGTTTAATACAAATATAATATATACTTTTACTATAACAATGAATGTGTTTACAATTAATCCGTGTAAAAACCTTAAAATAATTAATATTTTCGCCTACAAAATTTCGTAAATTTGCACGTGTATGTATGCACGTGTCGTGATTTTTAGATTATAACAGTAGAAATCTATCCCATTTTACAGCTTAAACGAAACATAAATAGTTATATTACATTTTGTCCGTCCCAAATATTTAAGTTATTGGTTGACAATAAAGATACATATTTATCAAAAAAGCACTTCAAATCCTCTATACAATTTTACTATGGCGGCCGCGCGCCAGTTTGAATATGCGCCGCACGAACTCTGTCATTATCTGTCTTACACTTGGTACAGTCTTAACGGTGCCAATTGGACACACGTCTTATCTGAAGATGATGTTAATATTGCTACTGACTCATTTTATGAAATCATACACAATGCACTGCAAAAAAATATAACCAATAAAAAATGTTGTCGCTCTAAGTTCATTTGGAAACCTTGGATTATACCAGATTTGGTTAAATGTATAAACAATAGAGATAAACTTTATAGGGATATATGGTGTGCGTCTATATACCTATATCAGAAGGTGTTTAGTATAGGAGAGGAAATGATACACGTTGTTACTGTGACTCCATATATTAGCGACTAATATTCTTACATGGCGGGCGCAGCCGCCTCTAAGTACACACATACATAATAAGTACACACATACATAATCTGCTAATTCAGCATACGAACACAATGGAATGCATACATGTACATGTATCCCTACAAACTTCATATAGAATCCCGAAAATACCCTTTTTTACAGACATAATACATAACTTTCAGCGTAATTATCACAGTAAAAGTTAAAAGAAAATAAAAACAACACAAAGGGCTTATGGAAGACTATCAAAAATATAACCGAGCAATAATAGCAAAAGCACTGATTTACTCAAGTATAAATTCACTCCACAGGACTCAGTCGATAAGTGCAACGAATATTATTCCACAGTTGGTGTAAGCCTGGCTACATAGATTCTCGCAGACATAGGTGAAATTCAGGAAACGGTAATCCGCAAACAAAATTTAGGGGTACCAGCTGGCACTATTTTCTTTATGCATACAACAGATCTCTATGAGGTGAACGCTATACTAGCTAATCTAATTAATGACATCGCAGCTGGTCCTGATAACTTTACGCCAAGAATAATAAAGGAAATCTGCCGCGAAATTTTGATCCCTCTTACCCACATCATTAATCTTAGCTTAAGCTCAGGTACTTTTCCTAATAGATGGAAAGAAGCCCGCGTTATACCTATTCATAAAACTGTCTCTAACCAGGATCCTGTTAATTATAGGCCTGTATCTTTAATAGGGTTATTCGCAAAAATTATAGAAAAATTGTTAAATGTCTAATCTCCTATCTTGAAATGTATAAGCTGAGTTTTGACATGCAATTTGGCTTTACACAAAGCAAATCTACAGAAAATGCGGTAAGTCTCCTAACAAATCTAGTCACATCCCATCTGGATAATAACGGGCATTACTTAGGTGTGTTTTTAGACCTCGCAAAAGTATTCAACACTGTCGTTATCTCTATACTTCTTAAAAAACTGGAGTTCACGGCAATTAGGGGTATTCCACTGAAATGAATTGAAACTTACCCGAATAAAAGACGTCAGTGTGTAAAAGTGGGTGATTACGTCAGCTCAAAACAAAATTTTACTTTCGGTGTGCCGCAGGGAAGCGTACTTGGCCCGACCTTATTCATTATCTACATGAACGACATGCCTAGCACTATACCACAAAATGCAGACACTATTTGCTATGCCGATGACACTGTCATCATATTTCATGGTAAATCTTGGGCATCAGTGCATGAGAAATCACAAAACGGCTTATGCAATATAAAACAGTGGCTCGACCAGAACCTGCTTTCTTTAAATATCTCAAAACAAACTTCGTGCACTTTAACAAGGCACGAAGTTTGTTTTATCAGCACCCAAACGCGAATATACTATTAAAATTCACCGTACTACCTGCAACCCGCTTCTCTGCACCTGTGAGACTATTAAACAGGTTACAAATATCTCGGTGTCCTAATTGATAGTAGACTCTCTTTCAGACCACATATTGAGCTACTAGCAAAACGTGTCAGAAGATTGATTCACATAATGAAGCTCCTGCCTAAATCAGCCAATAAAAATGTTTTACATCTCGTTTGTGTGGCATTGTGTGAATCGATTCTCAGTGACTGCATAACAGTCTGGGGTGGAGTCGACATTACTGCTATGTTACACATTGAACGAGCCCAGAGATCCGTTCTCAAGGTCTTGTATAGAAAGCCTTTTAGATTCCCCACAAACTGTCTATATAAAGAAGCCTTCATACTCAATATGCGACAATTATATATCCTGAAAATAGTTTTAAAGCAACATAGGTTAATAGTTTAATCACCTGAATACCCTCAGCTATTAAAAACATCATAAATGGCTTCTAACTTTATCATATTCTGAAACCGAAAATTTCCGCAAAGTTATAACTTAAACAATTACTCACACACATACCCTCTATCTCAAACACACCTGCACACAAACACACACACACACACACACACACACACACACGCACACACGCACACACACGCACAAGAATGTACATGCTTTGCGCAAAATTGAAATCCCTACTTCCCTACTAATATTATAAATGCGAAAGTAACTCTGACTGTCTGTCTGTTACGCTTTCACGCCTAAACCACTGAACCGATATTGATAAAATTTGGTACAAAGATAGACTATACCTTGGGAATGGACATAGGCTACCTTTTGTGGTAAAAAAGGGCATGAAGGGGTTGAAATAAGGGATGAAAATTTGTATGGGAATTCGTCATTATCGAAGATAAAACCATGTGACTTTGTATTTAGGCACTTGAACAGAAGTAAATAAGTAAACATTTGCTGCAGCTATTTTAAAATTTCTACTAACATGGGCATGAAATATAAAATAGGAGACGAAAGTTCGTGTGGAAGCCCTCTATTTTTACAATACGTATATTTTCCGGCAACATTGTATAATTAGTAAAAATGCCGTCTTAATAACAACTGTCTTAACACGTCGTGCGAGTACTGAACATGCCAAGCGCCATACACAATGAAAGATGTACTGTAGGCGGTGCAACGCAGCGTGGTGAGGGAGTTTGTAACATTAGTAAAAATGTTGCAGCAGTGTAATGTGTTGGGTTTGGGATAAATGTACGATGTCCCACAAAAAAGCAATCGAAGCACTATATCGCGCCATGAAAGATATCGAGAGCAATCAGGGTGTCATGGGAGAGGATGGAAGTACTTTTAGTTGGTGACTTTAGACAGAGCCTGCCGGTTATTTCTAGGGGTACACCGGCAGATGAAATAAATGCCTGTTTGAAGGTGTCTGTATTACTGGTACACGTAAAAAAGTTTTGTCTGTAAGTTTTACAACTACATAGCGATTGTCACCCAGGGCAATATGCGGCTGCTCTTCTAAAAGTCGGAGAACGCAGATTGTATGCTAACACACAGTAACGGCATGATTACACTAAGATGTGAATTCTGCGCCGACAAATGAGATAGTAGGTCAGATAAACAAATTACGGACACTGAACAAGTGACATCGTACCCTATACAGTATTTCAACTCTTTAGAATTATCAGGAGTGCCTTCTATAAGTTAAGGCTGAAAGTTGGCATTCCAGTCCTGTTAATGAGAAATCTTGACCCACCAAGACTATGTAATGGTACACGACAACAAATTACGCATCTAGGACGCCATATTATAAAAGCTATAATTATGACTAGAATGACAAAAGGATAAAATCTTTTATTTCCCTGTATTGCGATAATTCCGACCAATTTGCCATTTCAATTTGAAAGAGTGCATATTCCTCTAAAAGCAGCATTTACGATAATAATAAACAAAACTGTTTTCCATTGGCAACTTATGTGGCGTGCTCACGAGTATCATACCCACAAAATCTTTATATTTTAGCAAAGAATGAAAAAACTAAAACTTTGTTTATAAAAATGTATTAAATTAAGCTATTTGCAGTAAACCACAGCATTTATATGAGTATTATTTGCAAAATAAGTTTCTATAATAAAAAATGCTGCCCAAAGTAACTATTTCACGCGGACGAAGTCGCGGGCTAAAGCTAGTTCTATATAAATATGTTGTCTAAGTATGGTATGTAATAATGTTATCTGTATTATTGCCTCAATTTTTCTATGCCTACTTACCTAATACTTGCTTAAACTGTAATTTTAATTCAGTACTGGAACCACACAAGGACTCCACGAGACAGGCCTGACCTAGTATGGAGTTCATGAGCAATTTTTCCTTAATCAACAAATTATGTTTTGGTAATTTTTATACAGTGTGTACATTCTAAGCTCTATTGTTTAAGGAAACGTCTTTATATGTTTTTGGCAAATAAATTACTTATTATTATTATTATTTGTTTCTCTTTCACGAGTATTTGCCTAATATGTTAGGATAATACCGGGCTCTTTGGGAGACTTACACGGAGACATGGGTCCAACGTGGGTCCAACGTGAAGAGGTCCTTCGAAAGTTTTAATCAAAGGTGGGATGGGACACCTATAGCGGCACTAGTAGCAGCAGGCGTAGGACTATTGCTACGTATGGATTCTAATATATGGGCTATGGGTATGGGTGTTTGATGGATTGGTATATTGGTAACTATGGACGATAAAACGGCGTCTGCCATACTGAATGAATACTCTAATAGCATCAATCGAATAGACAGGCGGTGACTCGCCAACTCACTAGATGGGCCCCCTGAATAGCCACGATAGGCATACAAGCCAGCAGCAGAGGGCAACACCGGTGCGAACGGCTAGGGGTGTCTAGCAGTGCGGCGCCGGTTTCACCATCACAGGTCTCGTGACAACGGAGACCCGGAGCGGGTTTCCACGTAGTTATGACCTTGAAAATGACACTTTATACCCCAAGCATGTAGCTCTAGCGGCCCCCGACTGACCGGCCGACCAAAGCAAGCCAGAGTTGAGAGTCCTACGGGCGCTCTTGAAGTTCCACCCCAGCCAACCAGTAACGGCAAGCTGGGACGAAGCTCTTACTGACTCTCCGAAGCATTCAGGACCGCAGTATCGCCACTTACATTCAGCTCGCCACAAGCTGCCCTGCGGTTTGTGCGCTTTTATTTAACCTGGTGATACAGTTTTTGTTTATATCAGAAGCCGAAGGTGGTTGTTTAAAAGCTAGTGTACTGTGCCCTCCGGTATCGCGTAAGTCTCATGAGGAGATAACGACTGTCCCAGAGGATTTTATTATTATTATTATTAGGTAAGCTAGTTTTCAGCATTTCAATTAATAATAAAGGTAGATGTGTATTTTGGGCATTTTTGACTTATAAAGTGCTGATTGGCTATGATAACTTGAATAAAATTTTAATAACTTTTCGTTCCAAACATGACATGGTTGAAATAGGACGATGTTTGTTAAAGATGTCGGAAAAATACCTGTGCTGAGGGCTTGTTCCAAAACCTCCAAATAGCATTTATGTATAAAATAAAAGTCTGTGAGACAGCATGCGATTTATATTTCGGATAACTTTTACTTGATAGTTGTGAAACTGACCATAATAGAAACTTAATAATGTTACGTGCTGGGTTCGAGGGATAAAAATGTAAACAATATTATCGATCAAAACACGTTTATTCTAGCACAATTTAAAACACTACACACTTATACTACTTATACACTTTTCCACTATAACTAGCTTTAAACTCTGTAGTATTTTCGCTTTCGTTCGCTTCGATGAATACTTGACCGCTTACGATTGTAAACTGACCCGGCGAGCGCTGGCTTTGCCTTTTTATACGCGGTTAAAGCATTTCTAGAGATTTCTAGAAACGCCATACCCGGTATGTAAACAGTACGAAGATTCGATAACGTGCCAGCGTTCTCTCTACTCTTCGCGTATCGACAAGCTACGTAGTTCCGTAAGATGTCAATAGATGGCACTGGCTGTAACAATAATATCAGCCCTGTATATAAACTGTTCCATTATTAGACATTGGCTTCTTCTCGTTAGGCCATAGTCCACAACGCTGGTCCACTGCGAGTTGGTAGACTTCTCATATATCATCGAGAACATTATGGTGAAGTCTCAGACGAGCAGGTTTCTTCACTGTAAAAGCGAGCGATATTTAGCCATTTAATACGCACCTTAATACGGAAAGTCAGAGGTGCAATACTTAAACAAAATTACATAAATATTGGTTTAGCCATTTATTATTGGCAATAAATAAACAGTTAAAGTTACTTTCGTATTTATAATATTGAGTACGGGTATTAGAATCGATTAGTACCTGTAATATGTTTTATGCATCACCCCAGGCACACTTGGTAACTGGGAAACCGGGAAACCGGGATAACTATGTTCAACCCAACAAGCTGATACTACCCGTGCGAAGCCGGTGCGAGTCGCAAGTAAATGATAAAATACGCATTTACCAATTGCTTTATGTTTATTAAGCTATCTATTAATATTAAATACTATATTTTGAACCAAGTTAACCTGCTTTTATTTCATTCAGATAATATAAATCTAGTGTCCGACCGAAACTAGTTTTTACGGCCGAAACCAAAACCGAATTTCGGCTTTGGTCTCAGGTTCAGCCGAAACCGAAACTTCCATATAAGGTCTACATGACCTTATATGGAAGTTTCGGTTTCGGCTGAACGTTCGTGAAAAAACAAATATAGTCAATCATAATCGGTATTATTTTTAAAATATTATAATTATTAATTATTAGGTCTTTAATAATAGAACTGATCTAATGATTGATGACATAAGATATTATCGCTCCTTATTTCAACTAAATTACTTGGGCTTTTTGTATAAAGGAGCTTTTTAAAATAAATATCCATACTACTGCTTAATAATATTATTTACAAATAACATATAATAAAAGGTACAAATCAAAAAAATAAAGTATACTTTCTACCTAATATGTTTAGATACAAAAATAAACAATAGTCAATAGTATTATTATTATTATCTTAAGAACAAAATAATATCTTCTAAACTTTAGTCATTTTGTGAACTACAATAAAATTAAAATTAAAACGTTTAACCATGAAACATGCTTAATGAAATGTTATTCAAATCATAAAAATAAAAAGAGTTCTCTCAAACAAAAAAATACAAAAAAGCGAAAATTAAATCTTTAATTGAGCTACAATCTTTACTAGTTATAATGGCCTTGATAATTATCAGTATTCATAGTTAAACAATCTAATTTTATAAGTAGGCAACAATAATTTATCAACATTTTCGCCTCGCAAATTGCTTCTTCTGTCTTAATAAACTATGACGCAGCAAAATGACACTTCGTCGCTCGTAGCTCAGTGCACCGAAATTTTCCAATCGCAGTGCGAAATCGTCCGAATTCAGTTTCAGTTTCGGCCATAGTTTCGGCTGGATAGCAGCCGAAAGCCAAACTAAGCCAAAACTCGTTTTTTGCCGAAACTAAGCCGAAACCGAAAGTTTGGTCGGACACTATAAAAATCAATTAGTTTTTGGCTGGGACAGTTATAAAACTAATCGATCTTGCTGGTTTCATTAAGTTGTTCCACTATTGAGAATAATTAAGTTTGACTAATTCCATGAAAATATATGACGCTGGCACTAGTCAGAATAACCATAAAGATTTTCTATTTATAATAATATTCTATCACATACACACAACACCATTTAGCCCAAACTAAGCAGATCTTGTACCTATGGGTACTAGGCAATGGATAAACATACGAAAATATATATATATATTTTTTTTTTAAACATGCATTGTATACGTAGGAACTCCCAGACCATGACAAACATCCATGTTCATGCACAAAAATTTATGACTTGTGCGGGAATCGAACCTGCGACCTCAGGCGTGGCACTCGGTTACACTAACCACTACGCCATCGAGGCGTCAATATCCTAAATATTCCAACGACGCCAATGATTTCCACAGACTTGATGTTGTGTTTTAAACGTCATAAGTTACTCGTAAAAGCTTTGTTTGCGACGTCAATTAATAAATCCCCGGGATAAACTTCACTGCACGCATAGTGTAGTGGAATAGGTCGTCGCCTCGCCATTGCCGGCACGCCAAGTTTTGTAAAATCCAGCCCTACACCAAAAATGTTTGTGCTACAAATAGTTCTGTTAGTAGAATCTGGAAGATTTTTTATGCCTATTGTTTAAATATTTATTAATACCCCTGCGTCACAAGAGTGATTCCTAGTGCAGAAGTTGCTATAAAAAAATAAAACCCGTATGGTTGTTGTCGACTTAACAAAAATATAGCTTTGCATGTTCAATTATATATAGCCTTAATATACGGAATATGCATCTGATTCATTAGTATACTAGCTGTGAGCCGCGGTTTCAAACCCTTTGAATGCTTGAAGCTATGGTAACAGCTCACTCTTTGTGGATCGTAGTATAACGTTCCATAGCCTTCCTAAATATATTGCCGATGAAATGCAGAATTTGTACCATGTTGCAAACAGACAAGTTCTTGCGCTTTAAGACATTAGTGTAGATTAAGTAATATGTACACTAATATTTTAAAGCTGATATATATAGATGAAGTCTATATAAAAATATTTTAAAGCGGGTGTGGTCGCAGGCAAAATCTTATAATTTCTCTTTTATTCCAGGTCAAAATCGGAGTCATCAGATTCGTCGGATAGCTCTTCAAGTGCTAAAGAAGAGGAGAAGGAAGAAATGCCTCAGAAGGTGCCGAAACAATCAAAGAGCCAAGAAAAGAGGTCAAAAAACTCGTCCGCTACTCAAAAAGGCGAGCCGCCCCCAGAGCCACTCATAAAAACCGGACGAAAAACTAACAACTCGCTGGCTTCGGCTACGGGCCAGATAGTCATTCCTGACAATGATGAACCCGTTAGCAGCACTCGAAAGAAACTGAAGACATCTCAAATGTAATTCAATATTCATTCTTTATACCATTTTTCTTCACATAGACTTAAGAGCTTTCAGATAATGGTAATAATATGATTGTAAAAGTCCATAACTAGGGCTCTCATAGTTTTCAATAAATTGATTTATTTACTATATGCTTATAGCTTGGGTTTAAAGGAGATGTTTGACTTTTATATAGTACTCCGGCTATAACTTGTACATCCTCAGGAAATATATTTTAATATATTTTTTGTGTTGATTGTTTGTTGAAAAGATGAGTATGATAGTTGAAATGAATAAATGATACTCTATAACATATATATTATTTACATTATTACATAATACTTTCGTACAGTTTTTGATTGATGAACGCATACAAAATTATATGACCGAGAATAACCGCCATATTGAATATAATGGCAATAATATAAAAACTATTATTTTTAAGCGCAATCGTAATTCGACTTAAATTCAGGAAATAATATTTTTCCCCGATTACTGGTATTTTTTGCTATTTTGTGGCTGATAGTACATTTCATAGCCGAAAATGAAACATCTCCTTTGAATCGTTAATTTTATTATTAATCTGTACATTATCTAAAAGTTAATTTTGATTTTTATTATTTTTATAGCTAATTTATTGATACTAAAGTTAATGGTTTTATAGATTTAGCCAGACCGATGAAGACATCCAGACGGACATGTACAAAGTCCTGAAGCAACTGACTGCTCATGATGATGCTTGGCCGTTTATGGATCCCGTTGAAGAGGAGTACGCGCCAAATTATTATGCTGTTATTAGGCGACCTATGGATTTACGCAAAATGGAAGAACGGCTTGATACTGGATACTACACAGATTTTTCAATGTTCAAAGCTGATTTTAAACTGATTGTCAACAACTGTCGCCTATATAACGGCCAAGATAACGGTATGTTAAAAAATAGTATTAAATTATGAGCGTTCAATTTATTAACAACCTCCTATAACATTTAAGACCGCTACTATTGCCAGCGAAACTAAATATGAGATTCTTCTATATTATCCGCTTTCATCTTGATTAATGACAATTTTAATACAACTTATATGTTTTCGTTGATATTTTGCCAAGAATACCCCTTTATTGATTGATTATTGAGTAACTCTTCCATATTGCCTACAGTTCTAAGCAATTGTCTTTCCACATATACTATGTGTGAGCTTTATTTCGGTCTAATTTATTCTTTTTATTAATACCTATATTGACAGACTCACTCTGAAGCTCACTTTTTGCCGACTTATACCGAGGCACAAATATATATATATATTGCTGAATCGTTAGATAATGAGATTTTTAAAATACTGCCTTTTAAATTAATTTGCCACGTGAGACCTATTTTATAATATTATTAAACAACAGCTGGACTTTAATAACTAGCTTTCTATAATTGTCGGCCTTGATGGCGTAGTGGTTAGTGTCACCGACTGCCACGCATGAGGTCGCGGGTTCGATTCCCGCACAATTCAAACATTTGTGTGCATGAACATGGATGTTTGACTTGGTCTGGGTGTTTCTATGTATAATAAGTATGTACATATTAACACAAAAAAGAAAGTATATGTATGTTTATCCATTGTTTAGTACCCATAGTACAAGCTCTACTTAGTTTGGGCTAGATGGTGTTGTGTGTATGTGTAGAATATTATTATTGTCACCTTTATTTATCACCAATCAATAAAAATTACATATTGAAATATACTAATGAAAAAAAAAACATTTAAGAATATAAAAATTATGGAGACCCACCGGCATCGAGACAAGGTCCAAGCTGTCGGTGGTTAGGGGTCCAGAGAGAGGAATCTCCTCACTATGCGTGCCGTATGTAGGAGGACCGCCTTCTGCATCTGACCCTTGACCCAAGCTCCTAACGCGAGCGTCTTATGATGTTGGTCGAGGCTCTTATTATTATTATATAATTTAATTATTTGTCATGTTTCAGAGTATACTGTGATGGTAGATAATTTACAAACGGCATTTGATCGATTGACTGAAAAATATATACATCGCCTTTCATCGTCCGATGAAGAAATCGCTGTTGAATATCAATTACCAACTCCGTCAAGGAAACATAAACTGAAAACCAGCGAATCTCCGAGTCATCATAAGAGAAAAAAGCGAAAATCTCATTCAGATGCAGGTAATATACTTAATGTATGCAAACGAACCTCGTTAACCAGCTATAATATAGGTAAATTAATTGATTAAGTCTAGTAAATGAGTTTTGAAATTCTAAAAAAGTGTTTCCATATATAATTTATTTGACATTGGATACTAAAATCTTGTTACTGAATAATATTGTTATGAAGGCATAAAAAATGAAGTATAAACTACGCAATGGTTGCGTACACGATGCAAATAGCTGATGCAGAATCTGCTATATGCGTAGTATACAAGTCATTAGGGCTGTTACAAATGGATGAACAAAAATTTTTTTGTGTGCGTCTGTTTAGTGGAATAGTTTATATTTTTTGCTTATGATCTTCATTTTATTTTATTGGCCGCCAAAAGCTTTAAATGTGTTTGAATGTTCTAATTCTGGTACTTGTTACTTTTAGGTGAACCAAAATCAAGTTCTTCAGATTTAATACCAGAACAAGAAGAGAAGCAGGAAGAAGAGGAGGTAGAAATCCCTCCAGAACCAGAGCCAGAACCAGAACCTGAACCTGAACCAGAAGCAGAACCAGAACCTAAACCAGAAACGGAACCAAAAAAAAATAAAGAATCTCATAAAAACAAACAAAGTAAGGGGAAAAAGAAACGTAAAGGCCACCACCGTCATGGTAAACATTCCAGGAATCACAAAAAGGATTCTCATAAATCAGAACACTCTGAGTCCTCGAAATCAAAACATAGCAAGAAACAAAAGCATAGCAAGAACAAAGACAAGGAAGGAAAGAAGTCGAAACAAAAGAAAAAGAAAACTAAGCATCATGAACCTGAACCCCCCGAAATTATCAAACGGAGTGATTCACAAGAATCTTTGGAAAGCTCCAATAGAAGCAGGAGTGCGAGCCCATTGCCCTCGATTCACACACCGACTCCTTCGCCTACTGAGCTTGATCAGTCAGAACCACCAGACCAACTGAATGATCCTGACTTTGTAAAGGATAAATATGACAAAATTAAAGAAAGAAGACGACATGCCGCCAAGGATGCTTGGGAATCACTTTTTGATTACAAACAGAAAACTGTCGACAAGCAGAAGCAAAATCTTAATATACCTGAAAAAGATAAAAACCAGAAATTGAGAGAAACTATTGAAAAATTAAAAGCTAAAAACGAAAAGTATAAAGACAGTTCACTGTTCAATACTTTGTTTGCAGCAAATCATAGTAATGCAGATAAAATGTCTGAGTCCAGTAATACAAATGATTTAACCATTAGAGAAGATTCCGATGATGAACCATTAGACAGTCCAGCCGCTACTAAATCGGCTCCTAAGAAGGGTAATAAGAAAACCTCTGCTAAGAATGAATCTGCTTCTGAGGCTCTTGAGCAAGCGGTTAAAGACATTAGTAAATGGCTTGATGATGCTCCTAAAGGATCTACCATGAGTTCTCCTTGTGATAGCCCAGCTCAAACCATTTCCACTGAAGAGCATGATAATAGTCGCCTTGACGATGAGTTTTCTCAGGGCGAAAAGCCTTATGTCAGAAAAGAACTTTCTCGAAAACGCCCTTCTTCACGTGAGCCGAAGTTAGTTAAAAGGAGAGAGATCCAGAGAACAATTGACCGTCTTCAACCGGGCAAAAGTAAGGGTAATCTACTTACGAATATGACTAACAAAAACACAGAGAAAACAGAAGATATTACTCCTCTCGGACCACAAAACAAGGTGCGTGACTCTCAAAAAGCAGAAGAATCTAGTCCCAAACTTAGTCTCGGTTCTGTGTTGCCAACAGTTGAGTTCACTTTGGGTAATGACCACAATTTTGCTAACATTGATGAAACTAAAAAAGAAGTTAATAAAGATTCTTGTAAGTCAGCAGAAGTAGAAAAGAAGGACGAAAAAGTTTTAGTTGTAACATCTGTAAAGAAAACGGAAGAAGTGGCAGTTCAGGCGAGTAAAAAGGATGCTGAAGTAGAAACTGAACTACAAATACCTACAAAACCAAGTCAGGAGAAAGCTACTCCTAACCTGAGCGCCTGGTTCAAAGCATTTGGAGCTCCAAAGACTACTACTACAAGTACTATTACTACAACTACAGTTAAAAAGAAAGTTGAGCAATCTGAACCAGAGGAAAAAGTACCAGAAAATGTTATCAGTGATGTCAAACCGAGCAGTCCCAAAAATCCTGTCAAATATGACTCGCCGACGGGACCTGACACTCCTAACCCCGATGGAGGAGACAGCCCATTGCCGAATGTCGGCACGACACCGAGACAAAGACGAACTAGCACTGGCAGCTCAGTCTCCGAGAGGTCATCCTTCAGTCAAGACCTTGATTCACCAAGACATCAAATGTCACATACATCGCCACTATTACGATCGCCAGCATCACCGCGAACAGAAGATTTCCAAAAGATTACATATCCTATAATAAATGGTACAGTGAGAGCTGGCTTCTATCAAGACACGACATCAATCAAAAGCAGCCCTGAAAAAAGTTGTAGTCCAAGAGAGGCTCCACAATCCCCATATTCTCCTTATTCTCAACATGTATACGCATCAAATAGTATCACAGGCTCTGCTACACCTAATTATTTCATCGACCATAGTAAGAGTCCACTGCCTACATATAGCCAAAACCCGACTGCATACTATGATTCTGCTAAAGCTGCCACAGTAAATAAGTCAACACGTAATCATGAGGATTATAGCTCTATCGCTCCAGATTCATATCAACAAAACCAATATACTGGTCCATATTCACCTGCATATTCGCCATATACACAAACTGCACCTTCAAATTATTCTCAGGTACAGCATTCACCTCAAACATCTACATCAAGTAATACAGTTTCATCAAATGCGACACCATTAACAACAGATCCTAAAACACAATTGTTTCCAGTTAAAAAGCGAACATATAATGAACCAGATCACACATCAATGCCTGTATTAAAAGCTCCAGAAAATAAAGAACTTACAGGGTCTGTGTCAACTAAGAATGAATATCCCAAGTTGACGTCATCGTTGCATTCAATATCATCAATACAGTCCACTTCGGTAGATGATATAGCACTAGCTTTGAGTGAGAAATCAGAAATGGCCAAATTAAATAGCTTACGTGATAAAGGTGCTGTGGAGTATACTACAGAAAATAGAGATACTATAAAGTATGAATGCAATGATTCCATACAGGAAACGAAGAAAAACATTAATATTGATAATAAGCCAACTGACATGGTAAATATGGGATATTTGAATCCAGACAATGACAGACGAAGTAGTAACGACATTCATGCTCATGAAGTTGATTATCTATCGAGGGAAATTCCGAAATCAAATGCAAACTCTCACCATAAAGCATACGATGTTGACGCGATTGCCATTAATTTGGGATTAAATAGCCAAGCTCTCCAAAAGACCATTGCAAAAACAATGAATTCGTCTAATATTCCTCCAGCTCACAGCCAGGATAGATCACATGCTGAAATGAATCTGAATCAAAATTTAGTTCATGCACATCATAGCCAATATGATACGATTGCTGGGAGTCAAGGTATAAGCAACTTTTCAATAAGTGACATTGATTTGGCCAATAAGAAACTCTATGCTTGTAATACTGCTTCTTCAAGTGCTGCACTTGATTATGGTAATTGGAAAATGGCGAATCAGATACGTAAACAAGATTTAATGCCATCTGATTATTCAACAGCTTACAGTGCAAATACAGCCGAAAAATTGAAAAATGAGATTAATGTTGCAAATAGCAGTGCAGTAGCTTATACCAAGAGCCTACAGCATCAACAGTATAATTCATATAATGTTACCAGACCAAGTCTGCAACGAGCTCAGGACCTGCAGCAAAATCTGCCAGGTGAACTACGGATACCAAACCCCAGAGGACTTCTTAAAAGTGATCATATGAGCACTTCTGCCTCGATGAACGACACTGATGTTATTTCCAAAAACATAGACACGCATGCCAAATTACAGAAAACTGAAAAACTCGTACAAAATCACCCATTAGTAACATCAAATCCTTATAAAACTCCATACAGTAATCCTGCATCGATTCCACTCGAAAGTTTACGCAATTTGCCTAACATTCCTCAAATGTTAGAACGATACACAAATGACGAAAGGTACCTATCCTCATTTGCGAGTTCTGGTTCGTCTTTGTATCACGATAAATCTTTTCAAATGGCCCAAATGTTTAACAAGAGCCTTTCTTCAGATGTACACCCAGTTAGTACCTCTGTCAGTATATATTCTCAGCCAGCAGTATCAATGAGTAAGGACAACGGTATTTACAAAACATCTAGTATTCCGTCATCACAAATTGATACCAAAACAAAGAATAAAAGAAAGAGGACATCAGATACCAAACAAACTGCACAGATTGTTGGTAGTCAAGCCTATCATCAAAGTACATGCGGTGCAGATGTATTGTCATCTGTCAAATCAAGCATGATGCCAGGAAATGCTTTTAGTTTTGGAACATCAACGAATATGGCTTTAAGTAGTGGATTGTATGGTGATAATGGCAGCTTTTCCATAGAAGATTTTCGTAACAATCCACAACATCAACTCATGGCAGCAAATTATATGGTTGCTGCTGTCGCTCATCAGCAGCGCACCAGTGTTGAATCAAATACAGATAAGTTGGTGAAGCCCGCCCATCAGAATTCAGCCCATACCGCAAGTTCTTTTCCTTTTATTGGACATTCGCAAGTTCGAGCCGGCTACCCTTTTGTTGGAACAGACCCAACGTCACCATTATATCAACAGTATTTGCAGCGCCACCAGGAGGAGCTGTTGCGTCAGACCGGTGCACAGATTATGAGCTTGTATCCTGCTGGCTACCCGGCGGGTCTCGGCGTTCGGCAGCCATATGACATCAATCGACCCTCGTGGCTGTAGACAAGTTGACGGTAGAATAGCTTCAAGTGAAATCCTTGATAAATAATCATAAATGTGGTGACAATTGTTATAGTAAAATGTAATTTATATTGTTTGTAGTGTTAAAGTAGCATTTTGTGCAGATATTTTATAATTATTTCTTATTTACCTTATATTATAGTCGCAATGTTAATTTTATATCATGACAAGTTTATCTTTGATAGACTATTATAATATAATATACTTATAATTTCTATGATAGTATTCACGCAGCCTGTGATCACTGGATAAGAGACTGCTTCTTACAGTATAAACATACACATAGTTTTAGTTAAGAGGCAGTCTGACCTCTTTTATCTATTAAATCATTGACAAGTTGTAAGTCATGTGTATGTATGTAAGTGCATAGGCATCATTGTGTCAAGGTATATATGAGATCCTTGGGCATAATCGGTGCGTTTAATTAGTACACTTTATTGTCCATTCCTTACTCTATTATACTCAATTACTACAATGTAGTGTGGTGATTTGAGACATGCAAGTGAATGGTTCAATAGTTCTATAACATTATATGAATCATAATTACGTATCAATTATTAAGAAGCAGTCTTATTATATTACACTATCACTAGGTATTTTATACTCATATAAATATTTTAATGTTAACATTATTTAATGAACTTCTTTAATAACAATGCTTATAAGCTTCTTTAGCTTTAATTTACTGAACATTATTACCATTTTATAAGGTCACATCAAGTAATATTTGTTATTATATAAATTAAAATTTTATGTTATACCTACTACTTAATTTAGATTGTTGTGTAAATATTTCACTATTTTATTTACGATCAACGTTTTAGCGTTATAAGTATTTTCGTTAAGAATTAATTCAGTTAATATTAATCTTTGTGAACATAGTATTAAGAAATTCATATAAGAATTATTGAAAACAATTCTTCTTGTGTAAAAATAAAAATAAAGATTTTGAAAATAATTGAGTGTTGATCAAGACTACTAAGGTATTCTTTATTTTGTCCCATTTATTTTGAGTAAAGGTAAGTAAAACATATGAGAGAAAGCAAATAATCCTACTAAGGTAGAAAAATAACTATCTAACTTAATATAGTTGAAACTTAGTCTTGATTCTGTTATCTAAGCCGTTGATATACATCCTTACTAATATTATAATGCGAAGTAACTCTGTCTGTTACCTTTTCATGCTCAATCTGCTGAACTGACTGACCCTGGGAAAGACAGGCTATATAACATCACGCTACGGCTCACGGAGGCGGCGCAGTAACCATAAATACCACTGACGCGGGTAAGACCGCAGACAGCTAGTATTTTAATAAGTGCTTGATGGTCAACAGTCACCATAACCTATTAATAACTTAACTCTATATGAGAAAGTATTGGTTATAAGTGTAACTCATCCAAAAAAGATTGAGAGAAGAATCTAGAATGGTGTAAGAGCATCCTCCTTGCTAATGATACACAGCTCACTATATACTACCCTTGTTAGCAAATTTAATTTTTGGCAGATGCTTTATCAGCTGCGCTACTGGCAACTTAAGTCTGTATATAGGATCTGAAGATATAAGAAAACCAGGAAACAAAAATGTTATAATAGTAGGTAACTTTTAATTAATTAGAAGTAAAGACGCTTGGCAAGCAGAAAACAATATTGGTAGAAGCTTCAGAACATTTAGAAACTGCATTGACAAAAATATTTCTATAGTTCATACTATAAAAAAATCAAAATTAACCAAACTAAGGCCAGATTCTTGGAATTTTTGAAAAGATTATTCTCATGGAAAGCCAATAAGCGCTCAGGCCTAATAAGTATGCATTAATAACTTTTGGTGTTAATTTTGTACTTAGTTCATAATCATTACTTATGAGCTCAATGGTTGGCTTCTTATCCTTTATTCAACTATTTAAGATGAAATAATCCACACTTTTAACAGCCACTAAATCTAGAAGGTTAACTAGTTAGTCATTGTAATGTACTCAATAGACACAAGTGCACAATAGTAATGTTGCTAAAGCATTTTATTTAAGAATAAGATCTAATAATAAATATTGCATGTGGCTTTCATAGCCATTACAAGTAGACAGTAAAAGAATGATATAATAGAAAAGTCTTTATTAACCTTTAAACATTATAAAGCTTACAATAAGTCGAAAATATTACAAGGAAGTATTTAGTAAAGTAATTTGCAGTGAGTTCCAAAGTTGTTTAATTAAATTAAATATGTCAATATCCATTAAATAAAATATATATTAAATTGAAATTAGTTGGATTTTGGTTCACTTTGTTCCTTCCTTTGTTGTACCATTTCCCTGATGTTATCTTCACTCTCTTTTAAATTCTTCTCTAAATACTGTTTATTGTTAGCTAACTCTGTAGTGCGTGCTGTTAATTGCGTTTCTCGATTTTTGAGGTTGCTCTTCACCTCCTCTAAATTTGTGAGAAGGAACATTCTACCCACGGATTCATAAGTTTTCGTACCAGGTGGGAATGTACTGATCTCTCGCTGGGTAACATCTACATGTTGCAAGACCCGCTTCAGCATGTCTATTTGAGAGTCAATTATCTGAATTTTTTCACTAGTCTCAACCATTTTTAACTGCAATTCCATGAACGCTTTTCTCAATTCCATATCAACTGGTTTAGCCATGTTTGGAAGAACTGTGATTCTTCGTTTTCAGAGTAATGGCGAAGTGAGGTTATCTTATAGTTTTACAAAATCGAAATGTCAAATATGTCAACAAGCTGTCTCCATTGACAAGATGATATTCTATAGAAGTACATTCAAAAATTAATATTTTTGGTATATTTAACATAATTATTATGATCGTGTGAAGGTAAGATTTCCAGAGCAAGGAATAGAGCACAACGAGCACCGTTTAATATGTGTATGTGTGTGAAAGCACGTATAGTGATCGTTGACAAGCGTGGATTGTGCAAAACATTGTAAACATATGAATTACTAACTACCTTCACTAGTAGGAATCGTTAGTTGAACAGGATTACGAAATTTAATACCGGGCTACGTGAGACGCCACTCTTGATTAAAAATTCTATACGCTTTCTTAGTCCAGAAGGTTGTGTTTTATTTCGCAGATATAATAAGCATAGTCATTAAACTTAACGACACTGCAAGTCTTCTGATCACTAAACCATTCGATACAGCGAAATTCTAAGGCAGTCCGTAGAGTCCGTAGACAGTCAATACAGATTGCGATTCGCGATTAAAATCGATGATTGTGAACCAGATTGATTGTGAATCTTCTGATTTGAATCTTCTGATCACTAAACCATTCGATACAGCGAAATTCTAAGGTAGTCCGTAGAGTCCGTAGACAGTCAATACAGATTGCGATTCGCGATTAAAATCGATGATTGTGAACCAGATTGATTGTGAATCTTCTGATTTGAATCTTCTGATCACTAAAACATTCGATACGACGAAATTCTATGGCAGTCCGTAGAGTCCGTAGACAGTCAATACAGATTGCGATTCGCGATTAAAAACGATGATTGTGACCCAGATTGATTGTGTGTGAAGTTGATTACGGATTGATACAACAGACCATAAAATAGGTAGGTACTTAGATATTTTGAAAAATTATCGTGATTAGGGTTAAACGTATATACGCCGGATTGCAGATTTTTATATAAGATGGAAAAATGTTGTCTTGTTTATCAAATACAGACATTATTATATTATATTCAATAAAAAATTTATAGATGCTATTTTGTTAAAAAATGATCTATAGGATATATCTCAATCTTTCTTTATTACTTCTTGAATACGTACACATGACTACACATCAAGTTATACATCCTATATACGCATAACTACGCTAAATACAAAATAGAGAATTGTCGGCAAGGGACAGTGCATAGTGGTGTCGATGTAATGGTAAGGATAGAGCGTAACAAAAATATAATGCACTCTCTCGCACGATTCGCAGAGTTCAACTTCAAATAGTTCAAACTCCAAACAGTCTAGGTTGATGTGTCGCTGTGTGTACCAGCACAAACAAAATACATACGTAGTTCGTTTGAAAATTACCACTTTTAATCAAATTAATGCGCAGACAACTCTAAATGAGAACTTAATTTTTAAGAAACAAATAGTAGTGTGATATATGCTATGATTAGCGCGATAACAAGAACTATAAGCAAGAAAATATATTGCAGCATTTATGCAGCATGTATATTATACAGTGTGAGTCATTATAATGTGCACATATCGAAATGAAGGAATATATGCTTAATTTTATCGACGGAAAAATAATTAAAAGCATCTTTTTTTTTTAAATGTTTTATGCAATATTTAAAAATGTTGTTCGCTACTGTGACTCCAGTGTAAACAAAACGGTGTAACTTTTAAACTAAATTATCTATCGCGATGAAACAAACTCCATAATGATTGGAAGTAATTAAGCGTCCTCAGAAAATGAAAATTGTGGAAAAACTACCCTCAATTGGAAATAAACTATGATTTTTCAGTAAAATCTGTTTTCTTCATAAATTTTTACTATAATCGTAAAATTTCTTAATAAGACGGCCTCATTATGTACCTTTTTTATTATTTTAAGTTATTCTTCATCGTATTATATATATTTTCTATTAAGTGTTAAAAGATGGCACTCCGAACGTGCCATTTATTATTCTCTTAAGGATGCTTTATTTAATTTATTACAAAAGAGTTCAATATAAACCATTTATTATTATACACAAAATATAATGCATCAGGTTCAGTAATCAAGGGGCGTCATATCGGGTATTCGCGCAGGCCACCCTACAGGTCCTTGCCGGCCGATCCATTTATCACGATAATTATTGTTTAAAAATGATCTAACATTTCGAGCATAATGGACAGGACATCCGTCCATCTGCAGAAACATCCTTCAACGCATAGCCAGTGGTACATCCTCCAATAATTCAGGTAAGGTAAGATAATGACGGTAATGAAAAATCACCCTTTCCACCCTTTCATTTTTAAAGAGTACCAATCTCTTAGTCTCCTAGTGACCTAATTTCCTTCCGTTTTCCACTTCTTATCGAGATGCGTGAACATTCCGATCGATTTGGCCTGATTTGGCCTCTGGATTTTGCCTATTCGTATTGAGGAAGCTGGAAGGCATTACTACACTAATATTATGTATGCTAGATTACAATACCAAATTACAATTATAGGTATTGATCACTCATAAACACATATAAATGATTGAAATGTGGTAAATAGTAATCACACGAAATAAAGAATCTCTTACCTACATACAATTTGAACATTTCATGAGTAGTCTTAATTTGAGGTAAAGACACACACAGTTACAGCACAGATTACTAAGTTACAGTAAAAAAGATAATCTGTCACCGAGAATTTGATTTTTTTGGCATTGCAACTCATAGTGGCTCAGTTCAACAATTTGCAAAATGTTTTATTTTTCCTTCGTTTAATTACAGTGTGAGTGCAAATATAGATTATTAAACTGCGCCTAATTACCGGAAATATCAGCAAATGCCATGGTAAGTAACAGCAATTAATCTGTTATCAATATTTACTTCCAATTTGTGCTACCGAAACAATAATGATTAAAGGTCAAATGTATAGTGTAAGGGGCGCTAATTTAATTTGATTTATTAAAAGTTGTGCTGTTCCTAGTTTTCAATAATTACGCTCAAGTCTAAACTGTAATGATTGTATCGAGTGATATGTGTACTTTAAATGATATATATACTGTGCATCTACTCTAAACTGCATTATTCTTGCAGCGACTGCATAAATGTATTGTTGTGTTTATCTATTTTATGTCATTCGTATTTTTATTATCACAGTAGGTACATGCTGTAGTAAGGCCAACATGCCGCGGGATATTTTGAGTGATAGTTTAGCTGTCTTAAGGATAGTTGAGGTAAATTTTTCTATATTGTTTTATTTCAATTTCTCTTTTCTATAATCACACCAAATATCATATCTTAATTTATTGGAAATTATCATAACATATGTTTATTTCATTCACATTTCTACTTGTTATGCTTTTATGCTATATGTTTGTTTCAGAAATTATTAATGTTACGTGATTATGATGTTGTAACATCATACATACTGTGAATTATTGCCTTATTGTTCATCATTCAAATTATATTCATGAATTCATTTAAAACCATGTTTATTTAATTCGTCTTAAAGTCTCTTCTTAAAGTCTTAAATCTGTTGCTAATTATTTTGGGACAGAGTAAATAAAATATACCATCTAGGGAAATGCCACTCTCTTACCGGAAACCGGATAAGAGTTGTAACACTGCCCCCAATGTTGCTTTTCAGCAGCCATGTTCACGGGGATAAGATGTTGGTTGTTTCAGACATTGAAACAACCAACATCTTAGCCCCGTGACGTGTAGTCATTTTAATGTACCTGAACATAATTTAATGCATTTTGACTGATCATATTTTCATCCTGTGCTGAATTTTCTTTTTTATTAATACGTAATCATGGCAATGTTGTGCAACACCTCTGGTATTGCATGTAATCATGGCCTATAGTGACTACTGACAGTCAATTACAGCTGTCCACTCTGTTGGAGACATGTAAAATTATATTCTGCGCTTCCCTATCACTGTTTCGGATGAGTGGAATTCAATTTTACTTATCCCTACTAAACCAGTTTTAATAATAGGTACAGTATAGGAAGATAGCTTGCAGCAATAGACCTGCTGACAAGCAGATGCACAATAATATTGTTTTTAAATATGATCTACATATTTAAAAATAAATTTTAAAGCAAAATTTCAGTAATACAGCAGGTAGGTATGATTGTCATATTAAAAAAATAAATCTTTCTTAAGAAGGATGGTCATACCTAACAATTCTACTATTGTGCAAGTTCTGTATGCATTTGATGTTACTTCTAAATTAATTTCATTAACGTCTACACTATGGCAGTCAGAAATGCTGTTGCTTAATTATTTTCATTGTTTATAAATTGGTAAATAATAAGTGAAATAGAAATATTGTTTATTTTCTTCAGAATCATTGTTAACTAAAATAAATACTATACTATACTATAAATACTATACATGGTATTTATATAAATGATAAGTGGTTACTGTAGTCTTTGGATGCTTGTAACACCAGGGTGGCTCTTCTGCAGCGTTCACATCTTTTTATGACCTTCTTGATTTATCCATTGGCATATAGACACAGGTATCCAGACAGATGCTTTAATCATTGAAATTAAACTGCTATATACGGATTTTATCACGTTGTTTATTTGACACTTTATTACAAAATTTTGAAAATTGTTACTCTTACTACTACTATTAAACTTTACTAATTTTTAAGCTAATTAAATTATTATTAAACTATTTAGATTTAATTTATTTTTATCTTTATACTTTCCCCGACGTTTCGGTTGCTTTTCAGCAGCCATAGTCACGGGGAGACTAAGATGGCAGTTGTCTCAATGTTCCAGTGTAGTTATTTCAAAGTACCCGAACATAATTTAATCATTGGTGTCTATTTACGCAGAATGAGCTCAAAGTATCATGAAGTCTAGCTGTGGTTTGCTTCTTCTTGGGTTTGACTATTTTTATTACTGGATCCCAAGCTGGTGGTACAAATAGTAGCTGGTGGTATAGCAGTTTAATTTCAATGAATAATATTCGCGTAAATAGAAGACAATATTATAGATGCTTTAATCATTATGTCTTGGTATGGTAAGACTGACAGATAAAAGAAACCATATCCCATACTAAGTCTTAATTGAAAATTGCTACCATTGACAAAATAAAGGCATATCGTACAATATGTATCTATTATCACACATGAAACCCAAAGCCTTTGTTTGACTTGACAAAGCATGTTTTATGCATCATATATTCATATGTTTAATATAAAAGTGAAATGTCTTCAGCTGATGTGGCTTTGTCTTGCAAAATAGATTAATAAGATACTAAAGTTTATCAGATAGTTAAATATTACAATTATCATCTTTCAAAGTAATTGTAATTAACACTAATGACTATTTCTAAATGTGTAAATACAATTAACTTTGACAGTGATTATTTGTGTTTACATATTTTTTGTATGGGCGGGTTAGATTTTAAATAATTATTTAGTTTTCTAGTAAAACAACAAATAATTATTTAATGATTTTGTTCAAACCCATAGTTAACTTCAAGTCTGTCATATATTTATTACAAATCATATAATTCAAAGCATCAATTATTTTGCAAAACAAATTTCAATATTAACCTTTTGAACGCCAACGTCGTCTATACTCGACATGCGCAAGCGTGCCCTGTGCGCCAACGTCGTCTATACTCGACAAAACTGTTTTTTGTCGGTTCACAGAAAAATACAAAATAAACATATTAAATCATTAGTTTTCTGTGTTTTAGTGATACAACTTAAAAATTGAATCCCCAATTACTACTTAATTGTATACAGCAAACAAAATTGTTATTAGTTATTGACATATTTGATCATATAAAACAATATATAATATATCGATTTTCGGGCTTGGCGTACAGGACATGCCGTTATGGCGAGGCGTTCAAAAGGTTAAACACAATGCATATTGTTAATACTATTGTCTCCTAAATTACACCATATATCATCACCATATATTAATATTTGCAGCACTATGGCAATCAGAGCTATGTTCAAGGTTCTGTTTTTATTTATTTGTATTATATATAGACATTATTTTTCAGCACGAAGATGAAGAAAACTGGCCACTTGAAAATAAACCACCATGTAAACAGAGCAATAAAAAAGTATCTAACGTTCCCTTGAACAGTCAAAAGACATTTACTAAAGATGACTGTGCATGTTATTATAATTACGGGTATGATTACATATACTTTTCATGATTATTTTTTCTATGATTAGGCTTTTACACAATGTTTAGTGGTCACATTTCCATGTAAAGCAATATTCATTAATTAGATATCATTTTGAATTATAGTTTTCTTATTATATTAAGATACTCATTTATATGATAAGATTATTTATTTATTTATTACACATACAATTATCATTACAGGTATGTACCCAATGCGGTAATAATCATTAAAATAAATTTTAAGCAACATTAACCTATTTTTATTATAATGTCAAATGTCATTTCAATTTGTCAATATAATTATTAACATGTGTTTCTTTATTTAATAACCAAATTGTGTCATTTCTGTTATCTATCTAAACCAAATTTTATGTCACTATGATGACTGTTCAAAACAGTGAAATAAGTTGGTGAGAGCACATATAAATAATGACATCACAACAGTATCTCAGTTACAAATTGTATCTATTATATCTTGAAATGCTAGATAGCAATATGTATGAGACACTATAGTAAATTGTTCTTAAATTATCACCTAAAGAGAAACAAGTAGATATATAAATGCAATGTGACCATTATGCCTAATACACTCAGCAGCACAGAATCTTGGCCAAGCGCGATTTATGCGATAACAGAGATTTTAAGTGTTTCTAATGATTATTTATGATGAAGGTAGCTCTAAAATGTGTTTACCCTTAGTTCAAGAGGGTAATTCATTACGTTTGAGTGCACTATGGTGTAACTTTTAACTTTTAATTGAATAGTGTCATTTGACCCCTGAAGTTGTAAGTTGAAATTTGTGTATTGTGAGAGATTTCGGTTAGGTTATTCAATCATTGTGGTTTTGTGCTTATTATTCAATAACTAAAGGTGCTCTAAAGGCATTAATTAATCAAGGAACTACACTACAGCGTGAAGTCGCTGTAGTGCTTGACGTACCACGTTCGTCGCTGCAGTATGCCCTAAAATGGTACCAGGACACACGGCCAATACTCCGGCAGACCAGGCAGTGGAGGCGACAGATGCACATCTGCCCGAGACGACTGCTTTATAGAGCTCGAAATTTTAAGAAATCGCTACGTGACCTCTGTTGAGATACGTAATCGGCTTCAAATCATAAGCGGCATCAATGTTAGCGAGCGTACGGTGAGAAGATATGGAAGAAGTAAATTTAAAAGCTCGTAGACCATCACGCGGTTCAGAACTTCTCAGACATCACCGTGTAGCGCGGCTTCAATTTGCACGCGAAGACGCTAACTGGACTCATGAGCAATGGGCTCAAGTGCTGTTCACAGATGAGTGTGGAATCACTTTGCGTGCTCCAGATGGTCGCTACACAACACCACCACACAAACTGTGAGTTTTCATGGAGGCTCTA
Organism: Catocala fraxini; assembly: GCA_930367265.1. Lineage (NCBI taxonomy): Eukaryota > Metazoa > Arthropoda > Insecta > Lepidoptera > Erebidae > Catocala > Catocala fraxini. The sequence goes on from OV884024.1 coordinate 19,494,208, forward strand.
TCATGGTTTGGTGAGGAATAAGTTCTGATGGTCGTACGGAGTTGGTTATGTTTGACAACCGGCTAACTGCAACCTGATACATCGAAGAGGTCCTTCAGGAACATGTTTTGACATATTTGGGATTCATTGGCCACGATCAATTCCTCCTAATGCACGATAATGCGGTGTGCACGTTGCAAATTGCGTTGATGAATACCTTCAAGAAGTTGGTATTCAAAAATTGCAGTGGCCGGCTTGCAGTCCGGACTTAATTCCTATAGAGCATGTCTGGGACATTTTTAAAAGGAAGATAAAGTCCACCATCAACTCCGAAACGCAGCATTGAAAGTATTGCACAAGTTGATGTCAAAAACATCATTCAAAGCATGCCAGATCGAATGCAAGCGGTTATTAGAGCTAGAGCAGGAAACACTCGATATTAAAAAGCAGAGACAATAAAAACAGTTTCTTTTGTCTATCTTTTTTACCGTTTTTAAATTAATAATGTAAAATCGTGTTTTTTGTAAATGTGATTAATTTCAAAAGCATTCACTATGGTGCAGTTTTGCGATAATTTTATTGTTCTAAAAACCTCATAAACACCTACTAAGTGCATCTACCCACGTTACTGAGAGATAAACATGAGATTAAAATTACTGTCAATTTTACGTGTGGCCAAGTTTCCGTGCCGGTGAGTGTATATTCATAAATAGTTTTCCTTATCACATTGGACCCATGGTTCCATGTAAGCTTCCCAAAGGGCCAGGTATTTTGCTAATGTAATATGTTAGGAAAGCACCTGCAATAAGAAATATGTATATAAATGCCAAAATCAAAGTCTGTCTATGTCTATTGGATACTTGCCTAATTTGATGACAGTATAATTAGAAACTGATTTTCTAAACAATGGCTGAATCAAATTTGTAGGAGCCTATATACCTAGCCAGTCGTAATTTAAATATCTACTTTTTGCACATAAAACAAAGATGCTATTGATTGTAAACTATAATTAGTTGACAATATTGTAATAAATTGATAGCAAATGTAGGGTTATAATGTCAAAGCAAGCAATTTGCATTGTTCAACTGTTTTGCTCTCTCTAGGTCAATTGATGTCATATGTTTATTTAAATAGACATATTAATAGATTTGCTCCTGAACAGCTTTATATTCAAGGGCATAACTACTTAGCGTGTCTAGGCTATATAAATTATCAAGAAAGATTCCATCAATAGTAATACATGTATAAATATATTTTGCATAAAATATATAATAATATATTAATAATAATAAATAACATAATAATATGTTGATCAAATTCATAATATATTAATTTCTACAGCCATGGCGATAATGGCAATGCTAGGCAGCATGACCCGGTATACCAATACAAAACAAGTAGCTTGCCACCTGCATCTTCAATTAACCAGTCATGGGACGAAATAGTCTGCTCGGCACTTCGCATCACACCTGAGGATATAGCAAACCAACTTACTTTACTGGATCTACCTTGTTTTAAATCTATTAAGCCTGAGGAATTGACTACTTGTGGATGGAATAAATTGAATAAATTAACAGTTGCACCCAATGTAGTGGCATTCACCAAAAGATTCAATAGGGTGAGTATAGTGGAAGTACCTATGTACTCTCAAGTTTGATCACATTTACAGTTGTTTTTCGAATCAATGTATATACATATTTTACTAAATTGGCGCACTATGTCTTTATGAGCAAGAGGCCCACCCTCTTATTGTATTATATAACCCTATATTATGCAAGAAGTTAAACTGTATGTATGTATCTTATGTGGGGGCCAGTCACTGCAGACCGGCGACACTTCGACCCAGTGGGATCTTTTGTGTTGACACTCCAATAACGACTGCCATAGATGTTCATGGCAGCCGGGACGGACGGCTTAACGTGCTCTCCGAGGCACGGAGCAGCAGCAATATGCACATAATTTAGAAAAGTCATATAACTTTCGAAAGTCAGAGGTGTGCGACGTGGGTTCGAACCCGAGACCCTCTGCATTGCAGTTTGTTGGTCTCCCTACTGAGCTATAGCTGCTTAAACTGTAACTGGTGAAATGTGGGTGTATTACACCTTTGCCTATCCTTTTGGAGGTATAGGTGTGAGAGTATGTATGTATCTTATATCTATTGCATACATATAGCAATGGTATATTTGTACAAAACTAAACATAGTAGCATTTTTAGTTAAATAGTTTTAGTGTCCGTTTACCTGACACATGTAATTGACATTAACTATATTCTATTTGCTATAGCTTGTAAGCCTGGACCACATACCTGTAGTTTTTATTTATCTGACAACACTGATGATGACTTTAATCAGTATACCATTTCATAACCAACCCAATCACCAACATATATCAATATTTTGGAATTTGATATTATATTACAGATTTACCAATGTTTATGGGCAATGAGTATTCTAGGATACTTATCCCATGACATATTGAAATCTGTACAAAATGAAAGGGTATTCCAAATATAATGATTATTATAGACGCCACTGATAGCAGAAAATTCAGTATAAATAAATTTTAATTAAAAGGAGAGAGTAAAATATGTATTAATACTATACTTAACCCTTAACTTGTTATTGTTGTAACTATTTGGTTTATTAAGAAACTATGTTATCAGCAGTACATCATGGCAATAATCTAAATGATTTTGAGCAGCGGTAGGTCTATGGATACAGCCTTATTCATTGGTTCGAATCCTACCTATAGCACTGTAGGTTCAGCCTTGGTTTGAAAAACACTAGCAACATGAACCCACTAATATAAGCATACTTACTGAGCTAAAGCCAACTTAAAAGTAATATTAAATATATATCTATATATAGCTATAAATGTACTTATTGTTTTTATCTTTATTTATTTGGGTTTTATCCAACAAGGACATCACAACCTCAATATATAATACATTTATTGTGCAGTTGCATAAAAATTTACTTCTATATTTAAATACTTTTATTGTTACCAGGTTAGTTTCTGGACTGTACAAGAAATATTAAATGGTAAATCACCAAAAGCTCGGGCAGAAATATTGGCGCATTTCATCAAAGTAGGAAAAAAATTACATGAACTCAACAATTTGCACTCTCTATTTGCTGTTATTTCTGCTTTGCACAGTGCTAGTATATACAGGTATGGGAATTTAGTAAATATAAATTAGCTACTTGTTATAATGTTTTAATGTCAAAACATTGTTCATTCACAGGCTGACAAAAACGTGGGCATGCTTATCGAAAAAGGATAAACAACAGTTTGATAAACTCGCGGAACTGTTTGGTGAGAAAGATAATTGGACAGCGCTGAGGGAATATTTGAAATCTATTCCTTTGCCATGTATACCTTATCTTGGTAAGTGTTCTTGTTATCTACTAAACTATAATTTAGGTCCATAATGTTATTGCCTTTATTAATTTTGTTTATGGTTGCATGTCATGGTCATAGAATGTAGCAATAATATTGTGATGTTATATGTATGAATAGTCGTATATACCTAATAATCGTATGATTTAATACATAGATGCAAACCTCCATTGCGTGGCACCTTAAAGTAACTGGCCAATGAATGCATTAAAAGCTTCAGAAATAATCATATTAAGTTAAAATGCTAAAGCAATCATTTGGAATAAATTCAGTTTGTCATGTTGCCTATCTAGCGATTTGGTCATCTATTTTTATTATAGTTTATACGCCTTACCCGAGGGGCACGGAACGTCACTTGAAGCGAAAAGCGAAAGCATTGCGTTACGTCGTACAATTATTGTATCTGACGATCGAAGCTCTGTTGCTGCGCTAAGCATAAGCGTCTGGAGCGATTGTTCCGTGGATCTTGATTTGATGAGAGACTATACATTAATAATAATAGAAATAGCTTAAACCAAGAGGTGCAAAACAGAGTTACTTTTGAATTTATAATATTAGTAAGGATAATATACTGTATGTTACAGTAATGCTAAAACACACTTATACTGTCTCGGTGACGCAGCGTTAGTGTAAGTGACTGCTGTGCATTAGGCAGGCTCAACGCCTGGATCAGGTAAAGTGCTAAGGCTTTCTTATTTAAAAAATGTCAGTAGCAGCGCGGAGTCTGGTGACGTCATCTAAACCATATATAAAGAATATGAATGTAATGCACCGAAAGGATATTCGATCATACAAAGATGGATTGCATCTCTCTTTACATGGAGACTGCGTCATAGTCATGATAAGCAACCTGGCCAAACTTGATATCGTTACAGCCATATCGCATAGTTTGGCCGTCTAAGTAGCGTTTGGCACGTGAATGGCTTGTACCCTCCTTATCAGATTTCAGTGTTGTAGTACCTAGTGTGTATTAGATATTGAATTTTTTGTACACACATTCTGCAAACACATTTATTTGATTAAAATTCTGTAAACATATTTATCTGAATTTAACTCAATGTTCTTAACTAGCTAGATTCTTCGTTAGTACTTGTTATATTTAAATATCTTCATAAATGGTCGTAACAAAACTAAAACTTATTGTAGTGACAGGAATGGCAGTTTGCCAACGCGTGACATCCCCTCTTATCGTTATGTCAACAACTGCCAATAGAAGTAGTTATCTATAGATAAAGCTACGGCAAAATGTATTTTTCCCGACTAGTTGTCAGTAGCAATTATATTTCAGTATGTAATAATATGCCCATATATAGTCTAGTGGAAAACTGTTGGGCTGCCACGCAGAGGACTCGAGTTCGATCCCAAGAGACGCATCTCTAACTTTTCGAAGTTATGTGCGTATTAAAACTATTTAACTATAATTATCGCTTGCTTTAACGGTGAAGGAAAACATCGTGAGGAAACCTGCATGTCTAAAAGTTCTCAATAATGTTCTCAAAGATACATATGTGAAGTCTGCCAACCCGCACTGAGCCAGCGTGGTGGACTATGGCCTAACCCTTCTCACCGTGCTCAGCAGTGGGACAGTTTAATATAGGGCTGATATTATTATACATATATTGTTAGCGGTCTCGACAATTTTAAGCTAAAAAAAACAAAATATTACAACGAAAATTATATTGAAGTACTTTTGTAATTCAAACAAATTTACAATAAAATAATCAAATAAAGAAACGTATGTCGGAGCGATGTTTACGGCGCGGCGGTAGAACGTAGACATGAGAGCTGGCGCGCGACCGCTTTTGTAGGTTAGCTAGTGACGCATCGCTGTCGCGTGTTCAAAATGGAGTCTCTCATCTATGACGGCCTCTCCTGACAGGGGGTCGTCCCGACCCCATCATGGTCGCTGCTTCTGCTGGTCTGAGGAACTAGTGAATCCTCTCCGTCTTCGGCTGACCGAAAGGGAGCTGTAGATGCCTGTCCACAGGCTGACGAGTCTTCAAGAGCTTCGTCTTCAGCTGAAAGTATGGAAAGACAAGTCATTAGTAAATACTCTTTTAGGCAGTCGTAAAGGTTGATACTCGTACAGAGATACAAGTCGGCTTCGACGTTGCCCAATGCTAAAAATGAGCTGTTGAAATAGAGCATGTCGAGCTTCGGTTTGACATACATTTAACGGATAGTGGCCCACAGTTAGTAATATCCGTGTTGGGTGCCCGCTTCGCACGGCACGTGACGGATAGTCGCCCACAGTTCACAATATTCGTATGGAGCTCTCGCTCCACATAACACGTGACGGACAGTGGCCCACAGTTCGCAATATCCGTATGGAGCGCTCGCTCCTCATAACACGTGACGGACAGTGGCCCACAGTTCTCAATATCCGTGTGGAGTACTCGCTCCACGACGCACTCGACGGACAGAGGCACACAATTCGTATATCCACATGAAGTGCTGACTGGACACGTTCCTAGTTTGTGGTAGGTATAAGCACCGAGCATCTACGCTTATCCCGGTAGCGTCATATAATGCGTGATGTTATGCATTTTTCTACAAGCTAGGTGTGACAATCAGCATACATTAAGTAGTTCGGCAACCAGCAAATTTAACTTACTTTGGAAAAATGCGGTGCACGTCTCGTGGTCTACTCTCCTCGCCAAGCAACTATGTGCTCGGCGGTAGCCTGAGTCGTCTTGCCATACGACCCGCCTAGTAGTTGAAGCGCATATCGACCATGAGGTAGGACTTGCGTCACGCGGTATAGTCCACGCATGCCCGAATCGAGTTTTCCTGTAACTTGCGCGTCTTTTATTACAAACACCTTATCATCCAATTGAAAGGAGCTGGCATCTTTCCGATTTTTGTTTACATACTCGTCTTGTTTACGCTTATTTTGGTCTAGATCTAGGAGCTCGGTAGCTCGCTGCCTTTGCAGCTTAACGTTCGATCGTTCGTTTAGTTTTCAAATAAAGATACGCCTGCGAAACCTATATTTGTATCAGAGAACCTTACACTCAAAACAAGACGTTTGTTCTTAGCTGCTCGAAATTACGCCAAAACAAACAATTATGCGTTCTGTTGGACTACGAACAGTAATATATACCTACGTAAGAAGGAAGGTGTTTTAGCTATTAGAGTTACTTCTGCGACAGATCTTACTAAACTGGAAACACAAGCATGACTATTTTTATTTATATCAGTAATTTTTACTTATTTTATATTGTTTTATCAAAATTTAACCACATTTATCATTGAATTTAAAATTAACATACTTTCATGGATTTGTAATCGATATTAAAACATGTTTGCATGCATGTTTCTTTATTATAGTATTAATAATATTAATTTACACAATCAGTCACAAACATATTGCATTTACAATACAATAAACACTACAATTGTATCACAAAAATCTCATAAAGCTTACCATGGAGTAGAATGTCCTAAAATGACAACTCGATATTAATAATATTATTACCTAAATTGATAAATTCAAAATTGTTTTTATAAACTATCAATGGCTAATTTCGCTAAAGTAACGAATGACCTTGAAACTATAAGCGTATCCAAATCGATTTAATGCCCTCCCGGTGACAGCATACAGCACGTATACAAAAAAAGTAAATCACTTAACATGTTTCATATAAACATACGGAGCCTGAATAAAAATTATGTTAAGTTAGTTGTCCTCCTGGAATCGATAGATGTATCATGTGACTTTGTGCTGCTGTCGGCTTATCAAAGTAGGAGAAATACAAATATTGGACGGTTTCAGTAACTATCGTTCCACATATTCTAATCAAAGCGAAGGTATAGTATTTATGTTAGAGCCAATTTATAGCATTCCGTATACCAACCAACATTTATAGATGCAAACTGTTTGATATATACAAGTGCGGATGTCGCTATAATTGCTATATATTGTTTTCCGTCGTTTAACCCGGCGTCGTTGACGCTGGGTAATATTTACCCGAGGTGATTTTAAGAGGGTATATTTATTTTTCCTGACGTCCATCTTACTTATCCGCCAGTATAGCTGGAGATACAACTACCCTCTATTTGGATTATTGTTTACATCATTATTACGCCGCTCGTGTAGTGAGATACAAGTGTTTCAATTCAAAACGGGTAAGTTTTACCCACCGTAGTAGATAGTGATAGTGTAATATTTTCATGACGTATTTTTATTCGTGTTTATAATAGTTTTCGTGTTATAAATAAAAAAGTTATTTTTCATTATAAATTGGTACCATCTTTTATTTTATCACATGCGTAAATACTGTTTCACCAATAATCAATTAAAATGTAATATAAACTATGTATAAAACTATTGAAAAAATTTCAAATTAAAATTCGGGTAAAATTTACCCGATGTCATCGGCCGGGGAATTTTTTTCACGTCATCGGCGCCGGGTTAACAATATTGATAATTTTTTGCTCAGCTTCAATGATACCCTTCAGTCACTACATATGTACATATAAAACCATAGCAATTATTGGCGACTTAAACATCAACATTGCATCTGAGCGACTGGACTCCCAATTTGAAGAATATCTCAATGTCTGTTCCTTTCATGGACTTCTGCCCGCTCACTTTATACCAACAAGAGGTAGCGCGTGTTTGGACCATGTGATTTTAAAAACACAGAAACGCGCTGAAATCTTGGTACTGAATACTTATATCACAGATCACTTGCTTACCCTGCTGAGTCTTGGCTCTAGCAATGTTTCAAATAAACCTCGATGCTTTACTCGACGTACTGACCAGCATGCTGTAATTTCTGAGTTAAAAGCGTACAATTTCCATTTTTATACGAAATACACGATGCCGATTTCGCTGCTGAATCCCTTACATCGATTATCTCAGATATCATCCAGAAGCACGCCACAGAGGTTAAAATACCAAACAGGAAAAGAATTATACGAACCTGGATCAAACCTGGCCTTCTGAAATGTATTAAAAATCGAGACTCTCTACATCAAAAAGCGAAAGCAGACCCTGATAATACCGTACAACAAACAATTTAATTTATTAACGCTACCGTAATTATTCTAACAACTTGTTGTACAAGTTAAAATCTTCTTACGATCGCAACCAATTCCTGACTGCTAAAGGCAATACAAAGGCTACTTGGGAGGTCATCAAGACCATTACTGATACTTGTCAGAGTAAGACGCCTCCAAATGAACTCCTAAATTTACACAATGATCCAAGAGAATCAGTTAATGTTGTTAATAAATATTTTGTAAATATTGGCAACTCTCTTGCAGCGAAAATTCAAACAATTACACACAATAACGTCACTCTTAAATCTTTTAATGTACCAGACAAAATAACCGACGAAATTCAATGGTTCTTCCGGATATCACTGCCGCTGAATTCTAAAGCCTCAAAGATAACTATGCAATGGGATGGGACGGCATTTCTTCTTCCATATTAAAATCTACACGTAATCGTCTGATTCCACCATTAAAGCATATTTTTGATCTCTCGCTCGCCTCTGGTACTTTCCCTAACATCTTTAAAAAGGCCCTTGTACAACCCGTTTATAAGAGTGGGGAGAGACACCAAGTTGTCAATTATCGCCCCATCTCAGTTTTAACAACTATGTCCAATATTTTCGAGAAATACATTAACGTGAGACTTATAAACTATCTCGAACAATTTAATTTAATTGCAAGAAACCAATATGGTTTTGTTAAAGGTAAGTCCACAGAGGATGCCGTAATTGACGTAACAGAGACAACAGTAAAGAGTATTGAAAAAAAACTTAGACCATGGCTATTTTCTTGGATTTATCTAAGGATTTGACACGGTCTCTATTCCCATCATCCTGGATAAAATGGAAGCTATAGGCATACGAGGGACCGTTCTTGAGGTTTTTAAAAGCTATCTAAGTGGAAGATCTCACTGTGTGAAGATTGGCAACCATGTTAGCGATGAGGAGACACATGTGATCACATGTGGTGTGCCACAGGGTAGTGTATTGGGTCCTACTCTTTTCTTGGTATATATCAATGATCTGTGTTAACTAACAATACCTTACAGCAAAATAATTACATACGCAGATGACACAGCGTTGATTGTGCAGGGAGAGAGCTGCAGTCTTGCCTGTTAACACGCTAAAGAAGCACTCTCTACGGTTACGTCTCGGTTAACAGCCAATCTTCTCACACTGAACATTGATAAATCTAGATACATGACTTTCTCTTCATCTACTTCTCAACCGTCAAATGGTCTCATAATTAAAGCTCACATATGTGATCAAATTGACAAAGACTGTAGCTGCCTCACCCTTACGCACACCACTTCTATTAAATATCTAGGTGTCCATATTGACGCCTACTTACGCTGGGACAAACATATAGAGACTGTGTTATCACGCACGAGAAAGCTTATATTTGTGGCTCAAAAGTTCTTCGGCTGATTGAGATACGCTGAAATTGGTTTATTGTATTCTAGCCCAATCCATATTATCGTACTGCGTTACAGTCTGGAGAGGAGCATGCTCCACCAATATGTTGAGGACCGAGAGAGCGCGAAGAGCCTTGTTAAAGGTACTCACGGGCAAACCTCGTAGATTTCCGACCAGACTATTATATGAAGAATGTTCTGTACTGTCTGTGAGACAGCTTTTTGTACTCCAGACTACATTACGTAAGCACGCTTAGCTTCCTTATAAAAATAATGAAAGACGTCGAAAGGACCGTGTCTGCATAATTGAACCGCATAGAACAACCATTGCTAGCCGAAGTTTCTTTGTAATCAGTTGCCGCCTCTATAAACGTATTAACAAAACCATTTGCATCTATCTACTCGCAATAAAAGGATGTAAACGTGCCGTAGAACGCTGGCTGAAGACTCGACTGTCATGCAACTGAAAATCTATTAAGGACATTACATTGAGTAATTTCATTTCTATACACAAATCAATTTTTCTATTAACTATGCGCAAATGCATCAAAATTCATTACTCCTTATCCTGACACATTCTACATACACATACATAACATCTCACTAATCGAAATTGACTAATTTAGTAAACAGATTTATTTTACTAGTATATTTTATTATTATATTATTTATTTAAGCAATATATAATAAAATTAATATATTAAATTAATATAATAAACATTGTAATGTAATCGTATCCAATATTAACTATTACTATAATCACACCTATACAGAATTTGTCTATCCATAGTGGAAGGCGCTGGCATCTGTGATACAATGTATACATACATTAGTACAGGTGCTAACGTTTCACATTTTATTGTTTTTATATATTTTCTATGATCTTTATTATAAAGTAATGATTTTTGTAAGCCCTTTTTGTGTACAAATAAATTATTAAAAATATTATTTCAAAGCGGAATTCAAACCACACACGAAGAGTCAGCATCGCACAAATCTTGTTTGACGTCATGAGTACGAATTAAAGGTAAACTAAAATTTTAAAAAAATCGGAATTGCGCAATAAAGATATTGTAAACTTTTGTCGTGAGTTAAAAGGCCTCTCCGTAGACCGCGACGTTAGTACTGCAGTCATACAATGATGTTTTAATAGATAGTGGTACGCGTGTATCACTCGTCTTAGAATCTGCTTAAAACATTTTAAATGTTCACGATTACCCACATCCCAAGTACTTCGCGGCATTGGTGACAAGAATGTCGAGTTTACTAGCTATGTTACGCTTATCATAGAATTCCCTGAAATTGCACTTGAGGTAGATTTCCGAAAATTTTTATTAATGTACTAGTGCTCATAGGAACGGACGTGTTGAACCGGGATGGGGTAGCATACGTTCGTATTAACAACGCGCATCGTATTACGTGAATTTCTAATGCCGACAGTGACAAGAAAAATGCGATGCACGTCAACTCGAATCAACCAACGACTGTCAACTCGCCTCTCAAGGGTGAAAACAAATTTACAATAAAATAATCAAATAAAGAAACGTATGTAGGAGCGATGTTTACGGCGCGGCGCGACGGTAGAACGTAAACAAGAGAGCGGCGCTTTTTTTTGTTTCATAGTTGTTGGCTTCAGATGGCCTTGACAACTTTACGTGGCCTGTGGGTGAGCGCAAAAGGCTACCAAGAGCGGTAAAAATTTTTTATTTCTTTTTATTGTATTTTAGTTGTTGGCCTCAGATGGCCTTGATAACTTTACGCGGGCTGTGGGTGAGCGCAGAAGGCTCCCAATCAAGAACGCCACCGGCGCGCGACCGCTTTTATAGGTTAGCTAGTGACGCAGCGCTGTCGCATGTTCAAAATGGCGTCTCTCATTTAACAATATGTAATATGTATCTTTTAAATATTATTATGTGCTTCAAAACCATTTAAAATACAATGTTTATATTAAAAATTCAGCTGCGGTATGTTTTTGTCCACGAAACCTGGAAAGTAGTCTATTGATTGACTTATTTTTTACACAACTTTCTATGATATTAATGTTCTTATATACTGCTTATTTCGAATTTCTCTCAGGGTCTCTAATAATTTACATCAGACATCCACGAAGCGTAGCTAGGTTTGGCCAGTAGCACTGTAATTATTAAGCTCTAGTCGTTGGTAAACTGTAGATAAGAAATACTAATTCAGTGGAAGCTGCGACTTAAGCATTATCTGAATCGCGATTTTACTAACTAAGCAAATAATAAATGGATAACGGTCTTCACTGACACAGTGAACTAATATACTAGATACTTACTTATAATCTATAACAGTAAAATAATTAAGCGAAAAGTAAATGTTCATATAAATTACAGGCTGTATCAAAATCCGTTTGATTTGATTATTTCATACTGATTGTCATATAGACGTTCGAAATTTTCAAACTTGTTTTGCTTACAGATAACTCTCAATATTGAAACTTGATTCGTATTAAACCAAATCTGCAATGCAAGCATAACGGTTACAGTATTTTCAATTTAGAAACAGTTGCTATAATTTTAAAGTCACTGTGATGTAGGTACATATAACTGCTATCTTGTGTGATGATATTACTTACATATTTGGCAACCTTGATAATTTACCATTGTAACGAAACACTCGTTATTAAGTATTCAAAATGACTAAAGGTTTTGTCATTATACACGAAAGAGTTTTAGGAATACATATCTATACTAATATTATAAATCTAAAGAGTTTGTTTGTTTGATTGTTTGGTTGAACGCGCTAATCTCAGGAACTACTGGTTCTAATTGAAAGATTTTTTTAGTGATGGATAGCCCAATTATCGCGGAAGGCTATCGGCTATATAACATCACGCTATAACTAATATTAGCATCAATGAAAAATGTTGCAAAAACGGGATTCTTATGTGAAGCAGATGAAGTTGCGCGCGTCAGCTCGTGTATGCATAAACTCAATCGTGTATATCCTCTAATTTGGTTGCAGAATTGTAGGTATAGCACCCACAGAAATGTGTTTCGGAGAAAACCAATTATGTTTTGAGGTTCTATGTAAAAGGCCATGTTATCTAATATTGTCTTCTATTTACGCGAATATTATTCATTGAAATTAAACTGCTATATACGTCGAAACGTCGACGTAGAAACGTCGGGGAAAGTGTAAAAATAAATTAAATCTAAATAGTTTAATAATAATTTAATTAGCTTAAAAATTAGTAAAGTTTAATAGTAGTAGTAGTGTAACAATTTTCAAACTTTTGTAACAAATCGTCAAATAAACAACGCGATAAAATCCGTATATAGCAGTTTAATTTCAAAGGCCATGTTATCGTTTATCATAGCACATTTTTGGGTTTCTTGCTGCTACTTAGATATTTGAATAGTCAATAGCATTTTTCGACTGGGGTATCGAACCTAGAGTTCACGATTGCAGGGAAGCTTAAGCAACGAGACTGGCGAGGCAATATTAAACTTCCATTGTTATAGTGTACTGGCAATTCTGCCTTCAAGGAGACATCTATTGTATTAGACCCATGTGTAACAGTTATTGAAACTGCATAGAATTATACTTTTTATATTATACTAGACGCAATCGTCGATTGCAAATCTATCACCATACAAAATGTGATTACGGCATTAATCACATTTCAGTTTAGTTGTAAAAACGCAACAAACAGACTTTGCTCTTTAGCAATTATTATGACATTCGTGTGGATAATGCGCCTTCAGTTATTTACGTTCATATAATTTAGTTTGGCTGTTCCATTCGAATCTGAAGAAAGTACAATAGATATCTTAACGAAATAATATTACTAATAAAGAAAGAGAGTTTTGGTTAAACAGTCTTCACTTCTGTTAGGCTGGTAAATTTTTGAGTAGTCGAAATTAGATTATAATATATGTTGTTTGTTTGTTCAACAGGTATCTTCTTGACAGATCTAGTTTACATAGATATCGCACACTCGGTAGATTCGCCCCACCGTGTTGCAAAAATGGCAGTAGTCCTGAAAGCTCTCGAGAAATATCAAACGTCAGAATACGATATAGCGCCGCTGCCACACGTAGCCAACTTCTTGAACAGTGTGCGGTACATTGAGGAGCTGCAAAAATTCCTAGAGGATGATCAGTATAAGTAAGTATATAACTAGACTCGGAAGGGTAAAGCACTTAAGTCAAAGTTTATGCAAAAAACTACTTTACAGGGCACGGTTATAATGGATTGTGTAAAATAAAAATCTACTATGGTTTTTATTTTTATGATTATTTATTAGATAATTACAAACTACTCGCACATTAAATTATATACAGTAAAAGCTCTTTATTCGCGGGGTATATGTGCCGTAAATATGCCGTGGATACAGAAACCGTGAATATGGAATGGTAATTTATATGGGATTATATTCCTAGGCGAAAAAATAAAAAACAAGGTTATAAAAAAAATATGAATTTTTTGCCCATATTGATTATTATATCCCATATTATTATCTATCTATCGGCTTCGGCAATGGTTTAAAGAATTTTGTAATTTTTTCGTGCTTGGCAGTTTTTAAAAGCTCCTTCAATTCAGACTGATATTCAGAAGTGGCATTAGCAATTTGCCTCTTAAAAATAAGAGTTTGTTCCATAGACGGATCAATTTTCATAAAGAAATCACAAATCTCATTTGCCATTCTTAAACCTTCACTAAGATTTTTCAAATTAAATGTCACGTTTCCCGTGCTTGTTGAAGCCTCTTCTTCAATGGGCTGTAAATTTAACATTTCCTCCAAGTCGGTTTCAGTCAAATCTTCATCTTGCGATACAAGCAACTTCTGAATGTCACTTTGTCATCTGTGTTCGAACCCATCTCGTCCTATTCCATTCGCAATTTCGGCTATTTTTGCAGTCAAAGTTTGAATTTGCTCTGATTCTTTGTCATTTTCCGCAGTTAGAGTAGGCCACAGTATTTTCCAGCATGATTTCAATGTGATTTTTTGTCAAATTTCTTCCAGCATTTCATAACATTCATATCAGGATCACACTCCATATTATCTATGGCATAGTTGTAACGTACAATAGGTATAGTTGTAATAAGGTCTATTTAACTTTTTTATTAGTCCATTTGACGACGCGTTTACAAAGGATATTCGGTTGGATACCTACATATTGGAATCCTTTTTATCAATGTGTATGTTATGTACCGATTAGATCCGCGAATAAAGAAATCTTTAGCCGCGAATATAGGAATTGGGTCGCATTTTTTTAATCCGCGATTAGTGCAAACTCGATTGAAGGAAGCGCGAATTAGGAGACTTTACCTGTATTTAAAGCCTACTATTATTATTACTGGAAGTATCGGACTTAAGTTCTTTGGAGCACAAAGACCGACTTAAGTGGTTCTTATCGTGTAACAGAATACATACTTGGTCTTATCTTAATTTAGTATACAAAAAGTTTTTTTATTTCAAATTATTCATATATTACTATATGAATAATTTGAAATAAAAATAATGCTAATTAACATACTAAAACTCACTCACTCACTCTTTCAAATCTTGTAAATCTGAATCAACATCCAATGTATCGGTGGTGGTGACTAGATTTTGGTAAAAATTGTGAAAACAACATGTATTAGAGGTAATAGTGATATTATATCACGTTTTTCCAACGCTTATTGTTACAGGCAAGGTAGTTATAGGCAACAAGGTAAATTTTTGTTCTCGCCGCGTGATCCGTTTGTAATTAATGCTTTTAAAATTCTCATGTCTAGAAAGAGATGTTTTGTATTTTATTACACCATAGTCAGCGTCATTACACAGCTACTTCACATGATGCCATTTAAAAATATTTCCGTCGCTGTCCTTCTTTAGGGCAATCAAGAGTCCCTTAAATATAATCGCAAAATAAAAAAAATCGGACTGACGCATTTATTTTGCAGTAAAGTTTTCTTTCTAATTGGAACCAGTCATGTGTCATAAATTTGTATTTTTACCTTTTTTTTGTTTTTCAATGATTGCGTGGTACACGTCTTCCTTCATATATGTGTATGATCCGATACCATAAATTAGTGGTGTATATACTTTATTGAGAGCTTTAATGTCAATAAGTAGGTAAACATTGCAGCTACGTGGGTGTTCTTATTCTGTCCTCCACAGGTTTTGGATCAGTTAATTCCCGTAAATATGTAAACAAACAAAATGCTATTCGATTAGCACCTCACCTGAAATGTCCTCGTGCCTCATGTGGTGAGTTGAGTTTCCAGTCGCATTGTCGTGTACGGTTAAATTGAAAGTCCACAGTTGTCTTTTATAAAAAGCTATGGATGATTGTTAGGCTCAGGTTGGCAAACATTGCTGTAGGTCAAAAGTCAGACTCCAGGACCGCGAGGTCCTGGTGGAGGGACGCGACGGTTTGAGGCGCCGTCGCGGATCCTGCGGGGTTCCACAGGGGTCGGTGCTGGGACCGCTCCTGTGGAACGTTGGCTACGACTGGGTGCTTCGGGGCACGCTTCCCGCGAGTATGCGGGTGGCGTGCTATGCCGATGACACCCTGGTCGTAGTCAAGGGGAGGGACCTAGGGGAGGCGGTGCGGTTGGCCGCGGTGGGAGCTGCCCTAGTGGTCGACCGTATCCGCGCCCTGGGATTGGAGGTTGCCCTCTCCAAGACCGAGGCCCTATTGTTTCATGGGCCTCGGGGAGGACCTCCTCCAGGTACGCGAGTGGCACTGGACGGGGTCCTGGTCCGGGTTGGGATCCAAATGAGGTACTTGGGTCTCATCCTGGACGGGAGGTGGACTTTTGGGGCACACTTCACCCAGCTGGCCCCAAGAGTCTTGGGAGCGGCGGCCGCCCTGGGGAGGCTGCTGCCCAACGTGGGTGGCCCGAGTGCCACCTGTCGCCGACTGTACTCCGGAGTGATCCGGAGTATGGCCCTTTACGGGGCACCGGTCTGGGCGGACGCCCTCAGTCGCGACAATAAGACCCTGCTGCGACGTCCGCAGCGGGTCGTCGCGACGAGGGCCATACGCGGTTACCGGACGGTGTCCTGGACGGCGGCGTGCGTGCTGGCCAGTGACCCCCCCTGGGAGCTACAAGCGGAGATCCTCGCCGAAGTTTACCACTTCGTGGCGGCGAGGAGATCCCGCGGGGAGCCCCCGGGGTGGGAGGAGGTCGCACGCATGCGGCGACAGGCGCGGGCCGCCCTATTGAGGCGGTGGACGGAGGACCTGGCTCCACCGGCCCCGGGCCAGTGGACGGTGGAGGCCATTCGGCCGGTCCTCCGGGGATGGATAGGGCGGCGATTCGGGTCGCTGACCTTCCGACTGGTGCAGGTGCTTTCCGGGCATGGATGCTTCGGAAAGTATTTGCACCAGATCGCGAGACGGGAGCCGACCCCGGCCTGCCAGGAGTGTGGGGCGCCGGAAGACACGGCGCTCCACACGCTGGAGGCGTGTGCCGCGTGGGGGCCGCAGCGACACACGCTTTCGGCCATAATAGGCGGAGATCTCTCCCTGCCGAGCGTGATCAACGCCATGCTCGGCGGCGAGAGGTCGTGGCAGGCAGTGGTCTCCTTCTGCGAAGCTGTCATGGCGCAGAAGGAGACCGCGGAGAGGGTCAGGGAGAACAACCTCCTCGCTGACCCTCTCCGGCGCAGACGGACGGGAGCGAGAAGGAGGCGATTTGCCCGCCTTTTCGCTCCTGTATAGTGGGGTCACTGGTACAGAGTCGGGGGACTCTCTACCGGCTTGCACGGCCCCACACGTCTGGGGAATGGCCTTGGTGAGCAAGGCCTTCCCTCCATAGGTGCTGAGGCCCGGTCACCATCAGCCGGGCCAACCGCCGGGGCGGGATGGTGATTGCTAACGCGACCCCATCCCGCCCCACTCCGTCGGCGGAGGAACTGCTCACCCCAGGTTTTTAGTGTGTATACCGACCCCCTTCAGGGGCGGAGAGTCTCACATAACCACCCTTCCCCCCCCGGGGCAGGGGGTATCCATAAAGGATTTTCCTGGGTCAAAAAAAAAAAAAAAAAAAGGTCAAAAGTCAGACAATTAATTTTATTATTAGCAGCTGCAGTTCTTTTATCCACCTTCTTTTCTTCGTATGTCATATTAGCTGCCAGTAAATGAGAGTTTTCTAAAACGATTGTGTTTCTGAAAACTGTAACGTTAGCTTGACCAAGATTTCTTTTTAATTTTTATGCCTTTTGTCTTTTTCTATTGCCCATTGATTGAATTCGTTGTTATAAAGGCATATTCGATATTTTCATGAGCATCATATATTGCCAATGATTGTATATACATATGTAGATGTATCAGGAAAGCAAAATCAAGCTCTTCGTGTTGTATGAGTAAACTTGGACTGTCCGGAGAGAAGGTAGGATCTGCAACGGAATCGTCACTAGAGAAGTCATCTAAGGTTTCATCGAAGGTTGTTTGTCTTTGTGCTCCAGATGTACTTGGTTGGGGGTTATTATAAGAATCTACGTCACCTAAAAACAAAACACAATATAAAAACAACTGGAGTTATTACCAACTGCATCATGACGGTTAATAAACAAAAAATATGGTAAATAAAATGTATACAGTAGGTATTGTAACCGCAAATTATATAATAGGTACTAAGATATCACATATTGTATAAATTGAGAAGAAAATGTTTAAAACCATACCTGCATTATCATTATTTAAGGCGAGATTCAATAATTTCCTTGCTCTGGAGTTCATTTCGACACAGTTGATGACAATATCACCGTTACATAAAAACACAAAGATCGACTAAAAGATGAATATTGTAACTCTTCAACTAGCACTTAAAATGTTTGCTGTCTATTAACTAAAATGTAAAAAAAGAGCGTAGTTACTTGACGTACCTAGCCTTCTTTTTTGCTTAAATGTCATCATTTACACTAAACGTGAAGTGTGAACCAACTACTTCAGTCAGATATTTTAGAAGTGAAGCAAAGAATAAAAAATGTTGAAGTAGAAATAGTTAAGGACAGATCCGCCTTTACCAATAATGCTTTCAAATTAGTTTACCAGTTTAGAAACACTCATTTACTTTAGCATTTATAATATTAGAATGAATCAATATGTAGAAAACTATTTTAAGAGACTATTGTCCTACTAGGAGTAATAATTGGTGTAATCAGTATTAGTTAAAGAATAGGAAATTTGAGATTAATTAATTAGTATGTTATAATAATTAGAAAGTTTTAATTCATAAAGTAATGTTAGAAATTAATTGATTGTTAAGCTACTTATGTAGCTGACTGTACTAAGAATGCTCCGATTTAGTACAGTGTGTTCTATATCACACAAATTTATGTGCCGTTTAAGCAATTTCATAATATAAGACGCTTTGACAGTGGAGTGTTGGGCACCTAATCCATTACGCCTTTCTTGAAGCCTTTTTTGTCTATAATCTGAGGTTCGCACACTTTTATTGATTGACATGTGTAAAAGGTGAATAGTCAGGGTGGCGGCGACAATGAAGACACAAGTTGTACAGAAAAGCACTTATATTATCTTGAATGCACGTTTTAACGGTTAGAATATGAATGTCCCCAAAACATTCTAGCCGCCGGTATTTATACAAACATTTGACCTAATTTAATACTAAATTCACAAACTCAATAGATAATATTAACATCGTTTATCTTAATTATTCTGATCATTATTTACATACAATTATTATTTAATAATAATTGTATGTAATTTCCTTTTTACGTGTCCATACCATCGCAGGCCACTCTTCAGCATCTTATCAAGCGATGTTACGCACCCCCAGGCTTCCTCGCACCTACTCGTTTAAATCTGTATATTGCTCAAATCATTGCCGTTATGCGATGAAATAGACGTGTAATTACGATTTTCAATTTAGCAATCCATTCGCGATTCGATTGGTCAGTGTACATTCGTGTAAATAAAATCAAATAGTGGATTGTTAATGTACGGCGGCGATTGGTATAAGCCGGATTAAACTTAATAAGCTTGATGTTTGTACATCACAGTAGTATTCAAGTATTGTGATCGTGCCGCGCAGATATATTTAGAAATGATAATAATAATATCGGCCCTGTATTAAACTGTCCCACTGCTGGGCGCGAGCCTCTCCTCATTGTGAGAAGCGTAAGGTAATAGCCTACCACGCCGGCCCAGTGCGGGTTGGTAGCATATATCTTCGAGAACATTATGGAGAACTCTAAGTCATGCAGGTTTCCTCATAATGTTTTCTTCACCTTTAAAGCAAGTGGTAATTAACTATTTTAATACATACATAACTTCGAACAGCCAGGGCATCAGAGCGGGTATCGAACTCAACATCTCTGCGTGGCAGTCTAAATTCTAAAGGTTTCCTACTAGGCTTTATATTAGTATAATAAAATGTATTTATGAAATCTTTACGAGTAAATAATTTTGTGAGAAAGTTGTTATATCGGTAATAAGTTAATAACAAAATATTACTTGCAGATTATCGTTGAAGTTAGAGCCGCCATCGCCCGTTGGCAGTTGCTCAGGTTCCAAGGAGTCTGTTAAAGAAATAATATCACAAGGCGCATCTAATACAGCATCCATTTCACCATCGCACAAGCTGGGATCCGGCTCGCTCCGTCTACAAGGAACGTGTCACCAGGGTAAATTCATACCGACACATCGAAAATGCCGCTCACTTGGATCCAAGTAAGTAAACTACTTATTTATAATACCGAGTTTTTGTCGTCTAATATTTCATATTACCTACCAATTAACACTCATGCTACCAAGTAGAGTCCTGTTTTTAACTTAGCAATACTGAAAAATTAATTACTTAATATGTAATAGTTGCGTAAAATAGTAAAGATTTTACAAACAATAATCACATATTTGTTGATTTTTCAGTATCCGCTTTCGTTTCTAATAATTATTTTCTACACTTTCAATTCATTCTTTCTGATTTACCTACATGTTTCTAAAATCTCTTGGATCAATCTCATTGGCACAATAATATGCAACAATATCAAAAGCAGACGACCGATAACAGAATCCCTGAGACATAATCATGTTTTTATATAAAATTTAATTATGTACAGTGTATTTTTTCCTCTTGCAATTGGTACATAGGTTTCGTAGTGCGAGCTTGCCAAGAAATTTTCACAAGGTCAATTTTGGTATGGGGTGAGTCTTTTCCTAGTTAATGGACACGAAGGCTTGCGTTGTAATGTTATGTAGACAACGATTGTATATGATAATTATGTATATTTTATTATTACAATGAGTGTAGAAATAACAGTAATTTAAGAGCATGTTTTCTGTTCGTATTTTCTTGTGTTGGTCTAACTCAAAATCCGAAAGCAGTTATAACGGAACGAATTACACAGAATAATGTTGGATGTCATAGATATAATATCATTGCAGCAGGATTATTTGACGCACATCGATACTTGGAATCACCGAATGTGTAAACGTTACAAACGCGGCAGCGGGGGACACTGACTGTAGTGTAAAGGAGTTAATATTTGTCTACCCCGCACATATTTGTTTAGTCTGACTCTGTTAGATTTAGTCTAACATAGAGCCTTGCTAAACATACATAAATTATTTGTGTAGCAATTCCTGTTAGTAAATTGTGCAAGATAATTTATTTTAACTCAAATGTGAGTATAAATTGCTTTTCATTTCTTATTTGATGTTTATAAGACTAGAGCGCTGTTCTATTTTAAAATTATATTTATTACGAGAATAGTACCCTGGTTGTGCTATTATTTACGGCTGCAGTTTCTCAGTATCGATATATGTAGTACTAAAAGGATGATGTCAATAAGGTTGTATAGAACTCTATTGATAACACTCATTTGGCCGCGCAGTTATTCAATTGAGGCACATTTCTTGATACATTGAGACGGTAACTCATGCATTGTCAACTCAGACCGACCCATTACAATGTATGTAAAGCATAACGTGCAAAGTTCTCACATTGTATAGTCGTCTGCACAGTTTTGTGTCAATTAATCCTGAAGCAAAGCCCTACAGCCTTATATATAAGTACGGGTCATTCAGTGTATCATTCCTGCTTTAACCATTTCGGTGTTTGAGTGCAACATATTCACAAGGAGGCATCTTGGACACTTCGCTAATTCCGTTTCAAATGAATGAACTTAACGATTGATCGGTCTGTAAGGCAACGAACATTATAATATCGTTAGAAGTTAGATGAATACGTACTGATAAAATGAATACGTACATTATTAAAATAGCGTTATTTGTGTTCATTAAAGTTACAGCCTTATATTGTTGTAGATTCAGTAAACGAAAAATCGCTTAGTTTTATGAACGTCATGGAAATGTTTTATTTTGTGTACTAACTCTACTATGACTTACAAGGAGGTTATAACGTTTGGAGGATAATTTTGCTTAATTCACTTTAATATATAATATGCAATGCGTATACATGTGAGAGTGATTATAGTCAGGGGATGTTTTACTTATGATTTCGTATGGGTGAAGTCGGTGTCGTTTTCATATATTTTAAATAAACTAAATTTAATTAGCAAACCTACTTTGGTTAGCAAAAAATTAGGATCGTGTCTGCTCGGTGGTTACGGTTGAAGATTGGTTAGATTTTCTGCTCTTGGTGCTGTTTACTGCGTGGGTTTAGTGAGATTATTTAATAACCATTACAAGATTTGCACAGCTAGTCGCCAAGAGCCAAGAAAACAACTTAAAATGCCAGTAACTTAAAAATTGGCATGTCGTAACTATCTGTTATTTTTAAAATTAGTAGTAATTTACTAATACTACTATTTTATTATTATAAAACTATTTATCTATTTAAATATAAATGTTACCTAACCTAACATATAGATTGTGGCTAGGTAAGTGGTTAAAATAAAATTGTATGAATACGCTTGAAAAACATCTAGATGGATTTCTAAAGATGAAGTCCATGTTAGGCGAACCAAACACGCCCAAAACATGTAACGTATTATAGTTGCGTAGCGTATTCGGGTAATTTTGCTCATGCACTATTCGAATTCGAACTTTTGTAGATTTAAGGAGCCTGCCCACTACCCCGTCTCATGCCATAACCGTGCTAGGAACGTGTCAGGCAAAAAAATATTCTTTGTAAGGAAATCCACTAGACCATTCTGTCACCGACCAGCACCGTCGTGTGCCATGCACGGAGCGTTAATATAATTGTAGGTGGAAATATTTTGCCGGTGCCGATACGCTCCGCGCATGGCACGCGACGTTGCCAAACTGATGCGCGCAGGCAGCGAAACGGTGAGCATACGGTTTATAAGCGCTTATGATGTCCGTTATAGAGGCGTTGTAAACGCCATTATTAACTTAGTCATCTATTGCCAGTTCAACGAGACGCGCGTAAACGTAAAGACGGTATAAAATGGAGGATGAAAAATTTATTGAATGTGTTCGTAAATATGAGTTTTATATAATCTACAACACTTGAAATATATGGATACTGTGAAAAAAGAAATGGCTTGGAAGGAAATTTCGGCACAACTAAAACAACCAGGTATGTTTATTAAAATGTAAATAATAAATAAATTAAAAAATAAATTTATATTATTGTTTATTTGAATAAGCAATTTAATTACATGGTTATCCAGTCCAATTCACCTTGGGTCATTTGAAAGAAATCCGCAAATTGATGGCGTACTTTAAAAGCGGTAGAAACTGCATTACCTCCTTGGTGTCTTAGGTTGTTAAACAGTACAGGTGTATTTGTTTCCGTATAAATTACAGTTTCACCGCGTCTTATAAAATTATATAACATGCAAGTTGTTAGTACAATTTTTTTTCCGAAAATCATGTACATACGATATTATTGGTTTAAAATACTAAAAGAATTTTTAATACACGTCGTACTCGGCAAAGGTTAAAGTGGCGTTTCTTATCATCGTTAAACGACTGTTGTGATGGATAAGGTCTTAGGAGATTATCTTTTAAAGGAAAAGCTTCATCTCCTAATATAACACACGGTGCACTTACATTAACCCCTGGAAATAATTTGTTACTTGGAATATTAAATTTATTCTTGAATATAGCTTTGCTCATTTTTGATTTTGACAAAATACCACCATCACTATCTTTACCAAAAGCACCGACGTTTACGGCTATGAATATATAATTAGCATCAACCAAAGCCACAAGTACAATAGAAAATGTGTTTGTATAGTTAAAATACAAAAAACCACTGTTTGAAGGTGCTAAAATAATAACATGCTTTCCGTCTTATAGCAAGGAAAATTCCATTTATTCCAGAATTCTTCTATATTTTTTTCCTACTGTTCTGTGCCAGGTGTGGGAATACTTATTCGCAATATATTTTTTATTATACCATCGCTAACTTCCAACACGGCACGTCTCACAGAACTGACTCCCATACGATAGCTAAAAGCATTGGTTGTAGACGAATCACCAGTTGCTAAGTACCTGCAAAAACATATTAATATTTTATTTTATTTAGGAATATTTATATGTATTTTATTGCTCTAACAAAGGCTGGTATGTATTTATTGATAGTGTGTTTAGAGTGTGTAATATACGTATTATGTATGTATTAGTATTTATATACATCTCTAATTTATGTTTGTTATTAACACTTATTTGCTTTTTTTTTTACAGCTGCAGCTTGTATACGAAGTTTGCAAGGGCTAAGGGATGCATACATAAGAGCATTAAATAAGAAAAAAGGCAAAACTAGACAGGCAGCCAGGAAAATTAAGAAATGGAAGTACGAGGAAGAAATGTTTTATGCTGCAATATTTTTTGAGGGAAAAAATCTTTAGAGTCCGTTGAGCTGACAAGCGACGATGGAGAGTCCTAGAACAAATATGCAGTATCTTATCTTATCTTATCTTGTGTGGGGGCCAGTCAGTACAGACCGGAGACACTTCGACCCGGTGGGATCTTTTGTGTCAGCCCCAAGATTTATCCCTTAGCTATCTCCTTATGAATATACTGCATCAGCTGCAGCGTACACTTCAGAGGGAGAAGCCTGAAGTTTTCAGGGTTTGGATATGCCAATCCCATCAGACCCATCCTCAATCCAGGCAACGCGTCACATTCACACAGTAGGTGCGATATGGACTCGTCCTGTTCACCACAGGCTCTGCAGATCGAATTGTGTGTCAATCTCAATCTGCACAGGAAGTCGTTGGTGCCAAAATGGCCAGTGAACGCTCCTGTGAGCAGGCGCATTTAGCTCTTGTTATACCCGCAGAACTTCCGGGTAAAGCCTGTGGCTCTGTTTGCAATGAATTTCTTTGACTGTTCCAGACCTCTAAGAGCCATCCACTCCAGCCTGTGTTTATCATTGCCATGTGCATTCAAAGCTGCCTTGACGGTGCTCTCAGAGAGTCCCACAAATGGCTCGCGGCCCACAAACAGTTGCTCCGAGCCATTTCTGGCTAATTTATCAGCCTCCTCATTGCCCTGCACCTCTGCATGCTCTGGAACCCACACCAGTCTGACTGTGTTCTTCCTGCCAAGTTTGTTAAGGGTCTTAACATAGTTCAGGACCAGTCTGAGTCCACCCTACACGAGTCCAGAGCCTTGAGAGCAGCTTGACTGTCACTGAGAATATACACAGTCCTGTCAGTGACATTATTGTTAATATTCTCCTGAGCACAGACAATTATAGCATAGGTTTCCGCTTGGAAGACTGATGCATATTTGTCCATGCTTTGGCTCACCTTGCTGTCGGTGGCATAGATAACAGCGCCTGATCCTGTTTCCATTTTATAACCATCGGTGTACCATATGAGACAACCCTTGTCAGGGGATTGTTGACCTTGTCTCCATTCGTCCCTCGTGGGGACCTTTATTTTAAAATTATATGTGCAATGGCTGCGTTTTGTCGCATCCCATGCTCATAATCCCTTTGAGATCTTTCGAAATCTTCTATTTTGTGTGTCGAGTTACCTGCATGTTGACGCTCCACAGCCCATGCATAGATAGTCTATGTAGCGCCTTTATCGCCTCTGACTCCACAACAATGTGCAGCGGCGTTAGATCCAGCAGGACCTCTAACGCTGCCGCTGGCGTGGTCGGGAACGCCCCTGTTACAGCCATGCAGGCTAATCGCTGCACCTTCGACAGCGCGTTCCTGCATGTTGCTAGTTTAGTTCTTGGCCACCGGACAATGCTACCATACGTGAGTATGGGTCTTATCATCATCATGTAATGACCACTTGATGATCTTGGAATTTAGCCCCCCAGGTCTTCCCATAAGTAGAATGAATCACGCCGAAGACTCGCTGGGCCTTCTCTATGACTTTGTCTACATGTGGTTTCCACGTTAGTTTGCTATCTAAGGTCATGCCTAGATACTTTAACCTCCGTGAACCATTGTAACTGCGTACCATACATGGAGAGAGTGCCCAATCCTGTCAGATCCCTCTTCCTAGTAAACGACACGACAGTAGTTTTCCCTGGGTTAATCGATAAATGATTGCTACTGCACCATTTTTCCACCATAATCAGGGCCTTCTGCATGAGAGTAGATACCGTACTCTGGAACTTTCGATTGACGAGTATCACCAAGTCATCATCATATCCGACCGTTAAGTACCGTCCTTTGTTGAGTTGTTCTAAGAGTGAATTGACTCTCAAGCACCATAAGAGTGGTGAGTGAACTCCACCCTGAGGGCAGCCCTTGGTTGGCGTAGCATACATTACATCTCATAACAACTCGGACCTAATGATTCTACTCCTGAGCATACAATCGATCCACTTGCAAATGGTTGGCTCTATGACGTGATTTGCCGATGCCACACTAATAGCATCAAAGGTTGTCCGATCGAAAGCTCCCTCAATATCCAGGAATGCAGCAATGCATACTTCCCGGTATCTAATGCATGTTCTGCCTTGTTTAACACAAAATGTAGTGCCGTCTCAGAGGATTTTCCTGACTAGTAGGCACATTGTAGCCAGTGGAGGGGGAATTTCCATAATGCTCCGTCCCTGACATGTCTATCTACTAACTTCTCCAGGGCTTTCAAGATAAACCTCTCAAGACTGATAGGTCTGTATGCCTTGGCTTCTTCGTAGTCCGCTTTGCCCGGTTTCGGTATGTTGATGACTTTAACAGGTCTCCATATCTTTGGAATGTATCCAAAAGCTATGCAGGCTCTGTGTAGTCTGCATAAATGCGGAACCAAGAGTGCAGCTCCCTGTTGTAGGATGATGGGATAAACCATTTCTGGGCCAGGTGACTTGAACGGTTGAAAACCATTTAGAGCCCAACCCACCTTCCCTTCATCCACTACCTTCCTAGCAGTGTCCCAATCTGCTTTGGTTGTACGGCAGCTTAGTTCAACCAGGCTGACCTGATCCTCCTGCTCCTTTTCCATTATCTTACAGTCTGGAAAGTGTGTGTTTAGCATCATTGCTAGTGTCTCCTTACCAGACCCTGTTCGCTACCCATTGCCATCCCTAATGGTTGTCAATGGGTGTGCTCTGACAGCTGAGATAGCTTTGGGAGGCAGGAATGGTACTGATGTTTTCACAGTGTGCTCTCCAAGCTTTCCGTTTGGCTTTCCGCACAGCTTTGTTGTAGTTGGTCAAACAACGAGCGTAACCACTGTAGTCCCTGCTGGTCCTAGCATTGTTAAACGCTTGTCTGGCTTCTAGCCGCAGCTTGACCAACTCTGGCGTCCACCACAGTACCCTCTTGGGCCTAAGTTCCCTCTCAGGGCAGTTGTTTGTCCAGGCCGTATTCACAGTCTGGGTTAATTTGTCTGCTGTAAACTCGATGTGTAATATAGAATTGAGACCTTAGAAGCCTCCAAATCTATTCTGAGGTCACTTCTAAAGGAGTTGCAGTCCGTATTTCTGGAATTCCTTGAAAGATGCAGTAACTGAAGTCCAGAACCCTAACTCCGACAATAAGAACAACAGTACCGATGCTGTGGATGTGGCTGCTTCTCACGACACTGAAAGTAGAAATGAAGACACTATTATCCGTAATAAATCCTCAAAACCACAACACAGTCAAGCAAAAAAGGCAAAGGCAATTAAGAGGGCTAAAGCACTACCGCTACATTTAGAATCCGCTGTATTGATGTCTAGATTATTAGACGAGCAAGTTACTATTCCACAAAGAGCAGCGATAGCTCAGTGGGGAGACCAACAGACTGCAATGCAGAGGGTCTTAGGTTCGAACCCACGTCGCGCACCTCTGACTTTCGGAAGTTATATGACTTTTCGAAATTATGTGCGTATTGATTGACAATTATCGCCTGCTCCGTGCCTCGGAGAGCACATTAAGCCGTCGGTCCCGGCTGCCGTGAACATCTATGGCAATCGTTATTGGGAGAGTATCGACACAAAAGATTCTACTGGGTCGAAGTGTCGCCGGTCTGCACTGACTGGCTCCCACATAAGATAAGATAAGATACTATTCCACAACAAAGTGTTCACGATGAACTAGATCGTTTCTTTTTGAATATATCGGAAACAGTAAAAAAGTTTTCACTACAAGCAATGGCAAAAATAAAATATTCCGTTTAATTGCCGAAATGGAGTTACAGCAGCTCGGACCACCTAATCACACCTCAATATGCATACACTTCATCTCCAGCATCGACTTCTTTATGCGTTCAAGCAAATGCTACACCCATGCCTACGTCTCCTGAGACTTGATTTGATTCGTCTACTAACGATTGGAATAATCAGTCTGAAAATATTTTTGAATAGGTACATACGAGTAACAATTTGATAGATGATTCTGAATATTTGAAATTTGATTAAAAGTTTGGTTTAAAATATATTAAACAAATTGTTTAACTTTTACACACAGCAAGCTTTTCTTTAGATGTCAGACATTCTCTAAAGTTGGTGTTTTTCTGACGATGTCATTGTTATTTTTTTCTAGCAATACATTAAATTGGTATGTAGACATTCGAAAATACTCGAAAATCTTTTCTTCGTCTACAACTAAGTGCTTGAATAACGTCCAAAATTCTCCTTCAGTTTTTCATTCTTTTATAGAATCATGAATACAGTAGCGTCGAGTATTTTCTTGGTTTTCTTCTTCTTCCTTATCCAATATTATGGCAAACACTGCCAGTTGTCTAACAGTTAATCTTCTAATAGCCATGCCTATTTTATTATTTTAATTAGAAAAAAATTGCGATTCTAAGACGTCCAGGCAACACTGATACGCATGCGAGAATGAAACGGCTTACTATCGATTTTTGTGGATTTGGTATCCCAGATTATATACGGGATATATACGGGCACAGAACGCCGGCGATTCGTTTCAGTAGCCATAGCAGGGCGTATCGTGTTGCTTTTCGTGTCTGATACGTTCCTAGCACGGTCATGGTATGAGACGGTGTAGTGGGCGGACTCCTTTATCAGTCCACATATGACGCTGAGAACAGAACATTCTGTTCGCGTGTGGTCCGCATAGTGTAGATCGCCTTTAGAAGATATTTCAACGTTCCTAATTTGAATGTACATATATAACCTCTTCATGTGGAATACAATTTTGAAAAGTAGAAATCGGAAGCACACCCTTTGAACATTTCTTTTAATTACGTAATCTATATGAATTAATTATATAAAAATAACTGAAACGGCGTATATTTAAACTAGCAATTTTATAATTATATTGCGTAGATTTATGAAAGCAGTGATATTTGTAAACCTAATTAGTAAATAGTCATAATTAAGATTTAGATCTTAGATATTTCCACTGCAAACAATGCATGAAGATGAGCATATGAAGCTTGTACACGATCCGAGTCACATGTGCATGTTAAAAACACTGCGCGGGTTGTGTGCATCGTAAAAATAACCGACGATACGTAAAGATCAAAAATCATACAGGTTACCTAAGCGGATTCGAAACAATCAAGTTACCTGTATGACTAACTCGTACGTGTAGTCTACGCGAGTAGCTACCACATGTAGCCCGGGCCAGCTACTTGCGTCGAGTACAAATACTTGAATGACTTACCTAATCTAAACCTTGTGATATTCTGCATCAATAGAAAAAAAATAAAGAGATACATAGATACATTTAGGGCTCATTTCTGTCCGTTTTGACATAAGGCTCCTCTGTTTATTAAGTTGTATTTTTACTGCACTTGAATCCTTTGATGCAGAACACATAGTGTGCGATATGACCTATTAATTAACCGGTTCTAAATTCATAAGCCAATACAATACCTGACGAATAAACTAGTGCTTTTATCACATAATAAAGCCATTAATAATACGATAGAAAATAAATCTAGAATGGATTTAATCCAGCATCGCTTGACGCTTAACTAAAG
Source organism: Catocala fraxini (assembly GCA_930367265.1). NCBI lineage: Eukaryota > Metazoa > Arthropoda > Insecta > Lepidoptera > Erebidae > Catocala > Catocala fraxini. Next base: position 19,524,267 of record OV884024.1, read on the forward strand.
GAAATTATTCTCGAGCAGCCTTATCCAGAATAATAAATCCATTTTATTTTTACTGATTCTTTAATGACTCGACTGGGAATAGAAAATACACTGATATGGAATGTGTTAAAATTATTGCGCCGAATATGGAAAAAATATTTTAGGTAATTAATTGCTTTATTTAGTTAGTATCACTTAAGAAATACAATTAGTAATCAAAAGATAATTCTACAACTTTTAAAATGAATTAGTATTCATACTGCACTAAGGGCAAATTATGGTGAACGAAAACTAATTTCTCTGCTCTTCTTAGCGGTTCCGCTTGTCTTCGTGGCTTCTTTAGCTGGGGATTGCTTTGACGCTTACCTCTCCGCGGGGCGGTGGAGAGGTTATGTCGGGCTCACCGGGGAAAAGATACCCCGTAATACCGACTAAACCTACCACGGTGTTCCTCGACATAATCATAGACGGCCGCGCGAATCGCTTTCACATGCAATCGCGACCCCGTCGTGGTTTCGGCCCGCCGTTCGAAACGGCAGGCCACTGCACAAAGAATATTTCCTCCACCTTCCCCCTGAGGGGGGATGGGGGGGGGGACAAGGACACGATACAGAGGCGCACGTGGCAACACGCACGCCGCCTCTCGGACCTGGTGCTGATCGGGTGGCGAGCAGGCCCACGCAGCCCACCACCCACAGGTCAAACTTCAAGGTGGCTGGAGGGCATCTCGCGCCCTCCAGCGCCCGGTTCTGTGGTTGGGGAGAGGGTTTAAGCGCTCCCTCTCGCGCTCGTTTAGCTATACACACTGTCGCAAGGTGCTGAAAGATGGATTTTGGCAAACTTTATAAAAATGTTGTTGCTCGGGTAAATTTAGCTCTTTTTGTATCGTCAACAGTTTTTCTTGAGCTAAACCTGATTGAATTGCGCCACAAGTCGTGTTCCAGTAGCAATCATTGTTGTCGCTTTAACCTGGACTTTAAGCGACTCATTTATAGCTCTTTGTAGCGTATGTATGAAATATTTAGCAGAATCGTACTCAGCCAAAAGAAGAGCCTTCACCATGTTAGCGCCACTATCATGAATGAGTAATGCACTAAACGGCAACGTTCCGCCAGATATTCGGCGGCCGAATATCCGGCTACAAGGTTGGCCGAATATCCGGTATCCGGCTAAATTGCTATCCGTTTCATCTGTAGTATATTAAGTATTTTAATAACAATACCACTCAAGAATATATTTTATTGCAAACTCAATAAATGAATAACTAACTTATAATTCGCCTAAATCGTGCGTACGTTACTGTTGAACTTTCCCTCATTAGCTTTTATTCCGCGAATAAGCACATTCGTATTGGTCTCGTGTTGAAATAAACACACACATTTAAAGTTCATATTCTGAACTTCTATGAAATGAAGCTTAACGTGTCTCGGAGAGCACGTTAAGCCGTCGGTCCCGGCTGCCATGAACATTATGGCAGCCGTTATTGGGAAAGTCAGTACCCTCTAATATCCTGACACTGATCTAGCCTTAGAGTATTGTTAGCCTTCGGGTTGCGGAGGTCAGGTTGTGATGTATGTTTAGATACTACATACTATGTACTACTACTACTTATAATATTACTCTTATGTTACTCATTTATTGGTTAATCTATGTATCATTTATATTCGATGTTATAAGAAATATAACTCAGTATTATTCGGGCACTCGTTGTTTTCATTACCTCCAATACCCCACCGTACATGGCGACCCTGCCAGCGGAATCTTCCAGTGCGCCGCGAATTTGATACCATCCCGTATAAGGACGTAGATCATCTCGAAGGTTCGGACTATTTTGTGACAATGGCAAGAGTGCAATTTTGTTTGTTTTACGGACAGTACGTGCGCGCTAAGATCGTTTTCGAAAATGGGAAAAAATCAGTCTAAGGAGGAAACCGTCATCGTACAAAATGCGGCTGCTGGGGATAACAAATCCACTACAGAAGAAATCCGTTTCCATATGACTACCACCAATATTATATTATCTATTATCCTGCTGATCGTTTTACTTGGTGTGTTATTCTTCGTGTACAGGCTTTATAGAAGATGCCATGTAAAATGGATAAATAGAGAGATTTATCGAACGACCATGAGGAGATCGCTTTTTCGGCGACAAATACAAGCGGCACCCCCGGACAATCCGAGACATTATCCAGAGGTTGATGTAGAGTGCGGTAAAATATAGAAAAAAAAAATTTGTGCGTGCGTAAAAATAAAGAAAAGGTAGTGCGTTAAAATGCGTTGAAAAGTGCGATAAATGTGCGTAATATCCAAATATATATAATATGCGCGGAAAGTGTATAAAATGTGCGTATAAATAGTTTTAGAGCAAATATTTAATCATCGTAATCGTAAATATACTCGTAATTGTTTTCGTTTTGCATCGTGTCGCGTGACCGTGAACTTTATCGAATGCAGTGACATACCATATTCGGAAGATGTGCAGATTGAACTTTGGACTCTGCTGTTAATTGCGCTCTCTAATGATAGTTACATGGTAAAATGAATTTATACTAATGTTTTGCTGTATTTCACAGGTACATAATTGTATAACTTTTTTCTACGTTATGGTGGTAAGTTATGGACATTATTTTAACACTTTATGAGAGTTTAAAGAAAATTAGAGAGTATTTAATTAAGATTGGACCGAAACGAAGGTCAGGAAAAATATTAGAAAGTAAATTAAATGAGGCTCGTGTCATTTATGAACAGAATGAGACTTGGTTGATAGATTTTAAGGATAAAGTTTTAAATAAATATTATAATAAAGAAGATATTTTATTGATAGAAAATTATTGTCGTAAATTTTTAGATTTACGTGAACAGATTTTATTGTTGTGTCGAACTGATAAATCCGAATTCGTATCAAATATGTCGTCTTTTGATTTAAAAACTGCTTTAAATCTTTTGCCTATTATGACCGACGAAGAGTCGAATACAAAACAGTTAATAGATAATATAGAATATTATGATAGTATTTTAAAAGATAGTGCATGTAAACAGAATTTAATTAATTTCATTTTAAAGAGCCGATTGTCTCAAGAAGCTAAGTTAAAGATGAAATTAAAATACGATACAATTAATGATTTAGTTAAAGATATGAGAGATGTGTTATTGTGTAAGAAAGCTGCAACGGCTATTCAAAATAAATTACAGAAATTTAGACAAAATGACATGTCTATTGCAGATTATGGTAAAGAAATTACAAAATTATTTGTGGATCTTACAATTTCTCAAGCAGAAGGCAATGATCAATGTTATACAATTTTAAAACCTCACAATGAAAAAATGGCAATCAAACAGTTTGCCGACGGCCTGAGAAATCGTAGATTAAGCACTATTATTTCCGCCCGCAATTATAGCTCTTTGAAGGATGCTGTCCAAGCTGCTCAGGAGGAGGAGACTTCACCAGCCACGACGTCAGGAGAAATTTTAGGTATGTACAAACGATCATACAATAATAATTTTAATTATAATAGAGGTCGTGCGAGCTACTATAGAGGACAACGTAGAGGTCACAGTAATTTTTCGTCATACAGAGGACAAACACGAGGACGAGGTCAGTGGATGCAGTCTGGTACTCGAGGGCAGTGGACTCGAGGTAGAGCTGATGGATATAGGCAGCAGAGAGGTAAATTTCAATTTTCAAACAGAAATCAAGGGATACGTAATATTAATATGATTGATAAATCGGAAGATGTTACAGAATGTAAAGAAACATCAAACCAGTTTTTTCGTGACCAATAGCGAGAATTTTATTTTTGCTAATAATAGTAATTGTTACATATCTTTGTGTTCATCAATTAATCGTGGAAAAAACCATTACTTTCTAGTAGATTCTGGAGCATCGTTGTCAGCGTGTAATTATAAACATACACTCGAACATAACATTCCAATCCATAAAGACAACATAACCATAAATGGATTAGGAGGCAAAGTCCAAGCAATAGGATACGTGTTTTTACCTTTAGCTATAGGTAATCAAAGTATAAGCCACAAGTTTTATGTTTTTGATAACTTACCAATCAAGGCAAGTGGTATTTTAGGGCGTGACTTTTTAAACAAGTACAAAGCACAATTAGATTTTCATAGAAATATTTTAACGTTGTATATTGCCACAACACCTATTTGTTTGTCAATATTAAATTCATGTAATGTTGTTTTTAATATACCTGCTAGATGTGAATCCATACATTATATACATACAAATTTTATTGAAGATTGTGTAGTTTCATCTAAAGAAATAAAGGAAGGTGTATTTTTAGCAAGTTCTATAGCTACTCCTAAGAATGGTTTGATACCAATTCGTATATTAAATGTTACTGAAAATAATGTTTCTTTGACAGATTTAGAGCCTAAAATTGAGAAACTTTGTGAATTCGATATTTGTTCATTTGACAAAACGAAAAATAATTCAGATAGAGTTAAAAAATTATTACCTTTAATAAAATTAGAGCATTTAAATATCGAAGAACAGAATACTATTGAAAGCATTTGTGCAAAATATGCTGATATATTTTATTTACCAGGAGACAAACTAACCACTACAGATATATACACACATAATATTACTGTAAAACCTAATTCAAATCCAGTATTTTCCAAACAATATAGATTACCTGTTTCCCAAAAAGATGAAATTAAACGTCAAATAAATAAAATGTTACATGAAGGTATAATAGAACCTAGCAAAAGCGATTGGTCGAGCCCAATATTATTAGTGCCTAAAAAATCTAGTACAACAGCAGATAAGAAATGGAGACTAGTAATTGATTACCGAAAACTAAATAACTGTATAGAAGATGATAAGTTTCCATTACCGGATATAACTGAAATTTTAGAATCTTTAACTGGCAGCATTTATTTTACGCATCTAGATTTACACCAAGGTTATTATAATGTCAAATTAGATGAAAACAGTAGAAAATTTACATCATTTTATTCAGGACAATACCAAATGACACGTATGCCAATGGGTTTGAAAACCAGTCCTAGTTCATTTTCTAGGATGATAACAATGGCAATGGCAGGATTAAATTATGATAAATGTTTAGTTTACTTAGATGATCTTATCGTGTTTGGACGAAATTTATTTTCCCATAATAAAAATTTGCAAGAGGTATTTGAAAGACTGAGGTCAGTAAACTTAAAATTAAATCCAGCTAAATGTGACTTTTTGAAGAAACAAATTTTGTATCTGGGACATGTTATTTCAAGTGATGGCATAAAGCCTGACCCTGAAAAAATAAGTACAGTAAAGAATTATCCGTGCCCTACAAGCACTGACGAGGTTAAAAGATTCGTAGCGTTCACAAATTACTACAGAAAATTCATACCCAAATTTGCAGAAATTACATATCCATTAAATAAATTAACAAGAAAAGGTGTCTCTTTTGAATGGAATCGTGAATGTCAACAGTCATTTGAAATATTAAAACAACGTTTAATAGAACCGCCTATATTACAATATCCTGATTTTTCTGAGACTAATAAATTCATAGTACAAACTGATGCGTCAAATAATGCTGTAGGAGCAATTTTGTCTAATGTAAATGGTCGACCAATAGCCTATGCAAGCAGAACGTTAAACAAAGGTGAAAAGAACTACCCAGTTATAGAAAAAGAACTTCTTGCCATCGTTTGGGCTATAAAATATTTTCGACCGTATTTGTACGGCCGACCTTTTAAAATACTTACAGACCACAAACCATTAGTCTACTTATTTAATATGAAAGACCCTTCAAGTCGACTAATGAAATTTAGAATTGCATTAGAAGAATATAATTTTGAGGTAGAATATGTCAAGGGTTCTGACAATACAGCTGCAGATGCACTGTCAAGAATTACCATAGAAGATTTAAAAGAAATGCATGAAAGTGTAGTAAATGTATTAACAAGGGCACAAGTGAAAAGACAGAATGAAATTGATTCGACGGTGAATATGGTACCCACTGACTCAAGGAATGCGCAACCAAGAGTTGTGAGTACTCATATCAAACCGAAAGAATCAGTTGAATTGAGATTTATAAATGCCAATGGTTTAAGAAATTTAAGAAAAATAAGAAATATTACGAAAGAAAATGAAATATTATGTTATGTTGAATGTGAAAAAACTATATATGTAAAATTCCTAAATTCTCAATCACAAATGACGCGAGACGCATTTGTGAGAGAACTAGATAATTTTTGCATTGAATTAAAACTAGAAGAAATATACATATTAAAAAGTAAAGATAATGATGTTTTTATAAAGAAGTTATTAGAAGAAATAAAAAGTAGGAAAGATAGATTAGGACCACGTATATGTATTTTGAGTGATGTTGAAAGAATTGATAATAAAGACGATAAGCGAGTTATTTTAAATGACTTCCATCTCCTACCTAGTAGTGGCCATGCTGGTATGAGACGGATGTCGAACAATATAAAGAAATATTATTATTGGCCTGGTATCGATAAAGATGTTGAGAAATTTGTAAAGCGTTGTGATAAATGCCAGCGTCAAAAGTATTCATTACCTAAGAAAGAACCTATGATTATAACTAGTACAGCTAATTCTTCATTTGAAAAGGTGTATTTAGATCTTGTTGGTCCATTAGAAACTGATAGTAATAATTATTCATACATTCTAACATTACAATGTGAATTAACAAAATATGTTGAGGCCTATCCCTTAATTTCTAAAAAATCTGAAGAAGTAGCGAGGTCAAATGTTGATAATTTTATCCTTAGGTATGGAGTGCCTAAAGAAATAGCCACAGACAGGGGAAAGGAATTTATGTCAGAAATATTTCAAGAGGTATGTAAATTACTTAATATTAAACAGCTTAATTCAACAGCATATCATCATCAATCAATAGGAGCTCTGGAAGTAACACATAAAAATTTGAATGCGTTTTTACGTATTCAAACGGATAACCATCCTGAATTGTGGGGTAAGTGGATTCCTTATTGGTGTTTCGCTTACAACACAACGGTACATTCGGAGACAGGATTTACACCATATGAATTAATATTTGGTAAGAAATGTAGTCTACCCAGTAACTTATCAAAAAATTTAGATCCATTATATAATTTTGAAAGCTATCCTTGCGAATTAAAATACCGTTTGCAACTTTCCCAAAAAGAGGCTAAAAATAACTTGTTAAAAAGTAAGTTAAATAGGAAAATGAAATACGATAAATATGTAAACCCAGTAAGCTATAAGGAAAACGATATGATTCTTGTAAAAAATGAAGCACCTAGTAATAAATTAGATGTTATATACTCAGGTCCATACAAAGTTGTAAAAGAAGTACCACCTAACGTAGAAATAATAAATAAATATGGTAAAAAAGATGTTGTTCATAAAAATCGCACTAAACCTTATTATGAAAATTGAAACATATAATATTAATAAAAATAACTAAATTTATTGTTACGATATTAAAAAGTATGATATACTAAAAAAAAAATACTTTGTAATTGTATTTTTTTTTTATATAAGTGCGGTGATGTGATGTATGTTCAGATACTACATACTATGTACTACTACTACTTATAATATTACTCTTATGTTACTCATTTATTGGTTAATCTATGTATCATTTATATTCGATGTTATAAGAAATATAACTCAGTATTATTCGGGCACTCGTTGTTTTCATTACCTCCAATACCCCACCGTACAAGGTGGCAGCCGCTCAGTGTAAAAACTGATATCCAGTCAAATACGGTTAGACTAGAAAAGGGGTCAGCCCAAGTGACTTGGGAATAATAAAGGCTAGGGAGAAGAAGATTTTGAACTTCTATGAAATAGTACAATAAATATTTTTAGATTTTTTTAGATTTTGCTTGCGGTTTTCCTATATTTAATATAATAGTTAAATAAAATATTTAAAATGAAACATTGATGGATTACGTTTCGGAAAATGTTATTATGTGTTTTCATCCACTTCGGAATTTCAAAGATATTCAAATAACAGTAGAACCTATACGAATTTCGTTTCTTCATAAAGCAAAATATTATTTTAAGAATCCTTTAAGTAAGCTTTATAAATAAATATTTTAGTGGCGTCAGTGGCATGATCCGATATAGGTCATAAAATTAATAGGTCGTCGAAGCGGAGCGTCTAAATAACATGCTGTTGTATGACCTACTAATTACTGGTCCTGAAATTAAGTCGTCCTAACTTATTTATCGTTGGCACTTGTTGGGTGTTATCTTGTTTACATTTTTTTACATTATATATAATGTCTACGTCACATGTACTCGAAACTATGTCAGGACAATCGAAAGCGATTTGCATTAGAAATTAAGCATGAGGATGTGATACGACCTGTTGTTTAGAATAAATCGGTAATCGATTGAATGTTTACTATTTGTTTGTGTCTTTAGTGGTAGAACAGTGGCTCTTCTATTGTCTGCAGCAATTGCAGGTCAAAAAAGAAAAGGGGCATAGATGCAGCTATTCGAATAGGTAAAGTGGTGAACTATTTGTGGATTACATAGATTGTTGTGCCGTGTTTCGGTTCCGGTGCTAACTTACAACACTCGACGCAACCGCTCGAATCCACGGCACTTGACAGTGGTGACCACTTAAACCACTACGCCATCCGTGCTGTCAAAGAAAGACGAGCACTGTGGAGGCAATCCCAATTAAAACAGGCGTTTGCCACCAGCTATAGCAAAAGGAAGACATAGGACCGCGTGATAGGAAAATATCGACGGATTTTTTGTTTTGTCTCGCGCTAAGTAGGTTGGCAGTATTTGTTTCTTTCTAACTGCGTTTGTTCATATTATATTACATTAATAATCATCTTTGGTATTGGTAAAAAGGTTCATAGTTTCGGCTACGAGCCCGCACGCCCCTTGACTTTCGCCCCTTGACTTTCGCCCCTTGCATCGACGGAGACCCGCTTCGCGAGGCTCCTATTTTTTGATGGATTTAAGAAGTCACCTAAGAAATACCTACTAGGGGGCGAACCTTGAGGCGAATGGGCGAACGGGCTCGTAACTATAGTTTCTAATAATATACTTATGTACATAACATTTTTATAAGTACTGTCTTTTTAGGTAGTTATTTAAAACCACATGAAAGTCATGCCATACAGGTTATATTCATTACAGGAAATGCATACTCGGCTACAGTACTGCTAAAACTATTAGCTAGTTCAACCGTAACTTTCTTGCAGGTTTCTTCTCATAGGCTCGACCCTTTACCTGAACCTAGCAACTAACCTAAATGTAGCTTCAGTAACTTAGTAAACTCACTAACCTATATACATATTTTGACGTTCGTAAGTGTTACTTTGTGACCTAAATGATTTTTGACTTTGACTTGACAGAATATTTAATTGTGATTTTCATAGTTTAAATTATCATAAGTACTATTCACATTGATTATTTTAAAAGATATATTAATGAATACTATAAAAATATGCGCGCCGCATAGTTTAACTTAAAGGCCCTTGTATAAGAAATTTTAATTAAAATCGTCTTTGTGTAAATGTTGTTGCATTGTTTTATAACTCCGAGCGGGATAATATAATACTACTGCGCCTCAAACTATCACAATAAAGTTTGAAGCGAGCTAGCGAGCTTTCTACTCGATACAACGGAAGTTGTGAGACGCCTCCGGCAGCTTCAGCGGGGCCAGTATTGTTAATATATTTCTATAATATTGCTTTTATTGCAAAATAAGGTCGCTACTAAAATTTTCGAATAGAAAATGGAAAATACAAAGAGTGTTATAATCAACCTCTCTAAATTGTCAATAGTCAGTTAGATTGAGAGAGTGACATTATTATATGAAGTCTATTATTTTGTATGTCGCAAATTTCTCGACGTGTGACAAATTGCCTTTATTCCAACCTTATCTAAAGATTATAATGCGTAAATTATGAAATGGCTGTAATTGATAGAAACGTATGTAACGATGATTCCAGGTAAAATAGAACATTGTTTCATATTAGACCAGTTTTTAAGCAATCAGCGAAGTATTGATTGGGCAGAGATAAACTTAGATGTGCGGTCGACATCAGAGCGGTGCAAATTGACGAATTTAACTGTACATATAAATTACTATAAATATAAGTAAGTATGGAATAACGGAATCCTCAATGCACAAGGCTGACTCGCACTTGACTGATATTTTAGTTTAATTTGGTGAATCGAATGTTTTCGCCAGATTTAATCACTAGTTACGAACATAATTATACGAGTTTGTAAAATTTGTTCTGATCGTCGTTAACACACTATTAAAAAAATTTAAAATATTGTGCTCATTTGACTATATTTAAATGTGTTTCGTGTGTGAGTGGAATCTCTCGTTTACGTTATATTGATAAGTTTCACCACAGAAAATATTAAACTATATAGAAGTCAAGATTGACGTCTATATAATATATAAAAATAACAGTTTGTTGCTTTTGGGGATTTAACTATCTATGTATTTATGTATTTTGTTCGAATTATGATTAAACGTGCTTAAGATCTGTAGTTAATCTGCGGTTTTATTTAGGGTTAGTAGGTCTCAAACATATTGCTAAACACTACTTTATGAACAGTATCTATGAATTTGATTAAGTGTTATGACGCAGAATTATTTCAGCGGTGTTCACAAGAGGAAGATGTTGACTCTATGGAGTGCGGTCGGGTACCCTCTTCTTGAAACTATGTATTAAAATGTAAATACTACAATTTGCAAGTCATCTAGGCTGTCGGCAAAAATATGACGGGAAGAAATTTATACATACATATATAATAAACGAGTTTTTATTTGTTACTTGATTGTAAAGATGATTATGTCTGTTGGATGCCGGCAGAAATCTTTATTATTCTAATTATTTTTGGCTTGCATGTTATAGCTTATTTTGTTGTTTGAAATTTCTCACTAGCTATGTATAATTCACAATTGTGTTTACACTTTCACGATTTTTACACATATTCCACTATTAGACTTAGACAATGGGGTTTCAGTCGCCTGAAGTAACGGTTTGGACAATTGCTCTCAATTTGTTTAGATAATTATACTAGTTATTTATGCTACTGACGAAAGTAAGTTTTGTAGTGATGGGCAATTGCCGAAACCTGAACTTTAGGCAGTATAGTATACTTGATCATCAGTTAATCATTAAACCCGCTATATCCGACAGTGTAATCGGCTGGAAAATCGGGAAATAAATGCTCTTAAAAGTTACAAGATTTACACGAGATTTCATTATATGTGTATATTATATCTTTGGTTATTGTAATCCAGTTTAACATAAACAATATCAAAGATTTTCAGCCTATCTTTTCTTCATTTATGGACTCTTTGTATTTTAATGATATTTAATTGATTTTCTCTTATCCTATGTAATTATATTTTCGTTATAGGTTATGAAATACTATAAATAATAGCAGATAGATGCATATTTATATATTTTATGTAAAGTTGTAGATACAGATGGAGAGTATAATTTTACTTACAATTTATTGTAGCCATGTCCATAATTTCATACGAATACAGTTGCACACCGCCATACCTACCTACAATACAATGCAATTTTGCACATCGCTAATTTAATCAGGAGAACGGGCAATTGGCTCATACTTTTAAATCAAACTTATTTTCTATACCATTCTATTTAATTGAATTTTTAGATCAAATCAAATACATACATCGAATTAATAAAAATTATGACATACATTTTTAATTTGGGTATTGGTGCAAAATGACTTTTGTAATATCCAAAGGCTGTCCAGCCCATCATTATTAACGTTGTTTATATACAATTGTAGGTTTCGAGTCGAAGACAGACATTCTCTTTAACGACTTATGTTACTATATGTTTATTAAACTTAAATCGGTTTTTTGTGAGTGCATTAGCGTCCAACGCGTTGCAAAATCTAACTGGATTCCTCTGCATATTCTGTAAGGCCTGGATTCCCATCCCACTTGAGCTAGGTAAAAATAAGGCAAACAACAATATTCAACTCCTTGTATCGATATAGAAGTTACGTGGAAGTATGCCCGTTAACGAACATGCTTGGGTCTAAATCACCTGCATTACAAATAGTTAATAAGCAACAGGCACTTAAAATATTTTTAAAATAACTTACCTTTATTATCATTATTATTTCCTTTAATGTCTAATATAAATGTTCTTGATAAGAAAGTAATTATAAATCTTGCTATATTGCTTAAATAATTTAATTATTAATATACATGAGCAATTAAAGCTGAATTTTAAGCTATAAAGCTTATTTATGTACAATATTGACCAATTTACCTAAATATCGCTTGAGAATTAGATGCATTCTTTTTTATATTTCTGATATAGATTTTAGTGGGTCAGTATAGATGTGAATACAGTTTATAATTTGCAGCATATTCGGAAAGGGTCATACTGACGACAAAATGGAAGATAAGACACCAGCGGCATCAGTTAATCTGCTCGATGACACGTTATTGGAATCGCCAAGTGCCGTTTCCGGCAGCAAAATGTCACGGTCGCTGCCGCACAGGTATTACACTAATCTAGTAATATTGGATATCCATAATCGAAGCAAATAGGAGCTTCAGGCAGAATTTCATTTCCTATAGTAAAATGTGCCCCAGTTATCAAATATAGTTAAGTTATTGAAATTTATGGCATGCCATAAAATACATCTTGTAAATTATTAACGAAAATATTTGGTTTCAGTGACCTGGCCAAAGCTGAAAGTATTCAATGCGAATTCCAAGGATTTGTAAGAAGGAAAACAATATTAAAGGAAGGAAGAAAAATATCTTTGTCGTCATGGCAGAGGTATTGGTTGCAGATTTCTGGCAACATACTCGTATTTTACGCTTCAAAATCGTTTAAAGGGTAAGTTTAACTTTGGAAAGAGTAAATTACGTTCTAGTTACGTTAATAGTTGGTGGGATATGTACTTATAAGGTCATAGAAAGTGTTTTCCTTCTCAAACTTTTCGACAAGTGTGGTCGGGCCCGAAAAATGGATAGTAGTAAAACTTTAAAATACTTTTAGCGACTTTGAATATGACAATTGTTTTGTGTAGTTTTTGAGATGTGGGCTATTTTCGATTGTATACTATGTTGAGTTTAGTAATCGCAAATATAACTAGCAAATGTATAATTTTTGCCAATAAAATCAATCCTTTGATTAAGAAACTATTATAACTACAGTACTTTTCACTGTGCCTGGTGAAACGGCTACGAATCCGTTCATAGAAAGACGGAGTGCCGCTCAGCGGGGCTCCTATTTTTGGGTGGATTTTGAGAAGAAACCTAACAAATACCTACTAGGGGGCGAACGGGCTCGTAACTGGTGAAACAAGCATAATTGGCAGTTTTTAAATACTGCTGTCATATGTGTAAAAAGGCTGTGAAATCGCTAGTTCATTCAATTTTATACATCTACTGACGGCTTTACTTTTGAACCGTACTGTATCGACCATATCGTCCTCATAGCAGTATTTAGAAATAATCAAACCGGGTAGTTATTTTAATGTACTGTATAAAGTAACGTTTGATTTAAATTAATTGTGTGTGTAATAGGACTAGTCGCAGCGACTTTCGTGAGGAGAGGTGCAAGATTCTGTCTCTCGACGGGTGGATTGCGAAGATTGTTGATGGAGACAGCGCAGATGCCTTCCAACTGATCAACCGCCACACCGGTACTCTCTACAAATTCAAGTGAGTTATCATATTTACTGTAGTTATAAATAGTATGTTTTACATTATATGCTACGTTGTTATGTGTCCTATCAGATGATATTACCCCATAATATACATCAGTACTACGTAGTATTATTGCCACGAACGAGCGATATACGACTGATAATGACATGTTAAAGTAATATATACTTTTAAAATATTATAGTACAGGATTAAGGATTGTTTTCTGAAGTAATGTATCGTTTTTGAATATCTGCTAAAGGAAGTCATCAAGTATGTAAGATGTGTTTGATTAAATATAATTCATCCGCTACGGAAATATTTTGCTGAAAATGAAAACAATAGCAGCTGTCTGAACGTGATTCGATCTGAAGTTCGTAGTTATCAATAGCATCTTCCAATAAGTTGTGGTTTTGAAGATCGTATAATATTGGTAATTATAAGTACTGTGAACTGAATCGTGAACAGGAAAACAAAATGATTTTTGGACGTTCCACCAATTCTGTTTTCAACTTTGTCGATTTCCTTCTTTGATACACAATTCTAAAACCAGTTTATAATGTTTGCATGTCAATACAGTAATTTGGGAACCTTATATTTCCTCGTATATTCCTGAATTAATTTGGAAATCGTTGCATTAATACTAACCATCTGAGTAAAATACTATCAGAAAATTATTGATCGCCGGTCCGAATATACGGGCAAAATCCGTATTTATTTGGCATTTAGAAAGTGCGTAAGATATATTCCATTATATTTTGTAGACGGATTAAGTTTAACTTACTACCTTATTCCTATTTATTGTTTCGGATTTAAAGCTTCACAAATGCATAATGTTCAGAGACGTGGGGGAATAACCTGAGCGGCATTTACAGATTCTTGTGCAGATTCGAAAGTTACGATAATTGTTTACGCATTTAATCGTAACTAATATTATAAATCTGAATGTGAGTACGCAAGCGAACCCGCGGGCAAAATCTACTACGATAATAATTTATCACTAAACACAATTTATAATTACTTACCATTATTTTATATTCATATCAAACGGTACAAAAAAATAATTTATAACAATAACGGCACCATGCCGTACATATAATAACGTCCTAAGTAGGTACTGTTCCCAATTTAGCGACATTAGTCAACCTTAAACAAATATTACAGTTGTATGAAGAATCAAATAAAATACAACTTTCATTCCAAGTAGTTACTAACAGTAAAACACTCTGTCGTCTCGTTGCAGTTTCTGTATTTGTTTTAGTAGGTGTTGAAATCTCTTCAGGTGTGGACGGTTGCTTTGCCGCCATCTAAATATAGACCCAAGCAGTGAATGAGATCTTATTTGCCGGGGCAGTTTTGAAGCGTAGACTTCTACTTTATTTGATCGAAGTATATACGCTGTATAAGCTTATAAGTAGTTATAGCACTAGTAGGAGGGGTAGTGAGCATGTCAAAAATGAGTCGCGGCATTGCTTTTCCTGAGTTGCTATAATGAATATGCCAACGATAAAAAATCTGCAGTAGCGCATTTCGCTTTCTAGGGTAGGTATAGCGTAATCAAATTTTATAGTGAGAAGCTTTTAAAACAATTATGCTAACATCTTTTCTCTTCATCATTGGTTAGCTGATTTTTGTTTATACATGTGATACAACTCAATCTATATTTTTTTAAATTATTGTTCTGATTTATAAAAGTTGTGACAAGTTTGCTATTTGCAGTCACGAACAATAATCATCACTAATACTTACCATCTATATCTACTAATATTATAAAGCTAAAAAGCTTGTTTATTTGTTTGTTTAGTTGAACGCGCTAATCTCAGGAACTGCTGTTTCGAATTGAAATATTAATTTAGTGTTGGATAGCCTATTTATCGAGGACAATTATATATAATATCACGCTACTACCCACGGGGGCGGTGCAGTAACTATAACCGCGGGTGATACTGCGGGCACATCTAGTCTTCTAATAACTATGAAACATTCTCGTTGTTGTATTTATAATATTTGCCAAAGAACAAAAAAAAATATAATATTTCTCATTCACGCCGTGCTACTGCAAGTGGAGTTTGCATAATAATATGTAATTGCGTTGAACCTTGTCACTATCTCTTATAGCATTGTCATTGCTTATCTGGCCAGGAGAGCAAAGCTATGCACTCTGTACTCTCCGCTGTTTTACTTTCGCGCATGCGATGACAACGCTTTCAGTGATGAAACTGTAAGCCCTTGAATGTACAGGATTTTAAAGTATTGTACTTTAAAATCTTTAAGCCGGTTTGCTCACATTGCTGTCGATGGTGACAGTGATGTGGTGTTATCCATATTCCATAAACCGTATAAAACAGTTATGTGTTTTAATACTAAAAAAAAATATAGTATTTTACTTTAATGTTACCATAGACGATGAAGTATTTAATTTCGTATAACTTTATTAAAATCTCAACACCTTGGTCCTAAGTTTGCGCTTTTTTGTATGCAGCTAAACCTGACGTCGCTGATTTGATTCCAGAGAAGGCCTAAGTGCTATTAAGGATTTCTATTAGAAAGCATTCAGTAGTAGCACAGAGTCTAAAAATATGTATATCCGCGGCAGACGGCAATAAGTTCGCTTATTATGTGTGACCTAAACATATAGCTATGAATCTGGAAGAAATACACCTTTGCCTACGCATTCTCGAACACAGGTCTATGTGTTAAAAACTAGATCCGCGTTATACAGAATCTGCTGTTGTCATATTCTTAAAATTTTGCATTTTGGTTCGCTGAGCCAATTATAATACACTCACTGTTACTATTAACAGTGAGTGTATTATAATTGGTTCTGTGAACCAATCGCTGACTAACTTACTCTATTATGTTCAGTGTTGCCCCTTAAAATGAGGGAAGCGTGTTTCTAATTTGAGAGTGACTCAAACCTGCCTTAAAATTTAATTTGCTACAAGCGTTATACGTTGTTAACTTTAATAAATATTGAGTTTCTTATGCCGCGGCCGCCACCATGTAACCGGTGTGTCAGGCGCGCGCGGCGGGCGATCAGCGGGGTGCCGTCGATGGGTTGACGTGGCCTGTGTTTACCCTGCAAGCGTTTTAGAGTGCACGTGACGCGATGACGTCTGAGGATGTCTTCAAATAAGTTGCAAATACACGATCACTGCCTGTGTGAATACTATAATTATGTACTATACAAAGGTAATTGACAAGTAAGTGAGTCAATACTACATGTACAATAATTAACAAGACAACTAAGATGCAAGATCTGTTTAAAACTAAAATTTGTTGTCAATAGCGAATTCAGACTGCTGAGTCACAAGCATAACTCTGTTGCCTATTTTAAAACAGATATGTATGGATACGCTTTGTAACCTAAAATTATAGATAATGTATTGCCTGTGTAGTTGTTACTGACATGCTCGGTTTGTATAGAATATGAAAATCTCTGGGCACGCCACGATTGTGGCGGTAAGTCCCCTGTCTGAGGAGTAGCTGGAGAGGCGACATGGCGCCCTCACCTTCCGGCTGACACAGGTAATGACTGGCCACTGTTGTTTTGGTCAGTTCCTGTTTCGTATAGGCCGACAAGAGACGCCCGGTTGTTACCACTGCAGTGACTGCTGCGACGTTGTTGAGGACACGGCGCTGCACACTTTGGCGGACTGTCTCGCCTGGGCATCGCAGCGCCGTGAGTTGATCGCGGTAGTCGGATTGGTTGCCTTCTCGCTCCCAGCCGAAGTTCAGTGTAGTCCGCAGTGAGAGGTCGTGGACGCGGCGGAGCGGGAGAGGTAGCCCTTAAACCCTCTCCCCAACCGCAGAGCCGGGCGTCGGAGGGCGCGAGATGAGTCCAGCCACCCTGAGGTTTGACCTGGGGGTGGTGGGCTTCGTGGGCCTGCCCGCCATCCGATTAGTACCAGGTCCGAGAGGCAGCTTTGTGTCGAGTCCGTCTCCCCTCTAAGAGGGGAGCGGGAAGCGGGGTAGGTCTCTTCGTGTAGTGGCCTGCCGTTTCATACGGCGCGGCGGCGGGCCGAAACCTCGGCGGGATCGCGACTGCATGTTCAAGTGATTCGCGCGGCCGCGTCGCTAGCGGTTTTGTCGAGTAACACCGTGGTAGGTATAGTCGGTATTCCGGGAGGTCCATTTTAATCATTTCAACATCTTTCTTTTACCTCGGTGAGTCCAACATAACCCTTCCGCCCGCCCCCGCGGAGGGGAAAGGGTTAATGCATTCCCCGACGTAAAAAAAAAGAAGAATTTGAAATCCTCATCTACGAAGCTAGCGTGTCCCTTACACCGATATATTATATCTTCAAACTCCCATTGCTTTCCTCTTAAGGTTATAGTATTTATTTCATCAGCTTAATAGTTACACTACCGTCCAAAAGTTTGGAATCACTAGGGTAATTTTAATTAAAACGACTATAATAATATGTTTAAAGTATACTTTATCACACTTAAATCTTAATCAAACCTTAGATTAGCATTCAGTTAAATAGAATCAGTAGAAATAAGAACAAAAGTATACAGTCTTCGTTAAATTTTGGCTTCGTCAAAATGGCCACCCTTATTCTTAATTACTTGTTCACAAATTTTACTCATTCTTTTGATTAATTTTTTGAAGTATTCGGAGTCCAGTGACTTCCATTCGCTCTGTAAATATTCTCACAACTGTGCTGAGCTCGATGGACACCAGTTCTTCACTTTTCTATCCAGTTCATCCTATACTAATTCAATCGGAGACAAATCTGGCGATTGTGAGGGCCACTTCATAAATAGCAAAAGTTTTTCACTTCATTTTTGCTCTAAGAACCCCTGGCATAATTTGGATGAATGCTTAGGGTCATTATCTTGTTGAAAAACAAAGTTTCGACCGATCACATTAATTCCAGAGGGAATGGCATTTTCTTCAAGTATTTTCAGATAGCCTTCTTTATTCAGTTTTCCGGTGATTTTGGTCAGATGGTCGGGTTTATTATTACCAAAGCATTCCCAAACCATCACACTACCACCGCCGTGCTTAACAGTCTGCACAGTACGCTCCTCTAAAGCCCGCTCCTCTTTTGATCAGCGCACAAAAACTCGTCTACCAGATCCAAAAATTTGAAATTTGGACACATCCGTCAAAAGGTCTTTTTTCCAGTCTTCTACTGTCCAGTTTTTATGTGTTTTGGCCCACTCCAGTCTTTTTCTTTTATGAACACTAGTCAATCTGGGTTTTTTGGCTGCTATACATCCTCTTAGACCAGCAGATAGCAAACGCCTTTTTACAGTTGTTATTGAAACTGGCTTTTCTCGGGATTCATTTAAAGTAGTGGCAATTTGAGGTGCAGTTAAACGTCGATTTCGTTTCGATAACGTCACAACGTTATCTTCCTGCTTTTTAGGGATAATTCGTAGATTTGGGACGTCCAGATCTCTTCCGGTCTTGATTTCCTCCGGTAGCTTTTTTTTCGTACAAGAGTATAATGTACACCTTTGTATGAAACACCGACCCTTTCTGCGATTTGGTGCATAGAATAGCCTTCTGCGCTCAAAGTACAGATAGGACTCCGCTGTTCAAGCGAAATCTGTTTCCTTTTTGCCATTTTATGAGCTTGCGAACTTTTGAAACTATCACATGAATGTCACAAATCACACTGAACTCTAAACTGATAATTTTTGCAATAATACCCCCCCCATATTCCAAAGATTAGACACTACTCATTACTTCAAGTGGAGTTTAAATAGCGACTAAGTACATATACAAGGTCCCGACATGAACCGTCGGGCCGTGGCCCGCCAGGCACGATCAACCAGCCTGGTCGGAGGATCCTCCCTTTATGTTAGAGGGACATCACGTGTTCCTCCACAAGTTTCTGAAATTTTGTTGTGTATGATATGATTGAAACGTCATTTTACCTGTCTTTCTGACTACAGACAACAATTATACCGACATTGTGCTTTAGCACAACCTCAGATAAAGTTGAGATATTCATAACTCACATAACTTCTTTATCTGAGATTTTCTAGTAGTAAATCGGTACGTTTACGTAATATCTTCGTCAACGCTCACACCCCGAGGCTCAGACATTGCTTTATACATTGTATCTGGTTTCAGACTTATTTAAGAGTTAGAGAAGTTAAATTAATTAGTTTATATTAGTGAAATTAGATTAATTTAGTTTCGACGACCTCGATGGCGTAGTGGTTAGTGTAACCGACTGCTACGCTTGAGGTCGCGGGTTCGATTCCCGCACAAGTCAAACATTTGTGTGCATGAACATAAATGTTTGTCTTGGTCTGGGTCTGGGTGTTTCTATGTATAATATGCATGTATTTACAAAAAAATAAGTATATATTTATGTTTATCCATTGTCTAGCACCTATAGTACAAGCTCTGCTTAGTTTGGGCTAGATGGTGCTGTGTGTATGTCATAGAATAATAATAATAATAATTTATGAAGAACATTTGATTACAACAATTCCAACATCAGAGATATTTTGTGTCTGACGTGTTGAAAAGGTTACACGGATTTATTGGAATCCTTTACCGTTGCGCTATTCTGTATAACTTTTAATCTTAAACTCAAATGTTACGTCCGCAATAACTATAGTATCCTTATAATAATTATTACAGTTACAGTAGAAAGCCGATAATTTTCACTACGCAGTCAGAAGCGAGTTAGATATTACAGATAGTAGAATAAACTTAGCACAAAGAATTATAAATATTAAAATTATGTCACTAGTAGTATCGTAAAAATATTATCCTGGCAAAGAGCACTTAAAATCACTTGGCATCGATACTTAATTCCTTTGACAATATATTATTCGTCATTAATTAGGTTTTATGTTTTTGTTTACTATAATTAAACTTAATTTCTTGAACCACAGAAAATAAAAGTTCATATTTTTAGTTACGACTGGATTTGCTCAGATAAAATGGTTTATTAAGACTGCGCCGAGCGAAATGTGCCAAAACAGGCGGTCATAGTTAGTGAATAAAATCAACACTTTTTGTTTAATACAAATATAAAATATACATTTCCACAACAATAATTGTGTTTACAATTACACCATGTAAAAAAATTAAAATAATTAATATTTTCGCCTACAAAATTACGTTAATTTGCAATCTATCCTATTTTACACCCTAAACGAAACATAAATAGTTATTTGTCCGTCCCAAATATTTAAGTTATTGGTTGACAATAAACATACATATTTATAAAAAAAGCACTTCAAATCCTCCATACAATTTTACTATGGCGGCCGCGCGCCGATTTGAATATGCGCCGTACGAGCTCTGTCATTATCTGTCTTACGCTCGGCGCAGTCTTAACCAATTATCATAAAGTTATGTGGCAATAATTAAAGCTTATTTCTTCCATCGACGTACCGACGCAGGCGTCTAGACACAATGTTTTAATTATCATTACCTAATTGTCTACATTTGATTAAGCTGAAAAACAGGTTGGTATATTAAAAACTTAATTGTACGGGTGCCTAAAGCTGATAAACAGTTTAATCATGAGTTCATCGGCCTAGTTATTTGGAAAATATATTTTGTTATTAATATGTAAAATATTAGTTCAATAAGTTCTTTTTTAAAAAGACAACATTGCACTTTGAATTATTCCTGTGTCGCGGGGGATTATACAAACATTCAAACAACTCACACCAAGGATACCCAGACTCGGAACAACCATTTGTGGATTACACAAATGTTTGTCCCGTGTGGGATTGGAACCCACAACACTCGGCGCAGTGGCAGCGGCGAGGCGACCACTTAAACCACTACGCCATCCGTACAGGCGTTTGGGAACATTTCAAATCATATATTATATTTGAATTTCTTTGATTTAAGCAAGCTCCGACTGTCGTTAACATATTTTACGATCCATATGAAAAGTCGATGTCCTTAATCCGAAAATCCTAAATCGTAAATAAGAGGTTAGATGTCACATGATGATCAGACGAGACTAGAATGCTTTAAATACAATTGCGAATGATAAAGCTAGAATGATAATTGTAGCATTACTAAAGAACACATCAGCTCTGTAAAGGAAACGTCCCATTAGAAGCATTCGCCGGCTTAGCGATGCTGGTAATAGCTATTTATATAATTGTGGTATTCGTATAATTATGTAAAGATTCGTCAAAAGGACGATTTGATAAGAAATAACATAATATTGTAAGTATAAAAGTCATACAAAAATATCAATGCAGTACAAGGAATAAGTGTAATGTATAAAATAAATAATTAAGTTGGTAAATCTAAACAATTTTTAATGTCTGCATTCACGTTATGATCAGCAATAACTGAGGCCTGCTTTGTGTAGTCAAATAAACCATTGATCCATTATCGTTGATTGTACAATTTTGGATGTCGTCAAAGCTTTATTTGATCTCCTTTCCGCGGTTGTTGCATCTCCATTCAGAGAGGGTAGGCGTTATTTTCCTACTGTTAAAATGTAAAAAATTGTGATCATGTTTAGCTTTTTGCTATAATTGACGATATTCGTTGAAAGGATTATTATTATGATGAAAGTTGGGGCTCAGATAGAATATATCATAAATAATAATACTGTTGAATTAAATACCTGTTATAGGATCGCTGCATCACTAAACATAACAATCGTTATTTTACTAAACTAGTATCTGATTTATAAAAGAATTAACAGACATGGTTATTTACAATATATTGAATTTGCTCAAAGGATTATATTATTACTTAAGTTTAGTGTATAAATAGTGTAGCCAGGGGTGCATTGCATTAATTGTTCTATTTTGTTTTAGGAGTGTATCGGATGCAACGGCGAGGATGTGGGTGAAGGTGATAGAAGAAGTCACAAATAAGATAGCGAAGCCGTTGCCGGCGAATCTCATGTCATTCGAATGATCCGTGCAGTGCAGTTCTCGTATAAAGTTATACGGCTCATAGAGACACGCGTGTTTTGTGACCAGATACAGGAACAAGTGAATTTTGGTGACGTCGCATTATTGTACTATGTAAGTAAATATATTATATCTTTTTCTGAACAAATGTTTTAATTAGCAGGTTCTAGTAATACGTAATATTTGTATCGGCTATTATTGTACTCATCTCGATGTGATCTGCATACAAAAACTATGTTTATACTTTTGTTATCGCTTTCTGCTTATAATAATGTTTGATAATTTAGAGTTCCATAGCTTCCTTTTTTATAAAAGTTGTATCTTATTAGAGCTGGCAGTTATAAATGTTATAACACAACTATTCCCTATTTGTGCAGATTATTTAAAGGAATTCATTTGGTTATTGGCTATGGGACTCTTAAAAATAATGACTATAATATTATCTGCACCTGTTATACATAATAGACATTTATGTTTACAAACTTTTAGTATATCTTTATGCATTCACACAGCCATAGTATTTTATTAAAATGGTTTTGAACAAATCCATACTATTAAAAATGTTGATGTATATCGAAACGACACGTGGATAGATAATATTTCTTATTCGCGTAGATTAGCCAGGCATCGTTGTAATTTTATATAATAAGTGGTGTCTGAAACAGCAAGCTTCAATAATTCCTTTCAAAATCTACGTATAGAGTATTTAATTTTGTAATTAAAATTCGTACGTAGATATTATTATCTAAATTAAATACTAGATAGTGCAGTACTAATATAATCCGGATTCGTTTTAATATACATATCATACGATACAATAAGTTACGCATGTGTTTGTTTGATTTTATTATTAATTCATATGGTACAAAATAACGCACGTTTTATATCTAGGTAGCTTTCGCGCTTTGCGCTCTTTATCACTCACGCTACTGATCTTACTCATTAAATTATAATAATTTATGAATCGATTATAGATCAAATATAGCGTTGTCTCAAAACTAAAATACTCCAAAACTGACAAGAATGGACATAAAATAATTATTATATATTAATAATCTTAAATAAATTAGTGTCAAATTGTATTATGAGGCTTCTCACTTGCCACATCGGTCCCTATAGGATGTCTTGCCATCGCATTCACTTCAAATAGACCTGAGTGAGTTCATTTTGTCTATTGTTAAGTTAGATGCAATGTTCGATTTTGGGCGAGTTCCTGTTGCTGATTCAGCTAATTGGTGTTATATCTGCTGTGCTGTGAAAACTAACAAATGAGGCTAATTGTATTACAACAGATAACTTCAATTCGTTGACGCCCTTATAATGAGCGCACTTTTCAAACATAACACGTTTTGGTGTCTCTACTTAAAGATGATATACATAATAAACTTTAGGACTGTCTGCGGTGGTAAAAAATGTTGACGTGGTACCAGTACTTGAGGCATGTTACATAGATGAAAGTAAAAAAGTACAGACAAGTTAGGTTCTAGCTTTGATAGCGATATAAACCTGCATCAGTACCATATAAAAGGTTGGTTGCACTACTGGCAGACGACTAAGATGACACACAAAAGGAGGCTGTCGCTCGGTTATAATAGTGTGACGTACTCTTGATCATGGCACAGATGTTAACCAGCAGATTACACTCACGCAACACAAGCTGGTATCGAAACGCACCAAATATCGACATTTAATGTGCTCACCTGTTCGTGTTGCTCAAATATATTATAACTCAAATCTTTTGCCTAATCATAGGTACAATCGGCCAGAATATAACATCGACTTTATCAAACTTGTTATATTAAAATTCGTATAGAGTTACTAAATTTGTCGAATCAAGTAAACGGTGCTTGTATTAGCAATATAGCGACGATGTTATTACAAAAATTAACAATTAATAAAGAAGTGCTTTCTTCGCCTGATTCGTGCATTCACAATTATATGTTTTTAGCTTGGTGCTATAAATTGTAGTGATTAGTTGTACAACGTTAGCCACTTACCACGTAGACATAGTGGTTGGAAGTACAGTTAAGTATGTAATTATTATTAGTAACTAATATCAACAATATCTATTGTTATCACCGTTCATATTTTGTTGAATCGATACTATAGTTGCTTTGAATGTATATGTAACAAACTAGTAATTACTGAATAGCATACGTTACAAAATAACGTAAATAAGCTTATTTTATATCAAGTTTATAATGTAAGCATACATTATATTATGTTATTGTTTTATATCACACAAATAATATTCGCAATATGTGACTAGTTTTTAGGTACATACAGAATGTGCCATTTTATAAAATATAATAGAGTATTTAGCACACGCTTTCAATCACTTTAAGTTATCAGACTCTTTAACATAAAATTTAGATTTTATCTTGGCGGTCATTCTTAGAGTTTATTATAATAAAACGATTACGTATGACAGCATGTCATATAGCTGCCCATACATATTATACAAAATAGGAATCTAACAAGAGCTGTTGGTTATTGTTAGTGACGGCTGCGTAATCAAAAGCGACATAATATGTGTATTACGATACGTCACATTTCTTATGCCAGTTACGGTACCGACACTAATCGTATTTGCAAACCTACATATGAACGAACGCCACCGATACTCCGCTACGTACTCGTCTTATCTAAACATTAAGTGCTTTATACTTATTTTCTTATCTGTTATTTAGAACTCTTGTAACATTGCGTTTTAGAATTTGAGATTCTAGTTATTGCACTATACAAGTTATTTGTCAAAGATCTTTTATAAATAAATATACATCAATTGTAGAATATCCGGTGAAGCGGTTAAATATCATAGGATAATTACTTTATATTTATAGACATCTTTTACACTATACATGTTCCATGTAAAAGATAATTTATAAAACCTGTTCGACAAGGAGCTATGCCTAGTGTAATAACCACCTTCAGGTCTACCAATTAGTTTATTTATACCTAAAATATCCCCAGTGAATATAGCTATATAAAATACTCATTAGTATGGTTAGTTCAATCTACCATACAAAATTAAACTGGTGTCTCTTCAAGATATGATTTATAAAGCAATACTTGTCGTTTTCGAGCTTTAAAGCTTTATCAATGAGACTTATAAGAAAAATAGTATCCATTTGCGAATATCGACCATAACGATGGCTCGGGTGTTTAAAGTAAAATAAGCTGATTTAATGAGAGCAGCCGTGTTGGATTTGATAAGCCGATATCTTAAGTTTTCCATGTGGATGAATAGCACACGATTAAATATTTATAAAAATATTGATATTTATATTTTGAGCTTTGTATCTACAACTAACTGTTTGTTTCATATTGAAATGAATAAGAAGCAAACAGACAGCTTCTGACTAGCCAATTCCCAGAACAGTTTAGTTTTAGTTAGTTTAGTTCAGACTAACTGAAAATAATAAACTATAATAACAAACTATAATTTACTAGCGCCGTAACCCGCCTAATGTTTAGTTTTCTTTTGTTTAAATACATTATTAATTTGTCTACTCATTATACAATATACTCAGATGTAATTATCAAAGAATCTCGTACCATTTACGTGTTCCTGACTACTTCAACAAATATTGTTAATATCTCAATAAATAGTATGCCTACTTGTTTTGGTGCCTAGTATGTTATAATGTTAGACCTAGTATGTTGTACGTCAATCTTACCGCATGTTATACAGTTTTAAGAATATTGCAGCTTTATTGACTTTAAGAGACAAATAAGCAGCGAAAGCTTACGTATATCGCACGATAATAGGAAAAGAAATACCACGTACTTATATAATATAATTATATAAGTCCGTTAAAGTGTAGCTACAAATAGAACATTTTGTTTGAAAAGTTTCGTGTCCTTATTTTCTATGAATAATATTAAATTTTATAACCGCAAGTTGTAGTTGTTTTTGAACTTTGCACGATAGCTCTCAGAGGTGCTGTAATATGTACATTATAGCGTAGTCATTGTTCACGTTTGCGATGTAAGTAAGTAATGGGTCGCGCTATGTCCAGACTATACGCCGATATTTAACCATAGCCTTGTTCTTGAACTGTCCGATATATAGAATTAATCTTATTTATTGATTGTTGCAAATCTTTCTACAACTATGAAGATGATTATCGAATGTTTGCTTTAACTCGTTAGAATTGTACTTTTACATTTTATATAGTTATTGCATTGCCGCAATTGAGCACCGAATTGTAATGTTTATTGAGCATAATGGCAACCGATATTTTGTCTCAATACAGTAAAATGTTTCTTAGTATTACCAAAGCTATTTAAAGTTATCTTTTGTATTATAGTTTAAGTATAATTATAGGGAGGCTTATGATATTTGACTGAATCTGCAAATGTAATATTATTAATTATTATCTCATAATATCACAAAACGCCTATCTCTCAAAGGTAGACAGAGGGTAAAATATTCTAAAATATTAAAATATGTTAAATCTGTGCTGTAATGAGTAGAGTTCTTGAGAATTAAAAAGTTTGAATATATACTACTTAAAGTTGTATTTTAAATTGCTACAAACTAAATTGTGTATAACTTCATAACATATACCTTGCACTACGTTACGTATTTATGATTGATATGTACTTTCATCAACTTTATTATAATGAATGCTGTTTAACTCGTGGAACGAATATCATTACATTTAAGCTTTGTACGACATTACTCTTTAGTGTATTTTATGGCACGCGTGTGCTCTTGTGTTCAATAAAAATTCCTATGAAACTGTAAGTCTGTGTATTATTTACTGACGCCTGTATTCCCTACCAGAGCTTGCATTACCAGAGACGAGAGTATATTTATGTGAAGTGACCGTAGGTGCCAGCGCAAATTCGAAATAAAGCCACAGGCATGTGCTGAATAACCAGTGAATGCAATATTGAAGTGACACGTAGCTGTATATCGACAATTTCTCATAACGTATACATAATTCCAATGTACAGCTATTCAGATAGATTGGACCAATCGGTCCCTACAGCGATTGTAAGCCTACAAACAAGTCTGAGTTAAGAAGTTTTCAGACCGTGTTTCTAAGTAACCCGATGAGTCACTTCTACAAGTTGTATTTAAGGTACGAAATTTATGGAACATTGTATACATAGATATAATTGTATTGTGTAACTTTGTTTAAAAGCACTACGAGGGCGACGTTGGTCCATGTGTAGGGGCACGAGGTCACATCCCTACTTTCCTACTACAATATTAGAAATGCGAATGTGAGTTTCCTTGCCATATTCATTTACCTGGCCCTCCGAGACCAATCTGTATAACGGAAAACCTTTCAGCGAAGACTAGAAAACGGTTCTTTCAGGCCCGAGAATATGTTAAATCAAACGGTTATTCCTTCAGTTTAATATCTGACGGTAGAGCATTTCTTCGAAAAAAAGGAGGGCACGCCTCATGTTGGTATTGATACTGAAGAAACTTTAGACAACTTAAAATCTCCACGGTCAGATTGACTATATCTTGCATTTCAATACTTAACTTTTTATATTATATACTGCATGCTAATATTTAAATTTTTACTTTATAACTTAATTTATAATTATTATACTTGTTATATGTTAAAAATTGCTCACATTTACATTAAATAATATGCATCTAATATACATTATATACATCAACACTATATACTTCGTCCAAACATAACTACTTTTAGGGAAACCAAGCATACACCAGTTACACACCTCACACTACAATAAAGTAAGGGTAAAATAAAAGCTATTATATTTGTTTTGATTATTCATAATTTAACGGGTTCCAAGTATTCAAAATGTCAATTTATTATCTGTTCAGGTTATGTACTTCACTAATCTCCTTTTTGCTCGCTCTAAATAATAGCTGTTTATAACTGAATAGAAATGTCTCACCTCTCAAATACACGTTTAAATACGTGTATATTTGTACCTGGATTAGGCGATCTTTACGTATACATAGTTATAATTCGATAGTGATAACACTTATATTGCACATACTAAACACATGATTTTGACAGGCGAAATAAACATTGATATCCTGCCAGGATCCTTATCAAGCTCTGCACAGGATTATCTTAATGTAATGGCCGTGTACGGACTTACACAGGGCATAAGTAAGCCCACGCGTATTAATACCTGTATTGACCACTTTATGGTGAAATGTTCCCCTAGTTTATAATCGATTTTATCTCTTTTATCCCTTTTCATCGATACCAATGTCTCTACAACGTCTAAGTTTATGCAATTGTTAGATAACCTCTCTCGACGTTGCCTTAAATAGCTTAGGACCAAGCCGATCGCGAATAAAATTTGTATATAAATATTATACCAATAGCTAGCTAGCTGCCAATCATTAGGTATTTATTATATATTGCGAAGGCAAATACAACAACAAACATTCTTATAGTTAAGTACCTATTAGATTCCTATCCAGGTAACCAGCTGCTCAGTATAAGTAATATTTGTTTGTAACATATGTACACACTAAAATATAATAGGATACGCATGATAAAAAGAAGGTGATAACTTAGTCCTTTTCACTCAATGTACAATACAAATAGGTCCGACAACAAGATGGAAGTAACGAAGAATGTAGCACAATTAACTTCCAAAGTTCTAAGTAATTGGAAACAGGTAACTTTTTAATTAAAATCGCTTGCGTTAAATACTCGTAGTTGCATAAGCTACTCTATATTTTAAACTTTTCTAGTATTTACAATATCGATATACCTTATCGATACCGAGAAATCTATAAGTTTCAGAATTCTCCTGATGACCTTATTTGAAAAGGACTTCGGTTTCTCAGTTTTCGTTACTTTCCAAGTCATCACTTAGTGGTATAATCGCAGACGACACATGTAAAGCGGGACGTGACTCTCTTTTTAACAAAAATAATGTACAGCTACTATATACGGATTTTATCGCGTTATTTATTTGACACTTTATTACATAATTTTGAAAACTGTTACACTACTACTATTATTAAACTTTACTAATTTTTAATATTTTATTTTAATTTTATTTGCGTAAATAGAAACACCAATTATTAAATTATGTTCGGGTACTTTGAAATAACTACACTGGAATATTGAGACAACTGCCATCTTAGTCTTCCCGTGACCATGGCTGCTGAAAAGCAACCGAAACGTCGGGGCAAGTGTAAAATTAAATTAAATCTAAATAGTTTCAATAGTTTAATAATAATTCAATTAGCTTAAAAATTAATAAAGTTTAATAATAGTAGTAGTGTAACAGTTTTCAAAAATATGTAATAAAGTGTCAAATAAATAACGCGATAAAATCCGTATATAGTAGTTTAATTTCAATGAATAATTTTCGCGTAAACAGAAGACAATATTATATAATGTACAGCTTCACACGAGTTCTACGCCATAAGTCCTTTTTAGATAATATCCATTAGTCAAGTATTTAGCGACATCAAAGCATCTCTACATATCTACCAACCCCTTAACTATTTAACGGTATGCTATGTTACTCATAATATCTACCTAATACAGATTTCAAGCCACATCTATGCATACAAATAAGCTTGAATCGTATATGCGACGGCAACTACCGTTGTTTGCTAGCATAGATATTTATTAACATAAATAAAATATAATCTTTTTCGCAATTGCTCGCTACACACCGGCAAGACTTTACTATTATTATGCTAAGATTTGAAAATTAATCCGGTATGAGAGCCCTGAAGTTACGTAGATAGCGTGAACATGCGAGAGGTTAGGCTGCAGTGAGACGCGTGCCGGTTTCGCGCTGACTTACTTCGATGTTCTACACGTGTTTCGGACAGTTTTCACTAGTACGTAAATCACACGCAAGTGACCCAAATCGTCGACTCAACTTTGGTTTTGGTGATAAAAACCAAGGAACACGGTGAATCGATGGTGTAAAGGTTCTTTAGGGGATGTGTTGGAATAGCGCGGCGGTTGCGCGCGCCGTCGTCTCTGCGGTGTGGTGTGTGCGATCCGTTACAGTCGTGTGCAAGTTGCCGCGCGCGGTTGTCGCAGGCATCCGAAGTTTAGCGTTCGCGTGAGATTGTGCCACCCGATGAGTAAACGACGACACGGTACAACGCGCCGACACGATTCGCAATTATATGCAACACAGAGCACGCAGCTACAGCATCATCTAGATAAAGTAAGTTTAAACCGTTTAATACATTTGCATAGTTATAGTCTGGCATGTGAAACTTGTGTTTTGTGTGAAACTTTTAAACAAAAAACTGATGGAAAAGGAATGGCTTCAATATTTGTAATTATGAATGACGCAGATTTTCTGAATTAATTGTTACTTTGTTGGTATTGTGTTAAATGAAAACTTGCTTGGTTAATGCATTGTTACAAATATTTTAATTTTGAGTGTCGAATTATTCGGTGAAAATACCCTACCTTTGACGCGATTGGTAATTAGACGCAATTGACAGAAATGTGGCTTGGTTTTGTAATTAATATGAATAGCAGTTGCGTGGTTTCCATTTCGTTAACAGATTACTCTTAGTGCCTATTTTATTATTTATATAAAATTTAATCAATATACATACTAGCATACCTTATCTTTTTCTTATTGTTAGAATATTTACTAATAATTAACATTTTTTATCTAATTGTTTTATTAAAAATGTGCCTAACTATAAAAATGAATATGAAGCCGCAGTCCGCGTTAAAATAGTCTGCTGATATTGGCCATTTCGTTAAACATCTCAAACTTCTCTTTTGTCCTTTAATTATAAATTATAACGTCGTTTAGTTTAGTTATGTATATCATAGTTATGTATATCGGGTACGGGATCTCAAAACAGCTATGTCGTGTGTAGACAGTCGCTTATGAATGCTCGCAATTATACCACTTTATAAATATGTTTTTTATAAATGTCAACCTCCATGATTGCTTTCGATGTCGCTGTCACTGCGTAAGTAAGTAGCGCGGCTCAATAACAACAACGGTTTATGAGGTATGCGTAGGCATGTAATAAGATACGTCTCAAGTAATGGTAACAGTCGTGAGAAGCGCGTGTTCTAGAGGGGTGTGTGGTGCGTTATAATTTAGTATCGATTATGCGAGAGGCGAGGGCGGCGGGGTGCTTAGTGACCTTGGTTCGCCCGGTCGCTAGCGAAGCTCCCACGAGCCGACCTTGACTTCTGTGTGCCACGTGCCCCTCGCGCTTCCCTCCCGTACAATAATATCGCCCTAGTCAGTGCTCCCGAGCGGATACGGCGCAGTTTTCCTTCTGTTTCTAACGCTAAAAATATCATTTAGTCCATAGATACGCTTTGGGCGTATCTTAGTGGTTTGTGTCGAAGTTGAGAGTTATTCCGTGCATTGTTCTTTCACTTTCGTCATATCCTGGACCACATTACGTAAGTAAATACAGTTGCATAAGTTATTTTTCGTTGCATTGACGGCATTGTCAGAAGTTCTCCCTGCGTAATTTATGCGTTTAACTGAGTTAAATTGCTGTGTATGTAGAATACCGCGTCATTTCGTTGGAAACTACGCAATATGTTTGTGATATTTACATCGCATGCAATTACACTTGTTTATTTACTTATGTTTATTGATTTATGTCGGTGTTCTCATTGTGTTTTCCTTGTGTGCTTTGCTCTTCTTTTCATTGAAGATAATCTATCCGCCATTATGTATCAGTTATCAATTGCGTATCAAACAATCTACAAAATAGCATTGTGTGGCAATCTTGTTTAGCAGAATGTTGGTTATTTCACATCCATTGCGAAATCATAAAGCTATTCGTTTTTAGGCAAATGTATACGTTGCTGCGTCATTTTTGCCCAAGCTATAATATAAGTATATCATTATAATTGGTTTTGTGCCAACTTGTGCATAAGAGCGAGATAACATAAAGTTGTTTTAGTTAAACACTCTTTGTCATACTTAATGTATGAGTAAACGGGCAAGGGAATCGAGCGCTGCGCAGTTGGTAGTAGATTTTAGGTGTAATAGCGCCGGTAATCTGTTCGTGACCTTCAGTGTGCCAGATGCACTGACACTTGGCCTTCGCACTCTGTAGCATTGTGCGGCGTTTTCATCTCTGCGAATTGATCCTATACAGCAACATACCCATTATATTAGAGCTTCGTAGCTGGCGTAGCGCGTTCCTGGAATAACTGCATTCTATGCTCGCCTCAAAGATTGTATAATAGCTACGTTTTAAGGCAAGCTTGTTTATAATGGTCACTTGGACAGTTTTATATTCTCTATCAGGACTTTCTTTGCTTTTTATCTTTCTATATTTCTTTAGTAGAAAAACCTTAA
This sequence comes from Catocala fraxini, assembly GCA_930367265.1. Classification (NCBI taxonomy): domain Eukaryota; kingdom Metazoa; phylum Arthropoda; class Insecta; order Lepidoptera; family Erebidae; genus Catocala; species Catocala fraxini. Next base: position 19,557,086 of record OV884024.1, read on the forward strand.
AGAAATGATTGTTAAATAATAAATAGGTACAATGAATTGCTTATGAACGTTATACATGCCAGCTTACTTTATGTATTATTATTATTATGGATTGTGTAATGACAATTTATAGCCCAAGTTAAGTCTTAAATGGGTTTTGGTCATGATGTTTACTTCCATCCTTTGTATATAATAGATCAGTAGATGCAAGAAAGGAAGCAAGTAAAATCTCACTTAAAATTAGAGAGGGTTAATATTGTTTTTGAGATTGGGGTTCTCGGCTCAAGGCCTAAGGCCTCCTTTCTTCTTCGTATCGAGTTAAAAGGACCGCGCTTCTACCTAGGTAGAAGCTTGGGCCTTTCAACTCGATACAATGAACACTTCACTTAACTTCTAGAAGTGACAACAGTATTTCGAGAATGCGAGTTCTAAGAAAAAGCCTTTGCTTTACAGGGAGGTTCTACTTCGCTTTATTTTTTTATATGCCTTCGATGACTTCAGATCTGGTGGTAATTTGAGATATCGATACCTAAAGCTTTTCATGATGTTGAGAGCCGTGTTCTGTAATTGTAGACTCAAAAGTAAATAAATTTAAGATTGTTTGTAATGTCAAAATAACAGCTTTTTACTAAATGCATATGAAAGTATATACAGTACTTATATCAAAAAATCTATTTTAAAATGTTTGTCTGTCTGTCTGTTTATTCCGGCTAATATCGGAAATGGCTGAACCAATTTTGACGGGTCTTTCACTGGCACATAGCTGATGTTAAAAGGAGTAACTTAGGATACATTTATTTTAGAAAAAAACAGTGGATAATCTCTTTTTTGTTAAATTCCACGCGTACGAAGTCGTGGATTACAGCCAGTACGAAATAAATTGAAAGTCCTCCATTTGGTCCGTGTTTAAAATTTACTCGATTTCAGACACTAGTATGGTAGCTTCAAAGCAGTCAAACTAGCGATTTTGGTACGGCCGGTTTAATACCTGCATACCAATTGTTGTTGTCGTCAGGCAATTAATATATCAGTTATATTCAGTCTTTTTTTTTTTACGTGGGGGCAATGCTTGAAGCTTACCCCTCCACGGGAGCGGGCGGAGGGGTTATGTCGGACTCGCCGGGGTAACAGAAAGATGTTAAGAAGATAATGTACCTCCCGGAATACCGACTAAACCTACCACGGTGTTCCTCGACAAAACCACTATCGACGGGGCCGCGCGAATCACTTGCACATGCGGTCGCGACCCCGCCGAGGTTTCGGCCCGCCGTATGAAACGGCAGGCCACTACACGAACAGACAAAGGCACTGACTCACTTTAAACCCTACTGTCCCCCCCCTAGAGGGGAGACGGACTCGAAACAGAGGCGCGCGTGGGAACACGCACGCCGCCTCTCGGACCTGGTGCTGAACGGATGGCGGGCAAGCCCACAAAGCCCGCCACCCCCAGGTCAATCCTCAGGGTGGCTGGAGGTCATCTCGCGCCCTCCGGCGCCCGGTTCTGCGGTTGGGGAGAGGGTTTAAACGCTCCCTCTCCCGCTCCGCCGCCTCCTTGATGGAAATGACTTCCTCACAAAAGGAGGCGACGGCGTTCCACGACCTCTCACTCCGGACCATAGACTGAACTACGGCCGGGAGCGAGAGGGCAACCAATCCGACTGCCGCGATCAACTCACGGCGCTGCGATGCCCAGGCGGGGCAATCCGCCAAAGTGTGCAGCGCCGTGTCCACAACAACGTCGCGGCAGTCGCCGCAGTGGTGACAACCGGGCGTCTCTTGCCGGCGTATACGACACAGGAACTGGCCAAAACAACCGTGGCCAGTTATTACCTGTGTCAGCCGGAAGGTGAGGGCGCCATGCCGCCTCTCCAGCCACTCCTCAAACACGGGACTTACCGCCATGATCGTGGCGTGCCCGAGCAAATTACTGACAGTGTCAACTAATAACAAGATAAAGCAGCGCGTGTTATCATGTAATCTATACATGACAGCAGTGACATCCGAACTAATATTATAAATGTGAATGTGAGTTTGTTTATTTATTTGTTTGTGAGTTTGTTACGCTTTCACGCCTTGACCGCTCGCCCGATTATCATGAATCTTCGCATACACGTTGTCAGGCGAATAGAATAGGATATAGATTTTCACTCAGAAAAATTCTCTTACTGGTTAGTACAACATAAGTATTATTATAAAATTACTAGAGTTTGCCAGCGGTATTGTTCGCGTTAATCTAAATTTTGTCAATATTTTCTACCCTCTTCTTCTATCTCTCGGGCACAACACATTTTGTCTGGGTAGCCTAACCTAGAGTATACAGTTTCATGATTATCGGTTGTGCAGCTAAGGCGGGCAAGCGTAACAAACAAAGAAACTCACATTCGTATTTGTAATATTAGTGAAGATATGATTATTTTCTTCCATTCAAGTTAAATGCTTGTGTTACGAGAGCGTTTACATCGCGTCGAAAGTGTTATCTTTTCGTAGTAAATTATAGTGCTACAAACAAAGACTTAAATTAAAAATAAGTTGTTCTTAGAAAATAAATTATACAATCTCTTTAATAGAAAAGCGAGCTGGTATCACAATGTAGCTTTGTAGCACTTAAAGAGAACGTAAAAAAAAACGGGGTCGAGTTACTACGTAGGTATAGTAGAGTGGATTGGATTGAATTTCGTAGAATACCAGTGTTTGCGATTTAACAATCACAACGTACGCTGAGCGATGTCCAAATTTTGGCACTGATGGGACACACACTTTCACATTACTTTTTTAACTTATGTTATACTTAAATAGTTTAATATTATATTATTGTTTGTATCGCTGTTCACAGATAATACTAGCCTTGACCTGAATGGAGGCTGTTTCCGTTTAGTTAAGCGTGTGGTGTGGTGTTGCCAGTGAGCAGAAATTAAATTATAGTGTCATTATTTGTTTTATATTTCTAGTTTTATTATTGTTCTGTTCTTTTTTTATTTTGTTTATTTTTTAGTTTGTTTTATTTCTTCGTGTTTTGCGTGTGCCCTTGTGTGCCATAATAAATATATTTTTTTCTTTCTTTCTTCTTTCTACTTGTCACTCTCGTGCAACGGTTACAGCCGCCATTTTAATTATTTTATGTTTTTCTCTTGCTTTCGCCTTTTGTTTATGTTTATTTATAGAACACTGTAAAACGGCTCATTTCGTCAGCTGTGTTTAGGATGCACGTAATTGAGGCTGAGTCTGCAATAATAATCATTCATACATTTATAAAATAAATATATGACATTTAAAATTAATGCTTTAATACTAACAACCTTTGTATACATTCTGCACCGACAGAAAGCTCAACCAACCTCCCAACCTAAAATTTAAACCGGTGCTTAAGATAAGGCTGTCTCTGTTTTACACTTCAGTATAAAGTAAACCTATTTTATGCATAATGAAGTAAATGATCTGTGACGATGAAATATCAATCAGATAGGTGTGTATTGTCTTGAAATATAATGCGTTTCATAAAATGTCATAAAGAGTGGCATAATACTGCAAAATAATTATATATTATACAGATACAAACAGAACAAAGGTAGTCACACATAATGAGTTTGCGTACAAAGGAAAAGCAGTACTCACCATTACTTATCAGAGGTGTATTAATAATAATAATACAATTTTATTCAATAAATGAAAGTCTTTACAAAACACATTACAGGCTACTTATTATATTAAATTCTCATTAAAACTGTATTTAATGTAAAGGAAAACATATACAATTTAAATATTGGACACAAAAAGATTTCTTTATGAAGTCTGTTTTTCCATTGTATTACCTGAACTAGACCTGTGTTTCAGGCTGTTTCAATATTACATTTTTGTTCTACTGTTAAAAAAGTAAGGATCTACAAAAAGCATTTATACATGTACTGCGAACATATATAGTTAAGTATATAATTAAAATAGTTCTAAACAATAACAATTATAAATGAAAAATTGCTTGAATAATAACAAATTATTTTACAACTACTAGCAATTTCTCTGTACCTGAATACGTAAGCGTTTTTAGGTACTTTGTTAAAACTATGTGACATGATTATGATTAATGCTTTATATATCTAATAACTTATTTAGTTTATTGTACAATAAAGGTCCAGAGAATAAGAAAATCTCTTCATGTATGCATGCTTAGTATGGAAACTTCCATAAACTATGTCTTTCCTTCTTTTGTTCATAGGTAAAAAAGGTAGTAGCGTATGTTGTTTAAGTTGACGGACAGTTAAAATGTTAGTGGTATAGTTCATAGGTAGGGAAGATGAAAGGGCGGAATGTGGCTACCTTTAAGATAGCTCTTTGCGCACGTTCTAATGGCAGTAATATTGTTTATGATGCTCCACCCCACGATGCTACACAATAGGTTATGATTGATTGCCATAATGCTAAATACACCTGTTTTAGTAATTTAAATTTTGCAACGCTACGAAGATTCTTGAAAATATATATTAGTTGCTTACTCTATTGCATAATAAATAAATACGTTTGCTAAAAATTAAGGTTAATGTCAAGCGTAATGCCTAAGTATTTTATACAATAGGTTGCTTCTAAAGTGGGGCAAGTGGATGCGGTGTCAGCAGATAGCAGACAATTATAATTGTGAGCAATAATGTTGTTTATGTAATATGGCGTGTTTTTATTCCGCATTGAAAAGTGATACATTTAGGGTTATACAATTATTTGACAGCGATTTACTGATAATATTAAAACCTTCTTGAGTTCGCTGATAGGCTCCGATGAGTGATTGAGCAATGAACTGTATTACTGTGTCATCCGCGTATTAAATAATATTGTTGAAATATTTTGCTTAATTAACTTCATTATGTATGTTTTTTATCTGTAACGTATACTGTAATAGCATAATGTAGTATACCTATACAACATTTTAAAATATTAAAAATGTTAATAAGTTTAATTAATTACTTTGCGATATTATATATTCGCGACATACGCTTTGGGAATATAAGTATCATGCTATATACAAATAAAAAAGTTATCATTACTTATTTGCAAACAATTATATAACATATATGGCAAGCTGTATTTTAGACTTTATAATTACTGTAAAGTTTTGTGTGTTTCGGTACCTAGAAACACAATGTGAATATTGTCAGCTACATTCATGATACGTCTGTCAATATAACTGTTGTTGCCATAGTTGCCAACCGCGTTCGGATACAGGCCTAAAATAAATGAACATTTTCGGTTCAACCAAACGACGACGTTTTCGGTCACTGGTCTAATGTCCAGCATTTCGATATTGGGACGTAGGAGATCGATCGTTAACTGTTGTTGTCATAGTTGCCAACCGCGTTCGGATTCAGGCCTAAAATAAATGAACATTTTCGGTTCAACCAAACGACGACGTTTTCGGTCACTGGTCTAATGTCCAGCATTTCGATATTGGGACGTAGGAGATTGATCGTTTGGATTGGTTTGACTGTATAATATTTTATGTACGTTAAAATCAAATTTTATGTGTGTAAATAAATTCGGCTTTAGAACTGTTGCTTTTGTTGTTAAAGTTTGTTGATGATTTGGTGAAGCTATATTACGAAATAATATATTAGGCATTTATATTAGCACACACATAACCTTATGCTTGTTTCCTGAAGTGGCAGGCTGACTAAACCCGTTCCAGTTCTTTATTTAGTGTCTTTGTGCCAATTCTGGCCAATTTATTAAAACAAATAATACATTGAGTTTAGGGCATACATAGGTTATTATATAATTTTGGTTTTATATTAGTTTCAACATAAATATGTATGTACGTAAGTAACCAAGTAGGTACGGCGTGTAACCAAGCTCCGTTAAAAACTTTGATTTATTGCAAGTGTGACAGATCACACAAATCTAATAATACGCAAAAACTTTTTCACACGTCGATAATAAATTATTAAGACTCATTAAAAAGGTTTAGAATAAACCTAAATAAATATAATGTGTTAGATATCAGTCTCGTAGCTGCTTAGCAAAAGCTCTATTTACGTCACTTTCCCTCACCTACCAGTCCGTTAAAATAAACTAAAGCCGATGTTAGCAACAGCCTATCTAGTGTATTCTTAGAACCTATCTCCGAGTGCACTATAAATAAATTAATTTGTGCTTTTCATTTTAGTCGGTGCCTTTGAATATTCGAGAATGGGTTAGTAGAACGTTACCTATATCTGGTGCGGGTCAACCGTTTAAACTGTACGAGGAAACACGAATAGCTAACAGTCATACACTGTTAATAAAAGCTTTTATTTACATTCACCTGTGCCGGTGCGTGTGCAAACAACTCTTGTAGGTGAAATTTGAAACAAAATCCAATATCCCTGAAGGTTTGTATTCGTGGATATGTTTATTAACAAAATATTTGAGCGAATATAAACTTAAAGGTAGAATATGAAGGTAAATGGTTTATTTAAAAAGAGTTAATTTGAAAGACATAAAGTTACACTCCATTTTCACTGATCACATATCTGATGATTGAATATCGCACTTTAGGGTCTTGTGATATTTTGTGTATAAATCTACTGCACAGGCAATAAATAGACGATTAAAATTAGGTACTTGATTTTCTGCAGAATAATATCATCTGAAGAATAATAAATAATTTTATATTTAAGTTAATCAAAAACCGTGTGCTTTTAATCGTATTATTATTTAATGAACGTGGCATAAAATAATATAAATGTCAAAAGACAATGCTCGTCGAAGTACTGTAGGGAAACAAAAGAACACACTTGCAAGAAAACTTGAAAGATTTTTCCAAGTGTTCGTTGCAAGTCGGCAGTGTTGGTTTCTAAAGAATATTGTACTAGGTCACTTGCAATGTTATTAATTCTATAGCTGCTGCTATAGAATATGATACAATACTGTCAGTGTTAAGGTCAGCCTTATCATGTATTAATTATTTATTTTATTACCTTTACATTGTGTTGAAATCATACTTTAAAAAAAGAAAATGTGATTCCAATTATAATAATAGAAGGGACAGACGATCTCTCCATCGCCTGTCGCTTCTATTATTATAACTGTAATCAAATTTGAAGGGACAGACGATGGAGAGATCGTCTGTCCCTTCTTATTCAAGACTCTCTGCAAGAAATAAATCATATAAATTGATTATTCATTTATATTTTTTCCTAATAATGTATTGCATGGTGGTCCAGACGCTACGTGATAGAGGTTTGAATAACCAGGTCTGAAACATGTACTTGTGTCTAAGTTTTTGCATTGCAATAATATCAGCAATTGTAATGCGTCTGCTTTTAAAAACGCTTTTAGTGAGAGCACGACTACGGCGTAGCTACCTGCATCTATGAGTAATGAAAGATAATGTGTAGCTGTTCTACGACGTAGACTATTGAAGCTACGGCGCGGCGTAGCCATCAGCACAATTTTGTTCCGGTTTAGTCGGCCTATTTGCATCCGAGACAAGTGCTTGCCGGGCCATTATATTGTTATCAAGTATTATGTTTTCCAACTTTGTGTAGGTAGTTAGTCTTTTGCTGCGAGGAAGAGAGTGCTATTGACATAAATAAGTGGCGCTTTAACTAATACTGTTAAAGACATTAACCTTTTTTCGTAGTAACATAGAACAACTAAAATTTGTTGGCTATGCTATTGAAATAAATTTAACTTAAAAACGATGGTAATTATTAATAACCAGCTTTTGCTCGCAGCTTCGCTCGCGTAAAAATTGGTTAGATTTTGTTAGTAGCAGGACTTTAAAAAGAAATATAGCCTATATTACTCGGTGACAATATAGCTTTCTAATGGATAAAATATTTGTAAAATCAGTTGTGTAGTTTTTGAGTTAACAAACAAGTTGAGACTTGAGAGAACAAACTAAATAACAAACAAACAAAACATTAAATCTTTCCTCTTTATAATATTAGTATAGATAAGCATTGATTGGTAGTGATAACATATTATACATCACTAAAAATAATATAAGAGCAGTTTAAAGGTGGTGACGCCACCTCAATACTTTATTCTAGTTATAAACCTCCATTTCGTCGGGTTAATAAATTGAACTACCTAGGTCACTGGGTTACTGGCTAACTATAAGTATGTCGATAGAGAGTGTGATTTTCAGATGCAAGAAGCTGGATATTTTATCGTTCATGTTGGGAAAAGGCAGTGGTTCAAGTTGTGGTAAGCAGCTGTCGCGTCGCTCATAGCTTGGCTTGGGTAGCATCCTCAGTGCTTGGGCACTGCTATACTTGCATTAAACGTTAACACTTATAGGGTGTTTTTGGGGTTGCGTAGGTTCTATAGCATGTTCTGAGTGCATACGGGGGCACACATGGATAACCTTTATATCAGCAAGCGGAAAATAATTGCTTAATGTAATGGGTGGCATTACAGAATCCTGACCGTTGCACTTAATAATATCGTCAGCTATGTTATATCATCATTAACCCACTACGCTAAATAAGGATAATTAGGCTGACTAGCTAGCCTTTCGTATATACATATATACTAAACTTTATGCAATTTTTTCAATTAATTATTAAATGTAAATATTTAGGACCACATAACACATTAAAATTAGAGTTGTAATAATATTTTAAACCATAAGATGACCATTATAGCAATATGATATTACGATATTCGGAGTATTTGTCTACTCGCCCAGAAAATGAATGTATGAAATGTTTCGAATGTTTCGTATTTAGTGAACAAGCAAGTGTATATACAATAAAAGGTAGAGATTGCTTTTATGATGCCATCAAAATTATTAAAACCAAATTACCATTTCAAAAATAATTCCACTTGCCTTGAATTTGTGTATATTAACGAGAACCTATTTAGAGATTCGTGCTATTCCTTTTTGAAATCAGAAAGTTGTATAAAATCGTAGAAGTAAAAGTGTACCGCTTAAAAATAGATTCAACGTAGCCGGTTCAGATCTGAAGCCGATGACCGAGCGACGAAATAGGCCATCGTGCCAACTTTAGACTGAGACCTATTTGCATAACCATTTAATATTTATCTTCGTTGAGATACAATATATTTATATATTATTAGATTTTGTCCGCGGCTTTACTCGCATAAATAATAATAATAATAATAATATTCTACCACATACACACAACACCATCTAGCCCAAACTAAGCAGAGCTTGTACTATGGGTACTAGACAATGGATAAACATACATATATACTTTTTTTTTTGTAAATACATACATATTATACATCGAAACACCCAGACCGAGACAAACATCCATGTTCACGCACACAAATGTTTGACTTGTGCGGGAATCGAACCCGCGTCCTTAGGCGTAAAAATGTAGGCTGTGTACATTTTTTATCCCACACGAACAGTACATTTTCGAGATGAAAGATCCTTTCATGTTTTCGATAATTATTAACTATGTGCATTATGTATTGCATTATAACTTATTGTTTATGTATTAATAATAAAATTATTTCGTGTCTGGCCACTGTTATGCCGCTTCGACTCAAGAGGTTAATGAAATAAATTCTGATGTATAGGATCAATCATAATTTTATCTGTGTAAACACCGTGTGTGAGTTATTGACTTTAAATAATCCTTGAACATCGGCATCGCGAGAGTTTAAATTTTATATATACATATATTATGTAAAAATAAATATAAACCACACTACGACATATGTGGTCAAAATTATTACTATCATGGGCCTAAGAAATATGATTCTAACTTAATTGCGAAAGTAGTTTGTTGACTGATTGTAAGAACTAACACATGCTAATTTGTTCAACAGATGTGCCAGCTCTAAACCTTCTGGCCGATCTGGTCATCCTCGTCTCTCACCCAAGTTTCGTGTAAAGTGTATGGTAAGTCATTGTTATTCATTCGTTGTATAAAAAGACAACTCCCGCACTAGGAATACTTCCTGTGTCGCGGAAGACTTAACAAACATTTAAATAACGGATACAAAGAACACTCAGACTTGGAACAACCATTTATGGATCACACAAAGTTTTGTCCCGTGTGGGGATCAAACCCACAACACTCGGCGCAGTGGCAGTGGCGAGACCACCACTTAAACCATTACGCCAACCGCGCAGTCTAGAAGACTGCTTATAGCACATTCTAGCGTAACCTTAGCTTTCTGCAATAAACATGAATATTACGTGAACCTAGCGAGTGTCCGAATACTATTTACGTATGCCTTAAAATTAATTTTGCTGACCGTACTGAAGTGATGGCTTCACTTGCTGCCATTTCAAGTTGGTTAAAATAGAAATTGGTCTATCATGTAGTCTTTTCTATTCTGATCTGATACTAGAATATAAATGCCCCTGCACTTTTCATATGAATTAGATACTAAATATTGAACATAGTTATTGAAAGGTTGCGCCTCGATTGATTGATAGGCATATTATAGATACTATGGCTAGTCCAGCCAAAATATTTTAGTCATATTACAATTTTAGCAGTCAATTAACGTCACCTGTTAAATAACTTTAATTTTATTGAGCTGTATATATGTATGTATATACTTTAAACAGTTTGTTACTTGTTGACGCTATCATTTGGATTCGAGTGAATATATGTAACAGTAACAGTTTTGTTTATGTATGTTTTGTTTTTAAATTACAATACAATACACTGTTATTTATTTAGTTGATTAATTGTGGATATTATTCTAATAGTAGTGTGATATATTCAGGTATGCCTGCCAAAATGATGAGCGCTCGCGCTGGAGCGACGAGTTCCGGCGAGGTGAGCGTGACGGACAGTCCCCTGGCCTCGTTCGAGTCCCTCACGCAGGCCTCCATCATCGCGGTCATGGGAGTCGCCATTGTCGTGTCTAATCTACTCATTATAGCTGCTTTCCTTAATTTCAAAGGTACGTTTGTAACAAAGTAAGTGCCGCGCTTCTTCAACGCAAACCGTGTCTTTATTATGTATCGACCTTGAGTTAAAAACTAGGGTAGCATACCGATTCGTAATCGCTTTTAGTCTTTATCCGTTGGAAATTTTATCCATGCTGAAGTGGATAAGCTAGTGAACTATTCAGGTTTCTTTCAAACGGGTGTATGATTGTAATAGTTCTTTACGTAGAATGTTCATTCCACGTAACTGTTAGCAGCTACTCATTTACTCGTATACTAACTACTAGCGACTACCGGGTAATCGCTGCAAAATTCCAAGAAATCCGACGGATGCTCTTTTTGCGAGGTGTTTCCTGCCTTAGTTTCGCGTTTGTTTTCTAGGTCATTCATTCAGAACTTTTGTAGACCAGATGGTAAATACTGAACTTCAGATATTCCCACTAATATTATAAATATTAAAGTCTGTGAAGATCTTTGGATGTTTTTTATTTAATCATGCGTACATACATCGTTGGACGGGCTAAAATGAAACTTGGTACTCAAACAGACTATATTTTAAGACTGATCTGCATTTCCATGATATGCAAAATCCTAAAAAATATGTGCATTTAGAATGAGACTATTTTGTAATATTCTGCAGGGTTGTCGAACGAGGTGATCAATTACTATCTGCTGTCGCTGGCCGTGGCAGACCTGCTGTGCGGACTGTTCGTGGTGCCGCTGTCTGTGTACCCTGCCATCACCGGCCGCTGGATGTTCGGTGACCTGATGTGTCGGCTGGCCGGCTACGTGGAAGTCACCCTCTGGTCCGTGTCGGTGTACACGTTCATGTGGATATCAGTTGACCGTTATCTCGCTGTTCGGAAGCCTCTCCGATATGAGACGGTTAGTGCGACGGTAGCTATCTTTTTCAATATTTTTTCTTAGTAGCTGGCATTTTATAAATACGCATTTGCATTTAGAGATTGTTCATTCGAAAATAGTAAAGCTACCTTTTCTCCTTTGAATAGAATCGACGCAACTATTTTCTTGTTTGTTTATCTTTTACATAATGCCGCAGTATTCGATTTCCATTAATTATCTCTTTACTCATGTACATAAGTATCTTCTTGACTTATTAGGACTTTAAGCATGTTATTTCTTTCTAGAAATAATTAATATAATATCTATTGAGAATTAATTTAGCTTTCCTTATAATCTATTCAAATCTCAAAAAGTCTTTTCGAAATGCAATGTGTTTGTGATAGGGGTAGGCAAAAGCATTTATTATGAGTTATTAATAACACGTGTGGACCAGGTACAAACTCGCACAAGAAGTCAGTGCTGGATGGTTTTCACATGGATATCCGCTGCGATGCTCTGCTGCCCACCTCTCCTCGGATATAAAAAGGAGGCGAACTTTGATAAGGAGACGTTCATCTGTATGCTTGACTGGGGCACAACTTACGCGTACACCGCCACGCTCGGCATCCTCGTCCTCGGACCCAGCGTTATATCTATTGTATACAATTATTTTTACATCTTCTCCATGAAGCGTAAGTTGAACAGTGGCGCGCCCATACACGACAAGGAATACGCGACGGCCCTGGCTGAGAACCTTGCTAACCCGAGCCACTGGATGAGCTTCGTGCTCGTCACCGCGTTCTGGCTCAGCTGGGCTCCCTACGTCGTAGTGAAACTATACGAATTTTGCACCGATCAGGAAATAAAGGTTCCCATGCTGCATTTCGGTGTGGTCTGGCTAGGCATTCTAAACTCGTTCTGGAAGATTGTTATTTTGATTTCATTGAGCCCGCAATTCCGGCTTGCGCTTAGAATTCTGTGTCTCACAGCTTGTTGCCGTACCAAGGGACGTCTGCAAGCCGAGCTCATTGGTATGGACAACGATGACTGAGTTCATCTTCTGGCGGGTATGTAAATCCTTAACGGGTGATTTGTCGGATGTACGTTGTAGTGAGAGATGGACAGCCGATATATTGGATTTAGATACCTGGCCCGACGGTAGGCTCGTTTTAATATTGTAAAACGTTATAGATGTTGATTAACAATTTTGTGGTAATTTACCTGAATTTGATCTCTTGTTGTCGTAAATTGCTGTAAAATGTAGAATTCCTTGATGTTTACTAACATAAATACGTATTACAATAAAATCACTTCTACTGTCATCCCTGTAACGTAAGTCTCTGATTGATGTTGTATTTTGTCGGTTATAATCAGGTAGTACCTATTGGTTTGTGGACAATATATGGTATTTAATTATTATAACGTAGATCAAAGTACGAACATTCACTCGATCGGTGTGTAGCATATAGAAGATAATTTTGACAATAATGTGTTTAAGTTGAAAGTATACACTTTGCTCTGTGCAATAAATTTCATATCATTTTCACAATGATTTTATTCACTAGTTGTAAGCATTATGTAGTGTTTAATTATTAATTTATATTCTTTTACTAAAGTTAATAATAATTATTTACGTATAAGTATCAAACTTTTGGATGATTATGTGCCACATGTATCGTTGGGGCACGCACATACATACATACCTGCTTATAATTATAAACACATACACGTAGAACCCCCTCAGTACCTTTATTACTTTTGGTATTACAAGACAAAGTAGACAAGGTATGCTCATCATACATTAGAGAAATGATCACAGTTTAAATAATAGAAATGTTCATCATCATGTTTGTAATATTTTTTAAATTCCAAGCTTCTGTATCTGTATGCGATTTTTCGTTGGCTTATTGTTAAGGCGTTTTACCCAGCCTTTGCATTTTGCCGATAACCGATTCAACGGTGTGTATAAGCTTTTGAATAGGATTGCCGAAGTGCTTTTAGTGTTCCGTAGTAAAAGATAGGATTAAAAAAAGTGGTCTAGTTCCCTTTGTATAAGATTGCATCGCAGTCTATTCTCTGAAACGATCACAAATTAATGCTTTCTTGAAACTTGGTATGTAATTAATGTAATGGTATTTATAATGGATTATAGCCTGCTTTTTATTAAGACCTTTAATGAGGAGTACCACACATATTTTAACATGTATAGTTTCAGAACTTACATGCTACTTTAATTTTCCTGCATTTTGTGCATATATGCTACTTTAATTTTTCCGCATTTGTGCATGTAGACTAAAGTTCAAACTATCTTGCATTCTCCTAAATACAATTGTAATTATATTTAATGTGGGACAAATTTGAAGTTAAATGTACCATTATGTTGGACTGAGAAACATCGAAATGGCTGTATACCAATTAGATTTGATAATATCCAACATAGGTACTTATTACATTACAGTTTAACCATAGTGTGGATAGATAGATAGTACTGAGCACTATCGCTAAATTCTCGGCATGCAAACTGTAACTGATGCGGAACACTAAGCACGGATGGATTGATTGTTCAATAATTAAAGCCAGTTTAATGCAATAGATCAAATAGGTACAGCTATTTAACTACATTGAATCTAATTTATTTTGTTGTTAGTGTTGGTATTAGTATTAAATAAATATTGCAGCAGCAGTTATTTAATTTATATTTAATAGAGATATACACTACTATGTTCAGTTAAGTAACATTGAACGCACATTGTTTAATAAGATGCGTATCTTATATTGAACAACACTTATTCAATTATATTTATATAAATACTGCTTAAATATTAATTAAAATTACTTCATTGTATTCATTATTATGTAATTGGAAATTTGTTAAACACATTATGAATCAATAATATGAGTATACGTTCGTTTATAATTATACAGGTCAATGGTAGATAATTAAGTAATCGATTATTTAACTACAGTAATTTTGAATTATACTTATATAAAATATGCTGTTTGTGTTCATAATAAAAATGTAGATCTGCGGGCGAGTGTGCATATAGCCTCCTAGAGGTCTACCTTAAAGGAAATTATATTTCATATAATTTTAATTAGTTTTATCATTTCGGGTGACTAAACGGTCTCACATGTTTTCCTTGGACTACATTAGTTCTCTTTAATTGCAGCAGTCCTTCTACAGTCACTATCCTAAGGAGTGAAATTTAAAAAACCTGCTAAATGTTATGTTGTTGCTAATATAACTTATGTCTGTAATATAATATTATGTTACATATATTGAGAAGTTGGACCACGCAGCCAAACTCAGGTGTGCATTTGTATAACCGTTGGTCGTGAGAATTTGTTGCCGAACTTGGCAAGAAGAGTTTATCTTCTCTACTACAGTTATTAAAATAACGTCACTGCTAAGTAGGCGGCAATGGACACACCTCTCATTATATGGGGAGTGAACACATCATAGGATACGTGGACGTGTAGAGGCCCGCTGCTAGGTAACGTACGTTTTGCTATATATGTAAAAACTAACTTAATTTCTTTTAATAAATATAAATCCTTAGCCCGTTTGGGATTTTCAAATATCCATCATTGAGCTCTTACACGTCTGCCGTGCTTGAAACTATTTATGAACACAATTTATAACTTCGCAACACTCGCCCTAAGATCAAACTTTTATTTTCTCTCAAATTGAAGGCTGTGTTTAGAATATTCTTCAGTTTTGTAATGTCAGATGTTTAGAGACTTTTAGTTGTAATGTTAGCTCTTACTGTTTACTCGTTATCACTGCCTGTCTTTGCATATTTGCTTACAGACAACAATGTATCTTTATATTCTAAAGTCATATAAGCCTTTTAAATATTTTGTCGTATTCATATTGTAAAATTATAAAGGTTTTCATGGCGCGGTATTTAGACACGATCCGTGTGATACAGTTTCTATGGCAACAATTATTTAACAACGAAACTGTGTAATCATAGATTTAAATACTTTATGGTGTATATGTAGTGAAATAGTGACAGACATTCCATTACAAAGTAATATTCTGTATTTGTGGCTTTCCATATCAAAATTAACTTTGAATTTTAAATGTGGGTGGCAATTATTGAGAGACTTTCTGATATATCTAGGTAAACAATAGTTGTACTCCACTACAAAATTGCTTAGATGTCACACAGTTTCCAACAATAAAGTTGCACGTTAAGCTGTTCATAAAATATTTATCGAAGAGTTAATAAAAGACTGGTTACGTCTCGATAACCCAGAGGATGGAAAAGGCTATATAATATAATTCTGAACATGGACCGGTTTGTTATTGTAACTTAAGAAATGTGGGACGCCAGTGAGCTCTTGCATAAGGTTTATAAACTGAGCAAACAACTATGAAATATTTATTTGTTATTTTGATGCCCCAGACGTTTAACGTTAAATATAACACTTAGCAAAGGCTAACTCATTAGCAATTAAATGTAGTAAATGGTTTTGAATTTGAATTCCTAAAACAATGCAAATACTATTTTGATATGGAAAGCAATGCTCATTAGTGGTGTTTAAACTGAATAACAATTATACATTCCTCAAATTCTAGTCGTGTTTAGTAGGTTTAGCTAATACTAAAATATATTTTTTCTATATGGCATATACTCAACTGCACCAAGATATTAGGTTACATACAACGAACAGTTTCAGCGACATAATCGGTAGATAGTTAAAGTTGTATATAGCATATACGGATAGTAGCGCTTGTACATCGCTCTGCCGAGCTGTGCCTCGTTATCAATTTACTGGAATATTTACACTATACGTGGTTGCCGAGTAGTATCTCGTCAGTTGCGTCAGTCGTCGAACACATGCATACAATAGTAATAGTTTGTATTGTTAAGGGTAATTTGTCATCAATATATACCAAACATACTTATCTCTATTAGACAGTCTGTAATACTTATCTCGCTTGTTCATTTAATATAATATCTCTCTGTTGAATAATGTAATTGAGATGCTGCATTGCAGTGTTTGGATTGATTGAAGGATATCACCTGGAATGCAATTACGTATATAGTTTATGCGGAAAGAAACTACTTAAACATTAACTGCTTAATCTATAATTATACACATTTGAAGTAAAGGATGCATCGGTTATTTCATAGTTTACCTACTCATTATTTCAGCTTATAACAGTTTTGAATGGTTATGCTTAGGTCAGTGTTACCGTCTTTCTTATTAAAGTTACCATTTTGAATGTTAATTAGTCGGTTCTACTTGTACTGTAGTTGTGTGGCTAGTAGACATACTACACGCGTCTCACGTATAGTATTATCTATGATCTTTATAAAAACACAAGTAAGAATGAGGCTACATCTTGTTTGCAAAACATTAACATTTTGATCCAATAACTGCATTTCATTGCTATCACAATTTATTAGGTATTTTATTAATATTGCTATTTATGTTCCGACATTGTAACGCAGATGCCAAGCTTTAATATAAGGCTACTAGAGTTTTAACATAACGCGGTCAATTTAATTCACAATATCATTTAGTGTGTACATCTTGATGTCACTTGCATGATTGACCCAATCATTTTGAGTAAAGTAGATAGTGAACAATGAAATATATATGCAAGAACAAGACCCTCTGTGAGAGTCTTGCTTGCATCGGGGCAGTTAGTAGGTCGTAGATAGGGCAAGTTATATTATACGCATTAGCACCCGGTGCATACGATACTAGGGATGTTAGGGTTGTCACATACACATATTTATATCATTCAATGTCTTAATATGAGGTGTATATTAAAATATATCAATTCCTGTCGATTCCTTGTAAGATACCTGCCTTATTTTGTTTGGAACAAAACCTGTGAAATATTCTAATGTTTTCTTTAGGATTCAACATAATTATGGCGCTTAGACAAAGGCCACATATTTTAGTAATACCTATATTGTAAAACGATATAGTTCTTGGGTACAAGAAGTATTTAATATAACTTTAAGGTGACAACCCTAGTACCTAAGAATATATATTATGCCTATCTGTTTTGTAATTGTATGATTGAAAGATATATCCTAGGCCATATAACCTAGGCGACAGTTAACAGGGTGGTTTAATATAATAATACGACCTTCAATGGCTGTACAAGGCAGGTTTACGAACATATAGACGAATTTTACAGTAAGGCCAACTGCACATAATAAAACATTGTCTTGAATAAGAAAATATTAAATTAAATGAGACAGAATTTGATCTTACGTATCCTTCAGGCTATTTAAGGCATCATTATCTAGAGTAAATGTCTGGGTAACGCCCAACACATATGGCTTATAACAGCGATGGCTTGTATACAACCCTGAAAATATAATATGCAACGTCACATTCTGGACCGTCAGGCAATACTGAAATGAACACGACCCACTTGCTCCCTGTTTCCATAATTCTCTAACAGTTTTGGGAATATATTTACTAAAATACTTTGCCTTTCATGTTTATAGGGTGTATATTGTTAACTGTGAGCCTGAGAGCCTTTTCTATTATAAAATACTACAGCCATAATTTGAATGATTTCACTGAAAACTGCTTCAGCAGTGATCACTGATAACGTCTTGTAGATATCTTGTCTTCTTGATTTTTGTTTACTTGAGAAATAATGATTATTAGGAATAACCAAGACAATGCCATATAATGTGCAACTACTTTATGGTTTAAATATCAGTCACAGCTTTAAACTAAACTATGTACGTGGTTTAGACTATGGTTGATATTACGAGTCTTAGCGATGAATGCCTCGCGAATGGTAGCGATCACGATAGCCGGCCATTCATCGTCTGACAAAGGCGACTATGAGAGGTGAATTCTGTGCTTATTGGAGGTCAGTGGCGCGAAACTAGGTTACGGTGAGATAATACAGTGTTTACAACATTCGTACTAGTAAATGTATATTTAACGCATCAGAAGTCACGTGGCACGATTCATTCACGTACAGTTGGCCAAATGCGTTTACACTTTATATAAAATCTTTTATCAAAATTGGTAAACTACGATATATAAATCATATATGAATTTTTAAATGTATGTTTAGCTAGATGTATGTTTAGGAAACTTTTCTTCAAAATTAATAATAACGACTTTGAATACATATTTTATTATTGTATTATGTATTTGGAGTGTAACGTTTAAAAAGGGATGTCTTCTTAACGCCCTAGATTTAGATTCTTTTATATATTATTGAATATAAGGGGTACATATTAGTCACGTGAGTAATGCACTTGTATCATCAATTTTACAAAAAAATATATTTGAAACTTGTAAATCATGTTATATAATTTATTATTATAAACGACCCAAAAAGCAACGTTGGAACAATTGTTCAGGGGCATCATCGTACCACAGAGTCATTTTGCATAAAGAAAAAAGCCCAAATAAAGTTTTCGAGAAACATTCCTCGTATGGAAAGTGTTTCTAAAACTATATTTAGATATTTTGTGATAACTGTAAATGGATCGTGTGCATGCATTTTTGATACTCTTTTGTGCCACTTATCTGGGATGGTTAAGCCACGTTTCAACGTTGTGTAAGAAAATATATTATTTGTAAGCGGACTGGAGCCTTTGGGCATTTAAATAATATAAGATTAAAATATTTTCTTTTGTAAGAGTTATTAAGTACAACTTTCTACATACTTATATTAATAGGTATATTTTTTACGCCATACTCGATTCATCCAAAAATGCTGCCAAAATCTAATTTTATAATCTATTGAACTCTACATATAATAACTATAACGTGCTGATTAGTTAATTTTACTGATATTGGTACATACAGTTAGAATTTAAAAATTATGTGGCGAAATAAGTTTACATTTGAAATAAAACCGCGGTTCATTTTTAATATATTCAGCATACTATCTTACAATTATGGCGTTGCTCATCAAGTCACACGGTGATTATTATTGATGAAGCATGTTGTCACTAGTGAAATTTCTGATTAAATTAAATCCAATATGTATTCCGTCATAGTTATTGCAATTAAAATCAACATAAACGTTTATCCTGAATGCTACGCGTATGACGGGTGAAGCTAGTAACTAAATTTTTACTTGTTCAATGTTGATCGACACCTGACACTTCGAGGCGTGTACGTGTTCGTGTGAGGTCAGTAGGTCGGTGTATGATCGACAAATCAACATGATTAAACATATTATGGACGTATTTGCTTGATTTGCAGCTAGTTAATCACACATGCGTATGAATTAAAACGCAGTTCGAATCGAGAGTATTACCATTCGCGTATCTAGGGTAATTTTGCAGATAGAGCCTGACCCTTAATGGGCTGCCTATAACCCTAGTTCTCAGTTGAAGCCTAAAACTCTTGGGGTGGGCACGGCTTATCTGGCTTCCCCATATATATGCCAATGCCATTTGCTCTTGAAAAAAGTGACTGCGGACTACGTGTCACGTTATTGATGTTGATATTGATATGAACAAAAGATCAAGTTGCTTGTCCTCTGTATTACATTTCCAACATCGTCTGCAGTAAATGCTTTAAAATAAACATACACGCTGATTGATATTATGCGCAGTGTATTTTACCCCGTAGCGTGTCAGTCGACCGACGAACGTTTACGTTGCACTGTAGTTGGTTGCATTCCCATTGATATACTCGTAGCTACGTTCGGCCGAAGTCAGCGCTCACCGTTCGGTCGAGTTCAGTTCACTGCTTTTAGACAATTCGCCGCAGGCACACTGGTTGCGATCAGTTCCATGCAATCTCAAATATTACATGATGGTCGCATCTGTTTATTTAAATTTAAATATACATACATATATGTATAACTATGATTGACTATGCTATATATTTAGTCATTTAATAGCGATTGAAGTATACTTTTTGCAAGTGATTTTATTAAATTAATAACATGTTATTTTTATTGTTAAGGTGATTCACACATTCCAAATCATTCCTGGTAGACGAATAGTTCATATTATCATTTATTTCGCTTGAAAGTTTTTCTTACATTACATGAGCTAAAAATAATTAAGATATTTATACCGATGTCAGTAGGCAGAGTAAAAATAAAATTGTAAAGCGCTGGCTGTAAAAAGATTTACGCACAGCTGCCGGCATATTCAGCGTAACACGAAATGCATAGACTGGATGTGACCTGCGACATTACTAAAGTGTTATACGAGTAAAAGCTAACGCAAATATTCCACGCAGCTTTCCCTGTGGTTTATTTGCTTTATATAAATGACAACTTTGTAACGTAAATAATATTTCAGCTGTATTTAGCGTCAATAATTAAATTAGTTGTTGGAGTTGAAGTGCGTGAAATAAGTTTATATTTAATTGTTTTAAAGAGTCGATTTTAATTGCAAATGTAGGTGTACCTATAACTGTGAGCACCAATAATGATAATTTAAATATTACGGCCGCTGCCTTTATCCGTACGCTACGCACAATTGCACGTTGTTGATTATGTAGGCGGTCTATGTCGATGCAAGGCCGTCATAGTACCTTTATACAAGGGAAAAGGCTCACAGCAAGATTGCAAAAGCTATAGAGGCATTAGCTTGCTCAGCGTCGTCAGTAAATTGTATGCGAAAGTGTTAATTGAAAGCATTGTGAAAGTAACCGACAAGAAAATATGGGATGCACAAACGGGATTTGGAAAGGGTATGGGATGTACGGATCAGGTCTTTTTCTTACGGAGCATAGCCAAGAAAGTTTTGGCCAAAGATCAAAAGGTCTATTGCGCATTCGTGGATCTGGAAAAGGCTTATGATAAAGTGGCGAGGAATGAACTTTGGTCGGTGTTGTCCATGTATGGAGTGAATAGCAATCTCACGCGAGCTCTGAAATCTCTTTATGACGATTCCAGAGCTTGTGTTAGGATAAATGGGACCTACACAGAATGGTTTAATATCGAAAAAGATGTGTAGCATTACCCTGGCTGTTTAACCTATACATGGACAATTGTTTGAAAGATTTAAGTGATTGTGTATGGGGATTAAGAATGAATGAGTTTCTTGTCAAATGTTTTCTTTATGCCGACGACCAAGTAATACTTGCGTCATCGGCGGCCGAGTTGCAGGGAATGATAACTATTATGCATGGTGCTTTTGAGAGTAAAGGAATGAAAATGAATGTAAAAAGACGAAAGTAATGGTATTTGAAAAGGACTAGCGCATGACGATGTGTAATATCATGATTGATAGAGAACAAGTGGAGCAAGTGTAAGAGTTTGTATATTTGGGTACTTTGTTTACAAGGGATGGTAATCATGAGGGAGATATTGAAAGGAGAACGATTGCTGACAATAAAGTGAATGGCGCTCTACGCGCTTTTATGAACAGTCGAAATGTGTCGGAAAAGGCACATTTGGCTGTTCATAGAGAACTATTAGTGCCTACACATATGCATGTCAGTGAAAGTTGGGTATGGCAAAAGAAGCATGAGAGCAGAATAAATTCTGTAGAAATGAGAGCGCTGAGAGACATATGTGGTGTGACTCTGGAAGATATAATAAGGAATATGAGGAATATGTGATTAGAGAGAGATGCGGCATGAAAGTGGATATAGTGACAGGAATAGAAAAGGGTATGTTAAGCTCGTCTGGGCATGTACAAAGAATGGACGAAATAAGACTGACTAAGAAAGTTTATAAGGCTAGTGTGAATGGATCAGTCGTAACCTAGGCGAACGTTTCTTGACCAAATCGGAGACGTTCTGGACAAAGGCCAGGTTAAGAGCACCTTAAACCGGCGAGCGTGTATGAGGAATGTGATGAAAGTGAATGAAGCCAGGGAAGTGTGTCATGATTGTAGCAAATGGAAATCCGCAGTCTCTGCCTACCCCACTGGGAAACAGGCGTGAATCTATGTATGTATGTATGTTTATGTCGATAATCGATGTGAGCAGCACTAATAAAATTTGGATAATTAAAGATTTTAGTATAATGTGCTGCACCTAATTGTTAAGCTGTGACAAGACACATGTCGATAAATTTTGTTTTATTAGTCAACTTTATTAAGTTCTAAAGCACAAATGGAAGTAGCATAAGTTATTTGAATGTCGTGTGTTGTCCGAATGCGCTCCAGTTCACTATTAGTCAATTTTTACTCGCTGAGTATTCAAACAAAATATAGTATTAAATTTATTTTGGTATGTTTAACTGAATGCAAAATTACATTGTGACATTTTATAGTATTAAGATAATAAAGAAATAATTTGTTATTAGATAGATTATTTTTTGTACTAGTCATAAGTAAGTTTTGTTAGTGGTGATTACACGAGATATAATGTTCGCTTTATTCTAATAATAAATTAAAATAACGTAACTGTTTATTCTGTGTACAGCATTAATCAAACAATGGGTTTATAATTGGTAGGTATTTTGAATGCAATTTGCAGAATTTCATTAGTTCCCGACGAAATAGTAACGTGGAATAAATCTGTTCAATATATAGTAAAGCTTGTACTAAATATTACAATATTATAAAAAGGAAGGATTTGGTTTTTCGTTTATTAGTTTGTTTGTAAGGATTGAACTCAAAAATAAATCAACCAATTTAAAAAAAAACTTTCACCGTTAGGAAGCTAATATTATCACCGAGTAACATATTATTATGCTATATTTTATTTAAAAATAAGTACTGTTACTAACAAAACCTAACCTACTTTTACGCAAGCGAAGCCACGGGCAAAAGCTAGTATGTAATAAACTAATGGCATAATTGGTGAAGAGGGTGAAATTAGATTTTTGTTGAGTTCACTTCAGTACACTAAAATGTTTTTTCGTGTTACTACTTCGTTTTACAATATCAGTTTTTTGAATACGCTCACTGGACGGCAATTTAATGTTATCTGCAAATTGTTTTCCGAATATCGATAATAAACTTAATTATTTAGTTATGGCACTACCTACATATTATCTAACAAAGTATCTACATAGTTAAAATTACTGATATCAATTAAAAGCTGTTATTGTGTATTTAAATCGAGTACAGATGTATCAGAATGTAAAAGATTGTTGTTTATAGTTTAGTTTCAAGATTCTCGTTCGTGTTCGTCACTATTAAAATTTTTAGCTTAAACATTGTTTCATTCAGATTTCCTATTTCCAGTTCCCTCACACCGGTTTAGCGGAAATTGCTCTTTATTTTCGCATAATGAACTTTTGCATATAGGTCACTATTAAGAATTGGTAGGCACACTTGATCAATATATTATACATAGGTACATCAAAAAAATTCCGCGTTCACGGAAAAGGACTAATATTTTTTAATTGCTTAAAATATTTGAAAATGAATTATTATGTTTGTGTTCTTTAATAAGAATACATCATTTAAATGTTTTCTCCCTTAGCCTTTATTATTCCCAAGTCACTTGGGGTCGGCTTTTCTAGTCTAACCGGATTTGACTGGCTATCAGTTTTTACACGGAGCGGCTGCCACCTGACCTCCGCAACCCGAAGGCTAACGATACCCTAAGGCTAGACCAGTGTCAGGATATTAGAGGGTACTGACTTTCCCAATAACGACTGCCATAGATGTTCATGGCAGCCGGGACCGACGGCTTAACGTGCTCTCCGAGGCACGGAGCAGGCGATAATTGTCAATCAATACGCACTTAATTTCGAAAGGTTATATAACTTACGAAAGTCAGAGGTGCGCGACGTGGGTTCGAACCCGAGACCCTCTGCATTGCAGTCTGTTGGTCTCCCCACTGAGCTATCGCTGCTCATCATTTAAATGTAGAAAACATAAACTCTTCTTTTGTTTTTTATATAAAAACGAGCTCCTACTTTTGGGATCGAGTGCAAGACTCCCTCCTTAGATCCAGATGGAATCTTGTGATGTGCACACTCTAAACACGCCATTACATATTTTCGGATAAACTTTCTCATTTTCAGAAACCAGAACAGGGATTTAATTCTTTGCAGGGTTTTCTCGAAGCCAAAATGACCTACTTTAAGATGATTGGCCTTGAGAAGGTTCTCCGTACGTTGGCAGGTTCCAACGAACTCCCCTTGGCACCAGTCACCTCAATTCACCGTACTCAACTCAAAGTTTGCTTACTTAATGAAAAAGATGAAAAAGGCAAATTTACGTAATTGTATTGTGCAATCAAATTGAAGATGACAGACATTTGCTGATGGAGTGTCTCCGTAATAAAAATAAACGCGAATCACTGTTGGACGAATTCATTTCTTATACAAGGCATTTTATCAAGACCAGTCGGAGGAGGCTTAAAAATTATGCCATTTAGTAACAATTGCTCAACAGTGAGTCGTCTAATTTAAAATAGTTAATTTCAGTATTTTATTTTAAATGTTATAATATAACTTATGTATTTACTTTGTAATAAGTTATGATAGGATTGACATATCTGTATAGTATAGGATTAAAACCCCAAAATAAAATAAAGATTTAAAAAATAGCATGTTATTTCTTTTTTTAAATACAAATTGAAATAGAAACTTAAAAATAATGCTGAAATAAAATGTTGACGTCTGCCATTCTGTCTATCAACAAGTTTGACGGACAGAATGGCAGACGCCAACATTTGTAATTACGAGAGGCCGGAACGCTGCTCGAGCCTCTTTGATAGCTAGAGCCAAACCCGACTGCGGACCACACCACATTATTGCGACACTTCTAAAATATTTGAAACATCACAGGTTTGGTTTTGGATCACGGCCGGCACTCTTATCTCATAAATTAGAATAAAAAATAATATGTTAAAAAAATTTGCTTGCTTTAAATTGACACTGCGTGTTTCTTATAGCACATATGTTTGTATATACAGGGTGTCCCAGAAGTCGACATCAAGCCGGAATTGGGTAACAGGCTAAGTTATAATAGTTATCAGAAAAATAAAAAAACTAGGTTACGATTTTTAAAATTATGACATTTAAAAAAAATCACTCCTGTGACGGTCTTTTTAATCCTGTTACTACAGATACTTACTTTTTGAATTGTTTTTTTGTTATGTAATCTCGAATAATCAGCATGCAAGCGTGTGTCACAATAAATATATTATATTATAATGATTACTTTATAGAATTTGAAGAGTTATCTATCGATAGAAACTATCTACTTTATTCATACATAGTATATATTATATAACCAATCCTAGAACAACCATGGCAGCCATTTTTATTTCTAAGATGTCCCAGATTGTACGTAAAGTCGGCGCAGCTAAAAATGAGTCTCGTAGTTGCGTCGCTGCATTTGCGAGACATAATGTTATCAGTTCCATCGATAATTTTACCTCTTAATTTAATTTACTCTCGTATTAATTAAATATTATTCCCTCAATTTTTACTTAAGTTATTGACATATTAAAGAATGTTATATATTTTAGAAAATAATCACTAGAACCACAGAATCGTTTAACTCAAACCCGGCGTATAAGTGATAACACTGTTTTAGTATTTCACCCGGTGATAAGGTGCCGGAGTCCCTTGCCTGCCATTCTTTTTATATAATCATGAATATTTTTTCCTGGGTTCGCCAAAGCGAGCGCTACTGATACTGACAACATATAAAGAGAGAGCGCTACTAATACTGTGTGAGTTACTAAACAATATTAGTAGCGCTCATTACCTACTGTATGAACTGTTCATCATGTTTGCCTTGGTAGTAAGTCTAGACTACATAACAATAAAGTGCTAATAAGACAGTAGGCCAGATAAACGAACAAATTATGTCAGATGTTGTCGTGTACCTCTCAGTAAAGATTTTGCGGGTTTCATACTCGTGAGCACGCCACATAGAGTTGCCCACGGAAAAAAGTTTTGTTTATTATTTGCGTAAATGCTGCTTTTAGGGGAATCTGCACTATTTTAACTACACTAACACTAACTAACCACACGAAAAGAAAAGAAAGAAAAGGAGAACTAAAATGGCAAATTGGTAGGTACTTAGGTACTATCGGTACACGGGGAATTAAAATATTTTCTCCTTTTTCTATTCTAGTCATGATTATAGCTTTTATAATATTGCGTCCTAGATGAGCAATTTCTTGCTGTGTACCATTAAATAGCATTGGTGCATCAAGATTATTTATTGACAGGACTGGCACACCAACTTTCAGCCTTAACTTATGGGAAGGCAATCCTGATAATTCTAAAGAGTTGAGATACTCTATAGGGTACGATACTACTTGTTCAGTGTCCATAATATTGTCTACTGACAGGTACACGACAACATCTGACATAATTTGTTCGTGTATCTGGCCAACTGCCTCGTTTGTCCGCGCCAAAATTGACATTGACCTGTCACACAACCATTTACCAATGCCCATACTTATTGTATCACATCAGTTTTATCGCAACATCAATGCTGAATGGCGACTATTTGTTGCCACAATAGCATAATATGTACTTTTTACTTACGAACTATTTATTTAATTGTCTTTTTTATTATTTTGTCGTTATTTTATAGGCGCGATAATGACGAATTCCCATAGAAACTTTCATCCCTTATTACAACCCCTTCATGCCCTTTTTTACAACAAAAGGTAGCCCATGTCTATTCCCATGGTCTAGTTTATCTCTGTACCAATTTTCATCAAAATCGGTTTAGTGCTTTAGGCGTGAAATCATAACAGACAGACAGACAGAGTTATTTTCGGATTTATTACGAGTATTACATACATACGTATACACCAGCGAAAGCCCGAGCGACACGCGCTCCGCGGTGAAGTGTTCTATCGACAACAGCAGATGCATAGATGTCTAGACGCAGCAGGTAGCAAGGCGACCGGCCGAGTCTATTGTGTGGGCCGAGCTCGCATTCCGCTAAATATCTAATAACAAACTATGCTATTTCTTCGAAGCAAATCACCCCCAAAATAACTTTCACCCCTTTTTAACCCCGTTATTGAATTTTCAATAAAATACGAAACATGTCTTCCATCAATTCTGTTATTTTAAAATTTGAAGTAGATTGGACCAAGGAATCAAGTTGTCCCATACAAACTTTGCCCCTTTAGGGGTAGAATTTCGGAAAATCCTTTCTTATCGGATATAACATACAAATAACACACCCTCCAAGTTTCAGGTCTCTACGATCAGCGGTTTAGGCTATGCGTTGATCCGTCAGTCATTCATTCAGGACAAAGCATTTTGTCTATCCTTAAAGGATATAATTAGATATAAACGCTTCGCGGTTTCTGTGCATAACATGAGAACTATAATATATACAAAAACGAACACTAAATTGTATATACTTATATTATAAAACTGAAGAGTTTGTTTGTTTGGTTGAACGCGCTAATCTCAAGAACTACAGGTTCGAATTGAAAAACTATTTTAGTGTTGGATAGCCCATTTATCGAGGAAGGCTATAGGCTATATAACATCACGCTACGACCCACGGGGCCAGGGCAGTAACTATAAACGCGGGTGAAACCGCGGGTACATCTAGTCTTTTATATTACTACCGCAACTTCGCATTTTCTAAAACGAGTTGTTCCCTTTCTCAGGCAATAATCAGATGCCATGAGCCAGTTATTTCTCTTCGTAGAATAAAATAACCTTTTATAATATAATTATATGTCCGTCAAAGGACATTTACTTACTTATACATGTCGAAAGACTCTCAGCAAGTATAGTAGTTTTATTTCTTTTTTTTTAACGCTGGGATATGTTCAGATCACATTCCCCATCGCCGGTTTTGGGGCGGGCGATGGGGATATGTCGGGATCCAGCCCATAAGATAGAAATTTGGGCTGAACCGACTAAAACCACCGCGGTGTTCCTCACACCTTTATGGCGGGGTCGCGCGGATCGCTCTCGCATTCAAATCGCGACCCCGTCAAAGGTTTGCCCCGCCGATGGACGTGGCGGGTCCCACAAACACAACAAAAATGTACACACACAATTGGGGGACCCGGTCCCCGACAACAAAGGGGAGGACCTAGTCCCCTTTCCGACATCCAGAGGCGTGCGTGGAACACGAACGCCGCCTACTCGGACCTGCGCTGATCGGGCGGTGAACGGCCCCAATGGGTCCACCGCCCGCAGGCTTCTACTCAGGGTGGCTGGAGGTCGTCTCGCGCTCTCCTGCGCCCGGCTCTACGGTTAGGTAGAGGGATTGAACGTACCCTCTCCCTCTCCGCCACCTCCTTCACTAACATCACCTCCTCACAGAAGGAGGCGACGGCATTCCAAGACCTCTTGCTCGAAATCATGGACAGAACCATAGCCTCGACAACGACGCGGCAGTCGCCACAGTGATGACAACCGGGCGTTTCCTGTTTGCCTATTCGACACAGATACCGACCGAAACAACCGTGGTCGGTCAGCACCTGCGTCAGACGAAACGTGAGGGCGCCATGACGCCTCTCCAGCCACTCTCTAAGTACGGGTCTTACCGCCACGATTGTGGCATGCCCGAGGAAGTATAGTAGTAGTTTAATGTGATACATCTTACATTAACTAAACATATATTTTAATACATATTTACTTGAGTGTTGTTTAAGATCATATTATTGTAAGTGTACTCGCCGTATAAGCTTGGTATGCGACAAAGAGAATAGACCTTTCTAACCTTGGAAAATGTTCTTTGACGAGGGACACCTCATGAGTCACATATTCTGAGCAAGGCCGTGCCGTCGTCGCGTCGCTGTTGTTGCAGCTGCGGGAAACCACAAACGGCGCTTTTACAGTAATTTAATTGATAATCACGTTTTGAGTCATTTGAGCGGTGCGCTCGTGCTCTTTTGAGAAATGTAGATAAATGGCCAATCGACACTTCAGGTATCCAGGAGCTTGACTTTTCTTAGCTTAGAATCAGCATTGCCATTCAACGTGGCAATGCTGCCAGTGTTCTGGGCAGTTTTTCAGACAGTGATGCTGAAGAATTTTATGACACTGACACCAGATATGTATATATAATATGTTTAAAGCCTTTTTTATTTTATTATTTGCTATAAATATTTAACACTGCATATATCTATTAATACAAAGTTGATATCTGTACAGAATATGTTTTGAATAACTATTCAGTAGAAATTGTTATTGTAATTTAGTTCAACTTGGCACCAATGAGAATTGCGCGAGCTGGAAAGCCGGGGCATGACCTGGTGTGACCCAATAACGATTGCACGTATGAATGAATTCACGTCCTACATACTTTTATTTTATCTGACGTGTCATATTTGTTTGTTAGTGTTTCTAGTTGAAAGGTTTCCATTAGAATTAAAATCAAATACACTCAACGCGAAAAATTTTAGCTTCACGTATTTAATACATGGAGCTAAAATTTCGCGCGTTGAGGTGTGATGGCA
The DNA here is from genome assembly GCA_930367265.1 of Catocala fraxini. NCBI lineage: Eukaryota > Metazoa > Arthropoda > Insecta > Lepidoptera > Erebidae > Catocala > Catocala fraxini. The sequence continues at coordinate 19,587,039 of OV884024.1, forward strand.
ATGCAAGAGCAATAAGAATAGCCTTAGCTTGTTTAGGTTTAATAAGATGTGTTTATTACTAGATTTGCCAACGGCTTCGGTGGCGTTAATGTAGGTTAGGTTGGGTTTCCCAGGCTTGACTGGTCCTTGAGGCCAAGTGGGAAGACAGACTGGCCCAGCCCCGCTACGGGGTGAGGACCGTCGAGGCTGTCCATCCGGTACTAAGGCAGTGGACGGACAGACGGCGCGGACCGCTCACCTACCGGCTCACTCAGGTGCTCTCCGGACACGGCTGTTTCGGGGAGTACCTCTGCAAGATAGCCAGTAGGGAGCCGACAACCAGGTGTAACCATTGTGAGGAGTGTGACCGGGACACGACGCAGCACACGCTGGAGGAGTGTCCGGCGTGGGCCACGGAGCGCTGCGCCCTGGTCGCCGTAATTGGCCCCGACCTCTCGTTGCCGACCGTCGTATCCGGGATGGTCGGCGACGACAAGTGCTGGGGTGCAATGAGGAAACGAGATGACAGTCTCGCAGAAGGAGACGGCGGAACGGGGCCGTGCGGTAAATCCTTACGCCCCAGAAGTCCGCCGCCGGAAGCAGGAAGGAGACGCGCCTTTGTCGCTCTCCTGCCCCCCCACCTAAGGGTTCCGGGTGGCAAGGCCTCAGGGGACCCTGCCACCCGCAAATTAGGAACCCCGAGAGGGCGCGCGCGGTGTTCCCGCGCGCCTTCTGACGTCGAAAGGGGAGAGCGGTGATGCTCTCCCCTGGGGACGAGAGGTGGTCGGGTCCGTTTGACCCGGCCCACACCCACATGGGGGGGCCTGCTATGGATGAATCCTTCAAGAGCTCCCAACTGGCTCCCCCCCTATTGGATGAGAGAGGGACACCCCAGGTTTTTAGTGGGTATACCAGCACGTCTTGCTGGGAGTCTCACACTCCCCCGCCGGTGCCGTCCCCTAGCCGGCGGTCAGTGCATGAAGCATTGAACCTGGGCAACAAAAAAAAAAAAGATTAGGTTGGGTTAGTTACAGTTCGGAGTACGGCTGCTTCCTGCTACCTGTGTCGCATAGAGCAGAGACGTCCCAGTGCCATCACTGCGGGGACTGCTCCGAGGACACGGTCCCAACATACACTAAAGGAGTACCCCGCCTGGGCTTCTGCCCTGAGCGCCCTGAGCGCCGTGACCGTGAGCGTCTCTCGCTACTGGCCATCGTTGAGGTTATGGTCACGAGCGAGGAGCGCACGGATAGTTGCCGACTACTACGGCAAGGTAGTAATACATATAATAATTGCAGTGCGTCGCATATGTTTGCAGTTACGCGCGTTTTACACTATAATGCGGAAAAAAGCGGCGTAATTTTTTCAGAGATTGCGTAGTAGCACCAACAGCATTCTGCAAATAGTTGCCTCCCGTAATGATTGTCCCATACAGGCACACTGAGTAGGCATCGTTACGGGAAAACTGTATGTATACTTAATTTACTTCTTTTTACTAACATAGTTTGTAACAAAATTATTACTAACTCTTAAGGATTATGTCCGAAATAAATGTTTTTATTATTATATATATTATTGATACTCGCTAAGGAGGTGATGGAACGGCGCACCGGGCGCCGTGGTGCGCTAAGCGATCTCCGGCTTCCATGAGCATTAGCCTGGGGCGAGAGATCTAGGGCAAGCTGTCGGCCGTACAGAACCAGCCCTGAGACGACGGCGCGCGTCGCGTTCTGCGCGCACCTCTCCAGATAAAGTAAAGTTAATTTGACGAAGCCGTCACGACTCAGTGACGGCCAAGATTTACTAGAGCTGCAGGATGAATGCGCGAGCGATCCCTACGCCCCGGCCATGGATCGTGTATAAGTAAGTATAAGGAACGCCGTGGTAGGTTTAGATGGTAGGACCCGGGATTTTCTAACTTTTCCCGAGTGAACCCGATTCAGGCCATCCGGTCGTCCCCGCGGAGGGACACGCGTTACTGCATTCCACCACGCAAAAAAAAAGTTTTGTAGTAGTGCTTTTTTTGGATGAAAGTTACCCGATATCCCTAAAATTTCAAATACACGTTGTTTGCGAAATTTCATTTTGTTGTAGTTAAGGCATGAAAGCGTAACAAACAAACAAACAATCAACCTCACATTCACATTTATAATATTAGTTAGGATTTTAGGTTTAATTATATGTATTTATTATTAGTAAGAAGTGACTTTTATTGACTTAGAACAGCCAAACAACAGTCAGTTCTGTTCTGCTGAACGAAATAAATTCGTCAAATATCATGTGACTTTCATAAAGTTGTTAATGAGTTACGTTTGCTCGATATAGCTTCCATTTTTATAGTGTTTACTGCTCTAAATATGTTGGCTGCATCGGTTTGGTATTTATACTTGAGGTACTCATCTGCTCCTACGATGTACAAAAGAAATGTGTGCTCGTAGTAAAGTCGATGGTGAATTTCTTGCAGTCACGTTATACATACATAAACTCCATAAGTCAATTTATGTTTGAGTTTATTATACATACTTATGTATGTATAATAAACTCAAACATAAATTGATTTATGGAGTTTATATGGAGGTATATATAATAAAACAAGATTTATCTGAGGGGTAAGCAGATACTACAGTTTTTTACTTGCTATCATCGTACATATATTGCATGTTTTTATACATAAGCAAATTTTGTACTAGATATAATTCCTGTGTCAAGGGGACTTTACAAACGTTCAAACAACGGAAACAAAGAATACCCAGATAAAAAAATCATTTTGTAGATCACACCATGATGTCCCGTTTGTGGATTGATAGTCTAACACTACCGGATAAACTACTACTATATACATATATAAGAGGGTAATCGACGCTTCGCGTGACCAGAAGGCTGGACTTTTTTTGGCTCAAAAGAATCAGCATTGCCATTCAGCGTGGCAATGCTGCCAGTCTGCTGGGCACACTCCCGGTCGACAGCGATGCTGAGGAATTTTACGACGCTGCCTGAACCGGCCATCCCTTTTTATTAATTTTTACAGTCCCGTATTTTGTTACTCTTCATTTTGTTCTATTTATAAGTGGTTAGTTTTGTTAATATTAGTTAAGTTGTAAATTATGATTGTTGCTTTCTTTATGTAAATAATTTTATAACTACTACTTGCTTCATTCATTTTATTATATACTTTGTCAGTTTCTTGAATTGCTTTTACCATGGCAACAGGGTACTCTTAGTTATATGATTCACAGAAAAAATATAAAGGTACAAATAACGTTTTCTTGGTATATAAGTGCATGAGATAAAATGGACATCAGTAAAAGCATTTAAAATATACGATATACCTACCTAGAACGAGTCATAGACACGACAAGTTGTGAGAGTTGCTATTTGTTAACATACAAATTCCAACATAGCCCTCAGCAATAACTGCACCGAACTAAAACAATTGAACAGAACGCAGCTGACACATCAACGGTTTTCGAAACCTATCAAAACTTTATCTGGACTCGCAATATTTTTATGAGGGATGCCTTTGTATAGTTTTTAATGTGCCTTTGTAAAGATTACATATAAATCGCTTACCACTTAATTTATTTATTTATTTACATCAAATAGAACGACTTGTGCTAATTACACTATTTAATAATATAAATTAAATCAAAAATTTAGCTTTCACGCATTTTGCTCACAGTACCTCATGCATTCTATTAATAATACTTTCCATTCATCCGCAAAAATATCAACTTCTGGGTTAAAATCCAACAGAGTGTTAAGCTGCTTTAGTGACCGAGGTATGGGTGAGTCCCAGCATGCCACAGTACGGCACGCTGGAACTGCCAGCAATCGGTGCTTTCTACGACGACAATAGTTGTTAGGCACAAACAATCTGTAACATTTGTCGTGAAAATCGGTGCCTCGATCATACCCTTTAAAATTTTCCAACCATCTGATCGTATGATCGCCTCGTCTCTAATGAGTTCATAATATTGTTATTCTAATTACAATTAATATTTAGATATATATAATATTTGGTCTTTGGTGGGAGGTTATTATTTATTATCCATAACTAGAAGTGTTTGGATAAGTAAGTAATATCAGGGCTACCATAAAAAAAAAATAATATCATTCCTGTATTAAACTGTCCCACTGCTGGGCACGAGCCTCTTCTCACTGTGAGAAGGGTTGTCCACCACGCTGGCCCGGATGGAGAGCTCTCAGACATGCAGGATTCCTCACGATGTTTTCCTTCACCGTTAAAACGAGCGATGATTTATTATTAAATACGCACATAACTTCGATAAGTCAGAGATTCGCGCCTTGGGATCGAACTCGAGACATCTGCATGGCAGTCCAACGGTCTCCCACTAGGCTATCGCTGTTTATTATGTATTTATAATTTTATTCTTTGTTCTTATTATTTGAGCGTAGAAACGTTTATTGATACCGCCTACAGTACTATTGCAAAACGGATTTATTCAGTTAGAGCTACTTTGTTCCCCTTTTCCTGTTTTAATCACGAGTAAAACAAAAGAAATGGGCTTAACAAAGCAAAAGTTCGACTAAAGGTATTGTCTGCCATCTTAGGCTTTAAAGCTTATAAGTTGGTCACCGAGTTGGACTGAATAGCCCGCTGACTTCTCTACGATGGCCTTGCTATTGTCTTTTATATTGGAATTTATTGTATATTCCCCTTTGTTAGGCTTCATTCACACGTACCACAACCACACCACATCGACGCGACAAAATGTGATCAAGCGGTGGTTACATGTAAATAGTGTCGCTGCAGTTAGTTTTTGCGTCCTTTTTGCAGTTGCGTTGTAGTTCCTACAAAATGTAGATGTGGTTGAGTGGTCGTTAGTAGTTGCGATGTGGTTGCGACGACGCGATGACGCTCACGAATGCAGACATACAGTTCGACACCGGTTTTCGTTGAGGAAACAGTCGTCGGTACGTCGACGCAGCGTTGTGTCTGCGATGTGGTCGGACGCTAGTTTGCGTTGTCGCTGGTGGTTGCGATGTGGTCGGTATCATCCACGTAGTCGATGATGACGGCAAAATGTGGTCCGTGTAAATTCTACTATTCATTTTCAATACAAAATTGCGCCTGCCCACGTGGTGTCGTTGTGGTTGTAGTATGGTTGTGGTACGTGTGAATGAAGCCTTAACCTTATGTAGGGCGTCCTCAAGAGCCATATTATACAGTGAGATGTTGATATAAGTAATGTTGGCACTGAATATTAGATACGTTGGGAATTTTTTTGTGGAATAACGTCGTTATTAGCTCAGAAATTAATGATAATAATAATAATAATAATAATAGTTTATTGTTTCTCTCTCACATAGATACATAATAATATAATAATAATAATAATAAGATATTACACAAAAGAAACTTAATCTAAACATATACATAAACGCAACTATGTGAGAGACTGGTATCTGTACTAGGCTCGACCTGTATGACAGATTACCAGCCTTTCCAGGCACTGGACTAGACAGGTAAGTGTTCCGGTGGGCGTGTATACCTAAGCATTACTACCAATTGCAATTGGCAGTATGTATACTGTATAAGTGAAAGAATGTGTGTGTGTGTGTGTGTGTGTGTGTGTGTGTGTGTGTGTGTCTGTGTGTGTGTGTGTGCGTGTGTGTGTGTGTGTGTCTGCGTGTGTATGTGTGTGTGTGTGTGTGTGTGTGTGCGTGTGATGTGTGTGTGTGTCAATTCAGGAAATAATGTGTAAAAGATTTTCTGTCTCTTCGTAACCAAGGGATTTCAGCCAAGTTGTGACAACCTTTTTACAATTAAAGCGTGTGAGTGAATAAATGCTGATCTCTTTATTTATTTTATTATATAAGTATCCTCCTAGAAATCCAAAAAATCTCGCGGAGAACGCTGTGTTCCACCGAACATTTAAAGTGTCACAAGTGTGATGCTTTCGACGCTTGTTTGTGAGAGTAGTGGGGTCAAAAGTAAGCGTAGCATGCTGCTTTAGAACGATCCCTAAGACAAACAGTTGCCTCACTGTCGGGACGTCAGTAAGCTGGTACAAATCTTTGGTAGGATAAAGAAACGGCAAGGACCGACTAACCTTCAGGACCGCTCTTTGCGCTCTCTCTAATTTTATCAAGCTATTTTTACATGCCCCGCCCCACACAGTGACACAATAACTCATAACTGATTGGCAGAGGGCCAAATAAATCATTTTGATGACCTGTGCGTCCGCTATATGCCGTAAGTTTTTGAATATGTACATTAATTTCCGTGTTCTAGAGGAAAGTAGATCAAGGTGGTGATTGAAATTAAGCGAACCATCCAATACCACTCCCAGGTACTTAACGTTGGAGGCCACCTTGAGACGAGTACAAGAGCAGGGATGACTAAGTGAGCATGTATGATATATTATACCATAGCTGTCATTTATTGGTGATGATTTGCTCTTGATTGTGAACGGTATAAAATTTGTTTTTCCAACGTTAAGAGTTAGTCCATTTCCTTTAAGCCATGTGGTCACTTTATTAAAACCTTGCTGTGCGGACGCAAAAGCATCATTCCAAGAATCACCTTGAAATATTAATGCGGTGTCGTCAGCATATGTTACCATCTTTCCGTTTCTGTGAGGCAGATTGCACAGGTCATTTATGAAGATGCGAAAGAGCGTAGGGCCTAGAACGCTACCTTGGGGCACCCCGCAATCAACTGGCAAGTCATCACTGACGATATCACCAACCCTGACTCTTTGATACCGATCAGTTAGATAATCTTTAAATAACTTAAGTTGGATGTCTCTAATTCCCATTTTTTCGAGTTTAGATAGTAAGAGTGGGACACGGACCGTATCAAAAGCCTTTGCCAAATCTAAAAACACCCCCACCACCTTCTTCTTCTGGTCAAGATTGCGAACAATGTGATCGGTCAGTTCGTGTACGGCATCGCTTGTTGAAATGCCGGCCCTAAACCCAAATTGAGAACTTGACAGAAGATGCTTGGTCTCAAGATAGTTTACGAGCCGCTTGTTCAGGAGGTTTTCAGCAATTTTTGAAATAGCTGGCAGTATAGAAATTGGTCTATAGTTATTGACACAGCCCGTGTCGCCACTTTTATGGATAGGAACAACCTCAGCTAATTTAAACTGTTTCGGGAAAATTCCGGAACTGAACATTAGATTTATTATATGTGTTAGAGATGGAAATAGAATTTGGTGATATCGCTTAAGTAATGCACCCGATATGTTATCACGGCCCACGGTATTGCTCTTTTTTAGTTTAAATATACTGTTTCGGACTTCTGCTTCTTCTGTGGGTATCACATATATCATAATGATGAACTCTCAGTACACAAATACTTTATAATATTTTTGTCATTTTATTATTTAACAATTATCTGGTAGAACCATTGAATTTACAGCCATGTTCCCAAGGCGCTTGAATTAGTGAAAATATAAGTACTATAAATATTATGTTATAATTCGACCCATATAAATAATTTGGCAATGAGTTCTCATAACTTTTTTCATTTACCATAAATAAGCACCCCTATTAGACAAACTCTTCATCAATCACTGAGACGAGCCTGCTTCAAATTTGTTTATCATATCGCGGCACCATTCCACCCGGACCTGCTTCTGAGCATCGTTGAGGTTGTGCGGCACCCAGCGTGAAACTATCCTCCTCACGCGATGATGCACGTGTAGAATCTTGTGAAGGCTGCCCGATCCAATCTGCCTCAACTTGCCTATTGTCGTAAATTCGTTGTACCAACGAAACACGGTTGCCTTGGAAGGGCCTTCATCCATGAATGCCATTTGAAGTCTATCGTACGATTCGTCCGGTATTCATAGTGCGAATATGTGCCCGACGCAGATCCATTTTAATTAGCTCGTAAAAAATGTGGAGGATAATTTTGAAATTGGAACGTACCTATTTTTACTTATAAATAATCATATTTTCAAAATAGATTATAACTGGCCAGTCTGTCGTACATGAAATTTTTTTTCGCAATACTTTCTGAGTGGTCTGTTATATTTACAAAATCATAAAATGTTTGTAAGATATAATAACTGTAAATACATCATCTTATAAAAATAACCATCAGTTTATATAATAAACAATAGATATACATTTATAATAATTATTTTAATAACAGACTATAGGTCTGTATTACAAATATAAATAAAAATTATAAGAAGACCTATAGACCTATAGACCTATAGACATAATTATATTGAATATAAAACCTCTTTTATACTTATTTTTTTTTAATTTAGGCATCTTTATTGCTATTGCAATATACCAGTCCCATTGTCCCTAAAATTGAAATAAAAATAAATGTTATTTATCCTACATATTAGGCTACATATTGACTGTTGCCGCGCTTAACATATGCGCGGTATACCAGGCGGGGATTAGCTAAATGCGTGCGACGCAGACCAATTAGCGAACGATGTGTGTATATTTAATATTTTTACACACTCGATCCGACATTTTGTACGGGCTGCACGCGTAAAGCTCTGTAAACGATTATTCGCAATAAACCAAGTTTGCACTATCAAAATATACTCATCATTCCATTCTCTACGCCTTCGTCGATATCCTGCGAAACATATTCTCGTCCTTCGAGCCGGATTTACCAAAACTGAACCAGACGAAGACGGACCGTACGAGAAACGCTAAGCAGTGAAGTTTGGAGCGTGCTTTAGTGTGGTGAGGCAACCAAACTCCTTCATATCTCATTCCTATCCTTTTCAATATTGTGCTATACTACGTTACACGTTTTTCAAAATTCTAGCTAACTTAGCTTTGCATACGCTTCGAACAAACTTGCCGCCATTTTGTTTGCAAAATAATTAATCCAGATATAAAATTAGAAGTCACGATGAAAGATTTAAAGGAAAAACGTACATAGTTCCATTAAATGCCGTTTAACACATTAAAAAAATATGTGAATTATTTCGAAGGCGTAGACTTATCGGTTCTCCAACAGAAGGAATTAAAATTACGCGTAGTTAGTTCACAGAACCTAATAAGTGATTTCAGTAACGTTCAGACTCAAATTGAAGATTTTACCCCGGAGACTAATATCGATCAACAATTAGAATCATGCGAAGAATTTGAATTCGTTTTAGCCTTAACCGAGTGTCTCACGACTTTTGACGAATCGACAATTAGCAAAACGGAATTTACATGTACTAATGGTGTCAAGCTTCCATCCATTACAATCCCGTGCTTTGACGGTTCATGCGAACATTGGTTGGAATTCCGTGATATATTTTCATCCTTAGTTCAGGATTGCAAAACCATTACACCTATTCAAAACTTCATTATTTAAAATCGTCATTAAAATATACTACTAAATCCGTAATAGATTCTCTAGAGTTTTCTGCAGACAATTATACCGTCGCTTAGGAATTATTAATGAATCGTTATGATAATACAGCACTATTAATAAACACCTCCACATTTAGGGCATAAATTCTTGTTTATAGGGAAAAAGTTTCTTATGTGTCCAAATCTCCAGCACGCCGAACACTGAGTTATTGGGAACAAGGACGGTTCAATCTTAAATCGGCACCTATACGCATAAATATATTAAAGTGGCAAGAAGTTACCTTTAAAGCTCAGTCTAATCGTCTCACTCTATACCCATTATCCTTAAAATGTTGTCTTCTTTATCTGAGAGCTTCCAAAATATCGTGCGTCGAGTCCAATGCACTAAGTAGCTCCGTATTATCCCATCCAATTTCGATACCCTTCAAGACTCCATAGGTTATAATATATTATTTCCATTTACACCCTCCCTCGTGGACATCGTTACGAGCGATCGTGTTTTTAGTGCTCCGAATTAATTAATTCAAAATAGTTGGGAAAAGTGTTTATACGCTTTTGTTTAAAATTATAACTAATACGAAGCCCATTAACTAGTGACAAAAGTGGTGTGAAATAACAAACAATTTACCATCTAAAAGAGTGTAAGTATCGAAAAATACGTTATAAACAAACTAAAAGTGTTTTTGTGACGGTGTCAGTAAAGTGGTTGTCCTTGAAAAGTTGTCCGAGAAAGGTCCTCCTCGACGCTGTATGAGCTTATCCACAGCACTACAAACGGAAGAGCTATTTTAGCACCGATCGTGAATGTACTGATAACTGTGCGCGCGATTGCATGTGAAAGCGATTCGTGCGGCCCCGCCGTCTATGGTTATGTCGAGCAACACCGTGGTAGGTTTTGTCGGTATTACTGGGGAATCTTGCTCCCCCGGTGAGCCCGACATAACCTCTCCGTCTCCCACAGCTTAGTATGCGTCAAAGCATTACCCCACATAAAAAAAGATAACAGTATAAAACATAAACGGAATTAAATAATAACACAAATAAACTTAACAGTAAGTATGGGGATTGCTGTTATTCTTTAATAACATTTTTTTAAATCGTATTAAACTAAGAATTAAAACAAAAATATTATTTGTATTAAATGCAAACTAAAACAACACGCATTTTTATTTCTGGTAAAATACTTTAACCATCAGAAGCAACACATTTTTTACACGAGTAAATGTGTAACACGCAATGCACAAAGTGATGACTAAACATTGCAATTTGTTAATCATTTCAATGTTTAGACACGTTTATACTTGTAAAATTTATAGAAAATTAAAAACTGCAACCGTTGGTTGTTATTTTTTGTCGTATGATTTTTATACTTATTTTTCCATGGAAGAAATGTTCACTGCTTATTACTGAAGCATTTTTGGACAAAATCTTGTGAAAAAATTTAATTTGTGCTGGATGAAATGTAAAAACGAAATAAGCAAAAATATTATTTCCGCTATTATTCATTACACTTTTATTCGAATTCTCCCTCAATGTGCCCGACGGGCACCGACCAGATGTTACTCCAAAACGTATTCGTAACATCGGCATCCGGTAGTCCCACATTGGTCACACATTGATCTGGCCGTTCTCATGTTCTAAGACCCACCTTTGATCCCTTTGAAACGTGCGGTTGATGACATACCGACCCATGCGATTTTTGTATCTGTGCAGTCGATTTGCCCATGCATATAATTTCTGCTTCAGGTAGTCAATGCACTCTGTAACCCAAGACATGTAGTCATGAGGACTGATCCTAGTCCCCAGAAAAGCCCGGCCCACATAGCGCATCACCCTAGGGCGTGTATTCCCCTCCCTGAAGCAGATCAGCTTACCGATTAGTGTCCTTGCCTCAGTAATACGCCGCTCAATCCTGCAATGCCAGGCCGGGAAACAGACGTATGTCGTATAGCAGGGACATGTGTGGGTAACTTGATGCCTGCTATACGACTTGCCGCCACAGCAGCACAGTACAGGATTGAATGAGTATCACCAAAATTGACACTATTATCTAAATAACTAGATAACAACGAGTCCAGGACACTCACCAATACCATATTTTTTCTATGCATAGGTAACCGAGGCTGACGGGGCCGAATCGTAAATTGCATGTCTGGTACATGCAATTTACGATCGTATCGTACGTCTGCCTCGGTTGCCTGAATTATTTATAATATTATTCCTGAATTATTATTATTATATTGAATAAGAACCTAACAGAATTGATTGAGCAAGCACAACAAGATCTGCTCCAATACAGCATTTGGTGTCAATGTAATTTGCTAACAGTAAACGCAAAAAAAACCTCTTACATGATTTTTAGTGCAAAAAGCAAGACAATACAATATATCACTACGTATTAACAACGAACTACTACACAGATCGCACCAGGAAAGGTATCTTGGCTTAATTTTGGACGATAAAGTGACATGACCACATAGAACACGTAAGAAATAAAATTACACAACTCACTGGGACACTACACAGAATGTCTTCTTGTATACCACCTAAAACACGATACATGCTGTATAATGCGCTCATAAAATCTAAACTGACCTATTTAATAGAAATTTGGGGCTGTGCCGCCAAAACTAATATCATGCCATTACAGCGCGCACAAAATAAAGCTATTAAAGTACTGTTCCAATATCCCAAACTAACACAAACTTCTACACTATACAAAAAGACTAAAATATTTAACCTCGAGTAAATTTACACACAAAACATATGCACAATAATAAAAAAAAGGTTAGGTGGGCACATTTATACGCAGACTTCTCTTAGCAAACGCAAATACACACACCACCTAAGAAACACACATAAACTGACACTTATTATGCCAAGAACTGAGTACGGTAAAAGAAATATTTTATACGACGGGGTCAAGAGATACAATAAACTACCAAATGAAATAAAAATGTGTGAAAGTGTGTCTTTATTCAAAACAAAATTAAAACAATATGTACATGAAAAAATATAATATAAAAAAATAAAAATAATAAAATATAAAATAATTGCAATTCAAACCAAACCAAAACAGAATAAAACCACAACAGCTGCTTGTAAAATTACACCTTATTTTATCGAACTACTCACAAAGTAAACAAACATGAAAATAATAATATTGTTTCACTATTAGTTTAGATAATATACTTTACTGTTAATAGCTACCATCTCTTTTCTGAGTCAATACCTACCTATATACCTACGGTCGAACTGTTGTTATATCTCTTTTAATAAGTATCATAAATATATAGTACTATACTCATAAGTGAGCTGTAATGTTCTTGAGAAAAATAAAGTTCTTTAAACTTATTATTATTATTTGTAAACTGTCTCCGATACTTTAAATTAGATAAACTTGTTGATTCTACAAACTCGCTTTCAATTAAGACTTTATATTGACTTTTGTATTTCATTTTGATATCTTTAATATTTTCCTGTCGCATCAATTTAGCTAATGCTAATTGTTTTGGTAAGGCCTCAACAGATGTCAAACACACCTGAAAATGTTCCTCAGATTTATCTATAAAAGTATTTGTCATTACGTGATCTGCGTTACTTTGCAACGTTGTAGAATAACTTCTTATCAACTGCTTTTTCTTCCTACGTGTCACAGTAATAAAATCCTCTTCACTGCTTTCACCACTATTATCGCGGGCCCTTTTTTCATTACGTAAAATAGTACCTTGATTACTGCATTTGCCATCAATATTGTCCTTTTCCATTGTTATCGCAAGCTCTTCTCCGCAGTTACTAATACATACCACACCCCTAACTCCACTATTAGATCGATCGGTTTCATCATCTTCGCTATTATCACTTATTTTAATAATTATGAATAAGGTAGGTAGCATAACAAAACTATAAAAGACTACGCGGTCAACGGTACGTCCGTTCACAACACTGCTCGCGCGCAACTCGATGTAAAATCTTATTTTGTTTAAGATAAAAAAATATAAAGTACCCAAGTACTCGATTTCGATATAAAAAGTATACTCGAGAGAGCTAAGCTTCGTGGTTTCCTATTTCAGGATGGACGCTCCTAGTCGGGGTGTCAACCCTAATAAAGATATCGATGTATATGTATATTGAACGATTTTATACTAATTTTTGATCTAAAGAACACTATATCCAATAATTTTATATGAATTAAGTTTTACTTTATATATATCTCTAATGAAACTTCACCAACAGTTGGTATATCTCACGTTTGTTACAGCTTGTGAAGAGCTTATAACATAAAATATACATTTATAATATTGATCTATGAGACGCATACCAAATTAAATTGAATTCGTAGCTTCAAAAAGGATATTTTGACTTCGCACACATAAACATCCTGACATGTCATGTCATCGGCGTAGCAGATGTTGTTAAACGAATATGCCAGGAATAAACGTTAGTTTTCATTTTAAAAAGGTGTCTAGATTGTCTGTAGAATACAATTCTGATATGATTTTAATAGTAAATGAAGTTAAATCTTGTTCTAGCTTTATTCTACAATTTCACTAGCATGTCGTGGTTGAGCTTCAGAGAGCACACTGAAGGTTCAGTCTAGCAAGATTGACCAAACAAAACAAACTACTACATAGTCCGGATCTAGTATTTTGCTAAGACAGGTTGGGCTTTTGGGGTTATATTAAGTTACTGCTATTGTTTGAGTACATGGCAAATTCACGTTTTATTGCGAATTCAGAGTCGAGTTTGATAGTGACATTTTAGATTTTACAGAATAGCACAGCTGTATTTTATCACATTTCAAAGCTGATGGAGCTAAAGTGAATTTTAATGGCTGGTACAGTATTTAGTGTGTTACCTAAATGTACAGTAAACTATTCGGATCAGTCCGCATTCTGTTTGCAGCTGTATTTGCAATTACCTTTACAACGTTACTGAATCTAAATATTTCAGCTGACCTATTTACTATCGTAGGTATTATAGTAAGTATATGTTGCAGCAGACTGCCTCATTGATGATAAGGTGTTACAGGGTTTTTCTATTGAAAACTTTTAGTTGTAACAAAAGGTCAGAAATTACATTAGACTCGCTGAACATTACACCTTATGTGGGTGTAATGTTAATTATACTTATGGTAATACAATTCTGCAAGCGATATACTAAATATAGAATACTTTTTCATGTCGTAGTATCTATACAGTACTATTTCCGATGTTGTATTATAATATACTAAATTAGATAAAATGAAATGCTACCATTTATAAAGACAAGTATAATATTAAATAATAACTTGGCTAACGCTCGGTGTCCGGGAGCAAAAGAATGCTTTTTCACTGTCTTGATACCGGCTATAGAATGATTAATATAGATTATATTGGAAATAGGGAACACGGAACGATAATGGCTTATTTAATTTATTGTTAACTATTATTATTGCATTTAAAAAGAGTTCGTCATTACTCGTGACACTAATACTTTAGTATGTGACGTCCTGTTCTGGAGGCTCTATCTAGTCTATTCCGAAGTAATACTCGACCGAACAATAAAAAAAATATAAATCTATAATTAGAATATTCTTATCACGGACTAGCTTTTGCCCGCGACTTCGCTCGGTAATAGTACTTTTTCTGGATAAAAGGTACCTTATGTTATTTTCTGAGGATGTGTATGCAAAATTTTACGACAATCAATCGAGTAATACGTGAAAGCGTAATAAACAAACTGATAATCGCATTTATAATATTATTTGGGCTGTTGAAACAATGAATTAGGCCTGCGAGAATACCAGCGTTGTAGTCTATACTGCAACAATAGCTGACGCAATTGCCTAAATTGATCTCCATGTACCGCCTTCTATTAAATTGTAATTATTATTGTTTTTTAAAATTATGTATGTATGGAGATTCAAATAAAACATTTTTCTTCTTCTTTCTTCTTCTTAAATTAATATTTATTGTTTGCACGTATGCACGCAATATACACACCTCAATTATTCCAATTAAGTTGTAAGAGGATCGTATAATTCGTAGAGGCGGACAATTGCGTAATCTAATGACGCAGGTATCGTTTGACATTCATAACACATGAACGCACACAAGCGGTTAAACTGCACATCAGCTTATTTAAGGCGATATATTGAGAGTTGGCTTCAATCCTAGCTTGTGTCACGTGGTTTATTTCCAATGGCGGTTTCTTGAAACTGTTAATATAACTTTATTAAACTCGAAACTTATTGGCAATAAGCCTAAAAATTTCAAACCCGAATAATAAATTAAATGTGAAAGGACAATTCAAATTGTCTTATTTACGTACAACCAAACGGTAACGCGTTAAAGTAGGTAGTTACTTAACGTATTTACGCTACCTATATTTCTTCTTTCTTCGCCATATTCCTTAATATATCAGGGTTAAAAATATATATTTTATTCGGAAATGAATTAATATTTTATTTACGCTTAATTTTATCAGTTTGCCATTCGTTAATTAGCATATTGTATTTAGCGCCCGCTAGCACTATAGGTATATTAATTTACATTGGTACGCTATGTACGAGCACCAATCATACATTTTCAATGGCCGGGAACTCACTGCATTGGACACCCTTTTCTGCATTTGAACTCCAAGTTGGTCCATTATGCGTGAGAGCCGGCCGGTTATGGAGATAGCCAGCCCAACGTGGCCCAGAAGCACATAAGTTTCCTGGGGTCTTCGCAGGCTTCACTGAGTGACCTTGGGGTTGTTGAGGATTTCCTTACGTTGTGCTGTTACTCCCACACATTCCAGGACTACATGGGCAACAGATTCTTGCTCGTGCCTAGCGTTTATTATGTTGGCTCTGAATGCGAAGCCGCATCCATGTTCTGAGTTATGCGATTAGTTGAGGGAGGAATGGAGGTGGACCTTCCGTGGTGGTTTCTAATCCTCTTCTAGCCTACTCATCTGCAGCGTCATTGCCCAGTGATTCACTGTGCCCCTTTATCCATTGTAAGGCCACTATGTTTTTTATTATTTATTTATTATTTATTTATTTATTTATTTATTTTGTGGATATTCTTTCAAGAGTAAGGTGTCATTCGAGTTGCAGCTATTGCTCTCTAGGGCTCTAAATATTGCTGTGCTGTCGGAGAGGATTTGTATCCTGTAGCCTTCAATCCGTCTCCTGTCGATCGTGGTGGCGGCTTCCGTGATGGTCACACATTGGAAAATTGAACTGTGTGAGCCTAGTGTCATAGATATGTTAATATTGAGATCCAGGGAGTAAACTCCCGCGCCCGTTCCCTGTATGGTTTTTGAGCCATGAGTGTAGACTCGGACCTCGTTGATTCCCGACTGATCTCTCTGTTCCTCATGAAGTTGTATATGGTAGTATTTTTTAAATAGATGTTGTTTTGGGATCTTGTCACATGGGGCGGCGAGCAGTGGTTCGTAAGCTGTAGCTCGCTCTAAGATCGATGCATGTGGGCTCCTAGTGGTTCCCCACAGGCCCTGGTGTTTCAGCCGTTTTGCGGCCATAGTCGCTTCTTGTTGTATGTAGAGGTCTAAGGGGGTCAGCCCTGCACTTCTGCCATAAACAGCGGTGTGCTGGTGGTAGCGAGTGTTTAACAGTTTTAACAAATTTTAACCTATACGTCTTACGTGGGACGCGCCTAGGTTGTGGTGTGGGTAGGGCTATACTATATAGTTATATTATATTATATAGGTTGAAGCCTTTTCATCTGTGGTCCGAGCATGACGCCTTCTTGTAGACGTGCCAGTCGGCAATGAAGTGGGATACTTCGTCTGTTGATAGAGTAAGGTCTTAGTTTGTGCTCTTGAGTTTACAAATGTCGGTTCCGATCCTTTATTGACTTAAAGTAGGTTAGTAGTGAAAAGATAGTTTACCAGTGCCTCTCCACGGGCGTTTGACTTATCGCTGCTCCACAAAGTGTGGTGCTCGTTGGAGTCAGTGCATATGATGAGTTCCAGTTTTCTTTTGCGCAGTATTCCACCAGGGATGTCAGTTCCGGCGATGGTATGTCCTCGTCGCTTGGCAGGTATGCGGACGCTAGGACTAGATCACAGGACTGATTATTAGATTATTTCTGCAGGAAACCTAGCAACTGTCAAGTCTCTAAAACAGAATTCGGTTATTAAAAGTGTTTTGACATGTTTGGGGGCATAGATACAGGTTCTGGGGTTACATACGGTGGTGTTCACAAGAAGTTTTCCACCGATGTTGTTGAGACCACAGAATCTGCCTTTCCTAATCCACGGCTCCTGGATTGGGGCAATGGTCTTGGGATTTTCCTCCAGCATTCTGCGTTGGGAAGCCGTTACAGCGAGGCTATGCTGGAGGTTGGTTTGGAATATGGGAGTGTGGCTAGTCTCGAAACGGAGAGGAGTTGAGGCAGCTGTCGCTGGCCTCACTCCCTCCGACGTCGAGAAAGCACTCTTCTACTACTGGGGTTGTCGGGGTATCAGTCACAATAACAACATCGATCGCGTCCTGTTGTGGTTGTGACGTATTGGTTTTGCTGCTTGAGCAGCAGCGCCTTCAGTCTTTTCGGTTTCCTCCTCGAGGATCCGGACGTAAATGTTTCCGAAGAGCCAGTAGAGGCGCCGTTCTTGCTGCTTTAGGGTGTTGACATCTGACCCTGGTATCCGGAGCAGCAGGTGAACGCCAGGCGTTTCACGTTCCGTCTGTTTTTCCGCACGGACTAGGGACCACGAGTTAACATTTACAAGCCCGTTGTGTGCCGCCAGCAGTCTGCGCAGTTTGTTGATGTCCCTGTTGGGCTCAGGGATGAAAAGCCCGCAGAGGATTCTCCGTTGTATTTCAGCCTGTGGTTTTACCACAAGCTTGGTACCAGCAATTGTGATGGAGTGTTGTTCGCGGCAGGTCGGAGCCACTCCAGCGCGACGTCGTCCTTACACCATATTTTGAGTACGCCCTCGCTGTGGTGTGCCTTGCCCCGAAAGTGCACTTTGGCCGTCTATGTTGTTGTTCTCGGATTCAGCAAGTCCTCGTCAAACTTCAACTCCAGACAGGTACGGATGGCATTTGCTTGTTCTGCAGTGAGGTCGTAGAAGGGCTCAGTCATCACCACCACGCAGAGTACGTTTGCTCTGAACGAAGCTGCGTAGGTAGCAGAGCCCCGTTGTCTATTCGTTGCCGGCTTCACACGCTTGCTGTCTCCAGTTGGCGTGGTTGTATCCTCTGGCTGGGATCGTTTGTTCTCTGGCATTGAACTTGCCGGGGTGGTGGAATGGGCTTTGGCCACCAGCCTGCCTGCGCGCTTACCCAGTAGCTTGGATCGGCGGCGAGTAGGGTCGCTAGATGATGGTGGCGCTGGCGCTGCCTCAGGCGTCACCTGCACCTGGATCTTTTCGACGTTGTCTACTCGGGTAATGGGTTTGGCTTCGGAAGGAAGCTGTCGCTCTTCATCAGAAACCATTATCTTTGCCTGAGCCTGCGCCTGGTGTACGGTATAGCCTGCTGGAGTTTCTTTACCTTCTTCTTCGGTTTCCTCCGGGGAGAAACCAGGGTACGTTTCGGCTCCTCAGGATGCACCGGGTTGGCGTCCTTGATAGCCGACAGTTCAATTGCCGTACCAGTAGACGAAGCCCGTAGAGGTACGTCAGCTGATACAGTACGGGAGTTAAGGGAACACGACCAGCTTAAGGAAGCAGCTATGTCGTTCCCGCGCAGCTGAGTCGTGGATGCTACCTTGTTGAGGTTCGGCGCATTCGTTGGATTCACTCACTGCATTATAATCGAGTATTTATAAAGAGAAAATGAAAATTAGAGCTTGAGTTTCGAGCATACTGGTAATGATAAAATAAGTATCGTCATCATTATCGGTTAATAATAATAATAAACGTTTATTTGAATAACCATATTTCGATTTATAATCATGAACACTTTCACTTAAACTAGGTTAACCTGTGCTATAAGTAACAGTTACATTTGTATTTGGCATAAGTTACTTTACATCGATTTGTACTGGATTATATTAAATTAATATTAAACATTTAAGAATAAAATAATAAGTTTCATACAAGAGCAAAAGTTAATATAGTACTGTAAGTATGTGTGTGTGGGTGTTTTTGTGCGTGTGTGGGTGTGAGTGTGAGAGTGTGTGAACATATGTAGAAGATATTCAAGGGAGATGAAAATACGAGTGTTTATATAGAAAAGAAAGCATAACTAGAGTTATAAGCCAAAACAATGATTTGTAGAAATTTTGTCTGTAACACACATTACGAAAAATCTTCTACACTATATTAAATATCTACGGTTATCACACTTGTATTGCTGAAGGTCTAACTTAAAATCTGATGCATGTTTCATCTTAATACGGCGCGAAGAAGTAGAGTATTATGTGTATAGATCACCTAATCCTTACATTTAACATAGAACATTTAGATAGGTACCTACATCCAAATTACCCGCGTATGAAGATGAGCAAAAGTTAGTGACAATACATACTTAGGTACATTGCCCTACAACTACATTTCCGTAGTCGTGTTATAATCTATTGTATTTGCCGAGCTAAAGTTTTAGGCCCTACGTAAAAAAACGGCAATATACCTAATATAGCGGTCAGACCCTATGTTGTAAATGAGCATATATTGACAATTACGAGTCACACATCAAATCCGAGACCTCACGTACAAATTACGCATTCACTACCGTTGCGCTATCTAAACAATACATTACGTAACGATCCATCATACATTTATTACACATACAACAGTCAAAAGTGTTGCTGTACTGTACTGAGGTTGGCTCGCACAGAGGCGAAATACGTGTCGACGTATATTTTGTACTAACAAAAACTCAAAGCTCAAAGTTCGCCTGAAAATGACGCGGCTCTTCACCATCAGAGGCATTGGTCATTGTCAACACAATTCTATGAAATGAATGCGGGCAAGCCGGAATGGTGTTCAGTGCCTCTCTTTAAATTATTCTGAAATTACTCAGAATGATTTTATTTCAAGTTATTCTAGTGTAAATATAAACAAAAATACCGCAAAAATACCCTGTAAAATAAAACCGTCAAACCGTCAACGTTTCCAGGAAGAGAAAGTTGAAAAATCTCGGCGGCAACACATTTTGGTCGAAAACGTTTATTTGTAAAATGAGAATGAATATTTCGCTTTTATTTTACGTGTGAATGGAATATATTCGTTTTTATCTGACATTCAAGTTCTTTTAGTATTTATATTATGTTACAATGTTCTGGTAATGTACCGTGCATAAACATTCATGTCAGAGAGTTAATTTCATTTTATTAGTATAAAAAGACTTACACTTTGACCTGAATGTTCCACCAGACACCAGCCCATTGTCTGCTAGACAAGCATGAGGTCCGCCTTATGGTAAGCTGTAACCATAAGCCATGGACGTTTGCTGGAAGAATCCTCAATAAAATATAAACATTTCTTTTAAAGAAATGTAGGTATATCTTTTATTGAGGATTATAAACGAAAACTTATGCCACGGGAGCAACAAGTCTTATATCTGAAATTACGGTTCAAGACTAATATCAGATAACGAATAGCCCACAGCGATCTAAGATCAAACTATGAATCTTAGATAAGCGGGTGTCTACCAGCGGTCTCGCTGTGAGCTAATATCAAACTTTGAATTAGCAAAAGACAACCGTGAGATAGAAATCCAATGACATTTATTAATGCATGCAAATGTTATGTGATTATGTGAATAAAAATAACATTAATGTAATTTAACCAATTATTAATATTCTGTACACCAAATCAAGTCCAACTTTAATAACTTAACTTATGGACAAATAAATTTTATTGCATTTCATAGCTCTCATCATTCAAATTTCTCTACAATTTTCTAAGGTAAATATATATATCGTATACACTGTACGCGGGTGTGTTCAGTACCTGAATACAATGCGGGTGTTGGGTGCTGTTGTATACTGAGCTACACTTCCAAGAACATGTAAACAGTATCACTAGCAAAGGACCATGTTTACCTGGTATTGACACATGCCTAAACCAAGATTTTAAGGCTATGAGATTTCAACTGTTATGTAATGATCAATTCTCAACCTATTGTTTTATACATAATTCCGAATCAGTTTTATACATCATTTAACATATGCACATATTCTTTGCTGTAATTTAAGGTCTTATGATTTTAGATTTGCGTGTTTCGTATAGGTATATTATAGCCTTCGGAAACAGTACTTTTACTGTATGAAACTTATTAGTTTAGGTGTGAAAGCGTAGCAAACAAGAAAAACAGGCGAAATATTGCTAGCATCGTATCTGCACAAATAATTAATGGAAACAGACAGACACCTTTACTTGAAATTGAGTTAAGCTTTTCAACGACCAGTTTACCACACATAATGGGCTCCCTTTGTCACAATAATTACAGTTAGCAGTCACCGCTTTACCGGGCATGTTTAGCCTATTATAGCATTTGCAAAGGCATTTACATTTTAATGCATTTATTCGGTCATTAAAATTCTGCTTATTCAGAAATTGTTAAAGTGCCTTGTTTGCTGGATTTAAATTGTTAATAATTGTGATGTACTACTCAAAGCCATTTTAATGAAGAATGCAGTGTTCACTTCAAGAAGTACACACACTTACCCGTGAATTGTAAATAATTGTAATAAAATATAAAATTGTATCAAATGAATTGATTTTAATAAGTGTGTAGTGTCTTGTCTAATTAACCCTAGCTCACTAAACATATTTTCGAGTTACACCGTCACTAAACAGTAGTCATTTTGACAAACAAAATGAAACGATAATATTTTTCTCGAAATGACATTTATTTATAAAAAAAATAGGTAATATGAAAGCTATTATTAAGGTTTCTTAAAAACTATTAGACACATTAAAACATGTCAATCCTGGCAGTCTGAGCAGACATGAATGGTATGTTCGCCACAAATGGCCTTCCTGCAGGAGTGGCATGACAGTTTGGTCATCCTGTGCTTCTAATATGGGTAAACTTCGCAAATTTTTCGTTTGTTTGGCTGTGCTTGAGAAGTACTAGCCACGATATTTTCAATTTGCAGGATATCTTTAATACTGGCCCTGATATTCTTTCTCAAAGTTACAGTCTTGTACCGTTCCTGCAACCACGGCTCAATGAGATCGTCGGCCAATTTTTGCACGAATGCTCTGCGTTTCAGCGGTGTTTGTCTTTGCCATACCATGTTAGATTAGTAAATGACAAACGCATTAACCATGCATAAATTCAGCATATTATAAAATATGCATTGAGGCCATTTATTTGTTTTGCGATTGCAGCTCATGGCAGAATTAGTGCCTCATGGCAACTAACTAACTATATCTTATTTTTATCAATTAATTAACTGTCCCATGCAACTTCGTCTTCTTCACATAAGAGAATTTTCCCCGTTTTTGCATCATTTTCATTGATGCTCCGCTGCTTTTGGTCGTAGCGTGATGTTATGTAGCCTATCCGTTGTTATGCCGCCTTCCTCGATAAATAGGCTATCCAACACAAAAATATTTTTTCAATTCGAACCTGTAGTTCCTGAGATTAGCGCGTTCAACCAAACAAAAAAACAAACTCTTCAGCTTTATAATATTAGTATAGATTATATAATTAATATTTTTCGAGTTTCAGGCTACATTAAAACGTAATTTAAACTAGATGTCAAGAAAACAAAAACACAATCAACAAAGTTATTGTCATCTGAATATATTCAGTACCGGCCATAGTAGTGACGTTCATAATTGCATTGGAGGATATTCGAATATAATTGAACATACCGTGACCTGTCAGACCAAGTCTGGTCACGGAGGCAGCGTATGCATTAATGTATAGTGTTGTCAGTACATTTATGCAAGCATTTTGCGCACAGGACCTAACGTATGACGCGGTTCGAAGACCATCTCAGGACGTCGAGCATAGACCGGCGCCCTCTGATTTTAATATCCAGATCGTGTCTGGAAAATAGTTTGTTACTGCATTTGTGTATCGATCTATTCCAGGGAGGGGTGAGAAAAGTAAAGAAAGCAGAGGTCGCCAGGTTCGTCAGGGGCACGGCATGTTATAAGTGCAATGCCTCGTCGCGCTTCGTCTGGTGAACTTGACAAACAAAGTTTATACTTTAGTGAACTATCGCTGTTTAATTTTGTTTTTCTGTTGCTGACGACGCAAACAATCGTGTTATAATTTCAATTTGTGCATCTATATGAGGTGTCGTAGCTCCTAAGTGGATGAAACGATTTTGATGTTTTTGTTTGAAAGGTGTCTTGATTGATAGTGTACAGTTATGATTCCCGGAAAATCTGTTCAGCTGTTTTATGATCATCAGCCTCTATCTAGTTAATGACAGGGATGTGAGTCCTGTCACAGGTCAGATCGAATCAAAATTTGGTATTCCGTTACTGCAATGAAATTGAAAGATCATGATAGCTCGACTTAATTTTTTGTGACAGGATATATCTTTTAATTGAATTACCTTTGTTAGTTGTTTGGCATTCACTGTAAGATGTTTATATTCGATCGGGCACTTAGCTAAAAAGATGTTGTTACAGTTTTCACTTTCGTCGTTAATTGGCTAATTAGACTCCTAATATTTATAAATACTTTATGTTTATGTTCTTATACTGGTGATATAATATATTGATTGGAATTAATGTTCGTAATCTTGTTGCTTATGAATACTTTGACAAATTGCAGTTACATTCACATCGATCTATTTAGGAACTATTTAGGTGTTTTCATATAATTTACATCAAAACTGAATGTCAATTGGAATTCCGACATCAAGGATCTTTTTGCCCCTGGGGTTGAATATTTACCTTTGTCTTAGACAACATGATTCCATACTGGTTTTAAATATGACTAATTTTTGTTTTCTCTTGACTACTTTTATTTAGAATTGATTTAATTTCTGAGAGATATTGGCACAGCCTGTGTGTTAGGTACATATGTATGCTCTGTACCTACTACCTATTGCATAGTACCTACTTAATGTTGTTGATAGACTTTGTATCTTTATTTGTAGTACAAGTAGTGTCAAAAACAGCAAGAAACCAGGATTAAGGCCATGAGGTATGGCTTATTTAAAACCTGGCAACCATTTTCTTTGAATAATCCTTGATAGTATAGACTCGCCCACTCACATGACTACGCCAACCGTGTATGGCATAGTCGTGTAAGTGGGCGAGGCACCATTGATACTGCGCTGAGTGTTGTGAGTTTAAAATTCACACGAAACAAATACTTATGTGATCAATTATAGTTGTTCTTTGTGACGATTGTTTGAATGTTTGTTAAGTCTCCCACGTAACAGGGTTACACGTAAAGTCGTTGTATTTAAATAGAAATTGGCCATGTCTAAGCTAATGCTTCACCTTCATTCTTGGAAACCCATCGGTGTGTGTAATACTCAAGGACCACCTGTAGAGTAAATGGTGTGGCGACCGAGGACGCTTAGGCCTCATTTACAGAGACGCGGGGCGTCGCGCGTTGCGATGGGCGGAGCGGCCCGCACTGAATTCAAACATATGGCGTTGTATGAGTGCGTTTACGAAGAAGCGATTTTACGCGCGTTTGCTTGAAATGGAGCGTTTTTTGTGGCGGAGACCGCGGATGGCATCGACGCGTATCACGCGGCGTTTATCGCGGCGGCGCACGCAGCGGCAATTCTCGATGAGATGATATGATCGCCTTTCTTTTAGAAGAAAATTCTTTGTTAAAAATTGAATTATTTAATATAAGAAATGCGCCGCAACAATGCGCGCCTCGTACGACGCAGTGATAGCAGCCGCGGGCTTTACTACACGCTTGAGGATTCGCCGCGGGCGCAGCGGCGGGCACTGCCACTCTGTCCGCCTCGCATCTCTGTAAACAACATCGTATATTGCCCTATGTTTGTGTTTACGCGTGCGATGATAAGTGCCGCTTCACGCGCCACCTCACCGTAATCAGAAAAAGCGTCCGACGCGCCGCGAGACGCCACGCCACACGCAACGCGCGACGCCCCACGTCTCCGTGAATGAGGCCTTAGTCACCCAAGCTGTAGGGAAGGGTTGGGTTGCGTGTAGCTGAATTAATAACAAGGCGTGCTTTGTATACATATATGTAATGTAATATATCACATTAAATCCATTTATAACTAAATATATTCTCAGAAATAATAATTTAACTACACATAAAATTGATACACCATATTACTTTCTGATATATTATCTTAATTGTGATTAATTCATGCGGTTCAATCAACGCTGAGACGTAATTCAAAACATAATTGTATCTCTTCACGAGTAGGTAATATGTTTACCAGCATGTTATCAAATTAGAATCGTATTCCATTCATCCAATATCTTTTTCTATACTATAACGATCAAAATTAACTAATCACTACATACTTTTTGTTGAGTGCTCTGTCAAAAACACTAAAATACAATAATTATTGTTAATAAATTTCAGACCATCTAATGTGTGGTTATTCATATTCAATTGCAGAAAATAAATTCCATATTTAAAATATATGAAACGTTAATTGTATGTGCTTAGATCTATGAAATTGGATGAGTGCAATACCTACTTAAAACTTTAATGTAAGTAACGTTAACAACTAAATTCATAACTCATTGCAAGCAGCCAGTAGCGAACGGCGCAGTGTTGCTCCATACTTGTCTGCTAGACTAACCAATATAACCTTTAAGAATGTTACATTTGAGTTAGTATCTAAATAAAACACATTGACTAGTTACTTGCCATTCGAATGAAAGCTACTTCTTTAGTAATATAGAGAGTGGTCGTGCGTAGGTATAACGGTAATGTGTTACTAGGATACATGGCACGGGGAGACCTTAGTCAATACCAATTGACAGAAAGATAAATAGGTACATAAAATACTCGAAAAATAATTCGATACAGTCAGGTCAAACCTGGTCGATATAATTTATAATAGGTAAATACAATGTATGACTCGCTACATATGTATGTATGTGATTAGTATGATATACACTGACGGACTCATAAACTGCATCAAAGTTCAGGATTACTTTCGAATTAATATTTTTGATAAGTATGCAATCTTATAGATTAAACTAAATGAAAATGTCGAGACTGTCCATTATTGATAAACAAAAAACAAAATTTAAAAATAGAACTTCAGTAGTAGATTAAATTAAAGCCGGAAAAATAAAATTTATGCATAGTTTGAAATAAATTATTTTCGTTTCTTTTTTCATTTGCCATTTAAATTATTGTTACCAGTAGTATTGATTTAGTCTTTTAAACTCAACAAAAGTATTGTAACCATAAATATGGATAGTTCGTCCGAACAAGCCGCTCAAATTGTGGCATTGGTGCGGGAAGGCTTGAATCGACGAACGACTGCTAGAAATATAAATTTAAACCAGTCTACGGTTTCTAAAGTATACCGAAGGTTTGTAGAGACAGGTTCTTACAAAAGGAGACCCGGTACCGGCAGAACTCGAGCAACAACCCGTCGTGACAACCGATTTATTGTTTCAACTGCCCTACGAAATCGTTTCCTCACGTCAGTAAACATTAAAACAGAGCTAAATGAAGTGCGTAAACGTGAGTGCACGAACAATAAGAAGGAGGCTTAAGGAAGCGGTAATCACTCATTTTAGACCAGAAAATAGTCCAAAGCTGTCTGCAGCTCACAGACAAGCTCGTTTAAGATTTTCGCGTGAATATCTTAATTGGACTGAAGAGCAATAGGACTCCATATTGTTCACCGATGAGTGTAGGACATGTTTAAATGGTGCAGACGGTCGCAAAAGAGTCTATCGTTGAGGTGGGGAGAGATATGCTCAAAGTTGCATTGAGGAGCGTGTTCCTTTTGTAGGCGGTTCGTGTATGGTGTGGGGTGGCATTACGATGATCGGGCGCACGGAACTTGTGTTCATCGACATGGTTCGTCAAACGGTAGAAGAGGAGGTTTGACGGTACAACGCTATATAACAGAGGTTTTAGAAGCCCACGTGGTACCTTACATGGGTTTAATAGGCGAAAATTTTACTCTAATGCAAGATAATGCCTGACCCCACGCCGCTGCACAAGCTCGACAATATTGCGAAGAGGTTGGGATACATGCCATGAATTGGCCAGCACGCAGCAAGGGTCTTAATCCCATTGAGCATATTTGGGACAGTTTAACAAAACAGTGTGTAACAGTGGCAGC
Organism: Catocala fraxini; assembly: GCA_930367265.1. Classification (NCBI taxonomy): domain Eukaryota; kingdom Metazoa; phylum Arthropoda; class Insecta; order Lepidoptera; family Erebidae; genus Catocala; species Catocala fraxini. The sequence goes on from OV884024.1 coordinate 19,614,500, forward strand.
ACTAAGAACAGTGATTTCACAAGAATGGAACAATATTCCGCAAGACCGTTTAATAACTCTAATCAGATCTATGCGGAACCGATTAGAATAAGGGCAAGTTTATTTCAAAGGCGTCTTGAACATTGATGCAGTTTATGAGTCCGTCAGTGTAGTTAGTTACCATTAATTCTTTCAACATTCATTTATATTATATAAGTTAAATATCTTCCTCTATTCTAATCTCGGCTCAAAGATAGACTATATAGTTTTTGGTATTTCGGCTATCAAATTTGGAAATCACAAACGCGTATTGAATATTTGTATTAAATGCAAATATAGTGCGAAGTATATTTTAGTTGATTTTACTTTAATGTCCAATAATTATGGCCAATTGAATTTCCTATCTAATTGATTTTACATGCTCCCAATCATAAACTCTTAGTTCATTTGGATTACACCTTTAAATACATCTAATTAAATACAAAACAATTAAGTTCATATTGATGTCAAGCAAAGTGTAAATAATTGTAAAAGTCTAATTAAATACTTGGCCCATGATTCATGCCTCAGAAAATTTGAATTCGTCACTGATACATTTAATTTTAAACCGATTGAAGGCAGTATCTTTGTGTTTCGTCCTCTATGTTCAAACCTTTTTGGCTAACTATGATATTTATATTGAATGCATTTTTAGTCTTATATTAATTTCATTGCGTTAAATATTTATTAAGCTGTAATTTTAAGAACGCTACTGTTGAGTGACATCAATATAGATCACATACAATGCTATAGGTTGCCTACTTGATAAATAACCAAATACATATATTTCTTTTTTTTCTATTTGTAGATAGTCGATATTACTTAGGAATAGTGTATCAACTCCTACGGTGAGGTTTATGTGTTGTGTTTGTCTTTATATTATACAAGATTCGTATTATAATAATTAGTAAATACTTATATCATATTGTGTCAATAAACGTTTAGGAAATTGTACAAAGGTAAATTGTAGAAGATATGTAGGGGTGTAACTTGTACGGGTATATTCAAACATATGCCGCTATTTTCAAAGATAACTTGCCATTGATGTGTTTGCACGGGTATAATTTATAATTTGTTAAAATTATATATAGGTATGCCAATACCAAATATCTTAAACAAGCAAATACTTATTCGAATATAATTATGCTAAATTAGAATAAAATAGCATTGTAATACACAAGTAATCTACGTTATTTACAATGCAGGGGGACCATAGTCATTAACTAGATGAGAACCTGTACAACGATTGAAAGGTGTGGCGACTATGGCATTAGGCAGAACTCTCGTGTGTGGTAACCTTTCGGTAGTCAAATGTCATAGAGCTAGTTGGGCTGGTAATAAATAGATATGCTATGTGGACCACGAGTATTCATTAACGTTAGGTTCTTGATATCAATTTACAGTCAATGCTCTATATTTCTTTGGGAAACAAAATTTAGGGTACAGGCATTAAAATTTATCTATACAATGAACAAGTTAACTTTAAAAATGTGCCATCTTAGATACCTACTTACGAGTACTGTTAAGGTGCAGAATAATTTTGTACACACAATAAAATTTATAGTTATTTAGGCCGAACCTATTTCATTAGTAATTTGGATAAATTATTTACAATACAAAATGAATTATATAGATATTTTGAAAGGGACTATATAGATTCTCAAGAATTGTTAGACGTACTAATTACCTTGTATTTATACGATGTAGGTATTGATATATATGTTATATAGTAGGTAAACAATAAATTCGTTAGGTGTATAATAGATACACATTATATTATAGGTACGCATATCCTACGCTATAGCTGTGTTATATTCATAGGGTGCGAGCTCTACAACTCCACTTGTAATATTGTAACTGTTGTACCTACAAACACTGTCAGATAATAATATATTATTTTCTTGACTAAGCTAAATAATGTGTCTTGCGTGCGAGAAATAAATTATGTTCTGAAACTTTATCTGATGTTTTAGTATCATCTTGTCTACGATTAAATAGTGTAGAGGATCCAATGCCAGTTTTGAGACAACAAGTATCCACGATCGAACCATAAATACTTAATTTACGTATACATTTAACTATGGAGTAATTTGGTTATATCGGTTTCTTCTTTAAACCAGTTTTGCATTATTTGTCGTAGGTACGTGTATATAGATAAAAGAAAAAAGAGATCGATTGCCAGGTATGTATGAAGGCCAGGGTTAGCGCAGCTGCTCACAAGAATTAATCCTTTGGTTGGGGTTTCACTAGTTCACATTTGCCAGGGGTCGCAGGGGTGGGATCTTCAGAGAACATCGGGTTTTTCACTTCCATTTCGCCCGTCTGTGGACCCATAGTACATAATATTTAATTAAATATATTCTGGAAAAAGATTTTATTGATAAGTAATATATAATTTAAATTACACAATATTAAAGACCCGCAATAAGAATTTTTGATTCACATCACTCCAAAAAGGAATACTTCGCATATGCCATAACGATCAGTACCAAGATTGCTTGTAGTAACACCGATTTTATCCAAACTGTGGAGGAATATAGTTAATAGTTATTATTATAGGAAGACTTTTAATTCACACCACAAAATGACTTGTTTAATTTTTCTGAAGTGCTAATGTGCGCGCGTGTCTAAGTGCTTCATAAAACGAGTATTTGCCAATTACTTAAATACTTTCAAAATGTATGTTCAATGTTCGTTGTAACAAAAAAGCTCAATGTACCCTACTAGTACATTTACTTTTCTTGCAGATGAAGGACAAACCGAATAAAGTGATATGCGCCTACTTCGTGTCATATTAAAAGTTAGTGTAATGATTAAGCCAAGATTATTATACATTATCTAAAAAATGTTTTCGTAGATAATCACTGAACACAATAACTCGTCGGACATTTGTTGGATGTCCGCAGTGATAAAGTCGCTGAGATCGCCGTAAGTGCAACCGTCACTATAAAAATTGCTGTTCGGTGATGGCATCAATTCCTAAAATTCAAACACGTTCACTGTAAACCAATAAGTCAATATATGTATAACTCATAAAATGCTTGATAATACCTTTTTAATAAAAACTATTAACCGACTTCACAAACACTAATAAGAAAGAAATAAAAATTATCTTTTTAGTCTTAACTAAGTTACGAATGGAATCTAACTAATGCGGGTTGTTGGAAAAGAAATTGGATTATCTTAGTTGTTTGTTTGGTACCGACACCAAATTAGTTAAATTCCAATCGAAGGTTAATAAAAACTAAAAAGATTATTTTAATTCATTTCTGTTTGGTGATTTTGTAGTCATTTAACATTATTGATTAAAATGTTATTACTTTAGAATTTCTTGTGACATTTACCAAGGTTAAAAGGGTTACCTTGTGGTTCTCATAAACTACTAATACTGGTGACATGCACTAGCCTTACCTATTGGTTAGTTTATTAATTATAAAAACTCTCTGAAGTATCTTCGAAGTCCAAGGTCAAATATCTATACAATTTACCATCGTGAAGCTATACTGAACCTAAAGAACAATTAATCATTTAAATCGACTAATAAAAAGACCTCGGAAATACCTTTAAAGTATGTATATATAGGTCGAATTGAGGACCTCTTTGAAGACGGTTAAAAATAATAAACTATTGCTTTTTTGGCAAAGGGCCTCGATGTCGGCAGTGTCGCTAGCGATATGTAGAAATATAATATTATTATGAAAGGACATTACCGTAGCGAATCCCGGGCACTCGTACACCGTGTAGTCACCCTCCTCGTTTTCCTCCTCAGACTCAGGGTCGGACACAGAGCCGTTACGTTGCTCTATACCATTCCTGGAAATGTATTTTAATTTAATATAACACTTTGAACATTTACCTGGGCTAAGAAACCCGTGATTCAGTAGTGTGCGCACAAATAAATCAATCATTTATAAAATGGCTTACTAGTCTGTGTTTCGGAGTGCACGTAAAAGGGCCTTTCTGATCTGTACCCAGTTTAACTAAAAATTATTTGAAATAGTGGCCTTGCTACAAATCAATGCAAGCTAGCAGTATGCATTCATACTGCTGCGTTTCGTTCGGTTAATGAGAGCACCGTTGGCCCAATCAAGCTCTCGGTCCCTTCCTTCCTCGGTCTCTACCCCCTTTCTCAATGTAGGACAATTGCCACGTAGCCCGGTAGCCATACAATAAGTGAATATTGTTGAGTCAAAATCATTCCATTTTACCTTTCCATTGCTATGATTTGTTGTTTCTGGTGCTGATAATGGTACATGTGCGCCGAGTGAGCCAGTTTTCTATCGCCCGATGTATCAATGGTGGGTCCCGTTACTCCGTAAGCAGGATAGTCTACATCTGCAGCAGCTTTGGCTTTTTTTGAAAGTCTGTGGATTAGTGATTGTCTTAGCACAATTTGTTAACTTCGTCTTCCTTGTGAAATTAATGTAGAGTATATACTTACGTGTACCATCCCAACGCGAAGCCAAATATAGCCATGGTGAGTGCTGTGCCGACAGCGGCGATGAGTGCTATGCCGTAGATGGAGTCGGCGGGGTCGCTCGTGGCCTCCAGCACGTGGTAGTGGCGCGGCTTGTCCGTGCCCTCGGATGCTTCGTGCGTGCTGGACGCAGTCACACAGATCACTGATTATCCTCACACAACATGCTATAATACATCCTAGGACTGGCACATCTTACGTGGCAGTGAACAGCGTCCCGTGCGAATTAATGTGTCGCTACCAAAATAAAACTACTCTACGAACAAATCTACGAAATAAACTTTGGTACACATATTATTTTAAAAAGCTAATCTATGCTCACTGCCATGCCTGCATCAGGTTCACAAGCTATAAAGTAGATTGGAGGCAGCCAAAATAAGTGTAAAATGCAAATCTACATGCTTGGTTAGTGAGAAGTAATAATTTACAGTCTTAATGACTCAGTATAATAACATGATAATATATGCGGAGTGTAAATGTTTGTAACAGGACGCAGTCGTGTATCCCACCTCTGAGGAAAACACTGTGACACTCATTGTAACTCTATTGTGTAGCTCCACATTTTCTAAATAACTGAAACGTTATACCTACTTTATAAGCCACAGCAATGTAGACTTCTGAAATGCATCTATGGATACAAGCTATTACCTATTTAAAATAAACTAACAGCTTCGCAACAGGAAATTAATCATTATGACATATTGGCAATAATTATTTACGTAAGCTTACGGAGTTTTGAAAGAATGAGTAAAATATAGTGTCGAGTCAACTTACCTCGACGACCAATTAAATTCTTATTATCATTTGTCATCATGTCCGAACAACTTGAAAATCGGAGTCTAAAATATAACACCTAGACATCTACTAGCTAAGAGACGGTTGATCAATATATGGAAATTTACATTCGCTTCAAAATAACGTGTTACGTATCTAAGTTTAGAATACTTCGAAGTTGATAGAACTTACGGCTGTCGGTGCGGGCGCTAACGACTTATTGACGCCGCGATCACGCGACATGTTGTTTGTAGTTTTCAGTGTCAGTTTTGTTAGATAAACATTTATTTCTAATTCTATACGATAATAAGCATAGTACAGTATGTGAACATTCGATAAGACGATTTTTATTATTTTATCATCGTTTCTCGATACAGACATTGGCTTGGTTCATGAATTTTAGTTATGTCATGTATTTCCAATGAGCTATATTTTGTATAATTCGTATTGCTGTGTAACCGTGAGCGCTCCAAGCGTCGGATAAACGAGGCGTGCCACGTCTTTCTGTTCATCGTGCGATAAAAGAGTCATCAAACGTAGAGCACACTTAACTCGTTTCAACCTGTATGCAATATTCATTTCGTGAAATATAAATATTTAAGCTGCCGTTATTGTTACAGTTGTTTACAGTCAGGCATGTTTACATTTATAATGCAGCATTATATTTAATAAAGTTATAATATACAAATAAACGTAACATATAAACATTGTAACATAATATATGACAATAGATAAAGCCTTTATGCCTTGAGGCATTAATTATGTTATTTTTGTATTATACTGTGTCCAATTGTCCATAATCTCAATACTCGCAAGGCCTCATGTGAAGCAAAGCTCAAAATACAAAATGCTTTTAATTAATTTCAATGTTGCTATGAAATAATGTTGTCAATATACTACATGTTACACTCCGCATAATCATTTGAACTGAGTAATCTTCTAAAGAAAATATATCAGAAATACCAAATAGAGTTGGGTTTGTATGCAAATTCATGACGACTACTAAACGTGATGGTAAGTATATGCCAATCAGAAAAATAATATAATATGAAAATAAATATTAGAGAATAATAATTTGGAAAATTTGACACACGGTCACACACGGGACACGCGGTCCTAACGACGGTGATCTATTTTGTGGTCCAACAATTACATTTGCACTGGTGTACACATTGCTATCGATTAATTTTGAAAAAGGAACACATAAGTGAATATTTGAATGCTGTTTTCAACAAAAGTGTCATTTCAATCACTTATAACAAATTTCAATTCCATGCGCAACTAAGGACTTTCAGGAGCTAAGGATTCGTCTAAGTGTTTATATGTATTTATTTTCACCTCGTCTCATCAGTCGGGTGATTTATTTTCAACCAGCGCAGGTTGGTTGGCAGTAAGGAGACAGGTATTCGGTAGTCCTTATTAGCCCTGGAATTAACACTATATTGTCGACTATGTAAGAGTAACCGACACTATGAGGCACTGTACTCTTCATTACATATTCAGGAGCACTATTCCAAGTACTTACGATACTTCTACTTCACCAGCAACACTAAAATGTATGAATAAGTAATTTTCGAAGATCTTCAATCGTGCATAAAAAATAAATGCACATCGATAAATTAAAACAATTTCTACTTTATGTATAGGCGATGAATAAATCTACATGTGTTCTGTAAGATACATATATATAAAAATAACATAGTAGTTATCATTCAAAAAAACGAGGACATGAGTTTTGTTTATATAGTGTAGCTATTCTACAAAAATGAAATAAAACATGTTTATTAACATTTGATATTAAGTTTATATATAGAAAACACGGAGGCAATATCGTAAAATGAAATTGTATTTCTTTATAAAAAAAGGAACAATCTCTTAGTAAGAGGTCTTTTGTGTCGCAGTTAAATAAGACCACTACTTCACCGAGGTTACAATAAGCTTCGGTAAACAACGTTGAGAACCTTGTCAAGGTTCCGTTGGCTGCAGAATTGGAACTAATTGAAGCGCGACGTCTCCAGTGATGCTCAGTGCAATAGTTCGCTATTTATTGAAGTAGAAACCTTCAATAGTTTATAACTAAATGTTTATCCTGCGAACTGAGTGTGCGGTGTGGCTTAAAAGGCGTACGGTTTGGGCACTTCGAGCAAACAATTCTTAACGTTACTAAATTCGAATACACCTCTATTTGCAATAGTCAATACATTTTTGAGTGCTCAAGAAATTATGTACAAACATAATAATATGTAATGCATCTAAATAAATTGTTATTTTTATAAAGTTATATATATTGAAAATGGCTTTTAAGAAATTCAGTTGTCTAATGTCTGAATCTAACTTTTGGTAGGTGGATATACGTGTCTTTAGGTCAGTGTGTAACAGATGTGATTCGCGCACGTACGCCTTTCACAAACAACTTGACATGTTTATGAATGTAAGCTAAGTGAAACATATGTGTCAAGAGATAAGACAATTTAATGTAGGTAACTGAATCACAGAAAATAGTGCAATAATTATAAGCGGGCCTTTTCTTCTCGTCTCTCGACCTATTGTTACAGCCTTAGCTTCGTCACAGCTAAATCATTGGGCCTCCCACAGTCTCACAAAGTGGTTTTACATGTTGATCCATTAACCGACTGATATTAAATTTCAAATAAGAAAATATAGCGTCTTATTATATGACATTTAACTGTAGTTAGTGTCGTTGCGACGTAATAATTTCTGTTGCATATTTTATTATAGCACATACCTATTTAATTGCTGCTTGATTGATACAATTTAAACTTAGTCACAAAATTGCGTGAGAACTATCGCGTTGTAAAATTAACAAGGTATATATTATAAGTATAACGCTTCAGTGACCGCATACGTAATCATAGGTCTTGCACGGATATCGTATTTCTCGGAAATCCAGTTTCTAGTCGTTATATAAAGTTTTGATTTTATGATTGAGGTAAAATTCTATTTGCACCATATTTAATAAATTATTATTATATTTCTATATAGTTCATCATTAATTTTTTAATTAAATGTATGGAAAAATGGTGTCTACTTTTATATATTTCTGCGACTGTCAGTTATTTACTTTTGTACTTTATTATGTAAATATTATATATTTACGTAGATCATTGATCGTTTTGTACTTATCCTAGGTAAAACGCAAATAGGCACAAGTGCAGCGCAGTAGTTATTACCTCGTAACTATTAGTAGTTGTGAGGTAATAATTACTTCGGCAGTCACTTAATATATGTATGTTCAAACTTTATTTGTAACGAATTCTAGTCAATATTTATACGACCGATCATTAATTAATCTTTATCTAATTTTAATAAAATGTATCCCAGTTGCAATGTCTAGGTTATAATTTGAACTAATCACGATTTGTTTATATGTCTTAAACATAATAATTGTGTCACTAAGTACTACTTATCACACCTTAAGATGTTGCTACGAGTATAAATATGTTGCATCTGACTCCTTTTTCCACGAACACCTCGAATTCGATGGTAGTAATGATTACGTGTCTTGCAAGCTGAACTTAGTCGATCTTTATTTATACCCATATTGATATATTTTATTTTGGCAAATTGCCGCCATTTTATTTGTGCATGTAATCTCATAATTTTTGTACTCCATACCTATTTTACTAACGGCATCTATTATTGATTGGCATATTCAATCACAATGTTAGCTTAATTTACTGTAAAAATTCAAGGTAGGTACGAATGTAGCAGGGAGATAGCATTAATGAATTTTCACATTTTCAGTGTAGCTTGCGTCCGTGTGCAGTGTCACCGAAAATTTAATTATATTACGTAGCGGCGCCGCCGTTTTCAACACGTCCAGAGTGATACGATGTGGAATATTGGGATCACACCCTGTGTTTATTTAATGACTGTATATAAATCGTGTTATATTAAACAGACTGTGGTACGAGGAAAACTCAATTACAGTACAGTTAATGCCGATCAATTATACTAATCAAGCGTATTGAAATAAACTGCATATATTTAATGGGTGTCTTTAAAACTTGTTAAATAAATGCAATACTTTGTAAATACTGCTATTTATACTATATAATTGAAGGGTTGAAATATTTACGAAACGTTACAGCTACGTCTTCCCTCCAAGAACCTTCGAAAATAACTTTGGGTGTTATTTCTGGGCACAATATTATAATATATTAAAATTTTTAGTAGAAAATTACTTATAAAAAAACGACTGCTGAATATTTTAAATATATGTATAAGCATTTTTATGCAATGGCTTCATTTACACTGCTCAAAACAATATAGAGTCAATAAGTAGGTAACAAATATATTTTTAAAAGTAGAAATAAATAACTATATCACCGCTGAAATGGAACCTTTCAAGCTAAAAAATGGAAATAGGTAAAATATCCAAGCTCTAATGACCGAATCACATAAATTTATAAAGCAGTATAAAATAACAAAATGGTTTGTGAATGAGAATATGGTGAATATAACAATATGCATTATACAATTAGCGAAATGTATAACAAGGATGCCACACCATTAATGGCACATACTGATTGATTGATCAAGGCATAATTTGTGATCGTTCTATCAACCTGACTGAGCAAGTTTGCCGGTATTGACCTGTATTGTTTTGGGTAGAACGTGCCAAGAATGATTAATATCTAACTAGCTTTAAACTGAGGATACAGTCTGGTACGAATACTTTAAATACCTACCTACGTACTTTCTTACTTAATGTTTGTTGGATCCAGATTTCTGGCATTTATTTTAGTAATTTGAAAATAAACTTACATAAAAAGAAAACCTCCTACCTACAACAAATGAATGATAGAAAAGAGACTGCAATCGGTATATGTTAATATTTTTGTGTTATAAATGTACTTACAGTCCAGTCCTCAGTCGGTCAAGGTTTTCAGCAACGAGATTCTTAGTCCTACCCAAGTTAGGATTCTGTCGAGTTTGTCGCGGCGGTGAAACTTCTATCGTTTTCGATTGACCACCCTCATGCGGACCGTCAGATTCTGTAACAATCCATTATGATTACAATTCATCCTTATATTCTTAACATATGTATATATGAAATGTATATTAACAAGAAATCTTACGTTGCGGTATAACTTTTTCTTCTGGATCGTAATAACCTTTATCGAGAGGAGTCATTGCAAACGTTTGTTTCTTTTGTCGCGCATCTATAGGTGTTGGCAATTTAAACTTCATTGGTTCATGTTGTATTGGTACATGATGTATTGGTTCATGCCGCATTGGTGCATTTCGAATTCGTTCATTTGGCATTGAGTCACGTAGAATAATCTCCCTAGGAGGTGGCAGGACCTGAACATCTTCGGCACCAGGGGAATCCTGAATGAAGCTCGGCAAGTCCCGTGGTCCAATAGGTCCGTCATACGGTCGTGGTATGTACGGATCTTGAGACATCCATTGAGACAATTCCACGTCAAAAGGTGTTAACGTATCCTCTTCATCTTCCAATTGACTCAAACGATCTATTTCCTGTGTCAAAATGATATAGCAATATTAGTATCGCAAACCTTTTCGAAAATGGTTATCTAAGTAGCAACCTTGCGTAAATGTCAAATCGATGTCGTGTATGGAACTAACATAATAGATCAGAAACAGACTAGACGGAGATTTAAAACAGCAATTATTCTATAAAATTTATAGAGTCGCAGGCCTCGCAGCCTTGTGCATGGACGATAATGTCACGTTGCATTTACATGTAAACTTCAACTGACATTTTACATTTGATTGATTCACCGAAGGTACTTGATAATAAATATTCGATAGCTCTTGGGCTATCTTGTTTGTACTGGAGCCCAGAATTTACCATTTTATCGATACACGTAAACAAGGGCAAACCAAGTAACGTTGAATAAATTCGAAGCGTCATTCAACTGATTGAGATTGTAATAGGTAACATTAGCAAACGCTTGTATGACTCGCGTGCAACAACAAAACGTGGTAAGATTTTTGTATGTGAGATGAGTGAGATTGACCAGGTGTATTCGAAAATTGATGCAATGCGCCTTGGTATGCATTCGATCCGCAAATTCATCGTCGCTCATTCATTCGCGACCGTTCGTTAGCCTTCTCTTGGTCTGTATCCCGCTGAAGATAATGCGCGACCACAGCAATCTTAACAAGAGAATGTGGCACCTGGATCGGTTGATCACATTGATAGATTGGCCTGTTGTTTGGCTGAACTAAGCCTGATTGTATGTGGTATGCTCTTAATCGTGTTGTTGAAAATTGTCAGTGCGCTAAGATCCCCAGATGTTATTAGAGATGTGGACAGCTAGCTGATAATGTTCAGAAAATTTGCATCCGTAGATCTATGAATATGTTGAATTTTTTAATAGACTTTGGTATGTTTATCGAACTTAATCGAAGTTTTTACAAGAGATCTTGTTATAATATGTATTGACAAATATTGACGTTTAGCTTTGTTGAGTTATGAAAACACATACTAACTAAGCTAAAGTTAACTATACTAAGCTAAAGTTGTAAGAGATCCCGCCTAGAGCGTTGCTGGATTTTGCCACTGCACCAAGTAACAGATTGTACAAAGTTTGTACGGTGAATAGATAATATTCATTGAGAGCACTAGCTATGCTACTCAACAGAGAAAACGACTATCAACACGCCATCTGTTTCAGATCGCTTGTCCACTTTGTTACTGCGCTTTTTACATATTTAGACATTATTATTTAAATTAATTTAAGTCCGATGTATTATAATAATAATGTCCTCCAGAACGAATTTCAGTCTCGACGGCCAATCTTAACGGAGACTGGCCATCTGCGCAGGAGATATTATAGGCCACAAGTATGTGCGAAAACACAAGTGCACTCTCTGTTTCCTAACTCTCTAATAATCCGATTGGACGGAAAACCGACATGACCGGAGAGAGATCAGGCGCAGAATCAACGGCTTGACGTTCTTGCCAAGGCACGTATGTATGCTGTATTAATCAACCAGTTTACCAATTAATCAGTAATTCGGTAATATGATCCTAAAAATAAACCTTACTCATTTATCACTAAATGATTTCAACGACAAAGATTAAAACAAAAAAAAATATTTTCACAGAAGTATCACAAAATGCTTTTAACTATCAAGGTTACACACAAAAAAATATTTTCGACCTTTGGAATATTTTTGTTATTAATTTCCATACGCTGATAAAACATTCCTTGTTATTCTACCTGTTATGTTGCTTTTGCATTTTTAAGGCTTCCATTTGAACCTAGTGCGTCTAAAATATATTATAATTATTTGTTGGTGAATTAATTTCGCTCAACCGCTTGACTGACTAGCGAAAGCTTAAAACACATAGGCTAATTACATTTAAAATAATATAATATATTATTTAAAATAATAAACGTTATCGTGGTTAACAATTAGCGTATTCATAAAATCAAAGACCACATACAGCGCATTCTTCACGATATCCGTTATTAAACATCTTCATACATACATAGGTATAATTTGACATACACGCCGCCGATGTTAACATCCACCAAGATATTTTATTAGAACCAAGTCCCAAAGGGACCAATAGCAATGTAGTTAGTTAGCTACGGTCCATTATATAACATTAAGCATATTTAAATTTAGATTGAGACGGAACCGATAGAGGTACTTCAAAAAACATGGTATTGTTGATGTGCCTGTCATACATATATAAACCAATCATATCTTACACGCTTAATTTCAATCCACTCATAAATAAAAAAGATATTTAAATTGTAAAGTGCATTGACGCGTGAATAATGAATAGGCATGGTCGCAGTTATATTTGGAAATAAATTAAGTGATTTGTATATTAGAACTTCTTTCTTAAATTGCTTAGAATGACTGATCAATTTTGAGACAGGTGACATTGTACACCAATCCGTTGATTCAAACGCTGGAAATAAACTCCTGATAGTCCGTTCGTATAGAGTAATCTTTCAAAATATATCTTGGAAGACTGTTCCAGTTTAATCATATTTTTAGATATTGTGTTCAATTATTAACACGCAATCTATATCTGCCGATGCAATTCGTAAGCCGATAGTCCAAGAAATAGGTCAACACAATATCTACGCTGCCCGATACTCAAATAACTTTATAGAAATGGCAAATGATTGTTCGAATTTATTATTCTATTAAATAACAATTTCAACCCTGAACGCACCTGCCTATTGTTCGTTCTTTGTGCACAGAATGTAATTTACGCAACAAAAGCGCAGCTCAAATTATTGACGATTATAGTGATTCTCATTAATTATTACTACACCAATCATTTAAATTTGTGAAAATTGCGATCCACGGTTTCACCTGTGATATATTCAAAGCCTTCGCTATGCATTAAAATAATATTATATACAAACTTGAGTATAGTTTATCATGTTATGGGATATCACGGTTTAATTAGACTAGAGCTTTAACGTATATGCGCCGTTGGAGAAAATATCATGTCTTTCGTATGAAAATATCCTTTCTTGTAGAAAGTATTTACGGCTAAACTGAAGTGGACAGATGCCGATTGAAGCGCGCCCTTCACTTTGTAATACCAATATACTATAGCAGCACATAATATTTTTAAATCTGGAAGAAATATTACTTGCTAGGTTTTGCCTTTTGATTCGTGCGTATCGTTCAATTCTAATGGTAAAGGTTAAAATTGTACTTTAGTAAATACTAGTTGGGAAATGACGCGGAAAAAGTAGGTAGGTAGTACTTAAATAAGGACCGTAAAGTTTAGTGACCCCTGGAACCTTTGAAAACGTTCCCTCTCAAGAGCACATCCAATACTCATAATACTTTTTAAAGGTAAGGATTTGTTCCAATTACGTACAAATACTACACTAATACACTACACGTCTACAGTACGAAGATGATATTATCATTAGAATTACATAGTCCTTCAATATCTTAACAACTCTCACACAAGGTCTAGGCCGGTTAAACTATTAAAAATATCGTTTGTTTAAAAGTATCAACACATTATATGTATCTAGTGAACGATTCTTATAATTACAAGCTTATGTTAGTTAGTTCTAGTTACTAGAAAACTTTTATTAAGGCGGCAGCTCGGATCTAGGGCACGGCATTGAAAAGTGTGATATTTTCTATTTTTAGCTTCAAGTTTAAGGTTTCAAATGAAAACGAGTTTTAATAAAATGAGTGACCTTGTATTAGGAAAGTTTTGTACTCTACCTGTAGTCTAAGTTCATAATCATTTTCAATCAAGCCACACACGACTTATCACTTTTAGATATATAGTCCTAATGTACAGGACTAGATGTCTAAAATTTTTTAGATCAACTTATTATAGTAAAATAGTATTACATAAAATATATTTGCATCAAGTTATATACTTGCTAGATGGATTTCAAGAAATAAAAACTTTGTTTATCGGGTCGGTTACGTTTTGTTATTCTTTAGGCGACGCCTTTTAGTGTTTAGTTGTACACCAGTATTATACTGCTTGCCTTATGTGCAACCTACGGATGCTTTCTTCGAAAGCTTTATAAGAGTGTTTCTATTTCATCATATCTTCTTAAAAGTCTTTTAAATTTCTACTCAAAAATGGAATTCGACCCATGCTTTGAATGAGATTATGACACTACAACACGCGGTGCCTAAGAGGCAGATCAACACAACATTTGTCAACAAATGTCAGCTGGTAGGGTTGGCTGACACAATTACTATCAAATCACTTGGCACAACTTTGATTTTGACACGTCGCGCGTCGTTGATTAGCCTTTCAGAAACAGAGTGTAAGACACGTAAGGTTAGTTCATTTCATAATTTTAATAATAGCAATGAAGCTCATTTACTTTATTTAAATTATATTGTGCATTGTATCCATCTTTCCCAAATTCCTTGTAAATGGTGAATACTGACCTTGTTGAGCCACTCGTGTTCATCTGCAGAAGAGTCTTCTCGAAGATTGTCTTCATAGCCGAAGTAGTTAGGTAGAAGGAGTCTAGGCATAAGGTAATTTCCTAGGTACCGTCGTGGTGGCTGAAAGGGCGTGCGATGGGGTAGCTGCGACAACGCTGGCACCGTAGTTGGGCCTGCAACAACAGCTCATTAAATCCTGCATTACGTACGCTGATTCATACATACATACATACATAGATTCACGCCTGTTTCCTAGAGGGGTAGGCAGAGACTACGGATTTCCATTTGCTACGATCCTGACACACTTCTCTGGCTTCATTCACTTTCATCACATTCCTCATACACGCCCGTCGGTTCAAGGTGCTCTTAACCTGGCCTTTGTCCAGAACGCCTCCGATCTGATCAAGAAACGTTCGCCTAGGTCTTAGGATTCAATCACAGTATAACCTTCGCAAAACATCATATGTCATGAAATCTACGATACGGCATTATCACACGTCAAATAAATATCAACATGCTTTGTATAAACCTATCCAAGTACTGAGTCATGGGTGACAGAGATCGACAATAACACTTATATACATTTTCGCATTAACTATGGGAGGTGCCTCATTAATGCGTTGCGTTGCCACATGTATATATATATATATATATACTGCCCTATAAAGAAATTAATGTTAATTTTCCATCAATAACATGATTTTATAAAACTTTTTTAAATCTACCTGTGTCTGAAAGGTTAAATGTACTGAAAGTAAATGTAATTGTCACAAACAGCCAAGCCCTAAAGCGTACAAATTATTCTGAGAATTGGTGTTGATATATGCAATATTCATTTATTTTCACCTTGCACGTGTCTCACGTCATGTAGTTCGAGCTCATATACAATTCTTTTTGTCACAGCTGCCTAATGAAAACTTCTCAAACAATTTTATAAACAGTTCCGTTAATGTGTCACGCCCATCGGTTTAAGCTCAATTGATCGAGTGGTATCGAGTTTATACAATGTTAAAATTATTGTCGTAGATTTTACTTTAGTACGTTTAGTATTACACGTCGCTTATAGACTAATGAATATAAATATTTTTCATTATTTTCATTCTACATTATGTATTAATTACCTCGATGGCAAAGCGGTAGCAAATACAACTACCATGCATATACCTATGGTCTCCTGTCCGTCTAAGGTCGAGCAGTGTTAATAAGATTTTCTATTAGACCATTCCCAGTAGCGTCACAGAGCCTGCAACTGTGCTTACTGTGCCCGGTTGACTTCAATAATTTCGCCACCTTACGCGTGCGACGTCAAACAATAGCTGGCAAAATGTAGATGGAAAACACCTATACACGTCCGTACGGTGAAATCGGCGTCAGACTGTGTGTTGTATAGTTAACCAAATTCGTAAAGATACACGAGTAGTGTCTTTTTTTTATTATACAACTAAGGTGGCGAACAAGCATACGGCCCACCTGATGGTAAGTAGTCACCGTAGCCTATGGACGCCTGCAACATCAGAGGCATCAC
Source organism: Catocala fraxini (assembly GCA_930367265.1). Classification (NCBI taxonomy): domain Eukaryota; kingdom Metazoa; phylum Arthropoda; class Insecta; order Lepidoptera; family Erebidae; genus Catocala; species Catocala fraxini. The sequence continues at coordinate 19,631,200 of OV884024.1, forward strand.
TTGCGCGTTGCCGACCCTTTAGGAAAAAAAGGAAGTGGGACGGAGAAGGAGCGGGAAGGGGGAAAGAGGGTGATTAGGCCTTCGGCACTCTCTATTGCATTGCAAACGAATTTTAGTATGTGTGCACTAATTTCTGATTGATATGATTTATAGGTTTGTTTGCATAATATTTAGACATTTTGCATTTGGCCTGGTAATCTGTATTACAAGGAAACCTAGTTCAGATACCAGTCTCCCACAAAGGATCTGTTTTTCTACTAATTGTACATTTGTAATTTTATGCATAAGATACCTTTGTGGAAGAAAATAAATAATTTTTATTTTATTATTAATTTATTTTCACATTTTTTTATCGCTCGTTCGTTGCGTAATGTAACATTTCGAAAAAGTATATTTTGGCTTCGCTTGGTGTAGGTATAAAATAAAATAAATTTTATAATAAATATACGAACCTTTTAGTTTGCTAAGTGGCGAGCTTTTGTTTCGAATTGAAAATTGCTTTTAACGATTGGATTACAAGCACTACTTAATTGATTTAGTAGTTATCAGTTAGCTTTTAACTAGGAACGCCACCTGTATTTTATTATAAAATGTGAAACCCATAACTCTAACGACACATTTTTAGTTTTTATACTATTCGGATTTGACTATATTGATCTCAAGTATTTAATATTTCAATGTCGCGTTTAAAGGACTATGTTTATTTATGATACCCAGTGTGTTATTGTAACGAAAATTATACTAATCAACTGAGTATAATTGAGCGTTGTGTTTTAAGTAGTCGCCTCGCCAAGTTACCATTATCACACACACGTTTGATTCACAAATTGTCGTTCGGAGCCTGCGCATTCATAGCGTCCATTGTTGGAGTTTTTGTTAAATTCTTAGCAACACAAACTTTATTCCTACAGCGGGAACTCGTCTCTTTAAGGACAAATAAAGTAAAGTTTATTACTTTGCCTGTTTAAAAAAGTTAACTTGATTTAGAGGAACTAGAACTTCGATTTACCTTTGGACGTAATATATTATATTTGAAGTGCTCAATAACTAAAGTTAAACCTATTGTGGGCGGAGCAAATGGTATGTCAATTTTGTGCTGACTAAACCACACCCATATGCCTTGTTTTGCCCTTTGCATTCCAGAGAGATACCATTCAGATTGCATCGCGACCACAGCAGGCACCGCCTCACCGTGTGCACTGACAGGCCCATTAGTTATGCTGACAAATACCGGAGAGACGCTCGGTAGTACAATTGACGTCGTATCGGGCGTTATGAACAGATCGGACAACGAACTCCTCATAGTTCGCCATCCGCGGGTCTACGCTTACGGTGGCGGCAGACCATCAGGCGCCCCTACACTTCACTGACTGCTGCGGTCGGGCTGTAAGGTGTTTTGCTCGGTCACGCACTCGTAAAAGTCCGGACCATGGGATGAACGAAGCTCCAGCACTCCGTACTCCAGTACCATTAAGCCCATAGGTTTCCTAGTACTGGAGTACCTTACTTATATAATTCCAGGTCAAGACAACTCTACTAAGCTGCACACACTAGTAAATCGCACACTTTAAAGTGATTTCCTCGATCATGTCAACCGATGTTGGAACAGAGCCCGTGAATTTAACAAAGATAATTTTTAAACACTTTTTATTTTTAGAACTAGCAAACCGGTCGACCCTCGTCGCGAGGCTTCGTAAGCCTCGTCACGATAACAACCAATTTTTTAGTTGGGCGTTATTTAAAACTGCGGTTTCTTTTAAAGTATTAATTTAATTAATATGAAGAAAAGGACAATGTTTACTTATGTGAAAAATCCGAGATTACTATTATGTTCAAATATTAATAATATATCGAGATTATTAAGTCCGCAGATAACCTATAACTTTCATTGAAACTTTCATTTTAAAGACAAGGAGATATTTTCGGCAGGCCCTTTTAAAATCTAATACGTTCTTTATTTTGACGTGTCTCATAAGGTATAGTACAGTACATTAGCCAGCGTAAGCTATGTACGCGTTTGTAAATATTGTCTTTAAGAACTTCGTAACAAAACATCGGAGTTTCGGTACCTATAAATTTAATTAGATAGGTAACAAAAAGCTGCTATCTTTTTCATACATTTAAATCGCCCGAAAAAATCTGTACACATCAGTAAAACCTGCGAATAGCGAATTTGTGGTATACTATTCGAGAATATTAGTAGCATCGTGAGATGCACAACATAAATTTGCTCACTAAGAAAAGTAGGTAGAGTTTAAATAAACATTTCAAACATTTTATTTATTGCTTGTAAGTTCTAACGGGTACGACACAGACACATTTTCAAAGCAAGCAGATACTCGACTTTTCAACAAAAGAAATAGTTTCCATACGTTTGCCAGCTCAACATATTGTCAAGCGGTTTATATTTATTTCCAATAGCTTGCATTGGAAAATGTTTCTCGTACTGTGAATTTTATGGCAAACATTTCTTGCTACGTTCTCTAATAAAACTAGACGCATGTGAAAATATGTTTATAAATTGTAAATACCTTTATGATCTATAATAACATGTTAAATGTATTTCCATTATATAATTATGTTTATGGATTAATCAGACAGATTTAAGTACCCACGACGTGTTTGACTATCACATGTAAGTATGTATTTTATGAGTGTATCATAGTAATAATATTGTCCACCGATAAATATTTGCCAATAGCAATATTAGTATCCATATAACAAGATAATTAAATCAGACCTTCGTATAGGAAGAACTCCACCTAGTGTATAGGCTTCAAGGGAAGCGAGCGACATGGTAATATAATTTATTCGAGGCAAATTAACGCAGGCGAGCGAAAACCACTTTACACGTAAAAGCATCTCTCTCGGCGCTCAAATCTTATTTGCCATTGATTTGTACATCTCTAGAGTGGGAAGTGCTTTCATTTACGGCAATCAAGGAAGTGGCGCACTATTTAGTGGTTTTAAAGTCGTGCTCGTTATTTAAAGGTGATTAGTGAATAGTTAAAACAGGCTTTTAACGGTTTTGGAGATACGAGATTTTAGCCATACTTAGTGTTTCATAACAGTAACAGTATCAAGAAAACATTAATATTGTAGCATTTTTAATAGGCTCCTATTAGAAAACAGTTAGTAGCATTATATTTAGCAGGATAACAATATTAAATATATATTTGTAAATATTGTTATTATAACTTCTCAAATAAGTAGCTTATCTTAGGTAAGGATTTTAATTTATTAGTAAAAATATTATTTTATTTTATTAGTCATGGAACTGTTGTAGTCTGAGGAGCAATTATTTGTGAATTGATGTTAGTCTCCTTAATTAATATAAAAATGCAATTTATAATCATAAATTGCGTTTTAATTGTGTGTATAATGTGATGAAATTAAAATGAAAACACATGTGACGCTTATTAGATATACGTACTAGATCTGATCATATCATGTTTATTTATTTATTTATTTAAGGATTTCCAACAAAGAAATATACAACAACATACAAGTACATTATAAAGCAATAATTAAATTCTTAGCATAAAATTTTATTATAATTTCCTTTATGACGTATCATTACAAAAATTGACGCTCTGGTAGCATACTTTGTTAATTAGTATTTTGCAATTATTTTAGATGTTGTTTGTTATTGTTTGCAAAATAAATAAAATATAGTAAACGTTGATGTATAAAACTTGGCATGCTGTGACCTTGTCACGAATAACTGTAAATGTACCTCGACGCGATCGAGCTGCGTTATCTGTTAATGTTCAGTCACTTATTATAAGTAGATATATTAATTACTCTACTATTACTGCCATTAATTATTTTCCCCGTTAAATAGTACTGACTGCCAATCGGCACCGCAGCAAGCATGAACAATCTTTTAACTTCCATTATTAAAATTGCATTCCGTATGAAAATCGCGTATTGTGTTTCATTAATGTAAGAATAAATTTATTTCGTTTTAATTTCTATACCGTGTTTTATTTATAATAATAAATTATTTTTGTGATTTATTCGTTTTAATGTTATTTTATTTATGTGTTTGATAATTATGAACCGGCGCTATTATTTAACTACCTATATATACCTATATATTATTATATATATATTAATTTAATATTATTTTAAGAAATTAATTATTTTAATTTTATGTGATTAATATACAAAATTGTTTCGTTTGTGCATAATTTATCGAACGCTTTTAAACAAATAGTTTAATGTATCAACTTTTTTTAAACATTTCATATAATTTAACAGCTATAAAATATATAATAGTATTATTATATTTAGCTTTATTTTGCTCTTTTGTTTGTTACAATTGTATTATTTGTATCAGAGGCAACGGACTTTGTTCGTTTACAAGTACACGTTGTTATCTACATTTACTTTGACCGAAGCTCAAAGGGAATAACTTCCACTGTTAGTTTTATTATGTGACTTTTATCGCGCTTGCTTATGCTCTATAGAATAAAAGCACATTCATTACACAGTAAATATTTAAGCATTTTGCTCTTGTTTTAGATATTTTATACAAATAGGTATACAATTTAGAACATATGAAAGTATTCACAATTAATAAATGTAGGCAACAGTCTAAGCGCAACATGTAACAGGTGTCAGCCAGCACCTAGTTTGAAAAAAGGCTATATTTTTTAAGTAGTACATTTTATCACTCCAGATTATTTATTTGCATAATTAACGCCAAGCATAATAGTTAAAAAAAATTCGCAATCACAAGGTTAAACACGGGAAACGTATATCAGCGATGATAAAAATGCTGTGAGTAAATATAATGAAAGAGAAATAAATCGAAGTATAAGTTTAACTTACTTGGGGGCCTTGCGATGGCGCACGCCGCGGCCGCAGCCACCATCAGCCCGATCAGCGTGTGCATCCCGAGTCGCCGCCTCTACTGAGAGCGTGCTGTCTGTTTACTGGCAGGAGCCGTGAGCGCGCACTCACTTGGCGCCGATCGATAACCCGCCCACATCAAAACTTCTTATCGTCACCTACAAAAGGCCTTAACTTCAGCGTTCCACTGCGACACTTGTTCCCTTGTATATCGACCAAATTTGGAACTGTGCACCCATCTCCCCCAATTTTTCAATTAACATTCTTGCGGCGAGAGGGATAGAGTCCATTTTATATATTGGGCACCTGTCAATTCGAATCTCTTTACTTACAGTTTCATTGAAAACGCTTCTATCGCTTATGGATGACGTTCGCACCGGGGACCTACCTGTCTTAGCCATGGTGCATGTTATTGGCGTTATTAAAACTAGAAATAACTTCAGAAATAAACTTTGATTAGTTCAGAAAGTTTGAAGGACCACTAATCTTCAAGAGAGACCCGTCTACCCTTTTCTTATAGAAAGGACTAAAATACTTTTTATATTATTAATCTTAAACAACTTTTATTTATACAGAGTTCTGTATTTATATTACATATCAGCTGGTATGTCAAAGATAAGCGGTACGATTTGTTATGGACCGCCCACAGTTTGGTCCCTACAATCTCCAAGTCCAGCTGGTTAATCCTAATTCTATAAACGTGACACCCGTCCGATCGAGTTGCGAGCATAGGTAACCACTAATCCTATAGGATTCGACTCTGTAATTCGCGCACAACATCGCACCGCAGCTAACAAGAACTGTTAACTTGTACAAAGCTGTTTTATAGTGACAATAATTTTGAACGCGCAATTATTTATTTTTATATAACTAGGTACTATGAAAAATTGTTTCTTTGTTTAATTGCTAGGTATAGCAATTAAACAAAGAAACAATTTTTCAACAATTTTGTGCTATGATTGCTTACCGGCAATCATAGCATAAAATTGTTTGATTAATTTCTTTGATTGACACACAACTTAATTATTTATGGTTTATTGGTAAAAGTACCTACGTTGAATGTTTAAAATATCTTTGATTGTATTTCAATTACGTGTAATGTAATGATCAACAGGTGGGCGTAATATATTGAAGGCAAATAACTACATATGTTTCATAACGCATATCCTCCTCCTTAGTCGTTCACTCTTAACAGAGTGGTAGTGGTTGATGACGCTGCATTTTCATTGGCTAAAACAGCCTCCACTTGTTGCGGTCTTCAGCGTCTCTGGAACTTTGGACCATGGAGGTTTGTGTCGCAGCTTTGATAAGGTCTGTCCATCACATAGGTGATCGACTGCGTGACCGTTTGCCCTCCACCTGTCCTTGGACAACGAGTCGTTCCATGGAGTGTTCGTTTCGAACAACGTGTCCAAAATATTTGAGGATTCGTATTTGGACAGTCGACGATAATCTCTGCTTGATTTTTAGTTTCGCCAAGATCGAGACGTTGGTCCTAAACGGTATCCAAGGGATGCGCAGCAGTCGTCGCCAGCACCACATCTCGAGTGCATAGATTTTGCACCGGTCTTTGAGGCGAACCATCCACGTTTCTGCTCCATAAAGAAATATCGGGCAGACTAAGCTTCTCATTAGGCGAACTTTTGTGGTTTTGGTGATATTACGGTTGCACCAGACTCTTTTCACCTTGTCAACGGCAATCGTGTGCCAAACCGGGGTATGTACACATAAAAATGGACAACCTCACAGTTGCCAATCATGGAGATGTCAGGATGGTTTAGTTCAGCTCGGTCCACTACCATCATCTTGGTTTTGTCTTTGTTGAAAGTAAGTCCGAAGAAGAGGCTTGTTGTCTCTAGACATGTCAGCAGGTGTACCATGTCTTCTTTTGTTTGTGTAAGAAGAGTAGTGCCGTTAGCATACCTCAAGTTCAATGGCTTTGTCCCATTGTTCCAGAAGGATTCTCATAATACACTTCGTATAGATGTTGAACAGAAGTGGAGAGAGTATGCACCCCTGTCTAACACCAGCGTATGTATGAAAGCTTTTCGAGTCAACGTCATCTATACGAACAGTTGCAGTTCCGTCCTCATACAGTCGGTGTATAAGACGAAGCAGGTGGATAGGTACTCCCATTTGAATGAGTACGTCCCATAAGTTATGGCCTTCCACGGTATCGAAGGCCTTGCAAAAGTCGACAAAGCAGATATAGAGTGGGATGTTAGACTCTCTAGACTTTTTGATTATTTGTCGAAGAATTACACTTTTCAGGATTGATGGTTCTATAGCATTCTGTGAAAGTGTACTAGTGTTACACGACTGTGTTATGTTGCTATCGCTAAAAAGTTGCACACAATATTCTTTCCACGCACCCACAATATTCGTGATTTCTGTTACAGTCACTCCATTTAAATCCTCGATAGCCCAGGTTTTCGGTTTGAATTAACAAATTATGGTACGAATCTTTATAAATAAATCTTTGGTTTCGTGGCGTTCTTAAGGTTTTTCCAACTCTAGGCAGATGTTTTTGAGCTGGTTATTAGGATCTCTGCGAGTAGAAGATAGGATGTGTGCACCCATCAAATTCAATTCCTGGACAGATGCCCCTGGCTTTCATCTCACGACGGCGTTCTACTAGACGCCAGGTGTCGTCTGATATCCAGTGTCGGTGTTTATCTTTAGTTCGGGCAGGCTGTGCCGAGCGGCTCTTTGCGGACCGCCAGAGTGAGTCGGGGTCGTCATCAAGTGCTAGTGATCTCCATGTGCTGTTATCGGCTGCCAGTTGGTTCTTAAAAGACGTGTGGTCCACTATTTCAAGCCTCTTGTTAGTTTTACGAGGTATAGAGTTGCGTAATTTAAGTTTGAGGTTGCATACTTGAAGTTGGTGATCAGATTGACAGTCGGCGCCGAGCAATGTATATGCGTTCATGATTGAACTTCGCTATCTAGATCTTATAAGTATGTAGTTAACCTGATTCCGGTGTTTTCACTCAGGGGACGTCCAGGTGTACAGTCTTCTGCGGTGTTGCTGGAATACTGTATTCATAAGTGTGAGGTTGTTGTCGGCTGCAAACTGGAGTAATCTCTCACCTCGAACATTCCGTTGGCCGAGACCATAGTTGCCTACAATATTCCGCAAACCTACATCCCTCCATGTGTCACCCACTTTTGCGTTAAAGTCACCAAGTATGATCAATAGTTATCTACTTGGTATTGATGCTATTGAAGAATGTCATTATATAACCTTTCTACGTCTTCATTGTTCGTCGCGCTGGTGGGTGCATACACCTGTATAATATTCAGCGGGTTGAGAGATGCACCGAGCTTCATTGTTATTATTCTGTTGCTGACAGGGTTATAGCCTAAGAACGCTTTAGTCCATTGTTTGGGCATGCAATGGCCAGTCCAGCGTAGTTACTGGTATCAGCTCCTGAATAGTAGATGTTATGCTTATCCAAGTCTCGGTGGCCACTACTTTTCCAGTGGGTTTCACTTAGATCAGTAATGGTGGTATCTCATAGCTGGAGCTCATAATCCAAGATGTGTGATTTACTCTCATCAAGGAGTCCTCGTAAGTTACAAGTGCCGATACGGGTGTTCTTGTGCAATTGGAGTTGGTTTCTTCCAGTCGCATGCTTTCTGGGGGATGCCTGGTTGCCCACATTCCCTCGGCCGGTACCCATTTCACACTGTGAGTCCCGGAAAACCTAGAGCGCCGGTCGCTACGCGGATCATCAGGCAAACGTACTTTTCTAACGTGTTGCATTTTCATTATTCAACTCTCGTGAGAATCAGTAATGTAGTAGTATCCCGTTGCTTTCTACATCGCGGTACTACAGACTCAGTGTCCTTAGAAATCTGTTAGTGAACCAATTCAGAACATATGGTTCCTGCGCTTCACGACAGTGCTGATGGCTACCGCTGCGCTCCACCAGGATCCAGGTGCAATGCCCCTGTGGCTCGCCTCCTCCGCTGGTTGGACCGTACCGACAACTTTTGTTTTCGCTCTTCCCCACCGTTGAGGTCTTCACCCGTAACCCTAGGCACGGACTCTGTGATATACCCCGCAGAACTGGAACCCTGCTGAACTTCGCTATCTACACACTCCGGCCTACGGAAGTGTAAGATGCCCACCCCCGCGACGAGGACGCGACAGACAGGAATTGCTCAAGTGGAGCGCAGAGAAGATGACTCTACCCTCCCAGGAGCCGGGTTAATGGACGTGTATGAACCTACGCCAAACGCATATATATGTCCTTAAGTAAAGATAGTGTTCTTGAGAACAAAGTGTCAAATGAATGTTCATACGGTGAATGTATAAGTACATCCTACGATTTATTTATAGAGAATCCTTTGACTTCGTACTTTAAAATATACGTACATATCATTGTTTGGCGAACATATAAAGAGCAGCGGCTCTATAATTTTTTTGTAAAACGTGATTGTTAGAATATTAAAGTCATTTTCGAAAAGGGTTCTTAAACATGGCAATTGAACAGTTTACGTAATAAAGGGAGCCTGTTCCCTGCTCTCACTCATCCACTTGAATACAGAATATTGGATATTAAAATGTTGAAGTAGATGACTGAGAGCCAGGACCTATCAATAAATTCAACGTCTTGTTGAAAACGACATACAGCTACATGTCAAATTGGTTTTCTATTATTAGGTATCGGAGTACTTTTTGTTACTAAGAATAGATTCACTTCTATCGCAAGTAAAACTCAACAACGTTATCCTCAGCCTTTTCCTTTACTGGACCACAGCTAGTAACACGGTGGTTTTGACGACATGGCAACCAGAGCGATAAAGGAGAAGCCTTTCTAACCATTTACTTGTTGCCTCAAAAGTGCTCGATTGTAAATTGTAATGAACTGATAATACAAGTGTCGTAGAATCTTTCCTAAATTATGTTATAGACCAATTTGATATTAGAACAAAGGTACCTGACATTTTCCTCTAAGACTGTAATACAAAAATCTTTTAAAGTACGATCTGTTCAACAACCGTGGCGGTCATAGAATAAAACCTTCATTTTCGACTCTATATGACGGTATTAAAGGCAATAACATATACATAATATGTGTGATACTATCATAATATGATAGATATAATTTGTTTAGCTGTGCAACAACGTCAAACCTACAATTATTAGTCTGGAGATTTTCTTTGAACGTCAAACTACATAGCTTTCATAAAATCATTAATGCAAATGAGATGTTGCTTTATTATAATTGTAACTATATAGAAATATGGTAATAACAAAAATATAAGGCATAACATTGAAGAATAAATTAATATAATGAATTATCAAGATAAAATCTAAATAGAATCAGGTTCTGCAAAACAAGTTTCATTTCTATATAGTTATTGTGGATATATTAGTATTAAGATGTTTGAATTGATTCTAATTGACTATATTAACGGTAAAATTTTAAGTATAAAACTGTTTACCACAAAGGTTTTTACTGCTGCCACCTATTTAAAAGTGTACAAATACCCGATGTAATGAATCAAGCATTAATTTGGTATCAAATAGTTCTAAATCGCTTTCCTTAGTATTCCCTGCTGATTAACTATGTATGAAGAATGAAGATTGAGCTTTGGTCAAATAAAATAAGATTGTTCACATTGATCTATTTGTAGGAATAAACCAGTTAGTAATGCTGCAGCTTTGGTTAAACTACGAATCAACAGTACTGTGCTAAGATGTCAACATGTTACAAGTACAATTATAACTTTGAGCTGCAGTTTCTGCGTCTTATCAAGTTGAAAGTTGACTTATTTACTGTTCCGATTATAGCATATCCCTGACCTCGTAGCTAACTTCTAGATCAATGGATTGGCTTGTGCGGACTTTGGAAACGTTAAGCAAGCTGATTCGTAACAAGCATTTTATTTTAGGACAGGAGAAAACATATTAGAGCGCATTCATATATTGAATTTAATAAATTTTACTTTTTGTAATAGGTAGTGGTAAATATATATATGAAATTGACGCTATGTATGAAGAAAAAGGGTAACATTGTAGTTTTCATATTAATTATTTTATTAATATTTTTTGGATAGTCGTTTACCTGTTTTCTTTTCTATGTTTAGATGCTCGTATTTAAAAACTATAGTTTATTTAAAATAACAAAACCATAAATTATCATGTAATTATGCCGAAATATAAGGTAATTGATCGAATATATATATATATATATTTAAAACCCTTGCCTTATGTATAAAAGCCGCGAAATTAAATGTATATTACAGTACATCGAGTGCTAGTGACCTCCATGTGCTGTTATCGGCTGCCAGTTGGTTCTTAAAAGACGTGTGGTTCACTATTTCAAGCCTCTTGTTAATTTTACGAGGTATAGAGTTGCGTAACTTAAGTTTGAGGTTGCATACGTGAAATTGGTGATCAGATTGACAGTCGGCTCCGAGCAATGTATGTGCGTTCATGATTGAACTTCGCCATCTAGATCTTATAAGTATGTAGTCAATCTGATTCCGGTGTTTTCACTCAGGGGACGTCCAGATGTACAGTCTTCTGCGGTGTTGCTGGAATACTGTATTCATAAGTGTGAGGTTGTTGTCGGCTGCAAACTGGAGTAATCTCTCACCTCGCACATTCCGTTGGCCGAGACCGTAATTGCCTACAATATTCCGCAAACCTACATCCCTCCGTGTGTCATCCACTTTCGCGTTAAAGCCACCAAGTATGATCAATAGTTATCTACTTGGTATTGTTGCTATTGAAGATTCAATGTCATTATATAACCTTTCTACGTCTTCATTGTTCGCCGCGATGGTGGGCGCATACACCTGTATAATATCTATTAGTAGTGTCTCGTAGAAAGCGGACCTGAGCACTGATTACCTTTTCCTTTTTAAAAGACACCTCTCGCACTAAGAATAATTCCTGTATCGCGGGTGACGTTACAAATAACAACGGACACAAAGAACATCCAGACTCGGTACAACCATTAGCGGCTCACACAAATTTTTGTTCCGTATGGGATTCGAACCCACAACAATCGGCACAGTAGCAGTGGCGAAGCAACCACTTAAACCACTACGGCATCCGTGCAGTCAATTCGAATCCCGCATGGAACAGTTCCGATGTCTACAAAGACAGCTCGATATCTAACTTCCCTATCCTCATATTTTGACGTCATCACAGACCAAAACGGTTAACAACGGAAAATAAATAGAACAAGTTGTATCCAAGCACTCGATTATATACATTTCGTATTGCGAACTAGCGATATTTTAACAAAAATATGTTGTACCTTTATTTGACTGGATACGAATGGATGCTTTTAAAAGTATTAAAAGCATCAAAGCATCTCTTTGTTTCCATAAGTATTAACTAGAGTTTTCAAATAGCTGATTTTGTCTGTTTGAGACGCTTATAAAAATCTATCATCTATCATTTCAGATGTATCGGTAGTGACACAACTAAACCACTTTATTGTTACTTGGAGAACTTGATACTTTCAAGTATCAATCTGTCGTACGTTCCACTGCGACCGCGTAAGTTTTCTTTAAAGTGTTAATAAAAATAGAATTAGAAAAGTATACAAAAACCACGTGGTTTGGCTGAAGAAGTAGAAAGGAGGCTTCCGTAGCACTTCATTTTTCATTACTCTAACGATGAGGTTCATACTTACATTTTAAAGTCATAGTCACCTTTGCATGTCTCTACTTTGTATACCGAACTTTACTTTCAATGTTTTTAATTTTGTAAATGTAGCTTTGCTTTAAAAGGCTTTGCTAGATGTAAATACGGTAACGACATTGCTTTGATTGTAGCATTTCTTCGCATACATTTCATTAGTAACCATTTACCAAAGGAGTTAATTATGAAGGATAAGAATTAATGTTTAATATGTAGTAATACTATATATTAAACCAATGTACTTATCATAGCTAATCAATGAACATGTAAAGTATCTCGTGTCTAATTGTAATTGTATTCTATGAAGTCATATTTGTACATTCAGTAAGTGTAACAAAATGTATTAATTATGAACTGTTTACTAATGTCAATAGTTCGTTTTGTTTGCTTGTTCAACAAGATTATCTTTCTGGCAGCCAATACAGTTTGGATCATCCTGCGGATGTTAAATGTGTACTTATTAATTGTTTTAACTTGTAACTAATTACATCATTACAACTATTCAATAAATCCTATAGAAATAGTGTCGATGTTAATAAATATAAAAAGAAAAGCAATTAAGATGTTTCTCTTTTTTTTTTAAGACAACTCCCTCCCTAGGAATAAATCCTGAGTCGCGAAGGAGGATTTTACAAATATTCAAACAACGGACACAAAGAACACTCAGACTCAGAACAAGCATTTGTGGATCACACAAAGTTTTGTCCGATGTGGGATTCGAACCCACAACACTCGGCGCAGTGGCAGTAGCGAGGCGACCACTTAAACCACTACGCCATCCGTGTAGTCAATTCGAATCCTGCATGGAAAAGCTCCGGTGTCTACAAAGACAGCTCGGCATCTAACTTCCCTATCCTCAAATTTTGACGTCATCACAGACCAAAACGGTTAACAACGGAAAATAAATAGAACAAGTTGTATCCAAGCTCTCGATTATATACATTTCGTATTGTGAACTAGCGATATTTTAACAAGAATATGTTGTACCTTTATTTGACTGGATACGAATGGATGCTTTTAAAAGTATTAAAAGCATCAAAGCATCTGTTTGTTTCCGTAAGTATTGACTAGAGATTTCAAATAGATGATTTTGTCTGTTTGAGATGCTTATAAAAATCTATTACTGCCTTTTGGCTTGCCTCTGTTATCCATTAGATAAGTAATTTGAATGCCAGTGCGATTGTGTTTATGATTTCAGTTTCATCAAATTTCACTAGAATCCAATTAAAGTTATGATCTGGGATGATTGTAGAACAAACATTTATACATTTAAATATCAAACTTCCAACTTATTTATTATTTTTTAGAATAGGTCAAGTCAACTATTTCAATAATAAAATTTAATCCTCGCATGTATTTTGTAGACAAAAGAATAAACAATAAATTTTAATGGATGTACACGCAATAAATACAATTTTCCCATACGCGGAATAACTTTAACGTTCTGTGAAAAAACGACTACTTTTCATCTAGGCAATCTGATAAAAATCCTCCAGTAAAATGGCATTTCAAAAGAGAAATGAAAAATAAATAAGCGGAACTCCGTTAAAAGTTTGTCAACCAGTTTATTTAACTTTGGTGTAAAGCTTGAAGACCCACATATTTTTAAAAGCAGACAATTGTATTTCACTTAATACGACGACTTATTCACGGCAAATGTTGTCGTTAAATAAAGTGCTCTAAAACTTTATCAAACATTTTTGGATTACAGATTTTTCTGTATAGGATTAACGGTTACTGAAGTAAATTCTTGCCTGTTCCTAAAGCCTCATTTACGTAAGAACAGATTCTCGAAAGTGCGCAGCTATTTTTGCTATGAACGAATACGATTATCTAATAAACAAACGTTATAAGATTTGCCTGTCGAAAGTAATGAGTGTCCTTCTAAACTCCATTCAAAGCATCAAAACCATGGCTGATGTAACTAATCTACCTACTACCTGTAAGCCACAGCGGCGCAAAATTTAAAAAAATTACAATTTTAAGTAATATGTCACCCTATACATTTTTGTCCCTTTGGAAAATAGGTACTATATCGATACCTATACTAAATACAAACATACATACATACTATATAAACACACGCCTATTCCCTAAATTATAGATGGACGTGTTTACTACACTCAAATTCTCCAGACATATTTTAGGTACCACATTATTTGGTACGTGGGACCTACAAACATGAGAAGGCGGGCCTGTAATATTCGCCGCGCTTAACCACTTTGCCTGATCCACGAACTCTTAATGCATGCAAACATAATCGCGAAGTTAAAGTCACAAATTAGCTACTCTATTGGGGTCACAAAGTATCACTTATGAATCATAACGGTTAGCGATTTTACTAAACTTACTGATTTGACATTTTTGATATTTATTAGGTTTAGGCAAAAGCTATGGGAAGGCTATGAGAAGATAACTGCAAGAAATAACGGCTAATCTTTAAAATCGCCGTTAAATAATTTCAGTATTTTATTACCCCAGTTGCAGTATGCAATATATTACTGACTATCTAAAAAAACAGTTTTAAATTAAAATATACTTACCTGTGCTTATGGACTAAAGTAGCTGTTAAAATTATAAGTCTGCGAAATGCATCACCGCTACGGACAGGTTTTGTCTTTCAGCTTCGAGGTGAAAGACCTAACAGCAGGGATATTTAGATACTGATTTTTAGGTTAGCCTATGTTGTACAAACTAAATGATAATAATACGATTTTACCTATACGATCGAAGATATTGATTTGGGTTAATCTGTCTATAGTTAATATTTTTACGAAAATACAGTTGACTATTTTCACGCCAAATTGTTGCTCTTCCATCGATACGGAATATCGATGGAAGAGCATGCGTTTCATAAGATATGATGACGTTAAAGGTAATATTTTAATTCTTTTGCTCACATTATAGCTTTCTGCGCGCCATGTCCATATAAACATAAACCATGTCAAACTCGCACTCATCCACTGGCGCAATTTGCTTAAAAAGTTGTACAAAAATATGTATATCTACGCGTTGTAATATCTAGGTTTAAGTATTTTGCTTACTGTAACAAGTTTCGTTTAGTTTCCATGCCGTTACTTAACTATCAGACGAGACGTTCTTTTGTTTGTTTGAAACCTTGGTACTGTAAAACTAAAATCTCAGAACCCGGCATCGGCGCGCTAACTCGACGTGCCATAACAGTTTAGTGCAGTCTCAATCAAATTCCAACCCACAACAAATAATACGCGGATACTTTTTGCTAATACGCGGATACTTTTTGCTAATACGCGGATACTTTTCGCGTTCCTTTCTTTCTACTGGAAAACATTACAGCAACTAACTATTGAACAATGTCGAGGTAAGCGTGGATCTGTACAGGCGAAGAATCACACGGCTTAATGAAAGCGTGCTTTTGTAACTGAACATTGCTATGGAAAGGCATACTTTTTGTTGCATGGAAATATGTCTGAACATATTATTTCATGATTTGTAGCAATAAGCTATTGCATTCAAATAATATTTAAATACAGTTGTGCATAATGTGACATCTACTTTGCGTGATAAAATGACCAACGACGCATCGTATTTAGGTAGTAAACAAGAGTTTAACATAAGCACGTATACAATTATTGGTTATATTTTAATCGTTAATTATGGCATGTGAAGCAAGTATTTGCCACTTCTACCGATATGGAGTCTCCTCGTGAATATGGCTGCTGAAAAGCAATCGTAACGTCGGGGAAAGTGTTAATTTAAATCTACATAGTGTTAATGATTTTAAATAGCTAAAATAGTGTTAAGGGTTCATTAGTAGTGTAATATATTCAAAATTATATGATAAAAGTGTTAAAAAGTAACGTGATTTTATTCGTATAAAGTTGTTTAATTTCAATAAGTGTATGTATAACATTTGCAGAAGCGTTAAGACCACAGCGTAGGACTATTAGAGATGACACAGATTATTCACAGAGCAGTTAGAATATGGTTGTTCTAGAAGACTTGTGACACCCCAGTGCCAGGCACGCCACAATCGTGGCGGTAAGACCCGTTTTTGAGAAGTGGCTGGAGAGGCGGCATGGCGCCCTCACCTTCCGGCTGACACAGGTAATGACTGGTCATGGTTGTTTTGGCCAGTTCCTGTGTCGTATAGGTTGGCAAGAGACGCCCGGTTGTCACCACTGTGGCTACTACCGCGACGTTGTTGAGGACACGGTACTGCACACTCTGGCGGATTGCCCCGTCTGGGCATCGCAGCGCCATGAGTTGATCGCGGCAGTCGGTATGGTTGCCCTCTCGCTCTGGCCGTGGTCCAATCTATGGTCCGGAGCGAGAGGTCGTGGAACGCCGTCGCCTCCTTCTGTGAGGAAGTTATGTCCATTAAAGGAGCCGGTTGAGAGGGAAAGAGAGCGCTTAAGCCCTCTCCCCAACTGCAGAACCGGTCGCCGGAGAGCGCGAGATGACCTCCAGCCACCCTGAGGTTTGACCTGGGGTGGTGGGCTTCGTGGGCCTGCCCGCCACCCGATCAGCACCAGGTCCGATAGGCGGCGTGTGTGTTCCCACGCGCGCCTCTGTGTCGTGTGTCCGTCCCCTTCACAAAGGAGGACAGTAGGGATAGTAGTAGTAGACATAACCCCTCCACCCACTCCCACTAAGGGGTATGCATCAACACATTCCGTCCAATATGTTAACGTTACTTTTCAGTTAACATTAAACCTTCGTTATAGCCTGGTCTGCATTCCTGACGCATAATTGCATTAGTAAAAAGAAATATGGGTATTAGATTGAATTTGCTGATTTTTAATACTACCAGAAATAGTAAATGCAGGCTCATAATCGTATTTTTAGTATTAACACAAAACAAAATGTTAATCAGAACGTATTTTATAGACCAATTACAAGATCATTAGCGATGTGCACGAGAATACTTGTGATACATTACCAATAGGTTGTTTCTTTTCAAACCTCAGCTCAATTTATATCCAAGCGAGCCATCAGCTACGTTTAGCTTGGTTAAAAATGGAAACAGCATAGCTTTCCATTCGGTCACCTTTTTGGTACTTACCACATCTCAACAACAACAGACTGCAATGCAGAGGGTTCAAACCCAAACCCAAGTCGCGCACCTCCGATTTTTGGAAGTTATATGACTTTTCGAAATTATGTGCGTATTAATTGACAATTATCGCCTGCTCCGTGCCTCGGAGAGCACGTTAAGCCGTCGGTCCCGGCTGCCATGAACATTTATGGCAGTCGTTATTGGGGAGTGTCGACACAAAAGATCGCACTGGGTCGAAGTGTCGCCGGTCTGCACTGACTGGCCCCCACATAAGATACATACATACCACATCTCAACTGCAAAGTTATTATTCATGGCAGGTGGTTGAAAAATAACAGCGTTCTTATCACTAAATCTACATATATAGCCTATAATATTATTCTATAAGTGTTACTTACTACCTGGGATGTGCCTGGTCGTAGAAGGCCAGTAAAAGACGCCTCGGTCAATTCTGATCAGTTCCGCTTAACTAAGCGTAATAAAATCAAGTAAATAAAATCAGATAAAGAAATCTAGTCCTAGGTATACTCAATTTCTTAGGCAAGATGACATTTAATTAAACTTCTACTTCATCAAAGTGACAGAATTGAACCGGCTATTTGTCAGTAATTTTAAGACTTCACTTAATAAGCAGCAAAACACCAATAATATTATACACGTCCGTGGAATTCTATATTTTCAACTAGCTGTTACCTGCGACTTCGTCCGCGTGGATATTTCTTCGCGGAATCCTAATATTTTTTTTGGTTAAATAAATGTATCATAAGTTACTCCTTATAACATCAGCTATGCCAGTGAAAGGCCCGTCAAAATTGGTCCAGCCGTTTCAGAGTTTTGCCGGAACAAACATCTAGACAAATAGTCAAAAGTTATAAAAACATATTTATTTATATAAGTACGGTTACACTTTCATATGTTTTTTAGTAAATGGCCGTTATTTTAACATTACGAACAGACACTTCAATTTTATTTATTTGTATCTATAGATACACGCTACGTAAATTGCAATTATATTAACTTATTTATCCAACTAGACTAATAACACAGTCTAGAGTTCTAGACATGAAATTCTAATGTTGTTTTCATTTGGGTGCGAGCGAGTATGCTCTCTGATTGCATTCCGTTCCCGGTGCAATCTCCTTAAAGTCTATTAGGAAATGAAAATGAAATGCTGCGTTATTACCGGTAGCTATTTAGTTACAATCGTATTACTCTAATAGTCCGTTTGCACCATCTGGCACTCTATAATAATTTATACTACTGGATAATAATTATTAAAGTCTTCTACGATGGTGCAGTAGCTAAATCATAGTGAAGTGGTAGGTACTTTAATTTTCATATCCTCAACTAGACATGCTATGATTGGGTGTATTTGCATTAGTAATTTATTCATATGTTTAGTTTTTTTAGGATTGTTGTAAGTGACGTACCCAATTTTAAAGAGAAAACAAATAATATAATAGAAATGTAACGCTACCAGTCCTGCTGAACCAGCCCAGAGGCATGTCAGAACTCTCGGTGCCAAGAAGAAAGCGCTTCAAACTTCGTTGTGATAGTTTGAGCTAGTATTATATCCCTTTCGGAACTTTGCAGAAACATTTACAATGAGGAAAATTTAATTAGAGTACGGCATCGGAGATACTAGTGAAGCTATACAGCTTACCGAAAATATATATATTGTACGATCATTTGATTTATCACCTGATTCAAAGCGTCGTAGTTTTTTATGACCATTTAAAAATAGGATAGACTGTAATTTACGCGCGAATTTCAATCTGCGACTGCGACTGAAGTATGCATTCCGTGAGTTTTAAATAAGTAGTTGATATATCGGTATAGTAGCTCATGCCACGACCGCCTAATGAGACGGTTTTATGCCCAGCTTTAAAAAGCCGTAACCGAAAGAAGAAGGAAATAGGTGCGCTAGAAATCTGTTTCAAGGTTTACATATTTTAGAAACTATTTGTTTCGAGACGGTATATGTCGTATCATCTTGTATCATCTCAGAGGCCCAATACCAGTGTATTAGATAACACGGAATGTAAATAGAAAACACTAACTTACCTGTAATTATTGTTTAATTATCTATTTTAGCATAAACCATGGGCGAGAATATGGGCTATTTTAAAAGGAAGATTTTAATGTATGTATTATAATTGAAAATTTATCCAAAGTACCTTATTGTCTCTCTTACAGTTTTTTGTATAAAAATCTTAATAGCAATCCACAGTTACGAACTTGGCGGTATTAAACACTCGCCGTGCCCCGAAAGCAAGTAATGCTGTTGATTACACCTGATCTTTCCCGGTAGTGTTGTTTTGCCTTCCCATCGGGCAATGTGAATGAGGGTATAGAGAGTACACATGTTTGCGTACACACCCGTGCACTGTAATAACTCCTTCACAGATAGCCATCTGTGAAAGAGAAGCAGCCAATCTTAACAAAGACTAGCCTCCGTTAAGATTGGCTGCAGTTAAAGAACGTCGAAGTATGTCGAGAATCTAAATCTGAATGATATCTGTTTTCAAGTACATAGTCTTTTGGATTTGCGGATGCTGGATTACAAACAGTTAGGTATTGTCGTAAGTCATTACAGCACGCGCCTTTCATGCTTTAACAAATGAAATAACTTGGCGATGGTCGAACCGCAGGCTTACGCAAGGAAGCCATGAAAGACTTTTAATATTAACAACGATCGCATAAGTGTTGAATGCTCGGCATGTTGGCCCAGGGTATACCCGACAATATTGTGTGCCGCTGGTATCCATTGAAATCGAAATTCCATATACACATTACTCACTATTAATCTTGGCCATTGTTCGTTTATGTACTTGTGGGAGTTGTTCTACTTTTCTGTTTTCCGTCTTCGGCATCATTATTTACAGCTTCATTAGGCGCTCATGTATGTTGATTTCTTTCATTGAGATACAACAAGGTTTTGGAAATTATATATGCAACATAAAAATTAATCATGTTCTAACTCACGTCGAGAGTGTGTTCTGGATTTTGAGGCGAAATTAAATTAATATATTAACAGTCCTTTTAAGGTTACTCGACTAATTGTTACCGAAGATGCATGATTTTGAAAATGTTTAGGTTTTCTAACCCATGAGAAGGCGCGCTATGAGCATTTTGCTCACGCATAAATTCATTTCTATAAATTTCAACTTTAGCAATATTCTGGCACTATGAGCTTTACAGTATCTTCCTAAAATTTTGCCCCGTCTACCCTTTTTTTCCAATTATTTTCACCATTGAGGATTGCTATTACTCATACCCTCCGCAAGGGCGGCGGAGGGTTTATGTCGGGCTCACCCGTGAAAAGATGGCGACATCCCGGTCCTACCGACTAAACCTACCACGGTGTTCCTTCTCGCAATCTGTGGCCGGGGCTCACTCGCGCATTCATCCTGCAGCCCCGGCAGATTTAGGCCACCACTTGGTTGGTAGCGGTTTCGTAACATTTTTAGTCAGTCTTCATTAAGAGGCGCACGCGAAACACTATGCGCCGCCATCTCGGGCCTGCTTCTGCACGGACGTCAGACTGCCCTAGTCTGTCGCCCCAGGCCAGCGTTCATGGGGGCCGGAGATCGTTTAGCGCCCTTCGGTGCCCGGTGCGTCGACTGCGGGCCGGAAGGCTGGTGTTCGCCTCCCTTTCCCTTTCCTCCACCTCCTTAGCGAACATTACATTTGTCGGCCTCGATGGCGTAGTGGTTAGTGTAACCGACTGCCACGCCTGAGGTCGCGGGTTCGATTCCCGCACAAGTCAAACATTTGTGTGCATGAACATGGATGTTTGTCTTGGCCTGGGTGTTTCTATGTATAATATGTATGTATTTCCAAAAAAAAAGTATATATGTATGTTTATCCATTGTCTAGTACCCATAGTACAAGCTCTGCTTAGTTTGGGCTAGATGGTGTTGTGTGTACGTGGTAGAATATTATTATTATTACTACCTCGCAGTAGAAGGCGGCAGCTACCCATGCACTCTTGCTCGCGACCATAGACTCTGCTATTGAAGCTGATGCTTAAGCCGCATAGATTGCGGCGCCAGCTTTTAATGGAGGGCAAAGCAGCCTCCCTTCCATTATGGAGAACCTGGGGTTAAAGCTAGCCATCTCAGCAAGTAATTGTGATAGTTGAGATTTCTTATCAGGTGAACAAGGATCGCAACGCTCCTGGCGCAGGTTTAATAGATCAACCTGCAACGCTTCCTGAATAACCACCATGTTAGCCATCCGTGCTGCAAGTCGTGAGTTTTCGGCTTGCAGCTTTGCAACCTCCACCGAGGATGTCCTCTCAACGAAGGCCTCGGCCACCTTTGTGATGACATCAACCGCCTTCTTCAACGTCTTTTGGCATGTGCCCTTTGGAGATTTTAGCGACACCCTTAATTTCCGAGAGAGCATCTTGGAGCTCGCCCTTTAGCTCCAGAGCAATGCAGTCGTCAGCATCCTTTTCTGTTTCAGCGTCTGGGGTTTCGGACAGCCTACTGGCCTTTTCCTGCGGCATGTTGATTGCTCGTCTACCCGTCTCTGATGTACTCTTAGAGTGCTCCTCCACCTGCATTGCGGATTGCAGAGCCTCGGCAGCCTCCTTCTTTGCTTTATGAAGGCCTACGTATTGACCAGTTGTGGGCGGTCGACCCTTGCCTCTTTTGGCCACTTGAACCTTTCGGACCACTTCTTTTCGACTTGAGTCCGAGTTAGAGTGACCCGACTGGACTTCTTTGAGCAGACGCTTTCACCAGAATCGACCGCTCTTCGACCTAGTACCCAAAACGCCCCTAGACACTGACATTAGGCTGGTGGTGTCAGAGTCCGTCAAGTCAACGTTGTACACTATGAGGTTGTTAATATCAGGCTTATTACCCATACATTCATCATCGATTTTAAGCTTTTTACCCCTCCCACTATGGTCGTTTTTGAGCTCCTCGCCTCTCCCACTGTCGTCGTTTTTGGGCTTCCAGCCCCTCCCACTATCGTAACTTTTGGGCTTCTCACCCCTCCCGGCTTCGTCAGTTTCTATTAATTCAAAAGTGTCCATATCAGAACCCACGAGTGTGGTGAGAAAGGGTGGTCGACCCGGGCAGAGCCCCCTGTTACCCGGGCAAACCGCATTTGTAACCCAACTAGTGAATTGACCGGTCCACTAGCTGGGGAGCGCGCTCGCGACTGATCTCTCCATCAGCCATGCATCCCTCGCCACGCGCCAGAGCTTGAATTGAAGTAATTTTTATAGAGATTTTTTTCGCAGTCCGGACGGTTAAGCCAAAACCTTCGTTCCTGATCCGGGCCGTGAACACCCGGCGTCAGGGCTACGATTTGACGTGGTTGGCAAAATTGCCTGTCCAGTCTCCGCAAAACCATAGGAGGCTGGATCCGTCGAAAAGCTACGAGGAGCGAAGGTGGAGCCAATGGAATGGCCTCAAACATCTGCAGAGTCCCAACAAGGCTAAGCAGACAAAAGAATAAAAAAACGAAAAGAAAGAGAGACATAAGGAGACAGGGAAAAGTGGTTTTGCAGCTCCCGCGCGGGACTTGCAAGACTAGAGCTCCAAAGAGCGAAGATGGGACCGGAATATGGCTTCGAAAACCTGCTGAGTCTTAGCTTGATTCTGCAGAACAGCACCGGACCCACCGCCCACAAGCAGCAGATCCCCGCTCGTACCGGGGTCAAACGGCAAAACCGGTTGTCAGAATATTAGCCGCCGGAAATAATAAAGAGCATCATTGCGGACGTTGCCCAGGGTGTACAAAATGAGTAGATTTTCTGACACACACCTCACCCCGTCTCCCCTGACGCAACTCACGCACCGTTTAGAGTCGCCGCGATTGCGTGGTGAGGTGTTTGTGTGCGGTGCATCGTGAAGCGCGGCATTTTGCTCATCACGCGCCCGTTCGCGTAAGTATTTTCTCAATAACTAAATTTAAATTATTATTGTTCATTAGTTATTGTGCATAGTTATTAATTAATCTAGTAGATATATTATTTAAATGTTTTATTTGTTTCTTTCAGTATACAAATTTTACAATGGCTGATCGCCAAGCCCTGAAATTTGTGCGTGCCTAGAAGAGCCCGATTCTGAAGAAGAAGGACCATTAGAGCTGGTAGAATCGCATATTGCGCGACGCATTTGTATGTAAAACGTGCCATCTGATTTGAAATTAATAATGAAGCGATTTATGCAGAAACTGAGCCTGGACTTTTGTGCAGTATGTTCAAGAAGAAAAATAGGCTCTCAGGAAAAGCATGACCTTTGTGCAGTAAATCAGTGTGCACCGAGCACGTTACGTTTATGTGCCATAAATGTTACGAAAGACACATAACTTAAGATCTTATGAAAGATTACCGAAATCATTCTATTTTTAATTGTGATTTTGTTTTTTTACTCTATTAAACATGTTTGTTACCTTCTTTCATTTAATCACATTGGATAGTGAAAAGACTTCTTTTAACATTAATAACGAGTTGTAATGATTTAAAACCTTTACAATCTACTAGGAGGTTTATTTTATTACGGTATAGAGTTTCTACCTGAGCCTGAGCTATTCAACTCAATATGTACAGCAAATATTTCTACTCTTTACATGATGTCGCATCCAAATAACCTTATGTTATGTTTTTGCGGTGATTAGTTTTCAGGCTCGCTACGGAAGTGCTACGCTGTCCGTAGAGTACCACTGAGAGCTCTGTCTAGCGACATTTCCGAAAGGTTGGTATCGTGCATTTAATACCGATTAGTGTGGGTTTGTGCATTTAAACGGCGACCGGCTATGATCTTACAAAATCTGTGTCATGTCGGGCTAACATTGTACTGGAAACGTTATCAATAATACTACTTAGTAAGTAACTAAAGTACTCACCCTATCTAGGTCGCCGTCAGAGAACAATGTCGTGATAATAATAGGGGTTAAAGTATGAAGTTGCCGTTGTATAGTAATAGATACTTTGAATTGACATAAAACCTTCATGGTGTGAGATTTTTAAGTGAAACTTTTTCACATGATACCTATAAGATTATTTTTTTAATAAATGTGCAATATTCGATATTCGTCATTCAATTGTTTTTTTATTCAGCTTAGACGGGAAAGTTTGATACTTCGAAAATCTGAGTCATTTTTAATAAGAGTTCCGACGCGGAACTAACGCGGCAGAACGGCTCACAATATCAACGCTGCGTTTGGAGAGGAGACAGCTAATGAACGCACCATGTGGTTTTGGTTTAAACGCTTTCATAATGGAAACTTCGACTTGAAGAGCGAACCACGTGGAAGATCGATGAATAACGCTGAATTGAAGGAGATGATGGAAGCCGATTCAAGTCAAACTACTCAGGAATTAGCGGCATGGTTTAACGTTACCCTACCTACAATATTGGCTCATTTTCATCAAATCAATAAGATAAAAAAATATGATAAATGGGTGCCTCATGATTTGACTGATCTGCAGAAAGAAATGCGTGCTGAAATGAATCGGTACAGAAATGGAATATTGGACTGAATTGTGACATGTGACGAAAAGTGGATTCTTTACGTTAACCGTAAGCGAAAAATGCAATGGCTAACCCAAGGTCAAACGCCGCAACAGTGCCCTAAAGTAAAGCTTACTAATAAAAAGGTAATGGTAACTGTTGGGTGGTCTCTTCATGGTGTAGTAGTAGCTATAACTTTCTCAGGTCTAGTCAAGCAATAACAGCAGATGTTTACTGTGCCGAATTTCGAACAATAATGGCGAAACTGGCAGTTTAACAGCCCCGACTCGTGAATCGATCTTCACCATTATTGCTCCACGATAACGCAAGACCTCACACTGCACGAGACACCGTTGTAACTCTACAGGAGCTGCAGTAAGAAACCATACGTCATCCTCCGTACTCGCCAGACCTTGCTCCAACGGGTCATTTTTTTCGCGATTTGGACAATTTTCTACGTGATAAAAAAATTCAGGGGGCAGTACAAAATACTTTCACACAGTTTGTCGAATCAAGATCGCAGGAGTTTTATGGTAAAGGCATAAATGAACTTCCGTTTAAATGGCAGCAATGAGATAATGAGGGTAAATATTTCGATTAAATAAATATGATACATCTTAGAAAAACGAGTTTCAATTTTTTAGTACATATCGGCAGTTTTATACTTTAACTCCTAATACTAAGCTATTGCAACTCAGCGTAATGGTTTGAAAGTTGAGTAAATTCAGGGATATTTCTTAAGTAGAAAAATAAAGAATAAAAATATTAAGAAGAAATAAACATATCCAGAAATAATACCCTTTATACAAAGTTAACCAATGATAAATAATAATAATGACCAGGTAGCGCGTCATTCTAGCACACGGCTACACACGAAGAGAAGTGTGAGAGATGCGCGCGTTTCCCTTCCCCGCTACACCACCCGCTACCCGCTGACATCTTGGGTACCTCGTCCCCGCCACCGTCTGTCACCCCACGGGACGGTCGCGCACGCGATTGCCGGGCTATAGAGGTTCTTCTATATTAGACCACTGCTTCGCGAGAACTAAAGACCCAGTAAAGGGTATCGTTTGTAAATTAGACCTTACTGACCATAACCCTATTTTGCTAGGAATCAATAGATCTAAAACTTAAACCGCACGTCCCAATCGCGTCGTCCTAAAAAGGGATACCATGACAATAGAAAATAACTTGAAATAATAAACTGGACAGAACTATTAGACGAAACAGAACATAACCCTAATGACCACAGGGTCACTAGGATTATTTTTGGAGCTACAGAGCTCAACTAATCTACTCTAGATACCGAAAATATTTTGTGGAACTAATGAGGAAAGTTAAGAATGACTACGATAATAAGACACTTATAGACAACAAAAGAAAACCTAAAAAGCTGTGGAAGGCTATTAAAGAAATATGTCATATCTACAATAAAAACTCACAACCCAATAAATTGCTTTCTCTTCCAGGAAGTAACAATTGGAAACAATCACTGAACTTATGCAATGATTACTTCACTACCGTCGGACAAAGATTAGCGAGTACAATATTACTAATCAATAACGCAGATGAAAATATACTAGCAGCTAACACGACAACTATAGACAC
Source organism: Catocala fraxini (assembly GCA_930367265.1). Lineage (NCBI taxonomy): Eukaryota > Metazoa > Arthropoda > Insecta > Lepidoptera > Erebidae > Catocala > Catocala fraxini. The sequence continues at coordinate 19,657,847 of OV884024.1, forward strand.
TCGATCTAACTCTTTCTTTTTCGAACCTACGGACACTACAGAAGTTGAAGCTATGATTATGAATCTGGATAACGACAAAGCCCCTGGCATCGACAATCTAAGCAATAATCTGATCAAATCTATAAGAGGCTCAATAATTGAACCACTAACTATTATTTATAATATGAGCATTATTTCAGGGCAGTTTCCCAGTGATTGGAAAACAGCTGTGGTTTGCCCAATTTTTAAAGCCGGTGATGTAGCCTCTCCAGAGAATTACCGCCCAATCTGTCTTCTTGGAGTCTTCTCAAAACTTATAGAGAAAATAATAAACAAAGACTTACTAAGTACCTTGAAGAAAAAGTTTAATCTCAGCAAATCTGTTTGGCTTTCGTCAGGGTAGTTCGGCTAATGACGCGGTGACTAGGTTAACTTCTTTTGTGGTCTCTAATCTAGATAAGTCTAAGAATTGTATTGGTGTCTTCTTGGGTCTGGCAAAAGCCTTTGGATACTGGCTCCGTGCCGATACTATTAAAGAAACTGGAAAACAAAGGTATAAGAGGTATTCCTTTAGAATGGTTCAAGTTATCTGACGGCGCAAAGACAGTGTCTAAGAGTCTCTGGCCAACAAAGTGACTCCAGAAATACTAATTTTGGTGTGCCACAAGGCAGTTTGTTAGGACCTAGTTTGTTAAATATATATATAGATGATATCCATAAACTATCTCTCTCCAATTCGGTGTGTGTGTGTGTGTGTGTGTGTGTGTGTGTGTGTGTGTGTGTGTGTGTGTGTGCATGTGCGTGTGCGTGGGCGTGGGCGCGTGCGTGTGCGTGTGCGAGCGTGTCCGTGTGCGTGTGCGTGTGCGTGTGCGTGTGCGTGTGCGTGTGCGTGTACGTGCGCGCGTGTGTGTGTGCGTGTGCGTGTACGTGTGCGTGTGCGTGTACGTGTGCGTGTGCATGTGCGTGTGCGTGTGTGTGTGTGTGTGTGACGAGAAATTATGCGGCTATATATAAAAGCTGTTCGGTTTCATCGAACCCAATTGACTTTAACCACGATGTGACAGATTTTTTACAGTTGGCCGTGTTAAGATGGTATAGTGGGATCTCTCCATTTATTTTATTATACAAATATCCCCCCAGAAACCCAAAGAATTTGCTAGAGAACGCTGTCGACCATCTATTACTAATAGTTTGACAGACTTTATGTTTTATTCTCTTGCTTGAAGTGGAAGTGTCGAATGGAAGAGATGAATGCTGTTTGAGAGTAACTTGTAGGATAAAGAGCTGGCGAACCGAGAGGACATCAGCAAGACGATAAAGATCTCTGGTTGGATAGAGGAACGGTAAGAAGTGGGCTACCTTCAGGATAGCTGTTTGTGTTCTCTCTACTTTAATCATACTCGCTTTGCTGGTACCACCCCATGCCGTAATGCAGTACGCATATACGTATTGGCTGGCATAAAGATAAGTAAGTAAGTAATGACACTGTTATACTTTTAAGGGGTTCAAACTGGAAAGAAACATTTGACAGGGCAGAAAGTGGCATTGCTACAATAGCGAACTGGCTTAATAACAACATTCTGACGCTTAATTTAAACAAAACCAAATTCATGTGTTTCCATAAAACTGCCGCTTCTGCTCCGCCTACTTCATCAAAACTGAAGCTACACATATTATTATGTCACAATCCATCCTCCACTACATGCACTTGTAGCAACATTGGTAGAACTCCTGAAACCAAATACCTTGGTGTCATGATAGGTCAAATACTTAATTTTCAAATCCACACTAACTCCCTTTCGAACAGAGTAAGGAAAACAACAAATATAATGAGACAATTAAGATATGCCGCCTCTCCAGAAACACTTAAAATGACTTAAGATTATACCCAACCGCTAAACTCTATGAGTATAAACTATATTTATATAAACTATATTTTATATACCTTATTATTTTACCTGTGCACAAAACTGTATCTGTTTGTGGCACTTAATTTGCCCAACACTTTTACCCGTTCCTATCAGCTTACATTTATAATATTGCTTCCAAATGCTGTGACATACGTCTGAATACAGCATCAGAGACAAAACTAAAAGCCTATGAATGGTTAAGTAAACTTACCTATGAAGAGACAGAACAGTTGTTAACTACGATAGCATAGAACATATTTATTTACATATTTATTTATTTATAATATTTAGAAGTATGTTTTACTAATATATATAATAGTATTCCCTATATGTGTTATATTTATAGCATAATAAGTATATAATATAATTAGAACCAAATTTAAACGTGATCTTCTTAGTTTTAAGCATATAAATTTTTTTTTTTTGTTAAATTGTCTTTTTGTCTTACCTTCTTTAGTTATAAAGATTGTTTTATTTGTTCTATTATAATTATGTAATTACAATTGCGAAGTGACTAAGTTTGGCTGAGACCCCACGATGTATCGTGGCGTCCCTAGTGTGGGGACCGCGTTAAATATTTATCTGATAAGATCTGCAACACTAATCTTATGTTTTGTTAAGCACTTTTATAACATCCTTGTGTTACAAAATAAACATTTTAATTTTTTATTTCCTTTTTAAGTTGCTGGTGCTATGTAGACTGTTCCTAAATGGTATGTATGCAAAATATATAAGTATATATTTTTTTAATTGACTTAGTTATTGTGCCTATGGTAGTAATACAAAGACTGGTTGCATTATAATATAATATAATGAAAAATAAAATCTTTATTTCTCTCATTACAAAGTACACGAGTGCAGAACATGTGCATCTTACAGTAGATAATCAATAATTGGTGGCCGATTATTAATGTATATCTTTGCTTATGGATTGTAAACGCTAAAATGTTTGAGCGTATAGAAAAACGAAGAAAAGGCCAACTAAGAAAGTAAGTCAAGAATAAATGGGATATGCAGTTTGAAGTAAACTTCAACAGAAACTCTTTGAGCCAAAACATGAGCAATGTAATAGTACCGACTTATACCGCGAGAGAGCATCAGCAATTTGAAAAGACCATGAAACTGATTTAAGTCGAGATTGCAGCGAGTTGGAATGTGTAGACCTAGCTGAAATGTCTCAGTCTTCCTTGCCAGTTATCTGCATAAAACTAGTAAGTACTAATCTCTGTTACATTTCAATAATGAATGTTTAAATTTAGTTAAAAGGTTAAGGGCCTCCTACCACAAAACGTAAAAAATTCACGATTTTCAACACGTATCTAGTACCTTAAATGATGTCCCAAAATTCTCAAACAACATTTAAACAATACTTCGATTTATAAACTTTAATTTTATACATTTATATTATTTATATTTTATTTTTTATGAGATATACAAGCAATATTAAAATGATTGATTTCACAAAGTTTATGTATAAACTTCCTCATCTGTAGAAGTATGAATATAAAATTCACATTTATATGTAGAGAATACATTTATTGTAAATCGTGTGCAATTTTCTTTTTATTTACTATGACTTTTCATTTAAATATTTGTTTTTCTCGATTTTTCGGTCAAATCATTCTAGCGCGTCTCTGCGCGGGCGACGGGCGGCATACGGCGCCAGCCTTTGTGACGGATGGACGTACGCAATTTTTCCCCAAAACGCTCTCGTATATTTACGTAATTTTACCAATCTTTGAGTGTATGTGATTAACCTAAGATAATAAATAGTTTAGAATTAGTCTAATAGTTGTATAAGACAATTTCTTTATTTTGGATTGTCTGTAAATTATTATAGTACAGCTACATCTCACTACGTGGCAGAAAATTATCGTAAAATGTTGTGTCCCTTAAGTATTGTTGTGTAAATAATGAGCAAAATGTTGACTTATCAACATCGTGCTAATTACATTACACAAAAGGGATTTTCAGACAATGTAGGTAACATGCAGTACTCCCTGTAGGGATGTGCAAGATGCACGGGTATTCGATGTATGAAGCTTATAGATTAAGATCTATATCTATACTAATACTATAAAGAGAAACGATTCGATGTTTTGTTTGTTTGTAAGGGTTTAACTCAAAAACTATTCCACCGATTTAAAATCTTTTATCATTAGAAAACTATTGTTTTCTCGGTGATAATAATTATATTATTTATAGGCTATATTCTTTTTACTAACATAACCTTTTTTAACATGGTGGCATGCAAACTAACCTAACCAACTTTTAAGCTAGCGAAGCCGCGAGCAAATGCTTGTTATTATATGATATGAAATTTGTCTTAAATGGCTATAACAACACAGTTTCGAACTAAATCCAACAGACGGCATGTCTTTAATACCTACCATGTAACGTATATTTCGATATTTCAGTCGTATTTTTATGCTATTGCTACCACGAAACATCATTAATTACGAAATTCAACGCGTTTTTTTTGTTTTATTGTTTCGAAATAAACAAAAGCTTTACACGTTTTTATTTTCCTGTTTGATTTTTACTAGCAACAGTGCTTCAATAAACCTAAAAGTGGTTTTATTGAAGCTTTATTTATTCTGGCTTTAAATATTATGGGTTTATTTAATAGTGCTTGTAAAAAATTGAACTTTATTATAATTGATTTGCTAATACAAGTTTACCTACTTCTAAGCATATTTTGTTTGGATGTCATTTAAATCTGTCAAAACTTCAAACCAACATGGTCAAATAAATAAACGAACTTCATTTACTTAGCTCAATTTAAATATGTAAACCTTGCATACCTTTTAAGAAAATTTCTTTTGTTTCCAGTAAGCCGCTGCAAACTTATTCCACCTCCACTAATCCTTAACTCTAAATCCATAGCAGATTCACCTAGTACAACAATCATGCCCGCGTAAAAGAACAATATTTTTGTTTATTTTCATATAATTTCATTTTACTAAGCCTGAAAAATATTAAATTTGTTCTAGAATATTTTAACGTAAATAATAAAGATTACAAAATATTGGCCGTAAGTGTTATGGGTTCGAATGCCATCCGGGATAAAATTTGTGTGGTCCATAAATGGTTGTTCCGAGTCTGGATGTTTTTTGTGTCCGTTGTTTGAATGTTTGTAAAGTCCACCGTGACACATAAATTATTCCTACTGCGGGAGTTGTCGTTTTAAAGAAACGGAATCTTTCATCAATATAAAAGCACTGTTACTAACATAACCTATATATGTACTAAGTATCTACTTTGAAATTGTATAAGTGAAGAAGGGAATTAAACACAGCTGGCCAGTCGGGTGAGTCTCAGCTGGGAAAGGCTCAGCTAGCCACCTACGAGAAATCCAGCAAGCCGTCTACGAGAAATTAAGCTAGCCGCCTACGAAGGCCCTGGTAGCTGTCTACGAGAAGACGAGATAGCAACCTACAAGAAACTCAGCTCTCGAACTACGGGAGGTTCAGCTAACCCTGTACGAGAAGCCCAGTTATCCGCTTACGAGCGACTCAACTAGCCGCCTATAAGAAGCTCAGCTAGCCGCTTACGAAAAGCTCAGTTATCCATTTACGACCGACCCAACTAGCTATCTACGAGAAGCCCAGCTAGCCGCCTACGAAAAGCCCAGTTATCCATTTCCGACCGACCCAACTAGCTATTTACGAGAAGCCCAGCTAGCCGCCTACGAGAAGCCCAGTTATCCGCCTACAAGACGCCCAGCTCGCCATTTGCGAGAATCCCAGGTAGCCGCCTACGAGAAGCCCGGTTATCTGCCTACGAAAGGCCCAGCTAGCCACCTACGAGAATCCCAGGCAGCCGCCTACGAGAAGCCCAATTATGCGATTACGAGCGACCCAACTAGCTGCCCATGAGAAGCCCGAAAGGTGGGCAGATCGTCTTCACCCAGTGGCAGTAAAAATAATGGTGCTCCGCTCGCGAATCCTGGGATGGGACCTACCCACGCCATCATGTCTAAATGGGGAGAGTAACAATTTTGATCAGATAGGATTATGTTAAGCAGTTGGTTCGCTTAAACAACCTACTGGCCAAACCTTTAACAAATCCCTATCGATGGACTTGTTACTGGTTTAGTCGGAAGGTTCGCGAGGCTCCTATTGAAGGTCTCGGTGGATGGTTTTAAGGTACCTGAGCGCGTCAATCATAAATTAAATACAGTTCTCCAAGGCCTGGAGTAGTTGCTGCGTCCATCCCTTTACCAGGATGGCCCCGCGTATGTGAATATACTTACAATTTTATTTGTTTGTATTATGCGTACAATAAAGAGTAAAAGATAATACTTTTATATTTCGAACAACAGCTTTGTCTATCCGTCCGTCTGTCTGTTAAACTTTCAACTCAAGAACCGTAAGAGCTATTATTTTACAAAATACTAGCCTTAGCGCAGCTCCATTCGCGTGGTACCTACATCAATAAAATGTAGCCTATGGCCTTCTCCAGGTTTTAAACTAGATCTGTACCAAATTTCATCTATATTGGTTAAGCTGTTTAGCCGTGAAAAAGAAACAGAGTGACAGACAGAGTTACTTTCGAATTTATAATATTAGTAAGGATATTACCGCTGGAGGAAGAACAACATTTCACCAAGTATAGTTTTTTAGTCTTCTGTGGGACTGCAGAAACCGCACTTGGCAAATTGTACGGCGACGAGCCTATTGCTGTTCCTTGCACGTTCCCTGGTGCTGCTGTTGGGCATGTCTTGACTCAATAAGTAAGTCTTTGCCCGATCCGGTAATAGAACGGAGCACCTCACACACAGCAGCTACATTCACTACCGCTGCGCCATAAAGGCAGGAGGAATTTTTATATCTAGCTTTCAGTGTTTTAAAAGTAAATATATGATAGTTATACAGTGTGTATAATAAACCCTGTCCGATCCTTAAAGGTATTATACAGTATAGCTTATTATGAGTACGTAAGGGACATCGTTTTATAAAAACCAACAAAAAAAATTACTCCCGTAAATTTTATTTATTTAAAATAATATATTAATAGATTACCCATGGCAACACCGACAACTTATTAATCATAATACCTAGGTCTCACTAAGGTTACGCTACGTCGCGCCTACCTACGCCTTAGAAAAATGCCGCCAAAAGAATGCCACGCTCCGCGTCCTTGTTAAGTTTTGTAGAGTGTTGCTAGACTGTGCAAAATTTCAGTAATTTAAGGGTAAAAATGCTAATCAATACTGTACTTAAAAATATTATAAGGATGTTTTACGATGATATAGATTTTTTTTATTATTTTTCTTAGCATGTTTGTTAAGGGAGAAACAAGCCCTTAAAGGATCGGACAGAGTTTTTTATACATACTGTATATTTTGTTTCAAGCTCTGATTGCTCTAAAAGTAGTTCTACCTACACTTGATTAGCGACAACATATATTAACATATAATATATTTTACTGGTGTACGAAACTTTTTGGTAAATCAAATTAAACACTAAATAAGGCGTACTTTAACCGTGTTGTAAAGGTTAGGTTTCTTGTGGTGTTGTGATAATCATTCCATCTCATATATAAATTGCAACATACTCGCATACTTCAAAAATGTTCTCCTTTATTTTTCCACTTCTACTTTATTTTTGTATTTAAACTAATATTTCACATTCATTTCTTTTTTCAGATTTAAAATAAAATGAAAACAGGCTTTAAAATATATAATAACACTATTAGGCTCCCCTATAAACTTACTTAAACTAACATTAAATACATTTTCTAAAATGAACTGTTATATGTAAAAGCAATAATGTAAAGAAACTAAGCCACAAGCTCAAAACACATATTAATACTACGGCACAAGTTGATATCTATTGAGCTATTAGTGTTAATGAGAGACACTTACGATTGTTCACTGAAATATTAGTAATAATAACACGATAGAACTCTTATAGCCTTGAACTACAGCTTTAAATTAAAGTAGACTCGATTCGTAACTGGTACTAGGCTATACCGGCCTTGGTCACAAGCTGTCATCAACTTGTTACCACGGCCTGTGTAACGTGGTCGAAACGTCAAGCATCAAAAGGTCAAGATTATGTATGCTCGCGTTAATGCCCGTTAAGAATTATATACAACCCAGTAGTTTAGTTTCTGTAATCTAATTTAAAGTTATTAGATATACGTCTAAGATACAGTACCAGTACCTGGCATTTCAGGTATGGAAAGATGTTAATACGGCGATTTTGTGGAATATTGTATTTTTATTAGCGCCGAAAATATTTAATAAACTACCAGAGACAATTAAAACATTAAACATAAGCCTATTTAGAAAGAAATGAAAAATATTGTTGCCTGAAAAGTGGTACTATTCCATCACAGACTTCCTTAACGACACAATTTGAAAAATGTTGATATCTTTTTTGTGTTTGATAAAGTTTTGTTTTTTATAGATCTTTATTATTTGTGTTTTTATTTTTACATACAGTTTATTATTGATATGTAAATATTTGCACGCCCATATTGGCAAGGCACAGAACTGCACTATTTTATTTTTTCTATTTTGTGTAACATCTTTTAAACCTGTGTTTAGCAAATAAACGTTATTAGATTTTTAATTTGATAATAATAAATATTCAATAAACATTTTATGTACACGCCGAACTAAATAATTTAATTTGTCCATCGACGTTCGGGCACTGGTATCTAGATAAAACGTATTGTCATAATAATTTAATCAACAGGTTAGGAAACTGTCGTCCTAGAGTATAAAATGAGGATTTATAACTACGTTTTTAGATTACGCGCTGTTTCGCGATTTTTACAAAATTCCACAATAAACGTCTTAACAGGCATATGGAAAAAATATCGACACACTATAGCAACCGACCGTTTAAATGATCCTCTCGCCACTGGCACTCCGCTGAATGTAGTGGGTTTGAATCCCACACAGGACAAAACTTTGTATGATCCACAAATGGTAGTGCCGAATGTTTGAATGTTTGTAAAGTCCTATTAAAATGATTCCTACAGAGACAGTTTCCTTTTTATAATATTAAAAATAAATAAGTCAAACAAGGTCACGATATGTAATGTTTACGAGACGGTATTCTTCTCCTAAAATTGTTTGCCCCAAAATTGCATTGCATTATTCATAACACGTTTGCTATATACTTCAGTAACCATAAAAAAAATTATGTTCTCTAGAATTAGAATTATCTTTACTTATAAAACTATTCTGTCATAATATCGAGTACTGAATAAAGTTATATATTCTAAGTATTTTATTATATAATGTCTATTATTCCAAATGTTCATTTATGATAAAATTGTTAGTCCTAAATTATTTGCTACAAATTAGATTTTAGTGACAGATGCGAATCGCTGTAAATCCGACTCCACGCAGCTTTGTCTGCCCTACCCCTAGAGTGTAATTTAGAATCGCGTAGGCGCGTAGGGGCGAGGCGGCCCGTGGGTTGAGGAGCCGGCGGACAGTCGGCCAGCAAGCCGAAGCTGCGGTGGTGAGAGAAAGCCGTCTGCGATGATTAGCACGCGTGGGACCGCCGGCGACCCGTAGCGACGGAGCCGTGACAAAAGCCATATTGCTTTTGGATCTTTACTATTTATTTATTCTATCAGTTGAATTTGGTAAAATACTTTGTAATACAAATTTGTTTAACAACATTATTAGGTTAAATACATTAAATAATTTGAATTTAGGACTTATAACTTTTATTGAAAACGGTTTTAAGTCTGTCGTATATTATTAATTCTAATATTTATGACAAACAAATTTAGGGCATATAGTATTTAGGGATTTCAATTTTATGGCATGTGATAGTTATCACATGCCATAAAATTGAAATCCCTAACTTAATGTCACTTGCCCTTGTTGTACTTGCCCGAACTTAATGTCACATACTAATGTGACATTAAGTTCGGGCAAGTTATCATTCCGACAAATGATGATCAGGACAAAAAAATATATAGCACTTTAGATTATGGATAAAAATGTTAGGGAACACAACAGAGAACCGTAAAGTTCCCTACGGTTCTTTTTCGATACAAAACTATCAAGTACCTATGTCTTGTCTAAGGTATTGAAGACCAATAGACTTAGTGCTAGCGGTTGATCGCATGTCATTTATTTCAATATTCATCATGCCATGAATGCTATTTTGGTGTTAAAAACGATAAAATGTTTTTGTTGGTATATTATCAGATTAAACGTTTGATAACTATTGTAAAACAAACAGATTATTCAACAAAAAATACGTCTCCTTAATTGATATTTATAACATTATTGAGTAAACAACAATGTAACAGATTTGAAAACCGAAAGGACAAACGAAATTTGACATATATTTTTTTATGAATCCATCGATTTAAATGGAACAAATACTACAAGTTAAACCAAGTTTGTTTGAGTAATTAATATCAGCCAAGGTCCGAGCAAGGGATTGTAAAATACATCGTTGCCGGCATAACTTTTAAAATCTCTATTCTTTGTCGATATTTTATTGAAATTGTGGCTTTGTATACAGAACAAGAAATGACACAAAAGCATTCATTAAATCGATTTATTTAAGTATTTAGTTAAGCCGATTAAACTTCATGGTCACAAAAACTTAGGCACAATCCACATCCTGTGTCCAGGTTTAGGTATTAGATGGAAACGTTGAAATCAAATATTCTATGTGATTTCCTCTCCGAGCTGGCAATATTAATAAATGGAAACTCTTCACTGGGACATTTGTCTGAATATCAGATATTTTGTATTCTTGTCGCCTATTTCCCATTTGATCACTGTTATTTATTATATGTTCGTCATTTGTAAGACTAGGCATTTCAAATATTATAAAGAGTGGTAATTATAATCGCATTTATTCGAAGGTATATTAGACACAAAACTCGTCTAACAATTTTTTATGTATTGTAGAATTTGTTTATTATAGATATTATATAAACCAATGCTTTCGAATATTTTATCTCGAGTGCAATGAAATCTTTCTTTTATTCGCAGATCATAATGAGATGCGTAAACATAATTTTCACGCACTTGTATAGGACTTAAGAGTATCTAAATTATACTTGCCTTTTAATCACAACTAGGTATTTTACGAAGCATGTGTAAGCTGAAAGCGTGCATAATGCATATCCCTGTTCGTACTTTCACAACTAATCATATTCCGCTCTGATAGATATTAAGATCACCTACATATATGCGTTTGGCTCAGGAAACTTGTAATTTAATTGCTTAGTTACAAGATTCTTAGTAAAGCGCGAAGTCTGACAATGAGCCTGCACTCCACCAGCACTCGGTTACGTATGTTTTATTTATGGTAATATTTATTATATTTATGGTAATATACCATCGAGGATACATATGTCTTTGAACTTTTTATACACAGATGTAGAGTTCATAATAGTCACACATGGTAATTTATCAATTAATTTCAATGCAAAGGTATGAGAACTTGAAAATTAGTCTAAGTTAATAGTTAAGCAACCTGAAAATAACTAAATTATACAGCTGTATAAGTTAACTATTTTAGGGTAGCTATCTTATAGCATAAATTAGTTAGAAGCAGATAGTCAGTTTAAACCGATAAACTGAAACATAGAATATGCAAACGTCAAACCGATGTCGGCTCAAGTCGGTCTACATTCGACCGAAGGCCAAGGCCGAGGCACAAATTAAACGAATATGGGTCATCTCTTCTGTTTAATCAAAGCCCTCTGCTATTGTTACTACATATTATGCATGGTTTGATTCTTAATATACTGTATATGTGTTTTCTTACTAAACTTCAAGATTATTGAATTGCAGCTATTGCTCGCGTGTTCGCTCGCCTAAAAGCTCGCTTAAAATTAGGTTAGGTTATGTTATTCTTTTTAAATAAAATATTTCCTATGTTACTCGCTGATAATATAGCTATCTAATGCTATAATATTTTTCTAAAACGGTTGAATAGCTTATGAGTGAAACCCTTACAAACAAACAGATAAAATATTAAATCTTTCGTCTTTATAATATTAATATAGACACACAGTATTCATAATATCTATACACTGTATTATTCATATCAGTTGCTCAGGACACCTATTTCTAATTCACGTAGTTAGCAGACGGTTGTACAATTTCCAATACACACGATTAAACATCAAAGGCATATTAACTACGTAGTGTCGCATATTGGACATCAAAGTGCATGGGATACGTTTTAGACAGTAGTTAATTACAATATACTGCGTCTAATGCATCTTGAGTGCTTTTGACAGCCCACAACATACATGTCTATAGTTACATTATCATTTATTTGCTTTACCGATGAATGCCCTTCAAAACAACTTGTTTACTCACATGAAAATGGTATTAAACTACTATATACGGATTTTATCGCGTTGTTTATTTTACACCTTATTACATAATTTTGAGAATTTGTTACACTACTATTACTATTAAACTTTACAAATTTTCAAGCTAGTTATATTATAATTAAAAATATTTAGATTTAATTTAATTTTACACTTTCCCCGACGTTTCGGTTGCTTTTCAGCAGCCAATCCGTATATAGTAGTTTAATTTAAATGAATAATATTCGCGTAAACAGAAGACAATATTATGAAAATGGTATTTTAAGTGTGCGTAATGACGTCGCTCTCGGCTGATTTATAGCTCATAGTTTTGATCTAACGACCTGATCTTTAATCCGTTATTTCTGAAACTTTTAGTACATCAATAGTAATATTATATCAGATAATATATTGTGTGCTAATGACAGCCTGGACAGAGGGCAGTTGCTTGCTGTCCGTAATGTGGGTTTTAGAGACTGTTAAGAATTACTTAATATGCATACAGAATATCACTTTTTGTCAAGTATATTTTCAAGACATCATAGTAGCTATTTATATTGCTGAAGTGGCTAATAAGCGTATAGACTATAATAAATATTTATGAGACCTTATGATAGGTTAAATAGTAGATACTCCTTGCACATTGTCATATTAACTTTTTGTCGTACATGAAGCACCCTAGCTAGGTTCAAAATAGCAAGGCTTGCTTTTAATAATATCGGTATGTGCACTTGGTGTCTCTTAAATCACAGTTCAATTTGGACTTAAAATATGGATACCAAGTTTACAAGATATTGCAAACATTACGACGTTTTATTCATTTAATTTATCATACTTAGGTGTTGTAGTTTTACGTATTAATGTTTTATTAAATAGTAATGTAAACAAATATACAGGGTATAACAGTAAGTGTGCTGAAATTTTAGGGCTACGTCTATGTACTTTTATTTAATAAATACATTACGATGTAATTATTAAAGAAAAGTATAATATGGTAATTAAACAAAGTTCTTTTTCCAATTTGCTTTGCCATGAAAGCACGTGTTTATCATTATTATAGATTTTCAATTATGTTATTTGGACGTATGCGGACAAAGAACATTGGCGAAATAATTGCTGATGAATATTCGAGCGTCAACGGATATCTTATTTACAGATCAAAATAAAATAATTTGTTAACATTTTTAAGGCTATGCTAAGGACCTATGTAAGTTTGAGAAAAAAGAAGTAATTATGAAAATAGCAATTGATTTTTTATTTAGAATTCGCATTACGCATTGACGTTTTGTACTTACAGTGTGTTTTGTACTTACGTTTTGTACACATATTAATTATTGAATAATTATAATCCGAAGTAGGTTTTGTACTTTGTGTTTATTACATTAGCATCTAAAAATATATTTACTCATTAGAATAAATGTCGACAGGTTTATCTTATTTTAGACTAAAAATTCACGCATGATAATCCTGTTAGAAGAAAATAGTTTCAGAAAGTCATAAATAGAGTACGGCAAGAAAATTAATAAAAAAAAATCGTTTCCTTTGGTTCGAATGTTTGTCAGCCTGAGTGACTGACATATTGTCGTGTTGACATGTTCGTTCATCGTTGTCTAGTGTACCTACACTACGTATTGTCATTTTCTTTTGATTTGCCACAACTCCTTATTAGGCCTGGACTGTTTATGGACTCTGAGATTGCTACATACCTCGCGTGACCAGTGCTTGCTAAAGGATTTCGATTATCTGCCAATTACAAAGACATTTTGATGTGACTCTCGGACTACGATTCTACCTGTTATTTGGATTCCGTTAGTGTATGATTTATTAAGATGTAAAGTCGTGTAAACCCTGCACGTATCAATGTGTGTTAATTTAACCTTAATTAGAGGTTAAATAAAATTAAAATAAAGTCACGCCATGTGTCTAGAAGACAATATTATGACTACATTTTAGTAGAAAATAATGTGGCCGGCCGAGCGGCCATATTAGAATATTCTTAGTTGCTAGACAAACATTTGGATGCTTCGCGCTTACAGTGACATTAGTCTGGTATCTTGGGTGGCCAGACATCAACAGTATATTACACCACTGGCAGAGTTTCTGGATGATATTGTTAAAAAAGATCAAGATTAAAAGTTATGATTTAAATAAGTTGTTTTATTTATAAATGAATTTTTAGGGAAATTCTTAGTATTTTTTAAATATCAGCTTGTTATGTAAGCAAAAGGCCTGCCCGATGGAAAGCTGTAACTGTAACATCTGTAGCCTATAGATGTCAGTATTACCAGAGGCATCTTTATCTCATCTGGGATAAAGAAGTCGAGGTGGAGAAATGGGAAGAATGATGAGGAAAGAGTTTGGCCCTTATTTATTGAAACGCAAGACAAAAGGAATACTTGCTTTTACTTACTTACTACGTCAATATTCTGTGCGATGCTGTGAGTATCTACTCCAGTTGAGCTGGCCCATTTATACTGAAACCAGCAAGGTAGTAGAGCGCTTTGGGATTCTCCCTTTAACGTATGAACCAAATTGATCGTGAACCAGGCGGTTTCGAACTTTTTCCCTAAACGTTTAGCGTGAGCAACAAAGGGGAGATTAAAAACTACCACGTGGAATCACCTAACGTGATTTTAACCAAATGATCAGGTATTTATTGCATGAGGTTATTCAAAAAGATCATAAAGAGGTTGTCTCTTTGCCACCAGCGTGCATTGAAGTCCATTGGCTATATCACCTGATCGGTGCCTGATATCGACTCAATAAACAAATTAACCAGCGTGTGTCGGTACACTATGTAGTTAGCAGTTTATTTTACTCTAAAAAGCATTTCATTGTAAAATCTAAAATCTGTAGTTGACGCAAATCGGGGTATAACCTCCAAACGTCAAATTGCAATATCTTTAATTCCTGACTTTATTTTATGGTGATCCTGAAGACAAAGTTATTCAGGAATATAAACCCTATATTTTGAGATATTTTAATGCATTTACGCAATAAAATGATGTCAGAAAAAAATGTATGAGAGTTCGCCAATGTTCTTTGGACATGCCACGTACACACTAGGATACCATTACCTACATTTTGCCATTATTCATTCATATCAATGATCTGTCTGACAAGTGTAATTATGAGAACCGTAATCTCATTCTTAAAATATATGTTTGTACTAAAATTATTAATTTCCATATTCGTCACCACTTCTCATATGATTTCAAGAGCTTTATGTAGGTACGGTAAAAGACAAAAGTCGAGTAGCATCATAAAGTAAGTAATCGCATACAGTTCCGATCATTTACCTTTGTGTGTGTGATTTTTCAACACAAACAATTAAACATTATTCAATGTAAATGATAGTACCTAGGTGAAGTACGTCATGCGCATGTGTGCAAAGCGAGACAAAAACGTGTTTTTATATATATAACTATAATTACTACTATTTCGTGTATTTAACAACAGTGTCCGTATTTCAATATTATGCTTTAATGTGCCAATAACGGAGCGGATAACGAGATCACTATGAGACGATGGTATATAATAGGGGTGGTTCAAATCCTGGGAACTTCTTACACATTTTTTTTTATTACTAAAAAGAAACGTTACTTTTAACGTATTATCCAAATTTAGTGTTTTATTAGGATTTAAACAAAAATTATAATTTATTAAAATTAATTAAAATTAGTAATTACTAAAATGACGTTATGTTTTTATTAAATTAATAAATTAATAATGCAAATTATAATTCAAATAAACGAAATTTTATTTTATTTGTAACAATATTATTTTACTATAAAATGTCAAAATATCATTACTGAAAATGAACTTTAGGTATAAGTCTTGAAGTAAAATATAAAGACATAGATATTTCATATATTAAAAAAAAACAGAAAGATTATCAATTCTACAGGGGATCGAATTATTACCAACGTAGCTATAACACCACTTACGTAACTACTTGAAATTAATAGTCACAATTATAATGAGAACAGGCGATAGAATAAGTGAGGCGGGTTTATGTGTATGTGTGCAATGATTTTATTAAAAAACTTACGTAAGTACAACATGCTGCGACCCTATCGTTTTTTCTAATTGCTACTTGTCTTTTGCACTTGACCGTACCTAAGTCTCAGGGTTTACTATTCAACTTTATAATATGAATGTACCTTATGGTTGTTACACGTTGCATTTGGCCAATGGAGTGCAACGGTAAATATCTATTACAACTAATACACTCATAATCGCGTCTAACGTAAATCAGCAAGACTAATCAGTTCATTACATTACGAGCTCGATCACGGCAGAAATAAACAGAAGTTGGAAAGGCAATTGTTTCTGATTGCTAGGAACTAGAACCAGATACCCTTTCAACGTTATTACCTAATACCTACATACGCAAAACCAATACACACACAACGCGCACTTCGAAAATAGGGTGGCATTCTCGGTGTTTCTATAAGGTGGCGTAGTGTTATTATTTCTCACACTAGCAGAAAATTATTAAGGACGTACGCTTACACACGCAACCTTCGATAGGTGCAACTATTCATATTATTGCCAATTAGGAATGCGTGTTAACAAACTATATATAGCCTGCAGTGATCGATCGCCACCCGATACATTGTGTCTGTACTGCGTGCATTTTCAGGGGTTGTGTGTTTAGAATTAGATAAACGTTAAGAATGCAACGACGACGCGCTGCATATTGAATGTTTGTCTTTAACTTTTTACAAACAGCGGCTCATGAAAACTTCTGGCATTCCAGCTATTGACAAACTATATACCGTAATAAGGAAGAATCAAAGAAGATCTGTTTTATATTAATACGTGAAGAGGAAACTCTTTAAGCATATTAAGCGCATGGAAGAGTGCAATATTTGGCTTAGTTGAAGTATATACGAGTATAGTAGTAGATAAAGGAAAAATATTTTTTTATATTTTATATAAAGTACCATTGGACGAGTACTTATCTTGTTAAATACACGATGTTATTTGGTAAAGGTATGAAATTAAATTCTCCCTTGCTTAGACGTTGACTTTGTGTTTTACCAGGACGTGATAGGTCAGAGCGCTGTGTTTTAGATTAATTATAGCACAACAGAACTCAAATACATTCAACAGGCAACTGAATTGTTTAAAGTACGATCAGACTTGTGGCATGCATGCTTCGCTTAAATTACGCTTTCGTAATGCTGTAGATCTTTTATGGTAATTACTAGTACAACTAGATACCATCAACAAATTCTAGGGAAGAAGGGTACTATAGAATATATTCAAAGGTATCCGGGCAGTTTAAACTTGAGCGGCCTTTAATGAAATAAGTGTCATATGAAAATACTGTAACCAAGCAAACAATTAAAAAATACTTTATACAATTTAAAATGTAAATATAAAGTAATATTATTATTAGTGCGTTTAATGCGTTATCCTGTCTTTAAAACGTCACGTGATTATAACATCAATGCAATGAACTTTTTCTACTCGCAGAGGCCTATTGTTTTCGGAGATTTTCTTAAACTTTCAGAAAATATCAATGTAGAGCAGAGGCTGTTCTTGACAATCATATTATGCTGATTGTCAAGAACAGAGCCTTATTTGTTGTACATTTCAATATAAATGAATATTGAAATGTAAAACGAATAAGGGGCTTAACCGAGTAGCAAAATTTTGCTGCTACGATTCGGCTGCTACGTGTACGAATACAATCTTATAATGTAAGCTCTTGCATTTATTATTCTGCATTAGTCTTTTCGAACAAAGAATGGACGAGAACTTACATTATTATTGTTTTTGGACTTACTTATAATGCTATATTTGCATATTATATAATAAATATAGTTCATACCACTTGGGTGGCGCAGCGGTAATGAAGGCGACTGCTGTGAATGAGATCTCCAATTCGAATCCGAGGTCAGGCAAAATGTTATTCAGATTTTATTTCAAGAAATTCTCAGTAGGATCTAGAGCTGTGTCCGGTAGAAGGTTATGTTACCCATTACGTTAGAACTTAAAATACTGCTAGCAATATGTAGTTGTGATACCACCACCAGCTGTGTATGTATTTGAGACTACATATTTAATATTTTATTTTCAATTAATTTGTTAAAGTGCTGGAAAACATGTTGTATTTTATTCGTTCTTTTGAATAAACATTTCTCACGTTTTGAAATAATTCATCTAACCTTGCAAAGCGTTAACCACGCCTCTATACCGTCGTGGTATTCTTAGTATAAGTTTATTGATTATTGCAGTTGGTTGGTTTTCAAATAGTTAGTTAACTAAATACCTAGTTAAGTAATTAACTAACTAAAAACCTGATACAACTAAGTAGTTAGGTGTGTGTTTTCAGTCCTTAGATTCGTAATTGTGTTATTGTACGTCAGTGATAGACGTGAAGGTGATAGATTTGACTGCACGGTTGTCCTAATGGTTTAAGTGGTCATCTGGTTACAGCCACTATATCATATGTTATGGGTTCGAATTCCACGCGGGACAAAAAATAGTGTGATCCACGAATGGTTGTACCCAGTTCGGGTGTACTTTGTGTCCATTGTTTGAATATTTGAAAAGTACCCCGTCTTGTTACTAGCGTTGGATTATATTTTCAAGATAATACCACCACAGCTCTGGCCAGATATATACTAGGTGACCGATGTAGGTAACTCAGTAACTACTGCTTTCGATGTTTCCGGAATGTTCCGAAGTTAAAGCCTTTTCGTTGCTCTCGCTTCTGCAGTGAACACATGAGCTGATGTTTCCTCAGTCTGTATACAGCCTCTAAATATGAGGTGCTAGTGATACCAATGTTGAAGAGGATATTTATGAGTGAGTAGTGGCCTGTTATTATGCCTAGTAAGTGGCGTAGGCTTTCCTGGTGGATTGCGTAGTGAATTTTTACGTAACAGAAGTTTCTTTTAGGTCGAAATAGCGTACTTCGGCTGTCTACATATTTACCTTTTGCTACCAACTATTGCCTATCTCTTCCAGGTTGTTTCGTAGTTCTGAACATAACGATGTTTTAATTTAGCTGATCATCGACACAATTTTTCGGCTCCAATTCTTTTAGTGAGTGCTCTTTTTACTAGTTGGTTTGTCGCATAATTTCTGTAGGAATCACTGTAGGCGCATCGGGTCATTGTAAAATAACCCGATTTTCCGACATGCCTATATAATCTTCTATAAATACGGAATATGGCTCTATAGTCTGGAAACGTGTAGAAAGCCTTTTCTTATGCATTGAAATTTTGAATGATCATTGAAAACGCATCTTACGTGCATATCGCACGCACGTATAATTGTCAGGCCAGGTTATTACTGTGAGACAAAATTTCCAGCACACAATATTTACTACTAGTTCTGCGGTGTGCACCTATGCATTATCCTACATGAATACAAACTCTGGAGCAAGCTGCTGTCCACCATGGGTGACCACGGATCGTAGCCTCGTAGCGATATTGCTTTGTATTAAAATTACCTCGTATCCAAATAATAATAAGAACGACGTTACTGATGATTCAGGAATCGACTTTAACGAACAGGAACTCGCTACACGAGCATTCTTTTTGTATCGTGTTGAAATCCGAAGCGAGAGTCATCAGAAAAGAGAAAACAGAATCCACTAAAAACCCAAAAGAAACGGAGACCTCAATTTCTACACCAAAGAACTGAACTCTTAGCGGTCTGCGAGCATAAAGATGTTATTTATTTGCTTTGTAAATTATTCATATATATGTACATCTTACATCTTAGCTCCAGAAAACCATGACTGTGAGATCAAGTCGCCGTGTAACAGTCTACACATATAGATTACACGGAGCCGTCGCCTGGCTCCGTGTAGTCTTCTTCTAGCAGTTTGGTTATCGATAACAACTTGATGCTAAGGCTTTTCATCAGGTCATGCCACTCCATATCTGCCGCGGTGATTTTGATTGATTGACTATATTGCCCGCAGCCCTATAACGTGTCTATTATAAGGTAATTACACTTGATTGCGTGACAACAACATCCGCAGTTTAGTGTTGCACCTAGCTTCTTACGATTCCAAACATACCTTCTCGTGTTAAATCACAAGGTGACATAATGTTTAGAATCACAACAATTATGAATAGAGCGTAATAACTGCTTTCCATTAAGCATAAAATTAAAGCTGGAAACTGTATTGCACAATCCGTTACGTATAAAATCCCATCCGCTAAATTTAATCTTCTAATTTCGAATTTAATGCCGTTTCAACATATTTTTACATCTTTTGTAGCCAGTATTTACGTAAGGAGTTTACTTAAAAATAAGTTGATATAATTAGCTTGTTCCAAGATTTCTTTGAAACGTTACGTTGTATATTAGCCTTGTTTTATTTTTAATACTCTAAACTAAAAAGAACCTTTATATATGTACCTATGTATATGCTTGAAACTAAATAATCGTTATTGTTTGATTACTCTTTCGGTAGCGCAGCGGTCGTGAATGCGACTGACTACTATGCATGAGTTTCGATTCCTCGATCAAATAAAGCGTTACTGGGTTATTCTGTTAATAAATGTGCTTAATAGACGGTAATAGACGGTAATAGACGCCCATCATTACCTAGAATCCTAAATACAGGTCGCAAAATGAGAGTAAAATATTATAGGGACACCCTCATGTTGCCAACTGTATTTTAGATTACGAATTAATTACGAATAGCACAAGGGGTAAAGGTTATTCGTAAATGCCTAATGGAGTATTTAGACTATGTATGTGCGTATTTTCGATGACCGAAGTACCGTACCGTACTTTGACACTTCGTCGTAGCGCTCATCGCATTTACTATAGAACGAGCGACTACTCTGCTAACAAATTTTGTTTTGTGTTTTTTTAAACCCAATCGGTGAAGCATATTTGGAACTAGGTCTAAAAGTACGTTTTTCTAGGAGATAGCAACATGTAGAACATTTAAATTTGTTTGTTATTGACTATGGACATATAAACACAATTCTTTAAAACTAACTTATACCTAAAATATTATAAAACAGAAATATATTTAATTTGTAGCACAAAATGCATCCCTCTGTAATTGGACATCTGTCAATGTTTTATGGCAACTTATGATCGTCTTTTCCCCACAATGTTTACCACTACACTAACAAAAATTTTTATGTGGAAATAACACCGCCTGTTAACTATTTTGTCATTAAATACCGTCGTTGACCATTTTTATGAGAATAACTTAAAACTCAGTAAGCTGCTTTATTAAGAATTACGTATGACGTCGCAGGTAACCGCTTCTTCCCTAAAAATAATTAAATAATTGACTTTTCCCGTAGCTTCGCTCGCGTAAATTTTTTAATTTTCTATCCTTCGCAATCAGTACTTTTTCTGGATGACAGATACCCTTCTTTCTGTACCCGTCACAACGTTATCTACATACGAAATTTCATGATAATCGGTCGAGTAGTTAAGTCGTGAAAGTGTACCTAACAAACTTACATTCGCATTTATAATATTAGTTAGGATGTTTCATTGTAATAAAAATATACCAATTGATAATTTGTATAAATTCAACCGACAAACTGATAGGCCGATTACCCTTTAGAGCAGAGGTTCCCAGACTTATTTACACATATACCACTTTCAAAATTTAGCTGGTTCCGATAGACCCCCTGCAGCTACATTTCTACCATATTCCTTGGCATTCGTATTTATATTGGTGAAGAATGACAATGAATGATAATTCTCGGGACTGAAACTACCACGGCAGGCGGGAAGTCATTTTTTTTTAGAATTTTTTTACCTATATCTTTTACAAGTAACAGTCGCTGTAGGTGAAGTCAAGCCAACATTTTAGATCTTCATTATCGAAAGCAAAAAAATTTTCGTGGACACCCGCTTACGAATTGTGGAGCCCCATTTTTTTGTTACGCCACATTATACCCCCGTCGATTCTGCCGTGGACCCCTGGGGGTCCACCTGGATCACATTGGGAACTAATTAATGCTTTAGAATATATCAACACGTTGTACTATTTATGAATCTTAAATTAAAATATAGCGTATAACAGAATGCTGATGTCGTAATAGTATCCTATTAATTTTTTTGAATCTTAAATTAGAATAAAGCATATAACGGAATGCTGGTGTTGTATTAGTATAATAATAAGCCTTTTCAAGGGCATAACTGTGGGGAAACCCGCTCTGGGTCTCCGTTGTCAGGAGACCCGTGATGGTGAAACCGGCACCGCACCGCTCGACACCCCTAGCCACTCGCACCGGTGTTGCCCCCTGCTGCTGGCTTGTATGCCTATGGTGGCTATTCAGGGGGCCCATCTAGTGAGTTGGCGAGTCACCGTTTGCTCATCCGATTGATGCTATTAGAGTATTCAGGGCAGACGCCGTTTTTCATGTATAGTTACCATTATACCGGTCCATCAAACACCCATTCCCGTAGCCCAGAAGTATTAGAGTATATATTATGTAGCAATAGTCCTACGCCTACTACGGCTAGTGCCGTTGTAGGTGTTCCATCCCACTTTAGATTAAAACTCTCAAAGTGCGTCTTCACGTTGGACCCATTTCTTCGTGTAAGCTTCCCAAAGGGCCAGGTACTTTCCTAATATAATATGTTAGAAAATATCTGTGATAATGGAAACAATAATAATAATGGGTTAGTGTAAGATAGTCATAAAGGCGCGCGCCGTGTTGAATTTGTTTTAAAACTCACTTTTGTGACTAGCCAATTTTCTTTTAGCGGAAGCTTTTAGGTCAACAGGGTCGCTACGTATTTGTATCAAGAATTTCACGTGTGCGCAGTGACCTAACCGCCACAAACTTGATCTATATAGATGGGCCGTTACAAAACAATATGCGATAACTGACGTATCACACATCGAGTGCATACGACGATTTTGGATCAACTTGGCCGAATGCCAATTTCTGCACTAATGCAGATATACCGCGATTTCGGATACGTTGAGATACAAAGTCATTGTATGTTGGCCATCTGTATCTATCTAATATGAGTCGGAAACTATATAAATATAGTAATTTTGTAAACTCGCGAATAAGAAGCACATGATAAATATACAAATAAGTACTACGTTTAAAAGTTAAAAATCCTACAAGTGTATGAAATGAAACGGATGATAATTGTAACTGTGTGACTTATAATAATTTGTAGTGTATAGTTTGTAGATAATCAGTATTAAACATTCAGCCATTTTTATATACAGATAGACCGACAGACAGACAGAGTTACTTTCGCATTTATAATATTAGTACGCTGGTGACAGCCATACATCCACACTACAGACATCTTATTGCAATATTTACATTTGTGATTGCATTGTGATTATTTAGGGCATACTTGTTTATAAATATTTTTATGTGTGCCTGAGATTATGCATGAGTAATTATCATGTCCTTAAATATTTAAACTATTTTGAGCGAGCGCTTTGACGATCGCTTCCTAAGCAACTTGCCACCGCGAGTGTGACAACACCCTTAGATGCTTAGCTTTTAAATGCTTGTAGTTTGTACTATATACATAGATCTTTGTGGGTTCGAACCCACATCGCGCACCTCTGACTTACGGAAGTTATATGACTTTTCGAAATTATGTGCGTATTGATTGACAATTATCGCCTGCTCCGTGCCTCGGAGAGCACGTTAAACCGTCGGTCCCGGCTGCCATTAACATCTATGGCAGTTGTTATTGGGAGAGTGTCGACACAAAAGATCCCACTGGGTCGAAGTGTCGCCGGTCTGCACTGACTGGCCCCCATATAAGATACATATAGATCTTTGTAGATTTAGTAGTTAAGATTGTTCTCGACTACTAAGTAGTAATCTACTACTAGTCAAACTGGAAATTAATCATCATCTATACAAATAAATAAAATTGAAGTATCTGTTTGTAAGGTCAAAATAATAGTTTATTACTAAATGCATATGAAAGTATATATGGTACTAATATCAAGAAAACAATTCTAAAATATTTGTCAGTCTGTCTGTTTGTACCGGCTAATCTCAGCGATTATGATGGTGCTTTTCCAGGCAGATAGCTGATGTTATAAGAAGTAAATTAAGCTACTTTTATTTTTGAATAAAACCTTTTTGATAAATTCCACGCGGACGAAGTCGCGGGTAACAGCTAGAGCTAAATACAATTAGGTGGCTTACGTTGATAGGCACTTGTTGCGATTGTCCTAAGCTGTAAATCGATGCGATCACAACCAATAATGCAATGTCGATTATTTGTCTGTCTTCAGGGCTATGGCTACTGTTGCAATTAATCAACTCTGTTTGTGACTTCGCATAGTGACATTAGTGAACGCCATCGTGGACACCACAACCACAGGTGACGTGTTCGTTTAACTTTGTGTATCGTAGGCTTAAGCTTGAATTTAAAATAATAATAGTGGTTATGACGAACAACATCCGGCAATATATTCTGAAGGATGGGACAGTTCAAAACATCAGTGCAAACCACTCTGGCATACCTATAGTCTCAGGTTATTCTCGTTTACCTAACGAGTATTTGCGTAGATACAACCAAGTGGCCGGAATTGTCCATAGCAACTTTGATATAATATGTTGACTCTGGAAGGTATATACAGGTATGTGCCCGAACCAGTTCTTTAAAATAGTCTACACGAATATTTTCAAGAACTGGTTCTGGAACATACCTGTTTGTACCTTCCAAAGTTCACATATTATCTACTGGGATCGATCTATCATCATTGATAGAACAGATATAGTGATGATGAATCGATTAAGAACCACTTGTAATGATCATCGGTATTTCCATTCCTCATGAAAGCTAAAATAGTATGCAACTAAGATATATGGACTTGGCTCATGTGATTGTTATATGGAGTGAGGACTCGGTAGTCATTGTCCCGATAGTCATTTTGTTTTGAAGGCCAAGAGCCGCGACCGCAAACTAAAGAGGTTCACGTTGAATGGGTAGTTCAAGTCCTTGATACAAAAGACGTCATTGTCCAACATGGTATATGTTGTACAGAGGTGTCTGTATCATTTTAAATAAAGGAAATAAACCTTATTAATATTAATAAAGTAACTCTCTCTGTCTATTTGTAACCTATTCACGACTGAACCACTCAACCGATTTAGATGAAATTCGGTACATAGATAGTTTAAAATTTGAGGAAGGATATAGGCTTTACAGGCACTTTTTATTAACGTAGGTACCACGTGAATGGAACCGCTCGCAAAAGCTAGTAATATAGAATCTAATTTATTCAAAAAGTTACAAAAGCTCGAAAAATTTGCTATAGTAATGCATATATCTAGGAGTGAATTTAAATTATTATTGCTGTAGACGTGTAAGCCAACGTGTAATAAATGGACAATTCGGTTTGTCTGCTTTCACAGCTATGGCGATGTTTAAGCTGACACGTGCTCTGCACACCAAAGACGCGTATCGCTTTCGCATGATTGCATAGAAACAATCAACGCCCAGCAAACATCGACGACACAATGCAGTGTCGCAGCAATCCCATCAGCGATCTGAAGGCATTATTACATTGAATATATACTACGGACGGATTTATATGCTAACTGAGTGTAAGTGATCCACAGGCTACACGTGTTGAATTAAGTATATCTATTATGGGAATGAATACAGCTCAATCAATAGGATTGAGATATTTTCTACGCTCACAGGTAATTATTTACATGTTTACCTGATTTGCATATCACTAAGATCGTAGATTTGTAGCGTTTCAGCAATTATCACTTATTCAAAGTAATTGCATTATTTGACGATAGAAATATTCCTACATTTCTAAAATTGCTACGTAGCATAAATTGGATAACAGAGAATAGAGAAATAGCATACAGGGGCAAGAGAGGCCAATTTTAACGTAAAATTGGTTACTATTTCTAGGTATCGTAGCGTCGGGCATACCTGACTAACGAATACCGCGTGTCAGCAATTTGTATCAAAATTGAGATTACGCGCCAGTGAACGTCAAACGGATTGGCATCCGGTTCAATCAAGAATTTTAACAACGTCTGAAAATTCGTGTAGTTGGAATACCGCGTACATAGTACGTACCTACCGACTATTAGTTTGGTTGTGTAGTTACTACTAAGTTGATGATGCCGGATTGTGTAGTGGTTTAAGCGGTCACCTTGTCATTGCCACTGTGTCGAGTGTTGGGGTTCCATTCCCAAACGGGTGAAAATTCGTGTGATTCGCAACTAGAAGTTTCAGGTCTGGGTGTTCTTTGCCTCCGTTGTTTGTATTGTAAAATCCCCGCGACACCGAATTGAAGCCTGATACGCAAGTTGTCTTATAAATATCATAGAATATAGGTATATTTACTGCACCACGCGGTTCCTCTTGTGTGAAATATTATTCTTATCTATACTAATATTATAAAGCTGAAGAGTTTGTTTGTTTGTGTGTTTGGTTGAACGCGCTATCTTATAGAAGCAGATGAAGTTACACGGGTCAGCTAGTTATATTATAATTGCATTGTTCATTAAGTTTATTTAATTAATTTGACTAAGGTCAAATAATGAAATAGTCCTAAAAATAAGATTAAGAATTCTTATTTTTATTTTATTAGTGAGGTATCTCTTATGCTTTTACGCTACGTTCAGACAGGAACTACTAATTACGATTTTCGATGGTTTTATAGAATACGAGACTGTTTTTCACGCAATGACTATTTTCATTCGATTTTAACGCTTCATTAAAATCAAATGAAAATACTCGTTGTGTAAAGCAGCCGGCTGTTTAATGCGCACCATCATGGCTCAGCGTGTTCCATTTCTTTTATAGCGGTATTTATTATACACGCAAGCAGCGTTCTACTAGGTATTGAGTACATATCTTCATTTTTATTTTATTAAAGACATCTACCGCACTATGAATAGATCAGGATTTATGCCTAGAGCGGAAAATGTATTTTATAATGTATAGGGGACTTTGCAAACATTCAAGCAACGAACACAAAGAACACCCAGACTCGGAACAACCGATTGTGGATCACACAAATGTGGGATTCGAACCCATATAACTCGGCGCAGTGGCAGTGGTGAGGCGACCGCTTAAACCACTACGCTATCCGCTATCGTAACTAAACAAAATGATATCTACATCGAGTTTCAAAGTCCAAAGCCTTATCATATTATTATGATTTATGTCAATAGTTAGTTTTGATGATTTATTATAAAGACAAGAGTAGGTATGTCACCGTGTCGCGCACTGATACACGTGTTCGTATGAACTATACAACAGAAACATACGCGCCACTGCACGTCGTATGCAATAAAATCGTCTCGAGATGAGGTCTCCTTGGAAACAAGTTGGAACGGTATACGATACGAAATATTTCTCGAACACGGTATTTCCTCGTCTGAACATTTTTAAAGTTTATATATTATGTATTCTGTAGCCTCTGCTCTATTAGGCAAAATCTCGTATACGTAGGGTACCTATATATGTATAATAAATTGCCGTACGTAGCCTTAAGGTTCTACATATACTATCAAAGAACTGTTATTTACACTTTAGGCTCGTACCCTCCACAAATTAGGAAAACCTTGAATGGTCTTGATGAATATCTTATCAACTTATTTGTTCGAAAATTCCTTTCTTAACTGTGCGATCAAGTAAGATTCTTTAAATTCATTGTATATGTACATATGTATTGGCTTGCCTATAATATAATATAACAAATGGCTGCCTTTTAGGCTTCTCTATCAAAATACGTTCCCTTGTTGTGTCCGTCTGTTTGTCACAGCTGCTTGTCTCAACAACTACTTACGCTATTAATTGAACTTTGACATATTTTAACTACATATATTATACGTTACAAAATATTTTTATGTTTTATGTAAAAGTGGTCAAAAAATAGGGATCAAGAATCTATATGTTTGATTACCTGATTAAGTTGGGTATAATATGAAGGGCTTTACATACACGAGTTAATATCTATTATTTTTATATTGCGTAATTCCCGACAAATGACGGAAACCGTAAAATAATTGAGTCCGGCCGTTAAGCTGCGTTTATACTTAACCTGCCCCGCGTGTTGCCACGCGTGGGAAAGCAATCGGTTTCATACATTTAAAATAGGACTAATCACATTAGTCCCGCCCCGCGTGGCGAGGAGCAACCTGACGCCACGCAGACCGAGCGATTCCGATCGGCGTGGCGTCGGTGGTGGCGCTGTGTGCGGCTCTAGTGTAATCACGCGCCGTATGCCGGTGGGTACACAAAAGAGTGGATGGGTGATTCCTGGAAGAAGCGTTCCTGCCATCAGATCCATGGATTTTATTATTTTTATCTCTTGTGT
Organism: Catocala fraxini; assembly: GCA_930367265.1. NCBI lineage: Eukaryota > Metazoa > Arthropoda > Insecta > Lepidoptera > Erebidae > Catocala > Catocala fraxini. The sequence goes on from OV884024.1 coordinate 19,686,356, forward strand.
AAAATAATATTATGTAGCAAAAGGCAGCTTATAACAAACCATTCTGTCAATGAGGCAATCATGTAAATATTATAGATTCGAAAAAAAAGAAGTGTTTGTTTTGTCTCGCCACGGATCTGTCCCACCGTATCACTGATCTGACGTAGCATATGAAACACAAGGCAGCATCGTGCGAGAGTCGCTTATTTGAAAGAATTATAAATGAATTTGTAAATAAAACGCAATTTTTTAAGTAATAATAAAGCCAGACCAAGCCAGTCTATTCCTTTGGCAGAACTCGCCGGCTATATGATATATGATATGATAGATAATATGATATATGACATCATCAATTTTTTACATTACGTATTGATTTTAATCAGTAAAACTACCATGTAATTGTAATGTTTTATTTAATTTAGTAAGTAATAGTACCTACCTAATTTTAGTAAGTAGGTAAGCTATGAAAAATTTCTATAGTCAGTTTAAAAGTGATCGTAAGTCCTTGGGCAATTTTTTGAGAAATATAATAGTAGGTAGGTAGGTTAAAAGTAGGAATTTGTGTAACTTAGGTTTTTATTAGGATTTTAAGGCACTTATTGAAAGTCTCTAGTCTATTCTACCCTGTCTGATTATATCTATTTGCCATGGTACTTGCCCTTCTGGGGAAACAAAGTACTCTTTAAATTTCTCTCTAACAGCAATAGCGTCTTGACAGGGATTTCTTCCAAAATTTTTGATATTAGACATAGGGTCTTGAGAAGTTTGACTTTCATTTAAATTTTGAAAAACATCTCCAATTTCTTGTGAATTTTCGGTGCGCAAATAGTTATGTAGCATGCAGCTTATACGACATTGCCACTATTGTATATAGCATAGGTTCAAAATTGTGATGTATTGGAGTATTCTGTGGAACATTCAGTTGGTTCCGTTCAAACATTTTCCCCATTAATGATTTTTCGTATACTGCACCATCACTGTTACGGCCATACGCACCTATGTCTATCATAACAAATTTATATTGCGCATCAACTAAAGCAAGCAATACGACTGAATGAACTTTTTTATAGTTGTTAAATGGTTGATCCAGCATTTATTGGGTATATTATGTTTATGTGCTTGCCATCCAACGCCCCAAGACAATTAGGAAAGTGCCAATATGTTTCATTTTTGGGAGAGTGAGATCTCAATGTCTAACCCAGATTGAACAGAGTTTTCCGATTTGTCTGTTAGGAAATTCTCAGTACCTGCACGTACTGTCCTTTGTTACGTGGGCCTCAAAATATATAGTCGTTTGTATTGTAATGTTGGGTGTTAGGTAGCGAAATAAAAGATGTTACTTCGGCAGTAAACTACTGTGTAATGCATACGCTTACAAACTATCCTTATATTATATAGTAGGGAAGGCGCGTCACACACTACAGTATGTGGGTGTTAAACACTTTCGTGTTACATAATTATTTAGGTATATACATATATACAGTTTATGTAGTCACGTTTATATATTTTGTAAGGCAGATAAATTAACTGCTATAATATACCTGGGTTGCGTACATTCCGCTATAAAGTGCCATATAGTTAAATTTTGAATTTTAGAATATATTTTTAATATTGTTACAGCCAGTGCTATCTATCGGCACTGTAGGGAAGACTCGGCAGTTCTGTCTAATAATTTATTACAGCGCCATCTATTGACGTCTTACAGAACTATGTAGGTAAATAGTTTATAAAATATTTATCTAATTACATACCTACTAGAGATAAAAGATAAAAATAATATGGCTGATATAGCAACAAGGAGACTTTCACTAAGTACCTAGGTATACCCGAGAAACGATAGGTAAAACATTGTCCTCTCCTGTGGTGTGGTGACTTAAACCAAGTCACTCATTTGTTCAATGTCGATCGATGTCATTGATCACCGTGAATAGAAAAAATCCTTGATTATGTAGAACTTGTAGTCAGCATCCCATGTTTTACTTAAATAAATTCAAGTTATTTACATTTAGAGACTAATTTAACCTTTGATTTAGGTCAGTACAGGTTGTCTTGCCTTTTTTGCCTATCGATATAAATAAAACACCACAGTACTGAGGTAAATTTGCATTAAAATATATACATAAGTGTATATATATATATAGCAGCGATAGCCTAGTGGGAAACCGTTGGACTGCCACGCAGAGGTCTCGAGTTTGAACCCAAGGCGCGCATCTCTGACTTTTCGAAGTTATATGCGTATTAAATAGTTAATTATTGCTTGCTTTAACGGTGAAGGAAAACATCGTGAGGAAACCTGCATGTCTGAAAGTTCTCCATAATGTTCTCGAAGATATGTGAAGTCTGCCAACCCGCACTAGGCCAGCGTGGTGGACTATGGCCTAACCCTTCTCACACTGAGAAGAGGCCCGTGCCCAGCATTGGGATAGTTTAATACAGAGCTGATATTATATTATATTATTATATATATATAAACAATCTAATAATTTGGTTTAGCAATCAGAATGCACAAACACACAGAGATAAACAAAAAGTTTCGTATTACATACAAACCTCTTATTTAATATTTGATTTAGTCATTATTTTAAGCTTTCATAATTAAACTATATTTATTTTATCACAAAGATTTTTGTATAAAATCGGTATTGCCATACATTCTTAAGATGTCTCATGTTGTAGGTACGGCATTTTTATTGCCTAGAGATGGGTGAAAATTAAAATCGAAAGATATTTCATGAGGTATATACCGTATATACTTTCAAACATAGTTGCAAAGGACAGATTCATGCAAAAGCTCATACAGTAAAAGTATATGAAGGCAACATTGAAATGAATGTGGCCGCGTAAAAAGTTTTACACGTTGAAATCAAATAGGTGGGTACATGCATATCGGAGCTACCCATGTTTAATGAGTCTAGATTCACATAACCAAAATATATTTTGTGGTTATACATGAAATTGTAAATATATGCACAATATTGTCTAAATCTAGGTTTAGACTACGACAGATATTGCGACATAAATGTCTGACACTAATTTCTGTACTGTTCACACTTTTACGGATTTTTTGTGTCCGATTAGTGTCTGTTTGTAAGTGTATGGAGATTGTATCCGAGCTGTCCACACGCAAAATTCCAGTAACTTACAGAGGCACACAGGCTACTCGAGCGCACATAATTATGAAGGATGCATACCATTTTATGAATGAGTTAAATACCTATGACGACGACGTCATCGTCGTCTAATGGTTAGTTTTGACGTGCAGTCAATAATCAAGTAGTTTAATTTCAATGTGGATATATGCGTCAAAAATATGATTTTTGACGCATATATCCACTATATATATACCATAAATTATCATGGTATTTACAGAACATTTTTAAAATAGTTATTTTGTAAAAAAAAACCATGCATCTAGTCTCACAGAAAAATTATTGACTTCGTTTAGGCAATGGTACGGTACTTACTCACTGAATTATGTTTATTTCATGTGTACCCTAGTTCTTCTAGATCCTTAGTTCGCAAAGTTGTTCCGGGGTTCTACGGGACACTCGACGGGGGCCTACGTTGACGTGACAAAAAATGGGGGTTCACAATTCGTAAGCGGGGGTCCACGAAAATTTATTTGCTATCGATAGTGAAGAACTAAAATGTTGGCTTGACTTCACCTATCAATGTAGGCAGATAATATTTTAAGAAGCTCAGCGACTGTTACTTAAAATCTTGCATATTCCATATTCAGTACAACGTGTCAAGACTTGCAAAGCGCCGCCGCTGCCGCCGCCGCCGTCCGCAACGCTTGTTCAGACGTGCAAAGGGACGAAATACGACTTGTGGTGTGTGTGCTTGCAATCTTGCATGAACTTGTTTGATTCTTCATCAATATAAATACGAATGCCAAGGATAAACATTACTCATTTGTTTCCGGAATTTCGAAACGAAAAGTAAAGTAAAGTGAATCGATGTTAGTGTTTGCCAATGTCAGCAAAAGTAAGTATTTAACTATTTATCTGCCTATTTGCTATACATACTTTTATTTAATGTTATAATAATAAGTTTAGTTATAATGTTTGCGTGTGGTAGGTACGTATTAAAAATTAAATACTGAACAGAGTCATTATTAGATACTTCCATAAAAGAACAGAAAGCCGAGAAAGGTTGAACTTTTGGTCCCTACTTTATTAGTAATGTTTTTTTACCCGACTGTGTGTTGGTTCACTAAAGGAGAGATAAATTATGATTGACCTGCATGATTCTAAATATTTCAGGTTCCTAATGCTAAATGACTTAATTAAATATATTTTCATAAATTGTACGCGTCTTTACGTACCCATAACGTGCATCAAAGTATAAAATAAATAATTAAAATCGCGGAGTTTAAATATCAAAATATAATTCAAAAGTATTTTCTATTGAATTTACAGAAATATATCAAAATATATTTATGAAAAATGTTTTACATTACATTAAAATCGGTTCAGCCGTATTCATAAAACTTTATTATAGATTAAAATCCATAATAGAATTTTATGAAGCGATTTATTGCTTTTAATAATTAGAATCAGTTTGCCGTCGATACTTTGTTTATTTCATTGCAATAATTAATAAGGTAATCCTATTCTGTTAAAATAGCCATATCTTGTTAAGTAATACCGCCTTATGATTACTAAAACAAAGTTTTTTTTATTTACACGTAGGTATGTATGTATGTATCTTATGTGGGAGCCAGTCAGTGCAGACCGGCGACACTTCGACCCAGTGGGATCTTTTGTGTCGACACTCTCCCAATAACGACTGCCATAGATGTTTATGGCAGCCGCGACCGACGGCTTAACGTGCTCTCCGAGGCACGGAGCAGGCGATAATTGTCAATCAATACGCACATAATATCGAAAAGTCATATAACTTCCGAAAGTCAGAGGTGCGCGACGTGGGTTCGAACCCGAGACCCTCTGCATTGCAGTCTGTTGGTCTCCCCACTGAGCAATCGCTGCTCATATCAGTAACACGTAGGTAACTGATACGAAACATGGCTGAATCTAAGAAGAAAGGTCGACAGTATAGTGTTGATTATTTAAAATTTGTTTATTTCCATCAAAGGCAGACAAGCGATTGCCCATATGCCTTTTACGTAACACAGTTTTGAGCAATGACTCTATGAAACCATCGAAACTCGAAGATCATCTAAGAAAAAATAGGTAACGATTTTAAATATTTTCAAGCATTGAAGGATAAATATGAAAAGAGACCCACCGTGCACAATATATTCGCTTTAACATCTAAAAGTAACAATGATGGCTTGCATCTTACAATATCTCATTACTTATAACGAAATCTGGAAAACCGCACACCATTGGAGAACAGTTAATTTTATCCGCTGTTGAAGAGGTTTTAAAAACTGTTCTGCACAAATCTCCATTTGACATACTCAAAAGAGTTCCTTTAAATAACAACACTGTACAAAGACGTATTGATGAAATGACCTCTGATATTAAAAGTTTCTTATGTAATTATCTGCAAACAACTCATTTTTCTATTCAATTGGACGAAACAACTTTACCTGGTAATAAAGCATTATTATTGGCATATGTTCGATTTGTTATGGACGAAGAAATTCATGAAGAGTTACTATTCGCGAAAACTTTGAAGACGGACACTAAAGGTGAATCTATATTTAATGACCTGAGTGATTTTTTTAAGGATAAATTGATTCCATTCACAAACGTTATTTCGGTGACAACAAATGGAGCTCCTGCCATGATCGGAGGATATCGTGGGTTTATAAGCCATCTTAAAAGAATTATATACCAGAGATAACTGCAATTCACTGTGTCTTCCACCGACAACACCTAGTAGCGAAAAATTTGAGTGATAGATTGCACCAATCGCTTCAATTTGTGATTAATGCAGTTAACAAAATTAGAAGCAAGGCGTTAAATACGCGTTTATTTGCATAATTTGTGCGATGAAAATGATGAAGACTTCCAACGATTGCTCTTACATACTGAAGTACGCTGGTTGTCGAAAGGTGCATGTTTAACAAGATTATACTCACTTTTTGAATCAGATTTAGAGTTTCTGGAAATTAAAAATCCAGATTTAAAAGAAAACCTGATCAATTTGAAACCAGAAATTGTGTATTTGATAGATTTGTTCAAAAAATTTAATGACATTTACTTACAATTACAAGGGGACAGCCTAAATTTAATAAGAAAAAAGAGTGTGATTTCAGCTTTTTAAAGCAAAATATTAGTCAGCGCGTATTTTTCCAGTTTTCAAACTTGTCACAGGTAGAATGCCTTGATGAGGATATTCAGACATACGTTCAACATTTAATTGGTCTGCATGATGACTTTAAAATCAGATTTGAAGATATTCTAACGATTGAAATACCACCATGGATCATAAATCCATTTGATGAAACGGAAATGGAGAATGTGATATTACAAGAGGAGCTACTCGAGCTTAGCACTACTGAGGAGCTGAAGGTGAAATTTAATAGAGGGTATCAAACATTCTGGCTGTAGGTAGAAATACCCGGAAAATATCCTGTACTGTGGGGAATTGCGAGAAAGCTTTTGATAGCGTTTCCCTCGTCATATCTTGTCGAAAAAAGTTTTAGTGTCGTTAGATCGTCGTCGTTTTTACTGTTATGTTTCGTTCGGTGAGTGAAAGTGCCGGAGGCACAATTACCCTTCTTCCCCCTTCCCACTCCTTCTCCTTCCCACTACCTCCTTTCCTAAAGGGTCGGCAACGCGCAAGTGATGCCTCTGGTATTGCAGGCGTCCATAGGCTACGCTGACCATTTACCATCAGGTGGGCCGTATGCTTCTTTGCCACCTTAGTTGTATAAAAAAAGTTTGAATATCACGGAACGGGGAGATTTGCGGTTATTCCTAACAAAACTTAAGCCAAATATTAATTATTTGCTGTCAATACATCAAGTACATCCCTCCCATTAAAATTATGATTTGATTTGATTTTTATTATGATTATTTTGTGATTGTCATTGTAGAAGTTACGTTACGTTATTAATGTTTAATTTTAATTATATTACGACTGTTATCATGTTACAATGTATTACAATGTAATATGATAACAATAATAATTAATAGTGTAATAAAGTACAACATATTTGAATAAATACAACACAAAAAATATACTATTTTTATTTTTACCACTCCGAATGGAGAGTTTTCTAAATTAAATAAGTGAGAATTGATTGGTTCCGTGTGCTGTGAGTAGATGTTAAAAAACTAAAGTTGGATGGAATAACTTTTTTGATTCGCCAACTTTACTTTTTTGGCATCCACTCATAGCACAATCAATTAATTAATTAACCAATCAATTCTCACTTTTTCTAAAACTATGTATCGTGGTTGGAACTCAGCCGCAACGCAAATTTCCATAATTAGATCTAATCTTCACATTTTTCGTCGAGTTTTTAGAATATGGTAGAAATGTAGCTGCAGGGGATCCACCGGAACCAGCTAAATTTTGAAAGTGCTCCCTGAGAAAAAAGTCTTGGAACCTCTGTTCTAGATAAACACGAGCACCTAAATTAAAAGCAACACATATAGTTATTTTTTATATAAACCGCGTTTCAATTGTGCAAATTGCTCGTAGCAAGGTTCAAGTTGGATGCAACTTGAATAATGGCGTAAATCTGAATACAAACAGGTAGTTTTAAACTAAGTAAAAGCAAAAATACGCAGCTGCCACAGGGAAGCATGTTATACTTAGACCTACACACTTTTTATGGGCTAGAGGTAAGTATTATTTCAAACACGACTCGGCAAGTAGCAGTAAAGTATCTTTGTAGAGTTTCTTGTGTAGATACAGCTTCACTTACCTATATGCAAACTTAACCTTGCATGCAAGATGCAAGCTCAAGTTAACAAGTTGTCAATGCGTGTAACTTGGACACAATTATGATGTTAAATCTGCTACCAAACATTAATTTGAATTACTTACTACTTCGTCGGTGCCGATCGCTAGTTTTGGCGGATACGCTGTTTTTGTTGCCGAAGACGGGCAAGGAGTACTTAACTCAGTCTCGAAATCAACGGTGAATTGCGATAACACTTGTCCCACTTCTTTGTTACAACTTACGTCTTCTTTATCTAAATTACGTAAAACCTACGTACCTATTAAACATGTTATTAACGTTACACGTATAGGACTGTCGCTTCGCATTTTAGTCACTATTTAATAAAGTATAATTTTAAGTCAAGTCTTGAGTCTTATTATTCTAGTGATCCGCTGTGGAATACACACAGAATTATTATTTATTATTTCTAGATAACAAAATACCTTTATGACATATAAACTTATTATTTACTAGCCTATTATTAAGTATAACTAACAAAGACGAACTGTTAAAATGCGAAATAGGACTGCATTTCTTTTAAAATTGAAAGAAGTCAAAATTACTGAGAGGCTCGCGAAGGAGCACGCACGCCGCCCCTCGAACCTGGAGCTGATCGGGTGGTGGGCAAGCCCACGAAGCCTACAACCTTTAGATACTCCTTATGGTGGCTGGAGGTCGTCCCGCGCCCTCCGGCTCCCAGTTCTACGGTTAATGCAAACTTCTGCGGATAGTGTGCAAAATAATTGCATTATATAATTCCTCCTTTCGCATTCTACTATAGGATGACCAGACAAAAAGACCAGCGCCACAAGTACATGGTGGATCTAAAACATATATTCATGAACGCTTCTAAAACCCATGTCTGTTGTTTGCCAATGAGTATAATCTGGGCGTCTTCAAGTCGGGATGCAAAGGTTGCTTCTAAACAAGCATGATTTATCGTCGACTACATCGTTGCTTAACATCGGGTAAGATCGTAGTCAAACGCAATCCTATGCACATAAATTCGAAAAAGTCTTAGGCGTATACCTTGGGATCGAACTTGAGACCATTGGACTCTCCTCACGCAGAGGTCTAAGAGTCCTAGTATTTTACGACGTTATCGCTGTTTGCTTACAAAACGGCTTCATTCATTCATTTCATAAATACAGAGTATTAATAATATTATGCCTGTAGGTATATAACTTCATAGCTTAGGTGATACCTCAGGCATTGTTTCCGACGCAGCGACGCTAAGATGTAATCACACGACGATTGAGCGCATATTCTCATTGAAACGGAGTAACCCCGAGAAACCTGTTCTACTAGATAAGCTGAAGAATCTAACAAAAGTATATAACAAATTGTATTACTTATTACCTATATTTTAGTTTAAAATCATGCATATACTTAAACAATAAAAAATACTAAGTATGGCTTATGTTTTAAATAAAACAATCTAGACATACATGCTTAAAATATATATTAATAAATAGCACTGACTCACAATCTGGCAAAAAGTTTAAATATAAGAAATATTGGCTAAGCTTTGCTACCTATGAGTATATATTTATGTAACTGAGAGTGATTGTACTGATTGTACAAACAGTTTTCGCTCAGAAAATTTCCGTGCCTCGATGAGTATTAGGGTTACCATTTTTATAACGCATTATTTTTATTTTTATAATACAATTTTTTTTAATATGCATATTATGTTATGAATAAAGCTTACAGCAAGACACTGGGTTGGTAGTGAAGACTCGTTATACTAAAATATAACGAACACGCGCCTTCAGCAGCCGTATCAGCTAGATTGCTGTTAGTAGCACACAGTTTACAACTGTAGTGACCTACCGGGGTATTTTCATTTGTGTCTCTTAAAGAAGTCATCAGCTATAAAATGTTACCTAATGTATTCCGATTTTATGTAATATAGGTATAAGTAACTAAGTAAAAAGAACAAAACCAGGTCAGCCTCAATATAAATATACCTATGTCTCGTACCTTTACTTTCTCTGAATTACCTAAAATACACACTACATATACCCAAACTGATCTAAAGACAAAAAATACGTGTAAACAAACATAATATGTTCACACCGCATGTATGATACATGCTTTATAGTATGGTGAAATAACCTCTTATATATTATTGATTTCCAGATTTCACTAAGAAACTCGCCATGAAAATTCTTACTGCCTTTTTACACAAAACAACTGATGTGAAAGAAAAAGTTTCAAGTTGAATGTATAATACTACTAACTCCATCTATGAAATTCAGCAACCAATTTTCAATTCATAGTACTTGACGATTTTCATTAGATTCAGGTTCATAGGTCAGTCACATCTTACTTTGAAATTCAAATGTAAATTGTTACATGTTGTTTTAAAATGAAACGATGAAATAAAAGTTTTATTGCTACAATATTATAATTATGAATCATTAATAACATAATAATTAATAACACTTACTTAGCAGTTCTTATTCCCATTGCTCTGGAACTGTCGCACCCAGTAGTGCTTCTTTACAGCATTCAGGCATAATCGTTATTTACTTGAGTGCTGTAAAAGCTTTGAAATAAGATCCTTAGCTCCCTTAAGCACATAGCTAGGGTATACCATATCTAGCGCCAGGTTTCTTGCAAAAGTTTTATCATGACTTTCACTCTCAAACGGAGGCTTGCCAACAAGGAATTCATATAACAGTATTCCGAGACACCAAAGGTTTACTGACATATCATATACCTACTTCCTGCTTGATCATCTCTGGCGGTAGGTAGTCAAGGGTACCACACATAGTCTTACGTCTATCATATATAGCGTGCACAGACCACCCAAAGTCGGCAAGTTTGAGGTCTCCATCGTAAGTTACCAGAATATTTTCTGGCTTTATGTTTCTATGTATCACATGGTGTTGATGGCAGTATTCTATTACATCAGCTACCTGATATATATATATATCTAGCAGCTTTGGCTTCAGGAAATCGTCCACTGGGCGAATTTTTAAGATGCTTATACAGCTCACCGTCTGCTGCATACGCCACTACTAGGTATATGCGTCTCTCATCGTGGAACCATGTCAGTAGACGTAAAATGTTTGGGTGTTTCAAGTGTGACTGTATTTCAAGCTCTCTTATCACTTGCCGTTTACATATCGATCAAGAAATTTGTGATTTGGACAATGTTTTATTAGCCACACACGTGTACGTGACCATATTTTCCTTGACCCAGGGCAGAACCTAATTCAAAGTCTCTCGGAAACCATTTACACGAAGTTCCATAGGCTTCATGATTGAATATTTTATTTTCCTATTTTACAATCTCATTCTTCATTGTTATAATATCAAGTCGTATTCTTTTTGTTAAAATGTTTGTTTATTTCTGGGTTTTTAGTGAATCTGAAGTTCGATAACTGATTTTATTTGTTTGAATATGGGTAGACCTACTAAACGCGTTGCTCATATGAGACAGCGCCATTTAAATTAGACAAACGAGGAAAGGGAGCAACGCCTATCTTAAAATACGAAATCCACCTCCAGGGCCATTTCAAAAGAGACTTGTAAAGAGCGCAAAAATAAGCTTTCGAAAATGCGAGCTTACGTGAAAAATGTTTTGGACTGGAGAAATCGAGATATACCGTTTAAATCATTTTTAGCCAGAGTGCATCTCATGATAATTCCAAATACGGTTGGGATGATTATGTTTTATTCCGGAGTTCCGGTGCCTAATGGTTTCAACGTCATATTAAAAGTTGTATTATAGAAATAATGTTGTTATTAGCTTTTTTGTGTATAACTTGTTGAGTTTAACAGTTGCACATAACCTTAAACTATTAAATGCTATGCAAAAACCAATTTGGAATTGTGTAAAAACTACATATACAGGTACGTAAGAGTTAAACATTGAAAAATAAATAAAGGAGAAGCACTATTTAAAAAGGATTTAGATTTTTGTTTGTTGTGGTTTAATGGCAAACCAATTGCTCCAGCGAAATTAGCAGATTTACAGTTTTTGTAGGTATATCCTTGAAAATTGTCTCGGATTTTATAGAACCTTGAAATGTTTTGAGGACATCATATACGATATCGATGGGTTTAGGGGAGAGCCAGATTTTGAAATACTATAAACTATGATTGAAATAATGTAGACGTAGCTAGTCGTAGCATATATGTACTTATATGATTATGTTTCTTTTTAAATAGAATTTGGTAATTTGTATTTTCTTTTATTTATTTACTTGTTCATAAATTATAAGCCCCTTAAGTTAGAAATTTTAAGTAAATTACAAGTTGGAACGTTTTTGCAAAATTAAGTAAAATGTACGTCCATACAATATATATATTTCAATAACGTTTCAATTCCATTTCATATCAAGATATTAAGCAATAGATACGTAATTAAATAAGGAATATATATTTTTCAATAAAACCTATAGTATTCGTCTATACTAGTTAAAACAAAAAAGTGTGCAATCGGCGATTATCTCAAAACGGTGTTGTTGTGAGTTGGAACGTTTGTGCATACACATAACTACGTCAAATTTTAATAAAGAAAACTATAGTAGGTAGGTAGATAATTCAAAGCGCGCGCTTAGACAGTCTGGACTCTCTCTGGACCATAGATTTAGTATTTGGAGCATATACTAAATCTATGGTCTGGACCACAGACAGAGTATGGATCGCATATTTAGGGATGCGGTCATAACGCGCTTAGACAAAAATCGTTTGTTGCAATTGAGATAATATGTACATATTTAGTATATGTACCTACTATTTTTACTACAACTGAAGCTTTGTAGTAATAAAAATAATATGTCTTTAATTGAAGACAACCCTAAGAGATTATCTTGTAACACCAATGTAACATGCATTAATGAGCATGCAGATAAATAATAATAAAAAATTTACACAAAAAAAATTATAACAAGGATTCACATAAATATACGGTAATCAACTTAATTAATAATTTAGTTCATAATAATCTGTGTCTGAACTACTTAGATAAAAAACATCTATGTTTCAGACATCAGCGCTCTACCCTAGAATTTTTACATCATAATCTTTATGCTGAATTTACTTTTAATGAAATAGAATTTTGAATACTTATTTTAATATTTTAGATTGCTGCTCTCTAACTCATTTAGCCTCAGCCTAGCGCTTACACGAGGTCACGTTTGAGTGCAAAGCTGAAGCAGTTCGGCATTTCACATGAAGGCTTACTTTAAACCATTGAGTTAATAATATGTACTAGTACGAAAAACCTACAATATATTTAATAAATATCTTGCAATGAAACGTGATGTTAGATATACTGTTGCCTATTATAATAATAATTAATAGTACTAGACTAGCAATCGAAACCAAAAGGATGAGTCAATTTAAAGTGCGCCGTCTTTGTAATGTACTTACTATCATTCAATGGTGCACTCACTACTAGGTATACTTACATGGGAACTCTATCTACGAATGGAATTAATATCAGTGATGCATAACAATTAACTTCTAATATTGATAAACTTAATGATCAAAGTGTTTAAAATACTCAGTACTATTTGCTATATAGATTTCCAATTAATAGAATAAGAAGGCACGGTAAATATAGGCTTCTCATATGATTGCCGAACTCCACATAACTAAAATCTAAAAAGTAGATATCTAATGCGTATAATATTGACCAATTCAGATTTCGCTTTTAAAGTTTATATTATAAAAGATTGACATGGTTAAGACTGTGTATGTTCAAAGTTTGCTAAGATATTTTATAGCAAAAATCTTCATATAAATAGGTAGTATTTAAACAAATGTAATTTTACGTATAAAATAGACAATAACCATTCCACGTGTCACCTCAGATTTTACGCCCGGGACAAAGTGCATTTTAGCTAAAAGTTACTTTTTACTTATAAAATATCCTAAAGACTTAATAAAGCCAGCAAATCTAATTTACAATTATTATAAATCTAGAATAATTTATTTTTAATTGAACGAACCACTGAAGAAAAGTTTCAACTGTAAGGTACCATGTCACAAAACACCTGTATTCAAACTAGTTTAAAAAAAATGTACGTCATGTCTTGCAAGCGAAAATCAATGATATTTTTATTGTGTTATTTATTCCTGGCGAATATATTTTAAGTTATTCACTTAACAATAATAATGAATGGGAATAATATTATATGGTTTTATAAAATAGTTACTTTAACAAATAGAACGGCACTGGGTGCGTGCGTTAATGAATGGTCATCAAACTAATTAGCGCTATGTGTTACCTATTTTTTTTCGTATATTGTGTAAATAATGTGAATAAGCGGAACGGCAGAGTAGGATTTTAACCATGATATTATATATAGCAAGGATGTAAATTAAATTTTAAGCTGTGCGTTTAGATATAGTTAATATATTTAAAAACAATGAGGTTTCATAGAAGGTGCGGCGACCGGGTCACATTGTTGAATGAAAACTCTACAGCTGTTAGAAATTTTGTTGAGTTTAACCATGGGTTGATATTAAGCTGTGAATCTTTGAAGGATGATGTTATGTTTGAAGTGTGCATTGATAGAAAGGTAAGACAAAGAACAAAGAAACTGATCAATACATTTAAAACATACATACTATGTAGTTCATTTGACTAGAAAGGAAGTCTTGTTTGAGTATGTAAATAAAAGACTATGCTTCTAATTCATGATTGTCATAACTGTTTTTATTCTGAATTACATGGTTTTGTAGTACAATTAATATGGTTTCAATAAAGTACAATTGCTGGCCATTAATTTTCGGTATTGCATGTAAAGAATCATCTTAAAATATGTAGGTTAACGTTTGGAATGGCAGTCTCGAGATAGGTGTAACCACATTAGATCCGGAGTTTGTGGAGCTTCCAGCGACAGCTACTAAATTAAGAAATACAGCATGGGTGAGTACATTTACTTTACAAGATACAAGTCTATCTACACAATATTTTCGTAATTTGTCTTTTTTTAGTTAAATTATACTTTATAGTACTCAAATGCTAATGTGTGTTTATATATAAAAACTAGCTATCACCCACTAGTTGAGTTTGCATTTGTGTAGCTGTAATCTTTCTATAGCAGGAATCCAGTCATAATTAAAAGGCCTTATGTTAGGTATATGGGATCTGAGAATTGTTCGAGTTTAAAAAGTAGCAGATGCACTTCTCCAGCTTTCTAGTTATATCCAGACCAAATTACATTATGTTGTTTTTGTTACTTCTGTATTTATATTATTCTTTTGTAAATAGTATCTTGGAAACATAGTTTTTATAATAGGATAGTTGCCTGTTAGATTTTGTTCATTAATTTACACACAAGCACAGAAATCATTTTGTCCAAACAGTAACAAAATTGGTTGCAAAGTAAGAGAGTAACCAATAACCAAGAAAATTTTAGCTGGAAAGGGGGATACCCCGCTTTCTTCCTCGGATAGGGGCATTTAAATAGTGGTTTCAACACAGTTTGTAATGTGCATCCTTTTTTTGTCATTTTATAATTACCACTACTAACAGATTTCAAATACTTGCATCTTATTTATTTTTAATATATTTCTTCTTTCAATAGCTGGAATTTTAACACAATGTAAAAAACATTTTGTCTGCCATAACTTATAAAAGTAGTGATAACTTATAAAAGTGTTAGAATGAGATAAAATATAATTTTACACAAACATTATGCTTGGGGATAATATTTTCTGCATTATTTTCTGTAAAAGATAACCAAATTACCTGGAGCGGCAGTGGCATATGAGTGGCCAGATTAACCTTTTGAACGCCACGCCATAACAGCTCCTCCATGTCCTGTATGCCAAGCCCGAAAATCGATATATTATTTATTGTTTTTTATGATCAAATATTTCAATAACTAATAACAATTTTGTTTGCTGTATACAATTAAGTAATAATTGGGGATTCAATTTTTAAGTTGTGTCACTAAAACACAGAAAAGTAATGTTTTAATATGTTTATTTTGTATTTTCTGTGAACTGACAGAAAACAGTTTTATCCAGTATAGACGATGTTGGCGCTCAAAAGGTTAAATAGGTTTCAATGTGTGATAGTCCAACAGTTGATGGGTTAACAATGAATTAACAATACATAAATACATATAGTTATATATAGATTCACGCCTGTTTCCCAGAGGGGTAGGCAGAGACTACGGATTTCCATTTGCTACGATCCTGACACACTTCTCTGGCTTCATTCACTTTCATCACATTCCTCATACACGCCCGTCGGTTCAACATCTCACATTCACAACACATCACATATAGTTATTAGGGGCGGTATATAAATTACACCACTAACCCATCTGTAACTAAGTAGTTGTGGGTGGGTTAGTGGTGTAATTTATATTCCTCACTAACTCAACTAACTACTACTAAACATTTATAATTGGTGTAGTGATTTAAGTGGTTGCCTGAACACTGTCACTGTACTGAGTGTTCGGGATTCAATGCCCACACTGGCCAAAAAGTCTTGGATAACTTGTTTAGTGAGAAAAGTTGAGTTGTTTGAATATTTTTTGTCTCCTACAATACGTGAATTATACCAATAGCAGAAATTTGTTTTAAAATCAGGATATTCCAGAATCTATTTAGAGATTATAAATTTTCACTTGGTACAATCCTGACATACCTTATTTCAATCACACACAGATGTGTGATTGTATTGTTCAATTCAACATATTCGTTAAATTATTTTTAATCTGGCACTTCAATAAATTATGTAAAACCTAGAGGTTATATAGGAGGACAAATGGTATATAACATGATTTAACATCAGTATACTTTTAAACTGTCATTATTACATGCAGTCCTTAGTAAACTGATATCACATATTCCAGTCAGTTACCAATCCCTTATTACAGGATCAAGAAGTGGAGGTGCTGACCTTCTATTATTTTGTTTAGAATGTGATAGTGGTAGACACCCTTAGACAAAGTATATAACTATTAGTTATTCGGTAGAAATATATTGATAACTATAATTAGGCCATGCAGTAATACAACAACTAAACTCACCAAGCTCCATAACATGAAATTACTTTATTTTTGCCAGAGGGCCCATGATCGATAATACTTAAAACCATTCTTGGAATGATAATGAATGATCCTTAAAATACTAAGACTGAGTGCAAAATAAATACATCATTTGTTTTGCCACTCCACGCAACTACTCAACAGTAAACATTTTCCCCATTAATTTCTTATTGAAAATGATTTCAGGTTCAGCATTAATGACTATTGCACTATTTAATAACCTCGTAGTTAGTTTGCTGTTAATGACTATTCATTCACAATAATCCACAACAACAGGAGGTAGATTCAGTTATGTACAACCACCTGAGAAATTGATGTGTTTAAAACAGATATTTAACATTAATTTGCTATGCCCAACATTCTTTAATACTAATTACAGGTATGTCGTTGGTGACATAACACATTCGAAATGCAATGCTAAATGTTTTTCATTAATTAAACACTTATCTACCCCTTACTGTTTTCATTCATCGATTAATTAAGATTGCAGTTAAAGGTTTTTATTTTACAAACCATTTAAAAATGGGTGGGTTTGGCGAAGTAAAAATATGGGTATAAAAATTGCAATGACTATTCCAGATTATGTCAGGCAGCTCGATAGTAAAAGATGGTGTCACTCTCGTCAACTCATATGGACCAGAACTGGACACCTTACGGGAAGGAGACTGTGTTGGGGTGATGAGAACAAGCAAGGTAAGTGTCAAGATAAGAAACATCTGAAACCATTATGTTATTATTTAGTATTATTTATTTATATTATTATTGTCTTTTTATTTCAATTGGTTACACTTGATTTGGTATTATAATATTTATTTAATTCATGATCCGAGGCAGTCAATTGCTAGCTTCAATTAGAAGAAGAGATCCAAAAGTTTGTGGAATCGTTAATGAATTGAGAGAACATGTTTTTAAATAAAATAACCCCACCCCACCCTTTTTTTACAGTCCATCGATAATGTGTTCTGGTTAAGGTTATTCTATAAATATACCTTCGAAAAATATTTTAGTGCACACATACAAAATCAATAGAAATTGCCTGTTTGACCTTATTATCTTTAGTAATTTTGCTACCCTTACTCTATTTTGACGCACGGATAGCGTAGCTTGCAAGCGTTTGCCACGGCGATGCAATGGTATGCCTTGGCTCTGCTGTCATGCTGAGTGTTGTGGATTCGAATCTCGAAGACAATTATTTAAGTGATCCACCATAATTGTTCTAGACTAACTTTATATGTATTAATTGTATGTTTGAAAAGTCATCAACGGCACAGTGCTGTCTCTAAAATAAATATATTAATTTAGAATAAAAAATATTTAGTAGGCACCCTATATTAGGAGACTGAACTAACGATGCAGGACTAAAATAGATTAGCCGTCGCGCCTTAGCTTTTGCGAACGGCGCGTTGCTCAGCAACTGCGACACAGGGCTCTTGGATATGATTGTGGTCCCTTGGCACTACGAAAGCCATAACACCGAGGAACTGCAACCAAGGCGTTACCTTTCAAGAAGAGAACGACGAAGACGAATAACTATTGTGTTTTTCAGTCTTTGAACAGCTTTACTAAGCGACTGAAATACTCAGAATGCAGATACCAACCAAGGTAAAATCCCATTTGGAAATGATTAAATACCAGGTGGACAGGATGTGCAAAATTGTTGACTCGAGAACATTGATCGCATACCCGAGTCACCGATCGATACTGTTTGTAACATCTACGATTGTAATAAAGGTTACAAACAGTATAAACTTAGGGATGAATACTTCTTGTAACTACTAAAATAGCGTCTGTCAAATTGGTCATACCCTCATATTGTTTTCAACCAATCCTCTGAAATGTATTAAAATCATAGTTTTACAAAGGATTTTAGTAAACAACCACTTTTGCATATATTATGGCTTAACTATATTTGCTTAGTCATGATTTTTCTCTTTCCAGCTGCAATTTACTTATGTAACACTTGTTTTTCTGTTGGGTATTTTGTAAACGAATGAAGTTATGTTCAAGCCATTCCATGAATACTCCTATTAAGTACATAATTAATGTTTATTCTGTATTAATTGAAAATTTGCATTTAATACTGCTTTTAATGCTTTGATATCATAATTCTGTCTATTTCGGTCGCAATCAGATTGTGACAGCACACAGCGGCCAGACAATAGGTTCTTTAATTATGTCATGCATTACAAGACTTGGCAGGTTAAAGAGCAGAACCTATTATTGTGGCCCTGTTGTATTAACTGTAGGTTGGTACTTAATTATGGCTCCTAGACATTTCAATGCTTCTCCAGTAAAGCCTTGGATGCTCAAAAATGTCCTTCAGCAATATTTACCCCTACTATTAGGTGTATGACACTAGACGAAAATAAATCACCTAATTAAATTTAGCTTGTTATGAGGTGTTCATTAAAATGTCTCGTAGACTTCAATGGAAGAGCTTTTTGTGCCAATTATTTGGTGACCATACGACTAGCTAGCTCGACGAATTCAGGGAAATCGCAGGTGACTCACATACCTATTCATCCCATCTTTGATTACGTTTCGAAACCAACAAAACCACTGAAACCAATCACGGGCTTTGGTAACAGTTAACAGCATTAGACGGGGCGTATGACGGTTTGTTACATTTCCCATTATTATTAACAGCGATATCCTTTATTTATTTATTTCAAAAACAATATAAGCTTACAGGCTTATCCCCGAGGCGCTTATATGTTGTGTCAAATATGGTCTCTACGGTATTATATCATTAGGGTATAAATTAATAATATACAAAATAATAATTATAATAGAATACAAAATAACAATCAGTAAGAAAATAATAATACAATTAAATGTCAATAGTTGGTAAATTACATCTTAGAATAAATAAAACTTATACAAATTAGGCGTTATTTCAATTTATTTAAATATGTCATGACATGATTATTAACATAATAATGAGGCAAAACATTTTTCTAAAATACACACTGGGTGAAGTTATTTGTTTGTGTCTTTACCAGGGAGAATTAATGTTCTATGTGAACAGTCGATGTCTGGGCGTAGCAGCGAGGGATATGCCGCAGAGATTGTTTGCTGTCATTGACTTGTACGGACAATGCGTACAAGTATCTATTATGCGTGCAACTGAAATCAGACCCATTATGGAGTCTAGCTTAGATCAGGTTTGTAACAATTTCATCAGCCTGAAACTTTACAGACATGCTTTACATTCCTTGCCTTATAATTAACTTTTAATGTATATTATGTTTAAAGCTGGAGTTAAAGGGTATATTAATTTCGCTACCAAGTTTTCTTATATAATGTCTACCCAAAATTAAAAACAACAAAAAAATGTATTATTGCATGTGAGAGTAATTATAATTAAACTAAAGTAACATATCTATATTCTTATATTTTTAGATAATATTGATTATATTTATTGGTTTAGATATCCGCATGTACAACATGTATAACTACATAATATTACCATTACCACACTATTTCGTAGATTGAAGAAGATCCAAATAATGACGATACATTGTCATCAAGTGAAATGGAAGTACCCGGTCTATCTGCAGAGCCTTATCCAAAGGATACTAGAAATGTTTACATTCCAATGACATCCGAGGGCGCTTGTGCTTTAGGTAACTATTTTTAAACTATTAAGTAGCACAATTTGGGTATGGCTAAAAGCATATGGTCTTTCTTCTTCTTTTTCGTGTGGTTAGTGGCCAACCTGTTGTCAAGAGTTGTTCAAGCCGCTCGTAGGCCTCTGACATGGCTTAGCGACTGTTGTCAATTTGACAACAACCGGGACCGACTTTTCACGTGCCCTCCGAAGCACGGAGACGCTCAGATGAAATACCACTAAGCGGTCACCCTTCTATAAACTGACCGCACCCAATGTTGCTTAACCTCGCTAATCGTTTACCGATCAGTAAGTGCAACTAGCTATGAGCGCCTCAGTAAAAGCATATGGTGCAAATGCAGTGGGATCAAAATATTAGCAAGTATGTTTATGGTGTCTTTGTAAGATAGTATTGAAAGTTCTATGACGAGAGAGTCTTCTGAACATAAATAAGTTAAATTAACCTGAGCTGCAGAGGCATACTAAAGGAAGATTGGCAAGTGTGCATCAGATATTTATGTGGGAAAGATCTCGGACATTTCTTTGAGTTCTTATTTGCAATTATGTCAAATCTTACTGCTAAACTCACTCCAGACTTCCACGGTGTGAGTAAATTTTCTATATCAAATGTAATAATAGATCATTGCTTAATTTACTATCGAAATTGCATTTGAGTTCGAGATCAAACCTTTTATATATATGCTATAATAGCAGACGAGAGTCGTCCTGCAGAATGGTAAGGCTCAGAGAATGATCCTGATGATATCTGATGATATTGAATGAAACAGAAGGGCTATGTTAGTATCATATACCAAGGGTATGCTTACCCGTCTGTGTAATGTAAGTCAATGTATATAATGGACTCATAGTGTTATTTGTTTTATAGTAGCACAGGATCGTCTACGATTTCATCCAAGATGTGGAATATTAGTAAAGCTGTCAGCTAATAACAAGTAAGTCAAGATTATCCTTTTCAAAACACAAATACCAGATATTGCATGAATAACCCCTCTACCCTGAGATCCTAATGTAAGTTCTCAGTGGCTATATTACTTAAGTCTGCCTGAGGGCAGACTTAAGAAATATAGCCACTGAGAATACAACACTACACTAGTTTGTAGAAATAGTGAGCTATTTCTACAAACAGATTTTTGTAAGTGGTTACAAAAGAAGAAATCGTCTTACAAGAATATTCTACGTTTTTATATATATATATATATATATATATTAATTATAATAAGCAGAATATGTCAGAGTTCTGCCTGCAATATTGTGTTTTAATGATATCTATTAGACCTGCAGAACTGTAATCACTGAAGTAAAGATTCTTAGTCTGATAAAATGTTAACATTTATCTGGTAAGTCTGAGAATACCAGATGTAATTAAATCTATTGTGTCTGGCCGGTGTGCCGCCGCGGTTAGCAAAGTTAGGATGTTACCTAACACACAGAATATTAATAAATTGTTTAAATTGTCTATCATTATGAGACGATCATAGTGATGTCCCTATAATCGTCTCATTATAATAATATAATATTCTATCACATACACACAACACCATCTAGCCCAAACTAAGCAGAGCTTGTACTATGAGTACTAGACTATAAATAAACATACATATATACTTCTTTTTGTAAATACATACATATTATACCAACATAGAAACACCCAGACCAAGACAAACATCCATGTTCATCATGTTTGACTTGTGCGGCAATCGAAACCGCGATCTCAGGCGTGGCAGTCGGTTACACTAACCACTAAGCTATCGAGGCCGACATTAATGTTTTTTAACCCTTTCCCTGTTTCGTAATAGACAAAATAGAAAATCTATTGTCATGGTCATATGTGATACATCGGACAGGAATACTGTTAACTTACATAACTAAGCCTGGAAAGCAAGTAGGATAATTATCTAACCCTTAATATTTGCTAACAGATCTGCTGAAAGAGCGCGCCCCTTGGACGATTACAATAACGGCGTGGTCATGACCCACCGGCCTCTATACGATAACGAGCTGTTTGAAATACGCATAGACCGACTCGTTGACAAATGGAGCGGTAGTATAGAGGTAAGACTGCATACATATGATATATTCTTATAGCCATGTGATCTATTTTATTTTCGTTAGCCCTTTGTTATGTCCCACTGCTGGGCAAAAGCTTCTCCCTTGGACTTCCAAACCACTCCGTTCGAAGATATTCGCCGTCGACTGTCTTATGGCACCCAAATAGTGATTATTATGAACTATTACATTCAAATTATATTCAAGTCTATTAATAGGTGCAGTCAGCACCATACATTTATATCCAACATTCGATTATGTATTAAAAAGTTCTAATTATTATGACGTATTTATTAACTGTAATTAAATTAACTATCCTTCACATATTACTGTTGTAAAGACACGAGAACGATGATTACTTTGAATGTTGGAAGGATTTAAAATATTACAAATGTTTAGTGGCTTATGGATGTGCGTTGCGTCTTTGACCATGCTATTATACATTGCGTTTGGACAACTGTATTCGAATATCATTCGAATACGCATTACTAATTTAAAACTACTTATCTCGTTCGAATGTTTGTAAATAACAAAGCTAAAGTATCTGCGTTAAATGCGAGTCCGGGTAATATAAAATTTAACATAGTTTCTTCTACCTATAGTTAATTTCAATATTATATAATGTCCTTCATACCGAATTTCGGTCACGGCGGCCAGTCTTAACGGAGACTGGCCATCTACACAGGCGATAT
This sequence comes from Catocala fraxini, assembly GCA_930367265.1. Lineage (NCBI taxonomy): Eukaryota > Metazoa > Arthropoda > Insecta > Lepidoptera > Erebidae > Catocala > Catocala fraxini. The sequence goes on from OV884024.1 coordinate 19,709,600, forward strand.
TACAGAGCACAAGTGTGCGCCCAAACACAAGTGCACTCTCTGTGCCCTAACGGAGACCGACCAGAGAGCGATCAGGCGCAGGACCAACAGCTTTACGTGCTTTCCGAGGCACAAGGGTGTCTAACACCGCCAACTTCCTAATTCCGGACTGCTATTGAGATTTCTTAACAGAAAAACCCAATAACTTTTTTTTGGCCCGACCCGGGATTCGAACCCGAGACCTCATGCACAGCAGTCGCATTCATTACCGCTGCGCCACAGAGGCAGTTATATTGATATGGTAAAAATTAATACTTATTTTATAGGTAAATTGACTCGCGTAACCGCTCTATTACTGAATTACTGATATCCTAATATATCAATAAGTTACGTGAACTAAGAAATACGAGAGGACGGAGTTATTAAATAATCGTGGCGTCTATATCTCTCCTAAGACTGGCCAGCTTGTGCCATCGAGAAGTAAAGACAATCTTGTTACTCGACATTTATTTAATGTGGCAAATATCGCATGACGACAATTAAAATAATATTATACATAACATGTTATTTAATGCCACTGCGTAACATGCTTTAAACGCGATTGCATTAAACTCAGTCTTTGAAGTATGTACTCGTAGCTCAGTAACAACTTAATTGCAGAACGTTCTATTAAATGACTTCCTTTGTACAAAATGTTTGCAATTAAAGCAGAACGCGTATGTATTAGAATATTCTGTTATAGCAATAATCCTAACTAATATTATAAATGCAAATGTGAATTTGTTTGTTTGTTACGGTTTCACACCTTAATTACACGCCCGACAATCATGAAATTTCGCATACACGTTGTCAGGAGAACAGAAAAGAACATAGGGTACCATTCATCCAGTATAATATATATAATAGAATAAAGTTTTATTATATATATTATATTCGTTTTAATAGTATGGATGATGAAGGATAAGATTAATTTCGTATTAAAGACATCTTACCCACAAAATATAAATCTTATTGCATTGTATTAGGTGGCTGATATAGGCGCTTTACATTTAATTAAATTGATAATACTTTATAAAGGTGGGAGTAACGACCCATAATCCAGCAACTATAAGGTTTCCGTCCACTATGACGAACATGGACTCCGGGACGATCATGATGTCCGGTTGCAAAGTGCTACTCAATGGCCATGGCACTTGTATGGAGTACGGAAACTTCAACCTTGACGAGCTCAGAGTAAGTACAAATGAATTATGCTTACACTCTGATGATTTCAGGAAACGATTTGCTGATACTGTTTGGTTATATATATACGGAAAAGTGTCCTGCATTCAGTTTGACGTAGATGATTGATCATTTTCGACTGTCCAGTGTATCGGGCCAAAATACAAGTAACATAAAATAATAGTAACACTGGCGTAACAATAAAAACCAGTGGTATATATTAGAATGTGAACGTGTAACGGACCGGTCCATAAACGACCAGCATTACATCACGCCGAATAAACAGAATTTTAGAAAGACAATATTATATGTATTTCACTTTAATGATTTCTTAGGAACGTCAAGATTCGTTTGTAGATTTATAGTACGTTAATAGTATATTACGGTACAATGCACAGAAGCCTTAAGGCCGAGGTTGCCGTAGTACGGTGACGACGATGCTTTAACGACTACGTGAAAACAAACTCATCTCAACAAATGGCGATGGTCACACCGCCCGCGCCGAAACATAAGATATACATTTAACTCATGATGACGTTACCTCACCAAACTAAGATCGAAAAGTGTCCAGACTAAGACGAGTTGGCTCTCATATTACATTTACATGATAAATAACGACAGTGTTCAAGGTTCAATATGAGAGTTCGAGATAAAATTCAGATGACATATTGGCATTGTGTGCCGGATTACAACATAACGTCCAAAAAGGAGACAAGGTATAAAGGATTTAAATCATAGATGATTTAAATCCTTGAAATAAGGTATATTTTTGTTACGCTCCATCATCGCCGTCGCTGTACCAGCACCAACGACACCAATAAAGTAGTCTAAATGCGTATGGGCTGATGACTACTCATATTTTTATGACAATGTTTGTTTAATATTTTAGGAGGGCGATACAGTGGGCATGATGAGAAAAAGCAATGGTAAATTGCATTACTTCATCAATGGTGTTGACCAGGGTGTTGCTACTGATAAGGTTGACCAACAAGTATGGGGAGTGGTCGACCTGTACGGCATGACTGTCAAAGTTAGTAATTTGATATTATCATAGCTATCACAGTATCATTGTATTAAACTCATTTTTGTCTATGGTTACCAAACAAATTTAAAAAACGAACCCTTTTATAATCTAACGATATGGCTTAAAGCAATATAATTTTAACATACTATTGTCGATACAAATTATTGGAAAACTATCAATAAACCTTTGAAGACTACAGTTTCAAATAATTATTTACTGTTGTGCATCGATCATCATCATAGCTTTAGCTATTTGTTGATTTATAAAGAATTGACACTTAAATGGTGTGATTTAGTAATTAAAAAATAAAAATTAGTCATTCCTTTTAAAAATCTAAACTATTTCATAGCTACTAATGTCTTATATTACAGTATATTATTTAAAAATGATAATTTGTATTAAACCTACTTTAGTCTCTGAACTCTTCAAATGAATTTTGTTATTTCTCGCAGGTGTCAATAGTAGATCCTTGTGAAGACTTTGACAGCAACATCAACAATCCACCGCTGGTGGTTGCATCCCCTGAGTTGCCTACACCAAGTAAGTACAGTCACGTTGAAGTCATTAATTATATATATTTATGTCATTACATATAACGTAGCAACAACAAGGACCTCTAGCTCACTCTACTTTAGTAGTAGGTACTAGTCTTTCTATAGGCATATATTATGGTAGACTGAGATTTGACAGCCTTGTTCGTCGTATAAGTATGTTTCACTAAGCCTAGGTGCAGAGATCTAGTAATCAGCAGTTTTGTATACGTGTACAATATTTTACAATTTCGGGCATTATATTGTAGACCATACCGTACCTTCTAAACTGGTTATAAATATACAGATGTGTTATCCAGATTAATCTTACCTTCTATTATATATATGTATAGTGTCATAAGTGAATGTCTAAGGGCGTGTGCTCTATGTAATGTTTGGTATTTTCCAGGTAGACTCAGACCAAGAATAGACGAAGATAGCCTTTTATTTCATACGCTGCGTGATTCGAATGTTATTATTATTAACGATGGTAAGACTGCTCATAGGCCTAAGTAAGTATATCTTTTTAAAACGATATGCAATTTCTTTTTGTGAGTATATATTATGAATGTGTAATAATTGTTTCAGTGCTTTCAAATACTTCAACAACGGGATCGTGATGACGAACCGCACACTAAGAACTAATGAATTGTTCCAAGTGCGCCTCGATCTCGTTATTCCGAAGTGGGCTGGAAGCATTGAAATTGGGGTCACGCAGCATTCTTCTAATGATATACAGTTTCCATTCAAAATGAGCAATGCAAAGTACCTAACTATGGACAATCTATTCGCTTACTCATTTAGCTGCATTTGATAGTAGTCTTTGTGAATATTAACTATGGACTTCTTTTAAAGATCCGGCACCTGGGCAGTGACTGGAGAAGACGTCATACGGGATGGCACCATCGTCATCCCGCAATATGTAAGGAACCTTAACCGACTTGTGGTAAGTGCTATTTATACTTTCTTCTTCCTTACATAAGTGGTACTACAGTGCTGCATAGCGTTCTAGCTATACCAATTATTCAATAAAGCAATGCTATAGCAATTGTATTTGGATATTAAATATAATTTACGTTGTTGTTATTGTGGTATGTCATGTCATTTCGTAGGAAGGTGACACAGTGGGTGTGTCTCGAAACGAGTTGGGAATACTACATTTTTTCGTGAACGGCGTTGATCAGGGACCCGCCGCATTCAATGTTCCGGAGCATGTGTTTGGGATCATTGGTAAGATACTTTACATATAGATCTTGAAATTAGTATTCATATGAAAACATTTAATATGTTTGGACCTTCAATCAAATTAGAACGAGCAGTCGTGGGCCTGCCTTTAAAAGAGAAATAGGCATGATTTTACTATGCTCTCATAACCCAAATTTATTATTAAATTGATCATGATTTATTCAGTAGTGTTATGTAATATATTTGGTTTTGAAATTCCTTGCTCTTAAATATCAGCCCTGTATTAAATTGTCCTACTGCTGGGCTCTTCTCAGTTTGAGAAGGGTTAGGCCATAGTCCACCACGCTAGCCTAGTGCGGATTGGCAGACTTCACATATCTTCGAGAAAATTATGTAAAACTATCAGACATGCAGGTCCCTCACGATGTTTTCCTTCACTGTTAAAGCGAGCGATAATTAATTATTTAATACGCACATAACTCAAAGTTAGAGATGCGCATCTTGGGTTCGAACTCGAGACCTTTGCGTGGCATTCCAACTGTTTCCCACTAGGCTATCGCTGTTTATGTTAGCTCTTAAATGTATAGTGGATTAAAAATATGACTTGTTTCACATAACTGAACTTAAAAGTAAAGTTAACTGTTTAAAAGAGCGTTTTCTAAAATCTCGGATCTTTTCGTAAATTATATTTATTTTTCTTTAAAGTATATATTTATTGTACCTTATATGACGAGGTAACCTTCTTAAAGATATAAATTAAAAAAATAAACTTGGAAGGGCCCGGACGGCCATATAAGTCTGCGTGTTTACCTTTGATTCCTTAAAATCTAGTAGGTATAGGAGTTATCAGTAGAAGATTTTTTTATTGACGATATGATTTGTTTCTGGTAGACCTGTACGGGCGCGCCGCTCAGGCGACCATCGTGGACACGTATGCGCCACCGCCACTATATTCACCAGAGTCGCCACTCTCCACCGAATCAAATGCTACGATCTTCCCGTAAGTTTTGCATGCTATGTTTATATATCTAATAATAATAAAGTCCTGTATAAAACAGTCCCACTGCTCGGCGTCTTTCCAGTGAGAGAAGGGTTAGGCCATAGTCCACTCATATTTCCATTTCTTCACATTTTTCATTGCAATTTTATATGAAGTGATCCTAAAACTTGCCTCACTGTAGAATTTAATGGTGTGTTAATATTATAAGTAGTGACAGGCCTAAGTAATCTGTATCAATTATGTGTTTGCGTAACAAGGATTCTTTGATGTATCCTCAACACATAAAATGAAATGAAAAATGAAAACCATAATGACTTATCTTTAGCCAAACAATGTGTGTGTTAGCCAACTTAGCCATCAATATTTTTATCCTGCCATCTTGCTATGTATCTATGGTATACAAAATAATTAATGATGATTGATTGATCGATTGATTAGATTTATATAACCGCCTTTGGCTCGCCACTGGCACTACGCCGAGTGTTGTAAATTCGAATCCTACACGGGACTAAAATTTGTCTGATCCTTTCCAAAGATTCTTTGTGTTGAATGTATGTCAAGTCCTCCGCAATACAGGAATTATTCCTAGTGCGGAAGCAATCTCTTCTTCTTAGTCTATTTAAAAATAAAAGGTGAACAAATTGTTCTGTGTTACAGTGAGATGTGTTTCCACCGTGTTCATGGTCGCAACGCGCGTCTCAGTCGTAACCGACTGTCGGCGTGGCGCGCGACAGTGTACTCTGAGTTCAACGACGCAGTACTATTTAGCTCCCGACCACTCCGGGAATGCGACATGTTTGAACTTCGAATAGACAAAATGGTTGACTGCTGGATCGGCAGTCTTGAAATCGGTATTTGTGTACTATTTTCCGTCGTTTTATTACATTTGCATAATTTTGACATCTGTTTTACATTACAATCGACAATTATTCATAATAGTTAAGTGCGTACCAGTGTTTCATTTTACGTTATGGTAAGGGTCTGTAACGCTTAGAACTATAATAATGTAAAATTAGAAAAATATGGATTACTATAATCGTTGTATGAAACATGTCTGCCACTATGTGTCACCAGTATCCACATTTGTATCTTTCCCGTGGCTTTAAATTCATAAATTCTATTTTAAATAATTAAAAGTAAATGCTTTCTTTGTCCCGTGACATAATTTTGCGGCCTAGTATCTCGAGTTCGCTCTGCAAATCTACTAACAATATAGGCAATAGTCTCGTCTCCTTATTAAGTAGTGTTGGTTAAAAATGGGTATGCGTAGTAAACTCTAACCTACCTACCTGTATATTAATGTTATAATAATAATGCCAGGTGTAACAGCAATACGTCCCGACGACTTGGAAGCTAGCGGAGGTGTGGGTGCCATAGCAGGCACTGCCACCGACCTTAACTGGGATACCTACATACTGAGCGGCGCGGCCATGATGAAAGATGGTGAATGCGTACGGAGTGGATACCCTCTGGATTTAGACACGCTTACTGTTGGCAGTCGTGTTGGTAAGGAACCTTAAAATTATGTGGTTAGAGTTAACATTTAGTTAGGGGTTCCCAGGTTATTAAGTGTCGGTACTAACCCAAGGATTATAGCAAACACTACACTACCGATTTGAACCCAATTCTAACAGTAGCAATTGGTTTAGTTGTGAAGGCATTACACGGAATACTAGTCTTTTGCATTTAAGTCTACCGCGATACTCTGCACTTGACTCTGGTGCGTGACAAATATTTAAAAAGAAAGAAAACCATGTCCTGTGCTGCCAGTTCACATTTTTATCTTTCTTTCGAAAGTAAATGCAGTCATATACTTTATTTTTTTAATTGTTGATACCTAGAACGAGCTATTTGAATAACATTTGTTTAGACGATTGTTTGAATCCTAGTAAAAGATATAGAGGATACTCACCTACCCATAACAATAATATCAGCTAGTATTATTATTCGTTAATTAGCATTGCGCCAGTAGTTTTAAGAAAATAGCTATCTACATAATAGGTACTAGGTGGTATCATATCAATATATTTTTCACTTATTACTGCCAGGAAGAAAGACAATTCAACATACACACTTTAAGGATAATTCGATTATAGCGTAGGCCAGATTTATTAGGTTACATATGTAGCAATAATCTCCTACAGCTGCTGTGGCTAGTGTCTCGGTATAAAAATCTCGTGTCACGGTGTTTGTGGTTGCACTCCTCTGAAACGGCTCGACCGATTTTTATGAAATTTTGTATGTATATTTGGTAGGTATGAGAATAGGTTATAATCTAGTAATAAAATATATAGAATTGACTTTTGGCCGAATGCGTCACCCAATCAATTATATATAAATTAAACCATAATGTTATCACGCGAACTGATTCTATGAAAGATTTGGGAGTCACATTTGACCAAAAGCTCACCTTTCATAAGCATAATTCGTCGGTTGCTAAGGAATCTTTTAGTCGTCTCGGATTCGTTTTGAGAAACTGTCGTGAATTACACAGCACCCATGTTATTAAACTCGTTTTTTATTAGTCTGCAGTAAACTTGAGTCCAGCGCGGTCGTGTAGAATCCCTATCAAAAGCACGCTGTAACTCACCCATACCTCGACCACTAAGGCAGCTTAACGCTATTATAGACTTTAACCCAGAAGTTTATATTTTTGCGGATAAATGGAAAGTATTATTATTAGAATGTATGAGGTACTGTGAACAGAACGCGTGAATGCTAAATTTTTAATTTATATTATTTTATTATTTAGTTTAATTGGCGCAAGTCGTTCTATTTGATGTAAATAAATAAATATCATGTTGTCTGCCTGTATAACCAGGTATGATGTGGCACGCGGACCGGAGTCTTCACTATTACTTAGACGGGATGGACATGGGCAAGGCGTGGTACGTGCCACATCTCAACATATACGCCGTCGTCGATCTCTACGGACAATGTACTCAGGTGAGACTTTTTACCACCAATACCATATATAAATACCTACATAATAATATTAGCCCTGTATTAAGCTGCCCCGTGGCTAGGCATGGACCTTTTAATGCGAGAAGCGTTAGGCCATAGTCTACCACGCTGGCCTACTGCGGTAGCCTAGTGCGGGTCGGCAACCTTCACATATTTTCAAGAACCTTATGAATAATGCAGGTTTTCTTACGATGTTTGCCTTCACGCACCTATAGCAGCTAGATTTTATTTTAAATTGACTTCTTACACCAGTTCACACAATTGCTTCTGAAGATATATGTATATCTTCATACAAATTTATGACAATGGATATATACAACGTGTCCAAAAATTAAACGATGATGGAGTTTGCCTACCACACCGTCTCACACCATGACCGCGCTAGGAACGTATCAGGCACGAAAAGCAACACGATGCGCCCTGCTATAGGAACTGCTAGTCGGTAACGGAACGGTCTAGTGGGCATAGTCTTATACATTTCCTTACAAAGAATATTTTTTTTTGCCTGAAACGTGTCTAGCACGGTCATGGTATGAGACGGGGTAGTGGGCAGACTACTTAAGCGGGCAACAAAAGGTGAAACTAATTATGACTGCTCGAGAAAAAAAATTTGTATGTCCTTACTTTCATTACGAAAAAAGTTGCGAAGTCCTTAATTCGCTAATACGAGAGCCACTTTAATTGAATATAGAACGGTGTGCAGTAACCAAAGGAGTAGAGCGTACTGACTTGCTGAGGACAACTACTTCTCTACCTGCCCTAATGTTATTAAACAATGATCATCTATCTATCTCCCTCTAAAAAAAATCACGAACTTGCGTGTAATAGTGGGCGGGCGCTCCGTCATGCTGATAAAACAAATTATTATTGTGATAAGCTAAAGGCACTTCTTCTAGCATGTCATTCAGCATTTAAAATGTTCATGTAAGACGCACTGTTCAGTCTGCCTTCAATGACATATGGGCCCAGCCCACACATTAACGCTAAACCTGTGTTCATAAGCTTTTTGACGCGTTACATAGCGATTCTAACGACTCCACCAATGTTAATTGTGCACATTAAATTATTCATTAGAAACAGTCGCTAGTCGGTCGCAATAAATGAAAACCACTGAATATATATAATTCGTATACCATCAGCAACATAACACAGAAATTTTGTATTTACTTTATGTAATACTTAAGGTAAACTTTAAATGATTCCAATGTATATATAAGTCATTGCAAATGAGTAATTCTATAAATAGATACGATTATACTTTAAAAATGAAAATTTTTCTCATTGTTGTTATATTTTTGTCAAGCAGTCTTTAGCTGAACAATGTCTACAGTCCTATCTCAAAATCTTTGGAATATGTTTAAGTCGCGCTGACTTTCCAATGTAACTTGCCTGTTGCATTCAGGTGACGATACTGCAAAACGAGGAAAGGGCTTTCAACTACAATGGTTGTACAAACTCGGATAATTCTATGTTGAGCAACTCAAGAGCTATGTCGTCGCCGCCGCCACCGTACTGGTAAAATAAACTTTATTATTCTACCTCTACATAATAATTTAATGATTTAAATGAATGATTGGGCATCATACTGACTTCTATATTACAGGAGTTTTTCTGAATACTGTGGCGATAACATATGTTTATTGCACGATTTTTCGGTCGCTAAACGGTTGACCGCAGATCCGATGGCATCTCTGGTATTTAGTTCAGCACATCTCGCGATTGGTGAAATTTACGAGGTATATGGTTACATAATTTATATGAAGAATATATCTTTTCACAATAGTTAATTAAGTCCTCGTTATAAACAGTGACAGATTAAAATAAATTAAATACTTACTGTTCGATTACAGTTCCACACGTCTAGCTTCTTTCTTGGTATTTCTCGATTAAGATGTTCACGCGTTGTATTAAATTGTTGTAACATTTACAGATCAAGATTACGGAGTGTAGTTCCGGCTATGCGGGCAGTTTTCGTATGGGTGTTACTGATATAAATATACTGAACGCCCACGTCAACCGTAGTCTACCACCTTCTATTGCCTGCCTGCCACATTATACGGCTTATATTGACGGTAACACAACATAAAAAATGTGGTCTACCACTCTACGGTTGAGGCTCATATTTATATTATTATATTTACGTTATGCCATGTGTAAAGTTAGAAAAGCCAACCTTAGCGATAATTAGATCTGACAGAAACTTTTGTCCAAACTGGTAGACCACTTTCTTGACTGATCGTACCATACTTAATGATATTTTTAATTTTGAGTTTTGATACGATGTGAAGATGTGAATGATGTTAATGTTATTTCAGGGAGATTCATGAAATATTCTCAAGCCGGCACACGTGAACAGGAGATATTATCGTTCGTGCCGTCGTTCGAATGGCTCCGACCCGGCGATAGAGTCGGTCTGAAAAGGACTCACGATTCCCGAGTGCTAGTCTATTATAACTCAGAACAATTGGAAATAGCATTCGAGAATGTGCCCGATGTAAGTATTACTATGTTTCTTAAAAAAAAACTATATTTAAAAAAGTAATGCAATCCATAACATTCATTTTGGTCTACCTACTTTTTAATAAACTTGATGTTAATTAAGCTAAAGTATACCGTGACGAGAGTTAGAAAGCCTTGCATAACGGTTTACTAGTATATTATATTCAGCGATGATCAATATGAGGATAAAAAATATACTGACCCATAAGTTATAAGAAACACATATCTTTAAGGGCGTATACGCCTCGCGCGGCGGATGTAGTTTAGGTATTTGTAGAACCGCGGCACACAGCGCACTAGCAGTGCGAAACCCAGGCGCACTATGACGATGTCGCGTGGAATAATAATCTTGATCCTTTTTGCTATTCATGAAAAGTCTTCATCTACGTATACGTCAATTATGACAATATTCAAATTAATTATTTTCAATGCAAATGCATTTAAAGGTATCAAATGAAGCTAGTTATTACTTGTTTAGTAGGAGGATGTTTCTCCGAATAACAACGATTTTTTATAATTTATCTGGTGCAGCTTTTATTATCTGATACTTCTGACAGAATTAATTTGTAATTTTCATCTAATTAAATGTCGCTTTTACAATATAATATACATTTATTGTGTTATTATGTGAAAGCCATGAAAATCTACGAATAACACTAAATTGAAAACCAAAAAAGGAAGGTAAAAGAAAATAATACAAGTAAAAAACAGTAGTAACAATATTTCTGATTTTATTATACATATATCATTTAACCTTCTAAGGAACTGCAAACATTACTTTTATTTACTTTACTATGATTATACTCAAGCAATTAATCTTATTTGATAAGAAGTGTTATTAGCCTCCAAAAGTAAATATAGTGAAACAGGCGCATCCACTTAAATCTTATGATGCAAGCAACATGCGATCACGCCCAGTACCATTATGGAATCTGATTTTGTAGGTATAAAAGGATGATTACAAGTCCATAAAACCGAGATCAGTTACCAACCAGTCACCCCAAGTAGCACCCGTTCACAAGTAAGACGCATGTGCCAGCCATCACCCACTTCGCCATATTAGAGGAAACAGGATGACCCGACACACAAACAAATTAAACAGACCATCAAAGTACACTAAGGCGCGGCAAAGACAATAAGGACGGAGTGGAAAAGGAAATGCTAATTGATGAAAGAAGAATGTAACTTAAAAGTAGAACAAAAAAATTGAAAATACATATTTGATAATATAAATCCAGCGGTATGTCTCGGCAATCGTCCTCTTATGTCTTCTGCGATATTGATTGTCATTGTATTTTCAATTTTGTTGTTATATTTTTAGCTATATTATTTTTTATCAAATAACATTTCTTTTTCCACTCCAATCCTTTTATCTGCACCGGGCCTCACTTACAATCTCCTATTTCTGTCTCTATGATCACAAGAAACCTAACTTAACATGTGAAATGATGCTGCCATCTCGGACTGTTACCAATCTGTGTTGGTAAATCTTGGAATTTACTGCACTTCGGGTTTTTACAGTTACATATATATAATATGATACCAAATATTTACAACTAAAAATCACGGAAAAACGCATATAAAGAAAAGCATATCAAAATATTATCAAAAATTACTTGGTTTTGTAGAATCGTACAATTTAGTGCCTTTGAGTTTACTGAATTAGAGAGTATTTTTCTTTAATAAAATAATTTGATAAAAGACTATTATAGAAAAGATTGACTCCAACAAAAATATAAATAAAATTTACATATTTTCAGCCTCTCTTGCCAGTTTCAAATTATTCGCCAAAATACTCATTTTTCTTTTAGTGTGTGTGATTTTGGCTTTATTCTTTTTACCCATATTTTTTTTAATCTGAAAATAATATGTAATTAAGTTTTAGTTCACGCGGTTTCATCCACGTTTACATACACACACTACTTATGTGTATATAAGCGGTCAAGTATTCATCGAAGCGAATGGAACCGAAAATATCAGTTTAAATCAGTTAGAGTTGGAAGTGTTTCCAACTGAATACTTGACCGCTTACGATTGTAAACAACTTGGCGAGCGCTGGCCATGCCTTTTATACGCGGTTCAAGCGTTTCTGGAGATTTCTAGTGTGATTGAGCCTTCGTCCAGTCCATGATGTTCGATGGACTGGACGAAGGCTCAATCACGCCTTGTTTCACCATACCCTTAATCATAGCGTCAACTTCATGTTCCCGTGCCACTGGTACACGTCTTGGTCGCTGACGGATCGGTACATCATTGACTGTGTTTATTTTGTGTTGAACTAGGGCAGTCTTGCCTATGTCAGCATCACTAGTCGAGAAGATGTCGGCAAACCCGTTTAACATCGTCTCAGTCTTGTTCTTTGCTTCCCTCGACCTGTTATCCTGGCAGTCCTTCAAGAGAGAAGACACGTCGTACCTTGTGAACTTTGGCGTTGGTAGGCTGTTCATGGCATCTACGCATCCGAACTGCTCCTTCACAGGTGCCCAATATCGTGCCCTTCTTGAGTACCAGCTCTTTGTCGCTTGGGTTCAGTGCGCGTACCGATATAACGTCGGTATCCTTCGCCAGAGTGCGTGCAATCTTCCATGAAGCATCGTTGTTCAACCCTTCTATAATTACACATCGATTTGCCTGATCAGAATTCCTTGGTAGGCAAACCGGTATGATTGTTGCCGACCTCGGGCGAAGTACTACTTTCTTCAGGCAGTACCCTTTTCCGATGATGCGCCCTCCATGAATACTTCTTCTAAGCCACACTTCAATACTCCTTGACTAACTTCGATCTCACAGTGATGCTTTCGCAAGAAGTCTAAACCCAGGATGCAGTCGTCCACTACGTCAGCCACGATGACGTTGTAGCGGTAAATTTTATTACTTAGTTTCATGTCTACCTCCTCCTCACCTCGGACGGTTATGTACTGACCGGTAGCTGTTCTAAGATTTATGGTTCTCGTAGTAGACCCCAAGAACCCGTGTTGCTAGTCGGAAACTGACGACTGTCCGAGAAGCTCCAGTATCCAATGTCAACTTGCACGGCGTTCTGTTAATTTCGCCTTCGATAATTAGGTTGTTCCCGTTACACGATTGTGAGATCGAGATCCTTGGTGCTCACCTATCACCAGCCAGCATCCGCCCCGTAGTCCTGGCGTCTTTTCGTTTCCCTGCTGTTGTTGCCCAGCAGGCACATCAGGTGTTCCTCCTAACGGTGACTGGTTTCTGTTGCGTGGACTCCTTCGCTTCGGGCAGGTCAACCTGATGTAGCCTCTCTCGCCGCAGCTATAGCACCGGGGTGAAGTCAACACTTCCCTGATACGGTGAGCTCGATTGTCCCATCTCACTGCTTTCACCTCCAGAGCGTGGGCTAGGGCATCCTTTAGGTTTTTGAAATGTCCGTGTCTCACTGCGGCTATAACCTCCAGGTTTTGGATCTCGTCGATAAATGCTTGAACGAAGTTCCCGTCGATGAGCGCAGGTGAGGACTGGTACGCCTTTTGAACCAGCTTCTCCACCTCCAGGGCCCACTGCTGGAAGGTTTCACCAACACGTTGCGGTCGGTCTTTCAGCTGGGCGCGAAACACGTGTTCCAGTTGTACGTCGCCATATCTCGCTTCCAATGCCTCCAACAGCTTATCGTACGTGACGTCTTGACCAAACGCCTCTAACACGGTCAAGACCTGGTCACGAAGCCCCAAGGTGAGAGCTGTCAGAGCCTTTTAAACTTTCGCGTTGCATGATATATATATAATATGTAACGGGTATTAACGCGATCATGCATAATGTTTACCTTTTTTATGCTTGACGTTTCGACCAGGTTACACCGGCCGTGGTCACAAGCTGACTGACCTCAGTCATACTCGTTACATATTATATACATATATGTCAGAACTTGTTCTTGCGTCCACCCATTTGATTTCATGACGGCCTCGCACTGGATTTTATAGGCTGACCATGACGATGAGCCGTCGAAAGGTGGGCACTTTAAAGCCTCGTAGTAAGGGCGCCACCGCCGCAGATGTCACGATCCCATCTCCAGCCTTAGGCCCACGTATCGTTTTCCCCACCTCAGCGATGCGACTTTCGTGGCGTTCGACTTGCTCTTTCACCTCCTTCATCTCCTTGCCAATCGTTGCGCTGAGGTCTTTTAGCATCATCAGTTGCTCCTCCTGGTGGCATGCCTGCTCTTCCTGGCGGCGCATGCCCTCTTCCTTATCGCGTTGCAGCTGTTCTTCGAGGCGGCGTACGTGCTCCTCCTGGCGGCGTACGTGCTCCTCCTAGCGGCGGGCCTGCTCCTCCTGGCGGCGCATGTGTTCTTCCTTATCGCGTTGCAGCTGATCCTTAAGTCGGCGTGCTTGCTCCTCCTGACGACGTGCCTGCGCATGCAGGAGCTGCCCTCCTGCATAAACGCCATCAGAGTTGCGAGGTCGGGATTCACCAGCGAGTGGGCTGCACTAGATGGTTCCGCTTTAGTCGCAGAGTCACGTGGCCCACCTGACGATGGCGAGAGGCGTCTCCAAAGCGTCTCTGGTTCACATCTTGCTGGCACTGGTTTCTGATACGCACCCCTTCCACTTTCTCCTTCGGTAGTACTGCCATATTCTTATCTCACTTCTGACACCAATTTGTTACATGCTGGGTTCGAGGGATAAGAATTTAAACAATATTAACGTAATTATAATCTGTTTCAAATACGAAATCCCTTTTGACACTTGCACGTAACTCTGCACGTTTAATATAAATAGCTAAAAAAAACAGTGAATATATATGACACTAAAAACTTATTTAAAAATAATTAGAATCTATACAAAACCTGATGTAATTGTTTTACAATTAATATAATAAACTAATAATTTCTGTTGATATTAGTTTTAAATAATTTAAAATTCTAAATGAAATTACATTTTCCTACATTGTTATGGTTACGCACTAGAATATTTATATATTTTCAGTCGTAGTTATGCAACAGTATGAATCGGATAAAATCAAACTAATTAGAGGTAAAAACAATTGTCCGAGAAATATATTTTGACTTTGATGTAACTATTTTTTCGATACGTCAAACTTGGATTGATTTTTTTTGTATTTCTCTTTCTATCTTTTCTGTTTCGATTCTAAATCCACGATTACAGTTAGTTTGGAAAGTTAATCGGTAATCGATTTCGTGTTGGGTCGATTGAAACGGTCTTTTCACTATTGCTCTTCAACGAGCATCTGTCAAATGGGACTTTGTATTTGCAACGGACGATAAAACAAGTTTTATTCTAGCTCAATTTAAAACACAACACACACTATACTACACTTTTCGACTGTAACTGCTCCAAACTCTGTGGTATTTTCGTTTCCGTTCGCTTCGATGAATACTTGACCGCTTACGATTATAAACTGACTTCGCGTGCGCTGGCCTTGCCTTTTATACGCGGTTAAAGCGTTTCTAGAACTTTCTAGAAGCGCCATATGCTAAGCTATGCCAGTACGATAAAGTTGTAGCTGAGCGCTACAACTTTTCGACTCTACTCTACTCTTCGCGTACTATCAATATACGTAGTTTAGTAAGACGTCAATAGATGGCGCTGTAATAAATTATTAGAAAACCGTGCGTTTCCCCCCAGTGCCGAGAGATGACACTGGTTGTAACAATTTAAATAAATTCGGGATTCCGTCAGGACCTGCCCCTTTCGTTTTGTCTAGTCTTATAAGTTTGTCAAGAAGCACTTCGGGTTCTAAGGTTCGAGATGCAAAACAGCTACTCTTAGAATTCGTTTCTAACCTTTACTGTAAACTGACGCAAAATGTGTAGCAAACATGTTACTTATTGTCGCATCATCACATGCATAAAGAGTGCCGTTAGACATCTTAGCGGGATATATTCCAGATCCACCTCGTTTGGCAACACTATAAAGTTACGTATATGACATAATGGCAAAAATACTCGGTGTCAGATGTTTTCCAACAGTTCGACACAACGGGGGTAGTCCAATGAAAATGTTGTAAAAATGTCAAATTATCGATATTAATCTTGGTTAAATATTGTAATGAACCTTTATACGTCAGGTATCACGCGTTAATGTCCTTCACACAGTCGAAACACTTTTATACACCAAAAACAGTTTTTGCAGAAGTTTATAATTTACAAACAAGGAGCACTTTGCTGTAAGTTACTTTAAATGGCATTTCGAATTAAGTTATATAGCAGTGATGTTATAGGGCTCCGTAACCGTAATCGAAACTATCGGCGGCGGCGTCTGAATGATTGATAGGAACAATTTTTGGAATGTTATTAACGAAGTAATTTATATTTTCAATCTATTATAATTCTTATAAAAACACTAGCTAACCCGGCAAACGGTGTTCTGCCATATAAATTCAAATATACATACAAAATTCATAACAATCGGTTTAGCCGTTTCAGAGGAATGTGACCAGAAACACCGTGACACAAGATTTTTATACATACAGATTGAATAATACCACCTTACAATGAAAAAATGTTATTTGTTCATTATGATTTTGTTTTTGCAGTCGATAGGTAATGCTTTAAAATAAGTATCTATAATAATTACTTATATGACTGATTATAGTACCAAATGATAATTTAAAAATAAAGCCCAATCATCATCTATTTGTTTTTTATTCTTACAATTTCTTCAAAATCTAATATCTGTTTCTAATGGATAATCCGCAATAATCTAATATCCGTAACCGTATCTAAAACCGATATTATATTATATATCCGTATCCATATCTAGATCCGAAACTGCATATCCTTATTATATAGTATCACAGTAATATGTTATATTTCAGAAAGTGTATGTTGTTATGGAAATATTTGGACACGTGACTAAGATACAAGCTGTGAATCAGGGCAGTGCAATCGTCACCACGGCCATGCTGTCACAGACTAGTGAGTATTATGCCCCTAATAATAATACTAATAATTTAGGCTACTTTTACGTCTTATAATAAAGTAATAACAATGAAATTACTGGTTGTAGATATATACATAAATATGTATTGAAAATATCTTTAATATCTTTAATCTTTATTGACATAAAAATGGGTACATTTCAATTATAGAATACGCTGACACCCGCGCTAGTTAAAACTGTGTTGCAGGTATTAATTTGTAATTTATATTATCAGCTCTTAGTTAGGTCCAAATACAAACGTTATAATACATAGTATATTGGAATGTAACGCAAATTCATATTCATTGTTTCGTTTTAACCAAGGCAATGTTTTTATATTATTTTGTCACATGTGTATTGGCAAGATTGCCATTTTATAATGTTAGATGTTAATGCTAGATGTATGTGTTACTCTATTTAAATCCCTTCTTTGTTTACTGTAACTGCCCAGTTCCTAATGGTGTATACACGAAGCCGACTACAATTCAACCAAACAACGTTTACACAGAAAACATAGATGGATTGTTTGAAGCCAACTTAACGAACCTGGCGAACTTGTGCGTTGTAAGTGGAGAATCTGGTGACGGTAGTATAGACGGACTGGCCGTGGAGACATCGGCTGAACCGAGAGCTGTATCTAGTGCTGAGCAGAATGACGAGCCGAGTGCTGAGCGTAGCACAGAGCAGAGTGCTGCGGCGAGCGCGGAACCGCAACATAGTGCGTTCTTCAGCCCCGCACCCAGCCCATTACCAAGTGCTGACCCTAGCGCTTCAACTACTGCGCCTCCCAGCGCTTCGCCAAGCGCGCCTCCTAGCGCAGAACCACCCCTAGAGCCAAATAAACAATTGCCCGACTCGAGCGGCGTATCGAAGAACGCCGAAGGTACAAGTGATACGACTATCACAGAGAAACCAACGACTACGGAGAACGGGGAGTCAGCTACTGACGTACGACGCCGCCGCAAAAATTTGCCATACACCTTCTATTATATACACGGCGACAATATACGACTATGTAGCTCCGGTAAGACAATACTCTATACCTACTATATATATAAATCTTGTTATATAATTCAAATTAAACTACTTTATATGGATTTTAACGCGTTGATTATTTAAGCACTATTTTGTCATGATTTTATTGTATTAGAAAATTCAATAAAATTATATAAAAACAGTGTTTCAAATCTATAATAATAATAATAATGTTTAGAAAAATAATCTAACGCTATAAAACCCGTATAAAATAATTTAATTTAAATATATAACAAACTTAAGACCATATTATGATTACACCTTGTTATCTATACTAATATTATAAAGCTGAAGAGTTTGTTTGTTTATTTGAACGCGCTAATCTCAGAAACTGTTGGTTCGAATTGAAAAATTATTTTAATGTTGCATAGCCCATTTATCGAGGAAGGCTATAGGCTATATAACATCACGCTACGACCAATAGGAGCAGAGCAGCAATGAAAAATGTTGCAAAAACGGGGAAAATTGTCTTATGTGAAGCAGACGAAGTTGCGCGGGTCAGTTAGTATAATATATGAAGGTTCCTAGTTCATCTATTATGTATTTATTTTATTACAGATACGGTAGCTATGCGCTTCAAGGGATACACTGAGGGTATAGCCGTAGTTAGCCAGCCACTACGACGAGGTCACAATTTCCGGGTAGGTGACTCAGGCAAATGACTCAATGTTATATTTTTACAACAATTACCGAGGCAAATATGTATTTATGTATACTTTTATGTATAGATATTATTAAGTATATGCATTGCCATAGCAACTGCGACTAACATTATGATGTTTCACTACTTATGTGTGCAAATGCGAATGTCAGAACTAACTACTAATACTAGCGGTCGCCGAGTGGTCGAAACTCAACCATAATTGATTTAAATTTTGATCATTATTAAGGTTTTATTGTCTATAACTATACCCTTACAAGCACATTTCATTTAGTCACCTACTCCACATACATATGTTACCATAGTTACGAAGAATTCTACGACATCAGCCGAACAATGCCGAAATACTACGAACGCGATTCGACTGCTTGTGTCAAATGCATGGTTGTGTTTTTAATTAATTTAATGTATTTCTAATACATATTTTATAAAAATATTAGGACTCGCCACTCCTTCTCCATATAAACTTTAGCTGTACCAAATTACATACTCCTCCAACCGTTCAATTTTTGTAATACGGGGTACAAAGTTTTTGCTTCACGTATTAATATATAGATATACATACATAATGTATAAATATAAGCTATGCGTTTGCTTATATATTGATATCTTTGCCTTACTGTTGTAACAGACTTATTTCACATTAAAGTTCACAAGTCGTACTGTTTTAAGAAGCGGTTTGCTGATACAAGTTACTTGCATACGCCAAAACAGAAGCGTACTGCATTATTCTTTGACGTATAATGTATATATGCTATATTATAATAGAAACAGTAGTAGCAAACCGATTTATGTAATCCTAATCATACCGTGTGACTGCTAACTAATACTGCCGTGATAGTCGAAAGGGCAGTAAGTAAAGGATAGCCATTTTATTAAATTACTGATTTTGAATGCTTCGTTACTGTAAACAACATTATTTTCCTTTCTATTGACATATATAACATAAAAATAGAGTATATAGTTTTATCACCAACGCTAAAATTGTAACAAAACCTTTGCGCGCTGTTTTCTAAAACTACCTTTTTTGACTTACTGCCCTCTCGATTACCACGGCAGAATATTAAATATAAGATTCAACCCGTGAACGTAATTAAAACATGAAAGTATACTCACTACTAATAAATTTATCTATGTTATCTACACAAAGTGGGCGGGGCTTAGTAAAACTGAGCCATGTCGCTATAGTAACGTATAATATATGTATCAATGGGTTTGAGTTCGTTTTCTAACAGCAACTAAATAAACTGTTAAACAGAATAGCTAATAGCTATTTGTCCCATTAACAGTAACAACCAATTTTAACCGACTTCAATAAAAGGAGGAGGTTCTCAATTTGACTGTATTTTTTATGTGCCTTACTTCATACCTTGTTCTAGGTAAACCAATTTTAATATAATTTTTTTTTTAAGTTCAAATTTATACAAATTTAAATGGCACTACATTGGAGGCACTAAGGCCTCCAATGTAGTGCCATTTAAATTTGATCAAGATCTGATCAGTTGTTTTTGAGTTATCTTTAATAATGCATATTTGGTTGTCTAGTTGAAGTCGGTTTTCTTTTTGTTATTGAGTGGTAAGGTTGAGTAACTTGCTGTGGTGTCAATAATGAACTGTTGTTAGTATGAAAGTACTGCTTCCATGTTTTATTTACGTTTACAGTACCCCACTCTTTTTGTCTATAAGTGTCCATATGTAACAACAAACTAATTTTTATTGAACATTGATTCAGACCAGAATCTCTAAAGCCTTTGATTGTTGCAAAGTAATACTCTCTACTAGCAGATATTCTATTATTAACGAAATGCTTTTAATTGAATGTCCTACATACAATTAAAAGGCCATTAATGGTTTATACTTCATTGCTTAGAACAATAATTAGTATTATTGTTCTAAGCAATGAAGATATATAGATATATTAGAATAGAATAATAATTGGTATTAAAAGTGCCTAAGTATTCCATTTCCTTGTTACAGTTTCGTGTGGATAAATTAAGTTACGAATGGTGTGGGACGGCTGCCATTGGCGCGGTAGGAGTGTTGCCGACAGAACTGCCTATGAGTGGCATTCATCTCGAACCGCCATGCTGGATCCTCACAAGCGACCTGCTCAATGATAACGGCGTTTTTGTTAGTCTCTCATTTATATATATCTACATAGAATCACGTTTGTTGCCCGAAGGAGATTACGGATTTAATTTTCTTTGACCCTTTGACTCTGCATAGAAACACGTCTATTTCCCGAAGTGGTAGGGCGATTACGGATTTCCACTTTCTTTGACCCTTTGACTCTGAAAAGAGATATGCAAATCTCTTTTGTTTTATTAACCTGTCAAGTCTAAGAATACCAGACATAATTGCAAACCTAATGTGTTTGGCAAGTGATGTTGCAACTCAATAGGTTAAAAGCGCTTATTTTTACTGCGATGTGTGACTGCAATATATTGGCCGGCGGTAGCGCTCATACATTAACATATATTGCATTTGGTTATCAATAATTGTATATGGTGTGGCCGTTGCGTTCAATTGTTTTTGAGGTAGGTTATAATTGAAAATATTAAAGCCACATAATACAGTAAAATTATTGCCCGTTATGAAGGCCTGACTTTTTCATTACATCCTTCATGAACTCCCGTCGCTTAAGGCTTTACCTTATTAATATTAAACGGAAATGGAGCTATTTAAGTAAACTCTTCTCTGTCAATTAAACCTGTCAACTTCAAATTGTGACGACAGTCTTCCAATATGCTCATCTGTTGTATTGGCAGCGCCATTACTCTTTTCTTGATCTGACAACGCGTAAATGATGTCCTTGTCATTGCAAACCTAACAAAATAACTTATTACCTTACAGCTAACCGTTTCTCATAGAATTATATTTAAAAAACATAGTATGTTTCATAACTTTGTATGTTCACAGACTATATCGCTAATGGGCATGGCTTTAGACGAGCTGGTCGAACAGTCTGTGCTGACTATCCACTTCAGGTTCAATAGCGAACTAGTGCTCGAGATTGATGGCAAGATCATAGGCGCCATCGCTGTCATACCACGAAGATACAGCCACATCTTTCCCACTATTGATCTTTACGGCAGAATTTCTCAGGTATGATTTCGAATCAGTTGTCGCTAATTTGGGCTTATTGAGACAGTCAAAGTTAAAATCAAAAATCATTTTACCATTAAAACTGTTGAAAATTTCTTGAACACGTCACTTTACAATAATATTTTTACTTTCTTACTTTAAAATATTATAAAATCGAAAGTAACTCTGTCTGTCTGTTACCTTTTCTTGGCTAAACCACTCAACCGATTTAGATAAAATTTGGTGCAGATATAGTTTAAAACCTGGAGATGCACATAGACTACTTTTCTATCACTACCACGCCAGCGGAGTCGCGTGCAAAAGCTAGTTTATAATAAAATAAAAAGTAAATGAAAATCTTGCAATGAAAAAAGCCAGTTCGATGAGTTGAGCTCTCATGAGAAGAAGCTTGTGGTCACTCCTTTCAACCGCCTATTATCGTTACAATATTTTATGATGACCTGTGGGTGAAAGCAGTTCAGTCCCAAGCATTTTTATCTTCTATATATTCTGTGACCCAGTATATCCTTTGGTTAATACGACACTGTCAAATCGCTAGCAAATCTAATAGTACAAGCATGGGTCACACATTAACTGGGTGTGTACTTTATATATAAATTGTAAAACATGCTTTGTCTGCAATATAAATAAAATTAAATAATAATAATTTCAGGTATCTGTACTTCTTCATCCATACGTCGTTACCAGCGGCACGTCACTCGATCTTCCAATTATTACTGAGAATGTTTGCGAAGATGAACTCGCAGAAGAACATTCAGACAGTGATACCCCTTCTGCAGTAATCCTCGAAGAACTCGCTCCAATATTAGAGTTAACACGTCCGAAGAAGAAACCTAAGGCTTACAGCCAAGATAATCTGATCGAAGAGCGCTTGTCCCCTATTGTTGTTGAGGCCGGCCCTAGCACCTTGCCAGACCCTGTTCCAGAAACTAGCAGTCCTGTTGCAAATGATGACAACAGCACTGAGGTAAAATGTCGTAAAGTGTTTCCGACTCGCGTGTCGCTACATCACAGTCTGATATTATCACACAACACTTCCCCGGCGAACAACAACGAAGTTGTGAACCGCTGCATCCAGAAAAGTCATTCTACTCATAGTTTTTGTCAAGTATCTGATGAGAACGAAAATAAAGGATTACGCCATACGTTTAGTGTTGGTTCGCGTGTAGGGGATGATTCAGATGCAGCGATCCACGAGCAGTTCTGTGACACTAACATCCGTCACAACGATCGCTATCCAGAGGCTAACGATGTGGATAATCTCGACAATGAACTGATGGATGGCTTGACCATGGAGCCAGGCAACTTACCAGACTTGACAGAGGAACAATCATCGTCGATTGATGAATCCACACGACGGGACGACTTTTGGTCTGATTCCTTATCCGTCGAGAACTTGCACTACTTAAATCGCATATTGTGTTTGGATCAAGAGGGGATTGAAGGGCAGAGTCTTGAATCGGAATGGGAGGCTTCAGGAGAAGGCTGTGAGCACTTACATTTGGTATTAAAGTATTGGAACTTCTTAGTACTGCCGTACCCGGAGCTAAGGCAGGCGGTCTCGTGGGGCCAAGTCCGCTGCTACTGTCCTAATTGCCAACCCGATGCTGTGCCGCCTCTCGCTGGTGAGTAAACTGTTTCTATGCTATTTGCAACTTTAATACATATAAGGCAAATATTTTGCGATATTATATTATTCTTAGTATTATGTTAAAAAAGCTGCCGAATACCAGGTGCGCTAGGAGAGTAGGCGATATTTACTATTGTGTGAATTAAGGCGCCGGGTATGTTGTAGGGTGTTTTCGCTTGTCTGTGCTTTTGTATATGTTTATCTCTATGATGGATAATGTTTAGAGATAAGTTTGGACAATGTTTTGTCAATTTTGAATTGATGCAATGTATTTTCGTGCCCCGTACCTGGAAAGACTCGTCCGCTATTAAATATGACCACAGACAATAGCTGGCGAAATGTGGATGTAATATACCTCTGTCTACGATTTCGGAGATAAACCAGAATGTTGACAGTCTTTTATTATATTTATTAGGCATTTTGTCGCTAAATAATATATTCAAAATAAGTACGCGATAACCCTTTTGTAGTTCTCTTACAAGGGGCAGCAGTGCTGACGTTTGCTGTAGCATAATAAAGTGATATGTTGTACATTAGGGTGGGTGCGTATCGAACGCATTGACGGAGTGGGTGCGGCTCAGCGAGCCTTCTGGCATGTGGTGCGCTCTACGCTGGGTTCTGCGCAAGTCACGGGCGGCGAACAAGGCGCCGTGCGACGGCCCCGATCGCTCACAGGCGCACCTTGCACCTCACCCACACTGGCTGACATGTGCGTATTATTATATGTATAATTCTTATGCATAGTCGGCCAAAAATGTGGTCTGGCCAAAAACAATAAGGTCGATTTTTACTGGCAATAATATTATGACATTGAAACATTGTTGCTCTTATATTTACGTCATGCAATGTGTAAAGTTTAAAAATTAAAAAAGTTTCTGTGAGATCTAATTATCGCTGAGGTTTAGCGATACATGTACAAAACCATTACATGTTTTTAGCTTGGCCAACTGTACGTGAATATATGTCAATGAACTAAAAACTTTTTTGTGACTCTTGGTGGTTTAGATTTACAATTAGTCCCGTTAGGTGGCGCTGCAACGTGTCCTAAGACTTCTTTTTTTAAGCTAACATCCAGACAGGACAGCCTCTATCATGTCCACTAGTATTCTTATATACTAGTTATTTAAGTTTATGCATATGTTTGCTAACGATCATGAAGTCTGGCTTTCGCTTCCCGAAATTGGGCAAAATATAATCGGGATTTTTCGTACGAAATTTCTTAGAAAAACGGAATCTCTAAATATACGGTGTTAATAGGCTCCTAGTACGTAAAAACTTAACTATAGCTGATGAAATGGAACTTTGAAATACACCTGCATATCCCAATAGGAAATTATATTTAAAAGCTAGTCTATTTTCACTTTCCATGTAATTTTTATAACGTTTATTGGTGTACAAATACCTTGAATATATTCTTGACTATCTGTTTAAATTGGTGATTATCGCAAGTCTGTTTTCACTTGCAATCTCTTTAGCATAGATGAAAGTGTTCTCATAAGTCGAAACGTATATGAAGTTTAGTATGTCACCTTACGAATCACCTTGATCCTAGTTAAAATATATATCATTGTCACAGATGGTTCGACGAGGAAGGCAAGCCACATCACACCGTGTTGGCTATAGAAATTGATGTCGAGTAAGTATTATCATCTTGTACATTTGTGTCACTTGGTACACTACATAATAACTATAGTTTTGCTTTACATTGTGCTACCTTCCGTAATCAATATGACAACTAACCATTACACAAAAACATGCTAGTCTACTGAATAAATTTGTTTACACGGATGTGGTAGTAGGCAAACGGTTGCCTCGCTGCAGATGCCGCTCTAACTGTTGTAGGTTCGAAACCTATACAGATGAGCTCAAATACGTGTTACGTTTATGTTCCACAACTGATTTTCTCAGTCTGAGTATACTCTGTATCCGTTAATTATATTACAACCCTCGCTACGCAGGGTCAGATTTATATTTAAATCCTGTGACAACAATATAGTCATATACTCAAGGTCTAAGCAAAATAACTCATTTATTTAAAAGGAATGTGTTTCTAAACTCGTATTATATCATTTCTATAACGGAAACTTGGCTGCTCGACGGAATTAGTAATAGCGAATTGTTTGATGAAAGTCAAAGTCATAAATCTTTATTTCCATAAATATGTGCAAACAGTTCTTGGACACGTCAATTCATTATTATATTAATAAAAAACAATAATAAAAATAAATAGAAGGAAATAAAAATTTTGCATTGAAAAATCCTGTTCGAGAAAGTAGAGCTTTCATGAGAAGAAGCAGGCAAGAAACTCATGGCCACTCTTTTCAATCGCCAAATGTATACATCAATACAATTCAATGTTATATTATATTCCTTATATGAGCTGCTGTGTGTAGTTGTTAGTTTTTTATTTCAATAATATATCAAAAGTATAAATTTGTTAACTCTAAGATACATATTAATAACAAATTAAATAATAGTCACAGCAACTCATATTACAGTTAACTTAATAATATGATTAGAAATAAACTGTGAGTGGAAGCAACTCAAAGTATGTTGTTTGGCGAAGAGATGGCAATTATGCAACCACTCGAGAGAAGTACGGTGAAGGAGGTTTTTTAGCGGTTCGACGAGATCTAACGGCGATAGGTCGACCGTAGTGGTCATCCCCAGCTGAGGATATATAGGTTACTGTAAAATTGAAATTCGGCAATGGCAGGTCTACAAATGTTCATTGTTGCACTATTTATTTATGTGAAGAAAACCTGCGTAATTCTTCAACACCCAACTTTCTAACTTCAACGATAAACTATCACAAGTAGTTAATTTTTGTCCAAATTATTATTTTGTCATAATGGGAGATTTTAACCTTTCCAACATAGTTAGGTCGCCCGATAGCAATATTTACCCACAGTATACAGGGGTTTTCGGTTATTCACAAATACATTTCTTTGATACCTTATCGTTATGTAATCTAACTCAATTTAACTTTTGTCAAAATATTTCGAGCAATAGACTCCTCGACTTGGTGTTATGTAATATCAACACACAAATGTCCACCACAGGCCTTTAGACATAAGTTTAAATATTTTAATCTCCGAACCGCTGTAAGTCAACCCTCGACTTATATATTTTTATGAATCTGGAGACTATGACAACATTTTACTGCAATGTTTATCTGTGTACTAACTCTTTAAAGGATGCCATAAATATTTTTTGTAAACAATTATATGATGTTATAGATAAGTATATATCTCACAGATTCTTGAAAGCGTCTGCATTGCTATCTTGGTACAGCGTATCTTTAAAAAAAGTTCTCAAAGACAATATAAATATTACAAAAAATTTCGCAATTATGTCAACACCTCAGACTACAAAACATTTTCATTTCTACGACAAAGAGCTAAAGACCTTGAAAAAGACTGCTACCTAAATTATCTTAATAAGTGTGAAGCTTCGATTATTACGTACGAAGGGCAAATAGCAAATAAAGGGCAGATGATTGCAACCTCTTCGCAACTTATTTCCATTCAGCCTTTCTTCTCTCATCCGACTCTTCAACTTTACGTGCTCAGAATTCCGACAATGAATTTAAATATTTTCATACTATTGGTTACATACACATTATCGCTGATACAATAAATAAATTACTTCGTTCACTACACTTAACAAAAGGAGCAAGACCAGACCGTATACCAACTTTCTTTATCGTAAAATGTTCAGATGCTTTAACAAAACCACTAACAATATTGTTCAAACGTTCATTAAATTAAGGGATTGTTCTAAACATGTGGAAGTCAGCTTTTATAACCCCAATTCATAAGAGTGGTGGAAGGAACGAAGTTAAAAACTACAGACACATATCTAAATTATGCATATTTGCTAAAGTATTTGAACAAGTCGTTTATACCCAGCTTTACGAAAGTTTTTCAGTAACATTAATTCCTTACAATTAAAACATTAATCACTCCACTACATCTAATTTGCTAACGTTTATAGACTACAACACAACCTTTCATATGGCCTCAGGCGGCCAACTCGATGCAATTTTTACAGACTACAGCAAATGTTTTGATCGTATTTATCATACATTGCTATTGCAAAAACTTCTCAAAGCTGGTGGTTCAAGTCCTAAATTGAGAACAGGTCGCAGGTCGTGGTGCTCAATGGTTACTCATCCATATGGAACTTAGTGCCTTCAGGTCTGGCGCAAGGCTCCCTCCTAGGCCCCTTACGTTTTAATATTTTTATCAAAGACGTCACATCAAGTTTCTTCATTCAAAATTTGTACTGTACGCACACGATATGAATGTTTTTAGACAAATCTCTAGTACTAGTAATTGCTTTCAATTACAAAAAGATCTGTTAAGATTGGGAAACTACTGCGACCTTAACAAACTCGACATCAATGTGGCCAAATGTTATGCAATCACCGTTACCCGTAAATTAAAACCTACTAATTTTGTATATGCACTCAAAGGACAACATCTTAGAAAATTAAACGAGATACGAGACCTAGGCGTAGTTCACGACTCCAAACTGACTTGTAAGAAGCATAAAGATAATATTCCTACGAGAGCTAATAAAGCACTAGGATTTCTAATTAGGTCCAGCTCTCGGTTCCCTAATATAAAGGTAGTAACAATCTTATATTGCTCATACGTGCGTAGTACACTTGGGTATTGTTCACAAATTTGGATCCCGCAATACGAGGATTACATAAATAGGCCTGAATTCGTTCAGAAAAGATTCTTGAGACATTTGCAATACATGTGTAGGACTATGGATGACAATTATGAATTAAGGTGTAAAAGACAACATATGATACCTCTTAGCGAACGGCGTAGAATCAAAGATATATCTACATTTATGATAATAGCCCAGTGCCAACAAGAATCCATGGACACCCAAATTTAAATTATTTATATACTCCCCGCTGTAATACCAATTATAGACAAAGCTATTTCTTCATTAGAACCTCAAAACAGTTAAATAGCATTGACTTGCCTGAATGTGATCTGTTTGATACTTCTCCTAGCATAATAAGACAGATGTTATCAAGGGGCTGGTTTGACCGCATTATGTAACAAAATTTAAACTTTTATATATACACTTACTCGTATAATGTTAATTATCTCTTTTGTTATTGTTTAACCTCACGGGCACCAATAGTTTTATAATGCGAAAACTGTTCATGGTCTGTAGCTATAGTACCTATAAGAAATTATTTAGACATAGTAAGACTTTGTTTTTCAATAAAAGTAAAATAAAATAATGGCGTTATACAAATATGTTTATATTTTATTTTGCAGAGGTTCAGAAGCAGAGAACGATCGTCTCCTAGCATTCCTAATATATCTGAAGCCACACCTGAGTTTCGTCGATGATGATCACCCACCGAGTCTCGAAGATTAGGCGTCTGTGCGTCATTGCACTTTGTATTCACTATTTTAGAATATAATATTCTCTAGATCACCGCGATATTTTATCGGTAACTTAATCGAATATACAGGTGTGATACTTGGCGGTGGTACGCCGTGCAGATTATGACTATATCTAAGATGTTATATTATCGAATAAGTGACACAGGTTGGTTGTCTTTAAGTATTAACATTATTATAGTAACTAAAGTATATAGTCGTACAAGAGGCGTAAGTTAGGCATTCTTGATGCAGTGTTTTTTGATCTCAAAGTTCAGTATTTGCCCGTTTGTGTTGTTTTTTATACGTTGATCGAATAAAAGTCGAATATTGTTCGATAATCGTCTTTTATTTGATGAAGATCAGCCGTCGAGCTGACTGAATGATATATGAATGAGAGAGAAATCTGTCGCGTTCGTCTCGAGACGTGAGCTTGTGCTTTTATTTGCGTACGAGGTGGTGTCGCAGTGTTCCTGGGTAATTATGTTTGGAAATTATCTGTGAAAACACGGAGTATAAGAATATGTCAGATAGACGGTAATAGACTCTGGTATTACATGAAACCTTTAAATGTAGCCGGCGAAATGGGGAAGTATTACGCCTTTGCCCACTCATTCGAGAATATACTAGCGTAAAGCTTGCTATAAGTGGATGAAATGAAGGTTAGAATTATGTCTGATGCTTGTTATAGCGGGTTAGAAATATACCATCACTATAGTGCAGTAGCCTTCGGCGAACATCGTATGATACTGTGAACCGTGACACTTGATACTCGAACAAATATGCTATATAACTTGCTTATTTTTAGATACTTGATAAATACTAAGAACAAGGTTCTTATTGTAACTGGAAGTTATGACAATAAATCAATTTATAAAGTTGTTTGTGGTGATTCGAGATACTTGTTGTCTCGCCTATGTTTAAAGACCTAACATTCTGGTCAAGAACTCCATCGTTTTCGATCTGAAGTATGCAACTGCAAGCGTAGTTGGAATACAATGTAAGTAATATACTGCACCGTGCGGTGTCATCAAAGTCTACTTAAAGTGTTGATATTACTAAGTTTTGCTTAATCGAGCCCTTGTGGTGCGCGGATCTATAATTAGTTCACTTTAAGGTCAAAACACACTGTACGGTATTCTACTAGTCACTTGAAACTAATTTAATGCGTCATAGAATTTATCCTCCACAGGCTATATAAAGTCTAAAGCACATTATTTTCATGATCTCAAATACTAAGCGTACTTTTTATTTATTAACATTCTGCATTACCTTCTGTAGTATCCAAAATATTATTTGTATTATATTAGGTCATCGGCGTTGGTGAGGATGTATTCACAATACACATGTAGACTCGGGAACAGTGTAGCTTTCGGGTGCTGTCTAATTATACATAAAGCGAATTGTTAGCGGATAACTCAGAGGGCCACGCTCACACGGTGGCCGTGCCCTCCCCTACAGTGTCAACGTTTCAAGAGTCTGATCCACACGTTCTTCGTTACTTACACTTCCACACGCAGATACTTCCAATATTTCATGCTGTAGACCCGTTTAGCTATTATGTTTCAGCTACATATGTTTGATTTAATTCCCAGTAGCTTTGTAAGCAGCTATGTTAAGATACTACATGTTTACTTATAACGAATAGGTAGCTGAAGACAACTTCGCACAACCATAATAATTATAATAGTAATATGAATGTTTACTTGGAATGTTGTCAACCATAAATGCTTACTCAATTGGTTAGTGGGTGATGGCAGCCCACTTGATCGCTCGCTCGTGGCCGCGCGCCGCCATTAGCGCCCTACTCAATACAAATAATAATATTTGTTATGATGTTCTTGTCTTTAGTTCCTCGTTCGAGAAGCAGTGCATGTAGCTACTAGCTAATAACGACTTATTTATTCAATATTTCTGTGTGTATTCATAATTTTCTGAGCAAATAAACGATCATCATAAATATATCATTTGTTTGTTTGATCTAACCATTCGTAGAGGTAGCGTTACTAAAACTAGTGTTCATAATTTAGTATCGGTAGATTCATCATAAATTAGATGTGATAATAGCAACCCTTTCGTAGATAGTCGTTTGACTCACCCCCATGTGGAAGATGTATCGCCACCCAGCGACAAATTGTCAAATTAAACGCAGTGATTGATAAAAATTATCTTATATTGGTGTTCCAAAGATTTACAACAATACGATTGTATCCAAAAATGTTTACTAACTAGATACTTACATTTAAATTAAATTATCACTGCTCGTTTCCTATTCACGTCAAGTGAGATTCGATACAGTATTAGTACAATTAATACACTATTAGCCGCAGTGACAGTGCCTGACTGATATTATATAATAATAATAGGTACAATTACTTAATTACTTGGCTAATAATAAAAGTCGAGTGGTTTCGGGGAGGCATCCTGTGACCGCGGCTTTGAATAAATATAAAAGCCTAAATTGTAACAATTTAACCCTCGTGTTACATGCAGACTTTAAGAGTAGAGTTAAATCATGTCTGTTCTAATGTAGGTATATAAGATGAATGATATACAACTAATAGGTACATATTATACCCGTCAAATAACTAATTTTTGCGTGCTCAGTCTAAAATCTCACCAAATAGAACATATTTCAGTATAATGTGTGAATGAAGATTATAAAATTATCTATAAACATAATTCAGCTATTCTATTTACATGTGTAACAACATCGAAATATCAGGTGACATCTAAACATTCAACATAACAGCCACAAGGTAGCACTAACCGCAGCTACGTCGAGCCGCGCCGGCCGAGCGTGAGTGCCGGACTCCAGGTACTACAGCCCTACTGTGTGTCCATCTAATAGTTACGCTAAGTGTGGCGGCGTGTCCGCTACTGCAATCTCATTAACTAAGTACAAAAGTGTCGGTTTGTTCAGCGGCAAGGTGTGCGGGTCGTGCGGGTAGCTGTAAAGTCGCTCGCATGAAGGTCGAGTCGCGGCGGCGCGCGACCGCGCATCTGCGACAAAATCGTCTCAGCGTTTGGGAAACAGACAGAAGAATAAGTGGCACTACCACACTTTGCACTTGTTGACGGGGTTCATGGGCGAGCCGAGCGGACACTTGAAGTCGTTCGCGAACTCCTCCATGTTGGACATGGGGCCGATGACGCGGAAGCGGCCGGGCGCGTGGAAGCCGGTCGTGATGCGCAGCTTGATCGCCTCGTTGCGGTACACCGCGCACCAAGTGTTCGCCGCGCTCAGCCAGAACAACTGCAAACCGATCGTGCATCGTAATTATACAATCCAAGCGCTGTTCATTTCTTCCTGTACGGTAATGTTACCTAATAATCCACTAACTTGCGTAAATAGTGTTATTAGGTTAACGGAAATACATAATAGGTTTGCATGTAGCCATTCAGTATTTCTTCTAACTATCTGCCTATCGCAAATGCGCTTTAGGTACCAATTAAATTATAACCGCTGAATCGCAACTGCAGTCGATTTCTTTAATAAATAATTAACCCCATAAACACCATACTAACTTGTATGTATACTTTTAATAATAAACTACGAATGATTTCGTAGAAATTATGTCATATAGTTTCATATTTAGCTTCCATAGCATAGGTTGCGTCATTTGCCATGCTAGTAATGGTTCTATGCATCAATAGTAGGTATATCTAAGGCAACTGTGTTGCCATCTCCTAAAATTCCACGTAACCTGATTAAAACTTCTTCATGTGAAAAATAGAGTGATGGATTAGAAACTGGTACTGCTTGATATTCCTATATTATTTGATACAAGCTAACTCAAATAATAACCTTTAAATATTCACTGAATAGGTGGGTACTGCAAAAACGCCTGCGTATTATTCATTGGTGTGTAGAAAAACGTTGATCAGGTAGTTTTAGTATTAGCGAAGGTAAAGACCGTAACGACATATTTAACTATAGGTAAGTTGCCTACAAACATTGTAAATTGTCTTATTAGTGCAACCAAACATCCCAATTACGTAGTTAGCCATTAGATTTATGATGACAAATAACAGCATAATAAATTTGAATTGAAGGGGACTAGAATTATCTATTTATACCCATGTATTGTATATTTATGGAACAACTACTGAGTCGGGTAAACGTACCTGTTTGGGAGAGTACTGTTCCAGGCCAGGGAGTCGTGCTTCATCACCGTGTCGTTTAGTCCAAGCCTGGTAGGCGTAGTAGGCTTCTTTGATACCACCGTTGTCAGCAATATTCTCTCCTTGGGTATTTACGCCATTCAACTAAAATAAAGATTGTATTAGAAAACCGACCTAGGGGCTGCAGAACCATTTCAAGACTAGTCTTACAAACTTATTAAGTAAAATTTATATGCTAGTAACATTATCTGAAACATTATTTACCTTCAGCCCGACTTCATTGACAGTATAGTTGGAATACTGGTCGATGATACATTTGGCCTTCTCGAGGTACTTTTGTTTGGTCATCTCTTGCCACCAGTCTACTAAGTTGCCGTTCCTGTCAAATTGTCGACCCTGTGAAGTGAGTATTATATTATAGTATAGTTTAGTTTTATTATAGTAGATTTTCTAATTTTATGACGGGTTTATATACCTATATATGACGTTCCACGGGAAAAGGACCTTAACGGGTATATAGTTAATCGAACCGGCATTAGAATAAACACTCTAAATTGTACAGAAATATTACCTGGTCATCAAAACCGTGAGTAATTTCGTGGCCAATGACAAAACCGATAGCTCCGTAGTTCATATACGCGGGACGTTTAGCTGAGAAGAATGCGCCTTGCAGGATACCAGCTGGGAACTCTGTCAAAATAAAAAACAATGGAAAAATAAGAACATAATCTTAAAAAAAAATGTGCCGATATTTCAAGGTGAATTACATATTCATGTAAACATACAAAATGTTTTGTAGTTTCAACCTTTTGACCTCCACAGTCATGTATACATGACAAAGTTAAATGTGTCCAGCATGCCACGGTCACGACTACATGACAAATCAAAGGATAAAATCGTAGCTTGGCGCCGAGAGCACGCTTTTGCTTGTAGATGTGGCGGTCAAAGGGGAAATGCCAAGACTCTTTTATCGTTGGTACCATGACACATCGTTAGATATTAGATAAAGGACGCATAGTTAATATTCAGGATGAAGACACTGATTCCTGAACTTACCCGCTGCTTGGTCTACATGGGTGATTTAAGGGCTAGGAGAAATATGGTACATGATAAATGGTACATGCTTTTACTACATTTGAAGCTCTATAATATAATTAATATACCTGATATAAAAATGAATTATTAAAGGCCAGTACCTGGACTACTGGCCTATAATAAGTAGGTTTCAGATTCAACTTACGGATGCTGTTTTCAATAGACGAATAGAAAGCGTTAACGATAGCGGGACGTCCGTGGGTGACCCAATCGGTCTTGTTGACAGGCTCCCTCAGCTTGCCGAACAGGTACTCAGTGCCGAACAGAGTCAGATTCAGCACAGACTCCATCAACTTGTCCGATGACATCTCCAACTAAAACATCGTTTATAATTTTTATACAAAGATAGATAAGTTTAATAATATAATAATAATATTCTACCACGTACACACAACACCATCTAGCCCAAACTAAGCAGAGCTTGTACTATGGGTTCTAGACAATGGATAAACATACATATTATTATACTTATGCTTTTTTTTTTTTGTAAATACATACATATTATACATAGAAACACCCAGACCAAGACAAACATCCATGTTCATGCACACAAATGTTTGACTTGTGCGGGAATCGAACCCGCGACCTCAGGCGTGGCAGTCGGTTACACCAACCACTACGCCTATCTAGTGTATTAAGTAGATATTATTGTATTAACGAATATTCTATCTATCTATTACTAAGGTGTAGATATTTAAGAACGGAACTAATAACAAAATACGCTTATTTACCGACCGTAACGGGTTTAAAATAAAATAAAAAGTTACAATCAAATTGAGTACTTTAACTTTTGTCACTTACACCAGAGTAGAATTTAGTTAGTTTATCATTGTCGAGCATTTCACTGGGATACGCGATGTGAGAAGCCATTGAATCAGCCTTCTCAAGAGCTGCCTGACGTGTCTTTTCGTCCATCCAGTCCACTTCATTCAAAGTTTGGCGGAACTGTTGTCTAAAAAAAACAGCTTGGTTTTACAGTATAAGTACGGAGAAACAAAACATTCTTAAAATCAATATAAACATTTAGCAGTAAACGAGTTACGACTTAATATAAATATCGGCGAACGTAGAAAAGCAAAAAAGGTAACGCAACGTAAAAACCACAAGACTATCGACAATTTCCTTAAAACGGTTCCTCAAATAAAAACAGTACAATCTAAGCAAGTGAAGTTTATTTTACACATATCTACGTGTAAAATAAATGTTATATGTAACAGATTCCTATGTATGATTTATTGTACTTCTAGCTAATTACCGACCCCAGTACACAAATATAATAATAAGTTTAAGTAACAGGCTGTGTATGTAAGTACAATGGAAACATTTTGGAAAACGATTTGAGGTCGCCTATTTGAAGTAGGTACCCAAAACAACGTTACTTAAAAATTTGTTGTACCTAGTACATAATCCTAACTAATATTATAAATGCGAATGTGAGTTTATTTGTTTCTTACCCTTTCAACAGTTAACTACTGGGCCGATCATGAAATTTCGCATACACGTTTTCAGGCGAAAAGAAAAGGACATAGGTAACCATTCATCCAGAAAAAGTTCTGTTGCTAATCTAACCTACCGTACTTTTATCCGAGTAAAGCCGCAGCAAAATGTAGTTTGTTACAAAAACAGATCTAGCTACGTTTTATCTGAATGCTTTCAGTAGTGACGGGGATCGCGAGTTAATTCATGCGGACAAAGTTGCGGGTAACTTAATTTACGTTAGCTCGCATTATGAAGTACCGACCATCTATCCTTTATCTAGTGAAGCTATATCCATATCAAGTTACAGCAAAATCATTAAGCGTAGTCGAATAAGAATCGTATGAATTTACACCACATCAAATTATACTTTCAAAAATGCTACCAATAATTCCAATAAGAATAATGTTAAGTAATTGTGATATTAATAATGTAAATCAGCTTTTAGGAAAATAACAGCTGATTTCACACGTCTTGAGTCAAGTTTGTAGATACTGTAGTGTAAACTACATACTAAGTTTACAGCGAAAGAATCTCGGCTCGGCTTTCTGTGGTATGTTTTCTAGAGATTCTGTATGTCAATTCTGAGGGAATTGCTACTGTCAGTATAAGTAAGTACTAACAGTCTTCTTGCCTATGTTAGTAACGACCCTATTATAATAAGTATATGTCGAAACACTTACGCAAAAGTTAATCGCACAAGCGTATCCGCCGCTTAAAATATAAGCGAGGGGTGCGCTAGTTTACTTTACTTGATCGACCACCGAATCCGGCGACCGCTTTCGGTTTAACCGAATCGGGTTGTTTACATTGGTGGGTTGATCGAGTTCGGCGACCGCTTTCGGTTTAAGCTGTCGTCATCGAATAAGGGCTGCGACCGAATATGGTCAATTGAATACACTAGTCGGTGACTGAATACCAGCTGCAGCCGGATACCCGTTTACATTAGTCAGCGGTGACCGAGTACAGGCTGCAGCCGCCATAATGATAAAAAATAAACATCTTGTTGCCGTGAGATTCTATGGTTAAAGAATTTG
This sequence comes from Catocala fraxini, assembly GCA_930367265.1. Taxonomy (NCBI): domain Eukaryota; kingdom Metazoa; phylum Arthropoda; class Insecta; order Lepidoptera; family Erebidae; genus Catocala; species Catocala fraxini. The sequence goes on from OV884024.1 coordinate 19,746,485, forward strand.
TCTTAAGGAATAGGTACTGTTTTATAAAAGGCTAACCGCAACCATACATCTATAAGAGTATATTATGTCATGACTATATTTATAATGTAAATTATATTTATATGCACACAATACCTAATATCATTCACCATTTCCAAGGCATTGGCTTTGGACTTCTCGTTAAAATATTTTCTGATGTAAAGGGCTCCCACGGCGATAGACATACTGAAACAAGAAAATAACTTTTATTCTATATTCTATAAAACATGTTTGTAAAATAAAAATTAATGAATCTATGTAATAGCGAATGGGTTAGATATCGTCTGTGCATATAAAGTTGATGCACATTGCACACTATCCCTTTGAGACGTTGGAACAATAATTTCTGTAACAACTAGATCAGTACCTACATGTTTAGAACTGAATTACCTGACACTAGTGGTATCAGCGCACTCTTTCCAGCGGCTCTCTCGTTCAGTTTTTCCAGAAAGTGCGGTGACGTAAGCGAGCTGCCTTCGGCGAAGGTTGTCAGTCAGGTACGACACAGAAGCACCGGCGACACGCCACATTACATAATTTGCTTGCACGCGTTTAGGAGTTGATTCCAGAAGGATCTTCAGAGATTTTAATTTGATTAATTTTATAGTCTGGTAACGTACTTTCAATATAGACCATCAGTAAAATATAGTAATAATAGTAAGTTTAAGTTTTAATTTTATTGAGAATAGAATTTACACAATGACTATCTGGATTTGGTCAATGTACCAATTAATTTGCAGAACTTTGTACATGTAGTTGTTGAGGCAGATAATACACCTATATGCCTAAATCAATTTGCACATTTATTTTAATCAATGCAATAAAGATAAATACCTCAAGATCTGAAATATATTTGGGTACGCTGACAATGGCCACTTCGTCGAGTTCCACAGCAACGTGAGGAGACAACAGGCGATTGATGTATTCAAGCCACTGGATCCTGCCGCACAGATATTTAGAGAATTAGAGTTTATTTAAAGAACATAGGTTATCCTATAAATCTTTGAACAATACTATAACGTCACGTATACTTATGGCCTGTTATACTCACTTAGGGAACTTCTGTTGTAGTTGGGCAATAGTCATCGGATTGTAAAGGCTTGTAGCATTGCGTCGTTTTTCAAGTGGCAAGGAAATCTGCGAAACATTCGTAATCTTTAGTATTAATATTCTGGCCAACCTCCACACCTGGGTCCTAACTAGTTACTGTGAATGGAAAAAGCATAGTGCTTTCCCGTTATGTCTGGCTTTCGAGAAATTGTCTCATAATAGTCAGTTTTCCTCTCCATTTTGCAATCATGACTTGTACATTATTGTAAATTAGAATACGCTTCGTAAATAATGTTGACTGACATGACCGCGATGCCTTTCGATTCACATCTTCGGCCATGGCGCCAACTTAATTAGGTCAAATATGACAAATATCGCAGGCCTTGGACCACAGTCCGCCATTGTCAACTAGACAATCTACATAAAATTATGTATGTAATTGATATTTTATAACTATGTTTATATACGAAGCTCATAAAAATCACTTCTATCGAGGTAATAAAGCTTCCATTGTGTTACAATTCGTTCTATAAATATGTATCTATTGTCAAGCAAAAACAAATTAATTTGTTATCAATTGGTTTTATATTACTTACGTTGGCAAGTTTCATTTCGAATTGCAGCGAGTCTTTAAGGTCAAGTTCGGCTCGCGCGCGGTCAGCTCCCAGCAGTGTTGCGATATCGACCATATACTCGTAATAAGCCTGCACGAGCTTATCGCTAAATCCACGGTTCAGGTACTCTCGGCTCAAACCTAATGACGCCTGGTCCAGCTGTTAGAAAACGTTCACTTAGCGCATATGTTTTGAATACCAAATATATCGTACGTTCGCAAACAAACATATATATTCGCAGAGCAATCGAATCTTTCGCAATAACTATTACATCAAGCTTAGGTAATTTAACTGTAAGGGATTAGTTTATTTGGGGCATATTTAATGAGCATGAATAAGAAATGCGTCTACTTTTTACTGCTAGGTCGGCCGACCGAATCAATAAACAATAAATAAAGCGGAGTGAGCTACTTGGTGTCTATTACAATGTTCTTACATCGATGATTCGTTTGGTGGAGTTCTTGACGTCAACGCTGATGGAGAAATCGAGGAAGTAGTCCACAGAGTAACCGGCGGAGCGGAACTTATACACAGACTGTTCCCAGGAGAAGGAGCGCTCGTCCCAGGAGTCACCGTCGAGCACCGGCCAGCCGCCCAGTCGCCGCAACATGTCCAGTAGAGGCTGCACTCCGCGTGCTTCTATTGCGGCTGTTTATTCATAGTTTATTAGTAACGTACTAATTTCTATTTAGTTCAAACGCCCTATGAATTAAAAGCTCTTAACATTATAAGTTCTTGCCAATTTCAGCATTCTGTTTTTGAAGGTTGACTCGTTTTTTTATTTCTAGGTCGGAGATATCTTATTGAAAATAACTTTGATTGATCATGATTTGCAATGACTGTGACTATATTAGCAGATAATTTTATTTCGGCAAGTCATTTACCCTTTTGTCATATATACCTACTTATTTTATGTGAATGTGTTCTGTCAAACAAATGACCGCGAAGTAAACATTTGAATATGAAGCTATAAAATCAAAATCTGTACCTCGGCTAATCGTTACGCTTAGATGATACAGGCAACACTGATCAAATAGAAAATGACGATTTGAACATAATTTAATAACTGGAATCGTTAATATATATCAATTAAAATAAAATGAGCAGCTCAACATTATTTTGCACATAGACAGACGTAGTTAAAACATTCCTATACTTAATTACGAGCATCTAAGTATATGTTTTGCAAATAACATATTGTTATCTTCGTGGTTTATGTAAATATTTAAAAAGGTAATATTATTGTGAAAGCTTGTCTTTAACCGAATAATAACAGTTACTTCATCATACGTAACAGCTACTTTAAAGTGTACGCTACCGTGCTGCTTACTTCGTATTAAATTTGAAACTATGACTTCGGTTCGTTCATCAATCACACGTCACCCAGGTTGCTTAAATAGCGGAAGCAATTTACTCCTGTTTGCTTTCACTTTCAGGTAACAACAGGCTTCAGCAATAGTTAAATAGTAATTGTAGTAATTAAGCTTATTAACCTGTGTGAGGTTGCGTTTTTATGTCACATCGTACCTAACAATCATATTATATTTGCACTTTGTTAATGGAAACACCATTTCATAATTGTCTAGAATGCTTATATAAGTGGGCCGCTACTGCTGTATACAACAGTACCTATGGACAGATAAGCACCAACTTACAAACAGGCCTAAGAATAGGGCTAACACTCGGATAGTTGGTTAAAATTACAGCGATATTACCGCAAGTAGGCAATTATCGAGTAACTTTACTCAACAAGCAGTATACTTGTTTTTATAGATAGTTGTTTTCGTAGGTAGTTTAACCCGTTACTTCTGAAGCTCTATTTATACCTACAACGAAATTTTAATAACACCGAAACAAAAACAAACAGTATTAAAGAACCGTAAGCTTTTTTATCAAAAGAAAACGTTTTCTACGGCAGAAGCATTATATTCATAATGAAATAATAGGTAATCACCTAACTCGCCAGCTGTTTAACGAGAGTAAATTAAGTTTGTTTATCTACCTCCCAATTTGCGGCTATCTCATCGGGTCTTACCCAAAGACTATTGTTTTCATGCCAAATAAGTTTGGAAAAGTTTTTAATTATTTCTAAATTAATTTGCGGAAGTTTTAGATGAAAGCGTATACATATAATAACTAGTTATGGAGTACTGGAGCTCGCGCAACAAAACTCGTGTAATGTGATACGATCATCGCGGGCATCGCAAAATATAATTAAAAGTTTATTGCAACAGAGTATTGTCTGTTGTTTACTTTGTCGGTGAACTCGATGCGTAGTGTACCTACTCTGAGCACGTGTGCTATTTTATATATCTACATACATATATCCTACGTATTGATACGCGTAGATTCGTGTTTGAAGATTCCCACGTCGCTGTCGGTGGTTCACGTTCTGCGTTATAGATTACTCATACTTATGAAAGCTGTTAAAGGTGATAAATATAAAAATGGGTTGTTCCGGCGTCATCCTAAGACGTTTCATCCTACACTGTTCTTTTTCCTAGCTCAACCTATTTACGTTCCTTACTCAACCGACAGCAATTATTTCATTTTTAATTATTTATTCACCCTGTAAATATTCCTAGCTCAACCGATTACGAAATTACCCAAAAGCTCTGAGGTTTGAGTGACGGTCTGAACAAAAATTACTGTTTTCGTAATCTATATCTATACTAATATTATAAAAAAGAAAGACTTGCTCAACCGATTTTAAATTTTTCACCATTTGAAATCTTTATTATCACCGAGTACCCTACATAGGCCATATATTTTTTTAAAGCACTGTTACTAGCCTCACCTATCCTACTTTTACAAAGCCAAGGGTTGTTTTGCTACCCATACTTTTGACGGTAATATTTGCCATGGGTAGAGTATGGAACGCATTTCGGTTGAATAAAGAAACTTTATTAAAATAATGTAATCGGATTAGTTAGGCATACTAGATTAGGATGAGTAAAGAAATAGGATGAGACGTCATAGAATGAATAAGGAACAAACCGAAAAAAAATTTTTTGTGTACTTACTTCTATTCATGCAGGCCTGGTACAATGTTTTAGCTAGAACGAACGGTCGCGGCTCACTGTCCCCTATGGGTTCGTCCAGTAAAGCTCGAATCTGTTCTTGAAGCTGGTCGGTGATGATGGAGAATGTATTCACCGATGACTTGTCGTCGGGTATGCGAGTGTTCTTCACAAAGGTACCGCATGCGAAATCATAGAAATCGTCACACGGATCCACCTTATCGTCCATGTTCAGCAGCAATTTTGAGGCTACAATTATAAAATGTACGACGATGAAAATACCATACCGTGATAATAATTAATGAAACATTTGGATCCTATTAACGGAAAATGGTAAAGCTAAAGGTTTATACAATCAATATATGATTTTGTGTACACATTGTATAAACATATTTCGTCAACCTGGTGTTTACTAAATAGTATCTACCGGTCACAGAAACATGACCCCTGGACCTCAACTAATTGACTACGTTTGGTACGTGAAATTATTTAATAACCTTGAAAGAACACACAAACGGCTTCTATTTATTCGTATTGCATAACTGCGTAATAAACACCGACCATAAATGATTAAATAATAATTGCCATAAAGATAAATGTTCAATGATAAATGTGTTTCACCTGTGTGGATACATCCGGGAGTGTTGCACATATCCAGTTCATAGTCGCCTGATCGGCCTTTGACTACAACTTCCGGCGGCATGGATGAAGAAAGTCTGAGTTCACTAGTCTGTGGCATGTCTAAAATACAGATACAACACATGCTGAATGAATGGATGGTCATGACAATATTAATGCTAAGAAATCAGAGAAATAGCTGCGATCGAAGGCAACTTTTCCAAGACAAGTCTAATAGATGAAATTGTACTAGATGTACGGTCATGTGCTTAAAGCTCATTCGTAGTTGCAAATTCAATTATATCATACTAATAATGACGATGTCACATGCCAGAATATGTATAATTACTAATTAGGTACTAATATAATTAAGAGCTAATAATGATATTATCGCAATCGATAAACACCACTGTTGTGTTCAAGAGACAGAATTATGTTCTCATAAATGTTGACGATACCGACTATGCCCCTTAATATGGATTTCTAAAGGAAGCTTATTGTAAGTTGAAGAAATATGTAGCTGATTGCTTCATGTTCATTTTTATTATTTTCTCAGAGTGAGTACTTCATTTCCTTTCATATTGCAAGTTTATATTTTCTGCCATTTAAACTACATATTGGCTTGACAAGTCCTATTGACATTCGCTTTTTGCAAGTAAATAGTGCCATTGAAAGCACGGTTTCCTTTCAATAGAATCAATTTGCAAAGTATTTTTGTATGTATTTTATATTCATCAAATTATAACATGAATGTACTGCATAATAATCTGATGTTTGACAGTAATTCTACGCCGTGTCATATCAACCCTATGTACAATTAACTTTAGGTTATCGCCGTCATCAACAGAATTCAAAGTTCAACAAACAGTTCTTGTGAAATTTGATAAAGTAGCTTTGTCTTTGTGTTATTATAAAATATAATATAATGGTTTCGTCATTCCAAGTACTGTCTGAGACTGATGTTACGATTGTTAATAATAGCCCTCAAAAATACTTAGCTTGTGTAACTTATCTCAGTTTTAAAGCAAATGTTGTGACAAAATACGATCTTCAGAGAGATTTGAAATAACAATGACTATATTAATATATCTATATATTAATACGTGAAGCAATAACTTTGTACCCCTTTTTACGAAAATTACGCGGACGAAGGAGTATCATATTTGGCACAGTTAAAATGTAAATGGCGAAGGACTGGCGAACCTAACATTTTTATAAAAAATGAATTAGAAATACATTAAATTAATGAATGAAAAAACACTACACGCACACAACCATGCATTTGACACAAGCAGTCGAATCGCTTTCGTAGTATTTCGGCATTGTTCGACCGATGTCTTAGAATTTTTCGTAACCATGTTTACATAATATGTATATATGCATACGTATGTATATATACATAATATATATATATGACTAAAAAAAGTGAAATGTGATTAGAGGGTTTAGTTATATACAATAAAACCATAATAATTATTAAATCAATTACGGTCGAAATTCGACCACTTGGCGACTGCTAGTTAATAAGTATTAGTTGTATGATAGCAAGGATGTTGTGGGTTTATTAGGTGTATTTTATTAAGTACATAAACTTCGGTATTTCAATATTAGGCAATGGGTCTGAATTGCGTTCCAAATTACGCTTTCTAACCCGAGGACTCCTTATCTAATAATCTAATTACAAAGTAAAGTTAAAAACGTTTGAATACTCTATTATTATATAAAATGTCTACGTTACATGCATATAACATTACTATTAGATAACAATAAATAGTAGGTAGTGTCACTTAATAGAGATTACTAAGATTAGCAATAGAGACGCTTGCAAATTAAATAAAAATGTAAACTCTTAATACTGTCAGCTTATTTTATATGTTTATTTAGCTAAATCCGTTTTACGACTAACTTTTAATGTGATAGGTAAGTATTACAATCGATTATGTTATTCATTTTTAATAAACTGTATTTAATCTGATGGAATACTAAATAAAATGTTGTTAAACTTGAATACATAGTTACGATCGCGATCTAACATAAACGTAATCTTATTTTCTACAGATTTGTCGGATCGTCTTTATGAATTTTAGACTCCATCCGTCTAATTTCATAACGCGTAATAATTATAGTATGTACTAGTAGGTCTACCATCTATCCGAAACTTCTGATGAACGAAATGTTAAGAATATACCTATCGCTAAGTATCTTAAGATATTTCTTTCAAAGTGCCATTACTCGGTTGTTCGGACCACTTCACTGTAGAGTTTAGGATAATCAAAGCGTTATCTTATGTGTTTCATGGTACTGATAGTACCAACAATAGGTCCGAAACTTTGGCAGTTACCTTTCATGGTAGGCCTTCAGAATTAAACCAGATATCAAATCTCCGTGGGGGCGGGCGGAGGGGTTATGTCGGGCTCACCGGGATAAAAGAGAAAGATGGTAATGAAGATAATAATGGACCTCCTGGAATACCGACTAAACCTACCACGGTGTTCCTCGACAAAACCGCAATCGGCGGAGCCGCGCGAATCATTTTAGTCACCACTCGATTCAAGCCCTACAGACACACGACACAGAGACACGCGTGAGAACACGCACGCCGCCTCTCGGACCTGGTGCTGATCGTATATCATGTTGTCATCATCATGACATTACTTTTGTAAGTATTTTACATTCATCAAATTATATCGTATAAGGAAGTAAGGATAATCTGCGGACGATGTTTAAACCAACTTTAAGTCTAGTCCTCTCCTAGTTCAAGTCTTGTAATAAGGTCTGGTATTAAATTTTGTATCTAAGTTATTAGTGTATTTAACTAGCCTGGTTTCCAACTGATTTAGTACAAGTTTTATAATAAGACTGCGTATTTGAACATGCATAAGGTAGTGCGAAGTGATCAACACATCATTAATAGATAATATTTAAAAACCATTGGATCATATTTTAAAAACATTCACCAAGAATTGTTTTAAACATCATCTACTAAGTAGCAGAATTATGTATGAAAACATCACACAGTAATCTTGAGGTTGGCTAACTTGTTTTAAAACCTAACCAACTGTGATAAATTGCTACAAAATATAATATATAACTCATCATTGGTAAACAATATGTTTGCAGCTGTCCAATGTTAATATTATAAATGTCCTTACAATGCGAGGATATTGTAATAAAATAACTGTTGAAACAACATCTATTGTAAAATAGAAAAGCAGCGATATCGTATTGGGAAATTGTTGGACTGCCACGCAGAGGACACAATTATGACTTTTCGAAGTTATGTGCGTATTAAAAGTTTCATTATTGCTCGCTTTGACAGTGAAGAAAAAAAATAGTGAGAAAACCTTCACGTCATAGAGATCTCCATAAAATTCTCAAAGATGTGTGAAGTCTGCCAAGCAACGCTTTGTCAACATGGTAGACCATGGCCTAACATTTCTCATACTGGGCAAAGGCCCTAGCCTAGTGGAACAGTGTAATACAGGGCTGATATTATTATTTTATATTGTAAAATTAACTCCATTCCTACCATCAATATCCATCTGAGCTCTCTGTGGTTTTATCTATGTTTTATATCAAATACCTATAGCTCATAGTGACAGACAAAAAAATTTAAAATAGGGCTCTTGAACTACCAAAGGCAAATTCAATTTTTGACGACTCGATGGCGTAGTAGTTAGTGTAACCGACTGCCACGCCTGAGGTCGCGGGTTCGATTCCCGCACAAGTCAAACATTCGTGTGCATGAACATGGATGTTTGTCTTGGTCTGGGTGTTTCTATGTGTAATATGTATGTATTTACAAAAAAAAGTAAATATGTATGTTTATCCATTGTCTAGTACCCATAGTACAAGCTCTGCTTAGTTTGGGCTAGATGGTGTTGCGTGTATGTGATACAATATTATTATTATTATTAATACGAACAGCATCGAAAGTATGTGCGTATTAGAAAATCATTATTACTATTGGAACGAAAACATTGCGAGTAATGCCGCATCCCTGAGAATTCTTTAATTAATATGTTATTAAGGACGTGGGCTATGGACCTATGGATTGATGTATTTTATTAATAATCAAATCAAATCAAATCAAATCAAATCTTTATTGCAATCATGAGTATATAGGATGTTACATTAATTATAGGCTCATACATGATACCCTGTTAGGGCGCAGCAACATAATATTATTATTTTATTAATTATAAAATAAAAATTACTTATATTATTTAGTTAATTGTTATAAATATCATTGTTAATATTGTATTCATATTTTATATTAGGTTGCAGTTCTGTCCTCGAAAAACTCTTTTAGACTATAAAAGCATTTTTGAGACAAGTATTTTTTTAATTTATTTTTAAATATATTGAAACTTGCTGTGTCTTTTAATTGTTTTGGTATTTTGTTATATATTTTGACGCACATTACATATGGTCCAGAATGAAATATGGATAGGTTTGATTTCGGTAGAGCAAGTGTGTTTTTATTTCTTAGATTACGAGGTTGTGTGTAATGATCCTTCTTCAGGGAAAATAGGTGGATTTGTTTTTTGACAAAGATACAGATTTCAAAGATGTACATAGATGTTAAAGTTAGTATGTTAAGTTCAGTGAAATGTGGCCTGCAGCTATCTATTCCGTCGATGTTTGCCAGAATTCTTATACATTTCTTTTGTAATTTGAACAAAACACCTGCGTCTGTACTATTACCCCATAGTATAATTCCATACATAAGCCAAGAGTGTGCATATGCATAGTAGGCAGCAGTTGCTGATTTTAGGTCTGTTGTTTTTTTTAATTGTAGTAGTGCATATGTGAACCTAGATAATTTTCCGCTTATGTTATGGATGTGGGATTTCCAGTTTAAGTTGGTATCTATATGTAGGCCTAATAATTTAAAAGACTCAACGCATTCTAATGTTGTGTTATGGTGGGAATAGTTGATTACTAGTGGACGTTTTTGATATGGTTTGAATTGCATAATTTTGGTTTTGGTAAAATTAACTTCAAGGTTATGGTCGTCCAGCCATGCTACAATTTCAGATAGGGTTTTGTTAATTTTATTGCTTAAATCTAAGTTATTTTTGCACGGGAAAATTACTGAGATATTGTCAGCGAATAGGATGCTTACTGAGTCAATGATTTTTGGGAGGTCGTTAATGTATAACAGGAACAGTAAACAACCAAGTACGCTGCCCTGTGGGATGGAGTTTTTTACATCAGTTCTTTTAGAACGGACATGTGATATTTCCCCGGTTTGTGAATTAAGATGTTCAATTTCTACATACTGTGTGCGAGAGTTGAGATAAGAGGAAAACCAATCATGTGCAACACCTCGAACTCCAATACCTTCCAGTTTGTTTAGCAAGATGCTATATGAGACCCTGTCATATGCTTTACTCATATCGAGCAGAATGCCTATAGCGTATTGCCTGTCATTTATGTAATTTAGAGCTTGTTGGAAATGAAATTGCATGAAATTGCAGCCAAGATTTTAGGACTTCGAAGTTACGACATAAAATTAAGTGAGCAGATAGATAATGTAGCTATTCTATTACAACAACAAGCAGAACATAATTGTATTACATTGGTTTGTAGCTGGATTGTTGTAATTTGGTGAAACTTAATGGACCTTTCGAATTTGCCTGTTGGTATTGACCCAGTTTTACATTTTGAACTTGGCCTCTTTACGATATTAAGAATAATATTTTCCTGTTACTTAAGAATTGTATACAGCAATTCTTTGAAAAATATTTTATAACTTTTATACGGCGAATCATCAGTTTGAAATCGACCGTTGTTGTTGTTATTTTAGTAACTGATGAACAATTGATAGAATGGAAATCTAAACTAATCTAATAAAATAATAGTTTACCTCTATGCAAATATATTGAACACAGCATATTTTATATGCCTATTACGTTGGGTCTAAGTCCCAATTTAATAGGTACAGCGAGCTATTTGCCGTCTACAGGGCATCATTCTAGACTTGTTGCTACTATTGCGAATTTCAGAATCAGTTCAGCAGTCGTATTTAATAATAGAGTAGTAAAAGCTTTATGAGAGGTATACAAGGATCGGGACAGCAATATATTATGTTATATTCGTTTTTTTTCTACTACTTAGTTAGTATTGAAATAACAAAATTGGTTCAGCGGTTTAGTCGAGAAAAGTTAACAAACAGTACTTCAGGGTTTATATGTATGTATGTATCTTATGTGGAGGCAGTCAGTGCAGACCGGCGACACTTCGACCCAGTGGGATCTTTTGTGTCGACACTCTCCCAATAACGACTGCCATAGATGTTCATGGCAGCCGGGACCGACGGCTTAACGTGCTCTCCGAGGCACGGAGCAGGCGATAATTGTCAATCAATACGCACATAATTTCGAAAAGTCATATAACTTTCGAAAGTCAGAGGTGCGCGACGTGGGTTCGAACCCGAGACCCTCTGCATTGCAGTCTGTTGGTCTCCCCACTGAGCTATCGCTGCTCAGGGTTTATATAGTGAGTATAGATATTTTTCTATTTTTTAATTACTTAATTTCATATACAAATAGAAGAAGTGGTTATAACTTGGGTGCTGTGTTTTCGTCCGTAACATTGTTATCCTGTTCACATTGTTTCCTGGGCAAACATCTACGTGATTTGATTATGATTTTTGTGAAGTAAGTAGTTGTTACCATCTGTTTTCCGGAACATAGGTGTATATATATATAATACTGAGTCATATTATGTATGTATCTTATGTGGAGGCCAGTCAGTGCAGACCGGCGACCCTTCGACCCAGTGGGATCTTTTGTGTCGACACTCTCCCAATAACGACTGCCATAGATGTTCATGGTAGCCGTGACCGACGGCTTAACGTGCTCTCCGAGGCATGGAGCAGGCGATAATTGTCAATCAATACGCATATAATTTCTAAAAGTCATATAACTTCCGAAAGTCAGAGGTGTGCGACGTGGGTTCGAACCCGAGACCCTCTGCATTGCAGTCTGTTGGTCTCCCCACTGAGCTATCGCTGCTCTGAGTCATATTAACTACGAAATTCAATGCAATAGTAAACAGGTAACTCAATTTTACCTCCATGCCACTAATTCTGTATCATATAAGGCATGAATACAATACGAAGTTCAATGCAATAGTAACAGGCATCTCCGTTTTACTTCAAACCACTAATTCTGTATCCTACAGGGCATAAAATTAAGAATTCGTGTTTAAGATCTATTACAAAACTTGTACTTGTTTATGTAAGAAGGTACTTATATTTAGGCCTGTAATACATACTATTAAATTGGCATGCTTATTTGCAAACAAACAATAGGATTGCGTTATTCTTACATGTCACCAAAGAGATGTGCAAATAACGAAACTACTTCGCACACAAGCGTGTTAGTCTGTGTATGCCTTAATGTTCCGTAGATTGTTACAAAAATAGTAATAATAAAATAGAAATATGGCAAGAATTGAGTTTCTTGCGCCGCACAATTGACAAAAACGGGTGGGTAGATCAATATTGGTCATTATAAAGATTCTTTTGTTGGCCTTTCTCAATAAGGCTTACTCAATTTTGTGTGAAAACTGACCTCTGTCTGTAGTGTATTGTAATATTGTTATTATTTGGTGTAATGTCAAGCGAGGCGTGTGCATTCACCGAAGCGTGTAGCTTGCGTCCGAGCTGCCCGGGTTTCGACAAACGACGTGATCTAATGTCTTGTAACTAGGGCTGCCAACTCACCTACTTCACTTTGTAGATTATGATCATCAGGTTTTAGGAAATATCGGTTGGTAATCTAGCAATGTACAAGTCTCTAAAAAAAGTACAGTTAAGATTTGTGTGAACTAACCTGACCTGGTCTCTGCTCCGCTCTACATTATTTTGTCCATAAACAATTTTATAAGAAACAGGGTACAAAGTCCTTGTTTAAGCTTATTCCATCCGTACTAGTGAAAGTATGGATTGACTAGGCTAGCCCTTAAGAGCTACTTATGGAGGCGCTGTGTTCTCAGTAACACCATCAATGACCTTTGTCCTTATAATATAAACAGCATAGCGACTTCTTCTACAAAAGTGCAATCTTCTGTATATGCTATGCTACGGTAACGTTCCATTAAACAGGTGGTATGCGTGGTTTTCATTTAAGTAAGTAATATAAAAAGAACAGAATTTTCAATTTTTATTGTCTTATTTCGTCATTGACGGTTGATGATCCTCAAGTTAATGTTATCAATCCTGTTACAATGTTAGCACAGCTGTAAGTCAACCGTAAAGTATTTAAATAAACAAAAACAACGTCTAAGATAGATATTGCTGAACAACGTTTTTCAATAAAGGTAACATGAAGACAATGAAATAAATGTTCGCGCCAAACAAGTAAGTGAAAATCTACACAACAGACGCTTGACTTTCTTGCGTGTCGAGCGAGGTAAGGAATTTTTGGATAAAAGACCAACAGTAAAATTGATTTGTAAGTAAGTCAAGAACTGTTTCTGAACCTTCTGATCATAATTTGGTACTTGATCGAAATAAGGTCGACTTTGGATCGCTAAAATAATGCAACAAGTTAACTCTCCACTATTGCGATGACTTATGTCCTGCTAATTTTGTGGATTTGATGAGACATTGATTTATTTGATTGTTAGTTTAAAATTGACCAGTTGGCAAATTATACCTAACAGTACTATATTTACAAGTATTTGTTCAAATGAATGTTAAATTTGTTTCTAGAAGACAACATTTTGAGTGGAGACGCAAATTTAATCGCATCGCTCCGTTTGTTTGAGTTGCTACGAAGAGAACTATATCAAACAAAACGAAAACATGGATAGATACTATCGTGCGCTGATATCTACATTGCTATAGACTTTAAGTTCTCCTTTTTTTAGGGGTTTTGTCACTTAGTGATAATATCGCCCCCATAACAAAACTTATTAATTTGTACTTACTTATGGGTACTGACTACACTATATAACATTATTTATTGTCCTATACTACTGATTCAATATATATAACACACAGAACAACATCTTAGCCGCTTCTGACAACGGAGAGCCTAAGATACTATTACATGTCCCAACTTCAAGTCCTCCAGCAAACACCGTTTTTATCGCATGTATATTCCGGTCACATTCCATCATCACATGGTATATGTCATCAATCACCCCACAAACCTCACAATTGGGGGAGGTACTTATAATAATAATAGTTATACCCATCGAGAATTTAAACTTGTTGCATGGGATGTGACCAGAACGTATCCTTAACAAAGCTATTATATGTCGCCGATCTATCTCTCCTCTGACTTGCGATTCGAATCATGGGGAACGAAGTGGTTCAGCTTGTAAGGTTTTATACCAAATTCCTTTTGACCTTCATCTTTCATTAAAATATTCATGCCACTGTTCTCTGCACACTTTTTTGACATTACTAAGCCACTCTGAGTATAACGGTGTACATGGAAACTGTATACCTTTGTAAGATGCTTGTTGGGTTGCTACATCTGCTTCTTCGTTACCCATGATTCCGATGTGAAAAGGTATCCACTGTATAGTGATAGTATTATTTAACGCCTGTATTTTACTAATCGACTCTAAAATAGATATAGCTATCGGATGTCCTTGAAGACTCAAGGGAACCCGAGCCAAATGTTGGAGACTGCTCTTTGAGTCCGAAAAAATAACAAAGTTTTGATGATTTACACTCAATAAGTATAGCAATGCTTCTGAAATCGCTATGAGTTCACAATGCATTATAGAAATAATAGAATTAATTTTGAATTTTACTTTAGTGTTAAGCTGAGGATCAAAAAAAGCAGCTCCTATATCTAGGCCGACCTTGGACCCATCTGTAAATATTTTATAGTGTCGACTAAACTTATCATTTATTATTTTTACACAAGTACTATTGAGATCCGTTACATTATATAGTCTATTGGCGCAATTTAAACCTACTGTTTCAGTACAAACAACCTTCCTTAAATCTATGTTGGTAATCCAGGTGTCTAACGAATTAATGTGCAATATCGGGCTAGAATGCAGAGGCAATTCTGAATAATCTCTATAAATTTCTACTAACAAGGGCAGTCTTTTAGTGCGCCAGTAGTTACCTTGACATTAGTTTAGCTTAGTTGGACAGCTTCTCTAAGATACTAATAAGAATATTTCTATCAACCGAATTTGATCTCGAATAAAATTTACCGCCCAGAAAAAGGCTTCTAATAAATAGGGGTTGGAGACAGCTCGCTCGCCATTACGTGGATAGGCGTGCTTCTAATGAAACCTCCAATGGTTCTCATTGCTTAATTCTGAACTCTGTCAAGCTTGATAAGATGATTTATAATAATAATAATAATAATATTTTACCACATACACACAATACCATCTAGCCCAAACTAAGCAGAGCTTGTACTATGGGTACTAGACAATGGATAAACATACTTAAATACTTTTTCAGTACAGACAAGAAGCAACCGTAATCAATCCTGCTTCGATTTATAGCTATGTATAATCTATAGTACGCCCCATTTAGCGCCAGCAAAAATTTTGAAAATATTTAATATGCGTCAGACTTTTTGCCTGATCTCATTTATTTGTTTACCCCATTTTAAAGAACGGTCTAACCACATGCCAATATATTTAACACATTCAACTTGTTCAATAAGGCAGTTACTAAAAATTAGATCTATGCATTGGTGATCAAACTACGGTACACGGCTGTCCTACAACAATACTTCCAAGGATTCTACAGATTCAAGGATTTATGTTAAAACTTATTTTCGAAGTCATATTTAGTTCGGATAGGAGATGCATAAAAATTTCAAATGATTTAATTGTATTAGTTTCTGAGCGCCTTAGGAAAAACGTTTGTAAGTTAAGCGATAAGTCATTGAAATATTAATATTAATTTTTTTTATGTTTATGAACACTAATGTACCTACGATCAAAATTTTTAATATCGGAAAATTACTTACGGACTCACAATTCTTTACCATTTAGGGGAAAAAAAGGAATGACTATAATAGTAAAAATAGTAACTATGTTTAATTGTAATATGTTTAATATGGTCTATGATCGATTGAGGCATTCATTTAATGTTGAATTTGTACAGTGAAGAAATATTTTCTAAAGCTAAAGCTAGTATCGAAGTAAGTTCAAGAAAGTTAGATACATAGGTACTGTGGGCCCAGATGCAGCGCGGCGGAACTAAGCGGGAAGCGCCTGTTCCGTTTCATCTGATGCCGGAAATTTGAGTGAAACGACCGAGAAATAACACAGAACATCCCACTGGGGTGAACATCTAACGTTACGTGAAGATAAATATAGGTTACAATTTACGATCGAACTTAATTACCGTATTCAATACAACTATTCGGCGAAAACAGTCACGAATACCCGAGCTTCCATTTTGAGAATTATCCTAGCTTTTGTGAGGAGTCCACAATATAAAGTGTAAATTATTCATCGGCTTCAAGCCAACGATATGTGTCATCGCCTCACGGTACTCGCCTTGGTACTTACATACAGAACAAAGGCTACGAATCAATTCTAAAATTTTCTCTTATTACATATTCCATCTACATCGTCACCTGAATTGCGAATGTAAACATTTATTTCTTTTATGTTGGTCGAACGATGATTGCTACACATAAACTTGTTTTCTATCCAACGCTATGTTTGACAACCGGTGGACTAACAAATTAGTTATGTGAAGGGTTGATCAACATGCCCAAACATTATTGTAACTTGAAGAATAACAGTATAATTAATTTTATCATCAATAAAAAGTTCTATGAAATTCGTAGAATATGCGCTCATGAAAATAACTCGGTTGTACTAAACTATACTACATGTCCTGAATATATCTGTGTGACCTCCTTTAACCCATAAAAATAGGACACCTCACTACACGGGGCTAAGCACTTGCACATGTCATGAACACTACAATTCGTTTTAGTGTTTTCATCCTGCATTAGAAATCTAACTAATAGTTTTCCAAGTAACATTTTAGTGACAAACAAGGCAGGGAAAGCCGTAGGCTAAGCTTTTAAACAAATTATACATATTCTAAAATACACAGTTTATCAATGGATAAAATAGAGACCGGTTGAAGTTGAAGTTGATGCAATTTCTGTGTGATTGGTAGGTTACCGGTAATGTCAGCGGAGGTCCTCAGCAGGAGTGTAGCGACGAAGGCGGCAAGGAAGGCGATGGCCAGCACTGTGGCCACGCCAGCTGCCAGCATCAGCCGCTTCTCCATCTTCGTCCGCTGCCCCCAGAACGATGGCCTGCAAAATTGATCGTGTTAGTTTTCCCTTTTACTTTTAAAAAACTTGAGGTGTTTAAACCCTGATAATTTAATGCATATGGATGATATTTTTGATCGTATTTCAAAATTAATTTAATGATATACATATTATTTTACAATATCCATCTTGCGTTTTTAAACCAGGTAATTTGATTAGAAAATAGAATCTTCCAGAGATCAAGATCTTTTCCATAAATAAGGTCAACAGGCCGTGACCGTATTCCGATCGTTCCCTTTTGCCGTGCTCCTAGTTTAGTTCAGTTAGAGTCAGTTCACTGATTACGCGATACTCGATACTATTTGTGTTTGAACGATGAATGAGATTTAGCTTATTAGCTAAATCTATACATCTATCCATCTACAGGTGTTAACTCTTTAAACGCGCTTACCCAACCAAACATAAGCTCATTTTCAAGCACA
Source organism: Catocala fraxini (assembly GCA_930367265.1). Classification (NCBI taxonomy): domain Eukaryota; kingdom Metazoa; phylum Arthropoda; class Insecta; order Lepidoptera; family Erebidae; genus Catocala; species Catocala fraxini. The sequence goes on from OV884024.1 coordinate 19,764,526, forward strand.
TGATGAAAGATAAAAGGCCCTGGACGGCAAAAATAATTATCATTTGAAATGTAGAGGAGGACAAAGCGACCTTTAAAATATATTTTAGCGTATTAGTCCTGAGTACAATAACATCTGTCGTTTCGTTCGTTCTGACGCTTGTGAAAACATAAAAAGCATTAAAATTAATCCACTTTAAACGGATTCTATCGCGATGTTTATTCTTTTATAAAACGCTATTATTACATAATTTTTGAACTTTAACCTGTGGTTGTTAAATACTATTACTTATACTTCTATGTAAGCTATTAAAATTATAAAACTAATTAGATTTAAATTTACACCTCTCCTGACGTTTCGGTTACCTTCCAGCAACTTTATTCACTCCATGAATATAACAATAGTAGATAGAAGATAACAATAGGAGATTAAAGACTTAAAATGATGCAATAAAAGAGGAATTTATAAAAAAAATAAACATCTCGATAAATGCCGCATAAAGTGGTTTATTTTCAATGTAAATTACATACGTACATTCGCGTAAAGTGAAGACAATATAACTTGATAAGTAGATACCTGTATTATCTTAATTCTGTAGTAATAGAGTTATTACTGCGGCTACAAAAACTTTACGAAAGGCCACCTATTGAGGATAATTACTGGCAATGTTGAAAAATAATAGCAGGTACGTAGTCGCAAACAATACACATACGACGCTCATAGAGTGCAACATACAATACTCATATTTTGTAAGTTACCTACGAGGTACATTGCACGTGGATAATACCCACGACGAAGAAATATTGTTCTCGACTCTTTTAATATAATAAACGCAAAATATTTTATTATTTAAATTAACCAGAGCTATGTGAAAAATGAAAATAAAAAAATGAGAGTGGTTGTTCTTTGAAGGAGAAAATTGCCTCCAAATTTTCAATTTGTTTTGGTAACCCAATTTTCGTGTAACCGTAATTTTTCTTGGTGCTAAACGAAAAGAAGTCGCGAGGGATCTACTTGATTCTTTCTTGTGATCTTATGGGGATTTAAAGAAAACTCTTGCAAACTTTTGTCCGTAATGCGACTTAAAATTGTTTAGGAGTAAAACGTCTTTTTGTAACAAGTTTAGTTTCTAGCTGCTGTTTCACGAATGATACACCCGAGTATAAACTCCGAATTCACCGTTTGTTTATGCCTACTTACTTTTTTATTTTGTTACGTATTCTGTGACTCATTATAGGATTAAAATATTGAACAATGAGTAAAAATAAAATAAAATCTATATACCTTATATAAATATCCTAATAGGATAAAGTATCGAAAAAGTTATAATACTTAAACATAATACACATACACAATATTAGTATATACAAGTGATACGCATAATTGCATTCGAGTAATATTCTAATACATTTATGCATAACATGATACTCACACCTTGGACGGCCAAGGACGCAGCGCGCGTATTTATCAATATAGTTTAGTCAATACATTCGAATATAGAATATAATTCCAATGCCAATATGCACACCGCAAGTATAAACTTATAATACTCATCAAACAGTATGCAGTCTCAATTAACAGCAATAGGGATAGGGCAGGTGCAAAGCCTTTGTAACCTTTACCTAACTTTATAACACACGTCGCCTTTCAAATGATATATCTTGATATCAATCACTATCCACGTGCTGGCTTACAGCTTACATGATGACATGATTTTTATTGAAAACTCCATTTCACAGTAGTGCTACCAGCTATTATTACGAGCAAGAAGGGCATTAAGAAGTGCATTAGTAATTGACACTTGTTGAATAATTGACAAATAAATTGCATTGTGTGCTACACGCTAATGTTTTGTAACTATGCAGTTTGCATTTGCACACACGGTAATAGCTGTTTTGTTGACGTCAACTACTTTATTACTTATCACACGTTTTTGATTGATTATATGATTATATTTATAGGTTATACAATAAGTACATAAGTATCATGGGATTTCTTCCTAGAACGGAATATAATTAAAAGACGTTTATTATATTTGTGGTCGTAAATATAAATGTGTCACTAGCTTTACATATACGTATTGAGGTACCTTGTTTTACTATAATTATAATATTTGTCGTCGATAACGATTGGTTATGATTCATATTAAGGATTTGTGGGATACATAAATAATATAACTAATCAAGCTTCTTTAAAATTATCACGGGATGTAGTCTGTAAAAAAATGTATAAATAGGTTTAAGTATTACATCAAGAAGTTTTAAAGTAAAGAACGGGTCTGAGCAACTATTATTTTATCGACTCTATGAGGGCCTTGTCGTCTTGTAAAACATTATTATAACATCAGATTTTGCCCACGGCTTCGCTCGTTTTGAATACGTAGATAATTACGCAAGTAATGGTAGGTATGACATTTTCTATTTCCCTGACAACGTGTATGCGAAATATCATGACCTTGTTCCAGGAGTTAGGATGTAAGAAATAAATAAACTCATACTCGCATTTATAATATTAGTTAGGATGTGTGTGATAAAGACATCAAATTACAAAGTATATCGCTATGTCGCGTTCTGAGATAACATAGTCCTAAGATATGGTAATACGGCCTTAGAAAGAAGAAGCCAATACGAATATAATAGACATAACAATGGCATTCGAACAAAGGAATGACACGGGTGTTTCCCGCGTCAATAGAAAATAAGTAATTGTATCGTTATGTGACGTGATGACATCCTCATGCGTCAAAGATGTTAGGCCGATATGCCTTCTTTTGCGAAACTTAAGGAGAGATATACACATTTTTACCTATCGAAAACATACCTTTATCGTAAAGTTTCGGGTTATATAAAACCATTGGAAAGGCTGTTAAATAAAATGAGATCAACCGCTTTTTATGTATTATGATATCGACATTACGTTGTATATTTATATAATGTTCGAATTCGTTCACTCTTATTAAAATGTACACAGTGCTACCCATCGAAAATTATTTAAACAACTTTCTAAACCTTACCAGTGAAGTGTTGAACATAACTTATCAGTTTAGCCTATCAATCTATTTATTTAAATACACTGGACCGCAAAGAGAAAGGATCGGTTAGAAAATGTTCAATATCTTCAAAAGTACCTGACCTAGGTTTATGAAATAAAGACTAAATTAAAGAATATTTAATGACACATAAAATAATTTATAAAACTTTTTTATTTATTTTTGATAATTGTATAAACAACTGAAAATGTAAAATAAAGATCGTTTTTGAATTTAGTACTAATAAATTAAAATTAATTGTTTCGCATTTGTTTTAGTTTTGCAATAAATAAGTTATAAATATGGTGTCTCTGCCTTATACATTTTATTATTCTGAAGTCATCGTGTCGTTAACCCTTGAAGAATGTACCAGGATCCTGACAATGCGTAAAGATGGGCACAGTCAGCGAAATACAGCGAGAACTGTTGGTGTGACTCTTTCTACAGTTCAGCGAGTACACCAGCGTTTCTATGAACTGGATCCAATCTTCGAAGACCAGGAACAGGCTGAACACGGTGTCCGACGGCGCGGGAGGATCGCTATATGTGTCAACAATTTTGAGAAATAGCTTTCTTACGGTTGTTGAAGTAAAAGGAATCATCATTTACGAGCTGGAGGAAACAATCTGAGTACGGATACAGTAAGGCGGCATCTGGCTGAAGCAAATTTAAAGCCATTAAGACCTGCAAATGGCCCAAAACTAGAAAGACACCACAGAAACTCAAGGTTGAGTTATGGTAGAGAACACGAGAATTGGACTTTGAATGACTGGTCAAGAGTTATGTTTTCAGACGAATCTAGATTCTGTTTATAGAAGCACGACGGGAGGAAAAGATTGTAATCAAGCATGTATATAACAAAAAGTACCATACGGCGGAGGCTCGGTTCACGTGTGGGCTGGGATTTCTTCCGAAAGCCGCACTGAGCTAGTGGTGATAGAAAATGGAACTTTAACTGCAGAAAGATATTTCACTGAAATTCTGAATGACTACGTTGATCCATTTTTAGTCGGCGTGGGCGAGAATGCCGTTACGTTTACGTTTACGTTTACGCAAGCCCGCATACAGCTCAGATAGTGTTTGCCTATTTTCAAGAAGTAGGTATCACACACATGGAGTGGCCAGCACGCTGCCCCGACTTAAACCATTGAGCATGCATGGGACGAACTGGGACGACGTGTACGTCAGCAGAATCCGCCGCCAATCACGCTACATGAACTGAAAGAAGCTCTAATAGAGGAATGGCAGAATATTCCGCAGCATCGCCTCACAAACCTAGTAGAAAGTATGCCAAATCGCATAACAGCAGTATTGCGAGCTCGCGGAGGCAACATAAAGTACTAAAATGCGTGAAAACAGCACATCTGTAACCAATCTACATTTACAAAAATACTGGAAAACTAAGCATTTATATTTATTTTACATTTATTAAAAATAAAAAGCTTGAATTCATTGCTTTTTTATTTTCATTTAAGCACATTAAAATATTCTTTAATTTAGTCTTTATTTCATAAAGCTAGGTCTGGTACTTTTGAAGATATTTAAGATTTTCTAACCGACTCTTTTTCTTTGCGGTCCAGTGTAGTATACGTCGGTTTAAAATTTTAAATCGTTCGATAACATTTACCTATATTGATTAAGTGACGGCGAGTCAGAGTACGTGCCGTGAAGATACGCTTCGATTCTTACAAAGGTTGAGATTAAGAACAATGACTTATCTGGATATCATTAACGAGTGTTTTAATTGTCATAGATACATGTACACGTGTCTTGTAATTACAAGACGATAACATGCGAGTATTAAGAGCTAATAACAAAATGCTAACTTTTAAGTGTAAACAATAATATTTATAAAAAAGCGCGTAAAGAAGTTTGGTTCAATGGAAAACCTATTTGATATATATTTGTTTTACTACAAAATCAATATTTATATGTGTACGTAATACTCGATACATGGACTTATTTTTAGGATATTCTCATAGATTTGCGACGGGATGAATAGTAGAGCCGCAGGTAGCACAATTATTGGTATACATAATATATGCAATTTTATTTTCGTAGGTTGCAAATTTTATCAGTATATTAAAATAAATACTAGCGTTTGTTAGTTATTCCTTTATACAATTATACTGGATTACTTAATTACGTAAAAATAACAATTTAAAATGCTTTTATAAAATTCGATTAAAGTTTTTGGATTACATTTTTTATCGTTAAACCAAGCAAAAAGTTAATTGGCTATAATGTCGACATCGCTTAAGCAACTTTATGCGGTCTGTTTTATAACAGATTATTAAGAGTTGACTAGTAAATAGGTAACTGTTGGCAATTTCCTTTGCCTATTCACATAGTAGTATAAATCTAAAAGCAAGCGCCGTGATTTATAAAAGCTATACTGCCTGTAGAGAACCATTCACCTTGACAGTGAAAAGTTATTAAGAATTCCTAACTGTTGAAATAAATAGTTTTAAAATTATTTTGTCGGGCCCATACTACGTAAAATCTCTTTGGAAGACATCCAAATGTGAGTGGAAAACAGTACGTAACCAATAAAACAAGAATTTTATCATCTCGGCGATATATCTAGTTGTATAGTATCTAGGGAACATTGTTTATCGACAGTTTAAACGTGCGGCCCTAATATGCGCACAAAATAAACGGTTTATCGAGGTCGATAAAAAAAACGTAAATGGATAGCATAAACAACCTTAAAATGTCGGTAAAACCTGTGAGCGGTAGCCATTGCTTTAGTTCATTAGGTAATAAAGTGAATTTTTCCGCTTTCCTCACCGACGCCCTTTCCACAATGCTGTCGTAGGTAGACAGTCTCATAATAATATTTGCCCTGCTAGCGTGTCAATATTATTGCGATACTCGGCTGGATATGATGTATAAAAACAACTATAATTGCGGCTGTATGTTCACTACCATATTATAGGAAATTAAGAATTTGTTTGCAATTAACTAATTATAAATTATTTATGGTCTATTATAATTTATATTTGCAAACGCGAACAAATCAAGACAGCACAAGACAGGTAAATTTTTGCTGTTTATATTTTTTATTTCTTTAACGTGCTATCGTGATGATTGATATAACTATGTATTCATCTATTCTCTTAGACGTAGATAATCACAGTGTTATTAGCTAGCTAGTCGTCTTAAACTTGCCGAGATATGGACATAGCGTGATTTGTTCATAGCAGCTTAAATTAAATTTAGTTACAAGTTCAGCGAATTGTACCCGGGGAATAAGAGACCGATTCGTATATATAGTCGACCGAATTTGAATTACAATGGTGACTTGCCTATTTGCTTATAAAATTAAAAATCAAAGTCCTACACTGTGCTATTTATTTCGATAACATCTGTATATTCGATATAAGTCCCTACATAAAAATCAACGTTAGTCTTATACACACGAATCATTTATGGACATGAATACCACTCAACCGATTGAGCTCAGTAGATTATATTACGAAACTCTTAGAAAGTAGTTTGAGCAATTGATAGTATTATCATCTTAAGGGTAGGTAGGAAGTAGGATACCAACGCTTAAAATAATGTTATCTGGGTCGTGGACGATAGGTAGCGTATTATATAATTAATATTATATAATAAGATATATAGCCGCGCTATCAACATCCTGACAGCTTTCTAATTAAAGGGGCCCCTAAAATATAAGAATACTACACAAATAATATCATTTGTGAATCTAGCGCGTATAACAATATACATATTTCGTATTAGATCCCGTATCACGCCGTGGAAAATTTCGCGCGTGCAATATGTTAATTAATTTTTAACTTGAATATAATTGACTTGAATTTTATTTAATAGCTCACTCAGCGAATAATTAAACTTAATGGCTATTAGCTAACATAACGAATGTTTTAGCAAGCGATGATTAAGCGTTTAAATGATATTATATTTTAAGCAATATTACTAAGAAAATGACGTAAGTATAACATCAGTTAAGATGGCCGTTTATCCCTCCAATGTTGTAGTCGCAGCGCTAACAGCTAAGACTACAACATGATAGTGTCGCTACGTGTAAATACGTTAAGTTGTAATCAGTCCGCTCGTGTTAGGCCAGCAGCCAACCTGAGACTATCATACATAATTGAATAAAGTATCTAAGGCCGACTATAGCTTGCTCATCCTCAACATACAAGAGCAACTACGCAAATAATGTCTATATTGATATAAACAAACCAACATATAAATATATTTATTTATAGATGTATACATTTCTCACGACTTTAGCTCTGACTTTTAGAGTTCGAAAAATCTCTTAGGTGTACAACAGCTTTGTCCGTCCGTCTGTTTGTTATACAACTTTCAACTCAAGAACCGTAAGAGCTAGAGACCATTCGACTCAGCATAGTCGATATACCCCGAAACGACTATGACCTCTGACCTCAAAGTCATGTGGTATCACGTGACCTTTGCATATTACTTGAACCATTTTTTCGAACTCTAAGATTTACGGCAGTTCATTGCCAATTCTCACTTGTTAATTCTCGTTATTGTTTTCCATTAAGATCTCATTAAACCGGTAGCAATAATGGCCTCGAGTGTAAGTACTGGGGGGGTAATTCAAAATGTTGATAAACGTCAAACACGAAACATTGCTTATGTTGGTCGTGATCACTGAAGGCTGTGCCGCTCATTATTTTATTCATTAATGGACTCGAGAAAATAGCTACATGGGATTATTCCCACACGTCTGTCTTCTTAAGTCCATTACGTTTATGCATGTTTCATTGTTTTACAATAAACGAAGTTGCCTTGAAACATTTTGTGCGCTACCAAACGTGTCTCCCGGGCAATATGTGATTCAAACAACAACTCAAATGATAAGGTTGTACGTTTGAATGTATCTATTTCTTTACTATAATTAAGCTTGAAATGCTCAATGGGCGACTTGAGGCAATTAAACAGTGAAGCACTTAAGTGTCTGTAGAGTTATATTATATAGTTAAAGTAGAAAGGTTAAGTCTCTGTATCGTCTTTGATTATACACATTTATTCCCCTCGACTGTATAAAAACCTTGTTTGCTTAGAAGGTATTTAAGGCTAAGTTGGCTGATCGAGATTACGTATCGAAAGTATATTATTAGCCGGCCTGCGTCCCAAGTATGCTGCACGGCGGGAGTAACAACCTGCACTGCACCACTCATTCGCAATAGTTGTTATGCAACTAACAGTCCCCGATGTCGTCGGGTACTATACAATTTTTTCTGCTTCTCGTAGACCGGTTCGACAAGTTCATTGTCTTCGATAAGGTCAATAAACCTTTTTGACCGTCTTAATGGTAGCGAAACTGGGCTTCAGTCAAGGTAAATTAAACCGATCACTCTTACTTTTGTTTATAGCCGTCAGTGTTGGATGTGTTTGTTCTAAATTAGCACTTGGAGTACTGAGCTATTGGAGCTTGTTCAACGTGAAACAATATCTATACTATTTAGAAGACATGTGGCAATCAGTGAAACCGCTTTCTCAATCGTACACAATGCGGGGGTATAAAACAAACGCAAAATACAATGGCTATGAGTGAAAGGACCAAACAAAACGCTAAAATGTATGTTCGTATATGAAACGTAATATATTATGATCGGGCGTGTATAACGGTGCGGCCCAGGACTAGCGCGCCCGCCGTGGGTGCCGGGCCAGGACGATTGTATGGTGATCAACCGTTACTTGCTGATGCATGAGTTCATCAGTTCAATGAACTAAGGGATTAATTTATAGATAGACGTGCTTGAGATACAACGGTTATTGAATTATTTAAAAACTGTAGATATAATAAAATAAATCAAAACTCTCTATTAATCTTGTAATGCAAAGGTAACTGTCGCATTTTTACAATCTGCCTCTTTATTGCGTTTAGTCAGCCAATTTGCTGTAACCTTAATTTCATCAATTACATTTTTTTATGTTATTAGTTATCAGGATATATGTTCTTAAAGCCGGAGCATATTATAAGCTATATGATGTTTTAACGAAACACGAAAGTAGTTGTAGCCAGTAATAAAATAAAATATAAATTTAAACATTAAAAGGTTGTATTTCTGCTTTGTGTCAATATGACCTCAACTTATTGTCCGCTTATTTCCATATCAGTGAAGTAAAATGTTAATAAGTGTTGTTATTTGATAATAACAATACCTTTAATATTATTACAAATATAGACTACAAGTAGACATCAACAATATTTAAAACACTGTAAACATATTTAGATAACTTTCCAACGTACCTAAATTCACTTTTCTTTATAACTATAGGGCAATTTTAATAAAAGAATTAACAGGCAAATGTATCCTAATACAAGTTCTTTTTAAAAATTATAGTTAATGTCAAGGATTTGTGGTTTATTAGTTCGTATATAACGTTAAATATCCACGTGACTACATCACGCAAAATGTAGAGTTCTGTAGTAACAGAACTGGCAACTTAACGAACATAATACGTAGCACTGTGTACTAATAGATACCTACTAATACTGTAAGTACTGTAAATAAACATAGTTCAAACATATCTAACAAGTAAAATGGTTTTATCTGTACATTCTTTAGTCACTCATCTCACGCCTCATGCGTAGGTACTATCAGTGTTCACCACGTTGTATACCCTCTAATTTTTAAATCATCCACATCTATATTAAACGATGTTCTAACTCGTTTCATATTCTGTCCGTCCCATACATTCACCTCTATACAAATTAATGGAAGTTATTTCTTTAAAAGTCTGTTCGCACTGGCAGTAATTTATGTTTAAGGGTCGTAAGAGTCATTAGAAATCATGCATTTAACGATTAATAGAAGGTAAGTAATCCGAGTCCGACAAACTCATCCGGCACACGGTGTTGATTATTGTGAGCGGGCATGCAATGCCTGTATGTACGTTATAACCATGGCTTTCTGTCAAATGTTGCGCGGTAACGCTGTAAACCTAGGTAGGTACTCTAACATTGAGTAGGAATATACCTATATGTAAAAGCGTTGCGCGCCGGTTCCTCGCAGGGTGCAAACTGCAAACGTCATGCACTCATAATGAATAAGATACACGCTACGTGTATACTTCTATAAGTTCTGACGTAACTCATACTTTTTATGGCTCTTGACTGCGTAACCACTAAACTTAATATATTTGGGGATTTGTAGACAAATATTCACAGACCCCTATTGATGGTATGTGAAATAACCTCACTATGACTACGCATACATATACCTACTATGTACTATATGCCCTTTGAATATAACACGATATTACCGATATTTTTTTTCTATATTGTTGATTTAAGTATACAATAAATTATCGTTGATTTGCGAATTTAACAAGCGGCCAATATGCTAAGTTGTTAGTCACGTGACATTGAAGATATTGATATTGAAAATCCCATAAAATATATAAATAATTTAGGCTTTTTATTCAAGATGATATGAATAATGTTAAATTTATATTTTTGGCAGGTATATTATCTTTATCATAGTATCGAAATGGTTGTATTATAATGTGCATCAAGTCCACGAAGTGCGATGGTAAATTAAGACACAAAATGGGGAGCCACCGATTTCTAAAATACGAGCATGTCTCAGTTTCGGAATCGGTCGAAGGGACACAGCCTTTAGTGGTATACTATTGTACAACCGTCATAATGTAAACCTTCTCATATTTTGTGTTTACATATTATTTGTTTTACTTTTAAAGCAATGATTATATATTATTATTATAGTTTTACTTCGCCCATAGATACGCTTTTTTGTTTGTAAAGACAAAAACAGCATAGCATAGCAGCATACGAGAGCACGCCAGCCTATGAACTATCTATATGCCAACACGGTCATCTCTTACTACGTGAAAGAAGAACAAACTAACAATTAATAACAATTTATAATATTAGTACGAATAAATATGTATTGTATGAGTATATTTTCGAAATGATCTGTCTTTTCAGTATATTTCTAGCAAATACTTTTGTGAATACTTGCGAATTGCTTGTTGTAATTCATTTCACTAACCAAGCTAGAGACGAAAGTTTTGACATAATATTTTTGTTTCAATATTGATTTATTTCTATATATAAGTATACCTACATATTATGTTACTAGCTCCAATGGGCTCGGTCTTGTGGTAACTTTTGTTAATCTTCTCTACTTCAAAATAATGTTAAACAATTAAAATATTAGTTGTATCTATATTATGCAAATGTCGTGTCATGTAAAATAATTTACGTGTGTACATACCTACATGGAAGTATAGCTGGTAATTTTTCTTCATGAGATAAAGAATAGGTATTAATAAGCGAATCAGTCACTACAATTATCATGAATACAACAATATATAATTGACAAAAAATGTAACGGCGTGATCGCTTATAGATCGAATAGTAACTTAATGGAACTTAGTAAATAATTGCTGTTGATCACGACACGAGTAGGTATCGTACGCAAGTTGAGGAATTTGTGCGCGGTGTACGTAAGCGACTGACGCGATTTACCCGATCAAGTAAACACGCATGTGACTAGTGCGAGATGCTCGTGCATGTAGTCCGCGCGAGTAGATTGCGCATGTAAACCACACCCACTACTTGCGTCCTGTAACATTCGTTTTAGCAAGGCGATGTTTTCTTGCTATACTAAGATACGATAGACAGCGTTGTAGTCAAAGAATTGACAAAGGCTGAATTTTAAGCCCCGGTCCCAGGTGAGTTTTAGTAACAATAAATTATTTTTATTGTTACAAGACACATCATAATATAGAATATATTGCTTCGTTCTCTTTAACAAGTCATTCGGGGTAAAAACCCGTGCCTAGCAATTAATAGATATTATTATACCTATTATAATCTAAAACCTTAATTGCTGCGCTGTACCTGTTGTTAAACAATTTGCATTTGGTTTGATTCAAATGCCGGTTTTAAGAACTAATTGGTTATTGTCTATATACATATTATAATTTTAATAAAAAGATCATACAATTAATGCTAACTTTTAAATGTATTACACGATTTTTATATTAATAGAAGGAAAACTACTCTATGTGAGGTTCATGATGCAACCACAATGTTTAGATTTCGCGTAGTGTTCATTACCGTCGCTGGCATTGGACTGAGGAGTCTCCGGATTCACTTGATGTACGTAGCTATATGTACCTACGTCCACATTAGCTGGCTGCGTATGTGTTATACAAGGTCGTCACGCCATTCGAGCTATGTGATTATCCTTTTACTGCTTCAACAAACAATAATGAGGCTTTGATCGAAGCGATTATTCTTTTCTTACCATTTTTATTGACACGCTACTTGTCTCTTAAAAGCAAAGTAAAGTAACTGCAGAAAATCTAATAAGATAGCGGGCGAAGCTCTTGAAAAATGTAAGGAGTTTAACGTCGCGTCGCGTCGAAGATTGAAAACTCAAGACAAGAAACCGTTTAGATCGAAAGCTTGTAAAGTTGAATGAAAGCGAAATTTCTCAATTTGCCAAAAGGAAATGTTTTCGTTGACGCCACAAAAATCGTTAATCAGAGGAACGTGAATTATTTATAAAGTATAAAAATTTGGTGGCGAACTGGCACAACGTAAGCAACAAAACAATGACGTAAATACACTCTATTCTGTTAACACTTGGAATAAGTAGGTACTAATGACTTTGTCACGATTTCATGAAACATATAAATCACAAGTGCTCACAAAATTTGATGCGGAAAACTTACACAGGTTTTATGCCACCTGATTTCCGCAATTTCTTACTTATGTCGACAATAATGGCAAGATATTTAATACTTTATCAAGTCTACAGAAATTATGTACCTAATAATAATAAATTACACTGTCCACAATATACATTGATTGCAAAATTTATTAGATAATATCTGGCGTCCAAATTACATAATATTATTAAAATATACTCGAAATGTTCTCATTATCTAGTAGAAATTTTAGTGATGTGTATTTTCTACAGTCATTTTTGTAGTTGTTTTGCTGTCGAGTATTAATAACAAGTTAATTTTCCATTAAATAATAATAATTGGCTACTAACATATTTATATTTTCCAAATACAAAGTGTGTAAAGCAGGTGCTAGCCAATACATCAGTAAACTTGTGTACCTATAAGTTTTAGAGTCCATGGATACTTCATGGCGTAAGCCTGGCTCTCCGTAAGGAGCAAGACACTAACATAATGTCTCTACTACTAACATAATCTAGAATATTTTCCTCGTTTTAAGGCTGACTCTCTGATCTGATCTGATAAGTTCTTCATTGCCATTTTTCTCCACACCAGTCCGTTATTGACAGTAGCACACAATAGTCCTTTTTAACTCCTTTGTTACGCAAATATGTATTTCTAAATATGTATGACATACTTATTTATTTTCTTTGACATAGTAGTATTGTATAGCCACCATTGATATGCAAAAACGCAAGATACACAGCAACTCATAACATCTATAGTAAATGAGCGCACAAATTTAAATTGAACGAAAATTTAAACGAATTTTTTATTATCATTTAAAGTTGTTTGAATAAGTGTTTGAATAAGTATTATTTGTAACCAGGTACATTCTAGCACCTACACTGGTTAGTTCAGAAGTGTTATGTAAGACCGACGCCGTGAACGCCTGGAAAATGGCTTGTCCAAATACTGATTTGCCTACCAACCCATTCTCCCAAAGGCAGTGTGATAGGCCGCTATGCAACACGGTAAGAGAAAATCTTTTTACTACATCTGTAAGTGTTGCATAGCGCGCACGTTTGCTAGCTGTGGGAGAATGGGAATCTGGTTTATGGCTTCAAGCACTTCCATCGTCCAACACAGGTACAATTTTGGACGATACAACATTCCGCATCGCCACCTGTCTTCGTTTAGGTACCCCTTGTGTTTCTCCACTTCGCTGTCATTGCGGAGAAGCCGTCGACAGCCTCGGACACCATGGGCTGTCTTGCAGCAGAAGCGCTGGTCGTATTTCACGACACGATCAGCTAAATGACATTATCCGTTGTGCTCTTATCACCGCCGGCGTACCAGCAGTATTAGAACCCATAGGCTTGGTACGTGACGATGGGAAGAGACCCGATGGTATGTCTTTGTTACCTTGGAAAATGGGTAGGCCTTTGGTGTGGGACGCCACATGCGTCGACACCCTTGCGCCATCACATCTTCCGAGCACGGTGAGCTGTGCTAGTGCTACTGCTGTAGCGGCGGAAAACCTCAAACGGCGCAAATACAGTAATTTAATTGGTAATTATGTTTTCGAGCCGTTTGGGGTAGATACGCTGGGTTCATGGGATCCGGGCGCTCGTGCGCTTCTTAGAGATATATCTAAGCGGCTAATCGACGCTTCGCGTGACCGGCTGGACTTTTTTTGGCTCAAAGAATCAGCATTGCCATTCAGCGTGGCAATGCTGCCAGTCTTCTGGGCACACTCCCGATCGACAGAGATGCTGAGGAATTTTAAGACGCTGCCTAAACCGGCCATCCCTTTTTATTAATTTTTACAGTCCCATATTTTGTTACTCTTCATTTTGTTCTATTTATAAGTGGTTAGTTTTGTTAATATTAGTTGGGTTGTAAATTATGATTGTTGTTTTCTTTATGTAAATAATGAAGTATACCATTAAAATTGTGTAATATCATATAAGAAATATATTAATATTTGTAATACATATGTTTTAATTTTCATCAGAATTATATGCTTACGCATTTTTATTTGTAATACATTGCATATCAATGAATCTAATATATGAAACCTTTTTAGCCGACGTCAAAAAAAGGTGGAGGTTCTCAATTCGACTGTATATTTTTTTTTCTGTTTTATCTCATAACTCTTCTCTAGGTGAACCGATTTTGATGATACTTTTTTTATTTGTAAGTTGGTGCTTTCCGTTTGGTCTATATCTGATCATTCGTTTTTGAGTTATCTTTAATAATGCGTATTTGGTTGACTTCGGCTATATTGACGATGTTCAAATTTATGGCAACAACAAAATAAAAAACTGTGTAGGATGGTTTGGAAACTCCTCGTAGTGTTTTGCGGTAGCTCCTATTCTAATTTGGTGATGTTCTAATAGAGATCTTTGGTTTTATACAACAGAATTCTTTAGTAAATGACAGCAAATCTGCCGTGATTGCTACAATCATAAGTATCACATGTATATGTATTGTTTACACAATTCCAAATTGGTTTTTGATAGCATTTAATAGTATAGACTTATATGCAACTGTTAAACTCAACAAGATATACACAAAAAAGCTAAAAGCGAAATTATTTCTATATTTATCGAACTTCAGATTCACTAGAAGCCGTTAAATAAACAAACATTTTACCAAAAAGAAATCGACTTCAATGTAGAATATTCTAAAACAAAATGCACTAAAAAGTTACAAAACAATTGCGTATTCTTGTGAATAATTAAATGATTGTTATTTTTGGGGTCGGTATCAGGCGCCTGCGCCGCGTGCTGCGTCTATGTGTGTAATAGTACATGCCAATGTTATGTTTTGATTATAGTAAGACATCTCATGTTTAATTAGTTACAAACCTACCTTGGCTGACACTGACTCCATTAACAACAATAATTTAATTATTCACAAGAATACGAAATTATTTTGTTCCTTTTTAGTGCATCTTTTGTTTTAGAATATTCCAATTAGCAGTCGGTTTTCTTTTTTGTTAAAATTTTTGATTATTTGTTTTATAATTATTATGAGATCTCGTGTTTCATAAAATATTTTCTGTATAACAAACATACAAAATATACTCATGTTAATTTTATGCTATAACTGCTGACTGAACATGTCTGCTGCTGTTATCTAATGACGGCCACAAAATTTAATAATAAAATATCAGCGTATATTACAATCTTGTGAATAGATAGTCATGACAGAATTACCGCATAAGATTCCATTTAAGATTGATGCCGTTTATGATATTTATTCGCAAATTGAATCTGATAATGTAAACAACAAATTGTCTGTTTGTGTATATTCGAGACTTCATTATCTTTTTTTTTTAAACCAACTTTACCCTACCAAAATAAATTATATGGCAAACTTTCATAGGTTTAATGCTACCTGATCTTCGATTTTATATTTAAGAGATACCACTGGTATATTTCGATTAAATAAATTAATTAATGTTATGAAATTCTTTATCAGCAAATTTTTCTGTATTTATATTGATATTGTTTAAGTACCTATTGCAATTAATATAGGAAGCGACTGCGTGGTATACGAGTGTAAACTGAAGCAATAGTTTTTATAACAACTCAACAAAATCGAGCTATAGTGAGATCTTTATTTAATATTATTACTCAAGTTATATTGTCCTGTTGATAAACAACAGCCGTACGTACTACAATATTATATTACTAGGTACCTCATATAAACATTAAGTATAAAACATTTTGAGAATGTGGACAACACTCGTGTGATAAGATAATAGAATTTTACTAACACATTTTAACACACAGACGTGTTACAGGTTTAATTCAAGAAAACATGCTTTTACGACTTTTATATAGTCTTTAATAAATTTTCATGTAAAGCCGACTAAATAAACGGCGCCGCGAACGCCTATTAAATATATATACTGTAGGAACTTTGAGATATGTGGGTGAATTCGCGTAAGAGGGCACTATTTAATAGCTAATTTACATAATATTATCGTGAATCGCGTTGTACTCGGGCGCGCGACAAGCTTCTACAACAAACGCACCTCTCACTACCTAACAACCTAACTACATAACACTAAACATGCCGCTATTATAAAAATTTTCACCCATACGCGTTTCACCGAAAATGTCTTTATAAAGTCGCAAAATGCAATTTGTAGCCACTGCCTACCCATCCGGCAAACAGAGCGCTATGTAGGTATGTAGATTAAACAAATCTAACTTTACTATCTCCGTTTTGTCAATGTTTAATCCAACCGTTTATTGGATTCCGTAGTATCGGTAGAATACCAGTTATCGCGGACGCTGGGTAGCAAAGCAAGGTAATTAACTTTACCGTTGTTTCATAGAAACATATTAATGGGCGTTGAGTTAGATGAGTGCGAGAGGAGATAAACTTTTAATTTATCGATGCCAGTTTCATTCCATTTTATTACGCAAAAAGCAACCTGCATAATGTTACAAACGGTAAATTATTTCTAAGGCAATATTACCATTTTCGAGTAGTGCAGTATGTACATTAGTTATAATTAAACTATAATAGGTACTCACTTTACGTTGTTCCTCATGTCGTAGCTTGTTGTGATATATCCTGCGTCCCCACTGTAAAAGAAAACACTCAGTTTATCTTCCACATAATCATTCAACATAACTAGATGGCACTGATAAGCACACTGTATTGCCTAACGTAATATTTTTAAAAGATAACTACGAATTATAAGTGAGGTCGGTGAGTTTTGTTATTGGTATCGGAAGTAGTACGAACTGTTCATCCTTGACTGACTCATGTTTCTCGGTCATTGTTGTTGATAATCAGAGTGTAATATCCACAAATTATTTTATTTATAAGACAATAGTGGCGCGGAACACGTTAGCCACGCCGCGCCGGCCGTCGTGTCACTACTGTCGCTTGGCTATTAATGTTATTCTGGAACAGGTGTCTTTAGCCTTCGCCATTGGCTCATTTTGTAAATGTACAATTTAATTTTCAGTACAGCTTGAGGAAACCTGACAAACTTTGGTGGCTTGACGATGTAAAAGACTAATGTGAGGGCGCCTCGGTTCTACTATCGGTATTTCGAATAAGAAAATCTTGCGGTTTACACGGCTTGTTGTGAGGCTGTGAGATTAGCTGATATCAGTGTTACCGTGGCACTAAACGAGTTGTTTCCTACTTTACTTGGAACATGTCGTGTTATAATCTCGGACGTCAACGGTTATAATTTACTAAGTGTAAATAGACACAAGGTGCATGCAGTTCTCTCCCGTGTCTCTCGCGTTATTCACTTGTTACATAGTAATAGGTACAAGTTTATATAATGTTTTATATATCTCATTCCCATTTATGTGTCTCATTCCTACTATAGCATCGAGTTTAACATAATTGCCTGTTCATACCAAACTACATAAAAAATGAAATGTAACTGAACTCGACTGATAGCAGCTCTGCACTCTGGCTTGATTTAATTAACAGGTTACATTCTTTAATCAAATTATTGTATTGTCTACGAACGGCTGCATGTGTTTGATAGGTGATACCAATTCATGAATGGTTAAAATTACACAATTTCCAAGTTTAATGTTACGTTACTAGCAAAAATAAAAGTAATTTTGATTGAAAATATACAGGTATAAAGATGATCTATCCATATTAGAATGTTATCGGACGACCTTTATCTTAAAATGTCACTTAATATTTGTTCAATGAAGATCGTATTTACCTATTTATGAAAAAGATATCGTGTGCAAGCTATCAGAAATATCTGCAGTAAGTACGATCAATAAGAAGGAATATCAAAGTGGTAATTTCGTGTATAGCCGTAAATGCGTTGATGTGTTAGGCAGTAGCACCTGCTATCTACTGAATGCTTTAATATTTAATATTATGCAAAGTCAACACCATTATGCCAACAGTTTTCTCCTCCCACTATGTTACTTATCGATTCATAATGCATTAAGATTTTCCCTCCGATATTATGGCACTCATATGAAAGACGTTTGCGATTATACGCAACGATGTTTACGTCCAGATAATTTGTCGTAAGTATTTAATGAATTCAAACGTAACCTAGCGAGTAAACAGAAACTACAGTCCGGCCGGAGCCGATAAATAAGGTACCAATAAAACGGGAAACAAATTATTGTCGCTTTATATTTCATAAGATGTAGATGAGCTACATATTTCGTAGATAAACATAGCTGCAACACGGCTCGACACCTCTTGAATTAGCCAAATCAGCGAGTTTCATCAAATCAAAACTTGGTAACTAACAACATAAGTTATTAACGCGGATATACACTAGTAGCTACTTGATAATTAACTTGACTACGCTTTCATTTGTACGTGTATAGTGTGTACTGTACTCTTCAATTTGTGTGCACGTTTGTAACAAATTACGCGTAACATGTTTTTGTAAAAAGTAACGCCATTGTTGTTAACTGACCGAGATGTGTGAGATAAATGATGGCTAATTACCTACTTTGAAACACCGTCGCCATTTTGTCGTTTTAAACTGTGAATTAAGAAATTAAATGAATTTTGCCACATTTATAAACAAATCAGTGACTTAGAAAATTTGTGTCTATTATGTTGTATTTTTCTCTCAACCTATTTCAATGGCGGCAATTTTCTCTTTTTAGATGAAAATGTAATGGTCACGTCTTTAATGAACTACCAAAGAAAATCTATTTAATGAATTTAATTTTGTTGTCATACTATTGATATGTTTTCTTAAATAACAAGAAGGCTAATTTGGCAGTTCTTGAAAATCTACCTTTGTAATTGTTGTTTTCTTATTGATTTTTTTATACAACGTAATAAAACCAGTATAAACATTTATGATGAATGAGTACCCATGACATCTCAATAATTCTATGTAGGGCACGTTTTCATTGATAATGGTACAGCACTTGCCAAGCCGCTTATCAATGAAAACGTATAATAAAATAAATTCTCCATCAGTATACGTCGTAAAAATAAATAGAAACTGACAAACAAGTCTAGTTTTCTATAGCTCGATAAGATCGTGATTTCGCGGCATCTAGTATTACAAACTGGTGTTGCGACAAGCCAACTTACTTTCCAGTTGTACTTTGACGCGAACATTGCAATAGTATTGACCGTGAAAACTTTGCACCGATACAAATGTATATTGTTATTATATTATATTGTGAAATGTATATTATTTTGTAATTATTATTATTGTCTACCTGCTGTTATCCCTATACATAATAAGTATAAGTACGTAATCGTGAACGAAGAACATGACACATACACGTCATTTAACACATTATATTCGAATAGACTTACGTAACACAAAATTAGACTACAATACCTAACATACGTAGGCGTACAGTAAGCGTAGCAACGCGGAAATAAGAAAATCATTTCAGAAGGAAATGAATAAAAATGGTAACCTGCGCTTCTGCCGGCAAAATGCATATTGTAGTAAAATATCTCAATATCCTCTGAGAAATGTCAAGATAGCTTCTTATTGAATATTAATTAAGTCAGTGAAGACAAAGAAACTATTGAAAAAAGGTCTATGGTGTCCACTATCTAATAATAGAAACATCATGGCTTGCGTATTTTTTGGATTTCGTTTTCTTTTCTACTGGTTGGCGGCTGCTACAAACTAATAAATAAACAGAATCCCTTCAAGTAGATACATGATATCGAATGCTACCTATGAACAATAATGCGATAGCATACGGCAGCTAATACATTTATTCTAACATAGCCGCATATACAGAAGTATCAGTTTCTATGTTTTCATATGATATTTTATCAACATGCGAGGTTTGTTAACATTCTGAAAGCGAGTCTCTGGTCTATAGTTTGCTTATTCTAATTTATAATAAGATATACTGTCGCGTATGACCACCGTATAAATCAGTCGTAGGTGTTTCAGACTTTCATTAATACGGTTATTTTAGCTTGTATAAAGTTAACCAAATGTTGTTTAGTGAAGTGAAGTATGATACTAAAAATAATTTAATGTATCCTGCTTGGCCGGTAAACCCTGTAACGTTTCGCCTAACTAAGAAATAGAATCAGATACGTATGGTAGATAGCAACAACGCCATTGTAGAAACTTCGAAGCATTTAGTTTAGACAAGCAGTTCTAAAATTAATTTCAAACAAACGCTCCCCATATTACTGTTCACATTATACGTTTATCTACATATATTGATTGATAACCTATATTTGTATAAATTCTAAATCCACATTCAAAGTGCATATCTCAATTTGGCTTTCAAATGTCTTGAATCAGTATCGTGTAAATCAATAGATGATATTATATAATATCGCTCAATTGAGCCAGATGGCCGCAATTTGAATTGAGAGTGACGTCTTTAAACAATCGACGCGTTACAATACCTTTCAGTGATGTTATAAAATTGAACACATTATAATGCATGTTCTCGGTGAACTCGGTGCTGTAACAGCGTTAGATACGTTATTATTGTCCTGTTAAATAGCTACTCACTACGTTATCTACATTATTCTAACAAGTCCTCCTAAATTTATCTAGCGGATTTGGCATGATTGAAGAACAAACATCAAAACTTTCACATTTACAATATTTGATAAGGATGTAGAAACACTCCTAGATATTTTATTAGCGTGATCACGATCGTTGCTATTAATATTGTCACATAGGTTACAATAAGCGTCATTATTATCGGATCACAGTATCAAATCGTTTAGTGCATAACACCCGGGCTAGTGTTGCTAATCGACAGTGCATGAGCTTATTACATCACACAGTTTCTCTTTCCTAAACTTGAGATCATTACGAACTCTCACTTTAGTGGTCGTCTATCACGCAAAGAAGTAATAAGATTGAACCTGTGCTTACGTTCACTGTGGAAATGCAACGTTCTACGGATTACGTAGGTATCCCACAGAAATTTTAATAATATTGCCTTATTATTAAGATTTCTGTGAGGTATCCACTAGTATAGTACTCGGTACTGCGCATCATAACAAGCCGCAATAATGCGACATGTGGCATAATTAAACAATTATGCCACATGCTGTGTTACATTTTTATATACATAAAATTATGTTTCATACAAGGGATTATTGCTTTAATTTGAATGTTTAACATAAAAGTCTAAGAATTGAACTAACATATCTTGAATTTAATTACCAAGAGTGTCAATAAACAACATATTTCCTAGCGTCATTCAAAGGCGCAGGTGGCTAAGATTTCAACTGCATCGTCATTTTCTTGTATGATATTTACATACACAAAATAATAACTTCAAATAGTTTTACTATCCTACAATCGTACCTTACTGTGATTGTCAGAGTAATATATGTATATTTGAAAGTTGATGTTCCAAAAACAAACTCTTTAATTAAGTGCGTTCGTGATTAGACGAAAATATTACATTAGCGTACTGGGGTAGTATTGTATATGCCTTGTTGTCGTGCTTACAAGCTACATACATATTTTAAGTAGAATGTACTTTAAACCAAACGTCTTTCAAATTCAGGATAAGGTCACATTTGAAACCTAATAATGAATTTAAATCGAGTCAGTGTTTTTATCGGAATATTTCTCAATTATCGCGGCGTACAAAAGTTTTGAAGTATTTTGAGGTCAAATAAAAACAGAAATGGGGAATTCTGAATTTATTTGATAATTTGCGTCGCGTTGTTAATTCGACTTTATATAAATACTAGATGTTCCCGCGGTTTCACTCGAGTTTATGATTACTGCTCCGCCCCCGTGGGTCTTAGCGTGATGTTATATAGCCTATAACCTTCCTCTATAAATAAGATATCTAACAATAAAATATTTTCAATTCGAACCAGTAGTTCTTGAGATAAGCGCGTTCAACCAAACAAACAAACAAACTCTTCAGCTTTATAATATTAGTATAGATTATGGTAAGAACGGGAATGGAGATATTGGAAATTTGAGCTAATAGCAGGTGCCGAGGCTCCTTTATCTGATCAAATATCTCTTGGACGTTACCGTACGTTCCTAGACACGTCTAATAAATGTTAAAAACCGTACAGTGTATAATGCATTCTAAAGGCGATGCTTTATAAGACACGGATGCTTTTACTACCGGCGTCAAATTTATGATGATGGGATGGATTACTCTTTGAAGGAAATATAAGTAGACATTTTTATGAGAGGTATTAGTCTGTATTAGTGATGACGCAGACGTTCCAGGAGATGAATGCTACACACGCACAAGGACGCTTCAGTAGAATAATTCAAGTGGCAAAATATAAATAATCATACACAATACTTTACACATATTGGTAATCGGTGTATCGCATCTATTTCTACCTTGAAATTATTCAATAGACTATTCAATAGTATTTGACCGTAACGATCGCACGTGCCTATTTGTTAGGGCGAAAATAATTTGTTTGCTGCCCTCGTTTTCTGGAAGTCAGTTTTATCGAGCATACCACTAGTACTACGCGTTCCACGTTCCGTACTTAGATTACTAGAGTTATAAAATATAAACAGAGAGAGAATATATAGAGTTAAAAAATTATAATTCATATTTTAGTTTAATTTTCTACAACGACGCGTTATTTATCTACTTGCTAAACTAAAAATGGATTAGGTAATTTCTAAACTATAATGGTATTCAAATATAATAAAATAGTATTAAACGATCTTCTGAATGGTGCTATATAAAAATAATTATGATAGACAATGTAGAACTTTTAAGTCAGGGTGGTAAAAGAAACAGGAGAGAGAGCGAGAGGGGAGTGCGACGAATAACGGTCCCTGATAGTTTTAGTTTCAAATGTTAGTATCATACCTATTTATCCCTGTTCAACTTTCAAAGGTGTTAAAAGAAAAACGCAGGTCACTGTTCGTTACTTTTTGTTTTTGGAATAGAGAAACTAAGCGTAGCCTACAGCTGCAGTACCTACATATAGCTAATTGGCATGACTCTCGTTTGTTTATTCATTTTGTAGCCAGTCGCTAGGAATATTGTATGACTAAACCTACAGGGAGCTCATATTCTAAAACGAATTAGATTATAAGATATGTTTTGGAAATAGTAATTGGATTAATCAAACAATGCGATTCATATATCTTTACCTATATAAGTGAAAGACAAAACAGTTCAGTGCCATTTTACACTGTTTGTCATCGGATTTTCTTTTTCTTTTTGATTGGTAACTATTGACGAAATTAAATTTGCTTTTATAGAGACAGGACACTTTTTATTTAATTTCCTTAAAATTTTAATAATGATTACGTTTGAATTTCGATTACTGGGCGAACACTAGTCATCAGTAAAAGCCTTCATGTTCATGCAGTGTACTTGCGAGAAACTTTTGATTCATCGATCCGTTCAATTGAATATGATACGAACAAGTTTTTAAATAGAAGGTAATTATGTAAGTTTTCTGTAACCTCTACTCCGCGACCGTGGCATGCAATCGACGTGAACGTCTTTTATTTTAAACGATCGTATTATACTATATTTTCCTTTCAAGTTTTGATAAAAGTAATTAAAATCTAATATCGCGCATCATCCTACTCCTCATACTAGTGTTGAGCGAAAAGAGATAAAAACTACACCTTGAGCTGTCATTTAAATACCGTCTGCTTAATATTTAAGATGGTAAGCCAATAAGATATTACTACTTTGTAGGGTCTTATAAAGCGCGGCAAAGGTACAAACCTTTGTGCCGCGTTTTATAAGACCCTACAAAGTAGTAATAGCTTATTGGCTTACCATTCCAAATCCTACCTTCTACCATCGTAATTGTTTACGATGTTTAGTCATAAAAACCATTAAAAAGAACATTATCTATATAAAACATTCTAACAAGGTTGTAAATTAAACTCCATGAACTCGTGATCGATAATACTATGTATTTTGATTGCGGCGGTTCCATCGTACCTTCATATTTGTATGACCGCATCCACTTCTGAGCTATTGTGATTGCTGTAATTATCCCGCTGTCAAATCGTCAAACGCTATTGATCTTCTCTTGGATGCATTAATTGTTTCCTCCAAGACTATGATTACGTTTCAGAGATTATAATTACGC
This sequence comes from Catocala fraxini, assembly GCA_930367265.1. Taxonomy (NCBI): domain Eukaryota; kingdom Metazoa; phylum Arthropoda; class Insecta; order Lepidoptera; family Erebidae; genus Catocala; species Catocala fraxini. The sequence continues at coordinate 19,789,259 of OV884024.1, forward strand.
AATGTGTATTTGTCTGCCTCTTGGTAATATCTGTACCTATGTATGTGTATTTGTACTTTGTGTTGAGGCAAACCAAGATATTATGAATAAGGACTAAATTGACTACTAATAGAGACACATATGGCAAAACGAAAACAGATCTGATTCGCGTTTCTTATTAAAAGCCACTTCACTTTTTAAGGAACTTGTTCTTTATTTCTATGTATTTGTTCTTCAGAACACCGCGTTAGATTTAAAACATTGTGTTTAGTAATACCTTGTACCCGAATAAGTTCTAAATGAATAACTTCTTAAATTTAGACCTGAGTTTCTGAAGTAATTTTCCGATGTACGTAAATTAACTTTAGAACCGCCGTAAAAGAAATAAGAAAAATTATAAGGGCTGTTGTAATAAATGTATTTTCTTTGAGTTAAATAGAGATAGATGTAGGAACGTTGAGCAATATAGACTACGTTTCACTTAAAAAAGAGTCTACAATCACTGGCGTCGCTTGGGTGGGTACCGGTTGCCACAATATAAAGTATAATATTAGTACTACAAGTGAGAATTTTCTCGGCTCAATATAAAATTCATAGATATACAGAAGAGTACGATTTCTTAGTGCGTAGTATACCGACGAGGCCAATTCTACGAGATTAAAAGCTAACTTAGTACTCTGACGCCGGTAACCTGTTCCGACTCGAGATATAGGTACACTGCCGAGCCGATTCGCTCGGATAAGTCGGCGCGTTTGTACCGACAAACAAGCCGACTTGCTCGGATAAGTAGACTGACAGAGTAATGAACAATAATTTTGAGTGCAAGAGACCATTGTTGTCCAGTTTTGATGGACCGTCATCAAAACTGGACAACAACAGTCTTTTGCACTCAAAATTGTTCATTACTCCGTCAGTTTCGTCGTGAATTTGTAACATTGAAAATAAAGAAACTTAAATTCAATACAATGTTGGGGTCACCTCTTTTTTGTAACAATTGCATTGAGTACTCATACCTATATATAATTACCTAACGTAATTGAATCTTACGAATAAACCGGCTTGTATAAAATGATGGAGGATTATAAAATGATTCTTCAATATAAGAATAGACTGTTATAAATCTGATGAAGCGATATTAATAAATTTCAGCTAGGGCCAAAGTGAATTACGAATTCTTCGCAGTAATATTGTTTTGGAAAGAAATCTGCCTTATGCGTGCGTGGAGCACGAGACATTCTTATAGCCTCAAAGACTCATTGTAATGATATATAAAATAAGTACGTATAGTTTATCACCATTCACGCATTGTAAATATTGTAACAAACGATACCGGCGGATACAGCAATAACTTTAACTCTAATAAAATTGTTATGATGATAATTAACCCTCTACCACGACATTACTGAGCGGTTACCGTTTTACTTAAGAACTTATACGGGGTAAAGTTTCTTGAACCTATACGGACGAGCTAACGATAAAATTAATAATTATTCTCAGTATTGAACTACAAAACAGTACAAGTAATTTGTTTGAACTTTGCTTGCACGCATTAGTAATAGGCTAAACTAACGCCTTGACGTGAGGCCGCTATTACCTACTATTACGTTTTTAAAGTAGCGCTTACTTTATACTATAATCTATTGGGTTGTTTAATATTATGGAATGAACCACCGTCTCGACAAAACAAATATGGATATGACCTCAATTGGTCAAGTCGTTTAGAAATAACACGGTCACAAATTAAAAATGTAAAGCTCTTGCGGCAACCACTAATGGTAAGTTTTACAATCCTGTCCAGATTCGCAAGTTATACCTATGCCCATGATTTTGAAACTTTTTTATCTGACTGTACTAAATAGCTTCAATAATTTGATGGTGTCCGAATTGTCAGTTAAAATATATTATAATTAAAATGTGTCAATTCGGACACTGTGCTGAAGTCGTCAGCGACTCAATCACTTTACATATCGTTCTGCTCATTGAACTATAAAGCGATCCTTTGTCAGCAATTGACATTTTGATTATCTGATAAATTTTTAAGCTACACGAATTTGTTATACCTACATATAAAATAAATATGAACCTCGAAACGCCGTCCGCTTGCGGTCAGTGACAGCAAGCAAAAAGATTTTATTAAAAACAAGATTCATATAACGTGAACGCACGATTGTACACTCTCTACACAAGGAAACGAATACAAGCATTGCATGAACTAATATTTGAATATTACTATTATAAGTTATTATTAAAGATAATTTATTATCATTAGCTTATAAAAACGTATATCTATAATTATTTCTTGCAGCTAGAAATATTTATTTTTGATATTGTTATGTTCCTGAAAGTGGGCAGCAATTGGGTTAAATTGAGAATAAAATAAAATTGTAATTATATAGTCATTTTGGTCCTATCGACCGCAAATATATAATTAAGCGTTGAATAAGACAATGGCGAATAAGGTACGAAGGCACTTTATACTTGTGAATGTTTTTTATTTTCATACAAGCGAATGAAAGTTACATTTTATTCGATATCAAATAACTGTATAAATGGAAAACGCGATCATTCAATAATTGCATAGTTTATTAATTATTCGAATGTTTAAGTAAGAACATAGAACTTAAACAGAATATTTCTCAGTAAACCCTTGTCATTGTATGTGTAGTTATTACCTGACTATGGCATAAACTCGGTTTGCAATTCGTCCTAATCAATACAAAACTAATCGATGGACCTAATTATAGACAGGATTGCAATCTTGCTTGTGGCTCCACATAACTATGAAACAACATCGTAGATGTAACGTCAGCTAGAAATGTATCTAGGTAGACATTTGCAATAACTACGATAATATGTGCTTCCTATTTTCAATGAGCAACATATAATATTATCTTCTACAATATGCTACACTAATTACAAAACGTTTGCAGGATCTAAATATGCAAACAATTTTAACATGTTATATAATTCTCTTATGTAGATATTCCATATTAGCAACTTATTAAATCCTTACACTTAATAATAATCACGGCCGATCATGTTTTACCGTCGTATACAAATATTTCAAACAGAAAATTATTTAAGTTTTTATGCAGATATATTCATTTATTACTATAGATAGACGACCCAAGTAACTTGTTTCACAAGAATCGCCTACATTTCTTAGTAATTAACATACATCACTCCTAACAAATATCAAAATTCGTTTGTTAGTCTACGTTACAAAGCAACAATAATAAACGTCAAAGAATCGTAGTGTGAAACAAGCTATAATTTGTAACTAAGACTTTCTGCAATAAATTAGTTCAGCGTTTAGAGCAGTTTGACAGCAGTGATTTTCACAATTTATATTTATTAAGTTATTTCATTTAAGATGTACTATTAGCACTGCACGGAGTATGATAATACAAATTTTAAACCACTTTAATGTCAACGTATTAGGTTTTAAGGACATTTGTATATTTTGCATAAAATACAAACACATCAGATAGAGCCATATAATATTAAGTAAAACATAAAATAAAGTTTATGTTGCGTTCAGTATGAGCGTCATCAGTAATCACAATTATGCTTACTACCACAATTTAACACAAAAATATTGCGTAGGTAGGACCACCGACCCAAAGGTTAAACAATCAAATATATGTTTAACTAATATTTATACTACTGTGAGTGAAAGAACACGAATAAGACTGTTATTCTATTTCATTAAAATCTCACAACGAAGTTGTACACTTGTAAAACAAACAGCATGATTGCAAACACAACTACGACTACAACAAGGGGTAAAAGCCACTAAATAATAAAATAACACATCAAATCTGTAATCTATTTTTTATCTTGTAAATAATATGTTTCTCACGTCTCACGTCTCACGTACTGACTACTTACATTTAATGTGTATTTATCACTATTTTATGGACATTATTATTTTAAGTGACCACGTAACTTGTTGTGGAACAGAACATTGCCAGCAATCATTCATTGCTCATCACTTCAAAAATCAAGTGCTTATCAAAAATTAAGTTAATTTGTTTCTTTTAATATAACACTATTGCTGAAATAATCCATAGATTTTTAAATGGTTCACAAATCTTTTATTATGCAACTGCTCAAGTTTGAAATCTACGCATTCACAAACAAAGATTAAGATTTCGAGGCTTACGCAAAGAAATCAAAATCCGCACATCGCAAAGCACAAACACAACACCAGTGATAAAAGTAAAATTTATTAGTTACTTATTATTATATGAGTGTCGGACTCACCTCATTGAATCGGGTTAGGTTGTTGTGTTGTGGTTGCAATGACTTACGCGGGCTGCATGCGACGGCGACAATGCCGGTGCGAGCGTGGCGCGGGCGCGGGCGTCGCGGGCGACAGGCAGGCGAAGAGTCGCGGCCGGCGGCGTTAGCGTGTGCCCTCCGTGTTGTGACTGCGCGGCCAGCCAGGAACAACACCGCTAATTAACAACGACTCGTCGCCGACGAGTACTCGATTTAGGAGGTCGTGCACGGTGGCGGTTGCGCTCACCTGAGTGGTCTTGAGGTGGGTGATGTCAAATCGGCCGCTGCTACGCTGTCGACCGCGGTGCGACTGAGTCGCGCGCCCACCACACCTTCACTTTATATATTTCCCCTTCTCGGAGGACTCGGTAATATTTTTCTTTTCTGTGAAAGACCTACTGTTCCTGGATACCGTTGACCCGTGACGACTACGCCATGCGCAGCGCCATCCGGGTGTTCAAACATTGTCTCGATATCCTCAGGTCAAGAACATTTAATAGATATAGCATGGTAAATATCTTAAACGTATTATCTAGCTACCGCAAACTTTATATAATAGCAATAGCAGTAAGCTGAGGCAATACAAACTTTGTGTAAGTTTAAAGTTATGTTCGACGTAGGCTGAGTAGAATCTCAAACGGTGTTAATGTAATTCTTCAAAATGGTGAACACTTAACGCATAATTTAAATGTGATCTGTTAAAGGCTTAGCGTACAACTTTTATTCACCCATAAATCCTCCGTTTACTTACCATATTCAAATCTACGAGCCCTTCTCTCGAACATAACTGCACGTCTCGTAAGTGTCCAAATATCGATAACAATGTATGTATCTGTCAGTTACGACTGTTATTTATGGTGTTATGTATGTCCATATTCGCTACACATATATTTTTGTGAAAAGATAATTATGATTTTTCAATATGCAGGCCTTTAGATTAATGATTTGTAGTTTTCCTCCTATATGTATTTATAAATAGAAGGTTAAAGGTACATTGTTAGTAAATGGCTCGCCTTAAAACCGCGGGCGCGCTTCGGGGTAATGTGAACGCGCGTGGCGACATTGTCTGTTCTATAATCAAAAGATAGGACATGCTGCGGTTTGGATTATATGACGTTGATAACCACCTGAAACAATTTCTGCTGCATAAATATTTATACCAATAAATTGTACATAATACTCTTCTATAATTTTATGTAAATCTTATCCGCCTTCTCATTTCCCCGGCAAATGACTACTACTTGTACGTTACGGAAAATCAGCATTTAGCTAAGCTTTATTAATGTCTTCATTTCCATAAACAATTTTGCGAAACAAGGCCACTTGAGGGACTTTTTCAACCCACCACCTTCATTTCTTCCTTCTAAGCCGTTTAGAGACTCTAATTATTTCTTTGAATATTCATTTCATTATGCTTTCGCATACTTATCATCAGTAGCAGTATTGAAATTGAAATTTATTAAACACAAATAAATAAGACACAGTAATTATTGAACACTGGTACCCAAGGTACCTAACTTGTGTTATGGGCACCAGGTTCCACTTTCAAGTCTCTTAACAGTTTGGTATTAATTTAGGTACGTACATTGATGTTTCCAAATAAATTACAAAAAGAAAATAAATAATATAAAATAATAATAAATACAAATCTAAGAAAACAAATAATTAAAATTGGGTTGGCACTTATGATTGTGCATGTAGTAGTGCCAAAGTAGGTGAGTGTGTGTGTGGGTGTGTGTGTGTGTGTGTGTGTGTGTGTGTGTGTGTGTGTGTGTGTGTGTGTGTATGTGTGTGTGTATCATAATATTGATATCTTTAGTAAATTTTCAGTTTCTTCATAACCTTTGCCTAACAGCCAATCCGTTACGTTTTTCTTCATTGAGGTCTTGTTAGTTCGTAAATGCTACATACTTTATTGGCTGTGTTGTATATATGACAAAAAAGTACGTTGAAGTGCATTGCAGCTACAGAGCTCTTAAAGTTTTGGATATCACACACTTTATACCAACGCCGTTTTCTTGTAGTGTTTGGATTGTATTCAAGAGACGCATGCTTTCTAGTTATTGTTTCTAGTAGAAATAATTGCCTTACGGTAAGAACCATACAATTAAAAACCCAATTTATTCAATAGACAATATAATATTAGGTATATTGTTTAAAATGTATTTTAACCTGTGAGAGTGCTTCGCTATCATTATACTAATAAATTGCAAATATATTTTACATAGCTAAATCATAATGAATATCTACGTATCATTTTCAACAATTCTAATATCAGAAATAACTGATTTGGCTTCGAAATTATAATAAGATATCAGTTACTAAAATTTGATAACATTGCCCAACATAATTGATTTTGGAATCAGTTGGTACCTACCTACGAGGTATAAAATTAAATGGGTACGTATGATAATCCGTCACAAAAGAGGTATATAATAACTTCTAAATTTATTCTTTGTTGTTTCTTCTATGACTTTGATTGCTTTGAAAAGTAATGTATATTTCAGCACTTTTAAAATATATTATATGCTTTAAGGCTACGGTGGCGTTTGGTGACCGCTTGTTTGAATCGGGAATGGTTAAAGAGAGACATGCTTAGTAACAAAATTGTGAGTGTCGTCTGTACATTGCCGAGTTCTACTAGACTCACTTACCTACCTGTCGATAACGAGATTTGTCACGCAGTTTTATTACGATATTAGAGAGATTAGTAGATATTTTACGATTTAATCAAGCACTTATCAGAATATGGACTTGGACACTAGATGCTCGTAGTAGGAAGCCTATTAAAAGTGTCGGCGAAGCAATTTGAGAATTTTCTCTTCTTTCAAGCCAGTGACAGTACAAAAGAATCCAGCAGATGTACACATCTCAAACAATTATATACTCAAAGATAATTGAATTGATAAATCGTTGGTGCGGTTGTTTGTAATCACGTAACGTTTTAACGGCTTGGCCGATTGAGGTAATATAACTCATGTTATATTTGTTTTGTCGAGCCGATTCATTTCTATGCTATGATTACTAAACGATGACTTTTAAAAAAGGCTGACGTATTTAAGGCAACTGCTAGTTGGTTTTACAATAGAACTTCTAATCCAAACAATATGATATATTGTTGTATTAGCATAATTAATTTTGCGTAATTCAAATAAGTACACTACTGTAGGCGTAAAGCCTAGTATTAACAATTAACTAGGCTCACCAGATAGTAATTCCACATACTGATACTGATGTACTAGATCGTTGAAAGTGTAGTTTTGTATTATACATGGATAGTGTATTTCTTATGACGCGACGTGAACGTTTTCTCTGGCTATTCGAATTACAGTTTCCAATTAAAAGTTGTACAAAGAGTAAAGACGGGTACAGACTTACGAAATGTAACATGCAATGTAACAAGCAATGATAGAATTTGCCGTCCACATTGTCACAATGTATCATGCAATGTAACAGAATTCCCATAGTGTGGACGAATTGCGCGCACGAACCGTGCACACTACGCGCACGAACAGAGTATTACAATTCGTGCTCGCTGCGATCCACCATTTGTCGGATTTTTCGCCGAACACAAAGGGGCGCGCAGTGTGCACGGAGCTCCATTGTGAACGGGTTGTGTGTCTGTACTGCAGAACGCGCGCGAAAAAGACAGCAACAGCTACGCGCGCATGCCCGGAACAGATGCGAGTAGGTACATGCTCGGTTCGTGCGCGCGCTGCGTCCACACTTATGAAATGCTCCTTTTATGTTACATTGCATGTTTCGTTACAGCAGTCTGTACCCGCCTTAACGAAATAACTTATAGAATTTGCGATAGTACGCAAACTTGACGTGCACCTTGTCAACACGTGCTTAAGGTTTAAGTGATCGCCTCGCTACTGCCGCCGCGCCGGGTGTTGTGGATTCGATCCAAACACGGGACAAAAAAAAAGGATCCACATATTGTTGTTCCAAGTCTGGGTGTTCTTTGTGTCCGTTGTTTAAATGTTTGTATAGTCCTCCGCGATACAGGAGCTGTCCTTATTAAAAAGATAAAATAGGATTATTAAAATGTTCTATGCCAGTCCGTAGTGGAACAGAGAGCGTGGCCGTCGGCATGCTTGACCTACTCAAGCTAGCCACTTACAAATATCTAATTTATTTATTTACTCGAGGGATGGAAAATATTCGGTCGGTAAGTATAATAAGTAAGTATAAAAATAAGTATCCAAATACAACAATTATTGATGTTAGCCTGCGTGTCAGTTATCGCGGTGCGGGCTACATAAGCGAGCCTCTCTTGCTATCTTCATATGTTCGTACGAATGATTCGTATTTCGTACTGACGGGTGATTTGCGAAATCCACATTTTATTCGCGTCATGTACCATAGTATTTGTAGACTCGAATACTCGGTCAATTGACGTTTTTATCGGTTATGTTCAACTCATTACTGAAAAGGTTTCGTAAGTAATATGGACAAAGAATTTTAATGAGGCTGTACCCAGGATCACAGTTAGTATATAAAATAAAATTGAAATAATTAAGTAACTACATAAATCTGTTATAGATCATGTTAATTAATATCAAAATATTTATGAAGAAATTTATAATCGTCGAAAGTATCCTCGCCACTGTTATTGTTAAAAATGTTTACCCTGTATCTAATCAACGACGTGTCTAAATCACACGCATGTCAAAAGGTTCGATTGGCTGCACTTACTTAGCTAATCACGGCAATTAACATGCGTATATCAACGACTAGATGTGCCCGCGCTTTCACCCGCGTTTATAGTTACTGCGCCGCCCCCATGGGTCGTAGCGTGATGCTATACCTATAGCCTACAGCCTTCCTCGACAAATAGGCTATCCAACACCATAAGAGATTTTCAATTGTATAATATGTATGTATTTACAAAAAAAAAAGTATATAAGTATGTTTATCCATTGTCTAGTACACATAGTACAAGCTCTGCTTAGTTTGGGCTAGATGGTGTTGTGTGTATGTGGTAGAATATTATTATTATTATTATTATTATTATTAATTCGCGTTCAACTAAACAAACAAACAAACTCTTCAGGTTTATAATATTAGTATAAATAGTACTTGTATGTGGTGTGACTCTGAAAGATAGAATAAGGAATAGTGTGATTAGAGAGAGATGCGGCATTAAAGAGGATATAGTGACAAGAATAGAAAAGGGTATGTTAAGCTGATTTGGGCATGTGGAAAGAATGGACGAGGAAAGACTGACTAAGAAAGTTTATAAGATATAAGAGGAAGACCTAGGCGAACGTTTCTTGATCAGATCGAAGGCGTTCTGGACAAAGGCCAGGTTAAGAGCACCTTGAACCGACGGGCGTGTATGAGGAATGTGATGAAAGTGAATGAAGCCAGAGAAGTGTGTCAGGATAGTAGCAAATTGAAATCCGTAGTCACTGCCTACCCCTCTGGGAAACAGGCGTGAATCTATGTGTGTATGTATAAATAATCTAGTGGGAGACCGTTCGACTGCCACGCAGAGGTCTCGAGCTCAATCCCAAGGCGACTCGATCTTCGACTTTTCGCAGTAATGTGCGTATTAAAATAGTTCATTATCGCTTGCTTGCCTAAGAGCAAAAGACCCCTTAAGTTGTTCTCCAAGATATGTGAAGTCTGCCAACCCGCACTGGATCAGCGTGGTGGACTATGGCCTAACCCTTCTCACACTGAGAAAAGGCGCGTGCCCAGCAGTGGGACAGTTTAATACAGACCTGGTATTATTATAACATGCGTTTGACCTGTTGTTCACAAAGTTTGGTGTTAATGTGCTGTTAAGAGACCGGAGATTAAATAATAATATCAATGTATTTATCGTGGTTATTAAATTTTAAGCCTTTTAAAGTTAAGATAATGCGCTGCTCATTAACTAACGTTAAAATCAGTAATGAGATAAGATAAAGAGTTCCAAATGAAAACCATAGCTTAAGGTAATAATTAATTACTTGAAATGCTAACGATCGCTAACTAGTATAATCTATACTAATATTATAAAGAGGAAAGGTTCGATTTCTTGTTTGTTTGTTTGTAACGATTTAACTCAAAAACGACTTAACCAATTTATAGAATTATTTAACCAATAGAAAGCTATATTATCACCGAGTAACATAGGCTATACTTTGTTTAAAAATAAGAAATTTTACTAACCTACTTTCACGCGACAGAAGCCGCGTGCAAAAGCTGGTATTTTTTTTGGCCTGCTTGATATCTATCTACTAAATTATGTGCTGTGTGGTCACGTGGCCGTGGTTTAGTATAATATATAGCGATGTCATGAAGACAGTTTCTGTCAGTTCATTCAATTCAATTAATTTTGCTATTATACGTACTTAATCTTATATCATGTATATGTTTAGATATACAGGTACATTATGTACCTAATTATAGATTGTTTCCGCGGCCCATGCTATAATAATATGTTTGCACTTATAACTGCATGTAGTCGTATGATCCCGGTGTGGAGTCTAAGGCATCAAATTGTTATATTTGAACATTTTGAACAATAAATACTTATTATTATAATCGAAATCTAAGTAGTAGCATGAATTATAGAAATGTATTTATAATTAAATGTCTAAAGCGAGCCTTTCACATATTTATTTTTTTACATATTTCGTAAACAATGTTTATATGTCTGAACATATAAACATTGTTTACGAAATATGTTTATGAAATACCTATGCTTATTGAAGTTAAACTACTATATACGGATTTTATCGCGTTGTTTATTTGACACTTTATTACATAATTTTGAAAACTGTTACACTACTACTATTAAACTTTACAATTTTTTAAGCTAATTATAATTATTTATATAGCCCATAGCCTTCCTCGATAAATGAGCTATCCAACACTAAAATATTTTTTCAATTCGGACCTGTAGTTCCTGAGATTAGGGCGTTCAAACAAACAAACAAATAAACAGTAACGATAAACACGGGTGAAACCGCGGGCACATCTAGTTGTATCTATTATATTTGCGCAGAAGAGAAGGCAACATACTTAAAAAATGGGTGGAAGCTAATTTTATCTGAGTTAAGCATGTAGTGATAATGACATTTAATTTTATACTATTAAAACTTCATTGCATCACATTGCATATCATAATATTTTTACGATTATTATAAGATGATATAAGGTGGCATAAAGGATAATATTTTAATTACACTTTTTTTTTCTTCGTACCTTGATTTTATTTGCACCATCTTCAACTCACAAATTAAAACATAAGATATTTATAGCGAAATGGTAATTTTAAATTATATCTAATAATTTACATTAAATATGAATGGGTAAATATTTATGTCGTGTCACAAGAACACAATGTTTTGCGAACTACATTAAACATTTAGCCCACTTCGATATATATTGATTGATTGAGTTTCAATTATTATTTTGCTAATAAGTATTAATGAAAGCCTAGCCAAGAGCCGATAGACACTTACCTCACGTTTAGGTAACCAGGCTAAATAATCTTATCCTAGCTAATATTATAAATGCGAATTTGAATTTGTTTGTTTGTTTGTTACGCTTTCACGCCTTAACATTTGGACAGATATCATGAAATTTCGCATACATGTTGTCAGGGGTATAGAAAAAACATATGGAGCTCTTTCCTCAAAAGGTATTTAATAGAAAATTTACATAACCTACATTTACGCGCTCGCGTAAATGATTATATGTATGATTATATAAATTTTTCTAGTTCTAATATATTTGATCGAATGTAGCTTTTATAGATCCGTGACATGAATATTAAAAATGATGTCATAGTAATTGATATTCAGAAAAATATAGAAGAGTTGTCACACAGTTAACTTATGAAATGTAAAATGTTTGGATTGGGCGCTCATTAATTCTATATATTGATTAATTTGAGCATTTTATGGTTATTAATATATTAAAATTTGTTTTAATTAGGTACCTGCTTAAAACTTAGGTATGTACAAAATTACACAGTGTTTTATCAATTTCGATTTAATTTGGCTTGAGATTGTATCAAGAGATAAAGCAAATTAATAATTTAGGCACCCGTTTTGTTCGCTTATCGTCATCTATAAAGCGACCGGCTTTATAATATTTTCTCGTTTAGGGAACGTAAAATCTATATACTTACAAATAAATAAAATTAAAGTGTCTGTTTGTAATGTCCAAATAACAGCCTTTTACTAAATGCATGTATGTAAAAGTATAAGTATACGGCACAAACATACATAAAATTAAAAATAAAATGTTGTCTTTCTGTCTGTTTGTTCCGGCTAATCTTTGAAACGGCTAGACTGATTTTGACGGGATGTTATAAGGAGTAACTTAGGCTACTATTATTTTAGATAATTTAGGTTTCACGACACAATAATCGAGGCGGGTAAAGTCGCGGGTAACAGCTAGTGTGATATACAACATGTAACATAATAAACGCACATCCTGAAAGTAGTTTGTTCAAAATCGGCTACTGAATCAATTCCAGCCATTTTTAATATAGGTAATTTTTATCCCTAAAATAATTAAAACGAATTAAATTATAGTCACCCATTTATTAAACAGCTAAAATCTGTTTAAAATCAATTATATTATTATTACGATTTAATCTAATTGGGGTGTTTGAGGTTGTGCGTTATATCTGTGACATGTTGTATAATGTTCGTTATTTCTCATTGCCGCTCATAGTTTAGTGAAACTAACTCCACGCTTCTCACTGTTTGCCAAGTCGTTATTAGTTTCTAGTTCAACTAGTTCCTCGCTAATCCGGTGGTGGAATAGGCAAGTCTTGGAGGTAAATGATACATAGTAAACATTATTTATTACGTGCCGCTTCTGTGGATCTGCGGTTGCATTTCCAATGCTGGCAGTACTATATATTTGATTTGTCAATTGTTGACACATTTGATTATTGTCATAGAATATGCTGCACAGAAATCTACTTTTTGAAAATATGTATTTCTGTCTATTTCCTGATAGTTAACTTAATTAACTCCATCCATCCAAAACTTACGTGCTTTGCACTTGTCGGTGTAGCGATTTCCATCTTTCTCTTTCCAATGCCATATTTTTCAGTTCCTTATAAGTTTCTACTTTCACAACTTCTTTCAGTTGATCGATGTACCTTCTTCTTGGTCTTCCCCTCTTCCTTCTTGCTTCTATCTTCCCTTCCATAATGTTTATGATAAAATTATCATGTGGAATTAGGTGTCTTATTATTTTACCTCTTCTGTTCTCTAGTGTTTCAAAATTTCACGTTTTTCATTTACTCTTCTCAATATTTCTATATTAATAAATTTTTCTGACCAGGGCACTTTCTCCATTCGACGCCAGCACCACATCTCAAAAGCTTCCAACCTTTTCCGGTCTCTCTGTCTTAAGGTCTACGTTTCGCAAGCGTATAGGGCAATGCTCCAGATTTAAGACTTAATTAGTTTTTCTCGGATATCCTTACTAATTTTTGAAGTGAGTAGATATTTCTTTTCGTTGAAGGTCTGTTTTGCAACCGCTATTCTAATTTTTATGTCGTCTGATGGTTTTTTATCTTCTGTTATTACACTACCTAGATATTTAAATTGTTTTACTTGTTCTATTGGGTTATGGTAAATTTTGGTTGGGTGTTTTGTTTTATGCAGAAATTTAGATACCACGGAGACTTTAGTTTTACTAATGTTTATTTTTGTACGAAAATTAGAAAAACGGTATTCTTTTTGTTAAGCAGGTTTTCGAAGTCGTCTCTACTATTTGCAAGTGCTGCAATATCATCCGCAAATCTTACAAAAATGATACGATTGCCATTTATACTGATGTCCTCGTGGGTATCTTCCAATATATTATGTACGGCTGCTTCAATAAAAATATTAAATATAATTGGCGACAAAGAGCATCCTTGTGTTACACCTTGTTTTGTTTTTTCAAATTCTTGATCTCATTATTATCTTCCTTTATTAACTCTATAAACATATGATCGTTTCCTGCTGCTTCCCCGAGTTGAAGTTCCTACAAAGCTTTGTCAAATTCGGATCTAATTATTTCGGGTCCTAATCTATCTAAGTCTACGTCTGCTTCATTTTCTAAATCATTTTCATCCAAAACATCCCCATCATATAATTTTTTTTATGTACGTTTTCCATCTATTTACAATACTTTTATTGTCTATAAGAATTTTACCATTTACGTCTTGTATCACAGTACTTTTTCTTATTATTAATTTATCTAAGTTATAACTTAATTAACTACACAACCAAAATAATAGTTAACTTATTAACATATACATTTGCAGAGAAATAATAATAATGCAGCAGATTTTACGGTGTATAATAATGATTCGTTGGCTGCCGACCGAGTGTTTCTTGTAATTTTCTGCAAATGAACATTAGTATAATAAATATCTTAAGAGATTATAATATAATTACGCAACAAATTACACTTAAGATAATTTACTAATTAGCCTCAATATTTAGAAATGTTTTGAGTGACTATAATTATATTACGTTAGATTTAGTGTAGCTCTATATTATTGACTTAATTGGCTTTGTTAAATACAGTAACCTTATAAAAATAGAATAATATTTTTCAAAGAGATATCTCTCGCACTACGAATAATTTCTGCATCGCGGGGACTTTACAAACATTCAAACAGCGGACACAAAGAACACCGAGATTCGGCACAACCATTTGTGGATCACACAAATTATTGTCCCGTGTGGGATTCCAACCCACAACTCTTGGCGCAGTGGCAGCGGCGAGGCGACCACTTAAACCACTACGCCATGTAGTCATTATTGAAAGTATTTTTATTACGATTTAAAATTATACATAAGAACACATTATACAAGAATTACCTATGTAACACGTAGTTAAAATAAATATCAAATTAGATATTCTTACGTTGTTTTATATAATGCTATAAACAAAAAAAAGCTTAGGTACCAGCAAAAATAGTCCCTATTTAAGTAATGAATAATTTGCTGAAACAATGCCAGGGCTATAAACTTTCGTATATCATAACGAGTATAACGAATCGGTGAATCTCTACAGTATTCGAAACGCAATCTTGGATACCACCGCGCAGAAACACTGTTTGACTGCACGGATGGCGTAGTGGCCGCCCAAGCTTAAGTGGTCGCCTCGCCGCTGCTACTGCGCCAAGTGTTGTGGGTTCGAATCCCACACGGGACAATAATTTGTGTGATCCACAAATGGTTGTTTCGAGTCTAGGTGGTTTTTGTGTCCGTTGTTTGAATGTTTGTAAAGTACCCGCGACACAGCAATTATTCCTAGTGCGGAAGTAGTATTTTAACTTTCTTTTAACATGCCATTAATCTCTATTTTCTGTATAAAAAAGGCCTTTAGCTTACAAGTACCTGGTCCGTCTAATAGTTAGCGGTTACCTGTAGGCCATGATTGATTGCAATGTCAGGTGCGTTGCCGATACTACCTTAAAGGAATTAATAAATAGAATTCCGTATAGGAGCATCCGGCACTTTTACTTAACTGGCGAAATACACTAGCAGTGTTATTACATCGCCTAAGTGAGCCAACTATTTAAATAATTTTATTGTTAACAGACAGCTCTGACAATATTTTATTAAATATTAAAAACTGTAGTCCTCTTGGTCAGTATTAATTATAAACAATTACAAAAGTATCAAAGTGCGATCAAAGAAGAATTTAAATAAATAAGCATGTCACAGATTGCAGTTCTAATAATATAAATATTTTTACTGCGGTGCAGTGAAAATATAACAATACAAAAAGTATTCTATAACAAAATGATATTATGCGCTTTTTATTTAAATAAAAATATCAATTAATAACATAGCCATGACAAACAAGAGACAACGATATTCTTTGCTAGTAAAGTATTCCAGTGATAAAAGTATTCCATGTTAGGCTTTGACACATAGACGGAAAGTCCAGTTTTAGGTCGTCAACATACATGGTTCATGGTTAACCAACTAACAAATAGAATTGTGTGGTGAAATTTCAATTAAACCTTTATATGCGTGTGCCGTCCAATCTATACCTTTATAAAACTGTCTGTCTATTGGAAATGGTATTCGAAATTAGAAGAGTCTGAGTAGACCCAGAACTAGTTTGAAGAATTTGTAACTTAATTTTAAAAAAATGAAATGTTGCTTTTAAAAACTGAGATCCTTTTTGTTAGTTTTTAAAAAAGACAAGTCCCGCATTCGGTATAAATCCTGTGTCGGAGAGTCTTGTCGCAGTATAACACTAAAATCACTTATCGGATATTTATGTGCTTTAGAACTTAATAAACTATAAGATATGGAAGGTACATAAATTAGTGATCAAGGTAACTCACGTCGTGAGCGAACACATCCACGTGGAGTATAATACGCGAGATTTAACCCGCTTCTATGGAGTTTTGATAGTCTGAAATATAGGACGTTTGACCAATTGGTGACATAAGGACGATTCAGCTGTTTCTACTAGGTATGTGTTTTTTTATTTAGACTCTGTATACCCGAAATAACTTAATGTATTAACACATGAATTGTAGGTAGATTCGTCGGGTGGCAGACAATGCAAACATTGATTAAGTAAACACTTCATGGTACATTGCTCAAGTTGAATTAGGTAAGTATCTTTTTTATTTCCAGTGTTACTTTACAAGGCGTTACTGCAATGAGGCACTTATATGCCTTTTTTGACCTTTTGTGCTATCCGATTTTAGAACTATTTTTAACTAAATGAGGGAAGACAGGTTAATATGGCCTCGATGGCGTAGTGGTTAGTGTAACCGACTGCCACGCCTGAGGTCGTAGGTTCGATTCCCGCACAAGTCAAACATTTGTGTGCATGAACATGAATGTTTGTCTTGGTCTGGGTGTTTCTATATATAATATGTATATATCCACAAAAAAAGGTATAAATGTATGTTTATCCATTGTCTAGTACTCATAGTACAAGCTCTGCTTAGTTTGGGCTACATGGTGTTGTGTGTATGTGATAGAATATTATATATTATTATTATAATTATTTAGCTAGACATAGAACTTTTGTTATAATATATTATAAGTTGTTATATTAATTATATATATGTTCGGTCGAGTATGGGAATGGTTATAAGGCAATCTTTTAACCCTAAATACAGCCAAAACCACCTATACATGCTTCCAAAAACCGCTGCCTCAGCCCCTCCTACTGATCTGAAGTTGACTGTTCACACGTGTTCTACTGCGACTGAACCACTTTCAATCTGTTGCTGCAATCCAATCAAGCGTGTAACCAACATGAAGTATCTAGGAGTCATTATCGATGAGAAACTCAACTTCAGGGAGCATATTTTAGCCACGTCAGTAAGAATCAGGCAAATAATATATGTAATGAAACCACTACGCGACGTGGCTTCAATATGCTTGCTGAGGCTAGTTTATCTTAAGCTTGGCCAATCACTCCTTGAATACTGTATTCTAGCCTGGGGTGGCACTGCTATGTCACAAGTAATTGTCCTAGAAAAGGCTCAACGCGTGGTGTTAAAAACAATGCTCAGGAAGCTCTTTCAATATCCTACAGTTCAAGTCTTTACGGAAACTCAGGTTCTAAGTGTCAGGAGACTCTTCATAAAAAAACTCGCACTCCTAACACACAAAGAGGTACTAATGACTGACTGCTACGAGGACATGATTGGGAAACGCAACTTTAGAATTCCACCTTTTCCAGTAAAAACAGAGTTCGCTAAAAGGTTCTGCTGCTTCCTAAAACCATATGTCTACAACAAAATAAACAAAATGCACCTGCACTCTCTACCCCTGCGCAAAGTTATGACCATCTCAAATAAGGAACTTTCAAATTGGGATTATAATGAAACGAAAGGACTTAAACGACTCAAAAGACTGACTTAATAATGTTTAACTCCTTTTAATTATTGTAAATAATTTTAATTTATATTTTTGTTAATTCTTTTAATTTTTAGTTTTGTAAATTCTTAAATCTAATAATAATGTAGGTAACTATTGCAATAATCATCAATGTTGTCTCCTTATATTTCATTATTGTATTATTATAGAGTAAGACGTAGGATTAATTCATTTAAATATGCATGCATTAGAAACATAACTTTATATAGTAGTTTTCCCGCGGTTTCACCCGCGTAAGTCCTGTTCCCGTGTGAATATCAGGTTTCACCCCTTTCACCCCCTTCAGGGTGGAATTTCCAAAAATCCTCTTGTAGTGCTCCCCTACACTCTCCAAGGAACATACATGCCAAATTTCAGCTTCTTGCGTTTAGTAGTTTCGGCTGTGCGTTGTCTGTCAGTCACTCAGTAACGGAAGAGTTTTATATAAATAGATTACAACCAAATGTTCATTGCCGCAGTGTATCTGTATAATAATATAACTAATGTAATCTGTAACAATCCCTGAGAACTTTCCGCAGGACAGGTTTAGCCTAGTGCGTTAAGGTTATGCTACAATTATAATATGTTAAAGCAATCTGTGAAAAAGTGTTAATAAGTAAATCAGACATTGTAAAATTGCTTTATAGCAGTAAACAATTATTATTATTATGTTTCTCTTATCACAGGTATTTTCTAACATATTATATAAGAAAATACGTGGCCCTTTGGGAGGCTTACACGGAGACATGGATCCAACGTAAAGAGGCTCTTCGAGAGTTTTAATCAAAGGTGGAATGGAACACCTACAGCGGTACTAACGGCAGGCCGGCAGCAGGCGTAGAACTATTGCTACGTATGGATTCTAATATATGGGCTATAGGTATGGGTGTTTGGTGGGTTTCCCCGAAGTTATATAGCTTTAACGGCTCTCCTCTGACCGGCTGACCAAGGCAAGCCAAAGTTGAGAGTCCTACGGGCGCTCTTGAAGTTCCACCCCAGCCAACCAGTAAAGGCAAGCCGGGGACGAGGCCCTTACCGACTCTCTGAGGCATTCAGGACCGCAGTGTCGCCACTTACATTCAGCTCGTCACAAACTGCCCTGCGGTTTTTGCGCTTTTATTTAACCTGGTGTTACATTTTTTATTTATATCACAAGACGAAGGTGATAGTTTAAAAGCTAGTGTACTGTGCCCTCCGATATCGCGTTAGTCTCATGATGGGATAACGACTGTCCTAGAAGGGTTTATCATTATTATTATTATGTGTAATGTTATTACTTTCTCAATCAATGGTCGGTTTTTAGAAACAGGTACAGGTTTATAGCAAGTATCCTGGTCCTTGTGTACTAGTTAATAGTGTTATGCTGTGTGATGTGTGACTGTGTTGTGTGGTGTACAAGATCTGTGTGTGTTGATGTGTCCTGTGTTGTAGAGTTTGTGTGTTCGTTATTTTGAAGGAGCAAGGTGGTTGGGTTTTCAAGAAATTATTATTAAAGTAACAAAACAAGTATTGCCAATTTAGTCCGTCATAGAATATTATGCAACAGCTACAAAGGAGCTAAATTGAGCAACTTACCTATTGAAGGAATATTATAATATTTCCGTGCTCTACTTTATTTATTAGTTTTGTTCATAGAATGAAATTGACAGCAAGTTCATTGTTTCGATTGGAAATAGCAAATGCTCTTATATTTTAATCAGACATAAAAATTATATTTCTTTCAAACATTCAAATTGCAAGCGCAATTGCAATTTTTATATTATTTCCATGCCAGCGTTTGCTTCTTTGTCTGGATTGGAATAAATTAATAATTTAGTTCTAGCACCTATTTCTGGATTTGTGAACCTTTTGCAATTGAACTGTTATATTGCATAAATATCCTACATCAGCAGCAATGTTGAGCTTCGTACGGCTGTCGCATTAAATCACTAACACTGAATTTCTTTATCCAACATTTACATAAACGAGAACTTATAAAAGTTATGCGCATACAGGTAATATAATGAAAACGATGGCGTATATTAGTTTCGTCACCCATTGCGGCGAAGACATCGCATTTACTTACTTACATTACACTAAGCATTTTGTAGAGCACTAGTGAGTGAAGTGATTTTAATACTTTATATACTGCGATTCACATATCAAACATAATGAAATTCGGCTCCCTTTCAAAATTAAAAAGGCCTTATTGAACAGGAATAATTTATTTTATTAATTACAAAATACTTTAGTTTGTATCTAATTATTTAGTTGGTGTACTAACGTATATACTTACTAGATTTCTTGGCCACAGCTTCGCTCGCGTTTATGCAGATTTTGTCAATAAATTCTATATCTCAGAAACCATTATCTAAACAGTACATTTTAGAGTTCGAAAAACTCTTATACAACAGCTTTGTCTGTTTGTCTGTTATACAACTTTCAACTCAAGAACCGTAAGAGCTAGAGACTGGCGGTCAACGCCATTTGACTCAGCATAGTCAATATACCCCCGAAATGACTATGACCTCTGACCTCAAAGTCATGTGGTATCACGTGACCTTTGCATATTACTTGAACCACTATTTCGAACTCTAAGAGTTACGGCAATTCATTGCCGTTTCTCACTTGTTTTTAGATGAAATTTCATGATGATCGGTCAAGTAGTTAAACATAACGAACAAATTAACGCATATGCGCATTTGTAATATTAAGTTAGATTAAATTTCAAATATCTTTAGAGCATAAATATTTCGTTAGTGACTCAATTTATATACTAACAAGCTGATTGATAAATTCGTGCAGACAAAACAGCTGTGCGATCGTCATTTGTGTCCAGTCTATATGTACTTGTTATGGAAGATGTCAATGGTTGCAAAATTACCAATAACATAGGCGACAAGTCACTAAGACAATTTCATGCATTGGATGTTAGATTGACTCTGGAAATGCGTTTATTACCCCATTTCCGCTCTGTTTCACTGCAGTGACTCACAGTCGTAGGGGCTTGATCAGGTTGACTGAGTAGATTCCGTCGACATATACACGCGTAAGGGTAGAACACTATTACACTGCCACTGTTTTATTCCCTTTTGCTGTGTATTCGCTGAACGTTGTTCACCGTTCACCTGCTACGATATGATCAGTAACTGCCCCAATCGCACGACTGGACGTCCTACGGCTACATCGCATGTTATATCTTCAACACACTCACAATAACATATGTATCAGAAAATAACTTAATCGAAATATAAGGTTAACGAACGGTTTTCTTATGTCTGTGGAGGTCAAGAAACTTGTTCACAGATAACAAAAGCTGTTCTACCGGTTTATATAAAAGCTTTTAATTGAATATTATACATACCGTTATATGAATATTTTAAACAAATAAAAGTTTTCATATAAACTGGCACAACAGCTTTTGATCTTTACCTGCTTATGAGGACATAAGCAGTTTAGGAACACTTCATACCAACTAATTAACAAATAGAAGAGAAAGATAAACATAGACTATTTAAAATACTACCTATATTTAAAATAGTCTATGTATTTATAAGGCCAAAGAAAGGAGAGTATATCTATAAACATAGGTACCTACGTCTCTTTATTATGGATCCTTGCGACAGCGAGTAATTATTATGTCAATCCTTTTGTCTTAAACTTAATAATATGAGAGAAGTAACAGAGATGACCGTCGTCACGTCATCCTAAGTACCAGTAGCCGATCAGTTCACGAGATGTCAACATATTGAGATTTTTTGAACTCTCATTCTTGTAGATCAAAACATGTACCTACTACTGATTTTCAAAACAATTTGGAATGACATCTGTTTATCGTGAGTTAATAATGTAAAATTGCTTGTATTGTATTGATTGTATCTTCTATAAATGTATTGCTAGTTTTCTCATTCTTCTGAATATTTGTTAATGATAACGAACTTTTTAAATGTTATTGACACATATTTATAATATAGTATTATTACTTTTAATACTTACGGATGCAAGTAAAATCTTTCAAAATATATTTAATTGTAAAGTACTAAGTAGTGAGATTAAACATGTAGATATACAAATACATAAAATAAAAAATATTATGAACCGTTGACCGTTTCTTTCCATTATTCCTCTTAATTCGTTTATAGAAAATAAACATTCGTTCTATTAGAAATGTATGTATAATATTGGGTATAACTTTAAATGAACACCAGGTAATACTAAGTGTAAGTAGTCAGAATAATTATATTCTAATTAGTATATAACTATTTACGTAGTACAACTATAACATGTGTGTTATTTATTTATATGTAATATGTCGCGTGAGGATTCTTGATTTATATTCTGTATTGAGACGTCAAGTCTACCTATAAACACAATTCAATTCAGGTTCCAGAAAGTTTTTTATGTGTTTTAGAACCGGCCTTGTGTGGAAACATGTTATAGGTATTGTAATTTTGAAGACGCACTTAATTTTTATTTAGGTCCCTCTTTTCAAATGTTAATAATCTATATATATAAAACTAGACACTTTATACATACATATTATATACGATAATCGCGACCCTAGGCAATGCAAATTGATATAAACAGTTTGTTTTATATGCCTCGCTAGACCGAACTTAATTTTATATCAATACCCTACGACACGTGCGCCAGTAGAGTTGGCCTACGGCGTTGTACGTAATATACATGTAGGTGGGCTTACGTCTCTCATTGCGTGTGGCGTTTTGTGTCAAGCGTTCGTGGAATTTTTGTAAAACAAGTTGATATTATTAAAAATGGTAGTTCATCAAATTGACCTTCTAGCGGGCACTAAGTAACTGATAAAGTGACGGGTGCATCAACGCACTGATTAATGTTTAAATGTATTTGTAATAATTTTTGCGTTCGTCTAAAAATTTGTTAAATCGCGCACAGATTATTTTATTATAGCAGAGCTTTTGTAAATTCAGGATTAACGATAGAGGTGCGAGAGTACGTCCTCTAGAGGGGACGTCGGATTGCAAAGCATATATGAAAACAGTGGATTGTTGAATTACATATATGGTTCGCAGTCATATTTACTAGGAAATAAATGATTAATTATATTTAATGGTTTACAGTGGTGTAATGAGGATTCATAGTTAGATAGTAACATTATTATTAGACAGTTTAGGTACCATTACATAAGCTTGCAAATATTTGTGGTTGATCACGAGATCTCAGGTTCGATTCTTAGTTGAAAATGTTTTGAAGTAGCACGTAGCTTGCTATGCAAGCTTGCAAGCTGTCTGTAAATATGTCCAGTAGACTCGCCCTATGATAACTGCAGCCAAACATATCTAGCGAAGCATGGGTGTAGTTCACTTGAAGTAGACAAAAGCTTTTCGCGAATATAGAGATCATGTTTATGTATATCAGTGCCCAGTCTGGATGTTCTTTGAGTCCGCTGTTTGAATGTCTGTAAACTCCTTCGCGACACAGGATTTATACATACAGTGGGAATTGTCTTTAAAATAAAATAAAATCTATTATTAACCTCTAAATAAAATCAATATATTTATAAATTAATAAATATATTTATTTTAGTAAACTGTATCGACGTGAGAATGCTTTAAAATGCAAGAATTTTTATACGTTTCTAAAACTAGGTGTCGCGTTCTTGGTGAACGAACTGAGCTATCGATGTGTGATGCATTCGCTTGGCAAAACTATTTTAACTAGCTCTGCCTCGATCGAAATGGTGTTTGTGATACGTATTCCATTGATTCCTAATATCAAGTGTCTGTAATTTTGAATATAAACACATTTTGCATTTTTTTTTATAGCGACTCATTGTAGCCTAGTTTTTGCAGAGATTTTAAACTTGACATGTGTATATAATACCTATTTAAACAGGTTAACATACTAGTTTCGCAGAACCAATACATTCTAATTTAGTTAGGTATTTTAAAAGTTATTTGCAATATGTTTTGTAATAAAATGATTAAACATAACATAGAGCGTCCTTTCTTGATCAAAATTATTACTTAATCCAGATTATAATTAAAATTTCTCCGTCGTAAATTTTGATCAAGATTATTAATTTTGATGAATTTTAACCAATTCTCGTAATAAAAGACTACAGCTGAACTCAATTTTGAACAGTTTTTATTACAAGTATCGGTCCTCTGTTTAATGTATCATTACTTGATAGTATAAAAGGGTTTTCTTTCATTAGTCTATATAGTATCAGCCATACCATTGTAGGTACTTATATGAATAATACGCTTTGTTTTGGCAACGTCCGCAATAATACCATGTCTTCATTCTCATTGCATTGCATTTAGTAATAAACACGTATTTGAAGATTTTCTGAATCAAATAATGTATATCTTTACGTTGTATTGTACTAGAGTAGTATTAGTACGTAATAAATACTATATAATTTGCTTTCTGTACTTCAGACAGGCAAAAACATAATGGGTACATAAATCACTGCGTGCACTTTGGCCAAGCATTGTACTCTTTAAAGGATCGTTGCGAATTAATCCTGTGTAGATGCTTTCGGGAGCCGCGGTCCAATTCTTTTATTGTCTTTTAAATTCTTTATATAATTTCGGGAAATCTAAAACAAGTTGAATAACAAATTGTTTTATAGATTTCCAAGACAATTTAGTTTGATCAGATAGATATCTGATCATCACCACTCGCTTACAAAATACAAAATGCACATATTATATGACCGAACTGGTATCGAAGCATAAAGACCAGTTCGATCACATAGGTATATAGCAATAAGTCCAACAGTTTTAATCCCTTTAAGTCCTTCTATTTAGTATGGTATACACTACGATTGCCTTGCACTTTAGTTAATGCTTTGTTATTTCAAATTCTTTAGAGTATAATATCACTTTTGTTTCTATACCTTTTACTCGCAATATCCTCGTATAACTTTATAAACAATAATTTTGTACACACGTTGTTGGTTCTCTCTGGGCACAAATCTATGAATTTGTGCTCTGTATCTAATATACTTTCCATGATATATTTATGACCTGTCTGTCTGAAAGATTTGGAGTAGGCGACATCCAATTAATATATTAAACACAATTTGATACCAAAAATTCATAAATTTCTAATCTTCTTCTAGAGCACATAATTATGAATATTAGACCGTTCTTATCACACTAGTATTTGACATAACAGAGTGATAAGAGCCAATCTAAGACATACACTGGACCGCAAAAAAAAGGGTCGGTTAGAAAATCTTCAATATCTTCAAAAGCAGGTACTTTTGAAGATATTGAAGATTTTCTAACCGACCGAGTGGTGATAGAAAATGGAACTTTAACTGCAGAAAGATATGTCACTGAAATTCTGAATGACTACGTTGATCCATTTTTAGTCGGCGTGGGCGAGAATGCCGTTACGTTTACGTTTACGTTTACGCAAGCCCGCATACAGCTCAGATAGTGTTTGCCTATTTTCAAGAAGTAGGTATCACACACATGGAGTGGCCAGCACGCTGCCCCGACTTAAACCATTGAGCATGCGTGGGACGAACTGGGACGACGTGTCCGTCAGCAGAATCCGCCGCCAATCACGCTACATGAACTGAAAGAAGCTCTAATAGAGGAATGGCAGAATATTCCGCAGCATCGCCTCACAAACCTAGTAGAAAGTATGCCAAATCGCATAACAGCAGTATTGCGAACTCGCGAAGGCAACACAAAGTACTAAAATGCGTGGAAATAGCACATCTGTAACCAATCTACATTTACGAAAATACTGGAAAATCTACGCATTTTTATTTACTTTACATTTATTAAAAATAAAAAACTTGATGTAATTTTTTTAAATTCATTTAAGCGCTTCAAAGTATTCTTTAAATTAGTATTTTTTCATAAATATAGGTCAGGTACTTTTGAAGATATTGAAGATTTTCTAACCGACCCTTTTCCTTTGCGGTCCAGTGTACTCGTATTTAAAAAGTGAAAGAAATTATTTACCGTAGATACCTACGTTCTATAATACGATTTCTTAAAAACTTTCGTTCAGCGCTTTATAACAAAAATAGAGCTCCGGAACCTCTTTAATAGGAATCTCGCCGTCAACTCGTCGTTACATCCGGGATTTAAATGCCGTATATATGTTTTCAATAGGCTCTTTTTTACTTGTGAGCCTTGCCGATCCAAAATTTGCTATCCATTATAGAGCACGTGCTTTTTGGCAACAGGTAAATTATGAGTTCATAAGTGTTACTTAGTGACCTACATGAATAAACATATTTTTGAGTTGATTTATTATATTCTTTTTAATATACCTACCTACTTATAAAAACCGTAGCACAGTCCGCACCTGTAAAATAATTCTAATGTAACGTAGTCATCATTCAGAATATATATAAAGTAAATTAGGTATACGTTATGCGTTTTGAGGCCCACGATAAATGGTGGCATAGCACTGACCATTGGCAACTTTGACATATAAGGTAACAATTACTAATATTATTAAAAGCCTTAAAAGCTTATGATTTCTGAAACCTTCTTACACATAAAAAAAAGCAGCAAGCATTTAGGAAATATTATTATACTTAAAAGTGTGATATATTCTGTAAGTTGTAAAGTATGCCTTAGATGATATATCACTGTGTAAGCACTACATACAACTTGGAACAGTCTCCAGAGCTGAAATAATAATTTGATAATACACCCTAAAAAAAAGGCTGGGTTTCTTCTGAAGTATAATTGTTCTAATTAACTTCATGCGCTAAATATTATGTTGTAGTATTCAGTTCAATAATTATAAAAGAACGTTAGATAAATTTTTATATTTTCTTTACTCACGTGTAAGAAGGTAATCTGCTCTCATAAAACACACCTACCTATTTTTTGTTCTTAAGACTTCTAGGCGGCGTATTAACATGCAACATACCAGATTTTAATTTTAATATCCAGCATAGTACTTTCTATCCAGGATTGACGCTATCAAAGCAATAATTTGAAAACAAATAATTATCCTTATGACTCATTTGTCTGATACAATATCATTTAGGTTTTTACTTAGTTTTCCTTAAGACTGCGCCGAGCGTAAGACAGATAATGACAGAGCTCGTGCGGCGCATATTCAAATCGGTGCGCGGCCGCTATAGTAAAATTGTATGGAAGATTTGAAGTGTTTTTTGATAAATATTTGATATTGTATCTTTATTGTCAACTAATACCTTAAATATTTGCGACAGACAAATTGTAATATAACTATTTATGTTTCGTTTAAGCTGTAAAATAGGATAGATTTCTACTGTTATAATCTAAAAATCACGTGATACGTGCTTACGTTTTTGCATTTTAATAATAATAATAAATAAATATAAATATTTTTCATGAATATTAATTATTTTAGGTTTTTTACACGAAGTAATTGTAAACACATTCATTGTTATGGTACTATTTTATATTTGTATTAAACATAAAGTGTTGATTTTATTGACTTAACTGTGACCGCCTGTTTTGGCACATTTCGCTCGGCGCAGTCAAGTAGATGCGTCCTAAGTGAAATAAAACGTTCGGCCAGTCTTTTAAGAATAATATGCTTATTAAATAAACGTAGTGGTTATATTCTCAGAGGTATTCAACATTATTATACGCCTTGGCCAATAGTATGGAGCACCCTATATATATTTCACGTGCGTAACATTTTGTTTAAATATGGATTAGGCGTCATCTTAAATGGTACTTAAAACGATAGTGTACCCAGTTAGGGTCAAGAAAACATCTGTTGCAAAGCATCTTATCCATTTAGTAATTTCCAATCTTCATTTCAGTTCACTATTTCGCGTCGTTTTGTACACATACCGTGATCAAGCGCACTTCTTGTATTATTTTGCCTTCAGTTATATTAATTTCGATACGTAATGCCTAAAACATCCCAACTGTCTCTTGAAATACGTGTGAAGATTAACTTTTTCATGAACGGGGCTATAAAAGGAGTAATCCCAAGTTAAGATATCCAGAACTGTTAAGTGTTCGCGCCGAGCGGTGCAACTTACCATTGAGCGACTCAGCGCTACAGGTATGCACAGCGATAGGCCCAGGACTGAACGTAAACATATTACCAGTGACCGTAAAGATAGAAAATTAGTGAGAGAGTATTTGAAAAATAGGAAAAATAGTCTTCTTAGCTTGCTGCTGAGTTCTCAGTGGCAAGCAACAAAACAATTTCTGCCAGAACGACTCCGACTCGTCGAAGACTTTAGGACGCTGGCCTCAAAGGGTGCAAAGCCAGGCTGAAGCCATTAATCTCGGACAACAGTAAAAAGGCTCGCTATGCATGGGCTTTAAAGTACCAACATTACACCGAAGAAGACTGTTCAAATATTGTATGGTCAGACGAATCAAACTTTGCGGTTAGTTAGATAATACGAATGTCCAAATGGATACTTAAGTATTATTAAAATTTAAATAGCTGTAATGTTGTTTTTTCGTGATTAGTAAAACTCTATTTCTTTAGGTTTTGTTAAGTCTTTGGAAGCCCTGGTGCTGGTGCGGCTTTCGCCGTGGGGGGGAAGAATTTAAGCCAGTGTGTGTGGTCTCGACTGTAAAACACGGTGAAGATAGCGGAAAGACCTGGGGCTGCATGCCTGATACAGGAATCGGCGAAATGTTTGTGTGTGAGGGCCGAATAGACTCTACAAAATACACAAATGTTTTGGAATCAGTTCTATTGTCTTCATTTTCTACACTTTCTGGTGACATAAATATGGATGGGGATAAATTTCAAGAAAATAACGTTCTATGCCATATGTCGGCCCGCACAATGTCATGGTTTCGTGAAAATTCCATTGAGCTCCTGGGATGGCCTGCACAGTCGCCGGACCTTAATCCTATAGAACATTTATGGAGAATCCTAAAGCGTCAGGTCCGGCGCCACACAATAACAACAAAAGAAGAACTAAAAATACGCCTCTGCCGAGAATGGAATGCCATAACTGAAGAACAGTGTAAAAATCTTGTAGGCTTTATGCCAAGATAAATAGCTGCTGTGATAGCGGCAAAGGGTGGGCAGACAAAATATTTATTTTATATTTAAATAATGATCATTTAAAATGTATCCAAGTTGTTCCATTTCATTTTATATAAAACTTTTTACAAAATACTGTTTTTATAGGGGTGCTTTATACTTTTGGCCAAGGCTGTATATCAGCTGCTTTAGAATAGATTACGCCACCCAAGACAAAATTTCCTTGGTTGCGAGTTTTTGTACAAAACGACTTTGGTAAAAAGTACCTATACCTAGAAATGTCAAAGTCAATTCGCATAAAATTATGGTTTCCTTAAACCATTGTTAACATGCGTATTGTGTTGAATGTTCATTGCTCCAACGTGAAATAAGAATGGTTCTTTAAAAGCCTTCTGTAAGAGAGTATTGACAAAAGCCAAAGATGCCAAATAAATTTTATATAAACGATGGGATGAAAGAATCAAACTGAAACCTTTCAAAAACCCTTTTCACGTAATTTACATTATAGATATTTTAACAGATACCTTGATTTTATTTTAATAGATAATAACTGTTGCTTCTTCTAATGTTACTCCATTACCATACTCAATGTGATATACGAATTATTCAACTAGGTTTTCCACGATCTAGTAGTGGCTTCTACCAAAAACAATAATGAATAGGCCAGTTATAAAAAATTGAAGTGCTGCGACATATAAAATTATATTTGTCCACATACCAACATTGAAGATGTTTCCTCCACGTGATTTTCTGTCCACGTTCAAAACACCGCCACCAAAACGGATAATTGAAATATACAACGTTGATGATTGCTGAACACATTCCCAACTGGTAGTACATAGAATCGTTTTGCCTGTGATGTAATTCAGTAATTCACTATTCGTACTGTGGAGGTGAACCTTGCTAGGGAATAGTTACGTGTCGTTAAGTTCTTTTTGCTGGCCGAACCGCACTGAACCGATGCCCTACACATGCATATTGCGCTATAGAATCGGCGATTTTGCTGACACAGCGTAACGTTATAACAGCACAGTGAAATATGCTTAGCCGTTACCTAGCTAGTAATACAGGCCATGCATATACAAAATATTATTTTACTTTCTTTGTTTCAGCATAATGTTTACTGCTGAAATCAATACGCAACCGAACACTGGCATTCGTAGTCAGCTGCAGTACAACAACAACTATGCAACTTGCTAGATAGTACACAGCTGTCAAACTTATATGCCACACTCCTAGCAGTCGTCCCTGTGAGACCTGGCTTTTTATAATAGTCTTAAACAAAAATCATCTTAAATGAACACTGTTTTCAGAACTGTAAGATTATTATATGTATATTAGATTTAGATAATTATATTAGATTAGATTGAGATAATTTAAAAAGTAGTTCCAAGTGCCTGAAGCAGATTGGAAAATCTTTTTAATTACTATTTTTTAGGTATGAAAATTTGTATAGAAGGCGATAGAAAGCTCTCTGAAAAGTATAAAAGTATACTAGTTAATAAATTGTAACCTGTATTTTTGCACTTATCCAAAACCTACTTAGTGTCCTGCGTTCTTAGCCCAAAACACTTTAGATTTAGTTTTAATTTGGTATAAATAGTCATAATATTTATCATATAAAATAATCTAATGCGCGGCTTGGTAACCGCTCCGAGAGATATGGGTTCGAGCCCCAAAGGGAACAAATACCACATTTATGTTGAAGCGTTGTTCGATTGTATTTAAAGATCGCGACATATGATTTAGTTCTAATGAAGAAACTGT
Source organism: Catocala fraxini (assembly GCA_930367265.1). NCBI lineage: Eukaryota > Metazoa > Arthropoda > Insecta > Lepidoptera > Erebidae > Catocala > Catocala fraxini. The sequence continues at coordinate 19,820,107 of OV884024.1, forward strand.
CTTTTCTAAAAGAGTATAGAATATTTTAACATCGTTTAGCGTAATCCCGTGACTGCAAGTTATGATATTACATAAAAGCACCTGATATTTTATGCAATATCGTAATTCGAATACAGGTAAACATTTTAAAGTCAGAATATGGAATTGGAAAATACTGTTACAGTGAAAGCATAAAATGTAAATTAATAACTCTCAAGGGTGCTGATGTCATATCCGAAAACACTCGGAAATGAGTTAATAAAAAATTTATTGTTAATAATTAATTAGTTAAATCACTGATGTTGATATATTCTTCTTTAATTTATGAATGTAGCTCTTGTCGGTGTAGCAATTGCCACATATGTCTGTCTACTAACCTTTTTTATGACCCGACCCCCACTTTCCTTCACTTGTTAGACAAAGCTGCGTCCAAATCGTTCCCTTTTCTCTGCTTCCTTGAATCTTTCCTTCTAAGGAAGTTTTAAAATGTTCATCGTAATGTATCAAGTAGTACCATTTACAAGTATATTTACTTATTAACCATATGTAACACTTCTTCATTTGTTTTTATTTCTATCCATCTTATCATCTCCATCCTTCTCGAACACCACATTTAAAAATGCCACTAGCCTTTCTCTGTCCCTTTTGTTTAACGTCCACGATTTACAGCCAAACATGCTTCGCTTGAGATATACATTTTTATATACATATATAATATACATTTAATCTTATGTATTGTACACAGTGTAGGGGCCCGTTTTGCAATCTCCAAATTGGTTTTTGGGGACTACATCTACCGTTCTTATACTGCGAACGGTGGGAGTGCACTGGGGTCGTCTACCTGGGGCCCGTTGGGGATTGTAGAGCGGTCCCCTATTTGTCTTATTTGTCTTATTTGTCTAATTGTCTTATTACATGTGTTTGCACAACTGTTATTTTTTCACCACCATATGTAACTTTTCTATGTGAGAGAAAAACAATAAACTCTTATTATTATTATTACATATTATTAAAAGGAAGGAGAAAAGGCACAATTAAAGAAAATAGGAGATATTGCATTTATGTGTGTTTCTTATTACAGTAAAATCATGTTATCCATAACCATAAGTCGCAAATGATTGTATTCATGTGTCTAATTTCATGGCCCATTACGCCACAGATTATGTATAGCTAATCAAAAAGACATTTAATTACATATATGCAATTTGTGCTTGTATGAACAATACAAATATCATACATTATTATCGATTGTTCAAGTATTTTATGTTATTGATTTGCTTTTAAACAATAACACCCAACAACAGCAACATAATTATTATCTTTGGCACGTCATTATTTTCCTCATTGCAAGTATTTTTATAAGAAAACCAAGCTCCTTTTTTAAAAATCGGCATGTTACTTTCGGAATATTTCCAGTGACGCGGCGATCCTTACAAACATGCAAAGAACGGGCACAAATAACACCCAGACTCGCGGTGTGTATTTGTGCAGCACACAAATTGTTTGGGTCGTGTGAGAATCGAACCGCAACACTCGGCGTTGTGGTAATGGCGAGGCGATCATTTAAACGACTAGACATCCGTGCAGTCTAATTAAGTAATATCGCTATAGTTACGTGGCCCGTATCGAAAGTAAAAATATTTTAACTTTGTTTACGAAACCGCGAGTTCTTTGATCGAGAGTGGAAAGTCTTTTAACTTTTGCATACTCTTGACTTTTGGTTGTCCAATTACCTATACCTACCCATATCATCTCTAGTTGGAATGAGCTCAAGCTGGCATTAGGAATTAAGTCACAGTTGAATTATTACGCTTATACCAATTGATAATATACGTATATAATATACTGCTCGGCTGGCGTAGTGGGCTATGTGATCGAGTCGCCACTGCCATTGCCCCGAGTGTTGTGGGTTTGAATCCCATACGGGACGATACTTTGTGTGACCCCACATATGGTTGATCCGAGTCTGGATGTTTTTTGTGTCCGTTGCTTGAATATTTGTATAGTCCCCCCTGACATCAAAATTATTCCTAGCGCGGAAGTAGTATTTTTATAACAAGAAAAGTAATGACACAACATCAGAGTACCTACACATTCAAGTAGTAAGAACTGTTATAAGTAGATGTTCTGTACGTGTAGCCAGCCGACCACCTAAACCATTACGTTTCACTCTATATTATTATATAAAATTTTATTCAAAAAATGCACATGTGAGTTTGTTTGTTTGTTACGCTTTTACATCTTAACTACTCGGCTGATCACCATGAAATATCGCATACACGTTGTCAAGGGAACCGAAATAAATCTAGGGTATTTGTCATCTAGAAAAAGTAAGTATGGTTGCTAATTTAACTCAACGTAACCTACATTTACGCGAGCGAGGCCTAGGGCAAAATCTAGTCTTCAAATTAATTGTTTTACCTTCCACTAATGACTTATTTTATATGAGTCTGGCTTTCCTGCACTTATTTAGTTGTCTATCCAAAGTAAATCCCAACTAATATTATAAATAAATGTAAATGTGAGTATCTTTGATTGTTACGCTTTCACGCTCGACCGATTATCATGAAATTTCGCATACACGTAGTCCGGGCCACAGAAAAGGGCATAAGGTAACTTCCATATAAAAAAAGTATCTACTGTTTTTGAACGAAGCCGCAGGCAAAATCGTAATATTTTTTTGTTTTTACCATAATGAATAATTTATTTAGCGAGTTATTTATATGAGTGTTACTTTTAGTAAAAGTAACATCTACATATATTAACTATCCAAATGAACAACATATAACTAATATGCCGTTATTGTATATAAACATAATATTCAATAACAGTGGGACAGACACAAAACTGCCAACTAATTGCTAATATAGAATTTATATTTATAGACCCGCAGTTTGTAGCCCATGTGGATACAGCCGTGGTCTAATCAACCGAGCTCTGGAGCCAAGCATCACACGCAATCTGCATATGAGGCTTTTAGCACGGCCTTTATTAACTTGTATCTATACATCGTAGGCAAACGTGCTGCAAGGTTCACAGGAAAATCACCTGTAGAGCTAATGTGTGCACGACTACTTTCTACTATCGCTCATCGTTGCCGAAGGACTCATTTTTAAACCTTACAACGTACAGAGTCGTGATCTAAACGGTTTCAGAGGAATATCCATCCATAGACGCTTAGGTTGTTGGTTGGTTGACCTTGCCGTTGACTTCCCTGATGAACAAAAGAAGTACAATTTTATACTCACACATTGCCGGTTCTATAACGCACAGAGTCAACAATAGGCGCTTGTTACCCTCGATATTGCAAGAGCCTATGTATGTGCTACGGTTGCTAAGTAGTCGTTTTGCACGACCCGAATCTGGGTGCCTAGTGTGAGTAGTTTTTACTTATACGCGATCAAAATGCTTACAGCGTTTGGCTCTCTGATTGATTAAGAGCTTGGAGCGGGCCAATCGGAGGGCCGAACGTCATAAACCTGTCGATTGCGTTAACGTAAAACAAACTAGCACTAGGCACTCTGTTCGCACAAATTGTGCGAAACGACACAGGTTAAATGTTTTTTTTCTTGTTTTGATTCCCACACCTTACTTTTTAGACGGGGTTGTGTCGTCTTCAAATTGTATGTGAATCGAAACTTAATGTACGTGACACGACGCTTAAAAAAATACCACTATCACTACATATTATAAAACAATGTCCCCCGCCGCGTCTGTCTGTCTGTTCGCGATAAACGCAAAAACTACTTATCGGATTTTTCACTAATAGACAGAGTGATTCATGAGGAAGGTGTAGGTGTTTTTAAGCATTTATACTACCCGTGCGAAGACGGGGCGGGTCGCTAGTTATTTATAGAAAGTATCGTTTCGCAAAATTTGTGCGAACGAATTCGTGCAAAACCACTAAGCGGCTACGGTAACCACATACGTCGAGCAGCCATTATGCTCGTTGCTGTACCTTAGTAATATCAAATATACACTTTTACATTTTCGTCCCATTCGGAGATAAAACCCCACTACACGCTACTTCGTAGCAGTAGCAAGGCCAACAGCACTTAAACCACTATGCCATCCAAGAAGTCTATCACTTGCGCAATAGTGACCTTAAGAACTAAAATATAAAGATAGGATTAAGAAAAATTGGCAACGAGATACAGTCGTGAATGTCAAATTGATACTTATTAAAAATCTAAAATTACAATAATAACATGATTATATGTATTTACATCATAAAGTAAAATGCTAAATCACGAGAACACTACCAGAGTCAGCAAAGTCTGCTTGATCTTTTAATGATAAGGACCTAATAAGGTCTTTCAATATTTGAAAAACACCCTGATACTAGAAATCCTTCTTTATATCTTTTACACGAATATGTCCTTTATAAAATATATGTACCTACAGCTTAATTTACTATCTTAGATAATATTTCAAAATTAATGCGTTGTTTTTTACAATGACATACCAAAAATATAGATTTCTATGTTTATCGATACTTTGCCTGTACTTTTTCATCACTGCAACCTAGGGTAAAGCTATCGGCAATCGGCAGTCGCTCTTCAATCAAAAGTAAAAGAACCTTACTCCCTAGGCAAATTTACTTTTAAATGTTAGAGATAATCAAAAATAAATGTTCAATGCGCCTGTGTTACTAAATAAAGTATATTGGTATAAGTACGCGTGTAAGTACGTTTTACGTAATACTTATATTTATCAGTAATATGGGTTCATTCATAATCCATCAGTATATAGTGTACCTATCCAATCTCCAAGTTGTATATTCTACAAGGTCTATGCAGAACTCAGCGCTTTATTTGTAATTTTTGCGTTTTAACATCTACAATACTTACCAAAACGTTACAGAAAATTATCTAACAGAAAGTCATTAAAACGTTCTGACCCGAGCACCAAAACGGAGATCTCATTATCATAACTTTAAATGTATGCTACTGAACTTAACAAGGTTGTCTGTGTAATAAAGGATGGATTAAATAGGTAAAGGATAAGATAGCAAATTGAAGTGCTAATAAAATCTTAAATAAGCATATTTACATACATGAACAATATTCATACACGAGAATGAAAAGTAATTCATAGAATCAGCCAATTAAAAACATGCCGCGGCCATGGTGGCTTATGTTATCAAAATCAATAAAATATATTCTTGAAAATGAAATGAGCAAGAAACCAAATCACGCTCGCGATGAAGCACGCGGCGTGACGCGCTAGTGTCATGCACAATGATACAAAGTATGAACAAACTCCGCATTCTATTCAGAAATACCATTCTGAAGAAACTGATAAAATTTATCTCAAGAATTGAATCGATCTAAGTTTGTAGTACTTAGTTACTTTGCCGCCGGCTTCGGATCGTCAAGACAAGACTATAGAGAGAAAATTGTATAAACATAAAATACGAGTAAAAAATTAATCAACATTGGAACAGCTTAGCTATGTTGCTATGTTTAAGAACTCCTTCAACTCAGTAAACAGGAACACTTTGTTGACACAATTTAAATTAGAAAATCCCAACATTTTTAAATTAATTGGCAGTGCTACAGATACTCGTCAACATAAATTTATATAAGGGGAACCTTTAAAGATTAGACGTTGATTGTCAACATGGTGACACGGTTCGGCCAGTAATGTTTACAAAATTATTTAGCACATCAGCGAGCAAAAGAGAAAGTAACTGCTGGTACTTAGAGGATGGGACGAGAGGACGAGACGATGTTGAGACAGTCCTTCTACTTATAGAAAAGCTGTCTTCACCCTTTTACGTCTCTAATTGCGAAAGAAGGATTTTTATAGCAATTCTCATAGCAAGTAGCAAACGTTCACGATAACATATAAAACACCCTCTTATATAATTTTAAATATGACCATAAACGACAGAACGATGTTGTACTGTCAATTTACCAGTAAGTAATTATATTATATATATGTATGTTTATCCATGGTCTAGTACCCATAGTACAAGATCTGCTTAGTTTGGGCTAGATGGTGTTGTGTGTATGTAATAGAATAATATTATTATTATCACCTTTATTTGTCATCAATCAATAAAAATTACGTTTTTAAATATACATATTTATTAAAAGAAACACATTTAAAAATATAATAATTATGGAGATCCACCGGCACCGAGACAAGGTCCAAGCTGTCGGTGGTTAGGGGTCCAGAGAGAGGAACCTCCTCACTATGCATGCCGTATCTAGGAGGACCGCCTTCTGCATCTGACCCTTGACCCAAGCACCTAACGCGAGCCTCTTAAGATGTTGGTCGAGGCTCTTGGCTATTAGACCGTTCACCGTAACGACTATCGGTACAATGATTGCCGAGTCCACATCCCACATATCGACAACCTCATGTGCTAATTATTATTATTATTATAGATGTCAGTTTACCAGTGTGCCTGGGTTTCGGTCTACGACAGTAAAAGATAACCAAGAAAATTTTAAATGATATTTCTGAAGCATTGTGCAACACCGAAGCGAAGAGGTATTGTAGCAGTTCTAAACATGGTCTTAATACGTCGTCTATTAAAGCAGTCTGACTTTTGCCTACGGCAAGAAGCTAATCGGGGATGTGACTTCAAGCATATGCCCCGTCTTATAATACTCTATATCGTTCGTTTACTGCCATTAGATACTACTTGTATTTCGCCTTCATGTTATTGTTTGGTAATTATGCCATGTCGTGCTTCTGCATGTCACGATATAGTGTGCAGACATGCTAACATTCTAGCTTAGGTTGCTGCTATTTCAACAGATATGCACCAGTCGTCAAACCTTGTTGAGGAATTACGGTGATTTGAAGGAGATGGTGGAAGCCGATCTGGGTCAAACTACCCAGGATTAGCGGCATGGTTTAACGTTACCCTACCTACAATATTGGCTCATTTGCAACAAATTAACTCCTAATATATGTATAAACACAAAAACAAAAAAGGTGCAAATAATATTGTAATACATAGCTGGTTTCGGCAGTGTTGTATAATTCCTCAGCATCGCTATTCACTAGAAATATGCCTAGAAGACTGGCAACATTGTGGTTTAACGTGGTAATGCTGTCAATATTCTGGCTACATTTATGATTGTGATGATTTTTGAAACAAGAAACAACCTGCCGCCTCTCACAGGTCACGTGAAAAGTAGATTAGCCATTTTGCCAAATCTCTTAAATAAGTACGACCGACTGGACTCTTTGAACCTATCGTCTCTATTCCAAACGACTCAAAACCGTAAATGTCAAGTAAAGTACTTTATTTGCACCTTTTGAGGTTTTCCGCAGGTGCAGCAGCAGCGCCGGCACATCCCACAGTGCTTGTAATGTGATGGTGCAAAGGAGTCGACGCACGAGGTGTCTCACACAAATAATTAAGTTATGTAAATTATATATAAAATACTTGAAACTAAGACCAAATAACCGCTATTACGATACTGGGAGTGAATATATATTATTACTAGATTTATTTCTTAAATTGCCTTATTGCTCTCATATGTTTACTAGCATATACCGTCTAATTATTAACGGCGGTCTTCTCAAACTCAACCCTACATATCTGTCATCTAATATACTTCTTCAAAAATTCAACCCACGTAACAGCGATTTCTACGTCTGCTTCTAAACCGACGATCTTGGGGGGTCCACGAAGATGCGGTGTCTGTCCACATATCTATTCAATCACATTATCAGAAAGGTGGTTTTTATTTTCTCTGTATTTACCGAGATATAAAGTTATCTTAGTTATCGGGGAAATTTTCAAGGTCACCAGAATACCTATTTACGTAGTGTATCTGTTATTGAGGAAGTTTATAGACAACCATTTGACTTGCGACAGCTGAGGAAGTATATTCGATAGAATGAGTAACATCCGTAATAAGAGCGGTCTCGTAATAAATACTGTAGTAGATGCTTCGCCCTCACGTCAGTCTTACGACTTCAAAATGTTGTTTTATTTTACAAGTTTAAGGTCAGTGGAAATGACCTTTGCTTGCTGTATGGCAGTTCTACAAGGAGATCAACTCATCGATGACACTATACATCGCACGCATCGGTGTGGGTGGATTCCTTGACCGCTTAGTGCAGACAACGCACGTTATCAACCGGTGCATTTTGTGCGCTTGCCGCTTGGATTTCCTGGAACCTTGAAGCTGATTTGTTTGTCTAAATGTATGAAAACTATGTGATAGTGAGTATGAAATGGAGAGTAACTTGTTCCTTACAAATATATTGTTACGTGCTGGGTTCGAGGGATAAGAATGTAAACAATATTACCGACTAAAACACGTTTTATTCTAACACACAATTAAACTTACACACACTATACTACACTTTTCACTATAACTGCTTCAAACTCCATACTATTTTCGGTTCCATTCGCTTCGATGAATACTTGACCGCTTACGATTGTAAACTGACTCGGCGAGCGCTGGCCTTACCCTTTTATACGCGGTTAAAGCATTTCTAGAGTTTCCTAGTAACGCCATACCCGATATGTAAACAGTACGAAGATTCGAGAATGCCAGCGTTCTCTCTACGCTTCGCTTATCGACGAACTACGTAGTTCCGTAAGACGTCAATAGATGGCGGTGTAATAAATTATTAGATGGACCTGCCGGATCTTCCCCACAATGCCGATAGATGGCACTGGGCGTAACAATATTAAGAGCGTTTACCGCCCACATTTTGCGAGGTATTCTAAGTTTTCACGTAATTGGGTTTCAATCAACCAAGCATTAAACATATTGAAATTTCAAGCGGTTACTGCATATTTCGTAACTGAATCTCCTGATAACATTGAGCTTGATCCGGTAATTTCAGACTAGAACCGGCTCTTTAGGAGGACCAATAAGAATAATCGCCAGGACCAACGAGAGCAGGAATTACTTATGCAGACCATTAATAAACTCCACTAAACGATTACCATCTTCGCTTCTCTCTTGCGTCACAGAATGTTGAAACATTATGCTGGTAATTTATAGTTTACTTTTGCATTCTGTTTTATTCATTGAATACTATTTACTACAGTGGGCAAAAAGTACTAGTTTTAGAACCGAATTTTCTTTTGTGTATCTTGAACTTACTAATAAATATTTATAATTATAACAAGCTCTGTGTTGTGCTCAACGATATCTTGAATCTCAAATATTTGACACTATGACAAATATTGACGAAGCCGTTGATTCTAAAGCGATTCTGATCTAATTTAAATGGGACTGATCCAAGAGTATCCGCTTTCTATTATAAAAATAATCATGAGTAACGACTTCGAATTCTCAGTATAAAATATTTGTTAAAAATATTTTTTAAATTATTGAAATGTTTTTCCTTTGCCTTTCCTTACATAAGTGCAAATGTATGCCAAAAGGACCATCGGAGCAAATCTAAGCAGTGTTTTATATTATTATTATGTTTATTTTACAATATGTATCATAACACTTTTGAAATGTTACTATCATTTGGGTTCAGGCGCTGTTCTACAAGCATTTACCAGCGCCCCATAAACTAGTTATCACTGATGCAATGTTCTGTCACCGCATGAAAGATAGGCAATCTTATATATTTTCGTAATAACCATATTAAAAAATAGTGCTGGTTTATCAGGAGAATTTAGTGCTGGATTATTACACCAAAATATCCAAATGATTTTAGATACAGATAGAAATATTGGTGTAATATTTTGATTAGTGGTCCGAAATGTCTTGATTTCGATAAAATATCAATTTGTGGTAGTGGGATTTCATGACGTATCGATTTGTTTTCGGGGTGTAGTGATGCGGATAAAGTTTATTAGTGTTACAGTCTGTAATTGATGCTAAATATATTACAAATTATTCTACAATTCTGTATTAGGCCCGGCGCACATTGTCGCCACGGCACGGCAGGGGATCCTTCTGCATCCCTACATGTAAACGCACACTGGCGGTAACTATGCCGTGACATCCTTAGGTATGCCGCGACGTCCTTAAGCATACCGATGCGTCTAAGGTACTTCGCGTACGGGCGGGCGCTGTCTTGCCGCGGTATCCCGAAGACTGCCAATGCGTTCTGAGGGATGCCGAAGCGTTCCGAAGGCTGCCGATACGGTATGCCTAAGCATACCGCGGTATTGTTTTTTACTTACGACTGGTAATATTGAAATTTCAACTTTATTTCTATACGATTAAGTTATATTTTTATTCGTCTTCTAAAAATACCTTGCCATGCCGTGCCGCCAATGGGCGCCGAGCCTTAGTTAAGTCAAAAACTCAGAAGCTTGTAAAATAAATGAAGAAAAGACCTGATTAATACCTAACCGTTTGAGACATTATTATTCGCAGCCTGGAAAACAGGTAGCGCAAAATGAATTCTAAAGACATCGGTCTTCAAATCGAACTTTGATCGACTTAATATCGAAGTAAATATTTTTAATCAAACAGTGCAAGTGGAGGCATCTCCAGATCTGTGCGCAGCGTATTGAACTGCTTGTTCCTTTAGCCAACTGCTGCAGACGGCGGTAAAAATAAATATCCCATGAATGCCCATGATAAAAAATAATATAAATAAATATCCTATGTACCTATAAATAACCGCTTATTCCGGCTATGTACCCACGCAAACAGAGAGAACGGGTAATACACTGGACTTTAAAATAAATTAAGTGGCTAGGAGGACTTTACAAATATTTAAACAACGTATACAATATACACCAAGACTCTTGGATCACATAAAATTTTGTCCCTTGTGAGGATCCAACCCACAACACTTAGCGCAGTAGTGACGACAATGCGACCGCTTAAGCCGCTACGCCATACGTGCAGTCAAAAGACTTTGTGACTCCCTTGGGAGTCGAGATGACGTAATGGTGCATTCATGAATACAATTTTGCCATATTTAAATCAGACATTTTATTTAAGCTGTATTTTAACTCAACTTATACCAAAAATACTAAACAACATTTAATAATATTATAGAACTAACAAAAAGGTTCACCTAAATAAAATCTGTTTGTTAATTATAATTTGACATAAGGGTTCTCCGAGTTTGAACTTTGTTTAACGTTTATTTCTCCTGACGGACGATTGGAGCCGTCGCCTCCACGCCTGTCCACTTCAGATACGGCGTAGAGAAATAAAACAATTAATTGTGCTTTTTGTACAGGACCTGTTTTTACGAGGCCTTTTAATTATAGTCACATAATTACGTGAATTGTCTTAACTAGAATATCTTGTATCTTCATTGCAAAATAAGGAAAAAGTTCTACAATCACGAATACAAAAACAAGAATTTATAACAAAACATCACTAGTTTTTGCAGCGAAGTCGTAAGTGATATTGGAGGTACGAAAACTACATATTGGGGTCTGCCAGAACCACAGGTGTTATATTATTATATTATATTCTATCACATACACGCAACACCATCTAGCCCAAACTAAGCAGAGCTTGTACTCTGGGTACTAGACAATAGATAAACATACATATATACTTTCTATTTGTAAATACTTACATAGAAACACCCAGATCAAGACAAACATTCATGCACACAAATGTTTGACTTGTGCGAGAATCAAACCCGCGACCTCAGGGTGGCGTGGCAGTCGGTTACACTAACCACTACGCCATCGAGTTGAACGTGAGCCATCTCTTATTAGAATTTAAAGGCTTCTATGTACGAGTTGATGCAGTTTGTTGTATTTAAACGTAAAAGGGGGGGGAATTTCTAATTTTTGAAAAGGTATATAGTAAAACAACTTTTTAAGAGTATAATGAAATATATAAATATATACACATAATTATATCATACTTATGAAAATATACATATCATAGATTAAATTAATATTTTTATGTTATGTTTGTGAAGGCTAAGCTTCATACAAAATATTTGAAATACACAAATTCACTGTAAATAGTCTATATTTACTTTTTACTTATTTACTGGTAGTTTTAAATTCAATTTCACAAATAGAGTTATAGTCTAAGATTCAGTGGCCGACAGTCTTCAGGTAATTTGTAGGTGAGTAGTTCAAGTGTTCGTCTCTCAGCGACACTACGCCGAGAAATAGGGGTTCCAATCCCACAAAGCACAAAAAATTATGTGAACGGCAATTATTATTCCGAGCCATTGTGTGTCCATTGTTTGAATGTTTGTAAAGTACCAAAAATTAAACCTCAAACTAGGTTTGAGAGTTTGATCAAAATAATCTCTTTTAGCACTACTGTTAATGAATTGGGACTCGTTCGGCCTTTTTTACAGTAAAACTTTTATATATTTCATACTTTAATATATGAAAGATGTCGCACCGTAAATCTGCCAGTCACATGCCCTTAGACTATAATATATTGATAATGCAAATACTATTTTCATGAACACAATTAACCTAATAGTTTTACCATATCAAGACAGTAAACAAATTGTTATATCTGGACGCCAGCGCCGCGGCAGTATAGCGATGGACCAATTAAATACATTATTTTTACCTACAAAATTCCCTTATACAAGAAGCTCACAAGTACCTGTGGCAAGCGCCAGTTGGGACGTGATCGCTATGTATGTCAAGGTCATTGGCAGCATTATAAGATTTAACACCTATCATTATTTATTCATTAGCTATTGGCAGCGACTTCGGATGAGTACAGTTCTACTTCCAAATTTTTTAAAAAGTACCTTTATTACCTTATTGCTTGTTTTATATTATTTTACCTTAATGTTCTTTACTGTGCTCCTGACAAACGTGTATGCGAAATTTCATGCTGATCGGTCGAGTAGTTAAGGCGTGCAAGAGTTACAAACAAATTAACCCACATTCGTATTTATAACAAGATTTTGCTCGCGGCTTCGCTCGCTTAAATGTAGGTCAGGTTAGGTTAGAAACAGTACGTTTTTCTTGATGAAAAGTATCCCATGTCCTTTTCTGTATCTCTTGCAACGTGTATGCGAAATGTCATGATTATCATTCGAGTAGTTAAGACGTGAATGCGTTACAAAGAAACTCACAGTCGCATTTATAATATTAGTTAGGTTAGTAATTCAAGTCTACATAAAACAGTATACCAAAATTATAGTTAAGCGTGGCGCTTCTAGAACCATTTTTACTTAGCGGTGTTTACAATTGTGCTCGTGAAACTAATCAGACTCCATTTTCTGGTAGCCGCATCCGTAACCTTCATTTAATGTAATTGGCTTGAATTGACATTCGCGAGTACCGTATTTAAGGCTGCTTAAGAAACACACAAGAAGTAAATATCACATAAAACCATCTCATAATTTTTATGACAATTTTACCTGTATTTTTCTCATAAAAGTATAATATCTTATATGCATACATATATCATGTGCCTTTCAATATTGTACTGCGTATACAGTACGTATGAACGTATGAATTACGATACTTATTGGAGATAGAAAACCTATGAATCTATACAAATAAATAAAATTGATGTGTCTGTTTGCAATGGCAAAATAACAGCTTTTAACTAAATGCATAAGAAAGTATACAAGGCAATTAAACATAAAAAAAATATTGTCTGTCTTTCCTGTCTGTCTGTTTGTATCGGCTAATTTCTCAAACGGCTGGACCGATTTTGACGGGACTTCCACTGGCAGATAGCTGGTGTTATAAGAAGTAATTTCAATAATATTTTTTTTGTTAAATAATCGCTGTTTATAACTTTTATTTAGAAAGAAATTAGGGTGTCGCGGTTAAGTAATTGCACACATATGAAGTCGCGGATTGCGTTAGTTGGAAATAAAAGAACATGTATCTTACAGTTTTCTGTTAGAACGAGGGTACATAAGTCATCCTTGTCGCCAGCAGCATAGTAAGTCTCAAGTAAAGGTCATTGCTAAGCACACTTCGTGCATGCCAATGAGCGCTGGCCATTTCCGCAAAACACTTCCACTGGCACACATCATATGGTACTTAGCTAACACCACAATAAGGCGAGGTGATTTTACAATTTTCTCCTTCCTTTATCTTTGCGAAGGTTATACATATATATTCATTATTTATTTATGCCCTGTTCGATTCATAAAAGATGAATTTTCCAAGAGTGCGGCAATAACCAAAACTATATAAAATCTATATAAATAAAAATCAATTGCCACATGTATGACGGAGAATTACTTAAGAATGGCTCGACCGATTTGGCTGTTTTGTTTTTCTTGTGTTTTTAAATGGACAAGGTTTATATAAAAGCAAATTTGCAAATAATCTGCGGGGTATGTCGAAAATTTAAATGGCATTTAAGATGAAAATATACCGATAGATTTACAAAATTTACAAATATACCTATAGATTTACAATATCATAACTAATTTTATAATTGCGAATGTGTGTTTGTTTGTTACGTTTTAACGCCATAGCTACGCGGCCGATCATCATGCAATTTCGCTTACAAGTTGACAGGGGAACAGAAACGGACATAAGTACCTTTCATCCAGGAAATATACTGTTACTAATCTAACCTGATCTACATATACGCAAACAAAGCCGCGTACCTTAACTAATGACCTGTATCTGTAACAATTTAAATTAGAATGCAAAAGTAGATTGAGGAATTCTCTTTAACATTCTAATTTCAATTGTTCACAAAATTTGTTTTGTAATTAAGACTGCGCCGAGCGAAATGTACCAAAACAGGCGGTCACAGTTAAGTGAATAAAATCAACACTTTTGTTTAATACAAATATAAAATATACATTTACCATAACAATGAATGTGTATACAATTACTCCGTGTAAAAAACTAAAATAATTTATATTTTCGCCTATAAAATTACGTAAATTTGCACGAACAATGCAAAAACTTTATCTCGTGTTACGTGATTTTTAGATTATGACAGTAGAAATATATTCTATTTTACAGCTTAAACGAAACATAAATAGTTATATTAGAATATTTCCGTCCCAAATATTTAAGTTATTGGTTGACAATAAAGATACATATTTATCAAAAAACCACTTCAAATCCTCCATACAATTTCACTATGGCGGCCGCGCGCCGATTTGAATATGCGTCGCACGAGCTCTGGCATTATCTATCTGTCTTACACTCGGCGCAGTCATAAGCAAGGTTTAGGTAATATTCGCTGTACAAAATACACAAGAACAAACAAGTCCTTAGGTCTAAGGAAATCTTTGTAACTCTTACTCGTTATGATTTATTACCCAATTACTGTCCAACACCAATGCCACCCTATTAGTAAGACTACAGTTTGTCTGCTCTACCTTAATGTAAGTACCCTATTTATTAAACCGTAATAAACCGGCTAATTATTACACAGCATATGTGTTATTCTAGTTGATACATACATACATAGATTCACGGCTGTTTCCCAGAGGGGTAGGCAGAGACTACGTATTTCCATTTGCTACGATCCTGACACACTTCTCTGGCTTCATTCGCTTTCATAATATTCCTCATACAGGCTCGCCGGTTGAAGGTGCTCTTAACCTGGCTCTCGTTCTAGTTGCTATTGTAACACATTATAAAAGCAATAACAAATAGAACGAAAATCTTTCATAGTACAATATTATTTAATGGGAAGGATTTCCACACAAACATGGCTTTTCCAAGCTTTGTTTGTTACCTTAATATAAAAATGGTATTTTATAAATGCTTCAAACTATAAAGCAAAACAATACTTACGTACAGTTAGTTTATCGTACTCTAAAATGATCTCTCATATTTATCTCTACGGTATATGTTGTTTGAAAACCGTGGTACACAGTCTGGGTAATTGGTACCTTCACATTAATAAATCGCCGTGTTTTAAAGGAGGCGATCAGACGATTCGAGAAAATTCCTAGATCTGTCATATAGATGAATTTTATTTAGCTAGGCACAAAACTAAGGCAGAGGCATGGTAGAAAGGAACGCTTTAGAATTATTCGTCCCAATGCATCATAATGATAAAACTGCTACAGTAAGTGATACCTATACATATACTACAACAGTCGCGTAACACACGCATCCAGCCATCGGAAGAAGGAAGCCGGCAACTTAGGCATTATCAGTGTTCTAACAATCGAGCCAGCAGAAAATACAAGATTAGCGAGGACATCACACATACATTATGTACGCAATGCGACCATCCTCATCGGCCAGCCATTACATACAAGCTTGTATCAGAATGACTAATCCTATCAAACACAGTTCTGGAAATAAGTGAGCCCGGCGAATAAAGTATCGTGGTTGAATTACATAGATACTTAAGTGTGAGAAATATTTTTTGTAATTCCACCAACGGAAAGACGCGTCAGTCACACGGTCCAATGTGTGGAGATATTGGACTTATTCGAAAAATGAATACAAAACCAAATTATGAATTACTAAAGGATGGGAGGATAAATAATAACGAACAATGTCTACTTTTAACCGAGTTTTATGTGACAGTTTATATATATAGTAATTAAGATAACTACATGAGAAAATTTTAATTGTGATAACTGTTTTTGTTGTTATATATGTAATGTAACTTGAGATAAATATATGTATAAGCTTGCTAATAAAAATAAAAAATAAGGTGTCTGATAAATGTCAGGGGAATTACGCACAACAAACTGAAACGGACCACAACGAGTAGCTTTATTACAAAAAAAATATATTAAGGTACAGGTACTGCAACTACTTACGCTGTTCACTGTTCTTTTTAAACCACTACAAATATACATACAACCCACTTGATAACACAGATTACGTATCATTCGAGCGTTATATGCACCGCCTTTACGCTAGCTATGTTTAAGAAAGGATGAGAGCCTATTGGCGTCCGTGAGGCAAATTTTAGAGACTTTCTCTTTCTCTTAATCTTAAACTTAATCTTTTTAGGAAATTCACATAAGCCGCCGCTTATGTGAATTTCCTAAAAAGAAAACTTCATAATTTTGACCAGTTCGAGAATATAACCTAAGACGTCACGATCGATCGGAAACATTAACGCAAATTTAATTCAAAAGTACATAAACGAAGTAAACCAAGCCGGTACGCAACTTTGAGTTTTTATTTCCCGTGGGACCGAAGGTTTTCAGAAGAGCTTTTTAAAATAAGATAAATTGTTTCGTGAAAATACCTACCAGAGCTTTATCATTCAACATTCGTCGTATCGAAATCGAAGAGGTACGACGAATGTTCATAGAACGAATGTGTAAACAGTGCAGCTACGAGAAAATTGTGATTATATTAATTGAATCATGATGTAAACCCAAAAAAAGGGATATAATATCTCAACGTATCGAAGGCTTTTTTGGAGTTGTCCATTCACAAGAAGATATACCGCACGAATCAAAATGGCTCTTGTACTTGACGGGTAGAATGCGCAAGTTGTCTTGCGCATTTTGCGCGTTGATTGTGCATTCTAATTCTCACGTATAGTTCTTGTGTCGTGTACATATAAGATACACAGTAGGGATAAATATAATATGAAACAGTAGGGATAATATAATATGAGAGATGTCAATTCTATGTATTACTTTAAATAAGTCATTTCAGCTAAATGTGTGGGTAATTAAAATCGATGACGTTACATTAATCATTGGAGATAAAAAATTTGGCTAAAAAGCGCTGAGTTTTAAGCTAATATCAAAGAACAGTTTTTCATTACTAAATATAATATGATCTTGCTGGAAGCATATCTTTAATTCATGCTGTTAAAGCCACGTACGTACTTACCTATCTACAGCTCTAAATAAGACCACAATTTAAATTACTCTGCTATAATCACAACTAATTATTTGTACTGTATAAAACAGTACAAATAATAAGTTACACTTTGTAGTGTTACAGTATATAAAGTGAAATTTTAAAACACATTTAATTGGGCTTAGTCAAAGTATTTTGGCGAATCTAAAGTTTGAAATTGCAATGGGGTTGTGTGCTTTGGTTGAAGTTTGCCGCAATAATCGTCAATAATTCCCTTATCTGGTAAATATTAAGATAATGTTGAAGGTACGATGGGGTGGCGTATCCTTGTGGATAAAAACCCCTTATTGAAAAATAAAGATTAAAAGAAACACATTTCTTCTCTTTTGAAACATATGTATTCTAATAAATTCGATCCTAATCTTTACCAATATTTTAAATGCGAATGTGAGTTTGTTTGTTACAATAATTTATGATGATAATGCAATAGTTAATGTTTGTTTGTTATGATCTCACGCCTTATTTATTTGACCGATAAATTAGAAATTTCGCTTATACGTTGTCAGGGGTACAGAAAAAGACATTTAGGATACTTTTCATCCAGATAAAAGTACTGTTCTCGAGGGATAGAAATTTGACATAACCTACATTTACGCGAGCAAAGCCGCGGACAAAACCTAGTACAATATATAATAAAGTAAATAGACCTGCCGACCAGAGCACCTATGTATTGATTCAATAACTTAGAATCCTCTTTAGTGAACCTGTTTAGACAGCATTTCTTTGTTTCGGCAGCATAACGGGATCGGTACAGCTTTTCTATGTTATTGTACAGAATCGCAAAAATGATCGTCCATAGTTATTGCCATACAACAGAAAAACGGATCTACTGTTTTAAAACTATAGAATTATGTCAACTCTATTAACCCACTAAAATCAATATCACGTTATAGATCGACCACACATCGGTACAGTATACATAGAAACGGTCTTTCTTATACGTTGCTTCTGGCAACGTAATCTGGCAGTGCTGTTTCTACAAGGAAAGCTTTTGATATCCTTACTTCTCCAAAAGCCTTTAGACATGACCCGCAAGGCTAAAAGTGTAATTATCGTGTAATCTAATGTAATATTAATGGGCAACTAAAATGTTGCTAAACTGAGAGAGATAACTATTTATAGTATTAAAACTATAAGCCTACAACTCCTAAATAGGACCACAATTATAATGTCTCTGCTACTGGCAATAACCTCTGGCAGCGCCGTTTCTACAGGCGGAACCCCTCATCAGTGTTTTTACTTTTCTCCATTCGCCTACAGACACGGAACCGAAGTTTCTAGTTTCTTGCTGACGATAAGGAAAGACGCATTTTATCGGGATGTTTAATTAAATCTGAATATCAGTTCTAACCGTGTTTATTTATACTCGTCCATACGCAACGTATAGAGGATGTGGCGTAAATAATGGATAACCCTGAAACTGTTGACTTGCCAGATTATCATCTATAATTTACTCCACTTATATCACCATATGCCCATGGACACATTTTTTCGATACAGAGGCCCAAGAATGCTTAATTCCTTAGGAAACATGTTAAATTTTGAGAATAAGTATTTTTTGCCAAGTTGTCTTAAATTGTAACAAAAAAACTTGATATTGGTCTGATGATACAAGTATTCAGGAATGACATAAAAAAAAAAGGAACGAGAAAATGTCGCCAATTGTAGAAATGGCAGCTGATTTTGTATGAGTAAGTGCGATTTTTATTTAAAAAATCAAAAATATCAATAATTTGGTCATCCATGGGCATATGGTGATATAAGTGGGGTAAATGATAGATGATAATCTGGCCAGTCGACAGTTTCAGGGTTATCAATTATTTACGCCACACCCTGTATATTTACTAGACTAACTTCGCTATGGGATGAAGTGCGCAAAAACAGTTTTGTAAACAGTGTCTATGGGGTGAACCGTTAGATACATTTAAGTTCATTTTAATAGGTAGTTTAAATCCAAATATATAAGGAGTGTTGCAGCAACTAGCATATAGTATTGGAGGTCATAGTCAAAGATCTGGCTTTGGATTAATATTTAAAAGATGTCGAAGTCACAAGGTATGTCGAGGTGCACTTATGCCAGTGAAAGTCAATTCTATAAAAACATTTCGCACTAGCCAGCGTTGAAGACAACGATCTGATAGCTCCGATCTGAGAAGATGTAGTGAAATAAGGAAATATTGAAGAACTCGGCGATGTTAACACATTCTTATTGATATTAGGCATGGAGCATTTCACTTTTAACAGTGAAAAATCATATGAAATGATTTTTCGTCAGTCACGTTTGCTACTTCGCTTCATTACGCCTGCTAAAAATCACTCACGATATGAAATGACAGAATGCAAAAGTGGTTACCTATACTTGAGGAATACAGTTGCATCGAGTAAGCGCGATGCCTAGCGAACGATTACAGTCCATGGTAGAAAGAGATAAACATTATTTTGTTAATTCGTATCTATTACCGGCTCATCGCATCGCCTCGCGTGGTGACGTATTGATGCACTATGACCTTGATTAGGTCGAGAGTACATACAAATATAGCCCTTTCTCTCATAAGATTATAAGGCTCGCTTTTCTCTGCAGTAAAAAGTAGCAGGTCGCAATTTCGCAGTGTTTGTTTACATTATGATTCTATAATAAATTAAATTTCACAGGACGTGTTGTACGTTGTACTTGAACACGACCTTCGTTAGGTTTTCTAATTGAAGTTAGAATTACTGTTAGTACGAGTACGTACGTAAAAGAGATTATTATTAGTGTAAATAAATCTTCATGTTAGTTTAAAATTGTATTAAGTGTATATAAGTTAGGTAGTAATAATTATTCTTTAAATATTATTTAAATTAGAAAAATTAGTGCATTGATTTGGAACTACTACTTAAGAGGATCGAGCATTGCACTGTAAGGTAGGTATGAAAGTAAAACAAGCTTTCATTATATTTAATTCATTAGGTAGTCTTATGCTATAATTCATATTTCATACTGAAGAAAATTGTAACAAATGCGAAGTTACTGCGGCTCAGAATGAAAAATCATTGACTGTGAAATTTCACCTGTGAAATCACTGTGAAAAAGATTCGTCATTTCATTGAATGAAAATGAATGAAATGTAGCAATCATTTCCATGCCTAATTGATATTAATAAAGTGGTATTAGTTGGTAAACATATAGTATACCTACTATATTCTCCAAAAAAGAATTTTATACAATGTTGATAAAATCTTGTTGAATTTGTTCATTTTCCTTTTAAATTTCCTTTGCGTACTTGTCCACATAAATACTTACAAGTAAGCCAATGACTCAATTTGCATTGTATTCACCACAGCACACATTCTTTTTAGGAATCTCGAGTTTTGTCTATATAATAATGGCCGCGCATACCGCACAGATGTTCAATCGTTGTTTAACAATTTATGTGTAGACTATTATTGAAGTGTTGACTCATTTTTAGTGAATAATAAGTAGCTGTAACTGTATGGCATGAACAGTAAATACGGACATACTTCTGTGGACAGGTTATTCTTTTCTTATATGTCCAAGTGCATTGTCCTCTAATGATACAACGAGATAACACCTACGCTTTGTTATGATCCCATAGGCGGGGACCCCATTGTTTTCGGCCTCGATGACTTCAACTTAAAAGTCAGCATTACATTCTCTTTGTATAAAACTTTTCGAAACGAAGTCCTTGACGATATATATCTAAAAGGAACAGTTATTATCGGTAACTGTTACGTACTGTTGTAAATAACATCACACATTTGGAACGGTCCGCGAACAACGTACCTCGAAACCTAAAAACACGAAAATTAAAACCGTGAATTTGTTTTGTTCGCAGACAACTCGAGCTTACAGTCAATATGTCAACCAATTTTATAGTTCGAGATAACATACGGCTTCAACTCAATAATATTCAGGCGATATTAGGAACAAGAAAATATTTAAAATCGGAGTTGGTGCTTCGGTGTTCGTTTTTATAAGAAGTAATTTCCGCTGGGTTAATTTTGGAACTTATAGATAAAGATATGCTTAACATATTACCAAAATTGGAATATGATGCTATTCATTGTGGCGTAATTAGGTATATGCGATCTAAAACTGAACATTGATCATGTCACGATTGTATAAACTGGAACAGCAGAAGCATGCAATGTGCTTCTGATTCTGCAGTTACAGAGCGGTAAACGTTATTTTAAAACATTAATTATACTTATTTTTTGGTCTACATGTTGCATGCTGCGAAACCTGATATTTAACCCAGAGTTTTACTATGTCTACATAGACTAGCATACCACGAGACCTGATACTATAGAAAGTATAGCACAAGTGTGATTTGAGTTAAAAAATATTTTTATTAATATTTATATTTATTTCTTGTAAGACAGTGAAATAATAACAAGAAAGAAAACGTTACGTTTATAGAATCTAAAATTTCAGGCCTCATTTCATTCCTTTCAAACTTTATTTTAACATTAATCTTTTAAAGAAGTTTATGTGTATAGGTAGGTATTCAATATGTTAGTTATTCCAAATAATAAATATTACAACTATAAGCATTACATAGCGAAATTTTATATAGAAACATATTCCGTTCGTACCTAGATGGAAATCATTCCACTGTGATTCCGCCCTAGGCCATAAATTGAAAAATTTCATTGTCTTACTCCAGTAAGATCACCTCATTAAGTCATTAGCTAGTTCACATACTTCCAAAAACTATAAATACCAACGTAATTAGGTCAAGGTATCATTCACTTTTGTGCAGCGGAAGTGAGCGCATCGCGATACTAATTAACGCTACGTGTGAGTCATTAAAACTTAATCACGTTGTTTTTGAGTGTCACCATTTCAAATCAAGTGTTTACGTATTGTGAAGGTATGGATGTTCAAGAGCAAGGTATGTACTTTTATTATCAATCACTTTTTATTTTTTTTTATGCACATATTATTTTGTATCATTTTATTATTGAGGGTAGTTTTCTTTTTAAAAAATGTGATGTATATTTATATCTTTTGGACCTACAACTTTTCGCTGTACTTTGCTGCCCTTGAAGCATATCTTTTTAGAATAAGGAGAACATCTTTATAAAGGGCTATAAGTTTCATCTGCCTCTTCCTGCCTCTTCTTACGTTAGTGGGCTGTCAAAGTATGTATGCCCATAGAATAAAAATAAAGTCATTTTTTAAGTTCAGTTTTTATATTGTTTCAGGTACATTTTTCAAATGCTCTGTATCGAGGATGTCAATTTTTAACATTTGGTACTCTAAAGTGGGTAAACCAAATGAAAAATCACAGCATGTCCTGAACACTTTGACTGAAACATCATGCCTTTCTGATTACATCGAAAACATAAACCTAGAACCTTTAAGCCTTAGAATTACGAATGTATGTAAACGAATTTCTCATTACTGGGCCAAGTCGAATCGTACTAAATCTAAATTCTTAGAAATGTGTTCAGATTGGCTGCATGAAATTGAAAATATTGATGTAGAGCGAACTAAGGTACGTGTATCTCTGAACTTTGACGAAGTTGAAGCATCAACATCTTCATCGTCTGGCCGTCCGAAAATGAACTTTGACGAGACCAGTAAACGTACAAAAAGGAGAAGATTAGCTAATTTGTCTAAGCAAGATCCTTCTCTTGTACATTCATTGCTTAGTGCTTCCGATGATAGTTTATTAACTTTTCCTGAAATCGATGCAAACGAAGTTTTATCGCTCATTGTCGAAGCTCACTTAACTCGACATCAATATTTATTAGTAAAGAAATTTATAAACAATAAGTTTTCAAAAAGCATTTTGCCATCTTACCAAATTGTTGTGGAATCGAAAAAACACTATTATCCTCCAGATATAACTGTTAGCGAATCATCTGCCGAAGTCGAACTTCAAAGTTTATTAGATCATACAGCCAATCGGATTCTCAAGTCTCAAAAGGTTGTTTTGGATAGGGTACCTAAAGAATCCCAGGATAAGATAGCTTTGATAGGGAAATGGGGTTTCGATGGCAGTACAGGGCATTCTGAATATAAACAGTGTTTTTCTGACGCCACTATTGAAGACGGTAGCTTGTTTCTTACTTCATATGTGCCACTTCAGCTTGTTTTGAAATTAGATACTGGAGAAAATACCGTAGTTTTGTGGAAAAATCCTCGTCCTTCGTCAACTAGATACTGTAGGCCTGTACGCTATCGATATTTGAAAGAATCGACTGCAGTATCAGTTGAGGAAGAAGCATATTTTAAAGAGAAAATAAGTAACTTACAGCAAACTGTTTTCAAAAAAGAAGATCGGGAATACCGCGTTACTCATTGCTTGCAATTTACTATGGTAGATGGCAAAGTGTGTAGTGCACTTAGCAGTGTTTCCTCGTCTAAATGTTATATTTGTAATGCCTTGCCCAGCGAAATGAACCAAATTGACAAATGTTTAAACAAGAAAGTCGATGAGAGTAAATATGAATTTGGTTTATCACCTCTTCACGCGTTAATACGCTTCTTTGAATATTTTGTTCATGTCGCATACAAGTTAGATGTTAAAAAATGGCAAGCTAGATCTGAAAATGACAAAATTCTTGTTGCAGCAAAAAAAAACATATATTCAGACTCAATTTAGAGAAAGATTAGGTCTTATAGTGGATAAGCCCAAAAGTGGCGGCAGCGGGACCTCAAACGATGGTAATACCGCCAGACGGTTTTTCTCGAACTCAGAAATTTCAGCTGAAATTACTGGGATCAAGAAAGATCTCCTAGATCGTTGCTGGATCATACTTCAATGTTTGAATTCGGGATATAACATTAATAAGACGAACTTCGAAGAGTTCGCATTAGAGACAGCTCGGCAATTAGTTGCCGAGTATCCGTGGTATAACATGCCTGCTTCCGTTCACAAAGTCCTAGTTTATGGTGCTAATGTTATTGATCACGCTTTATTGTCAATCGGAGAGCTGTCTGAAGAAGCAGCTGAAGCAACTAACAAACACATCAAATCATTTAGGAGAAATCACACGCGAAAAATGAGTCGCATTTTGACCAATACTGATTTAATTAATAGGCTTCTTCTTCATTCAGATCCCTTCATAACAGGTCTACGAAAGTTACCTGTCAAAAAAAAGAGTGTACTGTCAAAAGCTGTTTTAGATTTGTTATGTATTTAAAGGTAATTTTGCCAATATTTCGTATAGTTTGTAGGTTGTTTGTATTTAGAAAATAAACTTATTTTATGTATTTTTGCTATTTTATTTTATTCTTTTGTGGTTATTGTTAATACAAATAACCATTATTTACAGTTTTACTATTAAAATTCGCAATATAAAATGTTTTAGATACATCGATCGTCTAAAATAAAATTACTGCGAGACATTTTTACACCTAAATGTTGTTAAGAATTTTTTAAACTTATATAATATATTATAATTTTAATTATTTACGTTTACCTAAATATATTCCAACGTGTAAAATAATAAAATACTTTTTATAACGGATTTGTGTATTTATGACCGCCTTTGTATGAAACCTGAATCACTGTGCATTCCTAACCGGAACGTTTCTGATGTATATCTTCTTTTTCAATCTGACAATTTATTCCTCAGAGCCTGCCAGCTTAAAAAATTGAATTATATTGGCGCAATCGAAGATTGCAGTCTATTATTAAGTTATTCTTACTTTATCTTATAAAGGCTTACTGGCTCAAACATTCCCTTTTCTAAATATTGCACCTTCATTGGAGAAATACTTACGATTATAATTTCGCTTAGTTGAATGAGCTAGTTGGTAATATTGCCTAACTTCTGTCCTTCACGACTACCTTTTGAGGACAATGAATTTTAAGTAACGACATTATCCTCACGGACGAAGTGGCCTCAGGTCAAGGCTAGTCCAGTTAGAGTTACACTGTAAAACTTTCATAGATCTGCGACTGAGAGAAATTTATACAAAGGACCATGGGCGGAAACGTCCCCACCCATCAACAAAAATTTAATGTATTAGCTCAATTCAGATATCTTGGCAAGATGATATCTTTTTAATAAGGGGACGTTGTCCAAACGCATTGGGTTCTCATAGTATCTAACGTTTATACAAATATTTACGTATTATTTCGTTTATGTATTATTGACGAGTAATTGTAAAATACCTACTCATTTATCTATTTATTAGTGCAAAGCGGTGGCGCATGTACTTAAGATAAGCGGTTACAAAATACCCCGCCTCCCGACCCACGTCCTGCGCTCGCGACGTTGCATATCTACATTTCGTACATTTATTTCATATTAGATTGCCATTTTATACTTGGGACGATCGTTGGGCGATGACTAATAGTAATAGTAAGTAGGTACTTACACCTTTTATCTAACCCCAAACTAAACAGAGCTTGTACTATGAGTTGTTATACTTATATAAATACATATTTTAATATATTTTACATATTTTAATATATACATATTTTAATATATGTTTCGCATATATTATTCGTATATGCTAATTGATGGGCAGGCTACTGACAAACATGCTATTGCACCCTATTACAGAACATTTTTTTTTAACTCGTAATCCTTTGCCGCATTACTCTCCGCTGAAAAGGGGAGAGGAGAGGCTATGTCGGGCTCACCCGGGAAAAGGTGAAACGTCCCAGGTACTACCGACTAAACATACCACGGTGTGCCAACTCGCTGCCTTAAATGGTGGATAGGTCACTGGAACTGAAATAACATCAGCGACCCACCCAGCAGTGTCCAACACAGGCAAGAAAAACCTGCGGTCGATGACTCCTGGGTGACACTCCGGCACGACAAAGGGGATCATTCCGACTCAATGGCTGGCGGACGGGAGATCATCGTTCTCCTGCCCACGGCCTTCGCTATGGCGGCATCTGGCGCGTATGGGCGCGCCTGCGCCGCCCGGTTCGCCGGCGGTGGCTCGGATCCGCAAGGATACTCTCCTCACGGATCTGCTCCGCCGCCTCCTTCCGTGAGATAACGTCCTCGCAGAAGGATGCGCCTGCTATCCAGTTCCTCTCGTTGTCGACCATAGCTTTGATTACGGCTGGCAGCGAGAGGTCGACATCCACAACGCCTATGAGTTCACGGCGCTGCACTGCCCAGGCAGGACATGCCTCCAGCGTGTGCTGCGCCGTGTCCTCACCACACCCGCAGTGGTGGCAAATGTGACTAGGGTTTCTCCTAGCGAGCGTGTGCAGCTATTTGCCAAAGCAACCGTGTCCTGAATACACCTGCACCAATCGGAAGGAAAGAGTCCCATGCTGCCGCCCTCCCAACCGCTCTAACTCCGGCTGGAGGGCCTCAACGGTTCTGAATCCCGCTAAAGGCATCTCCAGCCGCGCCGTCCATTTTAAGAATACGCCCTGGCGGGCTCGGTTCCTTGTATCAGTTATTACCTGCGAGAGGGGACGAACACACGTCTCCTCCCATACCGAAGACACTATTACTGTACCTGCTTGACGGGCAGTCGCACTATAGGAAGTTGTGTCCATATCATATCAATTATATGGTACATGGGAATAGGTCGTCATACAGATTTTAATCTGCCAGCGCAGCTGTTAAACAGTTATAATTATTATAATAGACGAGCAATAATAATACACTCACTATTTTTATTTGCCTACTATGAGCATTGTAAGAATATGAATCATTTATATTCATTGTCTTCTACAGTATAACTACCAATTGAAAAATACATTTAATATGTTTTGTGTAATTACTAAATCATATTTTGTATTGTAATATAACCGTAAAGTTCAAATAGCTTACAAGTGTAAAATGAAAATATACGTTAATAATTACAAATTGATTTTTATTGATATAATCCCACAAACTTGTGTAAATAAAGAAAGATTTAAATCTAAAGCTGGATACTTTGTGTCGATAGGTGGGGATGGAGGCCATACATTTTTGCCCATGGTCCTTTGTATCACTTTCTTTATATGACGTACAAGAAAATGTACGTTGATATGCAAAACTAACTACATACCCACCCGAGTCACGTAAGCCTGCCTTAATGATATCTTCTAAATTCTCCGTGTAAACTATGCACGTGTAAGTAGGAACGTACTTCAGTATGTATTCACCTCTCTGCAATAGAAAGATGATAATACTCTGGAGAAGACTCAACATCATTTTAATAAGTATCATGCACTGGTGACATTAAAATACGTTATATGCATCATTACTAGTACAATTAAAGTTTAGGTATTCATTATTAATTGTTCAATTAGATCCTTGTTTTATTGAATTGTTTGTTCTATCATCGAACGTCAAGGCAAACAGGTCAGCAACATAAAATGTGTATACTCACGATGCGCTTGCTTACACTTTTCCGACGCGAACCGCACAGCAGTGGAAATCTCTGTATTTTGTTATGACTATATAATAATCTGAGTGTGTGCCGATAGCCTAGTATAAGACCCTTAGGCACCCATGTGGAGGTCTCGAGTACGATCCCAAAGCACGTTTGACTTTTAGAAGTTATGTGCGTATTAAATAGGTACTTTGTTATTTATAGATCGCTTTAACGGCGACGGAAAACATCTTATGGGAAATATATATGTTTGAGAGGTCGAAACTATATTCGAGAGCAATATCTAGACCTCTTAGAAATTACATACTTAGACAGACTTTACATTTGTGAAGTCTGCAAAGCCACACAGTGGACTATGGCCTAGCCCTCTTTAGTTCTTACTGTGATTTTTACGCTGGGAAGAGGACTGTGGCATTGGTTCCTACAGTTTTATATACAGCTGATATTATGAATGTATAAATATCTGTATGAATTACCATCTAAGCAAGTGTGCTGTATAGTCGACCGAATCGTCGCTTCGAGAGATGTTGATAAGTCCAATTCATTAGTACAACAATAAGTAGTTAAGTATATAGTCTCGTAGGTTATAAAGATCTTAAAGTTCAACTTCCAATTTAGGTACCTACCTACCTAATCCTAACTAATATTATAAATGTAAATGTGAGTTTGTTTGTTTGTTACGCTTTCACGCCTTAACTACTTAATCGATCATCGTGGAATTTTGTATACACATTGTCAGGCGAACCTACAGAAAAAGACATAGGGTACCATTCATGCAGAAAAAGCAATGTATTTATTTAAAAATTTTATACTTTGATTTATGCATTGAGTCATACCTCTCCGCGGGGGCGGGCTGTTAATGATGATTAGACCTCCCGGAATACCGACTAAACCTACCACAGTGTTCCTCGACAAAACCATAATTGGTGGAGCCGCGCGAATCACTTGCACATGCGGTCGCGATCCCGCCGACGTTTCGGTCCGCCGTATAAAACGGCAGGCCACTACACGATAAGACCTACCCTTTGGTCACTTCTCAATAAAACCCTACTGTCACCCCTCTAGAGGGGAGACGGACTCGACACAGAGGCGCGCCTGGGAACACGCACGCTGCCTCTCTGACCTGGTGTTGAACGGATGGCGGGCAGGCCCACACAGCCCACCGCCCCCAGGTCAAACCTCGGTGTGGGTGAAGGTCGTCCCGCGCCCTTCGGCACCTGGCTCTGCAGTTAGGGAGAGGGTTTAAGCGCACCCTCTCCAGCTCCGCCATCTCCTTGATGGAAATCACTTCCTCACAGAAGGAGGCGACAGCGTTCCACTACCTCTCACTCCGGACCATTGACTGAACTACGGCCGGGAGCGAGAGGGCAACCAATCCGACTGCCGCGATCTATTCACGGCGCTGCGATGCCCAGGCGGGGCAATCCACCAAAGTGTGCAGCGCCATGTCCTCAACAACGTCGCGGCAGTCGCCGCAGTGGTAACAACCGAGCGTCTCTTGCTGGCTTATACGACACAGGAACTGGCCAGCCGAGGGTGAGGGTGTCATGCCGCCTCTCCAGCCACTCCTCAAACACAAGACTTACGGCCACGATCGTGGCGTGCCCGGTTGTTATTTAACCTACATTTACGCGAGCGCAGGCGCGTTAAAAAGAAACAGTAAGTAACTATATATTACGTGTATATTGTTTATCTAATATTATAATAACATATAATATTTAAATATTGAATAGTTTGTACATATCAATTTCAGATAATAATATGTATTTTCTTGTTTATTTATATATTAATACATGAAGCAAAAATTTTGTAAGTTTGTAGTCCTTTTTACGAAAATCGCGCGGACGGAGGAGTATGTAATTTGGCACAGTTAAGTGTACATGGAGAAGGAGTGGCGAATCCTAATATTTTTATAAGATATGCATTAGAAATACATTAAATTAATGAAAAAACACTACACGCACACAACCATGCATTTGAAACACGCTGTTGAATCGCGTTCGTAGTATTTCGGCGTTCTTCGTCTGACGTCATACAATTCTTTGTAACTAGAAAAAAGAAAACAAAGTAGCAAGCTTAGGAATATCGTCAATGAAAGAGTCAAGTAAATAATTATTTGTTTGAAAATATAGGTAAATTTAACCTGTATAGCCTTGGCGAAATCTAAATGAAATGTGATTATAAGGGTAAAGTTACAGACAATAAAACCTTAATAACGATCAAACTTAAAATTTAAATCAATTATGGTCTAATTTTGACCACTAGGCGGCACCTAGTACTTATTAGAGCGAGATATTGCAGTGTTGTTTACCTACAAGGGATGGTAAACATGAGGGAGATATTGAAAGGAGAACGATTGCGGGAATCAAAGTGAATGGAGCTCTACGCGCTTTTATGAACAGTCGAAATGTTTCCGAAAAGGCACGTTTGGCTGTTCATAGAGGACTATTAGTGCCCACACTTATGTATGGAAGTGAAAGTTGGGTATGGCAAAAGAAGCATGAGAGCAGAATAAATGCTGTAGAAATGAGAGCGCTGTGAAATATATGTGGTGTGACTCTGAAAGATAGAATAAGGAATAGTGTGATTAGAGAGAGATGCGGCATGAAAGTGATTATAGTGACAAGAATAGAAAAGGGTATGTTAAGCTGGTTTGGGCATGTAGAAAGAATGGACGAGGAAAGACTAACTAAGAAAGTTTATAATGCTAGTGTGAATGGAACAGTCGCAAGAGGAAGACCTAGGCGAACGTTTCTTGATCAGATCGGAGGCGTTCTGGACAAAGGCCAGGTTAAGAGCAGCTTGAACCGACGGGCGTGTATGAGGAATGTGATAAAAGTAAATGAAGCCAGAGAAGTGTGTCAGGATCGTAGCAAATGGAAATCCGTAGTCTCTGCCTACCCCTCTGGGAAACAGGCGTAAATCTATGTATGTATTTCAGTGATCCGGTTTCAGTTTTTAAACTTACTTCATGTTGGTTTTCCTGGGAGCACTTAATTAATATTCTTAGAATCCAGGATTATTTATAAATATGTATATGTATAAGTATTGTTATGAATATATAAGTTAGTTCCTAATTAATAATTAAATAAATTTGTGCTGTAACGCCTGTGGCACAGGTTTGCCCTTATTACACGCATATTACATTTTTACCTGTAGTAGATACTTGTCTGAAAATTAAATAAATTAATTAACACCGTTACAAAAAGGCCTAGAAATCTATAGGTACTTGTGTCCTTAAAAATGTTGAATATAAATAGGTAGGGTAGGGAGGGGCTGGTTGAGCATACGGGTAAGTTGGGCAATCGAAACATCTCAAAAACTATACATCGCAGCCTAACACTTCAAATTGCGAAAAGATGCGGTTGTAGATAAGGAACTCATTGCGCGATCGCCAGTGACGACTTGTCGATCGAGTGAAGTATAAGCACGCTTTGTTTATTTAGAAACCAAAACGTATAAAAATTTGATTGGGAATATGTTTTCTGAAGGAGTCAAATATTATCCGTTTTCAATCAGGTAAGTTTTGAACCTTCTTAAATTTTGTATATTTTCGGTGGTTTTTTTTTTATTGCGTTCATCGGGTACAGACTAGCCAGCGGCCCACCTGATAGTAAGCGAGAACCGTGGCTCATGCACATGGCTGTGTTTTCTTAGCATTACAGAAGCAATGTCAACAAAATACAACCAAGTTGCTGCTTACC
Source organism: Catocala fraxini (assembly GCA_930367265.1). NCBI lineage: Eukaryota > Metazoa > Arthropoda > Insecta > Lepidoptera > Erebidae > Catocala > Catocala fraxini. The sequence continues at coordinate 19,851,788 of OV884024.1, forward strand.
GGAAGGAAAAGGGGAATGGAGCAGGATGGGGTTAGGGAAGGGAAGGGTGATTGGGCCTCCGGCGCTCTCACTCACCGAACGAAACATAACAGATATATAAAGGATATGGATATAATTCTTAAAGGTTTGTCATAACTTCACTTTTGTTTCTTATTTTTGGGTTGAGGGTAGTTGAGCAATAATTGCTTACTTAACCTCAATATAGAAATATAGTAATTTATGATTTTTATTTTACTTCAGGACCCGGAATAATATATATAACTTCAATAGGTTCTTACACTGCCCAAGACTAAAATGATGCTGCAAAGGTTTACGGTTAAAGGTGTCACTGATCAAGAAAAAGTGTGAAAGCCGCTGCTAAAGAGTTTGGTATTAAACAGATCAGATACTGACAAGATTTTTGAATAAATTAGGCTCGAAGGTGGTGCTTCATCAATGGTTTATGCAAAACCGAGGCAAGTCTATTCTCCCACACGAAAAGGTTCTTTAAAATCTACTTCGTAACTAGTTCTCGAAAGCTATAAAAAAAAGGGAAGCTGCTATTCTAACATACACTCCCGAAAAGAACGCATTGCAAGAGGAACAAAAGAAAACCATTAAAAAGTTAAGAAGCCAAAGAAAACAATCATAATAGAAGAAGTAACAGAGTTCTAATCCAAAAGTTAAGCTTAAAATAATTATGTTGAGTGTTTGTTGATTCCATTTTTTGTTTAATATTAAATGAAGATTACTTTAAATTTCACAGTTATATCACTAAATACTATAAATAAAAGTTGATTGTAAAATTGAAGTTTAATTGCATGTCGAGTAAACATTGAACCCATGGTTTGGCTAACTGCTCAATTAACCATGGGGGTATGGACCCTTGCTCAGCTTACCTCACCTATAGGGTACATTGAGCATCTCTGACTTTTTTTACTTAAATGGCTATAGCTCTTAAATGCAATTTGTTAGAAATAAATTACTATGGACACTTTTGGAAAGAGATAAACTACTAACTACCCATCAGTATGCATAACAAGACATTAAGACTTATCGTTGCGGAGCTATGACCGCTCAAGTGAAAATTGCTCAACCAGCCCCTCCCTACCCTACTACAAGTACGTCCATGTCATCGTTTACACGAAGTCGTAGACTACGACGTTTTCTTAGTATACCTACATTATTGCGCAACTCTTTTATGTAATAATGTCTATTAATACGGTCGTTATTAAATTAATAACAATTATTTCATAAAATACCGTACTATAAATGGTAATTGCCTAGACATCGGCTGTTCTGAAATCTGGCAAAACGGCTAAGCACAGTACCTAATCGATGCTCCGCGTAACCAGAACTTGATCTTGTAACCAGTACTTGATCTTGTCTCTAAGAATCAGCATTGCCATTCAACTTGGCAATACTGGGAGTCTTCTGGGCACTTTTTGAGTTGACAGCGATGCTGTCAAATTTTACGACGCTGCATAAACCAATTACCTCTGTAATCATAACGATTATTTCTGCGCTTTTCTTGCCTTTTGGTTTTTATGTATGTATACCAAAATATATACATATCTAAATAAATATATATATATTTATATATTTAAGAATGTATATATCTGAAATTATTAATAAAAATTGTCATTTTGAAATAGCTTAATTCTATTCTTACATTGTACTCCACTTAGTAAAGTAGCGCCACCTGTGGACGGATGCAGAAAATACCCACAAGTCAAATGTATGAATTAAATTACTTACTTATCATGTCTGTCATAAACCCTTTTGTTGCCCAGTTGCTTACATAGTGCCAGCAATCTGTAAGAGATGGCGTTACATGTAAGAATAAATATTTCAATCGTCGAATAACTAGCTGTGAAATTAATTAGATACTTGACCGATAGATGGCTGTGTGTCGTTTTCTAATGCGCAGCAATGATATCGTACCAAATGCGTGTAACGTACACACGCTTCACGCACGCTTCCGCCTACGCTCAGTAAGCGAGTTTAGGTATCGTACTCCTATGATACCGGCGACGGAGTCTCGGTGCGGACGTATACGCTGAACGGACTACACTTCTCCGTGTTGATTTATCGACGGAATGTGCACGCTGTGCCGACACGACGCACACACTTCGTGAACATTTTGAAAGTGAAAATAATAATTTATTTAAGACACTGTTGTTATTGTAATTAAGTATGTATTTTCGTTTGTGTTAAAGGACTATACTTGTTATGTACGATTCTGGAGCGTGATATTTGGATATTGGTGAGTGTACCTACCTACTATTTGTTGTTGTGATAAGAAGTGTCTAATTAGATAATTATTACTTACAATAATGACCCCAATTTACATGTCTACCAACTGGATGCTGCCAGAGATATCCTGCTATTAATTGTTTTAATAACTTATTTGCTAAGCGTTTAATTTAAACCTAGGCTATCTACACTAGCCTTATTTAGGCGTTTATTTATTATCTATAATTTGCAAAGAAGATTTTTAAGGTAATAACAGCAGATAATTAATGCACCTATAAATAACTAGAATCACGCTATATTTTTCAAAAAGGGTAAGCAGATGTCTAACATCCATTTCGCGAGCTTTGTTTTTAAGTTCCACTAACAGGGCAAGTATATTTCCCTCAATTTAATTTATATTTATAATAATATACCCCTAGGTATACTACCTATAGTGTACCTACTTCTCTGCGATCGACTACATAAGTAGATAGCGGCGAATTATGTTCTTTTACTAGGTACATAAACTATAAAGAGTAGGTACCTATCTTCTTAGAAAACTGTAACTATAACTAGCAAACTATGAATATTTAACACTAAACATTGATTTATTATAATTTATCTACGATCATTATTAAATGTAGGTGCTTGGAACTATCTTATAAGATTTTCCTTAGAAATACTGTGCTATCGCAGCTAAATATAACGACTCGTGATGATATTTTTATAATGAAGATCGATCATTAGCTATAATTCATAATATTTTATAGCGTACTTAACTACTTGCAATATAATAAGTGTAATTAGTAAAAATATTCGCGTTGAAAACCCTTAGATGTTCGAGGTCAGGTTTATTACGTTATCCAATCACATTTTACGTATTCCCTGGGTGTGTTGCTTGCCTATTCAAATGATATTCTCGCAACTCTCTAAGTGTTGGTGTTCCGGGGGAAGGTACACACTGGTTATAAAATCAGTGACACGAAAATTAACGAGGTTCGTTTAGGTTCAAGACAGGATACGGGAGTGCCCGGTAGAATTCATGAAAATGGAATCATTTAAAACTGCGCAAAAGCCGTGAACACGTTATGTGGAACATTTGGTCGGTTATGAATAAAACAGCTGTTTTAACTAAGATGGCGCAATGTTCTTCTTACATAGTTGATGTAGGTACCTAGCTCGCCGCGTGACCAATTGACAAGCACGCCACATGGAACTAGGCACTCTGCGCCATAAGTATACTCTCAACACTTCACCAAATTGTTTTGATTGCATATTTTAACGAAGTATCATGCAGATAGCTTTATTTGTTCTGTAGTCAGAAATACAGTTGTGTCTACGTTGGTAGGCATGTACCGATCTAGCCTGCGATACATTTGGTTGCTTGCATGCTTATTAGAGTGTAGGATTTAGAACACAATTGAAACGGAGACAATTTTTATTTCTTCACCTTGAATAGCCATTTACTAGCTTTTTGCTCTGTCGAAGTCATATGCTTACTTCGAATACACTGGGTAGAATAATAAGGTACAACAAATAAGGATTATAAGAAAAGTGGTTATCTTGACTTCCTTACAATAAAATTATATAAGTACAGTATTATTATTGTCATTTTATTTTAGAAACAAACCTTAGGTACAATGATGTCTTAAAAAGATTTTTATATAATTATACCTATTACATGAACGATAATCAAAAGTATCGTTGTCCAGCGATTAGTTACAGGTTGTTTTCACGGCTTTTAATACTTAATTACAATTTGCAACAGTCTATAGAGAGTATAGAATTATCTATAAAATCTTGTAGACAGACAATCGAGAATTGATTGCGTAACAGTTACAGTACCTACCTTCTATATTATTGGCTGCCAGATGTTTAAGTTCGCGTAGTATTTCGTTGAAGAGTAGGTTACCATCATATTACTGCCTAAATTGTGCCGACATTTAAAGTATTGATACCTATTTCAGGATTTAGCGATCGATTAGCGGTGTCCCGAAACTCTTGGCAACTGATGAGTAGGCACGAGAAATTTATGCAATGCATTTGACAGGATGTCACATTATTATCCTGTATTATAAATGAAATCCTATTCATCTGAATTCCTTTTTCAAAAAGTGGGTGTAGTGTCAATTTGGTTTAAACGTAGGTACAGATATAATGCGCTGCTATATTATATAGACTACATACTTATAAAAAGACCATATCGAATTTTATAAAATGAAAACCACTTTTCATTAATATTATTAAATTAAATTATTTAAATTATAAAACCGAACAATAACCTAACTGTAGAAATACTTACAGGAAACAAAAAACACGCATAACTTCCAAATCTTTATATGTACCACGACATGATTTATTTTGCTATAGGTACTTACTCTAAAACAAATAATAAAGTATAAGTACCTACTTACATAATAAATTATGATTGACGTCGTGAATTTTAGAATGGAGAAGTCCGATAGCCTATCTAATATTATAAATGCGAATGGGAGTTTGTTACCCTTTAATGCTTTAACTACTTGACCGATCATAATGCAATTTTGCGTACACGTTACCAGGGATACAGAAAAGGGCATAGGGTACCTTTCATCCATAAAAAGTACTATTCTCAAGAGAGCGAAGCGGCGGGCAAAATCTAAACATAAATACTTCAGTTCGAAGAAATCGGATTAAAAATATATTTTTCCAAAAGATGTGAAATGGTACTTAATCGATCTAATGGAAATAATGTCATCAGAGTATAGTGGACAGTCTTGTTCGTAATCTCCGTAATATGGTTAGGCACAATTATCATTTCTACACAAGGTATAGAATCTATCACATTCAAACCCACATGCATTTTAGAAAACCACGATTTTGGTCATGTTCTATTTAATATTATTATTGTAAAAAAGTCTGGTAGACCACAAAAGTAAGTTATAAGAAAATATTATGCTTTATTTAGTTAAAGGCTAATATAACTGTAGAAAACATAATTATCTTGAATGATCAATTTTAATTGTAATTAATTAAATAAGTAACATTTCATGAGGCCGACGAATGTACCTAGAGGTAATTTGACAGCATTTTGGTGAAGAATACACACCTCGAGATATTTTAATATATATACCATGGCCAATGAAGGCTTACAGACTTAACTGTATCACACGTGCGACAAAAAAGGAATAACTTAATACCATCGGTCACTGGGCCACAAACAGCATAGCACCTGGCACCTTTCCATCGGAGCCCAGAAGCCGAACATACGACAGAAAAGCAGAGTTGATAGTTTCTCATCTTCTTTAGATAGGAAGTAATTACCCAGGCAAACTTTTCGAATTTGCCACCATTCTAGATTTAAGCGAACCTCGCGGTCTAGCTGCTTTACACTGTGTCTGTGTAATTTGATGTACTTATTTTTTTACATTCCCATTGCACGTTTATATACTTTCACAACTATATCTAATATTAAATATGAAAATTTTCCAGTAGTCCATTTTAAACTTTCCTAATCTACATAATATATACATATAAATAGGCATAGACAAAACAGATCAGCACCTTTTTCTTCTCTGTTTGTCAGTCGGGTCAGCTCTGTTTGGCAGGCATTCGAGTAATCAACAAAAAATCTGTACACAGTAAAATAATTTAAATATTAATTTATATGTTGGTTATCATATTTTTTTAAATTGACTTATATCGTAATTTGACTACTAAGCCAACACTAGTTTACAGAATTAGGCATAGTTTTAAGTTTGTCCAGTTTAACTACGTACTGTACTTAATTCTTCTTATTAAGTTGTTATCTAGGTACCTACATAATTAGTGAGTTTCACCTCACTACAATCCTTACAAAAGCAACAGCTTTGCTTATTACGAATCGTTTCATATTTAATATAATATAATTTTGTGGTGAAATCTTAAATCTTGCGGTTAATTTTCGTTCATAATTAAATAATGTAGGTCTGGCATACACTCAGTGAGTCGCAACATGCCTTGTGGTATCTCAAAGTGAAATAATGACAGGTCTCTTCCATTTACCGAACTGCACACATGTCGGCACATGGATAATCAACCATCAGTACCATAACCGCAAGAACAGTAAGAAAAATTGTATGATAATTATGAATTAAAATGTTTTAACGCAGCTGAGCTTTGTAACTTCATATAATATGGAAGTTAAGCTGTTAAGCTAGATGTCTAAAAGTAGAGAAACTATTTTTATAAAATTTAGTCTACATGGTGAGCTAAAAGTAGGCTATTGATGTACCAATATTCTTTAATTTGAGACTTAACTTATCACACTCCCAATACTATACCTCGTATGTAGTAAAGTTTGACAGTGATCGTCACCAAAGCCATGTCTGATTCCCGAAAAAAGTAATACATTTTATAACGAAGTACGAATTATTAAAATGTTTGAAAATGTACTTCTTAACATAACCTACACTTATGAAGATTGGTCAATTTAGTTCAACAATCGCGGCGTAAGCTATCATTATCTCAAACCGCAAGTTCGAATATCATTCGTGGTTACGCGAATTAATACAGCTGATGAACAATGTATAATAGTTATATGTGATGTAAACATTATCACGGTTGTCCGTGAAAAGCCATGTGTGATATTTAATATTGAAGAACTTGAAACTCGATATGAACTGAGACCACTGGTAGTATTCTCTATTCTGTGACTGTGCGGTGTAGACCGTGAGCGGTGGCGACGGCAACCGTTATCTACCAATACCGCGGCAATCCTTTATCCTAACTTATATTATAAATGTAAATGTGTTTGTTTGTTTGTTTGACATGTAATTTTGCGTAGGTACACTTTGTCAGGGAAAAAGAAAAGGATATAGGGTACCTATTATCCAAAAAAGTAGGTACTGGTACTAACCTAACTTATATAGAAGCGACCGACGCCGCGCCGTTGGCAAAACCTTGTACTCATATTGCTTTTTAGCATAGGAACATGTTTTCTGTTGTTTAAGTCGGCAGGTAAACGTAATCTTCATAATATTTTGAGTTTAGCAACGTTACGCCGGCGTATTGTTTTTCATACATACATATACCTAGAGGACCATGTAAGTTAGTTGCTTGCGAACAATGCCTTACAAAGAGTTAAAAGCATCAGAATGCGACCTATTGATTATAAACATAAAGCTATTGTTGAAATTAAACTACTTTATAAAAATATTATCGCGTTGTTTATTTTAAAACCGTATAAAGTACTTTAATTTCAATGTATAACATTGGCGCTAACGTAAGACAATATTGTAAGTATTGTTAATAGAAATGTTTGTAACTATGCATGAGGCTTGCACTTAATTGACATGAATAGTAATATATATATATATATATATTTAACGTAATAATCGCACATCCTGAATGTAGTTTGTTCAAAATCGGCTACTGAATCAATTCCAGCCATTTTTAATATAGGTAATTTTTATCCCTAAAACAATTAAAATGAAATAAATTATAGTCACCCATTTATTAAACAGTTGAAATAAACGAAAATGTATCATAATTCAAGGCAATAAGGTTTTTGATGCAATAAAGGCAATAATTTTAGATTTATTGTAATATATCCATAATATCGGCGCACAATAAGGAGAACTAATTCGTTATATTAAAATTTAAGTACTTACATAAAAGTAACATTTAGTGATTATATTATATTAACGATTTAATAATCAAATAAAATATTAAATTTATTTTCTAATAAAATAAAATTGGGGTGTTTGAGGTTGTGCGTTACATCTGTGACATGTTGTATAATTATAAATCTCGTGTCACGGTGTTTTTGGTCGCACTCCTCCGCAACGGCTCGACCGATTACCGGTAGGTATGAGAATAGGTCGTAAAGTATATTTCATACCGCTACGTGATTAGGGTGTCCCTACAGAATGAATTTATAGGGCAGAACATTTGCCGGGTCAGCTAGTAATATCATAGGTTTTCACACACATACATATAGGCTAGATTGACCTTAAGGTCTGATTTTGTTAAAGTATGGCCAAAGTAAATTATTTAAATGTCGCTCACTGTTTTACGTCCGTATCTGAAGTACGCACTTACATTCCTGAATGTTTAAATTCTAAAGGTTCACTGCAGATTGATATCAGCGAGAAATATAAATTGTCAGTATCAGAACTCCAACACACAATTCACACATTTGGCAGTTTGATTTGTACGATTTTGCCATTTTTATTATTACATATTTTAAGTATATTGCTTTGGTTGATAATAAGAATTGAAAACAAGTTACGTAAGTACGTAGTTAAACTGGACAAACTTAAAACTATGCCTAATTCTGTAAACTAGTGTTGGCTTAGTAGTCAAATTACGATATAAGTCAATTTAAAAAAATATGATAACCAACATATAAATTAATATTTAAATTGTTTTACTGTGTACAGATTTTTTGTTGATTACTCGAATGCCTGCCAAACAGAGCTGACCCGACTGACAAACAGAGAAGAAAAAGGTGCTGATCTGTTTTGTCTATGCCTATTTATATGTATATATTATGTAGATTAGGAAAGTTTAAAATGGACTACTGGAAAATTTTTAAATTATTATTTAAATTTCAAATGGTCGTATCGCACGAATCTGTTAGAAAAATTGTGCGCAACGAAAACTTTTTAAAATAATACCTATGTTTTTATGTGTCGATTCGCACACGTTTTCCAGATCGGTTCGTAGCACTCAAATTATATGGATGTGTGCAAAACGGCAATTTAATATTATTTAAAAAAAAGTGTTTCCTCTCACAATTCGTGCGGACAGATCTGTGCGAAACGACTAATAAGCCTAGAACGAAAGCTGACCGTCACATTACAATCTTGTCGCTTGCGTTTTTTAGAATTGTGAGCATCAGCCACAATAGCAATGAACTGGAAATACTTATAATCAATGAAAGTACCAGTTGCTTAATAAGAATTACCTGCAACTCATTGCAGGAAAAATGGAAACGGATTGTCCATTCTTCGTGGCCTGGACGCGACTGCATGTGGCGTGACCAGTATTATGTAATTTAATCCAATCATAATAGCTCTGTCTGTATGGACTGTATTTTTTGGTCTGAAATAAATGGTTTATTATGATTCTCTCTATTGCCTAATTCGACAATAATAATAATATTTTAAATATATAATAATAATATAAAACTAAATTAAAGATATAAAAACTATGAAGACCCACCGGCATCGGGAACTGGGTCCAAGCTACCGGTGGTTAGGGCTCAGAGAGAGGAACCTCGTCACAATGCGTGCCGTGTCAAGCAATATGGCCTTCTGCATCAGAGACTTAATCCAGCCGTCTAACGGGAGCCTGTTCTAGGCTCTTGGCAATCAGTCCATAAACTGATACGACTATCGGTACAATGATCGCCGAATCCACATCCCACATCTCGACAATCTCGTGCGCTAGATCCAGATATTTAACTCGTCTATTCTTTTCGACTTTCACGAGATGCCCGTTATTATTATTATTATATATTAATTATTCCAATTAAAGTTATGCATTTAGCTGAAAGTTAGTGCTGGCACATTTGGAGCAGGTACACTATCACAAATGAAATGTCAATGTCCCTACCGCACCCGCCTCTAAAGGTCACGAAGGGCAAATATATCGAATTCTGTAACATTTTTCTTAAATGGTATCATTTAGCTTTTTATGGTAGTAATCGTCCACAAAGATTGTTGGGCTTAACTTATAATCTTACTTTTTACTACGAGTCATACATTAATTATACTTAGTTAAGAATTGCACGACTTGGTGTACCTACACACTGTTAAAAGAGAACTAACTCTTTTACATTTAAAAAGTAATTTGTAACTATGTCCTTAAATACAAATTTTGCAAAAGGAGGAGACTCGATATTGCATTTCTAATAGTCAGTATGTTCTCGGGTCGGTACTTATCTATTCACAAAATGTGAGTATACTTGTAGGTAATTAGTTAGAACCCAATTTTAGTAAAAGATCCCATCTAGATTGTTTAATTTATGACATAATATTTCTACAAAAAAACTGCTTAAGGATTATTGCGAATCTTCGTAATTTAGTTCATATAATGCTAAAAGTTGCGGTAACATATTGTGACAACAATAACTTAAAGTACGTTTATTTTTTTGTTCGACTGACTTAGAGCAGCTGTATTAATATTCGGCGCCATAATTGTATATTCTGCATCACGAAATTACTAAGTAAAATGTGTTGGTTGGTGTTAAAACAGGGCTGGATTGTCAAAGTACAATTTGATTACAGCTGACAGTAGGATGAGTCATTGTCCGCAGCGTCGAGGCCCGCGGCGCGAGTGGCGCGAGGGTGTGCCAACCCGCCAACATGCTGTTGTTGCTCATAACAAATAGCACTCTATAACTATACACTTAGATTTGTAGGCATAGTTACAACTTTAATATCCACAAAAATAAAATCAATACCTACCTTTAAATCAGTATTCTTACTTACGTACTTGTATTTATTTACTATGATTTGCCGTCAATTTTGAAACAAACATAAGGTCTCCATCAAATTAAAATTTTGCAAATAATACCTGAGATATATCGTGACTGAAACATAGCCGGTCTTATTATACGGAGCAAGAAAACAGGACCGCCAACCGAGATAGTATTTTTGCCTAATTGTGAGTTAGATTTGGTAAGCATACCTAATATACATAATAGAAATCCGCTGTAAGACGTTCATTCACCTCGAGGGAGATGGTCGGGTGCGGCGGGGTGTGCGCCAGGGTCGAGGCGCGCGGGGTTCGAAGGGAGAGGGGGAAACAGGCGGGGACACGGCTCGGGCCAGTATATGGCACCGAACCACGCAACGAGCTTCCGTCCGCCGCCGCCCTGCTATACCTCCGACGGATTAGATTAGAGTAGATGTATGTCCGCAGGAAAAGTCAGTTATATGTCACCGCCAATGGCACAATACGTCACATCACAAAGACCATTACATGTTTTATTTTTATGGAATTGGAGCACTTGGGTTCCATTCGCACTTACAACTGTTTTCTGGGCATATTTTAGCAACTATAATATAACTAATGGTTAATATACCATAAGCTTACCGCCTTATATTACCATTATGTTTTACTTTTAAGTTTTGGCAAATAGTGTGTAAAGCCGCAGTCATGATCGAGAAAAAAGAAAGAAAAGTTAGGTTTTTGCTCATGAATAGTTTCGCAAAATCGTAACTTACAGTTTTCGTAGCAAAAGCGCTTTCTATCGTAATAGCTTAACAGTACATTAGTGATGCGGCATGACAGCGGCGGCGCCTCGCTTATCGATAGCCGAACAATAAAAGGTCAACCCTTGACCCGAGTGTCGACAATCGGACCAATGCGTCCGCGCACTGTTCGCCGGAAATGTTCCATTAAACGAGAGTTAAAACGTCACCGAGGATGATGGATCACTTACTTTGCCATCATACCGAACACAAGCAACTAATTTCCGTTGTCATATTATCAGGCAAATACATAAACAGTGCTTAAAAACAGTCGTTCGAGTCTAAACGTAAGCGGGGCTGAGGCGATGCGCCCGCCCTCCGGTAGTCATGCGACCATCTATCACTGTGATTTAAGTTAAGTCTCTTATTCCTTCTTTATTCATAAGTATAAAAAGATAATAAAGTGAATACATAACATAGATAGGTATGTACTTTTTGACTTGTGTGATAACTGCAGTACCTACCTATATATGTATGAAGCTTGACAATGCCGGATTTAGAAAACCACACTGAAATGTCCGCACTTGTTTTCAGTCAGCAAAGTACTCACATACGAATTCGATATAATGTGCAATAATATTGAGAAGTGTGGGCAAACGAGGAAAGCATCGGCGGTGCGGAACTGGTCACAGCTTTTCAGTTTTTCCGTCGTGTATCGAAGTGTAGTGCGAAGCACGTGGGGAGAGTGGGCGCAATGCAGCGAGGGGTATGTGTGGCACAACAGCGACACAACACGTAGCCTTATCGTCGCCGTGAGGCATGTTCGTTGCCGGAAGCGACTTCCGCCGCCGCGCGAACCTCGTGCGCCCATGACTCACGCGCCAGCCGATAGCCGCGCACTCACTACTTACATCAATAGATCGTGGCCATCACATCAATTTGAAGCTAAACGAAAACATCATCCGTCAATCGCCGTGCTTACAATCTTTATTTATAAGCTGCTTTAAATGTACTACATATTAACAAAAATATATTCGTTAAGTATATTTATAATGCAACCTGTCATATACAACTTACATGTAGAACCTCGTTTTAAACATATGTGGACATGGCAACACAAAAAATCACAATAAAATATAGTGAGCCCCTATCTTTATGCGGAAGTTCTCAGAAGAAGTTGTATTTTTATAGGGAACTATTTATAGAACGTAGCTCGCTCTCGCAATACGCCTCATGTGCCGAGAATGTATGGCGTTCGCTTTGTCACTCGCTCGTTTAGTCCTTTACGTACTAAAGCTTCCAACAAAAAACAACAAGCGCGGTGTTTTAAATTACTTTCGTTTACATACAACCGAACACGACGTACTCCACCAAATTGTATACTTTCCGTTAAAGATAGCTGCAAATAGAAAGCATTTATATTCCTGTTTGCCAATTATCTCTTCGATATAATTATGGCACGACTTGACCTTATGGTTATGTAGTTATTACTCTAGTTGGCTGTATTTATTTTCTAGATTTCCACGAAATAAGTATGAAAGTATGAATTAAGTGCAATTTAATCAGTGCACTGGAGTGTTGTCAGTTGTGAGCAGTGCCCAAGGGCGTCGACCGTGGATCGGGGCCAGCCAGATATTCCTCGTGGCAGATAACACTGTCTATTTGATGCCTATATTTACTTAAACTGTTAACGCACACAGCGCCACTAGGCCCGCATTCATCAGAAATACGTTTGATAAAATTATATGTGGGTAATAGGGTACCTACATAGTGCTCCTAACCACCGAATTATTTACCTAAAAATAATTATTGTATTTTTAAAAGTTAGTATTGGATCACAAGCGTCTAAGTCAGATTAACAAATGACAAATTAAAATAACTTAATTTTCTTATAAAATTAATGTCAAAATACGATTTTATTGAGCTTTATAACTGTAATGAGGGTTCTAACTTCAAAGTTCTGTTTATTCCGTTATCACTAAAGAACGCTGTGTAATTAGTATAATTGCTTTTAAATACTGCGGTATTACTGAACTACTACGTCATATTAGGGTAGTGGTATATTTGTCTAAATAAAAAACAACTACTATTTTTATTGTCATATTTATATGTAGACTATTATTATAGCTATCTAACCTCCTTCAATTTTGACTAATTCAGAAAATTATTACTTGAGATTTAACAACATTCTTAATTAAGAAGTTGGTGTGAGCAGTCCTAAGTATTTAGTAGCATTATTCGAGTTCGTAAGTGAGTATAGTCGAGTGCAATGAGTTGATAAGCAAAAGATTTCCTTTCTAAACATACGTACAGCGTGGTGGTGGGATGGTTATTTATAGTGACGACTTGCCGGCAAATGTCTAGTTAGTGGTTATTGTGTCAAACGTATGTTACACAATGTGTTTGGATAGTTCATGAGTAGCACGATTTTGTTCAAGCTTATATGCTTAATAGACTTTGCTTGCAGCTTCACTCGCTTCTTCTATCTCTAGGGAACAGAAATTTTGCTTGGATGTAAGGTACCACATGTCCTTTTCTGTTGCCCGGACAACGTGAATGCATCCCTTTTTGCTTAGGAGTGAACTCCCTTTTCAACTTCTCGTATGGGGATGTGGGTGCATACGAGGATGTGAGTTTATTGCTACTCCTTCGAGTTCAACTGCATGCCTCAGTCACACAGTAAAAGACTTATACTTATTTATTAGGCGATTGTAATTGGTTTTTGAGTCCGTCTTATAGCTAATCCCAGGCGAACCGTCAACCTAAGCATTTAGTCAAAAGCTTAAGAATTCAAATACTAAGATAGACGGTTCTGCTGCATATAATTCAAATACCCCTGCCAATTCAGTTTGTTAATCCTTTGGGCTACGTCAATTCTCCGTCGAATTTTAGTCCATCTCGAATGCTTGGAGTCATATATAACTGTAACTTTAATAAATTAAGCCCTGCCATCACAGCTTTTAAATTCTTATATTTGTTTTATCTTTTATGATAGGAATAGTGTACTAACAAAATAAAAGTAGTTTAACTATAAAGGAACCGAATTATGATTGAGTAATTTTAACAGTTAATACGTAATAAAATCCAATGAGGATCGCAAGGCGAAAGATTGTCTTGTTTAAATAACAAATTTTCTAAAATACAAAGTCGAAATCAAAAATAATTTATTAATTTAAGTCACAAAGTTACACTTATGAACGTCAAAATATATAGGTTTGTGAATTTACTAAGTTACTGAAGCTACGCTTAGGTTATTTGCTAGGTTTAGGGGAAGAGTTGAAAATATGAATGAAACGAAACCTGTGCTGCACGACACTCGCGGCTGCTCTTTTAATTCGCCAATAAAAAATAATTTCAAATTTTACAACTCACATAAACAAGGTGCTGCGGGCATTAAACAACATTTATAAGGCCATAAAATCTAAAACTATATTATGTTATTATTGTTATAATATTTATACAAATTAAATGAAACGTCCCTATTATAATCTCTTATAGTATCTATTTTTGATTATTGTTCATGATTTAAAATTATTCATTCATAGTCCTTTATCTAAGTACATATACATATAATTTATAAACGTTAGTAACAATTTTAAGAAGAAATTTGTCTCTGTAATAATAATCCATATAAGCCTCTTTATATATTTTGACGTTCATTACTGTGATTTTTGACTTTGACTTTGATGACAAACTCAGAGCACAGTTTGGCGAATTTGTTAAATTTGTTAATACGTTTGATAATATATGAAACAAATATGTAAATTAAAATAAAGATAAACGTGATCAGTATGGTATCCCTTCGTTTCGCCAAATTTGTTTTGGTCTTAATTTAATTTGGCATAACGTTTTTGTCATAATAATAATAATTATAATAATAATGATTTATTTCTTAATTTATAAGACACAAGACACTTGATGGTTAACAATAGTGGTAGTGCATGTAACAATGCATAGTAAGCCGCTGGCACCCGAATTAGGTAAGACCTGTATGTCAGGCACCAGACACTTAAAAGATTCGATCTAGCTATGTGCGGTAGTTGAGAAATGTCAATAGGTAACATTATTTAATATGTATTAAAGCGTGTGTGTTGTGTGTGTGTGTGTTTGTGTGTGTGTGTGTGTGTGTGTGCGTGTGCGTGTGCGTGCGCGTGCGCGTGCGCGTGCGTGTGCGTGTGTGTGTGTAATATTTGGTAGTGATTCCGATTCGTCATAATTCTGCTTTTGGAGCCAGATCATCAATTTCACTTTACACTTCTTGTAGTTTAGAGGATAAATGTTCAGTGCTTTATTAATTTTTTTATATAGAGAGCCACCAAGAAAACGGTGAACCCTTTGAGCAAACGAGGATTTGAGTTTATTCTTGTAAGCAATTGATACAGGTCTACTCCCTTCCTCGAGCACCGAGTCATACATAGTGGTTGAATGTTTTCTTAGCACAGTGTTAAGAATAAATAATTAATAATAATAATAATAATATTCTATCACACACACACAACACCATCTAGCCCAAACTAAGCAGAGCTTGTACTATGGGTACTAGACAATGGATAAACATACATATATACTTTTTTTGTAAGTACATTAATATAATTGCCTTACATTAAGGACTTGACAGGAGCTATAAAGTTCAGAAGATGTAAATCTGTATGGGCGGTATGTACTAACCTTCAGGACAGCTCGAAAAGCTCTTTCTAATATTAGTATCCTTGATTTACATGATCCACCCCATATTGTGATGCAATATAACAGCAGACTCTGACAAAGAGCGAAGTAAACAATGCGAATAGTCTTATAATCAGCAATTTCACGCAGGTTTTAAAAGATATAAATTAGCTTACGTACACGGTTTGACAAAGTCACTATCTGATCCTCAAAATTTAGATTCTGATCAAGCTAGACACCCAAATACTGGACTCTTTTTGATCTCGTCAGTACCGTTACAACAAGAACAACAAGCTGTGAATGTCCGTACATTCACAGCTTGTTCCCGGTGCAGAAAAACATTAATGGCTAATAAGATTTAAGTTAGCTGGTGGCTGACTAACATTTCCAATTGAAAAGACAATGTATGAAGTTTTACCCATATTAAGGTACAAACTATTTCTATTAAGCCATTTCATTACATTATTCATACCGTCTTGCGCGTATTTAAATGTGTCTGTCCAAGTATCCGCATAAAAGCATAGTGCCGTATCATATGCAAAGGATACGACCCTCCCATGGTCAAGCAGGAGCTTACTCAGATCATTGATGTATACAATGTATACTAAGAATTAGGATGGACTCAAGACACTGCCCTGGGGAATACCGAATGTCACTGCGACGTTATGGCTTACATATTCACCAATCCTAACACATTGAGTTCGATCGTTCAGGTAGTCTGCAAGCAGATTTAACTGATTACCTCTTATTCCGAAGCGCTCCTACTTGCGAATCAGGAGAGGGACAGAAACCGTGTCAAATGCCTTAGCCAAATCTAGGAAGATTGTGAGACATTTTTTCCCCTTATCAAGATAGGATGAGGTATAGTCAGTTAATGAGTGGATGGCATCAATGGTTAATAAACCTGGTCGAATACCAAACTGATTATTTGAGAGCAAATTATTATCTTCCAGGTATTTAACCAGTCTTGTGTTGACTATCTGTTCCTAATAAATTATTATTATTTCCTATTTTACTTTGACATAATTGTTTTTTGGCATACTATTTCAGTAGACATTAATATCATTTACGCTAATGCTTTTAAGGCATATTGTTTATTCGTCTAATAGTTATTAGGCATAAAGATCAAAAGGATATCCAATCTTGGGAATCATAGAGTAACAATAGGTTAGGGTGCGGCGAGGCTGACGCGGCGGAGCGGGAGAGGGAGCGTTTGAACCCTCTCCCCAACCGCAGAGCCGGGCGCCGGAGGGCGCGAGACGACCTCCAGCCACCCTGAGGTTTGACCTGGGGGTGGCGGGCTTTGCCCGCCATCCGTTCAGCACCAGGTCCGAGAGGCGGCGTGCGTGTTCCCACGCGCGCCTCTGTTTCGAGTCCGTCTCCCCTCTAGGGGGGACAGTAGGGAGTTTTAGAAGTGCCTTTGGGTAGGTCTGTCGTGTAGTGGCCTGCCGTTTCATACGGCGGGCTGAAACCTCGGCGGAGTCACGACCGCATGCGAAAGTGATTCGCTCGGCCCCGTCGATAGTGGTTTTGTCGAGGAACACCGTGGTAGGTTTAGTCGGTATTCCGGGAGGTACATTTTCTTCTTAACATCTTTCTTTTACCCCGGCGAGTCCGACATAACCCCTCCGCCCGCCCCCGCGGAGGGGGATGCGTCACGCATTCCACCAAGTAAAAAAAAAAAAAAAAAAAAAAAAAGGCTGCGGCGAGGCTAAGCCGACAACATGTTTATTTTATGTACGAAAAGTATTTTATTAATAATTATTATACCTATAAATATGCTGCGTATAATTATTATACCTATAAATATTATGCTTAAATATAATTATGCATAGACAAATTAATGCTTTAGTATGCTTAACAATTATTATGCTTATAATAATTATGCTTAAAAAAATTGTGCCTAAACAGTAATGCATATTAATATTATGCGTAACTATTATTAGGATAAGTAAAAGTACATATGCCATGTTAAATTATGACATATCTTTATGCGAATATATAGGAAACCGATCAGTATCGGTACAATTAAAATAAAATTTATTAAGAAACTAAAATACGATAAGACTAAAGTTCTGTTTTCTTAGAGCACTAGCTGTCATCGATTTAATTATTAATTTTCGAGTTATAATTATTATAAGACGTTTCCAACAATTATTTAATCTAACAAACAATAGTAAAATAAACAAACACATTCGCTTACAATACAAGTATGTTAGTCAGGTATTATTGAATAGTAGGAAACAGTAAGATATACAATCCGTTAAATTCATTTTAACTAAGATTATAATCGCGAATGTGAGCTTATTTGATTCTTTATTTGTTGGGTACGCTTTCACGCCTTATCTACACGACCTATCATCATGAAATTTCGCATACACGTTGTCAGAGGCACAGAAAAAGACATAGGGTACCTTTCATCCAGAGAAAAGTACTGATCCTCAGGGATAGAAAATTGATACAATCTACATATAAGTAGTGCCGCTGCAAAAATAAATAGCTTACAGCGATAGCCTAGTTGAAGACCGTTGGACTGCCACACAGATATCTCGGGTTCGATCCCAATACACGCAAATTTTCGAAGTTATGTGTGTATTGATTAGTTAATTAATTATCGCTAGCTTTAACGGTGAAGGAAAACATCATGAGGAAATCTCCTGAGAGTACTCCAAAGGTCAATGGTTGAAATTATTATTATTATCATAATTAACAAATAAATCGCTTCAGTATCTTTTCATAGCCTAAGGTCGTAGTGTATCTAGATACATGGTTCCTAACCATATTGTTACAAATAGTATTACACTTTTCTGCTCGTTAATAATTCAGTGTTCTATCAAAAAACGTATACAAAATACTATTTCATGACCGCTGGTAGTCGGTACTATAATAAAACCTTAAAATATTGTCGTTTTAAATTAGATATAGAAATGATTATAAATTGTTGAAATTGGGCAAAAAGATCCTAAAATATTTTATTTTAGGATCTTTTATCCTTCTTTTGTTGTTATAGCTCCTTATTTAACCGTAATAAAATGGTGTTTACTTTTCTAAAATACTGTTCATTTTATTTCTCCAACATTAATATACTTCATCTCTCGTACATAAAGTTGGGCACTCTAAGTTTTCCTGGCGTTGGTTGTAGGGTTATTATAAAAACCATCAAAAATACACTAGTGATATTGCATAGCTTTTGTCAATAATAATCGCGGCTCATTTTTATAATAGATATTAGTTACATACATACACAATCCTAGATAGTCTAGATTCCGGAAGGGGTAGATTTAAGTGTATTACATCGCCATGTCCCTCGTTAGGGCACACGTAATAGGGGGCGAGTCTATGAACCATAGGCAGACAGGAATCGAAAACAGAATACCAATTCGAATAATACTAAAATGGACAGTAACTGTATTTTATTTTTTTTCTGTGCAAATATAATATAAATAGCTTTTGCCCTCGGCTTCGCTCGCGTAAACGTAGGTTAGGTTAGATAAAACAGTATTTTAAATAAAATTTAGTTTATGTTACTCGGTGATAATATAGCTTTCTAATTAATGGTGTAGTTTTTGTTTTAAACCCTTACAATCAAACAAACAAAAATTTATATCTTTCCTTACTAATAATATTAAGTATTTATAGGTTTGTGAAGTAAATACTACAACTTTGGAAATAGCGTTGCGACATAAATATACACACATTATCAACTGTGTTCAATAACTTTCGCTATCAAAAATATATCGTTTATTTTAAACAAGCGCCTACCGATAACAGGCCTGTAAAAAGCCTATAATAAGTTGTATACCTATCGCAGTATTGCAACCATTAAAAAGAGAACGAAATGTTAGATTTAAAACATGTGTTGCCATTGTTAATTTTTTTGCATCTATCTCGATGCCGGAACTGCAATAGTAATAGTCTGATAAACGATATTGTTTTGATTGAATCAGAAGCTATATATTTTGTATAGAACTGGTTGTGAGCTGTAATAAAAGGGTTCGGGCACTAGTGGCTAGTGCAAAGTGAGCGTATATTTCGCAATGCACCACAGACTAATGTCGGAACTCGGAAGCGCCAGGCAATAATGAAAGTTACTTATAACTACAACTGTTTTAGTAGTTTGCCTGGAACAAGGGTGCGGTACGTATTGTAGCATCGTATAAACACATGTAGGTAAAGCCCTGTTAGGCCATGGCCTATATATGTGGCCGCCTATTAAACAAGGGTCCACTTGTCATTAACGTCGCCGCTTAGTTACAGAGTTTTGATGTTTGATAGCTACTAGCTGTTACCCGCGACTTCGTCCGCGTGGAATTTAA
This sequence comes from Catocala fraxini, assembly GCA_930367265.1. Lineage (NCBI taxonomy): Eukaryota > Metazoa > Arthropoda > Insecta > Lepidoptera > Erebidae > Catocala > Catocala fraxini. The sequence continues at coordinate 19,872,144 of OV884024.1, forward strand.
CAAAAAGTGATTGTTCAGTTCGCAAGTGCAGTTTTTCTAACATTAGGGTAGCGTAACTTACTTCTTATAACATCATCTTTCTGTCAATGACCGTCAAAATAGGTCCAGTCGTTTCAGAGATTAGCCGGAACAAACAGATAGACAGAAACATAATTTAATTATTGTTTTTTTATATATGTATCGTATATAATTTCATGTGCATTTAATGAAAAGTCGTTAACTTGAAATTACAAACAGACGCTTCAATTTTATTTTTTTGTACAGTCGTGGTTCACATAGAAAACAATAAGCTTGTATTTGAAACATTTAAAATATATTCTAGTTTACTGAGCACTTTTAGTGTTTGGATGTAGAAAGTAACAGCCATGTATAAAACTGTCCCACTGCAGACGCAGAGTACGACTTACGAAAGGAACGAGCCTCTAAGCGGCTTTGCTGTGGGCGTCAGGTTGGCAAACGGCATGCTACTTCGAGAGGTTTACGGAGAACTTACAGATTTGTTAGTTTCTTCACGATATTTTCTTCAAAGCGAAATATATTTTTATAACATTATAAAGACAAAGAGCTTTTAAAAGTCGAAGAAACGTGCCGTGAATTTGACTTTTGAAAGACGAGTACCGTGATTAGTGATTCTACCCTGGCTGAACAGTCCACTAGAATATCGCTACTCTATTTTAAGATTAAGGAATATTAGGTACTTGAACGAAAAATATATTTCGATTACTCCTACCTAAAAGTACGATCAACAATTCAGAAGCGGTCAACAATAAATAACAAATTGATTTCCGTACATCCTTTCATCAAATAGGCAACGGATAAATGTAGTCTATTTGTAAGTAAAGGACGAACAATCTCATTCTCAAAACCTCTAGAATATGTCATCAAAACAACATTAAAAATAATACACAAAATAACAATGAGAATATGTTAATTGTTTATTACTTTCATATTGCAATCTTTTGATGACTTATACTCTTTATATATTGTTGTCAATGATACGTTTCATATAGATTCTATATTGTGTTTATAAATATTGATGACCATTGCAGTACAATAAAAAACGCTGTTATGTTTTTATCGGCAGACGAATTCCATTTGCACGCGTAATACAAAGTGCATCATTGATTTTATGATAATCTATTGTCATTTATACGATTACAAATAGAGATGAACAACACGACCATAAATACAATTAATTGTCTAATAGTCGACTAACTTATTCATTCTATATACAAAGCACGTGTTTAGTTTAACTGAAGGGATAGGTAGATATCTGAACTATTGCGTATTCAACATTGATATATGAATGGTATTGAACTATTAATTTAGCATTGAGTAGGTATCAAGTTGTATGAACTCTTTTAACGCTGATTTGGTCCTGGTTGAACACGAACAAGTAGGTATATATTTTCTAAAGTGTGTGCGCCTTTCAACTTGTTAATCAAATTTTTTGAGCTGTTGCGCAATTGTTAAGAAATAATCGTTATATAACTGGAAGTTGAAGGTAGAAAGAAACGCATCCTCGTCGCAGCTATTGACGTTCGTGCTGTCGTGTCGCTGGCGCCAGAACTAACAATAAATGATGCAATTACACCTCGACCAACCATTGTTCGTTGTAACGCGTCTAATTTATCAATTAAAAATAAACAAAAACAAATTGCACTGTTACGCAATGACGTAATTGGAAATGAAAACTTTATCAACGTTACGTCAATGTAAATATTACCTATATTGTCCTTTGACAAACGCAAATTACGCTGTCGATTGTTTCATTCTGCTGAACGCAATAAAATGTTACCAATTACATTATATTTATTGCCCTTACAATATCGATAGCAATAAATACGACGGGCCAAGTTTTGAATTGTAACGCAGATTTAAAGTTGAAGCAAGAATCTATCGGTGTTATCGATTTCAAAACCATAGAACTATTAGATTTTATGGTGAAAATCTGTACGTGTTCTAAATGTATATTCTTGCTTGATATCAGTCTGATTGCCAGTAGCATTCTGCTCAGTACGCACACATAGAAGCATCACCTATAATCTGTCATTATTCATAGATCTGTAAATATCCGAGTTTATGTAAATGTAAACATGTATTGTTGAACACCTACTACTTTTTCTCAGAAAACATGATTAGAGCGTTCGCTCATGATATATTTGTGAAGAGTTGGTGTGGGCAGATCGTGTAGTGAACTATAGAGGTTCGAGTGAGGCGTGGGAGGACTTGTTCCTCTCTGGAGGGTGACTGCGGCGCCAGTCGCCCGTGGACTTTGACTTAACAGAAAGTTAAGCGACAAGTATAAGCGCCTCTCGTTAAATATTTATATGCTCTGATCATAGATACGTAAACAAATGGGAATTGAAGATTGCGTAATAACACAGTACTAATTGTTATAACGACTGCAACTACAAAAAAAGTATCTAGCAGATTTCCTTTTATAACATTACTAGATATTGCCCGCGGCTTCGCTACCCTAAATGTAGGTTAGGTTAGATTAGTAACACTACCTTATGATCCTTTCCTATTTTGATATTCTCTGAAAACATGTGTAATTTGGATATCGTTACACCAATACGTGATTATTAGAACTCAATAACATTTTTGCTTAAGCTAATAAAAAGCTCCAATGTAAGACATATTAAAGCAAAAAGTGTAACTAAATACCTATACGTGCCAGGTATTGCACACGGCTTATTTTATCTTCGAATCAAAATAGGTTTTCATGCAATAATAAATACAAAAACATTATTGTCATTTTTTATTACTAGACTTTTTTGGCAAGCCGAGACAATTTGGGCGAAACGTAGTCTCAAGGCCGATTTCGATATAGTTTATTGGAGTAAAGCGGTGCTACGTAAATATGAATTTAAGTACATACGTTTCCATTAGACTATCTATAGATTACTTTGCTAATATAAAATTACAGCTTAGTTATAAAAAGTCTTATCGTGTGCAAAATTAGTTAAACGCCAGTTAGGTACCTATCACAATTCACACCAAAAATCTCCGTATTTGAATACTAAATTAGAGATTTAGGAATCATATATCGGCTTTATTTAATATTCATCGGAATCTTCACATTTTATTCATTGACAAGATTAAGAAGAAAAAGAATAGAACAACATGGAGGTTCGAAGTCCTTAAGACCATCCAACATTATTATATTGCTAAGCTCAAAACATACTTCAAAGTCAGCACGCAACTGATACTTAAATTCGTTCAAAACAATGTTCATTACATGTAGACTGAAGATAAAAATACAACTCGCGCTATATATAGAAATCCCACCAGTTGAAACTTCAAATGGATGGTAACATTATGATATGTATTTAAAATATCGGTCACGCTCCGTTGAACAGAGTTCCCATCTGTCGACACGTCTCAGTAGGCATCAAGCCTTACTATAATAATATTATGTATTATTAAGCGAGTCACGTCATAATACATCTACATATAAATAATAATGTGTATGTATGTGTGCACGTTCTAAATCAGCAATGTATCTACAGTTTGCAAACATGCCTTATCACGCTCCCATCGTTGTCTAACGAGTGTTTTACGTGATGCCAATTATTATCTACGAGATGATAAGTAATAGGCTCTATAGCTTATATCAGGATGTTTTACATTGGAGTGGCTACTTCTGCAGGATTTCTTCAAGTTTGATTCGGAGAAGTTAGTGTATCCTACGTTTCTAATCTAGCCTAATGTATGAGATTATGAACAATCCTTTTTATATGCCGCATAAAGCAGGCATCGATATAAATAAAAATAATTTCAGTATAAATTTGACAAGCACAAACCGAATTGTATTACTTCCACTAGGATTGTCTCATACCGTGTACCTATCTGATGTCCTACGTACGTACCCCGCTACTCTCCTATTATTTCACAGTATAAATAAAGTGATAAGGGCTTATAATTTGTCCATGATTACAAATAACCAAGCGAAATAAAATTAAATTGGACAAACTAATAAGTATATGTCTATACGCTATTCTGTAACTTTATTATAAAAGTTCATTAGATCGAAGAAAGTGTGTGTATCTAATGGGTAATTACAATACTGCGGTAGGTATCCGCGAAGACAATTACTTAGGTACCAATTTCATTATTTTCCGAAACGAAGCGGACTAAAACTGAAATATATCTAAGTAATAATATTATAGTCTATATTATAAGAAGCCCCATGAGATTTTTGGCCGGGATTCAATTATATTAAGTAAATCAACGAATATTATGTTACGAGTTGCTAGACGGCACTACGCTCGAGTTATGTAAGATAAGCTTTACACACATGAAGGACTATCCTACAATCGTACATGACACACCACATGCCTAACCTAGCCAGGCCAAGTAGAAACCTTTAACTTTAATCGGTACTGTGGTCCAAACTAAGTGCTCTGGCATTATCTCATACAATTCGGCATCACAACAGTTGTGAAAGAGGTAATACTTGTTTTTCAGGTTCTTTGGCAGCTTTGGGAGTAGCGGTATAGCAAATGTTAGCAATGTAATTAACTCGGCAACTTTTTTGACTCCCATCGATCGCACCTTGTCACTAATGCATTGAGAAGCCGACTAAACCACGCACAGATTGTTCAATGGTTTTATTATCCACACAATTTTGTCGCCTTTATATTTACTTCAGTTATAAAGACCTTCATGACACTAGCCAGAGTCAACGTTGCAATGGTTGCAATTAAAAAGATAATATGTAATTACTCGCCGATGACATCACATTTATTTAGGTACCTACATACATTAATTCTAAACAGCACGCAACCAAAGATGTTACCCAATAATGTCGGTAGACCAAATAAGTAACTAGCAAGTAAATTCATTAGCATTGAGCATTGTTATCATAGGGAACAGACTGCGACGTTAATACGAATCGTTGTCGGTGTGCAGGATTGTGATATAGCTTCTTATTCTCAGTGTACACGGGTCGAGTAAGTATAGTCCTCCGTAACCTATATTTGTGAAATACAGTTACCGGGTACTTTGTATTACATGTAAACGCGAAAGTAAGTTACGAAAAGCTTTTCACCGACATATTTTTCTATATGTTTTGAGTTATGAGTAAGAACAACAATCGTTTTTGATTTTATGTTATTGGACAAAGTGATCTTCAGAAAGAATCAGTACATATTTTTGAGGACGTGAAAACGTGGAACACCAACCATATAAACATCAAAACAGTTTTCACATGCGCCAATAATTGATAATTATATCAATGACGCCAATACAAAAGTATTCTCCCACATACACAAAATGATTTTAAACAGTGCGATTTATAATAAAATAAAGCTGTCATGTCCTTCTTCCTAAAACTTATGATATAAGTACATATGTATGTACTTATAAATATAATAGTTTTGTTTGTAGCGTTGTTTAAATTTGACTAATATTACAGTTGTAAGTAGCTTAAAATAGTCGCTTTAAATAATAAAGATATGTAAGAAAATTAATTGCGTATTGTAATGTAATTTGGGAGGTACAAGTCTAGGGTGTCGGTCGGTGCTAAGTTATGACGATATATTTTAATAACCTTGTCATCCAACATTCTATAAAATTTTCTTAGTAGGTTCTCATTGTCAATTGTTACTCGTTTTAATAATAGCCAAATAACGTTATTGCTGTGCTAGACAATACCACCACACCTTTGCTCAACAATGCGGGCTTGCGAGCATTAATGTCATGCCTTCATTTTTATATTATTTAATCATACTTGAAGGCTAATATTACGTCATCAGGTACTTCGAGGCTACTTCATATAGTATTGCACATACTAACTCCAAATATTTAAAGAAACTCTTTCAATTCGCACGGCCTCGACTGCCCTATATGGCGAAGCTTTATGACGATTCAGATGAAAACATCGATATTATGATAACAATAACGCTCAATATGTTCAGCGCGGGACAGCGGTGTATTGTTTGTTTATCTGATATACCTACACGTGGCTATGATACACTTACGGGAACTGCGACTAGCGATAATCGTTGCATGTTTACTTTAGCCTACTCCATCGCCAAATACGTGGGTGGATATAGCCATGTTTGTCAAAACACGATTTAGTAACTCAATTGTATTTAATACCTACTCAACATGTACCGGAAACAATTTTATTTTTGAATTATGGAATTGTAGCTGCTTCCTGCGACTTTGTTTGTATTTCAGTCTCTATGTTGCACTCCAAACGTCAAGCTATATTTAAAACTAATACATACCGAGGCTGTTACCTTGAAAAACGTAGGCAACAGCCACTGTTTCCAGGGTTCGATTACCTATATTAGGAATCAAATCGATATTGTAATCGTCTAGGTATCATCTGTGTTCGTTATTCAAGTGTTTCGCGATACTGGAATTATTCTAATTGCAGGTGCTATCTTTATAAAAATAATAAGAGAAAATAACAATACAGAAAGACGTATACTTGCCCAATTATAAAAATACTATCGACTCCTTCGTTCCTGTTCTAGTCTCGCGTCATCATTATTCACGTACAGAGTTGACTTTTATACAAAATTATCGTGAAACATAAATTTAATGAATATAGCGTGATGTTGCCATCTAATCGTGTCATTTTAATCTGGAAAAGCGTTTAATCATTTAACTCACCTACTATTTATGCACACTCACGAAAAAATAACCAGGTGCTCACAAACAGATGCGTGCAATCATAAAGATGTAATAAGTATAATATAAAACATGCCAACCAACTCGTGTCTCAGGGACAGTTTTATCACAATAATAAGGCCTTAAATATTATATTTAGAACAAAGTTCACTACCCTTCCCGTGTAGTGGCGAGACCTTTTCAAAGTAGGTTGTTTCTTCCAAAGAAGGTTATTTTGCAATATTTTCTTGCGATGTCTTAAAATCTTCGGCAATTGCTGATTATATAAACATTAGGCTTTAGAAAAATATATATAAATTATTATAATTGGAAAACTAGAGAGGAACTTTATTTACCAAGTCCCGTTTAAAAAGCCTTAATAATATTTTGATTCTGAGTACTATAGTCATATTGTATTGCAACTAGAAAAATGACATAATATGTAAGATTGGAATCAACTCGTTTGTTACAAGTGAAGGACGGGTAAGAAGTAGACAACGATGATAAGATTCTCTTACACACTCTAGACAGTTTAACGGTTGAGCTCGTATAAGTATGTTTAAAAATATGATACATTACTACTGATGCTTCTTTTACTGAACATGTTTCCTTCCCAAGATTAGCCTTCGCAAAACTATCTGCATCAATTTAATTACTTTTATCTTACTTTCACCTGATCAAGCCATCATTTTTTTTGTCGGCGCCTGCTTTCTTTAGTTGATAGGTCTTGTGATCTATTTACATGACTATGAAGTACACCAAAAATAATGATAATGTATTAAAACATATTTTACTTAACTGACAACTTCGACTTTTAAGAACTACTTGTCGTTGACGTTCTAAAATGTAATTAGGTATGTAAATTAGATCTTATGCGTATTCTGAAGTAATCATGTGTCTGATAGTACCTATTAACTTCGTTATGTGTGAGGTGTGCGCCGACCCGACAGGTGCTGCCACTTTGTGAGCCCCTGATGTCATACGGTCCAGTTACTTTAAAGAATATAAATATGCATCGTCAGGGCGCGGCGGGGCGTAGTCGCATATAACAGCAAACTAACGTTGTTAATGAAGACCCGCCGTATGCCTCACACGCGCACCCTCCTGGGACATCCTTCCGGCGGTTTCGGCGCTTAACAATCACTTATAAACGTGCCTCGACTAGCACTAATCAAATCTATAATCGTCACCTAAGTCCGTAGCACCATCAACATTGAGTGACGGAAACAAATACTCACACGTTTTCTTTGACGCCTTGTACGACATGAAGTAAGGAGTTGCAGTTAAACTGGCTTCTATAAACATAATATCAGTTGCGGCAGTGTATAATGTGGTGCGAATATAAGCAGCTGTAGTATGTGTCGCGTGTTGCGGCGAGTACTTATTTGCCATACAAATAGAGTGTCGGCGCAGCGGCGCGGCGCCTGCGCGGAGAGGACAGTGGCGACATCAGTTTTTACTATATGTTATTAATTGCGAACGCCCGCTCTCAATTGAATCAGCGAGCTAGTATTTGTTACAAGGACGACACACACGAAATATCGTACGACTACTTTAATTAAGTACTGAGAGGTTCATCTACACCGTACACGCCATGCCTCGCGTGGTTCGCTTTTTGTATACGAAAAATTGCACCTGCATACATTACGTATTAAAGCGAAAGTGTGTTTTTCACGTAGCAGCAGAGACGGGCCTTTTCGCAAGATGATTGTATTTGGTACGGAGAGAGAGAGCCTTTTAGCCCGAAGAAAACTAATTTATTCTTCCTTACAGCTACGGTAGCTCGGTAGCGTACTATAGCTAGTACAGCTCTCAGATTCTAAATCGAATTTAAAATGACAACGTAATTTTCGCAAGATTATAATAGTTATTTAAAAAAAACTGTTGTTATGCCCAAAAATAAACAAATATGTAGGTATGAGCAGACATTCTCCTTCAATCATGATGAGGATGCGGTTTGTTTTAGGTAGTGATTGCTAGCTGTATGCAGATGCATTCAGCTGTCGGGACTTTCTAATATATTATTAAATTTCTAACCCTCGGGCACAGTTCTTTTTTGTGGATGACAGGTACCATTATATGTCCTTTTCTGTACCCTTGAGAACGTGTACGCGAAATTGTATGATGATCAGTCGAGTACTTAAGGCTTGAAAGCGTAACACATTTGTGTTTATATTAGGCTAATTACTGCAATAAAAGCTTATTTATAAAATGATAGAGACTTTGTACTATTATACATTAACGAATACCAGATTTGACACTGAATGCATGTCATATTATGTATGACAACTGAGGAGGTGGTATTTTATAAATTATCTAATAAATATAAGTAAGCTGTAATGACTGCATTCAAAATATTAGTTCGCGTACATCCCTACTTCGATCGAGAACTTGTTGACAAACTGTCATCAGTAGAATCAGACAGTCAATTGTCAGCAATGACACACGGACGCAGATAGTAATAATGACAAATAAATTGGTTGCGATCTACACAACACACTACGCATTTCTGCATATTAAGACGAAACAGGTAACAACCAAACTGAACTGAATACCGGCCGCTTGTAAAAACAACCATTGCGTCACCATTATTTACATAAAGTGATATCAACATAAATATAACAAATGCTGTAATGTTTCTTAGAACATTCACAGTCGAGGTTAACTAATGCTGGTTTACTTCACTTTAAATATAATACGGCTAAGTCGTGTGCTATACGAGGTTAGACGTGATTATCTTTCTAAGAATTATTATCGTGAGAGCATGTCCTTTATGAACAATTCATTTTACTCTACAGCAGCAGACGAAAAAGGCGAAATACATATTGTTTTGTTCTGCGTTTGTTCTTGATTGCGTTTATGTAAATTTTTGCCTGCACGGATAGCATAGTGGTTTCGTGCTGTGGGTTCGATCCCCACATGGGACAAAAATTTGTGTGATCTACATATAGTTAAGCCGGATCTTAGTGTTGGTGTGCGATACAGAAATTACTTCTAGTGCGAGATCAGCACAGTACTTTTTTCTGTATCGAAGGTACCCAGGGCTTTTCTGTACCCCTGAAAACGTGTATACAAAATTTAATGATGATCGGTCGTGTAATTAAGGCCTGGAAATGTAATAAGCAAACTCACAATCGCATTTATAGTATTGGTTAGGATTATTTTCAAATGAATAACACAAGAGAGATATTTCGTACTAAGAGGTGTTACGGATATTAAGCGTAAATCTGATTATTCATTATCAAAAAACAATTACCTACCGTACATACGATACCCAATATGGGTGACTTACTTGACATAGAAACAATGAACACAAACAACACCCAGTTATAATATAAATAAATATAATATTTAAAATGTTTGGGAATCGAATCCACAAGACCCGGCGTAATGATACCGGCGAGGCCATCACTTATATTATGTACATATAATTGTATTATGATTTGTTAAATATGTATTGTAGACGACACTGGTTTGACCGTATTATACAAGGTTTTAACCGAGCATTTGTTTAGACTCAGAGGCGATAAGAAAATAGAACAGAATAGAGAAACAATTTTTTTTCGGACTCAGGCAAATCTTATTAATATATTTGTAATAGATAGATAATATAATACATATACATATGTATAATAAGATATATTGGATTACTTGTACCTTGGATACGCCTGTTATCCCTATATATGAGTCTCAGTAAACTTAATGCATTTTGAAATAAGTATATATATACATATATATATATATATATATATATATATATATATATGTTACGGCTAAAGGTGGGTGTGAACATAAACTTAAGATTAGCCGGCTACAACTAGGTGCAGCCGGCCACATGCGGTTAGGTTATGTTAGGTTACTTTTGAGTTTAGCCGGCTAAAACTAGGTGTAGCCGTACTTCGGCTATTAGCCGTAACATATATATATATCAAGTTAATATTATAAGCAGCAGCGGTAGCGCAATGAATAAGGCACGTAAGGTACGAGTATGTGACTTAAGATCGAAAGGATAGAAAAAAACGTTCGAATTCCCTTGCATCACCGATGAACACAAGCATTCTAGTTTAACAAAAGCCGTTTTTAAGGATAATAGTAACTTGTTATCTTAATTTATTGCGACTTTTAAGTAAAACATAATGCGTTTTGAATAAATTCTTGTGATACTAGCAGTTTTATTTTAAGTAGCTTCATATAATTCATGAATGACAAGCATTTGAATGGTTCTCTCTCTTATATCTATATAAGAACAGCAGCTACCTACGGTTTGTCATGTGATTTTTTAAGTACTATTTGAGCCTACATGCTGGCATAGGCTTTAAGTTATTTAATTCCAATTTCTCTGAAAATCAGACTAGAGTATAGTCTAATTACGTCGACTATCCAATAAAAATATTGCAGTGTTATCAGTTCACGCGTTGGGATGTAACAATTCTTCAGTCAGATAAACAAAGGTTCACCCAAGCTTATAACACCCGTCTTGCCGCACCGGAATCTGGCGTTTGCAGATATTACATTTATATGTAATTTTATTTATAAAAGTGTTATAACAATCGGAGCATCCGTTTGGGAGCTTCTAGGCCATACAGAACATAGTCCTCAAACGTTTAACATTCTACACTGATTGACGCGGTTAAAAATATATAGGTACACTTGGTACAGTCCTACTGTAGTTGTGGAATCACACAATAGTTATATCTCTCTTACATTAAGTGGGTAAAGTGATAAACGGTAATAAACAAATAATTGTCAATGCTGCATCTACATATCATGACTGTATTATATGTATAGGTACTTTAATTTAAACCTTTTTGCTCGTATTTTCAACTATATACATGGTAACTTGTGTAGTGAAAAAGCGGTTAGCATTTATGGGTTTCTCGAAGAAATTGAAAAAATACGAGTTATCATGCGCGGTATCTGGGCTGTGTCGACAGTGATGCAAATAAAGGTGTGAACTGAATTTTATATTGCGATATGTGCTATAAACTCCGCGGCCATGTCTTATTATTACATCTTACAATATCGCAGCATACCTAAGGGTTATTGCGTATTTTATGACTATTTTCTAACGTTATCGGTGTCTTTTAAAGATGGCTATAATAATAGTTTGCAAGTAGATCTTCGTTGGGTGGACTATTGTATGAACATCAGGTACTACATTGTGTTAGCGTCGTTTTAAATTTATACTCAGTCAGTTAACATGGTGTTAGTTGCTTTTGTTGAAATATTAAAGCTTTTATTGACCTAGTAGGTAGTGTTAATATTGTTGACTAGTTTTCAATCCTCCCACAGCCAGTAAACAAGAACGCGCAGCAACATTAAAAAATATGTCCCACTGCCTTTAGGAGAATTGGTTATTTGGCAAAACAGAATAAAGTATACATACATATTTTATTATATTATATCTAATGTATCATATTATCTAGGAACGTATTCTTGCCATACTGCTGGCGTTAACAGATATATTATGTTATACAGACACACGTATAGGGCTGCCTATTTCCACTCTACAAAAAAGTTACTCTCTTATTTATAATATCTTACTTCTGACATCAGATAGATAATTAAATACTATAATTACAGTGCATTAGTCCCACATAAATTATTTTGGCGCCGCCTTTGCTGTATATTGTACCCGAGTATTGAAAAACAGTCCGTCTATTTCGTAATGGCAACAAAGTGGGTGTTGATATGGATAGCCTACGCATTTCTCGATTACGAGGCCTGTGCTTATAAAATATAGTGCCTAAACCACGGTTTGTAGATAGATATATCGGCTATGAGCCCGTACGCCCCTTGATTTTAGCCCCTTTCATAGAAAGACGGAGTCTCGCTTCGCGGGGCTTTTATTTTTGGATGGATTTTAAGAAGAAACCTAACAAATATCTGCTAGGGGGCGAACCTTGAGGAGCGAACGGACCCGTAACTGATATATCTATACGTATATCAGACATGTTGCAAGCGTTTCCTACGTGGACGGCGCGAGCACTGAACAAGGTGTCGATACCCGATAGCGCGGTATCAAACAGCGACACGCCTGCAAATAGGTAGCTGTCCTGATTTCTCGTCCTATTGATATGATAACCTGTAATTAGTTGAATGTTAGCTGGTATCCGCGATTTCGGTCGTGCTTTTGTACCTACACAATGACCTACGTAAGACAAAAGGGCTACGAGCCCGTACGCCCCTTGACTTTCGCTCCCTTTCATTAAGTCGACGAAGCCACGTCTCGCGGGGCTCCTATTTTTGGGTGAATTTAAGAAGAAACCTAACAAATACCTACTATGGGGCTAACCTTGAGGGGCGAACGGGCTTGTAACTGATAAAAGCTGTTAAACATAGAAAAATAAAAACGGCTATTATCACATTATGCATTGTCACATAAACCTTTAAATCGCTGTAAAAACTTGCCTTTAATAAGACGCTATATTGCAGATTTTTTTTAAATACTTGATTAACATGCATAATGTAACGGATTTAACATGTGCCAAAATGATTTTGTAAAGTATCACGTGTTGCCGCAAAATCTTAGTAGGGCACATCTGCCGCATGCAAAACGAGAGCCTGTGGGCCAAAATTATCGTCAAATTGGTTCCACAAATGGTAGAGGCACGGTTGCAGACCTCAGTAGTGGACTGACTTAATAAGTATAAGACGGAGATGTGTAACTGGCGAAATAGGTCCTTGCCGTAGTGTAGTTCAGGTTTATCATATAACTAGCTGACCCGCGCAACTTCGTCTGCTTCACATAAGAGAATTTGCCCCGTTTTTGCAACAGTTTTCATTGATACTCTGTTCCTATTGGTCGTAGCGTGATGTTGTGTAGCCTATAGCCTTCCACGATAAATAGGCTGTCCAACACAAAAAGAATTTTTCAATTCGAACACGTAGTTCCTCAGATTAGCGCGTTCAACCAAACAAACAAACAAACTCTTCAGCTTTATAATATTAGTATAGATTAGTATAATTAAACATACACAAAACAAGAAACATTTGCCGTAATTTAAAAAAATGACGCTTTATATGTGTGAGTTCATCTCGTATCATTACTTGTATTCTCTGTATTATGATAATAACCATTATGTTACCTTGAAATTACATTCTATGTAAAAAGTATTTTCATCGAAAATCGAAAATTATAGAAGTGATTACATGAAATTCATCTAAATGTCTTGTTTAACAACGTTACGAATCTCCGTTGTTTTAATCTAATCGGCTAGGATATACGGTTGGTGCCCAGAATTACAATTAATAAATCCCTAACAAAGAATATTGAGGAGCATTAACAAAATCCTCACGTATCCGAACTTTTAAGCCTGTACGCTAAGTAGGTCAAGTGCCTTACCATTTACACGTAACTAGTTAGTGTTCCACTGTTGGCATCTCGTGGGTTCTACCAAAATGTCCTCAGCGTCCGTGACACACCGACTCTATTGTCTGATATCTCTCACTAACGACCCACGCTCACGAATATCGTTAACGTAACACAGCTAGCTTTTACTGTGGGCGCCCTCATATTTGGTAACTCATAACAATTTCTTTTTAATGTCTCCTCAAAATAGTCTTAATTTCGTCATGTCATCGTAGGGTTTTGTTAATTTAAAGAGTACCGTTACGTCTTACCACTATTCTTTTTTAGACATTGAACGGCATGTTTATATTATTTATGAAACAGATACAAGTACTTTAGCAGTCTGCTTTTGATCTCTCGGAATATAAAAAAGGAATATTTCTGTTAAGAAGATTTTTTATGTTATTATGATGTATAATTCTGCTTAAATTAGATCAGAATCAATAATAATATTAATATAATCAACTTAATATAATGGGAATCACAGTAACTTTATTGTAATTTCTTTGACACAAATAAATTTTCTCTTAAATAAGTACCGAAATACTAAATTGCGAAACACTCGTAAACGTTCTTTATAATTAGGAATGGCAAGTAGGCAGTGAATTTATGTAAAGTATGTATTAGCGCGGGCGCAGGTTGTGTAGGCCTGGCATTTCCGTTTACTAAAACGACCTCGCTTCTATTGTAGGTCTGATACACAAGACGCGGCGCAACACAGGATACAAGTATTTTTGTACAAAAATGTATTTTAATATTCCATCAAGCGGATGTCCAATGATGATATCCATATCTTTACAAAATTACACTATTGACATTTAGCCAAAAGCTGGCGATAAACTTAATCAAATGTATTTTATTTCAAAACTTGCATAACATCATAAATAAGAATAGCGTTTTTATTATTAGTATTTTACTATTATCCTAACTTTCATAAATGCACGGGCGGTATCCCATAAGTTATAATAGTACATTTGCAATCCTCCTTGATGTTTCCTGCACCAGATCAAACAGAAAAACTGGTCAGACGCTCGGGATGTTTGTGCAACTTCCCTTAATGGCAATCTCCACTTGTCTTACCATGACGCGCTGACGGAGGGACGGCGGCGCCCGCGCCGCGCTGGCCGCCCGCGCGCGAACTGCCCGGTACCTAATCGGTCCGATTTAATTTTATTTATAAGTCTAGGCTACGACCGTATCTTTGTACTTTATTACTCATGTGAACTTATTTCAACATATCAAGCGTTCTTCGTGAGCTTAATATTTGTGACATTTGTAAAGTAAACTAAAGTCCTATTGCAACTTTTTATATGCGACGAAATATTACTCATCTTATAACAATATTATCTTATAATTTCCATCAAAACTGTGACCTTTAAATCTAGTTTTAAGTGACGTATTTTGAAAATGATATTTATCTAGCAACTACTAAACTTGTGGCTGATTGTCTAGATTACCTATACATTTAATTAGGAATATCTACCACTTTTATTAGTCATGACAAATTGTTTACATAGTTTATGACATTGTTTGAAAAACCCATGGTTGAAGGGTTATACGTTCATGTCTAATAATATATGTAATTAAATAATGATTCACGTAAATAGGGACTGTTTAAATATTAGAATAAGTTTAATTTTGTATTAATTGAAAAGCTTGAATTAATTCTTGTACTTACTAGCTATATCATTATTGCAAGAACGCTTCGTGTTTGTTGGTCCCAACTTAATTACTAAAGTTTATATTTCTTTTATTTGCAGATCGACCGTACTAAAATGCAGCTTCGATAATAATCTAATAGTAGCGGGTAAGTTTTAAACAATACTAATTAATTTAAAAAGAGCCTGTAGGAATGTACTACGAACTAGAATACCTACTCAGGTAAACACAGGTGTCACAAGTGTACATGTTACACGTGCAATAGACAAATAACGGATGTATCTTCGTTGATAATTAGTATTCATCAAATAAAGTCGAGAAAGTCCTGTTAGCGGCTTGTTTCCAAAGATTATTTGAAAGTACAATGATCACCGTAGTTTCAGTACGTTTAGGTGCAATGTAAATCAGGAATTAATACAAAACTATTAGGGTGCAGCGAGGTGTGGCCGGCGGTCGGTGGTCGGCACTGATCGCTCGTCGCTCGCCTGCAGGTACAGCTGAAAGCCTCCCCTCAAAGGGATCGCTGTGATTGCTCAATTTAACTTTGAGTGCGCACAAATTTGACGGGTATAAACATAACGCTCCGATGGGTCATCACATCGTATGCATGTGTACACTTTCAATTTTGGAGACTGTATTTCGGAATTTGGTATTTGCTTCTGTTGCACATTTGAATCTGACACGTAGAGTTTGCATTCCACATTCGTTGTCGGTCAAATTCTACGAATACATACATAGATTGAATTACATAAAACATTGCTTGTGTGATCTAAATCAAACATAATATTGTGTTGTCTAAAAGTATTTAGAGTATTAAAGATGGACTTTGTTTAATAAAGTTTCGCGTAAAACTAGCAAGCAAGCATGTAGTATAATGTTGCACTTCGTCCGTTCGGTTGTAGACCATGTTCCTGCCAGTACTAACCTTGCGAGCGTGTATTATATAGTATTACATAACAAATATAGTAGATCAAGTTCTGAGAAGTAATGCAACCAGTACTATGCAGCTTAAATATAAGCGATCGATGCATTTGATATAATAGAACGTAGCCAATCACGCGCCTCTGTCATATTTATATCAGCGCCGCTCGTCAACATGGTAAACATAATAAGGCAATGATGTCAACACTCCTCTCATATGATATGTATATATAGCAATGAACAAACAAATTCTCCTTGACTGCGATCATGTATCGACACATCGACAGAAGTAGGTACCTACTGGTATGCTGTTATTTGTTTTTGCATAATATTATATAAATAAATAGCTACGATGAATACATAAGTAGCCGGCCACAAAGTTCTCTTTGATCCTATTTATTTTAAATTGTGATGATTCATTAGTATGTGCAAGTATGCCTCCTGAGCAGTAACACATTCTAATGAACAGGGATCATAATATTTTATGTGTCAAGTAGATTTTAACATTCATGTGTATACTATTCATTATGTTAATGTGGTTTCAAATGGAAAATATTTTACAGCACATCAATTGTAAATTAGATAATGCATTGTGTTAATAATAGATGTAAATAATTAAGGAGTACCTACCTACTTAGTTTTCTTATCTAAAAGAATACAATTATATTTTGGGCATAACTGTCATGTGTAACAGCATTTTTAACAAAAAAGAATAAGTATTGTATGGGCACATTATGTGCCTATACAATGAATGGTTTCATAATCGCTTATTAATAATTCTTATTATTTTTCGTTATAACTTGAGTAGTCTATATTATAGCATTATTTCGTTGAGCTGTACTCGGTGCTGCAACTAATATAACGTATACCAGTACCAACTGACCGGATCTATTAAATGTGCCAATTGTGTGCCGAGCAATGTTTGATTTTTCTCTTATGTTTTTTAAGTATCGCTTAGGCCGACTAGCGCGCATGAGCGACAAAATTAACATAGTCATTAATATGGGGACTGGAGACATAGGTATTTGCTTTCTATAATGTGTCCGGGCGCGCTCGCATCAGTCGCAAGCGGCGAGGAGTGATCAGATCTGTCATGCGCCGCTGTGTGCTTAACTGTGCACCGAGCCAACGAAACGGCCGCGGGCGGCGCGGCATGACGAAGGCGCGACGACGCCGACGCGCGCAACTGTCGTTTGCATCTTACTGCATTCGTCGCCTAACGGTACGTTGCCCTTTTTGGGATCGATCGTCCATTTGATTTACTATCTTAGTAACGTTTACGTCTACGACCATATGTGTTGCAATGTGCCATCAAACCTGACAACCAATTGACAATTTCCGATTTAGCAGTGTACGACTTCGTTAATTTCTATTCACGACGGATAAATGAAGTGCATGTACAACAATCGGATTTAATTTCGTTTAATAATATGCAAACGAGGCGAGCTCATCGGTGCGAGCGGAGCGACCGGAGCGACCGGCGATCCGGACGTGCTGGCCATCATTGTCTTGCAATAAAGGAGTCACTCCGTCAAACAATTTGGTGCGTTATGCAAACAGAGGGGAGAAACTGTTTCAGTGAGAGCTCTGCCATCCGGTCTAAATATAACCGGGCGGAGACAGCTGGCGGCGGAGGGTGCGGGGGCGCGCCGCAGGACGTCGACCCGACCAACCCAGACCTTGTGCGCATTGCCGGAAGGAACGATGCCACCGAAATCGCACCATTGTCCTGCTTTGTACATTGTCTTTATACTCGCTCAATCTAAGCTGCGAGCCGCGCCGAGAAACTCGCTAAATCGACGCGACTCTTTATCTAAACTGCGCTTACAATGAACACTATTCGTACTGCGACCTCGATTCTCTCTATTATATAACACGAAACTGACAGGATCTGTAGCGCGTTGAAGGATGTGAATTCGCTTACGAAACACGTGACCGGGATAGAGCAATTTAAAACAATATGCGCAAATACGCTCGATGGAGGTCCGGTCAACGCACACTAGCTCGTGGAACACAGACACTAAGCAGCTCCCTGTTATGGACTCATGCGTTATTGTGCATTGGAGTGGCTGCACGCCAAAATCGTTCCAGCGCGCTGACACTCGATTACGTTCATATGACGTTACAAAATCCATTTGCAGGTCAATAGCACCGTTAGTTGAAGGTCTTGGCCGCTAGCCGCCGACTGTCGTCTCTTCCCACTCTTTCTTCGACACCCACCCTCCACCTCTCTCCTTTATACACGTGAATAATATCGCATACATTCCAGTTAAGCCGCTGAGCCCTTCTATGACCTCGAATACAAATCCGTAGCATATATTCTATTGTTCATTTAGATGGCCTGCTTAAGGATGAGGATACAAAGCTCTAGACCGAGTTCTCACGGTTTAAATAAATGTTAGCGACAATAATGTTCAGTAATCATTGACCATTTATAGTATTGTACCTACATTTATGCATTTGCACAATACTTGGCTAGAAAGCAAAACACATCAAGAAATCGAGTCATCATTGTGGTTCTACTTTCGTATTTGCTATTAGTTATACTCTATAATAGAAGATTGAGTCTCCTAGTTAATCCCGTGTCACGATTAGGCTGTTCTTAGCGTTTTATTGAGTGCAGTTATTTTGCGTTAGAGAGTTAGGGCTTTCTGACACAAAATCCTTTACCGGACACATTCCCAAAATCCGTGTTTTATTTTAATAAAAACACGGATTTTGGGAATGTGTCTGGTACATGGCAATACCCACTGGAACGTAGAATCTAAAATATAGTTAGCGAAATGCTGGTGTATTACAGCTCTGCTTACCCTATTTATACTATGCAGTTGGTATACTATGTCTTAGGTCATTTGAATATATTTAATTCCATTTAACTAGGTTATCTAGTGCTAATAGAAGACGGTATTGTAGTCTTAATATTATTGATGAAAACCCCGATCTTATGTAACAAATAACAATATAATATTTTGTACAGTTTTTTTTTAATATGTGGTATTATAGGTCGTTGATGGGTCAGGGCTAATCTTTATCAGCAATAGTATATAATATGATTAAACTGTATAATGGTATAAATATTACGTAACTTGAGTTATAAGGATAAATAAACATACTAATTTACTGGATAAACAGAGCTTATAAATTTGTATAGGAAAATGTAAGATACATTTACCTATAGTATAATTAAATTTGCACTCCTAAGATGAGATATCTACTAAGTTTTGACTGAATAGGACATTCATTTGAAACTGTATACATCTCTTAAGAAATAATTAATTAACTCACATGCATATTCACCATACAATATATTTACATTATTAATTTTAAAACGAAATAATCTAATATATATTTACAAACGTATTAAAAAAGATAACATAATTACAAAAACAAATAATTATTATACTAAATATTTTCAAAAATGGTTTAGGCATCGTAGAATTCTTCAACATCGCTGTCAACTGGTAACATGCCCAGAAGACTGGCAGCATTGCCACGTTGAATGGCAATGCTGATTCTTTGGGCCAAGAAAAGACCAGCCGTCTGATCACGCAAAACGTAGATCAGGTGTTACACTACTTACACATGGTGAGCGTGTGAAGCCGTGGGCGTAAAATAATATCAATACTTGAATACTATTTTTATAAAGCTGAAGATATTGTTTAAACGTCTATCTTGCATGTCATGGCCAATCTGTTAAGGAAGGTTACGTCACGATACGACCCTTTGGACCGAAGTGGGTGCAACCGCAGGACACAGCCAGTGATATGATTAAAAGCGCGATATTATTTTGATATTATTTTAATATCACTATGGTGTGGCGCGAGACTTACCTGTACGTTTTTTTTATCCGTACAAGGTACTGTATATAAGTGTTTTGTTTGACCCTTCGTAGTCATTTAGAATGTAATACTTTATATGCTATGAGTACCTATAAATGAATATGCAGTAATATGTCATAGCCATTGAACGTTGCTTATTAAGTACCATGTAGCGCATGGCACCGTTTGTATACGCCAGTAATTATATAAGTCAGTGATTTGTACTATGTATTTACTTAACTGCGTGCCTTATGCAAGGGGAATGTTTAGCGTTTCCTTTCATCAAATATGCGTAAATTATCTTGGTATACTAGCTTTGAAAAATCTATATAATTATTAAAATAATGGTTTTCTTATGAAGACATTTTTAACCTTATGTAACAATCATATTTATATGAACAAATGCAACAATCATAATTTACAACTTAACTAATATTAACAAACCTAACTACTTATTAAAACAAAATTAAATGGCACAAAATATAGGACTCTAATAATAAATAAACAAAAAACTAAAATAGTAAAAAAAATGGCTGGTTTGGTTCGTCTGAATGTTAGGTGAGTTCGCGTTCGCGGCACTTACATTTAACAGGTATTGTAAATGATATAAAGACAAGTTGGTTCAGCTTTAAGTCACATAGTGTTGCCACCTTAGATCTAGCTGTTTTTGAGATCAAATTTTTCCAAATTTCACAACTTAGCCCTAAAAGGGCAATCTAGCTTTTTTTGCACATACTTACTAAAACATCTCAACATGGTTATTGAATTAAATAAATATCTTTGCTCTCCTTATGATACAACACTTCTCAGTGACCAGTTATACTTTTAATTTTAGTGCAGTTTTTGGATGCACTGTGGTTTGATTGATGATGATTTTATCCTTGCCCCATTCTAACGCAGATGTTGAACATTTTCAATATCTGCGTTAGAATGGAAACATCATTAAGACTAAAACCATAAATGAAATGAGTTTGAAAACTATAACCTGAATATTACACATAGGATAGGGCTTAAAACTTTCAAAGGAATCGTGCTGTTCACACAAGGTGGCTATGGAGACAAAAAAAAGACTAAAAGTAATAGCAAATACACATTTAAATTGAACAGAAATGTAGATTTTAATCAGCCATAAACTTCTACTTCGGCAGATGTAATCTTGGTAGAGTCTGAGGAAGATTCCGATTTAATCTTTATAGGTCCTTCATGCGTGTGTTCAAACCCCAAATCATTGGAATGGTGCATAGATAAATATTCTTGTCGATTTTCTTTTGATTTTGTATATTTGTCAGTTGATTTTTCAAAGGTTTATTCTTATAAATAAGATTTCAATAATTGCTAGTTATTAATGATTAAAATTTTATTTCTATCACAGATTTTTTTTATTCTTCTATATTTGTTACAAATACCTATAATACAAGATAATAATAAAGCTAAGCTGTTTAGAACTGTTTACAATAATATAATATTTACATAACTTTATGCAGTATCGTAAAACTCCTCCGCGTAAATGTCAAAGGATGAAATCGTGCCCAGAAGGCTAGCAGCATCTTTAAAATCTTTTGGCAATATCTTAGAAAATATCTATAAACCTCACTCTCACCCACTCTGTCCCACTTTTTAATACGGAATTTGTAAAAACTGGCCCATTTTTGGTGCCCGTCAGCTCCCTTTCAAAAATCAAGGTGGCAACACTTTAGTCACACGCGGCTAAACGAGTCGGTGTACTGATCGCAATCACGCGTGCCGTTCGGGTTGCTATCGCGTCGCCTACGCAAGGCGAACGTTTCTGAAGCCGCATCACTTAGGTATCAGCATTTTGTAACAATGTTTAACTAGGATTAATGTTCTATTTAAATATACTATAATTCGGTATAGCTAAAAACTCATGGTTTCAACCTTAAGGATTTTGAATTGTATTAGTGTTCGCCCAGTGGCTGAAAAATATATGAAAAAATTACATGCATGCAACTTTTTCTTGTAATGGCGGGTAAAACTAACTAACTGTATTCATTTTGATTGCTGGATTAAACTTAGCCGATAACTACTAAACGAAAAAATAGAATATCGGTTGACAAACAGAGGAGATAAAATTTTCGAACTGTCTTTGTCTATTTATATATAGATATTGTAAAGCTTATGGCCATTTATTGTATATGTACAATTATTATTGTACAAAAGTAGTCAACAATCAAAGTAAGAGGTCTACATATTTACGGCCAATGTTAAACCAAAATGTCAGACTCTAGAAATCATATACCTACATACGTAAAACATATCCTATCAAATAATGTACTTACTTAGAAGCTTACAAATATTTTTAAAATAACACCTTGTGAATAGTAGACTTCATTTATAAAATCTTCTACTAGAGTACTTACTACTAGTAGACAGAAATTCACATCAATTAAATAGGTACTATACATATATCATAGTTATGATTGTGGGGATCTAGATAACGCAGAAGGCGTGATCAGACGGGCGAGGTCGATCGTCCGGTTATTCGGTTTCATTGTGAGAAAAGCGAATTTCCCGAGTTGCAGTGGCAGGTGGTGCAGCCGGGCGGTACCGATCAATACCCCACCGAGTCCCTTCCTACCCTCCCGCCGAGTGAGCGGTGAGCGGCAAGCGAGGAGCGGCCGCCCCGCTGCCTCGCGCACTCCGCCCACGCTTGCGCTCGCTCTCGCTGCACCATCCACCTACACTGCCAGGGAGACATCACAATATCACTGGTATTTCGCACGTGTCCCCTGCCATTTGTAGTATTTATTGTATACGTAACTTCGTTAGCGTACTACGTACTACAACACTCCCGTATGAACCACTAGCGTTCTGTGATCGCGTCACATGTTAGCGAATTTATAATTAATAGTCAGTAATAACATTACACTATATTATGATATATGTAGTATGTAACGGTATTTGTAGTTACATTAATTTTATCCCCGGAATAAACTCAATAACTATATCCGTTACGCGAGACTGAGTCCAAATCTCGTTTATTTGGAATGTTTGGTACAATCCGAGCTTGGTTTATTTCTGGCATATTCAGCAATAATAACTTATATTCGGATATGTAGGAGTCTCCGCAGTATGTGTTTACGAATCCCATAAGACCAGAGGCAATAAACACAAAATCAACCCCAGAAATGACGAAACATTTTTCAGAGATTACAAATCGACTCAGTTGTTTATTTTACTTATGCCCACGTAAAAAATATAGCATTTTATTAAGGTCTTTGTTTACTTAAGCATGTAATGTACAAATTTACTCTTAATTTACTGAAAATACGACTAACCAAAGGCCACCATTTTATTATAATGTACTTGTCAACTCTTCCAGGACATGGTGTCCAATGCTAACATTGGCGAGCTTGGAAGAGTTGAATTTTTTGTGATTAGGTGAAATTTTATGCCTGTAATAACTTAAATTGGTCTACACATTATAAAATATTACGGGGTCGTACGACTGAAACAATTACACAACAATTACATTTAATATATTAACATTTACAGTTGCACAAGGATTTATCACTTAGATATTGGACTGGAGTAGCTACAGAGGCATTGCAACAGTCGGTCGAGGTAGAAGCAATATTTTAGGCGCTTTAGCGTTGGATTGTTTAGCACGGGCCGTTAATATTAATTATTGAGCGCAACGCACGTATATGAGTCATATAACGACCGTGCAACTTACTGTACACTCAATGTGAACGGTAAACAAACAACGCACGATTTTCTACGGGCCGGAAAGTCAATATTCATACAAATAGAAATAGTTTTAGCCTTCCATAAATGTATCCGTGAATGATATGAGGCAGATACGGCTCAATTCAGCTGCCAATGCTTCAGGATAACGGAAATAAACGCCTCCGTCGCATCGCAGTGGGTATGCGCGCCACGTGGAAAGATTACCGCCATCGGGGAACAGGAAGCAGTAGCGGATGATTTCACTAGTCCGAATCGATACATGAGTAGTTCCAAAATAGAAACAGAACGAGTTTGCTCGAGAAAGGAAAACAGCGATCACGAGCTGCTTATGATGTTAAATATTATCGAAATACTAGTGTTGTCAGCGCAGACATTGATTTTCTTTGTGACCTGCTCACAAATGATTTACTAATGTTTAGTGTAGGGAGAGGGGCACGGCTAGTGTTGGCGGCTGGCGCTCACGCTCGCGTGCTAATACGAATTGTTCACTGCTAATAGCCTCAAATGGCTCGTTACACTCGCAACTCGCTCCTCAGAGGAATTCATTTTAATTAAGACCTCACTCTCTCCGAGTTATTAAATTTCTTGCTCTCAGTCCCCCAGTGTTACAAAAATAATATCTAAGAAAGTGTGACAAGCACTCGCTTGCTTAATAGAACGCAGTGTTACTTATTTGCATACTGATTTAAACTAGCTCAATAAATTAAACCCACAGAGGTAGAGGACAAATAATGTCTGCGTAAAATTATAGGTAATTATTGGGCACTTAAAAGAGGTACTCAAAGTAGTTATAGGTACTTGGAGACGCCTCATCCCGCTTGTCACTGCTATTAGTACAACGACATGTCATAAATGCCGATTATGAGCACGCGTGAGTGAATTCCTATATGTTAAGCCATACATCAGAGTAATTCTGCACGTTTGACGTTCATACTCGTATAAAAGATTACACTGAGCTTGTGCATGGATCCGGTTGTGACTTACTACCGTATCCTTAATAAACAAAATTTTACCAAAAAAGAAAACCGACTTCATAAAAGAATATTCTAAAACAAATAATCAAAATATTAACAAGAAAGAAAACCGACTGTAAAAAGCGATATTCTAAAACAAAACATTCACTAAAAAGTACAAAAATAATTGCGTATGCTTGTGAATAACTAAATTATTGTTATTAATGGAGTTGGTGTCAGCCAAGGTAGGTTTGTAACTACTTAAACATGAGATGTCTTACTATAATCATAACATAACATAACATAACATTGGCATGCACAATTACACACATAGACGCAGCACGCAGCGGGTGGCTGACACCGACTCCAAAAATAACAATAATTTAATTATTCACAAGAATACGCAATTATTTTAACTTTTTAGTGCATTTATTGTTTTAGAATATTATTTGCTGAAATCGGTTTTCTTTTTTGTTAAATTTATGTTTATTTCTCGGTTTTAGTGAATCTGAAGTTCGATAACTGATTTTATTTGTCTGAATATGGGTACACCTACTAAACGCGCTGCTCATAATAATACGAGACAAGCGCCGTTTAAATGAGATAAACGAAGAAAGGGAGAAACGCCTCTCTCAAAATAGGAAATTTACCTCCAGGGCCATTTCAAAAAAGACTTGTGAAGACCCCAAAAATAGGCTTTCGAAAATGCGGGCTTACATGAAAAATGTTTTACATGGTATACCGTTTAAATAATTTTTGGCCATAGTGACCCATCTCATGATAATTTCAAATACGGCTGGGCTGATATATTTTATTCCGGGGTTCCGGTACCTAATGGCTTGAGCGTCATATTAAAAGCTGTATTATAGAAATAATTTTGTTATTAGTTTTTTTATGTATACCTTGTCGAGTTTAACAGTTGCACGTAACTTCATACTATTAAATGCTATCAATAACCAATTTGGATATTGTGTAATCAATAAATATACATAATATATAATTATGTATGTGATTGTAGCAATCATGGCAGACTTGCTGTCATTTATCAAAGAATTCCGTTGTATAAAACTGAAGATCTTTTTCAGAACATCACCAAATTAGAATAGGGCTACCTCGAAACACTACGAAGTTCTTCCAAACCATCCTACACAGTTGTTTATTTTGTTCTTGCCAAAAATGATAATATCATCAATGTAGCCAAATATGCATTATTAAGAATAAATCAAAAACTACTAGTGAGATCTTAATTAAATTTAAATGGGACCGATCGGCAAGCACCAGCTTTCAAATAAAAAGAATCATCGAAATCGGTTCACCTAGAAAAGATATATGAGGTAACACATATAGCAAAATAAAAAAACATACAATCGAATTGAGAACCTCCTCTTTTTTTTGAAGTCGGTTGAAAAAAGAGGAAGTTCTCAATTCGAGTGCATGTTTCTTTCTTCTATATGTGTTTGTAGTCGGTTAAAACGGTAAGGCGTCTACCCACTGTACAATGAGACCGGCCCACTATTTTCCATGGGTCTATCTGACTATAATAAAAAGTAGGTAGTCTATGTTTCGAACAGTTTTCACCTGTAAGTATATAACAATCGCCAAAATACGATAAAATCTATTTAATATATTATGTTTGTGAATTAATAAAAGTTATTACGTTCATATAATATGCAGTACCTACCTAAGGCCTAAAACATTGATTCGCCACGAATATTAAAACGCCGCCGTGGAGTGTAACACATTTTGAGGATGTGGAATAGGTGGCATCGGTGTAAATGCGCCTACATTCATCAAAGTCTCCATCCGGACGTGCCTTACATTAGTATCGCACACTTAACTTCGTCTCGTTCGGCAGTCGGCTTAAGCCCCAAATCTCGACTCCGCACTTGGGCTGCCGCAATATCAGTGTTTACGTCCAAGTAGGCGTCTGTTGTAGAGTACAGTGCATAATGTGGAGCGCGGGCGCGGTAAGGGCAGAGGCGGTGCTGAAGTGTCTAAAATATGCGGTGTCACGCGCCCATCATGGCTTTCGCACGAACATACCTCTAGGAACACGGGGCTATTGTCTTGCCACATTAATGGCTAGTAAACCGCATGTTATATTCAAATAAAATGTTGCGATAATATACACTTACAAGTACGCCTTTATTCTTAAACATCTGACGCTTGTCGTACATTTCTACTGAGCGTCGTTATCGGTGACGCAACGACGCGGTTAATTTCCCACTACGCATTTCGCTTTCATTACTTAGGGTGTTAAGGACAATTTAATTCTGGTATAATCATTTACCATAATATATGTTTTCACTGTTGGTTGAGTTGAAAGTGTAACTGAGGCCAACGTCCTGGTTGACCGGCGCCGTGCATTGGCGCCGCAGTGTGATGCGGGCAGTGCCACGCGCGAGCTCTGCGCCAGAGGGGGGAGATGATGTTAATAGTGGCGATAGTGGTCTCAACACACTGGAATTTGCTCTATATTTGGGCAAGGCGAGCTCCGCAAGTGCCGACCGTCTGACACCTATCTGTAGCTTTATACGCAAATGTACAATCGTTTAAACTGGCAGCGTCCTATAATTACATTTTAATTCTATTGGAAAATGATTGAAGTATACCTTACACGTAGAGGCAAACTATTTTGGAGGCAATAAAACGGAACGTTACGCATACAAAGCATGACGAGGTATGCAGCCATACGCGTTGTTTGGTGTTTACATTCTATGCAGTTTACAGGCGAAACCGAACCCTTTTACGAGTTGAACACACATTTTATTGGAAAGGAGTCGAAGGTGGCTAGTGGCATATTTAGCACGGAGTTATGGCATTACTCCTACGCTAAATATGGTATCGTTAATTTTCATTATTAAAGTAGGTATGTTTTAGTTTCGTTGTTTATACATAAAGCGGTATTTGAGTTACTGGCGTATGTAGTCGGGCTGATTGATGATGCCTGGATATAACCTTACCCGCCCCTTTAACCGCGGTCCTTCCCCGCATCGCCGCGCGACCTAAACGCTTAGAGGCTGAGCAGGCAGGGAGCACAATCATTGCTCCCTCCGCGAAGTCGGTGACTGAGATGGCCAAGAACCTGGAGATTAATGCTGGGGATAGTTTTGTGACAGTGTATAGGAGGAAGCGCCATCAGAAAACCAACAAGTACTGCTGTGGTACGGCTCCTGTGGAGCCTGGTGCAAACCCGCGTGTTGCAGCACCGAACATCTCTCGCCTGTACTACACCACTAAGGCGGAAGACATCGCAGAATATGTACGCCAGAAGTCTAAGTCCATGCCAAAAGAACAGCTGCTGCAATCGCGTCGCAACGTCAACTTCAAGGCGTTCGTGGTGCGAGTCTCGACTTGCATTTTGCCTGTATTCATGAAGGAGGACTTTTGGCCGAAGGGTGTGGTGTTCCGCCACTTCCGCGGACAAGTGCCACATGAACGCACAACAATAGAGTGCAAGTGAAACATTACTAACATAGTTAATAAGTTATATAAATACTAACACAAATTGTATGTATGTTAGTCCATAAGGTATTTATATATGCGTCTATGCCACGCAAAATAAATGGTTATAATTATTATTACGTGTTTCTCTTTCACGAGTATTTCCCTAATACGTTAGGAAAATACCCGGCCCTTTGGTAGGCTTACACGGAGACATGGGTCCAACGTGAAGAGGCCCTTCGAGAGTTTTAATCAAAGGTGGAATGCCTACAGCGGTACTAGCCGCAGCAAGCGTAGGACTATTGCTACATATGGATTCTAATATATGCGCTATGGGTATGGGTTTTTGTTGGACCGGTATATTGGTAACTATGGATGAAAAAACGGCGTCTGCCCTGAATACTCTAATAACATCAATCGAATGGGCAGACGGTGACTTGCCTACTCACTAGATGGGCCTCCTGAATACCCACCATAGGCATACAAGCCAGCAGCAGAGGGCCATCACGGGCCTCATGACAACGAAGACCCGAAGCGGGTTACCCCGTAATTATGCCTTTGAAAATGACACTTCCATCTCCAAGCTTGTAGCTCTAGCGGCCTCCCTCTGACGGGCCGACCAAGGCAAGCCAGAGTTGAGAGTCCTACGGGCGCTCTTGAAGTACCACCCCAGCCAACCAGTATCGGCAAGCTGGGGACGAGGCCCTAACCGACTCTCTGAGGCATTCAGGACCGCAGTGTCGCCACTCACATTCAGCTCGCTACAAGCTGCCCTGCGGTTTGTGCGCTTTTATGATGATACATTTTTTTATTAAGTTGGTTGTTTAACCTTTTGAACGCCAATCACTTGTATACAAGATCGAGATTTTCGTGCCCTCAGCGCCACTACTTGATTAGAAGTAATAATAGTATAAAATAAATTTACGACTTTTACAAGATCTTTTATTTTGTTTTAATGGAAAATTGCCCTGTTATAAGCCATATTTTTAACTTTGTCACAAATAATAAGTTCTTGTTTGTTTTATATTCAATAGAAACAAAAACGCGTGAAAATATTTTAATGCCCCCAACGCCAAGTACTTGATATAAAGTAAGCCAGTGATGGGACACGATGAAGACCTCGCTATATTTCATCTCGTCGAAACGATCATAAATACTATTATTGCAAGAAAATTACGTGAATAAATAATATTTTATAAATATTGTAAACTATAAACTACGTTTTATTCACCTTAATCAAGAATAAATAGGTTTTCTAATCATTATCGATAGTGAAACACCGTTTGAATGAATCGGAAGAATTTGATTCTGAGGTAAGTTTAAATAAATTATATTATTATATCTTAATCTTGTACTCGATGTATCGATCTCTAAAGAAAAGTGTTAGGTATAGATATATTATGTCATTTAGTATTATATACTATTAGATAGGTTCTTCAGTACCTAATACCTAGGTATCCTTTATCGATTTAATGTGTTTACATGTGATTCCAGTTTACAAAATGTTAACTGAATATTCAACGCGAAATCGTATTTTATACGATTTCGCGTTGAATATTCAGTTACGTACCTATCTGTAGATCTTCAGACTAGTAGGTACCTAGATTTGTCAGCAAAATTTTATTTATACATATTTTTTTCCTAAATATTAAGAAATCACGCTTCGAACTGGAATGACACGTAAACACATTCAATCGACAAACTTTAAGTGAAAATTGTGTCAATTTCGAGCGAGCAAAGAACGCGTCCTATTTTCCAAATTATGAGTTTATTGAAAAGACACAGCGCAAAAAAGTTGTTGACAATAAATAACAATAACTCAGTTATTGTTATTTATCGCCGGCGCCGCGAAGTAGGTATTCATAAATATTAATTTCAACTTATAATATTATTTGTCAATAGGACATTAATCCCATCCCTACGTTTTGCTATAGATACGTTATACATTTGTCGCGTGGCGCTGGAGGACACATCGCGTATTATATACATAGGTGGGCGTCGAAAAGGTTTAAAAGCTAGTGTACTGTGCATGTATAAGAGGGGTATTCCCTTATTATTATAAAGCAAAAAGAAAAATTAATAGTATCTACTGTTAAGACATCTTCATCGTTCATCCGTTTATCATAATCACGAAAAGTAAGGATGAAGAGAATGTCATACACCTGCTGTGCTACAAAGCTGGCCACATGTACAGCTTTATATACTAACAGGTTTGTATTTAAATTGTATGAAAAGCGAAACGTGGAAAAGCACGCCGTTATCGTATATTATTTTATGTTTTGTTTTGGTACTAGATTTATATATAACGCACCCGTGGTACTGCGTTATACCCCCTGAGTAAGAGTTCCGGTATCTCATATATACATACCTACGTCGCACATTCTTTGTATTTTCAACTTAATTCATGAGTGATATCTCAGTCTTTAGGCAGTGTCTTTTTACTTGTTTGTATGCCTAGATTTAAGAGAATAAGTCTCTTGAATAGAAGCAATTTTAAATTAAAGCAATGATAAAGGAATTCTTTATGTTATAAACATTGATCCGATAGGTACCCTTAATTAGATTTTGCTTTTTTGCTATATTGGCGCTGGCTTCCTTGCCATTTAATGACGCGTCCAAACTGTGGGTTTGGTTACGGTAACCGTAACCCTAATGTAGCAAGCGTCCATAATTATCGTATGAACAGTACGGACACGTGACACCAGGGGGGCCCCCTTGCGCATTGCACTGCAGAAATGAGTTTCTACGCCGCTAACGCAAGAACAAAAACTAGTGGTATCCCGCTGCAAATTTGAATACTAGCAGTCGCATAAGGACTATGGATGTCGTCGCCAAATAGATAGATAATCCTCCACAGTTCAAATCTGGTGCAACTTTAAATTGGTTGTTGTTTCATTGATTGACTGCATGGATGGCGTTAGTGGTCGCCTCACCATTGCCACTGCGCCAAGTTTTGTGGGTTCGAATCCCACACGGGCGACAAATTTGTGTGAACCAGAAATGGCTGTTCCGAGTCTGGGAGATCTTTGTGTCCGTTATTTACATGTTTCTAAAGTCCCCTGCGACACAGGAATTATTATTAATGCGGGAGTTGTCTTTATTAATGTTACGTGCTTGGTTCTGGTGCTGTGGACACGATAATCATGTTTCGATAGTGAAACAGCCTGACTTAAAGAGTAGTAGTCTTAAAAATTAATTATCATTATAAAAATAATAGAACGATGTTAATTGTTACCTATTATTAGACAAGCTTTATGTCTAATAATAGCACGAAATCAGATGATGGAGCTTATTTACTATTCTGGGTTTGTTTTATAACTTCTATGATGTAATCCTGTGATGTCTCGTGTTCTGCAGTACTAAGAGAAGCCCGGCTACATATATTCATACTAGTTTTCGTCACATTACAAAGTTCTGTTGATATTGTTATAGCCCTAAAATAATGATTTCGATCAGATAGTGGTGCTGGTGCCGTATGTTCTCACGTAGGTTGTGTATACGACGATTTACTAATCCGGTTCTACAAACAATGATTAGGATGCGATATGATTCACGCGCTATGAGCCAGCTATTCGGCGGAAGAACAGTCATTGACTCGGACCCGCTGATGTAAACAACGTGAGATCGATACAAGTTTACCCATCGCTATTTATAAAAACTATAATAAGAACAACATTATTGTACTGGTCGCTCCATACTTAATAGCTTTTAACTATTGAACTGTAGACTGGTTAACTCGTGACCTTCCTCTGCAAGTACAATAGAAGTGCGTTTAAACCGGCCACTGATAATATGATAAGCGGCATGACCTAGAACTTATTTCTGCGAACAATTTCTTACTTTTCCGTTGAGCGTAGCGTGGATGTGATGCGAGTGACGTAAGTCGCATTTTTAGTATAATGAATTAATGATGGTGCCGGCGTCAATGACGCGACCTCTCAGCGTATTCATTCATTCGGTTCGTAGTGGTCGGTCGATACATGCAGCCTATAATGCAATAGTTTGTGTATCGCACTTTGCACCGCTGCTGGCTTGTTTGCACGAACGATTGTGAGCGAAACGAATTGAACTACGGTCCGCGTTTATTGTTCTAGATATTATTGTGCTGCGCCCGACCCAGCTAAGTTAAGCCTCGAAGAAATTGGATTGTATTGTTCGCACACTTGAAACTTTTGCCGCCTTCGTATGTAGTATTAAGGAGTATGGAGTACTCTGCGATCTACTTGGGACTTGTACAACGACGACAGATACTTGTAGACGTTGTTATGGCAACGTACCAAATACCTAGTGTTATGTACGCATCATTTTTATATTCTGACATGTGTGATAAACTACCTACTTTATTCGTTTAGATTTAGACGCAAAATTATCTTTAAGGACATTATGTTTGATTACAGTATAGAATTAGTTTAAACGAATATCTTTTCGAAATCTATCGAACAAAATTTTTTTTAAAAGCAAAGTGCTAAATACTAATCCTTTGACAACTTGGCACACAAATATACCATGTCTTGAAATTACACAAAGCAATTTACTATAGTTTTGTTTTCCTGAGAGGTTCAGATGGGCGAAGCCGTGAGCAGAAGCGAGTATTAAATAATAGCAACTTATTGCATTACATATTTCCGATAGCGTTATGTCATGGCCGCAACTACCAGACTGCTACACTCCTTGTATAAGAGACAGCTTTGTTACATTTAGAAATGTCACAGCTGCGGGGTACACTCCGATAATAATTAAACACAATCTATACATTTCCTTGTTTACTCGGACAGTAATATCGATTGCTTATAGACTACTTATGCAGTCATAAACTGGATTTGCGATTATACTGAATACGTGACAATAATAAATAAAAATGTGATTTATTGTTCTTACTCAGAGTAGGCAATTCTATGATACATATGAGGAAATAAGTTGATTTTAAGTCATAATATGTTTGACTAGCAGACATTCGCGATT
Source organism: Catocala fraxini (assembly GCA_930367265.1). Lineage (NCBI taxonomy): Eukaryota > Metazoa > Arthropoda > Insecta > Lepidoptera > Erebidae > Catocala > Catocala fraxini. The sequence continues at coordinate 19,905,587 of OV884024.1, forward strand.
TCTACCACTTTTATGATTACTGTCCCGCGCCCGTGGCTCGCAGCGTGATTTTACATAGTCTGTATTACTGTCAAGTCAAAAATAATTTATTCATTTAGGTCACACGGTAGTAATACTTATGTACTTACGTAAAAAGAGATTAGTGAGTTTATTAGATTTACTTACTGAATTTACATTTATGTTAGTTGCAAGGTTCAGGTAAAAAGTTGAGCCTATGAGAAAATACCTGCAAGAAATTCAAGGCCACTCTTTTAATTCGCTCTCTAGATAAAGTAGCTTTGTAATGGTAAAATAATTGTAAATTCGATCCAGTTGTATTTGGATTTATTCATTACAAACAAAAATTTTAATCTTTCCTGTTTAATATATTAATATTAGTATACTTAGATATAGATAACCGTAAAATTAATATTATTTTAGTAAGTATGAATTAAAGAACCCGAAGTTTCCTTGTAAAGTGAGGGTAGTTCGTATTTACTGGAAATATATTTTGTAAAATCTATGTAATTACTACGAAGGAAATTAGTTACTACAATATCATTTAACGGTATTACAGCAATAACTACGTACTAGGCAAGCCGTTAAATGAACAACAACGTTAATGAACAAACTACCTATTCGATTTAGAGAGACAATTATTTATTGTTTTCGAGAAATAACAATCTCTATAATGTTTTTATGGTTGGCCTTGGACAGTTCGTCTTACTAGAACGTAGTGCTTGAATGTCAAACCTTATGTATCTATATATACTTCATGATAAATGCGGAATTGTGATTCTTAGTTTGTCGTTATTTCAGGCAAAAATGCAACAACGGGTTAACGCAATTTCTGTATACAGATTGATTAAGGATCGGAGAGTAACTAACAGCTCATTTTTCATCACGTTAAGATGCGTGGTTCCTACAGGCTAGACCTATAGAACAGAAAATCCCGTCTCTCGCTCTCTAAATTAATCTCTCATTTCTATAAATTGTACTCTGTACTTCCACTTATTTTAAGCTATCTTCTCTAAAACAAAACGCAAAATCTATTCAATGCTTCGGGCGTGATTGAGTAACAACGTTCATACTTTCACATTTATGATCAGTAGGACCATAGAATATTTTTTTATCCTGACGTATGTCAATTATTTTTCATATGTGTACCTATTTATAATGTGCACACGTAAAAAGACAAAAATCAAAGTCGAAAATCATTTTTCATTTAGGTCACAAAGTAACTCTTATAAGCGTCAAAGGTTTTAGTGAGTTTTCTAAGTGAACTGAATTTACATTTATGTTAGTGGCTAGCTCGGGCTAAAGGTTGAGCGTATGAGAAAATACGTGCTAGAAGCTGTATTTATACATATAAGCGAAGAAAAATAAAAAGTAATTATAATGTGTATGTAAATATAATGATGTACCGTCCAAAACGACAGACAGACAGTCAGTACGTGCGTGTACATAATACGCGGGGTATCGATGTTTGCCTGCCCGCATGCCTGTTATTGACGGCCGACCACTTCAAATTGACGCAGTTAATTTATCTCAACAACGACTGCTACACTTTCCCCTATGTAACTATATGGGACTATATATTTTAGGAGAAAGCTCGCTCAATACATTCTGTTTATGCCCACCGCCACAAATTGTATAGCTAACGCGCGAACCAATGATTTGCGAAGGCATTCAAAATGTTTATTATATTATAATAATTTACTAATAGCTTTCAGTGTCAGAATTAATTGCACATTGATAGATGTTTATAGGGAAGGCTATAAGTATTATAATTATGCACGTATGCCGAATAACAGCGACATACATTTCATCGACCGATAATAGTTTGGCGTTGAAACTTGTAGCTGCATAATAACATTTATGTATTATTTAACCATTTTATGGTTAGAGTATTGATTGATTTGTTCCGGGTATACTTGTTTATGATAGGCAACTCACTGTCACAGAGGCACAGCAATACATATCAATGTATTGCTGTAGGTACGTATATTGTACCACAGTACAACATACCTTGTTTAATTACAGTTCAAGTTTGTGTATTTACACAATACATAAGTACTAATATCATATTATTATAGTCGTTATGGTACAAGTAGATACTAGTTTGTGCGTTTTCTGTTCAAAAACTCCCATCTGCTGTAGTCCAAAATTCCAGGATACGCCGATTACAGATGCCTGGTCCTCATAAGAGAAGTCTAATCCTATATTAAATTTTAAGGTCAAACTGGTCCCTAAAAAGCTTGATTGTAAAACAGTACTTACTACCCTGCGAAGCAAATACTACTGCTAGACAAGTCGCAAGTCCAATCTCATTCGGAGTATTGTCCATTTAACTCGTTTGCCAAAGACTATATACTCCATTTAGTTAGGTATTTAACTAAAGGTAAACAATCTTGATGTGACTTTTTACACAAACACGTATTAAACAAATAAACTACTGCTTAAACTAACAGTTCAATTGATTTAGTAATCGTTATTGTTGTATTTACATTAATCTTTAATAGCATTTTTAAAGCTAAATTTTTAGAAAATTATAAAAAAGACATCTAGATTGTTTACCTATAGTTAAATAGGTAGGTAGGTACCTAAAAAAATGGATAGTTTTAAATATAGAAGTTTCCAAGCTCAGAAGCTGTATTGAACTATTAAGTCTTAATTAAAGCGATTTTACTTCTTTAGGTGTAGGTACCTATTCTACTGTGTTTTAATTGTGTAGTATTCTTAGAAATCGGTAGAGGGGTTCTTAATATCGCCGGGAATCACCGTCACACCTTGAAACTAATCGGGTCGACGATAAAATTCCGCTAACCAACTCTTAAGTTATTTGACCTTCCTGTTATGGATTTCCCAGAAGCTTAAGCTCCTAGTACTACCTACTATTTTGTGGAGTGTCGACATTCCTAGAACACACGAAGGCATCACTTGATGTGATAAACTGCGATGACTGCTTACCATCAAGCCATGATTAGGTACTTGTGGCCTTAGTAATAAAAATAACTGATACATGCATTACATTTGAAGCTAATCAGGCTAATCTATATAGTATGTACCAGATGAAAGCAATAATACTTTCATAGAAGTTTGTCTAACGACTATTTTATTAAAATTGCTTTCATATTGTCGGAGTATACAACAAAATAACTTACTTCTTATTTGATTCTATGTTGCTCTTCATGAATAATAGTAAGTTATTATTACAAATTACGTTAACTATCCCACGATTCCAACTAAAACATTTCGAACTAAGCAAATGCCTAAAGACGGGGCACGATCTCTTAAGTCTCGGTCAGTTATAATTGAAGTTATACCATTTGAGCAATCGCAGTCCGTGGAGAAAACTGCATCTAAGCTATGAAATAATATTTGTACAAACCCGCGATATCGACTACCACGACGCCATTGTTGTATTGACGTTGCGAAAATATCTTTTACGTGTTATTATTGTCGGTATTATTACGTAAATGTTACACCAATCGACTTTCCTTCCCGGTTATGGAAGCTATGATAACAAAAACATAATGCCCGATCTGCGCGCGACGCGCGGCGCGGGCGCAAGCAAAAGGGCCAAGGCACGGTAATGATATCTATATATATAGATATCATTACCGTGGCCAAGATTGCCCGACCTACTTACCATATATTGCGGCAGCTCATGCTACATTTTTAAACTAATCTTTGTCCATCGCTAGACTGCGCTCTCTATCTCTATAACGTAAATATGGTCAATGAGAAAGTATATCTGTCTATTTGTTTTGTTATATTCACAAATAAATCGTTGAACCGATTCTAATGAAATTTATAACTTTGACGCTGGGAAAGAAAAAGAAATAAAAAAATTTATTCCTCTTTTATATTGATCGATTTGATAATGATGTGTTGCGTTTGAAACTGAGCACAGTTGTATTATGTAGACGTATATTACATATCTGCATTACATTTTGTTACGTGCGTGTCACGTAGGTAAGTATTCGTTAAAATGATCAACTTCTTGTTAACTTAAACCGGCACCGAAATGGTACGGGCCATTGAAATAATGTTTCGTAACCAAACATCTTTGTACATGCGGCGGAGCCTATGTTTACTTTTTATGTTTATCTGATAGTTTACCATTACTTAGTGTGTATATTACTATTCATTACAAAATTACAATCATAGCAACAACTTAGTTCAGGGACTGTGCTAAGAGAGAGCAATCGGCTTGTTTTCATTTTACATACATATACCTACTTGCGTACCTGCATAAATCCAAAAGAATAGGCAGTAGTATGAGATAAGTACTCATTACGACAGTTGTTTTAAGTTTTAAGTAGGTAAACAAAGCTCACTGTCGTAGGTATACCAAACATATTGCTAAATTCACACAGCAAAACATATAATCCGAATTAATCTTCATTGCTTTAATTTATAAAGTAAATTTGCTATGTAAAGTGTATGAATCTAATCTAATTTAATAGAAATGTAAGAAAATTGTAACTTACAGACTTACAAAGGGACGCACTGCCCACAATACTTAAGCTTAAAATATTTGTGAAATGATTTTCGCATTTATTATACACAAACAAAAACTAAAGCCCTTTATTAACAAACAATCTGCTCGGTCTATTGTTTCAAAGAAACATCGATGAAAGCTGCTTTAGATTTTACTGTTAAAGCTTAAGAAACAATACAGTATTAAACACCAGCTACTTAGTAAGTTACACCGTCGGCGTCGCGTCCAGCCACGAGTAACTTTTCGTGCTAAACCTTAATCCATTATTGGCAAGCTAAGTGAGGTAACAGGTTCCTAGGCTTCTTAGTGGAACGGACCGATGTCGAGGACAATTCAGAACGGCCAACGTATTGTTTCCAAAACTGACAAATAGCGCAGTCGGTCTTTGTTTAGTTGACTACACACCGACAAACTGGGAACTGGGACCATCGTGAGACCATTGAATACCAGTATTGCTTGTTTATTATTCGTGTCAACAATTTAACCATTTAGTCCATTGAAGATCAAACTTGATAATCGCTTGGGAAGTTCTTAGTGTACACAATATACATTACATACATAAAAAGATTTTTAAATATCCTTGTAAATACCCTATTGGCTTGATAATTAGCCGGCTAAATAACTGTAAAACCTAACTAAAGTGAAATACGATAAGATTTACAGTAGAAAATATACACAAAAGGGTGTATGGTGCCTAACAAAATTAGAGAAATCTCCCGCGCCGACCAGATTATTGACCATAAAAAATAAATGCCACCTGGATCCTAATCACGGAATAATAGTTATACATATAGGTTACTATTGTGTGGTAGGTACTATTGTTAGGGACACACCCATTGTATCCACTCGTACTCGTGCGCCGCTAATCAATTCACGGAGCAACTCAATATATTTTGAAAGCTGCAGAATAGCAACACATTTGTGACCACATCTGTTGTGTCTACAAAAAATCATTTTAAATGATTTCTTTTATACTCGAAGTTTATTGGATACTTATGGATAATTCATTTCAGTCTCCCCTCTACCAAAATTCAAATTTATTATACTAATTAATAATATAATATCTATGTAGGTACTTATAGCAAACATTTATTTACGGTATTCAGCTTATTCGTAGACCACTAATCGATCCATGTTACACACTGTAGTCGATGATAACGTGATACGAACCGATTTTTTTCTACACATAAACACATCTTTAGAATAGTTTAGACTGCACGGATGGCGTAGTGGTTTAAGTGGTCCCCTCGGTACTGCCGCCGCGCTGACTGTTGTGGGTTCAATCCCCAAACAGGACAAAAATTTGTGTGATCCCCAAATAGTCGTTCCGAGTCTGAGTGTTCTTTGTGTCCGTTGTTTGAATGTTTGTAAAAGTACCCCGCGATACAGGAATTATACATATAGCGGGAATCGTCTTTGTTTAAGAGAAAATAAAATGTTTGATACCTAATTAATATGCTATTTCTAATTTTAAGCTAACAAAATTCGATAGTTAAATATTAATGTACTTAAGGGCTTGTACTACCACCACCAGATAGAATTTATCTGTAAGATAAAAGTCTCGTCATCTCTCTTCTTTAACCTAACTTGAGTAAGACAGCATGCGATTTATCTTTCGGTTAAATTTTACTGGTTAGTGGTAGGAGTGGCCGTTTGTATAGTAAATAATACATGTACGTGAATACAACACTGACTAAAAGTTCAAAACATTTTTGTAAATGTAAGTCATATGGAATAGACAATTAATTATGCATTAATAATAATTGCACGCGTCCACTATAAATAAAAATACCACGTTTTAAAACGGTCTAAGTTAGCGGTATATGTATATTAATATTTTAAAGTTGTTTAATCGTTAATAAACGAGGTCCATATAGATTCCATAATAATTTTATTTTAGTCTTTAACGAACAATCTAAACTTTACCATAATTATTTATAACTTATTAGGTTATAATCAGATGTATACAATTATTAAAGAGCTTTTAGTGCACGACGTGAAGCGAGTAATTACAAATAGATTGTAAGAAAGCGAAAGCATCGTAATCAACTAATCAAATATAATGTCAATTCATTAATCAAATCAAAATTTAAAACATAATATGTGGCCCAGATTTTCACACAGTTATGTCCTGAACCTAGTATTAGCAACTACCCTAAATTAAGCTTCAGTAACTGAGTAAGCCCACTAATCAATGGAATTAGAATTTACATTTCATAAGTGTTAGTTTGACCTAATGGATAAATTATTTTGACTTTGACAATAAGTCTCTATGTTTCATCTTTATTCAATTTAATTGCTAATTTTGATTGATCCTGTTGAACATTGACAAGGTATTACTGGGCTTTATTCGCACCTACCTTAAACTAAAAAGAACTGTCTAGTATTATTAGTAGATAGTAACTCAGTCTTTTATATTTTTACGACTAAACCCATTTAATTCTGTGCGCAAACTCTGTTTGATTGTCGTCACTGCTTGACCGATTTAGATGAAATATAATATATTTACATATTATGTAGCAATTACTTTAACCTAGGTGACGGATTTAGGATACCGATATAGATAGATTTCAGACCTATAGAATGAGTACCTACATAAATATGTATTCACATTGATTGATTCTCATAATAAGGTATTGTGTTTCAGATGGCGTTGGTAGAGGAAGCAGGCGCGGGCGCCGCTGCCGACGACCCCGAGGCCTTACTCAACGAATGGCTTGGCGAACTCACCGTGCTCACTGCGGTATGCACATATCACTTACAGCCTATCTCTGCACACCTTCATAGTAGCCATAGCCTGATATATATCATTAACGCTCTTTGAAAAACGCCACGTTGCCTAACACTTTAGACGCGCTAATCTCGATCACGAGCCATAAATAGAGGCCACCTGGAAACCAAATCGTATACTTAGCGGAAAGATATACCTTCATTAATTAAATAAATAAAAACGTAAAGGCTGAGTTTAAAAAGGGATGATTGATGCTGGATCACGAATGGAACACGTGTGCGATGCAGCCGGCGCTGGCGCGGGCGCTGGGACGCGGCGCGCGGCGCAGGCGGACAGGTGCGCTAGCACATGCGCTTTTACCAATATTTTGCATCGGTCAACGAGCGCCTTGTGCCTTGTGTTAACATCTTGAATACGGACCAATACGAGCACGCGATAACTTGATTTTCAACAGACCTTTAGCTGTTTCTTTATTAACCTTTTCTTGACATGATTACTGTTTCTGTTTGCCATATATTGATATTGCATCCCCACGTAATTATATTTTTTGGCAATAACATGGTAATTCTTAGTAGTATGTATTACAATGTTATTGCCCAAAATTATTATTTACAACAAACTTAACAGTACCTACTGACTATGTAGTCATAGTCAGTACCTACTGTTAAGCTACTTTTGGAAGAACGATGAATGGTGAGTTATAATTTCCAACAGTTATAGTAAGTTAAAATACGAGATCTCACATCATAGAAGACCATCTCTCATAGGTAGTTAGTTACCTATTTAATTATTCTTATCTAGGTACATGTATGCAGTAGAGGTACCTATATATAGGTGCTCTAGGTACATGTATGCAGTTGAGGTACCTATATATAGGTGCTTATTCCATGAAGTCACTTAGGCTGAAAAGGAGACTTGCTGTTCTTAATTCTTTAAAAATTAACCAAAAAGTCTACATTATATCAATGGGTTTCGTACACAATCCCATGCCTGAGGTAGTTGTTAACATGTCTACTCAGTTATTTCTGTTTATATGTACATATGCAAACCGTAGCCCGCGTGTTGGTTAATATTATTCGCATATTACAGATGATTATCAGTGATGGTTAGTGGGAGATCGATAAAATGTGTATACCGAACATCTGTCGTGTGGATTGGTCTCCGCGCGAGCAGGTGTTCCGTACACGACACCTGTTTCCCATTTTTTGTTCGCCTTTTTCATACGAATTCTGGCAGTCCCGTATAATACAAAAACCTTATACTTAGTTTATTCAGCTACCAAAGTTATAATAATAAAATGTGTATTGAGTAAATCTTAATATATAATTTTAAAAATGCCTAATCCGTATTACATTGAATAAAGGAAATACTGGACCGTATCTATCATATTATATTAACTTTTTACATATCATATTTTAACAAAAATATAACATAGCACGAAATATTGGCCTGATATTTTGGGCAACATTTTATGTGGTAAGTAGGGGTGCGGCAGGCAAGTAGGACGAGTAAAACTAGGTCATTCGTCGATTTCTTGGTTCATTATCACGTGTTTACTATTATCAGCCTAAGACTTTATAAAAATCTAATAAATACTTTCTCTACTTATACAAATAATGATATGAATGTAGATTATGCTAATTTTAATTTAAACAAATAAAAATCTCATTCACTGACAGTTTTTAAAACAGTTTGGCAACACATCTAGTGCTTGAACTTTCTTTTAACGTTTGAATAAATAAATAATATTATGTTAAATAAAAATTGAGTTATTTTTATTTTAATAAGTGATAGTTAGGTTATGGATGTTATGATAAATAAGGAAATGCGGGAGGCATAGACGGGTCGTGGCGGTCAGTGTCGACTGTCGGTGTCAGTGGCGCGTGCAGGCACCGCGGGGCGCGGGTGCAGGCGGGCACGCCGCCGCCGTGCCAGTGCGCGCTCCGGCGGCGGCAGGCCTCGCCGCCGCGCCCCGCGCACCGGGGGTTACAACTGAGGGGACTCGCACGCACACCACCGTACCGCGCTCGTCCCATCATTCTGGAATCAAACAACGGCGTAGCGTACCGGGCCCCGCACACGTGCGCAAGTCACAAAACACGGTTGCCGCTTGTCTACTTGCCTCCCCCCTGCGCTGTTGCCTGCCGCTGCGACCGGCCGGGGCCGATTCCGCGGCTCGCGCTCAAGCTTCATTTTGTAATACTACTCACTTCACTTTGCTCTACGCTGCCTAGTTGTGGTCGTGCCCGCGTACGACTTAAGCGTTTCTCGAGTTAAACGAGACAGTGCTCTTTGTTCAATGATTTCTTAAAAATAGTAAATAATGCCGGGCGCGAAAGCTTTGTTTTTGGCAAAGTGAATGGGCGAGGTCACTACTCCGTTCGCGATATATCTAACTGTAGTGTGCTTTAGTTGTAGTGCAGTTCCGCGCAGGCTCCGCACTGTGAAATAACAAACTCGTTTGCGTACATGTTAATTATAAGTACATACTTATATCGGACTTCATTTAAATCTTAACGAAATCGTGCACTGCCATTTTATAAAATACAGCGCTGGTCTGCACGACGTGAACATAATGACGCTATTGCAATAGGAGCGTGCTCGCGCTCCAAGTGACAAAGCGCCGGCCTTTTGGCACGCTTTGCTAATAGTGTGAAGTGGTGTTCTATGACTCATTGCGCGCTGCGATGTAAACGAAATGATGGATGTGCAACTAAACGAATCGAGCAAGTGGCAGCGCGGTGGGTTTCTGTCAACTCTTAACAGAAGTTTTCGATTAGCGAGCGGGAAAACAAGAATTAATCACAATTCACCAACAGAAAATAAAACTATGGAGCAAAGTTTTGAAATGTCATCGGTACGTAATGACTAAATAACTACTGCTGATAACAGTGCTGGCATGTTTACCTACTGAGTGTTCAACATTAACCACAAATTGTTATATGGTTAGGCACTCTGTACCTACTTTTTTATATATCGTCTCTACTTGCCTTACTATTTATGGACTTAGGCGTTAAAATGAATCAGGTTGAATAAAATAAAACATACTTAAATTAGTCTAAAGTCTAATATAATAGAATTATCTTCCAGCATAATTTAATTAACACATTACAAATATAAACATACAACTGACCGTTCATTGTTTGAAGACAATGCATTCCCAACTTTGTTATGGGATGTCAACTTTTATGAGCGTGAATAATTAATTTCTGAAGATATATATGAAACTTAATTCATATTCATAGTTCCCCATTACTACATACTAGGTTCGAGATTAGTTGACGTGACCTGTTATGTATTATTTGAATAATTGAAGGAGCGTACAGCATTTAAGCAACAATCAATTGCTCTTCGTTAAAGGATTCGAGACCTATATTTAATTTTATTAACTTCCAGGGTCTGAATTCTTCAAATGAGGCAACATCGGCTTTGAGACCGCTGGAGATAGTGGCTCCACGCATCGACACATACCGGTTCTCAATGGCCAACCTCGAGGAGACACAGGATGCAGACCTCGATGCTATACTCGGAGAGCTCTGCGCTCTCGATACAGAGTATGATGAAGAAATATCCAGGGTTTCATCTGGTAAGAACGCACAACAAAAACAATAAATTAATTTGCAAAAAAATCTTTTATACTTAACTTATATTTTCCAGCTCTATCATCAACATCGAAAGCAAGACCAGAAGTTACTAACGAGGTCTCGCAAAGACAAGAGAAGGAAGTATGTAGTGATGGCGCTTCAAGCATCGCACGCACTGACTCGCCAGACAACGACTCAGCATTTAGTGACACTGTAAGTTTGGCAATACTAAATCAAATTTTAATGGTCTAAACAAAATAAAAAGTTTCAGGAATCTTTATCGTCTTTCTCTGCATGAATATTAAAGGAGAGGTTTTATTCTTCAGGTGTCCATGCTGTCCAGCGAGTCATCTGCATCTAGCAGTACCAGCATGAAATGCAAAACTCTAAAACTGAACCTTCATCAAACGCAAAAGGTTACATCTTGATATATTTTCCTTCACTCTAGATTAAATTCAAATTAATCTTTCACTTATTTATTTATTTATTTATTTATGCATTTACAGGACGCAAGTTTTCAACAAAAGGCTGATAAAATAAAACTAGCGTTAGAACGTATGCGTGAGGCGAACATAAAGAAGCTCTTCATCAAAGCGTTCTCCATGGATGGATCATCCAAAAGTCTGCTGGTCGATGAGAAGATGACATGTGGATATGTAGCGAGGCTTCTAGCAGACAAAAACCATGTTATTATGGAACCGAAGTGGGCCATAGTGGAACACCTGCCTGACCTACACATGGGTAATACTTATATCAAATAATAGTAAGCAACAATTTTTTAAATGTATCCGTGATTTTCTAATAGTATTTGTTTCGCAGAACGCGTGTACGAAGACCACGAAATGTTAGTAGACAATTTAATGTTATGGACAAGAGAGTCTAAGAATAAAATCCTGTTTGCTGAAAGATCCGATAAAATATCCCTATTTCAAACACCGGAAAAGTTTTTGCTGACTGAAGACGACAGGGGTAATAATAAAAATACGACTAAATAGTAGCTGTTTAATTATCGTACTTGGTTCTACGAGTCCTTATATGATGTTGCCTGCGTAGGTTGGTCCAGCGAGCACGATGAGCATTCGAGACAAGTTATCATTGAAGAATTCTTCGGCCAGAGTGGAGGCACAACGAGCACCATTCCATCAGTATCTGGCCACCCAGTGCCTCCCATGGAAGGGCCCTTGTATCTAAAAAATGATGCCAAAAAGGGATGGAAGAAGATTTATTGCGTCTTACGGCCTTCTGGTTAGTAACAAATATGACAAATGCTATGTGTTGTGTGGCCACACTTTATTTTTGAGCTATAGCGACTTCGCAAATGCGAATTTCATATACATGTTGAATTAACACGTAACAAATAATTTATTAGTATTTAATTGTCACTTATATAGGACTCTACTACTCGCCGAAGGACAAAGTGAAAACATTGAAGGAACTGGTGTGTTTGGCGACATTTGACACTAACGAAGTTTATATAGGGTTGAATTGGAAGAAGAAGTATAAGTCGCCGACAGATTACTGCTTCGCTATTAAGCACCCAAGGCTGCAACAACCAAAGAGCGTAAAGTTTATTAAATTTCTGTGCGCTGAGGACCAGCGTACGCTCGAAAGATGGGTGACAGCTATGCGCATAGCCAAGGTATGGTTCTAACGTTTATTCTTATATAGTTTTTGTAAGTGAATGTACTTTACTTTTTCGGATTCTTTATTGGGATTTAATTTCGTAGCACGGGAGGCAATTGCTGGAGAATTATCGCTCGCTTGTAGAGGAATTAACTCAAGAAGACTTGGACCATCTCGCCCATGCGCGTTCCTGTTCGGTAAGTGGTTACTTGAAAGTCTCACTTAATCAAACAGATTTGTTGATGACTTGAGTTTTTCACCACTCTTCACTTATTGAAAACTGGTGTCAAAACTTAACATATATCTTGAACATTATACGTAATTGTAATATTTCCGTCGCGTAGATTACATCGATCCCAACTAAGACAAATGGTACTGCAGTAGTTGGCATCAGCAGTCCCGCGCAGTCCACATCGAGCAACGTGAGTGTGGCTAATTCAGACATCAGCAGTGGCAGGTTGGTGTTAATAATTAAAACCGCACAATACTTTGTTTATTTTTTGCTTTTTATTATAATTATATTATTAAGTTTTGCGTATTCATTTAGCATTTGCTCTTGTTTGTTTTTGTTTACTAAAACTCGGCAATAGCATACTGTGTAATTGATATCTGTAAATATTATTGTTATGCTTGCGTTTTCAAGTTGTATGTGTTTAATTATGTCTACTTTATATTTTGATATACTAGTTTAAGATGCGAATTTTAATATTAAAGGTAAACGTACCATATAAATTTTCCTATATATGTATGTTACTACAAGAATTGCACGTGTTTGTAAATATAAACGATGATGACGATTGCCGTACACAGACACTCCCGCGCCTCTTCATCCAGTTCGAGCGGATGTCTCTCCGACGGCGGCACGGCTTCCGAAAGTGCTTTCGACTGCGAATTCCCTATGGGTAAGCAAAACATTCTTATATTATTGTTACTCACTCTACAACATGGCCACTTTATACCTGCTATAGTTTTACCCCACGGCATTGTTTACGTTACACCATCTTCAAATGTTTTCAGGTACGATAAAGCGGAAGCCGTCGATGAAACCAAACATTCCGTTAACGTGGATGACGCGCCAGCTGAAGGAGATGGTAGAGAAAGGTGGCGACTGCGGTGTAGAGGACGAGGGCGGCGGCGACTCCGGTACGCTCACGCGCCGGCCCCGTCCCGCGCGGACCGACGACTCCACGCTTAAGCGACACCATACTATCGGTCAGTATCTCTCACTTGCCATTTCAATAAGTTATTTCTATAGCTAATATTGCTGTTCCAACTGTTATTGATTGATTGATGACTCGAAATAGAGAGGTAGGTACCTCTCAGTAATTTTCATGGCACCAGCTCTTATAAAATATACATTATTTCAATTTTTTTATGTATTTTATTCATTTAGAAATGGTCAGATTGATGACGTTATGGTATTATTTTATTTTCAGACTCCTCAGAAACGTTGGTATATAATACCACTAGCAACGCACGCTTGAGCGCCGCCGGAAGTCCCGTTTGCCACGACCCACCATCGCCCACGTATGGTCACTACGAGAGCATTCCCCGCGACGGTATGTATCGCAACAGTGCTGACAGCGGCTCTGCACTTTATGGTTACACGACCATCTACGACAAGGTGCAAAGGCCCCTGACCGTGGCAACTGTAGAAGACTTGCCTCCTCCTCCACCCCCTACGGAGGACATGCCTGATGGCATGTTTAGCTCTACTCTCAGCCTAGATTCTTTACCGCCTCCACCGCCGCCACCGCTCGAACCCATAGAAGATCTGACCGGCTCACAGCTAAGTTTACCTCCACCGCCACCAGAACATACCATGGAAGCTCACACTGGTGCTGGTCGTGTCCATGATATAGTGAACCAACTCACAGCTCAGCAAATAGAGCAAGCGGCGCGAGCCGGCCAGTCGAGAGTGACCGCCCGTAGTGTTGAACCTAGCCGCACGTTCCCCCGACAGCCTTCACTGGATAGTGTCCATTCGGAAGCATCTCGAACATCGTCGCTTCATTCGGATAAAAGTATATACGGCCAGCAGAATGTAGCATACGGAGCTTGTCTCGCCGAACTCCAGACTAAGAAACTTAGTAATGGAAGCCCATCCATTCAGAAAAAACTTACCACCGAGCCTAGTAAAGAGCGTACTGGTTCCATTAAGAAAGTGAATTTTGCTGATGATTTACCGACGTGTTCGGATACCAAGAAGAATAAGAAAATTACGTTTAATTTAAAAGACCAGCCGCCGTTATCGCCTCGAAAACCTCCGCCACCGAAACGCAACGAAAGCACGCGATTGTCGTCACCAAAGAAATTAGCTGATTCAAATAGCAATCCCCCGAAGGAGTTTCTTAGAGACTTGCAAAGGGTGATGAGAAAAAAATGGCAAGTGGCTCAGAAATGTAAATTAGAACCTGCGACAACTCCACACGAGGTTCTCGGCTTTAGGGAATACCCTTTATCGGAGGACTACAAAGAGACTAGTGTATCGATGTGGGTGCAAGAGCATTATGGCGGAGGAGTCGAAGATCCTTTTTACGAAAACGTATTTGGCCGTGAACCGCAACCACGTCGCGAGGAACCGAAACCTATCAAGAAGCGACCACCGCCTGCGCCGCCGCGACGCAGTGAGTCCACCCACCTGACGACCCACCCTCCGCCGTCAGCCGCGCAGCCCACCGTGTAGGACACCTCGCCGCAGCGCCTCGAGCTGGTGGTAAGATCAGACCAACGTGAGGTACCGCACTTAGGTGTTGAACGCATTATGCTGGTACGCTACAAGTGATGGCCACGGATACTAACTCAATGTCTCCTCGTTCGCTAAACAACTATAGGAATTAGAGTATACATTTTGTCGTAGGTAACTTTAAGCCTTCCACATAATAAAACTAAGCTCTCTGGAGTTAGATAAAATGTGACATATTTAGTTGAAAACTTAGTAACGTTATTAAAGTATGTTTAAAGACAACTGCGAATACTTTGCAAAATATTTGCATAAAATGACCAATCTCGATAATTGTTATCATTTTAAAGGCAGTTTAAACAATAAATTTTTAGTAATCAGAATGGGGTGCTATTTTGAAAGGTATACTAAGGTATGTAGGTTGGCTCTTTTGCAAGTTCACTTTCAATCTAAATATAATGTCAAATAAATTAATTTATCCAGGAATGTTGAATGACAAGGAAGTATGTTAGATGTACTTATACCTACCTGTATATAGGTACAGAGCCATTGCTAGTGAATTTGCAAAAATATTTTTGCATGAGTTGGAGTTTTGTCAATTTTATATTATGTTCCTAGTTAATTATTGTATGTTGTATGAACTTTGGGGCAGTCGACGTTAATTTAGAAGTAATATATTATTAGCCAATAACAATAAATATCGTTCACTTGATCGGTAGGTAAATGACATTGGGCTATCGGCGCTTCAGTCCACAGTTATTCAAAATATTATATTTACACCTTTTCTATAAATGAAGAGCTTCGTAAAGAATAGATTTATAGTTAAGTACGTTATAGACTCATAGTGTCTTATCCAACGGATATTGAATGCCCATAATCGAGTTTATATGCCTGTATGTACATTGTACATGGAAGTAGAAAATGTGCGTAGAATGTTATGCTGAAATCGAAATATTTCTTGTTTGTGCCATATTTAGTTATCATTTTAATATGTTACCTAAATACCGTATACTTATCTATTCTGTTAATGATATGAGTGTAATATTATTCGCTAATAGCTACTGGCAGCGATTTCGCTTGACATCTTGATGCAATGTGTGTTAGGTACGTACTTCTGCATCTTTTGAGCTATCTCTTTGTCATAATTCAATAATAATCAAATCAATTAATGGCACGCTAAATCAAAAGCAAAAATCGTGCCTCGCGAACTTATTATATATTGATACTCACTTCATGTGTTTATCAGCTACGACTAATCTCCACGAAGCGAAGGAAAGAACTTCTTTTCGTTATACATCTATGTAAGCTATGAGCGTGGAATAAAGGCGCGTAAGAGGGGACAAAATGAAAAATATACAGAACTCCAATGTGTCTGATCTCACTGTACCATCAGTAAACTTTATTATTATGTTTGGGCTGTGATTATTATTGTGTCTGGTTTATTTTCTAAAGACAATTTAATAATGCAACGGCGGCAAAATAATTGAGAGCATTGACTAATCCTAGGTTTAAATAATTATTATGAGGCAAATATAATAAAACCTAGCATACAAATAAATAGTTTTAGAAAAATGTCTTGATTATATTTCCACCATTGTATGTCTACATTTGATAATTATTCTTTGTAAATTTTTATGTATTTTTAATGGAGCACTACAGTAATAGAACTTGGTCCTAGTGTAGCTAATTAGCTATTAAATTAAGCTTGGAATACCTGACTAGATTTAATATTTTAAAGATAAATTACTTACGAATATTTTTTATTTTTTTATTCTTTGTAATAATTTGCAAACACCTACTGTGGAGCAGCGGCAGTGTAATAGTAGGCAGCATTTCAGCTTGAAATACCATTTTTATAAAGGTGCTTATATAATGGAACGGACACATACATTTTGATTATAAAGATAAGTATTTATTTGTAAATCCAATTAGTCATTATGGTAATATATCTATTTAATAACGCCCTATCTTTAAAATTAATAATATATTTGTGTTGTATTTACCTATAAATCAAGATTCGTGTTTCTTAACATGTTATGTTGTATATAGATATTTACGGTAAATTGCATCGCATCACCTCGTATTCCATAGCTATAGAATCCTTAATTATATAGTCTTGCGCACGATGCCATAAAGCACACGTGAAAATATGTAGAATCATGAAAATAATTAAAGTACCTACCATGTTTCAAATAAGTCTTATGTCTAACGATGAGTATACCGAATAAAACAATCGTAAAATAATAAATTTAGATCGCACAAAGGGTTTGTTAAAAAAGCTATAAAGCTCTTTGTTATTTTACCTTATACTCATAATAATGAATACAATATATGTAGATTGGGACAACTTGTAACGTTTAGTATGTAGTTCATTTTCCAGAACTTACACTGCCGTTGCTCGCAGTTCATGGAACATCAACATTCAACTGCTTGAACACCCTGTTTAATTTGACTAATTGCTTATAATCTTGCATTCCTTCGTGCTAAGTTCAAAATTATAGTAAGTAATAGGGCAAACATCGATATTAACTAATAAATGTAGAGAAAACAGCCATATAGCCGTTCATTGGCCGTCGACCGACATAGCATGTGATGGCTGAGCACTGCACTCGTGACAAACGGGCGTATGTATGTGTTTATACTAGGAATATTTATTACTTTAATATTGTTTTTATAAAATGGATATGCATAATTAAATAGGCGAAGGTTTTTACTGGGTTATGTTAAATATGACATCAAATATACTCCATCCAATAGACATTCGGGTTGCGAAGACTGAAAATATAAAATCCGATTTGACAATAAGCTTACGTCCAAAAATCTGAAGTCGTTAAGATGTTCGACAAAGACTAACTCAACTGCCTTAAATAGTTGTGCCATAACGTCTACACTTGTATAAATTGTAATCAGATAATGTACCTCAACTTTATGCAGGGTTTATAAGGAAAGAGTGCACAACTTGACAACTTATTTAGAGTCTCGAACGACCGCCTCTTACGCTGACTTCACGACTGCGTCAGCGTTGACCACGTCCGATGAGCTCTTTGTCTAATCGATGCTTTAAGACGAGAAAGAGAACATGATTTACGAGTATTATAAGTGTAAGTAAGACTGCTGGTTAGTATAATTCGGTTAGTAAATGTTTGATCACCAAAATGTCGATTAGATGCAAGGGAACCTGATATGGCTGGCAAAATTTCGTAGCAAAATGTGAACTCAGTTGTTCTAAAAGGTAGCTACTTGTTCGTCTCATGCTGGAGATGCAGATGAAACTGATTGAATACTATAGTAAAGTCGACTACATGAAGATAGTGTGTATGTTTGTATGTAAAATATACTTATGTATCGTATGTAATAGATGTAATATGAAATATTCACTATAATTTATTGTGTACGTAAGATACATGCGACAACGTACCTACCTACATTACCTCTCGGTTCGTGCAATGTGGTGGATTTTACTAAAGTAATGTTTACTATTTACTTGTAACTAAATGTATAATGTTTGTATCGCTCTGATGTGCCGCAAGTCTCACGACGGGACTTTAAAATAATGAAAATAATAAATACTAATTGTTCGGTAATGTTGTATATAATATCTGATAAAATATCCTAGTACTAAATTGAGATTTACAGCAAATTAAATGTTAGATACGGGTTGTATTATGATCATTTCGACGCATAACTAACCATATATTTGAAACTGGTTTAGTAATCACTTTTGTGTAACGCATTTATTAGTATTCATAATTAAATATGTTTAAAATGTACAGAACAAATTACTTATAATATTAATTCTTTGTATATTTTTTCAAATATAACGAAATTCCATGAAATCATATTTTTATTTAAACATGCCTGCTGTATAACGCTTTAGTGGCATAATATTAATAATAAAACTAACTACATAGGTAAATGCTTGAGTGTCTATAGTTGTAATAATAGGTACATATAATACTATTAATAGTATCAGCCCTGTATATAAACTGTCTCAGTGCTGGGTACGGGCTGCTTCTCTGTGTAGGAACGGTTAGGCGGTAGTCTCCCAGAGCCCAATGCGGGTTGGTAGATTTCGTATAACTTTGAGAATATTATGGAGAACTCTCAGACATGCAGGTTTCCTGACGAAGTTTACCTTCACGACTAGAAAAGCGAACGACAATGACCAATTTAATTGTCGAACTCGAGTAGGTACTCTGCGTGACAGTTCATTGGTCTTCCTTGACCATTGCTACTATCATATGCACAATATGCATCATGATTCATGCCGCAATATGTGCATCAGGTAACCATAATGGAATAGACATATTACACGGTCTATTACCTAATCGTTAGGTTTGTAAGATGCATGTCAATAAAAAGGATTAGTTGAGTCCTACATTGCAGCACGGTAATGATATTTAACAGTATTCTATCTTTATACAAACGGTCGGAACCCGAGTCATACCTACGCGCCTCGAGGTTGGTATGCACTCAGTGCGCAACCAGAACCAGTTAACCAGTCGCGAATGCGCCGCAGCGCTGAATGGACGGTGTGATGGTTTTGTAAGCAGTAAGCGTGCGATTTGTTAATATATGATTAAAATAAGTACAACTACTTATATAATAATTATGGCAAAGTGCTATTGGAAACAAAAGTATTTTTTATTAAATATTTTATCCGAATGCGGATTTTTTATACTATTAAATTTAACAATAAAATTTTTCATACGTGTCAGTCGAGACGCAAATATTTTTCAGTCTCAAATATATAAGGTTGTTTATTATTAAATCTACTAATCAGAAAACATACATGATTTTTTATTGAAATATGGATGTTTGTCTCGGTCTGGGTGTTTCTATGTATAATATGTATATATTTACAAAAAAGAAAAGTATAGGTATATGTATGTTTATCTATTGTCTAGTACCCATAGTACAAGCTCAGCTTAGTTTGGGCTATATGGTGTTTTGTGTATGTGATAAAATATTATATAATACTTATAATATTGAACACTTCCAATTTCATTCACAACAAACATCATTTTTTTAAAATAAAACTTGTAATATTTACTATCATTAAACTAGAAAGAAACTCAAGTAGGTAGATGAAATTAAAATACTGTAGGCGGGGCGTGTTCGTGGGGCGCACGGCTGTAGGTAATTATTTCAAGGACAGAGCCGAGTTGCAATACTGTTAGATAACAGTACCGTGATTGCAGTAAACCAGGCGGAAGTGAAGAGAATTTTGCAGTATATAAACAATATTATCCTATATATCTTTACCATGTACCGGGTGAATTGGACAGCGTATTGGAAACTGAAATAGTAGAATCAGAGCATTAATCTGAGTTAAAAATCAACGACATTAAAAATTCATAAAAATACTACACATTTTTATGCATTGTTACATTTTTCTAGTTGTAAATTATAACATAAGCTTTATCAATCCATATTAAGAAATACACCAAACATTAAGACGTAATAAGATAAAACATTGATGTAATTAAATCATACGTGTTATAAATAGTTCACAAAATTTGCTGCACTAGTGTACTCTAGTGGGCGGTACGTAGAGTACGTTCTCCGTGCGGGCCTAATCTTACGTTTTATAATAATGAATCTATGTTTGGAGGAACAGGGTTGTCCTTCCATCACAAAGAGAGGATCATCCGACCAGGCTGGGTGATCGTGCCTGGCGGGCCGCGGACCGACGATTGACGCGGGTACTTGTATTTATAGATAGGTAATCGATTTGTGAATGTTACTTGAGCGATTCAGGATTGTATGACGTCATGTTTTAAGCGCTAATTGTATAAAGCGCTATCTGTTGAAAGAAGACTGAACTTATTCGACTGTGCGGAGTCGCCACATATGCATATAATGGTATAAATTATTTGCCTTGATATATATGTAGTAACTATAGGAAGACGTTTTGCTAATATTTGCGGTACGCCATCCTTTGCACCCTACATAATTAAATATACATGACGAAACAGACAATTAATTAACATGTTAATTAACAGAAAAATAAAATATTACTTAGTACCTCGTTCAAAACATTTTGTAGAGGTATCCTTTTAGTACTGCTTCATGGATTGTCTCTTTTCTTATTTATACTACCTATTTATATAGTATACTTATTTTATTACTGAGCGTATTCACACGCTTTTATTAATTTTATACACAATATATGTATTTAAATGAATTCGGCCTTGTAAGCTTCTAAATACACAGTACGTAATATACGACCATAAGATCGTAACTCGAATAAAGAAAAGGTTTAAACTCGTAATTACGCTTAAGTGCAGAATAATAGGAAATGAGAATAATAAAATACAGAACGTCTCGTAGTGCACCTCAGTTATCTTAATATAAGTATATTTTCAAACATTCATTTACCTTGATTTGTTAGTTATTATGTTAAAGTCAAATCAATTGAAAACGGTACCGCTTAGCGATTGAGTGGAAATATTGCACACACCTTTTAGTATAGAGACAATTCATTTTAATGATACTCTTACAGCTAGTGCCATTTCTCGGCACTGTGGGAAGCGCCCGGCCTTCTAATAATTTATTACAGCGCCATCTATTTACGTCTTACTAAACTACGTAGCTTGAAAAATGGAGAGAGAGTCTTAAATGGAGAGAGCACTAGAACTCTTTCGTATTGTTTTAAGGAACATACCGCTTGGCGCTTCTAGAAAATTGCAGAAGTACTTTTAACCACGTATAAATGGAGTGCAAGCGCTACGCCGTCGCCAAGGCAGTTTACAATCGTAAGCGGTCAAGTTCATCGGAGCGAACGGAAGCGAAAATATCACAGAGTTTGAAACAGTTAGAGCAGAAAAGTGTTTAAGTAGTGTGTTGTGTTTTAAATTTAGCTAGAATAAAACGTGTTTTAGTCGGTAATATTGTTGAAATTTCTATTCCTCGAACCCAGCACGTAACAATACGTATAACCTAATGCAGCAGCGGAGATTGTTGACTTACAGGATAGAACTCGTCAAGGTAAGGCATGGGCTAACTTTGCAAAGAGGCCATTCAAGTTTTAACGCTTTATCAGCCAGCGGGCATAAGCCAGGTCCGTAACTGGTAACCGTTAGGGTTATATTGAAACACGTAGACTGATTCAATTGAGAATATATTTACAATTTGTAAGTCTTCTTATATCCCATTTATTATTCTTACAAGTATCGCTAGCACTAATGTGTACCTACAATAATTATTTACACTAATCAGCGAC
Source organism: Catocala fraxini (assembly GCA_930367265.1). Taxonomy (NCBI): domain Eukaryota; kingdom Metazoa; phylum Arthropoda; class Insecta; order Lepidoptera; family Erebidae; genus Catocala; species Catocala fraxini. Next base: position 19,927,919 of record OV884024.1, read on the forward strand.
CAGTAAACAAAATTCTAACATTTACGAGTGAATTCACGAAAATCCTTACGCGTGTATGCGTGCGTATAAATTGTGCCACTTCGGTTTCGGCGCGGCTAGACGTATGATGCTCCGTTCGATTCTAGGTTCCTTATAAACTTATGTGTTGCTTGTGCGTATATACGTACGCCACAAAGTATTAAGAAAGCAGGATTTTGAACATCCTTAACCGCTCCCTTCCCCTCGTTAACAAAACACATACCATATCTCCTAAGCTTGAAGTATGTATTGGTATATGTTCACGAAGTTTTTGGGAGTTCCCCTAACATCATTTCCGCTTTCGAGAATGGACAAGCAGCTTTGCCATATACGTATGTTCAATTAAGAAACTATTGAATTATCAAAAATATACGAAAAGTAATTGGATGAATATTACCTACTGACGTAATCGCTATACAATCCACCTCCCGTCCCTCATGTCATCAAAAGACTTCATTCATACATTTTCTATACCTAATCCTTTATTACATACAGCATCGTTATTAGGCAAGCTAATATTCTTATGCATTATTAAGAACAATACTTTCAAGAATTTTAGCTTATAACGACGTTATAAATAACCGTCTTGTAAATTTCATGAACATGGCCGTTAGTATGCATGTGCCTACTACTTTTGTTGTTCTTATTCGATGTGAGGAGTTCCCGACGCGGTAACGTAGATAATCTCACATAGTTTACATTTAAATCCTATACCTAACCAAATTCTTTAAAAGAACTTTAAGGTGTGGGCGTGCAATTACGTACTGCACGTAGCTTCTCTCGTTCGGCTGGCTGATGTCTTAGTTCTCGGTGTGTGGTATCTTTCGTCACAGGCAGACGCGGTGTATATTGAGCGCGACGTGATCATGCACACGCCGCTCTTACGGACCAACACCCTCCCTACAAACAACAGCAAGAGCATGGTGCGTAACAGTAGTACTAGGTGCTGCTATTGCACGCGTGTAACGACCACGACGCGACACCACGACGTTGGGTGTTTGTAACGACATGAATAGTAGACGATGAGTGTTGATACACCCAGAGCAACCCGCAAAGACATGGAAACACCCAGAGAGATTTACTAATATCGTTGCGAATCGATGCGAATACATTAGACAAAATATGTTTAATATATTCGCATCGAGTCCCAACGATTATTAAAATAACTTATTATAAAATTAACAGTAGATGCCATAATATATTTATTACCTTTTATATTTATAGTCTATATTTTCTCTGACATTCATCCAAATCATTTATCTGTATAATCTATGATATATGTATGTTTAGATGTTTAATTTTTTACAATATATAAAGATTTGATAGCGTTATTTTTCTAGTACACATTTTATTTATACATATCATGAGTTTAAAGTTTTTGATTTATTATTGAAATATATTTGGTGCAATATGGATGACCCAGGTACCTACTACATTATAATTTTGAACACCAGTTAACATTTGTTCAGTAATTTCTGTAGAGTGCTTAAGTCTTAGTAAGTTTGATAACTTCTGAGAAAATATTTATTCTGTTAATCCTGATCTTTAGTTGTCATCCTTGTTATATATAAATGCGAAATATTTTATTTGTCCTTCTTAAACGCTGCAACGGCAGGAAGTTATATTGGCATAGGGTACCTTTAATTAGTTTCAACCTCACGCGTAATAGTTATATTTCGAGATGCGAAGCAAAGCCACGTTTAAAATCTAGTAAATAGATAAAACAATATCTTTGCCTCATGTCACGACGCCACAAGACGGTGCCACCGAGATGCAGACTAGTTTGCATACATTTTATCATTTTCATGTCAACTTACCGCTAACCGTGGTCGCGAACGTTGGCGATCGCCCCACGCCTAAACGCCCCTACTCGCTCCCTATTGTAGTTACTAAATAAAATAGGTTCGCATAATAGGCTATTATTATACGTAATCCTACCTAAAAGTCATAGCAGTGGATTTAGAATGTATAGGCTACCGAACACTTGTTTAGACCACCGTGAACAAGTGGCTGTTGCGTAATTCTTTTGCCTAGAAGCCGCGGGCATTTTTCCGTGGCCGTGTTAAGACGTCGGCACATAAGGTGTCTGTCCGTCAACACGTGAAGAAAGATTTATTTTTCAGTTTAAGTTTAGTTCGACATCAATAATCTTATCTCTCAATGTTTTAGATGATAAATGCAAATGTCTGAAAATTGTTGGCCATTTGGAAGATATGAAATGGCTTATTTACCCTCGAACCTACAAACCCAGTCCAGGGTATCTAGCTCTAGGGGACTGGGTCGAACATCCTCATATCTGGCTACACTATGTGGAAAGCTCTGATGGCTTATTAGCTGACGATGACGTTCTAATGTATGTAAATATAAAATGATATAATATCAGCATTGTATTATAATTTTTTATAATTTTATCTTCACAGTGTTAGGCACAATAGTCCATCACGCTGCCCCGATGCGGGTTGGCACTTTACATATCTTCGAGAACATGGATGGCGTAGTGGTTTAAGTGGTCACCTTACTACTGCTACTGCACCGAGTGCTGTGGATTCGATCCCTACATGAGACAAAAATATGTGTGATCCACAAACAGCTGTTCCGAATCTAGTTGTTCTTTGTGTCCGTTGTTAGAATGTTTGTAAAGTCATCCGTGATTTTTCATTGCTATTGCGGGAGACATCATTAAAATAAATCTTTGTAGAGAACTCTCAGACCTGTAGGTTTCCTCACGATGTTTTCCTTCACCGTTAAAGCAAGCGATAATTAACTATTTTAATATGCACATAATTTCGCAAAGTCAGAGATACGCGCGTTGGGATCAAACTCGAGGCCTCTGCGTGGCAATATTAATTAGGTATATCATCAGATTTAACAGTATAGAAGTGTGTGCTTATAGGTGCAAGTTAACTGGATCCAATTCCCAAAAGAGTAATTTTATGTGAACCACGATTAGTAGTTGCTGGTATGACTAGTGAACTGTGAAATTGTCACGCAATCTGATTCGACAAAAGATTTTTAGTTTTGAATGCTTATACCAAAAAGTGTATTGTTGTATGAATTACTGTTGTCCACGAGTTTCCTGAAAGAAAGACTAAAAGAGCGGTTTAAAGAAATAGGATTAAATATTCACTGTTGTAAAATAGCGAAATTAGATTCAAATGGTGATTTTAAAATTTAGCTGTGCGTTTGTTACAGCTATCTTCTCATAGGCTCAATCATTTGCCTGAACCTAGCAACTTGCTTAAATGTAGCTTTAGTAATATTGTTTTACGTTTACGCGAATGTTAAACATCGAAATTAAAAAATGATATGCAGATTTCATCGCGATAAATGCCGTATAAAGTAGTTAAATTTAGTAAACTCACTAAGCTCTATATTTTGGCGTTCATAATTGTTACTTTGTGACTGTAGTAATAATAATAAAGTAAATGAATAAATTATTTCTGACTTTGAACAAATGTATGTTGTAATGAAGGAGCACCGATACCCGTTACTGGGACATCCACGACGTGCAGCGCTACTTTCTCGCCGACGAGCACTGCAGTCAAGTGCTGATCACCTATCAGTACCCCGGCCTGCGGATGCCCACTTCTCTCGGTGATTATTTCTGGAGAGCCAACGCTGCAATGAAACTACCGTCTTCGCAGTTCCTGAAGGAATTAAACAAAGACATAGAAATCACTCTAAAGGTTTATATAAATTATATGTATCTATTAACCAATGATAGATCAATGTATTAATCTCCTATAAATCTCCTTCGCATTATTTGCTTATTTAATGTAATTTCTTACTTGTGGAAAATACGTAATCCAAGGGATTTCTTATTACAGTTGTGCAAATAAAAAATGCTAAAAGAGGTATACAGTAATAAATCATTTTTGCAGAAAATGAACACAAAGTTAGTCCAAATCGATCGACTAATAGTTCCTGATCAACTCGTGAAGTTGGATCGTCTCGATTATTTCAAGAGAAAGACTTTCTTAAAACTATTGTTAAATACATTAAGGTAAGTTTAAATTTAAGCTATGCTATGTTAAGTATTGTTGAGACAAGCTGTGGGCTAGGTCTTTTCGGGTAGTGGCCTGTCGTTTCATACGGCGCGGCAGGCCGAAACCTGTGCGGGGTCCCGTTGCATTGCATGTAAAAGTTATTCACGCGGTTCCGCCGATTGCGGTTTTGTCAAGGAACACCGTGCTAGGTTTAGTCGGAATTACCGGGATGTCTCTAGTCACTATTGGATGTCGTATGTAACAGCGAACAATAACCTAGGTAGGCGGGTAAAGAATTAGGTCTTTCGTCGAGTAACCCATACATAAATGTGAATGACTAAGAAAGTACGTGAGGCGTCAATTGGACGTAGTTAAGCGGAAAGGATCCACCCCACACAGAGTTAGTTTTGAGATATTCAAGTTTTAAGTTCAGATCGTGTGCAAAAAAAATGACCTGCCATACATGTGGGTTGGTAACGTATAGTCATTATAACATGATGCGTTGGAATTTTACTTGGATTGTTTTTGTGATATTAAAGTTTTAACTACAAAGACTGTTTTGATATACATAACTCATTTTCGCCCATAGTGTGGGTTGGATCCTTTCCGTTTAACTACGTCCAATTGCCATACATTCTTTTCACTTACCTATACTATAAATATAACGAATAGCTATTAAATTCTATGCCTAAACCATATTAGTTCGACGAATAGCTAATTATTATTAGTATTTTTCTCAATTCTGGCGTTCGATCTTTTGACACGATCAATTGTCAGTAATTCGTAATTTGTGGGAGATCTGGAGTCTAAACTAAGCCGAAGCCTGTACTATAGATCTCCAGGCCGTCCATTTTATAACATTGTATGGATTGTCAACATGTGAAAAGCGTACATGAGAGTTGTGAATGAATAAACAGGAACAGTTTCAGTGTATAATAATGACATATTTGTGAGTGTGTATGTATGTGTTTGTGTGTGTTTCAAACCACGGATAAATTAAGAAATAGTGTGTAGGTATTTCTCATTTATTAAATAAGATATTGTTTGTCTGTTTTTCCCTACTTACTTATGTTTATTATATAAATGTTGAGTAAGACGAAACCGTACACATCGTGTGATTCATAATTTCAGCTATGACATATTTTAGTGTCTACTGCTTGACATTAGAAACAACAAGATCCAAATATTATATCGTTTTCACAGCGTTGTTGTTAAACCGCGTAACTGCATTAGTCGTTTGACCAAAGTAGTTATTGTTTTTTGTTCTTGTCGTATCATAAACAGGGCGTTCAGAATGTTTACTACAGGCGCTTGGTGTCAGAGGGCGCCTGTGGCGTCTTGGTGGTGGAGAAAACTAAATTTTAATAAACATATACATATAAAGAAAAACCACATTAGAAAGACAACCATAATTTATTAGCAACTCTTCTAATCATGTAACGTTATACACATTTTGGATAGCTATTTGAGCAGATTTTACTTAAAATGTGATTTAACTATAACGAGACTTTAGCCATTATATTAAATAGGTACAGTAATTTTATTAATGTAGGTAGAAAATACATAGTCTTACTCAATAGATTATACTTAAACGCTGACGCTTAACACTGTATTAAAACGAGAGTAAGGAACACTAGTGAGAGCGTTTAGTTCTTTTTATATATTTTTTATTTGTCTAGTTTGCCTCAGATGGCCTCTACAACTTTATGCGGACTGTGGGTGAGCGCAGAGGGCTCCCAACCCGAGCGTTTAGATGGTCGCAACACTTTTTATACCCTTCTGTCACTCGCGCACGTGACGTCATAATACGCTGATTTATTTTTAATAAATCGTGAGCATGCATTATTACTATTACTATTAGAAGCAAACAAGGAGTTTAATAGTGTGATATCGCTCTATTCTTAAACTTGGCTCTGGTCAGCACAGGCTCATAAGTCATAAGAGTAGATATAAAAAGTATTACTTCATAAAGATGATTTTCTTTTAGTTATAGAATATTGGTCTTGCCATTGCCGCGGGCGTTGGCGCGGCGTAGCGAAATCTCACAAATACCGAACATTACTTTAATTTAATTTATGGTATAATTCTGTCTTATGTAAAAGGCAGTGATAGCTGAGTGACACACTATATCCCTGACAAAATAGACAAAGTTTAACTATTGTACTTGATCAATGTTATCGACACGCCAGCACCCTTACTACAGGTATTTGCTGCTATGGCAACCTTGCATATGTTTGGCACGTAATCTGTGCGATACTCCAAGTACCAACTATTTATTGTCATAGGAATGCTTTTCTATCACTATTCATATTTCAATATTTCATAGGATGCAAATATAATTATTTGGTTTAAGTAAACAACCTAACCAAACAATACAGATTTTTGAAGAGTATGTTTGTTCTGAAACAATACAGGCAATCAAAGTGAGATAAAAACGAAGGTTCTTACTAGCCTAGACTTAGCTTGCCATTACCATTGCCATAGATAATTATATAAACTCCAAGCCTGTCGCGCACAGTACTTTGAAAAATAAGAATAAAGTAGCAGATAGATACTGTTATACATCATCATTCAACAACAACAACATATTTTGTTTTAAAGTTTGCAGGAAGATCTTCAGCTGGTATCGTTCGAGAATATGCGATGTAAAAGAGTTGAAGGTGTTCGTCTGATTCAACAATTGGCTTGTTTTAACGCAGGAACTCTTAAATATTTGTTTCTATGGGATTTCGTTCTGCCTAACGAAAATCCTTTACTGATTAACTACCGTTGTATTACCGGTTTGTATAATTATTATTTATTTATTTTGAATAAAGTACTATTTTTAGGTGGTATATTAGTTATTACACTTTGATATAAAAATATACAGCTTTTATCGCGGTTTATTCCAATAAACACATTTATATTTACACTTTCCCCGATGTGTCGGTTAATTTTTGGCATGCTCACGGGGAGACTTGTGTCTCCCCATGGAATGACCGTGGGGCTATATTACACGTTAAATGGCATACAACAGACACAACTGATTTCCTAAGATTAGTTTTCTTTTCTTAGGTTTTCTACCAAATTCTTATCAATTTTCAAATTCAAATTCAAATTTCAAATTCAAATTCAAAATTCAAATTCATCAATTTTCATACAACTATTTTACGACATTAAAGTGAAACGAAGATGAGTAAACTGAGGAGTGTTATATAAGTTATATTTGATGCTATTGTAGTACATATATTTATTTCAACCCGCTCTTGTTGATTTGGTTGAATCAAAAGTGGGCATCGAAATTCATAGCCAGTATAGAAATGGAAGGTTAATCCTTAAAAAAATCACATTATAGGTAATTTCTGAAAGATAAAGATAACTAAAGATATACTATCTACAGATAACTTGAGCATTAGGGATCATGTTGTATGGCGCAGGGGATTTACAAAATATGTAGTACTCCAAAACTTAGGACCAGTGTGAGATTCGAACTCCAGGCAGCGACAAGGCGACCACTTGCTTGCTAAGCCATCCGTGTAATATTTATATATTTCATCATCATCATCATCCGTACTTATATATTTTACCACTGCCCAAACGCTAAATTAAATATTAAAAATAAAACTGTATTTTAAGACATTATAAATTTATATCAAGACCTCACAAACAATAACTCAAAACATCACTGTCGTTAATCACTTTTTATTTTAAGACATGCCTTTGGTTGTCCATCTTTAGAGTTCAAATCGTGAGCCACCGACAATATTGTCGTTGCTGTCGTGTTGTCAATCTTTTTATACTTGAAATTAGGTAAATTCTTCTTAGCAGCGTCCACTGTGTCTCTGAGTCGAGTAATGCCGACGGGTGGTGCAGCACGGGTTTCCTCTTGACACTCTTTAACTAGGTTTTCCATATCATCTTCAGCCAATGGGACGATTAGCTGTGACGATTTATCCAAGTGACGCTTCAGTTCACCGTCTATACGGAGCAGTTTCTCCTTATTTGAATGAGTTCTCCAGGGCCTGTTAGGATCCTGACCCGACAGCACAGTATTCTCCAAAAATTCGTTTTTGACTCTGAAAGGAATATACAATTATATGAACTTCTAGATAAAACGTATATATATATATATATATATATATATATATATATATATATATATATATATATGTAGTACTTAGTTGTTTCTAAGCTATACAGCATGAACAAACCTCTTGCTTTTAGAGAGTAATTCTCTCAATTTCCTTTCATTTTCTTCGAGTAATCGTGGATCGACTCTGTAAGGATTTTCGCTTACTTCATTCACCACCTCTTGCTCTAATTCTTGCGCCATTTCTTTTTCCACTTCCTTGTCGAATCTTTTGTGGAACTCCTTCACTAGGTCGGAACACCTTTCCGTCAACTGCACTTCTGGTACTTCAATTCCATGTAACAATTTAACGATCTTGGATTTGTCCTCGTCGGTTGCCATCTCGTAGTTTGTATTTCCAATAATGGGTTACCACGCAACCCTTTCTGTTGACTCCGTTGCCTAGGTGACTTCAAATCACACGCGCATTGCAGCTATAATACAATACGAGTAATCACGTGCCACATCACATACGTACTCAGGTATTTAGAACTTGGTCTCGTTTGCAATAGCGTTTAATTTGAGGAATGCTACATCAGTGTAGTAAGAGAATACACCTGCTATGTATACGCCTGTCATACCTAACAGAACTGCACATGGTATTAGAAAGCAGAACAACTTGCAGCTCGGACACAGAATCAATGCAGGCAAACAATTGATCATGTTTTGTTTTGTAAGTTACTTTACAATTTTATAAAATATTTTGCTGGATTTTTACTTTTTCTATTTTTATTATATTACAATAACTTTTATATAAAATACGTGATGTCTTGTATTATGGCACTGACAGTGATGAATAAAGTATGGTAATGATCATAAATAAATAGAATAAAAATTGTTTATGGTTTGTACTATTCTTGGTTCATACACGGAACTTTTTGTTTACATTCGGAATAATTAATAGAATATATTTGCGAGCAGTTACTACACATTATCTTGTCGAGATAAACACTTTGGCATCCCTACACGATCATCGGCTTATCTGTCCGGCTCTCATTTTAATAAATTCCTAAGACTTGCTTGCTTGCTTGTCTCCGTGCTGCTATTGAGATTCTCCTTACAGAAAAAGCCGGTAATACCGATTCATGAATTGGCAATGAGGCAATTGTGGGTTTGTTGACATTAAATAACGGGCACAAACAGCGCCCAGGCATTTTGGGTTGGTTGGTTGACATTAAGGGAATGAATGCCTCGTAATGTAAATATAAGCAATGATAGACTAGTGGGCGATCTTCGAATTGCCACGCAGAGGTCTCGAGCGCGAGTCTAAGCCTCTGACTTTTCGAAGTGTCGTGCGTATAAGTAGTTAATTAAGTTCGTTTTAAGTTGAACCAAAAGATTGTGAGAAAACCTGCATGTCTAAGAGTTCTCGAAGATATGTAAAGTCCGCAAACCCGCAGTGGCTTAAACCTTTTCGCACTAAGAAGAGGTCCGTGCCAGCAGGGGTACAGTTTAATACAGTGCTGATTTTATTATCATTAATGTTAAACATGCAATTTTATTTTGTTTTCGTTGAGTAAATACTGTAAATTAAAGGAAAGAAACCTCTCTAACAAGTCAATATGTTTCGAGATATGCAAAATGTTCTCTGTAAATCGAACGTGGATTGAAGTCAAGTCAATATGTTACCCAATTGGGATTTAATGGCGTGGCGTGGGTATATTACTATCCCTTTTTTAACTCGAATAAAATATACGTATAATAATAATAATAATATTCTATCACATACACACAACACCATCTAGCGCAAACTAAGCAGAGCTTGTACTATGGGTACTAGACAATGGATAAACATACATATAAACAGTTTTTTTGTATACTCATACTTATTATACATTGAAACACCCAGACCAAGACAAACATGTTTATGCATACAAATGTTTGACTTGTGCGGGAATCGAACCCGCGATCTCAGGCGTGGCAGTTGATTACACTAACCACTACGCCATCGAGGCTATATATTATAACGACTTAAAATAGCACACCACGCTAGAGCCAGACACCATTTCTGTGTGACATGCGGCTTACAACTTGGCAGACGTTACACATCTCCCCAACCAAGCCTTGGTGTTTTCATCAAAAATGGCCTAAGTCGATTGGACAGCACTCTCATTAAATGTCGTTGCTGTAACGTGTGTAGGCATAAGTTTTTATTGTACCGCCAGTCTTGTAATAAAGCTAGTAAAGAACGGACGTGTGTTTTACTGCGCGAGGCAATTCATACCTAACTACTTACATATTTCTCAATGGCGACGAGAACTAAATGATTTCACGCGTATAATATTGTTTCGTGGATTGTATCGTGAAACGAATAGTGCAGTACAGTGTACAAAATGACCATCGGCAAAATAGGACCGTTTGAGAAGGACAATTGGGAGGCGTGTATTGACCGACTGGAAGAATATTTTGTAGCAAACCAAGTGAAGACTGAGACATTAATCACAGTGATAGGGAGTGAAGCTTACGAGCTAATGTTTATGTACAACCGACAAACCCGCTAAGAAAACTTATGATGAGTTAGTGGCAACACTCACTTGAATCCAAAACTGAGTCAACTGGCAAAGAGGTTTAAATTTCGACAACGTATTCAACATAAGGAAGAATCCGTGGCTGTCTATGTAGCAGAGTTAAAAAAGCTCAGTAAAAACTGCGACTTTCGAAACTTAGCAGAGAACCTCCGGGATCAGTTCATATGTATGTGGCTTATCATAGGAAGACATTCGTCAGAAATTGTTTACCGAAGATGACATATCATTTGACAATGCCTTTACTATGTTATATGCTATGTCCATAGAAGCAGCAGAAACAAATGCGATATTGGTAGAAGGTTGTACCAGGGGCTGAAGTGCAGGTGACAGCGTACCAAATGTTGATACTGCAGTGAATTTCATGGAACGGAGTAAAAAGGCAAGAATAAGACAGACATCACACAAGTGCCACTATTTCAGTCGGCGGCAGCAACGTTAACAACAAAAAAAACACGAGATTAACAAAAAGAACGTTGAGAAATGTTTATTAAACATGGAGATCGACACCGGCAGTGCTATATATCGTGTATTAGTTATGATTGTTATAGAAAACTTTTTGTTCATTGTAAATTAAAGCCGAGTGATTTATAATAACGATACCATACAGGCGAAACAGTGACGCCGATGGGCAAGATTGAGGTCAAGTTGAAATTTAAAACCATAACAAAAGTGTTAAATTTGTATGTGATAAAAAGCGGAAAGGCTAATTTATTAGGAAGATGTTGGCTCAAGAAGTTAGGTATAACTATACCGACATGCTATGTACTTAAAACAAATAGAATAAGCAATGATTTGATGTGAGGGAATTCAGTTCCAGGTACTCTGAAGTTTGAAGGTACGGTGGGCAAGTAGGATTTCGCCGACGGGAGGGAGCACGGCCCATATTCCTGCGCGCTTGGCTGCTTGCCTATGCGCAGGGAACCGGTTGAGCGCCTGCTCGATCAGATGGTGCGAGACGAAATCATCACGCTGGTCTCCACGTCGGACTGGGCTACACCTATCGTACTGGTAATGGAAAAAGATGGTACCTTGAGAGTATATGCAGATTTTAAGATTATATTGAATAAATGTTTAGAAGTGGACCACTATCCTTTGCCTAAGGTTAGAAGACTTACTTACAAAATTACAAGGTGGGAAAAGTTTTAAAATTAGTTTTATCATATGCATTCGCACAATTTGAGTTAGATGAATCAAAAAAGTATATAGTTATAAACACACACAAAGGTTTATTTATGTACAAGAGATTAATGAGTTAGCATCTAGTCCAGGTATTTTGCAACGAAAGTTAGAGCAGCTTTTTGCTGACATGACGCGAGTCTTTTTAGATGTCATTATTGTTATTGTACTTACTGTGAGTAGATACGTCTACGCATTTAAATACATTACATGAAGTGTTTGAGCGATTGCGGCAGTATTGGCTTAAGAATGAAGAATGAAAAATGCACGTTTTCCGCGGATACTGTAACATACCTAGGTTTTCTGATTAGTAAGCAAGGTGTAGGTACATACATGCCCAGAGAAAGTAGATGCAATTAAAAAGGCACCTATACCTACAAATATTATGGAATTGCGTTCGTTTTTAGGGTTGGTAATGTATTATGCCAAATTTGTGCCAAATATAAGTAGTAAGTACTATTCTAGAACCTTTATATAGCGTGTGCGTTACCCCAGCAAAATAATGTCGAAAATAGTAATTTAAGTGTTATATAGATAATTAGTTGCCCAGCACCAGTAATTGCGGCGCACATTTTTAAATTTGTTGCACGTATAGTTTTTTAGTTATATCACTAAAACATTTTCTGCTGTTGTAACGTTACCGCAGCCAGACATTTTCTTTTTTAATGTTAATATTGAAATAAATATAAATAAATATTAGACATGTACGATATAACTAGTTGTCTAGACGAGGTAAATGTTGCAACTTATTTCGTATTTGTTCTTTCTTCGGCTGCGAAGTTATTCGTGATCCTGCTGGAATAACGCTTGTGCGTTTGCTGGATCCTGAAACGGTTAAGCAGATTCTAATCACCTTTTGTACATGACTTCGTAAGAATTAGTTATAATTAGTTGTGCAATAAAAAAACAAAAATAATGTACCGTTTAAAGGTTATTTAATTAGGTAAATATAAAAACGCTTCAATACTTCCTAACACTTTGGATAAGAGCTATAAAGACTTACTTTAAACGTTATTTTGTAGCTTGTAACTGTCTTCAAATGTATATGAAGTTACATTAGTATCCTGAATCCCAGAAGCAGGGCAACTAATTATCTATAACATATAAATTACTATTTTCGATATTATTTTGCTGGGGTAACGCACACTTATATAGCTTATTGAAAGGATGTCAGATATGAATGGAATGCAGAATGTAAACAAGCGTTTAATAAAGTGAAGCATTTGTTGGTATCTAGCAAAGTGCTAGCTCACTATGCTGCTGAGTTGCCTCTGGTACTAACGACTGACGCGTGTAGTGTAGGTATTGGCTCTGACATCTCACATATTTGTCCAGGAGGGGATGAGCGACCGGTGGCTTACGCGTCACGAGTACTCAATACAGCTAAAAGAGCATACTTACAAATTGAACGAGAAGCGTTAGCTATAATTTATGGTGTGCGTCAATTTCACCAATATCTATACGGGCGAAAATATATATTAAGTTCAGATCACAAGCCGTTAGTCGCTATTTTCGGCGATAAAACAGGTATCTATACCCGTCATGGCAGCTAGTAGAATGCAACGTTGGGCAATAATTTTAGCCGGTTATGACTATAAAATAGGGTATGTGCGTAGTCATAGAAACGCTGCAGATGCCTTGTCTCGGTTACCAGTAGATAAAGAAAAACAATTGAATGAGGAATGTACATATTTAAATTACATTCAGCATTTTTAACCAATTACGAGGGAAACCGTAAGAGAATGTACTGGTAAAGATAACATTTTAATTAAAGTAGTAAATTTTATAAAAACTGGATGGCTTATTGGTTGTACGGAGAATGACTAAAAAGCATATTTTGTAAGGAGCAATGAGCTATACCTAGGCAAAGGATGCGTAGTTTGGCGATATCATTTAGTGGTGCCGAGCAAGTTAAGGGAATCTGTATTACGAGAACTACATGTAGATCATTTATAGTAGTATAGTAAAAATGAAAAGTATTGCACGTAGTGTGGTGGCCAGGTATCGATCACGATATTGAAACGACTTGATAGGAGTGTGTCACATGTTGCCCGGAAGGAACGGCACCTCCAAAGGCGCCGCCACAGATTATGTCACCGAGCCATGGTCGCTATTACATGAAGATTTTTTGGGCCATTGCAAGGCAAAACATTTTTAGTAATCATAGATTCCACAAGTAAATTGTTAGAAGTATTTTTAATGTCACGAACCACAGCTAGTACAGTTGTGAAGGTGCTACCTTTGCACGCTTTGGTTTGCCCAATAAAATAGTTTCGGACAACGGTCCACCATTTTCGAGTAGGCAATATCAAGAATTAATGAATAATAACGGTATTACCTTTTCATCGGTATATCAACCTGCTTCTAAAGGGGCAGCGGCAAATGCGGTTAAACTTTGTAAACGAACTATTAAAAAATCAATACGGGACGGGATAGATTTAAATGAAGCATTGCAAACATATCTAATGATGTATAGTAATGTAGAACACAGTTCTACTGGTGAGTCACCAGCCATATTTTTACGGCAAAGGAAATTGAGAACAAGGTTAGAATTACTAGGCGAGGATGGGCAGGTAGAAGCTAGGATAAACAAGGCTCAACGTAATCAGGTAAGCAATGCAGGCGGGACTGATAGACACTTCTAAGTAGGTGATTTGGTGTGGGCTCGCAATTACACAGGAGAAAAGTGGTTCGATAGCACTATCATAGAAAGAGTTGGCTCTCGTAATTATGTAGCAAATAAGGAAGGTGGTTCCTTCTTGAAAAGACACGTCAATCAAATTAAAAAGAGGAGAAATAGTTATGGGGTTCCATCTGTAGATGAAATGATTTCATTACCAGGAACCAGATCCACTGTGGAGAATTCGGCGGCTAAAACGGTAAGGGACGTAGGACCTGACAAGCAGTACGTGGGGTCTAATTTATCCGAATCGCGCGTACAGGATTCTGGGTATTTTGAGGGAACAGTGGGTTACCCACAGCTTAGCATTTGTGTAGAAAATTCTGGTGAAAAGACTCCTGTGCCACTATCGGTGAATCGTCCTAAAAAAGTAATAAAACCAGTTCGTAGATATGGGCTTGAGGAAATAGATTTTATATCGATGTAATAATGCTGTGTAGTTCATAAGTTTAATAATGCTAGACATAAGTAAAGTCATTATATTAAGATGAAGGCAACAATGTAATTATGTAATATGGGATTATATATGTAGATATTTACTAAGATATTTATAGTAAAATAGTTATTAGGTTCAGGTTAAATTAGATGGTAAGTAAATAAGGGTGGCGCTGTAACGTATGTAGGCATAGGTTTATGTTGTACCGCCAGTATTGTAATAAAGCGAGTAAAGAACGGACGTGTGTTTTACTGCGCGAGGCAATTCATACCTAAGTACTTACATATTTCTCAGTTGCAAAGTAGCAATTTTAGGACTCATTACATTTTTAGTATATGTAAATGATTTGCCGTTCTTCGTACAGACATTATACAGCATTTATAATTTAGGTCCACAAGTATAAAAAAGAAATGATTGGTTTATTCTGAATGTTTGGGCACGCCATTGGTTATGATTAACTTATATGTGTACATACATATATGCAGGTACGTACATAATTATGCATTATGTATACCACGTACCTACTTTATTAATTATGTATATATAGGTGCCTGTCCTTTTTAAATCGCCTTTTACCTGAAGTTGTAGACAGGTAGTAGATTTCTACGTCTGATCCTGGCATGTAATGTACTGTAATTCTGTTGTGTAGGTGACAGCTTTTTGGAAAAATATCCTAACGGCTGCTATACTCCATTAACATTTAGAGGTGTTAATTGTAATCCCGGTTTCACTGAACCGTTCGAAAATTTGCCTTACTTACATGTTCTTTGTTTATGACGTCATTTTCGGACGCTATGATGATGTCATCGATATAGGAAAACAAAGAACTATATACATACCGTTTCTCTTGAGTATTAGTCTCTAACATTGAAATATTTTCTATTCCCATCACTACTGTGTTATCCATGAATCTTTGGAAAGTCTGAGTGGCGTTGCGTAATCCGAATGTCATACGTGTGAATTCAAAGGGACCGAAACGTGTAATAATGGCGGTTTTCTCTACGTCTCCTGGTGCTATTTCGATACAATGATAAGCCCGTGTGATATCTAATTTTAAATATTTTTCCTGCTAAGCTGTAGGTAAAGTCATGCAGTCTGGGCACCGGGTAACTGTCACGTTTTGTTATGGCATTTAATCGCCGATAATCACCGCAAGGTCTAATTTCCCCGGCCTTCTTGGGCACGACATGCAAAGGACTGGCTCATTGGCTACAGGACGGCCTACATATCCCCATTTCCTGCATTAACAAAATTCATTTCTAACCTTAGTGTACTTGTCTGACGGAAGGGGTCTGGCGCATGCGTGCACCGGTGGGCTTGTTGTCTCTATGTGGTGACAAACTGCGTGTCCGGCCAAGTCCTTAAAGGATGTGGGTTTGGTAATCTCTGGAAACTGTTCCAACAAGTCACGGTATGGGTTATCCAGGTGGATAGTTATAACAGAGGGCTCCTTATGACTACTGATGGTCCCTATCACGCATAATGATGTTACCTGATCTATTAGTTTCCTATTATGCAAATCTACAATCAACCTATGTGTCTTTAAGAAATCAGCACCTATAATTGGTTTAATGACGTCACATATCACAAAAGGCCATTTGTAACTTCATCTTAATCCTAAGGTAAGTTCTAGAGTGACAACACCGTAGGTGTTTATTTCCGTGCCGTTTGCGGCAAATAATGTATACTCACACTTATTACTACAGTGCTTAGAGCTAAACATAGATACAGGGACAATTGAGACATTTGCGCCGGTGTCTATAAAAAAAATATAACTTTTTTGATAGACACCGGCGCAAAAAGCCTTTTTAAAGTCTGTGACGCACAGGCGATGGCTTTCACTTAACTCGATACACTATCCCATCGCGCCTGAATGTAACCGGATTCAGTAATCCTTCCTGGCGTTCCAGTTGTACGGTGACTCGCACTTTCCTGCTGCTTCCCGAAACCTAAAGTGGTACTTGCTCAACCAATCTGCACTCTGCGGTGTACGCCTTGGGCCTGTGGACCGTGAACGAGAGCTGCTCCTTTGTCCTCGCCAGTGGAAGTATTTTTGTCGCCCTCTTCCCCTAATATCATTCACCTCTCCTCATAAGGTCTTGAGTTCTAGGGATAAGTTTCGAATTTCCACAAGTAGCTCCGTGTTTGTATCCGTTGATGAAGCAGTAGATGGTCGGTGTGCCTCCACTAACTCTCCGCTACGCAGATTATCCATGATTTTATCTACCAGCTTTTGCTGTGCAATCGGTTGTAACGTAGGTGGGTTGGCCATGGTTGATGTTGATGTGTTGAAACTTTTATACGTAAACGTGGCACTCGCGTGGCGATCGCGTTAAGTCTATATAACCACAATGTGGGACGCGTGGACAGTAGGAAATTCGGGGTCACCAAATGTAGTGACATTTGGTGACCCTGATTTTCCAGACATACTTTGGTAGTGCTATACAAGCAATCACACTTGAATGCTTGTATAGCACTACCAAAGTCTGTATATGTATTGTCTGTACTGAATAGGTAACAGTTCGGGATATATATTATTAAAAAACCAAACTATATGAACGTACTATATTATACACGTGTCACAAATACAATACATAAGAATATAATAATATTCTACCACATACACACAACACCATCTAGCCCAAACTAAGCAGAGCTTGTACTATGGGTACTAGACAATGGATAAACATACATATATACTTTTTTTTTTTGTATATACATACATATTATACATAGAAACACCCAGACCAAGACAAACATACATGTTCATGCACACAAATGTTTGACTTGTGCGGGAATCGAACCCGCGACCTCGGGCGTGGCAGTCGGTTACACTAACCACTACGCCATCGAGACCGACAAATGAGTGTGCAAGTCGCGTACCGACAGGGCAGTAGTGCCCTGTCGGTACGCGACTGCTTTTACGGCGACGCAGTGCCGTGTGTTTCATAAAAGCTGTGTCAGCACAGGGTGCCTACAGCTCCTTTATGAGCTGGCGCTATATATCATCAATTTAGGCCAGAATCAGTACTACACACAAATTACGCTATAAAGATGTACAGATAAAGATTTCACACCAGAATGCCTCGGCAAGCATGTGGAGCCATTGGTTCCGTGTTTAGTTTCTCTCTGGGGAACAGGAAGTACACTCGTGGGCCCACAACTTTTAAAATCTTGGGCGCACATACTTGAGCATTATAAAATCTTTCGCACCGAAACTTTTGATTCGCTAGTCATAATTAAGAATGGGCGCCATGGCCAACATTTGGATTGGATGGTATTACATACAAAAAGTATTATTTAGAGAACAAGTTTTGTCTTAAATGTCTGATAAGTTAATGAAGATTATAACTAACTTTTTAGGTACTGGTCATTACATATGGAGGCCCGAAACGAAACAATGTTTCCTTCGAAGTCTTGCCGATCTGAAACAACTCAGAGTTCTAGCGTTAGAATATTCACATATAGCTGATGGCACTGGAGGATCTCTTCTGGCATTATTACCGGTGATCAAGAGACCGCATTTTCGATTACAGGTAACTTATAAAGCAATACCGTTTGAACAAACTTTTTTGTTACAGTTGACTTCAATAAAGTTGCCTCGTACCTATACAATACAGTACCTACTGGAACAATAGTGACACATATTTTTTTTTGTCTATTATTTATTTATATCCACCGCTTCCATAATTTTAAGAAAGCGAACGTCCATACCTAATTAATTTACATAAAAGTACGCTGTGTACATCATGTATCATGTATCATTGCTCACTATTTTGAAAGAAAAGCGATTGTTTTTTTAGATCGGGCTATCTATCTAGGTTATCTACAAATGGGCTTAAAATGTTATATATGCAATACATATTTGTGTTATCTATTGTACAAAGGCGTCCATTTTTTTTTACATAACATCTCCTTTGTGTGAAATAGCTTGAACGGCTTTTCATAACTAATGAACTTTAACTATAAATGCAGAAACATTCTTCTTAACGTGCTCTCCGAGGCACGGAGCACGCGATAATTGTCAATCAATACGCACATAATTTCGAAAAGTCATATAACTTCCGAAAGTCAGAGGTGCGCGACGTGGGTTCGAACCCGAGACCCTCTGCATTGCAGTCTGTTGGTCTCCCCACTGAGCTATCACTGCTAAGAATAACTGTAACTCACCAATTAATACTTAGTAAAATATTATACAGTTTATCATAATTATAACCACGGCAATAGATAATAATGTTTCATATTAATAATATCTTACATAGAATATAATACAATAAAAAGATACCTTTTTTTGAAATATTACTTTACGTCCGTTCGTTTTATTAAGCAAATAATAAAACCATCTACTATACAAAGTTGTTACACTAATCATAAATATACGTATCTCAGATACCTCGGGCTCAGTATATCCGTAACTACATAATTATATTATGTGTACGCGCCAAAACTACTGGCGCCAAAGTAAGCTTACGTCGTTTTAGGAAGTTACTGAGACGCGTGTATTTCCATCTCTTACGCGCTACGCACTGTGAGAGATTATTTCGATGAGGGTATAATATGAGAGATGTGTATAAATCTAAGGTTAAGAGGAAACTAGTTATAATCAACAAAATATAACTTTACTTTAGAAACTTTTTATATAATATGCTTAGTAGTAATTAGTCTACAACTCTTATTAATCATATCGTAATCAAATGATAGAATTCGGTAATATTGGATGATTTCCAAAGTTTTATTTGCAGCTCATTTTGCCTGCACATGAAGGTAAAATGGACTACTGCAAAAGGCAAAATGGACCTAATGACTAGATTAAGGAAATCTTATCTAGGGAACACCTTTCAGATACAAATCTTGTGTTCTTATCGTCTTCAACGCCAGCACAACTCAATGTGGCCGGAGACAACTCTGGCATTGCACCCAACTTTCATTTGATTGGGAAAGAGATGAGAGCAGTAGAAGCACTCTGTGTCTTCCTCTTCTTCATCAGTTGTTAAATCCCTCATGTTTTTTTCTTTTGTATTATTTTCCCGTCTTTTTCTTTTATTCGTCTTTATTTTAGTATCCAGGTTAAGATTCCATTAGTCCATTTTGCCTGGAGCCGTTTTGCCTCGGGCCGTTTTGCCTTTTAGGTGCTTTTAAATCAAATTTTGAGATTAAGTATTCTATCCGTTTTCATTTTTGAGATACTATAATATAGATTAAATAACGAAAATGAATACGTTATCTCATTAAGCTGACAATACTCAATTCAACAAAAGTGCAGGCTGATCAAAATTGGCAATTATTACATCAAAATACAAAAAAATGATACTTATCGTGATAAAAATTCACTGTCCCTCGTGGCAGGTACAGCGACACTGACTTAAAGCGGGGAGGGCGGGAGTCGCGCTACTCATCTATTGGTGAGTAGCGCGTAGATAGCCCTAGTAGTTTTTAAGTAGTATAATAAAGCCGTTTTGCCTGGATGGTCTATTTTGCATTCAGTTCCCCTATATATGTATATCTATATATAAAATTCAGGCGAAACCCACACCTATACATGGTACTGCAGAGATAGAAACGCTTCCAAAGGCTCTCTGCGCTGTGGCTGTCCTTAGGCAGGTTTCAACTTTCATTGGTTGTCTAACATTTGGGTTGCGCCGCCGATGACAGTTTTGCGTTACGGGAACTGCAAATAATCATGGCCATCATATTGAATCAAAATCTGGCAGTTATGGTACTGTGTCGGCTGATCCAAGGCAAGGTTAAGGAAAAGCTATGCGATCGCATTTTTTCGCAAGGACTTTATCTCGTAGATAGAAACCTCTACCCTACTTGTGGGATTAAGGTATTTACCTAACTGGGCTGTAGCACTTTGAGCAAATCCCAGGTTGAAACGGCTAGTCAGATGTGCCATCTCTTCCAATCTCTTGTATATATATTATGAATGGTTAGTATGTGGTTAGTATAAACTAAGATGTTTTATTGCAGTTGATATGTCGAGAGAGTCATATCCCAGGGCGCACGGACGCGGCGCTCGGCGCCGGTGGCTACGACATACCAGATACGGCGTGGAGACGAGTTCTTATTGCCTGCCCTGATCTTTACTTAATGATGGCCTTCTGTCAGTCTTTTTCTAGGCTATTAAACATATTTCTTGTTACCTTAAGAGTAGAACCTATTAGCACGATGTAATAGTAGATATTCTATTATATGACCAATGCTTTGTATGTTGCCACCAATACCAAGGTAGCAAATAGTCATATGACCCGCCCGATAGTAAGCATTGAGCACACTGGCAAGTCTCAAAGTGAGTTGTACACAGTATAAGGGGCAAATCATGATCAATAAAGGAATATAAGCGAAGGTACTTCTCTGCGCTTCCTTTAGTACGTATCTAACTTTTGCTGACAGCACTGCGCTTCCTTAAGGAGATCGAGACTTCTTATGGCAGAATGATACGCATGGTTATTTACCCACAATGGCGGTACGTACCTACTCAAAAATGTGTTACATTTTTTCTATTTTCAATGTACATTTGGTACAATACGGGCTTGGTACATGCATATACCGTGTATACAGCACACGGTATATGTATGTACCAAGTGCATTAACACCCACTATTACGTTTGAAAATCATCCT
The DNA here is from genome assembly GCA_930367265.1 of Catocala fraxini. NCBI lineage: Eukaryota > Metazoa > Arthropoda > Insecta > Lepidoptera > Erebidae > Catocala > Catocala fraxini. Next base: position 19,949,473 of record OV884024.1, read on the forward strand.
CCTTTACTTCGTGCTGCTACTGGCAGCTATTTGAAGCATTATCTATATTATATTATATTAATACGTGATGCAAAAACTTTGTACCCCTTTTTACGAAAATTGCGCGGTCGGAGGACTATGAAATTTGGCACAGTTAAAGTTTATATGGAGAAGGAGGGGCGAATCCTAATATTTATATAAAATATGCATTAGAAATACATTAAATTAATGAAAAACACTACACGCATACAACCATGCATTTGCCACACGCAGTCGAAGCGCGTAACTATGGTTACATATATCAATATATAATGATTAATGACATTATAATATCAGCAATATCTTACAGGCAAACTTTGGTCGAATTTCGAGCACTAGGCGACCGCTAGTAATAAATTATTATTCCATATAGAATGTTTGTGTATATGTATGTTTTTCTAATTACCCGCTATCTCTTCTCTCTTAGCCTTTATTATTCCCAAGTCACTTGGGGTCGGCTTTTCTGGTCTAACCGGATTTGACTGGATATCAGTTTTTACACGGAGCGGCTGCCACCTGACCTCCGCAACCCGAAGGCTAACGATACCTAAGGCTAGACCAGTGTCAGGATATTAGAGGGTACTGAATTTCCCAATAACGACTGCCATAGATGTTCATGCCAGCCGGGACCGACGGCTTAACGTGCTCTTTGAGGCACGAAGCAGGCGATAATTGTCAATCAATACGCACATAATTTCGAAAAGTCATATAACTTCCGAAAGTCAGAGGTGCGCGACGTGGGTTCGAACCCGAGACCCTCTACATTGCAGTCTGTTGGTTTCCCCACTGAGCTATCGCTGCTAATCTAATTACCCGCTATCTATTAAATTTAAATTATTATTTTAAACCGACTCGGACGCCAAAGAAGAGGTTCTTCTTGGGACGTATATTTAATGTATCTCACCTTATTCTCAATATATCTCTAGTAATTTTTTATCGATTCGGATTATTCAACATCGACTTCTCATTAACCAGATATAATCGGGAGCTTCTTATCTTATCTTATGTGGGGGCCAGTCAGTGCAGACCGCTGACACTTCGACCCAGTGGGATCTTTTGTGTCGACACTCTCCCAATAACGACTGCCATAGATGTTCATGGCAGCCGGGTCCGACGGCTTAACGTGCTCTCCGAGGCACGGAGCAGGCGATAATTGTCAATCAATACGCACATAATTTCGAAAAGTCATATAACTTTCGAAAGTCAGAGGTGCGCGACGGTGGTTCGAACCCGAGACTCTCTGCATTGCAGTCTGTTAGTCTCCCCACTGAGCTATCGCTGCTCTCAATAATAATCGGGAGCTTAGTTAAAGGTAAAAAGAGAACATATTTCTCACTTTTAAATGTTTTTAAGTCAGTTAATTTAAATATTTTAACGTTATTATAAATTGAAGCACTATAAAAAAATCTATATCTACATTGGGAACCTTGAAGTCACAGCTATTTGTTACACACTGCTCTGCCGTATAGCGTACATTTTTCTTATTTTTCTCATTTACAGTGTACTAATATAATCTGAGTTTGTTAATCGTCATAATTTTTTTAATACAGTCAGGATACGGGACTACGATAATATAAGGCGGTTCTTGAAGCCAAGCATGTGTTTACGTGAAGTGCACTGGCAATTGGGAATCGATCTCAAGATGCGTCAACGACAAGACTCCGACGTTAGTTGCTTCGTTCGTCATCTAGCTTTCCGCTACTCCGACACATTAAGTATGCCCATCATAATATAATAATATCAGCCCTGTATTAAACTGTTGCACTGCTGGGCACGAGCATTCTCAGTGTGAGAAGGGTTATGTCATAGTCCACCACGCTGGCCCAGTGCGGGTTGGCAGACTTCACATATATTTAAGAACATAATGGAGAACTCTCAGATATGCAGGTTTCCTCACGATATTTTCCTTCATCGTTAAAGCAAGCGATAATTAACTAATTAATATTTACATAACTTCGACTTGGGATCAAACCCGAGATCTCTGTGTGGCAGAACAACTAGGCTATGTCTATGTCCGTCATAGCTACTGCCAATTTTTAAATAATACATAGATAGTAAGTACTCCATTAAAAAATGGTCACATGTCTAGACTTCGGCTTTCTTCCTTACACCCAATGCCAGTATGGTATATATTCATATTCTCATATTCAAATGTTCTGTATCGAATGTGTAAGCTCGCTCTTAGTGTGGACATTTTCGAGCGATCTAAATACGGTGACATATTATGTATGTTTAAAAATATTGATCACTCCATAATTATTGATATAGGTACTAGATAGAGCACTTTCATTTGATGATGTACGTTGGTTTATATATATCAAAAATATTAAAGAATTTTGTGAAAACAATATCAACATTGATTGCAAAAGGATTTCATTTTCTTTACTGGTCTAATTTGGTAAACAAACAATTACATAATCCTTTAATTACTGTTTCCAGACTATACTTGTCTCAAATAATTAGAGATGACAAAAAGTAAGATAATAGATTAAAGAAAGTACGCCCTAAATAAATATGGCCATTGTTCTTACCTGCTTTATTCAATAAATTATAATTATTGAATAAAGCAAGTAAGAACAAAGACCTACATTTATTTAAATTATACAATTTACTACGTTATTTTTAAAAACAAATTAATTTCTTATTACCTCTGTAACCGGCGGCGCTTTGTAAACATAAAAATAACGGACACAAAAACAAGACAAAGATTCGAACGTAGGACTCGTCAAAGTGTGGAATTTGAACCCACATCACGCGAGGCGACCACTTTAACCACTAAGCTATTCCTGTCAGACATACTGCTCAGATAAAGCTTTCGATCATCTGATATGATTAATGGTATTTCGAAACGGAAGTAGATCGCTAACAGTTTTATTTAGACAATTAGTACACATATGATACCCATTTCTGAAAGCTCAGTATGAGTATTACCGAAAGTCATAGTTTTACTCCTAAATGACATAAATGATATAAATAGCTCAGTGTTTTACTTTTCAGCAACATTAAGCATTCATCAGTGGAGAGCCGCCGTGTTCCCATTGCGCAAAGTGTTTGAGATGATGCCACATCTTGTGCGCTTCTTTTATGTCGGCTGTGTTGAGGATGAGATAGACTTACGAAGGTTATTGAAGATAGTATCTTGTGGCGTTTGCGATAGTGAGTAATTTAATTTAATCGTATGTAAGTATAATTCTTGATCTGCTGAGATAGATTTAACGCTATCAAAGCTATATCTATATAGCTATCACCACGCTACAAGACAATGACATTAAACGAGGAATATTTTATTTATATTATTTTATTATTTGTAGGTATACTTACAGCTAAAACAGTATGACAGAAAAACGTATAACATAAATAAGGCCAATTATAAGTTCTTACTTATAACCAAATTAAATAACTATAAAACTAACCAACATGCAACACAAATAAATATTAAATAATTTGGTTCACCGCGATTACTCCCAAAAAACTATTTACGACATGTTTGTTTTAATTTGGATACAGAAGTGAAAACAGGTCCACATCAGCATTTCGGCATGTGACGTATTTCGTATAGGTATAATTAACTTGATGATTGTGAAACATACAATACAACGACAGGCTCATTTTAGTAGCCCAGTTTCTAATTGTCAGTCTAGGTGAATTTCTTTCTTTTGTAACTTATGTGCATATATAACTACACTGGACCGCAATGGAAAAGGCTTGGTTAGAAAATCTTCAATATCTTCAAAAGTAGGTACCTGACCTAGCTTTATGAAATGATTAAATTAAAGAATATTTTAATGGGCTTAAACGAAAGTAAATAAAATTAATTCATGCTTTTTATTTTTAATAATAGTAAAATAAATAAAAAAGGTAATTTTTCCAGTATTTTCATAAATGTAGATTGGTTATAGATGTGTCGTTTTCACGCATTTTAGTACTTTGTGTTGCCTCCGCGAGATCGCAATACTGCTGTTATGTGATTTGGCATACTTTCTACTAGGTTTTTGAGGCGATGCTGCGGAATATTCTGCCATTCCTCTATTTTATTTTATTTTCAAGTTTAGTAAACTTACAGCTAGTTAACAGTTTAAATAAGATACTATAATTAAGCTTGGCCATTTACAAGCTTTCACATCTAACAATTGTACATAAAAAAAATTATGACAGTAACACGACTACTTAGTTCACCATAAAAATAAGTCACATTATGTAAGATAACAAACTATAATAATAATATGCATACATGCGACAGTAATATAAACAAGAAAAACACACACATCCATTCGCCACTCTTCAAATAAATTGATTACCTTCGATGTGCAAAAAAGTAATTACACATAACCCTTTTTAGTTTAATCACACTCGTATTAAAGAGATCAATATTGTTACGTGCTGGGTGCGACGGATAAGAATGCAAACAATATTACCGACTAAAACACGTTTTATTCAAACACACAATTAAATTTAAAACACAACAAACACTATACCACACGTTTTCACTGTACTGCTTCAAACTCCGTAGTATTTTCGCTTCCGTTCGCTTCGATGAACACTTGACCGCTTACGATTGTAAAACTGACTCGGCGGTGCGCGTGCGCTCTATTTATACGCGGGTAAAGCGTTTCTAGAGTTTTCTAGTAACACTATACCCGGTATGTAAACAGTACTATGGTTCGAGAAAGTACCAGCGTTCTCGCTACGATTCTCGTACCCATACCTACTACGTAGTTCCGTAAGATGTCAGTAGACGGCGGTGTAATAAATTATTAGACGGAACTGCCGAGTCTTTCCCACAATGCCGAGAGATGTCACTGGGCGTAACAATATCGACTCTACGGCACGCTGTATTGAACATACGACAAGCCCTGATCATAAATGAATTCTGCCTGTAGGTGCTAGGGATGGCAGGAGTGTAAAGAACGTTATGTATTATTCGTAACAGCGCAGATGGTACGCGCAGGCCAATTTTGTTCACCAGCTCGGCTACATTCGTGCACCCATTTGCAATTTTAAATAAAAAGGAAATATCCGGTATTTGCCTTCGCTGTTGCAGAGGAAGTAAGTGAAACTTTCGGCATCGGCTGAAATAATCCGACAAATATGTTCTAGAATGAAATTGGACATACCTCAGGAACCTTTGAATGTTTTCTAAATGCGATATGCAGATATCGTAGTTAGGGTACCGCACCTGGGAAGCATATTCGAGGTGGCTACGGACATAAACACAATACAAAATTTTTATCGTATTAATGTTTTTGAAATCTTTAGATATCATAAAAATGAACCCTAATGCTTTATTAGCTTCATTAACTACGTTTGAAATATGCGCATCAAATAATAGCTTTGAGTAGAACGTTACCCCCATGTCTCTGACAGTGTTAACTCTAGTTATTGCGGTACCCGACAATGTGTATTGGTAAATTATTGGGTAAGGCTTGCGTGTAAAAAGTACAGACGTAGCATTTGGAGACGTTCAGATCCAGTTTGTTTGTTTGAAACCGATCTAGATCAATCTGCAGGCGAATAGCGTCTTCATACGAACATATCTTAGTAAGTATTTTCATATCATCAGCGTACAACAGTATTTTTTACGTATGAAAACAGGATATGACGTCATTTATAAATATACTAGCTGACCCGCGCAACTTTGTCTGCTTCACATAAGAGAATTTTCCCCGCTTTTGCAACATTTTTCATTGCTGCTCCGCTTCTATTGGTCGTAGCGTGATGTTATATACCCTATAGCCTTCCTCGATAAATGGGCTATCCAACACTAAAAAGATTTTTCATTTCGGACCAGTAGTTTTTGAGATTAGCGCGTTCAAGCAAACAAACAAACAAACTCTTCAGCTTTATAATATTAGTATAGATTAAACAATAGAGGCCCCAATAAGGACCCCTGTGGAACTCCTGAAGGAATGCACCTTGCTCTTGTCGAAGAATAACCATTATCTTATCTTATCTTATCTTGTTACGGCGGCCAGTCAGTGCAGACCGGTGACACTTCGACCCAGTGGGATCTTTTGTGTCGGCCCCGAGATCTATACCTTAGCTATCTCCCTATGAATGTACTGCATCACTCGCAGCGTACACTTCAGAGGGAGAAGCCTGAAGTCCTCAGGGCTCGGATATGCCAACCCCATCAGACCCATCCTTAGTCCAGCCAGCGCGTCACATTCACACAGTAGGTGTAATATGGACTCGTCCCGCTCACCACAGGCTCTGCAGATCAAATTGTTTGTCAAACTCAATCTGCACAGGAAGTCATTGGTGCCAAAGTGACCAGTAAACGCTCCTGTGAGCAGGCGTATTTGGCCCTTGTTGTACCCGCAGAACTTCCGGGTGAAGCCCGTGGCTCTGTTTGCAATGAATTTCTTGGAGTGTTCCAGACCCCTAAGGGCCATCCACTCCCGCCTGTGTTTATCATTGCCATGTGCATTCATAGCTGCCTTGACGGTACTCTCAGAGAGTCCTACAAATGGCTCGGGGCCAACAAATAGTTGCTCCGAGCCCTTCCTGGCCAATTCGTCAGCCTCCTCATTACCCTGCACACCTGCATGCCCCGGAACCCACACAAGCCTGACTGTGTTTTTCCTGCCAAGTTTGTTAAGGGCTTTAACACAGTTCAGGACTAGTCCGGAATCCACCCTACAGGAGTTCAGAGCCTTAAGAGCAGCTTGACGGCAATTATAGCATAGGTTTCCGCCTGGAAGACCGTTGTATATTTGCCCATGCTTTGGCTCACCTTACAGTCGTTGGCATAAATACCAGCGCCTGATCCTGATTCCATTTTGGAACCATCGGTGTACCAGATGAGACAACCCTTGTTAGGGGATTGTAGACCTTGTCTCCATTCCTCCCTTGTGGGGACCTTTATTGTAAAATTCTTTTTGAATATGTGCATTGGTTGCATTTTGTCGCATCCCATGCTCATAATCATTTTGAGATCCTTTGAAATCTCCAGTTTTGTGTGTCGAGTTACCGGCATGTTGACGCTCCACAGCCCATGCACAGACAGTCTATGTAGCGCCTTCAACGCCTCCAACTCCACAACAATGTGTAGCGGCGTTAGGTCCAGCAGGATCTCTAACGCAGCCGTTGGCGTAGACGGGAACGCCCCTGTTATAGCCATGCAGGCCAATCGCTGCACCTTAAACAGCGCTTTCCTGCATGTTGCTAGTTTAGTTCTTGGCCACCAGACAATGCTTCCATATGTGAGTATGGGTCTTATCATTATCGTGTATAGCCCCTTGATGACCTTGGGCTTCAGGCCCCAGGTCTTCCCATAAGTAGAACGAATCATGCCGAAGACCCGCTGGGCCTTCACTATGGCTTTGTCTACATGAGGTTTCCACGTTAGCGTGCTATCCAGGGTCATGCCTAGATACTTCACCTCCGTGGACCATTTTAGCTGTGTACCATACATGGATAGAGTTTCCAACCCTGTCAGATCCCTCTTCCTAGTAAACGGCACAACAGTAGTTTTCCCTGGGTTGATCGATAAATGGTTGCTACTGCACCATTTTTCTACCATAGTCAGGGCCCTCTGCATGAGACTGGATACTGTGCTCGGAAATTTTCCATTGACGAGTATCACCAAGTCATCCGCATATCCGACCGTTAAGTACGGACCTTTGTTGAGTTGTTCTAAGAGTGAATTAACCACCAAGCACCATAAGAGTGGTGAGAGTACTCCACCCTGAGGGCAGCCTTTGGTGGTCGTTGCAATCATTTCATCCCCTAACAACTCAGACCTAATAATTCTTCCCCTGAGCATACAATCGATCCACTTGCAAATGGTTGGCTCTATGCCGTGATTTGCCGATGCCACACTAATGGCATTAAAGGTGGTCCGATCGAAAGCTCCCTCAATATCCAGGAATGCAGCAATGCATAATTCCCGGTTATCTAATGCATGTTCTGCCTTGTTTACCACAAAATGCAGTGCCGTCTCAGTGGATTTGCCCGACTAGTAAGCACATTGTAGCTCGTGGAGAGGGAATTTCCCTAATGCTCCCTCCCTGACATGTCTATCTACTAACTTCTCCAGGGCTTTCAGGAAGAACGACTCAAGACTGATAGGTCGGTATGCCTTGGCTTCCTCGTAGTCAGCTTTGCCCGGTTTCGGTATGTAGATGACTTTAACTCGCCTCCATATCTTTGGAATATATCCAAAAGCTATGCAGGCTCTGTATAGTCTGCACAAATGCGGAACCAAGAGTGCAGCTCCCTGTTGTAGGATAATGGGGTAAACCATGTCTGGACCAGGTGACTTGAATGGTTGAAAACCATTTAAAGCCCATCCGATCTTCCCTTCATCCACTACCTTCCTTGCAGTGTCCCAATCTGCTTTGGTTGTACGGTAGCTTAGTTCAACCAGGCTGATCGGGTCCTCCTGCTCCTTTTCTATTACCTTACAGTCTGGAAAGTGTGTGTTTAGCATAATTGCTAGTGTCTCCTTACCAGACCCGGTTCGCTGCCCATTGTTATCTTTAATGGATGTCAATGGGTGTGCTCTGACAGTCGAGATTGCTTTGGAGAGTCTCATTCCTTCAGGAATAGTACTAATGTTTTCACAGTGGGCTCTCCAAGCCTTCCGTTTGGCTTTTCGCACAGCTTTGTTGTAGTTGGTCAAGCAGCGAGCGTAACCACTATAGTCCCTGCTGGTCCTAGCATTGTTGAACGCTCGCCTGGCTTCTGACCTCAGCTTGACCAACTCTGGCGTCCACCACGGTACCCTCTTGGGCCTAAGTTCCTTTTCAGGACAGTTACTAGTCCAGGCCGTATTCACAGTCTGGACCAATTTGTCAGCTGTAAACTCTATATCTAGTATAGAATTAAGCTTACCCTTAGAATCCTCCAGATTTATTCTGAGGTCACTCCTAAAGGAGTTCCAGTCAGTGTTCCTAGGATTCCTTCTACGTGCTGTAGGAGCTGGAACCAGCGTCCTGTACTTAAAGCATATGTAATTATGATCTGACAAGGTTATCTCATCAGACACATGCCACTCGACAATCTTAGTGCTAGCCCTGTTGGTAGCTAACGTGATGTCAGTTACCTCCGCTCGCCTACAGTTAACGAACGTTGGCCTGTTTCCCTTATTTAGAATTTGTAAAGAGGTACTTACCACATATTCCAGTAGCTTCTCCCTTCTTACATTCACATCCGTGCTCCCCCAGACTGTGTGGTGTGCGTTGGCATCGCACCCCAGGATCATGTCCAGGTTCTCCCGGCTGCCATATTCAACAAGGTCCTTTATCTGTCTAGATACAGTTTCCTTGTCCGTATAGTCGAGGTATGCAGAGGTCAGGATTACAGTATCCCGCCCTCCGCTCCCTCGCACATCGATCTTAACTGTCGTAAGATCCCTAGAACAGAAATTGTATAAAGGCATTGCATTTATGCCATTTCTGACATACACACATGTCCTTATATCATTAGTGGAACAGTTGTGAAAAATAACACCTCCCGTCCCACCCAAACCTCTAATCCTTCCCTCTTTAACATAAGGTTCCTGGATCAGGGCAATATCATATTCCTTCATCCGCAGGTGGCGAGCCAAAACGGCCATCGCCCCGATGCAGTGATGAAGGTTTATCTGTACGCACCTTAGTCCCGCCATTTGGTCTGCCTACATGGTGTCGTCAATTGTGGCAGGCACTACTGGCCGCTCTCCCTCACTCCCTTCCTCCATCAGCGCCTCCGCAGCCTCCGGCGACGACAAATCAAGACAGTCGATGTGTCCGATTATGTCGTCGGTCTTCGGAGACGTGCATGGCGACGATGAGTAGAGAGCCGTATCTGGTTCATGCACCACTGGGTTCACGGGCTCCTCCCCGTCCCCCACCTGTGGCTCTTGTGTCGCATCTGGGGCCCCCTCCCCCACGCCGGCATCCGCTGACACCTTCTGCACGTTCAAGTCCTCAAGGATTTTGAACGTGCTTTTGTCCATGCCAGCATGGAGACAGAAGCCGCCTGCCTTGATCACCGCAGCCGACACTCTGTCCACCAGGACGATGCGCCTGTTGTGCGTCTCTTCGACCTGCGTGCCCAGCAACTTCCACTCGCAGGTCCTCAGAGAGGGATTGAGGCGCTGCAGCATGGTCAGCACCCTGGAGGCATCTAGGCCCCAGGTATTCCTGGTCTTCCAGGCCATCTTTATTGGCCTTGGAAGCTCCTTGGCGCTGACCACTCTGAGCTTCATGTTTCCAACGGTTTTGCCGTTGAGGCCGCGAAGCCACTCTGCGGCTCTCTCACCCTCACTAGTCAGGTGCAGAGCTCCTCCAAGCAGTGCACCGACACTAATGGCCGGTAGAGGATCCGGCGTGGCCTCTAGCTCGTCCCAAATGGCCACCCTTACAAGTTCCACCTGTTTTGCATCAAGCAGAACGTCAGGGAAGCTGTCGGCAACAACGGCCATTTTCACCCCCGTCAGCGCCTCCCTGTAGGAGTCGCCTTGGGTCTTGGCTCGTTTGGTTGCACCTGCCTGAGCAACGGTATCGTCGCTGGCTTCCCTGAACCTTTTAGAATTGGCTGCATCGGGTGCCAGTGCCACCTGCCGCTGCAGCTCACGCCGCTTACGGTTGGCACACCCGCTGCGCCTCTTCCTGCCCCGGGTATGGTCTGCAGAGTGTGCAGCCGAGTTTGGCTCCCCCTTAGGGTGTGCCTCGCTCGACTGCTCCTTACTTGCCTCCCCGATCTTGGAGGGTTGACACCCACTCCCCGAGGTTGTCGCGCTGGGATCCCCTTTTGGGTATTCTCTGCGAATCTGACCCCCTCTGTGGCTGCCACGCCCTCTGTATTGGTAGCCCTTTCCAGGGTTACCCCCTCTCCATCCCTTAGAACCACCCGTGTGAGCACCACACCCCTGGCTCACGCTCGGACGGCCACTAGGGCCATCACGACCATGCAGCTTGGGTATGTAGGTGCTCCCACGTGCAGCTCCTACACTAACAATAACCTCTCCCCCTAAGGGTCCAGAGGTCCTATGTTGCTCGCCCTTATCGGTCAAGCCCTTGGTTTTGTTCGTGAAAGAATCCATTTTTTTTGGTCTATCAAGTTATTCACCTGCTGGCTCCCCACCCACCATGGAGCCCTCAACGTTGGGGGTGCCTTGTTCAGGCACCAGGGCTACCAGCTAGGTATAGCGCCCCCAAGTGAGCTGTCCCCGAGACGTACAGCACTAGTTGCTCCACCCCAAACCACTGAGGTGAGAAACGAGCACTGCCGGCTGGAGACCTCTTCACCCAAGGACACTCACCTGGCGGCCGCATGAGCGGACACCGCAGCCGATTGATCGCAGCTGGTTAGACTACGACCTCCCGTGTGAGAGGAAATCCGGACCAAAGGGGCGTGTTGCAGATCAGCGGCACCACTATCGCCACATCACCACTCAACCCCAGGACTCCTTCATCCCTCCGTACGGGTCCCCGCGCACGGCACAAACACGCGGGAGATCATTACTATCCATCGTCTGTCGTTCGACGATGAACCCGCCGGAACATGACCTCTCCATCCCAGGCAGTGGTCGTCTGGTGGTTTTAGTTACGTCTATTTCAGAGGGAACTAGACCAATAACAGGGGGCAACCACGTGAAGGCTTCCTCACCAGACTTGCCTTAGGGATCTACACGACTGTTGCGCTCTCCCCTAAGACCATTAGCACTTTACCCGTCTTGAAGAGTCGAGTAAAGCAGGTTTGCATCTATACTAAACAAGCAGCTGATCCAGTGAAGCTAAAGAGCAGAAAAAGCAAGCTAGGCAGTGCAACTATTAAAGCATATATACAAAACCCCCCCCAGAATAACCATTAAGTACAACAACTTGGCTCCTGTTCTCAACAAAAGATGAGATCACCTATATAAATTACCGCGTGTATCCATCCGCAGCAGTTTTTTTTAAGAATAATGTTGTCTATTCGATCGAAACACTTACAATAATCGGTGTATATAACGTCCACATGTAATCGCTGTGACATGTAATCTGATATAAAATCACTACAAACAATTAGGTTCGACGTAGTGGAGTGACCACTAAGGAAACCATGCTGGTGCTCGCTAAAGTTACGCTTAATAGCTGAATAATAACTTCAATAAAAAATACACCACCACATCCTTTGGTCCTTTTTAATGTATTGGAGTTATATACGCTGATTTCCAAACTGCAGGCAAATCTCCCTCAGTAAGAGACCGTTTAAATAGGATTGAGATAAGGACAGTAATGCCTGTTTTCACCAACAGATAAGTATCCCTTAGCAGCTTTTAGGGAACCCTTAACAAAAAATTCGTTTTCCCCAACCTTTAGGTGTCACTTAAGTCTCTAAAGCAGCTCTTATATTTAAGGGCTCGATTGTTGGCTTCTTAAACTAGTCTTATGATTAGGTAACAGAATATTATTTATTCATATGCGACACACGAGTATTTTCTATCATGGAAAATGATTTAGGGCACTTGTATAGAGAGCCTAGAAGCTATTGAGGTTCTAGAGAACTTCAGCAAATAGTAAAAAGACCACGCATTGACCGTGAAAGAGTCAACCACTTCGATAAATACGACGATTTCGACTTTTTCATAAGATATAGGTTATCTAAACAGAGTGTTCTACATTTATTAGAAAAATAGAGCAACTTTTAGAATTTAAAGATAAAAGATGTAACACGAATCGGAGTTCCAAATAATCAAATTATCACACGACGACATATGTTAAGAAATGACATAAGCTTTCTCGTTCATTTGCTAAAAAAGCTAAGGAACACGGGTCTTACAGTCCATACGCATGCAGCAAAAATATTTTATTTTTTAATTAACCTGAATAATGTTCAAAATATGTAAAACATATTGTTTTTCAATATATTAATAATACTAACTGATAATACCATTCATATGAAAATAAATATAGAAATTTTCATCTTATCGATAAAACACTGATGTCAGAAGCGTGATTTTAGAAAAAGTTAACTATCACTTACTTAGGGAATTCCTTCGTAGGTGATACCTAGTATGGTAAAATTGAATTTAAGTAAGTATTCGATTAAGGCATGCCCCTAGCTTAAAAGACACCTACTTAGGTGGAGCCTAGGGGCCTGTTGGTGAAAACGGGCATAAGACATTTACAACAATTAAATATAAAAATTGGTGGAATATTGTCAGGTCCTGCAGATTTGTTGAAGTCGACCTGTTTTATAGCTTAAGTTCTTCGCCTTCTTGTATTTCTATTGAACTAATATCCGAATTATCCCCATAATCATTTCGAGTCGGCCACCTGTCTTGTATGCTAACGGTCGCGTTAGCATCTTGACGGTCGGGGGACAGGAAATTAGAATAGAAGTACTCCGAGAACATTTTGCATATATCCTTCCGTTCCCAGATGACTGTTCCTTGTACTTAAGTACAGAAGGATAAGAATGCGATTGATTTTTTGATTTTATATATCGCGAAAAAAGCTCATGGGTCTTTAGAAATATCCGATTCAATTCTTACCATATAGTTGTTAAACATGTCCTTCTCTAGGACCTTGGCACGCTTTCGTAGTGTAATGAAATATTGATGATCAGCTAAGTTACCATACTTTTAGAACTTTTTGTGTGATTTGGCTTATTCCCTAAGAATTTTCATTAACGGCTTTTTATACCAGGGAGGATATCTACCGGTTGCTACATCGGATCTGGTTGGAACATGCGTGTTCTTTAGTCTGTTAAGAATTCCATAGAAAAACACTACAGCGTCGGTAAACGACCAACAATAGGTACAACTTAGTGTGCCAGTCATAGTTATCCATTTCCTTTGCAATAGCAGTATAGTCAGCCTGGTAGTAAATATACTTAATACTAGGACTAATGGGAAGGTTATGTAATTCAACGAAATTAACAGATAAAGACAAAGCTTTGTGGTGTAGATTTTCGTGAACCAATGGATCACTGCAGTGATCCACGTCAACTTCACTGTTAGACAGCACCCAGTCTAATATCCTACCGTTGCCGTTATAAAGATGGTTGTATTGTGACAAATTACACACCGTAAATGTATCTAACACATTCATCTGACTTGCGCCTTTTATATTAGTAGGTATCAAGCTTTTACGATCTACCGGCAGCTAGTTTATGTTCGGCTGGTTAAAATCTCCAAAAATTAAAAATTTATCCGTAGGGTGTTTGAGGACAATCTCCGTCAAATTATCAGTAAAGCTAACGAGTTGTTTCGTTAGAGAATTGCTTAATTTTTGAGAGCAAATGTATACAACACCTATGTGCATTTTGTAGGACACCCTATGTTTCTTATATTATGTTAGTCACCCATATATCCTCGTCAGGTGAACACCAATCACTCCTGTGTGTTGATACTAGTTCCCGACGCATAGCGATTAAAACACACCGGCACCCCTTTGATTTCGATATTGCTCATGCGAGACCTCTGTTCGCTTTCGCGTTGGATCATTTCCAGATGATCGCTTTTGTAAAACGGAGATCTCTTCTTTCGTAGATTTTAGGGTAGTAATTTCCATTTCAACGTTCGATACTCTATTGGTTAAAGTTTCCACTGAATGATGATGCATGAACTCTACTGAGGATTTCAACTCCGAAAACTCAGCTGAGATGGTTTTGAGTTCCAGGAACGCATTTTGAATAGCCTTCACATTATCCAACAGAGCAGGCAGTAGTTCCATTTGCGAAGATAGCCTCTGCAGCTCTGACAGTATGCTATCCGTATCTGCCCTTGCAGTATTGGTACGTGGGCTGGCGGTTGCTTGGTTTCTACAGGTGCTGCATTTCTAAGCACTTCACTTCTTTCTTCGCCCAGATTTCTCCAACCTGCCTCAGATATCCCCGAACATGGGAAATCGTAGCGGCCTGCACATATTGAACACGTAACGCCATCTCTCACTTCTACATCACAGCGCTTGCAAGTAAACATATTGAGGTGTTAAAGGATTGGTAAACTTTGAGAAACGTTAGTTATTTACTTAAACGAGTAGCAAGCAAGTAGCAAGAGCTTCTTTCATTTCACGCAGCGTGATTGGCGTCGCATTCCCCTGACGTACACGTCGTCCAAGTATGTCCCATGCATGCTCAATGGGGTTTAAGTCGGAGCTGCGTGCTGGCCACTCCATGTGTGTGATACCGACTTCTTGAAAATAGGCAATCACTATCGGAGCTATATGCGGGCGGGCATTGTCTTGCATAAAAACGGCATTCTCGCCCATGTCCACTAAAAATGGACCAACGTTGTCATTCGGAATTTCAGTGACATATTATCTTTCTGCAGTTAAAGTTCTATTACCACTAGCTCAGTCCGGCTTTCGGAAGAAATCCCAGCCCACCCGTGAACAGAGCCTTCGCCGTATGGTACTTTTATTCTATACAGGCTTGGTTATAGCGCTCTCCCAGTCTTCTGTACACTCTTTGCCTTCCGTCGTGCTTGTATAAACAGAATCTAGACTCGTTTGAAAACATAACTCTTGACAGTCATTCAGAGTCCAATTCTCATGTTCTCTACCATAACTCAACCTTGAATTTCTCTGGTGTCTTTCTAGATTTGGGCCATTTGCTGGTCTAAATAGCTTTAAATTTGCTTCAGCCAGATGCCACCTTACTGTATCCGTACTCAGATTGTTTCTTCCAACTCGTAAATGATGATTCTTTACTTCAACATCCGTAAGATATCCGATTTCTCAAAATTATTGCTACCATATAGCGATCCTGCCGCGCCATCGTGCACCTTGTTCGGCCTGTTCCTCGTCTTCGAAGATTGGATCCAGTTTCATGGAAACGCTGGAGTACTCGCTGAATTGTAGAAAAAGTCACACCTACAGTTCTCGCTGTATTTCGCTGACTATGCCCATCTTCAAGCATTGTCAGGATCCTGGCACATTATTCAGGGGTTAACGACATGATGACTTCAGAATAATAAAATTTATAAGGCTGAGACACCATATTTATAACTTTTTATTGCATAAACTAAAACATTTTTGGTACTATATTAAAAATGACCATTATTTTACATTTTCAGTTTTTTTATACAACTATCAAAAAAAAGAAAAGGGATTTATATATTATTTTATGTGACATTTAATATTCTTTAATTTAGTCTTTATTTCATAAAGCTAGGTCAGGTACTTTTGAAGATATTGAAGATTGTCTAACCGACCCTTTTTCTTTGCGGTCCAGTGTATAACTTATATCATATTGACTCAAAAAAGAGTCAAGGATGTTAGCAGCCTTCGGAATAACGATGACAGGGGCATGTCGTCGCAACTTATAGGGTTGTCTAACAGGCACTGTGCATCGCTCTTCCAAAGGTGACAACAGTAGGTTTATAGAAGCGAAAAAAGAAAGATAACTCAGGTAAATACAAGTGCCGCCGCACTTCGAATATACCTTGTGTCATGGGGACTTTACAAACATTGAGACAACAGACACAAAGAATATCCAGACTCGGAATAACGAATTATAAATCACACAAATTTTTGCCCTTTTGGGATTCCGTGTGATACCTACTTATTTGGTTATTGGATCTGTAGGAAATTCTCATAAGCAACAAACCACATAGAAAAGGATAAAGTAGACGACATTTGGCTTGCTATTAAAAATATAGCTATCGAAGTTTGGGTGTGATATAACTCTCAAAGGTGAATCCCACCCATATTACACCAGCTATTTTTCAAATATACCTTTATTCCAGTAATGCAATAACGAGATTTCGGAATATCGGATGATTGAACTGCCAACAAAAACAACTATATCATGCCTCTCTTAATTCACACTTATTATAAATATTAATGCGTAGATATGCTTACAGTAATTACTTATTTTTAGAACTAAAACAAGTGAAGATACAAATTCAAGATGACGAAAAAAGAAGATCATATTGGGATGCTGTTGTACATGCATTAATGGAAGAATTTACCGATATAATGAATTTATACGATATTAATTTATGTCTAAATGTTTATAAAAACTGATTTAACAATTAAATACTTATTGTTGACAAAAATAGTAAAATGAAATAAAAATATAGATTTCACAATAAAAAAAAGTTTGAATATATATACACCGTGAATTTATAGTCGTTTTGGAACCGAAACGTGATAACTTAGGATAATTAGTAGTATCAATAAAAAATAGTAAATTAATTGTACTGTGTATAGTAAAAAAGTTGGTATATGAATAATATTTTTCACTTATTCGAGTTTGATCGTAGTAATGCACGGACAATTCATTCACAAACGCATGCACACGTGTTCGCGCGGCTGTGAACCGTCGTCGGCGGCGGCCGGCGTTGCCACTCAGTCGCGTAGGTACTTATGAACGACGCACGATAACTAAGTGTATCAGCTGATGCCTACACAGATCGACGCAAAAGAGCCGCGTGTATCTCGACCGAGTCCTATGCGCGATTTAAAAACTAGTGACTACACAAGTATTAATAAAATTAAGTAAATGTAATAACTACGAAATTCATAATAGGCATATCGCAGTTCAATAGAGCCAAAATCAGCTGATACGAGGCAATGCGTTATCTCCTTTTACTATGAAAAACCTGCATTGTGAAACATCACAATTAATACGTAAATGGATACTCCAATTTCTCCTTCATACTTTACACGGGCTTAGGACCGTCGGAAATACTTTATCTGTACATTACTCTTCGATAAATAGCTAACTTTATTTATTATGTAATAAAAATAAACACAGGGTGAAGGAACTCTGAGTATTTCAGGCGTATTTAAAAAATTGGAGCTATTTACAAAATAATCAACTTACGTATCTATCGACAGTTTATTTACAAATTATTTACACTTCCCTGTATCGAAGCAACTGCTCGAAATGAAGTCCGCCACGTTCAATACACAAACGAGCACGTTTGATACCATTGTCTTTAAGTTTTCTTAATGTGTCTCTATCACTTTTAACTTTATCAAATGCGTCCACTATCGCACTACGTAACTCGTCACGACTTTCATGTTCACGAGAATACACGAGTCTTTTTATTTCCGACCACAAGTAAAAATCTAGGGGCGCTAAGTCCGGGCTTCTCGGCGGCCAAGCCACGGGACCGCCGCGCCCAATCCACTTATCGCCAAACTCATTGTTGAGGTAGGCACCTACTGAACTTGCATAATGAGCGGGACAGCCGTCGTGCTGGTAGTACATATCGTGTATAATCGATAATGGTACTTCCTCCAATAGCTCGGATATTACTGTTCGTAACATTTCTAAATACGAGCTACCCGTTAGATGACCTTCAATAAAAACAGGCCCTATTAAACGGTCGTTTACAATACCGGCCCAAACATTCACACTGAACCTCACTTGGTGGTGGTCTTCCCGTATTAAGTGAGGGTTTATAAGAGTCCAGTAATGTTTATTGTGCACGTTGTACAATCCCACTCGAGTAAACAATGACTCATCTGTCCACAGTATGTTCGCGTTCGGATTATTCAACAACCACTCACATAGGGCGATCCTTGCTGGTGCATCATTGTTATTTATTACGTGAGCACGACGAAAATGATAAGGGTGTAACCCATTGGTATTTAATGTTTTCCATATAAAGTATTGGCTAACATTAAATTCTTGAGCCGCCATTCTCGTGCTTCGCCGCGGATCCCGCTCGAAGTACTCCAGAATATCCTCTTCGATCTCCGGGGAGTCATTAAGGCGTCCTCGGCCTTGCGCATGAGTCGGCGTACGGAATTCTCCATGATCGAGAAGGCGCTGAGTTGCAGCCAAGATAGTGGGAGTGGATGGCACTTGAGGACTTTCAATTCCTCGTAGCCGCAGCGCATTCAAATGCTCCGGCTGGGAGTATAAGCGTCTGGCCTGTTCCAAATTGAAATTGGCAACAGCATACACCTGTACCATTGCCAAGTACTCAGCGTTAGAATATTCGTATTGACGACTCATTTTCGCGTGACAATGAATAATTACGTTACGACCATTACGCGCGCGAGTTGCTGAAGGGCGGGAAGGGGTGCGTGCGGGGCGCGCTTGCACCAGAGTCGGACGGGAAAAACCGCTCGCGCTCGCTCTGCCGGCGCCTGGGGCAGTGTGCGGGGATTGGCGGGCGGCGCGGGCGCGGCAGTTTCTGTATTTTTATTGGCGAATGTTTTTAAGTTGTCAAACATGAATGATATCGATCGTAGTGACGCGTAGGTAAACGTGAAATTGAGTGGCGTTACTACGAGTTCTCATTTATTTCTCATAAACGACATTAAATTTATTGTTTCTAAAAAAAAACATTTTATTTTATTAAAATAATGAGTTTAATCGATTCTGTTATTGATATAGAGTATAAGGTTTTCGGTTCCAAAACGACTACAAATTGACCACAATATGAATCGGATAAAATCAATCTAAATCGAGCTAAAAACAATTGACCGAGAAATACTTTTGTAAAATTGTATTTGGTAATAATTATTTTTAGGTTGCAACGTACCTTTAATCCCATTCAGCAAGCTATTAATATATTTTCTTTATCAATAAATGAATTTGAAACGATATTGGGCTTATAGTTTAAATATCTCATAGATTTACAAATAAATACGGTATGAATAACATTGAAGTAACTATTCTTTCGATATGTCAAACTTGGTTTGACTCCTTCTTTTTGTTTTTCTGTTTTTATTATTTCTGTATTGATTCTAAACCCACGAGTTTGTTTATAAAGTTAATCGGTAATCGATTTCGTGCTGTGTTGATTGAAACGGTGTCTTCACTATTGCTGCCCAGCGATTATCTGTCAAATGCGACTTCGTATTTGAAACAGAATATAGGTATAAACATAAAAGCTTTGGCATTGAAAACTAAATGGTAGTATATTTTTGTTAAGTGTGACGGAATAACTGGAATCATCGAATATGCTGCAATGGCAGGACAAAAAAATCTTAATCAATTTAATTGATTCCAATTATGTCTATATCCCATAAAAATTAAGACTCCTCTCATAAAGCGTCAAATTGTTCTTAAAGAGCTTGTCAAGCAGGCAATAACACTATAAAGACGAAAGAAATAATCTCGAAACAAACTCTATTCTAATTTATCTCCAGACAAGCGTGATATGGTAGGCCGAAGTCCTCTCTAAAGCTATTCGAGCTAATACAACCTGGGCTAAATAATTACCGTGCTAAGACCCGGTTTCACCACCTTCAAATAGCATTTATTTAAAGAAAATACTTCTTAAATATAACAAGAGTGAAACAGCATGCGCTTTATCTTTCGGATAACTTTTACTTGATAGTGGCGAAATTGGCCGTAAAGTGAATATAATATTATTTAGGGGACACCGGAGCCGGTTCTAACAAATTTGAAACTAATTGCCATAACTATCCATCTTTTTGCGTTACAGCCAGGAAATTAGGCATGAAATTGGTAATTTATGTGACTTCAAATAAAGCATATCAAAATGTTTGTTCACCGAATACTTTCTGAATAATAATAAAATATAAAGGAAATAAAGAAAAGTCACATGTTAGAACTTACCCCGACGTTGGGGCTGGTTTTAAAACATCATTTATTTCTGAATAGATATTTGTCAAAAAATAAAACAACTCTCAATCAACAAAAATCAGCCATTATTTTTCTAAACCAGACTCATTAATACCTACTTATAAAATCATCCTTGATCTTGCGATTAAAAGAGGTAGCACGACTCAAACTGGTCGCCTCAGGGCTTCTTATAGATAAAGTAGGATTCCTTTTCAAAAATGCAGAAAACCAGTCGTTTCCGGCTGACTTATGTCTTTCCCAACGTTCTGTAGTAATTTTGAATTTGTAAAAAACAGCTAGCATACGCTAGCTTTTTTGCTTTCTTATAGATAAAGTAGGATTCCTTTTCAAAAATGCAGAAAATCAATCTTTTCCGGCTAACTTAATTCTTTTCCAACTTTCCGGAATATTTTTAAATTAGTAAAAAACAGCTTGCATACTCTAGATTTTTTGCTTCACTAGAGAGTAATTCGAAATATATTTTGGCGCACTGCTTAAGACTGCGCCGAGCGTAAGATAGATAATGACAGAGCACGTGCGGCGCATATTCAAATCGGCGCGCGGCCGCCATAGTAAAATTGTATGGAGGATTTGAAGTACTTTTTTTGATAAATATGTATCTTTATTGTCAACCAATGACTCAAATATTTGGGACGGGCAAATTGTAAAATAACTATTTATCTTTCGTTTAAGCTGTAAAATAGGATAGACTTCTACTGTTATAATCTAAAAATCATGTAACACGAGCTTACTTTTTTGCATTTTTCGCAAATTGCAATGCAAATTTACTTAATTTTGTAGGCGAAAATGTGAATTATTTTAAGTTTTTACACGGAGTAATTGTAAACACATTCATTGTTATGGTAAATGTATATTTTATATTTGCAATTTTGCATTAAACAAAAACTGTTGATTTTATTCACTTAACTGTAACCGCCTGTTTTGGCACATTTCGCTCGGCGCAGTCTTAAGTTATTCTGCCATCTTGTTTTCTTCATCAGTACTAAAATGTTGTCTGTTCTTCTTGTAACCCATTTCAATAGTCAAGCCAGCTTTTCTTTTTGATAAATGCGTGCAGTGTTACATGGCATATATTGAAACTTTAGGCTACGCCTCGGATACTCTTATTATTTTCTAGCACAGAAATCTGCTGTTAACTCATACACTTCTTGAGATGTACTTCCACGAGTGGACTTTTTTTATAGCTCCGCATCCTAAAAAAACACATAGTATTAATTCAGATTCGACGGAATGATATCAAGCAATCGACAATCAGTTGAAAACGATCGGTCAAAATTCAAAATAAGACGTGTTAATACACGTCTTGTCTAATGACATCTACTTCGTTAGAACTTACCATTGGGGCAAGTATCAACATGTTAGAACTTGCCCCGTGGATCTGTTAAAACCAACCCCAGGACCTAACTTTTCGGTAATTAGGTTGTACTAAAATAGGTATGTAATTTTGCAGCAAGAAATTAGAGTGTATTTTGTAGTTGGATGAATAGTGATTGACGACTGAGTTAAAGTATTACAGCTTCAAAAATTATAATTAGGTTACAAATCAATAAAGTAAAAACATGAAAAAGATCGTTTACTGCGGCGGTGTAGCCGAAACTGACGAGTGGCGACACGTTTGGCATTGGTCTCTAACGCGGCAAGCGTAAGTATTTTGTTAATAAGACCAATAGTTTGGCGTAAATCCACCTGTTAATACCTACTCCTGTATATATATAT
This sequence comes from Catocala fraxini, assembly GCA_930367265.1. Taxonomy (NCBI): domain Eukaryota; kingdom Metazoa; phylum Arthropoda; class Insecta; order Lepidoptera; family Erebidae; genus Catocala; species Catocala fraxini. The sequence goes on from OV884024.1 coordinate 19,971,697, forward strand.
ATATGTATATATAAAATAAAGGTTATTTGATTATACATATATGCGTGTGGCAATGGTAAGTGTCAATGCAACTACATTAAGAAAATAGATGAATATGCTATAAAATAGATAAGTACTATCTGCCAAAAAGTTTAGAACCTTAGTTCCCAAAGTGGTCCAGTTGGCCCCCAAGGGGTCCACGGGAGTCTCGCCGGGGTCTACGTTGGCGTGACAAAAAATGGGGCTACTTGTAAAAACTTGCATATTCCATATTCAGTACAACGCGCAACGTGTCGAGACTTGCAAAGCGCCGTCGCTGCCGCCGCCGTCCGCAACGCTTGTTCAGACGTGCAAAGGGACGAAATACGACTTGTGGTGTGTGTGCTTGCAACCTTTATGTACTTGTTTGATTCTTCACCAATATAAATACGAATGCCAGGGATAAACGTTACTCATTTGTTTCTGGAATTTCGAAACGAAAAGTTAAGTAAAGTGAATCGATGTTAGTGTTTGCCAGACCTGCCTATTTGTCATACATACTATTATTTTATGTTGTAATAAGTATATTTGGAATGCTTGCGTGTGGTAGGTACGTATTAAAAATTAATTACTACACAGAGTCATTATTAGATACTTTCATAAAAGAACAGAAAGCCGAGAAAGGTTGAACTTTTTGTCCCTACTTTATTAGTAATTTTTTTTACCCGACTTTGTGGTTCTCTAAAGGAGAGATATATTATGATTGACCTGCATGATTGTAAATATTTCAGTTTCCTAATGCTAAATGACTAAATTAAATATATTATCATAAATTATACCTACGCGTGTTTACGTACCCGTAATGTGCATCAAAGTAATAAATAAATAATTAAAGTCGCGGACTTTTGAGATCAAAATATTATTTAAAAGTATTTTCTATCGAATTTACAGAAATATATTAAAATATATTTATGAAAAAATGTTTTACATTACATTAAAATCGGTTCAGCCGTATTCATAAAACTCTATTATGGCTTAACATCCCTAATAGAGTTTTATGAAGCGATTTATTGCTTTTAATAATTATAAGAATCAGTTTGCCGTCGGTACTTTATTTATTTCATTGCAATAATTAATTAGGTAATCCTATTCTGTTAAAATAGCCATATCTTGTTACCTTGTGGTTACTAAAACAAAATTGTTTTTATTTACAGGTAGGTAACTGATACGAAACATGGCTGAATCTAAGAAGAAATGTCGACAGTATAATGTTGATTATGTAAAATTAGGATTTCTTCCATCAAAGGCAGACAAGCGATTGCCCATATGCCTTTTACGCAACAAAGTTTTGAGCAATGACTCTATGAAACCATCGAAGCACGAAGATCATCTAAGAAGGTGTCATCCTTATAAAATAGGTAGAGATTTGAAATATTTTCAACCATTGAAAGAAAATTATGAAAAGAGATCCGCCGTGCACAGTATGTTCGCTTTAACATCTGAAAGTAACGATGATGGCTTGCGGCCATCTTACAATATCTCATTACTTATGAGCAACAGTTAATTTTACCCGCTGTTGAAGAGGTTTTAGAACTGTTCTGTACAAATCTCTATTTGACATACTCAAAAGAATTCCTTTGAGTAACAACACTGTACAAAGACGTATTGATGAAATGAGCTCTGATATTAAAAGTTTCTTGTGTAATTATCTGCAAACAACTCATTTTTCTATTCAACTGGACGATACAACTTTACCTGGTAATGAAGCATTATTATTGGTATATGTTCGATTTGTTATGGACGAACAAATTCATGAAGAGCTAAGTAATTCGCGAAAACTTTGGAGACGGAGACTAAAGGTGAATAAATATTTAATGTCCCGAGTGATTTTTTTAAGGAAAGATCGATTCCATTCACACCCTTTATTTCGGTGGCAACAAATGGAGCTCCTGCCATGGTAGGGCGATATCGTGGGTTTATAAGCCATCGTAAAAGAATTATACCAGAGGTAACTGCAATTCACTGTGTCATCCACCGACAACACCTAGTAGCGAAAAATTTGAGTGATCGATTGCACCAATCGCTTCAATTTGTGATTAATGCAGTTAACCAAGTAAGAAGCAATGCGTTGAATACGCGTTTATTTGCACGATTGTGTTATGAAAATGATGAAGACTTCCAACGATTGCTCTTACATACTGAAGTATGTAAGGTTGTCGAAAGGTGCATGTTTAACAAGATTTACTCGCTTTTTGAATCAGTTTTAAAGTTTCTGGAAAGTAAAGATCCAGATATCCAATATTAATAATACTTTCACAATTAAAAAGCTCTTTTATCAAAAAGTAACATACGTTACCTATATAAGATAAGGTACGAGACGCGGGCGCGAAGCAGTATAATCTTAAATGCGTGTAAAACCTCGGGGAACGGCTTGTCACCTATAAGAGTATCTATTATATATCCGTATGGATTGAGGAGGCACTTCAAATAAAGGAAAGCTTTCTCGCTTATTTAATACGGAAACAGTTTATTATGTGGGCCATATTCTGAAATTTATATCAATGTGAAAGTGGTTTCTCAATCAAAACATCTGAATTGAGGAGAACTTAGAACACGAAAAGTAGTTGATGAATATTTATGAAATGGATACAACATTTCATAAATATTCATCATATATTATAGTATTAAATGTATACCTACAGGGCCTACTTAAAAATTGCGTTATGTATTGCTGACATTCAAGAAGATTCAATACTTTTAGTGTGGCTCCACAATCTATACATGAGAGCGCGAATTTCCATTAAAGTAATAAGTCAATTTATATTTCTACTTAAAAGTCCTTTAGTACTTAGTAGGTGTGTTCGAATTTCTAGCAAAGGAACGCAGCAGTAGACTGAATGAATTTAGTGAATAAACACTTGTGGCTCCACAATCTAGGCGTTCTGCATATATTTAATTGTACCTACCTAAAATCATCTCGACTTTAGGCAACAAGTGTAAATATTGTTACGTGCTGGGTTCGAGGGACAAGAATATAAACAACATGTTTTATTCTAACACACAACACACACTATACTGCACTTTTCCAATATAACGGCTTCAAACTCTGTGGTATTTTCACTTCCGTTCACTCTATTTGAATACTTCACCGCAGTGTTGCCAAGTCAATGAAACAAGAAATCGCCAAACACTTCTAAAAAGGTGCTAGACTGTTAAAAATTTCGTAATCTAAAAAGTGGCCAATGAATTCATTATAAAAAAAACAAAAATAATACAGATTTCATCATTTCACAGCTCTCGACTTCGTCCGCACATATGTATTTAAGCTTACATGCCCAATTTTTCAAAATGAAATGTACGCTGTATTTTCCTGAGTATCAAACTACCTCTCTGAGGCTCTCTGATAAATTTCATCAAGATCAGTCCAGTAGTTTGGCTATAAAGAAGTACCTAACAAATGAACAGACAGACGTAGGTGGACAAACTAATTTTCACATAATTATATAATATTAATGTGGACGATCAAGGTAGGTAAGTAAAGTCGAAACTATTTTCTGAGAAGAAAAACAAACTCACCCGTTTTTAACTAAATTTTTTGTTTGTGTTTTTGAGTTTCACTGTGCTTTTTAATGTCATATATTTTTGCATTAAACATTGTTGTGCATAAAACACACCATGCTCTGGAAGTATCATTACGGACGGGTTTCAACCATCCTTTAAATTGTGCCATATTTTCCGATTCAGTGCGATATTTCTGGGAATAGGTTTTCTTTTTAAAAGGTAAATCCATTTTAATTGATTTAGTTAAGTACAAATGCGAGAAGCACGGCACGGAACGAAAACGAAAAGTAAAGAAATCCACACCACCCGGTATTTCCCCGGCAGACGCGGGAATCGGAATCCTCGCAAGATTCCATAGACAATGTTCGTTCAGAAATAGGTATTATGTAGATTGTGAAAACAAGTGTTATGGAATGGAAGTATACAATTTACGTATTACTATTTTGGTGTAATTTTACCTTGTCAATAAAAGCTTCGAGATTAAAAGTTGCTATATTTGTGGCTAAAATGTTTAGCCAACAATATTCGATATTTTTGGCTAAATTAACCTTAATTGTTGCCAGATATATCCAAAAAATGGCTAACTTGGCAACACTGCTTGACCGCTTACGATAGTAAACTGACTCGGCGACTGCTGGCCTTGCCTTTTATACGCGGTTAAAGCGTTTCTGGAGATTTCTAGAAACGCTATACGAAAATTCGAGAAAGTTCCAGCGCTCTCACTATTCTTCGCGTACCGACAAGCTACGTGGTACAGTAAGACGTCAATAGATGGCGCTGTAATAAATTATTAGAAGGAACTGCCGAGTCTTCCCCACAGTGCCAATAGATGGAACTGGCTGTAATAATATATTATAATGCAAAATCATTGTTTTCTTTGGAATAATATGTAGATTAGTTACACGCTACTGTTTACATTATAGTACTCAAAAATAAATATTTTTTTAAAATAAAATTTATATTTGGCTGACGTTAAGCATGCGCGCATAAGCTTGCCAATGTGTAACGTTTACCTAATGATAAACTTCATATAAATTTGACGTACAGATTAAAAGTTGATGTTAGGCATCAGTTACACGCGAAAGGCAAACCAAAAGTTGGTATAGTCAGCGACATAAGTGTCTGAACATTAAACTAATTTGTAACCGTAGGTAGGTATATTATGAATGAAAATTTACTTATTATTGTTTAATAGTGTCTAATACATTATGGTTAGAATAACTATCGGGCTAAATAACTCTCGCTGGGAAAGTGTTAAAATGTTACTACAGTAAAATATGAGTAATTACCATTATTGTGCATGATAATTCTCACAAATGCTTGTCGTTGAAAGTACCGATGATACAAAACGTTTTGCTGTCCGTCTTTAAACGACTGAAGGTAAAGCGTTCTCGAGGTGACCATAATCGTGTACAAAGGTGCTGCCTTTAGATACGTTAACAAGGTAGTTAGTAAGGTATTAAAAAGACTACTCCCGCACTAGGAATAATTCCTGTGTCGCGGGGGACTTTACAAACATTCCAACAACGGACACAAAGAACAACCAGACTCAGCTCATCTTAGCACAGACACCTGTAGCCACCAAACTGTAAATCTGCTTACGTAGTGAATTAGTCGAAATTAGTCGTAAAGTAGCAGAATTGATCGGTCCGTTATTTAAACATAAGAAAGCACTCATCTTGGCTCAGACACATTAAATTCCCAAAAAAAAAAACAGCACTGATCGAAGATCTAACTATACCAATAATCGATAATTAGTCGACATTGATCACAAAAATTTCGACTAATTCACTACATAAACAGATGTAAGCTGGCTAAGAAGAGCCATATCTCGGGACAACCATTTGTGGCACGCACTTGGGATCGAACCCACAGCACCCGGCGCGATGTCAGAGGCGAGGCGACCATTTAACACTACGCCATCCGTACAGTTCAAGTTTTGCCGGTGGAGACAGAGAACAACACATTTATATTCACAGTACATGCACTGTTGAGTTCTACCCAAATTTTTTTAGCAAAATTGTGTGCTAAATTGTGTGCTGCACACGATTCCACCAAACGCGTGCCAAAAGTGGTATCGGCACCCGTTATTTATCTTAATAGGCAGGTAGGTTATGTTCAGAGGCGGCTTTATCTATGGTGCAGGGTGTGCGGTGCATACTGGCGCAGCGGTGTAAGAGGCATCCGGAGCTCTTCCTATATGTGTTGAGTTACAGGAAAGCAAAGCGCGCCACGAGCGGCTCTTACAAGTAACTTTTGTTTTAACATGAAATAAACCTTAAAACAGATAATTAATTTGATTTGTTATTAGCTGCCACAACTATTGCGATTGCGACTATAACCAGGGTCAGAGCTCGTTAAAAACTACCTACCTATCGAAATTTAAAATTACATTACAGCGAGCGAGTAGGGATACCGAAAATACGCACTCATTTCGAATTTTTCATCTATATTTCCTAGTGCAGTGGCCAGTGCGGAACAATGGTAAGTAAAAGTGGTTGCTTTAATATTATGTACCTACTAATATAGGTACTTGTACTTGTAATGTAACTTCTGACCAACGAGGTTTTAAAACATGTGGGTTTGTGTTTTGTGTGTCAGTGTTGTGGAATTTAAACACACAGCGACACATCGGGTGATGACCCGTCCACCCACTGGACTCACCCACTGGTAGGTGGACGGGTAATTCACAATTACCCCTCCACCCACTACACTAGTGATTACATCTATTAATCGATTTATTTTAAAAATCAAACATTTTTTTTTGCTTTCATTTTATTAGTAAGTTCATGTTTGTTATAATCGGTTATAATAAACACGGAGACTGAATTATATTCCAACAGAATCAACCACTATAGATACCCGCTTATTAGACCTATTTATATAAATCTCATTTGCCACTTTTACGTCATAAAATTTTATAATAAAATCAATTACGATAAAATGGGATGTCATCTATCATCGTTACTGCAACTGATAGTGGAGTGCAATATATTATTTAGATTGTATCTGCATAATGAGTGCGGAAATAAAATTTATACATCGCAAACGTGGTAAAATATTAATATTTAGAGGATATCAATATGTGAAACAGAAAGTTTATGCTAACAAATCTTCAATATGGAATTGTACTCTAAAACAAAAGCTCAAATGTAAAGGATCTATTACTATTAATGAAGTGAGTAAATTGTTTTTAATTTTTTTTTCTTTCTTTTAATGATTTTTTTTTGGCCTACCTTCTTTCATTTATTACGGGTTCCGACGATTACGATTCTCATCGTTCTGTTTTTTTATTATTTTTAGAATAATGAGTACATCAAGACTGCACCTCACATAAAGGAATGTAAGGCTGATGATTACAAAAATGAAGTAGCGTTAGCTATGGATAATGCAAGAATGGATGCTGCAACAACGTGTAAACCTATTACAAAGATTTATAGAAAACATATTGAGCCTTTAAAAGACAAAGGTCATGCGATATTAACCCCAGTGCCATCATTTAATAATGCTAAACATTCGTTATATAATAGTAGAAATCAACATTATCAAGTACGGAAAACTATTTATACTAAACTCAATGAAGTAGAAGTACCGATTAAATTTAAACAGTATTTAAAAGCAGACTATTACCATTCGGATGATAACATTAGAATATTAATCTTTGCAACAGAAGATTCGTTAAGGCTCGTGAATGACGTAGAAGAGATTTTTATAGACGGTACATTTAAGTCAGTCCCCTCTCCGTTTTATCAGTTAGTCGTCATACATGTCGAAAATGGAAGCAACTCTGCGTCAACTAAAGTCAATCCATTGTTTTATGTGCTCCTTCCCAACAAAAATGAGAAGACATATACAATAATGTTTGATTTGATAACTACAGTCGTTCCAAATTTTAAGCCAAAAATAGTTCACAGCGATTTCGAGTTTGCTATAACAAACGCACTTAAAACTTTCTTTCCAAAAATTACTGTTGTTCGATGCTACTACCACTATACAAATAGTCTTTGGAAAAAGGCAAAAACACTATCCATTAAATGTAAAACTTTACGACGCATCGTGGGTTTATGTTGCAGCTTACCTCTTTTACCAAATAACAAGATTAATGAGGGTTGGAATTACATAACTAACGAATGTAATAATATTAATCATAAAAAAATAGAAAAGTATATGTCTTACTTCAAAAAATTTTATCTCAAAAAAAATTTCATCGACGAATGGTGCGTATATAACAAACGTCACAGAACAAACAATGTTAGTGAAAGCTGGAATTCTGGGATTAATAAAAATATAAATAAAAATTATACGACGGTTGCAAAGTTGTTATCCAAAATATTTGCACCAAACAAGAAATTAACAGATGGACGCGATGAAATGTACAAAATTCGAGATAATCAGATAATTAATGCACAATTGCAACTAATAACGAATGACATAAGCATTTGTCATTTTTTAGAGATATTACGTTAATTAAGAACATAGGTACCTAAGTATATCTAATATTAGAAATGAGATGGATAAAAAATGTATGGGCGTGTGTCCATAAAAAAATGTATGGGCGTGTGAATGCTTATTAATTTTCGATAGGTAGTCATTTGTTTTCGATGTTCATTTGTTTCATCAACATTCATTTGTTATCTGTTGAAAAGTTTTGCATGTATTACTAACTAATTGAATTTGCAATTTATGTTCTAGGATTCCTAGCCAGTTTATGGTTAATTTTTTTTAATAAAATGAAAGCATAAAAATATGTTTGATTTTTAAAATAAATCGATTAATAGATGTAATCACTAGTGTAGTGGGTGGAGGGGTAATTGTGAATTACCCGTCCACCTACCAGTGGGTGAGTCCAGTGGGTGGACGGGTCATCACCCGACACATCAGCTTAGACTGGTTGGGCATTCGACTATTAGCAGTTGAACGCTGCGAATCGTGCGAGAGAGTGCGTTATATTTTTGTTATTTTGTCTCATTCACGCTGAACTGGACGCAGCGCTCTATTCTTACCACATGTATTATATCCTTTAATGTATATGCTCGGTGTGAATATCATATTTTACAAGTTCATATGAGATATGCGAGGTCAAGGTTACGATGATGGTGCAAACACGAAAGGGAAAAATATAGGTATACAATAACGCATTTTAAAATTAAACCCGCGCGCATTTTATGTACCTACCTTGTGTGGCACACAGCCTCAATTTGGCTGTGAATGACACTACCAAAAGTTCATTAAAATGACAACAACAAAAACAAATGACAATTTCTTTTCAATTGTGCAAGAAATTTGTTTCTTTTCTGCGTCAACAGCACATTGGCAAGCATTCGCCAAAGAACTTTAAGTCTAAAACCACTCTCAAATATTCAATGGGAGAGCAGCATTATAGCGGTAAAAGTTCTACGTTTTAATTTGGGGTAAGCGTACGCCTGTTTACCATATATCGCATCTTTGTTGTGTGAGCAATCAGCGGAGTCAAGAAATATGGCAATAATTAAGTCGTTTAAATTTATCTGCTCTCTGCTCATTTGGTTTTAAATTTTAAGCAAGATAAATATAGTTAGCAAGGCTCTTCAAAAGTCAGACGTCGTATTGTCAGAAGCGGTGAAAATTATTGATCATGCAAAAATAAGTTTGTCTGAATTCTGCGATTAGTTGACTTTTGGAGAGTTCCTTAATAGCGCTAGCGCAAAAACAGTAGAGGTATAAGTCGACAGCAACAGCAGAATTTTGCTCACCTGCCCGCCCTCGCGTTCATATGAGGTTTTATAATTATGAGGCGGAGGACGCAGACGAGGAATCACATTTGCCAGTAAATTTTACTACTACCGACAGGTAGTAGTAAAAGTTTAATAAGATACCGCAATTACAAAGATCGACTAACGGTTCGAACTTTTGAATCAAAGTAATGGTATATTTTCATTTCTCCAAAAATTAGAATTATTTCATTTAGAAAATAAACTGTGCCATGGTGGCTCTTCAGATACCGACAGGTAGTAGTAAAAGTTTAATAAGATACCGCAATTACTAAGATCGACGAACGGTTCGAACTTTTGAATCAAAATAATGTCACATTTTCATTTCTCCAAAGATTAGAATTATTTCATTAAGAAAATAAACTGTGCCATACTGGCTCTTCAGATGTGGAGAAGTTGGAGCTTTTAAATGAAATCTAATTATTACCGATGTTCATTGACGATTCCACTACGCCTTTACATATTTTAAATTATTTGTTTGCGGGTAAATTAATTTCAGTGTTCCCAAAGCTAGCCACAATACTTAAGATTTACCTTACATTGCCAGTCACAGTAGAATACAGCGAACGATCATTTTCTAAACTAAAAATACTTAATTAAAAACTACACTTGTACAGTCTTTACTAGTATACTGCATCACGTCTTGGGGTGGTGCTCCGAAATACACAGTCTTAGAACTCGAACGTACGCAAAGAGCCATATTAAAAGTATCTTATAGCCGACCGTTCCGATATCCAACTGAACTCTTATATAAAGAGGCCAGAGTCCTGACAGTACGCCAACTGTTTGTTTTGCAAACAGTACTAAAACAGCATGGACTATTTAGCTTTAACCCGGAACTGTCGCGTAATAAAAGAAGATTTAACCCCGTCAGTCGACATTATAACCAACGCACAATGTTCTCAAATCGATTCTTTTGTCACCTAGGTGGCCGTCTTTACAATAACATTAATAAGACGCTTTCAGTATACCATCTCACCAAAATCAAGTGTAAAATGAAGGTAATCAGTTGGCTACAGGACTTAAACTACGAGGACACGGAAAACATACTATCGGTACAGGTGTAACTTGTCTAATTCCAGCACTATATACACACAACTCAAACACACACACACGCACACTCATACATACACACACACACACACACACACACACACACATACACACACACACACATGCATGCGCACCCAAGCACACCTACACGCGCACATACAACACACACCAAAACTAACCATACTAACATTAGAATAAACAAATGATATGTAAAACCTAAACTACCGCATTTATTAAGTGTATGTGTACATAATTCTACTTAGAAATGTAACATTGTCCAAAGGGTGGGGACCTGGTGTCCTGAAATACAGACTTGCCGTCTAGTTTAGGCACCAGTCTCCCACAGTACTTATGCAACATGAAACTTATGTAACACCTAATTTTAATGTAATGTAAATATGTATTGTGGTGAGAAAATAAATCATTATTATTATTATTATTATTATTATCTTAGATCAACATTGTTGCAAGTCGATTGACAAATTTATCGTTATTAAGTATTGCACATGAAATCAAAAATTGAAGTCAGTGACATAATTAAGGATTTTGCCAATGCAAAAGCACGAATAGTAACTTTTTTATTATATGTAAGTTGATTACGTCCTGTATAGTACTTATATTATAGTACCACAAAGTTGTACGAGGAGGAGGAGTCTCCGAGGCACGGAGCAGGCGATAATTGTCAATCAATGTCCGATGATGGAAACTGATTATCATAATAATGTACTTATTTGTGTAGGGTCTGAGGATACAAATGGAATTTGGGACAAACGGACTAAAAAAAATGTGGGTCTGAAATCGGTATAGAACATAACAAGAATAAATCCAAGAATTAGAAATAATGATCACCCAAAACCATTTTAAGTGACCAGTTTATTCAGCAAATTCAAATAGAACTTTTACATGTTAAAATAAATGGACTATTTCCAGAAATTATGAAAAATGTATGCCATGCGATCATCTTATGTACAGATATAGTGGAAACTGCAATCAAAACAATAATTAATTAGTTCGCTACGGGGTTTCAACGACGCGAATACATCACACATCCCATAGCACGGATAAACGATATAAGGAAGACAGTATAATTCATAGTCATAATGGAAACCTATTGCTGTAAAATCAACCCTCAGATAAGCCCTAAACGAAAAATATAACATTTTACATCATTACTATAGATAATACTATAGTGACAACAATGCCATGCCATGTAATAATGATTTTCCTATAAGTGATTATAATTGGGGTTATAAGTTTACCAGAAACTTACACGTAACATTTCAAACGTATGCCAGTTTGTGATATTTATAATCCCAGGCAATTATATAACAACCTCTTAAAAATATTACTATAGCTAATACTATAGTAAACTGCGACATTTATGTCATGCGATAAGTAGTAGTTTTGTTACATCAAACTCAATTCAATTCATACTTTTGGTAATATTGTTAATCTTTTTTTTACAATCATGTTTCAAATTAAATGTATATGACATAATATCGTTGTTTTATTTTTCAAATAATTTACTTGCTAAGAAAATATATGGATATACAAAGTTAAAACTATTAACCAACGCAGGTCAACAACTCGAAAATCAATCAATAGTTTATCCACCAGTGGTAACTTGCTGCATGGTGGTTAACAAGAAAAACATCTAATATAATCTACTCTGTTCTATTCGCTGTAGTGTTAACATATATTTATATAATGTATATTATTATAAAAGACTACATACACAATTTACATAACTATTACGAAACATATGAAAAATATTAGATTATATTGTAACCAATGTCCCTGTGATTATAACGAGATTATAATGGTGATCTTTCTGTATTAGCGGTGTTTAAATTAGTAGCAATTAGCTTATAACCTATTTTTCTATTTTTGTATATATAATATTATATTATCTACCTATAATTAGTTCAATCTTAATGATGTATTGCTGAAGAGTTCGCTGTGGATTGCATTGTAATATATTATATGTATATCGCAGTGTACGAACTAAATTCTATAGCTAATGGAATACATCCTTTCACCTAAACGTTATCTAAAAATTAAAACAACGATTATGTACAAAAATCTCAAACAGAGATTTATTTAATTTTTATATATAAAATTTAATAATAAATAACGTGTTTAACTAAATTTCTCGTTGAATATACATTTCAATGGAATATAAAAGTTCTATGCAGGCTGTGAATTTTCTATTATCACCGGGCAGAGTACAATGTTTGGTGTTCATTAATAGGAATACTCAGTAAAGATTAGCTTTTTTAAAAAGTTTATTTACATAACATACATAGTAACTGACAAGAGTAGCTATAAGTAATAAAAACTCAGTAGCGGAGACAAAAAGTTTAAATTAATGTAACATGCAAAGGGCGGAAGGTGAAGAGCGAGGTCAGCGAGGTGGGTCGCAGGGGGCCCGCCATTGCTACTGACTGCACGCCTCGGCTCCGTTACAACTGAATTCACAAAGGATTTGAGACAAATATCACTGCTAACTGAGTCACTGCTAACTAATTATATTAAAACTAAATAAAAATATCTATTAAAACAAGTCACATTGTATATGAAGTATAGAGTAACTTGGAGCTTTTGATAAATCATAACGAAGAAATTAAAACTTATTGAATATTAAAAAAAATATACTAAAATAAATGAGAGACTAAGAATGGAGTTGAATGTAATAAAACTATAAAAGAAAGATTTGTTAAATTCTGAAGCAAATTTATATATTTTTCTTTTAAAAGTATCATTGATCTTTGTAATAGTGAGCCAAATTATAAAAGATTTTGATTGTTTGTATTGTAGTATCTGTAAATCTGACATTAAATATAATTATTGTTATGAGTTTAAAGTTTCTGACCGCCGATGTAATGATATTCTAATTACGTAAATACAGAATAGTGTCATCACAAATATGTATCCTTCATATAGGTCTTAGCCATTTTTCAAGTGTGGTAGTTTAATGTTCATTTAACAATTCTTGGATAATCACAAGTCTATACATCGGATATCAATGTTATAATCAAACAATAATGTCCCGAAGATTATATTCATTTTCTAATGTACAGGTTAAAAAAAATTGAATTCCTATAGACAACTGTAATCGAACTTAGGTACAAAATGAAAATAAAAAGCACTTAAAGAGTGCCAAACATTTTGCTATGAATCTATCAACTGTGCCTATGGTTAAAATACATTGAATTCTCTGTTTACAAGATTGGCAGCTGCTTAGATCTATATATTAAAGGCATACTATCGTAATCCTTTTAGTTGTAATTTTATAAGGGCTATCATTTCTGCCTGCCCTACAATGTAAATTCAAAGTTGGTTACATATAAAAGGATTTACTAAAGCATGCCCTAATATAACAGATTCAAATAATCATTTAACAAAATAATCTCCGTAATAGGACAAAGGCATTACATAACTTAATTAAAAACAAATTTGAAAATATGTATAATTAGAATTAAAATATAAACAGTAAAAACATTAAAATAAAATACATATATATTAAAAAGAATATGTCCTTGCAAATCTTGAGAACAGAGATTTATGTAATGAATTGCTCTTTATACTAAACATTCTTTCAACAAATAACCATGTTACTAAGGTGATGAACAAATTAATCCATAATTAACTGGACTACTTAATTCTGTGATTTCATAATATTTAAAACTATTTTAACCGTAAAATAAGGATTATATTGTACCTTGGAAATATCGCCAATGCAAAATGAATGTGATGTATTTCCAAATTCATTTTAGGTACGATACCAATACACGCATGATAATTTTGAAGCAAATTTAATTTAAAACCTTGATAAATAACTATCGCATTAAAAAATATTATACAACTTTTTTCTAGCTTCTGTTAGGTTAAGCATTATCATAATAATATAATAATAATAATATAATCTATGAGTTCCGTTTAGGATGATTCTAATATATAAAAATATAGAAGACATTGAATGCAGGTGTTGTCTCGGGCGGTGTTGATTGCCCGGGCACGATCACCGACGCTAGCGGCGGCGGTGACGCGACCGCGGCGAAAGGCCCGCGTCAGTCCTCACTGCACGAGTCCTCGTTGTCGGCCTCCTTAATGTTCGTGAAGAACGAGGTCAACGCCTTCATCATTACACCTACAAAAATACCGCGCATGCTTAATACCTTGCTTTTTCAAACCATCATTTCACTTTTGCAAATCATTAAATTTAGTATTTATTTACCTTTGCCCTCGGGCTCTTTGTCGGACTTCTCCCATTCCAGAAAACCATCCAATGAAATTATATATTGTTCATGCAGATATTGGAATATTTCTAATGTCAAGCCTGCAACAACAAAAAAGGTTAATGTTAAATAAACAAACACCGCTTTGTTCGAATGCTAAGAAATCGTGTTCATGCTTGTGTACGCACCTTGTGGGTGTTCTAGCCTATGTATTAGCTGTTGTATGCCAAACAAACAGCTCGCTTCCCTCGCCTGTTTCGTCTCACCAAAGTCGTTTATAAGACTCGCATACTTATTCATGCGGTCTTGATTAAAATGTGGCACATCGCGTCCTTCGGGTCCAAACAGAGCGTGTTCGCATATCGCTTGGATCAGTGCTCGCATAAACCAATCCTCATTCGCTGATTTACCAAACTTATCCTATATAAATAAAATGATAAACATGTCACATTTTAATTAAATAAGGGTCTAAACATTGCCGCAATTAATTTTTACTTATAACTAGCACCCGTGCCTACATACAAGTTGTTTATAAGTAGCTCCTATTAGGTCAAGATTTAAACTATATCTGTATCAAAAGATTTTCCATAAGAAAATATAACAAATAGTTATTCTCGACTTTATAATATCAGTATGGATAATGATTAAATTATCTACTATGAGTACACTACATTCTTGTGAACTATTTTCTTGTAATTTAGATAAAATCTAGTAATATAATCTGCAAATAGATCGGCGCGGTGATCAACTGATCACTCAACATTAACCTAAAATTCACTATGCTTATGGATCTCCATAGCATAGTGAATTTTAGGTTAATGTTGAGTGATCAATGTAGTAAAAGATTGCATAATAAACTTAGCATATCTATGCTAAGTTTATTATGCAATGTTTTACTACAAATAATATAAGTAAAAGATATCATAACTGCATATTAGCTATATTCAGCTATGGTGTATGTTATTTAAATTATTAGATTTATTGTTTTTAATTATTAAATCAAATATTGAAAGCATACAAATATAGCTTAAAAAAGCTTTAGTATTTGTTTTAGTCAAATCAATCACTTAGAACCATGCAATTCCTTTTTTTCAAATTGCATTGCAGCAAATGAATACTTTTTCATTTGCATTTTTGTTATGTGCCACTGCTGGACAAATTCCTTGCACTTCCAAATCACTCTGTTAAAAATATATCTGATGCCTTTCATTTTCTAAATTATATGTTTACACTTAGTGCCAGTATTTTTAAACAGATTGATTTTTCATATTGTATAAGCATGCCTAGTAGTATATGAATAATAATACAGAAACTAAGCTAGAAATATTTACCTGCACCCAACCCTTTATACAATCACAGCTCTCATCAGTATTCATAAGCTGAATTAATTTGCTTTGAGTTTGAGCAGGTGATAAAATTTTCTTCGTTTCTTCGCTAGTCTTAGTATCTCCTTCCAAGAATTCAAACTTATTATCCTCTAGCCATTTTTCCACCTATATTTTTAACCAAATATTGATTTATTCAGCAAACGGGCGAAAATATTATTTGGTAAAATGTAACCTTTAATAAGATTAGATTCCATGTGATGATGTTTCGAATCCAACTAAGGTACTATAGCTGTTCCTTAGAAGTAGTTAACAACCTTTAGAGAAACTCTGGTATCGCCTCTTACAACAAATGTATTGTATATATATACATATATTGAGATCAAACAATTGATAAAATTCATATTGGAATGTTGATATACATTATTTATTGACTGTTTTACATAGTGTTTTGTATAAGAATAATTGCAGTTTGCTATATAGCCAATGAATATTAAATACAATAGCTCAACAATTTATATTGTTAACAAAGTTATAGCAGTTTAAGGCAAACTTTAAATTCTAGAACCGTCGCCAACATCAAATAGTGTAATTCACTATTTGATTGTTATAATTTGTCTGATTCGCCAATATAAATCGGAATATCACAACATATACAATTCCGAAATAAGAAATATAGCTCTATCCAAAATAAAGTATCATGGTAAAATAAAACCTTTTAAAATATCAATTAATGTACCTGTTTTTCATCCATCCATTGGTTAAGTTGAAGCCCAGACTCTTGCCATTTGCTTTTGACAAATGAAGGTCCCATACTTTCTTTTAATTCTTTGATAACAGATTTTAAGAACAAATGTCCTTGATTAGAAGATATAATGTTTTCACAAAGCCTAAAGATCTGTAGAAATGTGATATGCTGCAAAACAAATTAATTTTTGTTATCATGTTGTGTGTGCATAGTATTATGTCATTCTACCTTTTATAATATTGGTATCACCCAGGGAATTTAAGTGTATGGCATAGTAATATGTAAATAATTGAAATGTTGTTTATCTTAATAAAAATATAAAATATGTAAATATATTTTTTTTGTTTGTTTGTCCGTACGTGTATAGACGTTGTTTGCTGAGTGAAAATGATTTTAATTTAATATCAGATTTAAACTCGCTTTAAATAATATATTTGTGGAGTACATACAAATAATAAGTATATATAACACAAAAGAACCAACTTAACACCACCTGCCAGCATCTCATTTGTACACTTAACCCATTAAATACATTACAAGAAAATTTCACAACTGCACGAGATAGAAACTGTACAAAAAAGCTTAGAAGATAGCTTCAATAGAAGGATGACTGAGCTTGAGGCACGGCTGCATAGTTCTGGACCTGCTAAGGACACCGTACATAAAGTGGCAGAGGAGTTCTGTACCTTTCATAAACTCATCTTCAATATGCTTAGCCTGTATTAACCAGTGCTACAGAATGCTGGATACAATGGAGATAAGGCACCGGCGTAAGGCTCTCATCATCTTGCGAGTTCCTGAGAAGGATAAGGAATATTGCTCTGCTTCCATTCAGGATATACTTTACAAGACGCTAGGGCAAAATGACATCTTGCTCCCCAATCTTGAAGTCTGTCATAGGCTTGGAGCAAAGAACAAGGAAGGTGCGGTTTGCTTGCTTTAAATTGAGAAGTAATGTCTGGAGAGCTAAATCAACGTTGATTGAAGGGGTCAGCAGTCTCGGTTAGATTTCCTAACCAAAACTTGCAAGGCAGTCTTCGTTAGAGCTGGTCAACATTACGGCATGAAGTCTGTGTGGACTCAGGATGGCATCATTGTCGTTAAAGCTTTCGATGGAAGACGTCCTTAAGGTCTCCTTGATGGATGAGCTCACACTGTTGCTGGAAAAGCATCCAAAAGTATTGGAGCAAACTTCGTCAGCAACCAGCAGGAGTAACGAAGGTAACACCGGGAGTGCGGTTTCGACGGGCGCAAATGTAAACAAAAACAATATGCGGCGATAAGCTTTCGTTACTTGTGTTTGAATTGTGTGGCCGCGAGTATTCATATCCATTATCGATCCTTGGCCATGGCGCGGTGGTTGTAGTAGCATGTAGTATTTAAACAGCCAAGCTTGTATGACATGTTTGTTTACTATAATTTTATTAATAAATTTATATCTATCAAAGTTATTTCTACGTTTGAAATCTGTCATTGTGTTAATGTCAAGCCGACAACCATACAAGTTTTGTCTGAAACGCTAACGTTTACGTTTAGATTTTGTTCTGCTCACATTATTACGTTTTGTTGTCCATTGTTAATTTTCTTTTTGTTCTTTATTATTTTGTTGTGTATTCTTTTCATTTTAAATAACTTCTTATTTCTTCTCAAATTGTGTGTAATAGGTTGCTGGCGGGTGGTGCAGAGTTAAAAACGTTGCATTAATCGAAGTGCGTATACAGTGTCCGGTAATTAATCGAACTGAAGGTAACCGGTAACTGAAGGCAATTCAGGAAAAAATGAAAAGAAAATAAAGTCATACTTTTGACTGTCTATCTATTAGCATAATATATATATATGCATGTATCTTTATGTATATAGGTATACATATATATATATATATATATATATATATATTTGTATATATTTTATTTAGAGTATATATGTTTATTGGTATGTATATTATATTATGTAATTAATATTGTGATATACTTTAGTATATTTACATGTATGTTTCGCGTTACTGTATGCACCTACTGCTTTTTATCTCTGCATCACTCTAAGGTCGACTGGTAGATAATGCCATTGGCATTAAGTCCGCTATTGTACTATTTAGTGCATAAAGTTTTAAAATAAATAAAAATAAAATTGGGAATAATAAAAAGTAATAATAGTTACCTTCTTTTCAATTTGCGGAGCAATGAGCTTGCCTAAATTTTCATATAACATGGGGATATCAATAAAGAGATCAGGCGCACATTCGAATATGTCTTTCATGCCTGCTACGAAATTGTCAACAGAGATTGTATTAGTATTCACTAAATGAAGTATTGATTTCGCAATAATGCCACACTGCTTTGCTGGCCTGAAAACAAAAATAAAAGAGTTAAAATCATATTTCTGTATATGGAAACCTCAACAGGTAAGCTTATACATATTAACCTTTTGACCGCCACGATCAGGTATAGCCGACAAACGAAAACTTGCCCATCACGCCACCGTTGGCATGAGCCGACAAATAAAATGTTTTTAAGAACAAAATTAAGATTTGTGTTTCTTTTATCTATTATTTAAAACTTCATTAATCAGCGCCTGGCGTAGGCGACACGGCGCTACTTTTATGCTGTGGCGGTCAAAGGTTAATGTACTTACTTTTCCATAGCCGTTTCTAGGATTTCAGTAACTACTGCAGCATGGTACTGAGCTGGGTACATCTGCTTAACTTCGGCTACCATTTCCTCATCATCAGGGTTAATGAGACTAAGGTCTATCATAGATTTAACGGATTTCTTCTTTGCCTCAGGTAACGGTTCTTGTGGAACGGGAGCGGGTGCAGTCGTAGGCGCTGGCGCTTCGGTGGCAATTGGTGGAGTTGGCGGAGCAGCGCTTGTGCTTCTAGTTCCGGAATTAGAACGTGCTACACCCACAGATCCAGAGCGACTGCCACCACCGCTTGCTACAACATACATTATTTTAAATATATTTTTTCGACATAGGTCCATATCGCCAGTTAAAGTAGTACTAAAATTTCACTTACTGAAGTCGCCTCTTGAGTTAAATGTGGACCTTTCAATAGATGCACCCTTCGAGTGATAACTAGGCGTCATGTCTCTATTGCCTAAAATACGTAAAATATATGCATTGTTTGAAAGCAATATGCCTAAAACAAGAATAACCATGATGTGCCAAATCATGATACAAATAATAATCTTGTGCAAACTTACCTCTTAGTGATGTAGGATCAGCTTGAACATTCTCAAGTACACTGTACATATTTTTGCTGAGACTGATCATAGAATTACTACTAGCCTGAGCAGTACTCTTAGTACCTGAACCATGGTTCCATGCAGAGTTATGTGGAGCCAATTTGATGTTATTAAGATTCTAAAACAAATATTACACATTATAATTATAATTAACATTAAAATATTATAAACTAGATTAAATTGTTATTTCCAAAGTGCTGTTTTCTTAAAACATAGTAATATATTGGTAGACTTTAAGAAAATTATATAAGGATTATGTAATTATTGCAAATAAATTCGAATCTCGATAATTTATAATTCAAGGAACCAGAGATAAATTTCAAATTAACAAGAGTTCATAATAACAAGCATTTAAATAACCATGAGGGGGAGGGGGACTAAGTAAATAAGAGTTTGATCAAAATTCCTTTTAATAGCACAAATCAAACATTAACATGACTTATTAACGTTTGAAAGAAGTTAGACACCCTCTATACGCATAACTACGCTACATACAAAATAGAGAATTGTTGGAAAGGGACGGTGCATAGTGGTGTCGACGTAATAGTAAGGATAGAGCGTCGCGTCCCGTTCAGCGTGAATGAGACAAAATAATAAAAATATATCGCACTCTCTCGCACGATTTGCAGCGTTCAACTTCTAATAGTTCAGGTTGATGTGTTGCTGTGTGTACATGTATGTAAACAAACGACAGGTCTGTGCATGATAAACGGTTCAATTTATAGAGAGTAGGGAAGCCCGGGTTTCAAATTATCGCATGTTGGCGAGCAAGATACTATTCCTTCAACTTCAAATTACCGAGAGGACCAATTAACATTGATTTTATTCAATTTATGGAGTATTTTTCAAGGGACCGAAACAAATTCAAATTAATGAGTATCAAATTATCGAGAGTTGACTATATATTTAAATAGAAAATGATTTACATTAAGAGTGTTTGCGCCTGTGCCGAACGGCTATGTACCTTATAAGTGTCATCTTGTGAGGTTTTTAAATGTAATTAATTTAATTGGGCTTTATTTTCAAAATGATTTTGGCACTTTATAGAGTAAGGTAAAAGTTTATCATAGATGAAATAATATTAAAAAATATATTTGAAAATATTTGATGCGCAATGTGCATAGTAAAAGAGAACATTAGAAAAGCCAACGCTCAGACGTACATTTTCTTATGACAGAGTCTAGTTTTGTTTGAACAACTTCTACATTTCTTGTTTTCATGTCATTGCTTATTAGGTACATTTTGTTTTTCTATATACATATTTCATCTTAAATCTAGTGTGTACGCATATACTGCTATGGAGTAAATAAGGCTTAAGTGAAGTGGTGTTATAAGTTGCAAACACAGCCCTCATGTTATAAGTATGACCAAATAATTTTTTACAATAAAGTCTTTATGAAATATGAGAATATTATATTCCATTTTTATTTTATATTTTACAATGGGGTTGACTTATCTCCGTTGCATAAAACTTCACATAAATTAAAATTTTGGAACAAATCTATTTGATAAAAAAGTACATTTATAATTCCTAAAGCATATTTTCAATCATTGATATACAAAACCCTGTTCCTTGCCGCGAACTTTTTATGGCATTACATTGTATATAAATTGTGCTAGACAGTTAACCAGGGAACTAGAACTCTTTATAAGTCACCTTGGAAGTAAGTGACTTCGCACATGAACACGTAGTAGAATCGTATCTTATACGTCGCTTATGCCGCACAATTTACGAGACCGGTATGAACACATACATATCGTCAGAACACGTTTGCACACGACGCAGCGTCGTAGAGATACCACAATGACGCTACCTTGTAGGTATATAAAATAAATGAGTAATCAAAAGTCATATTTTGCTTATTACCATAGTAGAAACATGTTTTAATACCAACCTACATATATTTAACAATCAAAATAAAATCAATGATAGAGCACATATTATAACGAAGAAATCTGTTAACTTAGTTCTTTTCAAATCTGTTTTACTTTATTGTATTCACTAGGAACATAATACGACTATTTGACCAAAAAGACACCTGTCACCCTGCACTATGGGTTATTACACTGGATAGACATCGAGAAGTTACATATTACTATACTGATATAGATAGGTACTTTCAGCACATAAAACGAGGAAATCAGTTAAGAAGAATCTTACAGTAGCTTTTTTTTTAAATCTGTTTTATTTATTGTATTCACTAGGAACATAATAAGACTGTTCGACGAAAGACACCAGTCACCCTGCACTACAGTTTATTACACTGGATAGACGTCGAGAAGTTGCATATCACTATATTAATAGAAATATAATGTGCCCAGAATATCTAACACATTGTGTTCAAATAAATATATAATATGATACCAATATATCAGGTTGATTTTAATATGGACATTTTAATTTACTTGATTTTTGGTTACAATAACTGTTTTACTCTTAACATAAGTAATATAGTCATAATAATTTAAATTTGGTAATCCATGTAGTATATGGACAATGGCCGAACCCTTCACATTATGATACTCTTATGTCTTATGTAGGTACATGTGTCCAGCAATCCAATAGTTCATAAACAGGCCTGATATTAAGTTTGTTGGAGAAGCTGGCTAGTAAAATATTACACAGATAATAATAATAATATTCTACCACATACACACAACACCATCTAGCCCAAACTAAGCAGAGCTTGTACTATGGGTACTAGACAATGTATAAACATATATATATATACTTTTCTTTTTGTAAATATATACATATTATACATAGAAACACCCAGATAACAATTGACATGTTTAATTTTCTATAAATTCAAATATATATGTATTTCTAATATCATTTTTACACTGAAATAATACTTTATTTAAGGTATCACCTATTAGTAAAAATAAAACAAAACATAAAATTACGACTCCTACTCAATGAAAACCGAGCATAAGATCCTACAATAAATCTCATTGAGTTTCTTTTAGCTTTAGTGTCAATTTTAGTCTCATCATGGTATCTGAAAATATGCTTGATAAAGGGCAATAAACTGGCCTCAAACACGCAGTCCTAAAAATATACACGGAGAAATGAAATATACCTCCGCTCACACTTTCGGGTATATACAAGCGTAAGTTTATATAGCTATTTATAATATGTACTTCTGTATTAACATTAGAGTGAGTAATATTCTACTAAGTAATGAAGAACGATGTAAAATATCCTAACAAGTTGTACTTTCACTGCTCAATTTTAGCAGTTACAGTATAACTTGGTACATGTTAAAAATTATAAATATTTCCTTATGATCAAACTAAATAATTGGTATAAGTACATATTATGTCAACCAAAATCAAGAAATAATCTTTGATATATTCTTGTAGCACCTTTATTACATTTTAAGGATCTTAGCACCTTCTTTACTATACGAATTTTGATACAAGTTTGGCTAGATGATTCAAAATGTTGTACTCAATTTGAATTTTCGTGTTTATTTGCCGATAATATGTTTTTGATTAGCTGAATGTGTATTTTGTAGTGACGCGCGTATTTGCATGATATATTTTAAATACAGTTGTTCACAATGGGATACCTACTTTAAATGCTGACGCAGCGCACGCTCTCATAAGTAGAGATTTGCACATACTACATACTTTATAACTTGGGTGTTTATAAGTATATACATATATCAAGGATCATAGTTTATGATGTTACCAAAAAAGGCGATCTTATTAAATTAGCTACAGCACATGTGTGATGATAAATAGTAATTATTATTATATCTGTAAATCAAATTGTCTCAACAATAATTAAGCACTTACTTTTTGTGTCACAGCTTTTAGTTTTAATGTGTCAACTGGATAATTTGCTCTGGTCGATTTCCAGGCATTATCCATAAATGCATTGTTTGAGTTTTGCCTACGGCTGTCTCCGCGCTTACCGCGACCACCCTCATCGCGACCCCGGAATCCTCCCATCGGGCATGCATTCATCAGCTAAAACAAATTGAATACAAGTGATGAAATATGGACTTCGTAAATTATATTTCTTTTTTAATTTACGAAGTTAATATTTACTTCAATGTGACGTTGCTGTTGTTCAGCTTCTTTCTGAATTTGATCCATCATTTTAGGTTGCGAATCGATTACTGTCTTGGCTACCCATTTTCGTTTCCTTAGTTCAATTACATCCTGCAGCATGAAC
The DNA here is from genome assembly GCA_930367265.1 of Catocala fraxini. Classification (NCBI taxonomy): domain Eukaryota; kingdom Metazoa; phylum Arthropoda; class Insecta; order Lepidoptera; family Erebidae; genus Catocala; species Catocala fraxini. The sequence goes on from OV884024.1 coordinate 19,995,761, forward strand.
CTAAAGTATTACACAATATTATATTTCATTATTTCATCTCTGATTATGAGGAATTATTAGCAAATTACACATACCTTACACGACTGCTAATTTTACTAGATTTGCGATCGACGATGTCTTGCATTTTTTTGAATATGTTGTCTAGTTGGCCATTCACCTCATTTTCTACCTGCTCACCAATCGTAGTAAGCAATTTGCACAAACATTCGAGTTTTTCCTCCTCTAATTTGTCTATCAGATATTTCATACAATAATCCATAATTTTAGATGTCAGCATCTTCAACTTGTACAGTTCCCCTGAAACAAGCATAATTCGGTTTATAGCTTATATGTAATTTAAATATGAATATCTTAAATGTTATATGTCATATAGAATCTGCAGCGCCAGCACTCGCATGAGACCCTATACCTTCATGCACACAATGAAAAAGAAAAATTACACTTGCCATACAAAATTGCAGTTAGACAGTTTTATTTTAATATACAAAAAACAAGCAAAGGTGTTATTTCTTATCTTAATACATGAGAACTTTGTATAGCTATAGGTTTATAGTGCCAAAGTAGACTACATGTATTAAGATGTTATTATAGAGAGAGCACAGTATAAATTTGTCATAGATATGCAGAGCGTATATATTCGCCACAATGAATAAAATCAATGTCAATTTCGCGGGAGCATTTGCTTTAGCCGACATTTGCTTACATTTTATCACAGAAGATTGCAATAAAGTCCAAAACAAGTACATCAATATATTAATTTCGTTTAGCACAATTACAGGTAATTTTCTTTTTAAATTCACATAGCAGTATGATATAGGTTTATTATAATAACTAAAAACTAAGTAAAATATACTTACCAATAAATCTGACATTTCCAACGGATCTCATCCTTACTCTTCTATTTTCTTCATTCAGCATCAATGAAAGTTCCCTCTTTCGCGCCTGCAAAATATTTTAAGTTATTATTCATTCCACAAAGATAACACAGCAAATTCAACAATGTCAATAGCTTACAGGGTCTTTGCATTCAGCAAGGTCTCTTTCTAATTTCAGTACTTGTTCATCAGTTTTATGAGTCTCAAATTGATTTTGGCATTTATTAATGATTAGAGCTCTGAAATTCACGCATTTGTCAGGTGATGTTGGGTTGTCAGCCGGTACCTGAAAATAATTAATCATATAATTTCTATCAAGTGCAGGTAATCAAGATTTGTGATGTAGGTATACCAAAATAATTATGGATATCACAGACAAAAAAATTATTTACATCATATCTGAAACATATTAAGCTTTTCTAATCTACAAATATCTTTAAAAGTACAATACCTTGAGCACAGATAACTTGTTGCACATAGCAGCATAAGCTTCGGAAAAGTTAGGTTCATCAATAGCCTTTTGAAATACCAAATCTATAACACCCTCAAGTCGCTTTTGATTGTTGATCTCCAAGGTTTTAACTCTCTCCAACAAGGTATCGAATTTTTGTGGGGTCAATTTGTTCAAAATACCCCTGAACTTTTTATACAGCTCCTGATGAAATAAAAATAAGTATAAAGTTCATTGTATAATATGATTTGCTTTGCAACAATTAAAGAGATTACTTTGATAATGCTGTACCTGTGTTTTTTGTTCTTCATTCATAGTATCCTTGCGGAATCTTGTAGGCTTCCATGCAGAATCAACCTCATTTAATTTAACTTCTTCCCTCAATGAAAGTGATACATGAATAACTGGCTTATGTTGGGCACTGCCAGAGCTTGGAGTCAGTTTGACACTTCCTTTTCCTACAAGTACAGAACCATTATAGAAATAAATCTGTCCATGCAATGTCTAAATAAAAAGTTATTTACTCAAATAGATTAAACATAAGTATTTACCACTTGGCGCCATGTTCCTAGAATCTTTTTTAGCTTCTCTTGGGGTGTTATTCCTTGAACCCATCCCAGGATTCTTGGCAAACGGAGGAAATAGTGAATCATTCATAGGCCTTGAAATAGGTGTAAATGGCTGTGCTTCTTGCATTGGTGTAGTCTACAATAACAATTTATTTATGATAAATTAAGAATATTATGTATGTACAATCAATCAAATATGTGATAGCAGCAAGATATGCCTACAATGCTATGATAACTTACCCTAATGACATTGCAAGCCTCCAACAATGGAACATTGGGCTTATTTTTAGACATGGGATCATCCTTTATTTGCTTGAGCAAATCAATATCATAGCACTTTTTACCAGCAGTATTGAGCGGAGACCATTGATCTGAAGAAAATGTTTTTATTAGTAAGATTGTGATGCCAGTTATATTTAATTTAGTGATAAGTTTAAATTAAATGTAAATATTGACATACCTTCACCATATTTGTATTTAGGCACAAACACAGTTGGTGCTGTTTCTTTAGCCACATTCTCTTCTTCCTGCACAACAGGTGTAGTCAGTGTAGCCATTTCTTCTGTAGGCTGAGTTTTATCTTTTTCAACATTAACTACTTTATCAGTCTCATTTTTACCATTTTCATATGACTCTGTTTTTAGGACATTAGATTCATTGTTGGGCATCTTGTTTGCAGATTTCTTATTAGTATTCTTAGAATTCTTTAAAACCTTTTCATTTTTATTGATATCTACCTTAACAGTCTCAGTTTTCGACACTTCAGTAGAGTTTCCATTGGCAGTATCAGGATCTAGTACAGAAATATTGTGTATAACTACATATGAATACAACTCCTCCATAGAAAGTATCAAATAAAGGTTCACCAACCATTTTTATAAAACATTTTAGAATAGTTTTAAATAGAAGAGAAGAATTGGTGAGTGAAACAACATTATGCTTACATTAATGTGTAGTTGTAGCTATGCCATATTATTCAAAGAAAAAAAAAGAAACTATGCACATCATATTTTCTTAGAAGTCACTGCAAGTTTAATTTATATAAGTGAAATAATTACTGAATTCTTAAGTTAAAACTTAGATTTGCCTGAAATTGGTGCCAACTGACTAGAAAAGTGTGGCTGTGATGTGATGGAATGCAGCCAGACAACCTTGTGATGTTGTCTGCTGGAAACATTGTGATTGTTGTTCTTTGCACTGATAGTAATTTTGGCAAGTTCTGTGTAGCAAGTTGTATAGCCTATGGTTGCTTTTAACTGTTTTACCATTAAGAGTGCTAGTTGGTTGCCTTATGTTGTGTATTATAAAAGTGAAATCAATCACACATAACAATCTTAAAAAGAGTGAGGTAAGGCACCATATAAGTCTGATATTACTCTCAAAGTGGAACAGGTTAGATGAGGATGTAACTCCAGCATATAGAAAACCCAATGGTCAGTAGGATTTCCATACTCATTAGGCTTCTTAGTTAGCGAAATATTATTGTTCTTCAACCATTTTACTGCTATTACACACTTTCTATTAGGCAGGTAGATTTATTCTTTGCCACCTTCATTATATAAAAATGAACCAACAACTTTGTATAATAATTTCACAAATTAACAAATATCAAAAGAAGCAAATTGATAAATGGTGTTCAAATACCTAAGTCACATGAGCTTGTGATTCATAATACAGTGAATATCAATAGAAATGATAAATTTCTTCATTTTAACATAAACAACAAAGTAAGACTATGTTATGCAATATAGTCTATTCCAATTTTATAAAATAAAAAGGTACACAAACAGTTTGTGATATTTATTGAATTTGCATATGTAGAGCCAACACTGCCACCTCATTACATAAAAGTATATTTTGTTTAGGGCCAGTAATTTACAATAAACTCCCAAAACAACTGAAAATAATAAACTTAGCTGCTTGTAGTTAAATGTTATTATAGCAAAAATGAATATTTGTATGACAAATTATATTAAAACAAAAAAAAAGATGAAATTCAATAATCTAATTTTGTACAATGTATTAGATTTTATTATTATTAAATTGACCTGACATTCTAAAATTTTAATTTTGTTTTTATATTTTTGTTTTAGTTGTTTATTTATTAATTTATATCTTAATCTATACTAATTTTGTTTCATTCCAATTTATACAGATGACTTCCATTTTAATCAATATAATATATGTAATGTTAATTAATTATAATTATTTGCATGCCACTTAAAGGTAGGAACATTTGATACTTGTACCTGTTGGACAATTTATAACACCACTGTAACAATGTTTTCTGCAAATTAATAAATGATTTGATTTGATTGACATGACCATAGACATTTTAGTAATGTCCATTTGTAGCTTCAATTGTAAATCAATTAATTACCTAATCGAATCATTTGATTTGATGCAGCAGAAGAGTTAAAAATGACAATGCTACAATTGCATAGCACAAATGCTACAATTATATCTTTTCGCGCTATAGTTGTACCCATCATTTGATGTGTGATTGGAACAGTCGCAAGAGGAAGACCTAGGCGAACGTTTCTCGATCGGATCGGAGGCGTTCTGGACAAAGGCCAGGTTAAGAGCACCTTGAACCGACGGGCGTGTATGACGAATGTGATGAAAGTGAATGAAGCCAGAGAAGTGTATCAGGATCGTAACAAATGGAAATCCGTAGTATCTGCCTACCCCTCTGGGAAACAAGCGTGAATCTATGTATGTATGTATCATTCGATGTCCGCACTTGAGCAAACAGGAGTATACAGTAAAAAATTAAGTAAGAAAACCATTTGCAAGGTATATAATTTTTCATTGTTAAAGAAATAACATAAGGAATAATTATTAATTATAAGTACTCACAAAGATCTTTACCACATAGAATTAAAGTTGTGAAAGTCAAAAAATATGTACCCATTTAGGCCACACAATAACACTTATGATCTTCAAAGGTTATTATAGCGAGCTCATTAAATATTATAGTAGCCAATTATTATTGTTATTTGTCCAATTATTGTAACCAAATGTTGTCACTTCAAGAAGAAGCACAATCCAAATCAGTATGTAATTAATATTCTGTAAGTAAGCCAAGTCGTCAGCAAAAGCACACGAAAGTAAAAGAGCAGTAAAAAAAAATGGTAGTTTACTTGACGGTCAGGATAATTTATTAATTTTAGAACAGTTGTAATATATTTAAATTTCTTTATTTAATTTGGTTTTACGGTTGCTTATCATCTTGAGTTGCAGTGGCCAGTAGCATACATTTAGTTTTTTAACTCTCATACTAGATTTAAATATTGTGTCGTAGAACTTTACAAACTTTCAAACAACGAACATAAAAAACACCCAGACTTAGAAAAACGATTTGTGGATCACGCAAAAGTTTGTCCCATGTGTGATTTAAACCCATAGCATAGTCAACCTTTTTCAAAATGACAAACTAAGCTTTAGAACTTCTCTTTCAACATTCAGTATCGGCAACAGTGAACTTTCCTGTAGCATATAAGTACTTACTTTTGCTTGGTTTTAATGGCAGTAATAAACACATGAATTTCAATTCCTCTACATACCATATATTTAATTGCAAATTAATATTAACTATCTTTTTGCATAGCAAATTTCGATTAACTAATTGATTACTAAAAATCTTAAGACTTGAATTATTGTTTGTTGTGCAGCCCTATGCAATCATAAATTATAGATATTTTTTCATCTGTCAAACAACCTGAATATTCCTCTAAGATTTTTCAAATTAAATAATTATTTGTTAATCAAACAGCAATTGCTTTAAAATGCCTTGTGGTATAATTTGAAAACCTTGAAAATACATATAAACTTATTAAACTTATTCCATTAAGAATGTAATTATGATAAATTAGTTAAATTTGTGTTGTGTCCATCTTCATCTGAATGGATTGGAAAGGACTATAGTATTAACTTATTGTGGTTATCTTAGCCATTTGAAAGTAATATATATATATATTGATAATAAACTGAAATAATTTGTCAACGGTTGAGTACAATACAGTAAGGATCTATAAATATCATCAGGTGTAAAACTAAAATAATATAAAATATTAAATGGCAAGTAACCAAGTTGAATTTTTTAAAGTAATCTTTTGATGTAGTAAGTAGTAGGTAGTGTGGAATTGTTTATATTACCCTCAATAATCTAGTAGCAATATTTTTCACTACATCACTACTCACACAATCCTGTAACAAAATCACATTTAGAATAAAAGTCAAAATTAACAAACCTGTGGTCTTATTATTAAGATTAATATCTTTCATTTTAGTATCAGACTGAGTAGTGCGCAGTACACTAGATATACTCTGTGTTAATTTAACTTGGGCTTCAATCGCACTTGATGCTTCCTTTACTTCTACTTCCTTATGCTGTTCCTTGGCAACTTTTTCAATACTGGCAGATAACAGTTGCGTGGCAGTGGGAGGAGTGTCAACTACAGGACATGACTCACTCTTGACAGCAATTTCAACATTTGTTTCTAGAGCAGCAAGAGGTTTTGTTTCTGGAGCAGGGGATGCTTGTTTTGTCGCTATGTGTTTCTTTGATGGCTCCACACTTATTACTTGATTATTTTGACTAGTTGAAGGGTTGGTAGCTTCTGTCAAGCTATCAACTAAACTAATCGCTGCAAGAGAAAATATGAACAGTTAAATAAAATACATCATGCTGATATAATTCCATTATGTAAAATATTATAATGTAATACAAATAAAACACATGTAATTATGCGAAAGTTTATGTCTGGAGCACTAAAGGAAACACAATCTCAATAAACCTCGACTTCGTAATATTTGTGAATGGTATATGAGTATCTAAGAAATACAGGTATAAGAACTACATTTACTTTACTCAATTTGAAAGTATTTCATTTAAAAGTAGTTATGTACGACTCATTAATACCAAGGCCATTATTGAAAAACGTACTGGCTATTATGTAGATAGAAGTGTATAACAAATGTGCAACATCGCTAAAATATGGAGTGACAGTCCAATCGAACCGGACACTAAAATGTCGGTATAATTAAAATTCAAAAAGTTATTTTAATACCATGTGGCAAATAGCTAATGCAACAACAGTAAGAATTAAACTAAACCATGACATTTGCAATTGATTTTTAATCTAGCCTATCACTTTTTATGAACCAAGTTCGTAAATCTATAAATAGAGACGTGAGATATTTCCACGTGGGAGTTCTTGCACAGTACCTGAATATCAGACTTTATGTGGCACTGATACCTAAATTATATCACAGTTTATTTTTCCGTAAAACTTTATAATAAATGTTCACACACCTAAAATAAGATACGACAATGTAACAATATGGTAAAAGAAAGTCTATTCAAAAGGTCACTCAAGGATCTAGAATACTGTCTGACTTTAACACTCTTTGCACATGAAACACATTACTTAGTTTTAAAACTTAAATAAATATTTTATACTAAAATGCTAAAATATTGAATTCAGATGTTATAAAGATATTAAAAAAGTTACAAATATTTAAAACGCAGCCATGCTCAAAGTGACTGTAAGGTAAAATCCGCCATCTTGGATCGTTCCATGCGGACAAGAGGCTCGGTCAACTAGTGTTGTGCGCAAGTGCAAAATCGATCGATTCATTCTTCTTTTTTTCGTACTATGTGTGAACCATAGCATTTCCGTTAGAAAACTGATGCAATAAAATAATTGTTTATTACTATTTAAATACTTGTAAGTAAAATGTATGTATAAAGAACAAAAAATTAAACATTTCATTAAATTTCATAAATGATTAGTTATTCATAAAGGTTATCTGGGCTTCGTTGATATCGAGACTAAATTCGTACATCATGTAATTTTTAACAATAAGTCGATATTAAGTTAATCGATTCTCATGTACAGTACCACCTCTATTGTGTAGTTACATTCTTTTTGGTGACCTTTGGACGTGTGACGTGACCGATAATTTGTAATTGCTAGAAGAACTTAATTATTAAAGTTCAATAGATACAACTTAATTTTGTTCTAGAACATTGAATATTTTTTATGATATAGGATATCCTAAAACGTAATATTAATAACTATTTGAATAAATTACGGTTCGGAACCGGATGTAATGTATTTTATGGCCTGTGATATATTGATAGATAAGACTGAAGTCATATGTTCGCAAAACAAGAGTAGATTCAGAGACAATCACGTTTTGGGATATATTTTGTCACATTATCTTTGCAATATAAAAAAATGCGTACGTAAATACTACCAACTTATAAAAAATTGATAATATAAAAAATATTGACAGCCTGGGTTTATTTGAAAATAAATGTATTGAACTTAAGCACCATGGCACCACAAATGAGGTTATTGGCATTACCTATATTTCGTTTCGGCGCTTGGGGCGTTCTATCCTCCTGTAGGACGCCTAAAAGGCCAGTACACTGCTATAATGAGCAAAGGCTTTGACTTTGGCTTTGCTTGCCAGATTTGTAATCTAAGTGACATGGGATATTTACTAACATATCGCATCAGGAAAAGACAAAAGTATAGCGCTATTGCTACAAAGGGAAACCTAATAAATCAGGGCTATGGGTTTGGGTGTCATATATTTTATATTCTATTAGGCTCTGCTTTCGGTCACACTCGTCTCTACAATGTAGCAAATAAAGTTTCTTGTACTACATGGCAAAAACACTTCGGATGTGGTTTAGGTATATAGTGATGTGGTGAGATAAAGCTTAACTTGAACTTAGAGGCTTTTACATTAGTTTATATAATTAGAATCAGGTTTTAATCACACACATGATAACAACTAAAATTAATTGACATATAAACAATATATTATGTAAATTATAAATAATATATTTAGTGTTCGCAGTTGAATGAGGATAATAATGCGGGTTTACATTATTTGCAAGAAATGCATAGATATTGTTACCCAATTTTATTATACTGATATTCTGGTATAGACTATCCGGAATGCTAAATGCAAATCGAAACTAACATTCGCATCATACATAATTCTGATTTAACAGGTATATTAAGCAAACAAAGCAGCGTTTTTGCGTTTGATAACAGTAATTCATGATTCGATATATTGATAATTTAAATAATTCACTCCCTTATTGTTCCAAATCAACTCCAAAAGGTATATTGAAGTGTCTGTGGGTAGGTACTGTTTACATATGCTAAAACTTATAAAAATTTACGGTTGCCTGTTCCCATAGAATAAGGCTGTGGTATTACTGCTATCTAACATAAATTATGATGATCATTACTATAATTAACACCTCAGAAGTTAAGAGCCTCAACAGTTAAATACCAGTTTCGTCAAGAATTTTGTTGGATCACATTTAGGTTTATGCTCAATGTGATGTTTATTCAAAGTGAATTCTCAGAATCTATATATACACAGGGAAAGACAAAATAGTTCAGTACATTTTTCTCCTTTGTTGGTAAAACGATATTTTATATAACCAACTTCAAAAAGGGAGTTTATTTATTTCATGTTTAGTAAGTATTGCCGAGCTTTAGGTGTTATGTATACAAAATTATGGCTAAGTTTTATTTTAGTGTAAATACAAAACGTTCGGTTCCTTTCTCTCCTTTGTTTACCAACCGATTTTATCAGTATTTATTTATACAACTTTATATTCTTAAATATACAATGAATACATGTAAAAGAGTAGAAAAATGTAGGCATAATTTAGTTTGATATGTTTTCCCCAAATTTGCAATGATGATTCAATTTCGGCTACTGGGCAAACACAAGTATGTAAGCAATAAAAAAGGGTAATAATTTTTTTTGTATTACTTTCTGTCTTTTTTATACAACGTACAATAATATATTTTCGGATAAATGTAATGCATATACTACCAACAATGTACCAGCCAATTAAATGGCACAAATGGTAAAATAGTGTGTTTTACTATGATGAAACATTCATGCAGAGAGTTCTGCATAGCAGAACTAATCTCTCACACAAAAATGACAAACTGAAATGGTCTATTTGCTGGTAGAAAAGTTATGAAATGTAAATAAATTTTGTTTCAGAGATAATTAAGATTTGAGTACACCATATGACTCAAGATAATGATTTTCTTACTTTCAAGATTAGGCTTATTTTTTTATCTGTCCCGATCAACTTCAGTAAACTAAAAACTATAAATTGTGTTACATTAGGACCTAAATAAAAAAATTCACAATATTAATAATATACTTACTCGTTTTTACTATCAACACCGGTTAATTACATCGGTTTTATAAGGTTTATGTACTATATATACATTGTAGGAATGTTAAAGAAGTAGGATTGTGCTACTTTTCTGTCAATGTAGTAAGAAATATTTGAGTTACAGTTATATATTTTATTAATTGCCAAAATATGCCACACTATGGTGGCACATTAGGGTTGGCATTTAGTTGCGTTTTGTCTGGATTTTTGTGATTCGTTATGAGACCTTATTTGCCCGCGATAAATCGAGTGGTACCCTGGTCAAGCTATATAGTGCAACTTCTGAATGTTTGTTTTTCCTATACTTATCGAATTACCTTGTATTCACAATATACATAATATTTAATGTATTTGAATAAGTCTCAACAAAATTAGAAAATCTGCACCAAATTGATGAAACCAAGCAGCTTTTGTTACGTTCTAAAAATGTATTTAACTAACAAAAGCAGCCAGCTACTTACATTATTAAATTATATATACTTTAATCTTAATAATGGTGAGGTTATTTTAGGTTTTTTTTTCATATTATCCATCCAATCTAATATTATTTGCTCGCATTGTTACGTAATGCGTGACATGTTAAAATAGTTCTGTAAGTACATAAAATGAAAGGTAGAACTTAAAATAATATCACTTACCTACTGGTGACGTAGGACCATTAGTTTTATTCGTCGGGTTCGCACGGGTGTCTTTGTCTTTCGATTCAGTTTCCTTTGCCTTTTCCTTGTCTTCAGACTTCACCCTTTCTCTGGGCTCTCTTATTCTTTGAGGTTGAGGGGCAGGCGTGAGGATAGGAACGGGTGTTGGTGTTATAACTGTGGCAGTCGTTTGCGTGGTAGCAGGCACTGGAGAGGAAGCCACTGTCGCCGATGTGATAACCGGCGCTACTGTTGCAATCGCTACTGGTGCAACATTTATGTTGTCCGGCGGCTTTTCTACTTCATCGACTTGAGGCACATTTTTGCTTTGTTTATATTGCTTATTAGGTGGTATATTCTTATTTGTATCTAGGACTAAAGACTGAACTGTCTGCTCACTATTTTTTTGGAGTTGCTTAATGTTCATAGGCATTTTAGGCACTATAACAGGACTGTCAGATATTGCTGATACGATAGGCGTTTCGCTAGATTCTACAGCAATATCGGCTCCTAAATTTTTATTTTCGTTAACATTTAATATTTCAGACTTTACTAAATTATTATTAATAGAACTTATTGCATTTGGTTGAGTTTGGACAGAACTTGGCGTGGATGTCACAGGCACATCCACGTTCTTTGATACATAATTCGATTTAATAGAGTTATCACATGAAGGTTGATTGGCGACTTCGTTGACCATTCTGTTAAATTGTTCGGCGATACTGTGGGTTGGCTCCTGTTTAGACAAGAAATGTTGTAATAGCTTTATTTCAGTATTATTTAGAAACTCTAAATATTAACATCGCTACTAAATATCGCATGTATCTACACTAATATTATAAAACGATTTAAAATTAATTCATTTTTGTTTAGAGGTATTGTAATAAGAATGCCCAAAAACGACTGGCCCGTTAATTAACATTTCTTCCACCAGTAGAATGCTTTATTATTTTATTATCCCAGAATAACAAAGGGTACACAAATTAAACAGAATATATTTTTATTTACGTTGTAATATCTCGTGTTAATTAGTAGTACTAGAACTTAGACTAAGTCCCAGAGCTTACAGAACTACAAAATTCTAGCACAGCAAATGGTTTACGGTATTTTATATGCACAGTATGTAGGTAATCAAAATATGCATATTATATGTTTGAAATTAGGGTAATACTGTTATTTTCTTCGAGCTCCTAGGATTTTTGGATCGGTGTGTCTAAATAGGCTTAAATAGTCATTTAAACAATATCTACATAAAAATTCAGTCTTAAAATGATGTAAGCTATGTTTTCAATTAGAAAGTCTTAACATTTGCCTCACGATAATCGAGTCTATGTTAATATAGTTATGTGCCTAAATTGTACTAATATTGTTTGATTTTGCATTTTAAGCCTATTTGAAAGCGAACTGAGACTAATATGTTGTCATTCAGGTCAACTTAATAAAACTTGCCTCTATTACAAAAATAATATGCGGACTTTGTTTACCTACAATTTAGAGATGTGCTGTAAAAAATGAGCAGTGTAGAAAACGATATCAGCGTCTGATCTGACTGTAAGTTTTATAGAATATACAAATGACAAACCAATGCAATATACAAAGTATCATTGGTATATTCAATATTACGTCACGGTCAGATCACGTTATATCAAACTATTACTACTTACGGGGTCTGGGGTGTGTCGATCGTTAGCTTCGCCGCTTAGGAAATTATTATCGTTGGAATATAAGTCAGAGAGTACTTCTTGTTCTGTAACAAAGTTAGTCCTGGATAGTAAATTATACTCTTATATTAAAATTACACATTAATAGAACTGCTTTTGTAGTTATTTTAACTTACTTGTATCGGGGTGAATGATAGGTACTCTGTGACTTCTTTTTTGTGGTGGTGGGCGTGTACCTGAAATACAACTAAGTGTAATATAACTTATTCACTAAATATGTACCTACATTTAATGATAAGTACTTATTTATGACGTACAAGATGCCTTATGCCCAATATATGGCACATTGATGCAGGATCAAAAACAATCAGCTACTCATATACCAAATGCTAAAGGATGTGCCAGAGTCGTCATGGCTCGCTTCTACATATATATTTCGCGTACTTATATCATGATATGCCAATTGACTAGCATTATAAATTACAAAATTCACAATTGTCAGAGTTGACAAACAAAAAAAATGTGTAGGTATTGCACTGATATGACGTCCCTGAACCATGCTCCATAAAATACTTCAATAGCAGTGACACGGATTTTATTTGTGCTTCCATTCAGACTTATTTATGTATGTGTTACATAAATTACTAAAATAACGTTATTTTATATAGTATCCAATAAAATATTATTACATGTATTTTTTTAATGTTTATATGTGCATAAAATTATTGCATACACATAAAATGTGATCTGCTGTCTGATCATGTAAATTTGATAGAAGAGCTATTAAAATCATAAATAATTGACTAGCTATTAATTAATATAGAACACTTTCAAATGTCATGTACTTTAAATGTACGTGAAGTAAAACATACAATAACTTTTTAAGAGAATTTCATCAGTACATGTCATCATGTACATCGTTCACTGTTTGCAAATTAACTTTCGTATACATACATATAACAATATGGTCTTCTGGGGCATATACTAATAAGCAAGAAGTAAACTTCTTATGTCTATTTGAAGAACTTTACTCCTTCTCTCGCACATAAAAAAATCCGAAGCAATGTTCAGAATCGTAATATAATATATTATATTTATATAAGAAATTATAGTCAGCAACTCAATGTGCCTCAAATAGTTTTGTCTGTTAATCTGTTTGCTTATATACAGGACATACAATGACATGCATATGCAAAGTTATATGGCAAGCCCTGATGTATTTATTGGTTATTTTATTGTATGTTTGAACACATTAATTATAATTATAACAAATAATGATTTCGTTATTAGTATAATCTAAACACCACGCAAGGTGTTGATTATAATGTTTTGTAAATATATATAAAACGTTAACATTGGACATTGCTGAAATCACATGAAAGAAACTGCTTACATGTCTATTAAGTAATGTGAAAACTAAGTATTGTATGTGACAAAAGCAACAATGTTCGGTGTTATCGAATATCCCTCAAAAATATTAATTTATAGGGCCCTAGTAGGATATCTTAGTAATAGTAGGCAATTATTACCAGACATAGTTGGGTGCATAAGTGTAGAAGCTTGTGGGTGAGTAAGCGTGGCAGTGGGCGCAGTGGGGGTTGCAGGTGTACCCTGTGGTCCCACCAATGTAGTGGGATTACTCCTACCGCCGGGAGGGTTCGTTGGTAAGTTTGGCGTAGGCAGCTGAGGACTATTCGAAGTGTAGTAATCTGTGGGATGAAATTTAAAAATAATTTAATTAATCGACATATTCTGTGCGCCGGTGTTCATAGTCGATATATCTTTGAGAATAATAACATATTAAAGGTAAAGTACGGTAAACTTTTAGATTATAATAAAATTCAATGTTAATGGTGAATTCTATCAAATAATATATAATATTTAAGAATTATATACTTGTGACTTTTAACTTTCAGGTATATAAGATAGACGTGAATCGAATACAATAATGATAAAATCAACAATTATTTCGTTTAACACAGATATTTCGAAAATATATAAAAGGTAATATTCATTTAGAATGAGAATTTGAATTCATTTACAATGCTACGTATTGGTAGAATATTATTATTATTATTATTTAATACCATCTCGCTACGATCAGCGTGTAGAATAAAATAACAAGGTAAGTAAATATTTAAATACAGCATGTTTAGGCGTTGTCAGCAGACCAAACATCTGTATTAAGTTAAAGCACCTCAAATGCATTCAGGCTACTTATATTTATTTGAAATTTTATAGTGATAACAAATATCAGATTATTATTACAGATTTCATTCAGTATTTATGACTACATCATTAATATATACTTAGTTATAAAATGCACAAACATTTGTTTTATAAATTTATAGCCTTTCGTCAGGCCATCGTGCTATAAATATAATAAAAAAAAATATTTTTTTGATATGTATTTATAATTGTGGTTATATTATTGTTCGAACATATTTGTTGTATGCAAGGGATTGTTCTAACTGACAGTGTAATTCTAAAAGTGCCTACTAATGTCTCCGATTCAATATTAATAGTCATTTTATATTGGAACTGGGATTACCACCATCTCTTATAGCACTATTAACCAAATCATTTTCTTATTAATTTTTTACTAATATTACTTAATTAAAATAAAGCTTACAACTGTATTGTATCGTTATCAATTATGTTGACGTCACCAGTAATAGCCTCTATACGTGAAAATTAATTATATAATTCTGTCTACAAAATTAAACAAAATGTGAAATATTATGTTAACATAATATTCCATATAGTATATATATATAATAATGTTATATAAATTAATATTATATAAATATAATAATAACGTAGCTATATTTTTTTTAGTTACAAGAAATAAAGTTACTACAAATTGTGTTGAGAAGCATCGCTCTGCCATGCTTTCGTGTGTTTTGTTGCAATTTATTATCTTTCTTTCCAGAATTACGTTGATGATTATATTATTAATTAGGAAAAAAAATGCAGTATCATAAGTATCTTAATGCACATAAGCATTTGAACTATGTTGAACAGGTGCTTGTTAAGTGAGCTGTTGCCCGTTATTATAGGTGGCGTAGGTTTTTCTTTGTGGAACGTAGCAGTTTGCGTGACAGATGTTTGTCTAAGAATGGAATGGCTTCCTTCGTCTGTCTACATTCCTTTGTTTCTGTACACTGTTTTTCGTGTAGTTTCGTAGTTCTATCGCATAACCATGTTTTAAGTTGGCAGAAGGGTATCGGGACAATTGGTTCGGGTCCTACCATTTTGGTGTTCGATCCTCTCTTTGCCAGTTGATCTGCAGCATCATTGCCAGAAGAGTTGCTGTGGCCGCGTATCCACTGCAACGCTATCCGATTTTTTGTTGCAATACTTTGCAGCTCACGGTGACACTCCAGGATGAGTCCACTGTTAAAGTAGTTGCTCTTAAGAGCTTGTAGTACCGCGGTACTATCCGAGATAAATTGAACTATGTTAAAAGGAAGAGCATGAATTATATTCACACTGCTTATGAAATTGTATATTTTCTGTTCAAATTCACCTTATGATGGCAAACAACACGTTGTTTTGAAAATACTTGTATTTTAATAATTTTATTAACATAATGTTTTAAATTTTATTAAGTATTTTAAGTTTTATGGTTACCGCTTAAGCAGGATTCGGAATGACTTATACAAACCTATACAATTATTTACATATGTCGGAGGAAGCTATGAGTCGGGTTAATTGTTGTTTGCACGTATAATTCACAATATAATTTGTTTACATTTTAATTACTTTCAAAATTCTTAATTTAATTTTATTTGATTTGTTATTTACCACGCTTATGTGTGCTCAATTATTTATTTATTTGGAATAACAAACAGTTACACATTATGTTCTTATTAGTAATACATTTTAAATAAAGTTTGATTAAATGTGCAACCCACACCGTTATTCACAGCTTACATAATTATAAATTTATAACAATTTTGCAAAAATCAAACAAGGTATGAATTAATTTTGAATTTCACACAATGTTTCTTACATTTGTAACTCAGTTTCTTCAATGGCTCTTTTTAATGTAAAGCGAAATTTACTAGCAGGCCTACTAAACACATCCAGTTTAGTGAAAAGCTCATTGTATTTTGTACATATACGTCGTATAGTCCGTTACGGTATAGTCGTTTGGGATAACCGCGGAAAAAATCGAGAATTTTTATTGCTCAAATAATAATAGTCTATCACATACACACAACACCATGTAGCCCAAACTAAGCAGAGCTTGTACTATGGGTACTAGACAATCGGGCACGCCACGATCGTGACGGTAAGTCCCGTGTTTGAGGAGTGGCTGGAGAGGCGGCATGGCGCCCTCACCTTCCGGCTGACACAGGTAATGACTGGCCACGGTTGTTTTGGCCAGTTCCTGTGTCGTATACGCCGGCAAGAGACGCCCGGTTGTCACCACTGCGGCGACTGCCGCGACTTAGTTGAGGACACGGCGCTGCACACTTTGGCGGTTTGCCCCGCCTGGGCATTGCAGCGCCGTGAATTGATCGCGGCAGTCGGATTGGTTGCCCTCTCGCTCCCGACCGTAGTTCAGTCTATGGTCCGGAGTGAGAGGTCGTGGAACGCCGTCGCCTCCTTTTGTGAGGAAGTCATTTTCATCAAGGAGGCGGCGGAGCGGGAGAGGGAGCGTTTAAACCCTCTCCCCAACCGCAGAGCCGGGCGCCGGAGGGCGCGGACGACCTCCAGCCACCCTGAGGTTTGACCTGGGGGTGGCGGGCTTTGTGGGCCTGCCCGCCATCCGTTCAGCACCAGGTCCGAGAGGCGGTGTGCGTATTCCCACGCGCGCCTCTGTTTCGCTTTTCCCCTCTAGGGGAGGACAGTAGGGAGTATTAGAAGTGCCTTTGGGTAGATCTTTCGTGTAGTGGCCTGCCGTTTCATACGGCGGGCCGAAACCTCGGGGGGTCGCGACCGCATGCGAAAGTGATTCGCGCGGCCCCGTCGATAGTGGTTTTGTCGAGGAACACCGTGGTAGGTTTAGTCGGTATTCCGGGAGGTACTTTATCATCTTTAACATCTTTCTTTTACCACGGCGAGTCCGACATAACCCCTCCGCCCGCCTTCGCGGAAGGGTATGCGTTATGCATACCCCCACGTAAAAAAAAAAATGGGTACTAGACAATGGATAAACATACATATATACTTTTTTTGTAAATACATACATATTATACATAGAAACATAAACGTATTCGTACTATGTTTAACATAGACTGGTGTGACTCCTGTAAACCGATATTTAAGTCGCATAAACTTTTAACTGTACCTTGTATTTATCTGGCGTCCTTTAACTAAAATGCCGTTAACCCACAAGCGCGCGAATATGACTTTTTAATGGATAGTAAAATAGTTTTGAATTGTTTATCTATAATTTTACTAGAATTTAAAACTATTTATCTATATAATTATCTATCTATATCTATATTCTAGTATAGAATTCAAAACTATATTACTTTTCATTAAAAAGTCATAATCGCGCGCTTGTGGATTAACGGCATTTTAGTTAAAGGACGGCAGTTATATCCTTGAAACTTCTAGAGGAACAATACAAACAAAAAGAAAGCAAATCAGTTAGATTTTGAAATTCCTGTTCCTAAACTAGAATTATTTTAAAAAAGTTGCGTTTAAATGGCACCCTTAATTTACAACTTATTGCCAAATACAATAACCCAACAACCTTATCAAAAATTGTGTATTGTATTGGGTAGCTGGTTGTTACAGGAATGTTATTCGGACGAGGTTTTGCAAAATAGTCCTTTTGAAATTCCTGTTCCAAAACTAGAATTATTTAAAAAAAGTTGCGTTTATATGGCACCCTTAATTTACAACTTATTGCCAAATAAAATAACCCAACAACTTTATCAAAAATTGTGTATTGCATTGGGTAGCTGGTTGTTACAGGAATGTTACTCGGACAAGGTTTTGCAAAAAAGTCCATGCTGGTTTTATAATTTGTAACGTTCATTGAGGTATAAGCACAACTAATGAATTAACAGTGGTGTTTTTTAATTGAAGATGTATCAATTTGGAACTTTATAGTTGCATGCTGTATAACGGCCAAATATGTGATACAAAATAATTGTAATACTTTTATACCATACCATATTTGACGCAATAAATATATATGCTATACTTCAAAAACCTTATTAATCTAATCAAAGATATGAATATTGTAATTCACGTAACAACTAATCAGAGCAGAGCGCGTGCTCGAGTGGAGTCGAGGCGCCATCTTTAATTTAGGGAGTCCGACAGTTATTTTGAGACGCATTTGAGTCGGAACGTTGAGAGTGTAAAAAATAAAGTAAGATCAGTGCCCTAAACCCACTGCTCGGTCTTAACTGTTATTTTTTCATTCGACATTATTGTGAAGTGAAAATATTGTTTATTCTAAATAAAAATAGTGTAGAACCGGCATCGTTGTGTTTTGTGCCTGCATATTACCCAGATGACGCCCACTAAACACGCAACCACTAGTGACGTTGTCATTGAAAACAATACTTCTCTATTATGTATATGTACATAATACAGAGTATTTTATTTATTTCGTAGCAAGGAATAGACAAATCATAAAGTGTTACCCAGTATTGTAAAGTTTGAAATCATGGTACGAATTCGAGTAATTTTGTTTTACATTTTAAACAAAACTGTCTTATTATAGGATTGTTCTGTAAAAGATGGTGTTAAAGGTCGTTTAACATTATTAAAATGAATGAGAATGTTGCACTTTCTACAAAGTACGAACAATACATAACTGTATCTGTGTACACAAAACGCAAATTATATTAGCAGAATTGACATGTTTCAGATAAGTAATCCTCAAAGACGCCACAACGTGTTGCATGAAGTCTCGCCAAGTTTAAGCACTGCACATAAAATTGTGCAACATCTTATACGTTTTGGCATATATATAATTTATATCCAGAGTTTGTCCATAAAAGATGTGTTTAAATAAGCAATTAGACTTATCTATTTTACGATATTAATACATTGAAGACAACGTAGGACAACGTAGAAGATATTAGAGAATTTATCCTTCGCAATAATTTTTCATGAAATTACATCGGGCGTGTTTGAGGTTATTGATCTGTATATGACCAGAATAACTAATAATAAGAAAGTGCTTATAAAAATAAAAATCTACTTTAAAATAAATAAAATACTGTAAGACATACACGAAGATGTGTGGCTCGGAGGCGTATTATAACCTATGTAGTGCCCCATATATGGATAGAACCTGTGAAACAAACAAGACATCGATATTAGGCTGACAAGAAAATACAATTATAATTACAAGATATATTTCTAAGTAAACGTGCAAGCCTATATAAATAGTATTTATTGAGAAGTAGTACGGCACTTACCCTGCTGGTGTATTTGACCTAGGTTGCTGATACGTTTGCATACCCATGGGTGTATGTTGGAACACTAACGTCGGATACATGACACCAGTCGCGGTGGCAGCAGCACTCGGAATGTACGACTGTTGCTGTCTGAAGCAACCAAAAAATACATGATTAGTTTTTATTAATAACTAGATTTTGTGCGCGGCTATGCTGGCGTTAATCTAGATTAGGCACACAGTCTGGTTGATCGTGCCTGGCGGGCCGCGGCCTGACGGTTGATGTCGGGAGCTTGTATATATACTTAGTCGCTGTGTAAATGTTACTTGTGCGATTCAGAATAGTATAACGTCATTTGAGTGCTTCATCTGTTAGATGTAGGCGGAACTTCTTCGTCTGTGCGGAGTCGCCACATTCCTCTGAAGTAACAATAACATATTTTAATCTCGACTAGACTTTTAAACAACTGGCATGGTATGGCAAAGATATTGCACTCATCCGAAACTGACAAAAATGTCGATTTGTCCTCCTTTGAGTAGACTTGTTGTCCACTAAGAGGTAGGGGCTAGTGGAATAGACCACCGCCTAGCTGTCTACTAAAGACACCACTTGTTATCTATACTAATATTATAAAGCTGAAGAGTTTGTTTGTTTATTTGGTTGGTTGAACACGCTAATCTCAGGAACTACTAGTTCGAATTGAAAAATTATTTTATTGTTGGATAGCCTATTTATCGAGGAAGGCTATAGGCTATATAACATCACGCTACGACCTACGAGGGCAGCGCAGTAACTATAAACGCGAGTGAAACCGCGGGCACATCTAGTATTCAATACAATCCAAGCCCGTCAAGCGACAACTACACAAAACGATGGCTAATAATAATCATACTGAGGAAAAGACGGTGCTTCTTGCGCTCATCAGTGTTCATGTGTTGTTTTAAATACACATTCTTATAACAGTGTGGCGCGCAGTATTTGGTCTCATGCAAAAGCATGTTTATAATCATATGTTTAGTGTTTACACATGAATAAATTCTAAATTACAGTAAGATTTAACATTGTGAGAATATATAAATGAAAATAGTCCAATTTCGAAAATGCAATGCGCTTTGTAGAACTTGCCTAAAATGTGTCCGAGATCTGTCTAATATGCATTTTATTTTAAAGCAAAAGGACAAACGAAAACGATCCAAGTAGGTGAAACTCTTAGCGTGATTTTTCACACATCAATTGATTGTTCATAAATAACAAGATATTTGCATTTCTTATTTAATAATATATTTATTTTCATACGAGACTTGTGTTAACAGCGACGATTGCAAAAAGTGAGTTGAGCAAATAACTAGACACGATTTGGTAAACAACGAGGACCGAGATGTAGGGAAGATAAGTTTGTCGCTGGGCTAAGAGCATAAATTAAATATTAAACAGATCGTCTACTCAGGAAAAAAGTTTTATTGAGCAGACGAACTCCTTCATACGTGCGCCAAAGCGTTTTCAAATTAAATTGTATATTAGTCTGACTTGAGCCTGCATCAGATTTAGCCTTATTAGTGTGCAGGAGCCGCGGGAAGCGTATATTGAAAAGCTACTTCAGTACATCCTCGCCGAACTGAATTAGCATTTCCTAACGATAAACACGCATAACACGCGTAAATGCTGGTCTAATACGTCTCAGAGCGTGATGTACTGCAGTAGGATTTCTAAGTTAATACGCATTTAGATGTACTAGAAACCCCGATCCTATTCGTCAAGCTCGCGTGACGTATTGGCGTAGAATTTCTAGTTGTTGAATCACAAAATTGTCTTAGAAAAGCTAACGCGATACGTCTGCACTATATTAGTATCAGTTTCATGTTGACGATTGGATTGGTTTCTAGTACATCTAAATGTGTATTAACCTAAAAATCCTACTGCAGTACATCACGCTCTTGTGTCACGTGTTTATCGTTAGGAAATGCTAATTCTGTTCAGCGGGGACGTACTGAAGTAGCTTTTCAATATAGGCCCTCGGGCAATACATTGTGCAACAATTTGTATGAATATTGTACTAAACAAATGTACTGACTGCTAGAGCGTCGCTGACCGAAGATTCTTTGATAGCTGTTGCTGATGTGGTGGACTAGTGGAGTGAGTTGCCGATGCACAGGCAGCGATCAATTTTATTCATGTTACTTTATTTACATGAAATTTTATTCGATTAAAATGCTTTTACGAGATTAAATCTAGGTATCGTGTTTCTATATTGGCGGTGGTATAGTAAAGTAACATTAAATCAACTAAATTATTTTGATATTGATAAGTACCTTGGATGTGTATTGGGCCTCGTCCCGTGCTGTGCTCTATACTGGTAGTTGGTGAACTGTGGTCGAGGCTGCGGCGTCTGGTTCTGCGATACATAACTATGGCCAGCCTGAAAATAAAAAGACACGTTACTGTATGACTGTTCTATAATAATGTTTTTCTACTAAGTATAGTTATTTGAATCTTTGAGTTTCCTCATGACGCACATAAGGCCATTGTAAAATACAGATACAACCTAATAACTAAGAACATGTTTTGGTCTTAAACCCTTGTTCCACCTAAAATATACTTTAAAGGTTTTTTTTAACTTCTTGTAGGATTGGGCCGGGCTAGACCGGCTGTATGTGTTTATCATACTCTATGGGTGCATGACGGTATACAAAGTATTCGCTACGCAGTCAACGCAAGAGGCATAGAAAATTAGTCCGCTTGCTGCATTTCGCCTAATCGAGTTCTAGTAACCGATAACTTTAATAAGTTATCGTTACCGCAGGAACTCGTCACAGGATGACTTGAATGAAGCTGAAGTCATCTCGCAATTTCGGACTTGTTATAAACTGTTACTATGAGAATAGTAGCAGAACTTATGTGCAGCTTATTGTGGACGAGGCGCTATAGTCTAGCGCTCGTATAATCAAACCCTACTTGGTCGTTGTTTCAAGCGAATGTAGAAAAGAAATATAGGATGTGAGCTATGGAACTTACCATGGTAGTCTTCGACATGTCCTGCTGAGGTGCCGGCGGGGCCGACGGCTGGGGCGTCGGTTGCACTCTCAAAGTAGCTTGCGCTGACTGTTGCGCGCCACCGGCTGTGCTTGGCATGTATGCGGCCCCGGCGGCGCCCGAAGGGTGGTAACATTCCACCGGTCCTGGAAACAAACACAATTTATCATTAAGTAACTATTTACCGAGAAAATTATATTGCATATAATATAATGCAGCGTTAATCGCGCTTCTTTCTTCTAGTAGCAACTCACTGTGTGGTGTTGACGCCCGTGGATAACTGTGCGGCGCTAAGGAAATAATGGTCTCGCATTGAATGAATAACGACTAAGTATAAAAGTAAATTAAAATCAGTATAAAATGCCAATTGCACATATAATAAATTGGTCTATTTTCAGGTAAAGTATAGCATCATGAAAGCTCTATAATAACACTTAAATAAACAATAAAGCAAGGGAATGTCAGAACGAAGCGTAAGTTAGTGTTTTTGCTAGGACTCAAGAATAACGACTTCTGTATGAGATCGTCCACTTACTAGCTTGAGTTAGCAGTCGATAATGGTGCGAAGGTAGCATGCAATTAGAGTTTGAGTACCGAGAAGACGACTGTTCATGTTTGATAGAGTTAGAATTAGTTTGCTGCGGTATGAACTGCAGTGAAACATTATTCAAGGGTTGCAAATTGATTTGATTCGCATTGATATGCTGTGCCACTGCCGATTGTGGCATATTCAAAGATGTTTGTAAACTTTGCGCCACATCAATCGCACTCTGTTGTGACTGATTGCCATGGTTGACACATGCGTGTGACAATGTATTTAAAGAGCTATTTGTTCCTCTTAATGCCACCATTTTAATTTCATGATACAAATCCTTTAGAAATTGAATAAGCCAAATGTTGAACCATTCCCAAAACAATGGAGACACGATCATCGGCATAGGGCAGTTATAATGTAATCATCTCATAATAGAAGGACACGAGAAGTGTTCATTTACAACTAGTATTACAGCATTTTAGTGCTTGTGTCGTGAATTCGATAACCCAAGCCTGTTGTATCACTGTAATTTCAATCACAGCACTGTATTGGAGGTTCGATATTTCAATATAATGGCACAGCTCATGTTGTTAAAATGTTACTCAATGCAGTTCGCATTCACAATTTAAATAGTAATTTAATGCAGCATAGAGAAAATCGATAAGCAAACGGCGCGCTACATGCTACATCGTTTTACACTCGCACTCAAATGTATTTGCCAACGTGACACTTTCACGTTAATGTCTATGATTTACGCAGATTCGTACTAACGTTACTTGGAATTTACTTATTAAAACGTTTTTAATAATAACAGTAGTAGTCAATGTCGGAAAATCGTCTGACGAGGTATCGCACGGATGAACATTTTTTATATGTATAACGTGACAGAATGAAAGAAAGAGACAAGGGTACTTCTAATGCTACAGTTTTGGGGCGTTCCCAGACGCCCCTAGTTACCCCCGTAATACGTTTGATGTGAAGTTAGCAACTATTCAAGTTACGTAGCGTTCATTGCAGTCTGTATTATAATAACACACTGGGATGTGCACGAGACTAGCAATGAATACGAAGCAAAAATGTTCCTACTGCTAGAGTTGTACCGAGTACAAGGAAGTCAAACTGGGGTGTTAAGCTGAGAGTTGTTGGGGTTGCTATTTGAAAATACATTGGGATATAGAGCTCCGACTAAGAATCGACCTAAGGTTTAGTAAATTTATATCGATGACAACAACAAGTAAAATCGACATATATTTGACAAACTCTGTGACTGTCATTTGAGTGGTCGTGGACGGGTGTTGTCTAGTTTCTGGTACTTATTGGGTAAGACAAGCTATGTACTGCGTAGTTAATTTCTTCTACTTAGTTAAGTCGAACGGACTCTTTATTATTGTAAAATCGACAAGTATCTAGTACTACTATATTAACTGATTATAGAGCATAATGGAATATTGGTGAACCCTAGAAAAATGTATGCTGAATTATTTTTACCCTTAATCGGCAACGAAAAAAAGTTTGAAATATCTATATTGTTAATATTTACATAATAGTAAGGAAAATATGAGAAAAAAAAATGTCATATGCTTACTTTCGCGAGAAATACAATGTCCGTCACACCGACCATTGCCAAATATGTAAAAACCGACTTACAGATTTAACTGTCCGGTCTGACGGACATTATCAAATTAGGAAAAAATAATAAATCCAATTATTTAAATATTTTATTACGAATAAAAACACTTATGAAAAATAAAATACATAGATGATAATCTTATTTGGCATTGAAATCTAAAAAAAAACGATTTGTTGCATTTTTCCAGTCACAAAGCAAAGTCGCGTCTGACATTTTTTGCAGTACACCACAGTTTTTCTTAGCTGTACCTGCAACGCCCTTCTTCAATAGTCTGCGGGAAATGACCTACATTGTCATAACTTACTAGACTGGAAGGGAGTGCCACATGGGGCTTGTTGACTTTTGTGGCTCCGTTTTTGCTCCGTTTGGGACAACGCTTTTCAATGGTTTTCTGCATTATCTTTAATTGTTGCTCTGTGGCGAAACGATGCCAGTTTCCATTTGTAAGCCAGCTGAAACTTCTTTGGTTTTTTGGCTCTCTTTCCAGCTGGTGCTTTTGGAATCTATTTTGATCTTACGATCAGTTGCCGTGACCTAAGAGGATTTCCTGGTGTGATGGGTGTAGATCGTAGTCGAAGTAAAGGGATTGCAGATAATGACGGTAAGTTTCCGTAATTAGATTCTTAAAGTTGTCTTTTGTTTACGCGAATATTATTCATTGAAATTAAACTAGTATATATACGGATTTATTGTTTATTTGACAAATAAACAACGCGATAAAATCCGTATATAATAGTTTAAATGTTGCGTTAATTTCAGGTTGTTCGTCTTTAGAACTACTATATAATTATATATATATATATATATATATATATATATATATATATATATATAATTGCTGTTAATTAAAGCACGGTTATCAATTATCATACATTTCAGATTCAGAGTCTGATTTTCCACTTGCATCTGAAGGAGTATGTTCGTTAGAAACTAAGCCTAATATTCTTGACGCACGTGTGTGCTGTTGACAAGCGCAAAACAAAATAAGAAAGCAACCATAACCGCAAATTAAACGAAATTTGGCGATGTCCGTCCCAGCGCTCAAAGTCATTTAGTACGACATTTGTTGGTCTTCGGCAATGTACGCTGGGACGAACAAAGAGGTTAAGAAGCAAAAAAGCAATAGAACACACATGAAACGTTAGGGATTACGAGTAAACATAATCACACGTATATATAATAATACCTAATGCAAATGACACAAAACATTAAAATATCAATATTTTTACCTTGCTAAAAACATATGACTGCCTCCTTGAGGAGGATTTGTTTTCGAGTGACAGACACAGTGTTGCCACTCTATAAAATTATTTTGCACATACTTGTTTATGTTTATTACCATTTTCAAAACTCACAGGATATTTTTTGTATGTCCGGCCCAGCGGTCAAAATCAAATTAAGAGTTAGGATAAATTAAACTGTATGGTATGTATAAGTAGTGTGTTCCGGCACAATTTTCGAGTCTATCAAATTTAGTAATTAAACAATTTGATAATTGATAAGACATAATTAAGCTTAGAAAAGTAATAATTAAAAGAAACGCTCAACTAAAATACAAGGAACTTTAGAAATAAAAATTGGGGTTTACTAGAAATGTCAAAAGTCATATGTGTTTTTAGTTCCATGGCGGTTGTTTTAAACATCAGGTCGAAATGTCAAACATATCTTTCTTACATATCCCGTGCTATGTGGTTAATAAATACTTTTAAATATTATCAGTTAACGGACGCATCATTATATATCTGTGAATTCAGTAACCATGGAATCGATATAAATGCATGCAAATCGATTTGTTTTAAGGACTTTGCAAGCATGTTTACTAAACTACGTAACTATAAAGTAATTCAATTTGATTATGTAATACATGACTATTACATCATTAAGAAGAATGCGTATAGAAAAGTGCAGTACCTACCTACATACAGATGAAAACGATAAACTCACGGTTCGACGTTTATTTCTTAGGTTACACCATAAATTGATACTTACCTATTTGATTTCTATATTATAGTTTGTCTATCCTTGTAACCCCACAACGAATTAAAATTTACATGTTTGTTACAAATTATCGCCCAAACGAGGAAAGTGAATTTGATGTAAAATGATAATTATAAGATACACATATCTTTACGTTAATTTAATCAATTATTTATTACAAGACGTTTTTAACGTGTCGACATACAAAGTGTAAGTATTATTGGTATTATTACTTTTAGTCGTGATACCCGGCACGTCATATGTGCGGTGGACGGAGCGAAAGCCAGTTCAAGCATAAGGATAGAAACAAGATATTGAAATGAGTAGTTATGTGTTGTAACAAGTACAGTGAGCTGTGGGGAAAATTATAAATGATAAATAATAAATACTGAATCACGGATAGGAGATGTGATTTAGAAACACAAGGCGACTATCTTCTCATAGGCTCAACCTTTTGCCTGAACCTTCCAACTAATATAAATGTAAATTCAGTAAATGTAATAAACTCACTAACCCCATTGACGTTCATAAGTGTTACTTTGTGACCTAAGTGAATTTTGACTAACTTGCAAAAAGAGGCTCGCCGATATACTATCACTGACTAATAATAGTAAATAATTAAGATAGTATGCTGACCAGCTGTACTCTGCGTAGTATCTTAGTACAAAGCAGTCGATCGACTCTTCATTTAGTAGGCGCCTCGAGAATCTTTTTGCTATGCTATTAATTCAAACTAAAAATAAATAATAGGCTAAAAATAAAAAACACGCTTTACAAAGTAAAAAATAATTTAATAATTTTGCGTGGGGTGGGGGTTATCAAAATATCTTGGAAAGCAACCCACGCTTTTTTACATTAAAATTATTAAATTATGTTCTACATTTGTATAGAGCGTTTTTAGTTTTTTAGATTATTATTAATTTTTATTTTGACTTAGTAGCGTAGCAAAAAGTTTCTCGAGGCGCCTACTAAATGAAGAGTCGGTCGACTGCTTTGTACTAAGATACTGAATTTTTACATTAAAAGTATTAAATTTTTTTTTTGTTTTTAATTTTTATTTAATTTTATTTATATTTGTTTGTTGTTTTATATATATTTATTATTGTATTGTCGTCGGTCCTGGATAAGTGTGCAAAGTTTCAAATAAATCCGTCGGTTTTAAAGGGGTGAAAATCACGTTCAAAGATGCCGTTACATAGGTTCATACATACCAAGCTAATAAAAGCGTGTTAACAAATAGGATTGCGACGTTGTAATCGAGTAGAGTTAGTTACACTTCAATTCGAGGTGGGATTAATACTGTGCTGCATCTAAATTAATTTCCTCATTTAGATCATCACTACACCTTTAATTTCATGAAGGCCACGTAACTTTCTAAAACACCAAAATAAATAGTTGATATTGTTAAATTGTAATTATTGTTTTCTATAACGGTCCCTAGAATTTAAATTTTGAAAGTACTTCTTTTTGTATAGCAGTTAAGGCTGAATAAAATGATTACAAATATGTTGATTACTTCTAATAATCCATACATAAATAGGCAAAACAAAACATCAGTATCTTTTTCTGGAGTATTCCAATATTATGTTCTATGATTTTTATCCTACTAATAGAACAATCCCTATTAGGTATCTACCAATTTTTATGCCGTTTAGTACCTAGCTATTAAGTATTGACATGCTTTAGGGGCATTAATAAAAAAATGGGAATATGGGGTCAAAATTGGACTAATCAGCAAACACTATAGGCATGTAAAAATAGTAAAAACCAAATAGTATAATAAATTACTTAGGAAGTACGTGGTCATAGAAAATATTGGATTTATTACTCAAAATTATAAATATCCGAATCACCTTGTAAATGTAAATGAATATATATAATAAATAATCGATTTTTAAATTGATAACATAACAGGTATACAAAATATTGACCAACAAATTATATAAGTAGAATGTGAGTGGAATAGCTGAAAGGGAAAGACCTAGGCAAACATTCCCTAACCAGATCGGCAACATTCTGGAAAGAGGTTAGGTTATACTAACTTCAACCGACGGGCGTGAGCACAAAGCATGTAATACAAGTAAATGAAGCAAGAGCGATATGCTTATGATCTACTATCATCAAGACGAAATCTGTAATCTTTGGCATTACCCATGAATCAACCATTGTAAACTTGGACTTCAATCATCACTGTAGGGTTAAGTAATCCTCTACCTGGGGTCAAAACATCCCAATATGTCATTCTTAAGACTAACGATTATCGTTTTGTTTATTAACGATCAATTATAAACAATGTATAATATGTAGGTTTCTGCATATGAAACGAATACTAGTTAGCTAACCGCAAGGCGTTAACTATGAAATGTAGTGTAATTATTTTGCCATTAATAACCATTTTGAAACTTAATTATTTTATAGCCAGTGTCATCGAGATTTCGTTGTTTAAAAAATCATATCAGGCAATTGGTGGCAGGTTCGTTAGTAAGATCCAAATATCTATCAGTGACCATAGATTTACTATTGATGGAAAAAACCTAGGTAATCTTTTTCCATCGCTTTGGGGTCATACTGTGTACATATACTGTAGCAAATCACATATTATATGATTCGCATTCGCAAATTTTAACACCACATACCGTAAAATGCGAGCAAAGATCAACCGCTTCAACTGTGCGTCATCATTTATTATATTCTAGAAGTACAGTCTAAAACTAGTCTATAATATCCGTCCTCTGTTAACTAATCCCATCCTATACTTAAATAAATAATCCTGTTTTGAGGGCCAAAAACATTTGCAACGATATTCGTTTTCTTCGCTCAAAACGTGAAGATATAATTTCTAAATAATTTGTGATTTAATATTGTTTTGTCTCAGTTGTAAATTTCACCTATATTTGTATTTTATGCAGCAGGCATACAAAGGCTGCGCGGCCGCAACTGAATGTTTATACACAATACAGTCAGTGCGGCTTGGGTATAACTACGAGGATTCAAAGTAGAATTTACAAGAATAATAACGTAACTTTTTAAACACTGTACTTTAGAAAATACAGATGTTGCGTTCTAAATTTTCGCATAGTACTTGCTTAATATTACTTAAAAGTTACGCTTAATCATATCTGATAAAAAACATCTTACTAATATTGGTGTTAAATACACCTGTATTTTAGAATCCGATGGTAAATATATTATCAATGAAAGATAAAATGATTGGTATAAAATAAAATCATATGTCCAAAGATTTGATAAATTGTTTTCGAGAAATTAGCCATATGTGTACGATACGTTTTAAATTATATAGTTATGCATGGTTTAAATTTAATAAAGTTACTGTTATTATTATTATCTTTATTATTTATAGAAGACATAATTACAACTAAATTAATCTCTATACTTACCATAATATGTCAACGATTGCATTAAAAAGTTTTTAAGAAAATTGCCACTATATCTAGGATCACCAAAAAGTATAAGTTTTGATAGATTTGAATAGAACTAGTACTAGTGTGCAGCTGCTACTTAAGAATAGCAGCTACACATATCCCATCACAATCAACTGATTGAGATGGGACATTACCAGTTTTTAGTAAGCTCAAAATTGGTAATGTCTCATCTCAATCAGTTGAGTAGTACCCGAGATACAGCTTGACCTCTGTATTATATGCAGTCGTATACAAAGCAGAGGTCATGATCAATTAGACATCTAAATGGCGTTTGCGTCAACTATTTGATATAACAGTTTAGGAACATTAAAATATGTTAATAAAATGAACCTACAATTATTTGAATGGTTCAATTGACTAAAATACACATGAAATCAGAAAAATTGTATTTTAGAATATTTGTGTTTTCATTTTTCAACAACGTGTTAATAGTCGGTTCGGTTAACCAATTAGTAGATAGGATTCACAAAATATGAAACAATTACAAATATAGTAACAATAAAATATCACGCCAGCCTTCAATAATTTTCAATATTTTAATCAATTTATAATACTGTTGGTTAAAATAAACATTTTAAAACATAGTAACAATGTCAAAAAGCACTTACAATTGAATAGTCTTGTATGACTCATATCATTTTAAAACTTTTGTCTGTGTGTTTGCTTTACTGTGTGTCTAAGGGTGTTACCAGACCAATCGATCGATCGTCAATCGACGGCATCGATCGATGGTAGAATGAATTAGTTGACGACGATCGAGCTGCTTAATTAGCCGCGCCGCGCGCCGATCGCTCGTGACCATCAGAATGGCCGGTCACTAACCATATTTTACATCGAAATAATTATAGAAAGTTGCTAGCTAGTTGCTACTAATCCTCATATAACTGCTAACCCCGTTTTTTTTAAAGTATACTGCTTTTAAACGTGACGGGCCATTCTGACATCAAGATGGATGGTCACCTATCCAGTGAGAACAAACTGCGCAAATAAATCAAGTTTTTTTTAACCAATAGTTTCTACTAGACTGCTACCTTTATATACATGATTTTGGGACTCATAGCTTTTAAGGAATCTTATAATTGAATCTTTTAAGGAAACTTAATCGTTCAACGTCGACCGATGCCATCGATCGACGAGCAATCGATTGGTTAGTCAAGCGGTATCCGTCGATCAATTAAAGGTACTAGACCAGTCGATCAACTTCGATCGACGTCGATCGATGCTGTCGATCGATTGGTTAGTCGAACGGTATCCGTCGATCAATTAAAGCTACCAGACCAGTCGATCAACTTCGATCGACGTTGATCGATGCCGTCGATCGACGATCGATCGATTGGTCTGGTAACACCCTAAGTTTTTGGGGAGCGAACCATAAAGCATAATGTACAGTGAGCTGCAAAAATGCATACCCATATCAAAACTAAAATAGTATAAGCCGGTAATTGACGCCATCTAACAGAAATCCATACAAGAACAGTTAAGTAATTATATCTTAATAGCTGGCGGTGCACTACCATAAAATAAAAAGAAGTAGATTACGTAATAACTATATTTTCATAAATTTACTTAAAACCTTTTTTAATCTCTATTCACGATAGTTTATTTAAAAAAGAACACATTACGGGGTAAAAAAAATAGCATAGAATTACAAATGAATTCATAAATTTATAGTGGGTAGTTTATTGTATACATACTTTCGATGACTCGCTATTCTGTTCGTACACAAACAAACATTATTCTGTCCCTGTGTTCGAGTATCTTTTCGGTTGATATTATAATTTATTATAAACTATTTGCTAAAATAAGTACGCGTTGCAGTATCTATAAAACAACGCCATTTAGTTCATTAATATTCATTCTAATTCGGGTGTTCACAGGCTTTTGGACCTTAAGCTATCCATGCACTATTACAGGTGACTGTGAGTGTAAAAAAATGCGCGTTGTTGCGGATATACATAATTATATTAATATAATATAATGATAATATAAATCGCAACATGTGAGTAGTCACTACGCGATCTAGGGACAGCGAACGCGAACGTATGTCGATATAATGGTGTTAATATTTGTCTGCTTCCGTAAGTCCAAAATTTTTGAAAATCTATAATAAGCTTCCAAAAAAATTTACGCTACCCTCTTCACTGAAATCTACATATCCTAACTAACATTTTAAATGCGAATGTGAGTTTGCTTGTTTCTTACGCTCTTACGCCTTACTACTCCACTAAAACCATAAAATTACGCATACATGTTGTCAATGGAACAGAAAAGGACATAGGGTACCTTTCCACCAGAAAAAGTACTGTTACTAATCTAACATAACCTATGTTTATGCGAGCGAAGCCGAGGGAAAAATCTAGTTGGCTATAAATTGCCACGCTAATTGTAATTGGGGTGAGCATTAAAGCAATGTCTTCTTAACAAAACACCGCGTAGATGAAATCGCCAGTGAAGTTAGTTGTCAAAATGATGGGTCAAAGCTATGTTAAGATCCGATAGATGGCGTTGTTGTGATTATTAATGAATACTATATAGACTAAAATAAGCTAAATTTAATAATACCACCAGTTGGTATAGATCTGGGAGAAATCCCAGTAACATCCATTTTAGGAAGAGTCTGCTTTACAGCTACAGTTTAGCTAGTAAAATTATAAAACAAAAGAACAGTAAGCGCATATGCATCTTGTCATAATATATTATGTCATGTTATTCAACGAAGGCAAACTCGACTTACGAATATGAGATATTGTACAATAGTAAATACTTTATACATATTTCTTTTATTTTCGACTTTTAGAAACCTGTTATAATTTCGAACTATTTAATAACACTGTCTTTGCTTTCTATATAATAGTTGTACCTGCTTGCTTGTGCTTCTAAACACCGGCTTTTTGGTACAAGGACGTTAGGCATTATTGCTATCTCCTTAGCAAATAGCGTGATCATTTTAACCTTTTATGTTTTACATTTAACAGAGTGCTTACTGCGAATTTGTTTTACGCTAACGCGATCAGCAAGTTTATGACGATCGGCACTTCGATTGGCCCGCTCCAAGCTCTTAACCAATCAGAGAGCCAAACACGATAACGTTTCGATCACGTTAACGTAAAAACGACTCGCATTAGGCACCCTGTACAATAGTTTCCATGTAACGTTTGAACAGTTTGGACAGCAGACAAGAAAATTAAAATCTACGTATATTGCATTCATAATATTAAATTGTTAACATTTGATCATGACTGCTTTGTACAGGATAGCATATTATTCTAGCAGAAAGGACAGGCATTACTTAACTAATGAAGATAAAAGTGCCTCAGTTTCTAAATTAGAGTATTTATTTATTAAGGTTTGCTCAGAGCACATACATACATGTTACAATAAAATATTTTAGAATTGGTACATATATTCTCATGCATATGCCTATTACGAGTTAACAAATCATTGTCATAGGTATATACTTCTCATTAAGACATGCTTAGTAGCCGCTATACATTATCGAGCTAGCCTTTGTTAAGTTTTTAAAGAGCTAACATACAGACAGACAAATATTCTAAAAAAGTTTCTTTTCTTTGACGGTTACCCATAGTTATCAAATGACAGAATAAGGAAAGTCAATATAACTTGGATGAAACTGGTACTTACGCACATTTCTTAGTAGTCACCTATTCTTCTCATAACCAAATTTAAAAGAAGAAAGTAGTTAGTATAAACTACCTTCTTATTTTGAAATGAAGTGAAATTGCAATTGAGATCAGATATCTTTTTAAAATAATTTGCTGTTCCATATTCAATAACATTACATAGATATTAAACATGCGTAATTAAACCTATAGAAGCATCATAGAAGCAAGAATCGTAGAAGCATCGAACTATTTAAAAATAATAGACATGCAACAAGTAATTATTTTTTCTGCCATCTATCTGGTAAGCACACCACAAAAGCACTAATAAATTCAAACATTGCTAAATAAAATTAAAAATGTGCTATATTTTATATAACAATCAAAGGTAAGCTGTCACCTCAACATTGCCACTGTGTTTAGTGTCGAGGATCCCAAAGAAGGGATTTTTATAAACGATTACAACTTAATAAAGAGAAACAGTTAATTACTACTTTTATCAACTAGGGCATAATATTCCATAAACAGTATGCCAAAAATGGACTTTTGGATATTATTAAAATATAATTTATTATAACTTTGATGTTTCAAGATATTTATTAGGATAACAAACTTTAAATGAATGACAGAAATAGTTACGATACTTATATAACGCAAAAGCAGTATGAAAGGTATTCAACCTCTATTTTATTGTATACGTCACCTTCAGCATGTTAGTCTTCATTGAAGCCTCATCTAACACTGATCTATGGACCTTGTGTCGCAATATATATTTCCTAACATTAGTTTATTAAACATAATATTCACTTATATAATAAGAATAGTGATATTCATAACGTAAACATTAGAAATAAGCATAAGTTAGGCGGCCCATATCATCGTTTACATAAAGTTCACAATAAATTTGCGGGACTCGGTATACGGTATCGGTATTTTTTAATAAACCACCTATTAATATAATTAATTTACCATTGCTTAAAGAAAACAGTTTTCATAATTATGTAATAAAGTATCAAATAAACAACGCGATAAAATCCGTATATAGTAGTTTAACTCTATAATATTATTAAGTTATTATTGTTATTATCTTTAGTTTTTTAAAGTCAGTAGCATATGGTATAATGGCTGCAACACCTTGTTGATATGAGTTAGTAAAATACTGAAATTATATTTGATTGGCGATTTTAAAGAGTAGCCGTGAGTTTCTTCTCGTATGCTTCTACCCTTTGCCTAAACCTAGCAACTAACCTAAATGTTTTTTTATATCACGTGGTGGATTGCTTTCACTTATACCTCTTTGCGGGGCGACGGAGAGGTTATTTCAGGCTCATCGGGGGAAAGATACCGCGGTAATACCGACTAAACCTACCACCGTTTTCCTCGACATAACCAGAGTCGGCGGGGTCAAGCGAATCACTTTCACATACAATCGCGACCCCGCCGACGTTTCGGTCCGCCATAAACGGCAGGCCACTATACGAAAAGACCTACACTTTGGTCACTCCTAATTTTAACCCATTTGTCAGACAGACACACGACGCAGAGGTGGACCTGGTGCTGAACGGGTGGCGGACTGGCCCACGAAGCCCCCAGCCACCCCAAAGTGAAACCTCAGGGTAACTGAAGGTCGTCTCGTGCCTTCAAGCGCCCGGTTTTGCGGTTGGGGTGAGGGTTCAAGAGCCGCCTCCTTGATAGAAATAACTTCCTCACAGAAGGAGGCGACGGCGTTAACCTAAATATAGCTTCAGTAACTTAGTAAACTCACTAACCTACATATGTTGACGTTCATAAGTGTTACTTTGTGACCTAAATAATTAAATGATTCTTGACTTTGATATTGAACACAATCAGGTATTAATGACGCTTTACAGATATATTTTATAATAAGCAAATAAATAAATAAGTTAAATTCTAATATTAACTAGTATTATTATATATTATTGGAATAACATATAGCACTCATGTGGAATAGATAAAGATTAAATTATGATTTAATTAATAGCATTCTGTTCCCAACTTACAGATAAAGAAAAATTACCTAATTTTTTGGGTAATACTTATAAGTCTTTTTTAAATAAATAGACAACTCTAAAGATTATCTATTCTCTTGTGGATTGATTGTGAACCACATGTGACTATTTCTTCCTGTATCCACCTGGTAGATACCATGCTAAATAAATGAAAATACTTCTTTCTTATTTTCTTTTTGTGTGGTTAGTGGCCAACCTTTTGTCAAGAGTTGTTCAAGCAGGCGCACATAGGCCTTTGACATGGCTTAACGACTGCTGTCGATTTGACAACGACCAGGACCGACGTTTTACGTGCATTCCGAAGCACGGAGATGCTCAGATGAAATACCACTAAGCAGTCACTTATCTATAGACTGACCGCGCCCAAAGTTTCTTAACCTCGCTAATAGTTTACCGATCAGTGAGTGCAACTGGCTATGCTAAAATACTAAAAACAGAACTAATTTAAAATGGAGCTCATTCATCTCATTTTATTACTCATCATCATCATCATCATCTCAGCTGCAAGGCGTCACTGCTGGACATAGGCCCCCCAAGGTCTTCTACACAGACCGGTCTTGGGGCACCCAAGAAATAAATAGTAAATTAATTATTCTAATAAATTTTATTACTCATCATAATAAATTTTATTACACATCATAATAAAATTTATTAGATGCCTAAATATTTAGAAATAACTAATTATTAAATAATATCTTGAAATTGTAAAAAATAATATAACATATTTTAAAAATGTTATTGTAATGGGTAGTTCCATATATTATGGCAAACTTTCATAGTGTTTGTAAATTTAATAATTTGATAAATGTTAATATTTATTTAAGACATCACAAACTTTTATTATTGTCTAATACCCATAGTACAAGCTCTGTTTAGTTTGGGCTAGATGGTGTTGTGTGTAGGTGGTAGAATATTATATTATTATTATTATTATATTATTATCTGTTATGTTTACTTTACTGAACACATAGATATAAATTTTTACAAATTTGATAGTCACAATTTTTACAACCAGCAACTAAAAAAAAAATATTACGCCATTTACGTTTGAACATGTTTTTTTAAAGATATAGATACCAATATGTAAATAAAAATAACATTTACACAAATCTATGCAAACCACAATAAAATATCTTAAAGAAAACATGTTATGTTAAATATTACTAAGATTTAAAATTGACTGAAACAGCTAATTTCTTTTACAGTAATTTTTGTTACTTACATGAGGATTCAAAATAATCATGATAATTATCAAATGATTATTAAAGAGATGATTATACTATTATTGTGATTATTCATATTATTAAGGTTTATAATTTTCTGAATTGTTTTGGTAAGTATATTTATGAACCTATTGATAAATATGGAACCCAAAGAAGCATAGATTTTTGTGCAAATGTTAATATTTAAAAGTGTAATGGCGATATTTAAATAAAATATGAAGACTGGATTTACAAATTATATTGAGTTAACACAATATGGGATTTGTGTAAATCAAATTATCAACATGTGAAGCTTACTTTATATTTATATTTACACATGTTAATTAACAAAATTATAATTTATCTTCTTATTTTTTATTTACCCACTCCTAATTTGTATTGTGTTTAAATTTAAGTTGATAAAGCTCTTAGATAAAAGTCATATGTATTAGTTTTTGCTTTATTATTGTATTATATATTAGTAATTAGTTGAATACTTATGTAATTATTGTACATAATATAACCTAAATTAAATGTATATGATAATTTAATCATTATCATTTATAGCATCTGCTCTTCAACTAGTTAATATAAACTGCAAAATATAATTAGTAACAGATATTTTAATTCTGAATTTTAAACCTGATTTAGACCATAATCAAAATTGGGATTTGTTTGGTCATCTGAGTCCATTCTATAACATAATGAACCTTGTTTGCAATCATAATCAATTCTCTACATGTGAACTCATCTTGAACATTCATAAACTATACCACTATATCAAACAACAGCACAATTTTTGTTTATATAAACTAATTAAGACAATGTAGAGCAAAGTGACTACAATACATATACACAACAATAAATATGCACACATTTATAACAGCTCACTTCGCACAATAAAATAATAGAAATATAATAGTACAACATTCGCTTTGCTCTACACAAAAAATAATAATAACAATCAACAAGTTAAATTTCAAACCCATTGTAAGCCACACATGACTTGTATGTTATTATTCAATAAGTACCTGCAAATAATTGATAACTATTTTACTTTTGATACAAGTTCTTAGCAATTATCACTTATCTAAGCTATTTAATTAGTATTTAATACACTTCACATATTTTAGTTTTATCATGTATGATTGCAAATGTGACAAACAATGGTTACCACAAGTCATGTTGTAGCAAAACAAATAATGCTTTTGCTTCAATACCTGCTAGAATTTGATGTAAACTGTTAGCAAATTGGCATAATGTAAACTAAACTGTTCTTGCAATTTAGAAGATAGTAAACTCACAAAAGCAGGTACTGAAGGTTTAAAAGCATTTATATTATTCGCAATTGCGGCACATCTGTGCTGAAGTGGCATATATTACGTAAATAAAATGATACAAACTTTAATAAACACATTATTTAAAAAAGGATACGGTCCGGGCCCTCGCTGATTCGGTGCCAGCGGCACCTGATTCCCGTTGCTACTCATATTCTTGGCAGCATAGGTATCGGGACACGTACACCACTCAAGGTGGCACGTAAAATCGCCCTAACCGATTGTAGGACACATCCGGCACATAGGTAGAGATATACCGACGTCAGTTGACAAGTAACACGTTTTAATTTATACCCTTTGAAAGCAACGTTTCTAGCAAAACCATTGTACACCACTTGTGAAATCACAATATATATTTCCTGGATAATGATAATAGCATCACTAGGATAGAGACCCAGTCACTAAACAAACGACAGTACAAAATGGCGGATGTTAACCAATAAACAAACGTGACTGTCACTGATAGTCGAAAAATATTGCTAATCACTTAATTTTATTGTTGCTGCTGAAGTAATAAGTCGTTAAAATAAAGATAAAATGTCTAAAAATATTTCTCTACTATAAGAATATGAACACGTATTTTTTGAAATCTTAAAACTGTCATTCGATCGTTCACGTCTACTCACGTCACGCATGCAATGCTCCGCTAGCATGTCATTTTTTTTATCTAGTGATAGCAGGCATAGGCTTAAAGTAGAGTGGTACGTTAACTGTAGTTTAGTAGAGTCGATTATCAATATTCAATTGAAAATCGAATACAATATATTACACTAATATTTAGCATTAAAATGCACGTTAAGCTGTAATTTTTATTTATATATTTGTATTTCAACCTTAGATTTCAACATTATTATGATAGTGCATTGGCTGTTGTAGTTAGTCTTATTACCTCAGTTGTTTGATGTATCACTTAAAAAGCCTAATGTTTATAATATATAAAATTTTCTATTATATCTATCATGGGCTACCGAAAGTGTTAAAGTTTCGTCAGAATTTAAGTTATATTCACAGGCTAGTTTATTAGGCAAGTTTATATATTTATTTTAATTATCTTTGATTGCCATCCGACTATCGGCCAGATGCACAAATATATAAAAAAATCGGAACATACGCCTGCTTACAACGAATCATATATCCAAATTCGAAACGACATCAAAGCATTTACAGTTTTATAATCGTTACAGTGATTTGATATAGGCTGCTTTGTACATTTCTAGTTCGATTAAATCTTGGAGAAAGAATAACTGTAAATGCCATTGTAGGCTTATTCCGCGTGCTAGTATTATAAACATTGTTTTGGTAAAAATTGTCTAAATCGTTATTGTAGAAATACAGGAGACACAATAATTTATAAAAAATAATCATCCTGAAAATATGTATGAGCAGTATTCCAAATTGTGAAACGAATTATTTAAATTTTATCATATTTAACGATTTCTTCGTAATCTATATGTAGCCTTGTATGCACTGTGCGTTTAGAGTACGTGTAGTCTAGCCTAGCTCTAATGAACACGCGTGTTTAATATTCGTACGCTTGTTGGATTATCGTGAGTCTAAACACGATGAGACGCGATCTACCAGTCACACGCGCCATAATTAAGTGATACGAAGTTTATACCATTTTCATTATTTATTAAATGCTGTAGGGATCGCGTGCTTTATTTCACCGTCCAAATTAAGCCTAGTTAGTACACATAGTATTACACTTGCGTTGAATAATTATTTGCGGTTCGCCGCGAGCTTGGCTTGCCTCGCGCGTAATCATAATGCTGATTCTTCGCTTCTTGTGTGGACTGTGCATCACAATGGAGGGAGGCATACTTATATACGCGTACGCGACTTTATATTATTTCTACACGGAATGCTGAAACTTGCGGCGCTAGTATTGCGCGCAGCTATATAAATATCAAGGTAGCAGCACTGACTATATTGCTAGGCCTCATAATGTCATATCCATACTAATATTATAAATAATAATAATTTCTAATGTTGAAATGTTAGTTACATTGATTCTTATAAACTAATGTTATTATACCTAAAACTAAAGAAAGTAAACATTACATTCGCTGCTACTCGTAGTTTCTCTCTATATGAATCCTGGAGCAATTATACATGTAAAGAGAATCAAGACTATCAGCAATCATTGCCAAGACGCGATTGGGGCTGGCTCGTACTCTGCAGAGCAAGGATGCGCATCTTTTACGGATGGTGGTGTAAAAACAATCCACTCTATTTTCAAAGAATTATAATTATAATTAAAATATAATTTAAAAAGAATTATAACGAGGAAAGATTTGTTTTTTTTTGTTTGTTTGTAATGATTTAAATAAAAACTTCTCAACCGATTCATAAATATATTCTATATTAGATAGCTACTATACAATACTACTAACCAAACCTAACCTACTTTTACGCGAGCGAAGCTGCTAGCAAAAGCTAGTGTCAAGTAAGGTTTTTTTGTGTTCACAGATTTATCTTAACGACAAAAGTAAATTTATGTTTTTTGATTAATAAACATACAAACATAGTCTACTCACAGTAGACTGTTTGTATGCTTATTAATCTTCACAATAAATGGTGATGAAGTAATTTTTCGCCGTGTTTAGATAGATGCCCAATCCAGTTATTATTCCTCCGAGGATGTAACGCACATATTCAATTACTACGACACAATGTCTGGTTATTGACAACGTTATTT
This sequence comes from Catocala fraxini, assembly GCA_930367265.1. Taxonomy (NCBI): domain Eukaryota; kingdom Metazoa; phylum Arthropoda; class Insecta; order Lepidoptera; family Erebidae; genus Catocala; species Catocala fraxini. Next base: position 20,037,066 of record OV884024.1, read on the forward strand.
GAAATTCTGCTTGAGGTAAATTGATGCTTTGATAAATATGTTTTGATACATAATAATTTAAAATAAATATAATAAGTTGCCTATTTAATATTTCACCTTTTCAAGTCGTTTCTTTTAGTAAAATTTAGATTTAAAAGTAAGATAGAATAACTAGTTATAAGTACACAATTAATGTAAAACTGTTTAGTCCTAAGTGTTATTGTCTTATCACTTTATCAGATAGCCTCGATACAGGCTTTGCATAGTGTGGTTATCAATGTTAATGTTAATTGTAATTTGGACTGCGTAATAAACATTATTATTATTATTATTAGGTAATAGAGACAAATCGAACTACATAAATTAGGTAATATAAATTTAATATAAGACTACTTAGCCTTTTTATGACATCCAATTTGATCTACTTAGCATCTTTTTTCGGTATTCTCTTACAACCTCTTACACGAATATCATATTTTGTTACTATTTTATTTTTTATTAAAGTTAGACAAGTAAGTAGGTATAAATAATTATTCCAAATTTCAAGTAACTAATCCGTAGTATTTAGTAGTTGCTGCTTACGAACAACATACATGTGTTCGGACGGACAATCGGATATAAAAATAGGTCGTGCATTGAGTTTACGACCTGAGCAGATATTCAGAAATGAAATCGAACGTGCAAGAGTGCGCTGCACCCACATAATCTGAAACACCATGAGAAATAGGGTCCAGCCGTTAGGGTCCCATTCCGGTGCGCCCCCGGCCGGGATGCACCCACAGTGAAAAATTTGTTATTCCGCTACGCACCCGGCCGAGACGCTCCCATTGTACAACAACCGGAGAAGACACTTAAGCAAACACTAAAGCAAATATTACAAATATGCAAGTCATGCGGTGCGGTAATTTAGATTGCATTTTTTTAAACATATAGAGTTTATTTAAAACTCATCTTACTAATTCTAAAGCTAATACATGATATATACACACAGCACACAATATTTAAATTCATTCCGGCCGGGGACGCACCGGAATGGGACCCTAAGGCCGGGACTCCACCAAAGCAGAGATGTGTGCGGTGTGCTGTGTGCTGTGCGAGAAGGGATGTTTTTTAGCTTGGGGGACACCACCAAAGCGGAGATGTGTGCGGTGTGCTGTGTGCTGTGCGAGAAGAGATGTTTTTCAGCTCGGGTGCGAGGCGTTGAGTGTTCAGACGTCCGCGCACAGCTCACATTTCCGCTTCCATCGCGCCTTACAAATATTACACATCTCCGCACAGCGATCTCTACTGAAGCTGAGCGGAGGGGAGATGTGTCAATAACACAATGCTATTGGTTGTTTAAAAAACATCTCCTCTCCACTCGTCTCGTCTCCGCTTTGGTGGAGTCCCGGCCTAACGGCCGGACCCCAGCCATGTACCCACATTCCACTACTTAGTTGAGTTCGTTCTTCCGTAGCCACATTCATAACCAGATATCGATAGTTTTATTTATTAACGAATATGAAGTTCGATGTAGTAAAAGTAATGTCTAATTTCAAAATTATGTAATATAGTGTCAAATAAACAACGCGATAAAATCCGTATATAGGTAGTAGTTTAATTTCAATGAATAATATTCGCGTAAACAGAAGACAATATAATGTCTAACATTACTTTTTATTTAATGTGATTACATAAAGGCCTGTTAATATGCTATGTATGATTAATCAAAATACTTAATTATCAAACACTACTGAATAAACTAATTCAGTAGTGTTTGATAATTAAGTAAATGTAATGTAATGATATTTCCTAACCTAAATTAATAATTACAATCTTGTTGCTATCACTCCCTAGTCAGTAATTTAGTTAGTATTTATACATTCATATTAGGTACTTTTTTGGAATGAAAAGAACTGTTACGATAATATAATCATATTAATAAAGATCAATTACATATTAAATTGATATCGATTATTGAACGTAGATCCACCCTCGATGGCGCGCCAGCGACGCGCGACGCGACATGGTGGCACCACAATTACAATGTTGCAGTGGCAGGTCGCAAAATGAAACGGACGGGCGAGCGAGTGGCGCGATTTGTACGTACTATCTGTATTAGTGAGCACCTCTTCGCTCTGATCAGCTGTTTTGTTTAAAGCACAACGATTTAAGTACATTGCTGTTTTAGTAAAATGTGGTATTCTTTGTTTTTATTTCATAAAATGGATGATTTATGCATTCTATTATGAATGCTATGATTCACAGACAGGAAAATGAAAAGTTGCAGAAAAAGATTGTGATTTTTCCTGAAGAAAATTCCAATGATTTATTCTATCATAATATATCTATTTATAATTCCATAATAATGGTAATTCCGTAATAATTTCAGTTTTGCGCCGTCCCTTACACTCAGTATGTTACGTGTAGGTATGTAATTATTAAGATGGAAATTGCATGCTGTAAGCGTAGTGCCCTTGTCACGCAATGCAATTATTCTTATAATTAATATTATGAAATATAATTACAAGTAGGTAGGCTCAGTTTGAACCTTGTATGTAAATGTAATAATATATATAAACGAAATCTGGCATGAATATAATTATGTTCAAAGTTAGTAGTCGTTTTTCAAAAATCACTTTTCTAACGAGTTTTATAATAATGGCAAAACAACATGTCATTCTACCACAACCCTATTACGAAACCATTGACTGACTAATGATCGACCATTATGAATTTAGCAGATTACGAACTTTTAACAAAATGGCAATGGAATTGCAGTTACGTCGTGTCGGAATGACAAATTTATAAAAATAGCAGACTTGGGCCCCTGGGCTTCAAGTCTGCTATTACAATAGTGTCAGAATGTTCTATCATTGATTTGATAATTGTTGATTTTGACAAGTTTGGTAATCTACTAATATAATGGCATCATTATGACTTTCTGATGGTCAACCACTGACACACCATTGGAAAAATGACATAGAATGGTAATCTCGTACATAATGACAAATGAATGACTGACGTATGCAGTAATCTGCTAAAATTTTTACAGTTTCTTTGATCAAATTGCTTTTAACACTAATATATATAAACGAAATCTGACATGAATAAATGTTCAAATTTAGTAGTAGTTTTCAAAAATCACTTCTACTAACAGGTTTTATAATAATGGCAATACAACATGTCATTCTACCACAATCCTATTACGAGACCATTGACCGACCAATGATCGACCATTATGAATTTAGCAGATTACAAACTATTAGCAAAATGACAATGGAATTGCAGTTACGTCATACCTATCGGAATGACGAATTTATAAAAATAGCAGACTTGGGCCCCAGGGGCTTAAGTCTACTATTACAATAGTGTCAGAATGGTCTATCATTGATTTCATAATTGTTGATTTTGACAAGTTTGGTAATCTACTAATATAATGGCGTCATTATGACTTCCGATGGTCAACCACCGACACACCATTGAAAAAATGGCATAGAATAGTAATCTCGTACATAATGACAAATGAATGACTGACGTACATATGCGGTAATCTGCTAAAATTTTGTCAGATCCTCTGATCAAACTGCTTTTAACACTAATAAATAATATGTAAAAATATATATAAACGAAATCTAGCATAAATATTACGAGATCATTGACCGACCAATGATCGACCATTATGAATTTAGCAGATTACGAACTTTTAGCGAAATGACAATGGAATTGCAGTTACGTCGTGTCGGAATGACAAATTTATAAAAATAGCAGACTTGGGTCCCTGATGGTACGTCATTACTGCAATAGAAAATCGGTAGGCCTATAACGCAACTTGTGTAGCCACCCTTGCGTCATCCAGTGGTCGGCGTACGTACTGTAGGTAGTGCCATTTAGGATGAATGACCTCAAATGTATATGTTAACATGGACATACCCCGGGATTCCGGTTTTTTAAATTATCGAGTTTATTTATTTATCATAAGGTACTATTTCTTAATACTCAATTATTGATGTTACGAATATAACCACCAAAAACCTGCGAAACGAGAGTTATATGAGATATTATCTAACTCTGGACTCCAAAATCCGCGTATTTTAGATGAAATTTGTTTTTGTCCTTATACTATACCTTATATATAGCTATACTATATATATATAGTATAGTTTACCCTTATACTATAGCGTGTGTTCATCTTTGTGAATTCTTTCAATATGTACACTGTGTATGTTAACTAATATAACAAAAAGAGCGTTGAGAATTTTAGGGGCTTAGCTTCGGGCTAGCTACTTACGAATAAATCAAACTAAAAATATTTATGACCATATATTTTACAAAATAAAATTGTCAATACCTATATAAATTATTTTAGATTTAACAGACATTAAATAAGAATATATATAATATATACGAGATTTATATATAAATCTCTACATGTTCGTCCACGCTGATCTCCGGAAACACTGAACTGAGACTCTCAGCACCAACTAGAAAGATAGGATAGTTTTTATCTCGGTTCAGAAGGATTTTTTAGAAAGTACAATGCGAGTGGAGTCCTTGGAAAAAGCTAGTATTAGTTTAGTTTTACGCACTTATGACCCGTTGTCAATAATAATAAGCATAAGAAGTGTATATATCACGAAAGTTTAAAAACAGTGGTTTGTACAGGTAGTATTCAGTCGTAACGCTGCGCGCTGTAGCAATTTGGTTGATTTCTATGAAACGACTGTTTTATAAGAAAAAAAGATATGTATAGTTCAAAAACAGTAGAGACACTTTTAGGGTGTGGATTTGTAAATTTTATATCGGTAATATTTAATCGAAGGTGAATCTTTAAAATCCCGGGATTTTGAAATGAGAGGGTATGTCCATGTTATGCCACGATTGACGAATCCCTCGAAATGGCACTACCTAAGCCGACCACGGCATCACATCTTTCTAGCAAAGCGGGTTGTGCTGGTGCTACTGCTGCATCAGCGGAGACGCTCAAACGGCGCAAATATCAAAGCCTTATTGGTGAGTACATATTTGAGCCGTTTGGTGTTGAAACACTGGGGCCAAGGGGTCCAAGTGCTACGTCTGTTTATAGAGACCTAGCTAAGCAGCTGATCGACGCTTCGCGTGGCCAGAGGGCTGGTATTTTCTTTGCACAAAGTATAAGTATTGTCATTCAATGTGTTCAACGTGGCAATGCTACCAGTCTTCTGGCACGTTGCCAATTGACGATGACTCGGAGGAATATAATGAAGCTTTTTAATTTCGTTGTTTAATTTTTCTTACATTTCTTGTAAATTTGTGCACCTATATAGTATGTTAATTATGTCATTGTTTATTTGAATGAAAAAGATTATAGCACAAAAAAATAATTATAAGTGAAATATTATTTTAGTTCGTACCTACAGCGAGATATATATATAAAATATAAATATCTAATATATATATAAAATAGACAATATGAAGTACATTTTCAAGAAATCTTTACTTCCTTTCTACCTAACTTTGGTGACACTCCATTTTAAACAAGTGAGAAATGACAATGAATTGCCGTAAATCTTACAGTTCGAAAAAATGGTATCATGTGGCCTTGAGGTCAGAGGTCAAAGGTCATAGTCATTGCGGGGTATATTATATAGACTATACTCCGTCCAATGGCGTTGACCGCGAGTCTTTAGCTCTTATGGTTCTTGAGTTGAAATATGTATAACAGACGGACGGACAAAGCTGTTGTATAAGAGTTTTTCGAACTCTAAAACGATCAGAGATAATATATCATGTTTCTGGTAAAACTGTGTACCACATTTTATTGCCATTTTCTTTGCTCTTCTGCAAAACAAAGTCTTTGATTACAAATTATTATTCGATACATTGACTTTAATAATAGTATTATTAATTATTAAATTACGGTTATAGTCATTTAAATATGTTAAAACACAATATATGTATGTATATATTTGTACTAGTAACATACTAGGTATACATTAGGTACCCATATATTTTTTGTCTTCTGCATGATTTGTAGTATTGAAATAATTAACTTAGTTAGTACGTAATAAAAGAAACCATATATAATATTATAATATCAGCCTTGTTTTAAACTGTCTCACTGCTGAGCATGGGTCTCTTCTCAGTGTGAGAATGGTTAGGCCATAGTCTACCACGTTGGCCAAGTGCGGGATGACAGACTTTACATTTCTTCGAGAACATTATGGAACACTCTCAGACGTGAAGTATTCTCACGATTTTACCTTTATCTACCTTCACCGTTAAAGCAAGCGATAATTAACTATTTAATACGCACACAACTTCGAAAAGTCAGATATGATGACCTCTGCGTATCAGTCCAACGGTTTCCCACTAGACTACCTCTGCTATTATATTATACTAGCTTCTGCCCGCGGCTCCACCCGCGTGGGTGCCTTTTATTTTTGTAATTTATAGCCTACAGCTTTTACCAGCGACTTCGTTCGCGAAATCAAAATAAAAAATTTTTTAACTCGCGTCTGGACACGTGACCTGATCGAAAATCCGTATATAATAATAAGTACAGATTAGGTTTTTTATAATAATTTTATAGTGTTTTTATACCTAATCATATATTTTATTATTAATTGTAATTTAGAACTTATAAACCTATTTCCATACTTCTAAGTCCAGAAGTGAGAAAATTTTCATACAAACTTTATCCCCACTTCCGCCCCTTTAGGGGAGAGTTTTATCCGTTTCACCTACACAGATATTTTTCAATTGTAATCGAAAACTTATGTACCAATTTTCATACTGCTAAGTCCAGAAATGAGAAAATTTAGTTACAAACTTTACTCACCATTTTACTCCTCTAGTGGGGAGTTTTGACCATTCTACTTACATAGATCATTTTTGTTTGTAAGCAGGACCCAATATACCAATTTTCATACTTCTAAATCCAGAAATGAGAAAATTTCCATACAAACTTTACCCCTCCATTTTACCTTTTTAGGGAGAGTTTTGTCCATTTTACCTACACAGGTCATTTTCAATAATAATCAATAATTTGTGTACCTATTTTTATACTTATAAGTCCAGAAATCAGCAAATTCCATATAAACTTCACCTCCCTATTTCACCCCATTAGGGGTGGAGTTTAGAAAAATCCTTTCTTAGTACACCCCTACAAATTAAAACACACATGCTCTCCAAATTTCAAGTTCCTACGACCAGCGGTTTAGGCTGTGCGTTGTCTCTAAGTCAGTCAGTCAGGACATCTTCCTTTATATATATAGATAGGTATATATAAACCATTAAACAAATGAACTAAAGAACCCATTGACAATTACTATTTTATAAAAGAGATATAGGCGATCATAACTATATATTTATTTATTTGTCTGTTCTCCGGTATTATCTGCTATTGGCAAATCATATTCTCATTGCGCAGCACTTTTATTCCCCGGCAATTGGGGAATTCCCCGCCACTCGGTAGTATTGACAACATAATATTATTACTTATGTAACGTTCATTCTTGTTATTATGATTAATACACAATAAATTAATCATAATTTCAGTAATACATTACTTATTGAAATTACGATTTATTATTGTATTACATACAAGATGAGGATTAAAATACAGTACATTTCTTTATGGCTCAAACCTAGATGATGTAATTAGTTAGTTTGTTTCGATAATAAACACTAATATAACTTCTAGTTAAAGAATTGTGTAACAAATAAATAAAATAATTAATTTCACCTATACTCCATTTGTTAAATACCTAACTATTTAACTAAAAGCAAACAATCTTGATGTGACTTTTTACACAACACATCGCACTCTTAATAAAACAGAGACTTATCTCAGTATTTTGGATTAAACTCTAAAAAAAACTCTATTGCAATGATTTAACACAAATATAATATTAGAATTTAACATATACAATTAGAGTACAAATTGCCTTACTTTCAAATTTCGAGTTAAGTCGCTGTTTTATTAAGAGTGCGACATATTAAACAAATAAACTACTGCTTAAACTAACGTTGCGATTGATTTCGTAATCGTTATTGTTGTACCTATTTACATTGATCTTCAGCAGCATTTTACTATTAAACTTTTTTTAGATAAAAAGGTAAAAGAGACACTATCGAGATTGTTTACCTTTAGTTAGGTACCTAAACAAATGGAGTATAGAACTCAACTGATTCGATTTGTTGGTGTAGTTACTAAGATAAGCTACTTGAAATAATAAGATAGAATAAGATACTTGACAGCTGCTAGGTTTCCTGCAGTAATCAATAATCAGTCCTATGATCTAGTCCTAGCGTCCGCTTATCTACCAAGCGACGAGGAGATACCATCGCTGGAACTGATGTCCCTGGTGGAATACTGCGCAAAAGAAAAGCATATGCACTCATCATATGCATTGACTCCAACGCGCACCACACTTTGTGGAGCAGCGATAAGTCAAACGCCCGTGGAGAGGAACTGGTAAACTATCTTTTTACCACTAACCTCGTTTTAGTCAATAAAGGATCGGAACCGACATTTGTAAACTCAAGAGCACAAACTATGTATTATATACCTTACTCTATCAACCGACGAAGTATCCCACTTCATGTCCGACTAGCACGTCTCCAAGGAGGCGTCATGCTCGGACCACAGATAGATACGCGTTAATCTTAGTATAGCCTTACCTACACCACAACCCAGGCGCGTCCCGCGTAGTTTAGTTGTAGATTAAAATTTGTTAAAACGGTTAAATCAGCACTCGCTACCACCAACACACCGCTGTGTATGGCAGAAGTCTAAGATATTGAGCTGTATGTTGATACACTCACTTGTATCATTACCCACAGTTATGAACAGAATTGCTCTCGCGTGACGCCCAAAGCAGGCCCCAAACGTCATTGGTGGGGTCCTGAATTGCAGAAATTACGTCGCAAAGTAAGGCGTCTGTTCAAAAGAGCAATAAATATGCGACGACTAAACGACTGGGAAACCGATCAAACCACAAAATCAACCTACAAGACGCGCATACGAATCCGTAAACTGGAATGCTGGAAGCGTTTTTGTACCAACAATGAAAACACCAGCCAGGCAACCAGAGTAAAGGGCATACTATCAAGTGTACCTGAGAGCATACTAGGATGTCTGAAGAAACCTGACAACACCTACACTAAATCAGATGCTGAAACCAGCGCTCTACTGCTAGAGACACACTTTCCCGGGTGCCAAATTAGCGACACTCACAACTGGGAAGTGTACACTGAACGAGCATGCAGTAGTCAAGATTGGACTGTAGCCCTGGACCTCATCAAGAGAGAGAAAGTGTTATGGGCTATCAACAGCTTCCTTCCCTTCAAATCCGTAGGGCTAGACGGAATCTTCTCCGGCCTACTAAGATGGAGCGGCGATCAGAGCATGCGTCGCTCACCGATACGTACCACGGAAATGGAGGCAAGTGAAAGTGGTATTCATTCCAAAACCAGGCAGGAGCGACACACTACGCTACACTTTAGCGAAATCTTTTCGGCCAATAAGTCTCACGTCGTTCCTCCTCAAAACACTAGAGAGGCTATGTAATAAAGAAATAAGAGGAAACACTCTAGCTCACAAACCTCTACACCCACACAAACACGCCTACAGCCAAGGCAAATCTACAGAATCGGCGCTCCACAGCGTTGTATCGCGAATTGGAGACGGATTAACCGCAAAACAACAGACGCTGGGCGCCTTCATTGATATTGAAGGAGCCTTTGACAAAACCAACTTTAACAGCATAACCGAAGCATTAGAAGCGTATGGGGTCGCTCTAACGCTATCAAAGTGAATAAATAATATGCTGAAATATAGGGCGATACAACTCTCAGTTATGTATGTATCTTATGTGGGGGCCAGTCAGGGCAGACCAGCGACACTTCGACCCAGTGGGATCTTTTGTGTCGACACTCTCCCAATAATGACTGCCATAGATGTTCATGGCACTCCGGCGCACTCTCCGGCACTCTCACTCATCGAACGAAACACAACAGTAGGAATACTGCTATTTCACGTCGATATTCTGTGAGAGGGTAGTCCTTCCCCGGTCGAGCCGGAACATTCATGCTGAATTCAGCGAGGCTCTACTATTCCGAAAATTCTTTTTCTGAAAATTCTATTCGCGCGATCGGATGCTTCGAGGACACAGTATGTGACCTCATGAGATCTGCCTTCAGAATAATCGAACATTGGTGCATAAGCCATGGTCTATCCGTCAACCCGACAAAAACAGAGCTAATGTTTACTCGCAAGAGAAACTCAAACAACCTCAGACTACCGAAACTATTTAAAACCGAAATAAAACCTACAAAAAAGTGAAGTATATAGGTCATACTAGACAGCAAATTGCTGTGGATCAAGCACCTTCACTACAAACTACAACGTGCATGCGCATGCTTCTTCCAATGCAGCAGAATGCTCGGAAAGACATGGGGACTCGCCCCAAAAAAAACACTGTGGCTATATACTGCCATAATTAGACCAACAATAACAAACGATGCTATCGTATGGTGGACCAGGACTGAACTCAATACCGTCATCACCAAGGTGCAAAGATGCCACACAATGGCATGCTCATCAATAACAGGGTGTATGAGAACAACACCGACAGCCACCCTCGAAGTCATCCTAGGGCTGCCCCCTCCACCCCCTTCTGAAGGCCGTGGTCGAGGAGGCGGTCGCTGGTGGCGGCGTGCTGTTGGCGGTGTCTTTGGATATCGCCAACGCTTTTAACGGTCTGCCATTCAGCTGTATCCGGAAGGCGCTCCGATATCACGGAGTGATAGCGATATAGCTGGTGGCAGACTAACTAAGAGGAAGAAGTATTCTCCTCGAAGTTGGTGGCGAGTTTGGCGGCGGCCCATGTGGTGTGGTGTCCCGCAGGGCTCTGTTCTTGGTTCGCTCCTGTGGGACATCGGGTTTGACTGGGCCCTACGTGGTGTCCTACCCCTCGGGCTGAATGTCATCAGCTATGCTAACGACACTCTCGTCACAGCCCGAGGGGGTAACTTCGAAGAGACAGCCTACCTGGCCACCGTGGGGGTCTCTCAGGTGGTCAGGCGTATCGAGGCGCTAGGTTTGAGGGTGGCTCTGTCCAAAACGGAGGCCCTACTTTTTCATGGGCCCCGTCACAAGCCACCCAGCGGCGCCTCGATAGTAGTGGGCTCGGTTTGTGTACCACTCCAGGCCCATATGAGGTACTTGGGCCTGGTACTATAAGGGCGATGGCGTTTTGACGAACACTTTAGCCGTCTCGCTCCGAGGCTCCTCGGCACTGCGTCCGCTCTTGGGTGGCACTTGCCTTACTTAAGCGGGCCCAGCGTCGGTTGTCGTCGGCTCTACACGGGGGTTTTCCGGTCAATGGCGCTTTACGGCGCACCGGTGTGGGTTGACTCCCTGACCACCAAGAAGAATCTACTGGCCACGTAGTCCTGTAATGTGTGGGAGAAGCGTAAGGAAATCTGCCTGCGAAGACCCCAGGAAACTTCTGAGCTTCTGGGCGGAGTTGGGCTGTTTATCTCCATAACCGGCCCGACTCTCACGCATAATGGACCAACATGGGGTTCAAATGCGGAAAAGGGAGGCCAAATACAAATACTGAGATAAGCGGCTAAGACAAACAAACTGACGGACGTATTGACGTTGCTTTGTTGCGTTTTCTCATTCTTTTACGGATGCCTGTATAAAGACTCATATGCCTATTTCTAGGTATTGTCACTAGGATCTGACTAATTTATAGGAACAAATATAACAGTTTTACTAAAGAAGTGGTCAAAGCTGCATTACTCCACGTTTTACCAACTATGGTTTTAAGTTTCACGAAATGGAGGACAAGCCTTTTGGCATATACCGGACATTTTTCAGACTCCGTGCTGATTCTTAGAATCTTTGTCAAAAAAGTCTAAGTAACAATTTGCCCGACCCGCGAATTGTACCCGAGACCTCACGCAATAAAGTAGCATTCAATACCTACTGCTACTTCACCGGCGCATATAAATATTAAACTGCATTAATATCTGTATCTACGACACAGCTCATAATTATTTGTACCAATATGAGACAAACGTAATATTTGTTTAAATTATGTTTTCACGCTATTACATACCCTAGTTCAAAATATTGAAATAGGATAATATCAAATTTAAACTGTGTATAAATATTTGTAGTTGTCATGACGGATGATATAAAACCACCATTGATTTAAAACGTACTGCGTCCTAAAGGATTTTACAAGCAAAATTATTTAATCAGTAGATATGGTGCACATAAAAGAGTTACGAGCCCGTTCGCCCCTCAAGGTTCACCCCCTAGTAGGTATTTGTTAGTTTTCTTCTTAAAATCCACCCAAAAATAGGAGCCCTGCGAAGCGGGGCTCCGTCTTTCTATGAAAGGGGCGAAAGTCAAGAGGCGTACGGACTCGTAGCCCATAAAAGCAAGCATGTTCAATTTTAAAAACTGCTCTTAAATATGTTTGTTTTAAGAAAGACAACTCCCGCACTAGGTATAATTCTGTGTCGCGGAGGACTTTACAAACATTCGAATAACGGACACAAAGAACACCCAGACTCGGAACAATAATTTATGAATCACACATTTCTTTGTCCCGTGTGGGTATCAAACTCACAAAACTTGGCGCGATTGTAGTGGCGAGGCGATTACTTAATCCACCACGCCATCTGTGCAGTCAAAAGAAAAGAATCGTTGCATTAAGCACATGGCTCGGACAAGTACGTCAAAGAGCATGCACTTCTAACGCGTGTTACTAACGATTTAGTTACGATATCTCTCATCTAGTAAGTATTTAACTACAAATTATAAATTTAGTATTTCAAATCGGGTTTAATAGACGTTTTCCTCTTATTCAGTAGCGCTTAGCGAAAACGAAAAACCTATAAACGCATCACCAGACATTAGACAGCTTTTTTTTCTGTCATAGCCTCACCTACACATTTATTAATTCTTACAATAACCAAAATTATTGTTCAGTTGCATCATTTTGGCGCATAAAATATAACCTCTAATTGTTTACTGATTTAATGGCGCTTGCAGAAATTAATTTAGATGTTTTCAACATATTTTTTGTAGTCTCCTTAGGTCATGACCTCTAAAAAGTATCTAATCGTCACGTGTCAAGTGTAAGAAGAAAAGTTTACATTAAAATAAAGAAAAATAAACCAAAGATAAAATATTTGGTCGTTTGCAAGACAACATCAATTAAAATTATGATGGCACAGACCTACTGAATAAAATATTCATCAAGATTTACTTAACCACGTTTCTATGGTATATGTTTAATTACATGTTAATATTCATATTTAAAGCTACTAGCTAACCATTTTTATACAGAGCACGCGTGCAACAAAAATCAGTGTATAGTTATAAAGCAATGACTTACCACGGTGTACGAAGTTGTTGTCCATCACATTAGCAGTGCAGCTCCCGCGCACCAGGGCAGAAAAATTATAATACACGTAATCATTGTCGTCTATATCGCAAGATTCACTCGATTCACTTAGGTGGGCAGGTATATATTCCAATGACGGTATCAACAGACAGCTTATTTGAGGACTCGTTCTCATATAGTCCATTTCGAAATTATTGAATCCATATTGAATAATATTGAAACTCGGTGTCGAACAAAAAGCAGAGTTATCAATGAACACAGAACTATCCATAATTAATCTAACATAAAAATCATAAATTTTCTTGAATATTGCAATCATATCTAAAGTACGATACCCTCAATTTAAATATTTGAATTCAAATTCGGATGGATTTTGGAATATTTTACTTGCAACATTTATCAAAACCATTAAGATCAAACCTTAACGTTTTAAGGACTGAAGAAGAAACTAAAAACGCAGAGTAATATAAACCTTATTACTCTTAATAACTACCTAACTAATGAATTAATTTTGACTGCGCTGCGCCGGCTTAAAGTTATTTGGTTATAATGTTGGTTGCAATAATTAAAAAAAAAAGTGTTACTTTTTGATTTCTCTATTTGTTTTCTTTGGATTTTATTAAGTTTATATATTTTCATCAGCTTATTTTAAAATACTTGAATAGGTATTTTATAATTTTTAGGGATTCTGGGGGTGGTGAGCTGCTTGGGCCTGCCCGCCACCCGATCAGCACCAGGTCCGAGAGGCGGCGTGCGTGTTCCCACGCACGTCCCTGAGTCGTGTTTTTGTCCCCCTACAAGGGGACAGTCGAGGGTCTTTTTATGTAGTGGCCTACCGTTCAACACGGCGAGCCGAAACCTCGGCGGGGTCGCGATTGCATGTGAAAGCGATTCGCGCGGCCTCGTCCTCTATGGGTATGTCGAGGAACACCGTGGTAGGTTTAGTCGATATTACTGGGGTATCTCTCCCTCGGTGAACCCGACATAACCTCTCCGTCGCCCCGCGGAGAGGTATGCGTCAAAGCATACCCCAGGTACAAAAAAAAAGCTATAATACCTATATAATTTTCAAATTCTCTGTATTAAAAATAATTATCAAAATGGGACTACGTAGGTACTCTGTAAATAGTTATACGCAGTTACACAATTAAATACAACAAAAAGATTGCGATGATAGCCTCCTTCTTTATCGTCAGTTAAAAATATGTTTTAGGTTATTATAATATAAATTAAATTAAAATAAAATCAAGTCTTAGAGATATGAGATAGGTATTACATGCTTGGTCCAAAGCGAGTCTAAACTTTATTAATATTGAATAACTTCTATGTTCTATATAATTATGTAAGTTATATCAATCTGTCCGTAAACATTATAATTAGTTAATCATTGACTTATGAATTTACGGACACCATCTTGGTAACAAAGTTTTGATGTCTAAATATGGCAGATGCGTAATGTATTGTTATTCACTCACAGTTATATTACAAATTTTAGTCATAAAAACAATTAATGATTTTAAGGTAAGTATGCCTCAGTTTTAGTTATAGACATAACCACATAACACAATATAATAATTATGTTATAAAAAAAGTCTGTTTCAAATACGAAGTTCCATTTGACAGATGGTTGTTGAACTGCAATAGTAAGCGACCGTTTAAATCGACACAGCACGATATCGATTACCGATTAACATTACAATCAAATGGTTTAGAATCAAAATAAAACATGAATTAAAGATAATAAAATACCTATGGTGGCATAGTCCTTTCCATAGTCAGAGGCAAAAACCTTAACAAATATTACATTACACCGCCAACAAAATTTAATTTAATTACCAATTTACAATGTGAACAAAGTTTCACTTTATCTGCCATGTTCCCAAATCTCCCTTAATAATAAAATTACATACAGCGTGTAATAATATACCTAGTCTTGCCATAAATATTGTTACAAGGAAAAATCTTACTTATTGAAATTAAACTGCTATTTACGGATCTTATCGCGTTGTTTATTTGACACTTTATTACAAAATTTTGAAAATTGTTACACTACTACTACTATGAAACTTTACTAATTTTTAAGCTAATTAAATTATTATTAAACTATTTAGATTTAATTTATTTTTACACTTTCCCCGACGTTTCATGTCACGAGACATGGTCTCCCCGTCACCATGGCTGCTGAAAAGCAACCGAAACGTCGGGGAAAGTGTAAAAATAAATTAAATCTAAATAGTTTAATAATAATTTAATTACCTTAAAAATTAGTAAACTTTAATAGTAGTAGTAGTGTAACAATTTTCAAAATTTTGTAATAAAGTGTCACATAAACAACGCGATAAAATCCGTATATAGCAGTTTAATTTCAATGAATAATATTCGCGTAAATAGAAGACAATATTATAAAAATCTTACTTTTTCTATTGCATAAAACATTTATTACTGTAATTTGTGTTACTTTTTACATTAATATAATAACATTAAAAATATATGAAGCTCATTCAAAATGATCTTCATCAATCTTTAATAGAGTTATTTAAACGTTGAGGCCAGTTATCAATTAAATTCTTCACTGCCAATTTTATGTATTGTTTTAGGGACTCCAAATTATCATGGCGTTTTAAGCATGTCATACTCTCTAAAACTGACCATAAATCATAATCCAGCAGGTTAAGATCGAGACTAGATGACGGCTATTGTTGTTCTGATTAAATATTTCTGTGACTTCCATTTGCGTACCGCTTAAGAAATTGTTCTGCTTTTACAAACCCAGCCCTATTAATTTTTAAATTATCAGTTGAATGATCAGTGTTTCTCTTACGGGCTGCAAGACTTAAGTCATATTTTAAAATACGCGACATAGTTCTAGGTGCTATATTATTTCATGGCCCGAGATAAAATCTTTTGCTTTCGGACAGGTTTTTCCGAATTTGTTCCGTCACTGTTTTATCGCCTTTTACGTATGAATACTACCTACATGGATGGCTAGATCTTTTTATGTCACAAACAGAGGAGGTTTTATTGTACCTATTAATAGCCCGGTACACAAGGCATTTGACTATTACCAAGCGGATGGAGATTTCAGAAATTGCATTTGGCTCCATACCTACTTTGTATATTGCTATCACATCAATTCGGTTCTCTTTATCACTCCCCTCCATTTTAATAACACAAAAATATTTAACACCGATTGGGGCGAAAATGAGAAAACTCAATAATATTGATATAAGAATGACAGATTCCAAATTCAAATGTAATACATATATTATGTTTTTTTATTGTAACAGTATTTATAGCCAGACTAGTATGCTCTTATAATATAAAAATAAGTATACCATTTACTTTTTTTACGTGGTGGAATGCATTGATTCATACCTCTTCGCAGGGCGATTGAGAGGTTATGTATGAAACAGCAGGCCACTACACAAATAGACTTACCCTTTAGGTACTTCTGATTTTAAACCCTACTGTCCTCTTCAGAGGGGAGAGGGGCGGACACACGACATAGAGGCGCGCGTGGGAACACGCACGCCGCCTCTCGCACCTGGTGCTGATCGGATGGCGGGTAGGCTCACGAAGCCCACCATCCCCAGTTAAAACCTCATGGTGGCTGAAGGTCATCTCGCGCCCTCCGGCACCCCGTTCTGCTGTTAGGGAAAGTGAACAGTACTAATTTGCAACACGTCTTGTGTTTGCTTACACGCATTTTTATGTTTATTTTATTACGAAATAGAAATACACTCATGAACTTGGTGTGTCTCTATCACACATAAAAGTTGCAAAGGTTTTGTTAGTAGCCTAAATGCATACTTACTATCGGCATAGACGATCCTGTTAATACGTTCGTCTAAAATTAAGGACAAAACCAAATTTATTTATTTACTTCAATATCAAATATGAGTACTAATATTAAAATGTTTTGATTATGTGTGATTTTATCGTAAATATAATTTAAGACGTATATTAAGAACAGACTGTGACAGTTGTAAATTATGATGGTCATCCTACTATATATATATACAAATATAAATACTATATCTATACAAAACATAGTACATAAAAATAGGTTTATGTACTATGTTTTGTATAGATTCTAAATTCTATAAGTAAATAAAAAAAGACACGTTCCACGTCGTATCGCGTACGACGTACGTGTCTTTTGTGAATTCTTTCTTGTATGATAAAAATGCACTGTTAGGTTAGTATTTCACTATGTTTGCGGATAATACTTAACGCTTAATTAATATAAAACCTGTCGTCGTAGGTAAAACGTAAACAGATATGTAAATTTAAATTTATAAAAATATAAAATAATGTTTGGATGTTTCAATAATTTTTATCTGTTCTATTAATCCTGAATAAGCTGTGTAATATTTATTAGTAAGTACATTAACGCAAGACTTAGTAATGATTGAGTAGTTTAATCGCAATAGAACTCCTATTCCTGGCAACATTATCTTAAAAAGTATATAGGTAAATGTATGCTATATAACAATATGTCCGATCTAATTAAAATCTAAAAGTTTAATATTGTATTTTTCATTTTAATTAGGTATATTTATCACACATCTGTATGTAGGTATTTAAAGACGTTAACGGAATGGATAGCTGCTATATTTGTTGGCCAATCTTAACCCAAGCCATGTTAACACCGGGCACGCCACGATCGTGGCGGTAAGTCCCGTGTTTGAGGAGTGGCTGGAGAGGCGGCATGGCGCCCTCACCTTCCGGCTAACACAGGTCATTACCTGTGTACTGACTGGCCACGGTTGTTTTGGCCAGTTCCTGTGTCGTATACGCCGGCAAGAGACGCCCGGTTGTCACCACTGCGGCGACTGCCGCGACGTTGTTGAGGACACGGCGCTGTACACTTTGGCGGTTTGCCCCGCCTGGGCATCGCAGCGCCTGAGTTGATCGCGGCAGTCGGATTGGTTGCCCTCTCGCTCCCGGCCGTAGTTTAGTCTATGGTCCGAAGTGAGAGGTCGTGGAACGCCGTCGCCTCCTTCTGTGAGGAAGTCATTTCCATCAAGGAGGCGGCGGAGCGGGAGAGGGAGCGTTTAAACCCTCTCCCCAACCGCAGAGCCGGGCGCCAGAGGGCGCGAGACGACCTGCAGCCACCCTGAGGCTTGACCTGGGGGTGGTGGGCTTTGTGGGCCAGGTCCGAGAGGCGGCGTGCGTGTTCCCACGCTCGCCTCTGTGTCGAGTCCGTCTCCCATCTAGGGGGGACAGTAGGGATAATTTGTAAGAAGTGCTTATAGGGTAGGTCTTTCGCGTAGTGGCCTGCCGTTTCATACGACGGGCCGAAACCTCGACGGGGTCACGACCGCATGCGCAAGTGATTCCCGCGGCCCCGTCGATAGTGGTTTTGTCGAGGAACACCGTGGTAGGTTTAGTCGGTATTCCAGGAGGTCCTTTTACATCGTTTCAACATCTTGCTTTTACCCCGGCGAGTCCGACATAACCCCTCCGCCCGCCCCCGCGGAGGGGAATGCGTCAAGCATTCCCTCACGTTAAAAAAAAAAGTCATGTTAACACAGGTTGGCAGCGTTACGCTATACACCAAGATAAGTTACAGAAACTACAGTGACTACTTAAGTACTGCAGCTCAGGGCCAATTCTTGTAATAAAAGCGGTTCCAAATAGAGTTCCGATCTAGTTCTAGTCTAGTTCTAGTAGAGCTAGTCTCAATGTAATAAATGTAACAAATATTCTTCTGAAATAAAATAATCGCCCAACCTGAATTGTGTGATTTTATTGTGCAGATTGTGTTATTGTTACATTTTATCAGGATTCTATGGTCCATAGATTTTATTACGAGATTTGGTTGTCTGATTTATAAGTATATCTATTCTTTGTGAAATATATATTTTCTGTCTTCCATAAACATATTTTGGTTTAGGTATGGTACACTGATTGACAACAAATTCAATTATGACTAAACGACGCCTATCTAGATGCGCTCGTGAAAGCCAGGTGATAAATTTTACTTTCACCAGCGCGTGTATGCGCCCGCGCCTGCAGGCAGCCAACCTTATAAGATGCCGTTCACAGTGCAGGCATCTCACCAGTTTGGTGAGATATTATAAGTTAGCAAACGCTGAAATATTATGATACCCTTAACATAACTCTAAATTCCGCTATTTGCATTAATGAATATATCTTAGCGATGACGTTGGCTATATAAAATGTGAAGCCCAGGATTCAGCTACGTAATACGCATCTGCATGTGCAAGACGTAGCCCAACGTTCGCGGCAAAGCACCACATATTATGCAGTATGCTCTATAGTTTAGGGTGCTTCGTAAATCCTTAGTAGATTATCTTTGCCATGGTCTGGCTTTGAAGTATGTTCTCTAAACGCTTATTTTTATTGTATTTGTACTTAACTAAAATATATATTTGTACGAAAAAGGTTGTCTGAAAGTTACGCTTTTATTGCTTTGTGACACATTAATTAGCGCTTATTAATTATATCACCAGATAAATAGCTATTAATCAAGATACAATGTAGTAATTAAAATAGCATTGTCTGTTACCTACATATATTTTTTATGTAGGTACGGTTATCTTAGTGATCAATAACTATATTGAACTTTTAATCGTAAGCTGCGTCGAGAATCTGTTTACTTAATGATTTAGGCATACATCGTAATTTGTAAAAATAAATTGCCTAATAATTAGGTCATACTTACTTAACTGTCTTTAATACTCAATATTAATAGAGGCATAATATTTACATTGATTTATATACTAAATTTGGCTGAATATTAGTTTTATACAAAGAGCGAACATCACCTGACTGTCATAGCCCAAAACGAAAGTCGTCCAACGACTTAATGTAAATGCCTAGCCGTATGACGACTCAGTGCTCAGCCAAAGTCGACCAGGTTCAGGGTAGGCCTAAGGCAGCATTCTTACAATCGAGCCACGTTTAACATCGATGCACGGCTTTTGGTCGTTGGCCAAGTCTGGCTGATGACCACAAACTCCCGTCTCCGTTGTCATAAGTGCTCAAGACAGGACTGATGTTTATTCGTACGCTTCAGGATAAGTGGATATATTGCAATAAATAAAGTCATTGGGTAACGTAAAATTTATTATTATCATATTGTCTGTTACATATTTCTTAAATAATTACTGATATTGTATATTAACTATAAAAAAACGTAGGAAAATGTATCACAGACTTCCAATTCAACATCTTTTTAAAATGTATATATTTTAAATAAATTTATATGACACTTATGGCCGTAAGCTGGTAGCTAAATAAAGAGTGAAAATAAATGTGGAGCCAGGGCTACCTATGTACTAATTAGATATATCACCGACCCGCGGGATGCTTGTAGTCGCGGCCCTGATATATATTAACTGCTACAACAAAGAATTTCACAATTTGTCGTAAGTTCACATCCGCATTCTTTAAATTGAAATATACAACTCTCTCTCTCTCTCTCTCTCTCTTTGTAGCGTACGTAAGAATTAAGTCACTCTGGAACATGCTTTGGAATCGTCCACAAAAATATATCCAAGTGCTGCTCAAAACTTACCACGTAGTTAACAGCATAGAGAGACGAGACGAGCTAATAAGAGCCTAGTATATCCCAAATTAGGCCAACAAGGGCCCGTGACGTCCGTCACATTTAGATTAATATCAATATTACAAAGTGGATTTACTTAAAATACTATTCAAAATAAAGAAATACCTATATATTTAGCTTCAACATTTCTAGCTTATTCTGTCACATGATCTTGACAAAGTTATATTATGAGCTTTATCTTTCTAGAAATAGTTTATATTTGATTTTCTAGTAGGTAACTGACCGCCAGCGTGGAATGTACATTATGGCTTCCAAGCATCGTTGCACCTTAATAATAAGTTACTGGGAATCGTTCCTAATGGTAATAACTGGTAACGCACTTGCAATAACAACAATTAAGAGAAAACACAGTTAGCTACTAGAATTTTGAAGTGTCTTCCACAAACGCCGGATTGGTTGTGCCTTTTAATTCATGCATCCTTGATATGTCAAGTTGTTGCTTTTTCTGTGAACAATATAAAATATATGTAGCAAACATTAAAGTATTCCTACAATAATAAACAGATAAGATTATTATTACTACTATAAATGTAATACCATAATGATCATCATTATGATAAATCAATGATCAATAGCTAATAATAATTTATAGTAACTTTGGCACATGCCTAAAAGCGTCAAACATCATTCCTAATTATTTAGCATTATAGAACATAGTATGGAACCCTATGCTAGAACGCACACGCATGGGCAAAGTCCATTGGTGTCCGACCGAATGTGGTGGATGACGGCCAACAGAATACACCACGACGGCCACCGTAGCGACAATACTCGTGGGCAAGCGTGGGCGACAATGAGCAGATCCAGACATTTCTGATCATTAGAAAAAAACTGCTTTAAGAAAAGCTGCCATATTGCGTGGGTCTACAAGCCAAATCCAGATTCAGTGGCACGCTGTCCTGCTTTCGCACTTGCAATAACTATGGTTTAAATTATGAATAAGCCTCCGAGCATATCTAGTGATATACCTACAAAGCTGTAAGGCATTAATCTAGCAAGTACCATTACTTTACAATGACAAACAAGACTAAGAAAATTTACGTGGTTTATAGCTGCGTGTACATTACCTTTGAACGATAAACTTCATTAGTTAGTTTCTTTCTGCCAGCAAAATGATTTTCAATGTCATTCAACTTCTTGCCTTCGGTTTCAGGTAGAATAAAATAAAACACTATGCATCCCATAAAACTGAAAAAGAAATAATTGCATAATTCAATTTAAATCGCCTAGCAAAGACAAATTTCTTTAGACAATCTTCTGAGTTCTTGGTAGACTGTCGAGGAAAGTAGTGTCGTAACTCGCTCAGGTTCATAATGTCCCTTTCCCATAATGTCCCTCGGTTTCAAAATGTCCCTTTCTCGAAATGTCCCTTTCCCAAAAAGTCCCTTTCCCGAAATGTCCCTTTCCCAAAAAGTCCCTTTCCCAAAAAGTCCCTTTCCCGAAATGTCCCTTTCCCAAAATGTCCCTTCCCCAAAATGATATTTTCATATAACGGATAGATAATAATTGATTACACATGAAATATGGATAGAATGAAATAAAACAAAACCATAATAGTCAATCAAATTTTAATAAAAGAAACAAATCAGCTACAGAACCTTCCAATAAACATATTGATATTGATTAGCATCATAATTTTAATCTCAAATCAAAAACATGTTAGCAAAAAAGCTATAAATCTTTGTAAATAAAGTTATTTAAACAAAGAAAGCCTTAAAAATATAATTTTTTTCAAAAATTGACCCACTGTAATTTGTTTTGTTTCTAGGTTCTGTAGATATATGTTATACTTTTTATCAAATTGTATGTCTCTTGGCCTTCTGCGATTTGGCATTTTTTTAAATAACAAGTCTTCTATGCGTCTATCCCAATATTTACTTTCTCGACGTAATTTATAAAGAAAATAGTATAAATTGGGTTTCTTTGGAATACGGGCATTAATACGTCGGTGCCATCCTTCTAAGGCGTTCGTTGTGCGATGCCGCTGACCGGCGCAGCTTAATATTGCTGGCGATTTTTTCGGGTACCAAGTAGACTCGAAGTAACTTCGAAAGCGCCTCATTTCTGGAGTATTTGTAGCCTTTTTTAGGATATAGCACCATGCCTCTGGTATATATTTTTTCGGAACCAATGGAATGATTGCGCTCATACGGGCGACATTGCGGCCGTCACTCGTTCTATTTAATTTAATTTTTTTAACGTATTTCCAAACTGCATTATTAAAATGATGGTAGCAACCAGTAATTTCAGCTTCCGGAAATACCGTTGATACGGCATTCATAATCGCGATCTCATAGTCTGATTTAAAAGTTTTTATTTGGACCTATAATTTATCCTTAACGAGAGTAAATAGGCGTACATATGTCTGTTCCAATTTATTGGGCAAGAGGGCGTAAACAACTGGTACAATATTTGTAATGTTTTCATCAGATTCCATATCCAAATGCAAAACGAACATTTGATAAAATGGCTTTGGCGAGGATTTGAAGGTCCCATCTGCGTAGTATGAACCAGGCCGTTTTATTATATTCCTTGCTCTATTCGTTGCAAAAAATAATATTTTATCTGCACTATCTTCACTGCAAATCAGGAAATTTTTTGCCAATGCTTGCGGTATCTGTACCGATTCAGTGTCATTATATGTTAACAATTCTGTATCTAAATACTTTTTACAGGTTCTGTATAAAGAACTCTTAAGGGAACGAAATGTTGGTTTCGTTCCCTTAAGGTTATGGTTTTATGGTTTTGTTTTATTTCATTCTATCCATATTTCATGTGTAATCAATTATTATCTATCCGTTGTATGAAAATATCATTTTGGGGAAGGGACATTTTGGGAAAGGGACATTTCGGGAAAGGGACTTTTTGGGAAAGGGACATTTCGGGAAAGGGACTTTTTGGGAAAGGGACATTTCGAGAAAGGGACATTTTGAAACCGAGGGACATTATGGGAAAGGGACATTATGAACCTGAGCGTCGTAACTTCCTTTTATAGACCTCTATTCTAATAATGATAAGATATCTCATTCGATTGGTTACACCCCAGTCATGTACCAGTACCGGTAGTAAATAATTTAAAACATTATTTTAGAGGTAATTATTATCAGTTAGTCTTACAGAATTACTGGGCATTGCCTCTCTTTATAATATCAATCCGGTTTAAATATTGTCCGACTTGGTATAAGTCTTACAGACTCTTTTATTTATGCATGTTGTTTAGGCAGCGTGCCTATTATTTTAAAGTATTCTAACAATAACAGGAAAATGTAAATGTTGTGCTCTCACCTTACAATACCATATAAACCGTAGGTCCCCCATATGGACAAACTATCCACCATACTGATATACATTTTATTTGTTAGGAAGCCAAATATATATCCTATCGCACTAGCGAAACCGGCGCCACCTGCCCGGGTCTTTGCGCTGAACACCTTAAAGTAAAGAATATTTTCTCACTTAGTAAGAAAGATCACCTGTGCAAGTCGCACCTCTAGTGCAATAAAGGCGTAAGTACAATTACTAGGATTTTTTGTTTTCAGATTCTAATAGTGCAAATAGAGATACACAAGCTCAATTATTTCCATACTGATTAAATACTTAAAATTAGATAAAATACATTTAATCTTAATTACATCTTTGTTTTACTTAATTAAACAAAAGATTATAAAAGTACTTCCTATAATAAATATATCAAGTCAACAGTTCTTTTGCTCTCCCCATGAGTTAGCATATTCTTCTTACGCCTTTATGCCACTGGAGGTGCGAATTCTGCTAAATCTCACTACCAAACTCACACATGAGTCGGCTGTTATCTTTGGTTGTCATAATTTAAGATTTTCTGCAGTAACCATAGCATAAGGCTACTGGCGAGCAAATTTAAGCAGAATAACACGACTGGTAGGTGGTAGGTACTCATGGGACGAGTTATTATGTATACAGCAGCTAATTAAGTTTTGAAAAGCTTTCCTAACAGGTATATTTACCTCCCCAATTAATATCCATGGTAGTAGTCTTAGACCAGTGTGGGAGACTAAAGCTAACAGCATAAGTAGTGTCGTAGGTATCCAGGAGTACGGATTGCGCTGAAAAATAAAAATGTATTCATTACACGAACAAATACCAGGTGCATATTTTAAAGAACCTAGAAGTCCCATCTAAGTCCAAAAAATTCTTAGAAACACACATGATATAAAATTAATAGGTAATTAGAAAAGTATATTAGAATAATGAGTGCACGGGTGCTGAAGTGCTTTAAGTGTTCGCCTCACCACTGCCACTGTGCCGAGTGCTGGGCTTTCGAATCCCACACGGCACAAACATTTGTGTGAACCAGAAATGGTTGTTCCGAGTCTGGATGTTCATGGTGTCCGTTGTTTGAATTTTTGTAAAGGGTTGACAAATACAGACACTGGAATTATTCCCAGAGCGGGAATTGTCTTTTTTAAAAACAAGGAATCGAGTAAGATTTATCTCAATGTACCAATTACCAAGAATACTCCTCACAGTACCTATAGAAAATAAAATATAACCATCTAAGTATTTTAGAGCCATAGGTCTACTGGATAGTAAATACCGATGGATTGATGAAAATACAACATAATTAGGTGTAATTCTTACCATCTCTTCTGAGCCGATCGATGACGTGACGTTAGTGTTTATTGACGTCGAATTAGTATCATCTATAGTCTCGATACCGTACTGTGAACAAAAGAAGATAATACCAAATAAGGATATAGGTTATGTAGGAAAATAGGATAAAATTTGAAAGGGACTGTCAGACAATTTCAAAGACGCCGCGCGTCGCCCGCTGTGTTGCCGCCAACTCGAGCTGTGACCATTAAGACAAAGAAAACAATGACTGTTATTGTTTTCTTTGTCATCAACTCATCATTGAATGACAAAATTAAAACAGCTACGAATAAATACTGTACACGTAACAAAGCTGTAGTTGCTTTTTTAAGTTTACTTTTAATTGGGGCTACAAACGACTAGTATTCTTGTTAGCCTCTCCGGCAAAGCTAGTATACTTGTGCACCCATTATTTCTACCGACGCACAGAATAGTATTTGACCCCAAAACCTGGCCAAAAATGCTCTTTTTTAAAACAGGTACCTAACCTGTGCTCCTAACCCTTTATTAGAATTCTTCGAAAAGCCAGGTAGTTTTTGCAACAAAGGACAAAAACCGCAAAGCACGAGCGAGTCTCAGCGCGCCACACAATCAGTCGAAAGTTACTGTTCGCTTACAGTGGTAGTGTAATTTGTAAAAGTTCTACAATATTAGTGTTTTAAAAACTCTTGTGTTTTTGTGCATAAGCTATTTACTGGTTATTTTTGTGATGGATTGTTCTGAACCAGGTATGTATTTTATAACACTACATTTATTTAATGAAAATCTAGCCAAATTTAATCCACATGGTTAACAACTTGGGTGGGTTTCACTGTATGTTAAATATGTACTTTAAAATATTGACAAAGGGTTTTGTTATACTTCTTAATATTTCTAAGCTATGAAAATAATTGTAGAACATGAAGTACTTATTACTTAATTTAACTATAAGAAAATCAGCCACCCGAAATAAATCCTCTTTTTTTAAATTTTGTTTGTTAGTAACTAGGTACTGTAGTACAAAATTGGGTGAAAATTACTATGAATTAGTTTTATTTGTTTATTTTGTTTACAGGGCCTTCTGGATTAAAGTGACATGACTCGAAAAGAGTTATGTACCATCATGCAATGCTCAAATGAAGTATAATTTGAAGGAAAGCTTCAATTTATGGAGCAAATACTTTTTAATAATTATGCTGTCAATGATCCAGTGTTAGCTGATGTAAAAGAAAAGCTCTCTTTTATAAAATACAAATTTAAACAAGAATGGTTAGCTGCTAGTAAAACAAAAGCAAGATTTGAGGAAAACAATGCTGATTAGTTAAACGGCACTATTAGCTTACCCAGTGACGATTCCAAAGACGGAAAACCCAAGATCTTTAATCAAAAGACGTGGATGAGTTGACCTGTGCTACGCAAATAAAATTACGTGAGTCAAGCAATGCTTCCAAAGTAGTAAAAGATCTTATGAATAGTTCTCGAAGAGCTTCGAAATATGTAAAACCTATGGAAAAAGCATGAAAGATCAAAATCTACCTCATCAGTTGTCGCCTTTACGTCCTTTGTCTATGTTCACAGAAGCAGGGCTTACAAAGCCCAATATAAAATTATACGAGACACTAATAAAAGCTTAGCTTTACCGTGCTAATATGTCCTTCAGAAAGTGAAAGAGGAATTCTATCCGGAAATTCACAGGGTAACCGAAACATGTGCTGAAATGCAAATTTTCGCGTGTGATCTGCATCAGGATGATCTCAATAGGCTTCTTTTAACTTCGGAACCCTAATTACAGGGATGCGATGTCATACAAATACGAATAGAAAGCCACGCGACATTACAAATGTTAACAGTTTAGATGATATATGTAGTAGTGAGGAATAAATACTTTCATTTGAAATACAGTCTTTGTTCTATAATTTTTTAGTCCACATTAAACAAAATGTATATCTGTAGCCGTTAGAAGTATAAAATAATATTGGTCAGTTTTTGCAACCAAATACCACACTGTGTGACGTGAACCCACTCCGGGTTCACGACGGTAGTAATAATGGGTGGGATTCGAATCCGCGATGCATCTGCAGGTTCAATGCGTTATCAATGGGCT
This sequence comes from Catocala fraxini, assembly GCA_930367265.1. Taxonomy (NCBI): domain Eukaryota; kingdom Metazoa; phylum Arthropoda; class Insecta; order Lepidoptera; family Erebidae; genus Catocala; species Catocala fraxini. Next base: position 20,064,745 of record OV884024.1, read on the forward strand.
ACCGCAGCTTCATTTCAGGGTGCCTTACGTATATAGCGAAAACATTGATGTATAAAAACAGCGAAAATGAAATTCATACATAACAATTTTTTTTTGTCTGTCTATCCCTCGTCTCTTTTTTTAGGAACGTCATGCAATGTTAAGCATAAGGTTAACATTATATGAGGTTATACGGAAGTATGAGGATTAATCATAAGATTAATCCTCACATTGCCCATTGACATGTTAGGTACCTGAAAAATTGGCGTGTCGTCTAAAATTACACATCTCATATTAGGGATAACGCTTATCTCGTAAGAGGATATGTGTCTGAACATAGTTAGCTAAACGTGCTTATGATGAACCTCTGCACGTCTCATTTATATAGCGAAATCCATTTGAGTCACTGCCCTTATCCACAAGGCAGGACAGGGTAAAGACTGAGGGCCTGACGAGATCATAAGCTAGCGATGCTTGTGATAACTTGTAAGTAATAGGTAAGTGTTTGACTGTTAACCGTGCATATTATATATATACTAATATTATAAAGTTGAAGAGTTTGTTTGTTTGTTTGAACGCGCTAATCTCAGGAACTACTGGTTCAAATAGAACATTTTTTTTTGATATATACCTTATTTATCGTGGAAGGCTATAGGCTATATAACATCACGCTGCGACCCACGGGGGCGGTGCAGTAATCATAAACGCGGGTGAAACCACGGACACATCTAGTCATTTATATTGTCCCAGACTGTTTAGCCGAAAATTTGATGATAGATGCAGGACTGACGCCATACCGAATATAATAATATGGTAATTGACATGCGGCTTTTGTTAATGTACCTTTGATAAATTTAACTGATTATAATTATATCTATCTAATATTAATATAATTATATACAATACTCTGTCAATTGATAGGATGCCACACGTCATTGAACATCTTCATTCTTAGGTCTGGCTATTTGGATAAGCATATTTCAATTTGATTTGTTTATTTCGTAAGACATTATTCATTCGGCAGCGAGTAATGTCTATTTTTTAACTTATTAGCTTAAAATAACAAAGTATGGAGACATTGTGTGTATATTTGGATATATTGCACAATGTATCCAAATATACACACAATGTATGTATAATCCATACTTTGTTATTTTCACATATTTTGTTAGAATCCTTCGCGGGCGTGCGTGTATCTTCGGCAAGTAGGTACATATTATATGGCATTGAATGTCATGGTATAATGAGGCAAAGCGAAGCCTCGAAATTGTGATTCATACACCTAAGCGACAATTTTACTGTTAAAGTGAAAGTGACATAACGTTTATTGCATTACTAATTAGGTACAAGGCAATCTAGTCACTACGCATACCTAACATCTGTAGATATTAATTATTAGAATAATATAAATACATATTGCACTAACACCAAGGTTATATTGAACGATTATGTTACATAAAATATACTTACTTATACAGTTTACATGTAAAGCACATAGCAATATATAGCACATCGGGGAAGCGCTTAGAACTTACATTACCAAGTCAGAAATGGGTTGGTAGAAGCCTCCGAAAGCACTTTTTTATGTCTTAAAAGGTACATTCATGCGCCCGCGGATGGCAAGTGTTTGGTCAAAACACGAAAGAACCAATTTACCGATGGAACTACTACCCTACCACGCTTTAGAGTAGTAATACTATTACTTTGTTTAACCTGGTGAGAATGAGTTTCAGAGGCACACACACTTACCTCGCCTACCTATTTCTTTTTATTACATCCCGTCTTTTATTCCTTTGCTTGTAATGCAAGCGATCATAAATTAGGGTAACCGTTTACTATCAGATAGGCTGTATGCCTGTATACCATAATGGAAGTAAAAAACATGTCCACAATATAAGTTTGGTCGTTATTTGACGGACGTGGTAAATCTCGGCCTAACTTACATTATTACTGCTGTCTTACCTACGTGTTAAATAAATAGAGTTATGATTATAAGTATACAAACCGTTTTAATATAAATATCAAAAGCCGCGACTAATGTACAGCAGACGCCGGCTCCTCCCGTGGAGAAAAACGTGAGTGGTCTCTTTCCTGTGTAATGAACTAACAACACGCATGTCGCGGATCCAATTATCTGAAGCACTCCTAGTATTAAAGTCGCGTAGTATTTATCTATAGGCGCCTGTAACATCTGGAATATGGATACCGCATAAGTCTGCAACAGAAAAAACGTCATAAGTCTATTGATCGTCCCATTTTAGAGAAAGTGCAATGAGAAGGCCAATTCTTGCCAAAAATACTGTTCAGAACAAACTTTCGATCTAGTCTAATAAATGCTAAACATAACTGAATTGTAATTTATGTTTACATTTGACGTTTATTTTAAATTATATAGAAGCATGGATGTTCTGGTACAAAAAGCGAAAAATTATTGAGTGATGTTATTAACTTATTATACATAAACTTACATAAGTAGGTATGTACTTATTAATTGCATGTTTAGAAGTACTTATTCTATTTTGATATTTATTATATAGCTAGGTACATTGACACTAGATGAGCACTGTATTTTAACAGTTAATAGACATTAGGTACGAGAATTGTCCCTCTGCTGTTAATTCTGTCTACTTTAATGCGTTCACGTTATGACGCTATCATTTTCTGGGTCTTTTGCCATATCACCTGAGATCCACATTTTCCGCAATTTTTCTATAAGCATCATACCTACTTACATGGCCTTCCTAAACATACCAATCGTTTTTATACTTAGCTGATTACTAAACAGCCGTGTAGTTAAAATTGATATATTTGCACAATAATTAACAATTCACTAAACTAGGTACATATGTATATTGTTTCAGATTATAAAGCTGTAATAGGGTTCATACCCTAGACGCCCTAATACAACTTTTGTTCATACAGAGGTAGTTTTCATACGAGCTAGGCTAGAATGTAGTGTGCATAATAATAAAGAGATGGCGCTATTCTAAGCTTATGTATCTTAAAACTGTCGTAGGTAATTTGTATTCGTAATTATATGTATTATTTATGTACAACAAGTAATTATGATATTTGAAAATATAAATCTAAATGAACATTTTACTAACCTGTAAAGTTGTCATGCCACTGAAATGTCCCACAAAGAAACTGAAGCTAACTATGAAAAATGGCAGAAGAAAACTCTTATTGAGATAATTGGCAATTTTGTCGGACATACTTTCTTCTGTGTCATCGGCAACTGGAAAAAGAAATGATTTTGCTAGTATATATTCCAATTATGCACTTTAAAGCTTATCAAATTTTATGTGCTAAGTGCGTTTTGTTTATTAGGTAAATTAGAGAACTGTAAAAATATTTTTGATGTGATCTTTAATCGTATATATTATAATTATTTAATAGTAACATGCGTATATCTTAACCTTTTTCTTTTTTGTATAGGGCCTGGATATCATGGAGTTCTTCTTCTACAGCGTCGGGGGTGGTCCACCCACGCAACCATTGCAAACTCTGAAATTATAATTTTTATATTAGTTATTTGCACAAGTGATATAAGTAGTTTCCATTTCTTAATATAATAACATTTCGAAATGTAATGTGTATGTAAGAGTTGTAGCATTATATATGTAGATATCACCTTACAGGTAAGTCTTGTAAGTGTTGAAATGTACAGCTATAGCATATTAATAGTAGTTATACCTATTAAGGCCAACATTTCAGTTTAAAATAACAAAATTTAACATTGTCTTCATATGGCCAAGCAGCTTCAGTCCACCTGTTAGCTATGATCAGGTGCCACCAGTAAAAGTAAGTAGTACCATAGAAAAGAGATTTCTCTGTTCTGTGGGTAATAGGTACTGTTAATTAACTGTCCTTGCGCACCACCAGGCCTAGGCCCGCTAATAATAATTCCGTTATAGAAAAGCTTGATTACCAATTGCCCGACCAGGTCATCTAGCCAGGGACGTCATGCTGTTCGAATGTGCATATCCTCATGCCTAACATTAAACAAGTGAGAAACGGCAATGAATTGCTGTAAATCTTAGAGTTCAAAGAATGGTTCAAGTAATATGCAAAGGTCACTTGATACCACGTGACCTTGAGGTCAGAGGTCAAATGTCATAGTCATTTCGGGGTATATCGACTATGCTGAGTCGAATGGCGTTGTCAACCGCGAGTCTCTAGCTCTTACGGTTCTTGAGTCGAAAGTTGTATAACAGACGGACGGACAAAGCTGTTGTATAAGAGATTTTTCGAACTCTAAAAGTCAATAAGGCACATAAATAACAGCCAATATAAATACTAAATACCTTCCTTGCATCATCGTAGCGCTTTTTCGACACCAACCAATGCGGCGATTCGGGTATAAAGCAAAGGGCGATGATTGCCAGTACCTTGAACCAGACCAGACGAACAGTTAGATAAATAATATTATTTCTTTTAACATTCTTGTATCCGAAACCACAAATAATATGCTCAAATATGTATCATCGACGTGTTTTAAAATTACATACCTAATAAGGTTTAATTTATTTTTCAACTGAAGTTAAGGTTAACATGCAACATGATTTTTGTTTTGTTTTGGCGTAGACATTGCAACAAAAACCTTTTGACAATTGTAATATTGGTAATTTGTAGTAATAACTAATACTAGCGGTCGCCTAGTGGCTAAAATTCGACCAAAATTCCTAAGCTTGCTACTTTGTTTCCTGTTTTTCTCTATTACATATAAATAAGGTATAGGTAACCATAGTTACAAAGAATTGTACGATGTCGGACGAACAATGTCGAAATACTACGAACGCGATTCGACTGCGTGTGACAAATGCATGATTGTGTGCGTGTAGTGTTTTCCCATTTAATGTATTTCTAATGCTTATTTTATAAAAATATTAGGATTCGCCCCTCCCCTTCTCCATATAAACTTTAACTGTGCCAAATTTCATATGCCTCCGTTTTTGCTTCGCATATTACTATATAGATAAAAGATAGAAAATTTATAAATTGCTGCTGCTAAAAGTGTCTTGTTCTTGTTGTCAGTAAGTTAACTATTGGGTATTGGCTTCATGATATCAGCTGAAAGACGTCCACTGCTGGACATAGGTCTCCCTTAAGTATTGGGTATTGCCTTACTTAAAGGTTATCTATGTTACTTACCGTAAATGTTATATTGACTAGCGCTACAACCCTCCAGTATAACAGCAGACCAAGTAAGAACTGCGTGAACACGCCCAGGATGATGCATAACGAACTGGTAGCAGCAAGGGCGCCTCGTATGTGTGGTTGAGTAATCTCAGCTACATATGTCAACACCTGAAATTTATAGTTAGATCTTTGACTGCAGGCAAAGGTTAAGCGATTTGATTAAATAAAATGAAAACAAGCAGGTATTACAGGTGCTGTGTTGGTGCTTTGACACCAACGTATGTAATGAGTATTCGTTGCCAAACTATTCCGCAAATTCTTCACACAGAGGTGAAACACATGTCAACGCATGGAATCAGTGGCGTAGCGTGGGTGGCAGCCGTCTGGAGCGGAAAGAAATTTAGCTGCCCGGCGCGATATAAAATTTTGCCGCCCTCTTATTTAGGTATTTCATTTTAAAAGACTATAATTAAAGTAATTCTAAATAACTTTTCGACAAGAACATTCGTCATTATTGTGTATTGTACATCTACTCATTCCTCTCGTACGTCATTAAAGGGTTGAAATATTTACAAGATTATTATTTAAGTATTGTGAAATTTTGCCGCCCCCTAAAAGTGCCGCCTGGGGCGGGCCGCCCCTGCTGTCCCCACTACGCTACGCCACTGCACGGAATTCGCCCGGATTCCACGAAGTTCGATATTGTCAATTTTTTTCAGTGGCAGTAGTTTGAGAGGGCATAGCGAGGTTGCGTGGTAGATTATTTTCTTGCTAGTTATTTCATTGCTTTAAGGCTGGCTGTTTACATAAAATATGTTGCGATCTATTACTCACAGGTGCTTCTAGCAAACCGCCGGCCAAACCGGTTAAAAATAGTGCTCCATACAGGTGTCCTGTCGTCGTAGAGAAGTGGAGTAACAACCATGCTATGCAGAACGGTATATTAACTAGCTGCATCGATCTTTTCCTTCCCAGTGGTGTTGTTACTAATCCTGAGAGGGCACAGCCTACTGGTACTATAATTAAATTGATGGAACCTGGAAATAAATGTCACAAATCAATGAATATGTGTATATTAGCTTTACATATTGTGCTAAAATCAAATGTGTCGACTCTAGGTCAGTCTTTTAAATTCAACATTTTTCCAGAATGCCACAAGTGCACTAGGAATAATTCCTGTGTCTCAGGACACTTTATAAACATACGAACAACAGATATAAAGTACATCCAGACTTGGAACAACTATTTGTGTATCACACAAATTTTTGCCCTCTGTGGGATTCGAACCCACAACACTCGGCACAGTAGCAGTGGCAAGGCGATAGCTTAAACTACTACGTCATGCGTGCAGTCACGGCTACTTTGCATTTTAACTTACTAAGTTTGTCCTGTAGGTTTTACTCTAGGCGAAAATACAAACAGGAACAATACACTTAAACCATAAGTTAATAATACAATATACATTTGACGTAAAACAATATTAAGGTACAAAACAACAACCTTGTGGATACAAATGCAATCGTAAATCAATAGACAATGGCATTTACATCAAACCACAACTAATCAGTTTTTATTACAAAAATACGTCATACTTATCCATGATATTTCGACTTTGTTCAAATGTAATATTTCACCGTCTCGTGGGTTTTGCACTGCGGGCATAAGAATCGTCGAAAATCCAAGTGTCATTCCATATCCTGTAAAAAAATAGGTAGTTGTGCTTAGGTGCTTAGATGTAATAAACAATATCACTTTAACCTCGATGACCACTGGCAATATCAGCAAGTAAACTTTAGTGTAGAGGAAGCTAGAAGGCTCATGTATTGTATAAGTAGGTACGTCTTGTTTTTAAAATGAACAATTCAATATTTATGGATTTTTGTTTCAGGTGAATCGGTTATTTTATCTTATAGAAAACGTCTGTATTTTATATACAAGGCTCATATTATTATATTATTACGTTTGCATTATGTTATAAAATCACTATCACTAGATATTATACAACAAAGTCCCACGCCGCGTCTGTCTGTTCGCGATACACTCAAAAACGATTAACAGATTTTCATTCGGTTTTCACCAATAGGCAGAATGATTCACGAGGAAGGTTTAGGTATACTTATACACCTGAAAACTTCCTTGTGAATCATTCTACCCTCGTGAATTAATTTACACAAAACCTTAACAAATTATACAAATTGTTAAGGTTTTGTTTAAATTGGTTGAAGCATGACGATGTTTGCTGAAGTTGTCAGGGAAAACAAGACGGCTGGGTACTTTATCGAAAACGTTGCATAATCCCTCTGAGATATAACATGACAATGTAAGGTGGGATTGTTCCTCTTTTATAGATAAACGAAAAATTCCGCGATGGCATATGTCTATCTATACTAATATTATAAAGCTGGAAAGTTTGTTTGTTTATTTGTTTGTTTAAACGCGCTAATCTCAGGAACTACTGGTTCGATTTGAAAATTATTTTAGTGTTGAAAGCCTATTTACCGAGGAAGGCTATAGGCTATATAACATCACGCTACGACCCACGGGGGCGGCGCAGTAACGATAAACGTGTGTGAAACCGCGGGAACATCTAGTCTTTTAAAAAGAGCTTACCACTATATAAACATTCTAACTTCTATTAAAATGGTCACACATGATGTGGTAAGCTATATATATATATATATATATATATATATATATATATATATATATATATATATGTGTGTGTATATATATATATAAAAGCTATTTAGACTTAAGCATTCCAACACATTATACTATACAATCCCTATCTCTTTACACTATACAATTTAAATGAATTTCGTAGGCCTCTTTTAGAGTGATGCCCTATTAGTGCGTTGCGTTGCGTCGTCGCAGCGGATCAACGAATTGTATGCTACACCTGCGTTGCGACGACGCACGATGCCGCGACGTCGCAGCGCTAGAAGACGACGCACGTCCGCAGTCCGTAGATTACCTCAGTCAGCCTCCACAATGGATCGGAACAAACGTGTTCTATTGTTGCTTTTATTGCGCCACCGCAAAGAAACGAAAACGTTTAAAGAAACGTAGAAATAATAAAAGATTGTGGATATCTCTCTATATTCTTCGTTATCTGCAAATTAATGTTTACACACTGCAACCCATTCGTTTGCCTTCCGGAATTTATCATGGTAATATTCATGACCTTTATCCCATATGATCGGCCTTTTTGCACCAAGGAGATAAGAAAATCTATATATATATCCTCCACACTAATGCTGAGATAAAAAAAATGACGAGACGTGCGTACACGAACGTACGCCTCGTTTGACCTTCTAGCAGTGGAACACTGTCCGTACCCCCGCTACGTCTCTCGTCCGTCGATCCGTTGAATCGTCGCGTGCAACGACGAACGCTTTAATGTGGAATGTCACAAAAAAAAATATGGAAAACCACGCAGCGACGACGCAACGCAACGCAACGCACTAAAGGGACATCACCCTTACGAAGACGCGGAGCGTCGCGCGTCGCGTGTGGCGTGGCGTCTCGCGGCGCATCGGACGTTTTTTCTGATTACGGTGCGGCGGCGCGTGCAGCGACACTCATCAACGCACGCGTAAACACAATATGGCGACTTAAAGAACGAACCAAGCGGATGACCGCCCACACAGGTGAATAACGCTGAATTGAAGGAGATGGTGGAAGCCGATCCGAGTCAAACTACACAGAAATTAGCACCATGGTTTAACGTTACCTACAATATTGGCTCATTTGCATCAAATCAATAAGATAAAAAAATATGAAAAATGGGGGCCTTATGATTTGAATGATCTGCAGAAATGCGTGTTGAAACTTGTGTTGCCTTGTTGAATTGGTACAGAAATGAAGGAATATTGGATTGAATTGTGACATATGACGAAAAGTGAATTCTTTACGATAACCGTAAGCGAAAAATGCAATGGCTGACCCCAGGTCAAACGCCGCAACAGTGCCCTAAAGCAAAGGTTACCAATAAACAGATAATGGTAACTGTTTGGTGGTCTCTTCATGGTGTTATTCACTACAGCTTTCTCAAGTCTGGTCAAGCAATAACAGCAGATGTTTACTGTGCCGAACTTCGAACAATGATGGTGAAACTGGCAGTTAAACAGCTCCGACTCGTAAATCGAACTTCACCATTATTGCTCCATGATAACGCAAGCCCTTACACTGCACGAGAAACCGTTGTTTCTGCAGGAGCTGCAGTTAGAAACCATACGTCATCCTTCGTACTCGCCAGACCTTGCTCCAACGGACTACCATTTTTTTCGTGGTTTGGACAAATTTCTACGTGATTAAATAAATTATTTCCAGGAGGCAGTACAAAATGCTTTCACATAGTTTGTCGAATCTAGATCTCCGGAGTTCTATCGTCAAGGCATAAATGAACTTCCGTTTAGATGGCAGCAATGTATAGATAATAAATATATAATAAATAATGAGGGTTAATATTAAATAAAATAAATATGGTACATTTTAGAAAAAAAACAGGTTAAATTTTTCAGTACAAATCGGCAATTTCATACTTTAGCCCCTAATATTAGTATAGATTTAAATCTAATTCATATGCTTAAGACTGCGCCGAGCGTAAGACGCAGTTGGACTGAATGACAGAGCTCGAAATTCAATTCAGCGCGCGGCAGCCATAGTAAAATTGTTTGGAGGATATGAAGTGCTTTTTTGATAAATATATATCTTTATTGTCAACCAATAACTTAAATATTTGGGACGGACAAATTATAGTATAACTATTTATGTTTCGTTTAAGCTGTTAAATAGGATAGATTTCTACAGTTATAATCTAAAAATCACGTAACACGAGCTTACGTTTTTTGCATTTTTCGTGCAAATTTACGTATTTTTGTAGGCGAAAATATTAATTATTTTAATTTTTTTACTCGGAGTAATTGTAAACACACTCATTGTTATGGTAAATGTGTAAAAGTGTTGATTTTATCAACTTAACTGTGACCGCCTGGTTTGGCACATTTCGCTCGGCACAGTCTTAACGCAACAAGCTGATGCGACTCTGATGCTCTATAACCCGTGACTAGCTAGAGCGGGTCGCTAGATGACAATATTTTCAAGTACATCTTAATCTTAAATTTGATATACCGCTCATTAAACTAGGATCAGTATAATTCGCATTGGGCACTGCTGGGTGGGTCTTTGATGTAGTTTCAGTTTTAGCGACCCACTCACCATATAAAGCAGCGAGGTGGCACCCCGAACTCTCGGGAGAGCCCGACATAACCCTCTTGCCACCCCTTGTGGCATCCCACGGTGCTCCGTGGGATATCACCACGTTAGAAAAAAAGAGTCAGCAATATTTCGCACAATTGTAGGTTGAATCATGATTGACCGCTTGTTTGTCTTTTGTGATAGAATGCTTATCAACAACGTTTCAAAATCAAACTTACGTAAAGTGGTTTGATTGGCTGTTGCTAATTTTGTGAGCTAATACCAGCAGTTGACATACGTTAACTTTTTAGTTTATATACAATTTGTTATGTTACTCTTTTTTGATATATTCAAAAGTAAAGCCTAATGCAGCTAGGATTGTCACAAGTATTTTATATTTTATATATAATAAACGACGTTATTTTTTGGGTGTTTTATGAAATTAAACAAGTTTTAGTTATAGCATTTGGCATAAAAAGCATTTTAGCTTAACAAACAATAAGCACTGACATATAATGTCTATGTGTTCTAAAAATTATTTTTTAATATTAAACTGGCCTATAAAATTGTTTCTCTTTGCAAATACATTAAAAAAATCGGAGTAGATTTTCAAATAATGTCCAGATAACTTTTAACATTTCCTAGGGTAAAATTGTTTTGCTTAACATGGCGTGGCACTTCTAGTAGTTTAAACTGTTAGATGAGACAAAAGATAGGCAGATACACAGTATTAGACTAATTCATCCAAATATTCAGGGTCTATCCGGCAAGGAGATAGAATTAGATTTATTTTTTAAACAACATAATATTTAAATATGTTGCATAAAGGAACATTGGTTAAAAACTAATCAATTATTATTTAATAACGAATATTATTCAATTGTAAGTGCGTTTGTAAGAAATAATTCTATACATGGTGGCTCTCTAATATATGTATACAACAATCTAAAATATAAAGAACGTAAAGATATTGTAAATCTTTCTATCGAGCGCACTGTTGAATTATCCTGTGTGGAGTTAGAGCAACCTGTCATAGTTTGTGTGTACCGACCACCGCAGAGTGACTTTAGTGTATTTGAAACTATAATAGAGGATATTTTAAAACGCTCGAGTGTTAGTAATAGGCATATAGTAATGTGTGGTGATTTTAATGTTAATTGACTTTGGCAGTCAGCTCTCTCTTTGAGACTTATTAGTTTATTTGGATCATTTAATTTAAGCATTTATTTTTTAACCCACTAGGATCACTTCACATTCTGCTACCTGCTTGGGTAATGTATTTTGCGACTGCCAATTTCTTAATAGGGCCATATTGAGTAAACTGACATTTGACCACTGTGGGCAAAAGGTAGTATTTCCTGTGCGAACAATTTATAAAGAGAATAAGGTTACGTGGACACCGATGACATCTAATCGCTTAAAGGAATTTAATGATAACATAAGTGCCAAGGTTGTCTATATGGACTTTTCTCTAAATAATCCAGACGAACTATATGAATCTTTACTTAACAAAATTACTTTAGAATATAATAATATTTTTAAATGTAAGACCTTTAGTCAGAGTAATAAGATTAAGTTTTGTGATTGGGCTACATCTGGGATATATAGAAGTAGAGCAAAACTATACGAATTATATGGTATGAAATAATACAATTTCGATCCAAACTTTTTCAATAGTTTAAAAATTATTCAAAATTATTTATTTATTTATTTATTAAGATTCACCAACAGTTATTACAATATCACATACACATAAGAGAAATATTTTGAGTCTAACCAATTGTATAACTAATTACAGGTGAATTCAGCATGTATTACATTTTAAACATTACATAAATAATATGACATAAGAAACAAAGATAAATATTAAAAGTGACGAAATATCAATATTAAAGATAAGTTTAATAATTAAATTATATTAAAATCCAGTAAATTTAATTTGTTTTACAGTCACATAAATTTGTATGAATTACTTTAAATAATAAATTCTAAATACATTTACAATTAAATAGAAATATAAAATTAATAATATAAATATATTGTAAATGTTATATTACTAATAAATCAAATAAAATTAGGTACAGCAATTAAATCGGGATCTGTGACAGCGGCGCGGCTGTTGGAGCTTGTTGTCTAGCAAGTGCCGCTGTCACAGATCCCGAGAAAAGCCAGCCACAGTCGAGCGCCAGCCTGCTATACTGCCTTACGTAAGGGGTGTCACTGACAAGATTGGTTACATCTTGAAGCGAGCTTCAATCAACACATACTTCAAGCCGCCAACGAAGATAAGTCAATATTTACCATTCGTCAAGTGCCAACTACCTTTACAAGATGCAGGGGTCTATAAAATAGATTGTGACTGCGGACACTCATATATTGGTCAAACCAAGATAAACATAGGCACCCGCATAAAAGAACACATAGCTGATGTAAAACACCGACGCTCGTTAAAGTCTGCTGTGTGTGAACATGTGCAACAGGGGACCAACCACTACCTGAGATTTGAAAAACCACAGATTCTCGCTAAAGAACGCGGATTGCTACCAAAGATGCTTCGTGAGGCTATTGAAATCAAAAAACATCCTAATTTTAATAGAGAAGATGGTTGGAATGTACCTCCAGCTTGGGATCCAGTAATACAAATAGTCAAACCCAAGAAGAAGCAAATCACAGCTAGACTTCATGATACTTTGAGCTCATTCTGCGTAAATAGAAACGTTATGTTCGGGTACTTTGAAATAACTACACTGGAACATTGAGACAACTACCATCTTAGTCTCCCCGTGACCATGGCTGCTGAAAAGCAACCGAAACGTCGGGGAAAGTGTAAAATTAAATTAAATCTAAATAGTTTTAATAATAATTTAATTAGCTTAAAAATTAGTAAAGTTTAAGGGCAAAATTAGTGTAACAGTTTTCAAAATTATGTAATAAAGTGTCAAATAAACAACGCGATAAAATCCGTATATAGTAGTTTAATTTCAATGAATAATATTCGCGTAAACAGAAGACAATATTATGAAATTATTACTTTCGTACAATTAAAAAATGTTCTATGTTTGACTTTAGATCACAGAGTTCAGTGAGTCGCTCATATATCGTGCCTTGCAGGGAAACAGCTCAGCCGCATACGCAATTCGGAAAGTAAGACAGCTTACTGATGTAGATACTGTGAGACTAGCTTACTTCAGTTACTTTCACAGTGTCATGTCCTATGGTATATTATTGTGGGGCAAGGCAGCTGATATTGAGACAATTTTATTCTCCAAAAGCGTGCAGTACGTAGTATTTATAATTTAGGTCCACGAGTTACCCTGAAAAATCGATTTAAGGAAATAGGCATACTTACTGCTGCGTCGCAATATATATTTGCTAACATTATGTTTATTACACATAATATTCATTTATAAGTATAATAAGAATAGTGATATTCATAACATAAACACTAGAAATAAGCTTAAGTTAGTCGGCCTATATCATCGTTTACATAAAGTTCACAATACATTTGCGGGACTCGGTATACGTTTTTTTAATAAACTACCAATTAATATAATTAATTTACTATTGCTTAAATTTAATAGCGCCGTTAAAATACAGCTCATTCGGAAGGATTATTATTCAGTCAACGACTACTTAACTGACAAAAACTCATGGCATTAGTTGCTTGTTGCATTCAGGATACAAAGATCTGTATGACCTATAAGTCAATTTAGTAATGTAAAGGTACCTCGTGATTATATGTGATGTTATCAAGTATCCTGTTTCTCATTTTGATTATTATTGAAAAATATAACAAATCCACAACCGCATTTAGTTACGATCATCGCCATCAGGCCATCCTACTGCCTATTTTAGATTAATATTCAAAAATATAACTAAACCCAAATAATTTAATCTCTATAATATTATTAACTTATTATTGTATCTTTAGTTTTTTAAAGTCAGTAGCATATGGTATAATGGTTGCAACACCTTGTTGATATGAGTTGTAAAATACTGAAATTATGTATATTTAATTTGTGATTTAAAAGAGTGGCCGTGAGTTTCATGCAGGTTTATTTTCATAGGTTCTACCCTTTGTCTGAACCTAGCAACTAACCTAAATGTAGCTTCAGTAACTTAATAAACTCACTAACCTGTATATTTTGACGTTCATAAGTGTTGTTGATTTGAGTTGTAAAATACCGAAATAATTTTTAATTGGCTATTTATAAGAGTGGAGCCGTGAGTTTCTTGCAGGTTTTTCTCATAGGTTCAAAACCCTCGTCTGAACCTTGCAACTAACCTAAATATATCCTCAGTAACTTAGTAAACACATTAACCTATACATTTTGACGTTTGTATATATAAATGATTTTTGACTTTGACCTTCTTATAGGTTTCGCAACACGTAAGTTATACTCCTGGCAAGCGATAATAGGCTAGAAATTGTATATCGTTTGTTACCTTTGTCGAATAAAAAACATACTAAACAAGAACATTACTTAGTAATAATCATCTACATTACTTACTAGCATTCTTTAAAAAGATGAATATATATACCTGGCCTATTATCGGTAGGTATTGCATCAATCAGTGCAAGCAAAACAATCAGATGTTTCTCAGAATATCAACACAAGAAAAAGAACAATTACAACATTAATTTAATATATAAACAAACTTCTAGAGATTTAAATGTTAATCGTCGTGTTATTACGGAGCTCAAACATACGAACGCGTTTTGGTGGGAACGAGTTATGTAGCGACTAAATGCAATATACCTATACCTAATAATAAGATTTATAAGATTCACCAAGGTCGAGTTGTGAATGGCGATCAAAATGCGCTCATACTACAAAAACCAGAAGGAAAGGTGTGGTGTAGTGATGATTGATGGTTGACTCTCGTAAATGATGAAAACTAATTATGGTATTTCTTGATTTTTATATCTTTGGTGAAATAAAATGACAATACGAATGTTGTATATAAACATAGGCCACCAGGCTGGCTCAATGCTGGTTGGCAAACCTCACATAATTATCATCCTAGAAACTTTTGCAGAAATCACAGTCATGAAGGGTTTCTCTCGATAGCTGTTTAAAAAGCCCATAACTTCGAAAAGCCAGTACTTCGTGAGTCAGAATTGAATTTAAGTCGTTAGCGTAGCATTTAAATTTTTTATTACCTACTAATAGTAGTCGACTGAAGAAACAACTGTCTGTAGATTGTTATAATAATATCATACTGTGCACATACGGTAATTGAATCTACAATTACTGGGTTCTTGTTTATTAATGAGAATTTTTGTATAATTTGCACATACTGCTATTTAATCGCAGTATCTACTTTTTATCAATTCGAGCTCTGTCGCTTCAATACGTTTTATATCCATGTTCCTCTAAATATAGAAAAGCTTTTTGGCTTGATTGGCATTTATTATTTGATGAAAAATGAATATTGGTATTAATTATTTCCTTGCTGTGAGGCTTTTCCATGTCCTTTGCCAGCTACCCAATGTGTCAATCAGTTTAGCTTGCTGTCGGCACTATTGCCTGCCCGATAATATCATCCGAAATTCAAACACTAAAGCCGCCACCTTGTCAACACTCTAAATTATCTCTGCTTCATTTGTTTATCAATATTAGCAAAGCAGTTACCAGGCTATTACGTCTATGGAATATAGTATATAGTTCAGTAAACTAAAATAAGTCAAAAATTGTCTAATTTTAGTTTAGAGTTTTCGTGTAGGGCATTCTGCTGTGCCATCGAACTAAATTTAGATTTGGTTTAGATATCACCAAATTCGATTATTACAATCTTAATTATTTGAACTGAGGCAGTGATAGCATTACTTAAAATACTTAGTATTATTGTATTAATAGTGTTCATTTTCATTTAATTGCATTATGTACATACTTTTAATAAAATTATGTTATAATAGAAAGCACATATGTACCTATCTTACTACATCACAATAATTACATATTTATTGTTATGAAATAATTATTCTATTATCACTTATTTTTCTTCCTGTCAGTGTTTCTACTGCAAACACTACTACTAATTTTATCGTTGTGGCTCTGAACGCGGCTACATTGGCTGCATTGTCGGAGGCACTCGTCAATTTCTTCTGCGTTCAGGTGTTGCGGCATCCAGGCACACGAAACCCAAATTAGTTCCGTCCGTGAATCTCCACCTGATCATGTTCTCCAAGCTCCAGCCTACTTGAGTCTGTTAAAGACTTCCAGATCAACTCTGGTGATCCATAATAAGGCGTTTCAAGTGATACAAATAGGTTTGGTAGGGATATTAATTTCTTCCTTTCGAAGGTGCGCCTCACTTTTGGTGGCTCCAAGGTTAATGCAGGCTTGAAAGAACATTTGCGGCTCTTTGTATATTTAAAAATTCCACTGTTTAAGCCTCAACTACCAAATCTCTAAGAAAATTAAACTTTGTATCATGTTTTCAGATGTCATCTAATATTAGTTTGACATGTCTAATATTAGATAATTTTTGACGTTTAAGCCGTACAGCAGAATGCAAAAAGGACTTATTTAAGTATGTAACTAAACCAATTTTAATCCTGTCAAACTAAAATAAGTTAAGTCCTATCAATTTTAACGATTTCAGAAATGTCGTTTGACAGGACTAAACTAAATTTTACTGATATTTAGTTTACTTTAGAGAATTTTGTGACTACAGAATCGGCAGCACTATCTTACTTCTGAGCACGGGCCTCTTCTCAGAGTGAGATGAGTTCGGACATAGTCCATTATTCAGGTCTCTTATAATCATATTAATATAGTAAACATTCACTGTAAGATCCTCAAAAAAAAAGACTAAATATATACACTTTAAGAATTAAGACACGTTTCGTTTTTGCAAATGAACAATGTATCTTCTTTATCACTCTTAAGACTGATCTAACTAATTACGGCAATCTCTGTTAAGTTACTAATTTCAAGCACTGTTTGACTTACCTAATATATCTATAAAACACTTTTAAACATAGAATACGTCCAAAAATGTCATATCATTCTAAGATTAATTTTGTTTTGCATTTGTCAGTGTCGCGACATTTTAAATTTGCAATTTACCGGTAACGCATTGCGCACGACTGAGCGCATAGAGCTCGCACCGATAACAAATCTTTATTATTATGAGCTGTACCATAATTAAACAAGATTGTTCGAACAACTCCATCATTTCAATAGCATTTGACTCTCAAACATTGTCGTCACAGGATATATATAATTATGTCTGTGTGATCATAGTACGTATGAAACAGTAGTGTAGCTATGCGAGCGACAATAGGGTTAGTCCTACATATCTTCATTTTTATCGTATTTGCGGCATGCTATAAGAAATGTTATACATTTTATGTAAATGCTACCAACCGTACTCCCGTCCCGCGTACCATTATTTTGCGCTCGCGAGATTGAGGAAATGCTATGTATTCTGTAACGCGCTATCTTGTTCTCCCGTAAACGCAAGAATGCCTATGAAATACGTTCCAAATGATATAGGGCGCATATAATATAGACGGCAGACGATAAAGAATACATTAACGTTGAAAATATCTTAACCTTACATTGTTTATGTTTAGTAAGTTAACTAAACATAAACAATGTATGTGGATTCTATTAGGAGCAACCTTTGAAACAACATGTTTTTGATTAGAAATGCATCAAATTTAAAAAACTAAACCAATAATCTAATTACTATCCATGTCCCTTTTTCCAGATTTGAATCTATCGGATGTTACAGATGCAGACTTTTTGACGGATACGAATATTTATAGACTCACATCCGCGGATGCGGATGCAGATGTCCAAATCGATGCGGAAGCTCCGCAATTACGGATGTGGATGTGAATATTCGCAACATCCCTGATTGGTACATATAAGTAAAAAATCTGTTGGAAGAACGATTTATTTAATACGTTTTCGATTCTTATATTAATTAATCCATATTATTAATTATGTTTTGTTTACGAAAGAACACTTTTAAGTGGTTTGAGACGACTTTGAAAAATGTTACTACACTTACCCATAATTACCATTCGACAATATTCTCAATCCGATATTTTCATATTTACGTATCTCAGTGCACTAGACTAAACACAGTATTTAGCGACAGTCACCATACTGTTACCGAGCGGGACGCACATACGTGAAAGAGCGATTTTGGCTACGTAATTTATTTGAGGTTCAGAATATTTCTACAAACCATTCGGGTTTTGAAATGTACTTCTATTTTGTTCGCACAGGTATATCCAGTATAAGATTTTCTGATAAGCTAAACAAGTCCTTATTTATTAACAAAAAATTGTATTTATTAGAAATGGTTATGAATCTAATTACCATTCTTCTAATTACCGTTAATTACCATCCTTTTTAGTTCGGATGGCAATTAGAAGAAACGAACGGTAATGATTTTTAATTAATTAATGTTATTATAGACTGTCATTTGACTTTGTCTTTAGATTACAATGCCACGAAAACGAAAAACTAGAGAAGAAATACTAGAAAAAGCAAAATTAGCCCGCAGAAGAAGATAAGAAAAGATTAAATCAGATCCCGCTCTTTACGCTTTGCAGAAGGAAAAAGAACACCAAAGATATTTAAAGAGAAAGGTTCATAAAACAATTTTGTCCATAAATGATATGAATCCAAGAGGCAAAAGACAACAAAGAAAAAATTGGTGAGAAAATTTCAATAAATTTTACATAAGTAAACTATTACTAAAATGGGGCATCGAAATTATCAATGACAATACCCCAAGTTGCAGTGATAATGAAGACACACTTAGAGTAGATGAGAAACAAATAAACTTTAAAGTGGGGCACAATCCACCTCACAAACAAGTTAATACAAAAATGGTGCGGAAGTTGCGATACGAAGCACAGAATGTGCACAATAAAAAAAACGAGTGCAGCAATAGCAGCCCCCTTATCGAACAACCAAATGTGATTATCCATTCCAACATTTTGTTGAATCCAGTTTATAAAAGTAATACTGAAGTTACAAGGTTGTATGATATAATACCGGACAATAAATTTAACTTACATCCTGAAGTAGACATATACGCAATGGTAAAAGAGTACAATATTTCTAACGCTACATCCAACTTTTCCGATTACTTTGAAGATCCAATTTATTGAACTGCAGTTTGCCAAGTATTTGCCAAAATGTGTCACAAGGACCGGAACCCAATACTCTTAAAGATTTTCGATCGCCCCTAAATTACCTAATGGAAGACAATGGAAGTTCGTTTAGGAATAAAGCTGCGCTACCGATCAGTCACTCTCTTAAAGTATCTCGCAAGAGGAGCAGAAATAGGATTTTAGATAGTTCTGATGATAGTATCGAGATTAAAGACCTTAAAGACGGTTTTGTACCACAAAACCAGTACCAATTTTAAGTACCGATAAGCGACAGTGATTTAGAAATTTTTCCAAAGATGTAATATTTTAACTAATTCATGATCACGTAGAATTTCTCTTTCATCCTAGTTATAGATAATTTCTTGATGATTATTTGTTGCAATGCTGTTGACGACTTTATATGTTGAAAAATTTGATAATTATGTTGTTTATTCATTTAATATCTCCAATCAGTGCCTGACTATTTTAAACTGATTTTGGTCAAAAACGTTGATTCAAGAAAACTAGTCATTAGTTATAAAAAAGAAACTGTCGTAAAATGTATTTATTTTTATTTTGTTGATAATGTGATTAATTTGTAAATATAGTTCCTATGAAAGTCTGAATACTTACGTTAAGATGATTTTATAAAATTACGTTGATTCAGGCAAGCCAGTATAATAAAGAAGAAGCTGTTCTCGAAATTATGTTATTTTTGTTGTCTATTTTATTTTTAATAATTATTTTTGTTTGTTAGTTAATCGTTTAAATACAGTTCCTATGAAAGACTAAATATCGGTACTTACTTTTAAGTGATTTTGTTAAATAACATTGTTTTAGCCATACTAGACACTAACTTATAAAGAAGAACTTGATCTACTATGTCATTTTGGCTGTATTTTTTAATTTTTGTAATTGTTTTGTGTTAATTAATCATTTGATGTTCCTATGAAACATCGAAATCTAAGGGTATAAAAAATGAAAAATGTTTAATAAAAGATTGATTTAAGAAACATTTTGTTTTATTTCTCATAACCATTCTAGTTTACCTCATTACTGTATCTTGAGGTCTAATTACCAATATTGTGAAATCTCATAATAGTTCTCTCAAAAAATTCAATCGTCATTAGGTCTAAAGGTAAATGAGTAATTACTGGCTAATTAATATGATTTCGTTGTAATCATTAAGTACTTTAAAAATAATACATAAAACACATTACAAGGAGCATGTTTTTTTCTTTTCTCCAAACCATCAAATATGCACCAAATGAAATATTCACCGTATAATATATTGCTAGTCTTTATACAAATACATTTATACAGACCTATAAACTATATAATATATATAAAAATATATATAACTATAAACAGGTACATATAACAAATAAGTAAATTATATAGGATAGATTTAGCAGGATATATTTCGTACTTAATATCTGCTCGCATGCATACTTTTACGTAAGCTTTCGATGACGTAAGACTGTTTTTGTTTACTATATTAAAAAACAGGTAAGTGAATGTAAACGTCAATGTCATCCCAGTGCTAAAGCATCTGAGGTTAAGGTATCATCATTTAGTTATACTCATACTCACCCAAAAGAAGAAAATTTTTTGCGCTCACAGCTAAAAATTGAGGAAGCGCTGTGCGGAAATCTTTTTTGTATTTGTAGTCATAATGGCTGGTGTTGTATTCTACTTCAGCAATAGTTATCTCCTTCTCTTGCGTCATCTAAAACAATATTTAAAATATTACATTACATGTATGTATTGTTAACGAGTGCGTTATTTTATAACAATACTAGCGACCCGCTATGGCTTCGCACGGGTAGTACAAAACCTTAACAAATTATACTTAAACCTACCACTACCATCCCCATGAATCTTTCTGTCTATTGGTGAAAACCGCATGAAAATCCGTTCAGTGGTTTTTGAGTTTATCACGAACAGACAGACGCGGCGGGGGATTTTGTTTTATAATAGGTATATAGTGATGATAGTGATAAGATTCCTTATGTCATTAATCGCAATAGACTGTCATAATATAGTTTCGTAATATTAACAATAAACCTTTGTTCTACATATCCTTTTTACAGGTGTTAGTCTTTACTAACTGACGCCTGTAAATCCGAAAAGGAGGAGCCACATCTGTTTTAATGTGTATAACAGCCATTATTAGCTATGTTTCGCTAATTATGTTCCAAATGCCGCGCAAAAGATAAGCAGCGTTTAGCAGGTCACTTGGCTGCTATAAAGAATTTTTAAATTCCTTTCTCATTCGTATGTGTAATCTCACGATCGGTTGTAAAAATACGTGTATACTGCTACTGAACCGACGGTAACAATATTCAATTATTTAAATGCTACACATGCACTAATAATATAATTATGATCCCACAGCCTACTAGCCTAGATACCTACGTCATTATAGCACACCTTTTTACAGTGTACAATCAGTAGGTAGCATGTATGTAATCAATGTATGCATATTAATTTGAAAGTGAGGGTTTATTTTGTTTTTCTTGGAGCTGATTTACGTGTTGGATCGCTCTGTCCGTTTACAAATAGGCTTAAAAAGTCATCCAAATAACATATGGAATAGTCAGGCTCATTACTATTAACGTGGGCTAATTTATATCATAACAAATTTTTGCACGCAGCTTATATTTTTGGGGATGAAAGGTACCTATAGCTTTTTCTGTATCCCTGACAATGTGTATGCGAAATTGCCTGATGTTCGGCAAGTTCAGGCGTTAAAGTGTAACAAACAAACTCACATTCGCATTTATAATATTAGCTAGGATAAATGTTGATGTTCTACTTAAATAACTTAGCTTACAAAATCGTTGTAATACCAAATTTTATAAATATTGGTGGGGTGACTATTTTAAGTCTAGGTGGTTATAATTTTTTGTTGATTTCCTAGATCTTAGTCTCAGTCTATAATGAGAAGGCCACTGTCATGGCAACCATAAACAAATAATAGTTTGTAAGATATCTTTTTTTTTAATAATAATATTGTACCACATACACACAACACCATCTAGCCCAAACTAAGCAGAGTTTGTACTATGGGTACTAGATAATGGATAAACATACATATATACTTTTTTTGTAAATACTTACATATTAACCTTAACCTAAACCAGACAACGGTGTAAACACATATTGTTTAACTGGCTACAAAAGCTAGATTACGAATGTACTGAAAAATTACTTCTCGTACCTTCCTAATAAAACCCTAATCATCTGAAATATACAGAACGCAACACAAGCGCACACTCACACACACAGAAACACAGACACACACACACACATACAGTCACACACACATACAGTCACACACGCATACAGACAGTCATACACTCACACACGCACACAGACAGTCATACACACACAGCCCGTAAATTTAAAGCTTGTTTTTTTTTCTCTTTTATAAATATAACACATTCTCTTCTAGTAGATTATATTTTATGAATTCTCTAATGACTACCTATTTGCATTGTATAATAGTCATACCTACAGTTCTGAGTGAGGGCCTGGTGATCCGTAACACAGGGTTTCCCTAGTATGGACTCCAGTCTCTCACAAGGGCTCATACTTCTATAAATATTTCTTTAGTGTCAACGGTGTCTTATGTATATTATTGTGAACCTTTGTGAAGAAATAAATAAATAATTATAATTATGTTATACATAGAAACACCCGGACCTAGACAAACATCCATGTTCATGCACACAAATGTTTGACTTGTGCGGAAATCGAACCCGCGACTTCAGTATTTTGTATAGGCCAACAGTTTCAATATTAGTTTAATTTAATACATAATTTTATCACTAACTAAATTCTAATACACACAGAATCAAACATCAAATTCATTGCGATTAGATTTATCACAGACATATTAAATAGACGGATTTAAGTTTGGTATTACAATGGATGTCGCATCAAATTAAATACAAGCCCAATAAGAATAGGAGTGACTGGCTGTGAATCAAGTAAGAAAACTGTTGAAAATATATTTTGGTACACTGGTTTATGCCCATTTAAATCGCTTAAGTTACAAAAATGCGAAATTTTTTAGCTTAGGTAGCTTACCTAGTCCTGCCAAAGTGCTTTTTATTTGTCTAGACAAATAAAACACCTTTTTAGTGCCTAATAATATCATAATTATGTTCATATGTAAGTCTCGGCAATAAATCTTTCTGACGATGAATCCATGGCTATTCGAACTGTTGTCGTGGAAAAATGAGCCATTGCTACTTTATAGTTGCATTTTAAAGATTTCTCAAGAGACTGTCAGGGTGTCGTTGAGATCACTCCATGTTCTTTTAGACTGATCATAATATGAAGACCAAAGCGTTCTGATGTGTCGGACGACAGGACGGACGGACATGTTCGGACGGAGGACAAGGTTTTAGCTAATCTTAGCTCTAGTTCTAGATTTTGATACTCGTAATGTTTGGGCCACACGGTTTAGGTGCGCCCAGTTTCAAGTAGGTAACAGCCCCAGCAACTTGAGTAGCGTGTTGATCTGGCATTTTCAGTAACAATTCACGTTTAACACGATACATGCGTACAAGGCAGTCAAGACAAAAATTTTAAGAACCTAATTTATGCGCATGTTCAATTTTTTGCGCAAGTAAATGATATTATTATTTTATATAACTGGATCTCGTAGTATTTATGCTATGTCATCTAACGTAAGGTAATAGGCACGTACATATATAGCATAAATATTGCAACACAAGTTTACTTTTAGCTGTGTGAGAAGCTAGTATTATTAGTCATTATTATTAATATTTTCTGTAAAATACGTAGTCATAGATAGATATAGACCTATATTCATCAAATAAAGATTATTATTAAGTATTTCCCATATATGCCATTTTACAATATTTCTTATCTTGTCAATTTATTTGTACAAAAGAAAATACACACAAAATCTAACATACAGGTAGGTGTGAAAATCCACCAGTATTGGGAACAGGAGTCGAGCTACCAGCAGTTAAGGCTCCAGAGACAAGAACACTCGTAACACAAGAGCGCCGGGTCGCGCTATACCGATACTCAAGATTCTCTGATTAAGGAGTTCTATTGCGTGTCTCTTCAGGTGGGTTATAAATTTAAGGTGAACTATTTATATTATATAAATATTTTATATATCAAGAAACCCACCACTATAACCAACTTATTTTATTTGAATATTATACATATTGGTAATATATAGGGCTATTTAATTATCTTTTGTGATAACATCTGCCTCGTCCGCGTCGACAAAGTGCCATTCACATTTACAAATACAAATAAACAATTTCATAATTAGCTTAATATTGTTACGCCCAGTGACATCTCTCGGCATTGTGGGAAAGACTCGGCAGTTCCGTCTAATAATTTACACCGCCATCTATTGACATCTTACGGAACTACGTAGTAGGTATGCTAACGAGAATCATAGAGAAGACGCTGGTACTTTCTCGAATCATCGTACTGTTTACATACTGGGAGTGGCGTTGCTAGAAAGCTCTAGAAGCGCTTTACACGCGTATAAATAGGGCGCACGCGCACCGCCAAGTCAGTTTACAATCGTAAGCGGTCAAGTGTTCATCGAAGCGAACGGAAGCGGAAATATTACGGAGTTTGAAGCAGCACAGTGAAAAAGGGTGGTATAGTGTTTGTTGTGTTTTAAATTTAATTGTGTGTCTGAATAAAACGTGTATTTGTCGGTAATATTGTTTATATTCTTATCTGTCGAGCCCAGCTCGTAACAATATATACAAACAAATTATTTACAAGAGATTTAAACTAAAGAGTAAAAAATACAACAATATTAAAAAGTGTCGTAATATTTCTTCGCATTGCCGTCAATTAACAACTTGCCCGGAAGACTGGCAGCACTGCTATGTTAAATAGCACTGCTTATTCTTTACGCAAAGAAAATACCAGCCTACTGCTCACGCAATAAGCCGCTTAGCACTTGGACCCCATAGCCCCAGCGTTTCGACACCAAACGTCTCAAACATGTACTCAACAATGAGGTTTTCATATTTTCGCTGTTTCAGCGTATCCGCTGATGCAGCAGCAGCACCAGCACAACACGCTGTGCTAGGAAGATGTGATGGCGCAAAAGTCTACACAATTTGCGACCCACACCAAACCCAAAACAAATTATGTTTTGATGGTAGTGCAGGCGCACCTTTTTAACATCAAATCAAAGAATATTGCGATGTATTCTTAATTTTGATCATTGATATGGTGTGTTCATTATAATCCAATGATGACTACTGATATGTTTTTTTCATTGTAGTGGCTTTAAGTCACTTTAGGTTTTATTTTGGTTTGTTACGCATTCGTCCTTCATGTTTCGTCCTAAACGTAGAAATACGCATTCGTCCCAAAAATTATTTCTTATATGCCCCCAAATCTAAATAAATATTAATTTCTTAATGTAATTCCTTTTTCGTCCCAAATTATGTTCCTTTTCTGTCCTTGTTTTTATTTGTATAGAATTTTATGTTATACCGTCAGCCGAGAAATATTTTAAAATACCTAGTGAATATCCTGGCAACACTTTGGGCTTATGATTGCATGATATCACGCGTCCGACAACGAAAAGATTAAAAGTAATTTTTAGCTATGTTTTGTTTTGCGCACAAAAATGTAGAACGAAAAGGGAATAATTAAAAAAAGAGTGGCGAATGAGAAACATTTTGGAATGTGGGACGTAATGTAGGGGCAAAGCGGAACAAACCTTTTTTAATGATTTTATCGAAATTATATGTTCTGTAATCGAGTCAAGCTATCCCTGGCAACGTGTTTCAACTACATAGCTACAAAATATAGTATGTACATATACTTATATGTATATATATTTTATGTAGTTCTTGACCGTACAGGTGTAATGCTATGATGACCTTCATAGAATTTAATACTCAACCTTGCTAGTATCGATTTGAACTCTGCTTACTGCGTAGATTAGGTACCTACAATATCTTGGCCAAGGTCACACGGTGCACTGATAGAAAGTGGCCTATAAAGACCACCAAATGGAAGGGACCATCAGGGCAAAAGAAAAGGCATTGGACCAAAAGCAGCGATGGGCAGGCGGTGGAGAGAGATTGGATCGACCAGGGCAAGGATAGGGAAAGGTGGTAATGTTTAAGGGAGGCCTATGCAGAATGGAGTCCATATCGTAAATCAATTAGATTTAATTTAATTACTCTAACTTTAACTAACACTAAATATTAAGTAAATCTATAAAAAATACTAACAACATTTGAAATTTATATATATTTATATATATATATATATATATATATATATATTATCGAATAAACGTCTTTATTATTATTATATCTAAACACTAGTACTTTCTTATATGAATGTGCCTAAACTTATTTATTAGTTACAAAGAGTTGAAATGGGCAGTATATTTATTATTTCAAATAAGTACGCAGTCACGTAATTGTACGTCAACACTTTTTTCTATCCATGGTCATCTTGATTTGATACGTAGGTATATTAGATTGAGTACTGCGCAAGACTGTTATTTCTGTTTGTAATTAGTCAAAATATGTTCTGGTTTTACTTATTCTGCTATATTTCAAGTGGGTATCTTGGTATAGTAGATGGCGCAACAAAAAACGGATTGCTTTTACTTTACCGTCCGCTTGATGTGAGCAACGAATGTGCATTCTCTGAGCGTTTGCGGTACGATCTGTCGTTTGGCATGGGAATGTCTGACACCATCACAATGGTTCGTAATTGCAATAACAATTATTGTCTATATTGTGAATAATGTAAATATAGTATAATATTTATACTATTCTATCTTTATCCTAAAAATAACCTATTGCAACCTGTAGCCTTCAAAATATAAATGCGACTTGGTTTTTGTTTGTTCGTTACGCTTTAACGCCTCAACTACTGTACCAATCGTCATGAAACTTCGCATACAACTTGTCAGAGGTACAGAAAAGGACATAGGGTACTCTTTATCCAGAAAAAAAAGTTCTGTGCTTGAGTGAGAGTAATTTATTGTCAAAATCCAGGTTAACGACAGCAAAGCCGCGAGCAAAATGTAGTAGTGAGTAAAACTTGAACCTAAAATGACCAAATCTCTTAAACGCTCACTAAACATAAATGTAGATACAGCTGCAAATATATTAACCTATGAACAAAAGTAATCTGCGGTTCTAACCATTAACATAATGTGAACTACCTACAATGTTTTATAAACATTCACCAATTTGCTTCATTTTACAAAGAAAGATAACGGTACAACAATCATAAAGAGATAATACAATGTGATTACCCGTAAGATCACCTCACAACAATGTTTTAATATTCTCCGTGGAATTTTATATTGCATAGCGTTGCTGCGATATTTGACCTTATAAATATACCTACTATAATAACAATTAGTTGTATAACTAGTTATACTTATTTATTAATAGAATGTTAAATTATTATCGCGACATCTTGTATTCAGTAAATTCCTATTTAATGGCAAGGCATAGATTGTTTTTCCAATTTAATGTTCTAGTCTAATTATATTGATACGTTAGTACTATCTTCTTCTTCCTCTGTCAAAGGAAATATTAACTTTATAATACTTCTGAAGTCGCAAGCGTGTTATGAGTACGAACTTGAGACCGCTTGCAAACGAATAGCCAAGACATGCGACATCGGACAAATAAATATGTATTTACGTAAGATAAACTCACGCATTTTCGAAGGGATTCCGAGGACAGATAAAAGTATTTTATGCTTAAGACTACACCAACTGTGTTTAGGTGTTGCGGGGTAAACGCATTACCATTATAGCGCGTTAACCTTTTGGACGCCATTGTCACATATACGTGACAAACGAAATCTTGCCCTCAACGCCAACGTCACATATGTATGACAAAAATACGTCGCACCATAACATAAAAATAAACAATAAAACCATTACTTTTGTGTGTTTTATTGATATACTTTAAAAATGTAAGCTTCCATCTATATTTGATTGCATGAAACGAATTAAATTATACCATCAATATTGAGAAATTTGAAGATAAAAAACGATATGATAAATTCGTAAAAAGGTAGTGTCTCACACGCCATTGTCTTCTATATGTGACAGCTAGTGCTGTGACGCATGATGGTAATATCCTTAAAAACTTTTAAAGATAAGTGTGAAACATTAATTCAGAATACATTATTTGTGTATCAGTTGGAATCAGGACAAACCAGATAGATTTTTATAACAACTGAGTCTTATGCAAGCATGCCACTAGCTACACAATCAAAAATAAAATGTCCGCCGGCCTAATTTCGATATTCGCTAATAGCATCTTATGGGCATCCCTAGCGCAACACCGATTTGCAGTCCCTTGTACGCCATGGTCACAAATAGACGACAAAACGGTGACGTCATAAGCGAAGGCGATCACTTTTAGTGAAGTGACATTGATTTGTTTTATTAAAAGTTAAACTTAATAGCAAGTGCAATGAGTGTAATGAGTACCGAAGAACTTCTTCGAATATTAGAAGGTGTTAGAGGCGATGATGAGTTCTCGGAAGCGAAAACGTTGCAAGAAAATGATTTAGAGGTAAGTTATGTACTTTTAAAACTTTTATTTTATAAACTATGATAAAAAATGTCTTATCAATATGTTCTTGAAATCAAGCAAAATCCGTAAATATTATGTTATCTAGTATTGGTGATATTAAGTATGTAGTACATTGAAAATGTTTTAACATAGATACATACATTAAATTAAAATACCCGTTTCTGTTGCAAGGTGTGTAAAGTTTATTTATGTGGTGCGCCATGCTTTGAAAAATACCACGCTTTATAATTATACTTTTCTTTAGTTAGGTTAATGTCGCATCTACTTATTACCTTAGTGATACGATTTGCTTATGTGTGATATTTTATAATTTTATCGCTACTATAATTATATTTAAAGATATGACATTCTATTGTTTGTAAGTTAGTTGGTACATGTACAACTGCAAATAATTATCATATTAAGATAATTATTTGCATCGTTAATTTTACATATATTTTCTTTTATTTTTACTATCAGGTGCTATTTGTTGAAGGCTTGTGATATTATATCAATAATTATAATCATTATGTTAATGTTTTGTTATCTTACATCGTTGTTATTCCTATTCTGCCATTAAAGTAATGTGATGTTATAAGACTGATTGGTAGTTATAATCATTGTAAATAACTGTTGATTTTAATGTATATCTTTGTTAATTACGTTTATATTAATAACAATAATTAAAATACTGATTTCTATTTATCTTTTTATTATAAAATTAAAATTCCTCATGCTTTATTATAATAGTTATTATATTAAGCATACTTTATAGATCCATACTTAATAGAATCGATAAGCGACATGTACACTGCTACATCCTTAGTCTGATGCGAGAATGTCGTAAAATTGACTGGTAGGCCACGCCATTGTCACAATATCAAGACAACAGGTATAAGATAGTGTTGTACCATATTGTATTTTGTTTTTATTTTGTATCTCCTAATATCTGCGTTTACATTGATAAAGTCTGTGTTAAATGCCGTGTAATGATTACTACAGTGGGAAGTAGTGAAAGGTTAAATAAATATCAGTGTCATGAGTAGGGTTTATTAGAAAATTTAAGACGAAAATAAAAACACAGTTGATATTCGATAAAGTTTTGGAATCCCTATACTTTTGAAGGTCATTTTACAGAAAAAGTGGCTTGGCGTCGGGGGTACGGCGATGTGTTGATACTCTGGCGTTCAAAAGGTTAAGTACCTAACCAAATGGAGTATAGTAGCCTAGTGGTCTAAAGGCGATCGTTATTAGTTAATCTGTTGTTTAACTAGCGTTTTCAGATTCTGCACTCCATATAAACTTTAACTATGCTTATACGTCTAAAAACGGGCACACAGTTTTTCTTCAGATATCAATATTAATAAATTCATTTATTGTCTAATGGATGAAATTGACAAATGGAAACTGATTATAATTAATGATTATTAATTTACAGCGATGTTGTAGCAGGACCATTAAGAGTCATATACCTATCCTAATCCTTACTAATATTGACACCGCCTGCTCAACCTACAAAGATTGGACCTTCGGACCATCGTGGGGATCCTAACAGGACACTGTCCCCTGAACAAACATCTCTACAACATCGGAGCAACAGGCAGCCCACTCCGTAGGGGATGTCTGACCGAAGAAGAATCTGCTGCCTATATAGTCCTGGAATGGGAGTAAAATCCCATCAAATCCCTAACAACCCGAGGTTACTCCGCGAAGCCTGCAAAGACCCCAGGAAACTTCTGTGCTTCTGGGCGGAGTTGGGCTGGCTATCTCCATAACCGGCCGACTCTCACGCATAATGGACGAACTTAGAGTTTAAATGCGGAAAAGGGAGTCTAATTAGAATTACAATTACTTAGGTACTAATATTGTAAATGTGAGTAGATATCAATTTGTTCGTTTGTTTATTTGTTTGTTACGCTTTCACGCCTTAACTACTCGACCAAACATCATGAAAATTCGCATACCTACAGGTTGTCTGGGGAACAGAAAAGAACATACCTTACCTTAAATCCTGAAAAAAATTAAGGTCCCGACGGTCACATTTACACGAGCGAAGCCGCGGTTGATATATAGTAATATTATAAATGTGAAAGTTTGTGGAGATGGATGAATGAATGTTTGTTACTCTTTTACGCAAAAGCTACTAATCCGATTGCTATGAAACTTGGTATGTAGATAGCTGTAGACCTTTCTATTAACAGATAAGCTTTTTATCCCGATATTACCGGCATTGGTACTTACGCGGGTAAAACCGCAGGGCATAGCTAGTGAAGAATAAGTTTGCCTGATATATACGAGCCAAACTTATTCTTCGTGTATGACGCCTTAAATATTTCATTGATAGATTCATGTATTCGGCTCATATTAATATGCATATAGATTATTCTTATGATAGTGCAGTATCGACAACCAGATTGAGACATGACGCCATGCCTATATTTTAATAGCTGCTATTAAAATTTTCCTCAGCTATTTTATAAACTATTTTATTTGTAAACCTGAAATCCTATTCGGTCATTTTTATTTCACGCAGTTACAGACACATTTAGGGGTCTTCTGACACAAGTATTCAAATGTATATTTAAAAGAAGGCCTCTACAACGTTTGTGTTACAATATAAGTTATAATATAACCTGTTGATAACGAAATAAAGTATTTTATTATTATGTTTCTCTTATCACAGGTATTTGCTAACATATTATATTAGAAAATACCTGGCTGTTTGGGACGGAGACACAGGAGTACACAGAGACATGGGTCCAACATGAAGAGGCCCTTCTAGAGTTTTAATGAAAGGTGGGATGGAAAACCTATAGCGGCACTAGCCGTAGCAGACGTAGGACTATTGCTACGTGTGGATTCTAATATATAGGCTATGGGATTGGGTGTTTGGTGGACCGGTATATTGCTAACTATGGATGAAAAACGGCGTCCGCCCTGAATACTCCAATAGCATCAATGCAATGGGCAGACGGTGACTCGCCAACTCACTAGATGGACCCCCTGAATAGCCACCATAGCAATACCAGTGCGAGTGGCTAGGGGGTTTCACCACCACAGGTCTCGTGACAACGGCGACCCGCAGCGGGTTTCTCCGTAGTTATGCCCTTGAAAATGACACTTCCACCCCTAAGCATATAGCTCTACCGGCCCCCCTCTAACCGGCCGACCAAGGCAAGCCAGAGTTGAGAGTCCTACGGGCGCTCTTGATGTTCTACCCCAGCCAACCAGTAATGGCAAGCCGGGGACGAGGCCCTAACCGACTTTCCGAGACATTCAGGACCGCAGTGTCGCCACTCACATTCACCTCACCACAAGTTGCCCTGCGGTTTATTATTATTATTTTATTACATTTGTTTGCCCTTCACTAGATTGAAACTATTTTTGAAGATAAGGCTAGTGAATTGAACATTTAGAGCCTGTATCCGCGCGCCACTCACGGACTGTGGCGCTGTGTCAAACAAAATATTGTTACACCCAGTGCCATCTCTCAGCATTGTGGAGAAGACTCGGCAGTTCCGTCTAATAATTTATTACAGCGCGATCTATTGACGTCTTATGGAACTACGTAGTTCGTCGGTACGAGAAGAGTAGAGACAACGCTGGAACTTTCTCGAATCTTCGTACTTCTACATACAGGGTATGGCTTTTCTAGAAATCTCTAGAAACGCCTTACCTCCGTATAAAAGGTCAGGCCAGCACTCGCCAAGTCAGTTTACAATCGTAAGCGATCAAGTATACATCGGAACAAACGGAAGCGTAAATACTACAGAGTTTAAAGCTAGTTATAGTGGAAAAGTGTAGTATAGTGTGTACATAAATGTAGTAAAACGTGTAATAATCGGTAATATTGTTTACATTCTTATCCCTTTTTTTTACTTTTGTGTATTCTTTGACGCGTACCCTTCCACGGGGGCGGGCAGAGGGGTTATGTCGGACTCACCGGGGTAAAAGAAAGATGTTGAAGCGATGAAAATGGTCGTCTCGGAATACCGACTAAACCTACCACGGTGTTTCTCGAGAAAACCGCTATCGACGAGGCCGCGCGAATCACTTGCACATGCGGTCGCGACCCCGCCGAGGTTTCAGCCCGCCGTATGAAACGGCAGGCCACTACACGAAGAGACCTACCCTATAGACACTCACTCACAAAACCCTACTGTCCCCCCTAGAGAGGAGACGGATTCGACACAGAGGTGCGCGTGGGAACACGCACGCCGCCTCTCGGATCTAGTGCTGATCGGATGGCGGGCAGGCCCACGAAGACCCCCAGGTCAAACTTCAGGGTGGCTGGAGGTCGTCTCGCACCCTCCGGCGCCCCGCTCTGCGGTTGGGGAGAGGGTTTCAGCAGTCCCTCTCCCGCTCCGCCGCTTCCTTGATGGAAATCACTTCCTCACAGACGGAGACTACGGCGTTCCACGACTTCTCACTCTGGACCATACACTGAACTACGGCCGAGAGCGAGAGGACAACCGATCCGACTGCCGTGATCAACTAACGGCACTGCGATGCCCAGGCGGGGCAATCCGCCAAAGTGTGCAGCGCCGTGTCCTCAACAACGTCGCGGCAGTCGCCGCAGTGGTGACAACCGTCTTTTGTAATGTTTAAAGTGTTTTCTATACGACACAGGAACTGGCCAAAACAACCGTGGCCAGTCATTACCTGTGTCAGCCGGATGGTGAGGGTGCCAACTAATTACCTAACGATTAAGTATATGTTTAAAATTTAAAATTTAGGGAATATTACATTTTCTTTTTTTTATTAACTTCTAACTAAATGAAGACAACATATGGGCTGTCACGTGCATTTTTAATTATATTTGAAACTTTTTATCATATACCCAATTTCTTATTGGTTTTGCATAATTTAACAACTAAATTCCTAAATTCTAACTTAATATTATAAATGCGAATGTGAGTTTGTTTATTTATTTATTACGCTTTCACGCCTTAACTACTCAACCGATCTTCATGAAATTATCGCATACACGTTGTCAGGGGAACGGCAAAGGACATATGGTAGGTATCTTTCATCCACACACATTTCACAAAATTTACTGTTACTATCCCAAACTATAACACCCATTTACACGAGCGAAACCGTGGGCAAAATATAGTAATATCAACTTTGAAGAAAAGGTGTTGTAAATCTGACGCGCAGCTGACGTCTTATGCAGATTTACAACACTTCGGTCACCCGCATTGGTTCTGCACGTGCTGGATGCAAAGAGCGGGTAATCGCGCGCTCCACCACGGTGAACAGACTTCATTATTGTTACAGGTGTTCCGAACTTTAAGTGGCATAGACTACGAATGCAACGTCGAGATCACAGCCCAAGCAGAGGACGTATATCTAGTAGTCGTGATCAAATTCCCTACGAACTTGCTTCAGAACTGTTACTCCAACGAAGACGCATTCATGGTTCTGAAGAAAAATAAATGTCTACGTTTGTGCGAATTGCTTGGCGACAGAAATATTTACTCGTCGTATTTCGTTATAACTGTCAGGGGAAGACTTCGGTTCAGATTTCTGAGCAACAGCAGCATTAATGCTGATATAAATGTAAGTGATCAGCTACTTTATCAACAGTTTCCCCACACTTTGTTACAGATACATTTACTACTTTTTACTTGCTTTAAACTTACCTACGTTTAGGCAGAGAACATTTAGCGACATATTAAGACGATAAACGTATGTGAGATTTTCAATTGCTTTATCATAGGTACACAATAATACTAATTCGTCATCATTCACTTCAGTGACAGTAAAGGATGTTAATTTTTATCACAGTTTGTTCCTATAGAACATTAATAGGTAAATTATCAATGATAAAATACTGTTAAGTACTTATATATATTTTTTATAAAGAGGCAACTCCCGCACTAGGGATAATTCCTGTATTGCGAGGACTTAACAAATATTCAAACAACGGACACAAAGAACACCCAGATTCGGAACACTTATTTGTAGATAACACAAGTTTTTGTCGTGCCAGGATCGAACCCACAACACTCGGTGCGGCAGCAGTGGCGAGGCGACCACTTAAACCACTACGCCTTCTGTGTTTACTATTCAGCTACTTATGTTATTGACTGTACTAATGTGTATTCATTGGTTTATATAGTGTAATATGTCGTACTTAGTAGGGTGCGTCTATGATTAGTTTTTTATACAACTAAAGTGGCAAGCTATCTTGCGGCCCACCTGATAGTAAGTGGTCACCGTAGCCTATGAACGCCTGCAACACCAGAGGCATCACTTGCGCGTTGCCGACCCTGTAAAAACCTTTCAACACCCTTTTTGAAGAACCTCATTCTGTAGTCTTGTGGGAAAACCTCGGCAGGGAGATCATTCCACAACGTGAGCGTCTATAGTGAGACTAGCATTTATATCGAATGTTGAACGGGCTGTAAACATTTGTTTAGTGATGTAATAAAGGTGTACAGGAAACGGAACAAACACGTTAGAGGTAGACCTTCACTCCGATGCAACTGATGTGATTACCATTAAAGGCAGATTATAAAGGGGCTTACACTATAATACACACAGCGACACAGCAACCTAGACTGTTTGGACTTTGAACTATTAGAAGTTGAATGCTGCAAATCGTGCGAGAGAGTGCGTTATATTTTTGTTACGCTCTATCCTTACCATTACATCGACACCACTATGCACTGCCCCTTTTCGACAATTCTCTATTTTGTATGTAGCGTCGTTATGCGTATATAGGGTGTCTAACTTGATGAGTAGCCGTATGCACCTATATCAACTCGTGAACATCTTTTCCTGATTCACACTTCCTATAACATATTAAGGCATGAAGCAGTATAACTTACTATTAATCTATTGCGTCGTAGCGGCCCACTGGTGGTTAGACACAACAAGTTTTTAATTATGTGTGATGGATAGATGAACTGTTAGCACTTCTGGACTATTTCAAAAGCAATAAGTTTGTTTACATATATTATATTAAATGGACTTATGAAGTGGTACCTACTTAAAACCAATTATTACAACCAGTGTTTTATAAGTTTTATAACATACTTATTAGCTCTTGCTCGCGGCTTCGCTCTCGTGAAAGTAGGTTAGGCCTGGTTATGTTAATAACTCAACGTTTTTTTAAATATAGACCATGTTACTCGGTAATCATCCGGCTTTCTAATTTTCAAAGAATTGTTAATATCGGTTGAGTAGTTTTTGAGTTAAATCCTTATAAACAAAAAATCTAAGCTTTCCTTTATATTAGATTAGTATAGATTAACATAAATTCCACTTTAATTTTATTGCATAGAGTATTCGGCACAAAGTTATTTGGATACAAATAAGACATCAAAAATACAATGATTATGGAATATATGAAAATTTGTTTCGCCAACGTCAATGCACAATTATTGAACAAACAACATTTGAACATCCATTGTTGTAAGAGGGATGGGCAGTTGAATAAACTGCAACGTCAATGTCAAATTATGTAAAGATGAAATAGTTATTTATATTTCTTCGACTCGTCTATAAATATAATAAAATTGTTATTAGCCATATCGGTTTAAGCTAAGTGTACAGTCTTACATACAAAACATTTAAGAAAAATTAATGTAGTGTGTCTTAATAGAGGCCAAGCAGTTTTTTAGACATTTTGTTGTCTGTCTGTATACTCTGTATGTTTATACGTGCAAATCGCAAAAACGACTGCACAAAATTAACTAGTTTTCACGGGTCAAATAGGTCGATTTATCCTTACAATAATATTATGACAGAGACCATTGCTCTCTTTATTATGTATTATATTTACATGTGTCAAGTTAGCAAAGTCAACATTAGCGATAATTAGATCTCACAGAAACTTTTGTCAAAACTGGCAGGCCGCTTTCTTGGCCGACTGTCCCTACTTCCAAATGAGCGTTCCACGCGTACGAGTCGTGGACGAAACATAGTCAAAGATAGAATTAAACGTACTGTCACGAGCTGGGTTCGACGGATAAGAATATAAACAATATTACCGACTAAAACACGTTTTATTCAAACACACAATTAAATTTAAAACACAACAAACACTATACCACACTTTTTCACTGTACTGCTTCAAACTCCGTAGTATTTTCGCTTCCGTTCGCTTCGATGAACACTTGACCGCTTACGATTATAAACTGACTTAGCGGTGCGCGTGCGCGCGCCCTATTTATACGCGGGTAAAGCGCTTCTAGAGCTTTCTAGCAACGCCACTCCCGGTATGTAAACAGTACGATGATTCGAGAAAGTACCAGCGTCTTCTCTTTGATTCTCGTAAGCATACCTACTACGTAGTTCCGTAAGATGTCAATAGATGGCGGTGTAAATTATTAGACGAAACTGCCGAGTCTTTCCCACAATACCGAGAGATGTCACTGGGCGTAACAGTATTAAAAAATCCTTAGTTTGGGATATAGTCCTACAAATTATGAATGTTGCTGTTTGCAGGCTGACATGTATCAACTCACGGCAACCACTGCGAGGATCAAACCACGTTCACAGAAGTGTCACTTCAGAAACGAGACATTGTGTATCATTGATCGACAGGAGTTCTGTTTCACTAGTGGAGTGGTCTGTGATGGGATCAAAAACTGCGGCGTCACTGATTGGTAACATTCTAAACAGTGGTGTTGGCATTACTGTTTTACTCTAGTCATTCTATATTTCTTTCTTATTTAAGAGACAGCTCCCGCACTAGGAATAAATGCTGTTTTGCGAGGGATTACAAACATTCAAATAACGGACACAAAGAACACACTCGGTACAACCATTTGTGGATCACACAAAGTTTTGTCCCGTGAGGGACTCGAACCCACAACACTCGGCGTAGTTAAACCACCGTGCGGCGTGCAGTCAAAGTTTTGGTGTGCTATTGCCATTTCCTGAAAAGAAATCCATTTGATAATGTTTGTACTTCTACAAAATATTTCAACCAATCAGGGCGATCTGGTTATATTGAAGCGTTGTCTTATCTGCGAAATATATTATACGATGGACAACATAAGAAATAAAGCCATTTTATCTTTGGCAAGCTATTTCTTTCTATGCAGAAACGCAAATTTAGGTCTGCCACGTTGAGACGCTGAATAGTTCGGCCTCGGAACGGAAGGTCCAATTTTACGAAAGAGGTCAACGACAGAATTCCTTTCCAATAGGCAGCGGTTGAGAAGCTAAATAATGTCTTGATGGCCGAAATACTTGAATGTTCAACATTGCTTATATTGCTAACTTGCTAGTGAATGACCTATCGGACTAGTCTTAGTAGTAGTTTTTGAACCTTGTTTTATAGTTTCAAAATGGTTTTAAGTTCAAAGCTCTATGATAATAGCCACATTATTATGTTGTCTCTCATCAGAATAATGAGCTAATATGTATAAAACCCTAAAGTAACCGTCAAATAAGACTGCACGGACCGTCAAATAAGACTGCACCGTAGTAGTGCGTAGCGGTTAAGTGGTCACGTCGCTCGAATGTTGTGGGTTCGATCGCCACACGGGTCACACATTTGTGTGTTCCACCAATGGTTGTCCCGAGTCTCCGTTTTCTTTATGTCCGTTGTTCGAATGTTTGTAAAGTGCCCCGCGACACAGGCAATATTCCTAGAGCTTGCCCTTTAAAAAGAAAAGGAAATTCAAATGTAGGTGGTAACACTTATACTTTAAGTAAATAGTTTGACGAAACGAAACGATTGTTTTGATACACATATCGGACTCTTTCGATAGTGAAATCAGGTATTTCTATTAGTATAACATTGTACCAGGAGTCACTAGGTATGCTAAGGTACTTACGACCAATTGGGTCAGCAAGGCATTATCCAATCATAGTGACGACGAAGTTAGAAGCACTGGGGCTGTGGTGTTTATTCGTCGTAGTTTTTTAGACATTTATTAATAGTGACAAGTAACTGTTTAGTTTGATATAACCTAGCAAATAAATAACGCTTTTTATAAATGCCAGTTTAAAACACTAATTTTTTTTAATTCTAATTTTTAAAACATTAATTGATGTAGTAACATCAATTAATGTTTTTGAAAATGTGAATGATAGATCATCATTTTCTTTCTAAGGTTAAAAGATTTCCAATTGTTAATGGTTAATGTATGTATATAGACACAAATTATATAAGCGGAGATAAGAACTATACTGACTGAGTACAGGTGCAAGTTTTAGCGCCGGATCAAACATTTTGTTCTTTTTAGAAGTTAGATAATATTATGACTCAATCCAATATGCAGGTACTTCAAAAACTCTCGGCTATCTATGCCTATATTTATTTATCGATAAACGCTGAAAATTGCGGAAACATATTAATACGTATAGTTTGACTGTAAGGTATTTAGTTGAAATTATAAGAATGAATTGACTGTAAAAGAGCATTTCAAAATTCGATCCTTAGAGATTAATTACGGTTCAAAGTAAGTATGAAGATAAAAATGTACAATGCAGGACTAGATAAGTTATAATTTTGTAGAACTGACTTTGACATTATAGGATAAGTATATACAATGGATAATAAAGCAAAATATATAAAGAGATTCAATAAGGTCACATAAAATTAGTTTGAAATTAATATTAAAATTAGGTACTTTCAACCTTGGCAACGAATACGCGGATGATGAAGCAGGCATAAGATAGTGTTCAAAATGTCTTAATGAAAAATGCCAAAGGATTTATTCAACAGAAATATAAAATATTAAGATGTATATGTACCTATTTTGTTTTTACGTGCAGATGATATCTCTAGACGCTTAATGGTTTCAATTATAACTGAATAATAAATACTAATTTGCTCATAGGTTTGATGAACGCCTGTCAGAATGTAGCTTGCCGGTCGAATACCTTGGCTATGCGCCTGTGATCGCAGTGATTGGGGCACTGGCTTGTGTCATATTAGCAGCCGGCCATGTTCTTGTGCGATGTCTGCCACCACTAGCCAGCTCATTTTTCATCTTCAACGCCAATGAAGACAACAGACTTTGCATAGACCCTGTATTATACCCGCAAGATCACGCATTGTGTACGATAGAAAAAGTGAAGAGAATTTCCCTTATACCGGTAGGTATTATAAACATTTATGTTAACTTAATACCAACTGCTCAGAGCAACGGTGCTAAACATCATCAACATTACTTTGTTCACTTACACTGGTTCCCAATAAGCTACATATTATCTTCCTGTGGTTTGCCTTAGGTTATAGAGATGGAAAGTTGACATAAGCTCCATACACATTATGTCAAATTGTTATTGCTAGTAAGAAAATCACAGTTAGTTTATTGGGGACCACCATTAGTACCTAAACTAACTTCTTGTTTTAACCATTGGGCGACCCAAGATGAGATTATAATTACCTACTCTGATTATAAATAACCCTGTTTCATTTCAATAATCATATTTCTAAGAAAGGTTATAATAGATTCATTTTATTTACTAACTGCTAATATGACATATAGGTGCTGTATTTATTTTGCATTCATGCAACCAGCTGTTTTTGTAACAAAGTGGTATTATTAAAAACTAAATAAGTATGTGTCGTCATTAAATATTAAATAAAGGGCACTTAAAACTAAAACAGGTTTTTAATCGTACATAGTAAGTACATCATACATTTTGGTATGAGATTACAAAAGCTTTTTATGCATTTGGAAACCTTCAAAAGCAATCCCATTTGGTATCGTAGGTTATGCTAAAATCAAAATAAAATTATGATCTTAAGCATGTTTGATGTTATGCTTAAGATCTATGTAAAATCAATGTATTTTATATTATTTTGCCTTTGTTAATACACGTGTAAATATATTAGCTTAATTTGTGTAGGAATAATGAATAATGTACAATATCTCGTCTCAGGATGAGATTTATTAGTACATTTTACTCTATTGTCTTGTTCTAGGTACATTCCAGTTCATCGTCTAATATAACAACAGAAACTGAATCAGATAAGATCGTGACTAGTCAACGTGTGCAGACGCCAGGACATACTATGCAAGTTAGTAACAGTTTGGAAATCATCCAATAACCACAGCACATACAGATGACTACTTTAAATACAACTGCATAGACTTATCCAATAACCACAGCACATACAGATGACTACTTTAAATACAACTACATACACTTATCCAATAACCACAGCACATACAGATGACTACTTTAAATACAACTACATACACTTATCCAATAACCACAGCACGTACAGATGACTACTTTAAATACAACTACATACACTTATCCAATAACCACAGCACGTACAGATGACTACTTTAAATACAACTACATAGACTTATCCAATAACCACAGCACGTACAGATGACTACTTTAAATACAACTACATAGACTTATCCAATAACCACAGCACGTACAGATGACTACTTTAAATACAACTACATAGACTTATCCAATAACCACAGCACGTACAGATGACTACTTTAAATACAACTACATAGACTTATCCAATAACCACAGCACGTACAGATGACTACTTTAAATACAACTACATAGACTTATCTAATAACCACAGCACATACTGATGACTACTTTAAATACAACTATATAGACTTATGCCTGCATATGCCCAGGGCATAGGCAGAGGTGTGTCAGTCAGATTCCGCCAGCTTTGTTTTTGAAGACCTCATAATGTCAAAAAATAGACATGCCCACTACTGGGCATGTCTATATTTAAGGCACATTACAAACATAACGCCACTGCGCCATAAACATAGTCTTAAAGTATACAACATTTTACTACTTATTATGTATTTAAATTAGATACATATGTTATAATAATTAAATTTAATTATAACGATATGTTTATCCATTTATCATATTTTGTCATGATTAAATTTAAAAGTGATAATATTTTATGATTATATTTAATAATATATTATTAATGTTTAATAATTAATTATGTAATCATTCCCAAACCTTACATAATTTGTATGTTATGTATATTAGTTATGTTATAAAATGTATATTAGGCAAATAGACAGCCTTACCGCTATTCTATTATGTCATATATTTGAGAGCCTCAAAATCAAATGACAAAATAACAAGATATATGACAAAACGTAAACGTACCTACAGTCAGCGATATAAAACGATAAACATGTATGTTATTTTTTTATTGTTCCATCATACAAAAGAAGCACTAGCCTCAATTGCTTAAAGCAGTAATAGGTGAAGGAGAGCTTATTTAATCACAATTCATAACTACAGAAAATTTCAGGCTAGAATGAGTATAAGTTCTGATTTCAAACTCTTTTAATGTGTTCTAATGTAAGATGACTCGATTAACTACATCAGTTTCAGTCAAAGAAAAATACAAGTTGTCTTTATAAGATTTGAAGATCTTTGATAATTGATTTTTGATGAAAGCATGTTATTTTGTAAATTTAATCACAATAAAAGAAATACTCTTGAAGAAAATGTGGCATATAAATGTATTAATAATAAAATAGCTAGTATAATTGATTCTAAACTGAATAATACCGCAATTAGCAGTAAGTTATGATGCCTTCAAGCTTTAAAATCAATTATATAAAAACATCCTGGAGTTCTAAGGTCCTATAGAATGGACTCAGAAGTCTTATCAATTACATAAAGAATTAAGTGCAGATGCAAACAACGTTTCGTCCATATAAACGTTTTCCTTATATCTCCCTTTACATGACACTAAAGCCGACAAATTTTAAGATATAACAACCACAGCTGTGTTTGTATCTTCTGCTTTTTTCATAATTAATTATTATTAGGACTAGAATCCTACAAAATTTAATTGGTTCTGCTATTTTCAAATATCCAGCAAACAAATTTAACTCTATGTTAAATTTGTTTCTAATAAAATAATTAAAAACACCATGTTTTTACATACATAGCCGAAATGTTATTCATATTGTGTATTCAAATCTATTTAGTTTTAGAGAAACAAGCAGGGTAATATGATGTTGATTTCCAAGGTATAGGTAATCAGTTTGTCTTCCACATTGATATTATGTTTGAGCCTAGTGTGGCAACAATCGATCTGTCAAAAACCTTTACTTTAAATTATTTAAAGCTCACATTTCCTTGGTTTTCATTTACGAGCATACAAAAATTTTATAAAATCCTAGTCGAACACAAAAAATAACTTAATAGATGAACTTATTTATTTTAAAAGTCTTTTACAACTGTGTGTTCAATGTTCATCTACGGCGTTGATTGTAGAAGTATCTTTTACTACTAAGATGTTGATCAGATTAATTATATGCATGTATTTGTTTTTTTGATATGCAGCATTCCAAATATTGTACCATATAGTAGGTACCTACCCAACTTGTTGTAAGTTCGGCATGTCGACCTTTACAGTAATAAATAGATATATCATTATGTTAATGACTACTACTTACACCAAACTAAGTATTGTT
Source organism: Catocala fraxini (assembly GCA_930367265.1). Taxonomy (NCBI): domain Eukaryota; kingdom Metazoa; phylum Arthropoda; class Insecta; order Lepidoptera; family Erebidae; genus Catocala; species Catocala fraxini. The sequence continues at coordinate 20,108,190 of OV884024.1, forward strand.
TTAGGAGATGATTGCAAATAATAAAGGCGCCACAGCTGTGAAGTCAATTACTGCAAAAATTCATAAGAAATGGCGTTCTGTTACTGAAGCTGCGAAAATAACTAAAGCGTCGTCCTTGAATATCAAAACGGACCAAGTTTAATGTTGTTGAAATAAAGGTAATAAACTGCTTAAAACGTTTTTTTACTTGAAGTCCCACGCCTATACAGTCGTCACATTTCACCTGTTATGATTTTCGACATAACAGAGCACATACTTTTAGCTGTCTACGAGGCACTGATCCAGACCGAAAACTTCTAGAGAAAAGAACTCAATAACACAACAAACAAACCCGAGACGTCGAATACAGCAGTCACATTCACTACCCTTGCGCTATCAAGGCATTCATATAACAATAGTCGTGAACACTACTGTACATACATCCGTACATAACCTGTTGTATGATACCTATACATATAAATGCAATATCGTCATTCTATTGAATTACAGAGGTCAAGTAAATACCACGCATCATAGCAACATCGTTCAACATACTAAGTTTCAATACTTAATTGGTACGTCTAGATTGCCCAAATTAAAGGATTAATTAATTGATTACGACTATTAACCATTAAATAAAGAACTCATATTTACTTCTACAATACTGTTCACATCGCTATATTGCAATAATCTTGGAAAACATTACCATAATCTTAAAATCACATGGTTTAATTACTGAATGACATGAGATGAGACTAGGAAAAGATTTAAATATGAGTCTTGTGATGGTATATTGTCTTTTTTATTTACGCAGGATATAAAAAGTGGGACTACTCTTAACCGAGGTCACATAATAGATATAGTCTGAGATGTAGATAATGTCGCATCAGTCACGTTCTAGTAGGTACCTACGAACCAGTTTACTCTGTATGTTCAATCTGTTCTGGAGGGTGCAGTACATCAAACAAATATATAAACATATTGTTGATGCATAATGTGACACATAATTCTTTTTTTAAATTTTACTCCAGCAGATAGTAAATATTCGTCGAAATTAATACGCAACAGATTGAAAGTGAATAAATTTCACATATTACTGTGACCTTGTGTTAATACTTTTATATTTTCCATTTGCCGTACCGGAATTGTAGTTACGTTCAATAGCACAAGCGATCCACATGAATGAAAATTGATAATGGCGATAATGCTTGTAGTCATAACGAAAACTCTTGGTTTGAATTAATCATTTTTAATGGCAGTATGAAAAACGTGCTCGCAATTAAGTCACAGTAAAGTACTTTTGAGAATGTGACCGTCAAAGTCACGAAGAAAGAACCAAGACCAAAAAGAAAGAAGAAGAAAGAGTCAAGACCGTCATTTTTAATGAATGCGGCAACGCAAATGTAGTAGTTCTAACGTAGTTATTTAAAGTCATTATGATCAAAACATCGAGTATGTTACGCAATACTATTTATCTAGTGGGTAGTTTCATTAGCGAAAAGATTTTTGATGTACAGCGAATTCTCACTATATCGCTTGCTAATTAAATTATAATAATCGAAATTAAACTAGATAACTATTATAATAGTTACTGGGTAGTAGATACGTACTTAAACAAGATACTATAATTGTAAAGTAGGAGACTTTTTAAACATTGTCATAGACAATTCATAACTATTATATTATAGGTTGCATTTGCCATGTTTATTTTTGATGCGTATGTAACCGGCATCATAGAATGTTTGCTGCAGTGTCGACTTAACAATTAGCTGCTTAACGCATTGCCAAAACGAACACATGAAACGCACAGCACACCGATATTATGATCATACCTAGGTAGCATTGATTGCATTACCGAGAGAAAAGGTTCCCAGCTAAATATTGTATGTAGGTATCTTATATATAGTATATTTTTTAATTAAAAATTTAATTAATATTCTTATACTCTCAAACATCTTGAAATAGTTTACGGCGGATACGGTTAATGTTTAATGGTTTTCTAGGCAATCTAGTACCTAGTTGTTTTCTGTAGCGGTCAGCAAATATTTACATCTAGAAAGCTGTAGTGTGTCAAAGACTTATTTAAATAAACCTCCATGTAATTAATATTGTTGTCTATTTTCGCCTGTAGTTAACTTAGCGATTTAAAACATTTACTTATTTGCCTATATGACACTCGCCTAAATATAAATCAATATTATATTTAACGGATATTTATTTAAACAATAACTTTTATAGTCGATAAAACGCATTACATTTGCAAAAATACGCATAGCAGACAATAATCAACACGTAAACCTTCGCTGGTTTACAGAATTGAATAAAAGAGCGAGTAATAACAACAAACAATCACTTACTTGAAGAGCGTATATTGGATAGTGTAGTAGCGAACACGGAACACGACAAGCACAGCTGCACCTCTCACCGTCACTGACACTACACTGAGCCCTGAGCCGGTATCAGAGCTCAAAGCAGAAGTATTAGGCAACCTCCTCGTGTCAAGGCACCTCTCAATACCTCAGGTATTGCTGCGCCAGAGGCATTCATAACTCATTTAAACTTTTGTTTTTACTACGCTATCAATCTGTGAATAAAGATTGCTAATAACGTAATAACTAAACCAACAGATACATACAGCAATATTATGATCATAACTGTAGAGGATCTTGTTAAACAAAGACGCAATGAATATACATACGTTTCTGAATCTTAAAATAAATGTTTGTCTTGATTGTGTTAGGTCATACAACCGGCTACTGGTTTCATAATGACAACGAAACTTTATTTTTATGCTAATAGTGGCAAACCAGCAGGTTGTATCGTAACTGATAATCTTTAGCTATCATATCCTAAGAGGACAAGAGTAACGTGGACGTCGCTAATTGTCAATATTTCGAGTAATAACTCATTGTGTTCAACATAAGGAACACGGATTATAACCGTCACCGAGAATTCTGAAAACTCGATTGGTACTCAAATGTTGTTAGGTAGCGCTTATATCGATATAGCAAATTTCACACGCATGAACCTCCACGCATTAAAAGTAGGTATACTCAACCTCAAAAGTAGATGATCACATCCATATTTTCTAACCCCATTTACACCGTAGCATACCTAAGCCGCTTAAAAAATCTAGTGCTAGAATTGAATAAACATGGTAAAATTTCAAAATTATCTAAACAAATATTATATTCGAAACATCTTAACACAATATATTAAAATGTATGTTGTATACATTGAGCAGTAAAACCTCGCTGATTTCAGCATGAAGAGCCGGCTCGACCATGGAAGGACTACCCTCTCACAGAATATCGACGTGAAATAGCAGTATTCCTACTGTTGTGTTTCGTTCGGTGAGTAAGAGTGCCGGAGGCCCAATCACCCTCTACCCCCCTTCCCGCTCCTTCTCCTTCCCACTTCCTTTTTCTCCTAAAGGGTCCGCAACGCGCAAGTGATGCCTGTGGTGTTGCAGGCGTCCATAGGCTACCGCGGTGACAACTTACCATCAGGTGGGCCGTATGCTTGTTTGCCAAATTAGTGGTATAAAAGACAAAAACCTCTCTGATATAAAATTTACTGCGGTTGTTTAGCTTTTCTAATTTAACGTTAATGTCTTCTCTTGCGAGTGCAATAGTTTTATACATAAATTTAGCATTTAGGCTCAGCATTATCTTCAATATTGTAAGTTGAAAAAGTGATGACATGGAGCATAATTTGATCCTACGATCTGGGATCCCGTCCCACCGCTTAACTAACTAAGCTGCTCATGTCCCGCTTCAGCACGTTTAATTTTCAACCTCTAATTACTTCTGAGGGTGACGTCAGCGCTACCTATCATGCATTATCGTAAATACGTATAAATTATGACTAAAACTATTGGAACCGCAAGAGTTACCATAATGATTATGACAATGGAGTAGTTAACTCACAGTTTTTTATTATTTAGGTGGAACTTACATCATAAGCTAATATTTTTTTAAATCTATTCAAAATTATATTTGGGTACAAGCGTCTCAATTCTGGTAATACCTAGGGGTAATAGTCCAAAAAAAAAAAAAGTGTGCAAGATACAAACTGTGACGTAACCATTATATCTAAATGCAGCTGTTCGACGGAGATAGTGAGATATACTATTATAACTACTACAACCCACATTTTCTTACATCTAATAAATATTAATTACTCCCATATTTCTTAACCAAAGGACCATGGGCAAAAATGTATGAGCTCTGTCTCCACCTACCAACACAAAGTAAGTGGAAGTGATTGGAGTTCCTAAAGTATCCACTATTTGATTAAAATCTTGTTTTTTACATAAATCGGTGGGATAATATCAATAAAAAATAATTTGTAACGTAAATTTTCATTTTACACTTGTAAGTTATTTTAACTTTAAGTTATATTACAGTACAAAAATATAATTTAGCAATTACACAAAACATATTAAATGTATTTTCAACTGGTAGTTATACTATAGAAAATAATAATATATACTAAGGTTCGGGCGACTACTTGTCTGCCGATTACGTCGCGCGCGCATGAGCGTGGGTTGGGGATATGTATTTTTTGGATGTATGGATGTTTGTTACTCTTTCACGTAAAATCTCAGTACTATAGAAAATATATACTAAGGTTCGGGCGACTATTTGCCTGCCGATAACGTCGCGAGCACAGGAGCGTGGGTCGAGAGTATGTATTTTTTGGATGTATGGATGTTTCTTACTCTTTCACGTAAAATCTACAGAACCGATTGCGATGTAACTTAGTATGTAGTTAGCTGGAAACCTGTATTCACATATAGGCTACTTTTTATCCCGATATTCCAACGGCAACGAGACTTATGCAGGTGAAACCGCGGGATGGAGCTAGTACGAAAATATTTGTATAAACGTTAGATACTATGAGAACCCCATGCGTTTGCGCAACGTCCCTATAGTAAAAAAATATCATCTTGCCAAGATATTTCAATTGAGCTACATTTCATTTTTGTTGATGGGTGAGGACGATTCCACCTATAGTCCTTTGATACTATTTTCACAATATATTCATTTTCAATGCGTTTAAAATAATCTAGAAAATCACACATGTTGCCTATAGTATATATCACATATGCTGCTTATATTGTTTATTGTTTATAAATTTTAGTATTGTATATAATTTTATCATATTAGTTAAGTTTTATTTTGAAAAACTAAATAGCCGCAGTTATTTTAATATCATTGAGATGATGTTAAGATGTTTTGGATATAACAGGTATATATAAGTATTTTACTACTTTTGACAATCGGATGTTCAGTTAATCGGTACAATACGGTGGTTAGCTAATGTTGCACTTTAATGATGTTCGTTCAATTCTAGACAGGTCTTGTAAAGCGTTATATATAATATGTATATTACAGTGTAAATGGATTTTGGGAATATGGATATGTTCGTCTTCCTTGAGGGTGACTTTACCGCGCTAGTTGCTATAGGGGAGGGAAGAAATAAAGCACCGTATTTATGACCAATTTGTTGTTTTTGTTTTTAATGAGAAGTTATTGCTTTAAGTTCAAAATAAAAAAGAAGACTGGTAAACGTTTTATTTTTTATTTTTTACATCACTAGTACATATTATTATAATAAGAATTTTGGAACATGGACTCGGTGCTTTATTGCATATAGCAACACGCGTGACACTTCATTACGCATGGAGAATCATGCAAGCGAAAGCAAACAGAATATATATAGTTATTTTTGTATAAAGCTAAAACACACTAATGTTTTATTTTTTAACAATGCTCTTTTATAAGCTACGTAATGAACAGAACCATAATATGTTTTTTAATGAGTATATTGAATTTGTTGGGGTGTTATTATAGATATAGGTAGATTATTATTATAGTAAATTGAAATGTGTTTTATAAGCATAAGCAGGACTTTTGGCAGGCAGGCAGTTTATCGAGGTGCGGTTTATACCGAGTTTATGCGAGGTAAGGTGGATAAATGAGATTCTTTTGTTATAATTCAGATAATGATTGATTATAATTAAAAAGTACAGTGGAAATCTCTTAAAGTGCGATATTTCTTAGTCGGTTTATTTTAATCCTTAAGCCAGCGAGTAGTGCGAATAATATCTTGCATTACCGTCATTTACTGTACTTAATGTTTCAAGATGGCGACCATTGTAACTATAGCCTCTAGTTGATAATGACTCAATGATAATGATTTATAATGCACATTAGTTTAAATTTCTTAGCCTCATTGCACGACACCATAATATAATATGCTCTGCAGGTTAAACATATAATTATCCTAGACATTTTCGAAAAGGAGTTAATTCGTAAGCATAGATCAGTTACGACCATAAACCTAAAAATAACAAATAGCTTAAGAAATATGTAAATGTTCAAAGAAACTAAAGAGAAGAAAGAGGAAATGAAGAAAGTACCTAAGTATATGAATACTACCTAAGCAAAACGTAAAAGGGATCAATATTAAAAAATAAATTCTATCAATACTGGTAAAATTCGATGCCTAGGTGTTTACATATATTTTGAGTTTAGAACTAAAAACTATAAACACATTCAAACGGAGACTGCAAAGCCCTATGCGTCAAGTGAGTGTGGAACGTAGCCTAAAAGAACGCTAATAATTAAATTTATAAGCAACCATAATGCAGGTGTATCATTACCCTAGTAATGATACACCTGCATTGTTGGAACTCTGATGGATAAGGCGTTATCAAACAAGGCTTGCTAATAAGCATCACGTCTATATGATAAATCTTAGCACATAATGTAGACGGAAACATACTAAACAATAATTCGATCTATCTGTCTAAGAAAAATACAACTATTCACCGCCAAAGAACAGTGGCCACTTCTCATACATATACACAAAAACCTGACAATGAATTATTGTGTCTAATGATAAAATGTATGAAAGGAAGTACCTCTATAATGAAGAAATTATTTTGTAAAGACAGATTTTCTCTTAAAGGCCTAGGAAATATCTAATACACCGGAATAAGTTACGAGGTTGCAGACATCAATTTGACAGACCCGTTCATGTCCAATGTCACTGTCGGCGTCGTTACTTCAAAAACATTCCGTTGCATCCTTGTCCAATGTTTTCTTTTTTATCTTTATTATTATAAAAGGACTTGGTTCACAGAAAAGAGCTACCATGTCGTCCTCGTAAATCTACTTATAACTATTATACAATTTATGCTTACTAACTATGTCATATACACTATTAGACTGTATTAGGTACATTTATTATGAGAGACCTAACTTGTAAATAATTCTTAATTAATTTGTACAATGACCTAGCTTCCTTGGAATCTGGTTCAGATAGCACGCTGTTACAACTGCCAACATTTTTAATATGTATGATGTTAAGAAATATATTTGTTCTTAGAGCTTGATTCCGCACACATTCCACCAAAACATGGTGCACATCCTCTAATTTATCGCATTCTGTACAATTTGGTGACGATGACTTTTTGATCAGATATGCAAGCTTATTTAGTGGAATGTGGCCGGACCGAGCTCTGAAAGCGGTAACTAAAGTACTCCTACCTAAGTTGCTTGTTAGAAACCATGGATAGCGAAAGGGTACAGATCGTATAGTATTATACCATATGCCTTTATTTTGCGAATAAAGCTTTAAAAATTCAACACACAGCTTAAAAATTTATCTTTCAAGAAAGGTATGACGTCTGTGTAAAACGGAATAACATTGTAAGGAATTGAATCTGATACCGAAATTTTTGCGAAGCGATCCGCCTCCTCGTTGCCATACAGACCTATATGCGACGGGACCCATTGCATTATCACGTTCTTATTGGATGTTGCAAGCTGTTGAATGGTCTTCAATATAGTGTAGGCAATCGGTAGTCCTCGATAAGTCGAGGTGCATCGAGCCGCAATTATAATTATAATTACACAATAATTGTTATTTAAACTTGTTATATAAGAAAGAGCTTCCGACAATGCAATTAGTTCCGTGTGCATAATAGAAACACTTGAGTCAATTTTAAACATAATTTTAATTTGCGACTGCGAATCAAACACAGCCTATACCATTTTTATCCTTACAGCCATCCGTAAAAATTTGATAAAAGTCGCAATATTTAGAGTTTATTAATTCTTGACATTTTTGTTTCAAGTATGAAGTTCCCAAATCCTTTTTAGAACCAGTAACACCCTCTAAGTAACAAATTATGTTATTTTCCCAATTAATACTTTGAACCCAAGTACCTAAAGTGAACATCTCCAGTTTTCGTATACAATGAATAGGCGTAGAATCAAACAAGTCACATATGACAACAAGGAGTGGAATTTTCTGCCGAGTCCAAGAGCCCGGTGTGCGACATTGACGAGATAACTCTTTTATTAACTTTATGGTAATATTGTTCTGTAATGAGCAGCTTCTTGTCCAAAACCTTCCACCAAGATAATACCTTCGAAGATGAAGCGGATGTAAGCATAATTCATTTTGCATTACGTGTATCGGGGTGCTTTTTATAAATCCTCCAATGACGCGCATACATTAGTTTTGTATCTTGTCAAGTTTGTACAAATAACTTTCCCCCCAATTTGAGCCTGCTAAAACTTTAAGGATATTTACAAATTTAGATGCCTTGCACATAACTTCGTTTATGTGTTTGCCCCATTTGAGAGATCGATCAAACCATATACCTAAATATTTCACAGAGTCTACACACTGCAAACGCTTACCATTAAGAACAATATTAACTGTTTGTCTATTAAAACCTTTCCTAAATAAACAAACTTTGGTTTTTCTCTTCGAAACCTCTAGACCAAGATTCTCAATTAATTTACATAGCGTATTTAAACCGGTTTATAAACTAGAAACGCCGTGCCCTATAGTTTTGTACGTACCATATAATAGGAAATCATCCGCATACTGAGATCTAAATACATTAACAATGTTGTGGCAAACATGTCTCGTAACTACATTAAATAGTATGGGAGATAAAGGGTCACCTTGAGCCAAACCGCGCCCTGTAGTTCTAGACAGCTTGAAATGGTCTAAGTATGTTACACTTAGTTCTCTCGATCTTAGAAAGTCCTATAGATATTTGCAAATCTTTGATCCAACTCCCAGACTATCCAAAGCATTTAACAGAACTGAGATATCCACATTATTATAAGCGCTGTTTATGTCTACGAAAATGCCTACAGTAACATTTTTTACAAAAACCTAATTGGATTTGTGATACTAGACGGACTATACTGTCTAGACATGAGCGCGCCCTTCTGAAGCCAACTGTATTCTCTGAGAAGCATCCCTGATTATCTAAAAACCATTCTAACCTAAATTTTAAAATTGCATGAAGGATTTTGCAAGGGCAGGACATGAGAGCTATTGGTCGAATATTAGAACTTCTTGATTGAGGATCACTACTTGATTTTGGTATAGGAATAATTCGTGTTCTTCACCATTGCTCTGGAGCAAAGCCCACAGAAAGGAACTTATTAAATATTGCTGTAATTATCTTTTTACCGGCAATAGGTAAACGCTTCATCATTGAATGAAAGTGGTGTCTTTTTCTTTAATAGCCCTGTTAAATTCGTAAATTGTGATATCACTGGCCAGTGTTTCGTTAACGGAGCTAAAGGTTGGAGTCTTTGGTGAAACGAAATCTGGCGTTAAACTGCGTAGCAACTCATTTACTGTATCTACCTCTACCGGATTCCTTGAGACACGATATCCTTTTAGCCACTTCATTCTGCGTCACATCTCGTTACACGAAGTTGTTTCGTCAATGCCACTGCAAAACTGTCGCCAAGCGTCACGTTTGGCTTTGCGAATAATTCTTTGGGCTAACGATATTTTTGTTTCAAGAACTATTTAATTTTGTGGTGTCGGATTCCTTCTAAAAGTAGCTAAAGCTAGTCTTCGTTCTGCAACAGCGCGTGAAATATCCGTGTTCCAATAAGGCTTCGGGGAAAATTTTTGCAGTCGTAACGGATCTTGACATATCTTAACCGTAGGAATATGAACATCTGCCCCAGACTTTATCGCGTTGATAAATTGATCATATGCTTCCTGAGGGTCGTCAGCTAATGTCATCGCTGAAAATGTATCATGAAGAGATGCAGTATATTCATGCCACTGGGCTTTTTTATAGTTGCGCCTTTTAAAGTTTGATATTAATGGAGAGTTATGTGTACCAATCTTAATGATTAAGTGATCGCTCCCGAGGCTCTCATTTGTTACTTGCCACTTTAAGCTCAATGCTATATCGTTAGAAGCCAAAGTGAGATCAGGAGAAGACTTTTGCACCCTGCCACCTACTAGTTTTATTCTCGTAGAAGATCCATCATTTAACGAGACATAATGCTTATCCAAGAGGGCATCGAATATCTGTGTTCCTCTGGCATCAGTCTTATAAGACCAACTAGGATGGTGCCCATTGAGATCACCAGCTATTATAGATCCGCTTTGACATAAACTAAATATAGTATCCCAATCGTTACAAGTCGTTTGAACAGATGAAGGACAATATATTGAGATAATATTTTCTATACTCGAAAGTTTAAAATTTTTATGTGGAGTATCTGAATACCAGGATTAACATTATGAACTTGACACAATTGATATCTTTTGTCGAGTGAACAAGGATCGCTACGCCGCCATATCCGTCATCCCAATCCTGACGCAGTATGTTATATCTACTCAGCCTTATACCATGTTCTTGATCAAGCCAGGTCTCACTCAGAATAGCAATATGAATTTTTCTTGAGACATCTATTGTTCTAATTCGGTCAATTTTGGGATTATGCTCTGACAGTTCCATTGTATCTATTTAACTTTGTGATAGGTTTGATAGTCCATTTTGGAGAAATGATTGCAAGATAGGCCACTCCGATAAACAGCTTCCAATTAAACTAATTACCCTATCGTATACCAGCCAACCGCATGACGTCATCTTTTCCGAGAAACTCATATATCTTAAGAATATAATATCTTTAATTTTCTGTTTCAGTTGTTCAAAATCTAAACTTGTTTTGTCCGTCTCATCCGTCTCCGTAGACTCTGCACTGTCTTTACAATCCACATCTATTAAACCATTTTCAGATTGGTTATTTTCGTGTCTCGTTTTTGGTTTTTTCAATTTCTTCTTAGGTTTCTGTATTGACATTCGTGTGTCTGACTTAGAGGTCATGCTACTCGTATGTTCGTTATGTCCCTGTCTTGACGTTTTTAATACTTCTGCATATGTCGAAACACTATCTACATGAGCCGAAGCTTCCTGGGTAAAATGAGTAACTTCATCTGATCTTAGCGGTAATGTTTCAGTCGGTGGAGAAGGAGGAACATATGCCGTAAGGGCCCGCTTATATGTACTATTGTGCTCCGCCATTAACTCGCGGATTCTTTTTTCTTTTGTATATATGGGGCAAGTCTTGGATAGTGCCATATGTTTGCCATTACAGTTGACGCATCTAAAGGATGTGACGTCACAATTAGCATGTGTCTTACCGCATTTAGGACAAATGTTATCCCGATGCGAGCAGGTTTTGTAGGTATGCCCGTACTTCCAGCATCTCGAGCACTGCGTGACGGGAAAGATGAAAGGTTCCACCGCAATACGCATGCCATAGGTGTATACATGTGTAGGTAAGGAGGGTCCCTTGAAACAGAGCCTTACACATCCGCTGTCTTCGAACTTACCGCTATCAAAACCACGACGTTTCAATCTTTTAATGCTTAAAATAGGTATTTTGCTGTCTAACTCTTTTTGTATCTGGTCTTCACTTAAGTCGCGCTCAATATCCCTTATAACTCCGTATGATACACCAACTTCAAATGTTTTTTGACATTTATAGCCTTTGTCTAAAAATTGTTTACAGTTAATCAATTTTTCTGCACTTTCTTCATCGCTCAACTGCAAAACAACTTTGTAATCGTTGATATATTTTATCTTTGTGATATTTAATATGTTTTCACTTTTTAGTATACGTGCCAACCCTATTTGTTTCGGCAATTTTTCCTTAGCGGATATAAGACCAACTTCAACTTGTTCTGCTGGAGTTCTTACCGCCTCATTCGAATTAAGACAGCGCGCTAAAATTTTAGTTCTTCTGCCCACCTCCTTCCATACCTCCTCTGCATCTACCTCCCAACATCTCTTTTCTGGTCGCACCGCTCCTTGCTCATATGTATTATCTACGTTCTCCACTAATAAGTCTTTCCCGACGCTCAATTCCGCCGCCTGCGCACACGATGAGATGTTTACATCGCTGTCCCGATCGTCGTCAGTCGAAGGCATGTCACTATCCATTCTCGATAGGTATAAAACACATAATAATTCTCAGAAGTACGACCAGCCGCGCGATAACAAGTCGAAAGAAACCGGTTTCCGCATACACGTCCTGCGACAGCAAGCGCGCGTTAGCCACTGTTGTCCAATGTTGCAACGATACAAAAACCTAATATTTTTTTCAAATAACTTTTTTTCACACAATTATTTACATTATTTTATGATAAGTTTTTAAAGAATTGATTTAATTTATAATAAAATTAAGTTTTCTCGAGATTTTGACGAACCACGCGATATTGATGTGGCGTACGTAAAATTGAACGTAGCTAAACAAGGAAGTATTTTCGACCACAGATTATATTATAACAATCTAGCGCGTAAAAAAGATGCGTTCACGAGTTCTAAAAACATCTTTACAACCGAAAACTTTTCTTTTTCCAAGATCTCTATAAAATATAATTGTTAATGAAATCAACACAATATAAAATAACATTAATTTTAAAATAAATTTTCTTTCTAGACATTATTAGATTCGAAATGTTCTTTGTGTTAATTCACGTTCAGACAGACAAAAAAGTTAAACAGTAATGATGGTTCCAAAAATAATAACGAATATCTGACGCTATTTACATTGGAGTGTAGAATGTCTGCTATTGCGGCACATAGCGAATTAAATTGACTTCAAATATACGTCTAATCAGACTGATCACTCAGGAGATATAACGCATTGCATTACAGCGGAAATGCGTGACCTTAGCTGGGGACTTAATGTATTAGCGTCTTGCCGTGTTTAAAGGATGTGCCATAAATTACGTAGTTATCTGCCACTAATCGCGGATGACTGTAAAGTCGCACGTAATATGTATAATTTTAACTCTTCAATCACTTTTAATTTTCAGCTAGCATTACATCTTTATACCTAGTATTGACTCAATATCTGACCAATCCTTCACTGTGACCAAAACACCTTTAGCCGTCTTTGATCAGTAGTATGAGGCTGCTCGATTGGCAGTGATTTATCTATCCTCATCCTGGAGATCCCATCTTCTCTCTGCCTGTTACCTTAGGACGCATGGTACAGGCATCCTGAATATATCTATCTATTTATTTATTCATCACATAGTATATGGTAGGCTAGGGTCATAGAGTATTAGGGCTGATAGGGCTGCAGCTTCTTTAGAGTTCCGTAGGTTCTTGTCAAATAGTTGTGTGCATACAGTCCGTTACTACTAAGGTAACGACTGGACAACTTCCCCTATCCCTCGTTTTTACTACCCCGTTTTGTTATGAAGACACGAAACAATAGTCTTGTCAAAATATTATAATACATGAACACGTGACACTGCAGGTTGTAGATACATACATATGAATTTTTAAAACTTCACTTGTTGTAGGTATTATTAAACTTTATCAATTTACATAAAAAACGGTTTATTTGAAATATACATAAACGAAAGTAAATCCTTTTTTATCTGCCTGTTTTATGACAAACTGTACTAAGGACTTTTAAACCGTAGTTTTTATATCTGATGATCCGAACGCTCTAAAGTAGGTACCAGCAAAGTAAGAACCAGTAAAGGTTCAATTTGTCATGTAATCATTCAATCTAATTTTCTTATAAGGATAAATCCTTGTTCTATACCATAACTCTTAACAATCTATGTATCAATATTTTTCGTAAGATACCTGACAATCGTCGCAGCATCATACTTTTATGCATATAACATTTTACTAGCACTGAGATAGCATAGTATAAGTGTGTTGTGTGATTATCATTAAGCACATTGTATAAAGATAACGAAAAGCCTTAACATTGTCTTTGCTACTTTGTATTTGTAGTAATTAAGATTAATTGAATTTACATACAGCACAACTAATTAAAATATTTAATGAATACATAGCATACAGGATCACGGGAAAGGCTTTTTCTTTATATAATGAACTAGAATTTGACCGCAACTTCGGTCCAGGTATTATAGATTCTGTCAATGGGAATACTGCTCTTTTTGTATAAATGGTACCCTACGTCCTTTTCCGTACCCCTGACAACGTGTATGCAAATTTTCATGATGATCGGTCGAGTAGTTAAGGCGTGTAAGCGTAATAAACAAATTTACTTGCGCATTTATAATATTAAATAATAATTGTGCTCATAATTAATTATAATAAAAAATAAGCATTTAATCTGTTAAGTCTTGGAATACCAGACATCATTATATAATTAATTAGAAAACTACTGTGCCTGATCGTTGGCCTGTCACTGCAACTCAACAGGTTAAAACAAAACAACGCTCAACTCAGGAGTACACGTCGTCACTCTAAAGCCTTAGCCAGGAAGCCGTCCCAGCTGGTTGACTGACCTTCTCACACTGAGAAGAGAGAAGACCGTGCCCAGCAGTGGGGCAGTTTAATACTGTGCTGATATTATTACTATCCGTACTGTTTTGATACATGAATATTACATAATATTGTCTTCTGTTTACGCGAATATTATTCATTGAAATTAAACTACTATATACGGATTTTATCGCGTTGTTTATTTGACACTATATTACATATTTGTGTAAATTTGTTACGCTACTATTACTATTAAACTTTACTAATTTTTAGCTAATTATATTGTTATTAAAACTATTTAGATTTGATTTAATTTTACACTTTCCCCGACGTTTCGGTTGCTTTTCAGCAGCCATGGTCACGGGGAGACTAAGATGGTAGTTGTCTCAATGTTCCAGTGTAGTTATTTCAAAGTACCCGAACATAATTTAATCATTGGTGTTTCTATTTACGCAGAATGAGCTCAAAGTAGTAGTAAAGTTCAAAGTAAAGTAAGTAAAGTTGTCAAGTATCATGAAGTCTAGCTGTGGTTTGCTTCTTCTTGGGTTAGACTATTTGTATAACTGGATCCCAAGCTGGTGGTACATTCCAATCATCTTCTCTATTAAAATGAATCCAATGATCCCAAAGATGAATTCGTCGCACTGAAGAACTTGCGGGCCAGGCCAGATATTACAGTACTCCGTGCAGATAAGGGAAACGCTACGGTCATAATGGATACGTCAGATTATAAACATAAAATTGAAAATTTACTTTCGGATGAAACAACATATAAACAGGTTAAAACAGACCCTACAAACAAAATATTGAACAAAACCAAAGACATCATACGTAAATACTCCGAAAAACTAGATCTAGACATTAAACAATTAATACCAGCTTGCGTAAAACCTCCAAAGCTGTATGAGTTACCAAAAATACACAAGGAAAACGCTCCCCTACGTCCTATTGTGAGTCAGATCGACACACCAACTTACAGACTGGCTCAGAACGAAGCGAAGATACTCTCACCACTCAGAGGCAACACGAGAGCACATGTAAATGATTCATACCATTTTGTGAGTGAAATTAAACACCTACGTCTCACTAACAATGAAACAATGGTTAATTTTGATGTCCAGTCATTATTTACATGCATACCTGCACATGACTGCATTGAAATAACTAAAAGGAAGCTAATACAGTACAATATGCCTGAGGAATATGCAGAACTAATTAAGCATTGCTTAACAACTGGCTATCTGTTGTGGGACAATAAATTCTACATACAAGTCGATGGTGTCGCAATGGGCTCCCCAGTATCGCCTGTTGTTGCTGACATATATATGGAGGACTTCAAGGCTCAAACTTTACATACTGCCCCCATCACACCCAGGATTTATTAGAGGTTTGTAGATGATACTTTTATAATATTACCAACAGATAGTGCAAGTGTATACCTAGAACATCTTAATTCCATTAATAACAACATCCAATTTACTATGGAATTAGAGGAAAATAATTCATTAGCTTTCGTAGATGTACTTGTCACAGGAATCCTGAACATACTTTTATCCACACTGTACATAGGAAATAGATCCATATAAATAGGTACTTAAACCGTGAATCTCACCACCATTCTAAACAGTTAGCTACTGTGGGAATGTCTTTGTTTCAGAGAGTCCACGGAATCTGTGACAAGAAACACCTGGACGCCAGGCTGCAACATGTTAAGCAAGTGCTACAAGACAACAAGCTTCAACAGCCGCGCCGCTGTCACAGGTCCCAAGAAAAGCCAACCACAATCGAGCGCCAGCCTGCTATACTGCCTTATGTAAGGGGTATCACTGACAAGATTGGCTACATCTTTAAGCGAGCTTCAATCAACACATACTTCAAGCCGCCAACGAAGATAAGTCAATTTTTACCATCCGTCAAGTGCCAACTACCTTTACAAGATGCAGGAGTCTATAAAATGGATTGTGACTGCGGACTCTCATACATTGGTCAAACCAAGAGAAACATAGGCATAAAAGAACACATAGCTGATGTAAAACACCAACGCTCGTTGAAGTCTGCTGTGTGTGAACATGTGCAACAACCACATACCAATACCAACCACTACCTGAGATTTGACAAACCACAGATTCTCGCTAAAGAACATCGATTCCTACCGAGGATGCTTCGCGAGGCTATTGAAATCAAAAAACATCCTAATTTTAATAGAGAAGATGGTTGGAATGTACCACCAGCTTGGGATCCAGTTATACAAATAGTAAAACCCAAGAATAAGCAAACCACAGCTAGACTTCATGAGACATTTGAGCTCATTCTGCGTAAATAGAAACACCAATGATTAAATTATGTTCGGGTACTTTGAAATAACTACACTGGAACATTGAGACAACTACCACCTTAGTCTCCCCGTGACCATGGCTGCTGAAAAGCAACCGAAACGTCGGGGAAAGTGTAAAATTAAATCAAATCTAAATAGTTTTAATAACAATATAATTAGCTTAAAAATTAGTATAGTTTAATAGTAATAAGAGTGAAACAAATTTTCAAAATTATGTAATATAGTGTCAAATAAGCAACGCGATAAAATCCGTATATAGTAGTTTAATTTCAACATGAATATTAATTAATAGATAATTTTTTTATTTAATAATTTTACATATTTAAAGATAACAGACTTCATTTGTTAGTAAGACTTAAAATAAGGGTTAGTAATATATCTATATCTGGTTGACACACCAATACTCCGACAAAATGTCTCACTATTGATGCTTGATGATATTAAGTTAATAATACTTTTTATACAACCCGTCACTTTGCGATGTCGGAAACGAATTTATAATAAACATACTCATATTGATAACATAACCCTAACATTGAACAAAAAATAAATAAATTAAAAAAAGATTGATATTCGTCGATTTATATCGTCATATTTATAGGTTATGAAGAAAAAAAGAAAATATTTTTATACAACGGTAAAGACAGGTTCTATTACATCAAATCTACCAGAATTACCAATTTTGTTTCTTAATCAAGGTTCAACATACATAGCTGCAGCTGTAAAACCAATTAAAATTTATGGGTGAATATTTTGCAATCAAGCCGCTGGTAAATTAGGTACCACTCTTAATATTATACATTTAGGTAGAAATCTCGTTCGTTAAAATAAAACAAGCTTATTACTTACAAGTAAAAGACTGACTCTGAGTTTTCGAAATTATGTGCGTATTAATTATCGTTTGCTTTAACGGTGAATAAAAACATCGTGAGGAAACCTGCATATCTTAGAGTTCTCCATAATGTTCTCGCAGATATGTGAAGTCTGCCAACCCGCACTGGGCCAGCGTAGTGGTCTTTCGCCTAATAATCAGCCCTGTATTAAACTGTCCCACCGGTGGGCACGGGCCTCTTCTCAGGGTGAGAAGGGTAAGGGTGTGCGTTACCGCAGCAAAATGTAATTAAATTTTGTGCTTTAGAGAGTTGAGAGTTTAACAAATAATTAGTTCATCGTGAAGAGTAATTTGTTCACTAATAGAAAAATTTGTTCAAATTGTAGTTGTAAAGTTATTCGAGAAAAACAGATTTTGCTGCAGTAATGTTTGAAACATTACCCATTTCGTTTCATCCCGGAAATAAATGCATGAATAGATAGCTTTTGTTGGGTATTAAATGTTTGTGAACAGCAAAGTTTGTGTGTGTTGTGGTTCTAAAATTATTTAAGATTTTGCTGCGGTAACGTTTTGTTACAACGTAGAAGTTTGAAAAAAAATACCAATAAATAGACCTTAATTAGTTCAACTCATTATTTGTTATACTCTCAACTCTCTAAAGCACAAAATTTTATAACATTTTGCTGCGGTGACGCACACAAGGTTAGGCCATAGTCCACAAAGCTGGCTCAGTGCGGGTTGGTGGCAGATTTCACATATCTCCGAGAACATTTACTATTATCTATTTCTTGTAAGTCACACGATTATAAGGATACTAAATTTTTAATACGGCACTTACGTATATGCATGCCAACTTTGGTCGCTTTAGAAATCAAGGATCAAGGCCTATGTGCAGTAGTAGGTGCTATACAATTAAGGTCGAAAGGACGATAATGACCTTGTAACACTTACGTTCCATCGACACTGCAGAGTCAGTGAGTGCCATCAGTCACAAATTAGTCATTGTGTGAGGGAGGTCCAAGCCGTACAGCCAATTCTTACAGCATAATAATTGTGTATGACAGCATGAAATAGACGTTATGGATTATATAGCTTTTCTCGATCTTATGTACGCTTTAATAGGCCATAAAATACGGTAGTAAGGCCCTATATTATGCTGGACTTTGTTGTTATGTTTTATTTTAGCTTTT
The DNA here is from genome assembly GCA_930367265.1 of Catocala fraxini. Classification (NCBI taxonomy): domain Eukaryota; kingdom Metazoa; phylum Arthropoda; class Insecta; order Lepidoptera; family Erebidae; genus Catocala; species Catocala fraxini. The sequence goes on from OV884024.1 coordinate 20,127,137, forward strand.
CAGCTATTAGCTATATATGGTATTGATATAAAATAGTATCAAAAACAAACGGACACTCTGATTTAAGATTATTTTATTTAAATAATAATAATAATAATATTCTACCACATACACACAACACCATCTAGCCCAAACTAAGCAAAGCTTGTACTATGGGTACTAGGCAATGGCTAAACATACTTATATACTTTTTTGTTTTGTAAATCCGTACATATTATACATAGAAACACCCAGACCAAGACAAACATCCATGTTCCTGCACACAAATGTTTGACTTGTGCGGAAATTGAACCCTAAATGTAGCCTAGCAATCAACAATGAACAACTACAACTCAGTATTACAACAGGAAAACAAAATCAAAACTAAATCAAAACCAACGCGCACAATGAACACCCATGTGAAGCATTTATCTATGAATCATACAATTTACTGACTCAAATAGGAATCAAACTCGGTACACTAATACCGGACTAGTGCGCCATACGTAAACTCACGGTGCGATTGCCAATAATTGTTAGCAACAATACGTTACACAATAATTGAAGACTATGTAAGAGATGTAGGTAACAGTATACAAATACAATGAAACTTGGTTATGTGGGATCTGAAGGGACCTATATTTTTTTATCACTTATCGAGGTTTTCATTTAACCAGTTGCCCAAATAGACAGGTTAAAATGACAGTTCTCTTATTTATAGAGAGTCCCTATATGAGAGGTCAAAATGTACTAGGCTTCATATAAAGAGATGGATCTAATAATAAAAAGGGATGCGTTTTTATATGTTATAAAATTATATTGCTTTGTATTATAGGGTCGTCAGTTACAATTTTTATTTTAAAAAGACGCCAATTTCAATCTGGCTTAAAAAAATCAGTTATACTGGTTTGTATTAGAGCGTTTGTTGTTTCAAGGTATTTCTCTATTGCGTAAATCTGATCGAATATACCAGGACTATCAATATTTGATACCTAGCTTAAAATATTTATAAGGTTTCTAGGGATTTTTCGGTGTCACGTTTTGGTACTCTTTCTTAATCATCGGGCCGCTTATTGGAATATTTTTATTCCGTAAGTACCTGTTTTATCCATGTCGAGATACATTTTTCAAGTTCAGGATACTCTGCTAATCGTAATCGTTTTAATTTTCCTTTTCCGTCAATACACTGAGTACGAACTTTTTCCTTATTTTGAATAATTCTGTCAAAAATAGACTTTGGAATTTTTAACTGCGCGGAAAGTTCGTCACGCGGCTTTTCACGATCATAATCCGATAAAAACTTTAATTTATCAGCGTTTGTTAAAGAATTAGTTTTCGTTTCGACATCTTATGCACTTCTATTTACACGTTTATAGTACGAACCCTTAGATAGTACTGACAAACTGAACTGAATTAGACTGTTTGTAAACAAACATGTCATAACTTGTCTAAGCTTAATAAATTGTCGCATTTACACGGGTTATTTAAATTATGTTTATTCGTTAAATTATGTTCGGGTACTTTGAAATAACTACACTGGAACATTGAGACAACTACCATCTTAGTCTCCCCGTGACCGTGGCTGCTGAAAAGTAACCGAACCGTCTGGGAAAGTGTAAACTTAAATATAAATAGGTTTAATAATTTAATTAGCTTAAAAATTAGTAAAGTTTAATGTAGTAGATTCTAAATTATGTAAAAAATTGTCAAATAAACAACGCGATAAAATCCGTATATAGTAGTTTAATTTCAATGAATAACATTCGCGTAAACAGAAGACAATATTACTAATTTTTTTTAGATATTCGTGTCCAGAATCGATTACTGAAAACCCGCCTTCAATATGTCGAGTCTTTTACCAAACAGCCTGTATACGTACGTTACACGTTATACGTTCCTGAGGTTTCTAATCATGAGTACAAGTCTAGTATCTGTAGTCTAGTACCTGTGACCGTACATACTAAATACTCAACGATGAACCGTTTTGACTGCAGGACTGCTACGTATGTAGTATCGCGTGGTATAGCTACGAGCCAGTATGTTAACTAATATTATAAATGCAAATGTGAGAGAGATATATGAGTATTGTTTGTTACGCTTTCACGCCTTAACTACTCGACCGATCATAATGAAATTTGCATACACGTAGTCAGGGGTACAGAAAAGGACATAGGGTACCTTTCATGCAGGAAAAAGTATTGTTTCCGAGGGATAGAAATTTATTGATAAAATCTACGTTAAATCGAGCGAAACCGTGAGTAAAGTTTAGAAACGTATAAAGTTTGCTATTTTCCGATTCCTATCATACTCTAACAGAAATTGCCAATAGTACGCCACCCGACCAGGTAGACTAATTCAGGTTCCCAGGATGCTCAGTCACGTATAAGGTCACGGTTATATCACTAAACCTCGAATGTGTTGAAATAAAGAATATTATATGGAGAATATATTTGCAGTGTCTTCACTTTTTGAGCTATTGAGCTTGTAGATACTGTTAAGAAGAATTTAATTGTGTTAATGGATGTCATAGAAGCGCCGAATATTAAGATATCAGTCGTAATATAATTTACTTTCTTCTAATTCTATAAAATAGTTTACTTTAGGCAAGAACATTTTCTTGGAAAACGCTAGAAAATCTATTTTATGGGAGATTAGAAATCATGGCAACAGATCGATAAGTAGTTAGTTACATTGAAGAAGTGTGAGCACATCTATACATTAAAATAATAACTAAGGCTTAGGCCATGCATCGTCAACCGCGCTGGCATATTTCACACATCATCGAAAATATTATGGAAAACTCCTGTGTAAAGTAATGTTTTCCATGATTGTTAAAATGAGCGATATCTAACTATTTAACCCATTCAGTGCCGTGCCCGCCCATCGGCGGGTGAAACGTTTTTACTGACACGCCAAGCCCGCCCATGGGCGGTTGGATTTCAACCTCCGATATCTAAGCCAATAACCATTAGAAAAAAGGAAGATTATGTGAAATGATTCTTTTTACTAAAATTTATTCGTTACCAAAACGGCCTGCAGATATCTCAGGTTTGGAAAGAAGTCAATTCCGACTTTTCATGCCGAACCCGCCCATGGGCGGGCATAACATTTATTCAGGATTTAACAACCTTTTATGAAATTCGATAAGAACTATAATTTTAGTTAAAATTATAATAACGATTAGTGTCCAGGACCCGAAATTGATGTTGTTTTGCGTCGATAAAATATAATTAAGAAGATTCATAACCTACACATATAAAAAAAAAATATCTGGTCAGAAGCGCAAACAAATAAGGCAAGGAATTGCATGAAGGCAACTCAATATCTTCGTTAGTCTGGGTACTTGCATCTTTTTTCTGTTCACTGGTAATCTTCTTCATCTTCGCTTTTATAAGTCGTTTGATTTCTTCCATTTTGTCGTCGTTTCCAAATTCAGTTGTATTGTCTGAACAAAAGAAAGAAAATATTACATTATTACCTATAGTAAAGAGGAGGAATGATAAAAAATTTATTGTAACCAAATTTGCATAATGTTCATTTTTTTACTTAGTATGTATCCGAGAATTGACGACACCTGACAATTTAAAAAGGCACATATATGTGGGTTTTTAAAAGACATATTAGATTTCTTTACATATATATTAGGTTAATTTTATCTGAAACACAGGATTGTATTATTTTGATTCATCTTAGATTGATTAACTGAGAGTTATTCCTTACCTTCATGCTCCATTTCTATTTCAGCTAATAACCAATAAAACTGTCACAATTTTACCACAAATATCGCAGGAAACTTCATATACACGCTTTAAACACGATACAGTACATGTAAACTGAACATATCAAACGGTTGTATGTCGAAATCTACATCTTCATGCCGAAAACGCCGATGGGCGGGCAAGGATACATAATCGAGATGCCGGACCCGCCGATGGGCGGGCTGTATATCATATTATGGCGGCATCTGGGTAATGTCGTTAATATTCAGGTAGGCAGTGAATGGGTTAATATGCACATCGAGCAGCGATAGCTCAGTGGGGAGACCAACAGACTGTAATGCAGAGGATCTCAGGTTCGAACCCACGTCACACACCTCTGACTTTCGGAAGTTATATGACTTTTCGAAATTATGTGCGTATTGATTGACAATTATCGCCTGCTCCGTGCCTCGGAGAGCACGTTAAGCCGTCAGTCCCGACTGCCATGAACATCTATGGCAGTCGTTATTGGGAGAGTGTCGACACAAAAGATCCCACTAAGTTGAAGTGTCGCCGGTCTGCACTGACTGGCCCCCACATAAGATACATACATACATAATATGCACATCACTGCAGAAATTCATAGGTGCTTGCTTTAGGATCGAATTCAAAATCGAACCCGCGTGGCAGTCTATCCACATAAATATATCGTGATATTTTCAGAGATCTTCTACTAGGTACATATAATTATGTACCCTCTATTTTCATTAAGTCCAAAGAAAAGAAAATATTTGAAACCTTTATTATCGCATAACTTTATTGCATATAGAGTATGGACTAAATTCCGTTAGCAGCTTTAAAGTGACATCTTTGGTTTATTTCTAATTTAGTGTTTGTTTTTATGATGTTTAATTATTTTATGTAGAGAAATATCTAACACAAATGAGCAGTGTAACTAAATTCAAATAACACCAAATTTTATTTAAGTACTGTTATTTTATTTTATGAGGGTAATCGAAATTATGATTACGTTTTTGGTGCTGTAACTATTACGTTATTATTATAAAGATATAATTTTTAATAAAGTAAAAAGAGACGACGCGATCTCTTTTAAATATTTTCGAAATTGTAACGCGATTGACGTCATGTTAGTTAATTACATAGCTGGTTAATTTATAAGACACCAGCTGTGACTTTTGTCACGTTGATAAACATAGCACGCCATCGACTTTTATTAAAATTGGTTTAATACTGATTAAGCAGGTACATGAACTCATTGAATTCATGTACCTATTTAATCAGTCTCAATCGATCACGGCGAATTTGCTCTGGCAATTTGGGGTAGCTAGTCACACTCGATCGATACGTTATTTGTGTTACATATAGCACCTTCGAAATCATTCGAGGCAAATCGATTAGAGTGATTTATCCTTGAACAGGCTTTGGCCTCGAAGGTGCTCTTACACTTACTCGATCAGCCTCTGCCATTGTCACTAATCGTCATCATCATCATCCTACAGATAGTTTATTCGGTTTGCTTTAAAGTGTTGGACGACGGTGGCGTGTTATTTGCAACTGCTGCCTATTTAATAATGTCTTTATTGCATTATAAGTACTGATCCAGGCGTTTCTAAATTCGACCACAAATAGAAATCTGTGGTCGAACCATTGGGATCGGTAAATAATTATTTATTTAACATTTTGCAAGAAAACCTTCCTTCCTGAAAGTTAGTTTTTATTCACTATTTACCATTGCAAATTACAATTATATATTTTTTAAGTTGAATATTGCACTATATTGCATTATTAGGTCATACAATTTAAATTTAAAGTCGACGCCCGTGTTGGGTAGAAATTATAAAATACAGCGGGTCTACCGTGAAAATGTTTTTACGCAATGACGTGCCGAAACGAATTACGAACGAAATAATAAGCATATACCTACCATGAAAACACTTCGGATTTTTTAGGACGTACAAATGTCATACGACGATATTCGTGACGAATGTCGGCGCGAATGATGTTTCATGGTAAGAAAAAGCACGAACGAACGTACGCAATTGCGTATAACGCGTTTCACGGTAGACCCCCAGATCATGCCTGTCTGAATAAGTGTACTTAGTAGCGACGAAAAATTAGTACTCTTATCGATTTAGATATATTGTATCCATTAGACAAGACGATTGAGGACCGATCGACTGAGTGGAGTAAACAGACAGTTTATTTTATTCTAGGATGGACTAAGTATAATTTTTTTACTGCTGAGGTTCTAAAGCGTTTAAGATAATATATTAAAATAATTTTTGGCTTTGGCTAGCGTGACCTATTATTTGCCTAATACCTACTACCTGTGGCTCAAATCATGTGTACCAACATTTGGGTGCAGCCAAAATAAACACCTCAGTGTATAACTTCAGTATATACAACGTCGATTCTCCGTAAACGCTGATAATTAATAAAGCAAGCGATAACTGGCTAGCTTTTATTAATTACCGCAAGACTTCTATTGAATAAAATTTTACCAACTTTATTTCAGTATTAAAATCAATTAAATTCCAAATATTTCCACGGCACGCAAGGCCTAAGTTGTCAATAACGATATGACATCCATATTTTATTGGCTGGCCCGTGACATTTTAAGTGATAAATGTAGAAGTGGTGCCATATAATTTGTGTATCGATTAGTTAAAACACGCAGGTTATTTAAAAGATGTGGATGAGAATGGTCGCGAAGTAGTCTGTTTTTTTTAATGATTTCAGTATTGCAAAGTAATATTCGAATAGTCTATTTATATATCTATACAATTGATGTAAGTAATTATACATTACTATAAAAATACATAACCAGGCGGTATCATCAACCCCAAACCAAAATCGCTATATCTAATTACATGATTGGACAATTTGGACATAGGTCTCTTTCGTGATGGAAGCACTCGCTAGTCGCGGTCGACTCGGATGTGAGTTTGGTAGAGAGATTTAATAGAATTGCATAGCTAGGTAGTGCAGTAGGTACTGTGAACTACTGCAACAGTTGGAGTTGTCCTCTCGCTGCCGGCCATAACTAAAACGCGTTGCACCTAAGTATAATTTTATAATAGCTTTTTAATAGATTTCTTCTCTAGAGCAACTCGATACAAATACAAATGCCTGAATAATTTTAACGACATAGATATGCGTCACAGCGAACATATTTGCATTTTTGTGGAGGCGCTTAAACCAAAAAGCCTTAAATATGAATCAACTTATCTAATATCTTGGGTGGTGAATGGTATATATCTGCTTGAACATATTAGAAGTAATCGGTTTAATTGATGTCAATTCACTGATAGTCTAAGACACAGATAGTCTCCAGCTAACTTAGTGATTGCCTGACGATGACTGATGTGAAAGCCAATTTTACAAAAGTACAACATTTATTATAATAGTATTGTTATTTGGTTCTTATCACTATCACACTACTCTCTATATACATAAAATATATGTACAATATAAGTAATTAAAACCAAATTTCAGGTAATAATCCGTAGACTAAAATGAAAACCCAAAAACAAATTCGGATATTTTTGTCGGTGGTTTTATCTAGATTACTAGGAATAAAACGTCAATATTTTTTTTTATGTCCAAGCACTAGAAACTTGTAGGTACAGTTTCCATTTTTAAATTTTCTGTACGTACGACCATTTTTCTTCAAATTACAGCCTATGCAAAATAACGCAATAATTTTGATACTTTTTGCTCCCTTAATAATTTTTGTGAGTGGTATGATGAGAAAAAGACGTTACTTAAAAAAAGAACTGTGTTAAAATCCGTTTTAAGTTCTTAAGAGTAACAATTCTATTTATTAACGTATAGCTCTGTGTTAACTATATTTAGGTTTGATGTTTAATTATTAAGGACGACGCTTATATGCACTGCCTACGCGTCACGATGACATGGAGTATTGAATTTACAGGATACGGAGAATTTGAGCTCACAGCGTCCGTGAGTCTTAGCTACAGAACCCAGAACCTTGTACGTCAAAGGTTTTGGTTCCTAATAAAATAGAGATGCTTCACTTTCATATTATATTCAATTTACATATTTCGGTTGTGATAGATAGCCAATTACTGCGGAATATACTGGTTAAATACATATGTATGTTACTATCAACGTTTATTAAAACTACCATTAAGATTTAATTTAAATTTTTTATATTAATATTTATATATCATCTAATGTCTTCGATTTTAAGCATTTGCAATGCTTAAGTAGGAAAAAAATAATAATATAATAATATCAATATCACATACACAATAATAAAATAAAATAAAATATAATATCACATACACACAACACCATCTAGCCCAAACTAAGCAGAGCTTGTACTATGGGTACTAGACAATGGATAAACATACATATAAAAAAGGTATATATGTAATATGTATACTTTTTTTTGTAAATACATACATATTAAATATCCGTTTTGACTAGTGCGGGAATTATTATTATTATATTATTATTATTATATTATTTACAAAGCGATATTATCTAAAATAAATAATAAATACTTACAAAGGTTTATGTAAAGATTACAGAAAAATAAACAATACTTATCACTAAATGTCATACATCGTTTTTGTGGTCGGTGGTCAAGCACTCAGAATTTAATAATTTTATACAAATAACTGTTAATACAATCGTTTGGTAGCGTAGTAATTGCACGCAATTACTACGCTACCAAACGATTGTATTGTACCCAGTTGTGACTACGACTGCTGTGCATGACGTCTATGGTTCGATTCCCGGGTCGGGCTATAATGTTTACCTAGGTGTCTCGTTACGAAAATTCTTAGTAACAGCACAAAGTTGAACTAAATGGAAAATGAAAAATGTTCTCTGAACTGATCTTCGGAAAGCCAGTACAATTTTGTTTAAACTTTAAAGCAATGATTTCAGCCACACGAGGAAGTACCTAAGTGTTCTTTGTGTCCGTTGTTTGAATGTTTGTAAAGTCCCTAAAAAGACAAAGTAAAGCGACACAGGAATAAAATACAGCACGGGAATCGCTTATAAAATATAAATTGTAACTTTTTACACTGTTGCGGACATATATGTATGTATAACCAGCTGTATAATACGACATACCTTTCAACAGTATTGTACGCATAATATCTGATCTTTTCAACGGTTGCACATTCACCAGATGTGATAGTTTGTAAAATGATAGGAAATCTGCGGCTCAATTCTTCACCCCGTCCAATGATGGCAGCAGTTTTATCTGGATATACTTGCAAATAATCTTCTAGCTGTGTGGCTATCGTTGGTAGTTTCACGGCCCTGCTTCACTAAATCAATAAGCATGCAAGCAGGCAAGTTCTGTTTTAAAGTGGTCTTGGATAATTTTCATAATCCTATGCACGAGCACGGTCAGAATGAATTCCAACGATTCCCTTCTTCTTTTGTCAGATTTACTGAATAATAAATATAATATATATAATAAATAATCTTCTAAAAGACCCGAAGCTTTTTTCATATTTATCGATAACACACAATTTTTAAAGAAAATTCTGTGTCTGCCGTTTGCACTGCTATTCCATGATGTTGATATTTTTCGGCATATAGACAAACTATTATAGTATATTCAAGTATTAAAATGGCCAATTTAAAAACAAAATATTTCTATGAAAGCCTATTTCCAGCCCACTGTGCGCCAGTCGGCAGAAGATTTAGCCACAAAGTAGGTAATAAATAGCAAAATAACTCTTAGACAGTGCTGGTCTCAAACAATAACGATACAAAATTTAGGTAAAAACAGCGTATTTGTAAACAAACCTAGAGAGGGTGAAATTTTAATTTATTATATTATGTTACAAGATATGTCACAGTTTAATTTCAAATGGAAACTTCAATTCTTGTTTAGTTTTCGTTTCGTATAATTCTGTGATATTACGATGATAATCAGGACTGTGCTTAGAAATTTAATATATCTTTTTAATAACGTTAACAAAAACTCTGTTTTGCCAGTGGACACGTGCTTTTTGCTATTTTTGATCGAGTTTGCATGTTTTATTGGACTTAGATTGCCTTTGGATAAGTGGATCCAAAAATGATAAACAACGTTATGTTGTGCTGCTGAGTATTTAGTTCATAATTGTAATAAAACACCTGAATAAGTTATAAGTTACAACTGTTGAGCTTATCGCTTTTGACAAATAATGATGATAAATAACAACAAATCATGTAGGTACATAAGTAGAATTTTTTATATTAAAATGTGGCAACTCCGTAAATGCGAGGAAGTTCCGACTACATCCAAAAGATGGCACTGTACACAATAAGCGCTTAAAATGACGTTTCCCATACAATGCTGAATCGCACAAGTGACATTTACACAGCGACTAAGTAGGTATACATATACATATACATATGTGACTGTGTCTAGTAAAAGGGATCACTTTGAGAATTTTAGTTCGCGAGTTATATGCATTTTTGTATAATTAGTAGGAAACTATGTAGAATGGGTTTTTGTTACTAATCGGTTATTAGTACCTTAAGTAACATTTTGTGTAAAATAATACACATATAATTATAATATTTCAGTATCCCAATAGGTCACGAAGTTTAGTACCAAGGGTACCACTTTGAGGTAATGTTTTACAAGTGAAGTATTTTTTATTTGGCTCCATCGCTGACGCGCGGGGAAGTCATAAATTTTGGGCTGGGTGAAACAGACGTCATTTGTCATGCTGATAATTGTTGCGGTCAGAATAAGCTTAATTTCATGATGCACTACGCATTATGGCGTACACTCATGAGGTAACATAGATCATTTCAGCTTACTTTTTTGTCCGTTGGACATACTAAATTTGCGCCGAATTTATACATCGGACTATAAATTAAAAAAATTGTTTCGTCTTTCCAATTCAAACACAGCCAGAGGTGTGTTGGAGTGCGCCGTTTCACCATGCCACAATTCAGACACTGTTACGGCAGTTTTTGTCGGTAATGAAACTGATGATATATTCAATGTGCATTCATACAATTGAATCTTTAAAGAAAAATCTCCACAAAGCGTGACACAGCTGCTCTCTTACAAACATTTCAAAGCATCCATTAATGATCCTGGAGTCCTGCAATGCACCGAAAGGTTTGATAATCAAGATATCAAAAACATCGCAGTTTTTACTTCCACTTGTGATTTAGGCAATTACAGTGGTAAGTCAAAGACGATACACACCCAAATACGGCTATTGTGGTCCAATGGGCCACAGAAATCAAAAACGAAATAGCGTTTTGCCACAAAAGAAAACTTGATGACCGCCTTGAATATTGTTAACAGTGTTCGTCAAATATAAAAATATTTTTTTTTGTTAGCAAGTGTAATGTTTAGTCACAAAGCAGTACCTGACCTAGAATTTTAATTAATATTTTCCTTCCAAATGAATATGTGTAGATAAACATTTACTTTACTATTTAACATTGTGATAATACAATTTTTTTATTACTAAACATGTTAAATAGTAGTTACTTTACTTGTGACACTAAACATTACTAAGCCCCCAAAGTGGTACCCTAATTATACTTCCATAGAAAAATATCGTTTAACCACTAAACTTTAAAACACGATAATTACTATAAATATAGCATAAAGGTATCGTTACTATCTTTGGATCTCTGCGCTAAAGTATATTATTGTGACTGATTTAGGAATACGCTTTAAAAAATTATAATATATTGTAGTTGATTTTTGTTATGAGACTAAATTATAATTAAAACATAAACGATACAAAGCTTTTTTTTACATTTTCCCTTCTATTACTGTTTTAAATATAACTATAATTAATAATCCATTGTTTATAGCGTACTTTGTTAAGATTATCAGTAATTAAGATACCTACTTAATTTCTTACCCACTCTTGCAAGTTCTTCTTTGAAAACCTTTCAAATCATTAAAGTTATTGAGACCATTGATATCTGTATTTAATCTTTGATGATAGTACATTAACTTATAATATAAATAATAAATTTATTTGTTCTCAAAAATATACAGCTGGCTCTTAATCTAGCATATAAGTAATTTGCGATGCGCACAAACGAACCGAACGAACCCAAACTCCAACCGGATACAATCATATATATAATTTACGCATGTAAATTATATATATATATATATATAAAATTATTTCTATCAAATTCAGACTTCTCGTAAGTAGTTTGCAACTTTTTCAGAAGCTTGTTACAAAAATTGCGATACCTGACATAAGAAACACGAAGTATCGCGTTATGTGATTCTATCTTTGCTTTTTCATGCAGTCTATCTCTGTGTCTGATGCATCGTACTAAACCCGGCGTAATCCATGGTTTGATAACCCTTTTACGATGAGGAACGGTCATTTATTTGGAACAATCAGTCAAGGCATTGGCAGTAATTGCAGTGAGTCCATTAGCTACAAAATTGGGATCTGAGAAGGCAAAAATTGTGTTGAAATCCGTATTTGACAGTTTAAGAATTAGTGACGGGTAATCAGTTTTAATAAATGTATTCAGGGAAGAATGTCTACTGATTTTGGAGTTTAAGTAAAATACAGTTGGTGCATGATCAGTCACAAAAGAATCCAGTATGTACCTACGTTTTAGCGTGTCTATCTGATCTCAGCATAACATGATTGATGCATCTGTCCTCACGAGTCGGGAGAAAATGGGCAGCTAATAAGCCATGATATGCCAACATGTCTAAATATTTACTAGCATTGTGATCATTACTAGTTGATGAGATGTTAATATTTAAGTGGGTTGATAGATTTTAATGACGTGAGACAAAGATCGAGACTGTCACAGAAATTATCTATATTTCTATGTGTTGATGGTTGCAACAATAGCAAATTCATTATAATTACTTATAATAAGGCAGTTTGCACCAGACACAGTGATATTAGAAAGGTGGTGTTTAATCCCAGATTTAACAAAAACAAGAATTCCATCATTTTGGTTACTATAGTCAGAGATATAAGAATTATATCCGGGTATTGCAGGCAAGATTGATGATTTACTTAGCCAACATTCTGTCAGTATAAAAATATCAGATTAAAAGCAGATTGTATCGAGAAGAACGGTCAATGAGTCAAAGATATTTGTATGAATTATAGTTAAGGACGAGAGGAGATAGGTAATTGTGATTACTTAAATGCTCAGGTGAACAAATTTTGACCGGGATATTCATAGGGGTTGCATCAACTTCATTAGATATATCTTCTAAAATAATAATTATGTATTGTAAGATCTAAGTAGCACATTTAAAAATTCAAGATAAGTAGGATACTAATAAGAACTGACAGTTTTGAAACATAAATGAACACCAAATGTAGTGTGTAGTAACAGTGTAAGAAGGTTTGTATGTTTGTGTTAGTGCGTGCTAGTGAAGGAAAATAATGTACAGTATTCATTGAAAGTGTTTTATATGCATAAAGTGTTTTTGTAAGTAATAATGTGTCAAAATAAACTCTACTTAACAAGTAGCATGGATGATAAAAAAAAATGAAATAAACTAACAAATAAAAGGATAAAATTGAAAATTAAGTAAAAATACCATATCAGACGTTCTAGTCACAGAGCATCTTGAGAGTGCAGTTTATTTAAATCAGCCTCCGAATCAATCCGCTGTGATGGAGCGCCTTCCCTTTTGCGAAGAAAGACCTTGCCGTAAGTTGTACGACAAAATTCGAAAGAGTACTTCTTACTGAATTCACGACCTAGGTAAAACAATTTCCTAGCTTTTTGTGTAAGGCAATGCGGCAATAAAAATCCTCCTCCAATTTTTATTACCATCTAGTTGGAGGACTTGGAGGTGTGAGGTATTCTACTTATGATATATACCCCGTCCACAGCCGATGCGCTTAGCAAGGTTATTTTGCTTAGCCGAGCTTATCCACTCAGCCACGGATGCTGTTAAATGCGTAAGTGAAATTGTTCGTCACTTGTTACAACAATATAGATTAGGTGAGATGTGCTTGACCGATAGTAGCTTTGAAAGTCGACCGAGTTATTATTGTCACTGCACGGTAGTCACAACACTTGTAAAGTATTATCGGTATATTTTTATAGATTGTTTGTTTTTTACACTTTAACGTTGCACTGTAGTGATTATTATTATAAGTGAACGTAGTGTATGAAGTTTGTTTACTATATAGCACAATATTATCACTGGTAAGTCGTTTTTTACTAGTTAATTTATTTATTTGACGGAGAGAGTATATGAACACGTCCTTTCGTTAGCACAGTTGCGGGGGAAGGGCAAAATTTGGTACCAATGATTCCATAACCTCGTAGTAGAAGTATATTTTTCACGAGCATAAACATTAAATTCAATTATATCAATCCGTGCATATAGAGCATATTTAAAAATTTATAAAAAAGTAATGATTGCTTTTAGCGAAATGATTCTTTTTTCACTGGATAGCAAATTTTACCTAGTTTTAGAAGATATTAAGAACTCCATACCGCTAAAGTGGTCTCTCCTTTCGCCAGCCGGGCGTCGTTCTCAAGCTAAGTGATCCACTGTGTTCCTGCCGGACCTTGCACCGAACCTTTTACTACTAGAACCACGCCCTGTTACATTTTGTATAGTAAATAATTCGCGTACTTTTATGAATTTGTAAGACTCGCATTAAAGAACGTGTAATTGAGAACTATAGTGTTACTTAAACTGCACTACCTTAAGCTTCCTGGTCGACCACGTTCTAAAAACGTGGCAGACTAAGCACTACGTTACAATATATACAAGTTACCGACATCAACAGTTGGGCCACGCCGCGCCAGGCACTATCACCCAGCCTGGTCGGACGATCCTCCCTTTGTGTTGGAGAAGGTCATCATACCACGATCCGTCACAAAAGTTGAATCAGTATTTCATTTACAAAATCTTAATTATTTCTAAAATATAAATTTAGTAACAGAACCTCTATAGTACCTAAGTCTTCTCTCTTAGCCTTTATTATTCCCAAGTCACTTGAGGTCGGCTTTTCTGGTCTAACCGGATATGACTGGATATCAGTTTTTACACGGAGCGGCTGCCACCTGACCTTCGCAACCCGAAGGCTAACGATACCCTAAGGCTAGACCAGTGTCAGGATATTAGAGGGTACTGACTTTCCCAATAACGACTGCCATAGATGTTCATGGCAGCCGGGACCGACGGCTTAACGTGCTCTCCGAGGCACGGAGCAGGCGATAATTGTCAATCAATACGCACATAATTTCGAAGTCATATAACTTCCGAAAGTCAGAGGTGCGCGACGTGGGTTCGAACCCGAGACCCTCTGCATTGCAGTCTGTTGGTTTCCCCACTGAGCTATCGCTGCTATGTATAATATAATATGTATGTATTTACAAAAAAAGAAGTATATATTATGTATGTTTATCCATTGTCTAGTACTCATAGTACAAGCTCTGCTTAGTTTGGGCTAGATGGTGTCGTGTTTATGTGTATATTAACCTCCTCACTACAAGGAACACTTTTTATGTCAGATTTATTTCATGTTCAGAATTTGAGCTGTATGAGGGTTATTTTAGAACTGAAAAAATGCTGGAAAAAATATATTCTTGTAACAAATCGATTTTCCTTATGTCCTGCTAGTAATACAGTTGCAGGCAACTGACATTTTCAGAACGATTTTATGTCCTGTATATAAGACAACTGCAGTCAACAAGAATATATTGTTGTTCATTGGAAAATGAATAACACAAATAAATATGACAAATGCTTGTAATATGTAACTCTTTATTGAGTTTGAGACCAAAACTAATAGTAAAACTAAAAAACAGAACTTACAACATTTTAAACAATAATATAAACTTTCTTATTTCTTAGGAACATTAAATCAGTCTCAAAAGTAACATCAGTTATCAATTATTATGGCAACATATGAGTATATCTATCAAATAATCAAAAAGTATATCTATCTATTAAATAGTTAAACATAATTAAAAGTTTAAAAATGTTATTATATAGGAAAACCGAAAAATATCGAAAAGCAGTTACGGTGTATGTAAAATTTAAAAACAGTTTTTTAACTATGATACATAAATATACACCACTTTTTTACAAGTAACTGTAGTTTTTTTAAAACCACCCTTATTTCTGCATCTATTTTGCTTCGAATTGTGTTGAGATGTGATCAGCCTTTTTTTGACGAATAGTTTTAGTTGGTAAAGGAACTCTAGTGGTCTCACGTTTCTTGTGTTTTGGTAAAAGTTCTTCAAACTCATTAAGAGGGTCATCACTGTCCGTAGAATCTAAATTATCAATAATCAAACTCTCACCTTGTTCCATTTTAAATTCACGTATCCCTAATAGGTCTTTAACACCTCTTTTTTGTTCTACTTGTTTGAACTGGAGATAAGAGTTAGACCGAGAGATTTACCTTTTGTATCAACTGCCATTCTATTTGTAGAATCTACAATTTGAAGGAGTATTTGGTCGTCAATATAACGTTCAAAGAACTGTTGACATGGCCATCCATGGTCGAAATTTGGCATATATGTTGGTTCATAAAGACTTATTTCGAGAGGCTCAAAATGTCCAGTCCATAAATCCACCACATCAGAATGAGACGATCTTTGTCTGCGATTCTCCGGACCTAATCTTCGAGGTCGCCGGCATATTCTCCCTCACCGTGGGCCGGAACCAGTAGGCTGGCGTATTGTAAAACCACTTGACAATGCTGGTGATGGCGGTTCAACATCATCATGAGAGTCAGCACTTACAGAAGAATCACTAGAATCATACCCTTGTGACCCTTGCGTTGTGATTACCGTGGGTTCATTGTATGTGGGATCTTGGTATTCATCATCGCTGCTAAAATCAACATCAGATTCCTCCAAATATGCCAACATTTCCACATCAGAATGGGCTAAAACAAACAGTAAATAAAATATTACTACTTAATTACCTTTCAGGTGACTGCCAACAGGACATAAAAATATCAACTCAAAAACAATACTCTGCATAATTCCTAAATACAGGACATAACATTTTAATCTTCGATGACAATAAAACTAGGCCGAAATTCGCCTAACTATTGACAAACAAAACTAAATCAATTATTCACAAATATGTATATTTTGATTATGTTTAGGTAAGTGACGTTACCTTGTCTATACATTTTTGAAACCGCGACCTTTATAAAATCAAACCCTGAACTTTTTGAGACTCTGGCAGATACAGTCACTCGTAGTAGGAGGAGGAACACACAAAATATATTGCGATTACAGCAAGCTAATACGGCACTACTGCATAAGAGTATATACGGCATGGCACCAAAAATTTATAATAGGCTACCAGATGAATTAAGAAGCTTGAATGGTAATCCTTTCAAAAAACGTTTACATGACTTTCTAGTCAGCAAAACCTATTATAAAATTAGCGATTTTCTCGAAGGTAAATAATGTGACTAGAAAATACAACTTTGATTTAATAATATTTTAATTTTTTTCTTTTTTTGTATTGACATGGCCCTGATGAAATGTATTAGATTTGACATAATTTTTAATAGTTTAAGTGACATTTTAATTTCTGTATTGACATGGCTCTGATGAAATGAATTTAATTATTTTACTTATAGTCTAAAATATTTGATTGTTTGTTTGTAGTATAAAATTGTACTGATAATATGACTTATAACTATTCTAATGCTGCTATGTTTATGTTGATTATTGATTTTAGGTTGTACCTATTTAAATCTATTAAGCACTTTGCTTCCGAATTTAAAAAATTGTAAAATTTGCATGCCAGTAAGGTAGATCAAGGAGAGCAATATTGAATGTAATGTTAACACCACTGTATATACCCTTGACCAGCAAATAAATGAATTATTATTATTATTATTATTATAAGAATTGTAATTTTTTTTAAGATTCTTTGAGATTGAACTTACCTTTGCGCGAGCGCGGCTTCGTGCATCTCGATTCAGACGCCATTATGGCACAATTGATCTTTATTAGAGCTGTAAAATATTTTTCTATACGAAAAGCAATGTCCACAAGATGTCACTACGGCTTTTTATTTGACGCGACGCAAATATTTAACTCAAAATATTTTTTTGTTTTGTATGTTCTGTGGGTAGTACAAATTCAGTCAGGAGGTTAATATTAATAATAATAATAATATTAATTATATTTTAAGAATTACAAATGCGCCATCTAATGTCCACTCCTATTACAAAACAAGTATAATGCCATCTGGTGTTATTTTTCTATACTGATTCAAGAGTGGCGTACCTACATCTAATCTGTTAATATTAATGTCTAGTCTATGGTTCCGACCGCTACCATCTTGGTATGAATCAACACAACCTACCTATGGCAGCAACTATAACATTATATAGGTACGTAGGTAGATACCTACCTAAGTAGCTAGCCTTTTGACAGCCACATCAATAACGCAAATCTGTGTTCTCCACGCCAAGCGACAAATTCTTTGTTTCGTACCGACAAAAAATTGTCACGGCAAAAGTATATAAATTATATCGATAAAACATCGATACAATTTACTTGTGCATGGTTTACGAATAAAAAGCGCTTATAAGTACTATTGAATTGTATTAAATTTTACCCGTGTTTGACCTTCTTTCCCAACTTAGTTATTTACCCAGAAGTTACAGCATTAGATAAGAGCAGATTTTATGATAAAAAGTATTTCAAATCTATACTAATATTATAAAGCTGAAGAGTTTGTTTGTTTGGTTGAACGCGCTAATCTCAGAAATTTTAATGTTGGAAAGCCTATTTATCGAGGGAAGCTATAGGCTATATAACATCACGCTACGCCCCACAGGGACGGCGCAGTAACTATAAACGCGGGTGAAACCGTGGGGATATCTAGTATTATAAATAAAGTCACAGCACTAATCTCGTTTGTGACGACATCTGCTGACGTGAAAAGACGTCAGTGGCGTGGCCAGCACTGTGCTTACAAACTTTGTCGCTTCTGTGTTAGAGATGGGACATGCTTAACGATATTATTGCATGGTATGTAATTTATAATCACGTGATTATTATATTACTAGAATAGTAGTAGTGTTACATATATGAATAATTATTATTTCTGAATAAATAAGATGCCTTTCTATAACTTGGTTGTAGTTATTATATTTTTGTCTTTCAAGAAGGTTTCACTTAAACAGAGAACATCTATATAACGTGATTCTAATAACAATCCTAGATCACTCATTTTTGATCACATACCTTGAATATTGTTATGTAGAATTGTGAATGTATTATTAGTTTAGATATAAATTATCTGTTTGAGTTTCTGCTGACATTAAAGTAGGTTTCATTAAATAGTCTGTTTGTGTACTAAGTGACACATTGTTTTTAGTTTTAGATTTGTTAGACTCCATATATTCTCTCTTAGCCTTCATTATTCCCAAGTCACTTGGGGTCGGATTTTCTGGTCTAACCGGATTTGACTGGATATCAGTTTTTACACGGAGCGGCTGCCACCTGACCTCCGAAACCCGAAGGCTAACGATACCCTAAGGCTAGACCAGTGTCAGGATATTAGAGGGTACTGACTTTCCCAATAACGACTGCCATAGATGATACTACTAGATACTTAATAAAAGTATATGTATTTATAGTTCAGGTGCAATATGTTTCCTAATATCAACCTGCATAGTTATACATAAAACGATGTATTAGACACATTATAATCTATGTCTACAAGTATTGTATGATTAAACTGTGTACAGATATAGTTATACATTTCTCGCAATTTAGTAACATTAAAATATCTACCTCTATTTGTGACACAGAACATTAGTTTACGTAATAATATAATATAGATTATAAACTTGGAGGATTCCTATAGTTATTGCCACAAAATAATCTAATTTATAATCTTTTTATAAATCTTTTTATAAAAAGGAGTTTAGGTATCTGTTGAGGACCCTGGCCAAAGGTTACACAGAGCAATTAAAATATTTCATAAATCTTTTATCGGTAATTGTTTTCCTAACCCATCACTAGCTGACGTCTCTTCACGTCCATGGCATCGATTTGCACGCTAAATAATACATTTTGCAGTGTTGCCGAACTATCGATAGTTGACCTCGGAAATCATCTATAATATCGATAGGCCTATCGATAGTCGACAGTTCATGCATTGTTGAAGAGCAATACCATCGATAGTATCGTAGTATTGCTATTTACCAATAACATTGCACTAAAACAACAATCGACAGTATCGATACTATCGTTTTTGCTTAGACTATCGATAGGCTATCGAGCGGCAACACTAATTTTGCACGATGTTCTTACATTGTGATCTTTTCCCATTATAGTGTGGCTAATTGTTATAATCTTTGTATAATAAATTCAGTGGTCGGCGAAGGTATCACTATTTCAGGTTAGCCTTGTAAATGGTGCGGTCGCTTTTACGTAGCGTTTATAATTTGGTCGGCTTATAGAAGAATTGCTGACACATTGTTTTGTTGATATAACTTTCATAATAGTCGTAATTTAAAGCTGAAATTAACAGGATTGTTTATTGATGGAACATTTAAATTATTTCATAGTATTCCATGTTTCCTTGTTTAATGGGAACTGCGTATTCGATCATTTAAACCAGACCATATAAAATATATTTTTTTTTTTTGTATCTTCATAATTCGTAGTCACATAATCTAAATTTACTATATTTATAAAGGTGTACCAAGGGTATATGATACAGCTCTTTTTATTTGATTGTAAGTGTATTGGTTTACTTGCAAACCCGCTTCTTTCTGGATTTGGGCACCATTTAATTACATTGGTGTTCATCTAACAAATTAAAAACTAATGTATGAACTAATTTAAGGTCTATTATTGGTATTTTTTCAAATCAGTCCCTGTCTGGGCAATCTGGTCAATCCCAAAACGTTACTGCAGAAAAATCTTAAATAACTTTAAAACCACAACACACAAATTTTGCTGTTCACAAACATTTAATACGGAACTAAAGCTATCTATTCATGCATATATTTCCGGGATGAAACGGGATAAGATTTAATACACTATTTCTACCATTTTATACTTTTATAAAAAAATCTACACTCGTATAATTTCAAAATATTCTACAAAGAAAGTGGTCCCGCTATTTTGATATCAAAATGGCGGGTCCACTATTCGGTTAACGAAAACACATGGCGTGATCTTAAACTGAACGCATCTTAGAACTTCATCTTATCTTAGAACGATATAATACGACTGCGTTTGAATCGTTATTATACTTTTATAACTACAATTTCAATAAATAGCCCAAAGGAAACTAACAAACTAAACGCCTAAATAAATTGTAAGTCATAAAATCATATTTGGCTTAAAATAATACTTTTTCTTCAGGCGCTTTTGTGATATAAATTTAGTAAACGTTTTTTTTATTGAAATTACAGTTTTACAAGTATAATAACGATTAAAACGTAGTCAAGTGTAGAATTTTTCTATGAGAATATAAAATAGTAGAAATAATATATTAAATCCTATTTACAACGAATTCTAAAAACCTGGCGTGGCCACGCCATCTTGACGTTCGTATTTGTTATACTCTCCAACTCTCTTAAGTAGGTACATTTTATTACATTTTGCTGCGGTAACGCACACGTCAAGACTAGTCAGTTTTAGGAAAAAGCAAATAAAGGAAATTATACAATCATACCTAATATCGATTACATACCTACCTATTTGATTTTAAGTTGCAACATACAATTCCTATTAGGTACCTACATATTATTAAGCTTAATTCTTGCAGCAGGTTAGTTCTTATGGTTCAAACAAATCCATTGCGCTGGATTAAACAAATTTGAACCTACATGTACTTATAAGTGTAAATGCTTAATCCTGAACTAAATTTAGTAGATAGGTACCTAACTAGGTATATATAACCCTCATTTGTCCTAGACTATCGGTCTATTCTAGAAATAGATTTAGGTGTTTTGTAGGAACTACAATAGTGGCATAACAAAATTAAAATAAAATTATTTTCACACAGGTAAAAAGAAGTTTTTAATTTCAGAGTGTTCTTTACAGTACTAGTGATTTCATACAAATAAAAATACAAATAAACTTTTGTTTTCACACAGGTAAAAAGTTTTAGTTTTTGAGTGCTTTTAACAGGACCTAATGACATCAGTACAAATAAAATACAAATAAACTTTTTAAGTTAAAACATGCATCCATATAAATTTATAATAAAATAATCATCCTTTCAAAAAGTACATCTTTTTATCTTGGGGCTTTGGAACCTGCATATCATTTTCTATAATCAGTGCATAGCTTTAAATCTTGGATTGTCCAAAACTTGTATAATATAGAAATCTATTTAAAAAAAAGTAGAAATACATGAATCATGTTGTAGGGTACAACCAACAAAATCCAAACAATATTTTAATTAGAGTAATTAAAATATCACATTTTTTATTTATGATACTTTGCAGTTCCATTCATTTCTTCCCCTAACTTCCCAATCAAGATGATAAGCTTGCAGAATTCCTTAGATGTATACAAATAGCTTCTGCAACAACAATAAAACAAAACACTCTTCAGTTGTACAGACAAGACAAGTTGTGATGGACATGTGGCACGGCTAGAATTAACATGCACTACGTAAAAGTGTGCCACACTGTGCAGCTGCCGGGTGTTTAGGCCTGGCTCTCATTGGTAGTGGTTTCAATGGTGGTACCAGCAGGCTTGTTGTTGGCCTTTGGTTTGGCCTGTTGTTGCTGTGGTGATGTAATGGTGGCAGGGGCCTCTCCTTCTTGCCCGTTCTGACGCGGGGTTTGGTTCGGCTGACCAGCCTGCGGCGGCTGAACCTGACCCTGCTGGTAGTTACGTGGGCGAACACGACGGAATCCACCGCGGTTCATTGGCCCTGGCCCGCCACCACGACGTCCACCACGGAAATTGCGACGGAAGTAGCTGCGCTGTTGTGGTGGCGCTCCGCCTCCCTCCTGACCCTCATCCCCCTGTGCACCTCCCTGGTTGGGCGGAGGTCCACGACGTCCCATGCCTCCTCTACGTGGAGCGCCTTCACCGCCACGTCCGCCTCCTTGACGGGGATAGTACCTAAAAATACAATTATGAAAAATGGATGATAGTATGCTATTTTTCATATCTTATCAATAATATATTACAGTTAATGGAATTTAAGCTTTTGCTACTAGACAATTGCTGACTGACACCAAGATAATCTTGAAGCACTACATCTCTTCTGTCATTTAAGTTTTTTATACAACTTTGGTTGAAATTGTATATTATGGTAATGTATATAATAATTATAATATAATAATAATAATAGTAACTATATAATAATATAATGTAATACAAATAATGAAGTAAGGATAAAATATATTTTTTATTATGTGCAATGAACAACTCACTGGCGATGGAAGCCGCGGCGTTTATCGGCTGCATAAGGCGAGCCCTTTACCGGCTCACCACCGGGACCTGTCACTCCGGCTGCTTCATAGCCTTTCTCCCCGGCAACCACGGCAAACTCCACCGCCTCCCCGTCGCCGACCGAGCGCACAGCCTTGCGAGGGTTGTTCCGGGCGATAGCAGTTTGATGCACAAATACATCCTCCTTGGTGTCATTCCTGTCAATACATTTAAGTTTAATTCAAATACAAAACAGTTAATGACATTTTGTTTACTATTTTATAAATGTTATATGTACCTGTTGATGAAACCATATCCACTCTTTACATTAAACCATTTGACGGTTCCCGAAACTTTCTCCGCTGAAAAAAATTTGCATAACTTTAATACTATTACTCAGAAATATTAATAGCAGAGGTATAAAATAAAGTATATTTATAAATCTTGCTATGTGAATGACTAAGTCTTAATCTGTGTAGGTTATCTATTGGTGTCTGCCAATACATAAAAATAGTAATGGCCACAGCATTCAATGTGCTAAGGGGTACTTTTCACTTCTTAGTAAATATCTTTTAGATACCTAGATATCATTACATAAAATCATTTATTGACCATGGCTGGTACTAAGTAACCGTTATGTCCGAATGTGTAAATATAAAAAAGCCTTAGTCATTTACACCAAATCAAAAGCTCCATGGCATAGAGCAAATTTTAAATAGAAACCATCAAATTGTAGATTGTGACCATAAAAAGAACAAAAAACATTTTCAATAGTATTCAATATACTTTTGAAAATGTTTTTTGTTCTTTGTTTGTTAATTAAAATGTTTAATTTTCAGAACTAGTTAAAGTAAGTCAAATATTACGAGCTGATGTATTATTTTTGTAAAATTAATGACATTAATATTTGTTATTGATGGAAATTCCACTCACATATGGAAGAAACAAACATTAATAAAAAAAAATCATGTGTGCTGAAGTAAATCATTGCAGTCAACTATAAAATTAGTAAATAAATAAATGATTACTAGAGATGAAACTGATATCCGGTATGTGGCCTATCCGGCAGCCTAAATACTATCCAGGCGAATATCAGATAACTAGCGCCTATAAGGCCGACAACCGGAGTAAAAAAATATTTTAGGTAATTAATTAATTTATTTAGTTAGTATCACTTAAGAAATACAATTAGTAATCAAAAGATAATTATACAACTTAGAAAATGAATTAGTACTGATACTGCACTAAGGGCAAATTATGGTGAATGAATACTAATTTCTCTGCATCAAGAGGTAGCCAGCGATTTTCGATTGTCTTCGTAAATAAGGCCTAAAGCTTCGAGAGTCTATCGCTGTACACACTGCTGCAAGGTGCTTAAAGATAGATTTTGGCAAACTTTGTAAAATTTTTGTTGGTCGGGTAAATTATTTTGTATCGTCTGCATTTTTCTTGAGCTACACCCGAGTGATTGAAGTGCGCCACAAGTCGTCTTCCAGTAGCAATCATTGTTGTCACTTCAGGCTGGACTTTGAGCGACTAATTTATAGCTCTTTGAAGCAAGAAGCTCATTGAATGTATGAAACATCTAGCAGAATCATACTCGGCCAAACGAATACTCTTTACCATATTAGCACAACTATCATGAATGAGTAATGCACCAAACGGCACGTTCCGGCTACAAGGTTCGCCGAATATCCGGTATCCGGCTAAACTATCTATATTGATTACTAACAGTCCAGTAAAATGCACAATATGCAAATAATGTATTCTTTTTAAAATGTTTTATGAATGGTAGCACCTTACATTTATCTGGTAGCCAGTTTTGCTTTATATAGACATATTAGACTAACACAATGGTTATTTTATGCACTAATATTATATAGACATTGTCCAGTATGCCTTCGCCACATCTATACTAATTTATAAAGCTGAAAAGTTTGTTTCTTTGTCCAAATTGAGAAATTCTTCTAGTGTTGGATAGCACATTTATCAAGGAAGGCAATAGGCTATGTAACATCAAGCTACGACCCACGGAGGCGGCGCAATAATCATAAACGCGGGTGAAACAGCGAGCACATCTAGTATTTAATAAGTATTACAATAATACCAATTGGTTTCTATAAAAATAATCTTTATAATTATCTTATTTGTTTTGTGTACATAATTATATTAGATATATGTACCAACACTTTTTAATTCAACTTAATAAATCGCAGAGCAAGCTCTAATCACTTTAACTAATATTTGTTTATTAAACAAGATGAATTCTTAGTTATAGTTTAATGTAACAAAATGCATTTAAGTAAAGCCATGGTAAACAATATTATTTTATTTTATTTAAATTTGAACAAATGTGACTTGTTTTCCAACAAATGACTAATTGAACATGTCAAGTCAAAATCTTGAATTGTTTTGCTTGATGTGTTGCTATAACTGTTCGTTTATCACAATCATGCAACTCACAATGGGTCGAGACACATGGATTTTACATCTCATGAAATTGAAGCATAGCAAACATTGGTAAATATATGTAAAAGTAATAATTATCAATGAGGCATTTATTTCAGATCAAGACAAAGTAATTTTCTATGTAATTCCAATTAAATAAATGTTATCTAGATGTTACTTATGACAATGAAAAGGTCAAACATGTTTATGCAAGATGAAAATATTTGGAATTAAATATAATATGAGTATGACATTGTAGTGAATGTTGTCAGGTTTCAAAATAAAGCATATTGCTTTTGGATATAACTAGCTAGTATTGAATAACATGCACTATTAGCAATGAATTTGAAAATTCACAATATTTTATTAGTCAGGTAGAACAAAAATAAAACATATAATATTGCAATAAACTGGAATTTGGCCATCAAATTCTACTAATAAAATGGCTGCTAGAGATGAGTAGTTTGTGGTTCCAAACTAACCATAACTAAGAGATAATAGGTAACAACTAAATAGTATTTATTGGTTATTTATAAATAGTAATATATAAAACTTATTAATAACCACACACCCATAAAACACGATGGTCAGCCATAATGATGTCATTATTTTTTAGGTGTACGATATACAAATTCGCTAGCAGGAGTTGCATATTAGATTGAAGTAGGTACACAGCCGAAGCGTCATCCACCCACCAATCTAAGATTATAACGAAACTAGGAATAAGACCACAGGATAAACGCTGATATATAATTCAACATGGCTTCAGGACGCAACGACGATGCTCTAATATTGATTTGTTCCGCGTGACTCAAGGTAGATAGGTGTATGTATACCTACTTCTGGCGGGGTCAACATACGATCAATAATGCTGCTATAAAAGGCGCTCCCTAATATTAAAATCATAAACGAAGCATTTTTACATTTAAATATAATATTTCAACACATATTATATATAAAACGCAATAAATGTATAAGATTTAGCATTTTTATGAACATGTGCTTTTAATAAATTTGACGCCGGGACACGCAAAATCTAAGATGGCGTAGCGGCACTTACCAATGACCTGCTTTTGTTTAGCCGCTTTAGCTTGTTGCGGTTGCTGTGGGGGTTGTTGCTCTTGTTGCTGCTGCTGTTGGGGCTGCGGCTGCGGCGCCTTTTCGGTATCAGCCATGGTGTAATTGGCGAACGGCGATGGTGGCTAGATGGTAAATTCCTCCACGACCTCTCCTCGATGTTCACCGGTCTTCGTCGTCGTTACAATTGGCACTTTTGTTGGCAATTGAGTGTTTGTTACGTCGGGGCTGCCATTCTTAGGATTTTTCTCCCCACAAGAAGTTAAAGCGCAATAATATTCTCTGATTAAATAAACATACATTTATTGACTGTATTAAAATATTTGCGCATTAATAGTTCATTCACATTTATTATAATTATTATTAATAAATATTTACAAAAACGTAGAATCTCAAGTAAATTCATATTGTAAAATTTTGGCAACATTGAAATGATAATGTAAAATATTTGTTTGATATTAACAGCGTTTACCTAATAATATATACATATATAACTTTTTATATTGCTCAAAATATAATACACAACAAACATTTTATACAAGGCTATTAAACAAGTACAAAGATATAAAACAAACCAAAAAAATATAATTAGGCATTAATTAAGTTAGGTTTAAAGAATTGTGTTTATCGACAATATTCTTACAGTAGGTAAATAACATTTAATTAATTAATATCAATCCCAAAAATCTTTATTTGTGACGTCTCCAAAAATGTGTTAACAATTTTTGGAGACGTCAATTAAGTGACATATTAATTAAAATATAATAATAACTTATAAACATCTTGGTTGTCAAAGAATGCAGAATATTATTTGATTCTGATACCATATTCATCAAACGATTTCACTACAAAACGAAGTTATAATAATTATCAACGACGTCAAAATTAATGTATCATTAATTAATAATATAATAATAATATGCTTCACGAATGCCTGATCTTTCATTTGGGTAGGTAGTTTGAATGTGATTTACTTAACTTGACTTATTAATTATTATAAAACTTCATGTCAAGTTTCTAATATGCCTTCATCTAAGGAAAAGGAGATACGATGGCAACCCACAGTAGAATTTCGTTTTTAGTTTATGCTTGAACCATAAATTTAGAATAAAATGTTTTTTCAATGTTGGAACGCTTTATTCGTAGGGCAACAAAGAGTAATAGGGCAATTAGCAACTAGCTACAACTAGAAAGGTTAAGCCGCTGCCACTACCTGCTACTATATAAATAAAAATCAAACTTAAGAACGGCTCGACAGATTTGGCTGTTCTTTGTTTGTTGTGTTTGTAATTATCAGAACAAGGTTTGTGAGGACGAAAAAGTGCGAAAAATTTCGAAAAATCCGATATGTCAAAATTGGCTATGTCAGAAATATTAAGTATATTTTTATATGGGGAAAAAATTGAATTTAATTACGTGAAAAGTATTTTTGTATAGATTAACAGCACAACGACGCGACTGTCTGGTCAGATAGTTAATCATAAAATTCGTAATGTGATAACAAAATAATAACAAAATTTTTTTTTAGTTATTTGTCTTCTTTGTAGTAATGTAAATCTTAAGCAGTGCTGTTTACTTTGACCCACAAAAGGTTATGAACTCTTTTGAACTTTATTTTGAATGCATCTTTATTGGCATAGCAACTTATTATAACATTTAAGATTTTAGAACATAGAACGCAATGGTATAGTCTACGGAAAAGACACAGACATGCGCATAAAAAGTACTACGACACAAAGTCAAGACTCACAAATATTCCATTATTGTTTTTTATTGGCCTCAAAACTAAATCGGATTTATTTCACATAAAGCTCTTTCCTTATTTGTTGAGCTATTTATAACTGTAAATTACCAACACAAGTGCAGTTATTAAAAGCAAAATATGGGCATCGGCCTTTCCATGAAATGTCCATTGAAACTATGATTATGAAAGAAGCATATAATTTAAAATACAATTGTAAGCCTATTCGCCATAATTGTTTTGATAATTTTAATCGAAATATTTACGTTGACAAATAACGGTGCAAATTATACATACATACATATATACATAGATTCACGCCTGTTTCCTAGAGGGGTAGGCAGAGACTACGGATTTCCATTTGCTACGATCCTGACACACTTCTCTGGCTTCATTCACTTTCATCACATTCCTCATACACGCCCGTCGGTTCAAGGTGCTCTTAACCTGGCCTTTGTCCAGAACGCCTCCGATCTGATCAAGAAACGTTCGCCTAGGTCTTCCTCTTGCGACTGTTCCATTCACACTAGCCTTATAAACTTTCTTAGTCAGTCTTTCCTCGTCCATTCTTTCTACATGCCCAAACCAGCTTAACATACCCTCTTCTATTCTTGTCACTATATCCACTTTCATGCCGCATCTCTCTCTAATCACACTATTCCTTATTCTAATTATGCAAATTATTATTACAATTAATTGTATAATATAATACTTTTTACGATAATCGATTAATTAAAAAAGAAACTGGTGCTAAAATAAGAAAATACAATCTGTGTTCTTAAAACATATCATAATAAACATTAGTATGTGTTGCTATGCCGTAATATGTCTTGCTATACCGAGATGTGCCTTGCGGTATTGGTTCACCTATTTTGATTACGTAACAGAAATCTTTATATATATAAATATTCTGTGCATGTGTTTGTACTGAAATATTTTGTGTTCAAGTGGATTCGAGAATGGTATACATTTGTTACTTTTTATTTATTTTTTTCGACCCTGCAGGACAACCGACGTCTCTCGGGACAGCTAGTATATGTATAAAATTAAAGCGCCTTGTATGTTTACTTTCAAGTTAATATATTTTGTTTTCATATTTTCTTTTATTTTATAAATATATCAATACGAAAACTTAGGATATATTTTCAATGATACAGGAAAAGAACCATACATCTATTAGAGGTGTGTTATATTGGGCACATTCATATTTGTCTCTAAATGTAATTAATTATTTTACTTCATAAGAAGTCGTTAGCGCTCATAGCACGTTAAAATCCTTTCTGATTAAAGTTGACTATAGTAATTTCTTTTTTGTATTTAACAAATATATCGACAATATTAATATGATGAAAAAAATAATTAAATATGATAACATACCTAGCTAGTTACTGTAGTTTCTGCCTATTTAAAGTGGACCGCAAAACTAACATTTACTCGCTAAGGATAGTTTTTAATTCGGTCAGATTATACTCACTATGTTTATCTTTGTTTACCTTTTATATTTTAATAAAATGGATACAGAATAAGTCGCGCTGCGCCTGCGATAATTAACAACCACTAATTTAATGTTATTTATTGTCACCAAATTTTTTAGGCGACATCTTTTCGATAAACAGATTAAAACATTATAATATTTCCGAGGCTTATGATTTAAATCAATGGCAGTGGTTCGAGATATTCTTTTACAGTTACAGAGCGATTGTAAACTAATTATTTCAACATTTGAGTGATCGCATTATGTCATCAGAATTTTGGAATCATTCTTTTACTACCTAATGATATAAACAAATTGTACTTTTTCAAGGCGACTATCCGTGGATTAAAGATTATAATTAGGATGATACATCTAGTATGTACTTGTCGATTATGGGTTGATTTATGAAAACTAATTGTATAAAAAGCACGGACAACGCATTTATATTAGACCCAAGGTCTAGTGTGAATTATTTGCCATTGAATGATATGAACTTAGGGATCGAAGTGGGTCAAGAATTAATCAAACACAGAGGAACATAAACATGAAAGAACAAATAGCTGTTTTTTTCAGAAGGTGCCAATCTTTTTAATCGAGTTGAGTACACAATTGAAATCATGTTTGCCTTCCGAAAATCAAATTTTCCGAGAACTGAAATTTCTTGAGCCACACACTGCCGTGAATAAAAAATTTAGCAGTTTAAGAAATGTAATAGAAACTACCTTACAAAGTATAGCTAGAACAAATGCAGTTAATTGACGAAGAATATAGAACACTCAAACTTGATCGCGAAGTAATCTATTACAATCTTTGAGTACTGTCTTTGGCCCTTTCTTGTGTTCAATTTTGGGTGGAAGATGTGAACATTTCTAACAGTGATGGTACATTAAAATACAAGAATATATCTAGTTTCAGTAAATCTCCGTAATGTATACCAGTATCGAATGCTGCATATTTTCACAGAAAAATTTAATAAAAACAGGATAAAGAAACAGATTTATAAATAAAAATGTATCAGCAATTTCGAAAACAAAGCAAGGTGCGATAGATAAAGAAGATTGTGTTAATTTTAATCCTTCAAATAGAATGTTAAAATACAATTCTAACATTTATTATGATAATGATAATGAATGAATAAAACATGTTTCGAAAATCAGTATTTTTATTGGTATATTTTCTCTGTGCAAGTTGGTATATTTCAGTATTTTTTAAGGTGCTTCCATTGAAATATCAATGAGTGCTTCGGTTTTTTGTGAAATTTAATCTGGTCACACTGGTAATGTTATCTAAATTACCGTGGTTTATGTGATGATTCGTTACGGTTTTGTGTAAATTGGTTGAAATATATAATTATGTTTGTTGAAGATGTCGGGTAAAAACAAGACGACTGGGATCTTTTATCGAAAACGCTGCCTTATCCCTTTTAGATAGGTATAACAAACAAAACATACCCGTGCGAAGACGGGGCGGGTCGCTAATACGAAATATCATAAAATAGGACAGGTTTAAAGTAATAAATCAAATGTAATCAGGTTGTTAGCAAAACAAATATAAAGACACAAGAAAGCACAATTACTGTCAATACGTGAAGTTCGTATATACCTTGGTAATAAGTTATAAATAGATACAATAGACTGGTTGTTTATTACTGGTGGATTGCGGTTGGCTATAAAAGACATTCTGTGTGCCATGATAGTCATAGTCAAAATCAAGAATCATTTTATTCATTTAGGTCTCGTAACACATACGAACGTCAAAATATATAATTTAGTTACAGTACCGGCACGTATCTTGGCAAGGTTTTGGCGTAGTGGGGATAAGTTTGCGCAGGTACACGGTGCAACAATGAACAAAGGCAAGGGTCGACTGAGCAACCAATCACACACCCGGAACGATGCTGTCTCGTTCCCCGCGTCCCGCATGATAACGAGAGACCCAAAATACGAGTTCTGCGCATCTAACTACTCTTGCCAAGTTTCGTGCCGAAAACTGTACTAAGTTACTGAAGTTACATTTAGGTAACAAAGTTGCTAGGTTCTGGCAAAGGGTTGAGCCTATGAGAAGAAACCTGCAAGAAACTCATGGCCACTATTTTAAATCGGCAATCAAATATAATTTTAGTTATCTACAATGCACAAGGTAAAATAAATTAGGTATTAGTTTGTAATGGCATATGTTAATAAAGAGGAAAAATATTTAATGCCTGTATTAACAGACACAGTGCAAATACACAAATATTTTTGAAATATGCATGTAGCAAACATCAACCAGCGGTTAAATTTTGAAACCTACTATAGAAATAGTTGATTTCCTTTTGTAAATGTATTGCTATCAATGACTGTTGTTAGTTCTGTGCAGCTTAGTTTAAGGTTCAATGAGGCTGGAATGCTATTGTGGATAAATCTATGATAAATAAAAGAATAAAAACAATATACACCAGCAGTTTTCAAATTTCAACTTCACATATGATGATGAAGTTACTTTGTATTTATTTAACAAACAGATGACTTTTAATAAAACACAAAACAATAAGCATAGAATAATGGTATTGTTGCAAGATCTCTTGCCATTTTTACAACTATAATGTACATAATATAATGTATAATCCGTCCAATTTCTTTATATGAATTTTTGCTTGCTTTACCCAGACATAAAGAAAATTCTTCTCAGCCACCACCTTCTTAGTTTTTCATTAGCATGGCTTTATTCTGTATGGTGAGGAGATCTTTAATATATATCCTGTGATTGCCGGGTAGTCCCCTAAATCCTATGATAAGAGGATTTGTCTTGGACACAAGCCTTTGCTTTGAATTCATCCTTCACATAGTGACTGCAGAAGCTGAAACTAATCAATATTGTCCATTCTTTTTTCGTGTTGGGACTCTTGTTACAAAGGGTATAGGATATTGCACATGTGATCTAACTTTCAACAATATTTTAATTAAATTCTTGTTGTTACTTTCGAGGTAGGTCCTTTATCTTAACATTATTATCTGGCCCACTGTTCACTCAAATTCGAATCCTGTTCCAGTTGTTTAAGCCTAGCTTGAATGTGGTCTGCTTGGCTCTGCGCTTTCTCAACTTGTAACAGTCAAACTCCAAGGGCCTTCATTCAAGATTTAAATTCCTTTAACTCTTTATGTGGCTCATTGAACAATGCTTTTAATTCTAGAAAATCAGTGTGTGGTGTATGTTCTGCACCTATCTCAGTCTTATTTGAGACTAGCCGAGTGCATTTGACTACATTACATACATAAATAATTATTAGATTCAAACGCACTATAGATAATATATTTGTGAAGTACATACGAGTAATAATTATGTGTAACATAACAAACCCAATGTAACACCACCTGCCAGGTTCACACTTGCACACATATAGATATTGAAACTGCACAAAAATGCTTGGCTGATAACTTCAATAGAAGGATGACAGAGCTTGAGGCAATGCACAGTGCTGGATCGGTTAAGGGCACCGTAGCTAAAGTACCAGAGAAGTACCGTACCTTTCGTACTCATCTTTAACATGCTTGGTCTGCTCTGCAAGCAAGGATTTTACTGCTACCACTCTGGATATACTTTACATGACACTAGGGCTGAATGACATCTTGCTCCCTAATCTTGAAGTTTGTCATAGGCTTGGAACACAGAATAAAGAACATCCCCGGCCCTCACTTGTGCGGTTTACTTGCATTAAATGAATGTCTCCTCAATGCATGAGCTTACTCTTTTGCAAAACTCGTCAGCTACCATCACCAGTAACGTAGGGTTACCTACATTTACGATACGTTGTTTACGATTGCTGACGAATTCGGACTTCGTAAACAAAAACAAACACCAATAAACATAACTTGTATTTGAATTGTATAGTCTATTAGAGTATTCAGTTCTATTATCGATCCTTGATGTGTAACAATGGCGCGGTAGTAGTAGTAGCATCCTATCTTTAAAGTCTTTTAGCAGCGAAGCTTGTATGACTTTGTTTGTTTATTACAATTTTATTTACCTTCACTCGTAAAATATAATTAAATTTGACAATTTCCACATATGACATCTCCCATTATGATGTCAATGTCAAGTCGACAACCATAGTTGCCATACAAGCTTCGTTCTAAAACGCAGATCGTTTACTTTTAGATTTTATGTTCTGCTATTATTGATTCGTTTTGTTATCCATGGTAAACTATTTTCTTGTTGTGTACATATTCTTTTCACTTTTAATTAATTTCCCATTTCTTTTCAAATTGTGTGTATAGGTTATTTTTTTAGTTTATGTTTATTAATTTATTTATATTTATAGTAAAGTTTATTTTTTTTTGCTTTGTCATGTTGTCTGTTGATGAGTCATCTATTTCTGTTGATGAGGTTGCTAGTTTGTCGAGTGAGGATAGCTTTTGTTCGGTCACTGATACGCTGGGCGATTTTGTGCGCCAGACGTTCAGTCAATAGTCAGAATGTTGTTTGAACGTTTGTCACCTGAACGTTCAAAGTATTCCCAGTAATTACAGCGACTTTCTAGAGACTTTTACTGGCACCAAAGTTCATGCCATCCTGATTTCGGAGAGTCTGCTTAAACTTAATCTTCTTTCAACCACGTACCCTTTTCCCGGCTACATACTTATAAGGAATGATAGGGTAGGCCGGTGAAGGGAGGCGTGGCTATTTATCTGCGTGGTAATCTGCCATATAAAATCCTTGCTTCGTCGCCTTCTAACTACACTTCATCTACGGAATTTCTTTTTACTTAGGGTTTGCGACAAAGGAGTTAAAACCGTCCTAAGGGTATTACTGTCCCCCCATAGTTGACTAATTCTCCAGTTTCAAATCGACTCTGGAATCTTTAAGGTCAGATTACTCACATCATTATCATGGGCGATATTAACACTGACCTCCTAACTCATCATTCCTTTCATTCCTGTAAAGTCCTCCAAATTACAGCATCCGCCAGTCTTCACGTTTTACCTTTAAATGCAACCCACCACAACATTGATGGCATTGATACCTGGCTGGATCTTGTCCTCATCTCTGCTCCTACCTTAGTCCGCCGCCATGGCTAACACCTGGATTTTCCCAACATGTCCTCATATTCCTTCCCTATAATCTCAAACCACCCAAACCTTGTCCTAAAATTCTGCTTAGGTGTTGTTTTGGGCGGATGGATGTGGACAAGCTACTTTAGGATGCTTCTGCTCTTAACTGGTAACGTTTGGATGCAGCTTCCACGGTTGACCGAAAGGTCGGCATTCTTATTAACGTCCGCGTCGTCGTGAACCTTTTAATAATAACAATAAAGCCTCTCTGAGACAGCCGTTATCTCTTCATGACACTAATGCGATAACGGACGGCACAGTACCTACACTAGCTTTTAAACTACCACCTTCGCCTAGTAATATAAACAAAAAAAATATCACCAGGTTAAATAAAAGCGCACAAACCACAGGGCAGCTTGTGGCGAGCTGAATGTAAATAATAATAATAATAATAATATTCTATCACATACACACAACACCATCTAGCCCAAACTAAGCAGAGCTTGTACTATGGCTACTAGACAATGGATAAACATACATACATACACTTTTTTTTTTTGTAAATACGTACATATTATACATAAATGGCGACACTGCGGTCCTGAATGCCTCAGAGAGTCGGTTAGGGCTTCGCCCCCAGCTTGCCGTTACTGGTTAGCTGGGTGGAACTTCAAGAGTGCCAGTTGGACTCTCAACTCTGGCTTGCCTTAGTCGGCCGGTCAAAGGGAGGCCGCTAGAGCTATATGCTTGGGGTGGAATTGTAATTTTCAAGGGCATAACTACGGGAAACCCGCTCCGGGTCTCCTTTGTCACGAGACTCGTGATGGCGAAACTGACGCCGCACCGCTCGACACTCCTAGCCGCTCGCACTGGTGTTGCCCTCTGTTGCTGGCTTGTATGCCTATGGTGGCTATTCAGGAGGCCCATCTAGTGAGTTGGCGAGTCACCGTCTGCCCATTGCATTGATGATATTACAGTATTCAGGGCAGACGCTGTTTTCATCCATAGTTACCAATATACCAGTTCACCAAACACCCTTACCCATAGTCCATATATTAGAATCCATACGTAGCAATAGTCCTACGCCTGCTGTGGCAAGTGCCGCCGTAGGTGTTCCATACCTTTAATTAAAACTATCTAAGGGCCTCTTCACGTTGGACCCATGACTCCGTGTAATCCTCCCAAAGGGCCAGGTATTTTCTAATATAATAATTATGTTAGAAAATACCTGTAATAAGAGAAACATAATAA
The DNA here is from genome assembly GCA_930367265.1 of Catocala fraxini. NCBI lineage: Eukaryota > Metazoa > Arthropoda > Insecta > Lepidoptera > Erebidae > Catocala > Catocala fraxini. The sequence goes on from OV884024.1 coordinate 20,163,224, forward strand.
TAATAATACCATGATGGCACCATTCCTCATGATGGCAATCTCGCGAAATCTGAAGAATATGTACAAATTAAATATCTCGATTTAGCTTGCGAGGTTGTCGATATGTGGGATGTGGATTCGGCATATATCGTGTCTTGCAGGGAAACTTAGCTCAGCCGCATACGCAGGAAAGTAAGACAGCTTACTGATGTAGATACTGCGAGACTAGTATACTTTAGTTACTTTCAGTGTCATGTCCTACGATATATTATTGTGGGGCAAGGCAGCTGATATTAAGACAATTTTTATTCTCTAAAAGCGTGCAGTACGTAGTATTTATAATTGCGCCGCGCTGCTGTCGGCGGCAGCGGCGCAGCGTGACGTAGTGAGGGAGTCTGTAACATTAGCAAAAGCGGTGAGCGCGGAAAAATGTTTCAGCAGTGTAAGCTGTTGGTTTGGGATGAATGTACGATGTTCCATAAAAGAACAATCGAGGCACTATACCGCACCATGGAAGATATCATAAGCTACCAGGGTATCATGGGAGGGATGGTGGTACTTTTAGCTGGTGACTTTAGACAGGCCCTGCCGGTTATTACTAGGGGTACACTGGCAGATGAAATAAATGTCTATCGGAGTAGATTGTATGCTAACAGAAAGTAACGGAGTGATTAAACTAAGATGTGAATTCTGTCAAATTGTCCATAACACAGATTATTTAAATAATAAAGTCTATCTAGATCTACAAATAAGTATGGGTAATCGAGAATGGTTGTGTGACAGGTTAATTTTGGCGCTGACAAATGATACTGTCTCATTTGTCGGCGTCAAAATCTCTAAAAAAATATAAAAGTAAAACATAATTATGATAATAAACTTTAGATAATTATCATTTAAATGATAATTTGTATTCGTTGTAAATATAAAATTGTAAATAGTTATTATTTTAAACACTTAGACCAGATAATCAAACACATTATGTCAAATGTTGAGAAAGATGTTGTCGTGTATGTCACAGTTCACAATATTATGGACACTGAACAAGTGCGTACCCTATAGAGTTTCTCAACTCTTTAGAATTATCAGGAGTGCCTTCCCATAAGTTAAGGCTGGAAGTTGGTATTCCAGCCCTGTTAATGAGAAAACTTGATGCACCAAGGCTATGTAATGGTACACGGCATTAAATTACTCATCTAGGACGCAATATTATATAAGCTATAATCATGACTAGAATGGCAAAAGGAGAAAATGTTTTAATTCCCCGTATGCCGATAATTCCGACTGATTTGCCATTTCATGTTAAAATAGTGCAGATTCCCCTTAAAGCAGCAATTACAATAATAATAAACAACTGTTTTCGATGGGCATCTCTATGTGGCGTGCTCACGAGTATCAAACCCGAAAAATCTTTATGTTTTAGTAATAGGATAGAAAAACAAAAACGTGGAGTATAAAACTGTATTAAAATTAGGTATTTGCAGTAAACCACAGCATTTATATGCAAATTATTTGCAGAAACGTTTTAAAAAAAATTCAATGTTCTGCCCAAAGTAACTATTCCACGCGTACGAAGTCGCGGGCTTTTATATAATAATAATATTTTTATAAATATTTATTTTCTTACAATTTAGCTTTAATCATGGCAGCGCACATTATTGAACATGAAGTGTGTTTAAAAATATCTGTATTATTACAGATCACTAGCCCCAACCGAAGATATAATAACGGCTATATTAGAAACCGTGAGATAGTTTGTGTGCTATGATGATAGTCGTAAATATTAATTAGGGATTATTCTAAAACTTTTAGAAAATCTATGTTTCTTTATTGTCTAAGGATTTTAAATATTGTTGTAAAATACAATTGATTGGTTTTTATTATAGAGTATTGCGTAGTGGTTTAAGTGACGGCCTCGCCGATGGCCTTGCGCCTTGCAAAAGGTTGTGTGACCCACAAATAGTTGTTCTGAGTGTCCGTTGTTTGAATGTTTGTCAAGTCCTCCGCGACACAAGAATTAATTGTAGTGCGGAAGTTGCCTTTTTCAAGAGCGATTACGCCTTGTGGATTCTCAATGGAATTTCGTAAATAAGTGTCATATTTGAGGGTTTTAAGTGTAGATAAATAATTAATTAGGTATTTCATTAAAAAAAAATATACACTTCTTCCACGGCGTTACTGCGCCGCCTCCGTGGGTCGTAGCGTGATGTTATATAGCCTATAGCCTCCATCGATAAATAGGCTATTCAATACTAAAAGAATTTTCAATCCGAACCAGTAGTTTTTGAGATTAGCGCGTTCAACCAAACAAACAAATAAACTCTTTAGCTTTATAATATGAGTATAGATTCTATACTCATATTATATTAAATTATATTATAGTTATATGACTTTTCGAAATGATGTGCGTATTGATTGACAATTATCGCCTGCTCCGTGCCACGGAGAGCACGTTAAGCCGTCGGTCCCGGCTGTCATGAACATCTATGGCAGTCGTTATTGGGAGAGTGTCGACACAAAAGATCCCACTGGGTCGAAGTGTCGCCGGTCTGCACTGACTGGCACCCACATAAGATACATAGTTTCTATAGAATAAGATAAAAGTTACATAAATGGAATAGGTACAATTATATTTAGAAACCTTTTACTATGCACATTACGACTGTATTGACCGCATATGATATGATCCCATAGTAAAAGGACTACTGTAAATATAAATATATTCGATCTATGATACATTTTGCTATATAAACCTGTATGCACTAATCCAAGTGACGAGAAACGGTTTTGAACACGGCGCGCCAATATAACTATAGTAGGTACTAGGTACGTACAGCGAGGTGCCTATCGATTATAATGTCTCTGGACTTATCAATTAAGATAGGCTACCTTCAGATTTATGTTAAAATATGAAAAATAACAATATTGCATGTGAACAGAAATAATATTTTCTAAGATCCGTTTAGAAGCAGCGGACACATTACCATACGTATGTGAACAGGGTATTGTATGATTAATAATATTTGTCGAAATAATTAATTAAAAAAGTTCATTTGGGCACTCATCTAAGAATGCAATTTTATTTTGTTGTACACGACATTTGTTTATCACAGTTGAGAGCGATTATTTATGATATTTTAGATCACCAATAATATCATTCAAACAGCCAAACCTTGTTTTCGGATGGTCAAATATGATAAGATATCAACCACACATGTACCTACACGCTCAAAGGAAACACTAATCGCGACAAGGGTGATCATCCAGAGTCAGATATGCCTTTCAATGTGCATCTATTAATTACATTTTATTTAAAAACCATACTAATGTAAAAAACCCGACTTAAATATTTGGTCTATATAAATTTGTATTGCATTTGCCATTTGTAATGTTACACTCACCTACTACCCAACAACTAAGTAGGTATGTATCCGATATGTTGAATAGGTACACATTATAACAATAATGTGTATTGAACACATCACTTACAAGTTCAATAATTCTGTAATATACATTATAATAATATAATTTGACAATAATAAAAGCTGTTTAATAGATTCTATCTGTATCTTCTATATATATAATTGTGCATTCCTGTTTCCATTGGTCACGCGGCAGTCACGCCATAACTTGAAAACGACTTTACCGATTTCATACGTCTTGTTTTTCAAGTTTTATAATACTTTTTAGAAGGTTCTTACGGCAAGAAAGTTAAGAAATTTGGTCAGAATATTTAATAATTTCAGAAAACCTACTACTTTGACCTCGTGAGTTTGACAGTTCGTCACAACCTCTGACGGGTCAGCTAGTACCAAATAAATATGTTTTGAGTAATGTAGCGGTTAATGTCTTAGATTACATCTCTTAATTAGAAAATCTACACACATCACATCACATCACACATAATTATTAATCGATATGAATTCAAGTATTTCGTAAATCAGTTACGAGCCCGTTCGCCCCTCACCTAACCTAACTGGATATCTCTGACACAGTATAATAGCCTCTAGCAGCATCTATCATTATCCATTGTACTTTGTAAAGCATTGATAGTAGACCAAATACATCGGATTAACACTGATCAGTTTATGGTCCTTTAATTCGCCTTAACATTTTACCGAAGTTTGATATACGGCTGTCCTTCTTATGAGTATTACTTCACAGCATAGATCATCTCACAAATCTTACGTGCTTTCGCGTCTGTCTGATAAATTCAGTAACTTTAAATACGACGTTCACATGCAAGTCTGTAGGAGGTATATGTTTAGTAAGGTATGGTTAACAAATCAAGCGACGGACTGGTAGGATTGCTATGTATACGATGCATCGTATACATAGCAATCCTACCAGTCCGTCCGTCCATCGGATCAATGGAAGAGTGCATTGAAACGACTAGAAGCTGGTTAGATACTGCATTTCTTCGATCAGTCATGGCTTATATTGGTATATAATGCTCATACATTACTATATAATAATTTTGTAGATATCCCATTCGTCGGTAATACGGACTGGGGTAGTACTTTATTCTTTACTTTACCATAAGATTTTGTTTATGGCGTTCTAGGTAGAAGAGCCGTCTCGTTTTGTTAGTTGAGTACCGGCAGACATATATTAGATACTATGCAGGGGGAGCCTGGTAATTTAGCGTGGCTTTAACTACTAATATTACTGTAATATAATAATAAACGTTTATTTGAATAACCACATATCGATTTACAATCACTGTCACTTAAACTAGGTTAACCTGTGCTATACGTGGCTATAAATAACAGTTACGTTTGTATTTGGCATAGGTTACGTTACATCGATTTGTACAAAATTGTGTAAAAATTATACTAAACAATTATTTGAGAATAAAATAAGAAGATTCATAAGCTAAAGTTAATAATTGGCACGGAGTATTTTTTGTGAGTATTGTGTCTCTCTATGTGGAAGTATGGTGTGTGTGTCTAAGTAGGTAAGTAAGTCAGTGTTTGTGTGTCTATTTGTGCGTGTGTATGTGTAATTGTTTACATGCGCGTTAGTTTCTGTATGTGTACGTGTATGTGCGTGAGGAATTATGTGGATTTATGATGCTAGTTATTTTATTTACTAGCTTTTGCCCACGACTTCATCCGCGTGAAATAGTTACTTTAGGCAGCATTTTTAATTTTAAATTAGGGAATATGTTTTGCACGTAATACACTTAGATATAAATGCTTTGGTTTACCACAAATAATTTATCTTAATACATTTTTATTAACTAAGTTTTTTTGTTTCTCACCCTTTGGCTTTGATAGGTACTCGTGAGCATGCCACATAGAGTTACCCATGGAAAACAGTTTTGTTTATTATTATCGTAAATGCTGCTTTTAGGGAATCTGCACTCTTATAAACTGAAATGGCAAATTGCTCGGCATTATCGGAATACGGGGAATTAAAACATTTTTTCCTTTCGCCATTACATAGCCATTGTGCGGCAAGATTTCTCATTGACAGGACTGAATACCAACTTTCGGCCTTAACTAATGGGAAGGCACTCCCGATAATTCTAAAGAGTTGAGGTGTACGATGGCACTTGTTCAATGTTCATAACATTGTCTAGTGAGAGGTACACGACAACATCTCCCTCAAAATCTGACATAATTTGTTCGTTTATCTGGCCTACTGTCTCATTTGTCGGCGCCAAAATTCACCTGTCACACAACCATTCTTGATTGCCCATACTTATCTGTAGACCTGTTAGACATTATTATTTAAATAAATATGCTTTATTTGTGTATTATAAATTCATTACATTACAACTAGGCATTTGTAAGCCAAATTGAATTTGAATCTTTATACACCTATATCGTATTTAAGATAAAATGTGAGTAATGAATAATGATACAAACTGTCGTTTAATTTGATACATTTTGAAAATACTAAAGTATTTATTATTATTAATACAAGTTCCGTACAGATAAAATAAAATAGTAAGAATTTTGTTAATTAGAAGGAATATGTAAGTAAGTTTTCATTAAAAATATTTTTTATTTTATTTTTATAAATAGCCGCCAAAGGAAATTAAGCTACCCAAATTAAAATTACGATCTACAATCATGCCTAGTCTTAATTATTAATGTACATGTAAGTGGATGCTCCTATTTACCATACTGCTGCTTTGGAGGCTACCATCAAATTTTATTAAATGCTTGAGTATGTTCAGTAATAGTTCATGGAGAAATGATTGCAGCACCTTACAGCTCTTATGATTTGTAAACAAAAACTTGGCGATTAAAAAGAGTGACCATGAGTTTCTTGCCCGTTCTTCTCATGAGCCCTACACCCTTGCTTTGCTGAACGTGGCAGAAAATTTAAATTCGCAGAAAAAAATAGTGTAACTTTGACATTCATAAGTGTTACCTTGTAACCTAATCTGAATAAATTTATTCTGAATTTGAATTTGGCGTCTATTTAAATTATTAAAACTATTTAGATTTAATTTTACACTTTCACCACAGGGTGTTTTTATTGAAAAATTTACTTATCTTCATTGGCGGCTTGAAGTGTGTGTTGATTAAAGCTCTTTTCGTTGGTGTTTACCATCCGTCAAGTGCCAATTACCTTTACAAGATGCAAGGGTCTATAAAATAGATTATGACTGTAGACTCTCATACGTTGGTCAAACCAAGAGAAGCATAGGCAATTCTATAAAAGCAATAAAAAAAAATACCTGATTATTTTTTTAGTCATAAAATATATTCTTATGTACGTTTTAAAAATACAAAGAACATATTAAATTGTATTTTATAGACAAGTATTTAAAAAATGAAGCGTAGTATTGCGTGGAATTTGCCACTGACGAACTGAGAATGTTATCGCCGTAATTCTTTGTTTAGAATGCAGATAGAAAGCTATCCGGATAGGTACTAAAGTTAAATAATGTATATGGTACATAAAATACCTGATGAAATGTATAATAAATTAAGTTATGAATAAATAATTCATATTACAAGATATTTTAATCGTCGTAACAAATGCAACGTTATTTGTGTAAAACGATATAATTCAGTTATCTTTTTACGCATCAATTTGCTATAAGATACACTACTACAGCTTGAATGCAGTCGCTAGTCTTACTTCTTCAACACTCACTCGTTCTAATTTCCAATATAAGCATCTTACTCTGCGTGGAGAAGTTGCGATTTACTGGCTGCCGCGCTGCCGACAACTTACATATATCACACTACACTTTTTTTATGGGTTATGTGACTTAAATTAAAATGGTTGATATTTGATTTAAATATATTTATATTATTGAACAATTTACCCAAAAGTATGTTAATATTGATACAGATTAAATCAGAATCAGATATCACGATAAATTTGATTTCAAAAATAATGTAAACGTGCATTCGAACTCTAGTGAGTCGCAGTACAGTTCTGTCGCACTAGCGTTAATCGCGCTTTAGTTTGTCGCACTTAAATTGATTAAGAGTTGCAATAATAAACACTTTTTTTTTCATAATATCCTCTACCTTCTTTATGATGTGAATATAATTGTTCCGGTTTTCACAAAGATGATAAATTTACTGATAATGATGATTTACTGATAAATGTTTACTAATAAAAGTGTAATTATATTAGTTTGTACCAATTTAAGTTTAAATACTTAGATCGTGTGATAGAATTTACTTACATTCGTATTGATTTACACTAAAGAAATAAAAATATTTGTTCAGTTCACTTGAGTAAAAATGTATCATAATACTCATTGATAAATGTAAAAAACCTTAGTTAAAGCATTTTACACCAAAATTGTCTTGCTCAATTTCCGAGTTTTTACGAGCTATCACCTGAGAGACCGTTAAAATTGGTTTTTATGTGAGGAAATGTTATTAATTGTTTAAAGATATGAGAGCTTCTTAGATTAGAGATAGCTAAGCAATGTTTTGCGGTATTTTTATAAGTAAGGCTGTAAGTTGTTTCTTTTTTTTTTTTTGTGGTTTCTGCATTCACGATAAGTAGCTGGGCTGGGTGGAGCATAAATCATGTTACCCACGTAAAATAATGTATTTTTGAGGAATCACTGATATCTGATAAATATAATAAGTGGTTAATTTTCTTAGGGATATGTTGTAATCATCGCTTATTAAGTTATTACCGTGGACTTGAAACGAAATAAATAAAATGGTAGTAGCATTTATTAATATAAAATTAAATAATGCATAAAGGCAACAATTATTATTAATTACATACAAGTAAACTAATATTAATAAACCTAACTTATAAGTTAAATATATTGTGACAAAATATGATATAGTAAATAAATAATGGTTTAGGCAGCGTCGTAAATTGCTCAGCATCGCTATCGACTGAGTGTGTCAGAATACTGACAGCATTGTCACGTTGAATGGTAATGCTGATTCTTTGAGTCAAAAAGATTCCAGCCTTCTCACGGTCACGCGAAGCGTGGATTAGCCGCAGTGTCAGATCTCTGAAAAGAGCACGAGCGTCTGGACTTAGCGTCCCTGTCCCAAACGGCTCAAAAACGTGATCAACAATTAAATTACAAAGATGTACTATCGGGTATTTTCCCATCGTCGCGTTGGGTTCTAATATGGCTAGTTCGCGATGACAAGATCACGACCGATTATGTCTTTAAGACGAGCGTGTCGTGTAATGCGACCAGCGACGCTCACGGTGTCCGAGGCTGTCGACGGCGAAGCGGCGATATGCACGCAGCATCTAAACGAAGACAGGTGGCGAGGCGGCATTTTGGATCGTCCAACATCGTATTTGTGTTGGACAATGGAAGTGCCTGATGCCATATAACCGATTACCACTTACTCACAGCCAGCAAACGTGCGCGCTCTGCAACACTTACAGATGTAGCAAAAGAGATTTTCTCTCGTGCTGCAGAGCTCAGCACAAACCACTATCTTTAGTAGAATGGGTTGGTAGGCTTATCGGTATTGAGACAAGCCATTTCCCAGTAGCCTAAACTAACTAGTGTTGCCGCACTGTGAACCGAGGCCAAGAACGCAGGAAATCTACCATACCATTACTTTTATAATTGACTTATTTATTGAAAGTAAATTATTAGTATATGTTATTTTCAGTTGCCTGCTTGGGTAAGTTATGTTTTTAAACATTTAAATATAGTAAAACGTTCGCACCTTTTATAGGAACGATATATATTATGTCTTTTGCATTTGTTGTTTTCTTGTTCTAGCTGGTACATTTTATTATTAGGGCATTGTGAGTAATTGTTCAGTCTTTTTCTGATGTTTAGTCACTTTAGTATATTTACATATACTCGTTACCTTTGGTAGTCAGAGTGTTTGTAAATGCATTACAATTCAGACCTCTATAATATAAGCTGAACTGGCCATCGCACTCAAAAATGTCAATGAGTTCAGGAGTAAGTTGCTGATTATATCATATTAATTTAATAATAATATCCTCCAGACCGATTTCGGCCACGGCGGCCAGTCTCCGTTAAGACCGTTAAGACAACTACGCAGGAGATATTATTGTGCACAAGTGTGTGCGCAAACACAAGAGCACTCTCACGATCCGATGGGACGGTAATCCGACACGACTGGAGTGAGATCAGGCGCAGGACCAACAGCTTTACGTGCTTTCCGAGGCACGGGGGTGTCTAACACCGCCAACTTCCTAACTCCAGACTGCTATTGAGATTTCTTAACTGAAAAACCCAATAACTGTTTGTTGGCCCGACCCGGGATTCGAACCCGAGACCTCATGCACAGCAGTCGCATTCACTACCGCTGCGCCACGGAGGTAGTGTTTAATATCTGAATATTGACGTTACCTATCTATATTCTTGTAACGTATGTTTAGCGGTAATGCAGTTTTATCCTCATCTTAAGGGCCTGTCCCACCACCTCCAAATACCATTTATCTATAAGATAAAAGTTACGTTATCCCTCTTCTTGAACCTAACAAGAGTGAGACAATATGCGATTTATCTGTCGGATAACTTTTACTTGATAGTGGAGAAACTGGCCGTCCGAATCACAAATGATTAGCATAAACTCTATCCGGCCTAGTGTCACCTTTCGATAGCCTGATAAGGTTAAGGATTTTAGAATATAAATTGGTTATTTTTCAAAACTACCAACCAATCTCACAAAGTTTTTATTTCAGGCCGTTCATCGAGAAAATCTTTCATGTGGATATCTGTGGCAAAGATAATGCTATTTCTGTAAACATTTTTACGATATATCATACCTTATTTAAAGTCTCCTCGGTTAGTTTGTGTTCCGGTATGTAATTTTCATTACGGGTACGACACGATCGTGGTGGTATGTCCCGTTTCCCGTCTCTTCGCCTTCCGGCTGACACAGGCCAGATATTGGCCTTGGTTGCTTTGGCCAGTTCCTGTGTCGCATAGGCCGGCAAGAGATGCCCGGTTGTCATTACTGCGGTGAGGTCTCGAGGCACTCGGCGAGGTCGTGACTGCATGTGAATATGATTCACGCGGCTCCGCCGATTGCGGTTTTGTCGAGGAACATCATGGTAGGTTAAGTCAGTATTACCGGGATGTCTCTAGTCACCATTGTTCTTTGCCCTGGTGAGTCCGAAATAATCCCTCCACCCACCCACCGCGGAGTGGTATGCGTCAAAGAATTCACAAACGTTAAAAAAAAAAAAAATTCATTACGTGAAATGCTTCTTTTTTTAAATTGGATTTCTGTTACAAATTGATGGCGAACGTTATCCATTCCGATCTATACTGTTTGAAAGACCCGCAACTCAATTATACTTATTAACAAAAAGCATATATCTTAGACATATTCATAGTTCCTGTTGAATGTATAAACAAATTCTTCACAAGCCATCTCACCTTCATTTGTCATAAGGGCTGTGTCTTCGACAGTTTTCGAGTACTAAAGAGTTGCTAAAGAATGCACTTAAAATGGGTCCATATATTAATTCATCGTCTCTTTTGCTGCTTATACTGGGCTCAAAGATATTAAAAACTGGCTGAATGATGGATAAAAAGTATAACAATTTTAGAATGTTGTCTTTTTTCCTCATTGTCCATTCCAATGTGTTTTGGAAATCCATGTGCTTTTTATGTTTATGAGGACTAGCAAAAAAAGAGGAGCAGGGTGCCGAATGCGAGTAGGTTTAACGTAAACGCTATCGACACGTGTGCGTCAAGCTCTACACCATTCAAAGAGCCAAATTGGATAGACGTTGCGATCGCGTTAACATAAAAGCAACTCGCACTAGGCAAATGGTTCACAAATCAACTGTGTTTTTTAAAATATAATACAGTTTTTCGTTTGGTTCAGTATGTCTTCGAGGTGGTCCCATATAGATCTTATCAAAATTTTACATTGGTTTTAGAAGACAACTTAGGAAGGTTATTACAATGAATAAATTAACCAATTAGACACCAGCATTGGTTAGTTTACGGGAACCACTGGGTTACCCACTTGGCTTTAAAAACAGTATATAGAAAGAAATAAATTTATAATCTAAACGATTTACAGACGGTGCCAAACAAACAGCCAACATGCGAATGACTCTCATTGGTTAGAATTCATTCGTAGCCAATTTATAATAAATAATAATAATTAAGAAGTTATTGGAAAGTCTTTCGGCATTACCGCTAACTTTGAACGAAGAAACTTGAGCTATGAACTCTTATTCTTTCTTTAATATGTCATCGGAATTGACAATCCTGAGATTTCGAAGGCTGTCTGAGGTACTTTTGCGTACTTCTTGAATGATCCAATATCCTCTCCTTGATTAAGAACTCTATCGGCTGTTCTTTTTAAATCTCAGGCATACCTTTGCCACGGCCTGTTCCCAAATAATTCCAACTGACGCATCTCAGTGGAAAGTAATTGTTATGATGTGTATTGGGTAGACCTAAGAGAAATTGACAATTTGCCTATATAATATAGTAATAATATAACGGGGACGCAAATCAGAAGGGTATCGTGTATCAAATTATCCGAGACGGTGCACTGGTGGTGACTATATGGTATAACTTCGTAGGGGTTGCAATTGCGTACATAGATTAATTACCACTGTATGGATTGATACTTCGCTACGGCTACCACCCAAATGGAGGATTGTATTTTTTATTTAAACTTCAGTCAATAATTTTCACTGAAGTCTGGTGTACTGCTTTATTGTTTTCGACGATATATTTTAATTGCTTTCTGAATATTGTTTAATTATAATTAAGTTCTCACAGTAAGGTATAAACTTTCGACTTATTGCCTATTTTCGGCCTATTTATTTTTGTCACGGCATAAGGTTTGCAATATTCTAGGATTGCTACTAACATTAATATGTTGGTTCTATTTATTTCTTTATGCTAATCTTCTTTTAGTTATGATTTCTTCTTTACTATTTATACCTATATAAAGAAAATGCAAAAGAATCCAGTTATTTGAATGCGGTAAGCGGTACTTGAGAACTGCTTATAAATGTCGTAGTATAAGTGACGATGAGAGACGAGTTGTCACGATATTCACTTGGTATGTTATGTCCTTTCCAAGGATTCAGCTTTCTTGTGACCAGATTGCGTCACATTCAAATTCTTAGTAGTGAAATCGAGGTAACGAAATAGACAGAGTTACTTGGAACTTATAATATTACATACACACATAGAGTTACGTCTAGGTGTATTACATATTTATATTTCGCCAGGTACCTATGTTCCAGGTTCGGCAACCACGTAATAGGTACCGAGCCAATTGTTGTTTCCAGACACTATGCTGCTTCTGAAAACATCTTAATAAGAAAACTCAACAACACAATGTCCGACCCAGGAATAGAACCAGGGATTCATGATGGTACACAAATTATGTCACAGGACCAACGAGGCAGTGCTATGTATACTCGTATGTATAATATAGATATAAACATAATTACAAACGTCGCTACTAGTACTAGCGACGTATTTGTTTACAGTAAGGTATGGTAAAGAAGGTTTCGAACAATTTATGGTTGGTTTTTTTGTTTTTGGGTCGTAGCCAAACAATTCAAATTTCGATCATAAAAACTGAGAAGTAAAGAATATTAGCTAATATTGAAAATTTATCATAATGCTTACCGCATTTCACATAATGAACTGCAATGAACTTTATTTCGGCACAATCACTGAAATCCCACACTGACCATTCTATTTTAGCGCATAACAATACAGCGCGTCATGTTGTGTCGACGTGTTTCGCGAAACTAAGCGAGGGGCTTCCCCCGACGTGGTCGGCTATTGCATCAAAGGTTTTGGCCGCGTAATCCGATAGGTCTGTGACAGTAATTAAATGATAACATTATTTTGGAGCTTGTTTGAGATGATAGTTCGACATTTTAATAAAATAGTTATATAATTTGATTTCATATTAAGATTACGTACGGGATCATAATAAAAATCATTTTTCTAGAAAGAGCTTTGAGATTAAAAGCATTTCTTACAAATACTATTAGAACACCACTGTGTTCTAATAGTATTTGTAAGAAATGCTTTTTTTTGAAACTGTTAAAAGTTCCATACCGTCACTACGGTATGGAACTTTTAACAGTTTCATTTATAGAAAGTAAGAACACTTATTTTTATCTATGATTTTAATATCAGATCATTCTAATAGTCTGAAAACAGTGTCAATGTAGAATTAAAGATAACAAGTAAAACGTTCGTGTAAACCTTTATTCGATCCATTCAAAGATGACAAACACTTAGGTTGACTTGCACAACGCTTACAAAATATTTTTAGCACTACACAGATTTAAAATATCGTGCCATCTCAATCATCTTCAAACGGTTAACAGCGACAGAATGATATTTAAATCGGTTTAGCGTCAAACGTATTATGCAACAAGTCATGCAAGTGACTCTTAATGTGACAGCATTACACGTACCTATAATAAAATCATTTTGTATTAAGTTATTAGTATAGTAGTATGTACCCAAGTATTTATTTATGTTATGGTCAGGAGTATTATTTCTAAAACCTATTAAAGAATCAGTTATCACAAAGTGGCTGATTAGTGATTATGCAGCGGTCGACAGAAATATGATGCGACAAAATTCAAAATATCGCTGGTGGCTGAAAGCCAAAAAGCGTTTTCAACGGCAGGCAATCTAATTTGGTAGCGTAAAAAATATACGAAATTTGTAACTTGAGTTCTGTAACTGCTGTCAGAGTAACAACCTGAAGGTTGAAACGATGTTGATTATATTCTATTATAAATCTGCCTCGGTGGCGTAGTGGTTAGTGTAACTGACTGCCACGCCTGAGGTCGCGGGTTCGATTCCCGCACAAGTCAAACATTTGTGTGCATGAACATGGATGTTTGTCTTGGTCTGGGTGTTTCTATGTATAATATGTATGTGTTTACAAAAAAAAAGTATATATGTATGTTTATCCATTGTCTAGTACCCATAGTACAAGCTCTGCTTAGTTTGGGCTAGATGGTGTTGTGTGTATGTGGTAGAATATTATTATTATTATATATAATTATCGATCGATTCTCTTACAGTCATTGGTGTTTGAACACTTATTGTATTTGATATATTATAGAAAAATGTAGCGCTGCAGTAGTGCATGCGACTGCTGTGCATGTTGTCTCGGGTTCGAATCCCGGGTCGGGCCAACAAAAATATATAGAGTTTTTCTATCAAGAAATCTCAATAGCAGCCCGGAGTTATGAAGATGGCGGTGTTAGTCACCCCTGTGCTTCGGAAAACACGTAAAGCCGTTGGTCCTACGCCTGATCTCTCTCCGGTCATGTCGGAATTCGGATTACCGTCCAATCGGATCATGAGAATTAGGAAACCAAGAATGCACTTGTGTTTGCGCACACGCTTGTGCACTATAATATCTCCTGCGCAGATGACCAGTCTCCGTTATGATTGGCCACCGTAACCGAAATTCGGCCTGGAGGACTGCTGCGGCTAGCGCCGCTGTAGCGTAGAAAAAAGTCAGTTCCCAAGGGATCAAAATTAATTGACAAAGTCCGTATCATCTACCATACCATTACTTTTATAATTGACATATTTATTAAAAGTAAATTATTAGTATATTTTATTTTCAGTTCCCTGCATGGGTAAGTTATGTTTTTAATCTTTTAACTATAGTAAATCGTTCGCATCTTTCTATTTATTATAGGTTATTTTCTAGGAACGATACATGTCTTTTGCATTTGTTGTTTTCTTGTTTTAGCTGGTTACATATTATTTGACAACTACATATACACTTTCCCCTTTTTTGGAAATACACTTAGTGTATCGCTTACATCACTGACGCCGCAACGGTTTAAGACAAAAATGAGAGTTTGGCAAGACGTTTAAATTATTATAGACAGGTATATATTCACAAGCCACAATCAAGCTATGCATTCGCCTAGACCCTATTCAGACGACTGCAATATTGTTAACAGTGAACATTATTATATTGCTTTTTTTGTGCCAGCTAAATGTAGCATTTGCATGTTTAACGTAATTAAATTTTATTTTATGTTTTATAAAGATAAGCTTGTAAAACATCCTTATTGAAGAACGTAGATAGAGCAGACTAGTATCCCTAATCATTATGTTAATTGCGTTCAAAGCATCACTTTACTACTTTTAAAGTAATTTAAGTAAAAGGTATTATCTACAGAAAACATATTTTCCATAATAAATGTGCACAAATATGTTTTGTTTTTATTCAAGCTACATGAATTACCAATTACCAATAGGTAGCGCATCGAACCATTCGACCCTACTATTTACTACGAATTTGAAAAGAACACGCACGAACACACGGAAACTGTATTCTTTATGAAATATTTACAGAGACTGATGCTCTCACCTTTAATTCCTCTGAGTAAAATGTGTTTATAAAACATAAGTATCAATGTCATTGCGGCAATGTTGGCTCTCACATTGCAATCTTACAATGCGATTGACTTGCAGTATCTTGAAGTGGTTACACTTTGTTTAATTCTAATATACTTTATAAACTACAAACTGGTAAGATGGATATAATATCGCGAGGTCCCATTTCAGTGCGAACTACGAACATTTATCTAGAACTTTATATTACCAAGTAATTTTATGTCCTCGGTGCCGCAAATGTAATGTAGCGACTGTTGTGCGTTAGGTTTCCAGTTCCATTCCCAGGTCGGACAAAGTGTTTTTTTATTTTCCTGTTATGAAATTCTCAGTTGTAGCAGATTCAAGAACTGTACTCTGTATATCTGGCGGAATGTGGGTGTAATACACCTACGCCTACGCCTACGCCTACGTCTACGGACATATAGACGTGCGGCTATGTATTTATGTATATCCCTGAGATCGTCTCCTGTTTTGCTCATGTTACTGTAAGATTTGTATGTGATTGAAGTTGGCACGCATATTTGCTGCCCTGTTAGGTCTGCTTTTTTATATACAGCTATGTGTTTTACAGACTATAGTTATTGTTTTAAGGTTCCTTCGAAATTATCGTCAGCCAATCTTACAAAAGACGGATCTATTTAAATCCTCATTTTACAAATAAAATATATTCTAAGGAATATTAATTATTATGTTTAAATATTTATTACTCAACTCCACATGTGTAAAAGATTTTATAAATAACCTTTTGTTTACCCTCTAAGCGCAGTATGATGATTCTATGTCTGGGCAGATTTATAGCAGGCAATCGATCACTTATCACCAATCACCATATGAGATGGGATTTTATATTGTATCAATTAATTACGTAATTAGCGTTATTTTAATATTCACTTTTTTATGGCGCACATACATATGCACGGATAGCATAGTGGTTTTAGTGGTCGTTTCGCCTCTGCCACTGCGCTGAGTGATGTGGGTTCGATTTCTACACGGAACAACAATTTTTTGTGATTCACAAATGGTTGTTTCTACTCTGGATGTGTTTAGTGTCCGTTGTTTGAATATTTGTAAAGGCCCAAGTGAAAGTAAAAGTGTGATACAGGAATTGATTTTAGGTCGGGAGTTTTAAAAAAGGATGAAATAAAATTATAGAATCAGATTTTATTAGTAATTCAAAAATAGAAGGATTATTAAACGAAAATCTTTATTATATGAAGATAAATTAATATTCTTTAACTTATTAAATCTTAGGCATAATTTGATGTTATGGTAACATCGGTTTTGTTGCGTTTATGGCAAAGCTTTATTTGCGACGACGATATCATTGTTATCAGTTAGACAAATAAAACTTCTTTTGGTGTGCTCCATAAGTAACATCTCATACATCAAGAGCGACAAACAATCTATGTAGGTACAGACTCAACATTTCTCATTCATTCTATTTATTTATAGATACTCTGGATAAACTCTTGCATTGTTGACTCACTTATTTTTATTTCGAAGCTGTACAAAAAGCCATACCGAGGCAATGAATTACAGCGAAGTTCGTTGCTTATAGCGCGTAATTTGTTAAGTAGACAAAGCGAGAAAGTGAGGCAGGAAAATTCTGGCAAAGATGTCAAAAGTACAATAAAATTGATCAATGGTTTTTTCTGTTTCGATAATACTATTATCCAGTTGCATTACAATTAGATCACTGCCATTACACGCTGACGTGCGCTAAAAAGTGGATATGGATGACATAAAATTCCTACTAATATTATAAATGCAAAAGTAACTCTGTCTGTCTGTCTGTTTACGCCTACGCTTTCATGCCTAAACCACTATACCGATTTTAATGAAATTTGGTTCAGATATAGACTAGACCTTGGGAAAGGACATAAGCTACCTTTTGTTGTCAAAAAAGGCATGAAGGGGTTGAAATAAGGGATGAAAATTTGTATGGGAATTCCTAATTATCGCGCCTAAACCACAACCGATTTTGATAAAATTTGTTACAAAGATAAACTAGACCTTGGGAAAGGACATAGTTACCTTTTATTGTAAAAGAGGGCATGATGGGGTTGAAATAAGTAATGATAGTTTGTATGGGAGTTCGTCAGTATCGAAGATAAAACCATGAGACTTTGTATTTAGGCATTTGATAAGAAGTAAATAAGTAAACATTGGCCTCATTTATTTTGAGATTTCAACCTACATGGGGATGAAATATCTCCTATTTTAACGGTACTTTTAACTGGTTACTTTAGACAGACCCTGCCGATCATTACTAGGTGAACACCGCAGATTAAATAAATGCCTGTTTGAAGGCATCTGTGGGTATATGTAAAAAAGTTTTGTCTGACAACAAATATGCGAGTACAACTACACAACGATTCTCACGCAGGGCAATATTCAGCTGCTCTCTCTCTTATCTCTATCTTCTCTCGGAGAAGATTGTATGCTAACAGACAGCAACGGCATCATTACACTAAGATGTGAATTCTGTCAAATTGTCGATAAAACAGATGATTTAAAAAAAATGTCTAACAGTTCTACAAATAAGTATGGGCACTCGAGAATGGTTGTGTGACAGGTGAATTTTGGCGCCGACAAATGAGACAGTAGGCCAGATAAACGAACAAATTATGTCAGATGTTGAGGGAGATGTTGTCGTGTACTTCTCACTAGACATTGTTATGAAGATTGAACGAGTGCCATCGTACACCTTAACTCTTTAGAATTATCGGGAGTGCCTTCCCATAACTTAAGGCTGAAAGTTGGTATTTAGTCCTGTCAATGAGAAATCTTGCCGCACAATAGCTATGTAATGACAAAAGGAGAAAATGTTTTAATTCCCCGTATGCCGATAATTCCGAGCAATTTGCCATTTCAGTTTATAAGAGTGCAGATTCCTCTAAAAGCAGCATTTACGATAATAATAAACAAAACTGTTTTCCATGAGTAACTCTATGTGGCATGCTCACGAGTTTGATACTCGTTAGCCAAAGGCAAAGGGTGGAAAACAAAAAACTTAGTTTATAAAAATGTATTAAAATAAGCTATTTGCGGTAAACCAAAGCATTTATAAGTGTAGAAATTGCAAAACAGTTTTCTTAAAAAAAATTAAAATTTTGGCGTAATTAACTATTCCACGCGGACGAAGTCGCGGGCAAAAGCCAGCTAAAAATAATTATATATGTATAAAATACAGCCCTGTATATAAACTGTCCCACTGCTGGGCACAGGCCTCATCTCAGTGTGAAAAGGGTTAGGCTATACGTAATCCAACACGCTGGACCAGTGCGGATTGGCAGACTTCACATATCTTCAAGAACATTATTAGGAATTCTCAGACGTGACCGATCGACCTTCACCGTTGAAGCAAGCAACAATTTACCAATTAGTACGCACATAAATTCGATAAGTCACAGGTGCGTGTCTTACGATCGAACTTAAGTCTGGTGGTAGACCGTTGTACTGCTACGCAGAGGGCGTAGCAGTACAACGGTCTTCCACTAGGCTATTTCTATTATTTAGGATGGTATTTTTATGAAATAGTTGTCACACATAAACAGCATGAAATACAATTGAAATTGAAATAAAATAACAATAAAAATAAATAAAAGAGTTTTTAGTTATGATTAGAGACAATCTAATAATAATATCGATGTTTGATGGAACGTCTTAAATTAAATATTTAATAACAATATCTCGCTCTGAGTCTGTAGGCATTGCCGTACATAGGATTATTTCCCAGAGGAGGCCTGGCCCATGAAGCACGTCTGTTTATGGGCCAGATTGCATATGAGTCTACATACAACCCTACAATTTTGAGTTGAATCCTAATAACTTGGGGTGGCCAACAGACATTTGTGGTGAAGGCATCGGCCTATCTGGCTACCTCTTATATACGCGAATATCCGTAATCCGTAACGATTACTGTTGTTGATTAGAGTAAGTGTAACTTCTTGCCATTTTTTTTCATATAGGCATTAGATGCTGTCTGTCAATCAATGATTCAAAAGTTAAGGTTTGTAGTGGTAAAATAGGATGATACATGATACAGCAGTTTCTTTTAAACATAATTAAATATAATTATATAAAAGGTTATAATTATTGCACGATTTTGAATAATATTCATACAGTTTGATCTCGACACCTCGTCATAAGCAAATAAATCCTGTTATTTTTCTAAAGTTACATTATATTGTAAACAATGTATTTACAAGACAATGTGTTCGGGACAACGTCAACAGTAACTTAAGATTCATATTATGATTATAAATTCCATACGTGTTATTTAAGTATACTGTATCAATAAAGTTTATAGTTTGGAAATAGTGTCGAATTAGGTCACATATAGACCTAATTTATATAGTTAAACAGTGTAAATAACGTAATATTATGTTTCTCCTATAGTTTATAGAAATATTTTGTGAATATGTAAACATTACTGATAAAATGTACATTTTTACCTCAAATTAGGTATATTAGTGTTCCTAGGTCATCAGGCTTTAATAAAATGTTTCACCTGTTGTGTTTTATTTGTGCGCTAAGAAAGGCGCTATAGGATGTTGAAGGAATTATATTACTATATATATCATAGTTCTAAAGTTATTAAACGTTTTTTTTATAGATATAACCGCAAGTTAGATTTTTAGCATAAAACCTAAGTTATCTATACCTAGACTTAACTTCCGAAAGATGAACATAATAGCACTAGCTAGGTCTTTTCGTGCCCTGCGCGGCCCTGGTGGTACCGTCGCGCTAGCTAGCATAGTTCCATAGTTATAAGCAGAAATGTGTAATTTTTTAAAATAAAATAAAACGTTGAACAGTGGTTTCTGGCCGGCTCTCGTTACAGTAAAGATCTGAGGTACCTAAGCGACACAGTATCGGTATTAGGTGCTCAAGAAACCTCATCTTCAAGCCTCAAGAACCGAATGGAGCCAGCCAGAAACCTCAAGACAACTGAACAGTGAAGCATGTGTATTATTTGATCAAAGCCCCGACCCGCACATCGTATGACACGCCTTTCAGCGCCTCCACTCCGAGACCAGTAACCGCTATAGTACAGTCCACACACCGTGTATAGGACGTCAGCGACTTGACGGCTGTTATCGTAACCATCGCCATAGTAACCTCAGCCACGAGATCGCCCGTCCGGTACACAATGTATACTAAAAACATATTTAAAATTTAACATTATGCTGCAATTCATTGCCTATTGTTATTACAATGAATTATTAATAATTGTAATTGTAGATGTCCAAATCAGATTATGATCTATTACATACAAAATTTTCGCAATACAAAAAATATAAACGGTTTCATTGTAATCATTTAGTTAGCAGCAATCCAACGTCTCTAAAACAGATTTATAAAACGTCTAGGCGCTTTGTTGTTTTTATATAATGTATTTTTGTAATTGGGTTGATAATGATGCCGTATTAAAATCGTTAGGTATACATATTGACATAGTATGTTTTTATTAAGTAGGTATATTATGTGTGTCTGACCAATTAATATAGACATGCCGTAAATTACTTCAGTCTTTCGTTAAGACTGAACGAGACCGCAGTCAGCCTTAAAAAAGTATAAATAAGTTGCATTTAGTAAAAGAGTGTGTTTCATATACACAATTAATTAATTAAACATTATTTTAAATACCTATGTAGACACATAAAAACAAACTATTATAAAAAATATTATTTAGTACTTTCACTTAGGACACTGAACGAGAACAGTTATGGAATTTGATACAACCGCACAATAAACTCATAAAGAGTAGTTTATTTTCCTGCTGTAGCATTATTTGGTCACACAAAGAGTATCCATCGACAGCCAACTGCATTTCTCCTTCAGAATTTTGAATAAAACGAGCGGGAATTTGACTATTACCGAATAAAAAATACAGGTTTCCTTTGATATCTTGAATAAGGTCTGACTGGTTATTATTTACGTTATGAATTTCAGGAATACTGGCTGGTGTTGTTTGTCTCGGTATAATTGCATTAGTTTCGTTAGGAGAAATTACATCGTTCCTTATCCTTGAAATATTAGAATAATTAGAAGCAAAATCGAAATTGGGCATTGTTTCATAACCATCAATTATACTTATAACTGTATCATTGGCGAATTCCTTTGTTATAATTTTTGGTATAAGGATATCTTTTTCTAGATATTCGCCACGCCTAAAGCCTTTATGGCCTGTTGACTCTCTGAACTCTATATCTGATATTAATATTGGTTCGTGCATTCTAGCAGCCGTGATGTTATAATATTCTTCATCACTTTGGGTTGCTGAGCTTGAGTCATAAGGAATGTGGAATTCCATATTATTTCTGTCAATTTTTTCCTTTTCAAATATATCTATGGCAGTGGTTGTGGTTTCTAGTAAAACGTTATTTTCTAAATCAGTAGTAACATGGGTTACGTTACGGTTGGTACTAGACAATAATTCATCTTGGGTGCTATCGTTAGCTACTGCATCATAAGTACTACTATTTTCGGTAGACTCTTGACTTTTTTGTTCATCAAATCCTTTTTGTTCTCTTTGTCGAATTTCATAAATGCTCTCATGTATAATGGTGGTAGGTTTATCACATTTATTTTGAATTTCTGTTAATAGTTCAGAATTTGATAAGTTATCATGTTTAGCAGGATGATCCCAATTTTTATGTGCTTGGTTAATGTTATCATTGTTTTTAGAGAATATGTAGATATGTAGATTAATACATTCAGATAAATCTTTTTCTGAGGCACGAACTCTTTCAAAGATATGTATTAATTCGTCTTTAAGATTTGGAGTGCCAGCATCTACTGGTGTGTGTAAATCAATGTCCAGATATAAAGGAAATTCAATTGTAGTTCCAAATGCTTTAGTAGAGTTCTCAGCAGCTTTTTCGTCTCCTACAGATAAGGTCTCATTGGAGTTCCTGTCATATTCACTTACTTTTGCATTAGGCATTATGGAATGAAACGGTTTCTCATCTGGTTGTATAGATTCGGAGGAATCAAATTTTTGTGGTTCATAGTCAATTTCACTATTGTTATTCTCAGATAATGCGATATGTGTTGCTGATAAATTCTGTTCATTAATAGCGGTACAATTGCACTCTCGTCGTGATTCACTCTTTGATTGATTAGATGATCTGGAACAAAGAAATGTTGTTAGGTCTAGTTAGCTCGTTCTTGCCATTATTTGGTTGCTGGTACGTATACGCCCCATTGGAGAAAATCGACGTAAGAGTAGTAAATATTGCTACTGCGATGCGTCTGCTAAGTAAGAGTTTTGGTAGCTCACATTCCGTTATTTCCTAGTCCTTTCCTTTTCTCCATCTTTTATTTTTATTCTATGACCAACGACGCGCTAATGAGCCCCGAGTGATTACAACCTATCAAACGCTGCTGTAACTACTTCGTATCTGGTAAGGAGTCTTGTATGTCACTTTGTTGTATATGAATATCATTACAACTAAGATAGGTACCCTAATAATAACATTAGAACAATGTAGTACTATACTAGGTAAGTCCACTAAAAGATTTTAAATTGGTTTTTGCACGTGTTAGCATCATCACTAGTTTTTGTTAAAAGTTTGATTGTCGGTCGTGAAGATTATTCTATAGTATTATCAAACATAACTTACTGATTGCAGTAATTGGAGCAAGTTTGATGCAGTCCTTGTGCTGCCGTAATTAGTGTTATTGTGATGATCGTGTACATTTCCGGTAAAAACATCATTAAGTAAAAGGCACGACGTGTAGGTACGATTATGTGTTGAAAAACTCATTAAGTGTCACTAGTTTTAATCAGTACGGTTTTCATCCAAGCGTGCCCGTAGTATTACCGATCGGTCACAATAATAAACCGTTTCTATTTAATTTAGTGCATTCAGCATGCATCAGTCGATTGCTGTTGTTGAGCTTCGCGTGGCGTAATAACTGAATGAAATCAAAAGAACAATAGCACCAATTGTGTAAATATACCCTTTGTATTTAGGATGTAGATACGTAAAAATGTTAAGTAAAGCTTAGGTATAAAATTATTCTCAAAATGATTACCGTAATTGTATCTTGATAAAATCGAAACTTATAATTATTCTAGGTTGACGGATAATATTTAATTGTTTCCTTGTCTTTGTTAAAATTAGTGTAGCAGGTAAAAATTAAATTAGCTTGTTACAGACTTCTCTGGTCCTCAATAATCGTGTCGTAACCTGCGAAGCATTGTTAATTGAATTCGATTCTTAGAAATATAAAGGAGACGTTGACATGATTAAATGTATATAGGTAGTATACACTCATCTAAGCATAAAAGTATTTTACATTATACATGCAATATTTAATGGTTTTATATCCTGAAACATGGTTGTAATGTCAAACAAAAGGTTCACGGTTTTGTAATGTTAGACACACACGGCTAAGAATAACATTTTAATAATAAAATACAATTATTGGTACAGTAGTTAACGGGTGAAAACGTAACAAACAAATGAACTAACTCACTTTTGCATTTATAATATTAGTTAGGATAATGTCTGTAGTATGTAAGGGATACCAAATACAGTTAATTATCGCAAATTTTAAAATGGTCTTCTAACTTGCATTGTATTGTTAATATTATGAAATGGCTATACTACATAATCAAAACTTTTCTTGTAGTTTTTATCAGCAATAACGAAATGGATTTAGTATCCAATAGAATTTTGTGATAGTGTTACAATATAAATTTATTTTATTTGAAGGCTGTTTGTAAACTATCCCTCTGCTGGGCACGGGTTAGTGTGAGAAGGACTAGGCCATAGTCTACCGCATTGGCCCAGTGCACAGTTCACAGATACACACGCACACCTTTGCTTACTTGCACATATTTTTATAGCTGCTCACACGAACACATAATGTATTTTGTAACTATTAACTAAATGTAATACTGCGGGAGACCTGGTACCCAAAACACAAGTTAAATCTTACATTGGGTACCAGAGTTCAACAAATTCTGTATTACTTGTCTCATGATATATTATGTACTGTGTTCATGCTAATTGTAACTTTTTTGAAATATTATTTTATTATTATTATTCTCTTTATTACTATTTTTTTCTAATTATTACATTTCTAAATATAAGTATGAAAACATACATATTTAAAAATATAAAAACTGAAATGACCCACCGACATCGGGAACAGGGTCCAAGCTGCCGGTGGTTAGGGCCCCAGAGAGAGGAATCTCCTCACAATACGCGCCGTGTCGAGTAGTACTGCCTTTTGCATCAAGGACTTGATCCAGCCATCTAACGCGAGCCTCTGCAGGTGGTGGTCGAGGCTCGTAGGTATTAAACCATTGACTGTAATGACTACCGGCACAATGATCGCCGAGTCCACACGCTACATGTCGACAATCTCGTGAGCTAGGTCCAAGTATTTCAACTCTTTTTCTTGTTCAGCTTTCACAAGACTATCGTCATGTGGAATGGTAACATCGATGATCATTGCTCGGCGCTCCAATCGGTCTATCAGCACGATATCTGGCTTGTTTGCCACAATTGTCCTATCAATGATGATAGACCAATATATATAGATATCATTATTTTTATTATTATCATATAGTACGGGTTGGCAGACTTAAAATATTTCAGAAAACTTTATGGAGAACTCTCATACAAATATGGTTCCTCACGATGTTTTCCTTCCATGTTAAAACAAGCGATAAATAACAAATGAATCTGCACATAATTCGATAAGTTAGAGGTACGTGCCTAGGGATCCAACTCGGGACCTTTTATATGGCAGAGCAAAAGTTTCCTACTAGGGTAAGATTCATTCACCTATACATACTTTTGTATAAAACCTATTTAAAAAATATATGACGGTGGTTATTCGTGTTACTATTTTAATTAGAGGTAATTGAGGTGAGCCCATGACTCAATGTACCCTCTTAATATAGAATATAATGATTAAATAAGAGCAACAATAGCCTAGTGAGAGGTCGCGAGTTCGTTCCCAAGGCGCGCATCTCTAACTTCTCGAAATTATGTGCGTATTAAATAGTTCATTTTCGTCCGCTTTAACGGTGAAGAAAAACGTCTTGAGGAAACCTGCATGAATGAGAGGTTTCGAAAATGTTCTCGAAGAATATATAATAATATGTAAAGACTACCAATCCATGTAGCAAGTTTTTACAAGTATCAGCCGCTGAGCTTCATAAAATATTATCTGCCTACATTGATAGGTAAAGTCCAACATTTTAGTTCTTCACTATAGAAACCAAATAAATTTTCGTGGTCCCCCGCTTACGAATTCTAGCCCCCTATTTTTTTTGTCACGTCAACGTTGCCCCCGTAGAGTCTCCTGTGGATTATGGTGGTCCACCTGCACCACTTTGGGAACTAATGGTCTAATCCTTCTCACACTGCGAATAGGCCCGTGGTAGCAGTGGACAGTTCAATACAGGGTTGATATTATGATTAAATAAGCATATCGTACGATTGAGTAATTACTGTACTAGTAAAATATATATAATGTAATATTCTACCACATACACACAACACCATCTAGCCCAAACTAAGCAGAGCTTGTACTATGGGTACTAGACAATGAATAAACATACATATTATAAACTTTTTTTTGTATGTACTTACTTATTAGGTATACATAGAAACACCCAGACCAAGCCAAATATCCATGTTCATGTACATAAATGTTTGACTTGTGCGGGAATTGAAACAGCACAAGTCAAATACATTCGGACGCTGCAAAAATGTCCTAAATAAATACCATCCAAGAATCTAGGTTTCATAGATGTGCTTTTATCGTGTTATACAATAGCACGGAAGGCGTAGGGGTACGTAGATGCTACTAATTTTGTTATAGTGGTTTAAGTGGACATCTCGTAACTGCCATTGCGATTAGATGAGGTTTAAATTGGTGTAATCCACAAATAGTTGTACTAAGTCTGTGTGTTCCTTGTGTCTGTTGTACAAATATTTTATCCAGCCATTAACGCACTCCGCAATTTCTCCATTTTTAATAAAATAATAATAATCATAAATCCGTAGTCTCTGCCTACCTCTCTGGGAAACATGCGTGAATCTATGTATGCATGTATTTGACAAAATTCCAATTTTTTATATATGACTAATACCTAAATAAAACATATGGAAATATTTTGCATTAAGGTATTATTAGCTACCAAATGGATTTTAATTTCAGTAAAGCAGGCAGCTATCGTTATTTTGTAATACTGATAATTAAAGAACCTTCTGAAGTTAGATTTCAAATTATTTATTATTATTTTTGAAATAAATTTAGCCATTGTTGTTGTCTGAAAATATATTATTATAATGAAGAGATCATATCATTATAGAAATGAATGTCTTTAGCTCGTAGACGTTGCATCAGCTTTACACTTATGTGAACTGACAATGATAGCCAACAGCAAAACAATTTATTCTGCTCAATGACTGTATATTTTGACTTATTGAAGCGCTTCGCAATACTGGCAACTGGGAATGTTGCTTTTCAATGTTGCTGTTCTATTTCGCCTTAATCAATTTTCAAGTAATCTTAAATTGACATACGTGGTCTCATGCTTATATTCCCAATAGGGTAGACAGAAGAGTTTTATACACTCACTACGTCAGCTATTTCGTCCCTTTCGGGCGAGGGTTTAAATAACTGTCTGCCGGGCCTCAGTACTCCGTGCTGCTAGTGACAGTTTCTTATCATAAAAATTCAATTGCACTGTGCCTGACCCGAGAATCAAATCCTCATGCACAGCAATCGTATTCGCATCTGCTGCGCCGCCTAAGTATCTAGAATATTCTCGTCTAAGTATTTAAATTTAGATTAATTGTGGTGTACGACAATAATTCGCTCTATTTTGTGTAACTTGTATAAATATAAATGTTGAGTCGAGTTTTCGCTGCATATTGTGCATAATACTCATTGATATATAAAAACCGTAGATACACAATCAGCGTCAAAAAACGTAATCACCAAATGAGCACCCACTTGAACATTTGGGTACTCATTTAATTTAGTACCGTTCGATCGCTCCGAAAGTAAACGTGCCGCAGAGCTCGTTTAAAACTTGTAAAATCACACTTCCAGGACACTAAAAAAGGACGGTGTTTCATATTTTCGGTAAGTAATGATGTTATTCTACTTCTTCTTCTCTCTTAGCCTTTATTATTCCCAAGTCACTTGGGGTCGGCTTTTCTGGTCTAACCGGATTTGACTGGATATCAGTTTTTACACGGAGCGGCTGCCACCTGACCTCCCCGCAACCCGAAGGCTAACGATACTCTAAGGCTAGACCAGTGTCAGGATATTAGAGGGTACTGACTTTCCCAATAACGACTGCCATAGATGTTCATGGCAGCCGGGACCAATGGCTTAACGTGCTCTCCGAGGCACGGAGCAGGCGATAATTGTCAATCAATACGCACAAAATTTCGAAAAGTCATATAACTTCCGAAAAAAAAAATGACAAATTAGATGTAAAAAATTATCGACCTATTGCAAAAATACCAGTCTTCTCTAAAATATTCGAAAAGGTAATCTATAAGTCATTGTACACGTATTTCGAAAGATATAAATTATTTTGCAACAAACAAAAAGGCTTCCGAAAAAATACAAATATTAACATGGCAATATATGATCTCCTATTAAGTGTCATGACATCTATGGATAAACGTAACCCAGTATGTGCGATATATACCGATATGACCAAAGCCTTTGATTACGTAAATCATTATATACTCTTGAAAAAGTTGCATGGTTATGGTGTCAGAGGAAACATCCTCCAACTCATAAAATCATATCTTAGTAATAGATATCAATGTACAGAAATCGCTAGAATATGCCCTAAGAATAAATTAGATATAAAATATACTTCTGGACTTAGACAAACAAAATTTGGTGTACCTCAAGGCAGCGTGCTCGGGCCACTACTCTTTCTAATATATATTAACGATCTGCCAAAAGTGTTGAGTCATAAAATGATCTTATTTGCAGATGACAGCACAGCCATTATAGAATGTTCTGACTTTAACTGCTATCAAAATGATATCAATAATTCCCTAACTAAAATTATAAATTGGCTTTGTCATAATAATCTAGTTATAAATTTAACAAAAACTAAAGTTATGCATTTCCATCAGCGCCGTGAAAATGAAAGTATTAAAGTTACATATAAAGATGTTAACATAGAAGAAGTAAATAGCGGTAAATTCTTAGACATCACTATTGATAACAAGTTAACGTGGAAACCCCAAATTTAGGAAGTGTGTAGGCGATTAAGTAAATCGGCATACGCACTTTTTCCGCTTTCAAAAAAGTAAATACAGAGACATTATTGAAAGCTTATCATGGTTTAGTAGCCTCAGTTCTACGTTACGGTATTATTTTTTGGGGACGGTCCACTGACAGAGAGCTTGTATTTAAAATGCAAAAACGTTGTATCAGATCAATGTGTGGTCTTAAAACAATTGAAAGCTGTAAATCTTATTTTAGATCCTTAAAGATATTAACATTCCCATCATTATACATATTAGAGATTGCACTATTTGTAAAAACTAATTCTGAATTGTTTACGAAATTATCTACTGTAAGGATTCTTCCTTATCCAATCCAATGCGTGCTCAATACCTTAATCAATTGTCTCATGTTAAATGCAAAACGTCCTTGATGCAGAAGAGTTTTTTTAGTATTGCGTCAAGGATATATAACAAAATACCGAATGAAACCAAAAGCTTGCCGACCACAATTTTTAAAAACAAATTAAGTAAATTTTTGATTGACAAATGTTATTATACATTGGACGATTTTTTAAATGATAAATTGTAATTCTAATGATTAATTTAATGTTATTTTCTATTATGTTTCTTAATGATTTTTATGATTATGATAATTAATTCAATGTTACTCACAATTTAAATTGTATTTTACGATGATGTTTCAAAATTATTCAATTAATTTAATATCACTAACAATTTTATTTTATTTATCAAATGTTTGTATGTCCTGAAGACAAAACATAGAAGTACTAAAACAAATGTAACACCTTAATATTTACCTATGTTTAACAAATAAATGATTCTGATTCTGATTCTGAAAGTCAGAGGTGCGCGACGTGGGTTCGAATCCGAGACCCTCTGCATTGCAGTCTGTTGGTCTCCCCACTGAGCTATCGCTGCTGTTAATAATACCTACTAATTATTGCGTCAAGTAATCAACGTAAAATATTTTTATATTTTTTATTTCGTAACAGAGAGCGGCCATGTAACACGGCTCATTTAAATGAACACTTGCTATTTTTTGTTTTACATTTTGTCTCTGTTCTAATATTAATGGAGAAGCTGTTACTTTTTGAAAATAAATAAATTTTATTTGGTTTAAAATGTTAATGCGATTGTACTTATACATTATTTATTACTAGACTTGTTTTATTACAAACCATAATAGTAATCATAAATTGTTTTTTTATATAATCTTTACGGTATCCTTATAGTGGGCTATTTATAAAATGTAAGTATCTAAATACTTATGTTGGATTTCAGCTATCCTCGAGATCCCGTGCGAGGTGCAAGATGGGTATCCGTCATTGCACAGCAACGATCACAAGCTAGCACAGCAACAACAACACATATCATAATTTTTGGGATATATTCTTCAAAGTGCCATATGAACAAATAACAATCATGTAATACTATTAAATCTATTATCGAGAGATATATCAAGATAAGATTGCATTATACATATAACAAAGAAAGATAAGAAAACTCAATTATTTCAAGGAAGTTAAAAATCTTATTATGTCGTATCTTTTCAAGTTAAAATCTCTCATTTTATTGTTTTATGTTACTTTAATTTATAAGTACAATCAGTCGCGTAATGTTCAAACACGTATAAATTCAAAATCGGGCAGCCAAGTATATGAACAGCAATGAAACATACTCGTAATATAATTTACGTGCGTATTAATTATCTATTACTGTTATATATTAAAACATGCTATTTTACAATGTTTTACTTGTCTTGTCTATTTTGTTAAGTAAGTACTACTGTTATGTCTGGTATAATAATAAAATATTTTCTACCATCTGTTTAAGAGCTGTCACATATAGGCTGATTGGTAAAAGACTGGACATTTTGAAAGAGGGTATTCAGTACTAAATTCTAGACTCGCATATCTAAAAAAAATAGCTACTTTAAATTTGACCTGGTTATCCAATAAAAACTTAATGTGCGGACACTATTGCGCATATACCAAAGCTAAACAATACCTCCGCCCCGCCCCTCGCTACCGCACCCCGCACTCTCCCCCGAGTTTGCACCTCCACCCGTCCTTTTCTTATCATAGGTCATTAGCCTCCGACAGCTGTATGCGACACGCGCAGTGTACACATTTTATGGATGTTTCATACAAATTTTCATAAAGGTTTTCTTTGCAGGTTACACAGATTTTATTATTATTATTTTTTAATACGTTACGTCTGACCATAAATTATCACGTTCTTAAATATGTACAAAGTTTAACCAGTCACACTGTATAAATTATAATGGCAGTACATTAGTTTCATTTTATTGAACATCATAGGATAAAACCTTGGTAAAATCAAATTTGTGTTTATAACACACATTCACATGCATTTTATAAACTCTACATAATGACGTCAGAATATTAACGTACATTAAAATTTGTAAAAACAATATTTGACTCCATTCATTCTTTATTCTATCGGCGAACACTGCTTGTAAAATTTCATTACTTTTTTTGATAGCCTTGTATATTCAACTTAAAGTTAAGGTGGTAAGGTTTAATTTGCAACAATGATAATACTACAATTATAATAATGTTCCACCTATGATATACTTACTCTAGTCTATAGAGTGTATTAAAAACATTTTGAATGTAAAGCCCAAAGAAAATAATTACATTTAAAAACCGGGAAATACTTTTTGCAATGTTGTCATTTACAAGAGACCACTAAGCGTAGTAAATCCGTCAGGTTTGTTTTTGTTTTCTTTTTAGAAAACACCTCCTGCACTGGTAATAATTCCTGTATCGCTGGGTACTTTACAAACATTCAAACAACGGATGAAAAGAATATCCAGACTCGGAACAGCCATTTGTGGATCACACATTTTTTGTACCGTGTGGGTTTCGAACCCACAACAATCGACACAATGGCAGTGGCGAGGCGACCACTTAAACCACTTTGCCATCCGAGCAGTATTTTTTTTATAATTGTGTAGCAGAAAAACACAAGTTAATGTAATTCTATTAGTTCCTCTTTTTATGGTTTATTTATTTGTGTTAACTAAATTAAAATTTAATGTAATTTAATTCTAATTAGGTACCTAATTAATTTATTAATAATCTCACACTATTGAAATCTATATTATACTGAAATTAGAGTAATATCATTATCTAGTATGCAAAGTGAAGCAAGTTTGTATTAAACTGCATAATTTCTAGGGCTGAATACTGACACACAAACTACAGGCACTTGCCTACTTTGGGAGACCAGTATCAGTACATTTTATCAACATACAACAACAATGTTTAAAATGTATCGAAATTGTAATGTGTAATATGTACACATATTACACATTACAATATAACAATCAATACAATACAATACAATTATTATACAATTATCTTTATTTTCTCAAATAATACAAACGTATTATTTGAGAAAATAAAGATTATTATTATTATTTTAGTAGGTATTTATACCTGATCTAATGTCTTTGATTCATCCAATACGGATTCAGGTAACACGCGTACCTAACTGTTCATTAACTTGATGCATACAAGCTGTGCATCTATTAGTGAGTGTACGAGAGGCAACGCGTTTATCTAGCGGTACATGCATTGACAATATTATACATAACATCAGAGGCAGTAAATGTGATGTTATAGATTTGGCTGTATCAGATCACACTGCTCAAGTATTAAAGTGCCCCGTAAAGAAAACAAGTACAATTCCATTTTGGTTTGTTTACAGGCGTGACTACTGTATGGAAAATATTTTTAAATTCAAAAGTTGTTTAGAAGCACTTTCTTTCAACGAAATTTATAATTGTACAAATGCTAATAGCGCCTTTAATGAATTTTATGCATTATTTAAATTATTTTATGATTTATGCTTTCCGTTACAAAAAATAAAGATTCATACAACAAAAAAGCAAACTTGGATATCTAAAGGTCTTAAAAAATGTTGTAAACGGAAACGTAGTATGTTATGGCAATACAGAAAAGACCCTAGCGCTGAGAATAAAAGGATGTTTCAGACTTATACCAAAAGATTAAAAACTATTATACATAAAACACAAAAAGCACAAAACAATTATTTAATAAACAATGCTAAAAATAAGTCTAAGGCCACCTGGAGTATTATAAATAGGTGTAAAACTAATCAGCCAAAGAAAAACATAAGTATGATTAAATTAGATAATAAAATATTTTGTAATCCACAGGACATTGCCGACGCATTTAATAATTACTTTATTGTTCAATCAAAACATACATGTGACAATTTCAATCCTGACATTTTAAAAATAAATAATCGTAAATCTCTTTTCATGACTCCAACTATACCACTTGACATTATAAAAATAATTGATTCTTTAAATAACACAAATAGTTCTGGTTTTGACGATATTACAACAAAGGTTATTAAATCTGTTTCTATCATTATTGCACCTGTACTAAGTCATGCTATTAATTTATGCATTCAAGCAGGAGTATATCCTGCAGTTTTAAAAAACACTATTATAAAACCTCTTTTCAAAAAAGGGGATAAAAATGAATTAGGTAATTATAGACCCATAGCTTTAATACCTGTACTCTCTAAAGTTTTTGAAAAGGTTATTCATCAAAAGGTGTACTCATTTTTAGAGAAGAATGACATTCTGGCAAGGGAGCAATACGGCTTTCGAAAAAACATAAACACGAACATGGCCGTGTATAAATTATTTGAAGGGGTTATCACAAATATTGATAACACAACACCTGTTGTTGGTCTTTTTATGGACATGTCAAAAGCATTTGACCGTGTAAACCATCAACTTCTGTTTCGAAAATTAGAAAAATATGGCATCCGAGGTAACATTCTGGCACTCATTAGATCATATCTAAGTGATAGAAAACAAGTAACTCATATTAGTAGAATATGCCTCCAAACAAGAGAAGAAAAAATATATACGTCAGAACCCCGTGAGACTTTTTCTGGTGTACCACAGGGCAGTGTACTCGGTCCATTGTTGTTCATAATCTACATTAACGACTTACCACGAATTATAAACCATCCAATGGTCTTATTTGCAGATGATGCCACTGTACTGTTTTCAGGAAGGAATAAAATTGACATTGAAAGAAAATTAAATGAAAACCTTAAGGTAATAATTGACTGGTTAAAGAATAATGATTTAGAAATAAACTTAAACAAGACTAAGATGATTGAATTTAGACAAAGAACGAATAGGTTAAATATAGATGTAAGTTTTAATGGCTCCAAAATTCAGAGCATTGAATACCATAAATTCCTGGGTATTTGGCTAGATGAAAGCATGAATTGGAAAACCCATATAGATAATATTTGTAAACGGCTTAACCAATATTCATACGCGCTATATAACCTAGCTAAAGTAGTTGAACACCCATCATTAGTAACAGCTTATCATGCTTACGTGTCATCAACTTTAAGGTATGGCATCATCTATTGGGGTAACTCTCCTGACCGGGAACTAGTTTTCAAAGCCCAAAAGAAATGTATAAGGGCTATGCATGGGTTAAGAAATATAGACAGTTGTAAACCATATTTTATTAATTACCAAATTATAACTTTGCCATCTCTCTACATCTACGAAGTGGCAACATTTGTAAAGAAAAATTTTCATTTATTTGAAACGCTAAAAAACTCTCGACATCAAAATAAAATACGAGTCAAACCTCACAAAAAAGCCATATTTAATGCAAATTTCTTAGGGATGGCTCCTAAAATTTATAATAGTCTACCAAAAACGCTATTGGAAATACGGAATATTGACATTTTTAAAAAAGAATTGTATGACATTTTAATTAAAGAAGCGTATTACTCGATTAATGAATATTTAAATAAGTAATGTATGTGATTTATAACTGTATAATTGAATTTAATAATTTTGTTGATGACTTATTTCCTTTTTTATTATTTATAATTTATGACTTAATTTATGTGTGTGTGTTTTTTTTTTTTTTAATGATTATTTAATTTATCGAATTTGTATGCTTTATAAGCAAAACATAGCAGAACGTAATATAATATAACCTTTGTCAATCTTGTAATGTTACCTATGTTTACAAATAAATACTTTGACTTTGACTTTGACTTTGACTTCTGTGCCCCTTGACCTCACGCGGGCTTTCTTATGAACGGTGCGGGTTGTCGCCAGTCTGGATTGAGTGCATATTAGACAATTAGCATTAATTGCTTAATACGCCTAAAAAGTACTTTGAATGTATCTACATACATATATCAAAATAATATAGGTACATCTAAAGTAATTTTTACTAATATTGTATTGTACGTGTGATAGGTAACAACAACAAGGTACTACCTTGTTGTTGTTACCTATCACATTGTGGTCAGTTCACAACTTTCAACATTGCAGCTCATCAAATCGGCACCCTATATTCAAAGCAAATCCGCATTTAGTCATAGGTATAAATACAGTAAAGCACAGGCGCACAGCTAACTACTCAATCCATCCTAGGGTGCCGTTAAAACCCTAAGTAGCCTAACCGGAATAACTGCCATCTCTCCATTTTTAAGAAAGTCCGTTGATCGCAACTGCAGATTATTGCCTATTGTAATCTTGCACTCGCTAGGGTTACTAAACCTCCTTGAAGCGTTATGCTTTCATTGAGCTGACAGTTTTTGTCCCCTACGACTTGCTCAATTCCATTGTCTATGTCACTACGTCAATGGTTTTCGGAGCCAGTCCGAATCACTTTCAGCATCGCATCGCTTTTTATGGATTGACTAACTTTTGGTCGCGGCTTTGCTTGCGTAAAAGTAGGATAATTTATGTAAGTAACAGTACTTTTTAAAATAATATACATATAGCCTATGTTACTCGCTGATAATATAGCTTTCTAAATGTTAAATATTTTTAAAATCAATTGAATTGTTTCTGAGTACAAAAAAACAAATCAGCAAAATCTCTTACAATAAGTATATAATAGAAGTATAGGTAATAGCTACTTTGTATGCAAATGTGTACGATTTTTACATATTGCCGCATGCAATCAGTTTGGCATTATTCCTTTTAAATTCTTATGAGTGTAGCACTCGGTTTTCCATGTTTATGAGTGCTTACTACCATCAACGTATGTATGTGAAATTATGTTTAATCAAGCGAATGCATGAGAACTGATGATTAGGCATGCGAATATTCAGTATCAAATATTTATACGATATCATCGTATAACAGCTGATAGTATGCGATAGCCACAATACGCATAGGTGTGTCTCTACCATTCCAAACCAAACCATCCAGCTAAATACGAAAAGAAGCTGATAAATGTAATTGAAGCCTGCAACTGTACAGATTATGACATTGAATTTTTATCCTTAACTCGGAAATACTACTTTTCCTGGATGAAAGGTACTCTTTGTCCTTTTCTGTAAACCTGTATACAACATTAATTCATGATAATCGGTGAAGTAGTTAAGGTGCGAAAGCGTAACAAACAAACTCACATTCACGTTTATAATGATATAAATTTGACTGCGCGGAAGGTAGTGGTTTAAGTGGTCGCCTTGCCATTGCCACTGCGCTGAGTGTAGTGGGTTCGATCCCCACGCGTGATAAAAATTTGTGTGATCCCGAAAGAGTTCTTCCGAATCTGGGCAATGTTTGTGAAGTCCTCCACGACATAGGCATTATTCCTAGTACGGGATTGTCTTTTTTAGAAATAAATAATATTAGTTTCTGTAGGGCGTATCGATTCTCTAAATTAGTACTTAACAACAAACACATTCCTTACCTAGATAATACCGAAAAGCAAGTAATGTTATCGGTAGATAAAGAATAATCTTTTAATTTAATATCTTTACGTAATGTACGATTGAGTTCATCGTAGTTCAAAATCTATCAAATAATCAAGGATAGACATTTACAACTTTCTTCTGTTTATTGTATGCTAACTCCAGGAAAGTGTTCTTATTTACAATTATTAAGCAATAGAATGTGTACTGAGATTTATTTATGTACGACATTTCAAGTAAGTAGTTATTTTTGTGCTTAATCTATCCAGTAATTAAGGACAGACATTTATAACATTCTTCTCCTTATATACCTACTCCACTAAAGTGCTCTTATTTACAATTAATAAGCAGATAATAGAATATGTACTTTGGTTTATTTATGTATGACATTTCAAGTGAGTAGTTATTTTTGTGCTTAATCTATCCAGTAATTAAGGACAGACATTTATAACATTCTTCTCCTTATATACCTACTCCAGGAAAGTGCTCTTATTTACAATTAATAAGCAGATAATAGAATATGTACTTTGGTTTATTTATGTATGACATTTCAAGTAAGTAGTTATTTTTGTGCTTAATCTATCCAGTAATTAAGGACAGACATTTATAACATTCTTCTCCTTATATACCTACTCCAGGAAAGTGCTCTTATTTACAATTAATAAGCAGATAATAGAATATGTACTTTGGTTTATTTATGTACCTATGACATTTCAAGTAAGTAGTTATTTTTTGTGCTAAATCTATCCAGTAATTAAGGACAGCCATTTACAGCTTTCTTCTCCTTACATACCTATTCCAGGAAAGTGCTCTTATTTACAATTAATAAGCAGATAATAGAATATGTACTGTGGTTTATTTATGTATGACATTTCAAGTAAGCAGTTATTTTTTGTGCTAAATCTATCAAGTAATAAAGGTCAGGTATTTACAACATTTTCTCTTTATATTTACTCCAGGAGACTGTCCTAACGAACATTTGTAAGTAGAAGATATAATGTGTACTGCGGTGTATTTATGTATGCCATTTTAAGTACCTAAGAAGTTATTTTTAGTTTTAAAGAAAAACAAATCACTTTTCTGTCTACTTGCATAGAAGAAAAGCATGCCAAATTATTTATAAATGTGGACTAAGTATTTTAATATCATTGGTACAGGATCGTCATAGTCTAACATAGCACACCAAAGACGATGTAAAAAGATTTTTGCTATTATGATGCATGCACACGAATTATCTAAACGATCAAAAATTTTACTAGTAGTGGAAATTATTTTTCTTGATGTAATATTTGACACAGAAGATTCTATATTAGTTGGAAAATGCAACGTGTCTGTTTCAGGAGACAAATTTAGATCTAAAACTTAGACTTTTGACTGTTTAGTTAAGTCCTTCTTTATAATAAATATTTAACACTCTACCTATATCTTTAAATATGTTGTTTCCTAGTTAATGTGTTGTTACTTAGTTTAAATGTGGTAAATAAATAAATCTTAGGTAGATTGCTTATGTTGCGAGTGGTTTTAAGTTGGTAGTGCAAATTGCGAAGTGCAATTCCACCAATTCGAACCCGCGACCGCGATCTAATGTCTAATTTAACCTATATATATCCTTGGGCTGCGGGCGCTATTGGTATTCCTTTTGTAATAAATAACCAGCGCTAACTAATGAATGCCTTCAATTTTAGATGTTTACATCATTTTATTCGCCACAAAGTAGTATTGCAGTTTAGGTCTATGTAGTGGCTCAGTCAAGTGTTCAAATATCCTAATGTAAATATATGGCCTTGTCGTTAAAACGGTCTTTGACGAGGTAAGGGACAAGAGTCAAGATTAGATAAAATGTACAAAATCCATTATATTTAAAGTATGTTATTTTCAGCCGACTAATAAGTAATTAGCTATACTTTACATAATAAAGGGCTTAATAAAATACGCAACCTTTTGTGTTATGTAAGTTAGAAATTATAATTTTTGTTATTGGCCGGTTTTTGGATTAATACATTGTTCTTCTTAAATATGGCGCCTCTCGCACTAGGAATCGTTCCTGAGATGCGAGGGACTTTACAAAAGTTCAAACAACGGACACAAAGCACACCCAGACACAGAACAACCTTTTTTGTCTTATTACACAAATTTTTGTCCTGTGTGGGGATCGAACCCACACAGCGCGGCGGCAGCTGCAAGCGACCACTTAAGCCACTAGGTATGCCATCCGTGCAGTCATATAATTACGGAGCATTTATTTTTGTGTTAGTTTTAGTTGTTATCCTCAGATGGCCTCTACAACTTTACGCGGACTGTGGGTGAGCGCAGAGGGCTGCCAACCCGTTAAAAGGTAAGCTATACAACGTTATCCCCAAGGGCGGACTGCCACGGACTTCGGCTTTGGGCGTTGTCGGCTACGTGGATCTAGGGTGATCCACGGTATTAACGTTAACGCGACGCGTATTCCGACCTCGGCGGCGAGGCGGAACCGCGGACGACTTGGTATGGCTGCGCGGGCCGTGTAGGCTTGTATAAAGTCAGCGAGTGCTTGAAAAACGTGTGCATACTTACTAATTACTTGATTTAGCGCCCCTGGGTCGCCTTGATTGGCCCTAACATCGTCCAGCAGCGTGCACATTTCTGTGTAATTCACGAAGCTGACAAACCTACTCACTTGAGTGAAGACGGCTCCGAACTCGTGGGGATTGAGGTCAGCGTCGGGTCCCGTGACCGACGCCGGTCACGGGTTTAGGGTGGGCTGAGCCACCTTTGGCATGGGATTGATAACGGTGGGCCTAGCTACGGTTTGCGCAGCTGGGGTCTGCGGTTTGCGTGGGTCGGACGGGTAATTATGGAGCCGTTGATTTCTGAATAATATTCTTCGTTGCTCTGTTGACAGCAGTTGTCTATTGTAATTTCGATAAGATGCGGCCAAAGACACAATTAGAATTCCTTACCCCGGCTTCTGAATTAGTTCCTACTACATGTTGAGTACCAAAAGAGTTTAGTACTGATCATGAAGTACTAAGTAGAGACTTAAGATAACTTATTCATAATTCTGTTTTTCTTAAACTGTAATAAAGATTGAATACCTACTTAAACAACATTAACTTACACAAAAAGAAAGAGTGTTTAACACTTGTACTTTTTGTAATTTTGTATAATAACTAAAAAACGTGTTTGATAATGCACGTAAAAAAAGATAATAAAAAAATATCGGCTCATCAAACCGTATTTATAATTTATATTTTGTGAAAAAACT
Source organism: Catocala fraxini (assembly GCA_930367265.1). Taxonomy (NCBI): domain Eukaryota; kingdom Metazoa; phylum Arthropoda; class Insecta; order Lepidoptera; family Erebidae; genus Catocala; species Catocala fraxini. The sequence continues at coordinate 20,203,302 of OV884024.1, forward strand.
GACTCAGTCTTTGGTTAATACAGAATAATCGGTATCGTTATCGACTTGCCTCCTAGATTTGTATTCATTTTTACACAAAGCGTGGAATTAGCTTGAAAAGTATCATCATAGACGAAAATAAACTTTTCGTCGTGTGAATTAGGCGTAAGTCTTGTCATTTTGTAGTAAGTTAGTTTGAACAAAAACCAGGTAGGTACTTAATTCTAATGAATATTATAAATGCGAATGTTAATATGTTTGTTTGTTACGCTTTCATGCCTTAACAACTCGACTGATCACCATGAAATATCGCACACACGTTGACCGAGGCACAAAAAAGGACATAGTGTACCTTTCATCCAGAAATGTACTGTTACTAACCGAAGCCGCGGGCAAAATCTAGTCAATAATAAAATCAAATCAGAATATATTATAACAAAATTCGTCCGTATCATTTATTATACATTATGTAAGGATTTAAACAAGGATTAGATTGATTAAACCAGAGGTTCCCAGACTTTTTCTCTAATAAACCACTTTCAAAATTTAGCAGGTTCCGGTGAACCCCTTGCAGCTACATTTCCATATTCCTTGGCATTCTGCATCAAATCACTACGTTATTTTTTAGCAATTCTCTACTGGATAATCGGTACCGCTGGTACTGAATGTGGAATATGCAAGTTTTACAATTTATCTGCCTGCAGTGACAGGTGAAGTCAGGTCAACATTTTAGTTCTTCGTTATCGAAAGCAAATAAATTTTCGTGGACCTCCGCTTATGAATTGTGGACTCTTATTTTTTTGTCACGCCAACGTAGACCTTCGTCGAGGCTCCCGTGGATCCCTAGGGGTCCACCTGGACCACTTTGGGAACTTATGGATTAAACCATATCTATAAAAGCTCGTTGCCGTTATTTCTAAGATTTGTTTGAAACACGATACTTCTTGCACGCGCTGGGCGGTAAGTAATTAGTGAATACAATGGAGACATGATACTTACGTTTGTTGCCTGCATATCGGTGGTATGTCGTTATAAATGTATCTATAGAATAAGGTTACTAACTATATCCTAACTAATACTATAAATGCGAATGTAAGTTTGTTTGTTACGCTTTCACGGCTTAACGACTCCACCGATCATCATGATATTTTGCATATTACACGTTGTGAGGAGTCCAGAATAGGATACAGGGTACCTACCTTACATCCAGAAAAAGTGCTGTTACTAATCTAACCTAACCTACATTTACACGAGCGAAACCGGCGGCATAATTTAATAATCAATCTTTTGTGAATGGTCAATTCAAACTTTGTTCTATTTAGAGTTTGAAAAATTTTTTTCGTCCTTCTCTCCGTTCGTCTGTCTGTTATACAACTTTCAACTCAAGAACCGTAAGAGCTAGAGACTCGCGGTCAACGCCATTCGACTCAGCATAGTCGATTTGACCACGAAATGATTATGACTTTTTATCTCTGATCAAGGTCACGTGGTAACACGTGACCTTTGCATATTACTTGAGCCATTTTTTCGAACTCTAAGATTTACGGCAATTCATTGCCAATCCTCACTTGTTTCATGTATGGTAATGTGTAGGTCCTATGCCGTCCTATGGTTTGTCGTAAATTAACAAAAACATTAACCATGAAACAAGGAATATGGGCAGACACTAAGTGATATAACTTTAAATACAAATTGCGTAAAAGGTCATCGACATTTATTATTAATAAAAAATGTTATTAATAATATATATACTCTATTCTCGAAATATAAATGATTTTTTTAATTACCTATTGTGTTATGAACAGATACCACGAAATTAGAAGTTGGATATAACGCGCTATTTCTTAGCTAAATACCTATTATTTATAATATATGATGCATAGTATCCATATCTCAGAATCTACCTAGCCGAATTTTATGGTACAACAATTTTAATAATCCCTCGATACACACTATTTCTATTACTAAGTCATCCTTAATAAGTTATCAAGTATATTTATTTAATATAATTTTGACGTAACACGTGAACAAACAATAAACCAAAAATACAATTATTATCAAATTTAATATTTTGTAAAGTCTTAAAAAGCATTCGTTTTGAAAACCTAAATGCAACAATTTACATGTCGCACTCTTAATAAAACAGCGACTTAACTCGAAATTTGAAAGTAAGGCAATTTGAACTCTGATTGTATATGTTAAATTCTAATATTATATTTGTGTTAAATCTTTGCAATAGAGTTCAAATTTGTTTAATCCAAAATACTGAGATAAGTCTCTGTTTTATTAAGGGTGCGAATTGTGATGTCCGTTCAGACTGACAACATTTGACGATTAGTGTTCCAAATAATATTTTATAAATTAACAGGTTCCCTGTCCGATGTATCAGCGTAACAATAATAGATGTTCTATTTTGTCTATTATGGGACAGCGAAAGTGGTATTTAAATCTAATTTACTCATTAAAAAAATATTTGCTATTTCAATGCCCGTTATCCAAACAAACTTGTTCTTCCTTCAATAAAAATAGAAGTGTGTAGCTGTAATAGTTACTCTATGGCGGTACGCATTTATAATCACCAGCCACAACAGTTTCATGAATTACCTAATTATAAGTTTGCTCAAATGGCCCATTCAAGCATGTTTTTATACTGTGAACGAGAACTTAAATTGAAAAACGTTTAATGTTAATAATTTTAAAAAGTGATGTACTTAAAACTGTGAACTATATTTGCATGCCATGTGACTTTGATAGCAAATGTGTTGCTCTAATCTAGTATCATATATATAAATATTTGAATTTGAATTTAACCTAACCTAAGTTTACGCAAGCTACGAGCCCGTTCGCCCCTCAAAGTTCGCCCCTTAGCAGGTATTTGTTAGGTTTCTTCTTAAAATCCACCCAAAAATAGGAGCCTCGCGAAGCGAAGTTGGCTCGTAACTATATTATTACTATTAGGATTGACTTTTAACAGATTTAATTTCATCTTTATGATGTGTTACAATAATGTAAGTAAACTGACAGAATCACTTTCAATTAATTGTGGTAGCTTGTTTAATCGTAGTCTGATTTTAATATTTAGCCTTGTTTTTATTGTAAACATGTATTATCATATTTAAAATAAAACTCATTACAATATATAAGTAATATTCTTTTAACAGCTAAACAGTGCAAGGACGCGCTATTACATTTTACTTTAAATGTAATCAATGTAATCATTACAAACATTCTATGAACCGTACCTACTGATTTTATAAATATGATGTTTGTGGATGTTTGGCAATTTTGATGTTTATTATTAAATACTGCGTTTACCGTTTACCAGATTTAATTAAAACTTTGGCGACATGAAGACAATGGATTGGATTAACATTAGAGTGGACGTTTTCTTAAAGATATTACTAAATCTTAAACTATTTTAATAGTAAAATATGGATTATGAGCTTCAATTTCAATCGCTTAGAGTTAAGCTTTAATTAATGTAATGCCACAATTATTGAGTTTTTACACCTAGTCATAAACATAATTGTAATAATGAAATGATGCAGTATTATGAATTTACGATAATTATCATATTTTGTATATACACGTGACATTGCATGAGCATACTTAAATGCTTGACTGCACAGATGCCGTAGGTAGTGGTTTAAGTGAATGCCTCGCCGCCGCGTCGCTGCCACTGCACCGAGTGTTGTGGGTTCGAATCCCATACGGGACAAAACTTTGCGAGATCCACAAATGATTGTTCCAGGTCTGGATGTTCTTTGTGTCCATTGTTGAATGTTTGTAAAGTCCCCCGTGATACAGGAATTCTTGTTAGTGCGGGAGATGTCTTTAAATAAAAAAGGAAGCATTTACCAACACGTAATAATTATATGAAAATGTAAACTCGCTGCTATGTGCTACATAACCAAAGTAACCTTAACAAAGGTTAAAGACAATTTACATACGTTGAGAATACATTATAATATATCTAAATGCTAAATGTGACGTACTATAACATTACAAACCAGTGGCATTGAAACTTAATAATGAGCAGTTACTGAATTACGATTACCGTATAACTGAGCGCTGGATGATTCTGCGTTTTGAAGTATTCAATAAACTAGTAGACATTTAGTAGTAACTACTAACTAGCGACCCGCTCGGCACGGGTAGTACAAAACCTTAACAGATGATACAAGTAAACCATTCTCATCAATCACTCTGTCTATTGGTGAAAACCGCGTGAGAATGCGTTCAGTAATTTTAGAGTTTATCGCGAACAGACAGACGTGGCGGGGGACTTTGTCTTATAATATGTAGTGATAATATTATAGGTATGGAGTCTCTAAATAAATTAATATAAAATATTTGCTTCGGTATACTATGTTCAACCTAGCAATAGAATTCGATAAAGCAGCACTATCTAAAAGAATCAATCTCAACATCAATCCAAGGATTATATAAACAAATATTATAAGCGGCGGTAGCCCAATGGATAAAGTATTGGACTTGCGATCGAGAGATCGCGGGTTCGAATCCCACTTATTGCACTACTGACGTGAATCCACTCCTAACACAAGCATTCTAGCTTAACTGAAGGGGTAAATCTTAGAGAGAGTAAAATGGTTCAAGTAATATGCAAAGGTCACGTGATACCACGTGACCTTGAGGTCAGAGGTCAAAGGTTATAGTCATTTCGGGGGTATATCGACAAAGCTGAGTCGAATAGCGTTGACCGCAAGTCGGTAGCTCTAACGGTTATTGAGTTGAAAGTTGTATAACAGACAGACGGACGGACAAAGCTGTTGTATAAGAGTTAACTCTAATATCAATAAATTTTATAATAGATTTTCCTGCGGCTTCGCTCGTGTAAATGTACGTTAGGTTAGTACCAGTAGGTACTTTTTTGAATGAAAAGTACCCTATGTCCTTAACTGTACCCCTGGCAACGTGTACATGCAAATTGCATGTTGATCTGTCGAGTAGTGGGCGTGTAAACGTAACAAACAAACAAACTCACATTCGCATTTTTAATATTAGTTAGGATTATAGACACTTTTCTTTAACGCTAATAAACATTTGAAATCGCTATTGTAATATATTGTGCATTACAGCTACATATTTTAGAGTTAGATGTCGTAGCGTGATGTTATATAACCTATAACGTCCCTCGATAAATTGGCTATGCAACTCTAAAAGAATATTTCAATTAGAACCAGTAGTTCCTGAGATTAGCGCGTTCAACCAAACAAACAATCAAACTCTTCAGCTTTATAATGTTTGTATAGATGTTAAAATTATTTAGTATCTTAGTGAGGTCTAACACTATGAGAGAAGTTGAGTGTACTTGAATATGATAACTGATAAGTAAGTATTATAAACTCTGCAAGATTTATAAATAAGTCGCCATTAACAACTGCAGTAAGTCTCTAATCCATGTCCTAGATTCTGCGAGTTCTGTAGGCACTGGTAGGTCTGTCATACCAAATACACACCCATCACAACTGGCGAACTTCTTTGTCAAATATGTTATTAATTTATCTTTGCACGTTTTTTAAGTAAAATAGAATAATTGTTCAATTGTAAAAACTTAAAGTAATCTATACTAATATTATAATAAATTTAGTTAAAATGTAAGAAACATGTGTAAAATTCAAAATTTTTATTCAAATTTTGTTTGAATTTTGCTAAATCTGAATTTATAATTATGTAAGCTGCGAATAACAGTGTGGGTTGCACATTTAATCAAACTTCATTTAAAATGTATTAGTAAAAAGGACATAATGTGTAACTGTTTCTTATTCCAAACAAATAAAATAAAATAAAATAAAGGGAAATGATTTGATTTTTTGTTTGTTTGTAAGGATTTAATTCAAAAACTACTCAACGGATTTTTAAATTATTTCACCATTAGAAAGCTACATTGTCACCGAGTAACATAGGCTATATTTTATTTAAACAAGTCTAACCTAACCTACTTAACGCAAGCAAAACCACGGACAAAAGCTAGTGCTTAATAAATCCAATACTATTGATTATACTAAGCTATAGCAGTCACTGAAGCAACGCTGTACATATTTTCATATGCAAGCAACTGTACTATCGATAAGTCTTCAAGAAGATAGTTACAGTAGACTGTCGACACAAAAGATCCCACTGGGTCGAAGTGTCGCCGGTCTACACTGATTGGCCCCCGGAATAAGATACAGTAGACTGCATTGGTTAACGCAGCAGAGATACTACACATTCCTATATCAATCAATCATCCGCTTACGTTGATAACTATTTTAATATGCTTAATCTAGCTTAATGCAGAGATAAAATGCATGTCCAGATTATCGTCATAAGTATATGGATCGCAAGTGGAGTTCCGAGTTGTCTTTCAGTACTTCTCACTCATAGGTAAAGACCCTCAAAAGAAGCTGCTAGCCAGGTAATAGAAAATGCTCGCAAGCGAGGTGATCCTCGCTTTTTCAAGTAATGTAGATTGTAAATACAACAATATGATTCCTACCACACTTGTGTGAGGCAGGAATCATCAGTCTTCGCACAATTCGTGATAAATAGGGGGTGGTATATTATCTGAACCTATGCCCTTGGTACAATTCAAACCTTCCAGCTTTGCCAGTAATGTATTATGCTCCAACATAGGCGGTATTAAACACAGGCTAAAGTTGTCTATATTCCTCAAGTAGTTGGAAGCATGAACAGTGCTAGTTGTATTCCTATTACAATATACTGACAAAAATAAGATGCAAACATTTCACTAATGCGAGTTCCTTCCAAAGAAGTTTCATATCCATCAGTTACTCTTATGATTGCAGCTGGTCATGGGATTCTTGGACGGCCGAAGTGTTTTTCTATTAAGAACTTATATTATAAATTCTAAGTAACAGCATGGAGTCCTAAGTATTTTACGTATAACTGAAAATAGGTTTTTGCTTTCTATTAGGTATCGCTTACTTTACCTATGTACCGCTGCAGGAATATACAGACGATTTTTTTTCGTTGTAGGTATGATCCTCGCCAAAAGATGTTTGTACATTGCTAGTTTGTTGGTAGCAAGCATAGTAGAAACATCGCAATCTTAAATAATTAAAATCCTGAGCACCAGTCGTCTATTATAAGTTGATTCTATCACCTTTTAATTTGATTCGTTTGGTATAAGTGATTTCTAAAACGGTTGTATACTACCGAAAATACTGGCAGTCATTCTATATATACATATTATATAAAGTCATATCTGTTGCTTGGTGGATGATTTGACCACATATTTGCACTTGCTAGGACGTTGACATGCATTTCTTGTTTTGAAAGTCTGTGTGAAATCTTATCATATTTCTCATGCACGTTCTTCGTTTTGGTGCACCTATCAATATGGCCTTTTGCTGGAACGTCACTGCTGATCAGAGAAGCTTCTATCCGAGGTATTTCTCTGCCGGCCGAATTAAGATTTTACCATAGAATATGAAGTAGTAATAACCAAGTTTCCAATATTTGCAGTTACTAAGTAAGAATTATCTTATTTCTATCTCTTAACGCTATTTTCATAGATGCTAATTTTAGTATACCTACGTAACCGTTTTCATTATTCTCTATTGTTATCTAATGGTTACACTATTAGAAGTCTGTTTGCCGATGCGAAATGAATTAAGTATTGAATAAATTATTTAAATATAACTATTGGTGAATACTTTGGCACCTATTTATTTCCAATACTTTTCGAATGCAATATAGTTAATATTGCATTCGAAAAGTATACACAGAGTAACGTTTTCACCGACCTAACATCATACATAAGGCATTTCGGTTCGTGAGTTAGGTATTATTTCATTTTTAGGCTAGGTCTTTGATTTTCGTTCATAAATATTGCATCATTATTTATCATACTATCTTGAAAATTTGATAACAAAATAAGTGGTCGTTAAAACTGTAATCAGTATGAAAGAGTTCACAGAGCAAGCTATAAAATTAAAATCCTATACTTTGATAGTAATGTCAAAGTCATGCTATAATTTTTTATAATTACACCAAACAAATGTATTTTTTAAGATAGGTATAATGAGCGATAATTACATGCTTTAATTTGTTATTTGGTAATTGGGTGCCCTAAGTTATCTGTAGTGGCAATTGATCGCGCGAGCGTTTTAAATAAACATCGCTTCTCGATCCATAATAATTGTCAAGATGTGTAATATTTTTGATACAAGAAAGCAACAGTTTCTTATTATTTTTATGATGACATCTTCCGTTCTAGTAATCATTCCTGAATCGCGGGGGCTTTACAAACATTCAAACAACGGTCACAAAGAACACCCATATTTGGAACTGCTATTTGTGAATCACACAAATGTTTGTCCCGTGTGGGGATCGAACCCACAACACTCGGCGCAGAGGCAGTGGCGAGGCGATCACTTAAACCATTACGCCATCCGTGCATACAAGTCAAGGCTCGCCCAAAATAAACTTCTTTTGATACCAGGGTTGGCACTTGTGCTTGTTGTCCCGAAAAGAAGTTAAGGATTGAATGATAAGGAAAGGAATGGGTAAGGAAGGTATGTGAACCGCCGCCGGGAGTATTACTCGCTGGTGAAAAGTGGTACTCATTGTTATTAGTCATTCGCGTGTATCATGCATATAAAAGGGTTGTAGGTACAAATGTGCCGACTTGCTTGGGGAAGTCTCAAGCGAGTCGGCTCATTTGTAAATACCTACCACAATATAATTTGGTAATGGTGGACTTGTTCACACAAGTATTTTAGAACAGTATTACCAGACTCCAATGTGTTTATTTATAAGCGTTAGGACGCCTGGTCTTCGCTAGCTACAGGTGTAGCTAGGGTGACGTGTAACCTAAGTGGTATCTAAGTACCTACTGAGATATCACGTTACAGGTTACACGGCACCTAAGGATAATGTAAGTCTGTCGGGCTCATGAAACTGACTTTTATGTGTACTAAGTATTTGAAACATGATATCGAACTCGTGAAATTCAAGATCGGGTATAAAACAACAAACACAAACCACAGGATCAACGGGGCTCTCTATTTAAATGTTGAAATAAAATTAATAAAATAAAATATAGTTATTATTTTAATATTGTAAGGATAATCTCTATTTGGCAGAATGCTTACATAGATACGAGAGACAACTCGGCAAACTTATAATCGGAGCAATTATCACGTGTGAAGATGGACACACGGCGCAATATAAGTGGTATGTTAATGACATGAACCACTACGCCGCACCATCCGCGCGATCGCACCGATTACATAAATTATTTCACATAATTTACATTTACTTCTATTTCTTCTACCATCTAACTTATGTAGGTTACTCGGTACTACGGATGTATAAATGGATCTGAAAAGCTTACTTCTGGAGTAATATATGTTTAACTGCACAATTCGATTCCTTCTTCCCATTTCACCATCGGATTAAACAGATCAGTGTCATGGTATCCACCATGCACCTCAATGTGTAAAGCAGTTTGCTTTCACGTTCCTAATGCGTAGGGAGTGTCGTTTGTATCCTTGCCTATATCCTTGCACCTGATAAATACCATGACGGTATTGTTGTCTTGATATTGTGAGTGAATATATGTATAAACTTTATGGGCGAGCGTGTTGCCAACAATCAGGTGAGATTGTAATCAAACGCAAATTTATCTTTAACTCAATATCATCTTTCCTTGAAGCAGATGATCAAAGATTTAAAGGATCATTAGGGTTTTAAAACCGTATATTCACGGCCAAAGAAACCGATTACAATTTTTCCATTGTTCCAAGTACCCAAACAACAAATAGTTTAATTTGTATGTGTTTTTGTCTGGCGGTCTACGTATTCGAAAAATAAGTAGGTGCTAAATACTGTTTGCGATCATGTAGGTATGCATGCTTTATCTTGTTAATAGACAAAATGTGAATAAAGGGACTGCACTGAAGGTACTTCATACTCTAAGATACATGGAAAAGATATCATTTATATGTAACTAAATAGGATATAATTATGACCACATCTCTTGATTTTACGTGTGTCGTACACATAAACGCAGCTTCGCTTTACCTAGTACACATCCTCTTTGGTCTTATTTGTATAACACTGCTACGTCGTTTTACACGCATCTGTGTGTGTAATTTCTAATAACAAACAAAATAGCTTTTCTACTCGTGAAAGTTAAAAGTTTAACTATTAAACCTTAATTTATGTATTAGTCTTCTACCGTTTATCACCTAAAACAAAATGGCACATTTTCAGTAAAACATCTGTAGGTAAAGCTACTGCATTGCAAATCCTCAAAATACATATCGTCCCTGGTATTAGTAGATGTGTCTATTTAAACTGTGACTGTGAAGCTCTTTTCAGAGTCACCCGTATAAACACGTTGGTGTGTAGGTAGGTACTATAAATAGGTAATTCTAGAAATTGTCATCTGCATACAAGATATCCAACTTACCTGGACTATGCACCCCGCGTCACCAATAGCTTGGGTAGAAAAGTTGCTTTAAGTGATCGTCTCGCCGCTGCTGCCACTACGCCGAGAGCTGTAGGTTCGAATCGCCCACGGGGAAACATTTGTTTGGTCTACAAATATGTAGTTGTGCCAAGTCTGGATGTTCGTTGTATCCGTTATTTGAATTCTAATAAAATACCCTTGATACAGGAATTATTCCAAGTACAAGAGTGGTCGTCTTAAAATAAACATGTCCTCTGAATATTCATTACCTATATCATGTACTTATGTTATAATGCACCTGGCATTGTAATATAGATATTTTAATGTTTTCTGATTTCGCATTGTAAAATGGAGGTTATTTTAATGTTATCGTGATTAAGATTAAAATATAAACACAACACTAGTTCAAAAACACTTTAATATAGTGTTGATTTTTTAAATATCTTTGAATGTAGTGCCAATTTCAGAAAGCCTGAGACTAAGGTGCCTTAGACTAGTTACTGTTACACTGATATTTGAATGCTATGCATGTCTATGACACTACATATATTAAATGGATTTAACTGATAGAGATCAATATCAAAATGAAAATCATATACTACGCTTATAGATTTACATTTACCTGTTCCCACGTTCAGTAAAGTAAGGGGGTAAGTAATGATAACTAATCAGGTCACAGTTGTAGCATAGGAATAAATAAAACGCATTGGCTAACAATTTTGTAACCCTGTCTGTAACAGGAGTTGTTGCAAAGTACCCGTTTTATGCTAATACAGACATACATGGATATACTAATGTGTGTAAATGTATAGAATTTCTAGTGTAACACCTTAATCTTAAGACTATATACAGATAGAAAAAATATAAGAATAGAATTATGTAGAGTATTTTTATTTTTACACCGATTTGTTATTTATATAAACACTGACCTAAAGTTAAAAATATGATGATACTGACATGTAGAGATCATTTGTATATGACATCCTCAAACATTCACAATAGCATGTAAACAAATTTGGAGACGACAGCCTCGTAATTCGTATTGTGATAGTCCAGTTATACCTACTTACCGTATAATTATACTCATTAGCGACCAATACGGAACAACGTAGTCATCTCTTATTTATTGTTAGTCCTTATCAGATAAACTAGATACTTAATAAGTAAATATTTTTAAGACTTCTCTCGCAATAGGAATTATTCCTGTACCGCGGGGGACTTTCCAAACATTCAAACAACAGACACAAAGAACACCCAGTATTGGAAGAAGTTTTGTGCATCACAAAAATGTTTGTCCCGTGTGCGGATCGACTCACAACAGTCGGCGCGGCGGCAATGGCGAGGCGACCACTTAAACCACTGCGCCATCCGTGCAGTCATAATGCGAAGTACTCGCTCTTGGCCGCCATGCAGGCATCCGACGGACAGCCTTTACAGAGAAGCCTCGAGGCTTAATGTCCGACAACTGTACATTCTTAATATGGTATACAAGCAACACAAATTAACTGCTAAATCAATAGAACATTCACAACTCCTAAATCGCAGTTTTTGTCGACAAGTTCGAGTTAGAACTAAATTTGCCCAGCGCATGCAAGAATTGCAACTTACTTACAACTAGAATAAAGTAACTAAACTATGCGATATTAGGTATAGCTCAATTCATCAAGTTAAAAGTATCGTTAAAAAAAGGCTCTTAACACAATCATATTCCGAATCCAAAACTCTGCTAAAAATGATTTCATAGTCATATGACATTACACACACACTCACAGATACACGCACAGTCGCACACACGCGTGCGCGCGCGAAACACACACATCACAGACATACTCATCTCACACTAAAATAGTATAAATTTTAATAATAGAGCGCAATAAAAAGTTTTCTTTCCTTTCCTCATTGATTGTTAATCTAAAGGTAATTGTAATATAAAATATAATATAGCACTTAAATAATAATCATATTTTAGCATGTAAATTGAAATTAATTACGTGTTTTGGTAACACCACGCAAGAACTCTTAAGCTTGAATATTCTTACAAAACTTGCGCAATAAAGAGAGAACCTTGGCCATTACCGAAAAAACTTAGCAATGTACTGCCAATATATCTTATGTCTGTACAAACATAATTATGCTATGTGTAACAAATAAAGATTTTAATGCAATAAATATCTCGACATCGGCAAGCATCGGCAACAAGTAAATCTCTCATTGAAATTACAAGTACGTCTAAAATTATACCACTGAAACTATATCAGTTTATTTAATTTTTATACCAATATATAAAATATTATTTGCGAAACAATATAAGGGGACCATAAGCTTTTTAAAAATGTATAATATTTATATACTTATATCAAAAACTTAGGAGTAACAAGGCATTGAATTATCACAACGTACCACGTCAAAATTATGCTATCGAACATGAGTTACGTTTGATGCATATTTATACATACATATGTTAAATAAATAAATTTAGTTTAGAAAAATATCTAATATGCTTAATATCCCATAACATCGACTTTTGTGAAAAACAGTTTTGAGACAGCGTTGTATGGAGCTTTCCCATAGTAAGGCGGCGCAGTAATCATAAACGCGCGTGAAACCGCGGGCACGTCTAGTTAGTTATAAGTACTATAGGGGTTCGCAATGAATACTAATTATAATATAAATCATTAGATGCCTCAACGTAATGAGCATAATAATTTATAAGTGGCTACGTCTTAGATCTTTAATGTTCATGACCAAAGTACTAGGTATATATTTTATTGTACGTATGTAGTATATGGATGGTGTTTAATTATTTGTAATTAAATAGAGTTGTCAAAGGGAATCTAGACACCGTGTTTAAAAAGACAATTATGTATGTACGTGTGTGTAATACTAAAGAGACTGGAGCGTTGTGAACAATAAACTCGTTCTACCGGTTTAGCTTAAATGAGGGCTCGAGTGTTTGACTTTGAAAGTGGCTCTGCAATATAAATAAAATTGAACTGTAATCTAATATAAGAAGAAACCAAGAGGATATAAACTAATCACGTAACTTTTTTATATAAAAGGTCTCGAGTTTAATTATTATTTACCTGATATTAAGGAAAAGGCGCCATCGACGCTGTCTATCTGTGGCCTGGACGGTGATACTTAATTGTATTCGGCTTCACACGGGTAGTACACAACAAATTATACCCTTGAAACTTCCTCATGAATCACTCTGTCTAATCGTAAAACGGCATGAAAATCTGTTCTGTAGTTTTTGAGTTTATTGCGTACAGACGCGGTGGGGGATTTTGCTTTATAATATGTAGTGATAGTCTAAAATATACTTGACAAAGTAAAATAAGTGTTAAATCAGTGATAAATGTATTTAACTTGTCTTTCTGAATGCAGATTTTAAGGTAATTGTGCAAATTGCCAGATTTGTTTACATATGGCGTACCGTATTCAAGTTTAAAAAATAATTTATGAGGATATTACCGTAATGTGAGCAATAATAACCTTGTATTAAGTTAGTAACACCGTTGCTCACCCATAACGTTTTAGAGGTCTTGAGATCGAAACCAAAAGCCATGTATTAAATATTTCACCATCGCAATATAGAGGCCAAATATCGTTAGGGAAACAGTTTAATCTTGATTATGTTTTACCACCTGGTAAAGGTCGCGGGAAGCGGTTGGATGCGGGTGGCCCAAGACCGGTCTGTGTAGAAGACCTATGTCCAGCAGTGGACGTCTTTCGACTGAGATGATGATGTTTTACCATCGTTTTTTATCAGGTATATGTATGGCTTTACCTCGCTATTAAATTGACCGAATTATTATTATACGCCTATGTTACTTATGACGTTATTTGTTTACCAAAGGATTACGAGAGGTATGTAGAGTTTATATAATCTCTACATGACCTTATAGCCGGGGAGGGTTTTGGCTGCTTACCCCACACTGTACGTCGTATCTCACTATTAATCAAAATACATCCGTATATTGCACTCGCAATATATATAATATGTAGGTACATATGTATAACTCTATGTTTGTAGGTTTTTGACTAAGACAGATACAATTTTTTGTAATCCTTTGTGAAGTTAATAATTACATGTTTTAAACTAAACCTTTTCGAATAACATACACTATTTAACGCTTATCTGGAGCACTCTATGCAACATGCTATGTAACGAGAGCTATAGACTGTCAGTCTGCTAGACTATGGATTATTATACACGAGAGAGAGCCTTGTCCACTAACGTACTAATATTCCATTAACTATTATATTATGCAACATTAGTAATACTAACATAGCAATGACATACGCACACTCGTGTCTTGTTATGACCAGCTAAAAATATTAAGGTCAATGACTTTATTAGAAGTGAAGCTGGTTTTGCGTACCACGGCTCAACAAACTAAACTTGATTTTTATAACATTTATTTCGTTTCGGTCATGAAGCATTCTACTATTTAAACTAAATCTGTACGTCAATGATACTAATTTACTATATATCAATAAGGTATTTAATAAAAATATCGATTGTAAGTATTTTTTCTGTTTTTGACAGGCCACCATTATTACTGCAACAATAGCCACCATCAACAGCAGATGGATTCCGATTACTAAACTTGCAGCAATCGTCACTTTATAAATAGCAAGGTGATCTAGACGGTTTTAAGTTTATTACGAGGCTATCGTGCGGTACTCATTCAATATATTTCCAGAACAGACAGAATGTTTAAAAACGTTGCATCGTAATGCAATACATACCGAAAAGACGAGAGTCGCGCTCGCGCCTTCCCGACACTTGCCTTATGGAGTGGGGTGACGTGTTATTCTTATATTTGGCATTAAACTACTACTGAATCTGTGCAGACAAAATAATAGTCGTTAGTAGGACTGCACAGATGGCGTAGTGGTTTTAGTGGTCGCCCCGCTAATACCACTGCGCCGAGTGTTGTGGGTCAAATCCTACACGAGGCAAAATTTTATGTGATCCTCAAATGGTTGTTCCGAGTCTGGATGTTCCTTGCGTCCGTTTTTTAATGTTTGTAAAGTCCCCCGCGACACAGGAATGATGCCTCGTGCAGGAGATGTCTTTTAACGAAAAATATAAAAATAATTACATTGTTATTTTTTGTAACGCAACGAGGCTCCACCAATTTTCCAATGGCGGACAACAAAAAAGATAAGCCGTATGCTTGTAACTTTAGCCGTAGTTTAGACATTTATGTCGCTATGGGCTTTACTCGTGGATTGTCGATCCTTTAAAAAGGCGACGTTGTTGGCATCACAAATATCGTAAACGACTGGTCTTTAATGACCCTCATGATGAAAGTACGGCACCGTTTTGCCAAACCTTTGTAAATCCTACTTTTCGCTGGGCGCAGGAATATAACACAGGACTATTTGGCTACGATTTTTGTAGAGAAGTGAGAGTGTTTGTAGTTCAGGTACTCAAGGTTTTACTGGGATGGACCACTGTCCACTGTCTGTGCGCTTCTGTGTAGTGAAGAAGAGCACAGACAGTGGACAGTGGTGACGCGAGCTCGCGTCACCAGCAGCTCGCGTCTAGCCGTAGCTCTTTGTCCCTAATCCACGTACTAATTATGTCGTTTTAATAATACTCCTGATAGTAAATTAGTGGGGTATACAAGAATACAGCATTAGCAAGACTACAAGGATACACTGAAACCAAAATTAGCACTCCAAAAAAAAAAATAAAAAAATAACATAGTATTTATTGACATAAGAATGTTACAGTATTTGGTATATCCAGCGAAATTGCCTTAATTGTTATCTTTTCCATATCATTTCATATTTGTGGATCTATTCTTATACCTCTTTGAAGTATTATACCAATACTCCATTTGGTGAGGTACTTAACTAAAGATAAACAAACTTGATGAGACATTTTAAACAAATAAACTACTGCTTAAACTAACGGTTCAATTGATTTAGTAATCGTTATTGTTGTATTTGGCAGCATTTTATTATTAAATTGAGTTTTTAGATAAAAAGACACATTAGATTTTTTACCTTAAGTTAAGTACCTAACCAAATGGAGTATAGTCTATATTTTTATTATTTACATAAACAAAAGCAACAATCATAATTTACAAGTTTTGCAACTTAACTAATATTAACAAACATACTTATAAATAAAACAAAATGAAAAGGAACAAAATATAGGACTGTAAAATTAAATAAAACGATATGGCTGGCTTAGGCAGCTTCGTAAAATTTATTTTGCTTAAAGTATTAAATAATATGTATAAGTAAGATCCGCAATATCTAGTTGCTCAGTGTTACTCACGGTGAAATCACTCTCGCTTGAAGTTATCTAAAACTTCAATCTCAATACATAATATATTATGAATGTGCTTGTAGGTACTTTGACCCTGACTGTGTTTGATTTATTATTATTTTACATCTTATTATAGAAGCGCTCTTTCCTAAATTATTTACGTAGGTAAGTTGACTTACAATAAGCAAAAATGAAATTAAAGATATGAATTTAAATTATTATGGTAATAATTATAATTATATAAATTAGACTAAATTAAGAGCGAATTATCTAACAAATAATGTTCAAAACAGAGTTCCGATCCAGTCATTAATATCACAAATGGTAATTTCCTTAATTAAAATTAATGTTAAATGTGAACATAAATTTCATAATAGTTTACTTTTGACATTTATTAGACTACTCTGTTTTAAAAGAGAATAGACTCTCTGATCATATTAAATTCTGACCACTACCCCGATTATACCAGAAAATACTATACCTACTACAAATTGCATGAAATATTTTAATTTACTCCTGACATAAATCTATTTATTGGTACGACAGTGAAGACACAGATAATAGTGTGGTAAAATATACATGAAATCTGGATGTTTGTACCAATCACGTCTGGAATCTATTTCCAACATGGTCGCAACTTAATTTATATACCTACTTACGTAAGCGTCATGAATAAATTATGTACATATGTCAATGGTTTCAAGCGTATACAATTTCCATCGTCACACATTATATTTGTATACATAAAACTAGCTGATCCGCGCAACTTCGCCTGCTTTAGATGAGACTAGTGTCTCAGTTTTTGCAAACTTTTTCATTGCCGCTCCATAGCGTGATGTTAGCCTATAGCCTTCTTCGATAAATGGGCTATCTAACACTCAAGGATTTTTTCAATTCTATCCATTAATCCTGAGATTAGCGCGTTCAACCAAACAAACATACAAACTCTTCAGCTTTGTATCCCTTTTTACGAAAATTGCGCGATCGGAGGTGTATGAAATTTGGCAAAGTTAAAGTTTATATGGAGAAGGAGTGGCGAATCCTAATATTTTTATAAAATAAGCATTAGAAATACATTAAATTAATGGAAAAACACTACACGCACACAACCATGCATTTGACACACGCAATCGAATCGCGTTCGTAGTATTTCGGCTTTGTTCGGCTGATGTCGTATTTTGCAATTGCGCGTTATTGGCCATTAACAATAAAACCTTAATGACGATTAAACTTAAAATTTAAATCAATTATGGTCGAATTTCGACCACTTGGCGACCGCTAGTATAATTATATAAATATAACAATTATTTTGATGTGCCGTCATAATGATGTGTTTAGAAGAATTGTTTAAGTTATTTGTCTGGTAAGCAAAATATCTAATACAGTAATACCTACCTGTAAATAATAATTTACATGATTAAAAACAGCTTTACTCTACTTTGCTTTTGTAATATTGAAATCAACTTAGCAAGCAACTCACAATTACAAAAATGAAATACTAAATATTGCAATGCAAGTGTCTCCTATGTACGATTTACTATTTACTTAGATTAGATTTGTTATTGAGTTGGGTACATTAATTCAGCTGAAGAGAGGGAGAGTGGGGAAGAGAGAGTGATACCTGAAGATCAGTGAAGGAAACGGAAAAGCCATTGCTCAGTAAAAGAAGAACAAATTAAAAAGAGACATAAATCGATGAGTTGCCTCAGTAATCAATGATAGTAATGAGTCACTATAAAATAAATAAAGAATACAAGAAAGTAATGCACGTTCTTAAATGAATGCGTCTCTTACCTTGCATAGATTTACGTCTCACCATTGTTTTCCATTGAAGTAGGTAGTCACCAATTTTTTGTAGCTACTAGGATTTTCACTAGATGATTGTTAATTAAACAAATAAAAAATACCTTTAGAATATGCACACCGATCACAATTAGAACATTGTGGATTCAAAGTTTCGTTCCCACATGTAAATATCTTTAGCCCTAACGAAACTCACTAAATCGTAAATATGACGTTTTTAAGGAAACATGGAGCTTCTAATATGCAGCAAGGTTCGAATAAGTCATATAAAAAGTTTCTAAATAGTCAGTTGCTAAATAAAATAATCTGTATTGAGTTTCATTATTTTAAAACACTGTTTTAACTGTCCTATTGTTGGGCACGGGACCTTTCTCAGTATGAGAAGCGTTAGGCCATAGTCCGTCACGCTAACCCAGTGAGGGTTGGCAGACTTCACATGTCTTCGAATACATGATGGAGAACTTTCAGACATGCAGGATTCCTCACAATGTTTTGCTTCACTGTTAAACCGAGCGACTATTACCCATTTAATACGCAGATAATTTCGAAAAGTCAGAATTGCGCGCTTTGGCCTCGTAATCAACACCTATGTGCCTGGCAGGGCAAAGGTGTCCGACTAGCTCACTAGGCTATCGCTGCTACTACTACTGCTGATTGTAATACGTGTTTCATACATTTTCGTTGGATTTGAGTTGGGTTTCTCAGTTTCAGAATTTCGTGCTCTGAGAGTCCTTCCTTCCATGATCGACTCACCACGGTTGAATTTCCCTGTAAGCATTTCAACATAATTTATATTTACTCTGTTGCCTACAACTAAATATACAATAATAATATAATTTATCTCCCAGAGTTCGTTAATAGCTGCCACAGGAGGAAAACAATAAAATATCCGGCACGCAAAACTATTATGCTTTTTAAATTACAATTAAATTCAGCATCAGCTGTGCTTCGTGATTGGATTGCAAATTGATCTACTTGACATGAGATTACTGCGTAAAAGAGTGTTATGTGCATTATACACACAGAACATGAGATTATACCTGTAGGTACATATGTCGTATGGCCACCGTACGGTACACAGACAGAATACAGAAGTTTCTGGTGCGCTATGGAACTGTATAACATATGATAATCATTGATTGACAGCGTTTATACGTTTACTGTTTATGTAACAATACACGTACGCTGTTCTATTAAATAATTTGTATTCAATACAGTTACATTTATAATGCAATGTTGAATACAATATTTAGTAAAATTTTAGTTGGTCTTTCTCCTCTTTGAATAAGAAGTCTCAGGATATGTGACGGTAGATGGTAAGAGGCTCATATCATATCACGTGGGATTCAAACTAGGATGCCAAAAAGTGCCTTTTCGCCATCTATGTTTGGATACAATGGAATACATCTCTGGAATGTATGGGCGCAATGCTCTATTATGTTATGTTTAAGCCATATAGATTGTGTGTAGTACATACCTATACTTGTACCGTGGTAGTGAGAGTGAGCGCATTAAATCGTACGAGTAGGCAGTCGCGCCGTTTAGCCACACACGTGAGCAAGCATTGTGCTACTCTAAAAGGTAATCGTAATTAAAGAGGAACGATAGCAAATGATCAGAAAAAGTACTGGCAATGTAAGAACATTTTGACAAATATGTACTTTAATACAACCTAATAACTTAATAGTACCTATTAAGTGAAGCTAAATAAAGCAGACAAATATAAGTGAGGAAAATATACTCAGCTTATTTGAACGACTAAAACCAAATCTAACGATTACAAAGAACCCAAAAACAAATATATAAAAATTAATTATATATGTTATAATGTTATACTTAACTGTTTTACTATTATACTATTACTAATCTAAGTATAACATTTTAGCTACCTACAGTATTAATTTGTTCGGCGGTTTTCTATATGGCAGAGATATTACCGCATCTAAAGCTACATTGTAAGAAAAATATTGAGACTTTTCTCGAGATGATAGAGTTTGCGAAGAGAGGAAAAATTGTGTTGCACTTGGACTAGTTTAGGTATTTTGGGATTTGGTTTAGCTAACCATGATGGTTTATTGACCCATCGCACCTCGTTGCTTGGTTGCTTGGCATTAAGGTAAGTTAAGTTTGGGAACTTAGTGGTTTGTGGTTAACCGTTAAGGACAACAACTGTGTTCCGCCAAACATGTTACGTTTGGACATCTTCCTCGTACTTGGCTGCTACAGTCAACGCTTTGGGGGCGAGGAACAATACTTTCAAAGAATTGGCATAGTCTTTAAGGGGCACTCGCCCACGGGAGGGTAGGTATTGTTATCTACCAATATATTATGGCAAACAATTTAATCATGTGAGTGATTGCAAAATGACAAGATAATGTAAATTATATTATGACATAAAGTATGATAACTGATAAGTACTATTATATTCTTTTTTTGTAAGAGAACTTAATAATAATAGAAATTACATCAAAACTATACTATCTAACTCAATGATTGATGATCGGTATCTAAAGTAATTATTGTCGATGACGCCGCGCCGCTTCGCCGCGTGCATTAGGAGCTGTTGACGTAACTATTCACATTTTTATATCAATAAACCAATACTGATATGAAAGATATATTTTTTATATAAACTACGTATGCAATCAGCTTAGTTTAAATGTAGCCTGGCTTTTTTGTTATCGAAGTGATAGCTGGATGCCAGTTGTTAACTGTATGATAAATACGTACTTAGCTAGAAGTATTGATTGTGTAGAGTCATGCGTTGTAACGAATACACAAGGACTATGATACAGGTGTATGTGAGCTGTGTTCTTTATTTTTATGTTTAATAAATATTGGCATCAACAGTGATAGCCTAGTGGGAAACCGTTGGACTGCCACGCATAGGTCTTGACTTTGATCCCAAGTCGCGCATCTCTGACTTTCAAAGTTATGTGCGTAATAAGTAGTTATTAATTATCGCTCGCTTTAACGGTGAAGGAAATCATCGTAAGGGAACCTGCATGTCTGAGAGTTCTCCATTATGTTCTCGAAGATATTAGAAGTCTGCCAATCAGCACTAGGCTAGCCTGGTAGACTATGGCCTAACCCTACTCACACTGAGAAGAGGCCCGTGCCTAGCAGTTGGACAGTTTAATACAGTGCTGATATTATTATATGTATATAGGTATCATATATATATCATAAATATCACCTACCTTCTATAAGTATATTAAATATAGGTACAGTATGCAGGTTCGATTTATATAACGTGCGTTAAGCGTAATTTTCAAATTCTCAGTAACATAATAATATTCTGTCAGTAACTGTTAATTGATATTTTTTTTATATTTAGCTAATTGTAAATAAAAAAACATAATTAATTATGTAAGTGCGCACTAAGTACGAACATCCGTGACGGCTGAGAACGTTGCCCGACTCGCATGACAATTACTTTATACCGATTGAATTAATTAAGTAAAGTTAAAATCACTAATGTAGATCTACGTAAGTCTTCTCTCTTAGCCTTTATTATTCCTAAGTCACTTGGGGTCGGCTTTTCTGGTCTAACCGGATTTGACTGGATATCAGTTTTTACACGGAGCGGCTGCCACCTGACCTCCGCAACCCGAAGGCTAGCGATACCCTAAGGCTAGACCAGTATCAGGATATTAGAGGGTACTGACTTTCCCAATAACGACTGCCATAGATGTTCATGACAGCCGGGACCAACGGCTTAACGTGCTCTCCAAGGCACGGAGCAGGCGATAATTGTCAATCAATACGCACATAATTTCGAAAAGTCATATAACTTCCGAAAGTCAGAGGTGCGCGACGTGGGTTCGAACCCGAGACCCTCTGCATTGCAGTCTGCTGGTCTCCCCACTGAGCTATCGCTGCTACTTATTATTGCTACTATAAGTACCTACGTAGATCTACGTAAGTACTTATATATAATTGGTCAATACAATCATCATTCTATACTGATAACAAGTATGTACCTACCTTTAATAGTCAAAGGTTATCTTGAATGTTGTCACAACAATATAGCTGAGTTGCATATTTTAGTCACCTGTGGATGACTCGGGCTTCTCGAACCATCAAAGCTGCACACGTTGTCATCTACTCCTTTTCTCTCTCCACATTATTGATGGCAAGGACCTGTATTAAATGGGATTCCTCTTTTCATGTTGGTTCCATACAAGTTTGTACCATGATTCTCTCTGCTTCAGTCAGCTAGGATAAAAAAGCCCTTTTACCTTGCTTTACCATAGACAGCGGCTTGGATGCATTTTCTTGACATTGTTTTCGCCGTGACAAATACAGTCATGATTACGAGCGGCTTTTTTTTTCTGTGATTAGTGGCCAATCTGTTGTCAAGAGTTGTTCAAACCGCCCGTAGGCCTCTGACATGGCTTAACGACTGCTGTCAATTTAACAACAACCGGGACCAACTTTTTACGTGCCCTCCGAAGCTCGGAGACGCTCAGATGAAATACCACTAAGCGGTCACCCATCTATAGACTGACCGCACCCAATGTTGCTTAACTTCGCTAATCATTTACCGATCAGTGAGTGCAACTGGCTATGAGCGCCTCACGAGCGGTGGTTATCATTGACCATCAGATAGGTCAGCTGCTACCAAGGTCAATAAAAAATGTATCATGAATTTAACTAAAATCGTGCCTCTGACAGATTAACTTGTGCATTTGACGGAGTGTATATCATATTCCTAAATGTCCACTTAAACAAAAAACAGTAATCGCGGTACCAAATGGGTGCATTAGCTATTTGCCCTTGAGTTCAGACCTTTGAGCGAAGCCTGTGTTTAGTACTTACATAATATAAATTATAAATACCAATTTATTCAGTACGTTTGAAATCGCTCTTCCAATGTGCAAGAGATTGTTTTGTAAGCTTCTAATTAATCAATGGTATTACATTTGCTGAGAATTTACCTTTATATAGATTATATAAGCAGTTTAGTACACTCAACCTATGTCGAGCTTAAATTGTTCAATGTAGAGACAAATTCTTATGCTGCCTCGTGCATCTTCTTTAAATTACAATTATATTGATCCTAACTCTTCGCCCTGCGTCACTGGGTCGCATGATATGTATCGTGTTATTAAATATTATTAAAGTAATGAAAATTACATAACGAAGGTAGCAAACAAGCAAATGGCCCGCTTAATAGTAAGCGGTGACCGCTATAATGGTACAACTAATTAGGTAAATGAAAATAAATTCAAAGAGACAATCT
Organism: Catocala fraxini; assembly: GCA_930367265.1. NCBI lineage: Eukaryota > Metazoa > Arthropoda > Insecta > Lepidoptera > Erebidae > Catocala > Catocala fraxini. The sequence goes on from OV884024.1 coordinate 20,227,062, forward strand.
TGAGACACTTACCGGCGGCGGGCGTAACGCAGTAACTGTATAACTACTTTCTCAACGGCCGGCGCCGCCGGCGGCCGCTTGAGGCTTGCTGTAAGATGGTAGTGCTGAATAATAGGTGATAGCGTGCTTTTCTACTTAGAATAAATTATAATAATAAACACCCAGCATTATTGAACTCTAAAATAAGTAATTAGATTTTTATATGCATGGCAGCATTGGCAACAGCAGTATTGGCATATTGGTGGGAACAGTGTCTGATTCACAAAAATGCTTAAAGATAGATGATTAGTTATCTAGACTTATATATGTAGCTGCGCACTTTGCGTTTATGTACGTTAATGAATTATGCGTACTGTCATCCGAAGCCGTTATGTACAGAATTATTTAAATGTTTTGTATTTATATACTTAGTGTAAATTTACTCTGTGTCTCTATAAGTTTTAAAGATCATAAATTTAAGTGTCTGCCTCATATCCGTGGCAAATCTGCGTTTATGCTTACGATCGATAATGAACCCTTACCATCAGGTCTAACATAAAGATGCATAATTTCGGAGCTTAAACTTCGGACCGAGCAAGAAAATAAAACAATTAAGTTTCTTCGGCTTTTCCCTTTCAAATTGACAATAATCCGTTATTTGGACTACTTCATGAAAGGGTTTAGGTCAATCAAGTGGTTACGTACCGGAATTAAGGACGAATTTTGGAAAAGGTGGTACGAAGAGTCGTCATGAAACTTTGAAATTTATGTTTCATGGTAAGCCTACTGGATTGTCGGCTCAGGCAGCGATGTTCGCTGTATTTGTGAGACAATTCTCTTTATATGCATGGATTTTCGGAATACGCGTAGATAACTCGATAGCCTTTGATAACACAATACCTAAGACGTACCTGGCCAGCTGGCTAAATATGGAAGTACAAACACCTTTGGCGTCCCTTGGCGGAAAATTACAATTACTATAACTGAAAACACCTGAGAGAATGTCTAATTAGTCCGCTTGTAAGACATCATTATGGAAGCACGTTAATTATAACAATTTATTTCATAAATGCAATTTTATTTACGTCATCGTAATTTTCAAAGTACGCCTTGCTATGTCATAAAATTTCATCATCTTTTCGGCGTCAAATAATAAATAGAATCACGATGTGAGTCACGAACAAAATAAGTCGGTATTTTCAGTCTATTTACACACAATATACAATGAGTGTGGTCTATTTACTTATTCATTCAGAGGCATCCTTACCTGTGATCCTTACTATGGCTACCTTGTTAGTATTGTGTCTGATTACGCTTCCGTGATATCCCGGTTTTGATACCGGGTAAGGCAAATTTGTTATTGGGTTTTTCAGCAGCTGTAATTAGATAAGAAACGGTCTCCTTCTTTTAAGCCAACTGCCGCGACTGCTATGAACACCTATTTATGTTTGTTATGTAATCTTACATGTTATATCCCGACAGTGAGTCACGGCTTTAAACTATGTCAGACAGCTGCCGGCACACTCTAAGACTAAATCTGGTATGAACTACTCAACTAAGAAAGTATATTCACTGTAAGACATAACGTGTTTTCTCTCTCAGTGACAGTGTAGTCCTTGCCATGGTCAATAATATTCTACCAACGATGCCCATTTACTTACTTATAAGTTAGTCTGTAAGATTCGGGCTACACAGCTTAGCTGTATTTCAATACGCCTTAAAATGAACAAATATTAAACATCAAGATGTTTTTAAAAAAAGAGACGGATTACCTAATAAGATCATCCTAGATCAAGACCTGATACCAATGAAATGATATGTAATAATAAAATACCATTGTTATGAAAACATACAAAAGCGATAAACATTTTTGTTTTGCACTTATCCGAATAGATTAATTGGTTGAATGCGCATAACAACCGATAATGAATATCGCAATAAGTAGGTTTTTGAATTTACTACCTATATACACGTGACACAAGTCTATGATTTTGTTTTCAGCTGGCCCTGTCTTTAGTTCTAGACTTCTGGGTAAAATGTTAACGGACAGCGCGACTGCTTACAAAACGCTATGGCTCAAAGGACTATCGACTTACGAATATTTAAGAATTCTCTCTCTTCAAACATATCGAATGTCAAAGGACATGAAAGCCGGGATCTACGGCATCATGTGATCTCCTTTCCTGGACCCTTTCTGTAAATGGTCACATCTATGAACATGACTGCCGGCATCTACGAGCATGTAAAGCTGGTCACCCTCACGGCTCTTTCGGTTTACACCGTCACTGTTGGTTTCCATGATGCGGGGGTGTCAGTGACGCTTCCTAGTTTATCTATATGTATATTACATGTTATCGAGTGTGTACAAATACCAATTAATTTGTGACTTTTGGACCATGATATCTTGCGGGTCTTCTTTAAAGATACCTTGGTCGGATAATGAATGGTAAACGGATGATGTAAGTTCTCTATTGCGTGATAACATATTTCACACACGACATAGAGTCGTCATAGCTTTTTAACATTGTTATCACCATTTAGAGCATACAAGCTTAGCCGAGCCCAGCTGGCGTCGTAAAATATGATAGATTCAAAATGTGCTAATCACAGATATAAATGGTTTGCAAAACAAATATTGTTCATTCAAAAATGAGGCAGTGGCATCTTTTAGTAGACTGAATATTACTTGCGATGACATGACACAAATCTTAGTTTGTTTATAGAGTATATCACCAGCTTAGCTGATCCTAAAGAGCCTCTATATGCGGTAGGATGCAGGATATATCTATATCTTGCATCCTACCGCATATAGAGACTTTTGATACTCCAATCCTGCCATCTGGCAGGATTGGAGTATCTAAAGTTGTACCCTCTGTTCTTAAGCCGCAGATAAACGATTAGCTTGGTTAAGAAAAATAATCATTCAACAATGTTGTTCTCAGAGACAAAAACGATAAGAAAAACGCAAAGTGCGGACGATTGAAGGACTGATTTCGCATTATATTTATATTATTACCTCACCTACGTATGTGTTACTTACGTTATGATGCTAAGCTAACCGTTTGTTAATAAAACGAGTTTGTGATTGTTTAGTACGTACTACGTCACACGGAGTCTCTGTTACACCCACACCTTACTGTCTGTGTTACTTTAGCAGTTGCAGTAGGTACAGAGCATGGAACCAAATATTCACCTTTGTAATGGAGATGCTTTCCTGTCCTATGATAATAATTTATACAATTCAAGCGAGTCAGTTGTCACCTGTGGTTTTAGCGTTTATCAACATAGATTAATATTATGTTAAATGTTATGTAATAAAGTCTATTCGTTTTTCTGTTGGCCGCATCGCGATACGGTATTAAACAATAATAGCAAGCATTGTTACATTAATGTGCCACCTACCGGAAAAGGGCAATCTACGCGTGCTAGACCACCTAGTATTCCCATATTTATATATAATACATTTTTAATTATATACTTACATACATTATCGGTATGCGTCCAAAAACATGTTACGTCCCTATAATATTATTAACTGATATCTAGCGGCTCAGCGTACGCCCGAGGTTTTGTGTTTCAAGCAAATTCTAGAGATAACTTAATTGTTATTTGATTCAAATGTAATTCGTGTTTAATTAGTTACTTGTGATACGTTATGCCAGAATTGTATTTATTTTTGTCTTTATTTGTTACTCATACTATGCCGTGGTCTATTGTTTTTTGACCAAACAAACTAGCAAAAGAACGCACTTAGCACACTATTGTGATTTCTGCTTTTATAGTCATGCTCTTTGAGTCATACTAACATTTAAACACCACAACTTTTATAAATGCATTGAAGCTTTAATCCTGCCGTTTCTTCTTTTAATCAAGTAAATCATGACTTAGAAGATACTACCAATTAATTTCATGGTAACAAAGCTGATAGGTAAAAGCGTGAAGAACTAGTGATGTCACAACATTTCTCGTTAATTTTGATGTTTGCAAACCGATTATAAATAATTATACGGCGCTGTAGCGTTATCTATTACACATATATTATCATATCTAATCTCTGATAATCTTAACGAAAGCAAATGCCAGATAAATAATTGTGTTGCCTACTTAATTTGTGTACTTAAATAATTCACGTTAAATGCTAATTAGATTTGTATATTGATTGGTCGACGGACAAGCGAGTTTAAGGCGAGTCGTGCTTTTGAACCTTATTGTGTATGAACCACTATTGACATAGCTAACCCTGTTGTGATAACAATATTTTTTTAACAACTGGTTAAAAAAGGGGCAAATTTTGGAGTTGGCAACACAACACGTATAAGAGTTCTGCCCAGAGCCCGCCTTCAAACGTGGATCTACTAATAAGTGATGGAGTACCTACTGTGCTAGAGAGAACATTTTCAGGTGTGACGGGTGAACCTTGCTATGTGATGCTTTGCTATATATCAAACTGTTACTTAAGAGAAAGTAGTAGTAAACAAAAGAAACAAATATTTAAATAAAATACACATGGAACACCCAGACTCGGCACACAATTTGCGGACACACAAATTTCTGTTGGAGTCAAACCTAAAACATTCGGTGCAGTAGTAATGGCGAGAGGACTACTCAAACAAATACGACATCTCTACAGTCAAATTTATAATCCAAGGTAGTATCTATCCGTCAATTAAACCTGTGATGCTTTTTGTGCGGGTTGAGATGGAGAATCTGTAACTAAGTTACTTTTCGCTTGCGTCCAAAATATTTTACAATAATATATCAATTATTCATATATTTCACATGCAGCATACACTGACGTTGGCATTTCTTTAATAACATACATACAGACAATTACAATTGCCTGTATTGCTATACACAATGCATATTGGAATATCCTAACACAGAAAATTTACCATGTTCAATGATTATTGCATCATTATTTGGATTGATGATACGGAGATTTATTTCTAATTAGCTTCTATAAAGAATATCATAAAATGAATAAACGCGGGCTAATGTCTAATGCCTACATAAAGTCTATAAAATTCACAGAATCATATCACATGAGTATGTATTAGTGCCGGTAAGTCCATGATTGGTAAATGTATCAGTGATTTCATTTGTCTGTCTTATATATTATTTCAATTTATAAGCATTCCTAAATATGGTATTGCTGCACGACTATCAATGCTTTTGACCTATAATTCTCAATCTGCCACATTTGGCACAAAAGTCAATATAAACTTCAACTGAAGTGAAATCTGGTAACTTTACAGGCTCTAGGTTAGGGTCGGGTTGTGATCGGCGTTCTCGAGTTGGTGACTAACCGCAGTAGACCCTATGGTCCTCGGACGTAAAATTGAACAGCCTTGCTCTATTATCTGCTAAATACTCGCTGATCATTGACTGGACCTGTTCATTTCGGTAACTTACGTATATACGTAAGTTACCTATATAATTAGGGATATTTTATACGTTTCGTTGTCAGTGGCAAAACTTGTGTTACCTATTGCCAACAATTCTAAAACTTTCAAATGTTTATAGTATTAGGACTACAATTATATTGATATTCCATCTGTGATACACTTTAGCTTAAGTCTATAGTCAATATTGAAACATTGTCAGCGAAGTCTGCCATAGCCGTCGATAGGGGCTGCTGTTCATACGCGACATCTTATCTCAGACAGAAAGCAGCATCTTAGTAATAGTGGTGTAAAGTGGTCACTGTGGCAATATGGTCCCGTTGGCATGTTGTTGTGGAACCGGCACTCTAAAATAGGTAGTGTAGGAATTTGAATAAAACCAATATTACGAAATAGTAAAAAACGCATCAATAGCTTCAGTGCTTGTTATTACGGAAGCCACGTACACAAAATGGTAAAATTACCTCAACTATTTATTTCAAACGAATGTGTTTTAAAAAAATGTATCACTTGTATGAAAACTATCTCGCTATAGAGCGTGTAAATTAAAATTAAAAGTTATCTATACTATATAGATAATTTATTAAGTTATATAAACTAAAATAATCGAAGTAATCACCTAATTGTCTGTAAAAGCTATCTACCAATTATTTATTCATTGTAAACAACAATTATGAATGTCAAAAGTTATTATTACATATCACGCTATATAATATATTATCACCACCTTTTCAATAAATATAACTTTCAGGTAAGTACCTAAAAGTTCATCCGTTCATCATTAAAACCGCAAATTCAGTTAATCCTTTTCAACTATTCTAAAATCCATAATAAATTCTTATATACTCATATAATAGCTAAAAAGTAAACTGAATTTGCGGTTATGGTTTCGCTACACTTGCCATCGATAATGTGAAGGTTTGACCCTATCCATTATAATAATATAATAATAATAATAATATTCTACCACATACACACAACACCATCTAGCCCAAACTAAGCAGAGCTTGTACTATGGGTACTAGACTATGGATAAACATACATATATACTTCCTTTTTTGTAAATACATACATATTATACATAGAAACACCCAGACCAAGACAAACATCCATGTTCATGCACACAAATATTTGACTTGTGCGGGAATCGAACCCGCGACCTCAGGCGTGGCAGTCAGTTACACTAACCACTACGCCATCGAGTCGTCAAATATAGTATATATGTATATGGCTACATGTATAGGTAATATCTAATCAGTAACATTTCTTTCGGACTGCCAACTCATAAATATTCGTAAGCCTATTTAATACAGTCTTGACTTTATTGTACAGGTAAGCTTAATTTGCTAGTAACATGTAGGTATTACAAAGCATATAGTGATTTAATCTTAAATATTAGTAGTTCATAATAAGTAAACCTTACCTATACTTTGAATAAGTATTGTAAGTTTCATTATTCTTGTCTATGTTTAGATTTATTGCACAACCCAGAAATTAGACGATGAAGAATGACTATGATAAAATGAGTGTATTGGAAAGATACATGGTTAACAGAGGATATTAGATAGCTGTGATAGCATGTTTGATAATGTTGCTGATTAATAAGTTTATGTGCAAGCCTTGGAAAATTATGATCAGTGGTACTTATAAAACGATATGAGATATTCATGGCGTGTACACACTGTATGTATAAATGTCACAGAGTAGTCGTAGTCCCTCTGCAAAATGTAGGTAGATCATTGATACTAAATTATCACAACAAAACTTTATCATGTAATTTAACATAAAACCAAAACAATGTTGCACGTGTCCTATACTTACAGTATTATACTAAAACATACTAATAATCGATATTGTGATAATTAGATAGGACTAACTTATGTGACAATATAGAAAATGACTACTCACGCAAGGTCGTCCAGCTATGGACGGATTGCATTGGATCAATAAAGCTTCATAAAGCCCTTGAAAATAAAATGTTTAGATCCTAGTTGTAGAGTCAGGTGCATGCTTGCCTTATTTATTATACAGAAACACAACACATGAGATTGCTCGGCTGCGTTAGCGTATTGCGTTTTGCCTGGCGAAAAGAAGATGCGGAGGCACATACCTACATTATGTATGTCTGTTACCCTAACGTCAGCGTCGGCAATGCGTGACTGATAATCCTTGCATTTCATATGAACTAAGGCTACGGTAACAGCTTATCATCAGGTAGACTTTACTTGTTTGTACCTTTGTTATAAACAGTAAAATATATTCTGTATATTTTACTGGTGGTGCATTCCCAGTTGAGCAGTAAGTTTGATAAAATTTAAGGTTCACTTGGCAATGCCGCTGTGCTCTATATTATATAATAGGGACTTTATTTTGAACAACTTAATAAGTTATTTTATACTACAATATTTCAATATGTTTTTAATATATCAGCTGTAATATAAAAAAAATCTACAATGGCACAAATACTTGTCCGTAAAATATGGTCCAGCGCCAATCTTAATCAAATGTTACGTTTTTATACGTTTAATTTTATTTGTTTGTGCAAATGTGCAGTGCGGGCTGAACAATACGTTATGGTTGCAGCTGCGTCGTAATGCCTAATCAATATGAATGACTTTTCAGTACGTTAAGTACTATAAACGTACATTATAGTATTATCATCTCGGACTACCTATTGTATACGTAAATATACATTTACAGAAGTCCACAACAAATTATATAGGTACCTAGATAATCTCTTAATCATTTGCGTCTAAACAGTTTTAAAGATGACTCGCGAAATACGCTTCTAAAGAACTTTAATTTATTGTTTATGAACTATTGCACATTAAATAATTTGAACATGGTCTTCATATTTCTTATCAGGTTTAATTTAAGAGTTAAGTTACCTGTCATTTTAATTTGTATTACGTACCTGAGTAACTGAGTTAGAAATTCAAAATTATATCGACTTTGCCTGTCATAAGTGCAGCTTAAGTATGAAACTAACACACCTATCTAACTGAAATTCAAACATTTAGCATTTTCGGCTTTCTCTGAAATAAAATAAGGATAAGGAACAGAACAGGTTTAATCCATTTTACCGCTGCCGCATAGGGCCCGTGACATAGGTCCCAAAGTTTGTAGCCAATCTTTAGGTGTCAAGTTTGGTCTACGTTTAGTATAATAGGGTATTTGATTTTCCTGGTAGCAAATTCTCGGTAGTAGCACTGACTGTAGAGACTGGTGTGTTCTTGGTAGGCTGCAATAGACTCGTTTGCTTTTATATAGGATCAGAAAGAGAGCTTATAAAATATGGTCATATGGCTCTATCAAATTCCGCCATACAGGAGAGACAAGGGCAACTTGTGTCTGAAGTCGAGGACTCTCTAGTTTGCCGAATGGGATTAAAAATACTTAGTTTAGTTTAACCTCTTTCAAGACACAAGGCTACAGAAGACGACACTCCAAAGAGAGACCCTCTCATCTTAGTGCTTCATTTCCAATGACCATCTCTGCGTGTGTCCGAGAGTATTCATATCCTTGGCGTTGAAATTTCTAGCAAGATCGTTTGGGATTTATCTAGCAGACATGGCCAAACAGGTGAGCAAAAAGGTAGGCATCCTAAATAGGGCTGAGCCATCTTCACAGCTGGTCAACGACATGTCCTTTATAAGGCACAGGTTCGACCTCGTGTGGACTGCTTCCATGTCTGAGCGATTGCTCTCAAATACCAGCCCGATCCATTTGAATCCGTTCCATCTCCCGATCCACGGAGTCGTTCTATTCAAATCGTCGATGATCCTAGTCTTACGGACACAGACATAAGAAATCGGAGCAGCGGCGGGGTCCCTCCGCTGCTCCGAACACAAAGAGGGACGCGAAGTCTCCCGTCCCTCTTTGTGCTCTATGTCTTTTTCACGGTGAGTACTTTGATGAACTGATTTAATTGGTATGCTCATCGTCTTTCTACAATCGTCTGACTCATCGTTAATTCATTTTACCTGGATGTGTTCCTTCTAGCACGGTTCCTTTTCAGCGATCCTTTCTCCCACGTAGGTACATACGTGTAGACCCTGGCATGAACTACCTGCGCCGGTGTTTTCCAATTATTATATAACTTGTCCTTCTTTAAACGAGAGTACTGCACAATAGGTAGGAATTTGGCGGTGTGTCTGTGTAATCTTGACATTGCCAAAATCCATAAGTGGCGATTATTCCTTATTACCTATCTCTATTATCTACTGAACAATAGGCATTTTGTTGCCTAATAATATCCAATACCATTTGACCAACCTAGCAGATTACGTACTTAATAATATTATTTCGTCATCGCCGTTTTTTTTCCATTTCTTATTATACAGGAATAAAGAAAAGGTACCATCCTATCCCATCAACTTGGAGAGTCAAGAGATACAAGTTTGTTCCTATATTTATTTATGTATGTACCTATATTTAACTATAGAGCAGCCTTTATAATGGTGCAATAATATTAAACAATTGCATAGTTCGTTTATAAATAGAGCTACACCAGTAAAATAATTGAAATGAATAAGTAATGTGGCATAAAATTGTGTGTACTTACTCCGTACCTGTCCTAGTGTATGTAGGAACATATTATTATTATATTGCTAGGTACGAATTCTGTATTGAAATTATTGTTTGTGTTATTCTGCTAATGTTTTAGGATCAATACAGGTACCTACGCATGATAATTATTATGTTTACCTTTGCCGATGATAAAAGTAAGTATATGAAAAAGTATTTGACTTGACATTATTGACATTAGATTCTGGATTCTATATAATGACATAGGCACGCACAACACAAATATAGTTTTGAGTTAGAATTCAAATTCTAAATTAAATAAGCCTACACGATCTAGAATTAATCAAATTAAAAATCAAACGAGTGACAATGATCTCACATAAGCTCTTTTTGCAACTTTTTAAGTTTAGAAATTATTATAAACACATAAAATTCAGTGCAACAGGACACATAACCTAGTGATAACAACATTATACTATAGTAGTAAATGTGATAAGTGATAACTTATAATATAAACTTGTAAGAAACGTACTTTACGTTATACGAACAAACTATATCGGTCACTGGTCGCACTTGTTTGGCATGATAGTTGTTTATCGCTGGAAATTCTATATAAGAGGAACGCGCTGCGTCCAAGCGGTATTTGTGTTCTCGACACGCGCTCAGTGTGCCGCTCCCTTTTGCTGACTACGCACGCATTCCACACGCTAAAATGGCTTCAAGAGACCATGCCACTGACCAGCTTGTCAATTTCAAAATCAGCCTAAAGGTAAGTCGTAGTAACTACGTTACGTAGCCGACAATATTAACTCTGTGTGCAAACAAAAGTTAAATGTTCAAAGTGCATTCATTTATGTGGACTATATCTACGTCCAAAATTATTCATAAGCTGTTAACGCGGAGTGTAAACTCACAAATAATATTAAATAAAATGGTATTTTGACATTAGCTAGTAAGCATAATAGCCAATGTCATTTTATATATTATGTATAGCAGCAATCGTGTTCTGTGTCAAGCTGAGCATTGTATGTTTATTAGTTGGTGATGTTAATTGCCCATGTCATTAAAGTTGAACTTTGTACTATTTAGTTTTTGTAATACACTATTGCAAACTGATTTAAGTAGGTATGTCCTGTTATAAATTCTAGACTGTATTACAACTTACTATCTAGTAGTATGTATTTTGTTGTTTGTAATTTGTGTCAATGACTGCAAGTAAACACATACTACTTTTTATCAATACTCTTGCCTTTATTGGTTGTCACCTTGTAATGCAATGCGAATTAACATATTACATTCACTATTTATGTAATAACTGGATATATTTTTATTATAGGAGAATAATATATATGCTAAAACTATTTTTTACAATAGATGTATGTTTTATTTTCAGGACTCACCTGGCTACATCACTACAAAGTCCGGAGCACCTGTTGGAGTCAAAACAGCCATCCAAACTATTGGCAAGAATGGCCCTGCTCTGCTCCAGGATGTCAACTTCCTTGATGAGATGTCTTCCTTTGACCGGGAGCGCATTCCTGAGCGTGTTGTGCATGCCAAGGGAGCTGGAGCCTTTGGTTATTTTGAGGTGACTCATGATATCACCAAGTACACCGCTGCAAAAGTTTTTGAAACTATTGGCAAGAGAACACCATTGGCTGTAAGATTCTCCACTGTTGGAGGAGAAAGTGGATCTGCTGACACAGTCCGTGATCCTAGAGGATTTGCAGTGAAGTTCTACACTGATGATGGTAACTGGGATCTTGTTGGCAACAACACACCAGTTTTCTTCATCAGGGATCCAACTCTCTTCCCGAGTTTTATCCACACCCAGAAGAGGAACCCTGCCACTCACTTAAAGGATGCTGATATGTTCTGGGACTTCATAACCTTGAGGCCCGAGACCGCTCACCAAGTGTTGTATCTTTTTGGTGACCGTGGTGTGCCTGATGGCTACAGATTTATGAATGGCTATGGCTCCCACACCTTCAAGCTTGTAAATGCTCAAGGAGTTGCTCATTGGGTGAAATTTCACTTCAAGACTAACCAAGGCATCAAGAACTTACCAGTTGATAAAGCAAATGAGCTAGCTTCCTCTGATCCTGACTATTCCATCAGGGATCTCTATAATGCCATTGGTAAAGGAGATTTACCATCCTGGACCTTGCACATTCAAGTAATGACCATGGCACAAGCTGAAAACTGCAAGTTTAATCCATTTGACTTAACAAAGATTTGGACCCATAGTGAATACCCCTTGATTCCTGTTGGTAAAATGGTCCTGGACAGGAACCCCAAGAATTATTTTGCTGAAGTTGAACAGATTGCATTCAGCCCTGCCAATTTAGTACCCGGCATTGAACCTTCTCCTGACAAAATGTTGCAGGGCCGCTTATTCTCATACAGCGACACTCACCGTCATCGTCTTGGAGCAAATTACCTACAAATACCTGTGAACTGCCCCTACCGCGTCACCGTATCCAACTACCAACGTGATGGCCCACAGACCATAAGTAACCAAGACGGTTGCCCCAACTATTTTCCCAACTCGTTCTCAGGCCCTCAAGAGTGCCCACGTGCTCAACGCCTGCAGCCTAGATACAATGTCAGCGGAGACATCGACAGATACGACAGTGGCCAGACCGAGGACAACTTCTCTCAAGCTACAAGTCTGTACAAGAATGTGTTTAGTGATGCCGAGAAGCAACGCGCCGCTGACAACATCGTCGGCCACCTTAAAGATGCCGCTGCTTTCATCCAAGAGAGGGCTATCAAGATGTTCACTCAAGTGCATCCCGATTTAGGAAGCAAAATTGCATCTGGTCTTGCACCCTACAAGAAGTACCACGCTAATTTGTAAAATGGTAATGAGTAACTAAGAGGTGCTATTTTATATTAGATTCTAGGCAACAAGATTTGTTTTTGTATAATCTTGTAAGGGAACTTGAGTCTTTTATAAAATATAAATGGCTAAACACCAAATTGCTACTTTTTACATATTTACTATATATAATATGTAGTTCACATTGTTGTACACTAAACACCAATTTACTATAAAATCATAACACTAAACTGACTGTCTCACTGATACTACTGTTTTTTAATAAATCATTTTGTATATAATTCAATTGTTTCAATATATTATTGTATACAATAATAAACAGCTAACAATTTCACCACTTTATCTCATTGATAAGAAAATTGTTAAACCATCTGTTTATCTTGTTATTCAAAGATGTTTGTGCCACATGTCTTTATACCAAAGATTATTTTGTAAACTATCTTTGCACAGATATGTAATTATAATAATATAGAGTAATGAATAAGGTTATGTTTCTGGGAATTTGTTGAATAAAATCATGTGTACCTACATAATTTTCTTTGCATATTCATAATTTTATAGATAATAATATGGTGTCCTTTAACTATTACTATTATTTCAGATATGAATGTTGCTACAATATAGTTTTTGTAATTATATTTGTAGTAATATGTGTCAGGTGGTATATACATACTTTTTGTGAACATATCCTATTATTTACACCCTATTAGTGTTACCCTATTTAAAGAGAATGTAAGTATCTAATTGATAAAATATGGAATTATGGATAGCTACATATTTATGAAGGTGTTTAAAGTTAGGTAACATTTTCTCTAGCCAAACTGGCGTTGTTTTGGCAGTTATTGTGCCTTATTTGAAAAGGAATCTGATCAGAGTATAGAGGTAGGTAGCTATGCCAAAAACACAATATCAATGACATTCTTTACTCTGTCCTAGTAATCTGCAGTCTTCTATTTTTAGGGTAGAGTCAGTACTGTTATTTAGTTATAAATATGGGTACATTATTTTTACAGGCGAAAGCGTACCAGTACAGTTGTTTACAATAGTAAATAGAATTATTAAATTGATGCCTTTTTTGTATTACTATTATTTTTTTGTGCATTATGGAGTTTTGCGTATTGCGCCATCTATTGTTATATTTGTGTACTATCCAGATGAGACGTTTACATCTTTATTTTAGTTAGTGTTCTGAAGCATTGACATGACACTATAAAACAAAATTGACAGGCATTTCTATCAATAGTAATTATATATCAATACCTACTTAAAAAAATTATTACTGGTTTGGAATGCAATTTTACCTATTTACGTTTGTATGCCTTCGCTTCTAAGTTCTAAAGGGTTAAAAGGGTCTGCATCTACCTACTCGCTTACTGACTCTGTAGAAAGTTGTGTGTAGCACGCAGCGATTTGCAGCATGATTAGTTTATCGATAATCCATCTTATATTGAATTTAAACGAGTCGGTACATTTGACCAAATCAATGATTGATTGTTTTTAGGTCAAATCGACATGCCTATTCATTTATTTGTAAATCGAACGAAATCATGACTTGACTACAGCAGATTCGAATTAAAGACGGTTTACCTATAATAATAATAATATAATATTCTATCACATACACACAATACCATCTAGCCCAAACTAAGCAGAGCTTGTACTATAGGTACTAGACAATGGATAAACATACAAATATAATACTTTTTTGTAAATATGTACATATTATACATAGAAACACCCAGACCAAGACAAACATCCATGTTCATGCACACAAATGTTTGACTTGTGCGGGAATCGAACCCGCGACCTCAGGCGTGGCAGTCGGTTATACTAACCATTACGCCATCGAGGCTTGCTTTAAACTTGATAGAAATATATTTAGACCGTCCTTACTGACGTTACAGATGCTTATCAGCAGCTATCGCTTCGTGAGACTAGTATCTAAAGTAAGTACGTGATCTCGCCGTCGCGTGTCGTTATAGCAATGGTCGCTATAGTAAGTGAGTTATCATTAGTGGGTACACAACTTAATATAGCATACCTACTGGTTGTTTAAAGGTGGGCTCTTTGCCAAATATTCGGTACCTATTAAATTACCAAAAATATCGCATAGTGTACAGTTAAATGCAAACTTAATGGCGGCTCGGAAGTTAGCTGCGAGTGCAGGTGTGCGCAGGTAGGTAGGTGAAGGCAGTATACGGATATAACTCACACACTAAATACAAGACGCGAAGGGCAAGTGCGGGTGAAAGAAAAAGCGGACGGGGAGGTGACCTGCTGCCCCGTGCCGCTACGTCCCGCTGACACCTAATATTGGGTTCTGCGCAATGGCTCGTACGATGTTCAGAGCCGCCATAAAGTTTGCATCGGACTGTACTAATGTGTATTTAAGTTCTGAGAAATTTCTGTAGTGCAGTTACAATGTTTCAATAGTTTTGAAAGTGCTAAATTTCATTCAAATGTTAGTAAAAATAAATAACATTTATTATAGAAAGCACATACTTACATATTACACTGCACAACAAAATTGCAACTTTTATCTGATGAATGACTTTTATCACATGATGTTTACTAATTCGACGTCACTGATCCTACGTATACCTACCCTCATTTTTTTTGTAACATTTCTTGTTTACGAGTTTTAGCTTCCACTAAATTTGCTGATAACTACAACAATATTAAGTTTTCGTAATATAATTTGATATGGCATCGTCAAGACGTGTTTGTGTGAATAGTCCGAATCATTTTTGTTTCATTTGCGGAGAGTCTCTATCTTATTGAGCTTATTATTAAATAATAATAATGAGCTCAATAAGATAGAGAGAGCTTCAGCAAGGAAGGCAAAAAAAGCAGATTTTTTTCAACTAAAGAACTAAACAAAATAAGACAATATTTGAATATACTTACTGTTTTTTATTATAAAAAGATCCATGTGTCATATTTTGTTAACTAGACCTGATAGAGAAATTTCAGTCACAGATTTGAAATTGTCATTAAAAGTTGGACTAATTTCATATAACATAACCCAATCATCAGACATGCTGTTGTGTCTAGGGTAAGCAGTGGTGAATTGGGTACACTCATATTTCGCCAGCTATGTTCCTTAGGTCCCACGTAATAGGGGCGAGTCTATTACGTGGGATATAACTATTTTTGGGGGCTGAGTCACCCGCGTCCGTAGGAGAATACCCCGACATTCGTATCCCTACACGTGGCCCCTGGGTGGTGCTAATCAGGTGACAACGCCGGTGGTAGGCTGAAGCCGAGGCTGGTAACCACCCATCAGCGTAAGTCGTGGCGCCAAGCGGCCTAGCAGTGTTCCGATACGTGAGGCTGGTGTAGCCATTTGAGAGAAAGGGTCGGAATAGTTGCCTACTGTCAGCTAACCGGTTTGACATGGATTGTCTTTGCCGCATCGGAGCATTAGTCTCGGAGGGTAGCTGGAGCCGTGGCACGGTGTACCGCTTTGGCCGACCGCAGGTAGTAGGTGGCCCAAGTAACAAGCAAGCCATTTGTAAAAGGCTGCCCCGCCAATTGTCGAAAAATCCCGAGCTTACGCCATAGTGCCGATTGGCGACCGGATGGGAGAGCCCTATGGATAAGCTCGGGAGGCACGGTTGACCCAGCGGTCTCCGGGCTAATGTTCCAAAGTTGTGGCGGAGGTGACACATGGCTGGCATGGCTCTTCGGGTGATCCTACAGCGTGCGCCGATGCTATCACCGATGTGTTACGTCAGGGAATGGAGTATTTTATTCCATTCTCTGACCTGAACACGTCAAGCAAGGCTCAACCCTGGTTTGGGGCTCAATGTGGACGCGCTAAAGCGCTGAAGCACAAAGCTTACCTTGCTTGGGTTAACGCTCGAAATAGTAAGGCTAAGGATTTACCAGACAAGAAGAGAGCCTTTAACAAAGCTGCCAAGTCCTGCAAGAGAACTCTACGGAAAGCTCGATTTGACCACATACGCCGTGTAGGGAACAAACTAGCTTCTTACCCTGCGGGTAGTAAAGCGTTTTGGCCCCTGGCAAAGTCAGTCGAATCGAATTTCTGCCGCCCCTCACTGCCACCACTGCTGACACCTGATGGATCTCTGGCTCACACTGCTGAGGATAAGGTGAATTTATTCTGCTCTATTTTCGCAGAATCTTCGTGTCTGGAATCTGCAAGCGTGATACCGCCGTGTCTACCAGCTTGCGAGACGCTCATGTCAGATATACGCATACGTCAGAACGAGGTCCGTAAAACGCTGCAGAACCTAGACGTGAACAAGGCCAGTGGTCTTGATGGTATTCCAGCCATAGTACTGAAGACCTGTGCACCTGAGTTGACACCGGTGCTGACACGCCTGTATCGCCTCTCCCTGGCAATAGGACAAGTGCCGAACTCTTGAAAGCTTGCTAATGTGTGGCCCGTGCCAAAAAAAGGCAGTCGAGTCGACCCTGCGAACTACAGACCCATATCAGTTACCTCCATACTCTGCAAGAGTATGGAACGTATACTTAAAAACCGACTCCTGACATACCTAGCATCAAATAGTCTGCTCAGTGACCGGCAATACGGGTTTCACCGAAACCGGTCCACTGGAGACTTTCTAGTCTATGCAATGCATTTATGGAGCGAGGTCATCGAGAAACACGGCGAAGCATTGGCTGTTTCGCTTGATATCTCAAAAGCCTTCGACAGGGTCTGGCATGATAGTCTTATCAGCAAGCTTCCGTCCTTTGGCCTACCCACTGGCCTCTGCGTTTGGATAGCAGATTTTCTGAGGAGCCGCTCGATTCGAGTAGTCATTGACGGCTACTCGTCCGAACAAAAAGCAATTAATGCCGGGGTTCCTCAGGGATCAGTACTCTCTGCAACTCTCTTTTTGCTGCATATTAACGATCTGCTGAAACCCGGTACGTTTGTGTATGCAGACGACAGCACGCTTGTAGAGAGTTACGTCTCCAGCGCTAGAGCCAGTGAAACACAGATACTGTTGCTCAGGGAAGCTATGATCGAGCGTATGAACTTGACCTTGAAGGCAATCTCCGATTGGGGTGAAGCCAACATGGTTAAGTTTAATGCTTCTAAGACCTAGGCGTGTCTTGCCAAAAAGCTGGGCATCCTCAGTAAGGTGAGGCAGTATTTCATGCCGGAACATTTGCTTAATTTGTACCAAGCACAGGTTTGTTCCTGCATGGAGTACTTTCTCACCTCTGGGATGGCTCTGCAAAATATCAGCTGGAGGCTTTGGAGTCAATTGAGCGGAAGGCCAGGAGACTTATCGGCGATGACCAACTGGTTAACACACGACTCCAAAGCTTGGAGCATCGTCGTAAGGTTGCTAGTCTCTCGGTTTTCTATCGGATACATTTCGGAGAGTGTGTAGAGAAACTGCATAATTTGATTGCTCCTTCCCCATTCTAGCATCGGACGACCAGACAATCAGGCCAGCGACACAGGTATATGGTGTATATACCACATTTACGCACGAAGCAATTTGCTTCCAATTTTATAAGGCGTATAGCTAAGGAGTGGAATTAGCTACCTAAGTCTGTGTTTCCCGATGAGTACAATCTGGGTGTCTTCAAGTCGCGAGTGAATAGGTATCTTCTAGGCAAGCGTGCTCCATCGTCGTCTGCATCTTCACTTAAGATCAGGTGAGATCGCGGTCAAACGCAAGCCTATTAGAGTATAAAAAAATAAATATGAAAATAAAAAGGAATATATATCTAGTGCGATTCTCCATAGAGTGCACTTATGAAATTGAGTAAAACTAGTAATATCTAGGATCATAAATAATATTAGGTCAGCCTATTGTCGTCTAGGCACGTATGACACAGACTACGTGCTGGATATTTTCTTAACAGTATATCCCAACAACAATACGCCGGGCCGGGAATCAAACCCAAATACTCATATACAATACAATAGTAGAAATAATTACCACTGCGCCTGTTTCAAAGACCCCTGCATCTTTTAGATGTGAAAATGGATTTGCTAATGCATATTGTGACTTATACATATTAGTATATGTATGAATTGATTAAAACTAGCGGCAATGCGTAGTCAGTCTTTCTCTGGCGTAGTATGTCAGGCGCTACTATGGTTGGCTTTTCTCGAGATCTGTGACGGCAGCCTAATATTAATTTTGTGGTCTAGCAGAAACGCCGTGACATATCAGCTTAGCGATAAAATCCTTAATAATGTTACAAAGCTCAACTAACTGAGGAGATTTTTAAATTATTGCTTAAGTTATGTACCTAAATAATTTAAACCTAATCTCTCAACCTATCAGTAAGTACCTACTGAATAGAATCATAACGCACCTACTAATACATTGTTGCTCTTTGGAAATGAAATAAGTGACAGTAGTCTTGGTGACATTACATATTTATCTATAATGTTATAAAGTAATTTTATTTTAATTTGTTTTAGTTTATAATGTTGTATTACTTTTTATATGTTGTTTATTCTATATTGTGAATTCACGTTTTGCCAGATTAATCCCCAAATGCAATTTGAATGAAAATTTCATAACCAGTAATTTCCATCAATAATCACGAAGGTCTTTATAGTCCATTGTACGGTCTTATATAGGCCTACTGAAATTCACAAAAAGGTATGTCATTATCATTATTTTGACTACGTACCGCAAAATTCTATGATATTTGTAATGTCTGATGATAAAATCAAAGTTGGGCACTGTTTACAGAATTGTATGTTATTGCTTATTGCGATTACAATAAGATATAGATTGGATTGAATGTATGACCAAGTTTGCCGAATAGATTGCTGATTGATTTTATTTTAGGATGATTTGTAAACGTTGTCAACGTTCGCTTCGGAGCGGTGAGGGTCTCAAATGTGGTATTTGCGAATCCTGTTTTCATATGCGATGTGTCGCCGACGCCAGCAAAGAGCAGCGTGAGGGAGGCGACAGAGGGTACCAGTGGAAATGCAGCCTTTGTCAGAACTACGTGAGTAGCCTTCACAGCAGCACCTCAGAGTCAAGCAAAGAAAAGGAGAATAACAATTTGTTGCAGACGGTTAGTGCTATAAGCGAAAAGATTGAACTTGTAAATAAAATTCAGTTACCTAAACTGAATAGTGATCTAGCTCAAATAAAAACTGTCGCAGATCGCATAGCACAACAGAATGAGGAAATATTGAGGAAAATAGATGAAATTGGAGAGAAGAGAAAAGAGGAGAAACCGATGCTTAGTACGACTAGTAGGTTTCGTAAAAGAAATGTACACCTATCTCCTAAATTGGGCAACCTGCCCGAAATAAATAATGAAATGCCTGTGACCGTTACAGAAAAGACTGTCAGATACAGAACACGCAGACGGTCGTATCTCTTACATAGAATATTTAAAATATTAAACAAAAAAATGAACAAAACAAACACTCCCAGATAGCAGGGATCGTTTAAATAAAATATATAAATATTATTTAACGTAATTTGATTTATAACATATTTAGAAATACGTAAGGTATGGAGGCGCGCCTGTGCGAGGAGGCGCACAGGCACAGGCCACAGGGCTAGCTGCACCCAGCTACTGGTTGTTTCAACATCTTCCACAGAACTCGTGCCGTGCCATATGTACTTTTTTCGTTTCCGCTTAGTGTGACCGTTGAGGCTCTTGACAATTAAACAGTCAACCGTAAAGGTGAGTGTGGACTCAGCAAGCATTATGATGCTAGCCTTTCACATACTACCTATATGTTAACAATCTCGTAAGCCAAGTCTAGTTATTTTAACAATGATTGCGCAGCGTTCTGATGGCTTGATCACCACAATGTCAGGCTTGTTGATAACGTAGGTAAAAGACTATTCTTTTAGGCCTGAGTACCTATGTACTATGAGATAATATGACATCAAAACTTTTGTAAAGGCCTCTTTTCAAGGCCTGTAATTTTTGACAGGAGGACTTATGATATTGTAAAATTGTGTCGCGCTCTGCCGCTGAGCCACCGTAATAAATACCGATCTATTATATCTTAGATTGAAGTATGTCAAGCGTACATAGTGTTATCGAGAGCATATGATATTGTAAAGCCAGTGAAGCGTGTTGATTAAGTCGAGCAAAATTAACACAAAATTAAATAAACTCAGTGGCCCGGAATGTGCCCTAAGCACATTTGTTGAATTTTAGTCATTAATAGGTATGTATGTTTTATTTTAATTGAATATGAGTAATAAGACTCTTTAAGATTACTGATTTTGATTAATCAGTATTTTCATCTCTTACCCCGAAAACCGTATGTGATCAGGCATACTTTGGGTTATATTTTTATTCTCTAGTTGAGAAATTCCTATCCAGGTAAAAATCAATAGACATCAGTGCACTTTTTAATACAGGGACGACCGGCGGTTGGTAAGGGATAAGTCTAACTTAACTCTTAAACATGTCCCAATCATGTTCAACAGGATTACGCTCAAACTACAGGCAGGCAACTAAAATTTTCAAATGTTGGCCTAGGAATGTACTTGTATTTGGAAGGAGCTACAGCTTTTTACACAAAGTCGGGTATTGTTTTGCATTAAAAGTGCAAGCAACATGTTCCTGCAGGATCTTTTTAATGTAGATGACCGTCAATGTCAGTGCAGATTGACGGCCATCTAATGGCAGTCCATATAATACGTGCGTCTAAACCGATTCCGCCAAAACCATGATAGACCCTTTGTAGAAATCAATGGTATTTCGGGTTTTATTGGAATACCGCTTACTAAGTTTTTCTACTCACGCTCACTGCTGTTTACAGCACCTCAGGGCATTTTTCATCCATCTGACGACAGAATTTTACTCCATTACGTATCCGTTCAGCTTAAGTGTTCTTTGAAGTCGGAAGAGTTCTGAACCTCGAGTTGATATTTTAGCATGCAGGTCTCGTTGCTCTATTCTTCTTCTGACTTTGCTCACTTAAGTTGACTCCCCTTTATTGTTTAAAGTCATTGACGTAGTTACGAACACCTCAGTGGCCCTTTCGCTTAAGTCTCTTACCTCTTAAGCAATAATCAGTTTGAGCAGTCATATTGGAATTGTATTCTAACTAAAACTAAATAAATAAAAAAAAAAAACTATCAGAACTATAATAACCTTAGCATTCATAAAAACAATGAGAAAAATGCTTAATGTGCAATCATTTCAAAATCGAATCTTTTACTAGTGGTTCAACTGAACTAATGTGTAAAGTAGCTTGAAGATAATTTTATTTATAAACTAACGTCGCTAAACTTACACATTTAGGTACATTTATTATATTACTCAAACTGATACGAAGATTAAAATTGGCAGAAAACAAAATTTACGACAACACGTAACAAATATACCTAATTATTAACATGAAGTTCTACCTTATTTTATTGGCACTACAATTCAAATTGGTTAAAAGTTAATTATTTTACCACCGAGGACCTATTATTCGACGCTAAATCACAATTTACAACTTTGGAACTCTATGGTTACAAAAGCACGGGTGGTATTTGGAAAAAGACACGGTTGGCATGTCACTACTGCAATAGTGATGTAATCGAATTAAAACATGCAAGATAGCACAGACTTATAATAAAGAGCAGATCTGCATGCCAGCAAGAATACGTGCCTATACACCCACAAGTAAAATACACACACATTATCAAAACAGAAGATGGACTTAGGCGTTTACTTGAATATAGGTATGTATCTTATCACGCGTCTGTCTCTCAAGTAAGTCAAGCGGTACTTCGGTGGTCAGACACAACCCGCTTTACCAATAAAAATCTGCTACCCACATTTTTACTCTTATGCTTGGAATAAATTAAGAAAAAGTCAGGCATATTTTCCTAAAAATAAACTCGGTATAGCATTTATGTCGGTAGTAAGTACCTATTTACCCTACTAATGAACCAGTAAACTATCGCCAAACCTATAATATCATAAAAAACCCTAAAATAAACAAAGCTTCGGTATAGACGAACTTCCACCTTCCCTTATTAGACAGTGTGCAAACGAACTTACATTACCCTTTTGTGTACTAATCAATCAATCCTCTGAAGATAGCGAATTTCCTGATCTACTAAAGAAAGCCATAATCAAACCAATGCATAAAAAAATCTCTAAAACAGATCCGAGCAATTACCGTCCCATAGCCCTACTAACAACTGCTTCGAAAATTTTCGAAAACACCATTTGCTACCGCGTATATTGTTTCTGCAATAAATACAAGATTTTTGATGAGAGCCAAAACGGATTCCGTGAACAACGTTCAACAACCCTTGCTGTCTATAAATATATACAAGAAACGATCAATATAATAAACAACAAACAATATGAAGTTGGAATACTTCTAGATATGACTAAAGCATATGACAGAGTTCAATTTAACATTCTACTGAATAAGTTATATCAAATAGAAATTCGTGGAAAAGCGCACGAATGGTTTGAATCATATCTAAAATATAGATATGATTCAGACCATATCGAGATTTCAGAGCAATACGTAGAAATAGAAAATTATGGCCTTAACCTTAAAGAAATTTTAAACATTAGATCCGACAAAAATATAATAAGTGCATCAATACCACAAGGCAGTGTAATCGGATGCTTACTTTTTTTAATTTACATCGACGACCGTTAAAGGGAACGTGTGTTCTATTCGCAGATGACATATCACGTTTTTGCATGAGATACATGCAAAAACGTGAATGGACTTAACGAGCGGCTCCAAAACATTTTTGATAGAATTGCAGAATGGATGAAAGAACATAATCTTGAAATTAACTATGAAAAGCTAAATTAATGACCTTCTATCCGTATTAAAAGACCCCCTTAGAAATAGATTTTTCAACCAATGGTACAAAAATAGAAAATGCCAAAGATTTCAAATTATTGGTGATATCTATAGATACGAATTTAAACTGGAAGTCTCACGTAAAAACATCCTATCAAAAATATCTAGATTCGCCTATACTCTTCGGGAAATTAAGAACACCACTGACTTTCAAACAGCATTAACCACTTACTATACCTACTCATGTACTTGGCTTAGCTACGGAATTATCTTGTGGGGTAATAGCACAGAAACGCCTTCTCTTTTCATTCTTCAAAAATACTAATCCGTATCCTAACTAACATAGACCAAACCGATTGTTGCCAACCCTACTTTAAAAATATAATATACTTACCTTACCATGCATCTACATTCTGGAAATATGTAAATTTTTGAGAAACAATATTACCTTCTTTACTAAGCGTGAAGACAGACATGCAAATAGATCATTAAGACACAAAAACCGACTAATGTTACCTACTTCTAACATGTCCCTTCATTCCAATAGCCCATATGTAATGTCAATAAAAATATATAATAAACTTCCAGAAGCCCTAAAAGAAGAACCTAGAAATATAACATTTTCAAATAAGCTAAAAAAAACCCATAAATAAAGCCTATTATAATATGAAAGAATACATTGATGATAGAAAGACTTAAAATAAATAAATACGAAAACAATAAATATATTTAATATTGTCTTCTGTTTACGCGAATATTATTCATTGAAATTAAACTACTATATACCAGCTTGGGATCCAGTAATACAAATAGTCAAACCCAAGAAGAAGCAAACCACAGCTAGACTTCATGATACTTTGAGCTCATTCTGCGTAAATAGAAACACCAATGATTAAATTATGTTCACCCGAAAATAATTTAATCATTGGTGTTTCTTTGAAATAACTACACTGGAACATTGAGACAACTACCATCTTAGTCTCCCCGTGAGCATGGCTGCTGAAAAGCAACCGAAACGTCGGGGAAAGTGTAAAATTAAATTAAATCTAAATAGTTTAATAGTTTTAATAATAGTTTCAATTAGCTTAAAAATTAGTAAAGTTTAATAGTAGTAGTAGTGTAACAATTTTCAAAATTATGTAATTAAGTGTCAAATAAGCAACGCGATAAAATCCGTATATAGTAGTTTTATTTCAATGAATAAATAAATATATATATATATATATATATATTAATAAATATATATATGTTGCATAAACAATAATAATGATTAAATAACTAATATAACTACCTACATATTTAAATGCATAATACAATATAACATTATACTAAATATTTAATATAAATAAATATATACAATATAAATTTAGTGAATAATATGATAATAACAAAGTTGAAATAGTAATTTAATTGCTTATATAAATATTACCTAAATGAAATAAGACTAGAACGTGAATACTACATACGAGTAAATTCAATTTAAAATAATATAAAACAAATAGTGCAATAATTAATTTATACAGAGATTTATGTGATATATAAAAACAGCATCCTCCTCTCTTGTACATTGCCGTGCCCTACAGGGCCCATATTGTACCTACTGTGATATTGTGTAACACCTTTATATAAGATATGGAGTGCAATAAAGATATTGAGTATTGAGTATTGAAACCATGGCAACTTATATGCGTGACAGACTCTTTTATAATTCATATAAAAGCGTGTGAACCAACACAAGTCCTGGCTTGAGTAGGTTCACACGCTTCAAACTATTTTTTTTTATTTAAACCTAGTATGAATATGTGATCCTATGAAATTAGATACTCCAGTACTTAATAATATTAAAAAAAAAACACTTATTCATATTAGGTGTAAATAAAATCCTTTTCAGTGATAATAATAAAAATAATAAGAAACAAAAGTTAATAAGTAAGTATGTCGATAGGTTTTATAAGGTTACGCACTATTGAAGTAGCGTCAAAATACTGCGAATTTTCTAGAATTTCTGTTTACCTGTAAAAGATAATTAACTGCATGGTCATGTCATTAAGGATAAACATTATTCATATATCTTGTGTATATGTTATTAATTAACCTCTTAAATAACCAAATGCATTTTTCAGTTACTGTTTTTTATTTGCCGGTGGTATGATATACATGATATACCTGTATGTGATACATTTATATGCTGAATAAGGCATTTTAGTATTTTAAATTACTTTGGCGTAATAGTGTCTACTACCACCATCGGCATATATGTATATACAGTACTCATTGGCGGTTTTAGGTGAATTTTATTCTGTTCCGTGTCGTGGTGGCAAACAATGCTTGGTAGTTGAACTAACCGTGTGTACTAATAGGCATGACCGTAGATTTCTACTAGGTTCTGATTGATAATAACAAGCATGTATATATTATATGGAAATATGGATCATACTGGTCTGATCATTTACCATGTATGTTAGAGTGTAGTTTTAATGTTATATATGTATATGCACTAAGAAGCATTTACCTAAAACACTCAAATAGTGATCCTGAGATCACTACTCACTACATATTATAAAACAAAATCCTCGTCGCGTCTGTTCGCGATTAACTAATAAACTACTCAACGGATGTTCACAGGGTTTTTAGCAATAAGCAGAGTGATTCATGACGAACCAAGATTAAGGTATATAATTCGTTAAGGAAAGTAAAGGTCGTCTCCTAAGGGTTAGTAAATAGGTTGAAATATGACGATGTTTGTTGAAGGTGTCGAAACGACACTACTGGGAGCTTAATCGAAAAAGCTGCCTAATACCCTTCAGATATAACAAAACAATGTATGGTGGGTTGTTCCTCTTTTATATAATAATATCAGCCCTGTATTAAACTGTTACACTACTAGGCACGGACCTCTTCTCAATGTGAGAAGGGTTAGGCCATAGTCCACCACGCTGGCTCAGTGCGGGTTGGCAGACTTCACATATCTTCGAGAACATTATGGAAAAGTCTCAGACATGCAAGTTTCCTCAAGATGTTTTACCTTCATCGTTAAAGCGAGCGATAATTAACTATTAAATAGGTACGCACATAACTTCCAAAAGCCACAGATCAAACTTGAGTCCTCTGCGTGGCAGTCCAACTGTCTTCCACTAAGCTCCTCTTTTATAGACGTACAAAAAAGTACGCAATGACATATGTCTATCTTTTAACGAGAACTTACTAAACACATTCTTACTTCTTCAAAAATGGTCACATATTTATATAATATGTAATTTAAATGAATATCTCAGGAACTATTGAACTACTGGGATGGCGTAGTGGTTTATGTGGTCGTCTTGCCGCTGCCGTCGTGCTGAGTGTTGTGGGTTTGATCCCCACACGGGACAAAAATTTGTGTGATCCGCAAATGGTTGTCTCGATTCTAGGTATTCTTTGTGTCCGTTGTTTGAATATTTGTAAAGTCCAGCACGAAATAATCCTAGCGTGGGGTTGTTTTATTAAAACAGAAAACGATTGTCGCTTTAGTGGTAATTTTTTTGGACTTGAGCGATAATTCAGAAATGCAGCGTGAGCGCAGGTCGCTGACTGTTTGAGGTATATATAGGCCCGCAGGTATGTTTATTTTATCTCTTAAGCAAATGTTACGATATTTAAAGCTTTATGGAATCCTTCTACACATTCTGCGTATGTGTGGACTTTAGAAGAAGGCGTACAGTGCAATCTTGTACAACCATGGGTGCCGGGTGCTGATGGCGGCACGTTTGCAGAAGTAAACGTCGATAGCTTTCTTATCACCATGCGTTAAAAATGCGCTTACCTTATGAGCCGCATATGTGCCAGCCACAACATCGCACAGTGTGTGTGAGCCGAGTTGCGGCCATCACCATCTATATACTTTCTGGATAGATAATTTTCAAACAACAGTGTTAATAAAACTTTCGTGGTATATCTCCTTTGCTGCACAATTGTCGTTTATGATATTTTAGAATATAATAAGAAACATTAATGCACCTACTTCTGACAAAAAATAAAATACTACAACTCTTACATATAATTAAAAACAAACAAAATGTGATAATCAGAAAAAATATAATATTTCTTAAACTATCTATGCTACAATCCTTTATTTTTTTTATAAATATATGACGACCTGTTACATTATACTTAATTTCAAAAAATCCATACATCCACTATTTATGTAATTATAATTAAATAAAGATATTCATAAGGTCATTCACCTCTCACAAAAAATATATATCTCGAAAACTAAACAAAATTATACTACAGGTATTGCTGGCACGTGTTTATACTAATGTTTATACTACTACTACTACTACTAGTTGTATCAAAAAGATACATAAACCAGGCATGTCCGCAACTCGGCTCTCATAACACACTGTGCATCGTCCTGAGGACATAGACTTATGGGGTTTCACAATCTTGAAGGAAGATATGACTGCACACAGTCAAGTAGATGGATGTTCGATAGCCTCACCCTGCCAGAACTTAACAGTGTTCTTAGTTATTTTTAACATTAAATCTAAGTTTATATTTTTTATAACAAGGTGTGGAATCGAAAAATTGAAAGTTTAACAATACCATATAAAAATACATAGACATTTTTAAAAGTACATCTTATATTGTTATATCTAATGCTTAATCACATTATCAGCTTACTCAAATTCGATCAATTAGAAGGAGACATTGCATTATTAAATCACAAATCTGCGGTATACATAAATCAATTTAGATAGATTTTAAGTCGTACTATTGAATTATATAGCTCAGTTATTGCAGTAATAGTTACTAAAAAAAAATATTTATTTGAAGGTAATGACATCAAGTGAGTCTATTTGCATTAAATTGAGATTTAACACCGGAAGCTTACTTCCAACTCCTATAATAGTATTAATTTATTTTATTTATAGAACATTGAGACAGCTACCGTCTTAGTCTCCCCGTGACCATGGCTGCTGAAAAGCAACCGATACGTCGGGGAAAGTGTAAATTTAAATATAAATAGCTTAAAAATGAGTAAAGTTTAATAATAGTAGTAGTGTAACAGTTTTCAAAATGATGTGAAAATGTTTGAAATAAACAACGCGATAAAAGCCGTATACATATAGTAGTTTAATTTCAATGTAATTTATTCTTATTTCTCGTTAAAAAAGGGCACGCCACGATCGTGGAAGGAAGTCCCGTTGTTGAGGAGTGGCTGGAGAGGCGGCATGGTGCCCTCATCTGCCGGCTGCCACAGGTAATGACTGGCCACGGTTGTTTCGACCAGGTCTTATGTCACATAGGCTGGCAGGAGACGCGCGGATGTTATCACTGCGGCGACTGCTACGATGTTGTTGTAGACACGGTGCTGCACACGTTAACGGCTTGCCCCGCCTGGGCATCGCATTTCCCGCGCCACGAGACGGTCACGGCAGTCGGTATGGTTGCCCTTTCGTTCCCGGCCGTAGTTCAGTCTATGGTCCGAAGCGAGAGGTCTTGGAACGCTGTCGCCTCTTTCTGTGAGGAAATCATTTCATCAAAGAGGCTGCTTAGCGGGAGAGAGCACTTGCTCGTGCGTGTTTTCACGCGCGCCTCTCAGTTGTGTTGTTTTTGCCCTCCCACAAGGGGATAGTAGGACAGTTACGGTAAGGTAGTTTCGTGTAGGGGCCCGTCGTTTCACATGGCGGACTGAAACCTCGGCGGGGTTGCGATTCACATGTGAGAATGATTCGTGCGGCTCCGCTTACTCTGGTAACGTTGAAGAACACTGTGGTAGGTTTAGGTGGGACAGTTAGCCACATCGAATTGTTACGTGATTTTTAGAAAGAAAATATTGAGTATTGTTAATAATTACGTCGATCGCTGGCGCCTCATTAATATTAAGAATGGGTTTAATTACTGAAATACCTCCCTCCGGGTATTGATGTAGAATGATTAGATTGAAATATAGGCACATTTTGTAACCAGATCGTCATATAAGCATGCGTAGCCCTCTACTGGAATATTATGTTATCAGAACGTACGTAACGGCCTTTAGGCCGCGAACGTTCTGACATTCTTAATTTAGTTTTTAGACTAAACTAAAAATGTGTTGCATTAACTTAGCATTGTGGCTGTTACTGAAACAATCCTCGGTAGCTATATATAGGACTCTGAACTGGAATGTGATGACTGGAGTATTCTACGGCGCGACAGAAACATACCGTGTGGAGGCGTCGCCTTGCTGCGCGGGCGCCTATTGTACTGCGCCGGCAACGTAACTTGGAAACAGACACCAGTGAGGACCTTTGGGCTGCCTTCTCATGGCATGGTCATCAGTTTAATGTGCGTGTCGTGTACGTGAAGCCAACTGCAACTGATAGTGACTACATGCAATGGTTTAGTAAAAGTGAAAGTTATATTCGGTGATTTAAAGGAGACCGACCACCTTGTATGGGACCCTGGCTTAGACTTAAACAATTTTTGTAATAACAATATTAATTTTGAGTAGCCTAAACTAAGTAGAAAACATGATTCTATGAAGTTTAGTATCAAGTTCTTTAAATAATAAAATATAACACATTGTTTTTTAATAAATATTTATTTTCAAGTGTCACCATCACCTTCATAAGTTATTAAAACATTTTCCAAAAACTGGGCTGGTGGAGTGACATTTTCATATCTTGCCCAGCTTAGGTACCATATTACAGACATTATGTGAATACAGCAACCAACAGTCCTTCGGCTGACTATGCAGTTGCAGTAATACTGCCTAATTCCTTCCAGGCTGTGTGTATTATTTTGATATAATATCATCAATTTCATACTGCTGGATAGTAACCAATATTTATTATATATTAAAACAAACGTTTTAACATTTTACTTTGTTTCTAAGACAATTGTCCACGTTCAAGCCGAATATGGACGGTCTCTCTTAAGTAGTGCTTCTGTAAATATTAATTTACATAATTTTTGTCAGTTTATGGCCTATTGTAGCTTTTCTGAAAAAATGTAGTGCAAAATTTACATGGAGGTATGTTGGATGTTGATTTGTTCCGGAAAAGCGATGTACTGCGTGAGGTTCGTGTTATAGCTACGGACGGAATAGTTTCCCATAACGTTTGAGCGTTCTCCGTTGAACGTTGAGGTAAGGATCGATACAACTTGTCATTTTGATTATCTGGAGCCATGTAACATAAGTCCAGTTAAAAATTAGAACTTCAATAAATTGAATTTTGAGCGATTATATTCGTTGTTTTTTCAACTTTCTTGGAGTATGGTATTGCAAGCTAGAGATGTTTATAATGCTACTAACTGTTTATATAAAATTGTTTATGGTATCTTCGATGAGTGTATGCCCAAAAATCGACGTAAAAACACTGCAAGTCGTCGCTATCCCGTTTAGTTTCCTAATAACATTATTAGCGACTTTTACTACAAGTCTATATTGCATGCGTCTTGGAATCGAACAAAATATACATATAAATTGTTTCCAGACCTCAGAGCAAACCTTAAGTTTCGTGCAGAAAATGCCTATTCTTCTTATATGAACTGCATAGAAGGTAACATACAGCGTAAACCACGTGAGTTTTGGCGTCACATCTCGAGCTTGCGTACCAATGGAGGATTTGAACCCAATATTACTCACCACGGTTTGATCTATTTTGGTGTAGGCGCAGCTGACACTTTTGCTACATTCTTTGCTAGCGTATTTTTGCCCGCCATACCTGTACTTAATACGGAATTAATAAATAGACAGGATAAAAGTTGCAATGGTGGCTATATAAATATATTTAAATCACGCCCAGAGACGTGATATGGGCAATAAATTAATTAAAACTGAGCAGCTCTACAGGTTCCGACAGTATTCCGTCGACTGTGGTAAAGCAAACAAACAATATTTTTTGCTTTCCCTTGTGTCATATTTACAATTTGGCATTATATTAGCTGTGTAAGCTATTGTGTAAGCATACCAAACTGTCTATTCCTAAACCATGCCAAATGGAGTGCTATCAGTAAGCATGTACTAATGTTAGTATGATCCATCTGCTTATTAAGTGCAGTAAAAAGTTAATCTATACGCTTCACTCGATAATATATCCGATATTATCTACATAATATAGTGGAGATCATTTTATTCAAATGACTAAATTTACTCACATATTTTCTTTTCTGTGCACCATGTTACATGATAAATAATTATTTAATGTATTTATCGTCAAGTAAATTCATTGGCTTTTGCCTACCTCTGGGTCTACAATAATTATGACATCTTGTTCTCTGTCTAGTAACGTTTCAGCATCTCCTACGTTGACCTGTATTTCTTCAGGTTGGGTCTCTATCTCACTCGAGCATGCTTTAGCATTGATCTCGTCAGTATTTCTTTCATTGTCTCAAGATTAATTATATATGATTCAATGACATACATATGAACTAAAGTTAAGTAAGTAGTTAAATATCAGACGGCAGCACGGATTTCTGCAGATCGTATAACCTAAATTATTTAACTTTTAAGTACGCATTCATAACCTTAAAGTACTGGCTACTGCCGCTACTTTAAGAAGACATTTTGATATTTGCCACAAACGTACGTAACAATAACATATGTTAAGAATAACAGCATTATCAGCCATTATCAGCTGATAATGGCTGCCAAAAACATTTACTGACCAATCGCGTTTAAAACAATCGAGAGGAAAACCATTTGAACAACACCCCGTGTAGATGTGCCGCATACCTGTTTGGCTCTACGCACATTAGGGTCTTGTCTTGCAGCACAGCGCCTGATCGTGTTGCGTAATCTTTCAATGTTACGAACATTAGAATCTTGTATTGCATCACTGTGTGCTGATGTGTTGCGAAGTGCTGATGATTGGTGCAAGGAAGTAGTTAAGTTAATAATTATACATGTGCTGTGAATCATTTTATTGGTGAGATGATGCTGATTCGTAGTTGAATCGGTATTAGTTAGTTAATCATTAAGATGTGTGCAGGCGGAGTAAAAGTGTTATGAAGTGTAGCTAAATTCTCACTTGTGGTAATTATGTAGTGAAAACTAGGATTTCGTGTTCAGAATGTTTGTTTATTTGATCATGACGAGAGTATTTATAATACAATATTAAGAATGTGTGAGAATACACATATACACACATAGAAACAGAAATATATGACCAAGTAAAACATAAAATAATAATTCAGCACAATTAAATATTACAATTCAGGTCGTAAATAAATACGTCTAACGTTTACCATCCCTTGTAAACAAAGTACCCAAATATACAAACTCTTTCACTTGCTCCACTTTTTCTCCATCAATCATAATATTACACATCGTCACGCAATCTTCCTTTTCAAATACCATTACTTTCGTCTTGCTTACATTTATTTTCATTCCTTTACTCTCAAAAGCACCATGCATAATACCACCATTACCTGTTACCATCGCCTGCAACTCTTCTGCTGATGACGCAAGTATTACTTGGTCATCGGCATAAAGAAGACATTTGACAAGTAACTCATTCATTCTTAATCTCCATTCACAATCTTTTAAACAATTGTTCATGTATAGGTTTAAACAGCCAAGGTGACGCTACACATCCTTGTCTAACACCTTTTTCGATGCTAAACCATTCTGTGTAGGTCCCATTTATCCTAACACAAGCTCTGGAATCATCATAAAAAGATTTCAGAGCTCGCGTGCTATTCACTCCATACATGGACAATACCGACCAAAGTTCATTCCTCACCACTTTATCATAAGCCTTTTCCAGATCCACGAATGCGCAATAGACCTTTTGACCTTTGGCCAAAACTCTCTCGGCTATGCTCCGTAAGGAAAAGACCTGATCCGTACATCCCATACCCTTTCGAAATCCCGTTTGTGCATCCCATATTTTCTCGCCGGTTACTTTCACAACCCTTTCAATTAACACTTTCGCATATAATTTACCGACGACGCTGAGCAAGCTAATGCCTCTATAGCTTTTGCAATCTTGCTGTGAACCTTTCCCCTTGTATAAAGGTACTATGTCGGCCTTGCACCAATCACTTGGTACCCGGTCGGTATTCCAGCACAAGTTAAAAAGGCGGCACAACTGAGTTGCTACGAGACCCTGTCCAGCTGTCAGCCTTTCGACTGTAATCTTATCATACCCACCAGCCTTGCCTAATTTCATGCTTTTCAAAGCTTTCATTATTTCATCCATATTAATAGGGCTTTCATCACTACTACTATCATTATCATTCATTTCGAAGCTTTGCCCTTGCCAATCCTCTCTTTCGAATAAACTTTCAAAATATTCCTTCCATCGCTTCAGTACGCTCTTTTCTTCATTCAGTAAACTTCCATTCTTATCTCTGATTAATTTCAGCTCTGTGGTTACGGTTTTACCTTGAACCGAGCGAATGGATTTCCAGAAGAACTTAGCGTTGGTCCGGAAATCTTCAGATAATCTTCTATCAAACTCGTCTTTCAATTCCTCTTTTTTCCTTTTAATTACATCTTTCACTACCTTATTCATTCTTATAAACTTATTTCTAGCTTCATTCACATCCTCATTTGTTGCTTCTTGCATTCTTTCATTGGCTCTGACAGATAGCCAGTCCAACTATGCCTGCTTATTCTCACGTACTACCCCTTCCACATCTTTATCCCACCACGCTAACTTCGGTTTTATCATTTTCCTCTTCTTGCTCACACCACATACTTCTTCTTCTTCTTCTTGAAATTTTATTCCTTATATAAATATCCATGACTGCTGAAGGCATGAGAAGCCTATTACAAGCAAAACAAAAATATAAAAGAGAAAACAATAAAAACGTGAAGCGTAACAAACAAACTCACATTCACATTTTTAATATTAGTTAGGATAATGTGCTAGCAACGCCGTTTCAATTGTTTTAGCTATTCAATTAGTTCTTCAATATTTTATAATGCGGTTTTTCCTAAAACCATGAATAATTTTATAATATAATTTGCAGTAAATTTAAATGTAATCAATTTAAAAAGACCGTATTTTAATCAGAATTTTTTATATAGGTAGATAATAAGACACATTTTATTATATGGGGAATCATTTATATGGATGAGAAAATAAGTTCACCAAAATAATTATTAAATATCGTATAAGGGTGGAAAGTATGTAGTGCAGTGTTAAGTGCTTTTTTATAAAAAGGCCTATTTTAGTAAGCAACCAATTAAGTGGAATATTTTGTAATACGGCTGAAAACCTTGTCATTTTGAACATTTTTATATACTCGTACGTGTCTGACACTTTTTAAGTATGGCTAGCCAACTGTGGCAGCGACCAATTAATTTACGCATTGGAATAATAGCTTACAGCACAATTAAATAGTAAATACTTTTAATATTGTTAGATTTATGTAAGAGAATGTCCATCAGAGACATTAGAAAAATAACTGTATGTTTTAAATGGGGCTAACCATACCCGTACATCCGTTATTGTGACATCTGTATACAGCCAGGTTTAGCAGAGACGACTATGGTAAACTCTGAATTTTGACTTGGGATGTCCTGAGGATAGCGTAACAGTATCTGAACCTAAAACTTAAAGAATTAAATCAATAATACAAAGGAGGTTGGATGAAATAATTCTATTTCCCTCTCTTCTCAAAGCGAGAGTCAAAATTAAGAATATTTATACCAGAAAGTGAAGCAAACGAGTACTAAGCGAACCTGATGCTTATTGTATAGCAAAAACGCCTTAACGCCTAGCTAATTAGTTTTCCTAACTTAAAAATGAGTTATAAATAGTTAAGCGTAATTTTTTACCCTCATATTCATTTTGTCAGATTATCCTCTCTATAATATGATAAGAAGATTGTTCATAATCGGTGTGAGTGATTGAACATTGCCATAACGATGAGGCAACTAGCTTAACTCTTAGCTTAATTTGCTCTTTATGTTGCCTTAGCCAGTAAGAAGTTGGTCAACATAAGAGTAGAATTGCACCTTCATCCAGGACATCGCCAGACGCTAATGAACGCATTAAAATAATTGGTTAAAGTGACGGCACACCGATTCCAACGATATTGCCAAATGCATGGCAATATCTCCAAGTACCAGTTGATATAGCTTAAAGACTAATAACTTAATTTAGATTTTGTACCTACAGTTCTAAAATATTCGGTGAATCAAAAGTTTATCTCTAAAAATAACTCTACATAGCAGAGAGATTCCTTTTTCATAGTATCTAACGTTATTGAATTTGTGGTGGTGTTTTTACCCTTTCAAAAGCAGATGAAAATGTTTCTGAGGTGCAAATATCTAAGCGGTAGGTTTTGCCTTATCGCTAACTAAACATAAACATGTATCTGTTAGCCTTTTAAGTCCTGCCCCTAATTGCGGAACTTGTGTTTTATTTAATCAATCAAATATTGCTTAGATGGGTTACAGTAAAATATCGTCATATATATATATGTATATATATAATTGTAACATACATCTCTGAGAACAGCCTATTTTTAGCACCTTTAACAGCATAATGCTCAAGTTTTAAATGTTGTTGTCCATTTTATACTTACAGAAGGAGGATGTTTGGCTGTACGCGTCTGTCAGTTGGACTAGATTATACGATTTTTAGCTCTATTTCAATGAGATAAGATTAATTAGAATTTTACAAGTGCTCAAGCATAAATCCGACTCTCACACCTAGCGCAAAACACGTATGTCGGCTCGAACAGTCGCTCGTATGTTCAAGTAGCTTCATGTACTTATGCTCGAACAGTGTCGCGGATATCCGTGCTTGTAGCTCGCTCATAACGTCAGTGCGATTGATCAATTTCCCGTCATCAATTTCAAAAATATTTCACTCTGCGTGTACTGTCTAAGTTACTCCTGCTGCACGGTGTCTGATTGGCACGCGGAGGACCACCGTCGATCGACGCCACGGACAAACATGCTGGCGTGCTCGAGCGTGTGTAATGCTCACGCAGTCGCGATGAGGATGTTCGAATGCAAGCTGCTGTCTACTGGTGTAGTCGTACTTCTTGGATACGATTTTGAGCTCTAGTTTAATGGGATAAGGTTTATATTTTATTTACATTTTAATATAAAAAGTGCATTTATGCACTTAATCTTAGTTAACCACAAAGTGTCGTTGAGTAGCATATCGCGTCACCTCGGTGTGAAACTAATGTAACCAAAGGAGGATATACAGGTACAATGCACCGTTAAAAAACAGACAAAGTTTTAGTTTACAGTTTTGTTTAATCATCATATTAGACATTTCATCAAGAAGATTAAGAAGAAGAAAAGCTCTGTTTGGAATTACTAACAAAGTTCATAAAAGTATAATACGATGTTTGTCGTAGAGGCGATTTAGCATCATTGCCTCTCTTGCCAGCATCATGAGCTCATTGTCTATTTAAATGCTAAACGGCCGGTAATATATGGTGTAATTATACGAATGATGATAAAATAATTAAATATCATTATTTATGTTCTAATTTTGATAAATTACATACACATATATCTAAAACATTTATATTATAAAATAATTTTGAGCAATTATATTGTATAGTTTGTTCCGAAGAAACACCAGCGAGTGCAAGGATTAAAAAAACAAAAGATAAGCTAAGCAAAGTCCTAGATTATTGTTCTGAAACAAACGGCATTTGAAGACTTCAGTCAGTTTGTAAAACTAGGGTTATGGAAGGCGTTAAAAATACAAACTTAGAATTAAGTATGAATACTTCGGCACAGAAATTAATATATACAAGTGTATATTGAATTTTCTATGGAGGATGAATAGTTTGTTGCGCTAATACTGACTAGGTTGCCGAATGAATATGATTATGCATGTAAATTTCATATATTTTACTACAACTTCCAGAATTTGGCCCACAAAATAAATAGCGTGCCTACTAAATAAGTGAGTGAGCTTCGCATTACATTTTGAAGTTGCTTAATCCATACTTACTTAAATCTGAGAGTACGGCTATAAAAATTTGCAGCTCATTTTTTATACAATGTTTCTGCAATCTCAATAAACTAGATACAAAAAGAAACTTCTAAGTAAACTACACAGATTACATGGTTTTAAGTAATGTTAAATAAACAATGTTGTGTGTCGCGAGACAACGGCCTGAGCGCACGCGTGATTGCAATATGCCTTTTAACACAAGTACCCACTTTATTTTTCTGTTAAAATGAATGAAGATTAGAAAGATTAGAAGATTAGAATAAGAGGTTATTGGAGGCCTCAATTATCACAGATAGTTGCTTAGCGTAGACTAGCTTCAACAAATTTTCGCAAAAATCCAACACCTGTAAATTTTATTCAGTTAGAAATTAAAACTTTGGAGCCTCAAAGGTTAATTAAGAAAGCCAAATACCATAGCTGGCAAAATTTTTGTAACTCCTGTAATGAAGTAACGTCTATGTCTGATATGTGGCGTCGTATGAGATGGATGAACGACATTAAACAACAAGGGCTATGCCCACCTATTGAAAAGCTAATGGAATTGCTACTGTCTCTTACGCCAGATCATGCATCCAAATCAATTACGACGCTTATTTCTAAAAATCATATTTTGGAATCTAAATTTACAATTGAAGAATTCAATAATTGTCTCAAAGAAAAGATATTCGTCCTGGCCAGGATGACATATCGTATTCGATGCTATTTAACCTACCAGACGTAGGTAAATTATTTTACTTAAAATCTATAGGTAACTTAATTTTTCAATATAGTATTGTGCCGCATCAGTGGCACCTAAAAGAGTAAATAATAGTGATATTAAACTAAGACCTATCTCATTAATGTCATGTGTGTGTAAAATATTTCACTTAATGCTCAGTAAGCGCCTAGAATGGTTTGTAGAAAAGAACAAGCTTTTGTTAAAACATACAGTGGGCTTTAGAAAATCAAAATCATGTATGGATGCACTATCTAGGTTACTTTCATACATTCTAAAATTATCCTACTGTAGCGTGTTTTCTAGATATAGAAAATTCATACAATAATGTTTGTGTAGAATCTGTTACGAGAACTTTAAAT
Source organism: Catocala fraxini (assembly GCA_930367265.1). Taxonomy (NCBI): domain Eukaryota; kingdom Metazoa; phylum Arthropoda; class Insecta; order Lepidoptera; family Erebidae; genus Catocala; species Catocala fraxini. The sequence continues at coordinate 20,265,555 of OV884024.1, forward strand.
CAAATACAAGTTGGGTCCAAGAATTGTAATTATCTCTGGTATTTTCTAAGTGAAAGGCTTCTTAAAATCAAATCACCTAACAGTGAGGAAGTGGAATCAAGATGGACTAATAGAGGGTTGGCACAGGGAGATCCGTTGTCTCCGTTATTGTTTAATATAGTAACATATCAAGTATGTCATCAGATACAGAATGTTTTTGTTTCTCAGTACGCAGATGATTTTGTTATTTACATAAGTGATAGATATATCAATACCTGTGAACGTCAGATACAGAGTGCACTCCATTGTCTAACTAATTTTCTAGGAGAAATCGGATTGACTTTATCACTAACAAAATTTAATTCTCGTGTCTTCAGAAGAATATTACCAACGTTAGAATTGTATGGCCAACGGTTAAATATTATTGATCATGTCAGGTACTTGGGAATATGGTAAGGTAGAAGCTTAACTTGGGGAAAACATATTAATGAAATAGTTGACAAATGTACTAGATATCTAAATTTATTAAGGTTATTAGCAGGCAGTTCATGGGGTATGCATACTAAACATATGCGGAGAATTTATATAGCATTGATAAGAAGCCGACTTGATTATGGTTGTTATTTATACGACTCCAGTGCCAAAATACATACAATCGGTATGTGAATCAGTGCCGGTTTTATAAAAAGCTCATCCATTCATGTGATGGAGAGCGAGTTGCACATACCACCGCTGTTCGTTAGGCGACAATATCTTGCTTGCAAGTTCATTCTCAAATCAGTATCTTGGTCTAATAACATTAATTTAAATATATTTTCCGAATTGGGTGCGCTTATTTACAATAGTTACGGGACAAACAAAAATAAACCCTCTACTTGCAACTACTTTTAATGAATTATGTCAGCTGTCAGTGTCATCTCATGAAATTCTTAAAATGTACACTTTAGATCAGGTATACAAATTAATAGATATACTCAAATTGATTTAGAATGCATTAAATATTCAAAACAATGTTATAATCCAAGTCTTTTAGTACATGAAGTGGTGTCAGAACTAGGTTCAAAGTATAGTTATTTTTATAGTATTTTCACAGATGGATCGAAGAATAGTGATGATGGTGGAGCTGATTTCTATGTCCAGAATGTAGGTAGCCGAGACTGCTTTAGAATTAGTACAAATATTTGTATCATGTCTCTCGAACTCATTGCAATATATCAAGCTGTACTCTATGCATTTAAACAAAACTGGCATATAGTTGTTGTACTCACTGACAGCAAAAGTGCTTTACAGCATGTGGCTCGGTGCGCCTCTGGTTGCAGGAGTGCATTAATAGCCTACGATATTCTCAAACTCCTTAATATCCTCAATAAGGAGACCTTTAAGGTGATATTTCAGTGGGTTCCTGCGCATATAGGTCTAAAAGGCAAAGAGGAGGCTGATCGTTTGTCAAAACTTGCAGCTGAGAGGGGTGATGAAATAACTTTTATACCAGATTATTGCGAATACATAAAGACATTTAAATTAGTTTGTTACGAGAAATGAAAATCTAATTTTAATTATATTTCTAAAGAGAAAGGTATCTGGTATAAAGTAATTCAGGATGAGGCTTTACGTACGCTGTGGTTTGATGATGGTAATATTGGCAGAAATGATGTTAAGTTAGCTTTAAAACTTCGTTCTGGGCACTATCCATCAGCAAAGTTTGCTTTTCTGATGCGTAAGGTAGGTACCATCACCTAACTGTGACATATATGGCAAAATTGAAGACGTGCATCATTTGCTGATGGATTGTGTCAGTAACAAAAATGAAAGGGAATTATTGATCAGAAAATTCAAACTGAATATTTTGGATGTTGGGCTTAGTCAAAGTATTTTGGCGAATCCAAAGTCGGAAATTGCGATGCGGTTTTGTGCTTTGGTTGAAGTCTGCCGCATTAATCGTTAATATCCAAATTTGGATTAAAAAATAAATAAAGGCAGGCATCTGGATAGAATGCCGCAACTGGAGCTGCATTTTCAGCCACTATCAAACAAATAGTGACCTGGTATGTGGACTCCGATGCCTCAGCTTACACGATGATATATTACAAGTGATTGAACGATACAAATGCTCCTACTGATCACAAAAGCCAAGCAACAGGCAACAAAATGTGTCTGTGACTCGAATGTTGTGTAGTGAGTTGCGCATTCCTTTCCTTTCTTTTCCTTTTTCGATAAGACATCTCCCGCACTAGCAATAATTCCTGTATGGTATCCAGGTATCGTGGGGAACTTTACAAACATTGAAACAACGGACACTAAGAACACCCAGATTCAGAACTACTATTTGTGGATCACACAAGTTTTTGTCCCGTGTTGGCATCGAACCCACAACACTCCACGCAGTGGCAGTGGCGAGGCGACCACTTTAACCACTATGCCATCCATAACTATTAAGATTTTAAATAGAACTACTGCAGCCACTGATAGTATATTCGTCAAAAGTATATTGTACATACATATGTCCCTGAGCTATGTACAAATTCCCAGTCAGTAATAAGCAAAAGAAATACGACGGCTAAAACATAAGAATATAGTCTTCTAAGTTATTATGTGTAGCATATAGCGGAATAAATATTATATTTAACCCAATAAAGTAATTAATTTTGTAGCACATACTATATTTTGTATTTTTCTGATCGATTCTCTACATATGTATATATTTTTGTAGAACAGCGATAGAGCAGCCACTGATTTTAGATTTGGGGTAGATGAAGATTAGAATCACAAACGGGAAATCTTTCGCAAGCTTACAATATATACATACTGTTTTGGGGTTTCTTAACCTGACCCTTCACTAGAATGTAACCGATCACTGTCCATTTTAACAAATCTTTAACTTGTCGTATATTTTCATTAGATAATGATAATATAATATGAATGAAATAAAATACATTGGAAGGAAAATGTCAATACTTATTCATGTGTTTTCCTACAAGTGGAGGCACGTAGGAAAAGCCACAAAGCAACGCAAATGATAGGACAAAAGTGCTTGTTTGACACACGCCAGTGCATTTGCCTAGAATCTGAGCGACATCGACACAATAAAAACTCGAGGCCCCGGCGTTTGTTTTCATTTCGTTTTTGCTTTCGAACCGGCACGATCATCAGCATTCGATCATGCCAAACAGGTTCTTATTTGACGACTTAAAAAAAAGCGTTATAATGAGACTCATATTTTTTACTTTGTTGATAACGCTGTGGAGCAGTGATGTGAGGTGTGAGAAACAGCCCGTGGTGCGGACTCCACTGGGTGATGTAACTGGATACTACATGACAACAAGAGGGGGCAGGCAAATATCAGCATTCACAGCTATCCCGTACGCCGTCCCACCCGTGGGCGAACTCAGATTTAAGGTACCTACGTTTCTTAAAGAATTCACTAATTACTGATTATCACTTTATTTCGGTACCCTAGAAGCGTACTCAGTATCAATCCTTTATTTTTTCCTTATTCTTGCTGTAGATAAGTAAATTCATATGTTATACAATTCATTAAATTGTATGCGTTTTTACATACACCTCGACTATTTATGTGATAAAATTTGCATTACTGCGATAATATTTATAGAAGTGCTAGACTAGTTTTATAAATGTTTATCATTGTATATAATTTTGTTATGACGCTGTCAATCACACCGTTAATTTTATTTATAATATTTGCCAAAGTAAAATTTGCTTACTTGTGGAATTATTTATTCCCTGTGAATCCCATATCTGGAGCAAAATATAATCATTATAATTCTAAAGAGGTAATTATTTACATATATCCTCATATTATGATTGCGATAGTAATTCTGTGTGTAACATTTGGACGCCTAAAACGCTGATTCGATGAAGACGATATTTGGTACGGCGAAATGAATCACGAAAGAAAATAGGTTACTTTTTAAGGAACGAGAGCGAATCTGCTTTTAATAACTAGTATCAACATAGTAATTAATTAAATGAACATTTTGAATTTATTGATACATGTGGCGTATTATATTTTTATAGTAAATTGTATATTTTCTTGAACAGGCATTAAACCTTAAAACACAATACTTTGGGCTTTGGTTGGAATAGAATAAGGCTAGTGAAGCGAATCATTTATCACTAATTTAATTAATACTATTATTATAAATGCAAAAGTACTGTTCCTGTTTGCTACATTTTTATGACTAAACTGCTAAAAAAATTGTAATAAAATTAGATAGATATTATTATGACGACAATTTGAATCCAACGCGATAAAATCACAGGTTACGGCTATAATTTGAAGGGTATTTGTATTAGATACCAAAAAAATAGTAGGTATATAATTAATTAATAATAGAATACAAGTACTATGTGTAAACAAAAACAAATGTATAAGTCAATAAATATTGTTATTAGATCCTATGCTAAGTATAGGCACAGATAATATAATACTATACTAGTAGTATAGGATTATTTCTCTTCCAATAATAATTTTAATATAATATTATAATTTATAATTTTCGGCCTCGACATCAAAGTGAATGGACGAAAATTTTTTTTGTATGTATATCTAGCATTAGCTGACGTCATAAAGATCCGTAAAAAATAAGGTAATATTAGATGTCATATGATTTACATATATAATTAAATATTAATATAACATCTAGATAAGGCCGATATTATTATAACAGGACTTTCTGTGATATAATTTCTGCTAAACTTAAAGTGTTCTAATTAATAGAATACAAGTACTATGTGTAAACAAAAACAAATGTATAAGTCAATAAATATTTTTATTAGATCCTATGCTAAGTACAGGCACAGATAATATAATACTATACTAGTAGTATAGAATTATTTCTGTACCAATAATAATTATAATATAATATTATAATTTATAATTCTCGGCCTCGACATCAAAGTGAATGGACGAAAATTTTTTTTGTATGAATATGTCGTATTAGTTGACGTCATAAAGATCCGTAAAAAATAAGGTAATATTTGATGTCATATGATTTACATATGTAATTAAATATTAATATAACATCTAGATAAGGCCGATATTATTATAACAGGACTTCCTGTGATATAAGGTCTGCTAAATTCAAGTGTTCTAAAAAATTTTGACACTGATGTTATGTTTACCTATATAAATAATGATAAATCTGGATTAGAAATTCAACTTAATTTTATTATCATGTATAATAATTAGTCATTTACTACATGTATAAAAATCAATATAACGTATTACGATCTTGTATAATCAAGTATTTATTTACCATAATAGTCTTTATATTATTTATAAATATACTCGTAATAAATAGACAGTACAAGGTACATTCAGTTCAGGCTTGCACTTGAATACTTGTCGGTTTACGTATTATAATATTTATACCATATTATGAATAATTTATAATTGAATAATATAATTGACTACCTTGTTTAATCATAGGCGCTTACTCTTGTGTGTGTTGCTTGGATCGGCGACGTGTTATTGGGTCTTTCTTTTAAGAAATCGTCATGGAGTATTAAAACGTGCGCGGCAGTCAGCAATAGGCTCGCACATGTGGAACCTGAAACATAGCTGGCGAAAGTTAAAATACAAAAAGTCAATATTTTGACAAAGTATTTATGGCATTATCTCTTGTCTAAGCAGCTAAATGAAATCTGGTACCTAGTCCGCTAAACACATAATAGACTAACCCCTTATTACGTATGCCTTCGACATAGTAAAATGTGGCTATAATACTGTAATGTCTATTGATAATTGATATATGCTCAGTGCAAATGTTGATAACTTTTTAGAAATATAATTACTTGTTTGAATTAATTATTGACATAAAGCAACAAAGCAACAATAACAACTTAACTAATATTAACAAACCTAACTACTTATAAATAAAACAAAATGAAAAGGAACAAAATATAAGACTGTAAGATTTAATAAAATGACTTTAGAACAATTTGAAAACCTTGTGTCATGTCAACTATTTATGTTTTAACAGGCTCCAGTTCCAATGGAACCATGGCAAGAAACTTTGAATGCGACGAGTGTTACTCCCGTATGTGTTCAGAAGAATCCATACATCCGGCAAAAGGATATCGTTGGGCAAGAAGATTGTTTATATCTGAACATATACACACCGGTAACAAATAATGTTAGTCATCAATTTAAATAAAATTATTTTAATAAAATTTATGTAAGATTTAAGATTGAATGAGAAGTCTAAGTAAAAATAAGCTAATCGGAAAAGGTCAATAAAACCTTTTGACTGCGGTCATTTGATTTCTAAAGCGTGTTAATTTTTTTTATACCGCTAAATTGGCTAACATGCATACGGCCCCTGATGGTAAGTGGTCACCGTAGCCTATGGACGCCTGCAACACTAGAGGCATCACTTGCGTGTTGCCGACCCTATAGGAGAATAAGGAATTGGGAAGGAGAAGGAGCGGGAAGGGGGAAAGAGGGTGTTTGGGCCTCTGGCACTCTCACTCACCAAACGAAACACAACAGTAGGAATACTGTCATTTCACGTCGATATTCTGTGAGAGGGTAGTATTTCCCCGGTCGAGCCGGACCCATTCATGCTGAAATCAGCGAGGCTCTACTACACCAAAAAAGTGGCCTCAAGTTATAATAAAATCTAACCAAAGCGTTACCTTTTTTAAACAGGATTTAGATAACAAGCTTTTGCCTGTCATGGTGTTCTTACATGGAGGAGGTTGGATGTGTGGTGACTCGACCACAGACATGTACGGACCACAGTACCTACTAGACAGAGACGTCCTACTAGTCACAACCAACTACAGATTAGGTTAGTTTATGGCAAGTTTAACAACTATCAAGTAAAAGTTACCCGAAATATAAATCGCATGCTGTCTCACTCTTGTCAGGTTAAAGAAGCGAGATCTGATGGCGAGACTATTATCTTATAGATAAATGCTATTTGGAGGTTGCGGAACAGGGCCTTAATATTTCAATTTATCTATGATGCCTTAGAACAGTAGCAGGTAACAGCGATTAATTTATATTGTCCGTGTTCTAGGTCCTTTAGGTTTTCTGTCCACACAAGATGAGCATTGTCCTGGTAACAATGGCTTGAAAGATCAACAGGAAGCTTTTCGGTTTATACAAAAGACTATACAAAGTTTTGGCGGCGATAAGGACTCGGTCACGATATTTGGAGAGAGTGCTGGAGGCGCCAGTGTGCATTACCACATGATCTCTGAAACAAGTGTTGGTAAGTAAAATATTGATCAGTTTCAATAAAAAAATTGTTTGTGTTCCATAATGTTTCTGCTATATTTAATTCCTATAACTAATTAGTCTCCCTTATGACACATGACACACGTGCCAATTGATTTTGCAATTATAAGTACCCTTAGTTGTACGTAAGCAGTTATTTATTCCATGCTATAGCCACATACAATAAACACGAAACCTTTTGAATTTTCCCGCCCATGTTCAAAATACAAGCTGCGTATTATGTTTACTTTTTACATTTTGGTAATAATCAATCCATAATAGGCATAAAAAGTATAGCCGGATTATAAAATATATCCACTTTAAGTTAATTTAAGACCATATATGCCTTTACGGATCCCATTACACACAGCGACTAAGTTACTTCAAACTAACATCATTGAAACTACGGACAACTGTTAGCGATCTATGCATGGTACACAAAATTGCCAACGACATAAGTTCCACTCCTGACCTTCTCAACAAAATAAAACACCCGACAATGGCACGTTCGCCCTAAAAAGCCAAACATAACATTTGTTACTAGTAAGTGTCGCACAAACCTAAGCCAACACGCCCCTCTCAATAGAATGATAACTACTTTTAATAAAACTTGTGTAAAAGTGACATCGATATTTTCTTTGATAATCTGTCTATTTTCAGAACTAAAATAATGAAATTGATGACCTGTGATTCACTGCCTGCTTGATTATATTTATTCATAGTATCATCATATTTTCAATATTTAATTTTTTATTTTATTTTTCAGGCCTTTTCCACAAAGCTATATCGGAGTCTGGTACAGCTCTAGTACCGTGGGCCGAATCTCCACCCGGAGAGGCGCTGAGGAATGCCTTCCAACTGGCAAAGTTTCTGGACTGCCCACAGGCACCTTCAGACAAAATGATCAACTGTCTTCGTGCTAAAGATAGTTATGATATCATCGACACAGAATTCCGATTCTATGTAGGCTCAGTTTTTTTTATAGACAGCAATGCTAATTTGAATTTTGATACCTGACTATAATATATGCTCAGTAAGATGTTGACTCTTGCACATGGCATAATTTCTATAGATTTGCTTAAATTATACTTGATATATGTTTTCTGGTAATAAATACATACCTAGAAGAATATGTTGAAGTGACCTTCGTGGTTTGTTTTTCTCAGCAATTGTGGCTTTGTATTGTTGTAGTAATGATTTTATGGTTTTAGGCGTGGGATTACGAGCCTATGACACCATTCAAAGCTGTGGTTGAGCCGAACCTGCCCGGAGCATTCTTGAAGAGAAGTCCTCGTAAAATACCCGACGTACCAGCAGTTCCCTGGATGACAGGTCTCACTAAAGACGAAGGCTGCTTAAAATCAGTTTGTAAGTTGTTTTTATTCATTTAATACGCATCTGTTATAATAGGTGAGTGAAGTTGAATTGTTGAGACAATGAAGAACTCGTTAAGTAAAAACTGTGTATTGTAGGCGCTTATGGCTTGTTGTGTAACGGTAAAATTGACGCAATATATATTCTATGAGCATGTACTCCGCCTAAATGTGTAAGTACTTTGATATGTCAAAACTAACATCGGCTTGATAATTAATTCGTTTGCATACACGATATCGTGCTATATACATTTTATATACTGTCCTATTATAAAAGTTTCTTTACTTATTATTAGGAGAAACATTTAAATACGTATTTCACCTATTCTCCTAATAATAAACCGAATTTTCACATAAGTGTAAATAGATCTGCCGATTCGGAATATCTCCGTCGAGATAAGTGTTATTGTATTATGTGCGTTGCTTTGCATGGCTTCGTATATCGCCAAATATACCGTATAAATAACAAAAGTCTATACTTTACAAGATATTACTTAGCTAACAAAATAAGTAGACAGGTAAAGCTACGCATAAGGTCTTAGTTCCCATCCCAGGTCGGATTAGCAAAAAAATATTTGGATTTTATTTTCTGTCAAGAAATTCTGGCTCAGCTAGAACGTAAAACGCCTGTTTCCGGTCGCGTTGAATTGCTATCCCATCGGACTATAAGAGTTAAGGTAGAGTATGCACTTGTGTTTATCCACCCTCTTCTGCACTATAGTATCTGCGCTGATGGCCAGTCTCCATAAAGAGAGGCCGCCATGACCGAAATCGGTCTGGAGGACTTTATATGTAATATTTTATATCGATGACTATCTTTAAAAATATTACTTATTACATTTTGGTAAGATATCAAACTAAGATATAATAAATACGGATGTGAATCATGAATACTAATTACCTACTTAAGCATTATTGCCGTGCTAATGGGATCATACAAGTGTTGCGACACGATTCCTACGTTAAGACGATGACGTCTTGACTATATAAAATACACAGGTACGTCGCGAGACTTATATCTGGTGTCTTATGGCTTCTTGTGTTGATAAGAGACTCAAGTACGACGCGCTACTTATACCTGGTGTCTTACAGGCTCTTGTGTTGATAAGTGACACAAGTACGACGCAAGACTTATACCTGGTGTGTTACAGGATCTTGTGTTGATAAGAGACACAGGTACGACGCAAGACTTATACCCGGTGTCTTACAGGCTTTTGTGTTGATGATAAGAGACACAGATACGACGTAAGATTTATACCTGGTGTCTTGCAGGCTCTTGTGTTGATAAGACACACAGATACGACGCGAGACTTACACTTGGTGTCTTACATGTTCTTGTGTTGATAAGAGACGCAGGTGCGACAAGAGACTTATACCTAGTGTCTTACAGACTCTTGTGTTGATAAGAGACACAGGTATGACGCAAAACATATTTCTGGTATATTACAGGCTCTTGTGTTGATAAGTGACACAAGTACGACGCAAGACTTATACCTGGTGTGTTACAGGCTCTTGTGTTGATAAGAGACACAGGTACGACGCAAGACTTATACCCGGTGTCTTACAGGCTTTTGTGTTGATGATATGAGACACAGATACGACGTAAGATTTATACCTGGTGTCTTGCAGGCTCTTGTGTTGATAAGACACACAGATACGACGCGAGACTTACACCTGGTGTCTTACATGTTCTTGTGTTGATAAGAGACGCAGGTGCGACAAGAGACTTATACCTAGTGTCTTACAGACTCTTGTGTTGATAAGAGACACAGGTATGACGCAAAACATATTTCTGGTATCTTACAGGCTCTTGTGTTGATAAGTGACACAAGTACGACGCAAGACTTATACCTGGTGTGTTACAGGCTCTTGTGTTGATAAGAGACACAGGTACGACGCAAGACTTATACCCGGTGTCTTACAGGCTTTTGTGTTGATGATAAGAGACACAGATACGACGTAAGATTTATACCTGGTGTCTTGCAGGCTCTTGTGTTGATAAGACACACAGATACGACGCGAGACTTACACCTGGTGTCTTACATGTTCTTGTGTTGATAAGAGACGCAGGTGCGACAAGAGACTTATACCTAGTGTCTTACAGACTCTTGTGTTGATAAGAGACACAGGTATGACGCAAAACTTATTTCTGGTATCTTACAGGCTCTTGTGTTGATAAGAGACACAGGTACAGCGCAAGAATTATACCTGGTGTCTTACAGGCCCTTGTGTTCATAAGAGACACAGGTAAGATGAAAGCCTTATATCTGGTGTATGACAGGGTCTTGTGATCTAATAGAAAAGTATGTTAACAAACTGTCAACCGCATATTAAATGCTGGTTTGAGATAAGTGAATTATCAATATCCAATCAAATCACTTGACAACTAAATTGATTTGGACTCGTCATTAAATAGCCTTCTAGAAACTAGGTGTTAGAAGTACAAAATCATAAGAAAGCTATATACAGGCTTTTCTACGGAACAATTCGGTAAAGTATAAGTTAAAAGCGTCAATACTGGACAACAAAGATATTTTTTTGAAGTGTGTGATGTCTTAGCTATTAAAAAGCGAATTAGTGAAAACGTAAGCTATATTTTGGTCTGTCCCGTTACTCTATTTCTTTGAATAATATTAGGTATTCATAATTGCTGTCCCACTTTCCTCAATAAAGCGATTTGATTGCACGTAGGTACTGGCTGACTAATTGCTTTGCTATTATCGCTAAAATCGCCATGACATTCTTCAAATTGGTTGAAATGATATTGCAAATAAAAACAAGTGTGATGTGCATATTCCAGCACAGATATTTTAAATTAGAGAACATAAACTGAAATACGAGTAACTCGACAAAATAAGCCAAACAACTTATTCATTTGTTAATCAACAAAACACTCAATTTGCAATCGTTGTCGTCATCTGCCGAATCTTAAGAGGTTATACATGCAACCCTAACTAATATTACAAATGTGAATGTGAGTTTGTTTGTTTGTTTATTTATTACGCTTTCACGCCATCATCCTGAAATTTCTCATAAACTATGTCAGGGCAACATAAAAGGACATAGGGTACCATCCAGTAAAACTACTCTTACCAATCTTACCTAACCTACATCTGCGGCCAAGCCGCAGGCAAAATCTAGTTTACCATACGCCAGTCTTTTATAAGTGGTTAAAGGTCAGATCTCATCCATCAAATAAGTACTGTCAATTATCCCTGTATCCCTTATACAAAATTTTCGTGATCAAACTAAAAAACATTAACTTGAAAATGATCATAAGCTAGACCTCTATTACCAACAAACAAGTATCAAAATCGTAATCAGCCCATACGTACCTATAAGTCCGAAACTACATAATTATAAAATGAAATAAATTATTTGTTTTTTAACTAGTTTTATTATTGCTAAGTCGACTGGTATGTTTATTTTTTATATTAAACATCATTCATCCGGTGGCCGCGAGAACAGGAAGTCAATAGTCCAAAAATAGCTAACATTTTCTATTGTCGTTAATTTATCTACAATGTATTAGTATAATTATAATATTTATATTCTACGTAATTTACGTAATTAGCGTTTTATATTGTTAAGCCTGTTTCGTTTTGATAATGGTACCAGTGACATCTGAGATCTTTTTAGTAGCCTTAATTTCATTCGGCTGCTTCGTTAGTTGAGTGACAAGTATCTGGTCCCTAGTAACTGAAGGTAATTAAATCTTGGATTTAAATCCAACCAAAGCTTAATGGGATTTTCAGACAAGAAATTCACAGTAGGATTGGCAGTTAGCGCCAATTCACACCTATGCCTCGGATAGCAGGTCCTGACTAGCCGGAGTCTCTAGCTGTGTCGGAATGCCGGCTTAGCAGACTATGAAGGCATATAGCAGTACTTGTAATATGTCATAAAGCTGGCTGTCGTGATCTAAATTCGATCAAGGACATAACTAACAACACATAGTATGGCAACATGCATGTTAAACGACTAAAATTATTTGTGTTGCTTCATGTTAACCGGTAAAACTGTTTAATAATAACGTGGATCCCAGATATACCAATCTTGACCAACGTCAGCGTGATACCTACCTTGTGTACGAGCAAAGACGTAAATATCAATAGTGTTCGTACTATACTGCCATCGACACACGGCAAAATATATACGGCAGACAATCCATGTAATTATCGAAACAAGTAAACAATAACAGTTGCCAATCAAAGGATTCCACCACACACCGACGGATTGCCAACACCCTCGGAATCCAGGCGTATTTCAAATAGCAGCATGCCGCTTGAAAAGCATAATATGCGCTTACACGTATTTCACCTCAGCTCGTGACATCGTCAGTACAGTTTAGCGAAAAAGAGGAACCAACTACGCAAATGATTAAATATATGCGTGGTAGGTTCTTTTATAATTATGATGCACCAAGTAACACCTTATTAGATTCTATATAGCAAAATAACTGTTTCGTCACATATAGATTATTCTTGTTGATATTTCTATACTTATTTTACTTTTACTGTGTATGTACCTTACCTGTATATAGTTTGTTTAAACCGTTAGAGAAAAAAATAGTAAGGCTTTCATTTTATTTAAAGGTATTCAAATAACCGTGTGTATATGTTTATTTTAAAGGGATAACAGCGAATGAAACCAGATATCAGGAGTTCATATCGGCTTTCGAAACGATAGCTCCGGTAACATTCTACTACGAGAATTCACCACGCATAGACGAAATCACTAAGCAAATACGTCAAGAGTATCTGAAAGAAAATGATGTAGAAGCTAAGTCATCAGGCATACTAAATGTAAGTATGAACGTTTGATATCCTACTAATATTATAAATGACAGAGTTTGTCAGGGTGGATGAATGGATGAGTGGATATTTGTTACTCTTTCACGCAAAAACTACTGAACCCATTGCGATGAAACTTAGTTTGTAGATAGCTGGAAACCTGAATTAACACATACGTTACTTTTATCCCGATATTCCCACGGTATCGGGACTTACGCGAATGAAACCGCGGGGTGCAGCTAGTATTGCATACAAACTAAGGTCACACAAGAGTCTATGACCTATATACTGCACAGATATCGATATTAGATGAAAATATTATTGTAAAACGTACAAAAAAAAACAAAAAAAAATGTACAAATAATTATGCAAAACTAAATCTCATCTTGGTTATATTGCAGCATGTCTTAAACTAAATACTTTGTCCGATTCGATTATATCTATTATACCGAGTCCGATTATACCGTTGTTGTTCGATTATACCGAGTCCGATTATACCTTGATGATGTCTCGTTAAATAGGTAATCTAAAGACTATAGAGATTGTATAGTGCCGTCGTTTGTGGTTTAAGTGGTGGTTACCTCGCAGTACTGATGTCCTAAGCTTAGTAGGAGTGATGCCCGCACGGTTCATAAATGTATATTATTATGATTAATAGTAGTAACGAATCTACTTGTCCTCGTACTTTTTGCCTATTGTTCTTTTGTCCTTTTAGGTAGGCGTGTCGTGTTTACTTTTATGAACGTATACCATAAGTTTACATATTACTCAATGTACTTATTTGATTGTCGGCTTGTCTTACATTTCGACTATTATAACAGAACAATATGTCTTTATAAAACGCTTTTAACGCAAACGGTGACAAAGTCTGCAATTAAAGTGTTTAAAAAAATGTATGGCATAAACAAGCGCTATGTCATAATAAGTACTTATAGTGATTTCAATAATTTCAAAATGTTCTCAAATTACTATGGGTTAATAGCGAATTATCGTTCCATGCACTCTTCTCAAAACCTTTCCTTTTGAATTTAAGATGTCTAACAATTTATACGACTTTACGTGATTTTATTCGGATTCTGAATACCCAATTATTGTTACCAGTACATGTTTAAATAGGTTAAGCTACGTTTTTACTACAAGCAAGAGTCACATGCGCTCCTGAATGCTAGAATTATAATCATCGTTATCGCAATTCAATAGCCATAAATATGTAATGAGATATCCTTCGTGTTACTCATTAAACTTTCTGAAACAGTCATCTGTTTCAGAAAGTTTAATGAGTAACATAATAATGTTATTTATAAAAGATATATATTCACGTGTATTGTATTGTTTATGTTTGTTTAGTATATCTCGGCGTTACAAAGCTAAGATTCAAGTAAAACTAAGGTTAATTTTAGAGTATTTACACATCGCCTTGCATAGTTCAATTAAATTAAATATACACTACGTGCGATCCATATTTCGCTTACGATTCCAAATCAGGAAATCGATAAAATAAGACAATATTGTGGAATAATAGAACAAAAATTTCTTCCTAGAAGTAAAATTGTCTTCTCTTTGCATGATGTTAGTGGCAGATAATGTCCTCCAGACCGATTTCAGTCACGGCGGTCAATCTTAACGGCGACTGGCCATCTGCGCAGTAGATATTATAGTGCCCAAGTATGTCCGCAAACACAAGTGCACTCTAACAACCGTAACCTAACCTAACCCTCATGATCCTTTGGAACGGGTAATCCGACACGATCAGAAAGAGATCAGGCCAACGGCTTAACGTGCTTTCCGAGGCACAGAGGTGTCCAACACCGCCAACTTCCTTTTAGTTTACTTTCCGGAGTTATGACTCCGGGCTGTCATTGAGATTTCTTAACAGAAAACCCAATAACTTTATGTTGGTCCGACCCGGGATTTGAACTCGAGACCTCATGCACAGCAGTCGCATTCACTACCGCTGCGCCACGGAGGCAGTTAAAGTTAGTGGCAGTTAGTAGTCATTGAAATTCACTATCTATGTCGCGTTTATTGATTTATAAACAGCGAGGTTTTATACAATGCTTAGAATATCTAAACACACATTTGGGCGTAATAACTCTTATATTTCTAATTTATATTCACAGCTTTACACCGATTCATATTTCGCGTTCCCGGCTGTGGAGGCCGTTGAACTAGTGTTCAATTACACTAAGAATCCTATTTATTTATACGAGCTCGCATACAAAGCTACTAACAGCTTTTCACAAATATTTGGAGACCCAGAAGGGGATTATGGTAAGATTATTTTGTTTATATCTTTTTAATTTTCCATCGGTAATACCTTTACGTAATGCAGTTTACTAATATTTACATATCGTCTACTGCACTAGTGATATTATTAGGTTAAAATAAGTGTTCAATTATTTTGTATAAATTGCTTACTACCATGTAGTAAAATAAGAAAATTATATCAAATTTTGGGTCGATACCCGTTTAATGATACCTACGTAATATATTAATTAGTGCCACTGATGACCCAATAGCAGTAGTCAACACTTATGTAGGCATGCAGATCAATCAGACCCATTTAAAAATACTTATTCGCTAAGATAAGGTAAATTATACTTGTGTCTTTGCAGGTGTGTGCCACGCCGATGACCTGATGCATTTATTCCCCATCCACTTTCTACAGAAACCAGTGTCTGCTAAAGACATCAAAATGAGTGAAACCATTGTAACGCTTTTCACAAATTTTGCAACATCGGGGTAAGACGTTTTAAGCCACTCTGCGTTTAATTTTCATTTATATTTTTAATGTTGCCTGTACAGATGGTGCAACGATGATCAAGTCCACAACACTCGTCGTACTTGGAGTGCCGAGATGACTATTTAACTAATAGTTATTGGCACAGGCCAAACACCAGGTGTTGTGGATGTCTATAGGACAAATATCCTCAATTAATCGTTTGACGATAAATGATTTTGTGTCTTTCCTAATCTGATTGTTCTTTTTGTCGTTGTTATGGTTAAATATAATAAAAAGCCCTCTCTCGCATGTGAATGAAGATTGCTTTGAATAATAAATAATTTACCATTATACCAGTCCATCAAACACCCATCTCTATAGCCCAGATATATTGAGTCCGTACATAGCAATAATCCTACGCCTACTGCGGCTAGTGCTGCTGTAGGTGTTCCAGCCCTGTTTAGATTAAAGCTCGCGAAGGGCCTCTTCACGTTGGACCCATGTCCTCCGTGTGAGCCTCCCAAAGGGCCGGGTTTTATTCTAATATTAATAATAAGAAAATTATGCGAATATTTTATGTTAAATATTAAGTAAAATTAGATATAATCGGTATAAATATACATACAAAAAATGGTAGGTAAATATTTTATGTGTCTATATTAAAGATCCGTTTCTTCTTATTAGTGTAATTTCTAGCTAGCTATTGTTAAGTGCCAAAACTTTCTTGTACATGCCGTTTACTTTATGGTCCTGTGGAAACCTGAAAGCGAATACACAGTTATAAATATATTATATAATTATGTTACATATGGTTTTAAGACATTTAATACTATATAATAATAATAATAATATTTATTTATTGACAGAAAAAATAAGATACATCTTTACACTACATCATACATATTACATCAAAGTGTTAAAGCATACTAACCTGCCTTTAATAATTTAAGCTTGAATTAAAATGAATTCTTAAACTTTGTTAATTTATAGTGTATACAAAATAAATGAAGTTCAAAAGGTTATGTTTAAGCCTGTCTGAACTACGGTATACCTGTGTTCAGACAGGATTAAACATAACCTTTTGAACATATACAGTTATCTGGACATCACTTAACAATTTTATTTCACACTAGCGCATTATTAATACAAATATTTGCAGTCTAAAGTACATCTACGATTAAAGGTGTTTAGAAAGTAATATACAACTATAAATTTACTTTCAATATCATTTTAAGACTTCTAGCAATTTTTCTGTGTCCGTATAATTTAATTTTCGTATGTATTCCATTAACATGATACTACATTTTTTATAACTAACATTATATATATTTAATATAATATTTAACTTGTTATATAAATACGGTCCTAAGAATACGTAGAATTTATTGACAAATGCGTGTCTGGTTTGAGACTTTGTACAAACTAAGTCTTGTCTTCTCTTACCTAAGACCGGGGTAAATGGGACTTCAGTGTGCTGTTTAAGTATAGTGAGCATAATAAATAATTGACGAATGGTTAGTACCTTGCAAGCGGTGTAAAGCTGATGTGTCGGAAACAAGAAGGGGCGACGTGTGGAAGAACAGCTCTTTGAGCTCGCTCTAGGGGCAGGAGAATTGATTTGGCTGCTCCACCCCAAGAGGTTATGCAGTATGTGAGAATAGATTGACACAACGCTAAATAAACCTGTTTTATCAATTTGTAGTCGGCTATGTTGCGCAAGTATTTAAATATATAAAACAATTTACGTACTCTAGTGCATAATAAATCGATGTGTTTGCGGAAGTTTAGATTGGTGTCAATGGTAATACCTAAATACTTTATATCATCCGTCTTAGTTAATGTGGGACAAGTGCATGCAGTGTCAGCAAATGTACTACAGTTATTATGTGCAATTTATAAAGCGTGTTATTGTTTCTCGTGCTAAATAAAATGTATTTAGTTTTTTCTGCATTCAGAGTCAATACATTTTGTTGTAGCCACTTCGAGTCGATGTTGAAGCCTCGCTGTGCGTATTCATATACCTCGATGCGTGATGAAGCGGAGAATAACAAAGCCGTGTCATCTGCACATGATACTATGGCACCTTTTTGGCGTTTTAACCCACAGAGGTCATTTAAATAAATCAATAACAAAGTAGGGTCTAATATACTACCCTGAGCAATGCCGAATTGACTGTTTTTATGAGTGGAAGTTGTATATTGACCAATTTTACTGCATTGGTGTCGGTCAGTTAGATAGTCTGAGATTAATTTATGTTGAATTCCTAGTATTCCTAGCCTTTCAAGCTTGGGCAATAACATAGAGCAAGAAATAGTGTCAAAAGCGCTCGCAAGGTCCAAAACGATCCCAATTGTGTGCATACTCTTATCTAGGCTTTTAGTGACGTAGTCTGTCACATAGTGAACAGCTTGGTTTGTAGACCTTTTAGGGCGAAAATCAAATTGACTGTCTGCAAGTATATTTTATCAATCTAACGTTAATAAGTTTTCTAAATCTTTCGATAGACTTAATAGCAGACGAGAGGACTAGTCGCTGTTGACAATAGGTCAAACTGGTGTCCGGGAGATTTCGATTGAGATGTATTATTTTTTATAAACTTCTAGACGAGCTTGTTGTCATTACCTGCCTTTTGTAATTAATTTCTGTCATATTGTATCTTCATCTTTTTTAAAAGATTATTACAGAAATTGCGATATCTATACGTGTATATCTATATGTATTAATTTTATTGTATTCTTTTCAGAAATCCAAACAAACCAGTACCAGTACCATTTAAATGGCAGCCAGCGAGTGATGGACGCAGTATGGAATATCTTGAAATAGGAGCACAAGCACAAATGAAGAAGCACTTAGGATCGCGATCTCGTTATTGGAGTACATTGCCGCTGTGGCATAACGCGCGTAGTGGCCGAGTTGGCGACGAACTCTAGTCTAAATAAATATGTATATAGTCTAAATAATATAGGCTGATAAATAATTTTAAAATCCAATACAATTATTTTTTTTTTTTTTTTTTTTAATAATAATAATAATAATAATAATAAAAATCTCTTTATTGACATAAGTTTGTTTTACAATTATTTGAATCCCTGACCCCTGAGCTAGTTAAATACTGTATTACAGGGGTCAGTTTATTCCCCATATCACAGTGTACAATAATGTCAATATTGTATTAATGGACCATGGTAAAAACTTTTAAATTAAAAGGTAAAACCAAAAACTAAAATATAAAAATTTGTATGTGTGTGTAGGTCTTTGCGTGTAAGTGTGTGTGCGTGTGTGTAGATGTTTGTGCGTATGTGTGCGTCCGTGTGTGTGTGTGTGTGTGTGTGTTCTATTGTCATCGTGGTATGCTTAAAAGATATTCAGTAGCCTCATAATCTAGGGATTTCAGGTATGTTACAAGAACTTTCTTTATTTCATTGTTATTGAGCTTTTTAATTTTTATTATTTTATTAACATTGTTGTATAAGAACGGTGCTAAAAATTGGTACTGTCTTTGTGCGAAGGATGTTTTAACTCGAGGTTTTGGGCACCGAGTTCTTCTTTTGGCTAGTTCTGTTGAGTTAGAGACGCTCTTTTTGTGGTATCTTCTGACTACTTCGTAGATATAAATTTTACGTATTGTTAAAACACCGGTTTTTTCATACAACTGAACTGTAGGATGTCTAAACGGTAAGTACATTAGGACTTTAAGTATCGTTCTTTGAGCACGTTCTGCGGTGATGAGGTGCGTTTTACCCGCTCCCCCCCATACAGATATGCTGTACCTAATAAGGCATTCACATAGTGCCCCATAAGTTTTGATCATGAGATTCTGGTCGGCCACAGCACGTAGATTTTTAAATACATAAATCATTTTTCTAATCTTGCTCGTTAGGGATGTTATGTGACAATTCCATGCAAGTTTTTCGTCCAATATGACCCCCAGGTATTTAATTTGTGTAACGCAAGACAGAACTGTGCATTTACAGGTGGAGCGCTTTTTTACGAGGTTGCATGGGTATGTATGAATTTTGAGAGTGTGGTCAGATCCGGGTTTGGTTTTCACCGATTTGGTAAAACAGATGTATTTCGTTTTACTAATGTTTAATGAAAGTAGGCTATTTTCCAGCCACGTGCTTACGACGGCCAAGCCTTCTTCTGCTAGTTGGAAAACTCGTTGCCAGTTCCTGTCATGGAAAACTAAAACGGTATCGTCAGCGAACATAAGTATATCTAGGCCCGGCAATGCAATACTACATAGGTCATTGACATATATGAGAAATAGCGTCGGTGCAATCGTACTTCCCTGTGGCACGCCGTAATTACAGGTAGCGGTATCACTTTCATGTTTCTCAACCCGCACTCGTTGTGACCTACCCGATAGATAGTCTCTGAACCAATTCAGAATCACTCCCCTAATACCAATGTTCTCAAGTCTCGTTAGCATTATAGGTATAGAAACGGTATCGAACGCTTTCTGAAGATCAAGGAAAACGCCTATACATTTGTCTCCATTATCCAAATAAGATGCTAGGGCCGTAGTGAGGGTCAGGACCGCATCTTCTGTAGACTTTTTCGCTCTGAAACCGTATTGGTTTTTATGTAGATAATTGTTAGTTTCTAGGTAGTGAATCACTCTTTTGTTTACCAACTTTTCCAATATTTTTGATAGATTTGATAATAGCGAGATTGGTCTATAGTTAGATGCCTTATCTTTGTCTCCGGACTTGTAAATTGGACACACGACAGCTTTTTTGAACATTTCCGGAAATATACCCGTTTCGAAGCTCAAATTACATAAGTGTGCAATCGGAGTTGCGAGGGAATTTATGTTTTGTTTTAAGATGCTCGTTGGTATTCTATCCCATCCCGCAGCGCTGTGTGTTTTGAGTCCTAGTACGATACTCTGCACCTCGTACGGGTCCGTAGGAGCAAGTGACATTGATTTCACCGGGGTGGCTGTGACCCTGGCACGAGTTGCTAGTTCACGTTCACTCACACGAAGCTGATTCAGGATGCGATTTGCCAGCGCGCTACCTATGGATGTAAAATAGGAGTTTACTGTGTTAAGTGAATTCACAGGTGTATCGCTAGTTCGAAGCAGTTCCTCAGCAGTACCTTTATTTGTGTTCATGTTACATATTTCCTTTATAGTTTTCCAAGTCTCTTTTATGTTTCCGCTATTTTCTTTAAGTTTGGTCTGATAGTATTTATTTTTAAGGTCTTTAATAATCTTATTGCACCAATTTCTGTAACTTTTATATTTCTCGAGAAATTGTATATCATCAGGATGATTATTTACATTTTTATGTAGTTTGTCTCTTTTACGTATACATCTAACAACACCGTATGTGATCCAAGGTTTCAGAGGCCGGAAACGTTTAGAAATACATTTAATATTAGTGTTATTGGATATTATTGATAGAAGTTTGGTTGTTAGTGTCTCACAGGCAATGTTAGGATCAGTAGAGTTATAGAGGTCTTCCCATTTTTCATTACATAGTACTTCCCGGATTCCTTCATAGTCCATTATGACCTTTTGGTGTATTGCATGGTTTCTCTTGATTGTAGCGTTTTTTATGTACAGTAATATTGGTGAGTGATCAGTAAGTTGCTGTTCGAAGACAATGGTTGTCCACTCTTTACGACATTTAACCATGAAGTGATCTATACAAGTGGTATACCTTGTGGGCTTAGTGATTCCCTGCCTAAGCCCAAACATCGCTATAAGATTGAGATAGTCCTGTGTAGAACCTTTAGCTGGATTATTTAGGGTATCTATGTTTATGTCACCTGTAAGAATGATGTTAGGAGTTGAGATGTTAGATAGGACTTGTTCAAGCGAATTTAAAAAATTTTGAATGTTTTTGAAGCAGGGTGGGCGATATGAGCATATTACGGTATATTCTGTATTAATGGTAATTATAAGACAGTTAGCTTCCATAAAGTCCGGTTCATTAGAGGAAACCCTAAGTTCGCTTTTGACGTATACTACAATTCCGTCATTTTTGTTAAAACTGTTTTGAGTCCAGAACATATTATAATTGCTTAGGATAGGTGGCGTGATGTTTGTATTTGTCCAACATTCAGTCAGCACTAGTACGTCTATCGATATGTTAAGGGCAGATATGAATGCTAGCAATAAATCGAAGTTATGGTTAATACTTCTGATATTGATTGATAATATTGTAAGGTGATCTTTGTTCTTTGTGTCATAGGCAAGTATTTGTGGACATAATTTACTATCGTTTAGTGAGATACACTCTACCTTTCCAGATATCTCAATATCATTCGTAATGTAATCTGATATACTATCGAATTTAACGGAGTATACAAACGAGGCACAATGTAATGCGGACCGAATTATTTAAAATATATATTATATTCGAAGGAGATGTACTATGGATTGTTGTTAAATATTGCTCATTTTTTATTAGAAGTGAGATAAATTTTGCGAACTTTTGTTTCACAACACTTGTAGGTACGTGAGTTGTGCTATTACAGAATTTCATGCCGATGACATACGAAAACTTAAATATTTGAGGCGTGTAGATGAGGTGTATATTATATTGCATATATATTTTTTGGTTGTGTGTGTGAGTGTGTAGGTAAAGATTTGAGATATAAAACAATAAACAAGAAACAAAATTAAAGTAAAAACAAGAGAAAAAGCATCGAGGTGTCTTAAATCCTAGTCATGCAGTTGATTGCACATTCTCTAAATCCAGTTCGTTCTCGATTCTCTTTGCCGGGTCTCCCTCCTTCTTTCGAATATATACGTTTCCATGAGAGGACCAGCAAAATGCATAATTGTTTGCTTTGGAGAATTCACGGGCTTGATAAAATACATTCCTGGTCCTATGTGTGAGGTGTTCGGCAATGTATACAGGCGACTTTCCTTCAAGTTTTATGTGAGAGGTGTTCAGTTTGTTGTTTGGGTTAAATTTGTTAAAGTTTTGAACACTGGCGAGAAGTTTGTCCTTTAAAAGGACACTGTTGAAGTCCACAATTATTGAGCCTCTGATCTCTGGTTTCTTGCTTGTCAGCCGGTAAATATCTTTTATATCATGAGTTTCAATGGGCATTTTTATGATCTCCCCAATATTTTTAATATTCGTCACCAAGTCCTCCTTAACCTCTCCTTGTCTCTTCGGTAAGTTCCTAATTTCAACACTAGCTGATTTGAGTGATTTTTCCAAGTACTCCACCTTCTTTTCTAATGATTTTACGTATTCATCGCTCTTCTTTCTTTCGGACTCAATGGATTTTATTTTACCTAGAAGTTCATCATACTTATCACTCATGAACTGAACATCGGTGCGCAGGTCGCTGAAAAGAGCTTTTAATTCGTCTGAATTGCTTTGGAGCTTTTGGAACTTTTCATTTTGTTCCTGCCTAAGAGCAGCAAACATAGACATCATATCTACACGTAGTCCCTTAATTTCCTCACAATATTCTGTGTCATGCTTGCGTTTATTGCGAAAGGTGACACCATCTGCCTGTGTAGTTTGGCTATCCTTTATGCAACTACTGGAGAGATCTGGCTCGGATGTGTAATGGGATATCGGGTCGCTGGGAGGAACGTTTTTAGGTGGAGTGCGCTTTAATGGCATTTCGGTAGCAATCTGATACAGTAATATAGCAATCAGATGTGAATGTAGGTATTATATACGTACTTCGATGACTTAGACCACAGCAAAAAGTAGTCTGCCAACCTAGCGGTAGCCCTCTTATGAATAATGGCAAGCGCTGATGAATACAGATGGCTGATGAATCATAAATGCAATGACAGTTGACGTACCTCTGACAATTGACGTATCGTTGACACTTGACGTCCAGGTACGGAGTCACTTGACTATTGCTATCTCTTCTGTTGCTATCCTCATTCCACCACGAGAGCACACGAGTTGCTGTGTGCCATTTTTATTTGCTGCTGTTGTTGTAGCTCTGCTCAGTACCGCACGAAGTTCGTGCAGCGATATGTTACCGGACGCGGCGGGACAGGTGTCAGCGGGTAGCGGGCGGCGCGCGAGCGGGTGGACACTGTGTACGTGAGCGGCGACGGTTGACGTCACAGCGGGCGATGCAGGAGTTGTCGTAGGTCAGGGGCCGCAAGCCGTTTTTTAACACTTTTGAATTTAAAATTACTATAACTTTTGAATTACTGCAAGTTTTTAAATGGTGTTTTCACTATTGGCAAGGTCGAAGGTTTAACTATAAGTCAAACCCAAAATCAACCTCAGTAAACAAGTTTTAACTATAATTTTGATTTAATGAATGTGGAGTAAATTATAACACGACTACTCTGTTCATTTACCGCAGTGGGGTTGTTGTATTTAGTAGTATTTTTAAAAGAAGGGAGGGCTAGGCTGTTGTACTGCCAAGCTAGGATAGATACTCGAGATGAAAACTAAATCTCTAAATTTAGCATTATCAAAATTAAGTTACCTATAGATATACTTCAAATATATTTGCCTAATTCGCACTCAGTTGGTTGAATTAGGGTTAGCCAACTTCAAGAAATGGATTATAATATACATTTTCCCATTTTATATCAAGAAGTCAGTAGTCAACAGTGGGATAGTTTATAAATTAAGTAAAATGTAGAAGGCTTATTAATATTAATAGTAAACAAAAGCTGTACTTACTTAATTCATGTTTACCGGGTACTCTGCAAACCGACTTAGCATTCCACCAGGTACTCAAATTAGTGTATGTAGAAAAATTATTCATCAACGCCTCATCATTTATCAAGGCGCAGAATCTGCAGTAGTCGTCGGAATCCGGCGACTCATGTCTAAAATGGTAGGAATAGTACCGCCGCCATTTAAAGAAATTGTAGTATGATTCTGGATCTTGGATATATTCATATATTTTTTTTGCCAGTAATTGTGGTCCTAGGTCTACTGCATCTAGATAAGAGCCTGGTGGCATAAATCTAAAATGAATGGATTGTGGTTATTACAAACTGGTTTAGCAGCACTAACTAAATATAAATGTCAAACTTGTCAACCTACCTACTGTAATTAGCGCCACCATACACCACGGGCACCGTGTAATGATTAAGAGCGTGCAAAATCTTTTCTGTGACGTAATCGTCACTTAAAGCGTTTTCGAAGGCAAAATAAAAATAGTAATTCCGTTGCAATTCAGCAAGACATCGATTCATAATACTTTTAGGACACTGAAAGTCACCACAATCGCCGTACACATCTACTTTTAAATTGTATGCGCTGATATAGTTTTGAAAAGCTGTCACGTATATCTCCCTTCCGCTCATGGTCATACAATTGGAAACGAACCAAGCTGCTGCTTTAGTCTTACCAGCGAGCTTCTTTTTTATATCTTCACCAATAGGTTCCATGTCCTCTTCTTTAATCCAATTTATGTTCATGCTGGGTCCGATAATATGGTTGCTGGCATTTCTAATCATTATATATCCCCATATTGCATCAGAATCTAGTTTGTATGTCCAAGTCCAATTAAAGAAATTATTCCAAGTTGCACTACAAATAGGATAGTAAATAGCTGCTTCTATATTCGCATAGACATATTTCTGGTAAGCTGATCGAATCGTGGGTAAGTCATCCCCACCTAAAACTTCACCAAGTTGAGGTCCATTAAATGCGATAACTTGAAATTCACTGTAATCTCCTAAAAATGTCCTGTTACTTGTCACATAGCAATTTTGAAACTTGCATTTTCTGTTTTTAAATACAGTATTACCATTTCCAAAGTATATAAAAGGAAACTTTGTAGGATTAGTCCAAAGTAATATATATTTTGGTTCCAAGATAGCTGAATTGGATTCCTCAGAAGTATTTCCGCTTTGGCTTGTATTTTTCCCTCTTAGTTTTAGTTTATAAGTTGTAACATTAAAAACATAAAAGATAATAGTCAGTACTAATATCATAATGAAATAATGTACACTTTTTTTCTTTCGGTTGAGTTGCATCGTAGTTGATTGCCGACTGATCACTTATGGGTTATATTTTGATTTTTGCGTCCTGTAGTGTTTATAAAGTAGTCGGAAACTGTTTGTATGCACATTCTTGTTTATGTATACACAATACATGTCTAAGCTATTGCATTATAGTGGTATCGACAAAAAAGTGTTATTATAGCATTGTGTTGGATATGCATATTGATCTACAGCAGGACAAATAATTAGTATAAATTGTCAAACCTTGTCACTTCTTTTCATCTTCCTAAAACTACTATTTCAAATAGTGAAGTTTGGACATTCGTTACTGGAATCTATGATCTATTTCATACGAGATATAATATTATGCATTAAGTAATATGTCGTGACATTTACTGGTTTAAGCACGTATTGCTGAAAATTATAGAGTGGACGTATATGGTGTATTCGAGTTTAAACTGTAAGTATATGTATCTTATGTTGGAGGCACTGCCTGACTGCAGTGCAGACCGGCGACACTTCGACCCAGTAAGTAACTGTAAGTAACTCCGAGCAGGTATGAACATTGTTACAGTCTAATATGTATAACAATAGCTACGAAACATATTTATTTACAGTTGTGTTTGAGTGACTAGGTTCCAAATTTGCAGTACATGATGTACCATAAAATATATTTAAAAAGCAACTTGCTCATACTCGTTGTAATATTCTGCGAGTGATGTGCGCACTCTATGTTTATGTACCTAATTATACTCTAAGTTCTGTCCGCTGTATGTCATTATTTAGATAATGACAAGTAGCATTACTTAAACCCACATTCTACAACCTACTTGCTTTTGACATAAACTATATTCAATTTAAATATTGTTGTACTTGAACTTGCATAATAGAGATATTTGAAGTAAAAATGTAAGCTACCAAAAATATAGTTTCTGATTCGTCATTTTCGCTAGCTTAGTTGATAAAGAAAAATAGGAAGAAATCGTATAAGACGAGGATGATGAAACTAGTGGTCTATGTGTTCGTATGTATATAGCGTTTGTTATTATCGAGTATATACCGATATAGATATCTGTATCAATATGTATATTAGATACCTGTATCAAAGAATATTGAGTAATGAGTAATGAGAACAAAACTGTTGTACAATAATTTTGAAAATGATTACTTAGATCCATAAAAATTTAAGATCAATGTCCGTTTAGTTCCGTTAATTTTGACTATAATCGATGGATTGAGGCAATAAAACAAATTGATGGTAATAAAAGTTTATTCGAAAGGGAATAGTGGCGTATTAAGATAAATGCCAGACAATTATAACATAGTATGATTTTTAAGGTTATCAGCAGGAATGTTGACGTGGATGCAGATTCAACCCCAAACTCTGACACTTTGGTCCCAGGAGCAGCTGGCCATGGCGATGCCGTTGGGTGCCACCGAAATAGAAGTAACGCGATTCTCGTGACCGTTCAGCGTACCTGAAAACAACTACTTTGTAAAAATTAACGTAAAAATTAAAAATTTGCCGTTTTATAAAATTATTCTGGGTTAAGCGAATAAATTGTGTACATGACAAAAAATTATGAGAAGTGCCTTCAATTTACAGAAGTTCACATCCAAATGACTATTCGTTATGGCCTAACGATAAGGTCTTATTCAGAAGCACCTACTCGTACAAGCTAAGGTGTGATTATTCGTGGTCAATTCTATTTGATACCCTGCGCTGTCAACAAAGCGACTTCATATTGCAGTCATTATCGCGCTTAAGTGTGTATGTGTCCTCAGCATACGGTCACCACTTATAAAAAACCCGGTATACTCGATATCTTAGCCATAGGTACAGATATCGTTTTGTTTTTAGGAAATATATTACCGGTGTGGTTGACTTTGAGGGTGTCCCAGGAATGAACGCTGTTGTCATCAGAGCCGGCGAGCAAATATCTTCCGCTTAGCGAGAGACCTGTTCAATAAAGTTTTAAAGCTATTAATGCAATAAGATTATAATGAACATTTAATTTAGAATGATGAGATTCGAAAAGTCTGTTGCGTCATGATTCCCATCGCCATGCTTATGATTGAGAATGGACGAAGGAATTAATTTACAACTACTTCAAATACTTATGAGTCTCGTCGTTTTAAGTATGAGACGTAAGGATTGTGTGTGGTTGAAGTGGTCACCTTGTTACAGCCCTGAGTGTTGTGAACACGAACCCCACACGAAACAAAAAATTGTGAGAACCACAAATAGTTCTTTCGAGTTTGTATGTTTTTTTATGTCCGGCCGCGGTTTGAATGTTTGTGAATTCCCCTGCGACAGAGGAAAACCCCGAGCGTGGAAGTTGCCTTGTTAAAAAAGTTACTTTATTAATACCGCTCTCAGAAGTTTCTAGAACACACGTCATAATGTGTATTATATAAACTTTAAAGAGTGTTATTGTACTTTTTTATATGTCATGTGTGTATTATTTTAATAATAATAATATAATATTCTATCACATACACACAACACCATCTAGCCCAAACTAAGCAGAGCTTGTACTATGGGTACTAGACAATAGTTATCTATTGTCTAGTACCCATAGTACAAGCTCTAAGTACTTTCTTCATATATGTATGTTTATACATACATATATGAAGAAAGTGATTAGCCATCGATAGTGCTTACTAAAGACAGGTGCAAGCGATTTTCAACCTTTCATGCACACAAATGTTTGACTAATGCGGGAATCGAACCCGCGACCTCAGGCGTGGCAGCCGGTTACACTAACCACTACACCACCGAGGTAGCCTGTTAATTATCTACACATTTATATAAAATCCTTTATTGCAACCGGAGAGTATATTATTAGGATAACGTCTAGAACAGTAACGTAAGCACGTGCCGTTGTATGATTACGTGAGCGTTAATAGTAAGGAAACTAACAGTAGGTATAGTTATCGCAGCAAAATGTTGGTCACAATCAATCTTATCGTTGTCTAACCACCTACTTTATATTATAATATTTTTATTGCACATATGAGTGACCAAATAAAAGCACACTTTCTATTGCATACTCCAGAGGGACGTCTAAATATGATGAAAGAATGATTAGAGTTTACGTTCTCTTTGAAGCATGGGCAAGAAATACCGCAGTTCGTCTAACTGTAAGCCGCTGTAAACAGTAAACCTCGAAGAAACTATAGCCACTAGCTATTAGACCAAAGAGGAACTCCAAGGACTACATATTACACTAACATCAACGTCGTGAAGTGGTAAGTATATATTAATTGGTGGTTTATCGCAATAATATATTGGTTGATACACGAACGTGATATGTCACGTTTTCCAAGTTACAATTACTATATATATTTTGGATATAGCTGAAATTCTAAAAACGAATATAACGCTACCGAAACATAATTTGAACTAAATGGAAACAATTATATAAGTTTGATCTCGTGTATCTCGAGGTTTTCTACATGTATATAATTTGAAATATTACGTTGTTGAGCCATTATGTAATTAAAATGTGATTAGAGTTGATGCTGACATATTGCCATAAAAAAGGCTTTGACTTCTATTATATATCTAAATCGTTGAGGTGGAAATATCTCGTCCTTCAAATCCGTAATTAACTGTTTGTATGTTTACTTACTAAAATGTTTATATAGAAATATAATGTGTTTATAATGAAATAACGATTTTAACCAGTAATTATCTAGTGAGAGACCTCTGATAGTATTAAATACTAAATTAAAGCTTATTTTGAGGCGTGCGGAAACCGAGGAACTCAGTACGTCTAAGAGTTCACAAAAAGTCTCACCATAAACTTCTTGAAGAGTTGTGTAGTCTAGCAACTTGGACTGGGTTAGCGTGGCGTCCTATGGTCTGAACCTACTCGTACTGAGAAAAGGCCATTGCTCAGCAATGAGTTGTAGTAGAATAGTTTAAAAATAAGACTGTACCGCAACTAGTGAATCCACCGGCGCCAGGTGGAGTGTAGTGTCCAAGTTGTTGGTCGCTGCGTATGTCAAAGAGTCGCGCGGTCTTATCCTCTGAGGCCGTCGCGAATGCCTGGCCGCTGTTATGAAACTGCACAAGTAATTATAACATATAGTTGTACCTACACTAATAATTATTTTGTTAGGTATACATACTTTAATACACAAAACAGCATTAAGAAGTTCTTCGTTATTATTAATTGTGACCACTGCTATACGCTTATTTAATATTAAATAAGCATCTGCTAATATACTCGTCGGCACTCTCTGATGCCTACAGAACTAACTGTTGGCAAAACAAATAGAAGGTAAACAGAAAGAATAAAAGAAAATACGAGTCGGAGCTTTTTCACTGCCATTTTCGTCATAATTGTTCGAGTTCGGCACAGTAAATATCTGCTGTTATTGCTTGACCAGACCTGAGAAAGCTATAGTGAATAACACCATAAAGAGACCACCAAACCACAGTACATACATATACAGTATTGTAACTCGGCCCTGTCCTTGAAATAATTACCTACAACAGCGCGGTTCGTAGACACGCGTTAGGGCTGCCCGCCTACAGTATTTTAATTTTATCTACCTACTTGAGTTTCTTTCTAGTTTAGTGATTGTAAATATTATATGTATATTATATTATAAAAAATGAAATGCATAATGAATGAAATAGAAAGTGTTCAATAAAATTAAATTCTCACAAATCGTACGCTTACTTCTTACAGAATAATCATACCGTCCGTTCGTCACTGCGGCGCATTCGCGACTGGTTGCGTGCCGAGCGCATGCCGATGCCAAGGCGCGTAGGTATGACTCGAGTTCCGATCGTTTGTATGAAGATAGGTTACTGTATATTTATGTACTGTGACCAAACAGTTACCATTACCTTTTTATTGGTAAGCTTTGCTTTAGGGTACTGTTGCGGCGTTTGACCTGGGGTCAATAAAGAAGCCACTTTTCGTCACTTGTCACAATTCGATCCAGTTTTCCTTCATTTCTGTACCGATTCAACAAGGCAACCCAAGTGTCAACACGCATTGCTTTCTGCAGATCAGTCAAATCACGAGGCACCCATTTTTCATATATTTTTATCTTATTGATTTGATGCAAATGAGCCAATATTGTAGGTAGGGTAACGTTAAACCATGCCGCTAAATCTTGGGTAGTTTGACTCGGATCGGCTTCCACTATCTTCAATTCAGCGTTATTCACCTGTGTGTGTGTGTGTGGGGGCGGTCTTCTACGTGGTTCATTCTTTAAGTCGAATTTTCCATTACGAAAGCGTTTATACCAAAAACGCAAGGTGCGTTCATTAGTAGTCTCCTCTCCAAACGTAGCGTTGATATTGTGAGCCGTTTCTGCCGCGTTAGTTCCGCGTCGGAACTCGTATTCAAAAATGACTCGGTTTTTCGAAGTGTTCATATTTCAAAGTCAAAGTCAAGTCAAAATCATTTAGGTCACAAAGTAACAGTTATGAAAGTCAAAATATATAGGTTAGTGAGTTTACTAAGTTACTGAAGCTACATTTATGTTAGTTGCTAGGTTTAGGCAAAGGGTTGACTGCCTATGAGAAGAAACCTGCAAGAAACTCATGGCTACTCTTTTAAATCGCCAATTAAATATAATTTCAGTATTTTACAACTCATATCAAGAAGGTGTTGCAGGCATTATGCCATATATTACTGACTATATAAATCTCAAGCGTATAACAATAATTTTAAATAAATAATTACAGAATAATGTAAAGGAGATGAATTAATAAGGATTTAGTAGAATTATTTAATATTAATCTGTAATAGACAGTAGGATGACATGAGAGCGCCATACACTTACACTTTGTGACAATGCAAAAGCAGTCCGTGACTAAATGCGATTGTGCATTCAAATGTTTAATTTTATTTTCAATTATAATTGAAATGGGAAGCACGATACTTGAAAACATCACAAATAATAACGAGGTACCTCTACATTACTAAATTGACTTATAAGTAATACAAAACTTTAATCCTGTATAGAACAAGCAACTAGTTCCATGAGTTTTTGTCATTCAAGTAGTCGTTGACTGAATAATAACCCTTCCAACTTAGCTTTTGTACACACGCACTTTTAAATTGAAGTAATGGTAAATTATTCATTATATTAATGGGTAATTTATTAAAGAAACGTATACCAAGTCTCGCAAATATATTGTGAACTTTATGTAATCGATGATACGGACCTACTAACTTATGCCTATTTCTAGTATTTAAATTATGTATATCACTATTCTTATTATATAAGTGAATAATATGTTTATTAAACATAATGTCTGCAAATATAATTTTAATGCGACGCAACAGTAAGTATGGCTATTACTTTAAATTATCTTTCAGAGTACCACGTGGACCTAAATTATAAATGCTACGTACTGCATGTTTTTGGAGAATAAAAATCGTCTTAATGTCAGCTGCCTTGCCCCACAATAATATACCGTAAGACATGACACTGTGAAAATAACTAAAATATACTAGTCTTGCAGTATCTACATCAGTAAGCTGTCTCACTTTCTGAATTGCGTATGCGCCTGAGCTAAGTTTCCCGACAAGACACGATATTTGAGCGCCCCACAGAACTTTATGATCTAAAGTTAATCCTAAAAAAACTTTAGATTGAACTAAAGTAATAATTTCATTATTTAAATTTATATTTACGTTAGGACTTTTTACATTTGGCAATGTAAAAAGTCCTAAACTAAACTTAATGCATTTAGTTTTTTTAGAGATTTGTAGTAAATTATTCGTCGTTAACCAGTCCAGGACTTGCGCGAGTGAATCGTTAACAGCACTTAAATTTGGTGCTTTTCGGTCTATTCTAAAATAAGGGTTGTGTCATCCGCGAATAAAACAATGTCACACAAATCCTGTACAAAGAACGGCAAATCATTTATGTACACTAAAAACAGAAAGGGTTCTAAAATTGAGCCCTGTGGCACGCCCATTGTAACAGGTAATCCAGAAGAT
This sequence comes from Catocala fraxini, assembly GCA_930367265.1. Lineage (NCBI taxonomy): Eukaryota > Metazoa > Arthropoda > Insecta > Lepidoptera > Erebidae > Catocala > Catocala fraxini. The sequence continues at coordinate 20,298,549 of OV884024.1, forward strand.
CTACTTCCGTTAATATCAACGTGTTGTAGTTTATCGCTTAGGTAGGAATCAACTAGGTCAAGTGCAATATCTTGGATGCCATAATGCCTGAGATTTCGCAGCAGCGTATGATAGTCAACGCAGTCAAAGGCTTTAGAGAGAAATCACAGAATACAGCAATGACATCTTGCGAATCTTCCCAGGCACTGAATATATGATTTAAAAGCGTAACGCCCGCATTTATCGTAGAACGATCCGTACGTACGTACGTATCTTTCCTGAAACTATATTGAGTTGTATGAAATAAATTGTTTACACTAAAGTGGCTCTCTAATTTCTGTAATATAATATTCTCAAATATTTGACTGGTTGCAGGTAATATTGAAATTGGCCTAAAAATTTCCCTAATCTGAATAAAAAATCCAATTGAAAGTAGAGAATCGAATATTGTACATTATTTAAAAGAAGAATCTTACAGGTGTCATGTGAAAAAAGTTTCGAAGATCTCACACCATGAAGGTTTTATGTCAATTCAAAGTATCTGTAAATATACAACGGCAACTTCATACTTTAACTCCTATTAATAATTTGCCACATATTTTTTACAAAACATATATGTATTTATTATTAGTCATTTAGATAACGTATTACCGTTGGAATATATACATTGATGGAAATCATTATTATTTTTACAAATGTTAAATAACAAACACAAGCTCGTTTTTTTATACAATGTATTGCGGTATGGTTGCCATTGATTGTTTTCTGACTCTTATACTACCAAAGTTGGCAGTCCAGCATATACTGTCGCTTTGTGGTGTACTGTTAATGTGGCAGGGTCATCGCGCATTGCCAACCCTCCAAAGAAGTTTCTGTGCAGCCAACGCTAGGACCAAAGATTATAGTGACCTTACCCACAGAACTCTAAAATAAGTCTTCATCCAAATAAGCTGACTAAGTTTAAATGGTCTGTGCCTTAACTGTTTTTGTAGTTTAGTTATGTTACAAGTTCAGCTCTCGAATTTTAGACCATAGTTTGTGCGTTCACACATAGTTGTTGCTTATAGATGTTCTTTGTGCTACAATGCTTATAAAGTATCAAGCGCAATAAGGATAATCTCTAGTTATTAAAAACAATGATCCCATAGGGTTACAAGTAAGAGAGCAATAACTAAGGCTAGATGATTACACGTTACGATTTTGTGTATGTTTTTCTACTTATTAGTAGACTAACTAATGTCTGATGCTTTGCCTCGTAATATATATTTTTATTCATTTTCTTGCCTGCGACATTAATGCGACATTTGTTCAATATCTTATCCAAGTTGCTTCTCAATCGGTTAAATGGTAAAGGAACGAATACTTTACAAGCAAAGATGCATAATTTAATACTAAAATAAAGCGCCGTTATCGAATCGTTAAGCCATTTGACTCGCGATCGGGTTCGAAATGTACATACCTATTACATTACCGACATGAACCTACGGTTCCTTCATCAAAAATAATAAAACAGATACTTAACTCGAAATGTGGATGTAGATAAGATAGAGATCTGAATTGAAAAATAAAATGATAATATGCTTATCTTCTAAATTTCGAATTATGTCGCTAGTAAGAGTGCGCGATATACATATATTGTGTTACTGAGTGATGTCAAGTAGTACTTACGCAGACGCTGTTCACGTCAGCTTCGTGACCGAAGAAAGTCTGCTTTGCCTTCTCGTCCCGAACATCCCACAGCTTGCAAGTCTTGTCCACAGATCCAGTCACATATGTTTTCATGTCTGTATAACATTAAATAGTTATTATATTAAGCACGATTTCGTTCTCAATTAACAATAAGTAAATAATAACAATGATTCGAATGTCCTTATGGTATTTACATTCATATTAAATTGGAGATCAGTGTAAAATGCAATGATATTTAATAAAAGAGATCGAGGATGTAATAAAAACGGTGTTGAACAGAACAAAGTTTCATATATAGAACTTTGTATAAGTAATATAGATTAATAGCCCAAATTATTTGCAACTTATTATTTTGTCAAGTAAATCACAATTGAACGAAATTTATAGTTGCGACATTAAGCGTATAAATATGTTAATTGTTTAAATTATATTGCTTCTAGCATTTGTTAGAAGAAATATTGAAAGAAAGAAAATACATTTATTTGGACAGCAAACACAAAAGTAACATACTGCAGATAGCATAGATGTAGAATACAGGAAAAGACAATGTAAACACTAGGAGAAAAGTAAATGACATTCTAGAAACAAAATAATAATATTATCAGTTAATGGCATAATTAATAAAAATAATTATTGCTTCAAACGAACATAAAATATTGCAGTAGGATAAAATAAATTAATAAAGGTACCTAAATGATGCAGTCATTTACGTTTATTAATTTTTTTTGGTCAACTGGTTACTGCACTTACGGTGTTAACCAACGTATGCCATGCCCATTTATACTATAATTTTATATTTCAATTACATTAAATTTGAATCAATAATATTTATACCTATGCCAAAGGCCAATGCAAACTATTGGCATGATTTACTTTTTTCGTGCCGCCAGAAATGAAACCTCGATTTTATGTTAGAGGACAATACGAGACATCAATATCAAAAAGAACCAGGTCTATCAACTGTAACCTAACGAAGATACATAGAAAAGTAGTAAGAAGTATAGCTATGATATTTTTGTCAGGCGTTACCTATTTTTTGTATAAAATATAATCATACGTGATATTTTGAGGTTTCCATTGATCAAAATATATTAAGTTGATTGTCAATGTTATATTTTTCACTGCCTGTTCTGTTTCTATTACCCATAGTACAAGCTCTGCTTAGTTTGGGCTAGATGGTGTTGTGTGTATGTGGTAGAATATTATTATTATCTATTTTGTAGACACGTTCATTTGTTTTACACAATTTTGTACGCCGTTTATTTTTCTAAAAGTAGTAATTTAGAATATTCTTTAAAAAAAATAATACAACTATACAAACCAAAACCAAAACGATTTATCAAATAATTAGGTTTTACAAAAATCATAGAACAATTATTATACTACAATACTAACAACTACTAAGTTTTAGATTAATTTAATGAATCATCATCACTACTTGTCTGCCACTAAATTTGCCATCAAGAACCTCTGCAGCCTAGATGACTACTCTACGTGTAATTCGTAATAAAAATTATTATTATACGAGAAAAATTGTTCACATATACGTCTAAATACCCGGATTCCAAAGACTCCACTGCCAACGAGAAGGACCAAGAGGCACTAGCTTTGATTTGTCTGCATGTGAAACCAACACTGTATGCATATGTACAAGATCCTAAGTATGCCAAAGACACTTGGGATAGTCTAGCGAAGGCGTTTGAGGACAAAGGTGTAAATCGAAGAATCACCCTAATGAACGCGTTGCTGGATGAGAAGCTAGAGAGACACTCGTTGATGCAAGCAACGTTGCTGCGGTTATGTCTCTTTCTCAAAAGTTGAAAGATATTTCCACCGGATTTGACGATGATTTTGTAGCTGTCGTGTTACTAAGAGGACTACCTGAAGAGTACAGGCCTATGTGAATGGCGCTGGAACACTCTGGGATGAAGTTAACTTCCGAGAACGTACGGCAGAAGTTGCTACAGGAGGATTTATGTCAAGGTTGCAATACATCATCTTCAGCGGACTCGGCATTGGCTGTGAGTAAGAGTAAGAAGCGGAATGTGAACAAAGACATGAATACGACCAAAGTTAAATGCTTTAAATGTGGTAAAAGTGGACATAAGAAGCCAGACTGTGCTCAAGAAAGGAAAACAGACTCGACCTCCAACACGAAGGACTTCGTGAGCCTGTCTTCATTCAGCGCTGGAGACTCCTTTAACCCGACGGAGTGGTACATCGACAGCGGGGTATCTTCACATATGTCTTTCCAGAAGCATTGGTTTAAAGATTTGGTTATGAATGTTAGAATGAGTAACGTGACATGTGCGAATAATGATAAGGTTAAATGCGAGGGTAAGAGTGACATCATGGTGAGTATGAAAGGACAAATGCTTGCAGTGAGGGATGTCATGTATATGTATCTGGTTTGCATGTTAATCTGTTATCAGTTTCTAAATTAGTAGAGAAAGGATGGAAGGTGAGTTTTGACAGAGATGGGTGCAGGCTAATTCACCATTTGGTTCCAGGCCATTTCAAAGGAAAGCTTCTGGCTACTGCAAGTGAAGTCTCAGGGATCTACAAGCTTAAAGGTTGTCAGGCGGTTGTAGATGGGGCTGCGTTAGCGTCAGTGAAAGCAGGTAATCCTTTGATGTTGTGGCACCGGCTACTTGGACACGTAAATGAGCGAGATTTACGTAAGCGCCCAGATATGGATTTTGGAAAGAGCGTAATGGAGCCTTGTGTCGCCTGTATTAAGGGGAAGGCACATCGTTTACCTTTTCCAGTTGGTGAGGCTGAAAGGGCAGTCAAGAGACTGCATATGATACATGCAAATATCTGTGGTCCAATGTCTGAACCCTCGTACGGTATATGCTAGTCTCGGTATATGCTAGTTATTTTAGATGATTTTACACGTAAATCTTCTGTATTCTATCTTAAATCTAAAGATCAGGTATTGAATCATTTTAAAGATTTTTTAGCTAGTGTAGAGGTTGAAACCGGATTTAAGGTAAAGTGCATACGCACGGATAATGGAATAGAATTTATGAACAAGAAGTTTGATGGGTTTCTACACCAAAAGGGTATAAAACATCAGTAGACTGTTTCCTACACTCCAGAGCAGAATGGCGCGGGCGTAGTGGAGCGAGCAAACCGCACTATTGTGGAGATGGCTCATGCTATGTTGGCCGAAAAGGGTCTGAGTGCGAGACTGTGGGCAGAGGCATGTAATACTGCTGTTTACACGAAGAACAGGTTACCTCTCAGTGGTAACAGCGGTAAGATTCCTGAGGAGATGTGGACAGGGAAGGTTCAGTTGTTTGATCAATTCAAAGTTTTTGGAACGAAGACATTTCTACACATGCCCAAGGAAACTCGAAAGAAATGGAGCCCTAAAGCGATAGAACAAATCTTTGTTGGTTACTGTGAAGAAACCAAGGGATATCATTTCATAAATCCCAGTAATCCACGCGGCATTGTTAGAAGAAGGAATGTAGTTTTTTGGTAGGACTTTACAGCAGCGGTTTCAGGGGATCCTAGTCAGCTCGAAAGCAGTAGTGACAAAGGTGCTGAAGTAATTAGGGAACTTGCAAAGGCAGAAGGCTAGTCAGGTTTGTCATCTGGTAGTGCAGAAGCTTCCCAAAAACCGAGTTCTACAGAAGACGCTGAAGTATATGAAGACGCGGAAGTGGAATTGGGAGAAACGAGTGATAGTGGAGCAGACAATGTTGAAGTTAAAGAGGAGAGTCAAACGAAAGTGAATGTCGTTATCCTCTACGTAGTAGAATCCGAGAGGTAAATCTTCATGGACTAGCATGCTGTACAGAAAGGAAGGAACCTTTGATAGTTAAGGAAACCTTAAGTCGGGAAGATAAAGATAACTGAAAGGAAGCCATGGAGGTAGAGATGGATTCGATGTACGAAAACATGGTTTGGAAGCTAGTCCACAAGCCAACTGGAGCTAAAGTTGTAGGAAACAAGTGGATCTTCAAGTATCTTCAAGTATAAGTTTGATGCAAATGGTAACAAGACCTATAAAGCTCGACTTGGGGCGAAGGGTTTTACTCAGTCCTATGGGGTCGACTATTTCGAAACTTATTCACCGGTCGTGAGAAGATCGACACTTAGATTGCTGCTATCTTTGGCTGTTGTAAAGGATTTGTTCATCAGTCATTTTGATGTGAATACCGCCCTGAAAAAGCATTTGCATGAAAAAGTTTATATGCGACAGCCGGAGGGTTGCATAGACGAAAACTTGAAGGGAAAAGGTTGCTTACTAGAAAAAGCAATATACGCCCTCAAACAAGCTTCACGGTCTTGGAACGAAAAAGTAAATGAAGTTTTATTGTCTTTGAACTTCAAGCGCTGTGACTTTGATAGCTGTCTTTACAAAAATAATAAATTTTATATCCCTTTAAACGTAGATGATTTTTTATTGTTTTACAAAGACAAACAGCAGAAAGAAGTTTTATTGGACAATTATCGTAAACATTTCAAGATTTAAGGGAAGCGAGACAAGTTTTGGGTATGCTTTTGTCTAGGACGGATACCGGAATATATTTGAATCAAGAGAGGCTAATTTCGAAGATCTTGGATGAATATGGTATGTCCGACTGCAAACCAGTGAAAACTTCGATGGAAATAGATTTCCATAAAGCCTTGGCGGAACCCTTTCCGGAGGTAAGCTCTTGTCCTACCAAGACTCTCGTAGTTATCAGGCGCTCATAGGGTCACAAGAAATACAAACAGACGAAGTCTTACCATATGGGTATATGTTTCATTATAAGAGCTAACTGTATATCCGTTGTACTAACATACATATACCTATGTTGATGTAGTAATGTGCTAAATTGACAACAAAGCTTTGGTAACTGCGTTTAGAGGAATTCCTGTGAACGACGTGTTAATGGTGAAAGATGCAGTAGATACCTATAATTTTTTGCTATTTATACATACCTGGTGACAAAGATATAGTGACGACATCACCAGCGTGGGCGTCAAATTCCATTTCACGTTTACCTGCCTCCAAGTCCCAGACACATCTGTAAAATTAATACTGAATAAATAAAAGATATAAGGACTGACCTTTATGATAGACAGCAGCGATAGTCTAGTGGGAGACCGTTGGACTGCCACGCAAAGGTCTCGACTTCGATGTTCAAGGCGCGTATCTCTGACTTTTCGAAGTTACATATGTGCGTATTAAATATTTAATTTTACGCTTTAACGGTAAAGGAAAACATCGTGAGGAAACCTGCACTGGGCCGGCGCGTGGTGGAATATGATCTAACACTCTAACCCTTCTCACACTGAAAAGTATACCACTAAGGTGGCAAACAAACATACGGGCCCACCTGATGGTAAGTGGTCACCGTAGCCTATGGACGCCTGCAACACCAGAAGCATTACTTGCGCGTTGACGACCCTTTAGGAGAAAAAAAAAGGAAGTGAGTAGGAGAAGGAGCGGAAAGGGGGAAAGAGGGTGACTGGGCCTCCAGCACTCTCACTCACCAAACGAAACACAACAGTAGGAATACTGCTATTTCACGTCGATATTCTGTGAGAGGGTATTAATATAAGGGCCGAATTTTCAATTGGTAGCTAACTTGTATATAAAGCATAAATATGGCGGCTTGTTTTCTATGTAAAAGCTATCTGGCAAATGAAAATCGGCCTTAAAAGGCAACGTATCGCTAAATCTTTGAATGCAAACACATATAATGAGAATATTTTAGATATATTATTATATGTATAACATCAATTGTTGTGGAAACATTTAGAACAAACTTTCTTATGTTCAGCAGAACACAGTTTGCGGCTGCGATAATAATAATCATGTTACAAGACACCATAAAGTAGGTACATAATCCGTAAGTATCATAATATATCATTAGTACGTACTCCCTACTTAAAAGATCGCAGTGTGAATTACAAATATAGTTCGTGCTTATACTTACTTAAGTAAATATAAGCAAACAGTATTATTTCGCAATGTAGCTGCGGCACAGACCGAAATACAACATGTCACTTTCAATCAAAATGTGTGAGTTCATGGTTTTTGACAGGAATGTTGCGGATACAGATGTCCAAATCGATGCGGAAGCTCCGCAATTGCGGATGCGGATGCGAATATTCACAACATCCCTGGTTTTTTGCCAACCAGTAGCGTTGTTTACTTGATATGCTATTGTTCCCTTTGTAGGAGATAGACAGTGATCGTTCTTTTGGATGAAATTAGTGCTTCTAATATCATGTTTTTAAACTTATACTTTTACTTTAGGGTTTGTCGTTGAAAGTTGACGTTTGTAATTAAAAGAAAGGTCCATTTACAAATTAATGTTTCTTCCTATAACAGTATTTTGCAATCATAGCATACCACTATTTTTATTTTCACAACATATTAAACAAAGTCCTTGCAGCGTCTGTCTGTCTGTACGCGATAATCTTAAAATTTACTGAACGGATTTTTATGCGGTTTTCACTCTAAGACAGAGTAATTCATAGGGAAGGTTTAGGTGTATAATTTGTTAATGTTTTATAATACCCGTCCGAAGTCGGGGCGGGTCACTAGTATAAATATATAAATCGATTTGGTAAGTAAATATTTAGATTTAAATAATTTATTCTCAAATATTTAAATTGATTTTTATGAAATATACCAATAATTTTAAGGATAAAACAACATTTGAATGTGTAATTTATTATATAACAACATTCTTAACAGATTCCGAAAGGACACCGGGTTGCCGGCAATGGTTTAATCTTCTATCATGATGGATGCAAGACCAAGATTAATGGCAGTTTGTTTGAGGAATAAAGCCACAAACTTAGCTTAAAAATAACCTACAGCTTAAGTGGCTGTAGACTGGCCAAGTAGAGAGAGATCTTTAGAGCAAATGAGTGATATAGTGCAGAATACGAAATGATTTCAGCATGTATGGGCCGGCTCGACCGGGGAAGGACTACCCACCCTCTCGCAGAATATCGACGTGAAATAGCAGTATTCCTACTTTTGTGTTTTGTTTGGTGAGTGAGAGTGCCGGAGGCCCAATCACCCTCTTTCCCCCTTCCCGCTCCTTCTCCTTCCCACTTCCTTTCCTAAAGGGTTGGTTACGCGTAAGTGATGCCTCTGGTGTTGCAGGCGTCTATAGACTACGGTGACCACTTACCGTCAGGTGGGCCGTATGCTAGTTTGCCGGCTTATTTGTATAAAAAAAAGAAGATGCTCTCGCACCAAAATGATGACCTGAGACGAATAGCTAGCTTAGAATGGATGTAGAAGTCGGAGAATCAAGAGTGGTGTAAGTAGCTTATAATGGGTCAGACTCATCTCCGACAGAGGACTGCAAAAGACTGACTGTGAAAAATACAGTCGTGATCTATGTAAATAAATACTTAGGAATGCTTTTGTTCCATATATACGTACATTTTCATGTCGCCAGAACCTGTCAGGATGTGAGTGTCATCGAGGAACCGGCAGCTGCTGAGAAATCCTTCGTAGCCTGCCAGCTCGCGTACCATCTTGGCGGCACCGGTCGAGTCACGGTTATTCACGTCATAAATAGTGCACATGTTGTCCATACCGCCACAAGCTACAATAAACAAATATACTTAACTCTTTGTTATTCTAATCACAATAAATACATTTCCATTGAATTGACTGCACGGATGGCGTAGTGATTTAGTGGCCGCCTCGCTACTGCCACTGCGCCGAGTGTTGTAGGTTTGAATCCCACTCGGGGCGAAACTTTGTCTGATCCACAAATGGTTGTTCTGAGTCTGGGTGTGCTTTGTGCTCGTCATTTGAATGTTTGTAAAGGATCTTGCGACTTAATCGAGGATCTAATTCTAGTGCGGGAGTTGTCTTTTTTAAGTAAAGAAAGACAAAACAAAATAAAGAAAGAAAAACAAGATGATAAGTCTTCAAAATCCTACAACTAACAACTAAAAGTTATCCGAAAGATCAATTGCATGCTGTCTCACTCATGTTAGGTTAAAGAAGAGAGATGGCGAGACTTTTATCTTATAGATAAATGCTATCTGGAGGGGGTGGTACAAGCCCTTAGAATAATTATTTATTGCACACCAACAGTTATTCCGTTTAGGGATCGAACCCACAACATTTCGCACATTGGTAGTTGCAAGGAACTATAATTATAAAAATGAATGGAAAATGTAACAAGGTTTTACACATGTGACAATATAATTAGTAAACATGGTATTTGCCGGTAATAATAGGCGGTAATTTTGCATCACAGGCATATATGCATCACATTGATTGACTAAAATTTATTATAACGGTCTGTAAAATAATTATACACAGTTTAAAACTCATCTATATATATAAAACTCTTCCGTTACTGAGTGACTGACAGACAACGCACAGCCGAAACTACTGAACGCAAGAAGCTGAAATTTGGCATGTATGTTCCTTGGAGAGTGTAGGGGAGCACTAAGAGAGGATTTTTGGGAATTCCACCCTGAAGGGGGTGAAAGGGGTGAAACCCGATATTCACACGGGAACGGGACTTCTGCGGGTGAAACCGCGGGAAAACTACTAGTAATTATATATTTGTCTGGTAAGGTAACTAGAAACGTACCCCAAATAAATAATAGTCATTAATATTTTAATAATGTTGAAGTCTCAATTATTTTATATCTGTAAGCCAATTGAGTTCAAACAACAATGATGGCGCCCACGTATTACGACATACGTCACGCACTACAATGTTTATAAAGTTTTATCGTTATTTACAACGATCTTATACTTCTAGAATAATCATAATGGATACTAGTTAACAAAACTAACAAACATAAATGTGCAAGCTATTTTACCTACCATTGCAAAATGCGTTTATAACAAAGACTCATATTTAGAAACCTATCTATCACTCAAACTTTGAGTTTCTAGACTTTTAATTTACCTATAAGATGAATTATGACAAATACTCTTAGCAGTCTAAATTTTGTCATTTAAAAACGGTCAACAATATTTCGCGTGGTATCTAAATTCTGCTTCAAATTCATATCTGATGCTTAGTATCCGCATGATATGATGAAGTTAGGGAATCCAACCAATTTCAACTCAAATCAATATTTGGATTTTAATTCGGTAGGTAACTAGATGGATAATATAGAGACAGACTTCACTAGCCTTTGACTACAGCTTAGTGGCCAGATGCGTGGACCAGTCATGGTTTGTGTACGAGAGGGCAATGACACTGGTATTTTGTGTTTAAATATCATGATTAGCTGGATTGACGTTTTGACGTGTTCTCGCTCTAGCTAATAAAACACACCATAATAAGGTACTGCAAGCCCATGATCAGAATACATCACTAAGTATCGTTACTGGTAACAAATGACAACGAATCTTCGATAATTGTAATATAAATTATCAAAGTGCCGGGATACGTGCCACATGTTATAAAACCATTAATTCCAATGTGTTATTCAAACATAGTAAGGATCTTGGCCTAGATTTCTTATGAATATAATAGTATTTCTTTCTTATCAGCGATTGTATTCAGAACATTTCTTACATTGATTTTGCAGTTATACAAGGCATATTAAATAGTTGCCTTAGCCAGAAGTTTATTCTCAATAGTCCGTTTAATAGTTTATTTGAAGGTAGTACCTACTTAAATTTTTCGTTTTTGTAGTATATATGTACCTAACTTTATTTTGTACATGCGAAAGCACTATTGTAACTGATCTAAATTATAATAGAGATATTATGGAAAATCGTTATAAACAAATCTATGATATAAAAGACATTTAGACATTAGACAAGCATATATATAATATATACACTAGGATGAAGTAACAACTTGTGGCCACTGCTTCGGAAAAATAAATATAATCAAGCTTGAACCAGCTAATGATATAAAACATCCAACAAAAACTATTGCGTTACCAACGAAGTTTCCAGAAGGTGAGAAGGCGACGCTCATGACCCAGGCGGATCTCAGCGGTATAACTTGTACCTTGTTGCCGCTCCAAGTGTCCCAGATAATCAATTTTCCATCCAGCGAGCCGGTGACGCAATGCCTGAAGATGACGTTCCGATATTACGTAATGCATTTGTACATCAATAGCAGAAGAGATGCAAATGACACAAAGAAATCTGTTTATAAGAGGTTTATATCCAGGTAAGCTGCACAAAAGTATTCAGCAAATCAAATCAAACAAATCTCTAAATTACTTAACATTAATGAAAATATGAAGCTCATAAGGTTTGTTGAAAATTGTCGTAATAGTAATCATATGTTCAAACACCTAGTTCAGAAAGTAACTCCTGTTTAGGTCAAACTTCAGTGGTTTAGCGACGTTACTAAAGTTATATTTCGGTAAGTTGTTAATATTTATACGAGTGTCCAAGGAATACTCATTTACAACGCACCTTAAAAAAATAGGTACATAATATGTTAATCTAAACTCCTTTTGCAAGTTACTTATGCTGTTTCGGATGATGCAAGATTAGGTTTTAAAACTTTATCTATACGAATAAGCTACGTATTGTAAAACAGAGTACCGTATTTGGTTGGTGCTTAGTTACAGTAACTGCGTATGGTTTATAACGACCTCTTATATTCATAACTATAATAATTTGTGAAATACAACTTGCTGTATATACATAGTATTGCAAAAAGAAAATTGTGGAGCAGTAATCTGCATCAAAATTGTCTTACAATACCATATAGGTACAAAAATATCTATTGTTACTTTTTATTATCCTTTTGCATATCATTGTGGCTGTTACAGTAATAATAGATGGGATACAGAGATGTAACAAAATAATTAGGTAGTGCTACCTACTATATTCGGCCATATAAACAATAAGGTTGCTACATTTTTATAAATTGTTTCAAATTTTGAACTTTATATTTTATCGTATCATAATAATTAGTTAATATTGTCTTCTGTTTACGCGAATATTATTCATTGAAATTAAACTACTATTTATTTGACAATATATTACATAATTTTAAAAATTGTTACACTACTACTACTATTAAACTTTACTAATTTTTTATTTAGATTTAATTTCAATGAATAATAATTAGTTATTAGAATATAATTGAATACTATTTATTGTACGAATTCATAACAATAAATGTCAATGATTGAAAAAAAGTTGATGCACCAAAGGCCTTATCACTTAAAGCAATATTATCTTACAGGCAACCTATGGGTGAATTGGAATGATATATATTATTTATACTATTATATAGCTACGTATTAAAAGGCGATAAAGAAAAAAAAAATAAAGTTGCAAGCTTAGGAATATAATCAATGAAAGAGTATAGTTAAGTAAATAATAGTTTGTTTGAAAAAGATAGGAAATTTGATCTGTATAGCCTTGGCGAAATCTAAATGAAATGTGATTATAAGGGTATAGTTATAGACAATAAAACGTTAATAACGATCAAACTTAAAATATAAATCAATTATGGTTGAACTTTGATCATAATTGTGACCGCTAGTAAATTTAATTGATTATTCTTATATAAATAACATGCACATTGATTGGCCAGCTGTCCTACATGTTGGAACAAGGAAAATTTGCGGTATATTGTGCCATTTTCCACTTATATATTAATGTTCCGTCGAATTTATCACTTTATACTGAGAACTTAATTAAATATCAGTTTACTTATACTAATGAATCATCTACTTGGCTTCGGGGAATCACATAATAATCACATGTGTATCGCAATAGTCACGTAGAGAGGACGGCAGTACTGACGGATACTTTAAATGATTTAATTGACAGCAGATTCTAATAATAATTAATCTTGTGTATGTACTTAAATTTGCATAACGCCTTTATATATAAATATGTGTTCTTCATACTATTTTATATGAGTACCTAAGTATAAGATTATTTTAAATGACATCCACATTTTTAAATATAAATGCGAAAATAACTCTGATTGGTTGATAATGATATAGGTACTTTGAACTTTGATAGGATAGGATACTTTAATAAAAATAGTAAAATAGTCGTGCGCGGATTTAAACTATAAGACCTAGCCTAAATTAATAATATATTATTCCAGTTATTAGTGTTACTAATTATGTACCTATATAAAATCATACATTTAAAAAATTTATGAGTATATTTTAACAATCTGCCATTACTAAAATAAAACTGACTGAGGACAATTAATAGATAGGTATTAACTTCACCCTCGTACGTATTGCCAAAAGATTTCCATTAGTAGTATCTTCGGACGTTTGGGAGGCTTACACAGAGAAATAGTTACAACATATAAAAGCTAAGGGTCGAGCGGTGTTGCATTGCGTCCGTCACCGTCATCATAGAGCACGCATATGCGAAGGAAATTATACTTCCATTGTCATATAGTACTGGTGGCCGTCCTACTCTAGCGAGCTACATAATAATTGGGAGTTGTTTAGGCGACAGTCGTCTAGCCTAACTAGGGAAAATGCAGGCCAGAGACGAAGTTCTGAGGCACTTTCGACCGCAATTACGACATTCATGTGCTCGTAGTCAAAAGTTTAAATATACATACATAGTCTTATGTCTCTGTCTCCGAAGAGGTAGACGGAAGTGCATTAGACCATTTTAAATATCGCTTATAGTATATACCTATTTGTGTATATTATAAGATTTAGTTACGCAATTACGGTGTAAAAGTTCATGTGCTATGCCGCTCGAAGTTGTGTGAATGTCATGTTTAGATAATTACATAATTGTTTTACTAGGTAATTTTTTAGCACGCAGTTGTCTGCCTCCTTTTACACTACGATTATTACAAATAACCGAATCATAAAATTAATATATATGCCATTTTTTTGGCAGAGGTTAGATATTGATCATTATTATTTTACTTATTAATATAAGTATGTAGTTATTATGCTGTCATGTGTAGGTATTCTAAAATAATAAATCAGTTAAATATTAATTCAATATAAATCTGTATCCTACCCAGTAAATAGGTAATAATGAAATATATAGGCAGCGCCTGAAAATATTTTAATATGCGCTTGGTATTTTTTAGTATAGCGTAGGCACCACTGACTTTTTTCTCGTGTAAACCTTCAGTGGAAATATATATTTTTCTTTTATAATAATTGTAATTGCAATAAAGCTATATATATTTTATTTATAATATATAGGTCTTATGATGTACAAAATAGATTTAGAAATGTTGCACATTCAATAACATTATATGAGAAGTGGACAGACCACTTACATTTTGCTGAAACTGGGAAGGATTAAATGGGATATAGAAGGAGGACCAGATTAGAGAAGCAATTTCTCCCTATAGAAACCAAGAAAATGTTGTGTTATGTACCCGAGGAGAGTTGGGTTGCCTAGACATCTTGAAAAATGATGTGTTCTAGGTAGATGACAGTGTGATCTTTGCCTTAGTTAAATTTTCTTCCTTCCTTGAGATATTCTACGAGTTTAAATACCTACTTTGAAAGAATAATATGGTTGACACATTGATGTAGGGCTGATATTATGTGTAGCTCTAGTGATTATTATAAATAAATAAATAATTGCCCTATTATAAATAACAATAACCCATTATACATAAAATTACTTAACTTAAACAATGTAAAGATAAGTTATTGATTTTAATAATTATATTGAGTTTTCTGAAAGAAATGTAGTATGTAGAGCCGCTTATTCATTCCTGCTCTCACCGCTGTGTTAAAACAAGATTTTTAGGCTTTTACTGTAACTTTTATCTTAACTATAACGTTACTAGAAATTAAATCATAGTACATTGAATATATTAAATTAAGTTTTAAAATTGTTCTAGGTGGAAATTGCTGCCGACTATGACACAGTTTAAGGTAGTATAAGATTCACAATCCATTCAAAGTTTAGGTATTCATACAGTTTGCTAAAAACAATAGTGAGGTGTCCACATTGGACGAGAAGGTTGATAAGTACTTTATGTCAGGAGTCAATGACAATGATAACAATGATTTGGCAATCGATAATATGTTGATATTATGGATTACCACTAACCTGTGGTGTTGTCGTCAATGCTAATTACTTTTATGTAATTTATAATAGGTATCCTAAGTAATATCATAAATACGAATGTGAGTTTGTCTGTTTGTTACGTTTTCACGCCTTAACTACTTGATCGATCATCATGAAATTTCGCATACATGTTATCAGGGGAACAGAAATGGATATAATAACCTACACATTTACGGGAACGAAGCCGCTGTCAAAATCTACATAGTATTAACATAAATTACATGTAGGTATATACATAGGTAGAATATAACAATCGCACTTCATTTATAAACAAGCAATTTATTCGCTTATATCGTTAACAAATGTTGTTACTGAATATTCACAATTAGTGTGTGTTATAAAAAAATATATAAACTAACGAGGTGGCACGATGTTTTTAATTTTAACTGTGCGTCAAATACTAAAGCATTTTATAAACGCCTATTCTACTTTGACAACAGCATTAGTAACAACAATTAACGTATATTAAATATAAAAACTCAACGAGATGCAATATCTGATAAACCAAACAAACATAAATATGGAATCTGTTAGTTACATCATGATGGCTAAGCACCGTTTATCAAACGTATTTATTTTCTGTCGATGAACGATATAGCAATTTATGATACCTACATATTATGTACCACACAATATCCAAAGAATATCACACAAAAAAATTTTGGTGGCTTTGCTGAGCGATCTGGGAGAGGAAATTACCAGTCAAACCATTTGATGAGCCAGTGTTGTAGTATCATATTGTCATTTTCTCTGATAGACATTACCATATTGTACGAATTAGCTTTAGCTAGATTGTGAATATGCTATAATAAGTTAACGAAAGTAGCTCACCTGGAGTCTCCGCTGTAGTGCACGGAGTTCACCTTATTGATGTGTCCTTTTAACGTTTTCTTTGTTACAAATCTTATTTTGGGCACGTCTCCTAAATCGCCACATTTCTCCGCAAATTTTGCGTCGGCTACCTTTTCTTGTTCAGCCTGTTAAAAATAAATCAGAAATAATTATTGCTAATCACATAATTACAAAGCCACAAGTAATGTTTAAAAAATACCTTCGCTTTGGCGATCAAATCAGTGAGTTCTTTTTGGAGGGCAGTTTGTTCGGGATCTTCCTTAGGCATGATTCCTCTTGTTCAGGTTACTTTGGAAGTTGCACGATGCAGTCCGGCGACTGTTATGAGCCTCACACAACGGATCCACCGTCTCTAATCTCATTTACTTAAATTGGATTTCAATTTACTGGTCTACTGAAGCTTTACATGTGCTAACTAATGTGTCGCTTGCCATGGTTTATTATGTTGGTTGTGGATATTAGTAGAATTTATAATATAATATATTAATTTAATATAATTATAAAATTCCGTATGTCAGGTAGTACCTACTTTCCCGAGCTATCCCATGCCGTAGTAAAGAAGGCAACAATAACGCTCGATACTCTAAAAGAAATAAAAAATACTATGTATGAAATACTACCTAAAATACTTTTTATAGCAGCTATAATAGCTGCTGTCATTCCTAGGTTAGTTATAATTATATTGTTTTGCAACTATGTAAGCAGCTATGCTTTTTAACAATATTATGATCCAAAGATTAAGTATATTAATTAATACATTTACAATTGTAGTCCATTTTTTAATATTTATCTATGTAATAAGTAAGTATCGATGTTATTAATATAAGTATATTATGATAATAGTTATAATAGTCAGATATTATTAAATCATTTGCAATCAAAACACATACCAGCTATTATAATAAAAACCTACATAAAATCACTCATATTGTAGATATATTATTTATATTACAAACAATTGGCGATTGAGCGGACACGAGTTATTTCTTTATTCTTTACTCTTGCACGTTTTTTAATTAGAGTACCTAAGTAAATCACGTAATAAAATGATTTAAACATATTTCAGCTGAAATATGTTTAAATCATTTTATTACGACATGACATGACATGACCTTCAGTATAGCTATACTGAAGGTCATGCTAACTGCAAAATGGTGATAGAGGTATATGATATATAATGAAAAACATCCATAGACCCTGCAGGCATGGTATACCCTCAAATATATTTTATAAGAAACTTTTAGCACGTTAATCAATAGACAGGAGGAATGTTACATAATTTTTACATCAAATTACTTTATAAATAGTGGAGTAGTACCGATTCTTTTTTCATACACGGCCAGTGTTTAGAATAATTTTATTGTTTCTATTCTGACATTTAATTCTTCATCGGAGAACGGACATAATATGGTTAAGCTGTGACAGGGGTTAAATGAATAAATGATTATGTTTGCATTTAAACAACCAATATAATAGAAATATCTATAATAGAAATACTACCGTCAAGGCGAGTTAATAAACCACACCACATCTCTAATTATTCAATAGCTAAATAGTTAATAGTTTAGCTACTGAATAGCAAGCGCGTAAGAACGTTGCTTTTCAGTAGTCTGAACAACAACATTCTTGCGATAGCAAATGTTCTAGAATCATCTCATCATCAATCATCAAATTATTTATTTTATTCGATTATTAAGTAATGACAATATTAAATTTTAACGAAGTTTAGCCATTTTACCATAGGTATGTTTCCTTTGAGAGCTTCGATAATATTCTTGCTTTTACCTGAAATATTAGTACAAGTTGCGACCTGTTATGTGGACATATTTCATTAGACAGAATGATTTGTTACTTAGAGGTAACAATTAGAGGCGTCAACTTCATAAGAATATCGAGGTCTTTAATATAAAATATAAACCATTACTTTCTATGGCATATTAAAAGAAAATTAACAAATATTGAATAAACTGTGCTGATGCAGATGCTCACACAGTTATTGACAGTTAGGCAGGGTAAAAAATATTTATTTGGGTTAGCTCAACCTTACCAATAATCAGGTCTATGGAGGCAACGTTAGTGGTAACAAGTATTAGATTATGATTTTGTCTGTTTTGTTTCATTTTTCTTCCTTCAAATAGACAATTGTTTTGACTGATTATTATAAGTACATTTAACTTTAGTGGCTTATGAATATATGTATATAATATCAGCCCTTTAATAAACTGCCCCACTGCTAGACACGGGTCTCTTCTCAGTGTGAGAAGGGTTAGACCTAATCCACCACGCTAGCCCAGTGCGGGTTGGCAGATTTCACATGTCTTCGAGAACATTATGGAGAACTCTCAGACATGCAGGTTTCCTCACGATGTTTTCTTCACCGTTAAGACTGCGCCGAGCGTAAGACAGATAATGACAGAGCTCGTGCGGCGCATATTCAAATCGGCGCGCGGCCGCCATAGCAAAATTGTATGGAGGATTTGAAGTGCTTTTTTGATAAATATGTATCTTTATTGTCAACTAATAACTTAGATATTTGGGACGGACAAATTGTAATATAACTATTTATGTTTCGTTTAAGCTGTAAAATATATATGTATATAAATACGGTTTTGCATTTTTTGTGCAAATTTACGTAATTTTGTAAGTATAAATATTAATTATTTTAAGTTTTCACACGGAGTAATTGTAAACACATTCATTGTTATGGTAAATGTATATTTTATATTTGTATTTAACAAAAAGTGTTGATTTGATTCACTTAACTGTGACCACCTGTTTGGCGCATTTCGCTCGGCGCAGTCTTAAAGCGAGCAACAGTCAAAGGTGTGCGCCATGGGATCAAACTCGAGACCTCTGCGTGACAGTTCAACGGTCTCCTACTAGGTCATCGCTACCTATGAATTATTAATAATATTTATCATAATAAATAATCCAGTCGCACCCTATTACGCAGGCCCTAGAAACATAGCTGGCGAAAAGTGGGCGATGGTCTATTTTTGATGTGGGGTAACTAATGTTTAAACCCACAACACGTGCATGTGCTTTTTCCAGTTGCCCTCTCACCAAATATACAGTAAAGTAAGCTATAGACTGACTAATAAAATTCATAGATAACTTACTATTTAAACAAGACCCACTGGGCAGATGCTTTGAAGTGGCTGCCAGATAATAACCAACATACCATCATATCTAACACCGTCCAGCTAATTTTAATTTATATAGAACGGAACGAAGCAAAATCGAGCAAAGTACCGACTAACGGCCAGATTAGTACCATCATCTATCAAGTTCGTATTGACAGTTACAAGCATATATGTAGTAAGGGGTAGTAGTAAGGGGATTAAATATAATGACCACCAAAAATACTAATTGCACAGCAAAATATGCTTACTAAAATATATCATAACGATCACCTATACGCCTCAAATCACTGCATTCTGTCTCGGAAGGGTTAGATTATGTTAGGTTCCTTCTTAAACCCACCCAAAAGTAGGAGCCTTGCGAAGCGGCTTACCTTCGACTTAGTTTGATCTCTTTAAAATATTTTAGTAAGTATATTTTGCTGTGCAATTAATATTATTGGTGGAACAAAGGCAAAAAATTGAGGAACAGTTAATACTACTCATAAGTAACTAAATAATTAAGAATACATAGGCTAAATTATTTATTTTTTGGTTCTTGTGGTAGTAACTGTAAACTAGAGTAGGTTGAGGACCACATATGACGAGCTAAAGGTTCTACTGATGATTGTGTTCTCTTAGCGTTTCTGACGCAATGCGAAGTGAAAACAGCTGAACAATTAGCTATAGTAAAGAGAGTCAGAACAATCAGTCAAAAAACTTCAGTTGGAACGCAACCAATACAAGACTAACTAGTAATACCAATACAAGAGTAACTATAGTCGCTTACTAATGCCAATTAATAGAGGACTCCATTACCGGTGCTAGGAGAGAGGGTAAAGAGCAAGACATTGATACCAGTTGGTACAGAGAGAGCGGCATCAATGGCTCTAGAAGTCAGGATCGCATGGCCGAGGCACCTCTACTACAATAAGACACGTTACAATATTTTTTCTTTATAGAAAAACACTAGCTCTCGCACTAGGAATATTTCCTGTGTCGCGGAGGATTTGAGAAACAATCAAACAACGGACACAAAGAACACCTAGGCTCGGCACAACTATTTGTGGATCACATAAATTTCTGTCCCGTATGGGATTCGAACCCACAACATTTGGCACAGTGGCAGTGGCGAGGTGACCACTTAAACCACTACGCCATCCGTGCAGTAAAATTACGATGCCACTCTGACTATAAAACTATAAACCACTGTCCTCTGCTACTGATTCCCGTTATCGCTAAGTGTAGTACGCTAAAAGCATGAGATTTATTTATTGGTTGCCTTACTTTATTGTAACAATAGAAGTAAAATGAAGCGAACCGCATCAAATGTTGCCCCAGAAACGATAACTTTCACTGATCTTTTCACTTCTTTTTGGACAATCAGTTCTAACTGTTAATGTTGATGAAAAACCGTGATGTCAACGCAACCAAATTGTAGATATTGAGAGGGTTGAAGTGAACGGTTCAATCTAGAGGATTATAATATTGAAAGGATTATATTTATGTGTTACTATATTTTACATGTAGACTACAGTTTGTCCGCTCTTCATTTGATTGGATCACAATAGGTTTACTACCATAGCATCCGTTTAAAGGAATTAAAAGAAATACGGCTTACATTTTAAGTTAACCTTCGGGCTATTAAACTACATAAGAATACTTGTGGTCGTTTTTGTATAATGCTGGAATAAAAAGATAATAGATAGATCATAATATCAATAATATAATATAAAACCATTGCAACCACTTTATTTAGTCGATCCCAATAAGAATGTAAATAATAGTATAATTTCTCTTCTTCTTCTCTTCTTTAATAGTATAATTTCATTGCGTAGGTACATAGAGTGAAAACTAAGATTACACGACAGTATAATAAAAGTACTGCTGCAATTAATTTAATTGTAAAACTTTAAAGCGCTATGCTTTACCGTTGTAAAGCATAGCGCTTTAAAGGTTTGTATTAGGTTTATTTGCCTATACACACCTAATTAATTCAAAGTGGTAACACTGCTTAGGTTTAAAAACACTTAAACTTGGGCGGTGTTAGCTCTGTGTTTATGTTTCTCAAATATAAAACTGGAGAGTATATAAGGAAATTATTTAAAATCCCAGCTCCTATGATAAATATAAATTAATAAGTGGGCGAACATTAGAGACACGTTCAACATTGTTTTACAAAATTATGGAAATTGGTCACAAATAGTTATTTGGGTTGAGCTTTATATGCAGATTAGTCTTCTATTGCACTATAAAGTCATTTATGTACGTATTTTACCTGTACACTATACGCTTGCACTACCACACACATATTTGTCTACGTCGGATCAAATTCTCAACATTCTTGTAACTTACCTACATGTGTAATTAAGTAAATGTAACACCGCGATTTACGCGGGAATGGAGATCATAATACAATTAAATAATCAAAGCAGTTATCTAACAAAAATCAATACAGCTGCTCGACTTGTCATTCGTCCTAGCTAAGTAAAAGTTAACAGATACCTGATTGACACTGTACCGCAACTTGTGTTACTAAAGATAAAGTCAAATTATATTTCCTGCGGAGTACAACGCAGGCATTTTTCTCGACAGGCGGAAATGTTTCCTGTGTAGCGAAATTTGGCGAAGAGGTAAACGTTATTATGTGAAATTCAATTTAGAGATCGATCTTGTACGCTAAGGAAAAATAAAAAGTTCGTGCCTCTTAATATAAAGTTTATATATTTTATAAATATTTCCTTATCTGCACCAGCGGACTACATTTTAAAGTAACAGTTACTCGAGGTTTCTTTTTTAAGTTAAGCCACAACACCAAGTGCGACGCTTTCATTTCACGGTATAATAACTTTTTCTGAAAGCAATAAAAATAGAAAATAGCTCTCACCTTGTCAAAGTAATCAATTTGATAGGTTCTATCGGAGCAGTGTTTGCAGTCGCTCGTCGGGAGCTTTAGCGAAAACATGGTTCTCCATCGCCGGTGTTTTGCGCTCAAATGTTGTTGGGTCTTGGCAATGCTGATAGCCCTCAGACAGGGCAAATCGGAAGAATTTTGCGTAAAGGATGGCGACAATGAAGATTGCGAAGCACACTTCCTATATACTAAAGGTAATTAAAATTTACATTCAGATTATTATGCTTAAGTTAATAAGCGAATTGTTCTATGCGATGCTATGCTTGTAACACTTACTTGTTTACGGGAAAACAAATGCAATAAGTACCTACTGAGTAGGCAACATAATGATTATGTTTCATGAACATTCTATAAAAAGGTATATCTAAGATTACATCATATTTTTAGTATACTCATTATACTTAAGCATGTTCTGATTATTGTTTTCTTTTTTTTGGGACTAGAATTAAAATCTAGAATGAAAAGATCTAAAAATGATTATAAGTTAGCCATGGCTTACTAAAACACTTGCTTGTTCTCAATGTAAGCCTAAGTATTAGCGTTTCTTAAAAGTATAACAATAGTTGTTTTACTTTTTGGAAACGCTAAACTCTAATTAGTTTGTTAGTAAGAGAATTTAGCAATTTTGAAATAATGCACCCGTGGTGAACCGCTGGATATTAACAATATATACCATTGTTAATAATTAATAACACATCTACCTACATCGCTAAAGATCTGAGAACCAATTCTCATACTTACTAAAACTGTTCAAGAAAGAGTTGCGATCTACTCTCAGTGACATATACCTGTATCACACAATTTCATTAACTTTTAATTATCATGAACTTAATATGTGAAAAGCAAGCAGTTCAGTTCACATTTTACATTTATTAGATTAAATCGTAACTCTATTTTGAATAGCTTTTATTAAGAGAATTGGCTCTCTGATGCTAGCATTGGTTTTAAAACGCAAATGAAGTTGAGCGCATGCAATACAGTATAAAATATTCAATGATAGTAGGTAGATAAGTACCTACCTACTATAAAAGTAATACTTATATGAAACATCAATGTTCGGAAACGTACAGAAATAAGTCTATGTACATATGTGCCTTAACCAACCGGGACAAGAACTAATTCTAGGACTTGTAGGTATTACCTTTAAACGGTTATCCAGTCTAATTTGACCTAGCTAAGCTAGACCAAGGTTGAATGCACCAACGTCTCGATTATAATAATTAAATTTTATCTTTGGTATATAATAAGTATACTAGTAACTATATAATAAGTATCGTGATGAGTGATGACATATAAATGATTATCATTGTCCCACAGAATTCTTCTTAGTGTCGCCATTTGCAGATGCAAATGGCGACACTAAGACATACTACATCTGCGATTTTCTTCTATGAAGTACCAACTTTTTTATGAATATATATTATCAATTAGTAAAGGGCAGCGACGTCTAACGGTTTCTCACTAGACTAATAAGAGACCGTTGGGCTGCCACGCAAGGAACTCGAGTTCGAATCCGAGGCACGCACCTCCGAGTTTTCGAAGTTATGTGCGTTTTAATTAGTTTACAATTGCTTTCCATAACGGTGAAGGTAAACATCGCGAGGCAACTTGCATGTCTGAGAGTTCTCCATAATGTTCTCGAAGAAATATAAAGTCAGCATTGACTCAGCGTGAAGGACCTCCTCACATTGAGAAGAGGCCCAGCAGTGGGTCAGTTTATATATAGGGCTCATATTATTACTATATTATACTAAGTAATTTAAAAGGTATGATCACTATCATCCAATATACGTGATTCATTATTGATGAGCTTTTCCATCCTTGTCTTTCTTTTATATTGAAGTAGGTTGTACGCTATTATCAAAATCTGTTCACTCTTTATAAATGTTCTAGTGTTTACATTACATTGATTTATAATATCAAATCTCGATCGAAGATTCTATACCAATAAAATATTTAAGATAAATCTTAGTGGAAACTATCAACGTTCGCTCTAGTTTCATTAATACAAAGTTAAATAACATCAAACATTTCGTGTGAAGTTCGTTTATTATTCGGAATTCCAGAATCTTTAATCATTACGGTTTGTAACTGCTTTTAAGAAGAAAACAGATGTTTATATTAACATAGTTTAAATGAGCTATTGCCACGGCCCTTGCCGCGTCTGTCTATTCATCATAAACTCAAAACTACTAAACGGATTTCCATGCGGTTTTTACCAATAGACAGAATAATTCATGAGGAAGGTTCAGGTGTATAATTCGTTAAGGTTTTGTGTAAATTGGTTGAAAAATTACAATAATCGGTGAAGATGCCGGAAAAATCCAGCCGACTGGGAGCTTTGATCGAAAACACTACCGTATCTCTTTGAGATATACCTAACAAAAAAATGTACCTACCTATGATTGTTCGAAAAAGTCAGTAGGAAAAGTCCGCGATGGCATATATCTATCTTGTACGGTTAGCTTGTTATACCCTCCTAAAGAAATGGTCACGTTCAATGCGGTAATTGAAAATCTATTTAGACGGATCCTTATCAACTTAGGTAAATACGTTAGTAACCTTAAGCATTTCATGCACGTTATGATAGATCTTTACACGCTCCCAATTTAAATGAATATCTTATGTCATATGGCAAAATAAAAACAAAGGGTCGCGAAAATTTTAAGCGCGGATCTCACACCGATGACGGCACTTGCTTGATGCATCAAGCTGATGCGACACAGATGCTTTGCTACCCGTGCGAGGCCGGAATGGTAATTATATTTCTACAATAAGTATCTACATACATAGGTACTATATAGTTTTACGCATAAATCTCCGAAAATACAGACAAAGATGCATTATACATATACACATACATGACATACATACACAGTTATATTTCGTCAGACATGGTTTTACGTAATAAAGGGCCCATTTACGTTTAATGGGCACATTGCTAGACCCCATGCTAATGAAATTTTCATGACAGTAATATTAAATAACACTTTGTCCAATCCAGAATAATAATTAGAAACCAAGACCACAAGCACAGTAGTCACGTTTAGTACAGCTGAGCCACTAACGCATCCTAGCCCAGAAATTAAACCTAGATATATATAGTATCTAGACACGCTTGAAATAAGGCCTACTGTTTTTGTGTAGGTATTTATTAATTATAAAATAAATAGAAATTAAATGTCATACGCAACCAAAATGCAAGCGTTATTTGTATTTGAGAGGGGTAACAAAAAATTAATCTTGCCTGTAGACATCAAATTCGAAACGGCGCGGTAAAACACTTGATTTACGTTTCTTTCTACGTAAAAAATATTTTGGTTTTGACGTTGTAAATATTAGTAATATGTCATAGAAATACGTAATTTATTTTTAAGTTTATTGTCTGATGGTAGTACGATTATGTTTCAAATATGTATTTATTAAACATACATAATTATAAATTCGAATATAACTAGATAAAACCACGTGGTCTCACACCCTGAAGCGGTTACAATAAATATTATTATTTATAAATTTAGCGTTGAATATCAGACTTACCTACTCTAATTTTAACTAATATGCATAGCTAATACTGATTTTAGTATAATTTCATATTAGTGTTGAATACTAACTTGTCAAAATCTTAACAAACAATATAATTTACGAAATAATATACTTTGTATCGACCTAAGTCAAAAACTTACAAAAGTTCAACAGTTGGTAAGCAGTGTGGCAGCTTTCTGAATTCTGAGCGTTAACATTTGACAGTTGTTAACTTATAGTATTATCCTACTATTCTAGTTGTTATCAAAAGTATTGTTTTTCTGGTGCATACATTATTATTCAGACGAATAATTCGACAACCAGTCTATGCTTTGTAGATCTACATACCTACTTATGTAGTTCCTTGTAAACTGATATTTTGATGATAGTATCATCGTCAACGAAATATAAAACCAAACGTTTAGTGGCAGTGATCTCATATGAAGCCGCGGCGTGAACGGGTGACGGGTGTTTATGATGTTTGTTTTATCGTTATGTATTTATAACTGCCTACTATAAGCTTATCGGTTCGGAAGCGGGGACACGTATCTGGAACAAGAGGGACAGAAACGAACGTTTCTTTAGCAGCGCTTTGTTTAACGAGGCCCAGTTTATGTTCGACGGAAGTCCAGTGAACTCAGTCGTCGTCACTCGCTAAGCACCGATCTGAAAAATTAACAATGCTTTTCCAACTAATAGGACTTTCAATAATTATAACTTTAACTGAAGGGGCAGGTATGTTAAAATACTTAATTTATTAATAAGCTGGCGTTCCTAATAATAGCAGAGTTTGCACAAAATTATTTATTTACTTTTATGCATTACTTGCACCTGTTTTTGTAAGTAATTACATTTATTTGTATGTCTTTGACAATATTATGTGAATTCATATCTTATTAATTTCTCTATACATATGTTTGTCTAAACACAATGTCTTTAAAATGCTTGGTGTTTAAAAGTTATGGATTATTCTGGAATTCTAGTATGAATCAGGATTTAGACCATTATCTACATGAATTGTTTAGTTTTAGTTTTAAATTAGTTTAACTACTTATACCTAGAGTTTATACAAAATATTAATTATCTTTCAAATAAATACTTAAATAATATACATTCATAAATAATTTACATTTTAATATAACTAAGAATCTGTTTGGTTTGTACATACAAATACTTAAATAATATATAAGATTATTTTTATGTTTCTTTACATATTGATTTAATACAAATCTCTTGAAATAATATACTGGTTGCAACTACAATATTATACTTTTTCAAAGGAATATTATAACAATTAACATCAACATTTCTCTACACTAGTTTCTCAATATTTATAGATAAAGTGATCATTATTATACCACTATTTTAATTTCAATCTATCTACATAACCACTATTTTAATTTCAATCTATCTACATAACCACTATTTTAATTTCAATCTATCTACAAAACCTAGCAGAGCTTATGCCTCAACAGTAGGACTTAGATCTGGAAAGTTATAGCAAGACAGACAGCATAATTATGCAATATCATGTCATCAGATGAGTATTCATGGCAAACATGCAACTTGCGGTATTGGCTTTCATTGTTGATGCTCTTTACAAATGGCACTCTCAGCACATGCTAAAACAACTAATCTGTACCATACATATTTTAATCTTTCTATCTTAAATGTTTGAGTACCATATAAAAATTGAAAGAATAGCCTTGTGTTCTAATAAGCAATAACGTAAAGTTAATAGTGATAGAAAATAAAACAAAAAGATATTTAAATTTTCTCATTTTAAAAGAATATGAATGAAGATTTCATGTTAATAATAACCGGATTTGTTTCAGAAAACATAAAAGTATTAACTGTGGCAACAGAAGAGAACCATGGCTTTGAGAGATTCATGAGATCAGCCAAAATTTATGGAATTGATGTTGAGGTTCTCGGTAAAGGAGCAAAATGGACTGGAGGTGACATGAATCATCCAGGTGGAGGTCAAAAAATTAATTTAGTCAAAGATAAACTGGCTGAAATAAAGAAGAAAGCAGGAAAAGAAGAAACTATTATACTATTTACTGATAGGTTTGTGCCAGATTGATTTATTATATTATAATAATAGGAATGATAATCCTAGCATGTTTTCTGTTTTCCTGTGCATTGTTTTTGCGTATACTTCATGGTTAAATGCAATTATTTTATTGTTGTGTTTGTTCTAGCTATGATGTGTTATTCTTAGCAAGTTTAGATGAGATTGTGACAAAATTCAAGTCATTCTCTAAAACTCGAGTGTTATTTGCTGCTGAACAGTATTGTTGGCCTGATTCCAAGCTCGCAGGACAATACCCCAAGATTGAAGTTGCTAACCCTTACTTGAATTCTGGTGGATTTATAGGTAACAAACTAACATTCTGATATTTTTATATGACTATTTGTGAGATCTCAGAGCTTTTTTGTGTGTAAATTGAATTTATGTGATGTCAAATGCAGGTATGGTCTGATTCAGATTTTCTTAATGTGAGGAATTTTATAATATCCTGTGACTCTCACTAGTTTTCTTAAAATTTATTGACACTGCCACTGCCTAGCTCTCATATTAAAATGAAATAATATACCCATAAAAACAGAAATAAAATCCATTGAAGGTAAAGGTTATTTTATATTCTAAAATATATACAGTCCAGTTCAGTACCGTTCAGGATATTTTAATATAATATGTCTAAATTTTCTCAGTTGTGCCATTATGACATTATTATCTATATCTTTGATTTAAATGTCAATGATTTTACTGATTGAGGTCATGTTATTTTATTTTGTTGAGACTATGGTTCATAGCGATGCGTAATGTCTGGTGTTGTAATCAATTTACAGATACTATTCCTATGGACCAAAGTGAAACATTTACATTTAGTGTTTTAAATATTGTCTGTTTGTCCATTTAGGTCTAATAGGCTAGGCAACTATTTTATTCTGTTTAAAGATCTTTATTTCTCAATAAAACACATAAGTACATGTCACTTACATGAGAACATAATAGATTTCAAAGTTAATTTACATTAATAAAAACCGATGTAGGTATTTAGAAATAAATAGTCCGGGAGTGTGGTTGCGAGTTCTCTGCAAATAATAAAAGTGAGATGCCAGTCGAGCGGTGCAAGTTACAAGCTATAATTTTAAAAATGAAATCAACCATTTATATGCATAACTCAGGTACATAAAGTTGGTACATAGTAGGTAGATAGTTGGTACATATAGAACATGCTGAATTTAACCTCAAAAGAAGTGTGCAAATATTATATATTTAGGTACAGGTAAATTTACATTTATCCATTAAAAGTTTCAAATAATAAATATATTCATTGTAATAGGTATACTTAAGAATAACAAACATAGTGTGCAAATTAAATTGGTTGATACAATATAAAATAATAATCAAAATTACATTATGTCACAATGTTAAAAAACTAAAATATTAACTTTTAGTATTAATGTGGAAAAATGTATAATAGTATCAAATTGTGAAATAATAGAAATGTCAAGTAATAAAAAATAATAATGTTATGTCATAGAGTCGAGTATTTACTAAATGGAATAATGAAATTAAATATAAAAGTAAAAATCATTAAATTAAAATGTAAAATTATATTTATAAAACGATAAAATTTATCTGACAAGAAGTCTGTGACACTATAGTAACATTTGTCATTTAATAACGTATTCAACCTTTGCTTAAATATGGCTACATTTGTTTCCCTAATATTTTAATTTTTTCTAATATTTTGTTATAAATTTTTGGGCCCATTACGAAGATACTATTATGCATTAAAGTAGTCTTTGTATGACGCATACAGTCTGCTTTTATCTCTTTGGTGGCGATTAAAAGTTTCGTATAAACGAAGTAGCTGTTTTTATAAAAAATTATTAACACTTATTTGAGCTAGCTTCTAAAACTTTAACTTTAAAGGCAATGACAAAATATTATATTTCTTACAATATATAGCTAGCTGTCGATTTTAGGGCAAACATTGATGTTATGCAACGTTTCTGTGTTCTAAAGATACTCATTTTATTTGTAGAGTTGCCCCAGAATATAATTCCATATCTGAGAAGCGATGCTAGCAAACCATGGTACACAGTTAGAAGGGCATTTACATTTACCTTTCTTGCTAGTTTATGCTGAGCATAAGCGGATTTACTAACCCTCTTGCATAATAATTTGCTGTATATGCGGTTTCCAATTCAGTTTGTAGTCGATGGTCAATTCTAAAAATGTTGTACAGTCTGTTTCTTTTATAGATTGACCATTAACCATTACATTTAAATCGTTATATTTATTATATGATCACATAGCTTTTTTTTTAATGATGTTAAGCAAAGTCGCCTCCTTCACGTCATTTGGAAGTGCATTATATAGTTGTGCTCCTGCAAACGTTAAACTGTTTTTACCGTAGTTTATTCTAATGCTTGGTAAAACTAGGTGTCTCGAGCGTCGAGATGAATATTTTAGTGTTTCTCCTTTTGTTGTGAAAGTAATGTGTGGATGAATGAGTTTATTAATTAATTTATATATAAGTATGCAAGTGTTATATGTACATAATTGCTGAATATATTTTATTTTAGTTTCTTTGTATATAGTTTCAGATGGCGTTAAAAAGTCATAATGATATAGGATTCTTACTATTTTATTTTGTGCTGTTTGGATTGGTTTTATATTAGTTTTGGTCGCGTTACCCCAGATCTCAATAAGATAGTTTATGAGGTTTTACTAAAGCATTGTAGATCAGAGCTCTAGCTTTTGGTGGAATGCATCTTGCCATGTTGTGTAACGATCCTACTAGTGACGTTAGCTTATTCTTTATGCTTTGTATGTGTGGAATCCATGTTAAGTTTTTGTCCAGTGTCAGCCCTAAATAGTTTTCTTGAGTAGCTTTCTTGAGTAATTGTCCATTTACATGGAGGTTGGCGTGGTTCGGAAGTGTTTTATTTTTAGCGCAAGAAATGATATATGACGTATTTGTAATATTAATTGTAAGAAGGTTATATTGAAACAATTCATCCAAAGTATTCAAATCTTCTTGGGCTTGTTGAATAATTAGATTGAGATCGTGTCCAAAGTAAAACATACAAATGTCATCTGCGTATAATGTAAGTTGACTATTTAAGTTAAGCTTTGCGATGTTATTAACGTAAATTAGGAATAACAAATGCCCAAGGATTGTTGTGGTACACCGAAAGTTATAGATTGAGGAGAATTTCATAGTTTTCAATTGTACAACCTGGTATCTGTTAGACAGATATGACTGAATCATTTTATGCGCTGCCCCAGTGATGCCAAAACATAAATTTTTTAAAAAAGTAATTTTATCTGACCTTGTGAAATGCTTTTTTTAAATCAATGAATACTCCGACCGCGACATCTTTTTGGTCTATTTTTGTTTTAATTGTTGTTATTAAGTGGCTCTAAGTGTATTCGACTTCGGACGAAAACCATACTGGTTTTGATATAAATAGTTGATTTTTGTTAAGTACTGATTAAGTCCTTTATAAATAATTTTCTAAGATTTTTGATAGTACTGGCAACACTGAGATAGTCCTATCTCAGTGTTACCAGTACTATAAAAAAATCTAATAATTTGGTAATTACCCGGATCTGATTTTATTCCACTTTTATAAATAGGACTGATTCTGACTTTTTTTAAGTTATCTGGAAAGAAACCTATGGTTAACAGTTTATTTAAACAGTCGGTTAAATTTTGAATAATTAAACTTTTGATACATTTTAGGACTTTAGCACTTTAGCACTTAAGCCATCAATACCTGTGCTAGTGTTTGTGTCGAGACTGTCAATGATTTTAGCTACTTCGTTAGCAGTGCACAGAGGACATTTAGAAAGCTCATGATGTATAGTGTTTGGTAAAGGTCTAGGCAGCGTGTATATGTCATTGTTGTTATTGTGAAATTTTGATAGGATATTGTGCGCTAATAGTGCTCTGATGTTTGCAAAATAGCTATTAAAATGTTCACATATTTCAATAGGATTTGTGACTACCTGACCATCTCGCGTTGTTAAGCTTGAGGGAATACAACTATTAACAATTTTGTTAGCTGAAAGACTGTTGATAAGCTTCCACATATTTTTAGGTTTGTTCGTACACTTCATGAACTCTCCATAGAAATACTTGTCCTTTGTGCTCCTTATTCTTCGTTTTAGATTATATATTTAATATTTAAAATTACTTTCTAATGCCTCATCTGTGGGATTTTGTTTTAGTTTTTTGCATAATTGGTTTCGCTCATTGATTTCTGTAATAATTTATCTGTTTGTAGTTCGTTAATAATTTTAAACTTTTCTACTTTGTTCTTTGTTATCATTCTTTTGATAAATCCGTCTAATTGAAGAAAATCGTGATTTTTATTTTCAAATAGTGTCGCTTCCATCATTTTATATAATTTTTCAATGTTAATCGCCTCTACTGGATTATTTGTTTTCTTGGTGGTTGCACATATTTTAGTTCGACATAGATATTCTTGCTATCAGTAAGAGATTTCTTTTGCATGACTTATATTATAATGCCTAATCAAATTTATAAATAATACTGAAAAGTCGATGTTTTGTAATCAAGTCAATAAAATATAGGCATATGTTCGGGGAATTAGGTAGCTATGTTGACTAAACCTTATGAGATACATAAAAATAATGTACAAAAGGAATATAGATCATAAATGGCTTACAGAGCAGGCCACGGAGATCCTAAGTTTGACTCACAGCAACCATTTCTTTCTTTTACGTATTATTATGATAACAGATTTATTGAAGCTAATATATATTTCTCACCAAGTTAAATATGTTTATTACTTTGGACATTAACATTAACATTAACAGAATTTAAAATAGGCGTTCTTTTACATCATCACATTTAAATGAATAATTTAGAAGATAGCGCAGATTTTAAATTTCGCTGTACTTTAAAACACTTTTCAGGAAAGTGTCCATTTAGAGGAAGGAATTTTCCACTCCACGAATCTTATCATAGCGGATATAATAGACACCGTTATCAAAGAACACCGACAAAATATATGTGCCTCGTACACAGTGGCTGCAAATTGTAATAGGTACTACAAAGTCTTAAGTGACCTGAACGTATATTTTTTGCAAAATCCAAATACACGGTTTCTGTCAGTATGGCAGAATATATTGTAGTCGTTACTTAGGCCCGAGGCCCGCACGAGGCACATTTATTAGTCACATATGAGAATTAGAATTTTCCCCGTTTTTGCATTGTTTTTTATTTATACTCCACTCCTATTTGTCGTAGCGTTATGCTATATAGCTTATAGCCTTCCTCGATAAATGGGCTATCTAATACAAAAATATTTTTCAATTCGAACCTGTAGGTTCTGTGATTAGCGCGTTCAATCAACAAACTAACAAACTCTTCAGCTTTATAATATTTGTATAGATTTTGTGGAATCATAAGGGATTTTGTTAATGAATAAGTTTTTTATAGAAATGTTGGCGATTTTAGCTTGTCTAATAAAAAGCGTCCGCTGTGCGCGAGGCATGTGTGCATAAATTTTATGTTCCTTTTATTACGACCTAGTTACAATTTCGTCTTTCTAAGAAGTCAGGATTCGTAGATATTTGTTTGATTTGGTGCCTGCACATAGCACATTGAATTTTTTTAAATATGTATTATTTATCCTTAGTGTGTCTTAGATAATATAACCCAGTAAATGCAAAAAGCCTGATGAATTAAAATTAATGATTTATTTTAGATTGTTGTACTATATTTGTATATTCGAGGCGGTTTGAAAGTTTCTCGTAAAACATTAAAAGTAGCAAAAAGTTGTTTGTGGTTGAAATAAATTTTTAATTTATATTAGCTATATAGAACTAAAAACAATACATGTCTGTATATCACTGAAGGGATAGGCATAAATGTATTACAGACATATTTAGCCAGTCATATTTTTGATCCCACATGATATGAGATCTATTTCCAGATTCTACTTTCGTCCTGCTAAAATCTAACGGATCTATATTCACCCCTTATTTCTATTGCTTAGAAATTCATAACAAAAGACTCCAAGTCCAATAATTAAACTGAAATAAGTGGTACTAAAATTACAATATTATCACCGCAACGGTAAGATTGTAGTACCTACGCCTAAAATAATAAGTACTTTGACGCTCTGTATAATATGATATAATACATTAGGTACAGCCGCACATAACCAAACAATATATGTACGTCTAAACTGTTTCTTTGACTTTATAACTAGTTTATTTAATTACAAGTACTAGTGTTATACATAAATACTACCCCAGTGGTTTTAGCCAAAAAAATAAAGTAGGTCGTCATTGGCACGGTCTCCTAATAATATAATTATTATTATACAAGCTTTGCCCGTGGCTTCGCCCACTTAAAAGTAGATTAGGTTAGATTACGTTAGTAACAGTACTTTCTATTTAAATAAAATATTGCCTATGTGACTCGGTGATAATATAGCTTACTAATAGAGAAATAATTTTTAAAATCAGTTGAGTAGCTTTTGATTTAAATCTTTACAAAGAAATAATCAAAATATCATATCTTTTTTCTTCATAATATTACTATAGATATAATAATAAGAACACTGGCGGCCATTTCTGGGGAAGTAATGAAAGAGTCATTCCATTTAAGAGTTACTCTACATGTCTCGCTCTTCTGTGTATGCATATGTTATTGTCGATTACGCAATTAAAACATAAAACTATTTTTCATTGCTGTATTGATGCTAACATAGTAACAATGAATTGTCTCACATGTCATTGTCTTATTGTGCAATACAATGATCTCGTCCTGCCGAAATAATAGGTAGCTGTGTAAGTTGCTGCTAATCAAAATATTTACACATAACGGTTACGTACGCGGTACGTGTTACATTAATATTATGAAGCTTACGCATCGTTGTGTATCATCTTATTTATATAGCTTACGTATGCATAACAAAATCACAGGCAGACAGTTTGCCTAAGCTCTTGCTCTAGCCGTTTTAACTATTGAGTATAGTGTCTATAACCTTAGTGCCTGCTGACCACGTTTATACTACCAAAAATTACCAACCCTATTTTATTTTATTATTCTTTCCGTTTAGGTTACTTGCCGGAGGTATATGACATAGTTACTCATAAACCAATCTCTGATAAAGAAGACGATCAATTGTATTACACCAAGATTTATTTAGATAAAAAGTTAAGAGAATCTTTGAAGATTTCGTTGGATCATGATTCTGCAATATTCCAAAATCTTAACGGCGCTCTGTGTAAGTATAAAAATGTTATGATAATATTTAACCTCTATTGTCTTTCTTATCAGATTCACAATAATGAAGTACGCTTCAACATACAATATTTTATAAGATAATACTCGTATATCTCGCCAATGTGTAAGACAGCTGAAACAAACCAACATTTCACAAATTATTGTTTAAGTATCAAGCAATTAAGGGCAAGCCTATTGCCGGGTGCTGCTCAGTGTTTCTTGATACAGAAATACATTAATGAGCTACAATACACGCTCCAACTGAAAATTAAACGCGTGTTCCTACTAACGAAAGATGCTCATGCGCTTACCCGTGCGCTGAACTCTGAGCGACACTATCGATGGTTAATAATTTACTTTTTACAGCCGATGTCCAACTAAAGACAAACACCACAACAGAAAATTATCCGTATATTGAAAATGTGGTTACAAAACAGCGGCCTCTCATTGTACATGGAAATGGACCTTCCAAGTTGATTTTAAATAACTTCGGTAACTACTTGGCCAAAGCATGGTCTGTGTCTGAGGGTTGTGTTATGTGCAGCGAGAAAAAGGTGGCACTAAAGGTAAAAACAACACAGCTAAAAATTTACTCCTGTACTAAACTTTGTTTAACTTGCTATTACATAATATAAAAATATTATTTACTTGATGCAGAACGACTTGCCAACTGTGATGATGGCAGTATTTATAGAACAAGCGACGCCATTCTTAGAAGAATTCTTAGATCAAATCGCCACTACTGACTATCCGAAAGACAAGATTCATTTGTTGTTGAGGAATAATGTTGAATACCATGAAACTGAAGTCGATGAATTCTTTCAACAATACGCAAAGGACTATGCCACTGCAAAGAGAATTAAACCCAGTGATTTTATAAGTGAATCAGAAGCAAGGAATATTGCCAAGTAAGACAGATGTTATATAATTTGTGATTAACCTTTAAACGTACAATATGTACTTTAATAGATAAAATATTTTTGAACTAATAATTTATTTTGTATTTGACAGGGACCGTTGCGTGAACAGTGCGTGCGACTATTTCTTCTCCATAGACAGTTTGTCCCGCCTTGAAGCCAATACTTTGCGTTATTTGCTGTCTTCTGGTTATGACGTCGTCGCGCCCTTGTTAGTGCGGCCAGGACATGCATGGTCTAACTTTTGGGGCGCTATCAACACTGCCGGCTTCTACGCTAGGTCCTCAGACTACATGGACATCGTTTACCAAGTCATAAAGTAAGTAGTGCTCTTAGATTTTAGCATTGGGTCATGCTTAATCTGTTGACATCAGTCAGTATGATTCATCTGTATTTGATTACATTAGGGTAATTAAAACATTTACTAATAAAGGCGTTTATTTAAATAGTATCGTATATAATATATAGTTAAAATATGTTTAATTCATAAATGTAATATTCACAATAATATAATAGATTCTGGACGTATTAGTATAGAGTGTTATAAACAAATGAGGTTATATGACGTGTGCGTCTTGTGACAATAATCGAGGATGTTGGCTGGGTTCACTGTGGCGATTGCTAACGATCAAATCAGAGATGTCTGCTACACAAATATATTTCATAACGTTTAATAGAATGCGACTACGCGTCACTCGTGTCATTGAAAGAAATTGATGCAATTTTGTCGTCTACGGGACGCGTACTATTTTTCCACTGCCTAAATTGCTACTGCAAAATAGATTGCTTATTATTGGCCGTTCAATTAATGCGCGATCGCTGTTGGTATTTGAAACGCATGATTAGTGTATGTTCAGTCAAAAGCGATGGAGAAGTCGGTTTTGAAAGAGCGACGGTCGATGGAATACATATTGTCGGCCGTGCACTCGTACACGCCGGCGTCCATCTGCGTCGCCGGGTCGATCTCTATCTTGGACTTGACGCGGTCGTCGCCGATCGGCCACTCGTGGATCTAAACAAACACAGGCTTTCGTTATTGTTAAAGTACTTGTTTCATGAGCATGATATGTTACAACAATGCGACAACATAATACTAAACTATGTGCAAACTTAAACATTTATACTTTTATTAATACAACATCTGTACAGTATTTAATTTTTAGTTTTATAGTCTTATAGTAAGATGAATAGTTGTACATAATGTAAGTTGATTATAGGAAAATTTGTGTAATATCAAAATAGCGAGCAGCATTAGAGACAGTATAATATCATAATATGCAGATACTTAAATATTTAGCAACAAGGCCATTGGGCATTTAAATGATTTTAACTAGGTGGTCGTTGACACATGAGAAATAATTGAGGTAGCGAGTCAACCATAAGACACAACTGATTGTATGATGTTCTTTATTGATGTCGACATTCGATTTATCTACGATAGCAGCAGGAAAGAAACAACATTTAGATAAAGTTTTATCTATGTAGGTGCACTGTTATTGTTTGCTTTATCTAGTTTATATTACAACAAACAACCCAAACAAATACTATTTTTTGTCAGCAATTGTTTAAATAATACTTATAGGATTATTGTAAGGTACCTACTTATAATTTTGGGTGCCATTTTACTTAATCTTGTAGAAAACGATAGATCGACGGATCCTTCAAACTATAGGCCGATAGCGATTACTTACTTGCTCTCCAAAGTTATGGAGTGGTTAATAAATCGCCTTCTGCTGCGGTATCTTGAAGATCATTAGCTGATTAGTGACCGCCAGTATGGCTTCCGCCATGGTCATTTGGCTGGTGATCTTCTAGCGTACCTCACACACCGCTGGGCGGAGGCTTTGGAGGGCGGAGGAGAGGCTCTGGCTGTTAGCCTCGATGTCGCTAAGGCATTTGACAGGGTCTGGCATAGGGCCCTTCTATCGAAGCTACCATTTTATAGAATCCCCGAGGGACTTTACAAATGGATTGCCAGCTTTCTGCATGGTCGGAGCATTACAGTCGTCGTTGATGGATGAAGCTCCGAAACCAAAACCATTAATGCTGGTGTTTTGCAAGGCTCGGTGCTCTCCCCAACGCTGTTCATCCTGCATATCAATGACTTGTTGTTAATCGAGAACATACATTGCTACGCGGTTGACAGCATGGGTGATGTGCGTTATACCAGCTATCAGAATGTCCCTCGGAGCATGATACAGGTAAGACGAACACTACTTGTGTCTGAAGTTGAGGACTCTCTTGGACGGGCCTCCGAATGTGGTGAACAGAACTTAGTTCGATTCAACCCCTCGAAGACACAAGTGTGCGCGTTCACTGCCAAGAAGGACCCGTTTATCATGGCGCTACAGTTCCAAGGATTTACTCTTCGTATCTCCGAGAGTATTGGGATCCGCGGCGTGGAAATCTCGAGTAAAGTTCAGTTTAGGAGTCACTTGGAGGACAAAGCTAAATTAGCGAGTAAAAACGTGGGTGTACTGAACAGGGCGAGGCGGTACTTCACACCAGGTCAACGTCTTGTGCTTTACAAAGCACAGGATCGGCCGCACGTAAAGTACTGCTCACATCTCTGGGCAGGGGACCCCAAATACCAGCTCGACCCACATGACTGCTTACAAACACGGGCAGTTCGAATCTTAGATGATCCCAATCTCACGGATAGATTGGAGTTCTTGGAGCAACGGAGAGAGTAGGTCTCTGCGTGTTCCACCGACTCTTTCACTGGGGTTTCTCTGAAGAACTGTTTGATTTGGTACCAGCGACCTTTTTCTATCACCGTACCAATCGACAACGAAGCGGGGTTCATCAATACAGATTAGGTGCATAATACCACATTCGCAACATTTTTGTTATTTTGCGAATGGAGCATTGTGCGCCTAGTCCATCCATATCACCTGGAAGCGTTCAAATCCAAGACGGTACGCTTTCAGCGATTATTTCGGTTCGGTTGCTTCGGTGTTTGCCGAGCGCTATATGTCCTTCTTCAAACGAGGTTTAAAGAGAGTTCTTCTTTCACGGTAGGCAGCGGCTTTGTTGTGTCCTGACATTGCTGAAGTCCACGAGTAGCGGTTACCACTTCCCATCAGGTGGTCCATTCGCTCGTCTGCTACGAGTGACAATAAAATAAAAGAAAACGTACCTATATTTTCTCAATATACCTACATATTATATCTGTAATTTTAGCTCTGGGTTGTTTAGGCGTTTGGCCATTATTTGGCGGGATTATTAATACACTACAAATTATTTAAGCTACAAAGCTCGCCCGCCACATCTGTCTGTCCGCAGTAAAGCCGAAAACTACTGAACAATCCGTTCAGTAGTTTTTGATGCGGTTTTCACCAATTGACAGAGTGATTCATGAAGATGGTTTAGGTGTACAATTTGTTAAGATTTTGTACTACCCGTGCCAAATCGGGTCTGGTCGCTAGTATAATAATAAAAAATACGCCGCATCCGATTTTACGTTTTGAGCTGCAGCGGCACGCCGGCACACAATTGTTTCTCATTTGTGTCTGAATTTTCAGCAATTGACTATTTTATTCGAATTTTGATTCGATAAAAATATTATTGGTAAGTCCGTGTATACAGGATTGAATGAAAGATGCTAATAACCTTTTACCAGTGTCTTCTTAATTAACATCTTTTGTTCTACTTACGTACTTACGACTAAATACCTTTTCCAAAAATATTATTATAAGTTCAACATAGCAAGCGTCCCACTTCCCGCACAATTCCCGCCACGCCGCGTTGTGCGCGCTAAGCAGTAAACATGTATGTTTACATCGCTGCTTTTATTGCGTTATTTTGCGATCGCGTGTAGTTTTAATGCGATTAGAGCAACCAGTTTCTGTTTTTGTATAGAAATCAAATAATTAATTATTAAATGGTAGAGCAAAAGTTGTTAAGTACGGTATAAATAAGTCACAGGTAAATGTACCACCATAGAAAGACACACCACTAGCATAAGGATGATATGCGCGCACAGCTCAGTATATGTTTACAGGGAGACTATAATATGACCTTAGCAAATTTAAACATCAGGTAGATTGCCGGGCTTGTTACTTGTGTACTTACGTGCAAATAGTGATGTGCAAATATTTCTACTCCGTCCTTGAACCATGTGATATGAGGTCTGGGTGAACCCTTAGCGATGCACAGGAACGCGATCTTGTGGCCCAAAACGTACTCAAGATCGAAGTGAGATGCGAGTAGGATTTTAGCTCCCTGCAGTGACAATAGTGTGACATTTGCTTATACATATTCTAAACATACCTTTATTAATCATCATGGTACATCTGTTCAAGGACTTACATCGTTATTGTTGTAATATTGATCCGATTCTGGATCTCTGTATTTACCAGTTATCGGTAATCCAATTTGTACCTGTAAATGTATCAGAATTGGAGGTTAAAGCATATCATTAGACAGAATTGATTTAGTTCTAGCTGTTATTTTGTTACTGCAGCACAATATGAACATTAATGTTGATTTGGCTTGTTTAATACGATTGTGTAGTCGAAAACAATAATATAATAATATAAATAACAATAATAGCCTACCTAGCTATATAATACTAGTTTAAAAACAATTGGCTTAGTGCTATGTTGGATACCGGCAAATAAATATAATAGACTCGACTGACAAAGATATTTCTTAAAGGTATAAACAAATATAGTAATATATTTTATTTTATTGAATTGTAAGTTGTTATTATTATTATTAAAATAATAATTGTTTACCTTTGATTTGGTCCTGCTTCTCG
This sequence comes from Catocala fraxini, assembly GCA_930367265.1. Taxonomy (NCBI): domain Eukaryota; kingdom Metazoa; phylum Arthropoda; class Insecta; order Lepidoptera; family Erebidae; genus Catocala; species Catocala fraxini. The sequence goes on from OV884024.1 coordinate 20,339,607, forward strand.
TCCGGCCGCGGCGAGCCTCCGTGGTAATGATTAAACACGAGTAAAGAATCAGGCAAATCCAAAAGATGTTTGCTTTCATGAGTAACATTTGGGTTTTGATCGGCTTACGGACTCTGTAGAGTGGTAGTCCCATACAACAGTGCGCGATATTGTGTTCTGGTATGTTCTTGTGTGGGGAGTCAGACTGCAACTGGTGGTGTCGGTGATTCCTGTTGCGCCAATCTTTCAATTGGCTAATGACGAGGTGCTAGCAGGAGGGCCCTTGTCTCCCCTATGTGATGTACGACATTCGTCATTTCCTTTCGCATTTCGTACGGTGATACTTTAAATGGGATATTTATAAATTTGAACATAGGTCAATGGATCACGATATCGTGTGACCTCGTAGTTTTATACCTACGCTTACAATTTTTCTTGATAGATAAGGTGGTAGTCATCGTATCTTAAATATGTAGATGTACTTCGTGAATGCGAACATATTAAACTGATATATATAGTCTCGCGCCTAGGATTGCCAGGTCTTAAAACCGAAAAGCCGAACAGACGAACTAGTTTAGTCAGATATTTGGGTATAGAGGCCGGACCTCTTAATTTTTTAGTCTTAACATACTAAAATTTTTTAGGGAAAGACTATCGTAGTCCTAGTCCGCTCGCTAGCGCTACCGATACAAGGTGAGACAGGCGTAGCGGAAACACACAAATGACAAATGTAAAAAAATGTTCTAGTTTGAAAAGCCGGACTCCGTATAATTTAGGCGCACGCGCAACAAAAAACTCTGTGACCGGCTTTATTCGTACGCCTGGCAACGCTACTCACGCATATGTCCTTGAAAGGTTAGGCCGAGGGCTACTACAGCCATATTTCAACAGCAATGACTTTGAAACTACTTAGTAATGGGCGAGTCTGTTTATTATGTTACCGGGCATAGTTCCAGGCTCCGTGTTGCAACTGAGAGTTTCTGCATCTTTCTTCAGGAAAGCCAAACTATTCGACTCAGAAATCAATATATGTTTTACAATTTCTCGGTTAGGTCGAGCAGTTCTTATCTACTGGCAAAAACGTATTGTAATGACCCACTTAAAAACTCGATTTTAGAGCGAAGATTTGGTATATATCACGTTTAAATCAAATTAAATTATTTATTTTTGCAGAAAACACCGTTACAATGGTGTTGTTAAACGTACATGTTCTAAGCGATTCTACTGTAAGGCATGAAACATGTCTACAATAATTTATCAATATCAAGATTGACATTGAAATATATAAAATTGGATTAAAATATAATATTGTCTTCTGTTTACGCGAATGTTATTCATTGAAATTAAACTACTATATACGGATTTTATGTAATATAGTGTAAAATAAACAACGCGATAAAATCCGTATATAGTAGTTTAATTTCAATGGATTAAAATATTTAAAGATATATTAAATTAATTTAATGTATTTCTTAAAGTTACGTTACGTTGTATGTATATTGTGATGCAATTACGCGACGTGGCTCTAACAAGCTTGTCGAGTACGGTGTAGGTACATTACACTAGGTCAGTCTTTACAGTGCGCAGCAGCGATAGCTCAGTGGGGAGACTAATAGACTGCAATGCAGAGGGTCTCGGGTTCAAAACCCACGTCGCGCACCTCTGACTTTCGGAAGTTATATGACTTTTCGAAATTATGTGCCTATTGATTGACGATTATCGCCTGCTCCGTACCTCGATGAGCACGTTAAGCCGTCGGTCCCAGCTGCCGACTGTTGTGGTTTCGAATCCCACAGGACAAAACTTTGTGTCATCCACAAATGATTATTCCAAGTCTGGGTGTTCTTTGTGTCCTTTGTTTGAATGTTTGTAAAGTCCCCTACGACACAGGATTACTTCCTAGAGCAGTAAGTGAGCTAAAAAAAGAGTTGAAAACAGCTTCGCTCGCAGTTCTGTACGTGATGCTGAGATAGCATTTTTAACATTCCATTATGAAACTCTTCAGCGATCTTTCATAGAAAGCTCATCCTCTTGACCCGTTAGAATGTAGTGCAGAGAACTAAGAACACATGATAAAGTAATAATTGTAGCCTCCCAATTTGACTAGTCATGACAGGCTCTGCAAAGAAGTGCATTTCTTAACCCTTATTTATGTGTATACTAGATTTTGCCCGCGGCTTCGCTCGCATAAATGTAGGTTAGGTTAGATTAGTTACAGTACTTTTTCTGAACTAAAAGTTCGCGAAATTTTATGATGACCGATTAGTTAAGGCGTGAAAGCGTATCAAGCAAAGAAACTCAAATTCGCATATATAATATTAGTTAGGGTTAGAATAAAACGATTAAAAACTGCATTGCATTACAAGAGTTATTACATAATATATTATATACCAACTCTTATAGGGTAGAAGGCTGACACAAAAATCCAAATAGCTTAGTGCGGGGATTTATATCGATTCAGAGTAATTGAACATTGTCAGTCAGGCAGTCAAAGGCATTTATATTTTAATTTTTAATATTTTTATGTAGTGGAGGCGATATGATTTTGTCGGACATTCCAATCATTTGCTAAGAGCAATACATATTGCAAAAAGGTTATCGCTTTGCTCACCTTTGTATTTATAATAAAGATATAAGCCCTAACATTAAAAAATATAATATCTGTATATCATATAATTATGTAGATTGTTCTATATTATATATAGTGCTGAAAAAATATCAATTATTTTTTTAAAATTGAATTATCCTTGTCCGTTTGCAGAGGAGTATGGAACATGCCTTTCATCACGAATGCATATTTGATCAAGATGTCTGTGCTGCGGACACCGGCGGCCAAATCTGTGACGTACACCAGGGAAGGCATTGACCCAGACATGGCATTCTGTGCCAGCCTTAGAGACCTTGTAAGTTAAATTATTTCTATTAAAACAAAGAATGAATGTTTTTTTAAAGTCAGATTATATAATTATGAAGCTCTTTCACTTTTGATAATCGCAAATAGAGAAGTAGATTTATTATCAATTTACACCATTCTTCGAAACTAACTAAAACCTAAAATATTATATAAAAGATTAGCTGACCTGCGCAACTTCGTCTGCTACACATAAGATAATTGCCCCGTTTTTGAAACATTTTTCATTGATGCTCCGATCCTATTGGTCGTAACGTGATGTTATATAGCTTATAGCCTGCCTCGATAAATGGGCTATTCAACACTGAAATTATTTTTCAATTCGAACCGGTAGTTCCTGAGATTAGCGCGTTCAACTAAACAAACAAATATAGAAACACACTCTTCAGCTTTATAATATTAGTATATATATATAAAAAGAAAAGGAAAAACCTAAAACTTAAACCCTCTACTAGGCGTCATAGAATTCCTCCGCATCACAGTCGACTGGTAGTGTGGCCAGAAGACTGGCAGCATTGCCACGTTGAATGGCAATGCTTATTCTTTCCGCGGAATAAAGACCAGCCAGTCACGGGAAGCGTCGGTCAATCTTTGTGCTATTGCTCTATATATATTATTTCACTTTCATTTTATTACAGGGAATATACATGTACGTCAGCAATGAAATGGACTTTGGTCATCTGGTGAATCCAGAAACGTATGATATTAGTCGCACTCATCCCGACATGTACCAGTTGTTTGATAACAGAATGGAGTGGATGACTCGTTATCTCCATGAGGAGTACCATACAAACTTTGACAATGGCCATAAACCGTTGATGGTGTGTATTTAAGTTATTTGTAATCGCACTACAAATATGATTTCCAAGATAACATGGTAACCACCCTGTTCATACATTGTCGCACTAATAGTCCTGCTGTGCGGTGTCCTGCCAATACTCACAATAACAGTAATTGTAGTCTACCTATGCGAAATGTGGATATTGAGATTGTACACACGTTCAAGAACTATGTAGGTAGCCATTTCAGACAAACCGACCGTTACACAATGTTTTTGTTGACTGCAATGCGTACACTATAATATATATGTATATATAAAATGATATCAGCCCTGTTTGAAATTGTCCCACTGCTGTGCAAGGGCCTTTTCGCAGACTGGAACGATTAGGCCATAATCCAACATGCTAGCCCAGTGCGCGTTGGTAGACTACACATATCTTTGAGAATATTATGAAGAACTCTCAGACATGCAGGTTTCCTCACGAATGTTATCCTTCACCGTTACAACGAGCGATAACTAGCTATTTAATACCCACATAACTTCAAAAAGTCAGACATGCTCGCCTTGGTATTGAACTTGGGTCGTCAGCGGGGCAGTCCAGGCTATTACTGCATTAATTGACTAATACTAAAGCTGCTAATGGCAATTTACAACACGTGCTTGTTTGAAATACACTAATATGAACACACATGATATTTGAACAGAACCTCTAATATGCTCACTCTAGGAAATAAACATCTTGTTAAATAGTGTTATTACAAATGTCGCTTATAATATTTCAGCCGTGTCCAGACGTATACTGGTTTCCTCTGATGTCGCCCAGGTTTTGCGTTGAATGGATCGATATTATGGAAGCTTTCGGTCAATGGAGCGATGGATCTAACAATGTATGTATTACATTAACTTAATGTTTGAATACTGAAATTAAGAATATAACAAAGTTCTCACTACATATTATAAAGCGAAGTTTCCCGCCGCGTTAGATCGGTATTAACTCAAAAACAATTTAACGGATTTTCATGCGGTTTTCCCCATAATATCAAACATATATTATGGACTTCAAAAACACGTTAGTCTGTCATCCATAAGTAGTCATTTCATGTGTTTTTTATAAGGAATATATATATATAATATATATATAAAAATATAATGGAAAAATCACTATAAAAAGTAATAAATCCTAGGTATATACAGTGGTGGATATATAATTAGAAACACTTGCGACGTATTTAACATTATACAAGGCACATTGACATAAAACTTTTGTTTTTTTTAAATAAAACAACAAAATGCATAGACTACGTTCAACAACTTATAATTCATTAAAAAACAACTAAATATCTGAGTTTACAACTACCATTTAGATATTTAGTTACGTACAAACAACTAAACGACATTTGCAGTACCATCCGTCATGGACAAGTAATTTGAAACAATAAAGATATGAGGTGAAAATCAAAGTTATTAACGTGTTAACGTCATCAATTTCAAATTATTTATGTTAAATTATGTTTGGCTAACTAAATTTCTTAAAAATTAATATTTATTTGCATAACCTTTGTTATTAATGACAGCTCTGCAACGACGTGGCATTGATTCAAGTAATTTCATACATTTGTCGAGTGGGATCGAGTTCCATGCTTCAACAAAGGCTTCGTAAAGTTCATTTTGACTGGAATTACGTTTAACGGAGACTTTTTTTTTAACGACGTACCACAAATTTTCAGTAGGATTTAAATCGGGACTATTTGCAAGCCAGTCTAACATGGTAACACGTTGCTCACTAAGAAAGGATTTAATACTGCGGGCCGTGTGTTTTGGGTCTTTATCGTGCTGAAAGATCCAGGTCACAGGCAAATGGTCGTCGGTGTAGGGAATCATTGTCTCTTCTAAGATGTTTTTGTATTGAAATTGATCCATTATACCTTCAATCTTACGGACGGGTCTAACTCCGCAACCAGAAAAACATCCCCATACTAATGTTACCGCCGCCGTGTTTGACTATGCTCCTCGTGTATTTATAATCAAAAGCATGGTTTATTGGACGTCTAACGTAGCGTTTGCCGTCTGAATTCACCATATTTATTTTTGTTTCTTCCAAGAATTACACTTTTTTCATTCTCGTACGGTCCAGTTAACATATTTCTTTGCGAATAATAATCGCTTCTCTTGGTGTTGTTTGATAAGAAGCGGTACCTTTCGAGAAACCCTCCCGAACAACTTAGCTTCCACTAATCTGTGGCGTACCAGTTTCGAGGTAACGTTCCTTGGGTCATCAGGTGGAAAAACTTCATTTCTAATCTCGTTGGAGCCTTTAAACGGGTTTTGTTTAGCTACACGTATTATTTGCAAATCTTCCCGGGGAGACTTTTTCCTTGGACGAGCCTTTCTAACAACACTTTTAGTCGTTCCGTTTCTTTTATAATGAGCAATGGCGTTGAAAACTTTCTTCACAGAACATTCTAGATGATTAGCAATTCTTCTAAGTATAAGTCCACTTTCGATCTAAATGTAATTTAACAATTAATTGCCTAGTTGACTCGTCACAACTTTTATTTTTACCCATTTTTAACACTACTTATTATTCACGTAATTCCAAATTGACGTTTAATTGCCGCCGAAACTACAGTAAAAGCGAGGAAAGAGGTTTTTTTTAAATTTCTAAATTGGAACGAACGATGGATCCTGTTTCTAATTAGTTGTCCAAGCGGCCAGTAATAGAAATTCAACTATCATTTAAACCATTTATTTTCGTTACATATATATACAAAAATTACATATTTATAGAATTAAGACAGCATTTACAAGGTTACACATACATATTATTTAAACTCTTTTAATAATTAAAGATAGAACAGATTTCTTTTTTAAATATTTTATGAGTGTATAACTAACTATGCCGGAATATAGCCAATGAGTTACATTAGCTATATTCTGGCATAGTTAATAGTGATTTAATCTATATATTTTTTACTCATATCGATAGTTCATTCTGTGTTTACCTAAGTTTTATGTACTGTTTCTAATTATATGTCCACCACTGTAATAATATCATAAATACTAATGTGAGTCAATTACACTTTCACGCTAGAGTAATAAAGAGGAAGATTAAAAAAACAAAAAGTTTATAGGCCGTATGCTTGACTGCCACCGTGGAGCTATAAAAAAAATAATAATTAAGAAATTCATTAATTATATAATCTATTATTATTTTCTTTATTAAAATTATATTCTAATTTAAAATGATGAATGACGATGCATATTATTAGGATGATCATCTTTTCGTATTTTGAGAGATGTCGTTATTTTTTTCTTCGTTTACTTTTTGTCTCAATCCTAGTTGAATAGACTATATCTTATTATTTTTGATTTCAATAGGATAAGATATGAACATTATTTTTAAATCGATTTTTCACGGCCTACCCGACAACTTTTACCAACCGTACAGCTAAAATTTCTCTAACAGTAGGTGAAGAAAAAGGTAGAAATGTATACCTTTGTAAAACTTAAATTCTCATTAATAATAAACAACTTTGTATTACTTGTTAATGCGTATCGTAAATCTCTCGAAGCCTTGTTATGGACTTAATATAATACAATTTTAATGCTAGTACTAGGTTAAAAACAGATTAAAATGTCAGATTGGGGTTAACGCTTTGACCGCCACGCCAGAAAAGCAAAAGAGCGTGCTGTCGGCACCAAGCTACGATTTCATCCTTTAATAGCTACATCCTTTTTGTAATCTTATACTAATATGGAAGAAATAAATCGTAAGCAGTATACATAATATATATTGGGATGAGTCTAGCTACATAATTAACAGAAATATAAGAAAAACAATATATTTCATAAGATTTATTAGTGTTTAAAAGTCTGTCATGATGTAGTCGTGACCGTGGGCGTGCTGGGCACATTTTGTTTTGTCATGTATACATGACTGTAGCGGTGAAAAGGTTAAAAACATATACATAATTATATGTAATGTGGTTCGCAGGATAAACGCCTGGAGAGTGGGTATGAAGCGGTGCCGACCCGAGATATCCACATGAGTCAGGTCGGGCTAGACAAGCATTGGCTACATATACTCAAGGAGTTTGTACGTCCCTTACAAGAGATGGTGTTCATAGGATATTACCATAACGTAAGTTGTTAACTATGACCATATAACTGATGAGATCGGTGACTTTACTAATCTTTTTCATCCACTTCTTTAGCCAATCGTTGATTTTCATGGATATATTAAGTAAAATAATTTAATACAGATGAACTCCAATTATCCAAATCAATTGGGACCAGACCACATTTGGATAGGTGGATATTATTGGAAAAAGGGTATGTACGTAAGTACATATGTATACATATATAGACGCATTACATATTTTAAAGAAATAAAGCTTATTTTTGGCACTGATGCATTTTTAGTTTGAAATTGAATGAAATTGCAACGCATAAACATGTTACGTACATATGTACATTTTCTCATCTCCCAATAATTTTTCCCCGAAAGCGATTCGGATAATCAGCAATTCGGATAGTTGGAGTTCGTATTATTGGAGTTCTACTGTACTAGTTTCCATGTGTCCCATCAGTCTTTGAATCTATAATACTTACTATAAGGGCCCTGTTTTGTTGTAAACAGCCTCCAGTGTCGATCATGAACTTCGTGGTGCGCTATAGGCCGGATGAGCAGCCGTCTCTGCGTCCGCATCATGATTCCTCTACGTACACCATTAATTTGGCACTGAACACACCTCGTAAGTATTTAAATTATCAAAAAGATGCTAATCAATATTTACAACGTGTTAATCTTAGTGAGAAATTCAATACTATAATTACATTTACAACCACAAGGTCCACAAGTGACGAAAAGCGCGATCCGTTGCTTTTCGGGATTAAACAATATACCTTATTTTAATTTGTAACTGGCGTATGTTGAATGTTTGTAAAGTCCCCCGCGATACAGGAATAATGCATAATGGGTATGATTACCTTCTTAAAAAAAAAAAATATTTTTATCCCAGAGGCTCAGACTTTATTTCTCATAGACCACTTTCAAAATTTAGCAGGTTCCGGCGGACCTTCTGCAGCTACATTTCTATCATGTTCCTTGGCATTCGTATTTATATTGGTGAAGAATCAAACAAGAGTTCGAAATTCTCGGGACTGAACCTACTATGTTAGGCGGGCTGACTATTTTGGTTTTTTAGAAATTCTCTACCGAAAAATCGGTAGGTTCGAGACCACTGGTACTGAATATGGAATATGCAAGTTTTTACAAGAAACAGTGGCTGAGCTTAAAATATTATCTACCTACATTGATAAGTGAAGCCAACATTTTAGTTCTTCACTATCGAAAGCAAATAAATTTTCGTGGACCCTCGCTTACGAATTGTGGACCCACATTTTTTTTGTCACGCCAACGTAGACCCTCGTCGAGTCTCCTGTGGACCCCTGCGGGTCCACCTAGACCACTTTGGGAACAAATGTTTTAGACGAATGGGTTTTCATGGATGCTAAACTGTATAATTATGGTACGCTTGTAATATCAGTTAGTTCTATAATGGAGTGTTGTTCGTTTATAGATGTGGACTACGAGGGCGGTGGATGTCGTTTCCTCCGGTACAACTGCTCGGTGCGCGACACTAAGCTTGGTTGGTTGCTGATGCACCCGGGACGTCTCACGCATTACCACGAGGGCCTGCAGGTCACTAACGGCACACGCTACATCATGATTTCTTTTGTTGACCCATGAACATGCAAACATTCTTTGTACACTCAAACATGTATAAGATAATAATCATACACGTTACTATTACTAGATATTAAAATAAATAGATAATTTAAGAATTAATAAAGATCAAAATAATTGCCAGTTTAACTCTTGTATTGTATTTGTTTCGAAAATCTACGAAATACAATAGATTTTCTGGAATCTCTTAAATGTTAAATGTTAACTTATAATAATTATACTGTCTTTATATCAGTCGAATGAGAGATAAACAGTTGAATGTTACAAATGTGATGTGTGACGATGTTAGTTTGCATATAGTCTGATAATTCGTTGCTATGATAATAATATAACTTCAGCATTTTTAGCATCTTCAGTAACCAACTGGATTAATAGTATATTTAAAACAAATTATATGTTTGTTCTAACTGCCAAAGACTTGTTATGTTAATGCAAAGTGAAATTATACAAAAACTAAGATATGTTTTTCTATTTACCATTTACTAATTTGTACCTATATCCAGTATTTTCTATATCAAATTCATTCAAACATTAGTACAATACATATACACATATTACATCAGTAGACACTAAAAGAAAAAGAATACAATTTATCTCTGGCTCCCACACTAGGATTCTCTGTGTCGTGGAGTCCATTGTGGGGTCTATGTCAGTTATCTTTTAAAACACACCTGGTCAGGGCATACAATGATGACTGATGTTGAATTAGTAGGGCTAATGAGTTCTGAATATGACACAAAGGAGAACGCGCTGGCTTGTATGGATTCTAGTATCGGTTTATATTGCTATAAATATTTTTTGAGCCAAGATGAAAGTTACCTCAATATATAGGGTATTAATAAATACTTTAACGAAAAATAAATAAGACTTACGAAAAGTGCTAAGATTTTTAGAAAATGCTCTTTTAAAAACAGTAATCCTTATTTTTAAGTTTAGCTTAGATATTAAAAGACATTAGTTATGAGTAACAAAATACATATTTTTAATACCACTATATATTTAAGCGCAAGGTATTTCAAAACTGAATTATATTTCACAAGATTATAAGTTAATAAAACTACCAAATCAAATTTCCAACCGCAGTGTTGCTCATGTAGAAAATCATCATTTAGGGATTGATATGGCCTCCATATCGTATTACTTTTTTAATATCTTCAAGTACATTTATTCCAATTGTATTAAATGTCCTCCAGACCGAATTTCGGCCACGGCGGCTAATCTTAACGGAGACTGGCCATCTGCGCAGTAGATATTATAGTGCACAAGTATGTGCGCAAACACAAGTGCACTCTAACAACCGTAACCTAATCCTCATTATCTCTTGGGACGGATAATCTGACATGATCAGAGAGAGATCAGGCGCAGGATCAACGGCTTAACGTGCTTTCCGAGGCACGGGGGTGTCTAACACCGCCAACTTCCTAACTCCGGACTCGTATTGAGATTTCTTAACAGATAAACCCAATAACTTTTTCTTGACCCCACCCGCGATTCGAAGCCGAGACTTCATGCACAGCAGTCGCATTCACTACCGCTGCGCATCTACAACAAGTACAATAGAACCAGTTCATGTTTTTGCCTGTGATTCTCAAACTACCATACTAAAGTAGTGTTATTCATTAGAATATATATAAAAAACTAACTGTTACACTCAGATACATTTAATGAATATACAGTGTGAGTTTTCATAAAGTGCACATATGAAAATGAGTGAAACTAAACATCATTTTATCAATAGGAAAAATAATAAAAAAATTCAAACATTATATTCTTCGATTTATACCTATTTATATTTTTTCTTTAGTAGTAATGGACTTTGTACCAAGGAAACCTTGTAACTTTTGAACCAGGTGGTTAATCGTGTTGAAATAAAAACAGTAATAATACGCAACGTATAGACAATAACGACGGTATACTATTCACATCCAAAAAAATACCGGTGGCATAAAAATAAGGAACATTTTAGACCAAAACTGAGATTCGTACAATGTTTTTTTAAATATTGTTAAAAAACCCAAGAAATCGTCCCCATTGCCCCTAGTTTTTATTAATTGACATTAATCTGTATCTAATAAGCTTTAAAACAACATAAAAACCACACCTGTATCCCAAACAAAATAGTTTTTATGAAGGGCTAAACAAAGACCTTGCCGCCACCACGTGCATCTTTTTTCAAAAATAGCATCATCTATCTCAGGTAGTTTGGGTGGGATTGAGGTGCAGGGTAAGGGATAAATTGCGGGCCAGGTCTACAGAAAGAATCAGTCGCTCCGAATCATTCGCCGCTGCGACTTGTGTGTTCTTGTTTTGTGTTGCCCCGTTTGAGTGATTTTCCTCCAGCGCATATCGCCGATATGTATGTATATAAATTTAATTACATACATACATCTGCCCCTACTAAGGAATCTTTTAGATGTCTTGTCGAACATACCGCAATCGTAATATACATGACATTCAGAATCCTTACGTTTTAAGCCAGTATACCAGTCCCTGGTTTGAAGGAAGCTTGAGGCTAGTGCTTGCATCTAGAACCCCCAATGCAGCACACCAGATACGGATGCTTGAATAGGGGGCAACAAAATATCTTAAGCCTTCTGTTTTAGGCGGTATGCAATGGTATGTCCTTAATGTACCCTACTAAGTACCAGGTAGGAAAGTTACACTTGTTAAAGTGAGTGCGTTATTACTTGAGGTAAGTAGATACCGAGATAAACACTAGCAGCGCCCAGCATCGTTCTGACAGCCAATTCTGAATGTGATGTTTGCCGATGGATCGAACGAAATTATGCGAGTATGTCTGTTGTTTTGCGAGGGAAAGTATACAAGGTTATCCTCTATACCCATATAATAATATCAGCCTTGTATTAAACTACCCACTGCTGGACACGGGCCTCTTCTCTGTGTGAGAAGGGTTAGGCCATAGTCCACCACGCTGGCCCAGTGCGAGTTGGTAGACTTCACACACCTTTGAGAACATTATGGAGAACTCTCAGACATCCAGGTTTCCTCGCGATGTTTACATTCACCGTTAAAGCGAGCGATAACTAACTATTTAAAAGGCACATAACTTCGAAAGTCAGAGGTGCGCGCCTTGGTATCGAACTCGAGACCTCTGCGTGACAGTCCAACGTTTCCCAATAGGCTATCGCTGCTTTTTATTCATATAACATCCCTATATACCCGTAAAATTCAATGTAATTGGAATACTTATGTATTGTCTTACAACGTTTAATTAACTTTAAATGAATAAACAAATATGGGTGTAGTTGTTGACTGTGTGTTTTCGTTGTGTGAAGGGCTAAATGTAATAAAACAAATGGATTCCAGTTATGTAGCTTTAATATGTGGTTTATTTGAAGTTACACAAACGTCAAGAGAAGAATAGTTCTTCACAGTAGATACAAGAGTTACGGAGATACAACAAGAACGATAGAAAGAAATTACAGCTATGGTTAAAGGTGCTGATAGACTTGAGCATTCACTTATAAAAGAACAGCGAACTTTTAAATTGTCGAACTGAACAGTGAACAGAGCCAAACATAGAGCCAAACATCGCTACAAACATTTTCACGATTATTCTAGCAAACGCTCTAGTCAATGCTCGTTAAAAAATATTTTTCACCAAGATGTCAGACTTGATGGTCGCTGAATAAAAACAGAATGGCTCGGCTCGGCAATGAGCTCGAAGCATATTTACTGTCCTGTCGCTAGAATGCTCGCTAAACCGCTGTTTAACATTCGCTAGAATTCTCATTGTGAGTGAATACTCAAGACTCAGTACCTTTACAGGTAATAAGTATGTAGGTTCTCGCCGAATATTATTAACCGCTCGATTATCGGACGTCGCAGGATTCGCGTGGTGATATCTTTGGCCGCCTGGTGCGTCGCACTGCTCATTGTTTACATTGCGCACACGCACCGCTCAGGATCTATTTCAATTAAAACAGGTTCACCGGTACCGGGCGCGGTTCCGGAGTATTTCAATATTTCATACTTTATGTACTTAGATTATAATGTTGATTAGTGTTAACAAATAATAGTTATATGTATAGTAAATAAATTAGTTATATGTTGAAAATATAAATAAATAAATAATATAGGTATAGTACATCACTCTAACTCAGAGACTGTCAACTCTGGTAGATAATTGAGAAAATGAACTGTGTAGCCGGAAAGGGTTCTTCTGCCGTCATCCTGGTGTGAGGCTTTCGGCATCAGTTGACATGACTTCTGGCCTGCGTGTGAAATGATCCACAGCCGTAAGATAAGAGCGGTATCCTTGTGAGATAGGGAGGGTGTCAATAAGTTCCAAGTGCATAAAGGAAAATCGAGCAAGAGGAAGATTAAAAGTGCTCAATGGAGCAGACACATGACGTGACCTTGCGCGTTGACATACCAAACACTGCCGAGACTACTCTTGACAATCCTTGTGTACCCCAGGCCAAACAAATCCCTCAGCAACTACTTAGCCGTAACGTTGGCGGCTGGGTGACTAAGACTGTCGAAACTGACAAAAACGCTTCCTATCTAAGTCTAAGTTTTGGCAAACCATGGCCTAGGTGTAGAGGTACAATAAAGGTCCGCATCAGAGATCGGAATGTTGAAAATATAAATAAATAAATTATATAGGTATAGTAGGCTTCCTGGGTGTTCATTTGCGGTTAAAACGATATATGTGGTTTTAACCCTTAGCAATTTTATGGCGCGACTACGCTAGTCTTCCTTGATTACCTGTTCACTGACAAGGGTGCAAGTAAAGCCCGTCACAGATGGAGCTATAATATATATTAATATACTGTGTTATACATTATATTATAGCAAACGACCACAGACAATAGCTAATATGCTTATAATATATATCCATGTAGTCATTATCTCTGCGGTCATCGCAGCTAGTTCGCGTTTTTACTACACGATTATAATACATGGTGTTCTGGTTTTATTCAATATGTATATTATTATCTATATATATAAAACTCTTCCGTTACTGAGTGACTGACAGACAACGCACAGCCGAAACTACTGAACGCAAGAAGCAGAAATTTGGCATGTACGTTCCTTGGAGAGTGTAGGGGAGCACTAAGAGAGGATTTTTGGAAATTCCGCCCTGAAGAGGGTGAAAGGGATGAAACCCGATATTCACACGGAAACGGGACTTACGCGGGTGAAACCGCGGGAAAACTACTAGTTCATATATAATAATATATAATAATATCAGCCCTGTATTAAACTGTCCCATTGCTGGGCACGGGCTTCTTCTCAGTGTGAGAAGGGTTAGGCCATAGTCCAACACGCTGGCCCAGTGCGGATTAGCAGACTTTACATATCTTCGAGAACATTATGGAGAACTCTCAGACATGCAGGTTTCCTCACGATGTTTTCCTTCACCGTTAAAGCTATTTATTATTCATATATTGGATTTAATTAATTGAGCTAACTTTCATATGCGTTTTGCTATGCCATATGCAAAAATAAGAAATATCAGAGTTGAATCGCATATAAAGAATAAGTAAACTCGTGGCGAATGCAAATTATATCATGTCCTATCAAAAAAATTCCTATGTATGTAGGTAGTATCTACATTAAGGAAAGAATTGAAAAGTGATTATATTTAATAAATTATCTTGTAATAATTGGCACATGTAATAATTAGTTTTAAGTTAAATATAATAGAAATAAAGTAATTATAAATTTAGGCCTTGCAAGGATGTAAACTGTCGATCAAATGCTCCATATTTAATAAAACGACGTCATCGTTCCGCAAACACTAAACAGTAAGTTCGAGCTGTTCTGTGTGTGTGACGTGAGGCGGCAGGGATAAATGCTTGCACGCTGATGCGTTCTTAGACATAAAATACATCCTGTGTTGTCATAATATAGGTACCTACCTTAAAATATGCTGCTTATACCGTGATATGTCTTGCTATACCGTAATATATCTTGCAATATCTGTACACATATTTTGATGACACAACAGAAATATATATTAGAGCGTGTGTAGTCGCTTTCAAGATGATATTGAAAATATACCGTAGCTATTGTGCCTAGCTATAACGTATATTAATATTTATTTATTTATCTATTTACTACATTACACATTTTTATAATTGGCAGCGGCTTCCGCACTAAGCTTGAGGCTTGTATCGCGGTAACCACACGTTATACATTAGTCGCTTAACATCTAGAATATGCAGAATATATTATAGCTCCATCTGTACGTTTGTGGTTTAACGGCAAAACCGCTATTACAAACATAAATCACTACATACAAGTTTATAGATATTTATATCAATCATACAAATTAACAACGTTTTATTATTTGTTTCCGTCTGCGTTATGACTATTTTAAAGCTATATTAATTATAAATAGGATGTAACTTCAAGAGCGCCCCTAGAACTCTCAACTCTGGCTTGCCTTGGTCGGCCGCTCACAGTGAGGCGACCAGAGCTTTATGTTCGGGAGTGGACGTGTCATTTTCAATGACATAACTACGGGGAAAACGGCTACGGGTCTCCGTTGTCACGAGACCCGTGATGGTAAAACCGGCGCCGCATCGCTCGACACCTCTAGCCAAGCGCACTGGCGTCGCCATCAGCTGCTTTTAAGGCTTGTATGACTATGGTGGCTATTCAGAGGGGGCCTATCTAGTAAGTTGGCGAGTCACCTGATTTGAGGCTATTAAAGTATTCAGGGCTGACGCCGTTTTATTCCATAGTTATACCAGTCCATGAGACACCCATCCCCATAGGCCTGATAAATTAGTGTCTATATTTAACAATAGTCCTACGCATTCCACCCCACTTTAGATTAAAACTCCCGAACTCAACTCTTCACGTTGGACTCATGTATCCGTGTAAGCCTCCAAAGGCACAGGTATTTTTCTAATGTAATATGTTAAAAAAAATACCTGTGATAAGACAGACATATATAATAATAAGTATTTATCGTTCTAAAGGTTACAAATATAACAGTGGCCCAGATCCCACACTAGGATCCCTATGTCGTCGCGATACATTAATTTAAACAAACTTATGATTCTGTTACATATTTTATATAATCAAGGAAAAGCAAAAAGCAGAAATAAGATAGGTAAAGATAAAAAAAACAACAGATAATGTGCCATAACACTTATCAGTAGTATATACTTAAATCAATAACATGCAAAATGTCTACGAATTTCTTAGCCCAGGCAGAAGATTATTCCAGTACCGTGTGGCTGCGTCCCGGCAATTACCTTTATTCTGTATTATGTTTTATGTCACTTTACTGGTTTTTTGGTAATAATAAGCTCAAACAGATTCCACCCACAGACACAACTAAATTGCTAATATTGTTTACCAAAAACTAGCCGTAAAATATAACCTAATACCAAAAATTACTACCAATATACCTCAAAACCAGTGTTGGAGAATAGCAGCCACAAAATATACTTTGATAAATCAATATTTACAGATAAAATTACCTAACAGTAGGCCTGACATAACTTCTTCTCTCTTAGCCTTTATTATTCCCAAGTCGCTTGGGGTCGGCTTTTCTGGTCTAACCGGATTTGACTGGATACCAGTTTTTACACGGAGCGGCTGCCACCTGACCTCCGCAACCTATGCCAATGCTAACGATACCCTAAGGCTAGACCAGTGTCAGGATATTAGAGGGTACTGACTTACCCAATAACGACTGCCATAGATGTTCATGGCAGCCAGGACCGACGGCTTAACGTGCTCTCCGAGGCACGGAGCAGGCGATAATTGTCAATCAATACGCACATAATTTCGAAAAGTCATATAACTTCCGAAAGACAGAGGTGCGCGACGTGGGTTCGAACCCGAGACCCTCTGCATTGCAGTCTGTTGGTCTCCCCACTGAGCTACTGCTGTTTTTTTTTAGGCCTGACATAACTATGATAGATAAATTAAATAAACATACATATTTAATAGACCCAATACACACAATTTACAGAAAACCATAACAGGAAAAATATATAAATATACAGAATTATAAGAAGAAATAAGTAGAATATGGAAAATGAACAAAGTGTACATTGTGCTCCTGGTGCTCTCCAGCACAGGCGTCGTACCCAAACACCTTCCTAATTTGATAAATAATGCCCCAAATGAACCCTACTTGGTCTAGACCCATGGTTTTCATTAGGTACCGAATTTTATTTCGAGAAAAACAAATTAAGTCAACTAAAGTAATAATAAACTTTATTTCTCTCATCATAAAGGTTTACGCACATGTGCATCTTACAGTAGATAAACAATAAATACGTGGTAATAAAAATCCTTTGTGAGGGACTGGAGTCCATACTAGGGAGACCCTTGTGTGACGGATCACCAGGCCCTCACCCGGGTCACGTAGGTGTATTTACCTATTAAATAACATATTGGGTATATACTTGTAGGTCCATGACATTTACGAGACTCTTGAATGAATGAATTAAAATAAATTAAAAGATAAAATATAAAGAAAAATAAAACTAAAGATTAACAAAAACATGCTTAATTGACAATAATGTTTAATTGATATTCATAACTTAGTGTAAACTGCGTCGGATAAATTGTTCTGAATTAACTTAATAATTATGTTTAATTTTATTAAATAATTAAGTGTAACATGTACAATTTGGGTATTTATATTTTGTTCTTACTCATTTATCAGAATCTCTCATCATTAGTATTGAGAACTTTCGCCGGCACATCACTAATGTAGTGTTCAAAACAAGCTATCCGACGCAGTTTACTCTATTACACTAAGTTATGAATATCAATTCAATCTTACATTTTCAACACAAAATGTAAGGTAACAATGTATACCTAGTAGGTACATTAAATGCACATAATCCTGAAACACCTTATAGTAGAGCTATAAGGGGCCCAAAATAAAATACAAAAAGAAGATGACACCCAGATCGTACCCAAGATACGTAGTTTTTTCTAAAAACATTTTCAATGATTTTTGTGTACCATGCAATTTATTCCTTATCCCTTAAAAGAACAACTCCCGCACTAGGAATAATTCCTGTACCGCGTGCGACTTTTCAAACATTCAAACAACATGCACAATGAACATCCAGACTCGGAACAATTATTTGTGGATCACACAAAGTTTTGTCCCTTGTGGGATTCGAACCCACGGCAGTAGCATTGGCGAGGCGACTTCTTAAACCACTATGTTATCCGTGCAGTCGTAATGCTTTTGTATGTAGAAAAGCATTGCATGGTATAGGTACATGATAGCTACAAATAATTGAAAACTATTAAAATACATATCTAAAATGTATAGATTTTTAAATATACATTATTTAACCACGTGTAAATTCAAGGCATTGTTATTAATATAAAGGAGTGTAACTCATATTCATAAATATTAGGTGGCAATTGTTTTCTTTTTAATGCCTACAGTATCTGTTATATTAGGAATGTAATTTAATTATTGGTTGCTCTTATCGCAAACAAATTACACGCGGTCGTAAAAGACAGTAGCGACGTAAACAAACACTTCGCGGTTGGGAAAGCGTGCGGCGGGTAACTTGTAATTTCTAAAATATATGTGTTTATTGGCAAAAGTATTGAGGCCTCCAATATCCTTACTTCCTTACTAGTATTATAAATGCGAATGTAACTCTGTCTGTGTATCGGTCTGTCTTTCTGTCTGTCTGTTACCTTTTCACGCTCAATCAGCTAAACCAATTTAGATGAACATAATATTGTCTTCTATTTACGCGAATATTATTCATTGAAATTAAACTGCTATATACGGATTTTATTGCGTTGTTTATTTGACACTTTATTACAAAATTTTGAAAATTGTTACATGTCGTTTGCTTTTCAGCAGCCACGTGACCATGGCTGCTGAAAAGCAACCGAAACGTCGGGGAAAGTGTAAAAATAAATTAAATCTAAATAGTTTAATAATAATTTAATTAGCTTAAAAATTAGTAAAGTTTAATAGTAGCAGTAGTGTAACAATTTTCAAAATTTTGTAATAAAGTGTCAAATAAACAACGCAATAAAATCCGTATATAGCAGTTTAATTTCAATCAATTTAGATGAAATTTGGAATGGAGATACCCTTAGACCCTGAGAAGGACATAGGCTATAATAACATCATGCTACGTCTCACGGGAGCGGTGCAGTAGCTACAAATACCACCGACGCGGCCGGGTGAGACCGTGGGCACAGCTAGTTATATATACATATAACTTAGTTATATATTCGCCCGCATTAATGTGGATTATGCCAATAAATTACACTATGTTCTTTTCTATAGCCCTGATAACGTGTATGCACAATTGCATGATGATCGATCGTCTAGTTACGGCGTGGAAGCGTAACAAACAAACTTATATTCGCATTTTAGAGTTCGAAAAAACTCTTATACAACAGCTTTGTTCGTCCGTCTGTTATACAACTTTCAACTTAAGACTGCGCCGAGCGAAATGTGCCAAAACAGGCGGTCACAATTAAGTTGATAAAATCAACACTTTTAGTTTAATACAAATATAAAATATACATTTACCATAACAATGAATGCGTTTACAATTACTCCGTGTAAAAAATATAAAATTATTAATATTTTCGCCTACATAGTTACGTAAATTTGCACGAAAAATGCAAAACCGTAAGCTCGTGTTACGTGTTTTTTAGATTATAACAGTAGAAATTTATCCTATTTAACAGCTTAAACGAAACATAAATAGTTATATTACAATTTGTCTGTCCCAAATATTTAACTTATTGGTTTACAATAAAGATACATAGTTATCAAAGAAGCACTTCAAATCCTCCATACAATTTTACTATGGCGGCCGCGCGCCGATTTGTATATCGAGCACTGTCATTCAGTCCAACCGCGTCTTACCCTCGGCGCAGTCTTAAGAACCGTAAGAGCTAGAGACTCGCGGTCAGTGCCATTCGACTCAGCATAGTCGATATACCCCCAAAATGATGACCTTCGACCACTTCGACCTCTGACCTCAACGTCACGTGGTATCACGTGATCGTTGCATTTTTTTCGAACTCTATGATTTACGGCAATTCATTGCCGTTGCTCACTTGTTTAATATAAGTTAGTTAGCTGGGTGAATCAACTATTTTTTGTTTTTGGTTGTCCAGAGTGTTTCATAAATCTGTTTATTCATACTAAAGTAGATCAATTACTTTTAACAACAGCAGCAATTAATTAGATAAATAAGAAATGAAGTTATATCTATTACAGAAGCTTTTCACTAATTTTCAAGTATTTTTCATGATGACCCGAACGGCCACTTCAATCTCCGATGCAATTATTGACTGTCCCAAGAGCTATGTTTCATAGAATATCGTGCTCTGGTTAAAAAATATCTTATAAGTTTTTTATGATTAATACTTGTATCAGTAAAAGTAAGATCTATAAATTACTAATATCGTGGCAATAGGTTGGTAACAAAGGAATTTTTAACCTAACCTAACCTAAACAATTACATCATAATAATGTGTCTTTGAAAGAACAGGGCAGGTGATGTCCCCTGACGTATCTAATATTTTTTTATACCCCTTTCTATCATCGTACCACTCGACAACGAAGCAGGGTTCATCCATATCACCTGGAAGCGATCAAATCCAAGACGGCTCGCTTTCAGCCATCATTTCTCCCACGTACGTGCAAGCTCTGGAATGAACAGCCTGCTTCGGTGTTTCCCGAGCGCTATGATATGTCCTTCTTCAAACGGGGTTTAAAGAGAGTTTTTCTTTCACGGTAGGCAGCGGTTTTGCTGTGTCCTGCCATAGCTGAAGTCCATGACCAGCGGTTACCACTTTCCATCAGGTGGACCACATGCTCGTCTGCCACCAATGGCAATATAAAAAAATATAATGCGTAACTTAGTTGAAGCGAGACAGCACCACGTCTGAGTTGTTGAAATGTTCTGAGTATCGTGTAACCGAATCTACGCGTGTTGTTTCCTTCACTTTGTTCGGTCTTTACGTCCGTGGCTCTGAAGCCGTGTATGTCAAAATCAATAATCATTTATTTATTTAGGTCACAAAGTAACACTTATGAACGTCAAAATATATAGGATTGTGAGTTTACTAAATTACTGAAGCTACATTTAGGTTAGTTGCTACGTTCAGGCAAAGGGATATGAGAAGAAACCTGCAAAAAACTCACGACACGTACGAACACGAACATAGCGAACACAAACATCAAACTTGAACATTTGGTTCGTACGTATGGACGGTATATTCGAACACGAACGCGAACATAGTTCGAATTGAGTTCGCGCGCAACAGTTGTGAGCTCTATATTAAATAGCCATGGCGGGGCCGTTGGAAGTGGTCGATTGTGAAGAAGCGGAAAGATTTTTGATGTTCGCAATGATTCACGAAATGTTGTTTCCTAAAAGCGTATCCTAGATGGTGGGAAACAGTTTTGTACAATAAACGTAATCAAAATACATTACTTTTAGACTTCGAAACACAAGAAATAAGTGAACAATACAAAACCCAAGTTCTATATGAACAGTTTTTTACGTAACATTTATTAAAGCTCTTCGAACACCGTCCATACAGAACATACTAATAGGATTGCCGCAAACATGTTTGACGAACAAAGTGTTCGATGTTAGTTGATCGTACGCACGTGCGAACCAAGTTGTTGCGTATCATGCAATACAACAAATTTGTTCGTACGTGCGGACACGGCTTAATAGAGGCAAGGCGTGTTAATTGTTAATCCGCTGGGTCACTCCATATTTTCGTAATTGGTTTGACCTTTATATGCATTTTGAATCACAATGCGATAGAAATATGTTTTTATAAAATTTGTTAATTCACTGTTATATGAATTTTGGAAAATATAACAGTTAAGATATATTTTCTATGAAATGTCCCATGTGTCACCAGCCCACTGGATTACTTTTAGGATGACCCAAGATACAACTGTAGCGACTCAGTGGACTATTGGGTTAATTTGTTTAAATATTTCAATTTCGTTTTGTATTATATTTACCGTCATTTAGAGTTGAATGCTAGGCAGTATTTATAATTATTAAATAAGTTTGAAACACATGACTAACAGATATTTAACCGAATCATATTCAAGTTGATTACTGAAACAGAAAAATACGAAGATTATAAGAGAAAATTCGAATACTGAGATCAAACGTGATCAAATATATACTTATAAAAAAATTGTAAAGTGGTCAATTCTGTACATTGAATATATTTACAAAATAACTATTGGGGGGATGATTAGTAATCGATACTGATGCTAAAAATATAATCAGTAAATTTTGTATCTGTTTGTCTGTATGTGCACGCATGGATCAAAAACTACTAAAAGGATTTTAATAAAACTTGGTACAGTTATAGTTCTTAATCCTGAGCAGGTTATAGGATACTTTTTATGTCACAAAAATAATTGAGAATTGAGATATTCGTTCAAAATGTACTAAAATATAAAAAAAAACGTATTATACAAAGCTTCACAACATTTTCACCATCAAAAAGTAGACTTTAATATTTAACTAATAAAAAAAGAATTATAGACATCGGTTTATAAACCCACAAGATTTTCATGAAATAACATTTCAAGTAATTACGGTGTGGTATGTGATGCGTACGTGAAACGTATGCTATACGGTTGATTTTTGTGTAACGCGCACAACGATATTTAGCAATCGTAAACAAACCGTGCTTATCGGCGCGACTTTTATTTTTTAGATTCAATAGGTAGTTTTTAAATATTAGTTGGTAGCTATGTACAGCTGTAGTTAGACTTATTTTCTTTAGTTGAAGTATTATTACTTTAGGCATAGTTAATAAATATTCGATTTTCTTTAGTTGTAGTTTTATAAGATATAATTAGATCCTAAAATTAATAACATTAGGTAACAAATTAAATAGTAACTTATTTCTGCCATCGCCTAATTTTTATGTTCTTACAATTTAAATATAGTTATAGACAAATACATGAGAATTTATTGCCGTTAGGAATTTTGGGACAACCCACACGAGTGTCGCGGACAATAGCTATGAGAAATATAGGTGTGATCGTTTTTAAAAATACCAAATACCACTGGAAGGTAAAAAGGGTGTTTACAAATCAAAGTCCACGCGGACGAAGTCGCGGACTACAGCTAGTGTTTTATATATTTTGATTTGACAAAGTTATTAGTGTTATTATTTATATACCTAAGTGAGAATTATCCGTCTTACTAAACCCATTTTAAATATTTGACAGATAGTTATTAACTATACACACATCAAAAAATGTCTGCGTTCACTTGGAAAAGTTGAGATTATTTTTCTAGTGTCAAAATATTATTAATGAATTCATTATTTATTGCTTTAAAGTTTAAAACATACAATTTTAATATAATAACTCTATATTATTTTAGTTTTCTTAAAGTTGGTTTTTCACACTCTGGTGATTTAAAGAAATGCGAAGATTTGATTAAAGTAAATAATGTTATGCATTTTTATATGCTTTTATTTACAAACTTAATGCAAAATGACTTCTCTCCTGGCTTGAACGCATGCGGAAATCCTCCTGGGTATGCTGTAGATCAAGTTGTCCAATAATTTTTATGGTAACCTATGCCATTCTGGAATGGCGGCTTCCTTGATCTCTGATATTGTATCACTGATATGTATTACTCATATTTTTTCTTGGAGGTGGCTGACGACTCCAAAGAGCTCGTTTGAGAGCGTCCCATGCGTGCTCGATTGGGTTTAAGTCCGAAGAGCCGGCAGGCCAGACTAACTGCGTGATTTCGTACTCCCGGAGGGCAGCGCTCACACTTTGAGCTCGATGCGCCGGCACATTATCGTCGACCAACACGAATTGGTTGCCATAATTTTTCCTGAATGGTCTGATGATGCCATCAATAACAACTGTCTTGTACGAATTAGCTGTCATAGAGCCTTGTTACAGGAACAAAGGCGTTCGGGCTCCAATCATTATTTCACCCCAAAAAGATGAGGTTATCCTTGCTTAGCAGTTCCAGTGGCAGTTCTTTTCCTCTCGGAATTCCCAGGCCGTTTCCAAACTCGGACACGTTGGTTATCAGGGTCCGTACTAATCCGTGTTTCGTCAAAGAAAAGATAATTACGCCAGACATCTCCGTCTTCATCGTTTTGACGCTGTCTGGCCCACTGCAATCTGCGTCGCTGACGTTCCCGTGTATTCAAAGGTGCTCGCCAGGATTTCCTTGATCGTAATCTAAAGTGGTGTAAATAATTACGAATGGTCTGAGTGCTAATATCCAGTCCATTAGCGGCTCGCAGCTCTAATCTCAGTTTGGTATCGTTAATTATTGGATCACAGGCGGCAAGAAGTCTGATGTAGCGCTTCTGAACATCACTAAGGACAGCCGGGCGGCCATTGCGAGGTCGGTCAGCCAGGTTGCCCATGGTCCAGACCTACTCTGCAGAGTAGTAACGAAGCAAGTTTGAGAAACGGAGACTCTGGCTGCGATTTGCCTTGTAGAATATCCTTCTTCACGCAATTACACTATTCTTGCTCGAAAGACTTCAGACAGTCCACCTGGCACTTTTCAAATGAACAATTTTAGAGAAATTGATTTCAACAGCTTTCAGTCAGAAACAAGAATGTGGGTCATAATTGACCACATTTTTATATTAAAAAACAAAAGGAGATTTTGAGTTTTCTATATTTAAATGATGTATTCTTAAATAAAGAACACAAACGTAGTAATTTATTTTTAAGTATGTATTATAAGCAATTAAAAATATCTCAACTTTTCAAGTGAACGTAGACTTTTTTTGATGTGTGTTTATCGACTGTTAATGAGTACCTAATCTTACTTATAAAAGTTAGTTAGCGCTAAGAGTAAGTTTATCAAAAGCTAAACAGTACAGAAATCTAAACAGCGGCGGCCCCTTGTGTAAATCTAGCTAAGAGACAAAAGACTAAACTAAAATAAGTTAAAATTCTCTAATTTTAGTTTAGAGATTTCGTGTAGTGTATTCTGCTGTTCCAACGAACTAAATTTAGATTTCGTTTAGACAGCAGAAGTTCGATTTTGACAATCCTAATTTGAACTAAGGCGGTGATACCGGTACTTAAAATACTTAATACTACAGAATGAATCTCAAAGAGTGAACGAAAAAAAATAAATATAATATAATATTTTTGAGCTTTGATATTTGTTTACACATATTATAAAATAAAGGGTAAGGGTTATGGTGTTTTTCTTGCTATAACTCCTATAGTGGTTATTGCGCAATAGAGTACCTACCTTTGACTGGCAACCCACCTCATAGTTTTGATTTTTTGTGTTATCTATGCGAGTATATTTGACATGTTGACAAGGACACACAAAAACAAATAGTATAACTCTTTATTTACTGTCAACTATACTGCCTTGGAGCTACGAATATTAAATGGAGTAGGCAACAGGCCATCGCTGAAAATTGCCGAGCTTAAGATTGTTTCCCCATTCATGTTGGATCCGAAGTAAGCACTCGAATCTAGCTTAAGAACAGAAACTTAAATAGACCTGTCAAGGTCTATTTACGTTTCTGTTCTGAAATTACAATGAATCTAAACCCAAATTTAAAGCTATATATTAGCTGTGCATGTTCATGCAACAAAACTAAAGCTTTCTTTTAAAGAAAATAACAAATCCAGAAAATACAGCTATGCAGAAAGTGAGCATACCTATAGCACGTTATTTATTCATTATATATGTACATCGAAGCCATCAGATACTAAATATTTCGAAATCTTATTGTTTATCAATGTGCTGTATAAAAAAGGCACATCCATATTTTAAACCTCAAATGCCAAATCTCTAGGAAAACTATACTTTGTATCAAGTTTTCACTGTGCCTAGTCTGAGTAGTTTTTACGTTAGCACGATCGAAACGTTTACCGCGTTAGGTTCTTTGATTGGTTAAGAGCTTGGTGTGGGCCAATCGGAGCGCCGAACATCATAAACGTGTCGATCGCGTTAACGTGAAACAAATTCGCACTAGGCAATCTGATGTCATCTTATATTAGTTTGACATTTCTAATATTACATCATTTTTGACGTTTAAGCCGTTCAGCAGAATGCAGAAAGAACTAATTTAAGTAACTAAACCAATTTTAATCCTGTCAAACTAAAATAAGTTTAATCCTGTCAATTTTAACGATTTCAGAATACGAAATGTCGTTTCACAGAACTAAACTAAATTTTAGTGATTTTTAGTTTAGTTTAGAGTATTTTGTGGCAACAGAATTGGCAGCAATGTGGCAGATTTTCCTATCAGTTGGGACAGATTTGACATTAACGTCAATCGTTTACGAAAATATTAATTACATAAAAATGAAATACATAGATGGTTTACGTAGATAAAACTTTTTGAAGGAAAAATAGTTTAGCGACTTTAGCTTCGTACTGCGTAATTTTCCCAATAATACGAAATAATTTAAAATTTTGTAGCTTAGAGAAGACGAAAGAAGATCTATAAAGTGTAATTGAATCCGCTTCACGGTTTTAGCCATGCATAATATCGTATCAGATATCATATAAGAATAAAAGAAAATATGTGCTATATGATTTAAATTTTAATAGAGATTTGCTAATAAAATTTAATACTTCCATCATGAATCATCCATTCGTGATTTGTAAAGATGCAAATAATTACAATGATTCATTTTAACTACATTATAATATCAAAACATTCAAAACATACCATGAACTATGTATAAGAAAAACATTGCAAGAATATAATCAAACAAAAACAATCAGAAACTGAAGAACACTGATACTATTTGCACTTAAATGCACTTTTTAAGAAAGCATAGTATTGTTGTTATCATTCATTTTAGAATAAGCAGCCGTTCATTATAATTATGTGTATTTAAAAATACACTGTACTTGTATATTCCAAATTGTGAAAATTGATATTTTAATTCTGTCTCTATCATACAAACCAGACGACAAAATAATTTATTTTATTTTAGTTATCTGGTTATTATGTTTAAGTGAAGTGATAATATACTCGGCTTAGTGGACAATTCGCCCGAATTTAACTAGCCCGAATTGGGCTAATCGACACTTTTTAAAAATATTATTTTTGTTTAGGTGACTCGCACGAATTGTATTTATTGCAGTGAAGTTAAGTGAAGTACAGTCAAGTACAGAAGTGACACGGGTAGTATATTTTGATGTACTCACACCCGTAACAATATAACTTTTTCTTGCATGTGTCCCAATAAGCATTTAAATACTTTCTCAACATACTAGCCAAAAGAAAATAGTGGGTTAGGTTAGGTTAGAACTGCGACCATACAATGCACGAGCCGAGCGAGCGAAGCGAGCATGCGGCGGCAGCGGCCGGCGAACGCTAGAAACAATTTATTTACACAATCAAAATTACCTCATCCGTCCTCCTGATATTCCTAATGGTCTGGGTGTTTCTATGTATAATATGTATGTATTTACAAAAGAAAAAGTATATATGTATGTTTATCCATTGTCTAGTACCCATAGTATAAGCTCTGCTTAGTTTGGGCTAGATGGTGTTGTGTTTACGTGATAGAATATGTGATAGAATATATTCCCCCGTCATTACAACAATTGAAGCTCCACTTTTAAATAAATAGTAATGCGCCACGAACTTAAATTGATTGAAGATTGAATGAAGGTTATAAAATTTTGAGATAACTATTTTTCTGTGCAATCATTATTTTTGATTAGGATACGGATTTTTTAAAATGCAAGATGAAGTTTATTTTATATGCAGTTATATACTACCCTTAGTATAATACAGCTAGATATATTTTACTCGACTGTACTTTTCATTACATAAAATACAATTTGTGCGGATCGCCTACATAAAAATTATATATTTTAAAGTGTCGAGTCGCCCGTTTCGTGCGAGTTAGATTCGGGCGAATCATCCACTAAGCCATATGTATTCTTTTAATAATCAAACTGTTTGAATTAGGTACCTAAAGCAAAATTCAGCACGCCATCTGTTAAAGAGAAGTTAAAGCCAAGCCACAGATACTAAAACCTGAAAAATGGTTTGTTAAAGATGATATATAACTTAAATTGCATTATTTAGTAAATTAGTTTGGTCATGCTCTATGCAGACTGTTAAATGTTGCAAGAATAAAATTGTGTTTCGTGTTTTTGGACAGTTAAAATTGGTATATAAGTAAAGAAATGTTATTAATTGAATAAAGGTATGAGAGCTTCTTAGATAAGAGTAATTTTTGATATCTATTTATTGATTTCTAGAAGACTTTTAGTTCAATCGGTAATCATCTTAATTTTGTCTCTTGTGTCACAAATTTATCGCCTGGTAAACTAAAGTGTCCCAACGATTGTTGTGATTATTATTTCATTTCATGAAAACATATAAAGACATATATTTTCGTAGCCGATTAGTTGAAAATGAAAAAGAAAAGAACCCTTAAACATATTTTATTGCTTTAAAGATCTTTTATAAGATAAACAGAAAAAGTAATATCTTTTTTATTAATGGTGATTTAAGAGACAATATATAAAAAATTTCAAATAATTTATGAAAGTTATAGTACACACGGTTACACATCAAGTTAGACACCCTATATACGCATAACTACGCTACATTCAAAATAGAAAACTGTCGGAAAGGGACTGCATCGTAGTGTCGACCAATCACGGTGCAATAGCACGTGCGGCGACGTTGTGCTTACACACACTGATGCACGTTTATTTTGCTATTGTTGTTTTTCGCCGCCCGTCAGTCAAATAAATCCTAAGTGTTCGCCCGACTTACTGTGATGACGTGAAAGTGCGATTTACATACATATTTATTAATTAAACGGATATCAAAATGACTACAGGGTTTTTTGATTTGATGAATATCTTGAAATTACTTATTATTATATTTTCCAGTACATAGTTATGAAAGGATATAATGAAATACATTTTTATTGTTTACTTATTTAACTTAATGCTTTAACATTTTTATTAATTTTATGAGTAAATGTAAATCTTATTATTTTTACTCTTTTAGAGACTCTTTTTATGCTTTTATAACATTTGCACCAATAAAATAATAATTGATAATAGGTAATGGACGTATTAACGCTCAGAAGCTAACGCAAATTTAAATTTTATTTATTTATTCATTTGGACATCCAGTAGTTATTACATTATTTTTACATAACTAAATAAGACTTTATATAAATAATAAATAAATGCACAACATTTCAAGGTGTCACGGGATGCATAATTATGGTGTAACACCGTTATGTTAACATATAAAAAATAATAAAAAAAATATTTGTGGCAATTATAAAGAATTAACGATCACCGATCAGTTTAATTAAAAGTAAGTTAAAACAAAAATTTAAGAAACATGATTTTAGAATTTAATACTACAATTTGGTAACAATATAAATTTAGGGATTTTGTTCGCCTAATCTTAACCTTAACAACCATAGTACAACTTTTAAAATGTGGATAGCTTGTCCGCAAACTCATCCATTTCGCCACAAATAGTAGTGTATGCTTTGAATAAGCGGGATATGGGAGCAAATTGTTTTAAATTTGTTCTGGCAAATGACTGGTGCAACAATCTCGCATTGACGAGCACTCGTCTAGGCACACGACGTGGAACACGCAATTTAAATTATTCGAAAAGGGATGGGCAATGGTGTTTCTATGTATAACATATACGTATTTACAAAAAAGAAGTATGTATGTATGTATGTTTATCCATTGTCTAGTATCCATAGTACGAGCTCTGCTTAGTTTGGGCTAGATGGTGTTGCGTGTATGTGATAGAATATTATTATTATTATTGAAAACTTTGTAAAGAAAATTCATGTCGTGAAGTTGTCCACTACACGACAGGCTATCCATTCTAAAGTGTCGTAATTTATCATTACTTGATGGCGGTTGTTTATGGAGCTTGCAAGATATGCAACTTGTAAAATATTATATTCGCGGCGAGCTAAACTTGCTCAGAAAATAATATACGTATAGGATATGATACATGTACGGTAAGGATAGAGCACCGCGTCCCGTTCCGCGTTAATGAGACCAAATAACAAAAATATAACGCACTCTCTCGCACGATTCGCAGCGTTTAACTTCTAATAGTTCATAGTCCAAACGGTCTAGGTTGATGTGTCGCTGTGTGTACATTCAAACTCAGTGAATAAATATTCCTATATTTTTATTGAAATTACAGTGATGTAGAAATTAATATATCGAGATTATAGCAAACAAAATACTAGTTAGTCAGGGGACCCATTTAAAGACCAATTTATATTATTTACCCTAAAAGTGACAAAAATGTTCTCTCAAGTTCTCGGCACCTAAAACATAAAACTTAAATAGTGATTTTTTACGAATAGCATGTGAAAGTGTAGAAATACGCAGATATTTTTTTAAAGTAAAATTTGATTGAATTACCCATAGATCCAATCA
The DNA here is from genome assembly GCA_930367265.1 of Catocala fraxini. Lineage (NCBI taxonomy): Eukaryota > Metazoa > Arthropoda > Insecta > Lepidoptera > Erebidae > Catocala > Catocala fraxini. Next base: position 20,370,449 of record OV884024.1, read on the forward strand.
AAAAATGATTCACTGCTTCGCATATGATATTGAAGATCTATCTAAGTTCTCAACTGTCTCCTCTGTTTGTTGAGATTTAAAGTTATTAAAATGTTTGTTTGGATAACGATAATGTTTACCGAAAGCTGGTTCCGCATATTTCTTGAATTTCTTAAACTCTTCTTCTTCTTGTTCCCATTCTTCTTTTTTTACATAGAAGAAAAGAGTTCGCAGCCAATGCGGCACAAATTCATCCATATAATAGAAACGCCTTTTCCATACCTTGTGTGTTTCACAGTAATGTCCACCTTGCCCTCCAAGCCAGAAAGGTATCCTGAAGAAAGGAAAATGAAGTCAAAAATGTTAAACAATTTTCAAGTTTATCTGTTACAGGTAATATAATGTAAAAAAACGTACAGACTAATGTATCTTAAAGCCCATCGGTACGTGTTAGTGTAGTAATAAGCAGAAATCGGACTCAAGTGAGGATACATATGTCCACTAGATAAGCCAGCAGCGAAAGCTATTACAGAAACGCCAGCTTGATATCCTTCAAATAGCACCACCAAACCAGCTCGGATGTTTTCTTTTGTAGGTTTCGATACCAAAGTAGTCATTTCTGAAAATATTTTAATTATTAGATGTATTTAAATACATTTCCTAACTGATGCTTCATGAAATTTTGGCAAAAGGTATTTTCGTGAAGTAAGTAATGGCGTTTGTTAGGCGTGCGCGTTCCTCTAATGTTTGATCAGCGCCAACGCTGAACGCCGCGCTCACTCCGCATTTTACCAACTCGAGATGCGCGGCGGGTTGGAAGAAGTGTTCCAAATTAATTCCCTGATGGGAAAAGAGTAAACATCTATTGGATGAACATTTTAGACTAATTCATTTTTATTTTTTCGCCATGTGGCACTCGAAAGTAAACATTGATTCTATCTGTACTCTCGTTAAATTCATGTTTAAAATAAGTTAAAGTAATAGTTCAATCATAAAAAGTGTATAAAAGTGTTAACTGACTTAAATGACATCAGTGAAAATATTAGTGACGATATATACTCATTATTAAATGGTATACAGTGCAGAATAACATAAACCTCACCAGTAGCATGCAACAGAAAGCTAAGTGGCAATATTTAAGTTTGAACATATAACTATATTCTTAAAACATTTTAAACTAACAGACTACACATTGGTTTCAAGTTCATAAGTTATTTCAAGTGAATTCAAAATGACAACAAAAACATTCCGTTTTTATTTTGAAACAAAGTGATAGTAACACCATCTAACGTCAAAACACTGAACAAACAACTTATGTATCTTATGTGGGGGGCCAGACAGGGTAGACCGGCGACACTTCGACCCAGTGGGATCTTTTGTGTCGACACGCTCCCAATAACGACGGCCATAGATGTTCATGGCAGCCGGGACCGACGGCTTATCGTGCTCTCCGAGGCATGGAGCAGGCGATAATTACAAACAACTTACTTGGTTTATTAATACCAAATACTTGATTATTATATTTTAATGAGTTCAACATTCATGCCATCTGCCCTATTATTAATGAACCACATGCATAACAAGTACAGTGATCCAGAAGCTCAACAATTTAGTGAGATTAGTAACGAGCAGCGTGGTGGTACAGTTAAGCCATCTACATCACTAAGAGTGTTTCAAGTTTGAGACTGCATGGAACGGCTTACGACTTTTTGAGATATTATTTGCATTTATAAGGCCCCTTAAGATAGACTACAAAAAATTTGCTACATATATGTTATAGAACAATAATATAATAGACCACAAATGAATTTTATAGAGAATGCTACGTTTAGACGCAACCGAACTTACTCCGATACAAAAAACGACGATTCAAAAGCGGATCTATATGGCACATGTAGTAATATTAACTTTTAACAAACGACGAAGATAGCGATGAAGTAAGTAAATTAAAAAGGCAAATTAAAGAATTAACTTTGGAATTACAATCAGTCCATCATGAAGTGGAAACACTAAACTTAGACAATAATAATTTAAAGAAAACCATAGAGAACCTCACAAAAAAGAAAAATATTTACAAAAAGCTTACCACCAGCGAGATAAAACTAACACCGAAGAAAAAATCTGGAACGCCGAAAATATCACGAAACAAACAAAACACAGTTATACGTATTTCAGATGGCCAAATCAAAGACCTAACCGTTGATAAAAACGTCTCTGAAACTGCAATTGATTTTAAACAATCACTAATAAAGTCTGTGAAAAGTAAACCAATCAAGAATAAAATGTGCATAATAAGGAACACCTTGCATATTAACGTGTGCGGAATTACTGAAGAAATATTCAACACAAATTCTATAACTATCTGTATAAAAATGGTGGTATAAAAGAATTGATGAGCGGTTTGAAAGATAAAGTCAATGGATTCAACAAGAATGATTATTGTATTATAATTTTGGGTGGAAAAGACTTTAAAAAATCAGATATTTCTTATCAAAAATACAATAACCGAACTTAGCCATACGAATGTTATTATATGTTTGCTGACATTTAAATTCCGCGGCTTTAATATTTTACACAATTGTATGTTTATTTGTGTAGAATCAGCGAGTCACTTCCTATTGCATAACAAACTCGTTTAGGTTGGATATTATGTGGTGGTATGAAATCTCTCTCATGTAATGTCGTTCAGATAAATCTTCATAAAATACAGCAGTTTTGGGAGATAGAAGATATCAGAGATGAAAAAAATTATCGTCTGAAGATATAGCATGCATGCAGTCCCATAAGGCAACAACTACACATTTGAAAGACGGGAGATACCAGGTAAGACTCCCATTGAAACCAGATTTTCAAAAATATTTAGGCTAGTCAAAGAATTTGTATAAAATATAAAGCCATAGCCCAATTCCTACAACCGGAAAAAAGATTACATAATAACATCCTACGTATTTTTAACAAATATAAATCATTCATTGACGAATACAAACAATTAAATCACATGAAACCGGCATTGAATAATCAGTCTCTTGAATACTTTTTACCGCATCATTGCGTATTACGCAATGATTCTACAACTACAGCACTACGTGTTGTTTACAATGCATCATCAAAAACTTCAACTAATAAAACATTGAATGATTTAATGTTTACTGAACCCAACTTGCAGCATGATCTTCAATTTTTGATATTAAAATGGAGGCAATATCGGTATGCGTTTACCGCCGATATTGAGAAGATGTTCAGGCAGATTTGGGTGCATCCAAAAGACCAACTCCTACAAAAAATAGTGTGGCGAGACGATCCATATCAACAACTAAATGAATATCAACTTACTACTGTTACGTACGGGACAAAAGCCGCGCCATTCCTCGCCATGATGACTTTGAGACAATTAGCAATAGACGAAGGGTATAAATTTCCTGAAGCAACCAAGGTCATCGAGGAATCGTTCTATATGGATGATGTCGTTCACGGTAGCCATTTTCTAGCATCAGCTATACAATTACAAAAAGATGTATTCGATTTACTCAAATTAGGAGGCTTCAACCTGCGAAGGTGGATCTCTAATGATGGCCGACTACTGCAACAACAAGACCAAACTATTACGATCAGGAAGGTTTGAACTTTAAACAACTAGGTACAACTAAAACTTTAGGTCTCCATTGGAATCCCACTGAAGATAACTTTACATTTTTATCACAAATCATATCATCAAACTCCAAAATTACCAAACGGATTATATTGTCCGATATGTCAAAGGTATTCGACCCACTTGGATGGATTGTACCTGTAACTACAAAATTAAAGATTATCTTCCAACAGACATGGCTATTAAAGATTCAGTGGGACGAACCAGTTCCCGAAAACATTAGTTAGGAATGGACCAAACTCAAGACTGACCTAGGAAATATCAACCAGTTTAACATACTAAGATGGTACAGTACACAATCAACAAGTAATGTCGAACTGCGTGGTTTTTGTGATGCCTCGACAAAGTCGTATGCCTGTGTTATATACTGCAAAGTAAGTAATTCAGAAAAATCAATCACTTTAGTTGCCGTGAAATCTAAGCTAGTCCCGACCAGCAAACAAATATCATTGCCCCGATTAGAATTGTGTGGACCGCTATTACTTGGCAAACTAATGGCAAAAGTCAAACAATGCTTAACCGGTTACAACAAAGATACATTTGGATGGTGTGATTCCACTGCGGTGCTATGATGGCTTCAGGGTGAGCCCAGCCGGTGTAAGTTATTTGTGGCGAATAGAACTAAGCAAATTACTGATGTCATACCACCACACTTACTTACACCACACGGACTTAACATACCGCTGGCGGTATGTTACATTAGCAGAAATTAATAAAACAAAGCGAAAAATCATTAAGCAAGTTCAGCATTATGAATTTCGGAAAGATATAAGCGAATTAAAGCAAAATAGCAAACTGAATTCTAAAAGCAAATTGTTAAACTTAAACCCATTCCTAGATAAACAAGATATCTGGAGAGTTAGAGGCAGATTAAGTAAAGCAAACATAAGCATTGACAAGCAGCATCCCATCATCCTTCCACATAATGGACGCTTGACGGAATTAGTAATAAAAAATGCACACCAAACAATGATTCACGCCGGAGCTCGATTAACACTGAGTTTTATTCGCCGGTAACACTGCTACAAAAAAGCATATCAGAAGTTGTGTAGTCTGCAGAAAACAAAACTCGTATTTTCAACCTCAGATAATGGGAGATTTACCCGAATCAAGGATCCATCCGTCGCGACATCATACAGGCGTAGATTTTACCGGCCACATCTATGTTAAAGCTAGTAAGGAAAGAGGTATAAGAACTACCAAAGGATACGTAGCTGTCTTTATATGTATGGTCACGAAAGCGGTTAACCTCGAACTCGTCAGTGACCTAACTACCTCGGCTTTTCTCGCAGCATTGACAAGGATGGCAGCTCGTAGAGGAACGCCAAGTAAAATCTACAGTGATAATGGACGTAACTTTGTAGGCGCTAACAAAATATTGCAACAAGAATATCAAGAGCTACTTCATATCATGCAAAAGAATTATCATCCGAGGTATTATAAAATGGAAATAAAATGGAATTTCAATGCACCATCATGGCTTTCTGCCGGTGGTCTATGGGAAGCAGCTGTAAAAAGCTTCAAGTACCATTTTAAACGGGTAATTGGCAAGCAAGTTTTAACGTACGAAGAGCTGTACACAGTACTTACTCAAATAGAAGCCTTTCTCAATGCGAGACTTTTGTGCCCGATATCAGAAGATCTCGACGATTTGGATTTCTTAACGCCCGCTCATTTCCTCACAGCTGGTTCAAACGTCAATTTGTATGACACTGAAACAGATTTAAGGACACGGTGACACAAAGAATAGTACAAAATCTCTGAAAGAAATGGAAAAATGAATATTTAGTACAAATTAGTGCACGGAGCAAGTGGCGACAAATAATAAATAACGTCAAGATCATCGAATTATATCCTGGCTCCGACGGGCGAGTTCGTGTCGTATTGCTGAAAACAAAAATGGCACCTTAAAACGTCCCATAACAAAGTTATCTTTACTACCCATTACCGAGGAAGTCCAAACGCAACAGACAACAAACATTGTATCAAACACTTGTCACGACAAACAAAATCCCAAGTCATTCAAAGCAAAACGATTAAACATCGCCTCTGTGTTTCTATCTATCATATTATTTTTCACTATATTAGCAACTTCCCAAGGCGCCCTTAATACTAGCAAGTTCAGAAACAATTAACATATTTATTTTGACAAACTAACAAACATGAAAATCATAAGAGACGATTGGAAATTGATTATATATTACAATATGGAATCTTATTGAGAAGGTATTACAGCTCTAAACAAAAGCACACAATCCATTGAACAATCATGTATTATGATATCTGAGCATACACCTTGTGATATAATATTACTACAATTGCGACACGGGTACGATGAACTCGAGTACAACAATCACAGGTTACTGAGTCAGCACTTTGACACACGACCGAACTGGTGGCGGCGCGGTCTTATCGACGGTGTCGGTTACATCGCAATCAGCCTGTTCGGCGTACTGGATACTAGATTCGCAGAACAGTACGAGAGAGATATCACGCTTCTTCGCAATAATCAAAAACATATAGCGTCATTTTGGCTAAATCAAACGTCAATTATAGAAGCAGAATTTAGTCTATTGAAACGTACTGAGTCTGCTATGCACCGACAACATAAATTAATACATCAGCAGTTATCCAACATGGAAAACTTTTTAACAAACTTGAAATCGAAAATTCAAAATATAAGCTTAACAAGTAAAGCTTTTATGGCAGGTGTTATCGCAAGTAATGTGTTACATGATCTAAAGCACTTGCAAAATGCTTTAATTGACACGATTACTGACGTATACCATGGTCGTTTCAATCCATCCATCCATCTCATAACAGTGCAACAATTACGAGATCAACTTCGTACAATAGCGAGTCATCTGTCAAATGACGTTATGCTACCCATCGAAATCATTCATACAGATTTAATTCAAATTTACAAACTTCTACGGATTAAAGTAAGGTTGCTCAAGAATTATTCCATATTTGAGGTACTAATTCCGTTAATAAGTCCAGATACTTACGAAGTCTTCAAGCTTGTCCCTATACCGTTAGAAAAGGACCAAAAAACTATGTCAGTCGTTCAACCTGTCTCTGATTTCGTAGCGGTTAACATAAAAAAGGATGCATATATAACTATGACAGAAGATAGATTGAATTCTTGCCTGTTGACTGATGTGCATTTATGCCATATTCACACCTATTTATAAATTAAGCCGAGATAAGGACTTCTGTCAAACGAGAAAAGCAGAGTGCAAAGTTAGTATTGAACCTTGCAAAAACATATGGTTGGAAACCTATTCTATCAATTATTATATTTATTTTTGTTGCGGAAGATCGAATAACCGCACATTAGTTGACTCGCTCCGGTCTAATTTCTATCGAGCACGGGTCCACAATTAAAACGGACAATATTGAAATAATCGCAATGAACAAAGATCGAGCGATGTTGATATAACAGCTAATATATATGCACCAGGATGAGATCATCCATAAATTTCTTCGTGAATGTGTTTATGCCACGTGATAACTGGAATTAATCCAGTACAGAAAACGATCAAGCCGAGTTGAAAGCCCTTGACGATAAGGTAAAGATCTTGAAGGAAAACGGAGCATTAGCAGGAGCCTATCCAAACATGATATTCATCATTACACGTTGATGTACAGCGTGATAGGCATAGCAGCTGTAGTACTCGACGTGTACATTTGGCGGCATGCGCGCACGCGCCGCGCTGCCGCCACTGCGCGTTCGCCGGCCGCGCGCCCCTGGGCAGCGCCAGCGCCTGCGCCTGCACCCACGCACGTGCCCGCGCCTGCCCCTGGGGCCTCTGCGCTCGGCGCCCTCGTGGCTCAAGGAGTCACCGGGAGTGACAGTGTAGTGCAGTGTGTAAGTGAGAGGGTCAAGGTGGCAAGTGTACGACTCTCGGATAAAGCCACCTCTCCTATTTTAGGCTCAATTCATTTCTAAGTTGTGAATGATTTTACAATCATTAGAGACCCTAAGCATTTGGATATACTTTACAATATTATTGTTTTCTTTTTTCTTACATTGAATTTTGTTAATTTTTATTTGCTTCTGCCTTCTTCTTCTTGTGGGGGAGCATGTACGAGTAAAACCGTACATATGTATATTTTTTCCATTATAGTTAGAGTTTTATGCTGACATAATGAGTGACTGACAGACAACACACAGCCGAAACTACTGAACGCAAGAAGCTGAAATTTGGCATGTATGTTCCTTGGAGAGTGTAGGGGAGCACTAAGAGAGGATTTTTGGAAATTCCACCCTGAAGGGGGTGAAAGGGGTGAAACCCGATATTCACACGGGAACGGGACTTACGCGGGTGAAACCGCGGGAAAACTACTAGTTACCTATAAATTAGTACATCAACAATATATCAGTAGTAGTTGCAAACACCTTTTCGGGCGACCTATCGCACAATTTACTCTTTCGCCGCGTATCGATCATTATCAAATCCGTTGTAAATCTGTTTAATTCTTTACATGCAATATAATTACTTTTATTTTATCAGTTTATAATTCATTTATCATACGAACCCGTACTACAATTATTATAGAGTGGAAATGTTTAATAACCTCTTACATTTATATATAAGATAATTTGACACATGAATATGCGTACATCTTGGACTCTAATTATAATCTTTCTTATGGCCACGTATTGTTCTCACGCCGCACAGCGGGAAAGTCGTATATGTTTCGTCTCAAAACTTCATATGTCAGTTGTTTAAAAAGAATGAGCTGAAATTTTGCACACGTATATTTGGATGTATAAGGTTTTATAAAAAAAATATGTACGTATATACAATTTCATAGTATATTCTTTAATGAAAAATAAAATAAAAAGGACATACAATTAAAATTGTTTATTTTTTCATTTGACGAAAAATCGAGTCAAATTAAATATAAATTATATAAGTAAGGAGAGCCTTGGCTTCATCAAACAGTTCCTTTGGTATTGTTTCTGACATATTTCTCTTGAAATATTGACGTATTTAACTTGACATATAGAGATCAGATGTAGGTATATAACAAGGTATAGAAAAAGTCTTCACTGGTTACTGACCTTCAATTACCTCACCATTCTTATGTATTAAGAACGGAGATAGAATTTTATTTGATTGTTGATATCTGCTATAACAGATGCCATTTTTTCGGGTGTTTCTTTGGTAAACTTCAACAATATAGGTCTGCAATACCTTACAGATGAACACGTTTAATTTTCCAAATTCCAGTATTAGTTTTCTCATCTATGAGTCTGATTAATACAAGTGAAGCAATTAAAAGGTTTGCGTCTGATATAAAATCGCTTTCTTCAGGCAAAACCTGTTTGTATTTGCTCTGTTCTGATGATCCATCACAACCCACCCCATTTACAGAAAAGCTTCAATGTTTTTAAACCCTGTTTATAAACTGAATTAATTAACCATTTGACATTTTTACTGTCGAAGCGTTCTTTTTTGCGTTATGCTTTCATCCAGCGTTCATTACATTGAGATATCGAATTTTTTTGAATATAGGCGACCACAGTAGCTGTGTCTTCTGTTGACAAATTGAAGATTTCCTTTAAGTAATCTTCTATATTTTGCCCATTTATCACCAAATTGCACAATTCTCGTTTGGTACAAACAAATTCACTCATTTTGTTCACTTTCTCGTGAATTTCAAAATAAGCAGGTAGTTATTAAGTTCTAGGTTAAATGTAAAGCCTACAACTGTGAATGTTTCAAGACATCTTTATTTTTATAGGGCTAATAAATTGTAGTAAAATTTGCATCTCTCTGCATTTAACCACGCTGTTTTGGTTTGACCCTAATAGGATATATAGAATTAAAACCACATATCTATAATTAACATTATATCAATTTGACCCCAATAGATAATTAATTTAAAATTGTTTGTGGTTGATCCTTTAGAGTTGCTATTTTCAGTACCTTATCACCGAGTATAAAACACGAGATGAGTGGGTCGTATACCTAGATTATTATAATATATTTACAAAACATTATTATTCATGAGATTTTATGAGACATACGATGCAATTTCAAATGTTGGACTTTTGCCTCGCATTACATCGCAATACATTTTGACACATTGCTAGAAAAGGCGCAAATAGGCGCAACATCTTTCTTCGTCCTTGGATAAAACAATGTATATAGATTTTAGTGCAATAAATATCTTGACATCAGCAAGCATCAGCAACAGGTAAACCTCTCATTGAAATTACAAGTACGTCTAAAATTATACCACCTTAAACTATATCAATTTATTTTATTTTATACCAATATATAAAATATTATTTACGAAAGAATATAACGACAACATAAGCTTTTTAAAAATGTGTATCACTTATATACTTATATCAAAAACTTAGGAGTAACAAGGCATTGAAGTGTAATAACGTACCACGTCAAAATCATGCTATCGTACATGAGTTACGTTTGATGCATATTTATACATATTATGTTAAAGAAATAAATTTAGTTAAAAAGATATCTAAAAATACTTCATTTATAATACTATATACAGGGTGTCCCATAAATAATGGATCAAACGAAAATAGTAGATAGCTCGCTTGATTACCTACAACTAATTTGAACAGTTTTTTGAAACATATTAGGGATGTCGAGAATTTTTTTTTTCTTCTCAACACTGCTTTTTTTTAAGCCATGGTTGCAAATAATGCCATTTTTAGATCTTTTTTCTTATAAACATTGCTAGATAGATTGCCAACAAATAATCATATCATTTTTGCAAATGACATTCCATACCTTTAAACAAACAATTGAGAAAGTGAATATTTATTTTATTTCATCTGGATGACAAAACTTTAAAAAAATCTCCTGTAAAAAATGTATGACACCGAAGTGTACTATGATTTTAAAAACATGCACATTAATTGAAGTTTTTAAATTTTTATAAAACATACGGTTAACTACTTTAATTGCAAAGTTGTTGCTATGAATCTGAAGAAAGGGGCAAAATCATAAAAATCTATATTAATGAAATTAGTGTGAAGATTCTTCTTTTCTCACTTTCGGAATAATTTAAAGACAGTCTACGCGCTTGTTATACTAATAATAGCTTTATTTGTCAATTTGGCATCGTTACCTGCCTCAAGGTCAAGTATTAACAAAGGCAAAAAAAATGGACAAGACGCCATGAGTGAAAGTGATAGATAGCGCTTCTTTTGGATGCTATTGTTGTCACTCCGGTTTTTTCGCCCGGCCCCTACCCTACCTACCACTCCACACAAGTACCTGGCTTCATTAATACTAATAATAGCTTTATGTCTCAATTTGACGTCGTTATCCAGGTGATAAATAAAAATAAAGAAAACGAAAATGATGTAAAATCATGATTTATTTTAATTTTTTTCACAATAATTTTTCAAATTGTTTCCCCCCTACACTTATGCACATTCTGCATCTCCTAATAAACGAAGCTCTTAAGCGTCGACCAAAATTTAATACATTAAGTTCCGCAGCAGCTGTTTGAATTTTCTGGCGTAGGTTCTCAATTGTGGTTATGGGTGTTCGGTAAACTCTGTCTTTAAGACTTCCCCAGTAAAAAAAATCTAGCGGATTTAGATCGGGAGATCGAGGCGGCCATAAAATTGGTCCTAACCGGCCAATCCATCTTTCGGGAAACGCATGATTCATATGCGCCCTCACTGCTGTTGCATCAATCATGCAATCTACCATTTTCGTTTGATCCATTATTTACGGGACACCCTGTATAACTATGATTATTATCCCATAACATCGACTTTTGTGAAAAACAGTTTTGTGACAGCGTTGTATGGAGCTTTCCCATAGTGAGGCGCACAGACCTGCTTAATAATACAGGCATTTACGAGCTTTGCTGTACATTGACCCGACACGCCGCGCTGTAGATGCGTCACATTTAGGCGCATCAGCAGTATTATAAGGAATGTTTATGTAGCAATAACATAACATTGAATATGTACATTAATTATTAATTTAGTAGCAATAAAAACTTTCTATAGAACAACGTCGTCTACACATTTCAAACAAACATACAAATCGTTAACATTTTAACATAATATTACAACCACATACCTAGAGAGATAAGAAAACTCCATTCACATAAATTTAAAAGCAGACCTAAGCTATGGCTCCTTGAAAATAGTCTCTACAATATTAAAGAATTTATTAGCTATAAATAAAATATTTACAAACGTTATTGATATTTTAAGCTTTGTAATGTGTACAAATAAGTATAGTAAATAATTATTTAATTTAGTAAAAGTAATAAGCAAAATAAATTTAAAATTCGCATGTCCTCTGAGGGCGGGATGTATTCGAACTTTTATGACTTGTAACACCTTGATTGTTATATACTATATATACCATGACTCAAGCGAATAAAGATTTATCATTTCTTACCGGTTGTGGGGACTGTCAAATCGAGACCCAAACGTGGCTTCCAGAAGAACGTTCCTGGAATTGGTCCCTTAAACACAGATACGCATAGTGCTCATTTATCATACACACTGTATCTACAAGTGGTAAAGTTACAAATTGTAACGTATTTAAAACAACTTGTGCAACCACTTTGTGATAGGTAGGTAGGTAGTAGGGCTGTTTACTAATATTAAGAAACGTGTGAGGACATCATCCAATTCTCGAGCAGCTCACGTGAGAAGGTATTTCCACTTATCAGCAGATTGCATCGAAGGAATCTTGTCTGTTTTCTTGTTGCGCATGTTGATTAGCTAAGTAGTCCAGTGACTATTTTGCAGTGTCCGTAAGAAAAGTGTAGTACTTCTGAGATTGCATGCTTTGCGTAATGTTGTTTAAATATCAAAGTGATACACAAGTATGTATGTACATATATGGCTTGCCTGATAAGAGATCGCCGTGGCTTAAGATTGTATGGATTACCACAGGTATAAGAATAGATTAAAACTTGGCATACTTATACGTTGCAGACCAATGGAAAAATATTATAGATGGGATGAAGAAAGGAATAGGCGAGATATGTGGGCTCGCGGAACTCTTACTTAAAGGGCAGTAGTTAGACCTACGTAGTATAATAGCTTTTTGAGTACCTAAGCTAGATATGCTTATATCGTAGATGTTTATTATGTCTTACTATTATGCTCAAGCTTGAAGAAGCTACGCTTCGTTCTATCCTGTATAATAGTCTATGCAAATATGCTTTAATTGCGAACATTTTACACGTAAAAGGATATTCATATATAAATACGAATGAAATAAACTTTCTAAGAAAATATAATGATCTTACCTTTACCACGGGTATAAATATAACGAAATATATGAACATGGTAATTTTTTCCTTCATCTTAAAAGTTTAAACACGAGCAATCCGTCTTCATCAAATGAAATACCATAGGACTGTGAACTGAATCGTGTTATGAAGTAAACTTGACTCGTTTGTTATGATGACAATAAATTCCAACTGAAGCAAATCTCGAGAAATAGCGTTGATTTTCTCTGTCCATTAGTCAACAATGCGTTGCTGACGTCAGCACCGTCCACCTACTGCTTTGCCTCTATTATGCAGTTATGCATAATAGAGGCAAAGCAGTACGTGAAACAAATATGGAAGATTTGGCAATACTCTATTTATTTATTCAATTAGAACGATCATGTACATTACAAATTAATCTTAAATAAAAACAATTTAAAGAAACAAACTTTTACAATAAACAGTTGTACAGACATAACGATATTTAAGTCGTAAGCTAAAATATGGCAGTTCGTTTGGCCTCGACGAGCGCATTAATAGCGGAGAGTATACGCGGTACAGGGACGAAGCGCGTATCACTGTGGATCACGCGAGCATACCATACATAACACAGCAGTAATCATTTAACCTCTTACCCTCACCATATTATATCAGCCTTGTATTAAACTATCCCACTGCTAGGCACGGGCTTCATCTCATTGTGAGAAGGGTCAGGCCATAGTCAATCACACTGGCCCAGTGCATGTTGGCAGACTTCCCGTATCTTCGAGAACATTATGGGGAACTCTTAGTCATGCAGGTTTCCTTACGATATTCCTGCGCTAGCGCTGCATAACCATTTAAAACGCGTATAACTTCGAAAAGTCAGAGATGCGCGCCTTGGGATCGAACTCAAGACCTCTGCGTGGCAGTCCAACGATCTCCCACTAGGCAGCTTAACCATATTTTTACTATAGTATGTATATAGTATAAATGATATAGTATGTATGTATATAGTAATGAGCAGCGATAGCTCAGTGGGGAGACCAACAGACTGCATTGCAGAGGGTCTCGGGTTCGAACCCACGTCGCGCATCTCTGACTTTCGGAAGTTATGACTTTTCGAAATTATGTGCGTATTGATTGACAATTATCGCCTGCTCCGTGCCTCGGAGAGCATGTTAAGCCGTCGGTCCCGGCTGCTATGAACATCTATGGCAGTCGTTATTGGGAGAGTGTCGACACAAAAGATCCCACTGGGTCGAAGTGTCGCCGGTCTGCACTTACTGGCCCCCACATAAGATACATACATAGTATGTACATAAACTTAAATTACCACTGACTCACTTAGAGAAATAGATGTCAAGGGGAAGTCGTAGGGAAAAAGTAAATATAGTGTCGTATAGAGAATCGTTCAGAAGGTCCGGGAAAAATGCCTGACCTTGCGCAGGTCAGCTCTTGGTGGTGGTACCCCATCGGATCTCGGAAACGGTGATATATGCGGGAGTCGTTCTCCAACAAAATCTTCCTAAAACCCTGGGAACTTTGAGGGGAAAGGAAGGGAAGGTGAAAATGGCCGCCGTACAAACTTTAACCTCTAATATCTCTGGAACAGTTAGAGATAGGTGGGGTATGTTCGAACAAATGTCATAGAGGTCGACGATATCTTTCCAGAAAAGGTCATTTTCAAGATCATCAGGGTCACTGTTTTAATATATTAATAAAAGCATTGTGTCTATGACGGCGACTGTACTGACGATGGATAAATTAAATGTAAGCCTGGAAACAGCTATTATTATACATATATGGTATTACCGGGGTATCTTTCCCCCGGTGAGCCCGACATAACCTCTCCGTCGCCCCGCGGAAAGGTATGAGACACGGCATTCGCCCAAGTAAAAATTAAAAAGAAGAATTTATATCAATAGTTAAAAAAAGAAAGTAAAGAAAATGAGATTATTTTGTTATCTGTTATCTCTCAGAGAATGTGTTGTGCACCTATGTATAAACAAAAATGAATCGCTAATACATGTGCGCTCAAAATGGCAAGAGTGTTTGGAACCAAACATGACATGTCATACTATAATTAATATCAATACAAAAATTATTACAAAAATCTTAAACTGACTTTAACAAAACAAAGTTCCTATACAATTTGGTTATAAACATCACATATAGTAATATGTGAGTGATTTTATTCTAAATACAGGTACTAATATCACAAGGTAGATACTATGATTCAGTCTCAAATGTGACATCATAGCTACTTATTACTTCATCTACTGCAATATTTACCCAAAGAACTCTGAATGACTTTGATGGTAAGAGCCAATAAATATGTTTACTTTTAGATTTGTGGTCTGTGTGAGAAATTATGTATTTGATCAATGCTTATCCAGACAAATGGATAGGGCGTTTGGATCCTATTTTATGGCCTCCACGATCCCCAGACTTAAACCCCTTGGACTTTTTTATTTGGAATGCTAAAGTATATGGTGTATAGTGAAGCAATAAACACAATAGAAGAGTTGCGTGTTCAATCGGCAACTCGTAAGATACAAGAAGCGGGTTATGTACGCCGAATTAAAAGATCTTTTATTAGACGTTGTAGAGCCTGCATAGCTGCAGGCGGAGGACATTTTTAAATCAAATCATTTATTTGCGAAATATGGGTTAAGCGCATCTTAAATTAATACAGCTTTTAAGCATGCAAAATTTTATTATTTATTATTTTTAATTTTTACAATTATTTAATTTTTAAACATTGTTATACACAAGCATGTCAGAACTTATTAAATAAATTATGAATAAATATTAAACAATTACAAAGGATGTCAGAATAAAACAGGAAATTATAAAGTAAAATCAAATCAAATCATCAAATATCATGTATTACAAAAAGAAAATTAAGATATTTATGCTATAAAGATAAAAAAGAAAACACAATATTGAATTATATTAGGTAAAATAAATTATTTAAAAAATGTATAATTAATTCTAGAAGAAACTTGAATTACAAATATATTTCAAATGCATCTAACAAATGTAAAGCAAGTTGGGATATAATTGGAGAAAAACTGGATAGCGTAAGAAATAAGCAAGACATAAAACAAATAATCTGTAATGATAATTCGGTATCGGATCCAGAAAAAATGGCAAATTTATTCAATGACTATTACATTTCAAAGACAAACAAAGCAAACAATAACACGCCAAATTATAAATTAATAAATACTGTTGATTCTACGATGTACATATATCCTTGCACTGAAAATGAAATAATAACAACAATTAAATCATTAAAGGATACTAATGCTGTGGGTTATGATTCGATATCAACAAAGATTATAAAACGAGGTCAGAAAGAACTTGCATTAGTACTTTGCCATATCATTAATCTTTCTTTCTGCGAAGGCGTCTATCCTGATAAACTTAAAATTTCAATCGTTAAGCCCTTGTACAAAAAAGATGAAAAGGAAATAATAGGTAACTACAGGCCAATAACGCTAGTACCAGTGCTTTCAAAAATTTTCGAAAAACTAATGCATTCACGTGTTTGTAGCTTCCTAAATAAAAACAATATCATTTGTACGGAGCAAAATGGTATGGTAGGGTATTCAACTACATTAGCGGCCTTTTCAGTCATAAAATCTGTAACTGAATCTTTAGATAAAAGAAAATGTGTTTCTGCTATATTATTTGATATGTCCAGTGCTTTCGATTTTGTTGATCATCAAATATTGCTACACAAGTATAAGCTTTATGGCATAAGAGGTAACGCTCTACAGTGGATAGAGAGCTATTTAAGTAATAGACGACAGTGTGTCGAGATTACTCGTATCGATCAACAACTAACAGTTACATCATATAGGTCCAAATTCAATGAAAATAGGTTTGGAGTCCCCCAAGGCAGCATAATGGGGTCACTTTTGTTCCTTATATATATAAATGATATCCCTAAGGTCGCACAACATAAATGCACACTATTCGCAGACGACATTTCTGTAGTTGTTACTCAAAATAATTCCAACTCTGACTATAAACAAAGTGTAATCACTACAGTAGAACACGTATCTAAATGGCTAGATGCAAATAATCTGACTGCTAATATAAATAAAACAAAAATAATACAATTTAGCAATTACAATAAAAAAATTAATATAATAAAAATAAATCATCGTGGCCAACAAATTGTCGAAGTTGACGAACCTACATTTTTGGGTATAACAATCGATAAAAATTGCAATTGGAAAGCCCAAGTAAAACACGTCTCTACCAGAGTTAATAGATTTGTATATGCACTAAATAAATTAAGGAAATTGGCAGGTGAAAAGACGGCACTAATAGCATATCATGGTTACGTCGGATCAATACTAAGGTATGGGTTCCTACTATGGGGCAACTCACCAGACATCAGTAGGGCTTTTATATCACAAAAGAAATGTATAAGGGCAATTTGTGGTGCTGCCCCACTAGACTCATGCAAACCTTTATTTAAGAGACTAAAATTGTTAACATTAACTTCGATATACATATTTGAAATCGGAGTATTTGTTAAAAAGCATTCATGCATTTTTCAAAAAGTAAGTGAATATAAAAAATATTCTATACGAGACCCCAGTAAACTACAGTATAACATGATATCAACTACTCTGCACAAAAGAAATAGCAGTTGTATGAGCATACAAGTATTTAACAAAATACCAAAAAGTATACGAGAATTGCCTCTGATACAATTCATACATAAATTAAAACAATGGCTCACAAATAAATGCTTTTACACACTTGCTGAATTTATGTTATGTAAAGATAAATAAGTATTTATTAGTATCAAAAACTCACACTTATGTAGAAACTGTTGTAATCCCAATTAATCTAGTTATGTTATTATTTGTATAGCTGTGCTCATAATAATACACACAGATACATATACTATAATGTGCAAATGTATAAAAATAATAGACTTAGTAATGTAATGTAAATAATGATATAATAAATATGTTTTCATTATAATTTAATACAATTTTATAATTCCTTATTCAATGTAATTTAATTCGTAACATAAATTCACGATGCTAATTAATTAAGGACAATATTTTGTTGTTTTTTTCATACAATATTAATGTTTTCTAGTATTCACATATTGTTAATCATAAATATAAATTTTGCATACCGTTCATACGATGAGACATGCTGTGCTTATTTTATTATTTAAACATCCTTGTAACCGTGTTTCTAGCAAATAAAGATTATTATTATTATTATTTAAATCCAACATGTCATACGATTTATATAATGTCACAGTCATATTGGCCTCCTCGATGGCGTAGTGGTTAGTGTAACCGACTGCCACGCCTGAGGTCGCGGGTTCGATTCCCGCACAAGTCGAACATTTGTGTGCATGAACATGGATGTTTGTCTTGGTCTGGGTGTTTCTACGTATAAAATGTATGTATTTACAAAAAAAAATTTTTTACTTATGTTTATCCATTGTCTAGTACCCATAGTACAAGCTCTGCTTAGTTTGGGCTAGATGGTGTTGTGTGTATGTGGTAGAATATTATATTTTATAGACATTTACCTGTTAGATATTCCTTGACAGAATAGTAAGCTTTGGTAAGCAGTAATTTTTTTACACGACGCTTAAATATTTTAAACACTTTTGTTTATTTTATCAATAAAGTTTCTTTGCTACAAATGTCATTGTTTTTTTTATTATAGTATTAATAATTATAAACACAATTATATCATTGGAATATAATTTTATTAAAAATACTTTAACTATCCTATATTAATGTTTGATGATTTTTGTTTATATTTACAATTATTTACTGCAGTTGTTCTGGTTATATTACTGACATTTTCCTCTATGTCGTTTTGTCCTAGACACCACTAAAAGGTAATCGAGCAATATCTTAGGACTATCATTCTTGCAGGTTAGGTATATTTTATATTAATAATAATTCACAAATGACATTCTGGTAACGATGCCCGCAAGTTAGTATTGAAATGTTATTAATATGTTATATTCATTCATAAATTCATTTCTTAAACGTTAGAAACGTTAGATTGCGAATAAGATATGTGTATGTTATGCCTTATATTTAAACAAAATATAACTTATTTCTAATGACAAATAAGTAATAATTATATTTGTGAACTTAAAAGGTAAACATTTTTATTGGCTTGGCTTTATTTAATATTTTGTTGCAGCACCAGCAGCATCTATAATGGCGTCGCAATGATTTCGCATCGACTCGACAATTTTTTTACATAAGTCTGTGCCTCGAATTGTATTCCAAACTTCATTCCCGTGGGTGACAAGTGGCGTTTTATTTTTTCACGTCTGAAATACCATCTTTGAACCATTAATGCCCATATATTTTCTATGGGTAAGGTTTGGGGATCGAGAGGGCCATGGGACAGTTCTGATTTCTGGATGCTGTATAATCCAATTTTGTACCACCCGCGCACGGTGAATTGGACAATTGTCCTGGAAAAATATAAATTGTGGAACTTTATCCCTAGGATACACCGTGCGCACGGTACTTAGGTAGTATGCTCATGTTCTCCATATAAACTTTAACTGTGCCAAATTCCATACTCCTCCGTCCGCGCAATTTTCGTAAAAAGGGGTACCAAGTTTTAGCTTCACGTATTAATCTATTGACATAATATATAATTATATAAATGAAGTATAAAGTTTCGATCAAATATATAATACAATTAAAATAATATAATATAGTCATGCAAAAATTTTTTTTATATATTTTTAATAAATATAAAGAAAACTTAAAAATTCGTACCATTTAAAAACAACAAATTTTAATTAGAAAACGGAACCAATGAGGTGTTCAATATTTTTTGGTGAGCCGCAAAAACGAGGTGTAGACGCAGACCGAGTTCAGTCTTGGCTTTCAAAGAGGCTCCAGCGGAATGTCGGCCTCTCGCAGTTACGGGCCTGTGTTTATGCGCATCGCGGTGCACAACAATTGCGCAAATCGCCATGCGCAACTTTGACAGACTGACGGACATCAAAATCTTAATTTACTATTTTCAAGCTTCTATTTTATTTTATGTACATAATTTTGTTTTTTGTAATATTATTAGTGTAACTTTAATGCAAAACCGGCGATGGAGATGTGGAAATAAGTGCTAGTCAACCTACCACATAGCTAAATCGTTTACTACGTTGTCCCCTCTATCCAAGATCGATGTTTCAAAGGTAAGCGGAGTTTGAAATTACATTTTGGCAAAGTGCATAAATTCCAAGATGATTTTAACCCGTCTGCATCAGTACAGACTTCTAACTTCAATATTTTTTTGGGCGTTCATTATAAATTTGTAAAACTTCTGTTCTGGTTTTAAAAATGTTTCCCGTGGCGCGAGACATGCAGTGCCGAAAATCTAGCAGAATGTATACATTGTGTCTGGTCATGGACTATTGATATTCTAAATACTTATATAATAACTATTTGTATACACAAATACTCTCTACACTTGGACCCAATCCACTTCCCCGCTATGTGGCAACCATTTTGTTTTCTTGTTGAAATATTCCCTATGTGTGAACAAAAGATGTATATCTTCCAAAGTTTTGGAGACAACGTGTTAGCGAAGCACGCGCACATGGCTGCTGACGATGGTAGCCGCACATGTGACACATGGCAGCAGAACGGCGGTTAGAAGAAGCAAAAATTAGGCGACGACTCGCCTTGTTTGCGAAGACCAACAAGGCTTGGGCCACGACTATCTACTTGAACCCGCAAGAGTGAGAAACGGAAAATCATGAAGTAGGAGCGACATAGGATTTCCGGAATGAGACGTAAAGCGATCCAAACTTGGGTGCGAGGCCGGATTCTGTAGCAGGAAGAGGACTGCAGTACACCCAACGGACGAGGAAAGATGGCACGGGAGACGGCGGTGGCATTCGATAGCACAGTGCACGCATCGTACTAGCATATCACACCTGGGGACGAGGCTAGATAACGCACCGTGTTGGATGGCGCAACTTGTCATTTGCTGCGTTAATCACAGCTCAAATGTATTAGTGAAAGTCGCTGGCAATATGTGATACTCGTAATCAAACATGTGCAACTTCGTACGAATAGCTTCTACGTAAAACGTAAAGTCTAAATCTCTTGTTATCATTTGTTTTATGTATTGTGCATATTATTTGTAAATTATACAGTGCAGTACTTTAATCTAGAGAAATGTAGAGTAATATAATGACATGTACTGTAATAATATTTTGTATTCAGATTAATATATTACTGTAAAGTTTTAAAAATTAAATGATTTAATGTTTACCTTCTCACAGTGAGAAGAGGCCTGTGCCCAGCAGTGGGACAGTTTAACACAGGACTGATATTATAATTATGTTTCTCTTATCACAGGTACTTTCTAACATATATTAGAAAATACCTGGCCCTTTAGGAGGCTTACACGGAAACATGGGTCCAACGTGAAGAGGCCCTTCGAGAGTTTTAATCAAAGGTACACCTACAGCAGCACTAGTCGCAGCAGGCGTAGGACTATTGCTACGTATGGATTCTAATATACCGGTGTATTGCTAACTATGGATGAAAAACGGCATCTGCCCTAAATACTCTAATAGCATCAACGCAATGGGCAGACGGTGACTTGCCAACTCACTAGATGGGCCCCCTGAATAGTCACTATATACATACAAGCCAGCAGCTAAGGGCAACACGGGTGTGAGTGGCTAGGGGTGTTGAGCAGTGTGACGCCGGTTTCACCATCACGAGTTTCGTGACAACGGAGACCCGGAGCGGATTTCCCCGTAGTTATATCCTTAAAAATGACGTTGCCACCCCCAAGCGTATAGCTCTAGCGGCCCCCGTCTGACCGACCGACCAAGGCAAGCCAGAGTTGTCCTACAGGCGCTCTTAAGGTTTCGACCCAGCCAACCAGTAACGGCAAGCCGGGAACGAGGCCCTAACCGACACTCTGAGGCATTATTTTTATTATTATTATTAATGTTTACCGCACTAGGAATCATAGCGGTATATTAAAATGATTTAATTGTTTAGATTCTCTCGAAATAGTAACTTGAGTTCATATCGCGGTTGCAGTATCATGTATCAAGTATGTTATTCTAAGTAATTACGCTGTCGTATCTTTAATTGAACAATAATGCTGCTTGGAATTAATTTGAAATTGAAACATTGTAATAGATATTTGTAAAGGGGGAATATTGTAGCGACACTGCTTAAGTTTAATATAGTCTGGCAAAAGTATGCAGTAGCGCCGCGCGGCAGTTGTCTCCTCGCAATCATTGTAATAGGTCGTAGCTCAATATGTATTTATATTAAATGTAAGTGATACCAGTAAATATACATAAATCCATAACTACCATACATTGTTTCATTTGTACACCTACAAGAACACTTATGGTTACCCCCACAATAAGCAAATGCTTTTCATGAGGTAACAGAATTGAACTGCCTTCGCGTTCAGTAAATTAAATTATTGTTATATAAATAACCGAGTATAATTTTAAGTACGTGCTTGTTAGGTTTCCTCAATAGTCATGGTGACGAAAGGTGAACTTATTCAATGTTATTTATGTAACAACGCTTAATAAGTATCTCGGAGTATAAAACCTATCGTTCAGAACTCACATTGGTAACCTCCGAGAGGAATTCGTAAAATCATAAGAGTTCTACGTACCTAACTTGCGTGACGTAGCATGTTTTGATACCTTCAAATCCGTTTAGTACGCGGTGTCTTTTGCATAAGGCTTGTTTCTAACGTACCACAACTACACTACAACCACAACCACACTAAGTGGGCGGGCGCAATTTTGTATTGAAAATGAATAGTAGAATTTACACGGACTACATTTTGCCGTCATTATCCACCACATCGCAACCACAATGCAACCACCAGGGACACCGCGAACTAAAGTCCGACCACATTGCAGAGACAACGCTGCGTCGACGCACCGACACTGCGCGCAGGTCTGCGCCCGCCTCTAGTCATTCATTTTGCATTGTACTGGATAACAACAACAATGTTTACTCTTCGAATTCCACGAGTTTATTCAGTCAAGGCGTGTTTCCTCAACGAATACCGGTATCGACTGTCTGTCTGCACTCGTGAGCGTCATTGCGTCGTCACAACCACATCGCAACTACTAACCACAACTCAATCACATCCACATTTTGTAGGAACCACAACGCAACTGCAAAAAGCTGCCGCGACCCTATTCACACGTAACCACTGCTTGATCATCTTTTGTTGCGCCGGCGTCGATGTGGTATGGTTGTGGTACGTGTGAATGAAGCCTTAGGGGATTACATTACTTAAGATCGATTATTATAAAAAAATATCATAAAAATATCATATAAATATTGATATCACAACGTAATGGATGGGCTATTCTTAAATTTCATAGTAAACTTTTTCGATAGCGGCTTCTTTATGATTTTTACATTATAGGAAATGCAATAATGTCTTTCTTTAACAAATAATATTGTTCGTTTTATTATGTAAGTGAATATTTTATTAAATAAATGTAAAACTCTGTACTACACACCAGAGGGCACCTCAAAGGGGTTATTCCACATATCCCAATTGAGTATCTCTATCGATGGGTACCTGTGAACTTTTTGTCTACAAATGCCCATTTACCAACCATCAATTTAGCAATGGGGACTTATGGACGTAAACCTACATAAAGTTCACGATCCCCAATAAGTTGTCTCATCAATGGGGAAATGTGGAAATCGATGGCTTTTTCATCCACGAATCCCCATAACCTTGGCATCGACTTCACAATAGGTATCTGTGGGCAGAAAATTCATAAAACCCCAAAAGTGTGAAAATGGAACAATATAAAATTTTATTTTTTTAATTCTTGCACATAATCATCAAACAAATAGATCATTGCCTATATCAATAGCTAGAATCAAAGTGTGAATACTAATTTCTAACCATTTAAAACTAGAATACACGCGCGACCTAGACCTATTTATAATATATAAATATTTTTCTTTAAAATCATTGACATAGTGAACAAAACAAAACGAGTACACAGCAAAGCTTAAAGCAAAATGGCCGTGAATGCTAGTGATCTTAGTGTACTTAAGTATATTAAGAAAAAGAACTCCACAATATTTCTTCGTGCTGGCCATCAGTACAGTGTAAAAAGTAAATATAAACATGGGTCAATTATTTAGGGACGTGTGCGCCGTGAGAACTATAAATACACCGGGTCTGTTACACTACAGGTAAGTTAAATCTAGTTAAATTCCTATAAAATAATGTAGGACAGTAATAAATAATTTCTTGCCACGCTAATCTTAATGACATAATACGTCGTGCTCTTGTCACTGCTGTCGTTTCAGCTGTACTTGAACCCAATGGCTTGGTATGTGATGATGGGAAGAAACCGGACGGAATGTCATTGTTGCCTTGGAAGATGGGCAGGTCTTTGGTGTGGGACGCAATATGCGTTGACATCCTTGCGCCATCACATCTTCCAAGTACTGCGGGATGTGCCGTCGCTGCTGCTGCAACCGCGGAAACCCTCAAACGGCGCAAATATAGTAATTTAGTTGGAAATTACATTTTTGAGCCGTTTGGGTGCCGTGGAGCCCGTGGTTTAAAAATAAAAAAGTAATTATCGAAATCGGACTACTCTGTAAAAAGTTATGCGTGGTTACATTACAATCAGTGAGTGAACAATCAATCATCTCCTGTTTTCCTACCCTTAGGGATAGAATTTTCCAAATTTATATGGGACCAACTTCGGGGTACATCCATCATCATCATCATCCAACATCCTAATTTTAATAGAGAAGATGGTTGGAATGTACCACCAGCTTGGGATCCAGTAATAAAAATAGTCAAACCCAAGAAGAAGCAAACCACAGCTAGACTTCATGATACTTTGAGCTCATTCTGCGTAAATAGAAACACCAATGATTAAATTATGTTCGGGTACTTTGAAATAACTACACTGGAACATTGAGACAACTGCCATCTTAGTCTCCCCGTTACCATGGCTGCTGAAAAGCAACCGAAACGTCGGGGAAAGTGTAAAAATAAATTAAATCTAAATAGTTTCAATAATAATTTAATGAGCTTAGAAATTAGTAACGTTTAATAGTAGTAGTAGCGTAACAATTTCCAAAATTTTGTAGTAAAGTGTCAAATAAACAACGCGATAAAATCCGTATATAGCAGTTTAATTTCAATGAATAATATTCGCGTAAATAGAAGACAATATTAAATAAGAATGATGTAGTAAGTACTTAGATAAATAAAGTAATTAATTATATATGAATGAAGAATATAAAGGTACATCATTAAGTTATATTATAAGTTATAATAATAGTAAATAGATAATAATGTAAAACGACTAATAAAATTTCAATACATGTATAACAAAGTACAAAACAAGAACCTATTTAAAAAGCAAAATATAGTTATTAAATCGACATTTTGAGCAGATCTTCGGTTTCTGTGTAAGACAGAGTTTGAAGCCATTTATTGACGGTAGTATTGCAGACATATTTATTTAAGGCGTATATATTACAAGACCTGTTCAATACATTATAAAGGTGTTCACTAATTATTTGGTAGTGCCGACCAGCAAGGGCTGTTTTGTATTTCTTGGGTGGACACACTTGATAATAGCGGCGTTTATTAATTACGTGTTTGTCGAAACAAAGGCTTTTGTGTTTTTTTAGAACCGTTTGCATCACAAAAAGCTGACGGATAGTTAGAAATTGGCATTCCTTATATAGCACAGTTGTTGGATATCTGTACGGTTTACACGTCATTATTTTTAAAACAGCCCTTTGTGCTCGCTCTAGCATTAGGAAATTGGTCTTGGGTGCACCGCCCCATACAGTAATACAATATCCTAAAATGGATTGACATAGTGCGAAATAAATAGTTTTCAAGGTATCAGGAGGTGCAGATGATCGTAGCTTTTTAAAAATATAAATAAGCTTTCGTGTACGAGCAGTAAGTGTTTCAAGCTGGCATTTCCAATTTAATTGGTTGTCTATGTGCACACCTAAGTACTTAATATTTTCTGATCTAGAGATAGTGGCACAGTTACATAAGAGAACAGGAGAATCACTCCCACACGAATGGGCCTTAAGGCAAATGTCAATTGAAGGCTGGGAAGAGGAATTTAATGAAAAGGTTAAATACGAGGTCTTTGCTAAATTTAAGGTTAAGAGGTTGTCCGAGAGCCAACGCATAACAATAGTAATAGCTTTTTCTGCTAGCTTAAAAGTAGAGAACCAGTTGTCGTCAAATGTGATTATGGCCGTGTCATCGGCGTACGTGAAAATTGTACTGTTAGGTAGCTGAAGTTTACAGAGCGAGTTAATATAAACTAGGAAAAGAGTGGAACCTAGAATAGAACCTTGTGGCACACCGTAAGCAAGAGGTATTTCATCACTCACAAAAGAATCTATTAACTAGAAATTAGTATTCGCACTTTGATTCTAGCCATCGATGTAGGCAATGATCTATTTGTTTGATGATTACGTGTAATAAATAATTTTTATATTTTATATTGTTCCATTTTTAAACCACTGGGGTTTTATGAAATTTCTGTCCACATATCCCCATTGTGAAGTCGATGCTAAAGTAATGGGGATTCGTGGATGAAAAATCCATCAATTTCCACATATCCCCATTGATGAGACAACTCAATGGGGATTTGTGAACTTTATGTAGGTTATATCCATTGTTAAGTTGATATTAGTCAATGGAGATTTGTGGACAAAAAAATCACAGATCCCCATTAAGTATCCCTATCAATGGGGATCTGTGATTTTTGTGGAACAACCCCCCAAAAGGCATGTGTGTGCATGTTCAAACGAGAAGTGTCACATTTATTAGTGTCCAAAGATATGGCAAAGATATTGTAAGATATCTTTGGTCCAGGGTGTGGAAACTGTCAAACATTTATATGTAATAAAAATACTCATAGGCAGTGCTCTAAAGGAAACGGTACATAAACTCAAGCACTGTTCTTTCTAGTCATATATCTAGATGGCGTTATATAAGTTTTAATATTTGGTTACGAAGTGTCAGAATGTGACGTGACGTGACATTCATTTGAAGTTTTAAATTTCACCATGGATGTTATCTTTTTCCCTCGAATTCTGTGAATTTTATAACTTTTTTACCTCTGTATCTTCCTTAAAAGTTTTGCTTATTCTTAGACTCCTATTTCTGATAATTACGATCGACACTGCTTGTTTTACTTGGCCTTGATTACCGTACGAAATTGGATCATTGACGAAACTATTTATAAGATGTCGAGGAAATCAGCAATAAAACGTTACTATTGATGTGCAACTGAAGGTATGATCTTGATTTCGGTTTATATAAGAAATATATGAAATTATAATAATTATGTCTTGTAGACCGAATTTCGGTCACGGCGGCCATTCGCAACGGGAGACTGGCCATCTGAGCAAAAGATATTATAATGCACAAGTGTGTGCGCAAACACAAGTACACTCTCTGTTCCCTAAGCCTCAAGATCCGATGGAACGGTAATCCGACACGACCGGATTGAGATCAGGCCCACGACCAAAGGCTTAACGTCATTGCCGAGACACGGGGGTGTCTAACACTGCTAACTTCCTAACTCTTATCTGTTATTATTATTATTCATATAACTTTACTGGATGGCTAGGGTGGAACTGCAAGAGCGCACGTAGGACTCTCAACTCTAGCTTGCCTTAGTCGGCCGGTCAGAGGGCGGCCGCTAGAGCTATGTATATGCTTGGAGGTGGAAGTGTCATTTTCAAGGGTATAACTACGGGGAAACCTGCTCCGAGTGTCCATTGTCCTCTGACAATGGACAGGTCTCTACCTGTGATGGTGAAACCGGAGCCGCGCTGCTGAATGCCCCAACCCGCTCGCAGCGGTGTTGCTGCTGACTTCAATGCCTATGGTGGCTATTCAGGGGGCTTGTCTAGTGAGTTGGCGAGTCACCGTCTGCTTATCCGACTTGAAGATTTAAGAGTATTGAGGGCAGACACCGTTTTTTATTCATAGTTACCATTATACCGGTCCAACAGACACCATCCCCATAGCCCATTTATAACCTAACCTAACAAGAGTGAGACAGCATGCGATTTATCTTTTGGATAACTAAATTAGAGCCATACGTAGCAATAGTTTTACGCCTGCTGCAGCTAGTGCCGCTGTAGATGTCCCATCCCATCTTAGATTAAAACTCTCGAAATGCCTTTTCATGTTGGACCTACACATGTCTCCGTGTAAGCCTTCCAAAGGGACAAGTATTTTCCTGATATAATATGTTATAATATACATATATGTATATAAATATAATATAATTTTGTTTTCCTTTAAAAATAGTTTTTAAATCTCTGTGAAATTTGTAATTTAAAGAAATGCGAAGATTTGATTAAAGTAAATAATTTTATTCATTTTTATATACTTTTATTTACAAATTTAATACAAATTGACTCATCCTCTGGCCTCTGGCTTGACCGCATGCGGAAATCCACCTGGGCAAGCTGTTGATCAAGTTGTCCAATAGTTCTGGTGGTAACCTATCCCATTCTTTAATGGCGGCTTCCTTGATCTCTGACAGGGTTCTTGGAGGTGGTGACGACTCCAAACAGCTCGCTTGAGAGAGTTAAAGTTAGTTTAAGTTTACGTGCTCGATTGGGTTTAAGTCCGGAGAGCCGGCAGGCCAGTCTAACCGCGTGATTTTGTACACCCGGAAAGCAGTGCTCACTCGTTAAGCTCGATGTGCCGGCGCATTATTGTCGACTAATACGAATTGGTTACCATAACGTATCCTGAATGGTCTGATGATGCCATCAATAACAGCTGTCTGGTACAAATTAGCTATCATAGAGCCTTGGGTAATCTCCAATCATTATTGCGCTCCAAAAAAATACTGATTTGCCGCCTTGCTGAACGGTTCTAGTGGCAGTTATTTGCCTTGCGGCATTCCCAGGCCGTCTCCAAACTCGGACACGTCGGTTATCAGGATACGTACTAATCCGTGTTTTGTCAACGTAAAGACAATTACGCCAGACATCGTCTTCGTCTTCATCGTTTTGACGCTGCCTGGCCAACTGCAATCTGCGTGTCGCTGTCGATCCCGTATATTTAAAGGTACTCGCCAGGATCTCCTTGATCGTAATATAAAGTTGTGTAAACAATTATGAATGGTCTGAGTGCTAATATCCAGTACAGTAGCAGCTCGCAGGTCTAATCTCAGTTTGGTAGCGTTAATTATTTGATCACGGGCGGCAAGAACTCTGATGCAGCGCTGCCGAACATCACTAAGGACAGCCTCTGCGAGGTCGATAAGCCAGGTTGCCCATGTTCTAGTACCTCTGCAGGGTAGTAACGACGCTAGATTTTGAAACGGAGACTCTGGCTGCAATTTGCTTCGTAGAATATTCTTCTTCATGCAATAACACTATTCTTGCTTGCAAGACTTCAGCCAGTCCACCTGGCACTTTTTAAATGAACAATTTAAGAGAAATTGATTAAAACAGCTTGCAGGCAGAAACAAGAATGAGGGTCATCATTGACCTCGTTTTTATATTAAAAAAACAAAAGAAGATTTTATGTTTTCTACATTTAAATGATGTATTCTTAAATAAAGAACACAAATGTAATAATTTATTTTTAAATATTATAAACAATTAAAAAATATTAGACCTTTTTTCGTGAACGTGGACTTTTTTGATGTGTGTACACACATCTTTGAGAACGTGATAGAATACTCTCGTATATGCAGGTTTCCTTGTTTTTCTTCGCCATTACAGCGAGCGATAATTAACTATTTAAAACGCACATAACATCAAAAAGTCAGAGGTGCGTGCTTTGGGATCAGAGTCGAAACCTCTGCATGCCAGTCCGACTGTTCACCAACTAGGCTATCGCTGTTATATTAAAACGTAAAGTATACAATATCGAATATCGAAATAATGTCTTCCAGACCGAATTTTGGTAGGTACAGGGGTGTCTTACATCGCCAACTTCTTTACTCCGGACCGGTACCTATTGAGATTTCTTAACAGAAAATTCCAGTACCTTTTTGTGGGCCGGATCCGGGATTTAAATCTCTTAAACAACAATCCTATTCAGTACCACTGCGCCATGGAGGCAGCCCTATATACATATATATATTTAAACAAAACTATTTCTAGTAAAATACAATCATCACTTTAATACTTCATTATGTTATACTCGAATATTTATTAGTTCCCACTTCTCGTAACAAAACAAAAACATAATAATGAATTTATGTATATTTTTATTAAACCAGTAAACTTGTATTGCGAAAATGTACCAGGCTCTTGCCATTAATTTCCAAAACCGAATTATCATTATTTAGAAAAATTTAAACAGTGGAAGTTGATTTTAAATGATAATATCGGGACCAACAAGGTGACACTTACATTTATAACAATATAAGAACTTAATAGCGTCATTTTAAAGATATATACATTGCTGTCTCGACTTTTAATTTATATAAGTACACTAATCAACCTTTATATTCTTCTTCTTCTCGAGTCGATGATACAATTATATTAAAAATGTCCTGCCCAATGTGCAATCGCATCAGCAGTTGCGTCCATCAAGTCCTCCATGGTGCACTTACCTCTTAATATTAAAAAGACGTAAAAGATAAATAAAAAACCTAGTACCTCATTTCCCATATGTATAAATAATAATACATATTTATTACCGCCTCACAAACAGACTTTAACATAATTACAGATTTACTTATATCTATTACTATATATATATGGGATACTATATATATATATATATATATATATATATAGATATATATATAGATATATATATATATATATATATATATATATATCTATCTAACAATAAAAACATATATATCTATCAATTTAAACTTAGTCTACAATATGTAAAATGCCTGTATTACAGATCACCAGGTCCTCACCCCACGGCAAGCAAGGCCATTAGTAAGTAAGTCATAAAAATATATTAAGTAAGGAAACAAATGATTCAGTTTGGTAGGTCACTTCGAGAAAGTGGTAAATCGTCGAATCCGTCGCTTCTGGCCAGCGTTTGGGAAGCTACGACATATTTTCGCGTCCAATATATCGCAGTGTCTTAAGACGAAAGTCTTTGACCTGTGTGTTGCCAGTAATGACTTACGGATCAGAGACGTGGTCGCTCACTATGGGACCTTGTCAGACGATTCAAAGTCAGTCAGACGGCGATGGAGAGTGCTTGGAGTTTACCTGCGGGATCGAATCAGAAATGAGGAAACTAAAGTTGCCTACATAGCTCTCCAAATAGCCAAACTGAAGTGGCATGGCAATAGCGCGCAGAACCGACGGCCGTTGGGGCAAAAAGGTTCTGGAGTGGCGGCCACGCACCAGAAGACACAGCAGGGGTCGTGGGAAGTGGCTGGATGTGGGTGGCCCACGACCGGTCTGTGTGGAAAACCTGGGAGAGGCCTATATCCAGCTGTGGACATTGCGGTTGAGATGATTTATGACCTCATTTCCCATATTATTACATAGAATCAGCGCTTGAAAAATCAATAATATTAATTTAAATAAAATATATTTTACAGCTTCATCGTCTCAACCAATGCTGCCTTTACCTATGGTATGGTATTTAAAAAACTCAAGAAAACGTCTGCATTGCCCCTAGTTTTTATTAATTGACGTTAATCTGTACCTAATAAGCTTTAAAACAACATAAAAACCACACCTGTATCCCAAACAAAATAGTTTTTATGAAGGGCTAAACAAAGACCTTGCCGCCACCACGTGCATCTTTGTTTGAAAATTGCATTATCTATCTCAGGTAGTTTAGGGTGGGATCGAGGTGCAGGGTAAGGGATAAATAGCGGGCCAGGTCTACAGAAAGTATCAGTCGCTCCGAATCATTCGCCGCTGCTACTTGTGTGTTCTTGTTTTGTGATGCCCCGTTTGAGTGATTTTCCTCCGACGCATATCGCCGACATGCATTTTTATTATGGACTGTGTAATGGAAGTGCAAGAGGTGCTCGTACAACTTATTTAGCTACGTTTCCAACGAGACGACCAGTACCATCTGCTCGTAACTTTCAAGATGTTCATAGAAGATTAGCTACTACTGGACTTGCACCAAGTAGAGATCTTCGCGAGGCAAGTGCCATAATCGACGTCTCTATTGAAGAAGCTGTACTGCGTGATTTGTTTGTTGATTCAAATATCAGTACAAGACGATTAGCAATGGCACATGGCATATTGCAGACTTCTGTGCGGCGCATTTTAAAGAAAGAAGGTCTACACATCCCCATCACTATCAGCGAGTGCAACATTTGCATGAAGGAACTGACGCAATCCCAAGGTGTGTTATGTCCGCATGGATTCAGAGACAAACAAGAGATAACTCGGTGTTTACAAAAACTATTCTTTGGATGGATGAAGCCCAATTTACAAGAGACGGTATTACAATCTGCAGAAAAAATATAAATTGGTATAAATCGGAGAATTTTTTATTTTTTATTATTATTTTTCCTAGCGATAAAGTGATGTCTAGTTTCACTCATTTTTATATGTGCACTTTATGAAAATTCACACTGTAGAAACTTCTGCAAGAAAATATAAAGAGCAGGTGTGTTCATTTATTTCTTGCAATCACTCTTTTTATTAAATATTACAAATTTTATTTATTAACATAGATTTTATTTGAGTCTCACAAAATCACATAACGGGATAAATGTATTTTATGTGTAGATTCAGGATATGGTTTATCTGTGTGCCATACTTCAATTAAATCCTTTCAACGATTAAGATTTACAAAAATATCGAAACATCGGGATAATTTTAAATCTAAATAGTTTAATAATAATGTTAATAGTTTAATAGTAGTGAACTTTAATAGTGGTAGTAGGTCAATAGTTAAAATGTATCTAAATGTAGTGTATTACAAATAAACTGCGATGATATTACTATAAAGTAGTTTATTTCAATATATTACATTCGCGTAAACGTAAGATAGTATTTTATTTAACAGTTAACGCGCGATTGAGTTACTCATTCGTGCGTAAGCCGTCCAAACCCACAAACATCATCAAAAACTGTCACCTGCTTAATATTAGTAGGATCATTACATAATTAAGTCATCACATTTTTGGATATCCTATCTAAACTATACTGAATCTACAATTTTGCTTTCTTACAGCCCTTTTATTGCTTACCAAAACAGATAGCACAACTTAAACAGAAATTGTTAATCATGTTGTCACTAAGCTTCATAAAGCAAGATATTAGTTATAAAGCCTAAAAAAATAGCAGCTAGACATGGTAAAATGTTAAAAACTAGCAACGCATATTTTTTTGACATAAATTTAAAAAAGCTGATGTATAAACTATAACTTTTTTCGATAAGTTCTTGTATAAGCACTTAACCAAAAACATAAAACCGACCATGTAGTTAATCTAAGAAACACATTAGATAGAGGTAACAAAGTTATATCTAAATTTTTAATGAAGTTACACGGAGCATCATTGCCTAAGGAATATCCAAAAGAAAAAAAAAGTCTGTGTTAACACTACACTTTTTGTTACCGAAAGCATATTATTTTGTACGTGACGCCTTTCCGCATCCTAAAACTCTATAATCAACAATAATCTCCGGCAAAAGCTTTTATAACAGCGTACAAGAAATTGTTAGTGTACGCTGAATTTAAAATCTTTCTTTGTTGTCTGTTATAAAAGCTTTTGCTTTTATAACTCAGTAACTTTGAGCAATCTAATGTGTTTCTTAATAATTTATACAAAAAGACTGCGTCAGTCATAGCCCAGCGTGTGGATAAGCTGATCATTTTAAAGTGTTTCAACCGAATTGGGTATGAGGGAAGGCACTTGGACTTACCAAAAGCTACTGTACAAAAAGCTAGGTGCCACAGTAAACGTTTTTGTATTCTTTATATTCGCAACTGTAGTGTAGTGAGGTCGCCATCCTACACAGCCGTATTCCGATATACTTCGTACCAGACTAAAATATAACATTTTCTTCGTGTTGCTTTGACGAAATCCTTTGTTATTACTAAGTATGAATCCCAAAATTTTCGAAACCGCTTTATAACATTTTCTATGTGAGGCAAAAAGCTTACTTTTTCGTCAAATATTATTCTCGTTTTATATATTAGTCTCTAAATATTTCTACGTTTTGGATTTTGTCTTGGTTTACGAAATATTTCGTATGGATGCAGTTGATTTTTCTTGTATACGTGACATAATAATACTTTAGTTAGTTACTTTACTTTGTTTAGTTGCATTCCGGTTTTTTGACACCATTCTATAACTCGATTAAGGTCGTCTTGTAAAAGGTCGTCTTGTAAGGTCGTCTTGGTTGATGTACCATATGAGACACCTCTATTTTGTATATTTTAAGTACTCAAACAATGATGAGGTTCTCTTTGTGGAAGGATATTTAAAGAAGCGGACGAGCCTTCAATCTCCTGCTGACTGTGTTCTAGAAACTCTGTATTCTGATGGAAGAGCAATAACGAAAGAGAAGAAAAAGATCTCTTAACTTTATTAGATTTCGTTCCACCTGTACATCATACCTTTTACATGGACTTAAAAGAGAGCTCTAGAGCAGAGCCAGATTTAATTGAAGTAAATACCGAAGATTAAAAATATACGGAAAAATAATATTTTAATTTTTAAAACTATTTCATACATAAATGCTATTTTAAATTGTTAAACAATCTTTTTCAGATTTGTGCAGTATAACAAAAACAAAAGTTCGACATTGACTTATTTAATACTCAACCGGATGCTCACACCTCTCTGTCTCTGCCTCCTGAACCAGGAAGTCCAAGTGGACCTCCTAATAGCCCGATTAACGACCAGCAACGCATTAATTACAGAGTTTAATTCTATCTCCTGTCCATGTAGCAAAAAGGATATACTGGTCAAAGCTCTTAATGACATTCCATCAAGGGGGAATAAATATATGACAGACTAAATGATTCGTTCAGATTAATTAATCAACTATTTTTCTAGAATTTAACGTAACTTTCGTCTCCAACGTCCACCATTACGTCGATAAGTGCTTAGTCCAAAGGCCCCAATAAATTGGCGGATTGGATTGGATTTAAATTGGCGGATGGTACGTTGATTGTTAAATCCAGGAGAAAGACTGGATTTGTGGGCTTTATAATTTTGTTTATATTTCAGGAATATATTTTCTACACAAATCCTCATCTCTTTTTTTTTACACATGATCTCAGGACCACATTAAGGTATTCTTCGGCGGCGCCATTCGGTCCTTAGGTGGATTAAACAATAATCCTTCAGCAAAAGCTTTTATAACAGCGTACAAGAAATTGTTAGTGCACCCTAAATTTAAAATCAGAAGAAATCGCAACAGATTGCCCTCGTAAAAAAAAATTACATTGAATGTATAAACCAAACAACAGCTGGAATAAAAATGTTGGATACATCAATCGAATATCAACCAGCTGTTAATTTCCAAAAATAAATTATTGCCTATCAGGATTATATGTCAGACCAAAAACATAATTACTGGATACAAAGTAAATGTCATTGCATACATAGCCGGCTTTATTGTTATAAAACTCAAGAAAAATATTTCTGTAAAGATTGTCATCAAGTTCTTACAAATTATTTAAATAAAACTGTGAGAAACCATACCTACATCTTCACAGCGCAGACGCAATTAGCAGTGTGTACTGCTATGATAATTGCGTCTTTAATAATCACTTATATTTTATTATTAAATCAATAATAGACTCATACTTGCAAATTCGTATACATCACGAGTTGTTGAAGCTATCTCATACAATTCCATTTCATTCATTAATGATGTACCAAGTTCAATATATACTAATGTGTGTGAATAATAAGTTTAGTTGCCAATAGAAATCATACGGAACAGACGTGTTTTTCTCATTCCAAATCACAGTGCAAACTACAACCTTATCACCATAACATATGGTCGAATATCGAACCGGATTATCTATAAACATCGACGCGACGGATCGGCTACCTGTGCTGCGGCCGCGAGAACAATAGGACCCCACATTCCTAAGCATCGAGCGAAGTTGTTTACGCAAATAGATTAGCACGGTTTATTACATTATTATTGATGTTATAAATCGCCGTAATTAGATAGACATTGGAATATACTATAACTTCACGACTTAGCGATGACGTCCCAAGCAGATCAAGCTTTGAGTATACTTGAAGATACAGCATCGTTGCTCAAGAAAATTCAAGTTAATCTAAAGAAGTGCCCCAAGGACCGATTGTCTAAACCTGGTTATTTGCAAACTCGTATACAGACGATTGAAGAGTACTGGAACACTTTTAAGAAGGCACATCAGGATTTGCTCAAGTGTACCACACGGGAACAACGCGCTGTGATTTCGTACTTCGTTAATGATGAATTTTGCTTGCAAGAAGATCTGTATATGTGCATGTTAGGAGACCTGAAGGACTTATTAGCTGCGCAAACAAACAAGACAGCTGATCATTCTACATGCAGCAGTGTGTCGTGCGAAGGTCACACAAGGATAAAGCTACCTAGCATTAAGTTACCGACATTTTGTGGAAACTATGAAGAATGGCCTACATATAAGGATTTATTCACGTCATTAATTCACGAATGCACGAAATTAAGTGATGTTGAAAAATTGCATTACTTAAAGACTAGCGTTGCAGGCGAAGCGGCATCTTTACTAAAGCACGTTCAAGTGACCGGTGCGAACTATGTACAAGCTTGGGAAACGTTGAATCACCGTTACAACAATAAACGCCTTATAGTTAATGCACTTCTTAAAAGATTATTTACGCTTAAGAAATACACCACTCAATCTGCAACACAGCTGAAAGCTCTTTTGGATACCACCAGCGAGATTATCAACAGCTTGAATAATTTGCAAGTATCTACCGGCTCCTGGGATCCTATAATTATATTTCTGGTTGTCCAGAAATTGGACTCGGAGTCACATAAGGAGTGGGAACAGGCTGCTTATTCGGTGAATTCAGAAGAATTATCTACCTGGAAAGACTTACGTGAATTTTTAGAATCTACATTCCGGACGCTCGAACTAGTTAACCCTACCTCTTGTAGCAAGAATACCAAAGAGCGTGTCTTCCACGTCACCACCTCTGAAAATTAACAGAAGAAAATATGTGCTTTGTGTAAAGAGGTGCATACATTGTGCCACTGTAGTAACTTCATTAAAATGACAGTTAACAATCGACGAGAACACGTTAAAACAAACAAACTCTGTTTCAACTGCCTGGCAGCGGGACATTCAGTTTTCAAGTGTCGTATGCCAGTGTCCTGCCGCATTTGTAAGAGACGCCATCATACACTTTTACATCAACCAAGGGATATGGATGAGTCGACATCCCATGCAGATTCTCACCAGTCGACCTCATCTCAAGCAGATGTAGAAGAGAAGAAGGTTCATCATGCAGTGGTTGCGTCGCATCACATCTCCGGGCAGAAGATTGCTCTATTAGCCACCGCAGTAGTTATTTTGAAGAGTGACAATGGAAACACTACTGTATTGAAGGCGCTAATAGATTCAGGATCTCAAGCGTGTTTCATAAGTGAGAAGGCAACTCAGATCCTGAAATTACACAAATCTCCAGTGAACGCAATTGTCTCTGGAATGGAATCCATGAAGGTTAAAGTCAAGCATGAGGTCGAAGTTCAGTTGTTGTCACGATGGGAAGAAAGCTTTCAATTACCTATTAAAGCCTACGTGATGTCCAAGCACTTGACTGCAAATGTACCGTCAAGCACCATTATGAAGACTGACTGGCCACACTTATCAAGAATTCAACTAGCAGATGAAAATCATTTCGCATCTGGAACAATAGATTTACTGCTAGGAGTAAATGAGTACGCAGCAATTCTTAAACAAGGTCTCATTAAAGGACCACCAGGTACTCCATGCGCCCAAAACACTCATTTGGGATGGATATTGATGGGTGAAATATCTGTAAAATTCAGTGAAAAAGAAATAGCAATAAAGGTTTTGAAGCAAGAAGTAAACATTGAAGATTTACTAAAGACAATTTGGGCAGTTGATTTAGACACAGATAGAACACCTACACTTAAAGAAAAGAGATGTGAAACCATATACAAGAAAACACATAAGAGAGACAAGGATGGGAAGTACATTGTAAAACTACCGTTTAACACCGAACACCCAAGATCACCTGAAGGAAACACCCGTGAAATAGCAAAAAGAAGATTAGAGCAGTTAGAAAGAAGATTGAACAAAGATAGAGAACTTTATCAAGAATACACAAAAGTAATGAACGAATATATAGAATTGAAACATATGGAAGTAGTACCTTGTGACCAAATAAAAAATAAATCAGTGTACTTACCTCATCACGCGGTGATACGAAGTGATAAAGAAACCACGAAGACTCGTGTCGTGTTCGACGCATCGTGCAAAGGCTCCAATCGTATCTCTTTGAACGATGAACTTCTGTCAGGTCCTGTCCTGCAAGATGATCTGAGAAGCCTAATCATACGATGGCGAACTCATGCCATTTGCTTCGTTTCCGACATTCAAAAAATGTACAGGATGATATGGATTAATAAAGCAGATACAGATTTTCAAAGGATTCTGTGGAGAAATAAGCAATCTGAAGAAATCAAGGACTACAGACTCTTGACTGTAACTTTCGGAACAGCGTCCGCACCATATCTAGCCGTGAGGACACTTATGCAATTAGCTGATGATGAAGGCGCCAAGTATCCCGAAGCTGCCAGGATATTGCGAGAAGATTTGTACGTCGATGATGTAATGTCGGGATGTGATACTCTGGAAGAAGCCATAAGAATCAGTCAAGATCTAAAAGAGCTACTACATCTAGGTGGTTTTCAATTGAAGAAATGGTCATCTAACAGTCGCGACTTCATGGAAACCATAGATCCAAATGAGAGAACATTCAATGCACTCCTGAAATTGAATATCTATGGAATAGTTAAGGCACTAGGTATACAGTGGAACCTAGGAACAGATCAGCTGGAATATAAATTAAACTTACCTGTCATTGGCGAAGTCATTACAAAACGCAGCGTTCTCTCCGACATTCAAAAGTTGTTCGATCCGCTCGGCTGGATAGCCCCCTGTCTTGTCATGGCAAAAATTCTTATCCAACAACTGTGGCAGGAGAAGGTTGGTTGGAATGAAACCTTGAACCATACGTTATCTGAAAGATGGGCTACAATACGATCCGACTTAGAAAACGTGAATGGAATCTTCATAAACAGGTGGATGGGAACGTCAACCAAGGAGAACATCGAAATCCACGGATTCAGTGACGCGTCTGTGCAGGCGTATGGCGCTGTCGTTTATTGCCGTGTCATACACCCCGATGGTACAGTCATAGTATCTATAATCGCTGCAAGAACAAGAGTCGCTCCCTTAAAAACGATTTCGTTGCCACGGCTTGAATTGTGTGGAGCTTTATTATTATCTAGGCTGATTAAACAAATACAAAGGGCTATGAGAATTCCTACTTCACAAACTTACGCTTGGACTGATTCGTCAATAGTAATTTCCTGGTTGTTTGGCGATTCAAATCGATGGAAACCATTTATAGCCAATCGCGTTGTTGAGATTACAACCAACTTAAACTGCAATCAATGGTATCACGTTCAGTCTAACGACAACCCTGCTGACATTGCATCTAGGGGAATGTCCGTAGCCAATCTGAAAAGCTGTGATTTGTGGTGGAATGGACCAGAATGGTTGTCACAACCGAAGATACAGTTCACTAGACCAAACATAATACCTACAGAATTAGAGAGAAAGAAGAACACTGTGCAAGCCCTGAAAATAACAAGCAATGAAAATGAAGTGAAAAACAAATTATGTTCACAATTTGATAATTTTGACACTCTAAAAGAACTAATAAGGACAATCACATACTGCAAAAGATTTCTGAAACAAAAAGAATTGAATTATAACATAGATAACATTATGACAACAGAAGAACTTCAAATATCTTTGCAAATCTGTATAAGGTGAGCACAAGAGGAAGAATTCGAAGAAGAGATAGATAGACTGAAAAGAAAGAAAATTGTGAAGAGATCAAGTAAAATAAAATTTCTCGATCCTTACCTTGACAGTGCTGGTATCCTGAGAGTAGGCGGTCGGCTCAGGAACTCGGAGCTAGACGACGAAATCAAGCACCCAATAATTCTAGGTAGAAACACCAATCTTACCACTCTTATAGTGGCAGACGCTCATACAAAGACATTGCACGGAGGATTACAGTTGATGCTTACTTACCTCAGATCTAAATACTGGATACTTCGAGCAAAGGCGTTGGTCAAACAGTACGTTCACCGCTGTTTAGTATGTGCAAAGCTAAATGCTAAGGCCAAGACGCAAGTAATGGGCGACTTACCGCGAGCACGCGTAAAACCTGCAAGAGCTTTTCTTAATTCAGGAGTCGACTTCGCTGGACCACTTCAGATTTTAATGACTAAGGGTCGAGGCGCTAGAACCAGTAAGGCGTATATAGCTATTTTCGTATGTTTGGCCACAAAGGCGATACATTT
The DNA here is from genome assembly GCA_930367265.1 of Catocala fraxini. Taxonomy (NCBI): domain Eukaryota; kingdom Metazoa; phylum Arthropoda; class Insecta; order Lepidoptera; family Erebidae; genus Catocala; species Catocala fraxini. Next base: position 20,410,908 of record OV884024.1, read on the forward strand.
AGAGTTAGTCAGCGATCTGAGTTCAGCTGCATTCATCCATGCCTTCAAAAGGTTTTGCGCACGCAGAGGTAAATGCACAAATATATGGAGTGACCAAGGGCGAAATTTTGTCGGTGCCAACAAGGAATTGTCAGATGCCTGGAAGCAAGCTGGCCTGCAACTTGAAGGAGAAGTTGCTGAGTTATTAGCTAACGACGGAACTCAATGGCATTTTATACCAGCCTACTCACCGACTTTTGGAGGACTTTGGGAGGCTGGAGTCAAATCTATAAAATATCACCTGAGGAGGATACTCACTACCAACCTAACATTCGAAGAGATGACAACGGTACTTTGTGAAATTGAGGCCTGTTTGAACTCCCGACCATTATGCCCAACGACAACGTGCAGCCACTAACACCTGGTCGTTTTTTAATAAGCGTGCCACTAGTTATAATACCAGATCCAAATATAAAGGATATCAAAATGAGCAATCTAACACGTTGGCAATATACTAGAAAATTAGTGAACGACTTCTGGACGCGATGGCAAAACGAGTATTTGACTAGACTTCAACACAGGCCTAAATGGCTGAAACGCGAAGAAGAATTTAAAATTGGAGATATAGTTCTAGTCAAACATGATAATCTACCACCAGGCAAGTGGTGCATGGGACGAATAACAGATAAACATCCCGGTCCCGACGGTTTTACCAGAGTGTACAGCGTGAAAAGTGGAGATCACGTAACCAAGCGATGTGTCACGAAGTTGTGCGCCCTACCTATAGATACAGACACAAATTAGTATTATAGTTTCGTATATTATGTACTTACGCCCACATTTCATAATACATATCTATTTAATTTAATGCTGGATTATGAATGTCTTGTTGTGTTTTGATATTGCATGCAGTTTGTAAATTTTGAAAGAACCATAGGTTCTTTGGTGGGCGGCTTATGTTGAAGCTATCTCATACAATTCCATTTCATTCATTAATGATGTACCAAGTTCAATATATACTAATGTGTGTGAATAATAAGTTTAGTTGCCAATAGAAATCATACGGAACAGACGTGTTTTTCTCATTCCAAATCACAGTGCAAACTACAACCTTATCACCTTAACACGAGTGTAAGAAAGCTTCATAGCCAAAAGACGAGAACGTTCGCAATTTATATAATAATCTTATTTTATTTAATGGGGGTCTTTAATTAAGTAATCAGGATCGTTACAAATGGATGGAGAGAAATGTCTGTGCATAGCCTTTCGGGAAATAGTGGCATCGACAATCTTATGAATATGAAGGAATATTATAATAGTATCCCACAAGCCCAGAATTGTGCACGCTTGATGAAATATACTAAGCAATGCCTAATGCGATTTGCGTTACCAAGGACTGAGCTGAAACCATTTAAAAACTGTAAGTCTGAGAAATAAAACTGGCTTACTCAAATTTTATCATGTATTTTATTTTGGAAGTAGGACGCATTTATTATAAATTTCATATGATTTTGGTGGTGAGAGAAAACAGTTGTTTTCTATATATATTTGACTGTTCCGGTAGAAATAAAGATAAATCACGATTTTGAACGTTAAAAGAGTAAAATAGCGGGTAAAGGTTTATATAACGGCAGCTTTGTAAATTTAAAACTTACACTCATGAAATATGTATTTGACCTTCTAGTAAGTGACAAAAAATACGTATCAATTTATACTTTACATATTTACATTATTAACAGATTAAAACATTATTCACTCTTATCAAAACCTGTATTCCAGAATGGAATGAATGCAGTTAGCACAAATATAAAACAGGTTACGAACTGGCAGCTATGACCGCGATTACATCAGTCTTTCCAAATATTCAATTAAAAGGTTGTTTTTGTCATTACACGAAAGTGATTTGGGAAAAAACATTAACTTGGAACTTTCGTAAGTTACAATAAAAAGTCGCGAAAAGAGTCGTCGCACTTTGTGGACTGTTTCCATTATTGCCAAGAAATGCAATTGCGGAGGAATAGTGTTACATAGAGTCTAATTGCCCTATAAATTCGAAAATGGATGAGTTTAAAAATTACATGATTGTGTTTTGGCTACAATATAAATCATTTGTAAATGTATGGTGTATGAGTGATGAAACGCACCAAACTACTAACAACGGCGGCATAATAAACCCAACAAGGCAACAAAAGTAACAATACCGAATATTATGCATATCTTGACTGTCTTAATGGACGACGCTAGTAAATACAGTGTTTGAATGAAACAATTGGAAAACACATATTTACTCCAAGTAATCAAAATGTTGATATTAAAGAAAAATATATGGATAAACTATATCTTGCAACAATATAAAAAATAAGAAATCTCTGTAGCACTATGGAAAAGCTTCGAATTTAGTGTAAAAAGTTGAACTGACCTACATACATATGTCTTTGTGTGCAATTGAAGTATGTATCAATTCAAGTTTCTTTTGTCTTTCAATTATTTAATAGTCGATGGGCTGGACACACGCTGCCTATTAAATGTTTGATAAAGGTAAGTTTCTTTTCTTCTAGAAAGTACACGTGTTGTTATAACATGGGATTCAATAGAAATAGCAAATCGGACCCATTGAATCCAACGAAAATAAATATACCTACGGATAGACACAAACAAAGACGAAGCAAGAAAAGTATTTTGTGCCTATGTCCTCTGTTAATAAACACAACATGTGTCTTTACTAATTAGAGCTTTTATTTCGTTAAGGTCTTTCTGTCGAATCTTTATAAAATGAGTATCATCTTATATTTATTTTTAATGCCATATCAAGTAAAATTTACAACGCGAAAGCTACTATTATTATGAACAGAGTGGATCCAAAGGATACTTTGGAGGTTATGCTCTTACACTGTACTTATGTAGATGATAGCCGTAAAAGTGTAATCAAATAATAGTTAATGCAAGCCAATAACCTCTATTATAGGAGTGATTTATTTAACAATTTATTTAGTTTACGTCAATTTTATATCCCTCGGAGACAGTTCTATTTTCTAAATGAAAGGTTTTTTCATTTAGAAAATTTGTTTGATTTTTTCTGTAACAGGACGGAGTCTATAGCTGTACTTCGTGACAGAAAATATGCACACCCATCATAACGTGTGACCTAAACTATAGCTAGCGAAATGTGGGTGTAATGCACTTCTACCCACTTCCTCGGGGATATATTTATGCGTGCGACTATGTATTTATATAAAGTTATATGCAGATTGAACCATCATTTCGAAAATGTCTGCCAGTAAATGTTTTTGTTACTAATAGAGTCTATTTTTTATATAAAGATATAAGACTTTTTGTATATACTAATATAAAATTTTTTGATAATATGGAATAAATTTGTAAAGTTACTTACAAGATAATCCGGCGTTTACATGGCTTATGAGATATATATTTTACCCCGGCGAGTCCGACATAACCCCTCCGCCCGCCCCCGCGGAGGGATATGCGTCATACATTCCCCCACGTAAAAAAAAAAAAAAATATATCTTATGAGATATATTAAAATTTTGGATTAATAAATACTTAGTCTTAAACATGCTTACAGGCAAGACTGCAAGCATTTCCCGAGTCTGAGCTATAGTGATCATTTTTATCTGTTCAATATTATAAACAAAGCCAAATTGTTTCATTGCATCGCCTATTTTGACTGATATATTCAGTATTAATCTTCACCCAGATAAATCTGTCAGGTACCTTAAACATTCAACATTGATAAAAATTGCACGCATCCGTGGTTTGTTTTGTCAGCCGACCTCGAACTCGGCCGGGTCCCAACGGGCCTTTCGTATTTGTCCTTTATGCGCGTATCATAATAATATAATTTAAATGAGTAGGTACTATGGACGCTTAAACTTTTTAGGAGTTCTATATTTAAAACAGATTCAAATATAGTATATGTAGCGAGATTTACGAAGCAGTGCGAAACAGAAGCGGGTCTCGAGTCTAAAATGAAATCGCATGATAGTAGCGATAGTGTAGTGGAAAGACAATTGCACTGTCGCACATAGATCTCGAGATGGCGTTTCTCACACCTTAAGGTTTCTAATTTATGTGCATATGAACTGGATAATGATTGTTTAGTTACTTAAACAAAGCAGAGATAGCTCAGTGGGGAGAACAACAGACTGCATTGCAGCAGGTCTCGGGTTCGAACCCACGTCGCGCACCTATAACTTTCGGAAGATATATGACTTTTCGAAATTATGTGCGTATTGATTGACAATTATCGCCTGCTCCGTGCCTTGGAGAGCATGTTAAGCCGTCGGTTCCGGCTGCCATGAACATCTATGGCAGTCGTTATTTGGAGAGTGTCGACACAAATTATCTCACTGGGTCGAACTGTCGCCGGTCTGCACTGACTGGTCCCCACATAAAATACATACTTAAACAAAAACCAGTAGCTAGCAATTCGAACAGGTCTATGATATATCGTCTTGAATATGTGTGACGATTGCCTACTCGAGGAAAGGTCCACAAATAACAGTTTATAAACAGAACAAATATAACACTTGTAAATAATAAACCCGCCCCAAACTGACTAGCAGCGATGTAATCTTAAATAATGGACAAATTGTGACATGGGCATACTGTTACCCATTAGCGACGGAAACCAAAACTCAATAGGTAATTCATTAAAATTTAAATATCCCTGTATTAACCGGTCGTATACCGCCGGCTCGCATACCAGCCGGCAGATTTGTACCCGTCGTAGGCCGGTGGCTCGCATGCGAGCCACCAAATTGGTTTTACGTTAGCTTAAGCTAAAGCGAAGGCGGCGCATGCGAGCCACCGGCCTACGACGGGTACAAATCTGCCGGCTGGTATGCGAGCCGGCGGTATACGACCGGTTAAGACATGATAGGTATCAAGCTCAACCCTTATATTAAAAGACTTCATTACGTTAAACAACGATCAGATATTTCGATTTTATTGCGTAGCAGTAAAATTTTGATGGCTGACTGGTTACCTTCTATACATATGAATAAAGTTTAACGCCATTTCCATCGGGTACGTAATTTCACTATTCTATGTTCGGATCCCTTCGTCCTTAATATATATTATCAGTTTCGTACAGAATTGCCTTTTTACTAAAAGAAAATGTTATATTCTATTAATATAGAGTAGAATTAATAATAAAAATACAATATATCGCAGTCAAGTCACCGTAAGAAAAACAGTGCCATCTATTGGTAGACCAAGTGAATTCAGCAAATGAGAGTTATGATATTATTTAATTTGACGCTTTATATTAAACGGATTTCTCTCACTTTATATGATTGTATATACATATTTTATATTTAGATAGCTTTTAATTAACGAAAGTGATTATTCTTCGCAAAAGGAATGGAGATATTTTTAAGATGTCGTTTTCTCGTGCAGGTTTTACTTGCGACAATACGACAGTGACACCTTCGCATCTCTATAGAGATGCGAAGGTGTCACTGTCGTATTAATTATAAAACAATACAGTTACTTGTTCCAATTATTTTAATTATGTCTGCCAGTGGATATAAATATTGGAGATAAAAACTATTCTACGTGTTTTATAAATTACCTGCTTTATTTACTTCATAAATATTAAACATTTCTTATATGAACATTACATACTAAGGGACTATTTAGCTTATATATTTTTATTTATGTTTAAATTGTTGATTTCTTACTTAGTCTTAAAATAAAGGTATCAGACTCTCTTGGGTAATTTTCACGATACCTAAGGGAAGTGCGCGCGTTATACGATATTTACATTTCGTGTTCATATTATTCAATTCATTATATTATATTACGCTACCCTTATTTTATTACTATCATATCTCTTTGGTAGCATCAATGTTTGATAGAGTGGTCACTGCGAAATTATATAATTATTAAAAAAAAACAAGTATACATTTTCAAAATGACAAAGTAGTGTGATTGAGATGTCTATTGACATATTTATATAATTTAGCTATGAGTTAACATTATGATGTACGTTTTGGAGGGTGACAATAGCGCCGCGGCGGTGTTAAGGAGTACTACGTGAGCGCAGTACGCGGTGCTGGCGGCGGCGGCGTGGTGGCCGCATCGATCCGCCCCGCCCGCGCGCCTCTAGGGCGCACTTCACGCCGATAGTTCCATAACTTGCTCACTTCACTGTTACCTCCGTATGTATGAAACGTAGTATCTATACGCTTTTATTGTTTAGCCACCCCCATTAACAAAACCTGATATCTAACGCTTGGCGGCACAAAGGTCACTAGTCGAAGAGCGAAGGGGACGTTGGAATCAGGCCTTTTTTACTTTGTTACGGTTTGACGTTTTTCTTTATTTATTCTTGGATTATTTACGCCTTGTGTGTTATGTGGGACGAAACGCAAGACACGAACAACGACTCATTTCGATATAAGTGAGAAAACAACTGAAGATCTGTGGACGTTTGTTGATCGACATTGCGGTATATTTCAACACATATATATCTATAGTAGCAGTATAAACAAATTTAGTTTGACGTATTCATTTGACCGACAACTTAAAGAGTATGTACTCCAGTTGAGTGTCGTAGTGGTATGAAACATATAAGTGGAAACCATCAGACGTGTTGTGTAGTGCATTAAGCCTCTACGAGTGTTGTTATTTTTTTGTTGTCAGAGGTATAAACCTTCACCACGTTTCGTCACAGCAAACTACGTTACTCAAACCATTTTCCATCGAGAGGATCGCCATTAAATATAAGAGGACAATCAGTAAAAGCGTCGTCATTGAGTCGAATCGAAGCTTCGCCGAGGCTGTCTGGGGGAGCGGAGTGCGACCGCAACGGGGGCGGCGCGGCCGGCGGCGCCGCCGGTGGCGTCCGCCCTGGCTACGGATATGAGGCACTCTCTGCGGCTAGCGACGGTAGTGAGGGGGAGCTTGACGAAGCGCCAGAGTACGCAGCTTTCGAGATGGAGCTCTCCGGAGGAGGAGAGTCGGTAGAAGGACCCTCGTCACGGGGCTCTACCAAGGTCAATTTTCCTCCCGAAGTCGAATTGGAAAGGAGACCTACCGCACCTGCAGTCGCCACTGCAGCTTATCATCGAGGGCGAGGAAGATCTATGAGCGCCTGGAGTGACATTAGTCGATCCAGTATACGCTTCGAAGAAAGGTTAGTAATTTCACAACATAATCATTTACTAAATCCCTAAGGAATACAAATACATTGTCATTTTGTAAATAATATATCACGGTATTAAGTGCAGCAAATACAATAATGGATTAATTTAGTACTCTATCTAAATTAAAAGTAATAATTAAAAATTGTTAGATAGGCAATAAGCTTACATTTATTTATTAGGATAATGTATATAACTAATAAACAGATTTTACTAAGTGCATCGATTAGATTTGGAAAAACGACGGTTTTACTACAGATAATGTTATTCAAACAACACATTATTGTCAATTATTGTGGAAAGATATTTTGTGTTTATTATTCTGTTACTCTAGAGAATTGAGAACGGCCAGGAACGTGCTACGTAGGAAATGTGCGACAAGTCTTGTGTGCTAGTTTTAGGAAAAACAAGTCATGCTCTTAGAGACCAATTTGCCCAAAGGATAGTAAAGGTACCATACATCAGGGAATTCTACATCCACTCACCAATTTTAACATATTTTAAGCGAAATAAGAGAGCGTAATTCGATCATGAGTAACGCTTGACGCATTCCACCGTATCGGGCTCATTTTGGCATGCGCAATCCAAACCGCGGCGACTTGCTCTCCGTTTGCTCCAACAAAGGCGTTAGTTCGTTACGATGAGCTTTCAATTTTGTGACTTGCTGTACTGGCATACAATCTAGTTTTGTATATCGTCATTCTAAAAACTCTCGTCTAATATCTGTCGATTCAAGAGATTTTGCTTAAAAGAACCAATAACGGCTATAAATAACAATAGTGACGTTAACCTGCATCCGTAAATACAAGTACACGATACATTAACACCATCTAGAGGTATAATTTGAAACTACGTTAAAAATACATACCTAATGCTCATTGCGTATTTTTACGATACAATGTGGTACTTATTTACCGTAATCGTAACATTCAGTTGAGAGCCTTCTGCGCTCACTCATTGTCCAAGTTGTCAAGGCCATCTGAGGCCAACAACTAACACTCGCAAAAAGAGACCATTATCTTCAGCTATGACATGTATTTATGAAACGTTTCACCGTAATTAATTAATTGAATGTGTATGGTTATTGGTTAAGTATTAGATAACAAGTATGGTTGTTCTATCTTATTATGAGTAAAATCAGTCAGTCATGCAAAATATAGTTCTAATTATTTTTGCGTACAAAAATAATTATATTTCAGTCATGTCATGTCATTTAACTATATCACGTAATTGCACAACTGGCCAAATTTGAATGCACTTTAAAAAATAAATTAACGCAATATCTCGTATGAGAATAAAAATATTGTGGTATATAGGTTTTAGTGTTACTTATGGTAATTAAGAAAAAACAATTGTAGATAACAGAAAATAAAGTGAATTGGACATTAGACACGAAGTGACATTTTTTTAAAACAATCCCTGACATCATCATTTAAGACGTAGGGACGTTCGGTTGCCGGAAATATAAAAAAGAAAAGTAAGAATCGATTCTTTTAACTTTTTAATAAGAACTAAGAAGTTAAAAGGAAAGCAGAAGACTGATATATTATTATGATTACACTACCGAAAAGAGCTGCGCTCTTACATTAAGAAGAAGAGATATTAGGTACCCGTTTTCAAATTGATATCACAATTTTGTTGGTTCATACTCGTATCTAAAGTACCAAGTGTATTGCATAAATTTATTTATTTACTAAGTATTAGAACCCCGGACAATAAATAATTATAATCGATAGATTAGAATTCCAGCTGATATGAAATATCGTTCGACTCGTAGAGATGGAATCTACGTGTTACCATTATCGATTGACATTCGGTTTCTCGTAAAGAAATTGTTTTCGAAATAGAGGACGTGCGTCACGTGATGGCTCAATTCTAAACATATTGATCGCCGTTAATGTTGCCGAAACAGGCCATTCCAAACTACAGTTTCCTACATACGCATGAAGCAAATTGAGGCGTGATTTAGCTTTAGTACACTGCGATAACATATTATAAAACATAGGTACATGATATTGTAGTAGAGGTTTCTTATCGACCAGTACTAACGATAAACAAAACTATGCTTGCACTATGTTAATAATGATACAAAATATTATAACTATGTTCTTATATTAATTTTATTATTTTAAATTTACTGCTTGGATGTTTTTGTTGTTTAAGTGGTCGCCGCGCCACGGACACTGCGCCGAGTGTGTGCGTTCAACATGAGATAAAAGCTTGGTGTGTTCCACAAATGTTTCCAGTCAGTATTAACTTAAAAAATGGTATAATTCCGAGGAAGACTAAATAACAAAATAACAATTGGAGTTATTTTTATGTATATGGAATCGAATCGTTACTTCTTTTTATTCAACTGCCGTACCCATCATACGCTTCGAACATAATATTGTAGCCTAGATCACATAGTGAATAGGTCTAAATAAGAACATACATAGACGTATATGGACAAATTAAATAGGTATATTATTACTGCCATACAAACATTGAAGCCAGAGGACAATTAAAATTGTTCTAGCAATAAACAAAAATCTTAAAATATCAAGATATTGTCTTCTGTTTACGCGAATGTTATTTATTGAAATTATACTACTAAAGGTATACAGATTTTATCGCGTTGTTTATTTTACACTTTATTACATTTACTTACACATTTCAGCAGCCATGTTCTCCCCGTGACCATGGCTGCTGAAAAGCAACCGAAACGTCGGGGAAAGTGTAAACTTAAATATAAATAGTTTTAATAGTTTGAATAATTTAATTAGCTTAAAAATTTGTATAGTTTAATAGGATCTAGTAATAGTAGCGTAACAGCTTCTAAATTATGTAATAAAGTGTGAAATAAACAACGCGATAAAATCCGTACATAGTAGTTTAATTTCAATGTCAAGATATCCTATTGACTATTTCGTTCAAAACAAATTACTGTTACACATTTAAAAACATATGTGTCTATATATGTATAACGCACGTTTCTATATATTTAATAGAAAACAAGTGAAAATATACTTGCCCGTATAACAAATAACTACAATTTTATAACTATAATTTCTCGTATAATTGTATACTCTTTTGTATGCTTAAATAAAAAGGTACGAGGCGTTATAATTCCGTAACGTAAATCTATTTCTATACGTTTAAACTAATATTATAAAGAGGAAGCTTTGGTATTTTCGTATTTTGTTCGTAATAAACAATCTTAAAAACTTATGAACCGATTTAATCATTACAAAGCTAGTTTTCTAGAAGTAACATAGGCCTTAAAATATCACTCTACAAGCCACGAGAGCAGAGCTGTAATCTTAAAGTGAATAAAACCGCGCTGGACATATAGTGTTAAACAATTGAATAGTCTTTTTGCAAATTAATTAATAAATAAAAAGAAACCTTTATTGTACTGAACTGAAAAATCTATGATAAAGAAATAAAGCTACTTGTGAGATAGTTTGTATTTTAATAACACACTTTATTTTCTATTAAATTTACAAGTAATAAGCTAATAATCAAATTTACGTTCAGTTTAGTGACGAGACAGCCACGTAGGTATGCCGTGCGATGACCTGTTTTCATTATATTCGATATCGAATGTTCTTATAAAAATATTTTAAACGGCATTTTTCTGAAACCTAGACATCTTACATGAATTCTGCCTAATTTTATATAAACCAGTTTTTTTAGTAAGTATATAAATCTCTTGCACATTATTAAAACCAATGCAATTGCTTTATTTCTTTACAACTCATGCCTCTAATCAATAACTTTTCGGTAAAGTAAACAAACCTATTAAGCACTGTCTGAATCGAGTGCATCTCCTCCCTCGTCCCACACTAGCAAAGGCATAACTATAAAATACGTATGGGATTTGTATACCTAAGCGCATTTTTGGGCCCTACGTAATAATATAATATACGTAGTAATAAATAGTTTATTCAAGTACAAATATCAATAACAGTAGATCTAAAAGTACTTAAAAATAGGGTACAATACTTTTGACGCCTGTACTAGGTTAAACATGTATCACAGGCGAAATGTGCTATTAAAGGACTAGGAAGAGCATTATTAACAATATTTAACAAATATGCATTGTTCTATAATAACTTACTATTTTAATGAAAATAATATTAATTATTTATATAATTTTATATTTAAATATTAGCTGACATATATAATGTTTATGAAATAAACATAGGGTATATCTAATAATACCCTAATGTGAATGGAACAGTCGCAAGAGGAATACCTAAGCGAACGTTTCTTGATCAGATCAGAGGCGTTCTGGACAAAGGCCAGGTTAAGAGCACCTTGAACCGACGGAGCGTATATGAGGAACGTGATGGTAGTGAATTAAGCTAGAGAAGTGTGTCAGGATCGTAGCAAATGGAAATCCGTAGTCTCTGCCTACCCCTCTGGGAAACAGGTGTGAATCTATGTATGTATATTTAATAATGGGAATCTACGAGTACGCTAATTAGTGTAAATGATGAAAAGCTTTTTCTTGAGTTTTAGTTGTTATCAATGCGTTCTGTATAAGCAAGTAATAACCATTGGACTATCATTTTGTAATCCACAGGAATGTTCCGATTTTTAGTGTTCATTGTGTCCATTGTTTGAATGTTGGTAGAGTCTATCGCGATACGGTAATATACCTAGGGAGTAGCCTTTACAAATATAAAAGATAATAATATTTAATGCGTGTGAATCACACACACAAACGTGGCTTGTACTTTAGGTCCGAATTACATTTATCTCCACCAATTTGCAACTCGCTGTATGGTTTTGAACTTAAACGCTTCGTGAATCAAAGGCGGCTATAGTTGGCTATCGTATGCTTTTAGCAGCTATTACACCAACTAATTAAATCGGTCTGATTATCTGCACTCGCACCTGATCAGCAACATTAGACTGCGTCAATATGACCTATTCGATAGTTTAACCATCCGTTCTCAACTGAAATGATGCTTAACCAAGCGAACGCAGCTAGGTTAAGCATAATTTCATATACCATGACAGTTATAAGCATCCTTTACTAAAAATTCGAGTAGTATACTTATACACATTTAAAATATAATAATGCGGCAGCTGAAGCTATGCGCATGGCAATCGATGCGGTCGTATCTTAATAAAAAGTAGTTAATGGTTATTATAGTTATTTTGTTAAATAAAATGCGATTAGATGTTCAATGTGATTCAGGCCTGAATTGTATCAAAATCCGTTAAGAGTTAGTTGGTATTGTATATAAAAACTAATAAAAAGACAGACAAAAATACTAAAAACATTATTATTGAATATTCTCTGAATAATTTGATCCTATATACTTTTACAAGAATGTATTCGATGTGAAGACACAACAGTCCTCTTATAGTTTAATAATAGTTCAAATGAAAAGTGTAAAGTATCACGGGGATAGGTTGATCTGCGAGATTAACTAATGTTCTGCAATTACAGCTAAAGGAAGATTAATATTTAACAAAACTATGATTTTGACATGTCTCGCAAAGCACGTCAAGTGATCGGCCCATGAACATGTCGTGGTAACCTAGGCTGACAGGCTAACATAGCACAGTCGATATAGAAAGTGCTCTCAAATATTCCGACATCTTGTCACCTTAAAATATTATTTTCCTTTTTCGTTGTGACTTTTATGGCAGTGATGTTATTTGCGACTTTTACTGATTGTCTGTGACGCAGCTTTGTCATTCCCTGATCACACTTCGAGGTCGTAGCATTGCGTAAGGTTCGTTTTTATCGAGCGGCGAAAATAGAAGCTCTGCCACATCGCGCTTTTTTATCAGCAATCAGGCTTTGTTTCTCTTGGTACTCTTCAAATACAATTTATTGATATACAGTACACTCAACCTTAGAAGAATACTCAGCCAATATGCTTTTGGCTTATTCCTCATTAGGACATGTTCTCTATTATTTTACATAGTAAAATGTTTTTATGTCAACGAAATCCTAACCCTAACTAATATTTTAAATGCGAATGTAAGTTTGTTTGTTTCGCTTTCATGCCTTAACTACTCGAACTATCATCATCATATACATACTGTTAGGCGAACAGAAAAAGACATAATAAGAATACTTTCATCCAGAAAAATGTACTGTTCAATCTAACCAACCCTACATTTTCGAGAGTGCAGCCGCTGGCAAAGTCTTGTATTATAATAAAATCGGATTGTAAGCTGACGGTACATACATTGTGAAAGGAATATATAAGTAAAAAGTAAAAACATACATATTCGTTTATTTTTTTAATTATTTATCTTACGATGTTGTCTCTTTATTTAATTAATAAACATGCACTATAAGCTCAATCAGTAAACTGATTTAAAATCGTAAGATTTAATCTTTCTGATAAATTTACCATACTTATATGGTTTTTCATTGATTGGCGAATCCGTTCTTGAGACCCGTGTGTGTTTGCCTTTTTTATATTTACTGCTATTAACTCGTTTCCTACATTATTATGACTAAAGAGCCAGTCACATTTCTAAATCCTTTAACTGCAAAGAAAATAGCTGTCAAATTAAAGTAAAAACTTTAGTTGTATTCGTCCAATAGCTGAAATTTGACCATAGGCATACATATTAAATAAGAAAACCGGTTGTCAGGAAAATATGCCTGCTGAACTGTTTGTCTTCTTCTATATAAAAAAGGAATAACCAATATACATTAATAAGCGGATTCCATTTTTATTTTATTGTTAACGCTTATGCTCGTCTATAGCTACTGGTCCAAACAAAAATAAAGAGGATCGGTTTAAAATAACGAGGAAATGTCACTGAACTATTTGGTCATTGACTATATATATATATATATATATATATATATATATATGTATATATGTATATAGACTAGCTATTGCTCGCGGTTTCGCTCGCGTAACAGTAGGTTCGGCTATTCTACCTTTACCAATCTTATGAAATAAAATATAACCTATGTTACTAGGTGATAATATAGCTTTTAAATGGTGAATTAATAAAATAGGTTGAGTAGTTTTTGAGTTAAACCCTTACAAACAAACATTAAATCAAATCTTTCCTCGTAATAATATTAGTATATAATAATATCAGCCCTGTATTAAACTGTCCCACTGTTGGGCACGGGCCTCTTCTCACTGTGAGAAGGGTTAGGCCGTAGTCCACCACGCTGGCCTAGTGCGGGTTGGCAGACTTCACATATCTTCGAGAACATTATGGAGAACTCTCAAACATGCAGGTTTCCTCACGATGTTTTCCTTCACCGTTAAAGCAAGTGATAACTAATTATTAAATACGCATATAACTTCGAAAAGACAGAGATGCGCGCCTTGGGTTCAAACCCGAGACCTCTGCGTGGCAGTCCAATGGTTTCCCACTAGGCTATCGCTGCTATTAGTATAGATAATCATAAAGTCAGATGCACAGCTATGCATTAGCTAAGTGTTTGTGAAGTGGTCTACGGTCGATTGCGTGTCAGAACCGCAACAAGTGTCTGTAGTTCTTATTAACCGCCGTATTGATTGCGTTATTACCCCATCAACAGGTATGTTCTGTAAATATTACCTTACATAAGCGCAGCAATAAATGCAGCTGTAAGTAGATTATAGTCACTATACGCGAACGATTGCCAAAAATGTAATATCAGAGCAAGCCACAACTGTTTAATCTTATTACGGACTAGTTGTTGCCCGCGACTTCGTCCGTGCCTAACAAAAAAAGAAAATCAAAGTAAAAGCAGCCCACGTTACTCCTTATAACACTGATGTTATATTCTGCTATTTGCCAGTGAAAGTTCCGTCAAAATCAGCCCAGCTGTTCCAGAGATTAACCGAAATAAACAAACAGAGAAAAATTTGATAATTTGATTTTTAATATAAGTACCGTACCTGTATATACTTTCATATGCATTTAGTAAAAATATATTATTTTGACATTACAAACAGGCACTTCAATTTATTTATTTGTATAGATTAGCTTTTAAGGGTGGGTCATCTGGTACGCTTCGATGAACTTCTCCAAAGATTTGTATGATCAGCGTAACGAACAAAATTTGATTGAGAGAAATAGACACAGAGCACATAGACAATATTTGAATATATCTCATAAGTATACTATATCATTATGCAGTACATTACAACACGGATGTTTTCCGCTTGGCGTCTAGAATTCTAAGCGAATTGTTTTCCTCAACTATGATGGGTAAAACTAAAAGTTCGGGAACCCCGGAAAGCCAGGATATCGGGAGAGAGCAGTAAAACACCTTCGCACCGTTACATGTACATCCCGATTGACACGAGAGTATAATATATATTTCAGCATGTATGGGCCGGCTCGACCGGGAAAGGACTACTCTCTCACAGAATATCGACGTGAAATAGCAGTATTCCTATTGTTGTGTTCCGATCGGTGAGTGAGAATGCCGGAGGCCTAATCCCCCTTTTTCCCACACCCGCTCCTTCTCCTTCCCACTCCCTTTCATAAAGGGTTGGCAACGCGCAAGTGATGCCTCTGTTGTTGCAGGCGTTTATAGGCTACGGTGACCACTTACCATCAGGTGAGCCGTATACTTGTTTGAAAGGCTAGAAGCATAAAAAGAAACCATAAGATATCGTTGGCCTAAAGAACATATGTATTTCATAATACCCTTATATTACGTTATAACAATATTTTTTAATGTACCGACATAATACACATATATTACAATAAAATTATAAAGCAATCAAATAGACAGCATTACAAATAATGGGATTGTTTTGTTCAAAACCATCTAAAGATAATAAGTTTATACAGGTCATCACCTGTACTGATTTATAAAGTTTAGTCACGTCCGCTGATTTGGCCCACAAGTCTGAAAGTAGCTAAGGAGCTTACGAAGGCTGTCTGAGGTTCAGTCAACAAAAAAATGCGCTGAAAGAGAAAAAACATGGCTAAATGGTATGATTTTTAAAGGATTGGCAGAACATAAAAACTCATTTAAATATAATTTTGAATATTTTAATGGTATGTAATCGATACCGTATGTTTTCTGAAGTTTGATCATATTTAATGAAATGAGTACTAAAGACAAATATGATAAATATTTTATTATTAAAAGCATTATGGGTAACATTTTTATACAAAAATTGTCAGTTATCGAAATGTTAAGTTGGGTAGAAGTTTATATGATGAACATGAAAAGAATATGCAGCACATTGAACTGTTCGAGCTTGCAAAGCAACTGGGTTGGACATATCTGAAAATACACCTTAATGTGAAATACAAACCAGCAAATAGAACGGTATGATTGTGCATTGAAATTTATTGTGTTTTTAATGTTTTATTTGCAAGTTATATAGTAAAGACAGTAAGTAGCCTTACTAACTAAAATTCGTATATATTCTAATATATAAGAAAACGTAATGTTCTTACTTAGCGCTACAACACTTGTAGTGTAAAGATAAATGCTAGGTAGGCTTATGTCAATTTATGTACATATTTCAATGCTCATGGTAATTCAAAACTAATTATGGTTTCCTACTTGCCAAATTTTATACTTATGGCCAGTTTCACAACTATCAAGTGAAAGTTATCTGAAATACCAAATGTTAGGTTATAGAAGATTGGCGAGACTTTTATCTTATCGATAAATGCTATTTGGAGGTTGTGGAACAGACACTTATAGTTGTTTGTGTTAACACAACTTAAAAGGTCGTGATCTAGCACATGGACAAGGATTCTACTAAATTACGATTTTTCACCTTCCTTCGACAATATACAAAATCATAGAACCTATGTAGTTCTCCGACAAATTCTGTCGGACGATGCTTGGCGCGAATCAAAGATCACCTTATTTATTTGTCGTTATGCTTATTATTAAACAAATGATCTGAGCGAATGATGAGATTCATAATTTTATAAATACCTACATGAGATTATTTATAAAATTAAGAATAACACTTACCAAAGACAAGTACGTTATGATAAATAACAGTATGTTTGGTTTAAATGCCAACTGGATGTTTGCCCACAGTGCAGCAACATTGCAGACATACGCATGCTGCAGTACATAGAATATAAAAAAGAAAAATTGAATTACTTTCAAAGTAAAACATGTAGCTGAAAATATTCGTAAATGAAATATGTACATCTTTGACAAATTTAAAATGATATCACTTCAAAGTTTGTCTATGCTAATATTATAAAGAAGAAAGATTAGATAGTTTGTTTGTTTGTTTGTGAGGATTCAACTCAAAACCTACTCAACCGATTTAAACATTTATTTCACCATTAGAAAGCATCGAGTAACCTAGGCAATATTTTATGTAAAATCTTTGTGTTACTAACCTAATCTACTTTTATGCAAACGAAGCCGTGGGCAAAAGCTAGTTAGTACAATAAAGTCCTTTAAAGGCTTAGCAGACAGCAGGTTGTAGGTACGAAAGTAATTTATTAAAGATACGGCCTGAGCCACTTGCCGACAATAACTTGATACGTACTTCCACTAATGAAAATTTCGATGTAAGTATTTAATTCCACTATCGCGACAATCTATATCTTTTTATAGAATTGGGTCGATTAAGTTGACTTGTATGTTAACATTTTTCTGGCAATTACCTTAATTGTTATGAGGCGTATTGATAAACTAAATATTAAACTTGCGAAGAGAACTTGAAAACAAACGAAATTGCGGGTAATATAAAAGTGAAGGTAATTGTGTCCATTTATAACGCATTCAAAGCTATACTGCTCAATATACTAACATAACAAGCAATTTACCAACATTAAGTATTCCGTTTAGAACACAATTTATTATGCTATTTTGTGCGAGGCATACGACGACGAGATAACTGATGTTATTCTTACGCAATGATACGCTTAATGAAATGTCAAAAATTGATTTCGGTAAAACAAACAGAAACAGAAATCCAATCAGCACCGTTTCGAATTTCATTTATACACGATAACTGTAAAAATGGAATTACAAGGTTAAAATTGGGAACTTTTCAGCTTTTGTAAGACCAGTGCGTCAAATGTAGGCCACCGTCCCCTTCCCATTACAATACATACCGAATGGTTAGTCTCACTTTTAGGTCTAGCTTTTTCTAAAGTCGAATACATAATAAATTTTAGACCTGTATGGAATTTACATTATTTAACGTCAATGTATTTGTCTCACAACAAATTATCACAATCAATATACACAGCAGACTTCGACTCTATAGTAACACTTTTATATTTGAGAGATAAGTAATGTTTCGTCATATTCAACAATTACTGCTTAGATTAATTATTATATTCAGAATATACGAAGCTTTGTAACCATAACGTCGTATAGTACCTCTTTCAGCGAGTAGGGCTCAAGATTGTGTGTTACAATAGGCAGGACATACTAGTTAAACACTTTAGCCTCTCTTTGTCGAGTTTTATTGTTTTCACGATTCAAGTGTGTTTGTGAAAACTCTCCTCTTACATATATAACTTGAAATAGAGTGTACTCTCGACTAGTGACTATACGCCTGACAGCTCTTACTGTTTGTTACCTTGCACGCATATATTCCAACCTCTTCTACTAATTTTTTGAGATTTAGATGGCACCCATAAATATTATGATGTAATGTGAAGCTAATTATTTTCTGAGCAAGGGCACAGACCATAATACACACATAAAACCACATTTCATTTGATGACATAAAGATTCAAAATTGCTGGAGAATAAAGATGGACTATTATCAAACAATTGTCTGTACAATGCAGAATACGTAACTATATACGCCAGTAAATGTTACGCACACATAAATGCTTCAATGTTTGCTCTGCACCCATCTTTCCGGGTGACCGCGAAATGCGTCACAGGACCGACCAATTTACCCGCAAGGTTCAGGATTTACAAAGGGCCACAGGCATTTAGTCATGCGTAGGTTATGCGTGTAAGTAAAGGTTATCTAGTTGCTTGTAATAAGTATGCAATCGATATTTTGAGACTTATTAAAGTGAAATTAAGTATTCTTCGAGGTAAAATCAGAACTTACAAGGATAAAACGTTATTCGATTGGACGGCTTAGACTTAAACAATAGCGTTTACAATATAAGTATGTACAGAGGCGATGCGTTGAACGATCTCTATGATTGGAATATACGGATATGATTGGAATGTACGGATCCAGTCGAGGCATGTGAGACACATATAACACATTCGTATTATAGATATATTTTGATTAACTGAGACCATGTCGGTATTTCATAACAATGTTCTCAGCTGGAAAACGATCAATAGAACCAATGCTTATTCCATAGTACTATGATTTGGGTCGACATCAGTTGTTTATAATGTAATTGGCAATTGCTTTTCGTCCACCATGCTCAAAAGGTAAACTAAAACAGTGGCCATCTCAATGTCTAAAAGAAGGTTATTTAATTATTGGTTTATTTACGCAGAATGAGTAATGAATTACCAAAATATTATGAAGTCTTGCTGTGTTTTGGTTCTCCTTGAGCTTGATTAAATTAAGCACTGGCGCCCAAGCTGGTGAAAGATTTTAATCAGCTAAACTATTAAAATTAAGATGTTCCTTAATTACAATAATCTCGTAGAATAACTAGATAAAAATCGCTGTTCTTATGCGAGTATCTGTGGTTTGTAAAATCTCAAGTTAAGTTATGTTGCATGTGTTTACACACAGCTGACTTCATCGAGCTTTGGCGTTCTACATCAGCTATGTGTTCTTTCATACGGGTGCTTATGCTTCTATTGGTTTGATCACTGTATGATAGGCCACAGTCACAATCTATATATACATATATGGTACTTATCTCCGTTAGCGGTTTGTAGTTATATTGATTTTAGCTTGCTTCGAGATTAAGCCAATCTTGTCAGTGGCTTCTCTTACATATATGGAAGTATAACAGGCCCATTATGGCGGGCCGTGAACATGGCATGCAAAAAACGACCGAAATAGCCGCGAAATTATATATTTGTATATATAATATTTCATAGTATAGAAACGAACTGAGATTCTAGATATTTCTGTTTATAATGTGTATTTTTACGCAGAAATAAACATGTATATTATTCAATTCGTATAAAGTGGTTAAATGTTAATGTGTAAAATTTCGCCTTAACCTAATTCAATATTAGTTATTTCAAATATTTGATGTTTTTTGTTCTGCACTATTGCTATGTTTTAATTTCGTTCAACTAACTCTATTGCACGAATATATTTCTATCAAAGAATCCTGGTGAACATTGCTAGTCTTCTAAATAATAATACATTTTTGTCATGGAGGTACTAGTTACATTACTGTTGGACCAACACCCAGATTTTATAATATGTACCGATGATTCTTAAGTTCCTTATTTAGCTTATTAAGTTATTTCGGTACATTTCACTATTTACACTAGTTCTATTTATTCTTAATGGGTTTTGTTGTGACTTTCATCAACAACTTTGTTATGAACTCGGAAGATTCGCTGCGCATTGAGATCTTTGTTCGATTTTTGGAAGGTAGATCAATAATAATTTAGCAGTTTTTAGGTCATCTACAAAGGTTAACGCTGCCATCTAGATCTTTTCTTAAGTGTTGAATCATTTTGTTTTAGATCTACATAATGAGCCAATACCATAAATTATCCGGCTGTCTGAGAAAGATAGTGATCAAAAATCATGTTTTAGAATGTTGAAGAAAGGTAATATTTTATTATAACACTTCATCAAATACATTGCGATATAACTTACACACTTACTGTCCTAACGTTTCTATATTACATAAGACAAAAATATAATTAAGAATATAGAAGAAATAGATGTGCCTACAACCCACACTGCACTACTCGTTCGGTCCAATTTTCGCTGGCTGTCGCGTCCAATCATTTCGTCGTGCTCGTTCAAATACTGAAACCGTTTAAGATTTTGAGAGACAAAAAGAACATTGCTTGTATTTTATAACCGACCACCAGGCAGTGCTACTAGCCCTCTAGCAGAAACAAAAAATGTATCCTCTTTTGTTTTTGCTAGAGTCACTGTCCATCGTTGTTTATTTTATTTATAATTGTTAGTGACACAATTATAAATAAAATAAACAACGACGGCATCAAATTAGGTTTGGCGAACATTGACTGGCAACATATGTTGCCAGTCAATGTTCGCCAAACCTAATTTGACCACACACTGACTGATGCAAATATCGCAATGCAATTTCTTATAAGATCTATCCAACGCGTGATAACTGCAAACTTAGTTGTAATGAAATTACCAAATCGCAAAAAAAACATCAGGCCATGGATTACTCCTGGCTTGATTAGATGTATGAGACACAAAGACTGGCTTCATAAGAAATTGCGTCAGTCTCCAAATGACGAAAGACATAAATTAATATATACGCTGTATCGAAATTATTGCACCATTTTATTAAAAAAAGTCAAGAGAAGCTATGAAAAAAATATGCTAAATAAAGCAGGGAAGAATAATAAAAGTTATGGGAGGCAATAAAACGTATTACCTACACATTAAAACCTAAAGCTTATGCTACAGTTTTATTAAATAATTTTAACATAACGGAATCAATTGATGATGTTAATAAGTTTTTCGCGTCTATGGGCAGAGAATTGGCGGATGGTACAGCACGTTGTTTGAACCCTAATCATATAGATCTCAAGTACGCCTCGGCTTTAACTCTCTCTCCGAAATCTCTCGTACTGTTGTACAGATGAAAATGAGGTGGAGTCCTTAATCTTAGGCCTGAGTAACATCTGTACAGTTGGCTGGGACTCTATTTCAAATATTCTCCTCAAAGACTACAGGAACGTTTTGGTTCCCCCACTGACGCATATATTCAATATTTGTTTAACTAACGCGCTGTTCTCCACGGTCTTGAAGAAATCCGTTGTTCATCCTATTAACAAGGGTGGTGAGAGAGACCGTGTCATAAATAACAGGCTCATATCTATTCTTCCTTGAATCTCAAAATTCCTGGAACGAATCATTAATAACAGACTTATGAAATACCTGGAAACAAACAATATTTTATCAGCCAACCAGTTTGATTTCAGAACCGGTATGTCCACTGGTGATGCTGTGCACGAGTTTCAAGATTATGTGGATACAAATATAGGCTATGGTAGGAAAACCATAGGTATATTTCTAGATCTAGCTAAAGCTTTTGACACGGTCTCTACACCACTACTTCTTCAAAAGCTGGAGAGTTTGGGTGGCAGGGAAAAATCAACTAAAATTGATAGCAAACTTCCTATCTGATCGAGTACAGTGCGTTAAGATCAATGACACTATTAGTGGAGACCTACTAGTAACTCACAGTGTGCCCCAGGGCAGTATCCTATGCCTAAGTCTTTTCCTGGTTTACCTTAATGATCTATGTAACTTGCATATCCCAGAGAGCACAATTATTTTATATGCCCACGATACTGTCCCTTTATTTTCAGCTAAAATGTGGGAAGTAGTCTTTAAATCCGCCCAACATGGATTAAACATAGTGACTCACTGCCTACATATAATGTCTTAACCCTTAATGCCAATAAAATACATTATATATATAGCTTTCTTTATGCGTAACACTTATCGAATCCCAGACACCTAGACTCTAACTGCCTATATATGCTGCAACACGGATTTTTGCGCTTGTACCGATATTAAACGGGTATCTTCACTAAAATATCTGGGAGTGGTCATAGTTACTAACCTGACATTTAAACAACCCATAGAGCTGCTTATGGGCAGACCTCGAAAATTTTTCTTTATCTTTAAAAACTGAGGCATGTCGCTAACAAAACTTTAGTTAGGCAAGTCTATATAGCACTTGTACAGTCTGTCACGCAATACTGCATCACTGTCTGGGGAGGTGTACATAAAATCACCTTGAAACCTTTAGAAATAACACAGACAACTTTTTTTTTTTGCCATTGTTGGCAAACGAGCATGTGGTCCACCTGATGGAAAGTGGTAACCGCTGCTCATGAACTTCAGCAATGTCAGGACACAGCAAAGCCACTGCCTACCGTGAAAGAAGAACTCTCTTTAAACCTCGTTTGAAGAAGGACATATCATAGCGCTCAGGAAACACCGAAGCAGGCAGTTCATTCCAGAGCTTGCATGTACGTGGGAGAAATGATCGCTGAAAGCGTACCGTCTTGGATTTGAATGCTTCCAGGTGATATGGATGAACCCTGCTTCGTTGTCAAGTGGTACGATAATAGAAAAGGACCGCTGGTACTAAATCAAACAGTTTTTCAGAGCACTCCCCGTGAAAGAGTCGGTAAAACACGCAGAGACCTAACATCTCTCCATTGCTCCAACGACTCCAATCTATCCGTGAGATTGGGATCATCGACGATTCGAACTGCCCGTCTTTGTGGGGAGTCAAATGGGTCGAGCTGGTATTTGCCCCTGGGCCCAGAGATGTGAGCAGTACTCCACGTGCGGCTGGAACTGTGCTTTGTAAAGCACAAGACGTTGACCGGGTGTGAAGTAACGCCTCGCCCTGTTCAGTACAACCACCTTTTTGAGAGACCAAGAGAGTCTCCGACTTCAGACACAAGTTGTGTTCGTCTTTCCTGTATCATGCTCCGAGGGACATTCTGATAGCTGGTATAACGCGCTTCACCTGTGCTGTCATCCGGATAGCAATGTATAAGGTAAGTACTTTCCGGCCTTATACGTATCCAACATATTATCTTTACCAGTCCTGTAAAGTACTCTCGGTCCGCCAGTTATTTGTTATGTACACAATATTGAGACAACATACTGATACAAATTTCGAGAAATCTAACCAAGACAATCGACGCAAAAACACAGCCCACGCAGTCGTACCTCGATCAACATTTTAACACACATACGTAATTAAATATTGTTTTATAGGCCCGTATCTATATAATAAAATAAATAAACTTATTAATATATACCCACTAAATAAAAGAAATTGTAAAAATGCATTATTCGAATACTTACACAAATTAACTTATAATGACACAGAAATGTTATTAAATAATATATTAAAGTAGCTACTAAACACCTTCTCTAACACTACTACTCCACACACTATTTTTTTTTTGATATTTTACTTTCACTTTTTGTTTATGTTTTAGTTTCTCTGCATTAAGTAAAATTCATGATCTATTTTCCTGAAGGGTTACTAAAATATCATTAAATTTAGGAAGAGCACTGTGGTCTGAAATACAGATAATTTATTATTATCTAGTTCGGACACAAATGTCTCACTCAATTTAGATTAAGCCAAATAATGTAACCAAAATGCACCTAATTGTTAATTGTTGTACGTTATTTACGTGAAAGGTTCCGTTTCGTTTGCCTGTTCCGTATAAACATAAATTTAATGCAACAAGTACATTTTAATTGTAACTGCTCCCATTGTCATTTATTTATGTATTTATATATAAAATAAGATAAGCAAGGCATTCACCATATTAAAGTCATTGCTAACGAATCACTTTAACACCTTACTTAATATTATAAATGTGAATGTGAGTTTGTTAGTACGCTTTCACGTCTACTCGACCGATTATCATAAAATTTCGTATACACATTGTAAGCCGTGCAGAAAAAGACATAGGGTATCTTTCATCCAGATAAATGTACTGTTAAATCTAACCTAACTTACATTTTGGCAAATTCTAGTATTGTATAAATATGCCGAGTTTAAATTAATACCACAAAGATAAATTGAGTAAGGTTACTTTTCAATACATAGATCACAAATAAATTTAAGCTTATTCCATTCACTCTAAAAGTCACCGTTCAGAACCCCATCAAGTCAAATAGATACGCCCGCAAACAGATGATCTCGCGGTGGGTACATGGGCTTATTTTCACAAGGGCGAACCCCGTGTACTTCTTGAGCCCTGATTCCCTCTTACAATGTTGAAAATTATGAGTTGTGTTTCGTTATTTGCACAGATATTTGACCATTTAAAACATACACCAAATTTTTTTGTTGGACTATGCTACATATTATTCACAGTACAATAAGACAAGCTCTGATTACTTCACTTCACTTAATTGTATGATCAAATACTTAAATATTTTATAGCTAATTACTCTTTCGAATAAAATAATATTGGAGTTCAATGCACACTAACTTAAAGACCAGACACTCTCATTTGACGCTGATTTCTAACATTTATGGATTACTAAGCCCATATTGGCGTTTTATTAAATAGAATTGATTTCAAGACTATTTTATTCTTTGTATTAATAAATTGTATGTTTGATGCAAAGGTAAATTTAATTAGGTTACAAAAGCGTTTTAATACCTGAGTCCGGCTTTATGCTTTCAAACAAACGTAAGGTTTTGTGCAACCCTCAAATCCAATAGAATTTAAAAAGGTTCTTTCTATTACTGTTACTATTCTCGTACCAATCATCCTTTTCATTCCTTTTTCTGTAAAAGATTACTATCGTGCCAATGAGGCTGACGTGCCGACGATAACTATTTGTTGGCGATGTTTTGAAACTCCGCTAAATAAATATAAATAGAAATTGATCCCGATTTCTGTGATCCTGTTAACCACACTATAATCTATCTTTAATAGATATATGTATGTACAGAAATTCATCTTTTTTATAACGGTTAGTAAATATAGTAAAATAATTTGAAATGTATTATTTAGTTGGATTTTATATTAATCAGTTATGATTTGTAATAGGGACCAACTTACAATAAATATATGGAGTCGCACTACATATCCTCAAATAGACATTGTCATGTCTGCTTTGAGATATTTAATAAATTAACTTTGTCTATATTGGTACTGGAATTACTACAGCTGAACAATATAATTACTGACGTCCCATCTAAACGGATTAACACCGCCGTAAAGGAAGCGATTGATATACGCCGTACCAAATAAAGGATAAAACTGGAGTAGGTATAGATTGGCGAGGAATGGACGCGGGGGTGCGCGCTGAGAGAGCGGAGTGGGAGGCAGTCGTGCAGAGGGCGGCCGGTTGGCGGCGGGCAGTATCTCGTGTGCGACGCCAACTCAAATCACATTTAGTCTTACAGGCAGTGTGAAACGCACAGCTCACGGCTCAAACGTCAGCAGCGCTACTACGCGAATTTTGACGCATTCGTGTAAAGATCGCGCGCGAATCACGTTACGACGTTCAAAAAGTGTCTAGACAAGTGCTTAAAATGTTACTAAATTATAAAACTAATACAATTGCTAAATTACTTAGGCTCTCAATTATTTTTGTCGAATAACTGTTTAATTTCTTTCTCAGTATTTAAACTACTTTTTAATTTATTATTTACTAATTCGCTAATAAGCCTTTCCTTAGATTTTCGTACAAACTTGATGAAGAGTAGCGGTAATGGAATTAGGCGACGATATATTTTTCATATATGGACGCAGTGGGTTTGTATTATTTATCCCAATGTAAATAGATAATTTGTAAACGATGATAATTTGTTAGTGACCGCACATATTATCTTGTATGTAAACAATGCACTGCCATATGCAACAAAATACACAGAAATTTGATGCACACGACTTGGGTCTAACCAGCTAGTGTAACGAATTGAAACATTTTGAGGTCAACTAGAACGAGAAAGCAGCTTGCAGTCGGCGAAAATAGACTATTGTGAAGCGACACAACACTCGAGACACTAGCACTCATCTTCCTTTCCTTGCCCTGCTCTTCGCTCCGCTAATACAAAGTGTATCTTTATAATTACAATGATATATACCCATGTATCTAGAGAGAAATTGTAAAATGTATGCACTATGGTACTTAGTCGATTTTTCTGAGTAGATTTCATTCATTTCGATCTGTACAGTTGCAAATGATTTAACTACTATAACAGTTCTATCGTCGTATGACGGCTTTTAAAACAAGCAGTTAACAAATTAATTAAAACACGTGTAATTTGACTAACCGCACGAAAAGTAAATCTCTTTTGAAAGTTCATACTGACAAAGGATCAAACTGCAAAAAATATTAAATATGGATAAAAGAGTCTATTGCGCTGTGTTGTTATAGCTTAGTCTTATACATGGAGCTTATAGAGGCAACCACAGATCCGTGCTCGTGCTTTAATATCATAAAGCTCCATGTCATGAAGCTTAGTAACAACTAGGTACTACTAGCCTAGTCACTTCAAACTATTAAGTAGTGTTAACTTATACTTGGTGGAAACTTTGATAAAAGTTATATTTATAATTAGAAATTGAATAAATGTAGAGATATCTAAAGCACATTTAACAAATAAAAGTGAAAGCTCTGCCTTTTGCTTTTTGTTGTGGATAAAACTTTATAGATCTCTGCTACATGTAATTGTATTTAAATATTGTTACAAGTAAACAATATTTAAAATGTATAAATTACATATATATATATCCAAAGTTTGAGCGCCCTCTGGCTTCACAATATTAGGGTGGTGTTGAGAATATTCTCAAGTCTTGTTTGAGATAACTTGAGTTTATTTTAAAAAGGTTGCAACTGTTTGTTGTCGCCATAAATCAATGTATCGACTAGGAATTTTCGAATCGATTTATTCGAATGTCAATAGCTAAAGCGTTGACATCGATTTTGAATAACTATCGATAATCGAATATTCGAATTTTGATCTAATGACAAGCTCATAAGGTTATTCGTCGCCGGTAGATGTCGAAACGTCGTTCTTTTTAAAAGTTTTCTAGTATGTTTCTGCTTTTATTTAATGCTATCGTGTTCTAAGCATTTATATTTATACCGGCAAATAACTTTCTTTTTCTTGGTTAATTACTACAATATAGGCCGATATTCGCTTATGCATATTAGTTGATATAGCTAACAAGTACTTTATCAACAATAAATGCATTAAAAAGCCCTCAATATTATTTGAATCGCCGAAGCATTGGAGTAATTCATAGAACTAGAAGTGAGACAAAAATTGTCTCACTTCTTTCGTTTCCTGCTATCATATTTTTATAAATGAAAGGAAATCCTTTAATATTTGTTTGTTATAAAATGTCTGTCCTTGGTATTTAATAAAATCAAAAAAGGTTGAATCGTTACTAAAGTTACTTTGATTTGCACCTGGCTCTTCAATCTGGGAACATCGTACAATATATATATTTCTGAAAGGTTTCGGTCTGTAAATTGTACCTACTTATAGTACATGCTTCAAATTATACAGAGTACTTTCTCTAGCCTGACGAAAGGGTAGACTATTACAACGTGCCACGCATACCAACCTCACAGTCACACGTTTATTTCTAATATTAAGAAAAATAACGTCATGATATTGATTTGTTTCTTTAAAGAGAACAGATTAACAGCATTTAGTAAAAAGACAAAAGCTCTTTAAATGTATTATATTTTATATGAGTGATAGTTAGTTATGAATATAAATAAGTAGGTCTATACATAACGAAAAGGCATTTAAAGTTCAACCTAACTGCTTAAATGTTTTTGATCCCTACATGAAATGATACATCTACCAAAACATACAAATTATTAAATTTGATATGCTGATCATAATACAGACTACAAATACACCACAAATAAAAACAATCTTAATAAAGGTAATGAGGACAAACAAAAAATAGCGCGTTAATACCCGTTACGAATTAAATCACTACAAATTATAAAACAAAGTCCCCGCAGCGTCTGTCTGTCTTTTTGCGATAAACTCAAAAATTGCTAAACGGATTTTTATGCGGTTTTCACCAACAGACAGAGTGATTCATAAGGAAGGTTTACATGTATATTTTTTTAAGGTTTTGTACTACTCGTGTGAAGCCGAGGCGGGTCGCTGGTATATAATAGATGATGCAACGGGAGAGCTTAAAATTTATTAAACATACATAACTTTTTGTTGTATTAACTTCACCATACAAGTTTCTGAAAGTTAGCTAAGCATTACCATTGTTCTATCCCTATAATTTTACACTAGGTTGTCAACAATCATACTGTTTATTTGTTGGCAATAATTCAAATACAATTAAGTAAAAATTGAGACAAACATAAGAAATTGGGAATATTCGCTGAGAAATTGTTTCAGTATTAAGTCTCATTTAAGGGCATAGAATAACTTCTATTAACAAATAATAATAAATGTCAAGATTGAGTAAGTAAACTAATATAATCAATTCTAATCTCACTACTTATTTAATGAGTAACTTTATATCTTAGCAGAAGTGTCAAGCGTTAAGACTGCGCCGAGCGAAATGTGCCAAAACAGGTGGTCACAGTTAAGTAAATAAAATCAACACTTTTTGTTTAATACAAATATAAAATATACATTTACCATAACAATGAATGTGTTTACAATTATATTGTGTAAAAAATTAATATAATTAATATTTACGCCTACAAAGTTACGTAAATTTGCACGAAAAATGCAAAAACGTAAGCTCGTGTTATGTGATTTTTAGATTATAACAGTAGAAATCTATCCTATTTTACAGCTTAAACAAAACATAAATAGTTATTTTACAATTTGTCCATCCCAAATATTTAAGTTATTGGTTGACAATAAAGATACATATTAATCAAAAAGCACTTCAAATCCTCCATACAATTTTACTATGGTGGCCGCGCGCTGATTTGAATATGCGCCGCACAAGCTCTGTCATTATCTGCCTTACGCTCGGCGCAGTCTTAAATATAAGATTGAAATTCGAATCTATTATTAAATTAGGTCACAACAAGTCATGTCATAGTTACTGCCTCGTAAGTAGATCAGAGCTTTTGTAGAAAGATATTACTAATCGAGGAATTAAGAATGTTTATATCCAATAGTTGGGGTTTAGCATCAGTCAGATATGTAGGAAAGGCAAAAGTAACATATTAGAATACCTTATAAACCGTAAAGTATAAAAGGAAGTATACATTATGAAGAAAAGGGATGGTTTAAGGAAAACATTTGTACTCTTTTCCCGCCCCAGAGTCATATAACTGTGCTATAAGTTACACGCATATGGAAAATGATGATGAGGGTATCATTATTCAATGAAAATGTATTAGTGCTTAGAAGTTTAGAGGTGTTTTACGATCCAGGGCAAAGTTACATTCACAAAAGCTATTTATTAAACTTTTAGTAACTTAACTCCACTCTATATTAACGACAGTGATTCTTCAAAAATCTTTAACCATTTTTCCTAGATCTTGCTCGCGGTTAGTAGGTAGATTAGGTAGTCAGGTTGGGTTAGTAATATTACATTTTCTGGATAAAAGGTATTCTATGTCCTTTTCTGTTTCGTGACAACGTGTTTGCGAATATTTTTTTTCATGATCAGTCGAGTAGTTACGGCATGAAAGCTTAATAACAAACAATCAAACAAACAAACTTACATACGCAATTATAATATTAGTTAGGATAATATGATATCCATTATTTATCAATAATTTTTATTTCTTAATTGTTAAAGTATATATATAATTTTGACAATTAATAAATAAAAATTATTACTTTATTTTACTTAAATAATTAACGTTGTGTAAATTGGTATTTATTTTAAAATTAGATTATTCCCAGATAATAGATCTGGTCACGCTCTCCTGTAGATTGTGAGCTTTTTAGCTCCCTTTCTTATGGATTTTTTTGTTTATGTCGAAAGATCCTGTGATATTGCGTTAGTTTCATGATGCGAATATTATGATAATTAGCGCATATGCACATGCAAAGTCTCACGCCTGTTTACTCAATGGTGTAGGCAGAATAGCAGCGATAAGGAGACCGTTGGAGAGCCACGCAGGAGACTCCAGTTCAATCCCTAGGTCAGCTCTAACTTTTCGAAATTATATGCGTATTAAATAGTTATTTATACGCATCGCTTTAACGGTGAGGGAAAATATTGTGAAGAAATCTACATGTCTTAGAGTTCTCCATAATGTTCTTGAAGATGTGTGACGTCTGCCAACCCGCACTGATCCGGCGTGGTGGACTATGGCCTAACGCTTCTCATACTGAGAAAAGACCCGTGCCCAGCAGTGCGACAGTTTAATACAGGGCTGATATTATATGTAGGCAATGTAGGCATATGTACACACATATTTCGCCAACAATGGTTTAAGTGTAGCACAATAGGGAACGGCAGCGATAGGTTATCACCGTCTTATAGGCACAGTTCTAGACACCTTGCTGCTACTGTTAATTCTGCGATAGATAATACTAACAACACTTTTATTGGGAATCGCACGAGACACCGCATGCACTGCAGTCGCAGTTACTCTCGCTGTGCCTAAAGATTCGTATTTGGTCGACAGTATGAATCTTAAAATTAAATCAAAAGCGATTTTTTTACATAGGTATTTTATCTTTGGTATAGATGTGCCCGCGATTTTATCCGCGTTCATAGTTACTGCTCCTCTTCCGCAGCTACTGTTTTAAGTTGCAGGCTTGCAAAGATTAATTATATTGATCGTGGCCATCAATAAAACCACTTAACTTACTTAACACTTTGTCTTATTCCTGTTTTATCCACTTTTTAACAATTGCGTTTTATGGCATACAAGACTACAATTTATAATAAAACTAGATTTTGCCCGCGACTTCACTCACGTGAATGTAGTTTTTGTCAACAAGTTTCTATACCTCGAAAACAATATTCTCTTTTTGGATGAAAGGTACCCTGTGTCCATTTCTGTACAACGTACCTATATGCAATATATCACGATGATCGGTTAAGCAGTTAAGGCGTGAAAGCAAAACAAACGAACATACTTATATTGGCATTAATAATATTAGTTACGATACTTGAACTGATAAGAGTTACTTGAAAGAGAACATCGGACATTGAAACATTGTAATCGGACATATGACCAAAAATATTTTATGAAAATATGTCCATATCTTTAATTGAGAGATAATCACGGCACATATTTTTTAAGCGCTGCAATGTCTTGTCAATGTCGGTAGCCAAATAAATGTGAGATTTAAATGTTTTTTAAATACATAAATCTCGGTGACGTTATTATGTTTCATTAGTTCTGATTTTTTATACGACGCTAACTTAACCATAGCTTTGTTAAAGCGATTTGTTAACCAACCAAAAAATTTACGAGAAGTGTATCAAATTTTTTTCACAACTTCTTATTAGGGTCAACTTATACGAAGTACTTCTCAAATAAATTAAGAACTCAGACTTCATGAGACGAGTACAGTTATGAAACTCAAAACTTTTCATAACTAATATTTATCATAAATATTATTACAATTTTTTTTGTTGGCTAATAGTAGTTGAAGCTATTATGTTATCCTAACTAATATTATAAATGCGAAAGTGAGTTTATTTGATTGTTTGTTTGTTACGCTTTCACGCCTTAAATACTCGAACGATCATCATGAAATTTCGCATATACGTTGTCAGGGGTACAGAATAGGACATAGAGTACTTTGCACCCACAAAAAGTATTGTTCACGAGGAATAGAAAATTTACATAACCTACATTTATGCAGGCGAAGCCGCGGGCAAAATCTAGTTAGTCATAGGCTTATACGACAATTTAATTCAAATACTAATAAATTGCCTTTATTCTAGGTTTTATTCAATTGAAGATTATATAATGGTCATAGAGTGCCAGCATATATGTATCTATAGCCATTAAACAATAAATGAGGTATCGGCCATTAAATCAGGATTTTAACTGCGCATGATCAAATATCCAAAATTCAAACAAATTTATTCACGTACCTAACATACTGTATCAATCATTCACATTGACAACAAACATGAGACACACATTAGGTGACATGACGTATGCACAGCACTTTCTCTCATCATCGACTTATTAATTAACCTGTAGATAAGTTACTAAATACTAATTGCGTGTTATATTTTAATTATATTTTATATATGTTGATTAAGTTAGATAAGTAACAGTACTTTTTCTGGATAAGAGGTACCCTATGTCCTTTTCTGTTCCCCAGACAACGTGTGTGGGAAATTTCAAGATGATCCTTCGAGTAGTTAAGGCGTTAAAGCGAAACAAATAAACAAACACACATTCGCATTTAAAATATTGGTTAGGATATTATTATTTAACTTTGAAACGTATTTCCACTTGGTGGAAATCCGTAGTCTCTGTCTACCTCTCTGAGAAACAGACACAAACCAGGAACTTCATTCGCGAGGATAGTGAAAAATTTTCAATATTATTCACTTCCTAAATTAGCACATTCATAATAATGGAATATAAAACATATTATTTAAAATGTTGTATTGTATCTATTGTATCTTATGTGGGGGCCAGTCAGTGCAGACCGGCGACACTTCGACCCAGTGGGATCTTTTGTGTCGACACTCTCCCAATAACGACTACCATAGATGTTCATGGCAGCCGGGACCGACGGCTTAACGTGCTGTCCGAGGCACGGAGCAGGCGATAATTTTCAATCAATACGCACATAATTTCGAAATGTCATATAACTTATGAAAGTCAGAGGTGCGTGACGTGGGTTGGAACCCGAGACCCTCTGCATTGCAGTCTGTTGGTCTTCCCACTGAGCTATCGATAAATACAGAATAGTGACTTGCGGTAGCACCATTTATAAAAGTATGCGTGTGTGATACCTGTTCCAAAAAATTTTACATGCTACAATAGACATATATATACTCGTACCAAAGTTACCGAAGTATTCCGTTATTGGTTACATATAGGTCTGGTCTATACTAATATTATAAAGAGGAAATATTTAATTTCTTGTTTGTTTAATTATTTAGGATTTAATTTAATTAATTTAATAACAAAACAAGCGATTGCACAATTTTGGTCTCCCTTAAAAAGCTATATTATCACAGAGTAACATAGACTATATCTTATTTAAAAAATAACAATTTTAAATAATGACAACCGTCTTCAAAATAGTATATTCTACAACAAAAAATGCACTAAGAAGTTAAAAGATAGTTGCGTACTCTTCTGAATAATTAATTATTGTTATTAATGGAGTCAGTGTCAGCCAAGATAGCTTTGTAACTACTTAAACATGAGATGTCTTACTATAATCATAACATAACATTGGCATGCACAATTACATATATAGACGCAGCACGTGGCGCAGGCGGCTGACACCGACTCCAAAAATAACAATAATTTAATTATTCGTAAGAATACGCAATAATTTTTCACTTTTTATTGCATTTTTATTTTAGAATATAAGATACCGAAGGCGGTTATTTTTTTGTTAAAATTTTTGTTTATCGGTTTTTAGTGAATCTGAAGTTTGATAACTGATTTTATTTGTCTGAATATGGGTAGACCTACTAAACGCGCTACTCATATGAGACAGCGCCGTTTAAATTAGACAAACGAGGAAAGGGAGAAACGCCTATCTTAAAATACGAAATCTACCTCCTGGGCCATTTCAAAAGAGACTTGTGAACAGCGCAAAAATAGGGTTTCGAAAATGCGGGCTTACATGAAAAATATTTTCGATAGGAAATATTGGGTTATACCGTTTAAATCATTTTTGGCCATAGTGCATCTCATGATAACTCCAAATCCGGTTGCGATGATATATTTTATTCGTCATATTAAAAGAGGTATCATAGAAAAAGAAATTGTTATTAGCATTTTTGTGTATACCTTGTTGAGTTTAACATTTGCACATACAACATGTTTACACAATTCCAAATTGGGTTTAGATAGAATTTAATAGTATAGGACTATTCCTAGCATTCCAGCAATCACGGCAATTGCTAATGCCTACGATCTTTATCAGAACATGACCAAATTAGAATGAAAAACAAAATAATCGAAATACTACGATGCACATCCAAACCACCATACACAGTTGTTTATTGTGTTAATTTTACATCGGCATAAAATGAGAACATCATCAATGTAGTCGAAGTCAACCAAATACGCATTATTAAAGATAACTCGAAAACTACTGGTGAGATCTTATTATCTTATTATAAATTAAATAGTACCAAATGGAAAGCACCAGCTTTCAAATAAATAATCATTAAAATCGGCTCACCTAAAAAAAGGTCTGAGAAAATACAAATTAAAAAAATACAGTCGAATTAAGAACCTCCTTTTATAGAAGTCGGTTCAAAAAAGGACTGTTACTAACATAACCAAATCTAAATTCTTTTACGCAAGCGAAGCCGCAGGCGAAAGCTAGTATACTATAAAATAATAATGAATTTAATAATAACAGCCTTATTCGAGCTTAACACTGGCTATTTAATCTAAAATATTTATAGCATGGCGTCGGCGCGGCGTTTGCGGCCTGAATATAAAAATAAGTTCTAATATTTACAAAACTATTTTTGTATTTTATGTTCAGTTTGTAGCTCCTCGATAAAGTTCACTTAGTTTTTATAAAAGCCATCACTGCATACACTTTTTTGGTAGTAAATAAATAATGTCACTATGTTCTTGCAGGAGAAATCGTTATAATCGTTAACCTAGGCGATAAAGTCCTAAGTAATCTCAATTATTTTTATAAAGCCGCGTATATAATAACTTTTTTTAAATACCTGACGATGACCATATTAATTATTTAGTTTAGCACAATGTTATCTAAAACTGATGCAATTAAATTGTAATTAGTTGTAATCTTATATAATTTTTCCTTTCAGAGCCCTTTTTCCATTGACAGATAGCATTGACGATAAAAAATAGATCCAATATGATAAAAGATCCATCTCCTTAGACTTATGGCTTAAAGGAAGTTCCAGCTTTACAGGTTTCTTAAGACAATGGCGTGCTATCAGTAGGGACACGAGTATAATCTTTGCGAAGACATTAAAACGACTCCTTGGAATTTTGGCAAAGTGCTTTACCGCAATAATTAAAAGTAATTTGACGAGAATCCCAATCAATAATTATTTTTAAATATTATCAAACGCTTTCTTATTGTCATGTTCTATTCGTTAATGTAATGTATTATAACTTGCAACCAACTTTACAATTCACATCCCAATGTTTTATTCAATTATATATTTATACAGCACTAGATTTTGCCCGCGGCTTCGCTCGCGTAGATTAGCTCAGGTTAGGTTAGTAACAGTACTTCTATCTGGATGGCAGTACGTTCTGTGGTTTTCTGTTCCCTTGACAGCGTGTATGCGGAATTTCATAATGATGGATCCAGTAGTTAAGGCGTAATAGCGTAACAAACAAGTATTACTAGATTTTACCCGCGGTTTTGCTCCCGTAAATGTATGTTTGGTTAGTTTAGTAACAGTGCTTTTTCAATTAAAGATTTTCTATGTCTTTTCCTGCACTACGTGTCTACAAAATTTCATGATGATCGGTTGAATAGTAAAGGCGTGCAAGTGTAGCAAACAAATTTACATTCACATTTATAATATTAGTCAGAAAGTTAGGACTGTAATTGATTGATATGCTATTAATACAATTTATTTTTAATTAAAGTATTTCTCTGCTCTACACGCGATAAATATTGTATATCAACAAATTTCGTGTGCAGTATTCACAACGACAATGGACCATGGTCCAGTGACTATTCCGATCATGGGGTTCATTAATGTATCAGCTCCAGTACAAAAAGATAAATAAATATTAGAATTAACCAGTGTCTGAACCAATGGTTTAATTTTATAGTATTTGTTACCAATTTGAGCAGGAAAGGCGTCTAAATACGACTTATATTATATAATAATGATCATACTTATTTACGGTAGAGTCTCATTGAGCTTTGAACATAATTACGGTTAACAGCAAATTAGCAACAAAAATATTTAGCATGTCTTTTCCCATAATTGATATTATATACATAATATGGCGCTTGCCTATTCTCGAGCACTTCATCCATTCTGACAAAGATGACTCATGCTCATATCATAGTAGACTGATATTGGTATATTTCAACAAATAAACGAACTATTACGTACATACATATTTCTATTTCTTGACATGACTACATTAAGTGAGTTTACCGAGGCAATAGGTCTCTATCAATTTTAAAGCTAACATTATGATTTAATTGTGACGTTTACTAAGATACAACAATTTTGGTTTTTAGTTTGTTCATTAATATTATAATCCGAAGTGATATCTCAAAGACAATAATAGGCTACCCATATTAAAATGTCATCTAAAATTGCTGGCAACATGTGTGCCCTTGCCTGCTTGTTTAGAAAAATATAAAGCCGTGAGTGCATGCATGTAAAAATGTAAGCCTCTATTTTACTCTTGACAAAAGTTTGATGTTTTTATAAAGAGTTTTTATCTGACACTTGACTAATATTAGATACTGAATACGATCTTATACAATATATTTTTACGCAGACTTATAACTGTGGTATTTTTTTTAAACCTCTTATTTGTTATTGTCTTTTTGAGTAAATACGTTCTCAAGGCGTTTTTAATGAGAAGCTATTTTGAAGCTAGAACACGTAAAATCCAAGAAGCTGTCGTATGGCCTATCGTACATATAATGTATATTATCGTACAAGTAAAATAAAATAGACGACGATGAAGAACATAGCGGGACTTGACGCTAATGAGAGATAAGGTTGAGTGCTGTCGCCTGCTACGTCAGTTTGAAATTTGTGAGGCGTGTTGAGCTATGATTGTACCTACATACTGAACATTTTTGGGCTACATACATAAAGTCTTATAACTTCAACTATAATGTACTAAAGTAACAGTCTTGTAAATGTGCCGCCCATTTTGATTAATCCACCGATTATAAGAAACTATTTAATGTTCAGTTTGACGTTTGTCAATGCAAAGTTGCAGATACAGAATGGTTTAAATGCAATGAATCCCTTAGAAATAGTTACTAGGAAGTAGTGTCCTAAGTTACTTCAGGACATGGTCGATTAGTGCAAATTTTTTTATACAATTCCGTTTAACGGTTTTCTCATGATTGGATAACAAACATCTTTACAAACTTTAGAAGTTTATGATATTTATTTATTTTAGGGTACATCAATAGTAATAGGTATAATATTCATGTACCCTAGAATGTATATAAGAACTTGGTGATAAAAATCTGATCATATTGGGTCTTATACATATATCAGTGTATGTTGTGACACAAAACATTAATTGCATTTAAACTAGAATCAAAAAACCAATATTAAGAGAAAATAGAATACAATGCGAACCAAGTTAAGTTTATAAAAAAATGCAGTATCTACACTGTTTTATCAGTTACAAGACATTTGGGTTAGCCATTTACAAGAGAGTTTACCTCTGTTATAAGTTTTTTATGTTTATGTATTATAATAATTGGTGTGGATGACGTGAATTATGTGATCGTGTATCTTTTAAACGACTTTACTACTAGTAAATCATATTTAGATCATAGGTTGTTCGAAGGCTTACCTTTATGCTATGATCCGAAACATTGTAGTCAAATTTTAAACATATACTTTTAAAACAGGCCGATGAGGACACAGGTAACATATAGTATAACAATAAATTTTGAAACTCTCCTTTAAATAGTTGATCTTAATAAATTTTCTGTCTGCCTGCTTCTGAACCAAAAACACTGGCTTTTGAAAAATTTTCAGTCTGTTTCACCCGCCGGCGTCCCGTTAAAACTACTGAACGGATTTTAAATATTCTCGTATTTTTTCATGACATGCCAGATGTATAAAATACGAGAAAAGTACTTGCCACACTCACTACAGTGCCTGATAATTATTGATTCAGGGCTACCTATAAAACAACGATATATAAATGAATTATAAAAACAGTATATAAAGATAATAAAGATGATTGACTGGAGATAGTAATTGAGTGTCATAGTATATTACGAGATCGTAGACCGAATGCTTTGCCTATCAATGTAACGCAATAAAATAAATCATCGTATGCATGCGTTGCTGAGTGCTTTATCTCACATTTTATCAATCGTGCATGTAATTTTTACCTTTCATATGTACTTATATCAATATCAATACAATATATACATTATTTGCTTGAGATGCGGCGATATAACATTGTATTCCAGCTTCAATGCACAAAAGACCTTACTCTAGTACTGTACAACTAGGTGTAGATAAGTGTAGAATACTTTAAAGCAATCGAATACATTACCGTATTTGCTAAAATACAACAGTGTCGTTACCCAAATACAGATGAGAAATAACAACGGACCGGTTGGCGTCACAGAATAGATCAGGATCATAAATTATGTACCTACGACCTGCCGCTCCCAAATGAAATGTAGGTCATGAAACGCGTGAAAAGGTTCAATATCACATACTCACCACAATAACAACCATCTTATTACACTTGAATACATCTCTTTATATTCGACTCAATTTTATTTGCTACGTTGTAGGTTGTTAAGGTAACGACATGTAGAAGCACATGTTTACACATCTTGTTATCTAACACAATTTTTGAGATTTGTGCTCCAGTCAGCTGAGGTTAGTCCGTGCCTTATGTCAATAATACCCGTGCCATGTATAGCTTTATGTATATAACTACGAGATCTGAATTTTATTCCGGTGCATCTCAATATTGTAAACAGATTTCCTTTTTTGTATGATGCAAGTATTAAATTGATTTTATATAAATCACTTTAAATCCTACAATAAGGATACAAGTATCTATTTTATAATTCGGCGTTATATCCGCGTATCTGTTGTGCTAACGTGCAGGGATGACAGGTTAAGTGTTCTGGTGCGGCACGGTAAGGCGGTAGAAGTCTTATTCGTCGCCGCCCTACATTATAATTAGTACTTGTACTGTGTTATTTTCAGATAATGATTCGTTACTGTTTTAATATATTGCAAGAACATGTTCAATTTCTCACAGATAGTTTATTTAGCTAAATATAATATTATTGGAAATGATTACTTTATGTACTTTACAAATTAAATATCGTCCAGGCAGCAAAATAAAATACAAATAATAGGTAGGGACATATAAGTATGTTTTTTAATAAAAATGAAAATAAACAATAATAATTAGGTGTATGTAATTCTAATTTCTCTGATCTTATTAGATTCATTATCTTTCTACATTTATTCAAATTAATAATTTATGAGTGGCATTGTGCTACTGCCAATTTTTTTTGTGACATTTCACCCTTTAGCTGTGCTTTCTGATAAACAATAAAATGGGTGTTTACCTTTACTTAAACGAAGAACTGTCGTAGCTTTTATCACGACATTATACCGGGCGACTATATGTACAATTGTAAGGTAATGTTACAATCTGAACCATGAAATAAGAGTATTTACTAAAAATTTAATAATTAATCTATATGTAGTTACATCGTTCATAATTATTTTCAATACTCCATCATGCCACTAAATTCATTGCCTTCAGTGCCGTCGTCAATCAGCAAAACCTGCGTTAGGGTTGTGCGTCCTTTATGTAAATATTAACATAATTATGAGTTAAGAGTGAACTAGGATATATTATATGCTTATTCAATACAAAAACAAATTAAGAGCAACATTGCTCAAGTTTTAAAGGTTATTTCTTGTCACATACAAACCGCAACTAAATATAATAACTTCTTTATAAAGTTGCTCCTTAAATATCTATGCACGTAAACATAGTTTTAAATGTGATCTACAAGTAAAGAGTGTAATGAGTGTGTGAACGTTCATATCAAAAGACATCAGTGGATTTTACACGGCTACACAGTTCGCGTTGACTGACACGGATGTCCATATGCAAGTGCACCTTACAGGGATATAATGTCGATGTTTTTCTTCCGTTTCCACAACCTACAACGTGCCGAGGAGAAGCGAAAGAAGCACAACAGAAATACCAAAACTAGACGTGATATGAACTCAGACATGTTTACCGCCCCGTCGCGACTGCTCGAGCGACCACTCAGCGAACCCGTCGACAGCCTCGATGAGATCGCCCTACAGATACCAAGGTTTATTACAATTGTTATCACTTCGCTTTAGCTTTATGTCACATTTGGCTCCGTGTGCTTGCCTATGAAACAATGCCAATTCTCGGAATCTGTTTTAATCTGGAATCTCTAAAAAACTGTGCCTAAAATATTATTTTACTGTTATTATTTTATTTCTCCTAAATATTGAGAGTGCCAGTATAGGTATAACACAAAAACGTTTAAATAAACCATAACTAGGCATTACACCTTTTGGCACTATCAACATTTATTTATCAAGAATCCAATTTGTTCGAGCTTATTCTCTTTGTGAGTATTTAATCAGATATGAATAAATTGATCAATATTTAATATCTGTGCCTGAGAGCCTTTGTCGGTAGCTATCGTATTGCAAAAGAATCTCATTGTACAGTTATTAAATCTTAATGGAAATTGGATTCAAAAGACTACTTTATCAGTAGTGCGCTACTTCTGTGTTGTATTTTTCGATTGTTATAATAATAGTCTATATTAGCGTAGATTGTGTGATAAAATTATTAGGTCAGGCATTTAGTGTTTAGATAGAATTAAGTATTAAATAAAACTATAATAGATGATAATTACTATTTACATAAATAATAAAGATATAAATTTATAAGTTACTTTCTTAGCTGGCTTGGTAAGG
This sequence comes from Catocala fraxini, assembly GCA_930367265.1. Classification (NCBI taxonomy): domain Eukaryota; kingdom Metazoa; phylum Arthropoda; class Insecta; order Lepidoptera; family Erebidae; genus Catocala; species Catocala fraxini. The sequence continues at coordinate 20,452,446 of OV884024.1, forward strand.
AGGAATAACTGAAGCGAAGTAATTGCACGTGAAATTGTAGTATGTACTTATATTAAAACGTATATGTTACAGTAAATGCCTGAATAACAAGTGTGTATGACTTGCTGTTTTTTTTTTGGGTTTCTCTATACCGAAATAAATAGCGAGTAATACACATATATTATTCAGGCATTGACTTGTAATTGTAATATTAATAAAGATTTATTTATAAACAAGGCATTACTGTTTCAGCTAATTTTGTGTGCCCTTTTAGATTAGAGAAACAAAATCCGAAGCTGACATTGGAAACGAAACCAATTCAAGTAAATACAGTAACATATACGTGTAAATATTATATCTATAGGTATATGAAGTAGTGAGCCCTTCAACTATAGCTATACTTTAGAATTGTTTTTGTGACTTAAACTGGAGCGGGACATTAGCTCCGTACCTTCACTGTTTACTTGTAATGGTGCGAGATCCTCAATTTCCGATAGACAAACTTGTTTTAAGTAAACCGTAATCATGCAGTGTAAACTTTTAGTTCATCATCATAGATAGAATAGTCCTCAATTAATCAAATTGAAACTACGATCAAAGCTAACAGTATTTGTGTATGATACACAAAAAAAACATGTCTGTATAAGTATATAAGTAATGCATTCTTACGACAATATGTGCTTCATTTCACGATGTGGTCCAAAAAATATCTTCAAGGACGCCAATATATCTGGCGAGAACGTAATACTATCTGATACATAACATAAATTAACCCTAATACATTGACTCCACTTCCGAAATGGGATCACATAAGAACATGCTACTACAACGTACAAATATACATACATATGTATATACATTTATATGCAAAGACGCCAGCCCACGAAGAAATCAGATGCTGTCTGTGAACCTAGTGAAAGCTAGTTAGCATAACATTTACTTAAGCATTGAAAATCACGTACGCATAATCTTATACCATATAAGTATAATAAAACGACTATACTACTATTAAAAACCTATACGAAGTGGAGTAAAGACTCAACTTCATATAGTAGTAGGTTTTTAATAGTAGTATAGTGGTTTTATAACAGTTGGACATTGGAGATATTATTAGAAAACGAATTGGGAAGCGCTTACATAGATGAGTCTGAATCCAAGGCAATGAATTTTCAATGTGTAGCTGTCATTTTCCCTGGCTATTTGTTTTGACATCGTGCAAAGAGCGCTGTCCGGGTTTTGATCCTATTTTCGTAGTTTGATAGCTTTAGGAACCACTTGAAATCTAAGACATGTTTGAATTACTCCGTTTTTTAGTCAAGGAGATATGGTGCAAGATGTCTTCCACGTGATAAACTATTCAAATAATGCAAATATAATCACTAACTCAATTACTGATCACTATAATGTGTGTGAAAATTAATGATCGATTTAGGATAAATATAAGTTATTAATTATTAAGTTATTAATTAATTAATTATAATCTAAATAGAAAGTTGAGGCCATATTATTTAAAAAAAGAACTATGTTATATGATACAGCAATTTCATTATACATATACATATTATCACGCGTAAATCTTCAAAGAGATAAGATAGGTGTATTACATCCACATTTCGCTAATTATGTATTTAGGTTCCGTGTAAGAGGAACGGAGGGTGCTGATGGTACATGTGAAGATTTTCAGCAATGTCTACTAATGTAGGGCATATTAAGAAGTTATATAATAATATGAATGGCTAATATATTCTCTGTGATTGGGACTATATTTTTATGGTAAAAAGATAGTTCAGACAAAAAGCATTGGGCATGTAAAGTATAAATATTTTTGCTCATGATGCACTCATACTCGTATATACATATATAATAGGATTTAAGTATATGTGTATAGTGTATAGTGGTTTAATTATGAAGGATTCATCTTTAAGGATTGAATTAACAGTCATTTAAACAATACTTTTGACTTGGTTCTTTTGTACACACTGAGGAACATTTATTGTATTGGATAACAAGGATGAATATTTGCACCTGGCGTTCAATACTAGTCCTTGTTCGAACAATGGAACTTTCACAGCTTGAGTCGTTGGAAGATATCTCTTCTCTCTTTGTACTAACAATCTGTATAGGAAGCCTAAATCTTTGGTTTTTTATACATAACTTCCAGAACTGTTCTCTAAGCACGTTCGATTTGTGCTGTGGCGGTAAAGCCCACGCCACTTACACAATAACAAAAAATTGAATCACACAATGCCTTTTAAATTTGTTACCTTTGATGCGTAAGTTTTAAAAGGTAAATAAATTTTATAGTATGTTTGGCCACCAGGTGTAAATGAAAACCGTAGGTCAATTAAAACCTGCAAGTACATAAAGCATTTTACTTTTTGTTCGTGTGTGTGTTGGCGAGTTGCGAGTTGGAGAGTGGATTTTTATGCTAAATGGTTGAGTACTGCTGTGGTTTTGTAAAAGTACTTACGTACTTCGTTTTTACGTATTTTGTTAAACGAAATTATATTTAAACGCGCTTTTTACTGGTCATACTGTTTTGCTTCTTCATGTAAAACATTTTACTTTGAATGGCCATAACCGCAACGTCTGCATATTACATCATAAATCGTTAGGTTTTATCGTGTGATATAGAAGAGGAAAGCAGCTAGTTTCAAGTTCCCTGTAGGATTCCTTCGGCAATTAAATTCGCGGTCATCAGGAGACTTAAATAATAAGGATATTTATATAAATTGTAGGTAAATGTCGTACGATGTAAATACAGTTGATACCTCGGTATTTTTCTTTTGCCTTTATATATTTGGGCTGTTAATTCAAAGGCTTCAAAGGTTATTATATATTAACCACGTGTTAGCTTAGCATTTAATAAGAACAATAACTATGTAAATGCGCTCTAAGTTGACTTTTCACAACCAATGACTGTCGTACCGATTAACTGTCTAGTAAATAAGAGCGTCGACCCATCTCTAAACAAACTCTGGGCGGTTGGGTCGAGAGCCTAATGGAAAAGGCAAAGGCTCTTCTCAATATTGTGAAGGGGTTGCTCTTTCCGAAGTCAAACTCACTAATAGTTTAGATTGCAGTTTGTCTTTGAGTTATACTTAATGCTATATTTTGTGTATTATAACAGTCTTCTTCTATCTTAGCCTTTATTATTCCCATGTCACTTGGGGTCGACTTTTCTGTTCTAACCGGCTTTGACTGGATATCAGTTTTTACACGGAGCGGCTGCCACCTGACCTCCGCAACCCGAAGGCTAACGATACCCTAAGGCTAGACCAGTGTCAGGATATTATAGGGCACTGACTGCCCAATAACGACTGCCATAGATTACATAAATAAATGTATATTTATTTATGTAATCAAAACTCTTAGCCTTAAACCGGCAATAAGGCATTCAAAGTAAGCGGTTGCTATTAACAACCTTTATAAGACCATATCTCAAATAAATTAGGTCTATCATGAATAGTCAAAATTAAAGTGCTTTTTCAATGTCAGTAGTGGATCGCCAATTGCCACTAATAACTTAAATAAAATGTACAACATAATCTCCTTAACCACAAAGTAATCATAACTTATAAAAGGCGAAGGATAAGACAACAACTAGAGCTTATCGTCCGCTACTGCGCCATCTAAGCAGTGGCGCTCTTTCAAATATATTCTGGAAGTCTGTGGAAGAAGTAAGTTTCATTATGCGCAAATTTTTACATATAAAATCTTTATTGTTATTTCTGTTCGATACAAATGGACCATCGAGATAAGAAAGGTAACTAACGAACGAACTATGAAAAGAACCATGCTAAGTTTGGTACTTAACGAATCAGATACACCGATTAAGAATGTATGCAGGATCTTGGTACTTTATATATCTTTTGAAATAGTTTTGATTACAAACTATAACTAAAGCTTGAGCCTAAAATTATTTAGAACAGTTACAGTCACTTGCAACTTTAAGATGTCTTACAGGATATAATAATTTGAGAACTCCACATGCAAAATTTTCGCCCGAAAACGTGCACAAAATACTTCATTTTTGTGTATTCGCCCGTATACATTAGCTACGTTGAGCTTGGCTAAATAAGCTACTATATTATTAACATTGCTGTGACATATTTTATATCGCTCTTAAATCGACATGCGACACCGAGAGAGCTACGAGAGATTAAAATGTTTTAATAAGCTTAGTTCATAGAGAACGATATACATATTCAAAACTCGCCGTCATACTAAACATAAACAAATGTTGCAAAACAGGAGGCGCGCGCGAGACGGCGAGTCGAGCGTACGTTTGGCAAGTGACCGCGTTGTTTGAGACTTATAGTATTATTTTAAATCTACCCTACATTATTATTATGAATTTTTTTTCAATAATGGATAAAAGCAGTGATAATATACAATTTTATCAGTCAAGTGATAGTGAAACTGTTCAAGCAGAAGTATTAATAAGTGAGCAACAAGTTGATGGAAAAACTATGAGGAAGGAGAGGAATACATTTGTGGAGATGGAACAGATTACCAGTGTGCCAGAGAAGAGAGTTAGAGAGGATAGTGAGGAACTGATAGAAGATGATGACGGGTTTGTAACAGTAAGGAAATATCAGAAGAGAATCGCGACGAATAATAGATCTCGTAATGTTAGTAGTATTCAACAGATAGAAGATGAAGTCACAGCGGAAGATGACACTAATTTCATTGTGTGTTTAACAGGAAAAGAAAAATTGCCTAAGCAGTTTGGTATGACAAAATTGCTTCTTTCGTCAAATATACAGGAGGTTTTAAAAATAAAATTTGAAAGTCTGCATAAAGCATACATTTATTTTGAGAATAAAGAAAGTTGCGACAAATTAATAAATTCCGAAAAGATATGCTGTTTAGATTATAAATGTCATTTGATAAGCGAAGTCAGCATATCATACGGTATCGTAAGACAAATAGATTTAAACGTAGATGATGACGAAATCCTACAGAACTTGAAATTTGATTATGATATACTGTCAGTAAGGAGATTAAAAAGGCAAGACAATGGAGGCGAATGGGTGAATAGTGAAACTGTACGCATAGGATTCAGTGGTTTAATATTACCACCATATATTTACGGATATGGTTGTAGGTTCAAAGTTGAACCTTATGTATTTCCTGTTAGTCAATGTTCTAATTTCTGGAAATATGGTCATTTGAGTCGTTCATGTCCATCGAAAAATGTAATTTGCCCAAAATGTGCCGAAAACCGTCCTAACTGTGACACACAAAAGTTTGAATGTGTAAATTGCAAAGGTAATCACATGGCTCTAGACAAGAGTAAATGCCCTATGTTTCTGAAGAAGAAAAGGATCAAAAATATAATGACCAGTATGTGTACAGAAGTATTGATAGATCCACTCCAGCAAAACCAAATTAAGTACAATATCGTGGGTAAACCGTTATACAAAGAGGTGTTAATGACAAAAGCAATTGTGCACAAGCAAAACACAGAAAGTGAAAATGAAGAAGAAGAGATGAACACGGACAATTATCATGAAAAAGAAGTGCAAGGAAAAGCAAAAGAAATTTCTAACAAGAAAACTAATAAATTACAAAAGCAGATTGCAGGGGACAGAAAAGATAACAATCTCGAGTGAGAAGTTAGAAGAGCTAAAGGAAAATAGCGAAGGAAAAGACCCGGCAGCGAAGCGAACCTTGTTAAGTATAATTTTTAAGGAGTTTAACGAAATTTGCTTTTCTGAAAACAACACTGAGGTAAAAATTAAATTATTTATTAGTTTTCTAATAGAAGAGGTGATAACTTTTCTTGTAAATCTTTTGCATGATAAGAATATTTGGAATAGTATACTTTTTATGTTCAATAATAGATAACGATCAATACTTTCATACGCTAAACATACTACAGTGGAATGCTCAGAGCTTGAAACCAAAAATAAATGAATTTGAATTGTTGTTATTACAAGATGAAATACATATATAGCATTAGTTTGTGAAACATGGCTATCACGTGACTCTAGTCTTAAAATAAATAATTATAATATCTTTCGAATAGATAGAGAAGATGGATATGGTGGAGTAGCCGCTATTATTCATAAAGCGGTTAAAACTATTCAATGTCTTATAACCTCTACAAACTTGGGTATAGAAATGTTATGTCTAAATATTATCAACTGTTCTAGTATAAAAAAATCAGTTCTCATTTATTGTCCTTTGTCTATACGTGTCACGCAACAGGATAGGGAGAACATACATAATATTTTTCCAAAAAAATTTGTACCTGTCGGGGACTTCAATTCACATCACACAAACTGGTCCTATTGAATTGATGGAAGGGGTAGGAAGTTATATAATGCTGCCATTGAATCTAGATTTATATCTCTTAATAATAATGATTTTACTAGAATTAAATTAGTAAATAATATGGTTTACAGAACATCCCCTGATATTTCCTTTGCTTCGAGTGATATAGCCATCCAATTTGACTGGCAGGTAATAAATGAATGTTTGGGAAGCGATAATTTTTTTTATTAAAATGAATCTAAATTATAGCGACATTAAAGTAGTTAATAATAAACTAAACTTTAAGTTAGCAGATTGGACTAAATATAAAAAATATCTTGAAACACATTTGTCACCGTACATTACCTTACTGGACGCTAATTGTATTCAATATGTATACGACTGCTTTATTGCACAAACAAGGAACGCAGTTAAAGAAAGCATTAAAATTTGCAATTATCTTAATTGTAAATTTAGACCAAAATATTATTAGACGCTCGAATTATCTAAAGTAATAGATGAACGAAAATTTTAGGAAAAATCCTACACCCGATAATTCATCTGTGTTACAAACTAAAGGTTCAGTAGCTAAACTAGCCATTAGAAAACCAAAAACAAAAAGCTGGCAAATATTTTGTAACGAAATTAATGAATCGACATCAGCCAGTGACATGTGGCAATGAATTCGGTGGGTAAAAGGTTACCGCAATAAAAACAATTCTTGTATTAGTAAAGAAATAAGAAGTCAATTATTAATAAGTCTTACTCCATGCTATGTTGTAAATAATTCACCTGTGTTTGTTTCCTCAAATATAATGTTAGAATCCGACTTTGTGTTACGGGAAGTAGAAAGATGTTTGAGGGAAAAAGACACCGCACCAGAAGATGATGGCATGACTTATTCTATGATTATGAACTTACCACACATTGAAAAATTACCTTTATTAAAATTATATAATTGCATATATATATATATAAGGATAATTCCTATCCTAAGTAAAGTATTACTCAAAATAGTAAAGTTAGGCTTATTTCTTTAATGTCTTGCGTACGTAAAACATTTCATTTAATGATAACAAGACGGTTGGAATGATACCATTCCAACCGTCTTGTTATCATTAAATGAAATGTTTGAAAGATTGAAAGAAATAGCATATTATCACCATACACTACTGGATTTAGTCGAGGACAGTCTTGTTAAGAAAATTTAGTTCATTTAGTATCGCATGTCCAAATAGGTTTCTCAAATAACATTTCAACATTAGCTTGTTTTATAGATGTGGAAAATGCCTACAATAATATATTAATTGAAAGTATGACTAATTCACTATACCGTTTGGGAGTAGGTAAAAGATTTTGTGCATATACATATACCAAATACCAGCTCGACCCACTTGACTCCCTACAAAGACGGGCAGTTCGAATCGTCGATGATCCCAATCTCACGGATAGATTGGAGTCGTTGGAGCAACGGAGAGACTTTGGGTCTCTCTGCGTGTTCTACCGACTCTTTCACGGAGAGTGCTCTGAAGAACTGTTTGATTTGGTACCAGCGGCCCCTTTCTATCATCGTACCACTCGACAACGAAGCAGGGTTCATCCATATCACCTGGAAGCGTTCAAATCCAGGACGGTACGCTTCCAGCGATCATTTCTCCCACGTACGTGCAAGCTCTGGAATGAACTGCCTGCTTCGGTGTTTCCCGAGCGCTATGATATGTCCTTCTTCAAACGAGGTTTAAAGAGAGTTCTTCTTTCACGGTAGGCAGCGGCTTTGCTGTGTCCTGACATTGCTGAAGTCCATGAGCAGCGGTTACCACTTTCCATCAGGTGGACCACTTGCTCGTCTGCCACTGAGGGCAATAAAAAAAAAAAAAAACGTATGGAACTTTCTCATCGAGCGGTGTCTTAAAATTGGTTACGACTTTGAGAACAATATACATATGACTGGACACGCTCAAAAGTGTTTGGCGTAAGGAGATCCTTTATCCCCTTTTTTATTTAATATCGCAACTTTAAAGATCGGTCACCAACTTAATGAAATAAAATTTTGCCAATATGCGGACGATTTTGTACTATTTACATCAGGTAAGACACAAGATAATGTGATAAGCATTTAAAATACCTTAAAGCATTATATAAGCATTATAAATTTAACGTTACAGGAGATAGGCGTACACATATACCAAAATAAATCAAAATCAAAAATTTGTCTTTTTACAAGAGGTCGTAAACGCGAACAATTTTTGGTAGAGTTAGATGGTCAAAAAAATAGAACTAATAAATACAGTTAAATACTTGGGATTATGGTTGGACAAATCATTGCGATGGTCTAAACATATTAACGAATTAGTCGAACATACTTGTAAAATTATAAGCGTTCTTAAAGTGTTAGCTGGGTCCTCGTGAGGCCGTCACCCCACTCATTTGCGTACCTAGATTATATATATCCATATTAAGAAGCAGAATAAATTACTCCAGTTTTTTGTATGACAACAGTTCTAAATCGAATTTAATCAAACTAAATAGAGTTCAAAATCAGGCTCTTAGAATTATAGGTGGTTTCATCAAGAGCACCCCTATTCATATGGAGAGTGAGCTCTGTTGTTAAAATTTTGGTGCAGCTTTTTAGTAGTCGTAACTGTAGGTACTGGCTAAATAAAAGGATGCCCTTACTAGCCACAGCAATGGATGCAATTAAAAGGGAAGATATCGCCTATTCACCTCAACTCCCTATGTTTAGTTTGCCGACTTGGGTAACAAATATTTGTACTGAGCATATCATTGAATCACAACTGACTATTATCAATTGTTCTAAGATAACCTGAGAAATTAATAATTAAAAAAATTATGTATTGAAAGAACTATTTGATAAGTATTCAGATCGTAATGTTATATATACCGATGGTTTTGGAACCATCGGTATATATGTAACTCTTGGGAGTATTCGAGGCCGTGGAGCTGCTTTTTATGATCCAAGAAACATTTCTTATTGTAATAAAAAAATTAAAATACTCGGTGAGATCTTAATTATGTCGGTGGAACTATTTGCAATATTGCAAGCACTTTTGTACATTAGAACCGTGAAATGCAAAAAAGTAGTTATATGTACCGATAGCAAAAGTGCAGTGCAACACATAGCTCGGTGCGCCTTTGGACACAGAGGTGTTCTGATAGCTTATGATGTGCTAGCAGAAATTGACGTTGCAATGGGTTCCATCATATATTGGGTTGCGAGGTAATGAGGAGGCTGATACATTAGCAAAGCAAGGTGCATTTCAAGGAATAGAAATAAATATCAAACCTAACTACTCGGAGTTGTTATCAAAATACAGGCGAAGTTGTTATAATATCTGGAAAGAGCATTTTAATAAAACTTCATTAGAAAAGGGAATTTGGTACAAGTCGCTACAGTGTGAGCCTCCTCATATAGGTACCTTGGTTTCTTGGAAAAAAATTACGTAGACAACTTCTTGTGATATCTTTCAGACTTAGATCAGGACATATTCCACTTAACAAATTTAAATATTTGATGAAAATTGTTGATTCCCCAAACTGTGAAACGTGTGGGAAAATAGAGGATGTACATCACATTTTAGTGGAGTGTGTTCGATATGAGTCTGAAAGACAGATACTTTTAACTAAGCTGAATTTAAATCAAAAGGATATTGGTATGTTTTATCATATATTAAGATATCCAACATCAGCGGCAGCAGGTAAACTCTTTGTGTTTGCCAGTCAATGTATTGGTTGAGGCTCTTTCTGTTTTATTAAAAAGCAGAAAGTGATTCATCTTAGAAAATAATAATCCTTATTTTGCGAATGTATAATATATAAAGAACACAATGGGACTTATATGTACAAATAGTATAAAATTAAATGATCCGAAATAAAATAAAAAAAGAAATGTTTCAAAAACTAAATAAAACTATTATTTATTCGTCTAGACGTAGTCTAAGTTCAAAATTTAAAAAAGAATGTTTTAGGTGTGTCTAACACAAATCTCTATTAGAAACAATCGGCTGCTATATGTATTATCGCCTAGTGTTATCCCTTACTATCTTAGCTGATTATAGTAAATGTGACTGAAATATAAATAAGTAGTGGTATCTTATTTAAGTGAGTTCCTATATTTTATTTAATTAATTATTTAATTATTTTTTTTAAATTAACATGATGTGTCCTTTTTTTTATGTTCCAGCTCTATACTAGAATCAGAAGGAGTAGTAATATTATAATAAAATCGTTTAGTACGTTATCCTGCAAAGCGATTGAGTGCCAATATTTCGTATATATGTGTAGGATTAGGCATATTCCCCTGTGTTTTCTTTATTTTGACCGAAACAGGCGGACTAATAGATTCATTGTGAACTCTTTCGTCACCTGGCCAAAAGCGGTTCGCGTAGCTTATGAGCGCTTGCTACACCAAGAGACCTCTCACACATTGCCGACTCTGGCAAAAAAACCTTGTTAAGCTCTTGTTGAAGTATATAATAAAAGAGATGACATTTTAAAAAAAGCTATATTATATTTTAGCGTAATTAAAATTATTACGTTTAGTTTTGCATATTATTAAATTTTACATCATGGGCAACAATATAAAAATATGTTTTCTTAGTTATGGTTACTATGCTCGCTATGGCAAAATTGATTCAAAGTCGTAGAGTATCAGGCTGTAAAGACCAAATATAGATTTAACGTTACCTGCTTAGTGTAAGGAGAAGCATTCAAAAAGAAAATACTCACAGATTTAAAACTTTCCACTTTAGTTCTAAGACTGGAAACTAGCTAAACAAAATATTGTCATTGTCTTTATGAAATAAATAGCGTTTTATGTTTTGTTCATGATATTAAAGTGCAAACTAAACCGATTACCGCTAAAATGAAGCCTGGTAAAGTTCGGAAGTTGGTTGCTTCTGCTAGAGTCAAATATTTTCAGAGAGCTTTATATTTTCCATAAAACATCAGAAATGTACTTTGCTCACGTACATATTTTATTTATTTATTTTATTTTAAAACTTCATGTACAAAATAATACATCGGTGGACTTAATTCCAAGGGCATTATTTCAGTCAACCGTAGTAGTAGGGTGATTCAGAGATAAACACACAACATAATATACACAATGATATAATTATTAACGCGATTCTAGATGTTAAAACTAGCATATACCTAAATGACACAGCTTGTTACTGAGCTATCAAGCTGATATACCTTCACAAAATTAAAAATCTAGAGATACTGTGTACTAGCAGAATCGTCAAGGCATCTTACTTTCGAATGATAAACATAGGTTCGATCGTCACCCGTCATTCACCAGCGTACCCATTCTTAACATAAGGGTTTAGCTTCGAGGATTTCACAAGAATATTAAGTAGTAATTTGCAATTCAAATTGCTTTCAATCTTTAAAACAAAATACCTTACGCCTGATATATTTATATAAGACCTACAAAGTTACTATTGAAAAACAAATTGCGTAGCATTTGTCTTGATGTTTTATTATGCTGCCATGTAAAAGCAGTAAATACCTCAGTGATTCATTTTCAGTTTGAGTTTATTTTTAGTTTGACATAGCTCGATCAGTAGTAATAAAGGCTTGCGCGAACATAGCATATGTTTAATTATTATATTATAATGTATACTAAGCCTATAAGTATGTACAGTATTGTAATTAATGTAGTAGGTTGACATCTTGCAGTGTGCCTTGATAAAGTATACATACATATGTGGAACGCGGTATTCATAATATTTAATTCCTCACACCAAATTTTAATTGAAATAAAGTACATTGTATAGATTACGTGGCATTCAGTTCCTTAAAGACGGGCGATATATTTGAACAAGTCAGAAATCGTGGTTATTCGAATAATTATCTATTCTGGATACGAAAACATCGACAAATTATTAGATATTAAGAGTCAGACTAATTTTAAGTAAAGTGTCATATCAATAGTTAACGCGGAAATAGGAATTGCGAAAGAAAAGTCTTAGTCTAGGTCCTCATTCACCTTATTTGACATTTAGCTTAGCTGGATGGGCAATAACACTAGAACTTTGCAATTTTAATTATTAGTAGTAATCATTTTAAAATTATACCAACATAAATACGCTTCAGTGCAACCTTGTCTATTTAAAATGAGTGTTACTACATTAATAATGTACTAGCAATGGCCCGCAAAATTAAAAAGTATGATGCTGACAAACCATCGCACAGGTGGATATAATGTACGTTCCAGAATAAAGAGCAGAATAATATACTGATAAGAAGAAACATACATACACCAAAAATAGCTAAATACTCATTTTAATTAATTCATCTAAAATGTAAGGAGGAATCTCTACATAAATGGGTCAGCTAGTTGCATTAATTAAGCCAAGTTGTATAAACATTTATATACATATATGTCTATCTTTATTTTAGTTGACTAACAAATCTTTAAATTGCCATCTAAGAACGTCACGATTTGCAAACTAAGCTCATGACTCATGAGAGATAAAAAGGCGTCGAATCCATTTGCCGACCACTCAGTAACTTGTCTGAACAATCTTATGCATAATACGCGTAAAGCGGGCCGGTTCAGGCTCGTAGCTAACATCAGTCATAAGTAGAGTTAAGGTATGGCTTAGCATAAACACGTTGGACGGCTAAACTGGCTTACACATACATTGCCGTTTTATTTATCATTACTTAGACACCCTTGGTTTAGACTATGCAATGAATCGTCATTTATTGTAAACCGTCGTTTATTGTCGAATTTTGTAGTAGCAGTAGTGTAAAGAAAGCTGTATTTTTATTATTTCGCAACATCCATAAATTATCTACGTTAAGATACACATAAAACATATATAGTATTTTTCAAATTGGAGCATCGTTACGAGGGTACCACTTAACATACGTAGATTATGATATTACGAGAGCCAAGCGGTACATTATGCAAGAGATACGAACGCTTCACGCCCGGATACGAGATAAGCGCTTCACAAATAATACATCGGTATACTATAGTCTTCATACATAATAATTCATTCGGTGCTTTCAGGTAGTATAAAAGGAATTTAATTTCCGTCCTGCCAACGGATATTACAATCATATCGTTTTAATGGTTTTGGTATAGACTATTTGGTAGCATTGTCTTAGCAGATATACAGCGTGTAACAGTAATGTGTGGTCATACTTTAATGTCGTATAGCGGACCCTAAGCCGAACGTAAAACTCAACATTTGATGGCGATTCATAGTTTTTATTTAATACAGAAAATATATAATATTGATTCGCGATGCGCATTCTCATTGGATAGGTGAACTGATTTGAATTACCTGCAAAAACTCTCAAGGATGCTGATTGCATCTCCGGATTAGTTTAGCAATGGCCGAGTAATAACATTAGGTAGTATTGCTTTATAACAATCTCCACTTCCCATAAATGAATCAGACTTCAGCCTATTATGTTGGTAATGTTTTCTCCTCATGTATTCTAGAGAAAAAACACGCTAAACTAATAATAATAATAATATTATATTATTATTAATATTCTACACATACACACAACACCATCTAGCCCAAACTAAGCAGAGCTTGTACTATGGGTACTAGACAATGGATAAATGTACATATATATACTTCTTTGTTTTTTGTAAATACATACATATTATACATAGAAACACCCAGACCAAGTCAAACATCCATGTTCATGCACACAAATGTTTGACTTGAGCAGGAATCAAACCCGCGACCTCAGGCGTGGCAGTGGGTTACACTAAACACTACGCCATCGAGGCTGAATATAATATCGCCAAACTGATAGAGAGCGCGAGATAAAAGAAGAGGAGCAAGTCGATATACTTGTACATTTACGCCATAGCCGATTTACGACACAAGGTTGGCACCTACATGTTAGTTCAATATTTATATAGTCAATCATTCAGGCGATAGAACATGGAGAATAAAAATACCATATCTACTAAATAATTTGCTGTAGACATGAGACAAGAGATAATCAAAAATAAATCCAAGAGATTTTCAATATAATCCGTAAACGTTTGCATATTTGTATACTAGGTATATAAAATGAAATCTCACAACTATAATATAAGCTGAGTTATTTAAATACATGGTTTGTACTTTTACATTACTTTTATATTAATAAATCTGAATTTTATACATATTGTTTGGGTGACAATTTTAAGCATATTCGTAAGCGGACAGATCGAGTCGAAAGGTAAACCCTAAAAGCCTAGTAAATCTAATAAATAAAACTAAAATTAAATTTATTGGCCTACTATCCGACACTTCAAATATTTACTACAAAAACAACAGCTATGACATAATGACGCTGGCGACTTTGAGATCTTGTACTATTAGTGACGTAATTCAATTCTACTTAATTGCGCATTTTAATTCCTGTCAGCCTGTGAGCCGCTCACGGCAAAAAACCGCCGTACCTGGTTAATATCCTACCGCTAAGGCTTGGATCCCCTTGTTGGCGTCTGTTTTTTGTTAGGTATAATAATCTTCCAGCCTTCAAGGCAAATCTATTTACTGGAAAGTAAATAGGGTTCTGCTGGGCAAGCATATTCTATCCCCGACCACATAATCTTACGTGACTTCACAGTAAAATGCAATACCGTTCTATCATACGGCTGAATGTACAATTGTATAGATAGTTTCTTACAGAATTACGAAATGTTGCAATTTAATTTGTTCGTTGGGTATTGCTACTCGTATTCCAAATAAAACATTGGTAGGTACAAGGTATAAGTTCAGCTAATATATACGTATAATCGGTATTATATTTCCTGAGTTCGGTAATAAATCGATATCGTCAGTATAAATTAAATATTCATTTAAAAGCACTTGGCTACCAATGGACACAGGCGCAATCAATAAAACAATTAATCATGGAACTTTTTGGAACTATAGTGAGTATGTGCGGGTTCATTGTGAGGCTATTAAATATTCAATAAGCAGTAACTTGTAATGTGCGTGTCTCATATATTATATGTGGCGACTGGTGATTGGTGAAATACTCTTTACTGTAGAATACAACCGCAAAATTTATGTAGTAAATAATATTTATTTTTAGATTATAATAATATCATAACAATTCCATAATATTCAAGGTAATTATGAATATTGTCGAAGCATCTTGTTATTGCTTTATTTTCGTAATACAACTAAGATTTAGGAAATAAATCACGTGTGCTAAGTGTTATACATATATGAGTGTATACAGGAAGAAAATATCTGTCATAACGACATATTTTTTATACTCAACTATAAGTGTTTTAAATAACTGCTACTATCCCATTGGGCCATGACCGCTGACACAGCGGACTATAAAAAGATTAAAAGAACAGACACAAAGAAAGGAAAGGAAACAAAAGGAAATATGTAGTCTACAAATAGCTGATTTACAGACCACTTATTTCCCGCGTAGAGATCGAACCCATTACACTTAGTGCACTGGCAGCACTTAAGCTATACAAGAATGTATCTATATTGCACTTTATATAGAAAACGAAAAAGAAATCAATTTTAGTCATGGACAGCTAAAATTTAAAAAGGTTGAACATATGTATAATGGATCCAACCAATTTTAGATAATATTGTCTTCTGTTTACGCGAATATTATTCATTGAAATTAAACTACTATATACGGATTTTATCGCGTTGTTTATTTAAATAGAAACACCAATGATTAAATTATGTTCGGGTGCTTTGAAATAACTACACTGGAACATTGAGACAACTACCATCTTAGTCTCCCCGTGACCATGGCTGCTGAAAAGCAACCGAAACGTCGGGGAAAGTGTAAAATTAAATTAAATCTAAATAGTTTAAATAGTTTAAATAGTTTTAATAATAATTCAATTAGCTTAAAAATTAGTAAAGTTTAATAGTAGTAGTAGTGTAACAGTTTTTCAAAATTATGTAATAAAGTGTCAAATAAACAACGCGATAAAATCCGTATATAGTAGTTTAATTTCAATCAATTTTTGATGCTTTAAATTTTCTTTTTAATTTCTTGGTAGCTTGCTTGGCAACCGCCGTCACGGTAAGCGTTGACCGCTGTTCATGATCATGGTTGTATTTTCTTGACTTACATAAGTAGTGTCAAATACATCTAAGCTGCTGCCTACCGTTAAATATATATAATAGCAAACAAGCTCAGATTGAGTATGCTCGATAGTAAGAGGTCGCCGCAGGTAAGTAGACAGTATAAATAGTAAAAAAATACAGTCTTTATAGCGTGTTCGACGTTTTATAGGCTGAAGTCGACGTAAGTTAGGTATATAAGAAATATAACAAGAACTGAAATTTTAAGGAGATGGCATCAGATTTATCTCGCCAATTGAACTTCTTCAACAGAACCTTCGTATGATAATACAAAAAATAATGATTAAAACTTTTTCGTTATTTCACTTTTTGTATTGACTACCATACTTTATTGCGCAGAGATTTTCTTGTGTTATTATTCTATTTCAATGTGTTTTGTATCAACATGTTTTGTTTCATTAGCTGAAAAATGAAAATGTGTTTCATGGGGTTCAGTACCTCAAGGAGCAAAAACTACTGCCCAGAAAAGTCGCTTCGTTGTCCGTGCGTCTGTCTTTACGACTATTCTAGGCCCTTTATCTCAAGAACAGGTAGCGGCATCAAGTTGAAATTTATATCAAATACTAAAGGTCCCCTGGAGGTGTAAATATTAAACAAAATCCTATAAATTCCCTGGGCTTCGCATTATGCAAGCAGGTATATTTTACGGCACAAAAAAAGGACGAAATTAAAGATTGTATCACAATCATTGCCTTTACAAACTTACATAATGCATTTGCAGTTACAGAGATACATTGCAACTGCAAAATATGCGAGAACATATCTTTCAAATACAAAGTTATCTTATTTTATCTTATGTGGGGGCCAGTCAGTGCAGACCGGTGACACTTCGACTCAGTGGGATCTTTTGTGTCGACAGTCTCCAAATAACGACTGCCATAGATGTTCATGGTAGCTGGGACCGACGGCTTAACGTGCTCACCGAGGCACGGAGCAGGCGATGATTGTCAATCAATACGCACATAATGTCCCAAAGTCATATAACTTCCGAAAGTCAGAGATGCACGACGTGGGTTCGAACCCGAGACCCTCTGCATTGCAGTCTGTTGTTCACCCACTGAGCTATCGCTGCTCAACTACAAAGTTAAGTTTAGTTTTGAAAACGACTTATATTTTTGTTACAGCAATGTTTAATCCCTAACTTCAGTACTTATTTGTAGTTTATAAACTTTAGTAACATTCACAATACGTTTCAATTTATTTATGTCTTCAATCTCTTGGGCATGTGTTAAAATAATATGTTTATTATTCATCTCAATTCTGATAGAAGAATTATATTTCATAGCTGATAAGGAGTTCCAAAACCAGTGAAATAATCCTTTGTGTTAGTAAACTTATTCCGGTAAGATTATTCTGTTTTATAATGTCCCCGCAGATGATGTTCTTCGTAATAACACTATCACTGCATATTGTAAAACAAAGATCCCCGCTGCGTCTATCTGCCTGTTCGCAAATCTCAAAAACTACTGGACGGATTTTCATGTGGTTTTCACCAATAGAGTGATTCATGGAAAAGGTGTAGTGTTTAATTTATTAAGTTTTGTACTACCCGTGCGAAACCGGGGCGGATCGTTAGTAAGAAATTAAACCTGTTTAAAAGTATAATACGTCCGTATTTACGCTTGTGTAGCAAAATGGTTACGGGTTAAGTGTTCTATACACTTATTGCGAGAGCATAGTCTAAAATGTTTCTTATCTCAGCAACCGCTGATGCTATCTGCTTGAAAATAAGACTTACTTAAAAAAAATATTATCTAATAATTTTAATTATGTACCTACTGCAAGTAGAACAAAGAATAAATAGCTGTTTATTTCATTGATAAAAAGAGGATAGTAAACTGAGTCAGACATCATATAACAGTGCTATATTGTGAAATTATAGAAAACTTTCTTTCTTCTTTATTTTGCCTTACCGCGGTGTTGAATGCGAATCGTATGCATCAGTTCCAGTTTGATTATCGGGTCGGGCAAACTGTGATTCGGTTATTTACGAATTTCTTAGTCCAGCAACCAGACGCCAACAACCTTGCCGTCTATTACAGGATCCTTCGACATGGCTGGCGAATAGTGTAATAAACCTCTAACTCCTTCTGGGCATATAGACGTGAGAGTTTATGTATTTTAAAGCTGTATTGTGCTGGACTATTGAAAAATGTGAGGTAAGAAGTATAGCAATTGTTAGAGGTTATTGTAATGGTGTACACAGCCGAGGGACTATTGTCCGTGGAGGACTAAATGCCGCGAAGCGTGACAAACATATCTGCTGTGGAGTTGCTACAGACTCAGTTCCGTATAGGATCCTTTGTTCGCCGTATGTTTAGTGAAGCGCAGGCTATGGTATCCAATATTCTGAAACTATTTCGTATGTATCATATGAATTAGTACTTTCTTGAACTTCATTAATTATTAAAAGATTGGCATTGATTGTTGAAGTCATCGTGTACATTGGCCGACAGAAATCGGCCGTGTGTTTTGAATCGCCTTGGCCTCTGGTCTCGCAATGCCTGTAGTTCTTAGGGGTTTTATATGTGGTTCTTTTAGTATGCTAAGGACTGTTATATGCGCAGGCAATAAAAATTGCCAGTAAAATAATACGATTCGAAAATAACGAGACATACGCCACGCCCAGAATTAGCTCAGATTTAGTAATCACTGATTAAATATTACTAAAAAATAAAGTAATTTAATCTCTTTCAACTGCCGTTTAACGTTCTGTATACCAGTTCAAAGTAAGTCTACTCTGAGAGAGCTAATGTGATGCCATACATTGCATCGAGTACTTTCGCAGTAAATTTACGTTGATGAATTTACCCGCTCAAAAAGGTTTTCATACATTTCTATTATACAGACTGCCGAGTAAACGACCGGTATTTTTATATTCTTGTTTTGTAACAAGTTTATTTACATCGTCATCATGTTCCTAAATGATTCTTCTCTTAAAATAGATTATAAGTATGTTTAGCATTGTTTCTCGAATATACTTCTAACACATAGTAAATAGTAAAAAAATTACAGATGAGTTCTTAGAACATGAACATTGTATGTCTAGTAGGGACGGAACTGCCGCGAGTGGAGAAAACTCAGTTTAAACACGTTCAACGACATTATCACCATTTTATATTGAATGACTTTTAAATTTACACAGAAACATGCTAACGCTATAAATTTATAAACAATAAAATATGATTTGTTTGAATATATAATAATATTATAAAGCTGATGAGTTTGTTTGTTTGGTTGGTTGAACGCGCTAATCTCAGGCACTACAGGTTTAAATTAAAATTTATTTTAGCGTTGGATAGCCAATTTATCGAGGAAGACTATAAGTTATATAATATCACGCTACGACCAATAGGAGCGGAGCATGAATGGAAAATGTTGCAAAAACGGGGAAAATTCTTTTATGTGACGCAGACGAAGTCGCGCGGGTCAGCTGGTCTAGAATATCATTTTGCTTATTTAATCTTTTACGTTACGTTACCTACATAATATCTATCCGAGACAATGTGCGTTTAAAAGTGAGTGTGGAACTGAACTTTCACTCGTATAGTTAATTAATTTACGAAACTACTTGTGAAACAAATGTAGGTATGATTGTCATATTCTTCACTCTGCCGAAACGATTTGATACAGGATTGAAATATATTTCGTTTATGTAGTTCAAGAAGCTCTCGAAATGAGTTTTAAATTATCTTCGGACAAGATTAAGGCGCAATTTACCCGCTGGGACGAAGACCAGTTTTACAGTATTTAAGCATAATTCTTAGATTTGTTGCAAAATGGCAATACGACAGCTAAGGGAAAATTTTAAGTAATCAAGAAATATGTTTAGGTCTACCCATTTTATTGGCAATAGGACCGCGATATTAAGTCCGTGACTAATCACTTCATATTATAAAACAAAGTCCCTCACCGCGTCTATCTGCCTGTCTGATCGCGAAAAACTTAAAAAATACTGAACGGATTTTCATGCGATATTCACCAATAGACAAAGAGATTCAAGAAGAAGGTTCAAGTGTGTAGTTTGTTAAGGTTTTGTACTATCCGTACGAACCCGAGGCGGGTCGCTAGCTGTTGTATAAGTATAATAAACATATCGCACTCTTAATAAAACAGAGACTTATCTCAGTATTTTGGATTAAACAAATTTGAACTCTATTGCAATGATTTAACACAAACATAATATTAGAAATTAGCATATACAATTAGAGTCCAAATTGCCTTACTTTCAAATTTCGAGTTAAGTCGCTGTTTTATTAAGAGTGCGATATCACAAAGCTTTGTTGGTAATATCTTATTGCTAAATATTACAAAGAAACAAAATTAAGATAAATATATATTGTGTCTCACTCACACTCACACATCACTACTTATACGCTTTGTTTAGGTACTTTACACATTACAAGATTTTGCCCGCGGTTTCGCTCGCGTTAATTTAGGTTATGTCAATTAATTTCAACCTCGAAAAAAGCTTTTTTTTTTTGGATGGTAGGTTCCCTATGTCCTATTCTGTATCCCTGACATTATATAAGACATTTTATGATGATCGGTCAAGTATTTAACGCGTGAACCGAAATAAACAAAAATACAAACACATTACATTCGCATTTATAATATTAGTTAGGATTTATTATTTGTTATAACTGAACACCACCTACGAATGGGATCTAACAAACAAATTAAATGATAATGACGATGCTGATGAAGAGGAGCTATCTCTATTTTTAGGCTTAGACTTAAAGAACATTCGACGCACAGAGCGTATTCGTGGCTAATAGCCAAGGCTTATGTCAGAAGTATTTTATTATTTCAATGATATATAAGAAGTTGTAAAGATTGGCATTGAAATGGCTGTCTCAAAAGCGCCCCTAAGGAAAGAAAACCAAGCATTACACAAGTAAAACATAGTACGACCGTGGTAATTGAGCACACAAGAGTGCTGCCTAATGGTTGATCTAATTGATTGATGAGTGATATAATTAATTGCACGGATGGCGTGGCAGTTGAAGTGATCGCCTTGCCATTGCTACTACACTGCCTGTTGTGGGTTCAAATCCACAAATGGTTGTCTGTTTTGTTAATATTCGTTGTCGGTTTTTGAGAGTTTGTAAAGTTCTCCCTACCATAGAAATTATTCCAAAAGTGTAAATTGTCTTTTATAAAAGTTTGTACGGTAAAATATGTTTCTTATATATCTCGAATGTAAATGTGTTTAGTAGACAATATCTTACCGAAGGCGAACATGCCGAAGCTTTCTAGCGTATAATGATGGCACTTTACATAATTAGCACCTATCTACGAGGTAAGCGGGGCCAGCTTTTAGTTATATCACTTTAATTGCCTTAATGCATCACATGAACGCGTAAAGTCCTATGAGACGTGATTGTTTTTCAAATTAAATGTGATATTTTTATTACTTTCCATATTAATAATGTATGATATAAACAATATACTTAATGCAAGATAACATTATAATGTATAAATGCGATACTTCAATCAATTAGGCAGGCAACGTTGCTTGACTTTAAATTGCTACGCAATATTTTTTTTTATACTACGAATGTGGCAAACTTTTATACGGCCTACCTGATGGTAAGTGGTCACCGTAGCCTATGGACGCCTGCAACACATATCTACATTGCGCTGTAAGCACGTACGAATACAAAATTGACATATTGGAAATGCGTAGCATATTTATCAAATATCAAAATAATCATTATGTTTACGTAATACCTACGTATAAAATATAATCATTATTTTATTTTACACCAGAATTTACACACGGCTTCGCCGCTTGGCTTTGTCGCTTTCTGTGCGCCTGACAAAGTGTATGCGGAACCTCATGATGATTGGTCGAGTAGTTAATACATGAAAACGTAACAAACAAACAAACCACATTCGCTTTCATAATATTATATAGTTAGGATATAGCAACATTGAATATTGATGTTATCTTTTGGCTCTCTAGAGCACTGATAGCCTTGTCTGCCGATGCTTCAATCATATTAGGCAGTCAATATTGCTTGATTTTAAATACCCACACAATATCTACATTGTGCCGCAAGCATATACTAATACAATGTCATATTTTGAAATGTAATGCCTGATCTAATGACTTTGCAGCTACTTAGTTTACAGTAATGCTGCATAATGTAGCTTAAGAATATAATAGTATACAGTTGGCAATAGACAAATTAAGGTGGCTTGATAATCCGTTTGATTTATCTTCCGAAACAAAGTACAAGGCCGTCACAAATTGGTAACTCCGACCTTAACTGTGTTTGGCTGAAACATTCAAGATTCAGACTAACTTAAAATACACATTAGCACAATGGATCTGGCAACAGTTAGTTTCACAAGGATCATGATCAACCCAGACTTTGATTTGGGTAAAACAAGACTAAATTTAATTCATTGTTAATACTTAGTTGTATCACCAGTGAATTAAATTTGGTCTTGTCTCTCACTAAAGATTATATACAACAAATTGCCGATATTTTATTGAAACCATCAGAATCAATTACTGTACACAAAATCTCAATCTGTGCCTAAGCACAGTTTATAGATATAGGCAAATGCCTTAGCTTTTTGCTGAATGCGAAACTAAGTACGAGGAAATATCAATGATGACACATTATCCTTAACGTGGCAAGAGCACCAACTAATAGCAGTACGAGCAGTACTGGCAGTATGCGACTTAAAGTACTTGGAGAGCCTTGCAGCCATTGCTGACAACGTTTAGAGAACCTCGACACCTATACATGTTGCAGAAGTAATATATAAACTACATGGAATATATCTTACCTGAAATCCGAAAATGCCGTATTGTCTTCAATTTAATCCGAGACCTGCCTGCTAGCGTAGCTGCTTGGCTCCGTCTGAAAACAAATACGGTAGCGGCTATCAGATACTCACTAAATGCCATCGGTGTTATTCGACTCATTCAAGTGGGTTATCGAGAAGTGAGGAAATATTTACCGGGCAGTCAAAGGATAATGCACCTGTTCCTGACCCGATGTGAAGTGCCAGTTACCGTAGTGCCAGCCTGTTCAGAACGAGCACCGTCGTGTGTTGACCTTGTTCGAAAGCTGAATCAACATCCCGATACTCACGAAACACGAAAATCTTTTCTTGCAGTGAACATAGAGTCCTAGAGGTTTTGTGTTAAACTAAATGACTTCCATCCATTGCTAAGCCTACCATAACTGAGTGCTAGACTTCAGATATAAATTTTGAACATCTCTCCTGTACCAGGTACTAAGGTATATGCCGAAGGCCGGTATAACGTACGTTACCAGTGCTTATTAATTGCATAGCAATACACATATTCTCAATTGCCAACACGTCATTTATGTACATGATTAATACCGTTGGGGAGAGCAATGAGCTTTGGGAGCCGCCAGTATAATTATATGTAGCTATGGTTTTAGTACCGGACCACGAGCCGACGATCCCAACTTTGCTTACTGGCCTGTGCGGAAACGACCGGTAAATGTATATGTATATATACAAATAATTTGATCATTTTACATTAAATAGATATTACACTTAGTAACTCAAATATTGCAAATTATAGTGCTAATAGATCTGTGGAATATTTTATAGGATGGCCTTTGGTTCTAACGTATAAATTATAATATAATGTAAGGAGCTTGCCCAACATTGACATTTTTTGTAATCACACAATTTATAATAATAATCGGACAAGTAGTTAAGGCGTGAAAGCGTAATAAATAAACAAACTCACACACTTTTAACAGCAACCGTCTTCCAAGTTTCGGCATTGGTATTATAAAGTAGTTCTGATTGCTTGTTTTTATAACACCAAATTTCTTTTTTACCTTCACCTCAGGGATTTCTGATCGAACTTAAGTCTTTTTAGATACTTACTCAATAAAGTGATGTGTACATACCTGTAAAACCTTTTCAATGTATACTTTGGGCCAATATTACGCAAAAATTGCAAAAGAATAATAATATAATAATAATAATAATATAATATTCTTTAATAATAGGCTTTACTAGTTTTAAAGAAATAGAATCCTTTATGGTTTCTTGTTATCTAATTTATTTGACATACCTCAATTCTATTGCCTTATGTTAACGCGAATGCAATTTGCAATGCATTGGAAAATATTGAATAAAATATTTAAAGTGAAATACACAACGCGACAAAATCCGTATAAATTGTTTGATTTCAATATACCTCAATTCATTAAACCTTTTGAACGCCAACGTCGGCTATACTCGACATGCGCAAGCGTGCTCTGTGCGCCAACGTCGTCCATACTCGACAAAAAACAGGTCACAGAAAAATACAAAATAAACATATTAAATAATTACCTTTCTGTGTTTTATTGATACAACTTAAAAATGTAATCCCCAATTATTACTTAATTGCACACAGCAAACAAAATTGCATATTAGTCATTCAAATATTTGATCATAAAAAAACAATATATAATATATCGATTTTCGGGCTTGGCGTACAGGACATGGAGGTGCCGTTATAGCGTGGCGTTCAAAAGGTTAATATAATTTGTGTTTTTATAACTCACTACCTTTTCAGCTAGCTCGTAAAGTAGGTAAGGTTATGTTAGTAACAGTACTTTCTGTTATAAATAAAATTATCATCCAATCCAATCCGAATCTACTTATTAACGGTAATTTCGTCAAAAAATTAATATGTTTGTCCATTGATTGTCAGTCTATTACTATAGGTTTTACAAAATCTAGCCGTACTTTTAGTTGTATTTTGATAATTTAAACTTTTTCGTATTAATAAAGTATATTTAAGCTGTAGGTGTTGGCCGTACTTGGTTACGCTGTAGTTATCGCTACAGCTTCTCTCATTTAAACAATTCAGTATCAACTAGTATATAAAAGGTTTTAATAATATAATCAGAATAAAAAATTACTTAGTTGTAAAACAAAGGTTGATAAGGATGTTTAATCGTAAACTAACTATCGACATATAAATTATATTATTAAAATCATTATTCGAATAGCATAAACGTTTTGTTTATCATTATGGAGCATTTACACAAAAAATGGATAGTGAAATAATATAATAATATCATTATCAGCCATGTAGATAAAATGTTCCACTGCTAGGCACGGGTCTCTTTTTTACTTGAGAAGGGTTCGGCCATAATGCAATGTAGTAACTGATACTGCTATTAGCTATATTTTAAACTAGTTAGCAGTATCGAAAAAGTAACATGCTTGTTGCATTAAATATTTTATATTTTAGAACTATTCTTATGCTCATATGCTGCCTACTATCATTAACACTACGACATTTTCAATTACAATAGTCCCTAAATGAATACCAGTTTCTGTCCCATTTGAATGTGTTCTGTTAGTGACGAGTTACAAGGGATGGTAAACATGAGGGAGATATTGAAAGGAGAGCGATTGCTGGCAACAAAGTGAATGGAATTCTACGCGCTTTTATGAACAGCCGAAATGTATCCGAAAAGGCACGTTTGGCTGTTCATAGAGGACTATTAGTGGGCACTACACTTATGTATGGAAGTGAAAGTTGGGTATGGCAAAAGAAGCATGAGAGCAAAATAAATGCTGTAGAAATGAGAACGCTGAGAAATACCTATATGGGGTGTGACTGAAAGATAGAATAAGGAATAGTGTGATTAGAGAGAGATGCGGATTGAAAGTGGATATAGTGACAAGAATAGAAAAGCGTCTGTTAAGCTGGTTTGGACATGTAGAAAGAATGGACGAGGAAAGACTGACTAAGAAAGTTTATAAGTTTGTGAATGGAACAGTCACAAGAGGAAGACCTAGGCGAACGTTTCTCGATCAGATCGGAGGCGTTCTGGACAAAGACCAGGTTAAGAGCACCTTGAACCGACGGGCGTGTATGAGGAATGTGATGAAAGTGAATGAAGCCAGAGAAGTGTGTCAGGATCGTGGCAAATACAAATCCGTAGTCTCTGACTACCTCTCTGGGAAACAGGCGTGAATCTATGTATGTAATATAATATATAGAAGAATTATTATTAGAAGAAACTGATAAATAGTACTTAGCATTGGTTTGTTCTAAAATTTAGAAGTACACTTCGAATGGTTTTGTGCTGAACGATATATATATGTACATATTTGTACACAACAGCTTTAAGAAGTGTTGCAAATTTCATAAGTAAATGTACACGTAACTGTAAAATATATTTATATTGAGTCTTGATTTATTAGCTATTATCATGCAGTCATGTTAACTGTTTATATGCATAACTGCAAAAGAAATACATATTCATTAGGTTAGAAATATAGGTACTCTGTAAATATATGTGCATTAATCAATAGTGCAAAATACAACCGTAGAAGGTATAAATAAAGTGTGATTGTGTTACAATAATTATTTTATCCAGGACCTACCCGCAAATTAATTCAGATGTTTTTAAGTATCTGATGTGTTTTCTTAGGATTTATGTAACTTTTGTAAAAATGATTCAGTGGTTCAGAGTTAAAGCGTAACAAACCACACCGTCACATCAGCTTAACCTTATAAATATTATGAACAGACTGGGTTATTTTCACATTTCAATTGAATTTTTAATTATTTTATTTTTTATAATGCAAAGTTTAGTTCAAGTGAAAAAGACCCCTGTTTATAGACATAAGAGTTTCACGCATTCAAATATATTCCAAAAAGAGAAACAACTTGTCTGTTAAAGAATTGAATTCAGTTTTATTACCTAACCTAAATTTATCATGACACGTAAGAGATCTAGAATTTACAAACACTCTTGTCTAAAAATACACACACAACACTTTTTACCTATATTTACTTATTTGAGAGTACAAGAATATTATAATGAAAGAAATTTAACATACAAGATTTTGTTAAATAATAATAATAATAATAATAATATTCTACCACATACACACAACACTGTCTAGCCCAAACTAAGCAGAGCTTGTACTATGGGTACTAGACAATGGATAAACATACTTATATACTTTTTTTTTTTGTAAATACATACATATTATACTGAAATGATTGCCTTTAGGCAATTTTTCGCACAGTATATTTATTTAGTATCTTTAAATTTCAATATAAGCTTGTATTACGCGATCTCGATAATTTTATTCATTTTACAAATTTACGCTTATTTACAAATTTATTACAAAATGACTCCTTCCCTGGCTTAAACGCATGCGAAAATCCTCCTGGGCATACTGTAGATCAAGATGTCCAATAGTTCTTTTGGTAGCCTGTCCTATACTTGAATGACGGCTGCCTTAATCTCTGACAGAGTTCTTGGAGGTGGCTGACTACTCCAAACAGCTCGCTTGAGAGCGTCCCATGCGTGCTCGATTGAGTTTAAGTTCGGAGAGCCGGCAGGCCAATCTTACTGCGTGAGTTTGTACTCCCGGAGAGCAGCGTACACTCGTTGAGCTCAATATGCCAGCGCATTATCATCCACCAACACGAAATGGTTACCATAATTTATCCTGAATGGTCTGGTGACGACACCAATAACAGATGTCTTGAACAAATAGCTGTCATAGAGCCTTGGTTTTTTTTTTGTATACGAAGCAAACGAGTAGACTGTTCACCTGATGGTAAGCGATTACCGCCGCCCATTGACACCCGCAACACCAGAGGAGTTACAAGTGCGTTGCCGGCCTTTTAAGAAGAAGTACGCTCTTTTCTTGAAGGTTTGTAAGTCGTATTGGTCCGGAAATACCGCGAGCAATAGTTAATTCCACAGTTTAGTTGTGCGAGGCATAAAATTTCTGGCAAACGCACAGTAGTGGACTGCCAACCAACTAAATGATGGGAATGGAAATTCTGTCGCGTAGGACGATGGTGAAAAGAGGCAGGGATCAGTCCGTACAATTTCTCGGGGCACTCCCCACAGTAAAAGCGATAGAAGATCCATAGCAACGCAGCGCCAAGGAGTCTAGTCGATTTGAAACAACCTGGCAGTCGACGATTCGAGTCACTCTCCGTTGAATGCGGTCCAGAGAGAGTAGCTGGTACTGGGGTGCCCCTGCCCAAAGATGAGAACAGTATTCCATGTGTGGCCGAACCTGCGCCATGTAAAGTAGTAGGCGATGGTCCGGTGTGAAATACTGTCTCAATCTATTGAGCACGTCAAGCTTTTTCGAAGCTAATTTACCCTTAGCCTCTAAATAGCCGCGGAACTGGACTTCACTCGATATGTCGACACCAAGTATTCCAATATTGGCTGAGGCAGTTATGGGGATGTGCTCAAAACGAGGAGATACGACCAACGGCAGTTTTTGAGCGGTGAACACGCAGACTTGTGTCTTTGTGTGGTTAAATCAGACCAAATTAAGTCTGCCCCAATCCGAGACTTTCTTTAAAGAGGTCTCAATTCTACACACAAGGTTGTTTCGGCTCTCAATGACGTTTTCCCGAGAGATGTTAGCGCGGCCGGTATAGAGAGTATCGCTCGTGCTGTCGTCTGCATAAAAATGAATGTTGCTGATTTGCAACATGTCATTGATATGGAGAAGAAACAGAGTAGACGATAGATCGCCTACTCTGTTTACACAGCCTTGCGGGACACCAGCATTTACAGGCATGGGGTTAGAGCATTCACCGTCAACTGCGACCTTAATGCTTCTGTCTGCTAAAAAGCTAGTGACCCATTCGCATAATCTCTCGCGAAGCTCATGGTACGGGATCAGAGGCGTTCGAGCTCCAATCATTATTCCGCCTCAAAAAGATACCGATTTGCCACCTTGCTGATCGGTTCCAGTGGCAGTTATTTACCTTTCGGAATTCCCAGGCCGTCTCCAAACTCGGACATATTGGTTATCAGGGTGCGTACTAATCCGTGTTTCGTCAACGAAAAGATAATTACGCCAAACATCTTCTTCTTCGTCTTTATTGTTTTGACGCTGTCTGGCCCTCTGCAATCTGTGTCGCTGTCGTTCCCATGTATTCAAAGGTACTCGCCAGAATCTCCTTGATCGTAATCTAAAGTGGGGTAAACAATTACGAATGGTCTGAGTGCTAATATCCAGTCCAGTAGCATCTCGCAGCTCTAATCTCAGTTTGGTAGCGTTAATTATACGCGTTAACACGGGCGGCACCTCTGCAGTGTAGTAACGACGCAGGTTTTAGAAACGGAGACTCTGGCTGCGATTGCAATAACACTGTTCTTGCTTGCAAGACTTTAGACAGTCCACCTGGCATTTTTAAAATGAACAATTTTAGAGAAATTGATTTAAACAGCGTTCAGGTAGAAACAAGAATGGGGGTCATCATTGACCTCGGTTTTATATTAAAAAAAACAAAAGAAGATTTTATTTTTTCTGCCTTTAAATGATGTGTTTTTAAATATTAAAGCAATAAATAATGCATTTATTAATTATATTTTGACTCGAGAAAAATATCTCAAATTTTCCAAGTGAAAGCGGCCCTTTTTTGTGTTTTCAACATGTGAGAGATGCAGTACTATCTAAGAATCGTAACCACGACCTGGGAAGTAGTCCATTGTCAAAAAGAGAAATAATGAAAATAATACAATTCAAACTTTAAAATCAATCATATTTAATAAAATATTTATAATTCAAGACTTATATTTTCTTTTTCGGCAAAATAAAGTCATACAACAAGACACTTTTAAGTACGGCCGATGGACGATTCATGTAGCATCGATAAACAGCATTTACTTGCTTTTCGGGGAAAAACATCCAATACTACCGAATGATACTCTTTGCACTCACTACGATGCCAGGCGAATGAATTCAATTCAGTTGTTTGGATTAATGTTTTAGAAGATTCTTCTATAGCTCTGATTTTTACTTTTTCTTACTATAAAACGTTAAACAAAACAAAAATGCTCAGTCATGAATTCTCGAACAGAAACGGCAACATTTATATTTTTGTTAGTTGATGCTTATATTACGTAGTGGACAAAGAAAGGTTTTGGTGAGAAATAAACGATTTTTATTATTATTATTATCAAAGAATAATCCATGATAGTGCGATATTAACAGACATGGACCGGGGGGCACCCGGTTAGTCTAGTTGCCAGCTCAAATATTACATCTTTCTTATCTATTTTATTTCCCGTGATAATCTTTATCTGAACTCAAACGTTTATGTCTTGCTCCACTTATTTGTAAAGTATCTACGAGAGCAAAGTAATATATTGAAAATGATCTACAATATCAGATTCTACATTTATTAATCTCGTCATTAAAACATCCACGATGCTACTTGGAAGAATTCACAGCTTAGTAGAGATTTTAGATGGATCATAGGATTACTTGACGCTGTCTTCTTCCAAAAGTTATAATTGGAGAATATCGACGATGCTTAAAATTGCAAACTCACCAACTAAGCATTATACGTTACTACGTATAATACCTAGTTGGTGAGTTTGCTTTTTGAAGAATCATACCTACATTGCATAGCGATGTAATATACGTATGTAGATATGATTCAAAGGTAAAATAAGTGGCGGTAATAACATGAATCGTTTCTGATTTTATATCTTTGAGTTTCCTGTAGTAATTCATATTTTGGGTTGCAACAATAGATAACACAAAAGATTTTTTTAAATTAACCCTTCATTAAACTGTCTCACTGCTGGGCATGGGCCTCTTCTCAGTGTGAGAAGAGTTAAGCCATATTCCACCACGCTGGCCCAGTGCGAGTTGGCAGACTTCACATACCTTTGAGAACATTATTGAGATCATTAAACATGCAGGTTTCCTCCCGATGTTTTCCTTCGACGTTAAAACAAGCGATAATTAACTATTTAATACGCACATAATTTCGAAAAGTCAGAGATGCGCGCCTTGTGATCGAACTCAATACCTCTGCGTGGCATTCCAACGGTTGCCCACTAGGCCATCGCTGCTTTTATTTTTATTAATTGTACAGCTATAGTAAAAAGGTACTATTACATTTATGTTATATTATATTTATTTATTTTAACACCTGTAAGATAGCTTGTATAGATCCAATTGACGTCTTTATGATGTTTTCCTGCATTTCTCTATTATGTTATGCTCAACATAATTAAGCGCTCAGAATACCAAGAAAATCCCAGGCATCTCATTTATTAAATAAAACAAAAGTAAAAACGCGTGGTAAAGAACAATTCAGTAAGAACATTATCTAAACATTTGTACATTAAATTTCGTATTAGGAAATATCCACGTTGATAATATTTTGGTATAAAGTTGCTTGTGTGTTGTAATACTTGTATATATGGTTTGTAGCCTTTTAATTTAAATATTGTCGTTATTTGAAACAATATTACATTAAATAACAGGTGGCATTTAGGGGAATATCAAAATGCCAGACGTGAGAGGTATGGAGAGAAGAGTAGATCGCATAAGATATCTTTAACAATATTACTACAGAAAAGAAAATCGTAAAGCATCTTGGGGCTTAAGTAGAGACAAATAGTTACAGTGACTTAGTTTAATGCATACTTATTACATATTTTAGAATTATATAACAAATGCCTTTATGATCGTCCACCTTCTTATTCTAACTATGACGCTTGCTCGATAAAATTTATTTTAAAGGCATTTAACCTATTGAGTGGCAACGGCACGCCGACGGCCAGACACAAAAAGATTTCGATCAAATAAAATATTTAAGAAATATATTAATAGAATAAGGCCTCTTTAAATATTTTAAAATAGCCTAGTTATTAAAGCCAATATTTCTACGTTTAATTGTAATTAATCAGATGTATGGAAATCCATTTTATTATATAAATAGGCAAAGACAAAACAGATCAGTATCCTTTTTTTCTTTGTTTGTTAACCGATTTTCCTTTTGTTTGTTTAGTAGCTAGTGGCATTAGTGATATCAATAAAAATGGTTAGTTTATTTGATGTATATAGGTAAATATAAAAAGTTCAGTACTTTTCCCTCCCTGTTAGTTCATAGATGTTTTTTTATTTTGTTTGGAATATAATAAAGTAGAAAATAAATTTTGGGAAAATGTAAATACACTTTATGTTTTCCTCGAATGTTCAATGATGATTATGATCGAATTTCGACTACTGGTGAACACTAGTTTAATTAAATGCGTTACGCGGTCTAGTATACCAGTGGAAAAAGTTTTCGTTGAGTATTATCTAATTTGTTTTCAGTTAATTTTATTCCGTACCTACTTGTTTAGTAAGGATCAGCTTACGTTAAGAATTATCGTAAGAAAACCAGATGCCTGACTATACTGATTGATGACTTAAACTTCTATAAAATATAATCAATACGGCAGCGATACCCTAGTGGAAGACCGTTGGACTGCGACGCAGACGTCTCGAGTTTGAGACGTAGAGGGCCAGCGTGGTAGACTATGGCCTAACCCTAAAACTGTCTGTCTAAACTGTCCCTTTTTGCTGACAGTAGGACAGTTTAATATACGGATGATATTATTATTTTCTATATTATAAGCAATACGGCAGCGTATATCAATATTTAAAATTGAAAGATGGTTAAAATAATACATATTTTCTATTTTAAAGCGTAAAACTAAATATTTATAATAAAATTTTGTAAATATTTATTTCTACGACATGGTATAAATATGTTAATAGTTATTTATTTAATTAGCTTAGCTTATTAGCTGGCTTAGCTTTTTATCAAGTTGCCGACGTTTTATTACGATGAATTCTTATGAAATCATATTAATAATAATCATATAACCATCGGGGAATATTTCAGTCTGAATTTAGATACTCTTATGATTTTATACTGTCTAAGAAAATGGATAATCACTACAATCTGGTGTAGAATGTGCTATATATTTTATGTTTTTGTGTCATATAGAATGGAATGAAATAGTTTATAATAATTATAATAGAAGAAGAGAGATAGACCAATAATTTTGATAGAGGTAAGCAAACCCTTTTTTGTCTAGTGTATTAATTCATTGTATTTGCGGATTCATCAAACTATCACGTTTCTATTTAATAATATACCAGAAATACCTTCATTTAATTGTATTGACATGTCTCCATATTGATTTATTTAGAATTGTGTTTGATAGTATATTTGAAACTGACGCTCGATACCGAAATGAAGTTATTGTTTTAGTGCCTTGGCAGTAGCCATATGATACCAAAGATAAGCAAGTTTTAACAATAATAATAATGGAAGTAGCTGGATCCAAGATCACAGCTAACTAACAAAATAATATGGTATGTGTTAATCTCACACGATATTTATTTTTTCGTCGGTTAATCGAAATAAACGCACTCTGCTTCCTATCGAAATAACATAACTAAGAATAGGAGGCTGCAGATAACAAATTCTTAATACTTATATGATAATTTATAAGTAGCTTCATCACGCTCTTCATAAGATTTTTTTTAATATGTAGGTTAATATCAGAAGTTTAATTACATTTTATTCATTAAAAGACTTTGTTTCTATGGATTTATAATCTAACTCAATAATTTTAATATTTTAAGATGTACATTAGTTAAATAATAAGTCAAACGACATTCTCAGTAGGTACGATATGAGGTAGATGTTTCTCGACGATTTAAAGTATTGGCATGCAATCCTCTAGGTTATGGCATTTCCTTAAAACATACCTTCTATATCATTAATACTAATTTTAAATTAAAAAATGTCTAGTCTTACATTCTAACCTAAAATTGTTGCAAATAATTACGCTACTGATAACACTTAATTTGAATAGTGTCTGTGGGATTAAATTCTGTTCACTACAACAAGGGAAAGATCGCTGGACTACCGTGCTGAATTAAATGCGAAATCTGAAGTTATGTATGCCAGAGCACTGATCTGCATATCTAAGATCTCTTCATTATATGTTCGAAGTTTTTCAAGGACAGTCTTGAGTCGAACCCTTCTCAATCTGAGAAGAGCTGGCACATATGACAGTGCTCTCATTATAATCCGGTTAGACTAGAGCAGAGTAAATAAATTCTCATATAATGACCAGATATTTTTCTCTTTTAATGTCATTAGAATGTTATTAAAGACGAAACTGAGATTTGAAGAATTCATAGAGAATAACATCTATAATTAGGGCGCTTGAAGTAGCTGACAATCTGTCAGTTAATGTTCTTGATGATTTAAGATGTGCTTGCCACTAGGCCAATCTTTTACTACTATTCTTATATAATTGTTGGTTATGGTAGGCGTCGTAAACAAGTGACGTCACGAATCATCCGATCGAGCGGGTTATAAAAGCGTGTTCAGCACGCAACGAGTCACTTTGACAACGAGCGGCGGGCGGAACGGACGTGCTGTGTGATCGTTGTTGGGTGATATCAATTATTATGTTTAACTTTATTTGTTAATGTATTTCTTTAATTAATGGTTACAATAACCATCCTGCAAAATTGAATGATTTTATTTAACAATGAAAGTACGGCTGTTGTTTTGTTTTAGGCTGTTTCACATCTGATTCCTAACAATATTGTAATTGTTTTACGTTTGCAGTTCATATTGTATCTTCTCTTTGAGTGATAGTTTATCATTTATTATTTTAAGGTTCATTACTTATCTTACTTTTAGTTCTATAATTCACAATTCATACAGCGACAAGCTGGTTTAAGAGCTGATAGGACTCTTTCTCAAAGCCAGGAAAGACTGGAGGAGCAAACCGCCCGCCAGGCTTATACAAGAGCGGATGAGACGCCTGAGAGAGCCTTGAGAGCTAATGAAATTTAAATGAATACGCAGATTTGTTTAGACGTACAAGCTGAACGCTAAGCAGTTCTAAGAGCAACTGAAACGTCTCATCAAACGCAACTCCGTTTGAATGAACAAACTCTACTCTAGAGAGCTTTAACAGCTACTGAGACACCCCTTCAAATGCTGTTCCATTTAGAAGAACAAGCCCAGCGGCAGGCAGCTATTAGAGTGGCAGAAATTCCAGAACAGTCGCAGGTGATAAGGATCGTTCATGCAGAAATGCAAGCCGAGCGACGACGATATTTTATGTAACAGTTAGTTCGTATTTTATAAATCTGCATTTGATTAAGATCATTTTACCTATACTTATATACTAATATTATAAAGAATGCTTTAATTTTTTATTTGTATTAATACTTTCTCTATTAGAAAGCTGTACTAGCACCGAGTGACATAGGTTATATATTATTTAAAATTAAGTACTGTTACTAACATAACCCAGCCTAATTTACTGACTATACTATAAAATATAAAAATGGGTTGATGAAATAAAAGTCAATCCTTTAATAGGCGACATAGCCTTTCTCCGCAGTTATAGTCAGCTGGTACAGTGCCTAGAAAACTGGCAGCATTGGCACGTTATACGGCAATGCTTATAATATTTAGATTTCAATGTTCATAGTTACAGTAGTATCAATCATTCAAACGCTTTAGACAATATCACTACTGTATATCTTCTATATTTTATTAACTTTGAGCACAGTGATATTTTCATATGAGTATAATTAATTTTATTTGGAGGTTATGTCTTTATCTGGCAGATAGAATGTATTAACGCATACCTCTCCGCGGGACGACGAAGACGTTATGTCGGACTCACACGGTGAAAGATGGTGACATCCCGATCATACCGAATAAACCTACCACGTTGTTCTTCAACATAATCAGAGATGGCGGGGCCAGGCGAATGACTTTCACATGCCATCGCGACTTCAGCCCGTTGTATTAAACGGCAGGCCACTACACAATCCTTATTAGGAAATGTCAAATATTTTTATTTTATTTTTGCTTTTACCTTTTTAATTTATAAGTTTTTACCATGGTCCATTAATACAATATTGACACTATTGTGCACTGTGTTATGGGGAATAAACTGACTCCTGTAATACAATATTTAACTAGCTCAGGATTCAAATAATTGTAAAACAAATTTAGAACAATAAAATATTTTTAATTTAATTAAATAAAATAAATTTCATCCCTCCGGCTTGTATTATACCAAGCCAGACTACAGAACAGGAAGACAAGCGTGGGAACACGCACGCCGCTTTTCAGACCTGCAACTGATCGGGTAGTGGGTGGCAGGCCCACGAAGCCCACCACCTCCAGGTGCAACCTTATGGTAGTTGGAGTTTGTCTAGCGCCCTCCGGCGCCCGGTTCTTCGGTTGGAGAGAGGGTTCAAGCGCGCCTTTTTCCGCTCCGCCACTTCCTTGATGGAAATTACTTCCTAACAGAAGGAGGCCACACCGTTTCACGAGTTCTCGCTCCGGACCATTGACCGAACTAAGGCCGGGCTGGGCCGAACGAGAGGGCAACCATTCCGACTGCCGCGGTTAACTCACCGTCGCAGCGCTGTGTCCACAACAACATCGCAGTGATGTCTTCCGGGCGTCTCCTGCTGGCCTATGCAACACACAGAAACTGGCCAAAACAACCGTGGCCCGTCATTACCTGTGTCAGACAAAAGGTGAGGTGCCCATGCCACCTCTCCAGCCAGTCTTTAAAAACGGGACCTACCGCCACGATAGGGGCGTGCCCGACGATCGTGGTGTGCCCGAACATAACATAACTTTTTTTTTTTTTTTACCTGGGGAATGCATTGACGCATACCTTGAACTACGGCCGGAAGTGAGAGGGCAATCAGTCCGACTGCCGAACATAACATAACTTGACCTAACCTACTTCCACGCGAGCGAAGCCGCGGGCAAAAGCTAGTATATTCATAAAACTCAAAATCCAATAATTCTAGCTAAAATTACTCATACGATACGTGTAATAAGCTAGCAAGAGTAGACTGCTTTGTTGAGGTGCGTCCAACTATACCTACCTGCGCAAGACGCGGTTTACCTAAGATGGCCATAGACACAAGCCAAACAAACATGATAAGGCAGTATTTACAATTTTATTTCGCGCTTACATGGTTATAAAACTTATTTTTGGACATGTTACAAATATTACAAATTTACTAAAGATAATGTAAAAACAGGGCAACGCGAAATAAACATGCAGGCTGAGCCACTGGCTAAGGTTAAATAATAAATGACGTGATACCTACATCCGAATAAAAAGTCCTGATGTCCAAAAAATCTGCGTTTTATTTATTCCGTTTACGGAGGTTACTCCGCATGAACAAATTGTCTTGGACAGAAAATGAGACTAATGAAGAAATATTGAAAAGAGTAAACGAAAATAGATCAATATTCAAACAAATAGAAATAAGCAGAGCAAGAATAATATGATACCAGATATGATTTTGTTGTCATAATATAGGGAAATTAAGACCAAGAAAATTTACTTAGATTAAGTAAAGGAAAAGGTAATTGTAAAGAGGTATTTGAGACAAATAGAAAATTTAAGGATTTGACACTTTGATGGACTTTTTCAAAATAAGTAGCTGTATATTTACGCTATCGTCAATGAGCCGTTACAATCCTAACTAATACAGCGTACATGTGATACAAATGTATCTATCATTATAGCTTTAGTGACCTTCCAGGGGATATTATATCGTTCGTAAAAGCACTTAAGATGGTTTGTTGTTTATGTCTGTTGGTGGGTAATGTTGTATTGGCCGGCTGAAAGGTGACGATTACAGGCTGGAGAGGTCGAGCTAAGTGCAGTAGTGTGGCGTGTGGTGTGTAGTGTATGGAGTGTGGTGTGTGGCGCGAGCGTGGGAGCGACGCGACGGCGGGCAGCGGCGCGGCGGCGGCGGCGGCGGCATCGGTATCGGCATCGGCCTGCGCCGCCCTCCGCACGCCGCGCTTCAGTCAGTCGAGTACGGTCGCGCGACGCGGCGCACGTTACCCGCCGCAGCCTTCACACTGACGCATACATCTACTCCTTTCTAAAGAAAAAGTAAACTCGCACATAATACTTAATTACGTTTTAATCAATATATGTATACACACATCAGACTAATTACAGACGCACCCGTTACAGCAAGTTAATCAAGCTTAATGAGTACAATTATTTTAGTAACACATTGAAACAACTTAATATCCAGCTTTAAACTAACAGAACTTTACGTCTGTTGTTTACTTTGTGTGGAGAAGTGTTCGCAGTGTTGTTATGTATGTTTACGCCATCTTATTTTATGCCGATAACAAGGGATACTTTGTATATATAATTGGCAATTATAGAAAGTATTTAATACATATCACATTTGTAAGATTTACGCTACTTTCCCTGTTGTTATGTGAAATTATAAATGTATTAAGTATCACGTTCGTAATTCCACAATAATTAACGCCATGTTAGATATTACCATATAGCTATCTAATTTATTTTATGTCAACGAGATACCTCGTTACATACGTTTACTTTGAAGCTTTTAAGTAAATTAACGTCTAATTGAATATTACAAAATTACCGCATGGCAAAACATGCGATCATATATATGAGTCAAATTCATAAATAAATATTTATTGTTCAATTGTAAACAATACACGATGATTGGCGAAAAATAAATCATCAAAACTGGAACACGAAGCCTATATAAAACAATAATGATTTTCAATTGTTCTAACTGACTATATTACAATGACGTTCTATTAGTAAATCGATCTAATTTATACTCAAATTTTAATTACATTCGCGCACTGACCGGCGTGCGGCGATGCAGTTCTACCATATCGGTTAACCAAGTTAACGACGGAGCGGGCTTGCTGCTTCCACCGTTGCATGCAAAGATCATCAAAGTGTTGCCGCCACAGTCCATCACCAGTAGCAAACAGAAACTCTTATTACCAGACAATATGGCAGCCGTAAGCAGATACAGCTCGTACAATTGTTTGACAGGCTGGGATAGCTATGACAAGATACCGAGGTAAATATATTGTTCCTCTATACATTCGTTTTAAAGCCATTGACTTCAATTACAAAATACTAGTGCCTACATATAATTAACATTATTTTGTATTAGTAGACTTTCCTTATTTGGTTGCTACTGTTATTGTTTTAATGCCGATTGATTTCTGAGATGTATGAAAATATTCATATACAATATGAGTATTCTATTCATAGACTTATTATAATTATACCTAAATACTACATAAAGAAACGAATCCTGTATCTATAACTTCTAAGATATATACATATACATAATCGAGATTAGGCCCATTCAATGAATTGAGTTACGAGTGGTCGTATTCAATGTAATATTGACATCCAAGCACACTCTGTTTTGAACATCTACGCAGATATAAAGTTTTAGGGCCGATTTATATAGTATATGTGTGTTTATGTGACAGGTAAAGTAGCAAACCTCTCATGAACCCATAAATTTCGAAAGTACAAATAAATGATCAAAATTAAAAGAACAAGAAAGAAACTCGAATTCAAAACGAATATGACGAACATGCTGCCAAAGAGTTCTGGTTGAAAGAATCAACACCGTTTAGGTTAACCGGCCGTTAGCCTATTATGATAAATGTCAGTTTTATTATTGCTCTTAGATTACATGTAAGTATGTACGAAGGCTCGAGGTCTGAATTGTGTCGTTTCTCTTTCAGTCGGAAGTCGGTAAGGTTCGGGAAGGCGGCTGGGTAATCGCTTCGCAAGCGCAGTCCCATGTTTGATGTCAGGAGATTATAAATGTCGCTGTGCAAACATAGATAGCACGATTGCATCTTTCATGACTTCATCGTAATTTTGCTATGATCCGGTTGTATCCTTAATGTGTATGTGGGTTCTTCCACAATACATATTTTTATAGTTAAGGTCATAAAAGTTGTGAAACTTTTACTACACGTCATCAAAAATATTCAGCAGAATCTACTTATCATAAAAAAATTAAAACAATGTATGAAACTTGTTGTATGTATTGTTTAATTTTAAAGCGTTTAGGACATTTAATAAATATACAATATGTTAATAGTGTAAGTTAGTCTTTGCAAAATGGCAAAATACAGTACAAGAAAATAACTTCTTCATTACCTTCACAAGTAAAAGTCATGGAACATAATATTTTCAAAGAACTTTGTAAAGATCAGAAGATATCTGATTACTTAGATGGAAATCAATCATAATGTTGAGTTTTAGCTGGAAATAGCTGCTGAACTCTTTTAAACAGACGCTAATCGATATTGAACACTCACTGTGGTAAAGATTCATGTTACTTGAAAACGCTGGTTCAGCGCTTTTCAAACCGAACTTTTACGTTAATTAAAGTTATATAAAACATGGTTCATTACTGCAAAAAGATACAGAGGTGGAACAATATAAAAGGAAAACATAAATACTTATAATAGTGTTAATGCCACAGTATACATATTTAGTCTACAACATACATCAGTACCAATATGTACCCTTTGTTACTGCATACATTTTGCAGAGAGCTAATTTCATAACCTAAGTCTCCTTTGGTTTCCTCGCTAGACAAGCCTGTATCGAGGAAACCTGGCTAAAATATTTGTAGGTATTTTCCATTTCTGTGCTAAAATATGAATGTAGGTACATATTTAACACTTCCCTTTTTATACAAAAGCTTTCTGTTTAAAATTAAATAAAAATCAACACAAAAAATTGTTATATTACAGTTGTTTAAATAATTTTAAACTAAATACATAAATATTCTAAATAATTAGAAACGATAATCTGCCTATTTAGCAAAAGCAGTTCCCAAACATTGGCTCTAACTGTACCTTTACCTGTTAGTATCTTAGCTTCCTTTAGCTATAAATCAAAATTATACCAAGCATAATAAATTACAAACTGGCTTTACTATACTATTGTATAATACATCGTTAAGAGCGCTAAGAGACAGGTAAGTGCCCCGTTGCACAAACGTCAATGAATGCATAACAATTTCATATGCAGGCTACAATCCCAAGGCTCTACTTGCTAGACAGGACCCAGATGATTGTCGACAAACATCAAAATATGATTGCTATAATATATACATCTAATTATATTATGTACAGTGACATTTCTAATATGGAGGCACTCATGTCAAACAGAAGTTATTTGATCGCTCTATAGACTGAATACATAGCGTTAGA
This sequence comes from Catocala fraxini, assembly GCA_930367265.1. NCBI lineage: Eukaryota > Metazoa > Arthropoda > Insecta > Lepidoptera > Erebidae > Catocala > Catocala fraxini. The sequence goes on from OV884024.1 coordinate 20,493,723, forward strand.
AATTAGATATATAATTAGTATACAGTCTATGTATGCCGCGGTCACACTCGATTCCCAGAGGGGTGGATAAAGGCTACGGGTTTTCATTTACTACGTCACGGATACTCATCTATTTCTCGTTTGGTTCGTGCACTATCATCATGTTCTGCCTGCACACTCGTCGGTTTTAGTGGAAGTTTTGTAGGTAGTTGTGTTTATTATACGTAGGTTATTGCGTTTTCAATATTCCCTTCAGAAAGGAATATAAAATACATAAATACATAACAATACTTTTAAAAAGATCTCATTTAATAAGGTGAAGTATGTAACTTTTCAATAAAAAAGATAATCTAATATTTCCGGCATATAAAAAAAGGTATGCTAACCGAATGATAAAAACACATGACTGGTTAAACGAGGGAAACATTGAAGGCGGTTCTTGAGCAATTGATTTTCGTTTTACATATGTAATAATAATAATAATAATATTCTACCACATACACACAACACCATCTAGCCCAAACTAAGCAGAGCTTGTACTATGGGTACTAGACAATGGATAAACATACATAATATGTACTTTGTTTTTTGTAAATACATACATATTATACATAGAAACATCCAGACCAAGACAAACATCCATGTTCATGCACACAAATGTTTGACTTGTGCGGGAATCGAACCCGCGACCTTAGGTGTGGCAGTCGGTTACACTAACCACTACGCCATCGAGTCGTCAATATGTACCAAGAATATTTACTTATAAGTATTTGGCTTTCAATAATAATAGAAATATAAAGAAAATATGGTTATATGTATATTTAGATAAGTAACCTGATGCAAATATCGGATTTTAATGAAGTTGCAGTGAAATTTTATCGTCTGTTAATAAGTTGAAGTTTTCAAACTGTACGCAGATAAATGTATATCTATGTATTACCAGGATGAAATATCTTATATATGTAAGCTTCTGAATATATTAGAAAATATTATAGTGGGTAATTGCTGGCAAATTATATTTATAAATACTTGTGTCTATCTATATAAGAACGATTATTGCGAACACACGGTCGTATCAACACTATATACCAACTTGGCTGCACGGATAGGTAGTTGAAAGTTTAAGTGGTTGCCTCATCATTGCCAACAAGCCATGTGTTATGGGTTCGAATCCCTCACTGAATATTTTTGTGTACGATATTCGTATTCGTCCGTATTTTTGTATATGTATAGTAATACTTAAAATTGTAATTACGATTAAGTATTGAAATTAAACTGCTATATACGGATTTTATCGCGTTGTTTATTTGACACTTTATTACAAAATTTTGAAAATTGTTACACTACTACTACTATTAAACTTTATTAAATTTTAAGCTAATTAAAATATTATTTAAACTATATAGATTTAATTTATTTTTACACTTTCCCCGACGTTTCGGTTGCTTTTCAGCAGCCATGGTCACGTTAAAACGTTAAAATTCGTGTACCTACTTGTTTTCTAAAAGTGCTATATGATATAAGAATAATCATTTTAACAAATATTAAGTTTTATTAACATACCAAATTAATTAATACATGATCCAGATGAACAGAATTAACTATAGTTAATTTATTATTTAGTGTATATAACTTACAGTTTATTTACGGCAGCCCCGGTACGTCCTGGAACTTATACCCTGAAATATCCCAGACTCGATATATTCCAAGATATCTCAAACCCTTGCCGTATAATACAGCCAGGCGGCTCACTATTAACTACTTGTCAGAAAAATCATCTAGCCGAATAGCCAAGTTACAGCGGCGGGTCGATCAAAGATTAAATATTAATCAAGGACTTGAGAGCTATTCAGTTGAGAGATAGCTAAGTTAATTAGCAATAATTAATTTTCTAATGTATTTTGCATGTATGATTTTTAGATAGAATTATAAGAAACGAATACAAATATCTTTGTCTTACTCGCAACTATTCTAATTTATTAATATCGGGCTAGTTTGCAATTATAAACAGCAAACAGTGTTTATTTAATTATAAATGATATTTCATTACATCAACTACGCCATTAAATATCTACGTCACCGTGTGAACTTTTGCAAACGCTAACGATAGCTGACCTTAAAGTTGGGCAGAATACTCACGGAACTGTTAATCAAAGCAATAAATACTGCCTAAGCCCGCACTTTAAAAAAAGTATGAAACTGAAAATCATAAAATGCTAAAAGCTCGTACCCAATATCTTCATAATAAAGCTATGTACTTGTATGAGATATACCTACCTAACAATATAATGAGCCTACCTAATAGGTAAGGTTTGCGAAATTGTCTAAATGTCTATTATTATTATTTGTATTCATATCGTAATGGCGCATTTATGTAAATCTAATTATGCCGTTCAAATTAACGTGCGAATGAATCATCATCACTCATCGTCTGTATTGGATTATTTCATACGCCGCGTTATATTTAAAATTCGCACCTTATTCGACATAGATTTTGTAAAATGGGTGAGTAGTACATGATACGTATAAATGGCATAGGAGGTCACAGCGTATGTTCAAGCATTGGTATTCTAAGCAATATTAGAATCAACTATAAAAAGGAGGAATCGTGCAAATATGTCCAATTTAAATGTAAAAATGACCGTGAGTAACAAACTACATGCTAACTGGTGAATCAAAAGTATAAATTGTCGATACGTCGATATAATTATATCGTGTTACTCAGCAGCTGTTCCTATGACGTGCATTACGTTGTTGTTCCAAAGCAATTTTTAATTTTCAAAAATATGTGTTGTTTTGTTTATATTGACTGACGGGTGGACTATTTAAAAAGCAATTTGTTTTGACTAAATAAAAAATCAATTTGACTACTTTAAAATTCAATAGTAAAATTAATTAATAGATAACTCATTGAAATATGTTACAGTCTACATGTTTTAAATCTTTTATATATCTTTCTTTATATCTTTCTTTATATATGTATGTTGGCCAAATATAAGAAAAGTTATTATTTAATTAATGATATCTAGACATTTGTTATTTGTTGCTTAATGCGTGTTAAATGTAGAATGAAATAAGTAAGGATGAGGTGAAAACGGCTGGCACTGGATGAAGAATGGGAAGGCGTTAGGACCAGATGGAATACCAGTAGAAGCATGGAAGGCGTTAGGAGAGGATGGATGGGTCTGGCTGACTTTATTCTTCAATAAGTTGTTGCATGAGGAGACAATACCCGAGGAAATGGTGCAGAAGTTACCTGGTGCCCATTTTTAAAAATAAGGGTGATATCCAAGAATACAACAATTATCGGGGAATAAAGTTAATGTCTCATAGTATGAAAGTATGGGAAAAAGTTATTGAGCGAAGCCTGCGAGACGACAGTGAGATCTCACGTAACCAATTCTGTTTTATCCCTGGTCGAGGTACGGTGGATGCCATTTTTGCACTTCGCCATTTATAAAAATACAGGGAGGCGCATAAAAAATTGGATATGGTATTCGTCGACCTTGAGAAGGTATATGACCGGGTGCCGCGTGAGGTCTTATGGTGGGCCCTTAAGAAGAAAGGAGTGCCTGAAAAGTACCTGAAGTTGATTCGAGCCAAGTACGCTGAATGCCGTACACAAGTCCGGTCCGCAGCTGGTATCACAGCCAGCTCCGATGTAGCAGTAGGCTTGCACCAAGGGTCGGCTCTTAGCCCATACTTCTTCCTGTTAATTATGGATGCTATAACATCGAACATACAGGAAGAGGCACCCTGGTGCATGCTATTTGCCGATGACATCATTTAGGTAGCAGAGAGTGGACAAGAGGTGCAGAGTAAGCTGGAGGAGTGGCAGCAGAGACTGGAAAATGTAGGCCTTAGAATAAGCAGAATCAAATCGGAATACATGTTCTGTGACTTTGGCCAGTCTCTCCAGTCCTATACCGGTTACACTCGGTGGTATACCTCTACCAGTATGCTCAGACTTTCGCTACCTCGGTTCACACCTGCAAGATGGCGGCGAAAATGGATCGGGATGTTAGGCAACGAATCAACACAGGATGGATGAAATGGCGACAGATCTCGGGCACAATGTGCGATCCTAAACTGCCTTTGAAATTAAAGGGTCGCATGTATAAGGCGGTTATAAGGCCTGTCGTACTGTATGGAGCTGAGTGTTGGGCTACTAAGAAGATGGATGAGAAACGATTGCATGTAGCAGAGATGAGAATGTTACGATGGATGTGTGGAGTGACGAGAATAGACAGAATTAGGAATAAATACGTAAGAGGTAGTCTGAAAGTGGTACCCATAGATGAGAAGGTGAAAGGACATCGTTTGGCTTGGTATGGACATGTTATGCGAAGAGATGATACGTTTGTAGGTAAGCAAGTGATGGAATTGAGGGTATAGGGACGAAAAGGGAGAGGAAGGCCAAGGAAAAGATGGATGGACTGTGTGAGGATGGATATGAAAGGAAAAGGGGTAAATGATCAGATGACGGGTGACAGAGAAGTATGGAAGCGAAGGACATACTGCGCCGACCCCGAATAAATTAGGACCAGGGCAAGAGAATGATGAATGCTTGTTAAATGTAGGTTTAATCTTTTAATGATTATAATATTTAAGTCAATTTATTCTGTATTGTGTATGAATTTTGGAAACAATCATTTCTTGACATGAATATTTTTTTAATAGTTCTTTAGATAGTATTTATTTATTTAGTTTTGAATGGTGTTGCGGCATAATGGCTGCATCTGCAAATATGAGTTGTGAAATAGGGACATTATCATACAATAGCGATTTAAAAAGAGTGGCGATGTATTTCTTGCAGTATCTGTTTGTAGGATCAGCCTCTTGCTGAAACATAACAACTAACATAAACTCACTAACCACACTTTGATACACATACGTCTTACTTTGTAATCTAAATGCTTGTAGACTTTGTTAATGTATTGCATATTAGTTAATCTGCATAATACTGAATTTTTACGTACAGCTTAAATGTTTATATCTATTAAAACTACTTATATTTAAGTTTACACTTTCCCCGACGTAAATAGTTTTAATAGGTTTAATAATTTAATTAGCTTAAAACTAATAAAGTTTAATAGTAGTAGTAGTAGTAGTATAATAGTTTCCAAATTATGTAATAAGTATCAAATAATCTACGCGATAAAATCCGTATAAAGTAGTTTAAAACTTCAAAGAATATCATTCGTGAACAACGGAAGACAATATTAATTACCTAATATCTATTTTTCTGTCTTGATCGTATATAACATCAGAAACAACGCACGAGAATATTAATGATTAGTAGTAATTTGAATAAAAGCCATTTTAATTTAAGAATATGCGTTCTTTGTACTAAATAGCTCTTAAGTTAGTGCGTGCCTGGCCACGACAGCTTTTATAAAAGCGTAGCCCACGGCCACATAAAAAAGGGAGGATTTCTACTCGCTTTGCTTAGGAAGATATATGAACAAAGGCTTAGAAACTGTTCATAAACCTGATATGGAATAATTGTATGAGGTTTACAGCGTACGTTACACATTAAAATATATGTTTATAAGGTAGGCTGTTCAAGTGTTTACGCTTACAATATACCTATATAAGATTAAAACTAATCTACCGTCAGTATATACATACCTACAACAAAAATGAGCAAAAAGATATAGTTTTTACCAATGATTTTAATTAAACGGTTCAACACAAGAAATACTTCAGCATACAATGTGGTGATAGATTCCAAGTAGGTTTTGAAAATAGGACGCAAGGATTGTGATCCTTTAATTAACTTACCTTAAGCTAAGAAGAAACAAGACAAAACAAATCTTTAAGTAACTTTGTTTTTGTACTGCGTAAACAATTAATTAAACGATGTTAGAATACTTTAAAATTAAATAACATTTCAGGTATCTATAACCATGGCAGATGAAGAGCAACTGAAATATAATAAGATCCAAAAGTATAAACCGCGGTCAAATATGTACGTGTAACGTAAGCATTGAAAATGTATTTAATATAATTTCAATATTTATAAACTTACAAGTACAGCTTAGTAACTTATAAATAATAAAAATATTTATCCGACTATTTTCCTGTCATTAATAGTTAAATTAGGCAGTTTCGTTTGAAATAATACACGATTTTTCTTCGTCATTGTCTCTTTATTATATAACAAAATGAAAAATATTTACATTATTTGTGTTGCTATAATGCAGAAACATGGATGTATACTCCCTATTTTATCTGATTAGTCTATTAAACGCTACATATATGAATACTCACCCAAATAAAAAATCAAGCATAATATGAGTACAGCACAATACGAGTGTTGTAAAGAGGGATCTTTATTAAGCGACGATGTTGAACGGTTGAGTGTGTCTGAAGTGTTTAAGTGAGTGCCTATGAGAAATATACATTATATTTTGCGGATAAGCTAAATATTTTACTGAATATGTGCTATTTATATTAAATGTTCGTTATGTATGTACTCCTCGTACTTCACGACAGTATTAGTAGTAGTGAAAATGTATCGTTGTGTATTTAACATTCGCTATTCATTTTTCGTGACAATGCAGTATAAATAAAAAATAAAGTGCTGTTATCTCTTTATCAAATATTATGGGAATACAAAGAATAAATTTATTAAAATATTTCAGTGATGTTAGATTTGTTCTTATGGACAATAAACTGCAAAACATTTGAATAGTAAATACAATTTTTGAAGAGATGTTGAATAAACGTTAAGTCGTAGTACACAAATATTCCCTGGAGGAACCCACACATTTCTCTTACATGCTAAGAGAATCGTGTGATATTCCGTTTCGAAGCTCGAACTTAAAGTAGGTTGGTTGACTGAATAATTTTTTGTACTCCACAAAAAGATCGCCAAGTAATGTTGTGCTTTCATTACGTATAGGACTCGGCTCGCCCGGTTCGCCTATGGCAGCACAAGTTACCGGCGTAAGAAAACCGGCTGCTCACATTCCTCTATAGGTTTTTAGTTGGTAGGTTGACAGGAACGGATTGGTAATATTTCATTACAAATTTAATTCATTTTCATTAAGGTCAGCGCAATGATACCTTTGGTGTACCAAAGCAACATAAAAAGGAGTTGATGTCTTGTCAGCAATGGGACCAATAGTATAGACTATTGGTCCTATCGCATATTATTATGCCTTTGCTGTTAGCAGCGCAGCCGCTCATCTGTGCATGATCGAGTTAGATCAATACTCGCCGTGATACACGGAATTGTATTTTAGATGTTGCGATTCTTTAGGATACAGTAAATTTCTATAATCAACCGAAACCAGTCCGAGGTTTGTTTGCTACTAAAGTGCTAAAGTAATATATATATATTGGCCAAAAGCCCGCAATTCTAGCGAATTTCCTCATAGTAAGGGAGCCAAAGAGGGTATAATAGGGATTTACTCGAGCGTCTTGGGGACCTATTGGATTGTGAAGGTTAGATGCTAAAAAGCAAAAAGTTTATGTGAAGTATACCCTTTCACTGATGAGCTGATGAGCGTGTACAGGTTTTCAAAAATGTAACAAAAATAACAGTCACAAAGAAATACTCGAGCGCTTCAGATATTAATAGCGTATGCGCCCCACGTCTTTCTGATAGAGAAAAATATTAATTTGCCGGTTTGCATGGTGGGGTGGCCGTACGAAGGGGTAGAAAATAGGAAAAACAATTTTTCGAGCGCGTCAGACATTGATAAGGGATGTTAAGTGAATCCTCCAGTAGCTCCTATTCAGAAGACTGACGATTTGGACGCCACCAAAAGACAGGGCCGATTTTTGAGAATGCAAAAAAAAATCGTGTCCTTGAAATACACGGGCGCGTCAGATTATTATACAGACGCTTGATGTCCTTGTCGTACTGACCCATAATCTGACAAGTATGTCGAGGAATTTGCTTTGCTTTGCAAAAAATAAATTATATATAGTCCAAAACCCTCTTGAATTTTTTTAATGTTTCTGACGTAAATTTTACACAATTCGAACTATTGTCACTCATTGTTGTAACATATACCAAACTTACTTACTTACTTACTTCGGCTTGTACAAATCGGCAGATTATATTATTTCCGTGATTCGTTACCAACATCCATCAAAATAAAAAAAAATAACTAGGCTCGTGAATTTTCAGGTGACTTTTTTTTGCAACTTTATGACTCTCCCATTTCCTTATGTCACGCTCAAATTGTCAGATTATTGAAATGCACACATTTCTGCATGTAACTAACTTACCTTAACTTATTCTGACGCACTCGAGTTTTACTAACGATCAATTTTTATACTAATCTGATCGGCTGCCCTAGGCCTTTGATCCTATGTACAAGGCTCAGGTATGGTGGGAGTACTTCACAAGCTGCAAGGTTGCCCCGTTTATGTTATTCTGCCGCGCTCTAGTAAATCCCGAAATCCCCGCTTAGGCTCTACTACTATCAGAAATGGGCGAGGATAAAACCAAATAAGTATAATAATAATAATATTAATTTATTGACAGAAAAAATAAGATACATCCTTACACTACAACAACAACGCAACAGTGTTAAAACATACCTGCCTTAAATAATATAAGCTTAAATTTAAATTAATTCTTAAACTATGTTAATTTTTTGTGTATATAAAATAAATGAAGTTCAAAAGATTATATTTAACCCTGCCTGAACTAGGATAAACCTGTGTTTCAGAACATCACTTATCAATTTTATTTTACACTAGCACATTATAAATACAAATATTTACAGTCTAAAGGACATTAAAGGAGTTTAGGAAGTAATATACAACTTTAAATTTACTTTCAATATCATTTTAAGACGTCTAGCAGTTTTCCTGTGTCCGTATAATTAATATATTATATATATAAGACAATTAGTCAATGATTATTTGGTTTCTTTTCGGATGTTTATGAAAAATTAATCCATTTATTGCTCTGTAAAATAAAGAAACGACATTTTAAGTTTATTTGCCGCTCTTTTTTACACTAAACAACAAATAAAATTATTTTCCAATATTACAATGACTCAAATGTCAGCCACATAAAATAAACAATAATGCTGTTTATCCAATCTTCGGTAGCTGGCGCCATCTATTGAGTCAGCTAAGATTTCTTCAAATATCTATAGTATTCGAAAAACGCGCGATAATCAGAACATAAAGAGGTACTAGAAACCTCTAGGTATTCATTTACATATATATATATATATATATATATATATATATATATATATATATATATATATATATATATATATATATATATATATATATATATATATATATATATATCATCAGGTGTTTATAATTATATCTGGGTTATGATATATAATTGGATTATGAGATAATATATATTTTGCCGGGGCGATTTAATGTTTATTTATTATTAAGTTAATTTATTAAATTATCTTCCTAATTTCTAAGTCGCAGGACAAAGTGTGGCAATGTCAGTAGGCTGCAATTGGCTCACCCGCCTAATACAGATTAGATAAATTATTAAACAGTGTTTACAAGTACTATTAATAAACACACTAAATTGGTATATGAAAAATGATTAACTTCATTTAATAATAAGAGTGACACAGTAACATTTGCTAATACTAGTGTGTGTCAGCGTAGCGGAGATTAGTTATTTTGGTGCCACCGTTTGTGACTCCACCTTCCCAGTCCTCGCACGCTCGACGAATGATGTATTCCCCGTATACATTAAAGATAATGGGAGATAAAATGTAACCCTGTCTAACTCATTTAGCAAAACTAAAAGGCTCTGATGCGCAGTCCTCTACTTTTACGATGCTTTGTAATCCCAAAGTATTAAGCAGATGTAGATTAGCCAGGTATAATTTGGTCTCATATACTAGAGAAAGCATGAATTCCACAAGAATACTCTGTTGCAAGTCTGTAATATTGGTTATTTTTAAACCAAGTCTGTAAGAAGCTGCAACTATCACAACATTTACTATTGAATTTAGAACTTAGTTCATCGTTTTAGTCTAGTGTTGTTTTACAAAATTAACATTTACTTATAGTTTACGTCTAGATTACTAGTTATTATATTAGTGAGTTACTACTATAGTAGTAGTCAAGCTCTAAACCACCTAATGTTCCTGCAAGTCCCATGTTTATGTCAGTTTGTGTTCAACAACTCTCACAGTAATTATGTTGACAGCAATCAACGCAGACGTTGTCAATTGTAAAAGTCTTCGGCTAGTGACGTAATACTTTATCGCAGGTTGTTATCACGAAAGCGTTGGACAAAGTAACATTAAATGTATTGTAGAAGCTAAGTCGCATTTCCGAAACCTACGATAACATCGACGTAGGTGTAATATGTCGTTTCTGTACTTGCTGTACAATGACTATATTTTATTTAAACGTATTTTTCATGTTGTGTTAAATGTCTAAAGTTATATCTGTAATTTTTTATATTACATAACTCGAAATGCATTACATTTAAAAAGCGAATTCATTACTTTAGCTGTCATGTTTCTGCGTTTTATAGACTTTTGCATTTAAATTCCAATCTGTAAGCTCTATGGCCAACAAAATTTTTAGTTAATAGCAGCATGTGCGCCACATATGTAATTATAAAACTTTACACTTGCGGAAATTGAATTTAATTTTTACTTTAAGAAATATGTACTTCTACTTTAATTACTTCTACTAAAATATTATTAATTAAAAACCGAGGAGGTTTGGCATGAAAGGAGTTATTCGATGTACTTACACGGAGACTGGTCACAGCTATTAGCAATATGCACGAGGTTGTAGGGCAAGAAAGTAGCATTGTACATATATATGTTCCTACGTCCTACCATCACATTGAAATGCTATAGAGTGGGTTCATAGTAGTGGCCAAATTAGAATTATATTGATTTGCCATTAAGTCGCAAAATTAGCGTAACAACCCCTCGTAATGCATCAAGATAATCTATGGTAGTTGCACCTATAAATATAATTAGTCTAGTTAACGTCCTTTAAATAAGTGATTTCTTGACCCATTGACATAGTTAAATTTGCCGTTAACAAATATACATATTATACATAAAGTTACAGTAGTACTTTTAGTTACTAAACTAGTACGTTGGTGTAACAATAGATAAAGAAATTAAGCAAGGGTCGTGAGTATTTCCTCTACGCGAATGCTATAGTTGAATGGAATTCAAGGCAAATTATATAACAACGGAACTCTGAGCATATAAGAAAAAACGAGCACACTTATGAATTTTATAAATTGCTGGTTGAGTGATTTAAATTATCTAATAGGTTTTAAATCCGATTTAAAATTATTTTCACATGGTTAACCCATTCGCTGTCCCGTAATAGACACAATAGAAAATTGTTATGTAATATATATTTTTTGTTATGTATCATATGTGATTCACCAGACAGGGAATTTGTTAATATCATTTTATTTTAATGCCATATATATTAATCATAATAATAATAATTGTTTATTTGTTCTCTCACACAGTACATAATATTAGACATCATAAACAAACAGTCCATACAAGAAAGCAGTGAATGTATAGTTTGTGTGGGAGCCTGGTCTCTGTACTAGGAGGTCCTGTGTTACAGATTACCAGCCTCTCCGTGCTCTGAATGGTGGAATATGTATGAGTAGGGCTAGTATGTTCGTGATGACATTCACTGATATTCACTGGTTATTGAATGTTTTAGCTCATAGGAAAATATTTTACGAGTATCGCTTGTGAGGACAGCACATTTAAAACAAAGTAAAATTGTGTAAGGTAAAAAATAAAACAATAAATGAAACAATATATACTTGGTCATGATTCTTATCTGCACCCACATTTGTAGCTTTTAGTTTTAGAGACTAGTGACTTAACCCAGAATCGATAATCGACTTCTCAAAGCGTGTGAAAACGAAACGAAAAAAGGGATGTTCTGCATACGCGACAACGTGACATGCCTGCTGCGATGCGACGCTTATCGACAACGTCATTTACTGACATTTCGGTCATTATCTCTCAAGTTCTGGCTTCTCCACGTAATGATACAAGGGCGTCTTTGCTATGCTTTTTTTATCCCAAAAATGAGTTATAATAATTGCAATGAAAATGACCGCACTTTTTAGAAGTATAAACGATTTTTGTCACATTTAAATTTCCCGCACTATACCGCAGTGCAGCGATCAATGATTCTAAGTGAATCATTTTGGAGCATCGCGTCTCATCGAGCCTAGTACTAGTACGCGTTATATGAAGATCGATAATACAAAAATCTCGCCAGTCATATTACATGTCAGAACTTCTTGTGTTGAAGTGGGCCTTGTATGACACTTCATACGAGGTTGAAAAAATAACGATTTTTCCATATTGCAAATCAATGATATATTGCACATTAGCAGTTTACATTGCTAAGTAAACGACAATGTTATAGTTGGTGCTAATATGCCTCAATCCACACTGTAAGAAGATGACGATCATCTTGTGTCAACCGAAACGACTTTCTAGAACATTCGAATAAGGACTAATTTAGTCATCAAAATATATATTTGTGCGTTCATTGCCAGTAAATCTCATTTTCACTAGTTTCTTATTAGGGCTTTAATCGACCGCTATTATTTTTGAGATCCAAATTATCGATGTGGGTTCTATTCTAAAGCTATTTACAATACAAGGTCTAGCCGACGTCTAAATAGCTCATCCGCTTACTTTATGTCACTTCCCTGCTATATAATATAATTAATTATACAATCATAATCAGTATGTTATAATAATGTTGAACGATATCTAAGTAAAATAATGTAATTAAGTTTCATATTATAATGATGCCATAATTTCTTGTTATATTTAGAACGATTGTCTTTCAAAAGTAATATCATAATATTTTTGGAACAAATGGAGTGTCTGCGGTCACTTTGCCCGTTCTTTAATAATAATTGTACTACGTTAGATAATAAAGCACAAAAAGAAAACACTAAATTAATAGTTATTCTCTTTACGAGCTTTTTAAATAAGGCCTTCATACTTTTGCTAATGATATAATTTTAATTTTGTTTCAGAGTCCGTGTGGAATATTACGTAAATGAGAATACTTTCAAAGAAAGACTGCAACTATATTTTATAAAGAATCAACGATCGAGTGAGTATTATAGCCAAATTTATACTACTTTAAAATTTACATCGTTAACATAAATTCATATTATAAAACCACATCACGTTTGAGAGATTGTAACATCGGCCATATTTCAAGAATTATTTCCGAAACTCTTCACACGTTCAAATTTACGTACGTTGATTTGTTATACAGGGTGTTTGGAGGGTGAGTAGCCATAGGAAAATGGTCGATAGGTGATGGTGTTGGCTACGTGTTGCGCCTACTTAAATAACATTTTGCCTTAAGTTTAATGAGTAATATTTTTTTTTCTATTTTTCTAGAAAATCTCCATTTTTTTGTATAAAATCTTTAATTATTTTTTTAATAACCGCTGAAATGTTAAAAAAATGATGTCATTTGTTAGTGTAGTCTTACCTTATTCAGATTTAATCATAATTTCATACAAACAATTCAAAAAGAAATAACAGGGAAGTATCAAACTTTCATAAATAAAAAAAAAACATCCTTATGTCAACTTCACATGGTAAAATAAAAAAAACTTACGGTGTATGGCATTTACAAATGTTTTTAAAAACTTCTCTAGTTAATACTCTTTCGAACGGTATGTAACATGTATCATAACTAACCAGGTAACTCAACAAAAACCGGTTTGTCGTCACGAATGCATTAAAAGGGTGAAAACCTAAATTATTCAATTGAGCAGGTAAAATGTTTTGTTTTGGATGACGCAACGAAAAAGTGCAATAGGTTTAGCTGTTGCACTTTTTTGTCTTCTATTACTATGTATGTACTTTATTTTGGGGCAATTAAAATAAAAAAGTATTTTTTTAAATCATTTATTACAAATCTTGTTCAAATTGATGTCCATTATTTCTGATACATGCGTAACATCTCTTTCTAATTTCCGTTGTGGTATGGCTTAACCTGATTTCTTGTTTCATTATCACAAATGCATTATCAATTTTTCAATTAATTGCTCTCTTGTTTCAATGGTTTCCGTATACACTAGAGCTTTAGCACGACCCCAGACATAAAAATCAAGCGGTGTTAAATCCGGCGACCTTGCAGGCCATGGGATGGGACCATTTCTGCCAATCCAAGCGTTGGGAAATGAATTGTCAAGGTGTTCCCGGACTGCTAATGTCCAGTGCGCTGGGCAGCCATCTTGTTGAAAAACAATGGGTTCTTGATTCTGAACATTTGGAACTCCATCCATGAGTTCGGGCAAATCATTTATTAAAAAATCTAAATAATTATTAATATATTAACCATTCAAATTGTCTGGTAGATAATGTGGACCAATAAGTGTATTGCCAATTAGTCCTACCCAAACGTTAACCGAAAACTTCCTTTGATGTGTCACCGCTCTTTTCTTTTTAGGGTTTTCATCCTTTGGGGCCCAATGATGCAAATTATGAAAGTTTACAATGCCTTCCCTTGAAAACTTTGATTCATCCGTCCACAGGATACTTTTTAAGAAGTCGCGGTTGTCAACACCCATGTGTAACAAGAGACGGCAAAACTGGACGCGTCTTTGATAATCGTTTTCTTCTAGACCTTGCACGGGAGTGTAATGAAAAGGATACTTTCCATTAGCGCGAAGAACAGACCACACTTTCCATGGGCTTAGACTTAGTGTTGCAGCTACAGTGCGGATACTTGTTGTGGGATCTTCATCAAAAGCTTCCAAAATGCGTTCGTCATCAGCAACGTTACGTTGTCTGGCAACTCCAGGTTCACGGCGATTTAGATTGCCAGTTTCCCTTAAGCGTCTAAATGTCGTTTCAAAACTATGACGATTAGGTTGACGTCTATTGGGAAAACGCTCTTCATAAATTATTTTTGCTTCTCGTCCATTTCCATCAGCTTTGCCGTAAGCCATCAACATATCAGCGTATTCCTCGTTAGTAAAAGCAGCCATTAAAAATAACAGTAACAACAAAACTTAACAACAACAAACGAAAACAAAAATAATGCGCAGAGCGGAGTTGTGAAGTACAACACGTGAAGTAGCAAAGAACGACAAGTGTCGACTAAATGCACTCGACAGGGTGCGCAAGGGCCAAAGGGAGCATAATAGTCAACCGATGAAAGAGATAGCACAATACTTTTAGCTGTGTTACAATGAGACAAAACATTTTACCTGCTCAATTGAATAATTTAGGTTTTCACCCTTTTAATGCATTCGTGACGACAAACCGGTTTTTGTTGAGTTACCTGGTTAGTTATGATACATGTTACATACCGTTCGAAAGAGTATTAACTAGAGAAGTTTTTAAAAACATTTGTAAATGCCATACACCGTAAGTTTTTTTTATTTTACCATGTGAAGTTGACATAAGGATGTTTTTTTTTTATTTATGAAAGTTTGATACTTCCCTGTTATTTCTTTTTGAATTGTTTGTATGAAATTATGATTAAATCTGAATAAGGTAAGACTACACTAACAAATGACATCATTTTTTTAACATTTCAGCGGTTATTAAAAAAATAATTAAAGTTTTTATACAAAAAAATGGAGATTTTCTAGAAAAATAGAAAAAAAATTATTACTCATTAAACTTAAGGCAAAATGTTATTTAAGTAGGCGCAACACGTAGCCAACACCATCACCTATCGACCATTTTCCTATGGCTACTCACCCTCCAAACACCCTGTATATTATTTTGCATTTGCCGATAATCTTTAACAAAAATGATCTATAAAATATTGTTTAATATTTTGGGTCTTTTTAGTCTGTGATATACACAATCTAGAGGCCTATGTCCAGCAGTGGACTGCGGTGGGCTGATTGATTGATTGATTGATACACAATCTTGATTCAATATTTAGGATATAAATGCCTTTGTGTAATGTAAATATTAATTTATAGTACATAGTACCTTACCATGTGTTAGTTCACATTATAAAAAATATGTCATGGTAAAATTGATTATGGTTAGCTGTAACAATTCAACGATTTGCCTGACCTCGCATTGAAAAGTCCTTTGAAAATATATTAAATATTTAACATTAGCGTAGGCTTTTGTACAATTGTCTTGTACTATGCACTTCGTAAACGGAATAACCTCTTGTTTATACCTGGCATTGTGCTTTAACAACTTAATGGTGTTTTTCAGGTTTACGCATTAGAATAGCGAACTTATTTTTCAAACTTTTGACCTGCGTATTGTATATATGCCGAGTTTGTGCCGATGGAGATCCCATTTCCGCTTCCTGGTAAGTATTTAATTTGTATTTATAATATTATGCATAGTACAATAAGCTTGAGATAGAGTTACACGATCTTTTGTCTTAACTGTCCGTTTAGACAGTAATTTTACTGCAATATACAGGCCGTCAATAACAGGATCCACAAAATGGAATATACGTATTGTCGTGTATACAATTTTTCTTGGTAAGGCCGACGCTTTAAAATATTTTACCCTAGCTGGGCTATAGATGAAAACATTGCAGCCATATGGTAAGAAAAATATTGTCCGTTTAAAAACCTGCTTTAGATATACATATACTCTCTAGGTATACTTTGCCGCATGATTAAACAGAAGCTGAGCAATAAATTGATATCTTAAGACTGCGCCGAGTGTAAGACAGATAATGACAGAGCTCGTGCGGCGCATATTCAAATCGGCGCGCGGTTGCCATAGTAAAATTTGAAGTGCTTTTTTGATAAATATGTATCTTTATTGTCAACCAATAACTTAAATATTTGGGACAGACAAATTGTAATATAACTATTTGTTTCGTGTAAGCTGTAAAATAGGATATATTTCTACTGTTATAATCTAAAAATCATGTAACACGAGCTTACGTTTGTGTATTTTTCGTGCAAATTTACGTAATTTTGTAGGCGAAATTATTAATTATTTTAAGTTTTTTACACGGAGTAATTGTAAACACATACATTGTTATGGTAAATGTATATTTTATATTTATATTACACAAAAAGTGTTGATTTTATTTACTTAACTGTGACCGCCTGTTTTGGCACATTTCGCTCGGCGCAGTCTTAATCCCTGGTCACTAGAATAACTTTATGCAAAAAGCAATTTTAGCATGACCCCATATCTGTGTGACAAGTTACGGAGTGACCTCGGGCTTATACTAACACGTACATGGAATGGGCGTATTCGATACGATTCAATTAAAATTGTTTTAAACACATATTTTTCGCTTTTTCGCAAAGACATGTTCAGAAAACATTTTCGCCTAGATATAGTTTAGATGTACCGCGTGACACGTGCGTGCATTTTCTATATAAAGCTGCATTAAATCGGTGCTGTCCTCGTTTGATGTCACATTCGGTTGTCTAATACGCGCTAGGTGTGTCGTCGTTTTTAGGTAGCAGATGTTACGCCGGGTAGGACTGCTATAATTCTTCAAAATCACCCGGCACTCCAGCCGCCTGCAGTATGCGCGCTGCATCATAAGCGCAACGCGGAATAGAGCATGACTCGTCAATTTTCGCGATGCGATCTCACTTCTTGATCGAGCCATGATATTTTTTGTAACATTGTTATGGCTAAATTATTTAACCAATCTTAATTACATTAATTACTGGGAAGGCTGCTTGATATCAACAAATCGAAATTTAGGAAATTAGCGTCTTGATTTAAAAATGTCTGTTATATTTTTATTTATTGAAATAGACATATTTCAACTTAAATTTAGAACAAGAGTCATAATTATCTTGTGGATAATAATATACAAGGCTAGGCAGTCATGCAGCTTCTTGGAAAAATGAACTGGTAACTTCTTCATAATTTAACGGCCGCCGCAAATAGAGGCTCCTGCCAAGAATATAGAATATTAAAGGCACTACCAGCCTTGAGCGAGCTCTGTATAAATTGAAAAACCGCAAAAAATAAATCGATGTATTTCAAAATGTCAATTTATTACAGTACACATATCTAAGTTTATTGTTTTAACATTTCGTTTAATGTTTGCTATTTCCGTAAGCTGTGTTATAGAATTAAAATACAAAGTATTATGATTTATGACATTGTTAATAAGTGAGGAATTCGAATGTAGTGGTTAGTATGATTGTTATCACCACTTTTAGAGCAAAGTACGAGTATCTTCATAATTATAGAATTAATTAGAACGTTGGGCCTAATTTATATAAAAAAATCGCAATTAGTGAACTAAAAAAATATATTTGCTTTCGGGATTTTAACACATTACAATATTAGACAGCGGGTCTTAACCGCGTCGGTAGGTATTTAAACACATAAATACCTATTTAGTGCCCGCCGTTTGACCACTTGTATAAATTGTGGTCACGGGTAGCCTGCTAAGAACTTAGCAGCGCCTTTGTGAAATGTGGCCTTAGTTACTTCATTTGGTCATTTTATGGTCAAGTGCACTGTCGGTACTTCGACACACAACATTAACGAAGTCTACACTCTGGCGAACTCAATTATTACGGTTACACTTGCTGGTGCCTGGCTGTCAAGATATAGACACATGGTATCCAAACTGTGAAGTGGTGGTTAAAAGTTTTAAGATTACTGCACTCCTTTCCACCGGTGTTATGGCGTGTTCATGGAAATGTAAAATGCCAATTGGCACGAACACAGAACAACGTAGAGGCGTGGCTCCGCCGCTGAAACGGTTTACTGAAAATCGCAGACTTGAAGCGGATGCTACACTTAGGTTTTTGTTTGTGTAGAGAGAGTAAATGAAAAACATTCCTTCCGTAACTCCGTATATTTTATTTAGCTTTCTTACGCAATGGAACGCAGCCGTCTCTACACACATACATACATCACCGTATATACATTGCACGCACATACGTCCGCGATCATATTCAATAACTTGCAAATAAAATATGTCCCTACAGTATTCCCCTCTTTACAAAAGAAATATATATTATCTTTATACGGATTTTATCGCGTTGTTTATTTTTATAAAACACTATTATTACATAATTTTGATACTTTAAATTACTATTGTTAAACACTTTTACTAGTTATTGTTTACAGCTATTTAAGCTATTTAAATTATACAACAATTTAGATTTAATTTTACACTTTCGCCGACGTTTCGGTTGCTTTTCAGTAGCCATGGTCAAGGGGAGACTAAGATGGTAGTTGTCTCAATGTTCCAGTGTAGTTATTTCAAAGTACCTGAATATAATTTAATCATTGGTGTTTCTATTTACGCAGAATGAGCTCAAAGTATCATGAAGTCTAGCTGTGATTTGCTTCTTCTTGGGATCTGTGACAGCGGCGCGGCTGTTGGAGCTTGTTGTCTTGCAGTACTTGCTTGACATGTTGAAGCTCGGCGTCCAGGTGTTTCTTGTCACAGATCCCGTGGGCTCACTGAAACAAAGACATTCCCACAGTAGCTAACTGTTTAGGATGGTGGTGAGATTCACGGTTTAAGGACCAATTTCTATGGGTCCTTAAACAGGGTGGCTCAAAGTATGATCAGGATTCCTCATGACAAGTACATCTAAGAAAGCTAATAAATTATTTGCCTCTAATTCTATAGTAAATTGGATGTTGTTATTAATGGAATTAAGATGTTCTAGGAATACACTTACACTATCTGTTGGTAATATTGTAAAAGTATCATATACAAACCTCTCATAAATCCTGGGTATGATGAGGGCAGTCTGGAAAGCTCGAGCCTTGAAGTCCTCCATATATACATATGTCGGCAACAACAGGCGATACTGAGGAGCCCATTGCCACACCATCGACTTGTATGTAGAATGTATTGTCCCACAACAGATAGCCAGTTGTTAAGCAATGCTTAAGTAGTTTTACATATTCCTCAGACATATTGTACTCTATTAGCTTCCTTTTAGTTATTTCAATACAGTCATGTACAGGTATGCATGTAAATAATGACTGTACATCAAAACTAACCATTGTTTCATTGTTAGTGAGACGTAGGTGCTTAATCTCAAACACAAAATAGTATGAATCCTTTACATGTGCTCTCGAGTTACCTCGAGTGGTGAGAGTATCTTCGCTACGTGCTGAGCCAGTCTGTAAGCTGGTGTCTCGAGCTGACTCACAATAGGACATAGGGGAGCGTTTTCCTTGTGTATTTTTGGTAACCCATACAACTTTGGAGGTTTTACGTAAACTTGTATTAATTTAACGTCTAGATCTAGTTTTCCGGAGTACTTATGTTTGATGTCTTTGGTTTTGTTCAATATTTTATTTGTAGGGTCTGTTTTAACTTGTTTATATGTTGTTTCATCCGAAAGTAAATTTTCAATTTTATGTTTATAATCTGACGTATCTATTATGACCATAGCGTTTCATTTATCTGCACGGAGTACTGTAATATCTGGCCTAGCCCGCAAGTTCTTCAGTGCGATGAATTCATCTTTGAGAAGATTCGGTCTGGGCACTTTACTTCGACGCAAGGCCGATGAAATGACCTGACTTATAGCTTCCAAATCTTCCTTTCTTATGTTATTCTTGACTAGGCAGTCCTCGACGTTGCAAATAATGGCCTCACACGGTGTCCTAGCCGGTGTTATTGCATAATTTAAACATCTACTCAATACTTTTCCGGTTGTTTTGTCTAAAGTTTGTTTTGACAGATTAATAACTGCTTGTCTTTGAGTTGACACGGCGGCGTGTCATTGGTCCGTGCATTGACATTTGATTTCGATAATAAATTTTCATATTTTTGAATATTGTTTGTTTTACACGTATTATATTTTGATCCTTCTCTGTGATTTATAGCATTCATGCATTGTTTAAAATCAAATGGAGTTATTCATCTCTGTATTTCATTAGACAAAATTTCAACGTTCCTATTTATGCTGCGTAAGTCAGCGCGATGTTCTCTGATAACTTGTATTAATAACTTTTGACTTGCCTGTTTTAAGATCTTAGCGCTTACTCGCATGTCTTTCTTGGCTGTTTGTTTAATTTCAATGTATAGCATTCGCATAAACATAAGACAATATTATATATTATCCCCTTAAAATATACTGCAACCTCAATCATTGAATAGCAACACTAGCCAGTCGGAAGTGAGTGAGTGTGTTCTGCCGGGGCTAATTTATGACGCCGACTGCTACCAATGACCGTCTGCACGCTCGCCAGCGGTGCATTGCTCACGTACATTTGTTTACGCATCCAGCTTTTCGCAGTACCCTTGCAGTGGCGCCACGTAAGATATCCCGCTGCGAGACCGACGATGATGATCAAGGCCATGACTATCTAGTGCATAGTGTCCAGCTATCATAGAGTTGTTCAGTTGCTTGGGTAATAACTTGGTTTTTGCTTTGTACTCCACCCATGTTGCTGACTAGTGTGCAGTGTCAATAATGCCTAATTATGAATTAAATAACAATTTTAACATAATTACCTATTCAATGCATACCTAAGCACAGTACATTTCGTAGTTTCGTACTTAGTTGATAAATTGCACAATTCAAAAACATAAATTCGCGACTTTTTAAGAAATTATAAAATATTAATAAATCTACATTACTCTTATTACCTATACCTTTCTTCTCTCTTAGCATTTATGATTCCCAAGTCACTTGGGGTCGGCTTTTCTGGTCTAACCGGATTTGACTGGATATCAGTTTTTACACGGAACGGCTGCCACCTGACCTCCGCAACCCGAAGGCTAACGATACCCTAAGGCTAGACCAGTGTCAGGATTTTAGAGGGTACTGACTTTCCCAATAACGACTGCCATAGATGTTCATGGCAGCTGGGACCAACGGCTTAACTTGCTCTCCGAGGCACGGAGCAGGCGATAATTGTCAATCGATACGCACATAATTTCGAAAAGTCATATAACTTCCGAAAGTCGGAGGTGCGCGACGTGGGTTCGAACCCGAGACCCTCTGCATTGCAGTCTGTTGGTCTCCCCACTGAGCTATCGCTGCTTTTTTTAACCAAATACAGGTATCTTGTGTTAAAAATAATATAATTGAAGTATTACTGGATTTTTAGCTTTAGAAGGTACTAATAATAATAATGTTTAAATCTTCAGCAACATCATTTAAATCATCAATAAGACGCTATTTTGCTTTGCTGCTTGCCCATAAATAAAACTTATACATTTAAAAATGAATAGGTTTTAATCCATCTTCGAACATGTGGCATTTGATGGAATGAACTATCGGCAATATAGGCGTTCGTAGATGTGGCTATTCGCTAAAATGGTCCCTCGTACAAATAACTCATCGATTAAATGGCTCTTCAAAAATTTGGCGTCGTGAAATTGAGTTTCGCAATAATGTCGAAAATGAGTACGAATCTCATCGGATGGTGTTCCGAGTGGACTTTAAGATACTTGTCAGTGTATTATGGTTTGTGGCATTCTGTGTTTACTAAAGTACTACCTTCCGTTATTGTTACTCTAACTTCGAGTAAGAGTAACGATTTATCTACGTCCATTTCGTACGTTAATCGGATGTGTGAATATATGGAGTTTAACCAGCTTGCGAATAGTTCTACTTCCAATCAGGAAGTAGAACTATTCGCTAGCTGGTTAAACGGCCGCGTCGTCGTCATTCTTGATGATGCCGTAAAAATTCATCAAACAAACAAGTCTGCTATAGCTCAGCATTTGCTGAAGTTTGGACTAAACACAGGTCTTATCCAAAAAAAAATATTATTACGCAAGACTAGTACGCGATGCGGTTTAAATTACAAAAAAACATCGTCATTCACTCTGAAGGATGGGTAGCGTTTGTCTATATCAGAGAATCCACTCATCAGCAAGTGTACAACGTAACTCCGTTCTACCGTGCAGAAGTCGTTAATTTTGTTAGTAGAAATACCTACAGCGCAATTTGTTTCTCAAACTCACCAAATGAAGATGGTTGCTAAAACTTGCACTTCACAAAAGCGTCACTAAGCCCACACCAGTCAACTGGTGAACACGCTAAATGCAATTCGTTCAATATCGGCAAATAAGTACCTACTCATTAAAAGGTGAATATTTAAAGGTATATCTATACACATACATATGTCACGGTGCTTGTGATCGCACTCCTCCGGAATAGCTCAACTGATTTTTATGAATTTTTTATGTGTATTTGTTTGGTATGAGAGTAGGTCGTAAAGTATATTTCATACCGCTAGGTGATTAGGGTGTCAGCTTAACCCACATTAACACGAGCGAAGCCGCGGGCTAAAGCTTGTATACCTATATATACCTTTAAATATTCACCAACGCAACTAAAACTCGTTGTCTAGTATTGTATTATAACGAAAATACAACTGCAGCAATATATTTGAAAATTAGCAAGTACTTGATATATGATAGGCCTGGGAATAGTGTCCTTCCAATAATATTAAAATAGCTTCATCATTATACTTATATATGCTCAATAAACAACGTAGTCTTTAGGAGTTTATACCACAGCAGCGCATATCCCCAAAGTAGCATCACGCCTTAGTTCGACAACGTAGTAAAAGTCTCTAGTTGCTCAAATAAAAATAATTTAATTGCTAGGTCTCACAAAAATTACATAGGTTATAATGGTTCCATTTGTTGCTATAGATATACAGAAAGGAAACTGCTTATTTAATTAGCCAGCGATACCAACATTCTAAATGTCAACTATACATATTTATGTATAAGTCTGCTGCTTTTGAGATCTAACCAAGTCTTGTTGTCTTGTTAACAAATGTTCTTACTGAATAAATAATATGCCTCTCAAATCTCTCAGCAATATTAGTTTTTATACATGCATTTGTCAAAGAAGGTCTCGTTTTTATAGGAAACCTTTTTAAAATCATGGAGCATGCTTATTCTGTGTGATAAATTCTTAAACGTGCATCAATCTAAAGAGTCTAAATATACGAAACGACGTATTACCAGTTCCCAAAATGAACGTTTATCTGGTAATTAAATTAGTTAGTAAGGGAATATTGGCTTTGGACAAATTCATACATATCTATCTAATCTTTACTCACATAATAGGCATTGCCTATGCGATTCTTACATTCAAATTAGCCTAGCCGCAGGCCATGAAAATTTAAATAACAAAATTAAGACTTATAAGAATAACGTACTTAATATTTACGGTACATAACCTATATAATGTAAAAGAATTAAAAAATGATTATACTAATTTTCAAATTTATGTTTTGCTATAAAATTGTACAAATACTTTGGCGACATAATTACTAATGCGATAAGCGTTTCAAAGAAGATAAAAATTGTATATCGTATAATAAATTAGATAGATATTAATGGCTGGCTCGTAACTGACTTGAGCTGAAATCGCTACTAGAAAATAGAAGCACTCACACATAGACATTTTCTAGCATTATATTAAGCCTACGATCTGTCGTGTTAATAATAGGTAAATTAGTTTTAAGAAACATTCTGTAATTTTTGTGTATTCAAAAATTATACATATACCTATGTATTTATATAATAGTTTATTATTGTTGTTGGTATGTTCTATTATATCACGTTGTAGATTCGTAAACCCAGTTATGACTAACAGAAATACCATAAACGAAGAAAACTTTAATGGAAATCTGATCACTTTTATTTACTCTGTGTACAAATCTATGACGTCATAAGATTAAAATCTTATTATTTTCATTTATTTATAGAAAATTGTTTTATAGTTACATGCGTAAACAATATGTTTTGTTTTAGTTACGGCTGCAAGCCTGGTAATAAGACTGAATTCGAATATTCGGCTAACTTGACGGAAGAGGAATTTCAAGAGCACCCGATAATTAATTGGGACGGAATAATATGGGTCAATAGACCCCTGTATTTGTGGGTTGTGCAAGTCATATTAGCTATGATATCGTTCACTGAAGCTATTCTTCTAGCTTATTTAGGCTATAAGGTATACCTATGCAGATATTTTTATTATATAATATGATATAATTATATGGTATACGGACTGCTTCATTGGCTCCGTGGCACAAGATTGCATTTTCGCTTCAAGCTAATGTGTCGGGTATTATTTGACAGGATTACTCTGTTAAGAAATCCTCATTTTACCGTTTGATTACATTAGTTTCGATTGCTAATACAAGAAACCTTAACATAGACCACAAAGCGGGTGTTCTATTCTATTCTATTTATGTTTGCCTACCTGGTCGGCGGTAAACAGATGTGATTCTATGTTAATAAATCTGAATAAATGTGATATGTGACACAGGAAATATAATTAATGAAAGACACCATATTTAAAATATGTATAGTAAATCAATCAACTTCAGTATCGTATTTTGCGTCAATATTTAATAATACCAAACTTTTCTATGAGCAAAAGCATTAAAATCTACGTATAATTACGAATTACAAAATTTTTTAACGGTAATTAATCAATGAGTTTGTGACATGATCGCCCAAATTAACTAGGTATTAAATTATTAGTAGTTAAATATAGCATGCTACATTTTATAATGCAATAAAAATTAATAAAGTTTAAACGCTTTCAGGGCAACATTTGGCAACAAGTTTTATCTTTTCACTTTATTTTAGAAATGGTGAACACAATACCTTTTGCTTTAACGGTAAGTTGATTAAATTAATTTCTTACAAACACCGAGCCTAACGAAAAACACTTACACCAGTTTCTTCGGATGTCTTCTCTTTAAAATGACATTATTCTATTGTTCGGAGTAGTTCTTGAAAGGGTATAATCAAAAGGTTACTTACTGAAATTTCTGACGAATTTTGGAATGAATGGATTTTATGATACGAACTGTTGGCCACTTATTACCGAAGCGATACGGCAGTCTCTTTGATGTAAAGGAAGTAGGGCCTTTTACCAGTGCCTGACTTATGCTAAATAATTGTTGCAAGACTTCCAATGCTATATAATTGTTGCAAGAGAGTAAATAGTGTGAATTGAAATTAGAACACTGGATGAACCTAGAGGCAAAAACATACGTAGCAAAGGACCGAAGATAACCCCAATTAAAGTTCCATACTTACTTTTAAGAAAGTTGTATTCTTATCCCATTCACTACGTGAATCTTGCAAATATGACATAAATTATTCTGATTCCAGTTGCCGTTTCCACCGTTAAGAAATCTTTTTATACCAGTGTTTCTAAATTGTTGGCTGGCAAAAAGGTCTCTGGAGAATATGTTTGTAAGTAAAAGTTTTTATTATGTTATTTAATTTAGGGTTCACTACATTTGAATTTTTTGTTGGCCTTCACATGTACACCTAGTAAACGATTAGTAATTATAGTTTTTTTTTTGTGTTAATTTTTGTGGTCTGGCCATCAGTATATAAATCATTTCGTTAGTTACGATTAGTTACTCAATGTATATTATCATACAGCTAAAGCTACTTTAATTATATAAAGAAACTGGCGTTAGAGCTTTGAAGCATTTTCATTACATTAAAATCTGGCCAGCAACATCAAAGCTTTTCAATTCGAATACGCTATTGAAAGTTCAATTGATAAGACCATTTTAATTACAATTTTCATTTCAATACATTTCAGATTCAGGCTGCATTTCTTATTTAGTATGACTATAAAACGTTAAGTGTTTTAAATTGATAAACGTAATAAAATTAGACAAAATAAACTTCTCCATAATCAAACAAATCTC
The DNA here is from genome assembly GCA_930367265.1 of Catocala fraxini. Classification (NCBI taxonomy): domain Eukaryota; kingdom Metazoa; phylum Arthropoda; class Insecta; order Lepidoptera; family Erebidae; genus Catocala; species Catocala fraxini. The sequence continues at coordinate 20,520,320 of OV884024.1, forward strand.
TCTCTGTTGTGAAATTATACCATATTTTAAAAGTACATTTCATTAGTTTCTAAATTATGTTGGATACAAGATTATTTTACTTGCCTATCTATGTGTGTTATTTGAAATTTATTAATAAAAATATTCTAGTCATGCTCTTTTAAAAATTGTGTAATTATAAAACTGTTACACCACTACTACTACTATTAAACTTTACTCATTTTTAAGCTAATTAAATTATAATTAAAACTATTTAGATCTTACTCCCCGTGACCATGGCTGCTGAAAAGCAACCGAAACGTCGGGGAAAGTGTAAAATTAAATTAGATCTAATTAGTTTTAATAATAATTTAATTAGCTTAAAAATTAGTAAAGTTTAATAGTAGTAGTAGTGTAACAGTTTTCAAAATTATGTAATAAAGTGTCAAATAAACAACGCGATAAAATCCGTATATAGTAGTTTAATTTCAATGAATAATATTCGCGTAAACAGAATACAATTATCTATAAGTATAAGTCTAATAGTATTTTTGATAACTGTAACTCTGAATACTATTTATGCGTTCAATTATTTCTAAGAACACTAAACTAATATTTATATTATTGTGTCTCGTATCTAATCGCGCACTGGTTGAGGCAACATAAGAAGCAAGTTGTATAGTGGGATAATCTAGGTTTTGTTCCAAAGTAAGAGCACGCAATGGCTGAGTGCTGTATTAATTTGATATAATTTTATTAGTACTCTGACATCGTATTTGGCAATCGTGACTATCCGAAATCAGATAATATGAGGATAATAAAGGATTATTCACTGAATTTAGTGACGTCATCTCACAATTGCTATAAAAGTGGTGGTTAGTTCGCCGGACAGATCATTAGTTAGTTGGCTTTCGTACGAGAAGGTTGTCGTGAGGTTTCGGCGTTATTTACAGTGCGTCGTTGTATTGTACATATTTACTTGTGATTCATTATTTAGTGTAATTAACGGCTGTTTGTCAATTACGATTATTTGATATTACTTTATTATTCTGCTACTGTTAAAATTAGCTTGAATTGAAACATAAGAATAAATTATTGTACTCTGTGGCACTCAGTTGTTTTTTAAATATAAAATCTGGCTTCTTAACCTAAAAATATATATTACGATATTTGATAAATATGTTTAAAATTCGTGAACATACATATGTCCCACATCAAATTTTGTTGTTTCTGTACAGAATACAACGGTTATTTTATAAATTTATTTGTATTTCGAAAATTGACTATGTACCTATATTTTTTAATAACATGTATTTTTGAATATTAATAATAAATATCAATAACCTTTTACACAATTTGTATTTAAATTTATATCGCTTAGTGTCTGTGGCAAATTAAAACAACGAATACTGTGTTTTAATTTGCCATAATGGTTGATGTTTTTGTTAATTTAAGACAAACCATAGTGACCCAAATACAAGCAATCGTGCGTGAAGAAAACAATGTTTCCGAATTGGCTATTCAAGGAATATTAAGTAAATATTTAGTACGAAAACTACAACGTGAACGCTTTTCTTTCGTTCATATAAAGCAGCAACTTAATATTTTTATAAATACTATTTTTAAATAGGTAATGGCTTTATTAAACTAAATTATGATTCTTACAATTCCAGAATGATCTCCACAGGGCTATGCAAAAATCTCAATCAGCACTATCGCAACAGTTGATGATTCTCTGCGTTACTCTACTATGTCTTGTCTTTACGAGGTGAGTAGAGCAAACTTCAATTATATTATACCTATTACTTCATATTTAGTTAATATATAAAATTACAAGCATATTTAACAGAAGTTGATGACATACCAGTATTACGGTTAATGATTATTCCATCGACATATGTAGGTAGGCAGATAGCTAGGGAGTGGTAGAAGTGCCTTTAGGGTAGGTCTTTCGTGTAGTGGCCTGCCGTTTCATACGGCGGGCCGAAACCTCGGCGGGGTCGCGACCGCATGCGAAAGTGATTCGCGCGGCCCCGTTGATAGTGGTTTTATCGAGGAACACCGTGGTAGGTTTAGTCGGTATTCCGGGAGGTACTTTATCATCTTAACATCTTATTTTACCCCGGCGAGTCCGACATAACCCCTCCGCCCGCCCCCGCGGAGGGGTATGCGTCATGCATTCCCCCACGTAAAAAAAAAAAAAAAAAAAAAAAAGGTAGGCAGATAGCACCTAACAATGTTCTGTTAAGTAAAGCTGATACTGATATCAAGAGAGTCCAAGTATATGAATTCATATCATTTCAAAAGTTTAACAAGTTGAATGAAAACATTTGTAAGAACTTCATTACTAAGATTTTCATTGCTTTTTTATTTTAGTACGTAAAGCTTGCCTCCGTTGAATTAAAATAACTAGAGGCTGGGTAGGTCCTAAAGCAAATTGTCTGTAAATAAGACTATGCATGAAATAGATCGTCATCAATGAAATATACTATAAAAGCAATGCTGGATCCAGCTGGATTGCTTTCATCCAATATATAAATCCAGCTTGATTGAAAATGCCACTTTTCAATTCCTAATCATGAACTTAATTTGTACTTCATTGTATGTAAGCCAGTTTAAGGATATCTATGCAAGTTAACATAAAAATGAGGGAACCGCCTCAGACTATAGAAAATCATTATTAACTTCTTTTCCCAATAAACAGAAGAAATGTAGGTAAGGTAGAAATGTAAAATAATATAATTTAATGGAACTAATTAGCGAAAGATTGACATACGTTTTAACGAATGGAAGAAATAAAAAAATGGATGAGCGTCTTATGGATTTAAAAAAGGATAACATTTACAAAAGGACTTTTAACATCGGTAAGAACTATCATTGTATAACAAGTTTTTAGAAAGTATAGATTCTATTTATTAATGAATAAATTTATTTATAAGGGGATCACAAACATTTTCCCATTATTATTGGTATAATAAATATATATGAGTAAATCTAAAGGCACACTGTTATCCACCAAATATATACATAAGTATAAATCTTACGACTACACATGATAAAGTAAACTTACAAAATACTGTATGGAACAAAGGGAAAACGAAAATTAAGTACCTACATAGGTATATAAGTAACAAAATATTCATTACAGATTAGTTTTACAATAAAGAGACTTTGTATATTTAAAATTATTTTACCATTACATACAATTATGTACTTATTTCTAATGCAATTGTTTATAATAGAATCAAGTAAAACAGAATCCGTAGAACTACTTTTGATTGTACTTTTCTATCGACCCTTTTATCAATAGTATTAAAGTACATACAGTACGCTTCCATAGACTCTTAAATTATGAACATTATCCTCTCAAATTGTATTATATTAAGGGCTTTTGATAAGTCGTGCAATTAGCTTTGTTAACACTGTACTATTGAAATGACGGAAATTTTGCTTCCAGCAGTGTTTGCTCTCAGTGCCACCTAATTTTCTATTAAGATTCATTTCTGTGTCGCGAGGAAATTTACAAACATTCAAAGAACAAACACTAAAACATCTAGACTCCGAACTACCATAACGGCTCGCAATTGTTTTTGTCCCGTGTGGGATGCAAAGCCGCAACACGCTGCGCACTCACTTAAATCACTACGCCCACCGTGCAATCAGATTAGAATAAAATGAAAAGTATGTAATTGTGGAGTATAGTTTCAAAACACGCCAAAACAATATAAGAACTAAAATAATGTTCCGACTGAATATGAAGCTCCGTCGTTGGTTCTACCGCATTGCACTGACAGATTTCAACAAAATCCACTAAAATTCTATCAAAGCAGCTCACAAAAGTAGCAGTTTGTTGCAAACACCGCTATTTTGAGTCCATTTATATTATGTCTTTAAATGTTTTTTTAAGATTTACCATTATTTGGTGAAAAGTATTTTAGAGGAAAATAAACTACTCAATTATGTAGTTTAAATTCCAATGGAAATTTCTACAAAAGTAGGCAACTAAAAGTATTAACTGTATATAGGAACAGGCTATAAAAATATAAAACCTCTGTATTCATATTCCACTTTTGTAGACTGTGTAGTTGTGTATGTCATTGTAAATTTTTGCCAGCTCTCACTCTATATCAGAAGAAGCTCTAATCATAAAATTAGAAAGTGGTATATAATAAAAGACTACGTAGTGTATCAATGTTTGAAGGTTACCCGTCACAAAAGCCTCAGTTCACACCTGTTTTCTCTATTTTGTCCACCACTCCATAGTGAGCTTTTAGTTTTCTCTGCGCTTCTAAAATGGGTTTTAACTTGTCAATTGTTGGAATGCCAGACAGACAAACATAAATTGAAATATATTGTGTCTGGCCGCCGTTGTGCCGCTGTGACAATAGGCTATCGGTTATATTTCAAGTTTTAGGCCTAGTCCTTGTAAGACATTGCTCGTATTAAATAAATGGATAGGCGTGACTGCGATGAGTTGAAGTGGACACGCATTTATTTTTGAAATCCTCGTCGATGTTGTCAAAGTTTATTTGTGGTGTTAGTTTCATATGTTCACTAGACTAACAAGAACTTAATATTAGCTATAATATATAAATAATAAAAAGTACAGATTAATAAAATATACGTTTTATATATTTTCAGTGTCTGTGGCATCCAACACTTTCAACGTGCTGGACATCGACATCTTAACTTATTTCAAGCAACCTACTTCGTGGTGGTGACTTTTTCAACAGTGGGCTACGGCGATTTTGTGCCGGATATTTGGCCATCTCAACTATTTATGGTTATCATGATAGGAGTGGCATTGGTTGTCTTACCCACCCAGGTAATAAATTTAATACAATTGAACTTTACAGAACATTATTAAAGGAAAATACTGCTTTAATAATAAATGTAATTTAATGATAGTGTCAAGCTAAAATGATTCACGACGCCTAGTTAGTTACTGTAAATCTAGCAAGTGTTTACTGTCTAATAGGAGTACAAGGTAGTATAAGCATTCCTAATACAATCTTATTAATAACACTAAACAATCAGAATAATACATTTATACAAAATGAAGGACTATTATCCCAATTCATAAAACATTATTGATTTAAGCCACCTATAAACCTTGTTTATTTAAGCCTGTTCTCCAGCCTCAATCTGGTTTGCGATCATTATTATTGGCTGTGTATAGGCTAGTCAAAGATTAACCCTTTTTTTTAACGTGGAGGAATGCTGTGACACAAATGCTAATGAGAAAGCAAAGTTTAAGCATCTGTCAGTGGTAATACACTAAAAACAGGGCAATAGATAAGTTATGATATTAAGAATTTTTTAATTTGCAATATTTGTTTATTTTGGAAAAAAATTGCGAGATGGAGTTTGAAAGAGGCAATTTCTCGGATATATCCCAAGGGCTCAGTTTATATTTAGTACCACTGAACTTTAATATCTGATTATCATAAAAGGGGCGCAAATTCAAATGTTATTTAAATATCACTTATTACATATTTACGGTACAAAAATTGCTATGCTAAAATAAAGCAGGTCTCTGGAGTTTTACACTATTATCTTTAATAGCAATCCTTTAAAAAAAGCTTTACAAATGTAGGTTTGAGGCAAAGAAACTACTTAGGTTTATTTTCATTGCATTAAATATAGCGTCTGGGATTTTACGCACAGGGTCGACCTAAATACATACAATTTCAGCGTTCCGAACATCATCATCGAGATTCATCTAATAATTTATGTTGCTTATTTCAGTTTGAACAACTTGCTTTTACATGGATGGAGAGACAAAAGTTAGGTGGTTCATATTCCTCACATCGTGCACAGTCTGAAAAGCACGTTGTAGTTTGCTCTACAACTCTGCACGCTGACACTATTATGGATTTTCTAAACGAATTTTATGCGCATCCTTTACTTCAAGATTATTACGTGGTATTATTGTCACCTATGGAACTGGATACTACAATGAGAATGATATTACAGGTAATATTTAAATATTTCAACGAAATTATAAATAACCTTGAATGAAAACAGTCACCACACAACGCACACGATTATTATTCAATCATTTATTTGATGATATCAAAATTTTAATTACTTTCCCTATAAAATACTGTACCTTTTTTAACGGCTTTTAATGTCCCTGCCATTTAAAGACATAGTCTTGTAACTTGCGATACTACAGCGCAAAACATGTTCTATAGTCGAACCTGTGGCGGAAATGAAAATATTTGCTGTAGCTACATCTTATATTAAATATGAAATTATTCCTTAAGACTCGCGTTTCAGGCGAGCTGTTTTAAAGGCCACGAAATTTTTCGTTACGTATGAGGCCTTTGACAACGGCGCGTCGTAATTGTTTAAAGACTCGATTGAATTGTGAACCATCATACCCAAGTCGAGTTTTCTTTAAAAGGCTTAAAAGCTTTGTCATTTTGTAGTGGTCTTACCTGTTTGTATATGAAAGTAAACTCACTAAGCCAGTTTGCAATAATTATTATCGCTAGGGTTATTGCTAAACATATGGCAGCTGGCCCTTAACAATTCAATTTAATACTCGTATTAAATTTGGCATTAAAATTTCACATCAGAAATCACATTTTAAGATAATTAAAACAGTTACAGCCAAATAAAAATTAAAGGTGTACATTATGTTTTATTTTAGGTGCCGATATGGGCCCAAAGAGTTATATATATTCAAGGTTCGTGCTTAAAAGACACAGACTTAATTAGGGCACGTATGAACGAAGCCGAAGCTTGTTTCATTTTGGCAGCCAGAAACTACGCTGACAAAACAGCAGCAGATGAACACACAATTTTAAGGTGAGTTTTATTTTTATTTATACTGTTCATAGTGTTAAAAAACTAAAGGTGAAAATCTAAAATCATTTCCTTCATGGCTTACCTAATAGATTTAGCAAAAATTGAATATAGAGTTAGCTTAAGTTCGAGACCAGGCATAGCCAGACATTTAGAACACCTAATAAAAACTAGTAGACATGTAATATATACATATTAAAAGATTAGGAAAATATCTGTTTATTGTACACTAATATATTAGTATATAGAATTCGGGTACAAGAAAGAAAACTTAAAGAATGGGCGGTCTTAAAGGCGATCCATAGTCAATATCATGCTAATTATTTATAAGGTAAGTTGTTGGTGTGGTTCAGTTACCCTAAGACATATGTTTAACATATCTATATATTAATACGTGAAGCAAAACTTTGTACCCATTTTTACGAAAATTGCGCTAACGGAGGAGTATAAAATTTGGCACAGTTAAAGTTTATATGGAGATGGAGGGGCGAATCCTAATATTTATATAAAATATGTATTAGAAATACATTAAATTAATGGAAAAACACGACACGCACACAACCATGCATTTGACACACGCAGTCGAATCGCGTTCGTAGCATATCAGCATTGTTGTAGGTACTATTCATCGTAACTATAGTTACATATATCAATATATAATGACATATATCAGCAATATCTTACAGGCAACCTTTGGGTGGATTAGAATGATATATACTATTTATATTATAATAAATTTACGTAATAATATGAAAAAAAGAAAACAAAGTAGTAAGATTAGGAATATCGTCAATTAAAGAGTTAAGTAAATAAAAATTTGTTAGCAATAAATAGGTAAATTAACTTGCATAGATCAAAATCTAAATGATTAGATTTTCATTTAGATTTCATTTAGGTTCTAGATAATAAAACCTTAATAACTATCGAACTTAAAATTTAAATCAATTATGGTTGGATATCGACCACTAGTCGAACGCTAGTTCAGTATATATCAGTATATAACAATACTTTAGTAAATAAATACAAACAAGCACAATACAAACAGCAGCGATAGCTCAGTGGGAAGACCAACAGACTTCAATGCAGAGGGTCTTGGGTTCGAACCCACGTCGCGCACCTACGACTTTCGGCAGTCATATGACTTTTCGAAATTATGTGCGTATTCATTGACAATTATCGCTTGCTCTGTGCCTCGGAGAGCACGTTAAGCCATCCGTCCCGGCTGCCATGAACATCTATGGCAGTCGTTATTGGGAAGTCAGTGCCCTATAATATCCTGACACTGGTCTAGCCTTAAGTTATCGTTAGCCTTCGGGTTGCGGAGGTCAGGTGGCAGCCGCTCCATGTAAAAACTGATATCCAGTCAAATCCGGTTAGACCAGAAAAGCCGACTCCAAGTGACTTTAGAATAATAAAGGCTAGGGAGAAAAAGACTTTAGTAAATAAGTAAGTATGTACATATATTCATATGAAGTACAGACATCATGCATAAAGACAGTAATAGTACTGTGATATGACATTTAGATAAAAAAACAGAACGTACATCGTGAGAAATTGGAATTGAAGAAAAATTTAATAACAATGTGAGAATATCATTATTCCTACTAAGGCGGTTAGGGAACCTCTTCAGTCAGCTACGAAATTAATATACATGATCATATTTGCGCAATAGGCGGTCAAGTTTATCTAGTTGCTCCTTATAAAGATTAGAATAGCTGACATCGACATTTTTAAGTATTGGCAAATGTGTATACCTAAGTTACATTATTAGAGAATAAAAAATGCTTATGTAAAATCGAATCTAGAGCACTTGTGACAAATCCATCGTATAGACCACCCGGAAACTGCCCTTCAGGATAATTTAAGTATATAATTATATATATTTCGCGCAATATTTTTCACTAAATCACTTACAGTGATAAAGGCTTTTGATAATTTGTTATTTGGAGAATATATTTCATAATCATGTGCCCAAGGGTGGTCGGTTGAAATGAATTGTCTAGATATAGATTTCAAAGTAATGTAAGAGCAGAGGAGATATAAAGCGACCCTGCAGTACACCGCTAGATGTAATTCGCCAAGTACAATTCATCAGCGTATATATATACACATATATATACAGAGTGTCCAAGAAGTCAACGTCAACCCGGAATCAGGTAACAGGCTAAGTGTTAAAAGATATCAGATTTTTTTAAAAACATCAGTTACTTATTTTAAAAATTATAGGCATTTAAAAAAACCACTGTAATCTACATCCTGTGACGGTCTTTTAACTCCTGTTACTACAGATATTTACTTTCTGTATTATTATTTGTTTGTTATGAAATGTCGAATAATGCTTCTTTAAGCTCTCAATTCTTTTCGATTATTAAAAACAGTAGCGTGAGATTTTCATTATTCAGCCTATGAATGATGCCCTAGACGGAAACCTGACTGATATGGGATCAGGAGTACATTATTAAAAATTAAAATACAGAGTTCACTGTTTATAAGACGCTCGAGGACTTCAGAGAAGAGAGGTAAAATGGAAATAAGGCGACAGTCAAAGGAGCTAGAGTTGGACATTTTTTTGGTAAACGCAATATTTGAATATCTTTCTAGGCAAATAGAAAAGCATTACTAGAGATTGACTGATTTAGCTTTAATTAAAATTAGGTACTATGATATTTCGCTATTATTACAATAATGAATCAAACGATGATTATAAAGGCGTGACTTTATTAACATTAATTTAGTAAATTGCTAGATAATTGGGTTATATTTATGTACTTTGTAACTATCAATTATGTTTACCTACTAATTTCGATAAATCACTTATCACGTTATTGTTCATTTGTGATCAACTCTTTACCTTCATATATATTTAAAAGAGACTGATATTTAGTTCATGGTTTTAATCACATAGATCCTGGGCAGTGAAAGACTTTGCACCATCCGTACCGCAATATGTCCAGATATTTCGACCGGAAAATAAGCTGCATGTGAAATTTGCCGAGTTCGTTGTGTGTGAAGACGAATTTAAATACGCTCTTCTTGCTAATAACTGTACATGTCCTGGAGCGTCTACACTGGTTACTCTACTTCTTCACACAAGTCGCGGACAGTAAGTTATTAATTTATCATTATTACAAAATGTTATTATGTTTGATAATGCTTGATCGATTCTTTGTATTTTTAGGGAAGGCCAGCAGTCGCCGGAGGAGTGGCACAGACTTTACGGTAAATGCTCCGGTAATGAGATCTACCATATTGTCTTAGGAGACAGTCGATTTTTTGGAGAATATGAAGGAAAGAGTTTTACCTATGCAAGTTTTCATTCGCATAGAAAGTATGTAACATTATGTTTATTATTTAAATTATTATCAATTAAAGAATAGAAATTTTAATAGAAGGTTTCTGTATAGGTATGGCGTAGCTTTAGTGGGGGTCCGTCCAGCCGAGCTGCCTGAATTTTATGAAGATACTATTCTTTTAAACCCAGGGCCTCGTCATATAATGAAAAGCAGTGATACCTGCTATTATATGAGCATTACAAAAGAAGAAAATTCTGCTTTTGTTGTATCGGAAAAGCAGACAGAACAGAAACCAACTATTCCAAAAGACCAAACGGCTTGTAGTCTTCTTTCTAATGAGAAGAAACCAGGTGACGCAGAGGATGGTTCAGGCCGACAGAAAAAACCAGACGGTAGTAACGTCGCTCAATACGAACTTCCACAAGTGATTCTCCAAGCTCCCGCGAGTTCCACACCAAAAGCATCGCCATCACGCATCAACCAAGCTAATACTGTATCATCCGCTAATTTTACTGTCGCTAGCTGTGAGTGTCACAGTTGGTAAAAGCAGAAAGTAGACTGAATGCATATCGTAGCCTTCTAATTCTAATACACTATGCAATCGGCCTACTTTCTTTTTGGGTTTTGCTTATTGCTGATTGCCTTGGACAAACTTGTTGAAATGCCGTAGTCTATTCTCAAAGATAGACCAACTTATAAAGGCAAAGAGCAACTCACTCACACATATAGTATTTATCAAGTACCCAGAGGACGAGGAAAATCTACAATTATACTCTATAGTATACATGAAATTAAATTGGATTTATATTTGTTATGTTCCTTGTTGTCGGGTTCTGTTTCACTATTTAATAGTTCAGATATCCAACAACCAATCTTTGGCTTGGGTGTGCTTCATATCAAGTTAAGCCCTAATAATAGTTTTCAAAGCCAATACTAGTTCTTCGATTTCGGTTTCATATAATAAATTAAATGTTTATGCATGATTTGATTGTATGATAACATTGCCTTTATTAGTTACATCAGTTTACAAGTGTGGATGGAGACCGAGTCTGGCATTTGTGACTGCATATCAAGTAATCACCAGATGTAAATTTGCTTTATTTATTAACTTTTTTATTTTATTGTAAGTATAATCATATTCGTTTCATTTAAAAACATTTGAATGTAAGCAATCTTGCATCTAGTTTGATTAGTAATGATTCGATTTATCGGTGTTCTAAGTTTATAATTTTTTTATTGTTCTTGATTCATGTTTGTACAGAATTTGATATTCGAATGATGTTGTTTTGCAATATTTTGATAGTATATCCTTTTTACATATCCTTTATTATCCCAATGGCCACTCTCTTTATTATTGAAATAACATAGAAAATAAAAAATAATAAATCGTTAATATTTTATTAGCATGCCGTTACATATGAACAATAAATAACTAAATTACTTACATGTTTATACAGCAAAATATGGTGAAGGCACTTCTACATCAGATTCTAGAACATGCCTAAAAGATTCGCCTGGTACTGACAGTGCTACCGATAGTCATTTACTACTACCTAAACCAGACAATAATTTCCTGAGCCCCGACGCTCTGAATTATCGTAGAGGTAATATTAGATATTATTAAAGCCTAAAAGAAATACTTCAAATCTTACTTTATCTAAAGTTTATAACAATTTAGGAAGCCGACGACCATCCATACTGCCGGTCCCTGATATGGTAACGAGCAGTTTAAATATTGCTTCTGACAATCAGGATGACGAGGCCGAAGTAGATGAGAGCGAAGATGAATTAGAGGATGATGTACCGTGGCGATCACCGTCCGAGAAAATCGCGTAAGTTAACTTGCGATTAGCAAGCTTACCAATGCATCCACACGCACGCAATTTTCTATATAGGTTAACCATGTCAACGATATCAGACCAGTTCTTTTTATAAGAGCATTTTTCTAATTAGTTATTTAAAGTTCCTTAAACATTATTTTTCTATTTTATTAAATTAACTACGTAAGATTTTCCTCATTTGCAATCTTTATCACACTATGAGATTCATAGAAGTTGTCTTTATTTTATGTCGTTAACAGAATTGTCTTCATTGCAAACTGTTGAACGACAGTATGTTTCTGTTTTCACTGTTTTAGCGTATACGTTCACTCCTGTAGATAGCAGTCCAGGATCACACAAGCTGCATGAATATCGCACAGTACGTACGTCATAGTACCATATTAGATGTCCAGCCAACATTTTTTATTTTGCCTTATTGCTATTTGTTTTACTTATAATGTCATATCAAGTAGGTGAAGTAAAAGAGACCAACAATTTTAATAATATTTGATATAATATCTGATGTTTTATCATATACTATATATACGTCGAAGATCAACTTTTTATTTTCTGTAAATTATTAGCATGTGTAATACGTAACCACTTCTTAAATGATTTATCTAAGTACTTGTTTTTATAAAGTAAGCTGCACATTAAACATTCTCGCTATAAATAATAACTAAAGTCCTAACTAGTGACAACTATCTTTTTAATACAGATACTTTATTTTATTATTGCAATTGTGTGCATTGTGTATCTGTATAATCCCCTGAGCATAAAATCCCAACCGCACGGCCCGTACCCCTGTCTCCAGTGATGACGTCACCACCAGCAGCTTCTCATCGCTGGCTGGCAGCGAAGTTGCGCACAGTGCCTGGCGAAACGATTTCACGAGGTAAGCTATGTTAAGAACTCTTTTAGCATTTCTACTGAAGAACTAAACCAGGCATTACACCATCTATCGAGGCACTAACCGGCAAGTGTAGGAAACTAATGTTATAGTAGTATTACTAATAATATAACCAATTATAATAATCAGACAGATTAAATCAATTAATAAAATTCCGTAAGTAAAAATGTGTGATAAAAGTAAAAAATTATATTACTGAAATACTTAAACTAATTTATAATTTGCAGGATGGATATGTCGAAGAGTTGTATCTTTGTGGTCCATCTTGTATGAAAAAAACAGCCTGCGAATAAAAAAGGTAGCAATGTTATTGACCTTAGATATTCATGTTCGTATTTCAATCGGCGGTCACCGCAGGCAGATCGATATTCTCTTGATGGCCAGTGCTAAGCACTGTTTACATACGTAACGTTATTCAGGTGCGAATAGTCGAGAAACAAGTTTAATTAGAATATCCTGGAATTTATATAATCTTTTCCATTTGGCTGTCCTATATCCAATTGGACTTCCAATTTAAGTCTAAAATAACAGATGGCCTCGCTGATGCAACGGTTGGGCATTTTATCGCGACGATGGACCCAAAAAAAGTCTTGATGGGGTTATATAGCTTTATGTTTTATTTTAATTAGACAAACTTGACAAATGCTTCCCCATCTCAGGAGATTCAACCAGATGAACTGTAAAATACATTTTCCTTGTGGCGAAACGAAAGGCAAGTGACATCTATGCAGTAGAACGTTGTTTAATACGGTTTTATTATTTATTCACCACTAAAGGTGCAATAAAGGACCGTCGTATCTCGTGATTTCCTTCAATCTGAGAAAATAATTACAGTATCAACTAGAAGTCAAATTTATGATTACCTAGTCAAATACGATTATGAGTGATGCCTAAATATTCATGTTTGTGCCGGAATTACTCTAATTTATAGATCTACTTAAAATATCCACAGTATATATTATAATGTTACACGTTATATACACATATAGCATAGTTTTGCCTTTAAAACATAATAACGTGGGCATTAATTAGAGGCATCCAATATATTCTATTTATTTATTTTAGGAGTCATGTAGAGCATTGCGAGATAAGTTGCAAATTAAATATATTGTCAGCCAGAGACTGCCTATGATTGACTTCATTTGTATTTTAAATTACCATAATAGAGATCTTCGATTTTAATGGAACTCGTGTTACCGTAACCTGGGTTGCCCTAATAATAAATTGGGTAAAACGTTTTATAAAGATACAAAAGAAAGGAAAACAAAACAAGCTACTTTGGTGTGGATTTCAAGGGTCTGTAGTTAGTTCAATGATTATTTCTCTACTGCTTTACACTTATCAGAGTTATCAGAAGTTAAATGCAGTTGCCAAAGAGACCTATTTTTTATCCTACAGATTGAGTATTTGTATTATAATTAAATTAAAATTGTCTATTGTTACAATAGAATTCTATCATAGATTTAGGTTTTTAGAATAATAACTGAACATTTATATACATAATTCTTCATGTCTAATGTAGATAACTAAATATAACATGTGGAACACATATTTAGGCTCGATTCGACTAGACCGATCGTGTTCTAAGGTGGGTAAAATTAATATGATTAAGTAGTGTTTATGTATTGTACAACTATATGAACTTCTTTATAATATAGCCCTTCGTATTGGTTACCAAAAAGGTTTTAGCAAAGAGTATATCTTATGCACAATTCCTTAAGCGCCTTTGAGCATGTTAAATTCGTGAACTTGATGTTTAATGTTAGACTATAACACCACTAACCATAGAATTATTCTCACCCGGATGTTTGTCTTACAAATTTATTTTAATAGATGAATGTGATGTCTCTTAGCTATTTCTTTGTAAGTATTGCAGGTTTTTAATTACTGTTTTTCAGTCACTTTTTCTATTATTAAAAATATTTTTCAATCTAAAAGCTTTGCTTTGCCTATTATAATGACCGAAGGATGTGTATAATATTTTATATATTATTTACTATTGAAATATGACAAACGAATGAATAATTAAGAAATTTCAGGATCGTTAAGGGGTTTCCACCAGTGTCGCCTTTTATTGGAGTGAGTCCAACGCTCTGTTACTTACTAAAAGAGAAGAAGCCACTTTGCTGTTTGCAATTGGCGCAAGTATGTGAGCATTGTGCCTACAGGAATGCAAAGGAATACCAATGGCAAAATAAAACTATTATTTTGGCCGCTGATTACGCCTCTAATGGAATTTACAACTTCATCATACCGCTGCGAGCCCACTTTAGATCTAAAACTTCACTAAACCCGATAATCTTGCTCTTGGAACGCCGGCCTGATATAGCATTTCTTGACGCTATATCGTACTTTCCATTGGTTTATTGGATGAAAGGTAGCATTGACTGGTAAGCATTATCAACATACCTATAAATAATTGTCTAATAAGCTATAAATTAAAATGTATATTTATCAAACTTTCAGCCTCGATGACTTATTACGAGCTGGAATCACTTTAGCGGAAAACGTTGTCGTTGTTAACAAAGAGTTATCAAACTCCGCCGAGGAAGACAGTTTAGCCGACTGCAACACTATAGTTGCTGTACAAACAATGTTCAAGTAATAGTTTCTTTATATATTTACAATTGCACCCTTTTAAACGCTGTTGCGAAAGTGAAATATTACAAGTGTTAAGTTTATTGTCTTGTGCTGCGAAAATAAATTCTAAATAGCCCGGCGAATAATTGCCAAAAAGTAATAAATTTGTAAGTGTATAAATTATTATTCTTTTCAGATTTTTTCCATCTATTAAGTCAATTACTGAATTGTCACAGTCTTCAAACATGCGCTTCATGCAATTCCGTGCCCACGATAAGTACGCGTTGCATCTTTCTAAGATGGAAAAGGTATTTTTGTTTGTGTTTTCTAAAAACGTTTTATTAATACTTTGAAATGAAGAAAGATTATTTGTTACTTTAATTACTGGTCTTCTTGCAGCGAGAAAAAGAACGGGGGTCACACATTTCATACATGTTTCGACTACCATTCGCAGCGGGCTCTGTATTCTCAGCATCTATGTTAGACACATTATTATATCAAGCCTTTGTAAAAGATTATGTTATAACTTTTGTTCGGTTGTTATTGGGGGTGGATCAAGCGCCGGGATCAGGATTTCTTACTTCGGTAAGTGTATTGTTAAACGATGTAAAGGCTGTGCCCAATTGAACATGTGCTTGCGAATATTAAGATATATTTCATCATCATCACTTCATATCCACAATACATTCTCATCTCACCCTTCATATGCGATATTTACCGCGAATAAATAACAATGTTTGTGTTTTATGTGATTTTAACCACACATTAACAGGATTTTTATATTTAACTTGGGCTTCTAACAGATGAAAATATCAAGAGAAGACATGTGGATTCGTACATATGGTAGATTATACCAAAAGTTGTGTTCAACTACGTGCGAAATCCCAATTGGGATTTATCGCACTCAAGATACAACTTTAGCTGATGCGTCTCACCACGTGAGTATGTCGCCAAGGACCCCATCAAAATGGTTTTGGTCACGCCTCGCGAGAATGCGACCATCGCGTGCATCGGTGAGTCGGTTAACTCCTACTCTCAAATATTTATCTCCTTAAATACAGTCCTTTACTGCAGTTTACGCCTGAACGCTATTGAACCATTACACACCATTTCAAACCTTCTAAATTTCAAATAACGATAGTACATCACAAACTTGCATCTAAGTAGTCCGAGTCTTTGGACTGTATTTCGGGTATATTTTAACCTTATTTTTGTCTCTTTCTCGCGTTAATGCTACACTTTTTCCATTATTGTAATCTGTCTACATATACATATTGAGCCTAACACTTGTGAAGTATCTGTAATTAGTAGCATTTTTTGAATTTTTATATGACTCTCACGCGAAACTTGGTTTTGTCTTATGAAATACACGTGCTTTAATTTTATGATTTATATGCAAACTGCTGCGGCCAAACGAGTTAGGTAAACTTATATGCTTTTGCGCGGACACATGTAACGAGAACAAAATTGTGAAGAGTTTAAAGTTGCTAACGAGCTCTTACCTGGCTCCTCCATAACAATTATCACTATTGAACTCGATGATCGCAATCCCGCCTATATGTTAAATAATTTATGTAGTTTGTGTTTGCATGATTCATATAGAATCCTAGTGACTTTCTAAATACACATGAATAACAATGAATAGCAACATTATTAAAATGATTTTATCATATAATAGAATAGAATTAACATTTTAAGGACATTATATTTCGATAAGTACATTGGAGACTCCAGACCACTGCATGGATAAATCTTGAGTCATACACGGCTCTAGTCAGATTAAAATAACCATAGCAGTCACAAATGACAATAAATATACACGCAACTGCTTTTGCTTATTGCATGCTTACTATTAACAATTAATATAGATTTCATTAATACACTACTATTCACTTGACCGAAGCTTAATATTACACTGGACTAGATCCATCTACAAAGCACAGTACTCATATATGAGTAAACATTCAAATTCAAAATTGGAAAGATATGTAAGATTGTTGATACATGTATCGATTAACGCTTCATAGAGATATGAAACTGTGGCCGATTTGTCATAAGTTGTGTTAGGAAAAGTATTGGAAAACTGTGACACGACAGTTGCAGCAGGAGGAAGGCGAAGGCGGAGGATTTTCGGCTTGTGGGCGCCGGGAGGCGACTAGCTGCCTCAGCGGCTGCTACGGAGAACGCACGCCGGCGGTAAGGTCACTACCAGAGGCCTTTCACATGGACCTTTTAGTCCGCGGTGATTACAAAGTCACCACTAAGTTACCAGAAAATAACTGAGCTGCGTTAAAGGACATTATTTTGTGACGTTAATGAATATCTATAAATCAGAGTTCAATTTAAGTTGATTCAATACGAGGACTAATGTTTAAATTAAGGACTTCCCAACCTGTTCGTCTTCAATATAATAATAATAATAATTTTCTTTATTCAGGCAACGTAAACCCATACAAAAATGTTAGTTACATTGATTCTTATTAACTAATGTTAGTAAACTTAAAACTAAAGAAAGTAAACATTACATAATGACTTATAATCTCAACCATAATACAATTATTTTTCAAATCCTACTTTAATCAAGTTATAATTAAATATTACTATATCGCCAAACGCTAATGAAATATAATAATATATGAAATAATAATGTCATATATAATATAAATTTTAGAACATTTTGGGCTTCAAACACATTCTACACATCCTCACAGATCAATCATTGTAATACCATTAGTAGTTCTTACTTTTGAAAACCTGTTATTAATGATTTCTATTGTGGTTTGGAAGTCTTCGGTGGCTAAAAGATTTATTAATATAAATGCAACAGTACTTTGTATGAGTACTTTCACTCAATTGATTTATACAAATGATATCAAATTTTAATACAAAATTACCAAACTTTACTTACGGGGATAAAGACGTAAGATTATACATTTATTAGACATTATTATTAATATATAGTTATTTAGTATTGGCTACTATACCTGTATATATTATTGTTTCTAGCTATAATAAGACTCTCTATAATACAGGTTTTAATGTAGAGAGGACATTAATTAGTTAATAACAAATGTTTAAGTGTAAAATTATGTAAAGATGTATCTTACTAGGTATATTATAAATACTTTAAAAACCCTGTACCAGCTATCGATACTACTACAATTCACCGTATAGCTTCTTTATTGTAGACAAATACTTAACAATTGGCACAATAACTCTATGTGAAAGGACTCTGCATAGACGCTCTAAGTAAAATACATTCCTTGTTTTATAATAATAACTATCTACTATATTTAATTGGATCGTTTACTTTCCAAATGATATATCTCGATTATCTTCAAATTCAATATTTATGATTAATATTCAACAGGTTATTGAACACCCAATACTGCATAATAATAGAAGCTTCTTTGTTAATAGGATATGTATAATAATAATATTGTAAAATCTAACGCAAACACAACGTACATATACATATAACAAAAAGGTTTGCTCCTTTAAACAACTTGTATACACTCATAATTATCAACATCAACAGTATCTTAACTTTTGAACCAAATTATAACCGTCTTTTATATTATTTTTTGGAGGTATTATTAAATTAATAATGAAAATATTATATAATATTAACATAGCTAAATTCAATACATGTCTAATTCCAATATAATTAGTACTTTTCTAAAGAAAACCAAGCCTGCATGACCAAAAATTCATTTGCAAATTAATAACTAGTAAAATGGATGTTGTCTAGTAAAAGCACATAATTATACTTTAGCTTTACGTTATTGACTTAAATATGACCATATCTTGCCGTTATAGCCGTTTTATTAACAATATTTTGTATGATATAATGGTTTGTTACAAAATCAGAAAAACGTAAGGTCTCCAACTTATTATACTTTTACAAATGTCTTGGTTGCGGTGTTTGATTATTAACATTAAATCCTGTAGGCCGCGACGACTCTTGAATTTAAACTTTTAATTAAATATTACGCTAGTAAGCTTTTAATAAGTACAACAGTTAGTTAAAATGTGTATTGTTTTACCTTATTTCGGCTATAACATTAAATCGCAGAAATTAACAAACGTACAAGTAGTTGCTTTAATTGGGATCACAAAGGAGCACTCATGTCAAACATCTTACAAATGATTTATTTATAAGGTAGTCACTGACACAGATACTGTCTCAGCTTAGTCTCTGTACACATCATTTAATCATAGTTTAGGAGTAGCTATCTAGATTGTCACTGCAATTCGTTTAGCCTTAAACTCCGCTTAACTGGAGTTCGTAACATATTATTAGTTTGTACGAACATAATTATATGCATAGCAAATAATTTAACGGTAGACCTGCCCCATAATAAGCGTTTCGTTTCACTCATAACGCGTGCAAATTAATTAAGCAGAGCATGCATGTTTACCTTTACGCACAGGCACCAACAATAATTTGATTTATGACATTATTGTAAATACAGTCTTATTTAAACGTTTTGAAATATACTATTTTAATTAACATATTATTGTTGATAGCCATATTTTTTGACAATTCTCAAAACTACAAATATTTCTTATGAGTAAGGTAAAATATATATTTAATTTTATTTCATTCACAGTATTCTACAAGTCTAGCTGACGAGGCCCGAGATAATCATGCACAACAAATAGAAAGGGCAGAAATAGCTAATCTGGTACGTTCAAGAATGGAATCTCTGAATCTTACCGGTATCGATTATGATGATGTCAGTGAAAAACGAAACAGCCTCTCTTATGTTATAATAAATCCCAGCTGTGATCTGAATTTGCAAGAGGGTGATATTATGTGAGTATCCACTATCTATGTGAATATATTTATGATAAAATTAAAAAACCATATTGGAAACAAGGCAAGTGTTGTTTTGTCTAATTAAAATGTGTGGGTAATTATATTGTATGAGACTGGTCAAGTGCCAGTCGGACTCGCGCACCGAGGATGACGTATCTTAGAAGAAAACTTATAGCAGATTTTATAAATACATATTTTAACGCGAATGCCCTCGGCGAGAATTTCTGCAAAGATGAATTATATCTAAATAATACGCCTATCCTTAATTACCGATTACTAAGCACGGTTCATAACACCGCGCAGATATTGAGAACTTTACTAGTCACGTCTAGTACCGCTTCTGTAAAGTTACTCAGTCAATTTCATCAATTCGCTTTGTAAAAATATTGAGGTCATAAAAAAGTTTGTTTGTAATTGATATTTCTAGCCAATTGCTAGATAGAGACAGTTAGGTAGGTAGTGTTTTTTTCTTGTAACTTTCTTTTACAATGCTGCAAATATCAGATTTTTCGCTTAACAAGCACTTATTTATCATTCATTTACTATAGTACTTTTGACAAGCAAAGCCCGTGCATACGCCTGTTTAAATAAGCAACATATTATATAGCGTTCGTAATGATTTATCAGTATTTTAAAATTAAAGTCTATAATATAAGTAATATAAATACCTATATATAAATAATAATACATACAGACGGTCGGATCGATATAAAAAGTCATATACATATATGATTTCAGTTTTTACTATTTTAATACGAAACACTAATACTATAAGTACATGGAACCAGATTAAAACCCGAAATATTATATTATAAAAAAAGAACAGCTGATAGTGTAATTTTGATACATAGGTAATTAAAATTACTTTTATATGTTGTTTCAGATATCTGGTTCGTCCGTCTCCATTTTCTGCTCAAAAAACATTTGAGCGCCATAACAGTCGCCGAAAATCAAATATAAGTTTTTGTTCACAAGCTTTAATCCAAGCACAAGGAGTTGCAAGCAGGCGAGGATCCACTATCGGAGCAAGTTTTGCACAGCCACGTGCGCCTCCATTATCCACAACAAAAGCTAATTCTCTATCTCTACCCGATAGTCCTACTATCATTACTGACTTTAGAGGGAGATCTAATTCTCTACGAGTAGTAGACGATATACTACTGCGACGGTCCAGCTCTCTACGACAGGGACTTAGCGGAGTTGGGTCTCGAAGACGTAAAAGCAGCCTTGAAGAAATCGGCATATCTCACTTTAATTCACTGCTACAGCATCAACAACAACAGCAGCAGCAGAATGCATTCAAAATAGCTTTAAATGGAAGTATAGGCTTAGAAGTGACACCGCCAGAAGAGAATCCGTCAGATCGTTTACCTTGTGCGGGTATACCCATCGGCCCATATCAAGAAGTCGCAGCGGCCCTACCATCTTCTTCTATGGGTCCAACTTTACCGCCAGTCAGTTCCACACCCGATCCGCAGCATTTGCAAGGGACGATTGTATGATACCACCTGATGTGGGGACGACGACTGGGTTCCGTTATTAGAAATAAGTGGACGTAGATATTAGTTCGGTGAAACTTATTATTGAGTAACTTCTCCTGTAGTACCGACTAAATAGGAATGCCCACTTTTAAGCGGAACTTAATTCCATCTCGTAGCGTCTCTACCTTTCATGTAGTGTCACCTAAGTACAGTTATGTAGACTGATGGTGAAAGAGCTGTGTATTGTAAGCGGGATCAATTAGTTACTAGGTAAGGAGGACTTAAAAGTCAGCACGTCGCTGTCTGTATATATCAGAGTTTTACGTGATCTTATTCAGATTGTAAATAAAATTAAATTTACAAAATGTTAATTGTAAATATACATTACATAGGAAAAAGTATTTAACTTAATAAGTCAAAATAATCATTTAGGATTCATTTTTCTAGAGTTACTGACCAAATACAATTATATCAACTTGGATTTGAAGATAGTAGTTTCCGTACTGTAAACTATGCAAATATAGAATTATCTATCGTTAGATTTGAACAATCACGTTCTGATATACATAGAACCTAACAAATTCAGATAAAATAATAAAGAACATGTATGTATTCACGGCAATTGTGTTTTATTGTTACATTTGGCCCTTCTAATCATATTCGTTGCCTCAGTGTTCAATTCGCGGTCACGGTCACGACAAACATAAACATCTTAAAATGTGACTATCGTCAAAGATATCCAAAGTGTTCTATTTCGGTAATAATACGATTGTGTTACCGTTTTCATATAGACAGCAATACGCTGGAAGGGGACACACCCGATAACTTGAGAAAACTTGGAAATTATGGTTACAAAGTACAGCTTTGAATTTAAATTTATAACATTGTACACACGGCTACACATCAAGTTAGACACCCTATATACGCATAACTACGCTACATACAAAATAGAGAATTGTCAGAAAGGGACTGTGCATAGTAGTGTTGATGTAATGATACATATGATAGAGCGTTGCGTCCTGTTCAGCGTGAATGCGATAAAATAACAAAAATATAACGCACTGTCTCGCACGATTCGCAGCGTTCAACTTCTAATAGTTCCAAGTCCAAACAGTCTAGGTTGATGTGTCGCTGTGTGTACCAGTTACAAATTATCTCAAAAAATACGCATAACTGCGTACAAAACTCAAACAAATGTGCAAATACAATAACTAGAAGTTGTAAACTATATTCGGGTCCGGTTGTCAATAGCTACAATGCAAAAAACCTTAGTAGTAAATAATCCACATCTCATGTTCTCTACTTTGCATTATGACTAAATCGCATGAAAACATAGTAGCAACATGCCTACTTTTTCAAAATAGGTACAGTTGTATACGCAACTATTTACACAAAGTACCTACATAAGGAAAATCTGTCTGGCTGGTTATCAAATACATACGACATACTGTCATGTTGATGTATATATTTTATAATGTTCTATTAGCACAATACAGTGAAAATGGATAATAATCTTAAGTTTATTACAAATCAAAAGGGAAACCCGGCTCTTCTTTATGATGGCCATCGTTATAATTTTGCAAAAAATAATAAAAACGCTAGCCTATGGAGGTATATGTATCAACAAGCATGAATGTTCGGCGACTGTGACTATAGATAAAAATAAAGAGAAGATTATCAGACAAAGTTCTCACATTTGTGCAGCACATCAGGAGGATAACGATATAGCTCTGATGATGGATTCTTGTCGGCAAGAAGTATGCAGCAATATGGAACCGGTCAAAAAAATATTTGAAAAGTATGTTTTAAAGCATCAAACAAACAATTTGTTAGTGCCATCATATTACGAAAAAAAGGATAGCTTGTATAGAGCTCGACGTAAATTGGGTCTGAAAAATACTGAATTTAATAAATTAGAAGATGTGCTTATACCAAAAATGTTAGCATCTGATTTCTTAGTTGCAGATGATGGCGAAGATGAAAAAATATTGTTATTTAGTTCCAAAATTGCAAGAAAATCAGCACAGTCTTGGGGGAATAAGTGTTTTTTTGGTGATGGAACCTTTAAAAGATGTCCAAAACCATTTTATCAATTTTTTTCAATTCACGTGGATTTAAATAGTTCTCCAAAGTACACAAATATTGTGCCCGCCATATACGCCTTGCTGCCAAATAAAACGGAAGCCACATACCGAAGACTCTTTTCTTTGATTAGAGACAAACTCAATTTAACTATTATAATTTAAGATAAATTATATAACAATGAAGTTGCTTCTCTGAACCAACAAAATATTACAGTTTTACAGTTTTTAAAGAATATCATAAGGATACGGAAGCAAATTCTTCACCAATCGTGAATTAATTACTATCAGTGTGTTTTGCATGAATACATGCAGTTCTAGCACGTTTTAGGAGGTTCTTATTTGTTTTATTTGGTACATAGTATATGTTGATTTTAAGTTTAATAAATAAAGAAATTTCATCTGACCAAGTGGTTTTTTTCTCAGCTGTACCTTTGAAAAAGTAGGCATTTTGCTACTATGTTTTCATGCGATTTAGTCATAATACAGAGTAGAGAACATGAGATGTGGATTATTTACTACTAAGGCTTTTTGCATTGTAGGTATTGACAACCGGACCCCTATATTCATCAGTATTAATATAAGAGTTGATTTTAAAAAAAGGTGTATTACATACCATATATGTATTTTCAAATGTTTTAGAATCTTTCTGACAACAATATACATCTTGAACAGTTTAGGAAGAGGTTACTATGCTGTATTATATTTTATTGTCTCTGGTGGATATAGGACTTCAGTACATATTTGAATATTCGCTCTATCCTTTGAGAAAACATATCGGTAAATACCAGTTAGCAAAAGATTGACCAAAATTGCCCAAGATACAATCCATCTCAATACCAAATGCCAACAAAATTAGTTTAGTGATGTATACGTGACAATGTCCGACAGGCAGATCTGGTCATTTGTAATATTAGTATGGCTTAGAATGTAATGAACTATAGTTATAGAATACTAAATTAAATGTATAATATACGCGTGCCCGAACCATTCGGCCGAGCTATTCCTAATATAATTAGGCTATTTTGCAATACGCGTAGAGACGATATTTTCTTAGTTTCTCAGGTCACATGACCAGAATTTCAATAAATACTCAACTTAAAACATAGTTTAGGTAATACAATTCGAAATAATAAAATATAAGAAATATATCGAATAATACAAGTCATTGATGGCCAGTGACTCCTGCTTTAAAGGTGAGCTGATCCAATTTTTACGCAATGCCTTAGAGTGCAAATCTACTAATGACTAAAATTGACAGCATGGAGATCTAACTCGCTGGAGTCCAGCGTTATGGATAACGCACACAATATAAAGAACCTGCTATTAGTACAAGGAAAAGAAGGAGAAGGATCGCAATGTTAGAAATAGGACAGGGAATATGAGATGAGGGATGGCGTAGTGGTTTAAGCAGTAGTATCGTCACTGCCAGTACGTCGAGTGTCGTAGATTCAAACCCCACACGAGACAAAAACAAAGGTGCGCTCTACTGATATTTTTTTATAGTCTGGGTTCTGGCTTTATGTCCATGGTTTGAATGTTTGTAAAGTACCTATCGATACAGAAAACTTAGAATCTTCTTTTTTCCTTACATATTAAACTTCTACGGTTTTAATACAAGTCACAGTCTGTATTAGAGGTTTAAATCAACGTATATTATTTAAAACGGGTATTAACGCGTTAACGCTCTGATCAACGTACCTTTTCATAAAGGTAAGAACCATAGAGGTTTGACGATTCACAACCAGACTGGCGCAGCGATTTCAGGCATGTTATGTCCATGGGAAGTTGTGTTTTTGTAATCCACATTAACTTTAACAATAAAACAACCTTTCTTTGATCTGCAATCGGCTAAGTCTCAGAATACTGACACAGTTACTACATGAAGAGAACACGAAACGTGCAGCATTTAGGGACATTTACCTCAATCGAAAGCCTTCGCCGCATCAGCCTGCTTGTGACCAGGCCTAGTGCTACCTGGCTGAAAGCTTTAAAAATTGGTACGTAAATATTAAGCATGACTGCGTTTGTATATAATATTTCGACCAACGATAAATTTCCTCTTAAAATTAGTAAAAGTAAAGGATTACTTGGATTCCATTGTATATTACTATTGCAACTCCTAGGTAACTCTTGTGTCGCACTTAACAATCGGCGAATTCACAGAAATTTGTATATCACACAAATATTTGTCCAGTCCGGGAGAAGAATCCACAAGACGGCGTGCAATACCATACTATGTAATATACAATGCGCTGCGACTTCGGTGTTCGGAACATCTTGGTCAGGATTTTTGATCAGTGCGCCGCACTTAATCCTACTACTATTATAAATGTGCAAGTTTGTGATGATGGATGAATGGATGTTTGTTACTTTTCAACGCATAAACTACTGAACCGATTGCTATGAAAATTGCATGGCATGTAGATAGCTGGAGGCCTGAATTACACATAGGCATCGGGACATATGCGGGTAAAATTGAGGGGCGCACCTAGTCGTCAATAATTTAAAAAACGACTAATAAAAATCAATAGTTTAATAATTATTCATTCAATAAGTCCTATAATCTTTTGCATGAATGGAGGTGAAAAGAGGTATCAGCTGTAATGTTTGAATAATTCTATGATTAACTTAACGAGACGTGGCATGACTTTTGAACGCCACTTTCTTATCACTATTATCAATAGATTTCACTGCACGATGAAGGCTATATAAGCCGCGATGAAGGTTATGTAAGATGAAATATTACCAATCCAGAACCTTGTAGTAGATTTAATTTAATTACTATCCTACCTAAATTAGCAAATTTCTCATCAGTTGCATGAACTAAATGAGCACAACTACCTGCTGCTGTAATAATTTTCGAGGACACTGATGGTATTTTCAAATTTACTTTACAAGGGTAAACTAAGAAACCTTATTACTAAAATTGACATGCAAACATAATACGTCGTGTTTACAATTGTGTATCTTCATGTAAAATAGATAATTAACGAAATTTTAAATTATCTAGCCAGAACAATGTCTTACTTTATAACGTGCAATCGTCCTAAATCCTAATACTAATACATATACACACAAACACCGCCCACACCAACTTCAATCTCACAAACACATGGTCACATATTTTTTACATTACAGGGTAGCAATTTGGGCCCTCTGGAGTTCATCAATGATTTGCCTGAAGTTATCAGAGAATAGACATGTCTATTATTTGCAGACGATCTCAAGTTGCTGTTGGAGATTAATAATAAGTGCGACTGCGTGCATCTACAGAAGGATATAGATAGAGTAGTAGAATGGAGTAAAAAGAACAAACTCTCGTTCAAATGTATCCAAATGTTCCACAATGACATTTACTCGCGCGCGTACACCTATTATAAATAAATAAATAAAATAAATATTACCTATAACTATAGAATGGAGACAGAATCTATGCAAAAAGTGGATTGTATTATTGTATTGTATTTGCAAAAAAAGGATATAGTATCTTAGGATTTGTACTTAGTCAGTCACGACACTTTCCCAACTTGGGCACGGTAAAGGTTTTGTACGATGCGCTAGTTAGGAGTCATCTCGAACATGGTGCTATCATATGGGCTCTGCATGAAGCTAAGTATAGCACCATGTTGGAGAGAGTCCAAAATAAGTGTACCAGGCATCTGTACATGAAATTATACGGTGTTTATCCATTTTATCTGTTAATGTATCCCCACATTGTTTGTGCTTGGTATGGTTGGGTACAATGAGTTAAGAGTGCGTCGAGAATTTTCACTGGCTATGGTATTTTGTTAAAATTTTAAGGAGTCAGGTTTGGAACAACTGAGACGCCTGAGCCTCTGTGTGCCAGACCGGTATGTGTGGAGGAGGCGAAGACCACCCCTGCTCGTAGTCCGTACTAGCAAAAACGCCACTCACCCGCCCAATCCGTGTAATTAACGAGTTCAGCACAAAAAATTATATATTTTCGTGTAATATGAGTGAACTTGCAAAAGTTACTTTATATGATGTATCATATACATAATGCGTAATGTGTGTATAATGCGGAATTTATTTTATTTAATTTTTAATTAGTCTATTATGTGATTTTAAAGCCTAGTTTAATTTTTAGTTACATTTAAGTTTTATTTTATATTTTATATGTATGAATGTATGTTTTATTTTATTTTAGATGTGTAATTTTATCATACAATCGCATTGGGTTGTCCTGTAAGGATTGTGTGAGATGTGTTTTCAAATAAATAAAGAAATATATCCAACAAATTACTTCTGGGTAAATACATATTCTTGCTTGTACCATAGCAACATTTTTATTTATGTTATATATTTGTGCCGTTTTTTTATTTCTACATACATTTTGATTATAATATACGTTAAATTTACCAACATAATGTACGTGTACAATACGGGTAAAATATTCTAAAGTGACACATGTACTGTAATCCTGCCAAAGATATGCTTATAAGTCACACAGCAGCAATCATCTCTGAAAACAACCCTTTATATAAAACGTAATAATGTTTAAGTCAAAATGATTATATAACTGAAAATTACAATTACCTCAATATTAAACTGCATACGAATTTAAAGTATAGATACTACAAACAAAGGTGAAATTACTCTATAGCTTTCCCGGAACTGTTGAGTGAAACTGTCTTCTAGCACACGTCGGTATATTTTATCCACATTTCAAACATGGATCCATATTGATTTTTCTCAAAGATATGTGATTGTTTTTATCTATTGCCGCCAATTTGTCGTGCATCTAAAACAAATAATCGTATCGAATTACATTAAATTACTTTTGCTATTAACTCCTCGAATACAGATGCGATAAGCACAACGGAAGGAACCTAATTAAACCAATGGATTTTTATCTGCATATTGTGTTTTTATGCATTCTTGGATATTATATGGTAACAACAATATAAATATTTGTATTTTGTTTCTATGGAAACTATCTAGAAATTAAAGAAAACGTTTATTTTTTAGATTCCTCCTATTTTAAACGAGAACGTTACAACGGTTGAACACGTAGAAGAAATTACTAAAGTAAGTATATTTTCAATAAATATGTATATGTATATGATAAAGCGCGACATAGAAACTCACTTTATCTCACTTTCACTCACACTGACACACACACACACACACACACACACACGCAGACACACACACACACACAGACACACACACACACACACACACACACACTCACACACACAAAATGAAATAAGTAACGTAAAAATAAATGTTTGCTTGCATAATTGCAATCAAACACTTATCTAAAAAAAAAAAAAATTTCGCTTGTACGCTTCCGTGTTTATTTTTTGTTTTATCACTAATGTACAAATAACAAAAGAAATGTAATATATAATAGAGTCCCGACCCTTGGGAGAACTCTATTATATATTTTTAATTTCCAACACCTTTAATACAAGTTGCTGTAACAACTTAGCAAAGGTGTTGGAGTCAACACACAATTTGTAACAAATATATTCTTTCTTTAACTGTAAGTATAAAAGTGTGTAAAATTGTATATCTGTTTTGAAAATAAATATTATTATTATTATTATTATTATTATTACTTTTAGTTTGCGATACTACTGACACACACAGGGAAATTATAACCTGGTATCTATCCACTGTGCCTTCCGTCGGGCGGCATGATCCCATAATTTTTTACTCTGTAGTAGTCGTGGGTATCTCAGGATTTATACAAGCGTTTCGTAATGGAGATTTCAGTTCGACTAGTCTAGTACTTAAAGTTCAAAGTGTTTGCCAACGATACGCAAAGAAGAAGAAGAAGAAGAAAGCTGCGATAAAGCAGAAGCTTGTATAAGGCATACGCTGAGATATCTTCTCAGCGTAATATTGCCTGATAATTTTATAGAGTTAAAAGAATCATTATTGCATAGAAAACTATACCTGTACTATGCATAGCTGTATGGCGAAAAGTAGCTTTGTCTATATTCAGCTTATATAAGCTGGTGGTCCTGTCGTGTGAAATTTACCACAGGAAGTAAGAGACCAATTATTGCCTGTTGACAAATAGCAGTTTCCCATGAGATAACTCTTAGATTGTAACCGCGCTTAGACAGTGAACGAAGTGATCTTCGGTCACTGTCCAGCACAGTTACAATACTTACTTGATAGTTAAGCACTCGTTTCGACAGGTGGTACGTGCTGTAGCCTGTACAGCGGACGCTTTACTAGTATTTACTAACGTATGAAATATTTCGATCAACTAGGCTCTTATAGCCTTAATCGCTAGAGACTTAAACACATCTAAGATTAGTTCATTCAATAAAATAAAATGAATATGAACGGAAGTTTGACAGCTATCTTCACAGACAAACAACGGAATATCTATCGATAGCAAGCCTGATATTATCACCAACACAACAACCAAACACACCGCATCAATAGGCATTGATTCGTTGTTTATATAATTATAACGGAACTCTGCGTATCTCGAACGAAACTGGAAGAATATCACTGATATATTATTATATGAATAGAAAACAATTTCATTTATATAAGAGCGCTTTAATTAAGTTGGTATGTGGTATAATTTTATGATTATCGACAAAAGCTTAGTAGATGTTACGATTGATGTTTACCTTTAAGTGTTTGTAGCACTAATGTCATAATTGTTGTAAATGTATATTCTAATATTGTTTTTTGTGTATACAAACGTTGGTGAACCTAAATAAATAAATAAATAAAAATTGACAGTAGGGACATTTAACGAAATATGATAGTGGGTTGTAATTATTGAAAGCAATAAACTTTTCCTTGAGATTATATTTCTATAACATTCGCTCACTTATTGCTTATAATCTCAACGGGTCAGATAAGTAAGATATAGATCTCAACCACTTTTTGATCCCGAAGAAGATTGCGATGATTCGGATAGAGATCGAGATCATGTAACGGATGAAGAAAGTAGTTCTAGTGAAGATTAAACAACTTCTCAGCGTACAGTTACATAGAATAACGTAGTGATAGCAACGACATCTAGCATTACTGAAAAAAAAAAGACACGTAACGTCCTAGAAGGGAAGAAAATTGGAGCAAAAACGTTTTGAAAAAGCACGAAAACAGAAAAATCTTGCGAACCTCACACAGCAACAAAGAAAATAAGACCAGAGGGAAAATTAAAGCCAGGTTGCTCAGATAACTGCAAATTACGATGAACCCAGGTGTTTAACAAAAATGATCAATTGTTTATATTTAATTATTATTGGTTCTTAGGTGACATAGAGCTGCAACGGCGATTCATTTTTAACAGTACATAAACTATTCAACCTCGGTATCGCTATATCCGTGTTGGAGGAACACGAAAGTCCAGAGATCAAAATCACGGCTTTTATTTTAAGAAGGATAGCATTAATATTCGCTTCTGTGAAACTTCTTTTAAGAACTCTTTAGATATAAACGATCGAACAATTTACAATTTGTACTGTCCTAGAAAAACAAAATAAGATAGCAGGAACATTATTGGAAGCTGATAGACTTGGGCGACATGGCCAACAAAAGAGAGTTGATTATCATCAATTCTCTTTTGTTGGCCATGTCTAAAGTCATCACATTAAAAAGCGTATCTCTGACTTCATAAGAGTCCATTCACAAAATAGAGAGCCATTATATTTGGGCAAATACCTCAAAACTTTACATTAATGGTGGCGAAACAATAATTGACATCCAGATTATGAAGAGCATTGCAAAGCAAATGGAAAAACTTTTGGTAATCACGCAAAGTTTTATAAAAAAAATTACTAAGGATTTAAATATTTCATTTTTAGTGCCTAAAAAGTATTTGTGCGAAACTTGACACGTTTTTGAATATGCTGACGTATTAGGAAAACAAGCTCTACAGGCAACTTAAGATAGCCACCAAGAAGAAAAACGTTTGTCCAGATTAGAGAAAAGTGACAAAAACATAACAGAACCACATATTTTGATTGCTGTCTATGATTTACAAGCTGTGGTTCAATTGCCTAAATGTAATGTCTCCTTGTTTTATAATAAATTCAAACTAAACGTGCAAAATTTCACAATTCATGACATCATTAATAAAATAACTGGCTGTTACGTTTGGGAGCAGTTCAGTGGAAACAGAGGAGTTAACGAACTTGGTAGTTACGTTTATAACTATTTGAAAAGTGCATCAGATGCTGGGAAAACGAAGATCGTATTTATAGTAACAACTGTGCTGGGCAACAAAAAATAAATTTATGGTATCGTTGTATTTGCATGCTGTTAATTAACTTAATATAAATAAAATTAGCTCTAAAAGAATTTATTTTCATACTTGACGAACATGTCAACTGTAACGCTTAGTTTAAAGTATGATGATTTTATACTTTTTATAAAGCTTTGAAATTAAACTGCTATATACGGATTTTATCGCGTTGTTTATTTGACACTTTATTACAAAATTTTGAAAATTGTTACACTACTACTACTATTAAACTTTACTAATTTTTAAGCTAATTAAATTATTATTAAACTATTTAGATTTAATTTATTTTTACACTTTCCCCGACGTTTCGGTTGCTTTTCAGCAGCCATGGTCACGGGGAGACTAAGATGGCAGTTGTCTCAATGTTCCAGTGTAGTTATTTCAAAGTACCCGAACATAATTTAATCATTGGTGTTTCTATTTACGCAGAATGAGCTCAAAGTATCATGAAGTCTAGCTGTGGTTTGCTTCTTCTTGGGTTTGACTATTTTTATTACTAAATATAAAATCCGTATATAGCAGTTTAATTTCAATGAATAATATTCGCGTAAATAGAAGACAATATTTTATAAAGGTTTACTGATTTTGTTAAAAATGTTCCTAGGAAAATACATACGATACAAGATTTTAGATGCTTTTTATTTTATCTTTTGTTTTGTTACTTTTATGCAACAAAGTCATGTTTTAAAATATATCCTATTACATTTGATAGTTTTTGTTGTAAGAATGACGTATTGGGAGCTAGTTATTTTACGAGGTAACTTTTGCTACAATTATGACATAAGTGCGGACTACATAAAGTTATTTTTTTATTATCTGAAAACAGTATTAAGACAACACATAATTATTTAGTTTGAAAGTGTATTAATATACAAAGAAAATTCAATAAATTTCATTAGAAACACTATTCTTTTCTATTAAATGCAACAATTTAAAAGTTTCAAACAGCCGTCCTGTAAAATGAAGATTTTTGCGTTATGTCGGTCTTGCAATAGGTGAGCGATTTTAAACACGTATTGAATATCACTAATATACAAATATTTCTATAGCATAATGTTTAGTTAGTATTTTTGACCAGTAGCCATTCTTAATTAACTGAAAATAAATACCTAATAAATTTGTTGCTGTAAAATTGTAGCTAGCAGTTATTGAAAACTGCTAGCTATTTTACAAAACAATACCGTTATATAAAGTTTTTCTAATTGCTGAACTTTGACACTAGGATTTGCATTTGCTCAACGATTAGGGATTATGTAAAACACCGTAAAATGCAACGTCAGATTTTAGTTCAAAATTTTGCCACTCATGGCTCTGTGTGTCGTATGTTATAACGTAACACTTCCGGCCTCACATATACTGCTAGTTCGGTTACATCTTAACCACTATATTTACATTAAAACCTATTATCGTTTTATAATTTAATTAATAGTTTTGTAATCAATAATCTAAATAGTTATTTCATATTTCTTTATACTTAGTTATATTTATTAGCTTGGCGCCTTCCGCTTGTCAGCTTCCGGCGCGATTAATAAATAGTAGGTATTGTTAGGTACTGATCTCTATACTTTTTTTACACTATGTAGAATAATCAATCCTATAATCGTTTTGTTTTACTGTGTATAATATAATGATAAAGCTATTAGATTCTTACTGATTTTGTCACACCGGGGCATCTGCTTCCGGTGTAATAAATCCTTAATGTTACAATTATTATTTAATAATACAGGATTATGTACGTATATAATCATCAGAATAATTAAGATAAACAATGTTTAATATTATCTATTGAGTTTGTGAATTTAGTATTAAATTAGGTCAAATGGTTGTATAAATACGGGCGGTTAGAATGTTTTGGGGGCATTCATATTCTAACCGTTGAAACGTGCATTCAAGATAATATACGTGCTTTTCTGTACAACTTGTGTCTTCATTGCCGCCGCCACCCTGACTATTCACCTTTTTACACGTATCATAAATGTCGTTCGTCATAATTAATAAATAAAACAATTAAATAATATAAGTGAAAATGACCCTTACTCGAGTTATTTTAAGGATAATAAAATCTTATCGAAATATTATGAAAGTCAGCGCGGCAACAAGCAACGAGTTTTAGATTAAACAAATCAAATGCAGAGGTGGCTATAAGGTTTGTTGTACGCCGGTCATCTGGTGAATACTACTTGATTTATAAGTACAATACAATGCAAGTTTACGGTGAAGATTATCTTATTTTGAATCATCACTTAATTATCCTACAATCCGAGTAATTGCAATGGAGGATTATTGAGACTTGCTTCTGGAAATACACAAAGAGTGCGTACATGACACAGTACTCAAGATAAAATTCCACATACAAATTGTATAAAAGCTTTTTTGTGTCTCTTTATCCCACTTTTTTAAGATCTTTAACGCAATTTATCAAAGGAAGGTATTGTCGCAAATCAATTGTCAAATCATCATAACTTTACCGCGTAAAGTTCATTAAATCAACTTTCAGTCAATATCAGATAGGGAATAATAATATAATAATATTCTACCACATACACACAACACGATCTAACCCAAACTAAGCAGAGCTTGTACTATGGGTACTAGACAATGGATAAACATACATATATACTTTTTTTTTTTGTAAATACATTCATATTAACCTGTGGTATGCCGGAACGTGGATCTACGCGAGACACAATGCTTTTTCTATTATGTCTGGTATTCCGGCATACAAGAGGTTAAACATAGAAACACCCAGACCAAGACAAACATCCATGTTCATGCGCACAAATGTTTGACTTGTGCGGGAATCGAACCCGCGACCTCAGGCGTGGCAGTCGGTTACACTAACCACTACGCCATCGAGGCCGACAAAAAAAACAAAAAAAATATAAATGGTTGTTGAATCAAGACCACGCAGCAAAGACACGAACATCTAAGACACCTACTTAAGTGTACTTATTAGCATATATAATTTAAGTTCTAAATGAATACAGTTCAATTTCGCTTTACAGGGCACTTCAAGAAACTGCTCTGCTAAGGTAGCAAAACTTGAAGTTACGTTATTTATACATCAGAGAATCATAGAAATCACATTAGTAGTAAAACAATTTTTCTTTTTTAGTGCAAGGGGACTGACTGTTTCGTAGCGGTAAGAATGATTGTACTAACATAGTTTATGATTGTTTTATTTACACATGATTTTATTGTATGGTATTATATTACAGTGTAAGGGCATGATGTCGTCTGCGGCGGTAATTATTTTTATTACATGTATATTGTTATAGTAATGGCTACGATATGATTTAACTACCATATTATACATGTACCTATATGTACATTATGATACATACCATACATATTATACTACCAACGAATTTAATAATTTTAGTAGATATAACAATTAAATAAGATAAAAGATTTATGAAGAAAAGACTTTTAGACAAATAATTCGAATAAAAAAAAGATATTACGTTTATCCTGATATTGTTATCAATTCAATTGATACCACCACTTGAATAAAACGATCTTTTGGTATCCAAGAATAATATTTTATGGTCTTAATTATGCACATATTGACCGAAAGCGTTGCACAAATTGTGGTATTGGTGCAGCAGGATTTTGACGAACAGTTAATACTTACATTTGAATTTAAATCAGTTTGCGGTTTCTCGTATATACAGATATCATAATGAGAGGTATTTTGAAACGAAGACAATGTACTGTCCAAACAAAAATCACTTACGCTCGTAATAACAGATTTATTACTAAAACTAACTTATTAATTCGTTTTTTCCGTTTTTTAACATCAATAAGCATCAAACAATAACTAAAGTACGAAAGAAGTTAATGCACGAACCATAAGAAGGCTGAAGGAGCCTAGTACTACTACTTATACTCTGGAAAATGGACCAATGTTGACTGTAGGTCACAGAGAAGCTCGCTTAAGATTTAAGCACCTAAATAGAAATGAGCATCAAAAGGTTGCCGCATTGGTTACTGTTGAGTGAAGAACTTGTTTTATGTGCTGTTGGTAGCAAGAGTTTATAGTCAGCATAGAGGGGAATATTCTCAATGTTAAGTTGATAAACGTGATTCTTTCCGTGGGTCGTATGTGGTTTGGGATGGCATATCGATGGAGGCTTCAAACAGAACTTGTATTTATCGACATGGTCCCACAGAGCGGTGTTAGCCGTGGATTATATGACACATTAGTTTATAACGAAGATTTTAGATCGCAATTGCACTATACAATTTCAACTATATTTAGCCAAGGTTCAGACACGCCGGGCACGCCACGAGCGTGGCGATAAGTCACGTTTATGAGGAGTGGCTGGATAGGCGGCATGGCGCCCTCACCCTTCCGGCTGACACAGGTAATGACTGGCTACGGTTGCTTTGGCCAGTTCCTGAGTCGCATAGGCCGGCAAACATGTATATTATTCTTAAAACTGGGCGCTG
The DNA here is from genome assembly GCA_930367265.1 of Catocala fraxini. Taxonomy (NCBI): domain Eukaryota; kingdom Metazoa; phylum Arthropoda; class Insecta; order Lepidoptera; family Erebidae; genus Catocala; species Catocala fraxini. The sequence goes on from OV884024.1 coordinate 20,556,778, forward strand.
ATAGCTGTGCCACAGTTTTAAAACTTTTGCAGCTATCAACGTGTCTATTGTAACATGAATGTAAACTGTCTTGTTCCAAATAAATGTTATTGTTATTATTATTATAGAGTATATAGCGATATGCGACAAGTAATTCTTTTTTTTTTATACTACTACGTTGGCAAACAATCATACGGCCCACCTGATGGTAAGTGGTCACCACAGCCTATGGACGCTTGCAACACCAGAGCGCTGTGAGTTGATCGCGGCAGTCGGATTGGTTGCTTCTCGCCCCTGGCCGCAATTCAATCTATGGTTCGGAGTGAAAGGTCGTGGAAAACCGTCGCCTCCTTCTGTGAGGAAGTAATTTCCATCAAGGAGGCGACGGAGCGGGAGAGGGAGCCCTCCCCCTCTCCCCAACCACAGAGCCGGGCGCCTGAGGGCGCGAGATGACCTCCAGCCACCCCGAGGTTTGACCTGGGGTTGGTAGGCTTCATAGGCCTGCCCGCCATCCGATCAGCACTAGGTTCGAAAGGCGGCGTGCATATTCCCACGCGCGCCTCTGTGTCGTGTCCGTCTCCCCTCAAGGCGGAAAACAGTAGGGATTTTAAAAGTGGCCTGCCGTTTCATACGGCGGGCCGAAACCTCGGCGGGGTCGCGACTGCATGTGAAAGTGATTAACGCGGCCCCACTGATTGCGGTTTTGGTCGAGGAACACCGTGGAAGGTTTAGTCGGTATTTCCGGGAGGTCCATTATCATCATTACCATCTTTCTTTTACTCCGGTTAGTCCGACATAACCCTCCGCCCGACCGGCGACCCCGCGGAGAGGTATGGGTCAATGCATTCCCATATTTTGTAGGTATATACCACGTAAAAAAAGGTCACTATTTACCTAATAAAAAAAATATTTGCTCAATATTTAAGTGAACTGTGAAGTTTTATTATTGAGTAATCAAATTCTCTGTACCGAAAGTGCTCTGAAGTTAACCAAAAACTGTGTAGTGCACAAAAGAAGGAAACATCTTGATGTGAGGCTTCATATTGTAGGACTGCTGTTAAAAATAAGATTGCAAAATAGATTATTTAAATACAAAAGACGTGGCAGCCGACATATTAATTAAAAGTTTAAGTTGCCAAAAACATCATACGTTTGTAGATTTTTATGGTAAGTATAATGTAATGTCTCATTTGCTGTTTAAAGTATATAATTATGTATAGCTATGTTATTTCATTAAGGGAGTGTATAAAAATTATATAATAATGAAATAACGCCACAGTAGCCACATCTAGTACAAAATATGTTATACTAAACTGTCAACTGTAACCGTTTTTCTTTAGTATTAAAACACTTGGATGCATTTCTCAGACTAACTTACTCTGGGCATTTCATCCAAGTGTTTTAATAATTAAGTGTCGAATACAAATACAGAAAGCCGTATTGCTCGACGTCACGTCACGCATCGTAAGGAGGTTCTTCTCTTTGAGGCCCTAACTGCCGGTAGCTTGGTCCCTGTTTCAGATGCCGATGGGTTTTCATATCTTTTATATATAATTATATATTTAAAGATATAAAACAACTATAGAACTGTAAAATTATTACGAGAACAATAATAATTTTCAATGTAAAATTAATATTTTTAAATTATTTTCCTATTTATAACCCATTTTGTGGCATCTAATTAATTATTTAAAAACCATGTATCTTTAATAAACAAACTATATAGATTATAACTTTTCCTCATAATTGGCAATCAAAAAAATCATGTTTTCTTTTCTTAATAGAGTTGATACAACTGCTTCGATCTCACTTCAATGTCAATTATGAATTAGTAATTTATTTGTCTGCTTCCATTTTTGGTTTGAAATTGTATTATATCTTAATATTTTTAATTACAGGCTGTTGGATTCAACACTACTGCTATAGTATGTACTATTGAATTAAAATAATTAGGTAATTTGCAACATCTATAAGGGCGGTGGATATTGTCAATATATCATTCAGTGGGGAATCATAGTTGCCAAGGAGGATGAAAGAGCGAGAGAAAAAGAGAAGGTTAATTTCAGAGAAAAAATAATCTGATTATATTGCATGAAATCTATTGATTTCATGCAATATAATCAGATTATTTTTTGAATTGTTAGTTCATATAATGATAATAACAATAATAAATTGTCTTCTATTTACGCGAATATTATTCATTGAAATTAAACTGCTATATACGGATTTTATCGCGTTGTTTATTTGACACTTTATTACAAAATTTTGAGAGTCTCCCCGTGACCATGGCTGCTGAAAAGCAACCGAAACGTCGGGGAAAGTGTAAAAGTAAAAATAAATTAAATCTAAATAGTTTAATAATAATTTAATTAGCTTAAAAATTAGTAAAGTTTAATAGTAGTAGTAGTGAAACAATTTTCAAAATTTTGTAATAACGTGTCAAATAAACAACGCGATAAAATCCGTATATAGCAGTTTAATTTCAATGAATAATAAATTGTAATATAACAATGTACACATTTATAAAATACTTCACAAAAAAAAATGGATTCCAGGTGAGAATTTCGTTATTTATGATTATTGTTACCGTCTATTTGCCATCAAGAGTTTTTACCTGGTTATAAGGCATGAAGTTCCCAAACTTGAATCGAAACCTATATTCCGGCTTTTATAAGAGCTTTTATATTGCACCCCCAGAGCAAAAAAGGAGTAAGATTGTACTTACGCTTAAAAAAATTAACGTAGTTGATATGACAGTCGATATATTTTTATTGCAGATTCAAATAGTACAAATTAAGATACATATGCTCATTTGTTTCCTTTATATCAGACGATTTGACTAAAAATTAAGGCCTTTAACAAAAAAACATTCTACGGATTATAATAATTTTGAAATTTTTTAATCATAAAGGTCTATAACCTTTCTTAAATACTTAAAATTTGATAAAAATGCACTTAATCTTACTTATGTCTTTACTTTACTGAAGAGGAACAAAAGTTTATAAAAGTAATTCCTACAATGACTTTGTATACCTAATAAAAAAGCGAAGTTCTTAGAGTAATACTGATTACATCTCATTACGAATAAAAAAACTAATGTAAAATGGGGTATTGTAAATTACATCTTCAAAGTTAGAGTTATGTTAAAAGCTATCTAAAAGAATAAACAATTACCTCCCACTAGATACTATTTAAAAATCATTAAACACAAAAAGCAGTACTCCGTGTTTAAAGGAGCGTAAGCTGCAAACGAATCATGCTTACGCCTTTTTTCCATTTAGATTTTACTAGATTTTGCCCGCAGCTTAGCTCACGTAAATGTAGGTTAGGTTAGTTTAGTCAAGGTGCTTTTTTCTGGATGAAAGGTACCTATATCCTTTTCAGTTCCTCTGATAACATGTATGCGAAATTTTATGATGAACGTTTGTTACACTTTCACGCCTTAACTACTAGACCTACAAATAAACTGACATTCGCATTTATAATATTAGTTAGAATTTAGTGCGCGGGAAATAATCACGATTGCGTCGCAACAAAGAGTCGAAACGTGTATTATTCGTCGTTACTGCGCATGCGCAGCGTGGATTATTTGTTTACCTTTCATAACTCACGCATTATAGCTTTAATTATACCTAGCATTAAATATTTTTGCTCGGATTGTATTTGATAGTGTGAAAATAGTATTGCGGCGATGTTTAAACAAAAAATAGTCGAGCGAAGAAGATGCTGAATTTTGTATGTAAGTAACTAAAGTTTATTTATTGCATTTATTGTCTATATAGTGGTTAATGTTATAATCTATACTAATATTATATAACTGAAGAGTTTGTTTGATTGTTTGTTTGTTTGGTTGAACGTGATAATCTCAGAAACTACTGGTTCTAATTACAAATTCTTTTAGTGTTGGATAGCCTAATATAACATCACACTACGCCCCACGGGGGCGGCGGCGGCGCGGCGCCGTGAACGTGAACGCGGTTGAAACCGCGGGCACAGTTAGTATTCTAGTATAGTGGCAGCAAAAGCACGCAGTCTTGTTAGCTGTGCCCTTCGTATCCGCTTAAATATTAGTGTACAAGCTAAGCTGTACATTGACCCTTATTCATGCGTCACTCTTTTACGTTCGCGTTATGTCAGCAATTAATTTATAACACATCAATCATTAAATATTATATACATTTTAGTAGCAATAAAACCTTTGAATAAAGTACTTGTCTACTCATTTAACATTTTAGCAATTTAGCATTTATCGTTGGGATTCTGTCCCAATAATTAGATACATAGAATAGGTATGTAGGTACGTTGATAGTATTTTATATTAGGTAATAACGCGCCCAAACATTCGAACTTTTGGTTTCTATAATATGGGTAGATGCTCATCGTTACACATGTTTATTTATTGCATCAATATATACATATACTTATATAGGTATATATGTAAAAATAGAAGATTGGACAGTTATTAACTACAAGGTATCCCTCCGTCTGCTAGTTAATGGCTTATGGACATCTATGAACTAAAATTATAATGTTATTAATAACATAATACATAAGTCATTTACTTTAGTCAGTTTGTTGATTTATAAATATGTAGGTAAGTATTATATTTTATTCAGTCATTCGACTGCACGGATGGCGTAGTGATGGGTCGCCCTCCATTACTACTGTGCCGATTGTTGTGCGTTCGATCCCCACACGGAACAGACGCTTATTTGATCCACAAATAGGGGTTCTGGGACCCGGTATTCTTCCTTTTTGTCTGTTGTTTGAATGTTTGTAAAGATTGACGCAGCACAGGATTTATTCCTAGTGTGGGTCTTTTTATGAATAAATAAATTTACGTAACCTTTCGTATGCGATTCCAACTCGTAATTGAGAGATTTTTGTATGTAGGAAGGAGTTGTCTATATCCCTGTGCTTACGATATTGCCAATCAAGCACTGCCATTTCTTTATAAGTAAAATTAGACGACAAAACACCTTTTTTGTATTTTAGTTTGACAGTAATCTAGGTATCTTTACATAACTGACGGAAGTGGAGCTCGTCTTTTGAGAACATTTACAACCAGCTACCGACAAAGTTTATCATGCAACAAAAATAAAGATCCCCTTTTTCAGAAGTATTTGAGTATTCACCTAGCTTGCCTCCGTGTAGATCTTCTAGTACAATCCGAAGTGTTAATATGACAATGTCGTCTGCATTGGTGCAAGATGTAACGTCGGCGCTGACGGATGATACCACAACCCCAACGTGATCGGAAAATCTTTTTGAATTTAGCTCTCCGTCTAAGTGCCATCATATTCGTCACCATTATTGCTAGTCCCACTGTAATTTACAAGATATTCCAACACACTAAAATTTTTCTGAACGGTGCGAATACATTAATGGTTAAAAACGATAACCGGAATTTATTGCCAAGAGATAAGTCAGACGAACACTAACACATAATTATTATAAATTACGTATTTTAGTTTTACTACAGCTCCTATAGATTTAGGAAACTCCTGGTTTTATTTTACTTTTCTATAGTTTGTTCAGGTGAAATGCTATAATTACGTCTATTTTCAGTCTCGAAACTGAATAAATGAGAATTTGTTTTTTACTGTATTGTACTTAAAATTAATTACTAATGATAATTACTAATTTGAATATTTGTCTATAAACACTGATTATTTTTTATTAAATTTAAATCTATAATTGTCACTTCAGTTATAACAAGAAGTTATTATTATTATGTTTGCTCAATCATATTAGTTGATAAGTTGAATCATTAAACGCGTTTACTAGAATTACAATTTTATGTTTGATTTACTATTTAGAAAAATACTTAGTCTGGCCATATACTGTTACAGTTAAAAAAATATATAATATTCCAATCGCCAAATCAAAATCCAATCGGCCAATCGGTGTTAAGTATTTTTGTGATATTAGAATGCAGTGGTGTGATAAAGAGAACCGAATTACTGTGATAGCATTACATAGACGATGTCGATATAGAACGGGAGCGTATTGCTCTGGCGGTCCGCGGTAATATGCTGGTTCGCAGATTCTCCCGGTGTACAAACCAAGTCAAAACTACACTTTTTAAAGCATACTGCCAGGGTATGTACACCGGGGGCCTGTGGATGGCGTATGCTAAAAGTTATTTAGATACCCTGCGCATCCAATATAATAATATTTTCAGGGTGATGTTGGGACTTCCCCGTTTTTGTAGTGCATCAGAGATGTTTGCACAAGCTGAAACTAATGGATTACAGGCCATTATTAGAAATAAGGTCGCATCACTGATGACAAGGATAAGGGCGAGTAACAATAGCATCCTGAAAATAATTGCAGAGGACCTACACGCACCGTGGACGAGGCACTTCGTGCGGACTATGATCAGATAACTATCCTGGTTATTAGACTGCGCGGACTGCCTCCCCCATGGGCGCATAGAATAAAAATAACTAAACATTAGAATAAAACTAACATAGTTATTTAAGAAAATGTTACTAACACAATGGATCAATGTTGTCTTAAATAAAGAATTATTATTATTATTATTATTACACAAAGTAGGTATATGGAGCCAGATACAATTTTTGAAACTCTCCATCCTCTTGGTATTATTCGAATGTTTGTGTACCGGGCTATCGAGAGGTACAATGAAACCTAATATGTTTGTGACAAAAAAATCTGTCCGCCCACGTAGTATGCGTAGAAAAAAGGCGATCACAGCAGTAAAGGAAAGAATTCGAAGAAAACCTGTCCGAAAGCAAAAGATTTTATCTCGGGAAATGAGTATAGCACCTTGAACCATGTCGAGTATTTTAAAAGATGAGCTATAAGAGACGCACTGGTCAGTACTGAACTGATAATTTAAAAATGACTAGGGTGTTAAAATTAAAATAACTTCTTAAGCGGTACGCAAAGGGAGGTCACAGAAAAATTGTTTTTTACTGATGTGAACTTTTTTACTATTGAGCAATGTTTTAACAAGCAGAATAACTGAGTTTATGCTCAAACCTCTATAGAAGCTTCTCAATCAGTCAGCAGAGTACAACGTGGACATTATCCGACTTCAGTGTTGGTTTGGTGAGGTGTTAGCTATCAAGGCACTCCTTGAAAGCTAACACCCGACCAAACCATAACTACTGAGCCATATTTTTCTGAAAAGGTGTCATAACATCGGCACAAGTGTATCAAAATACGATTCTTGAGAAGGTGGTTAAGCCTCTACACCATGTCCTATGGAACATGGTGTCTGGTTGAACATGTTTCTAAGGACCATTGTTGGCTATGGCCCACAATGGTCTTTTCAGCAAGACTGATTTATGGTCAGTTTTAGAGAGTAGGTATGCCATGCTCTAAACGCCATGATAATCTGGAGTTTCTAAAACAATCCATAAGATTGGCAGTGAAAATTTTTTCCATGGAGAGAGTGCGTGTTTACATTGATAACTGACCTCAACGTTTAAAGGACTGTATTAAAGCCAATAGAGATAATTTTGAATGTGACTCATCTTATCTTATGTGGGGGCCAGTCAGTGCAGACCAGCCCGGTTACCATGAACATCTATGGCAGTCGTTATTGGGAGAGTGTCGACACAAAAGATCCCACTGGGTCGAAGTGTCGCCGGTCTGCACTGACTGGCCCCCACATAAGATACATACATATTAGAACAGATAGTAAATAACTAACACATTGTATTAGCTATTGTATGAAAACTATGAATATAGTATAAAAATATATTATGATTAATATAAATGTAAAAAGACGTTTTTATTGAAAGCTTTATTTGACAATTATGACTTTCATTAATAATTATTTTGTATGTTTATAAGAGTCCGTGTTTTTTGCTATAATACTATATTTCTATGTTTTATATTATAATAAAATGCAATTTTTAAAAGATCCGATTTATTACCTCACTGAAATATATTTTACCTTGAGGCTTAAGATTGCTTAATTCAGAATTTATTAAAGATATTTTGAAAAGTCCTGTATACTTACTAAGCGATCAGTACAAAAAAATAAAGCAAAAAAAAATTGTATTTAAAAAAAGATCATAAGCTCAAATGCAAAATAGATATATCAGATCAAACAGTTTTTTCTATCCTCTAAAGTTAGCATATTCTTCTTACGCCTTTATTCCACTGGGGGTGCGATATGTAGGTATATAGACTGAGATTCCGGACCCGCACGACCTACTTAATTAGCATTAGCAAGTATTTTTACAGCTTATCTAAATCAGAAGGTAAACATCGTATAAGCAAGTTTGAAAGTATAACCATATAAAAATATAACAGATACTTTGTGCCTATTACACCTTGCGGGTCCTCTGATAAACAGGCGCACAATAGCCACCTTAACAGTATACATAAGTCCAACACTGGCTTATTGATACAACGTGAACTGGGTTATAACAATAGAAAATTTCATACTTCAAACTGAAAGAATATAGCCTGCGATAGCTGTATGACTAGTGATAACAGTATAAATGATTTTTTTATGTTTGAGGATGTATATTGTCTTGCTGCTGCAATAATATTCTTTAACATTGGATTATACACCTAACAAAGAATAACTTTTCAGACACACGGTGATTTATCTACGGTTGAAGTAAGTAATTTATAAATGAATAAATAATAATATTAGTAACGCATTTAACAAATATCACTCGACATTTTGGGTGTAATACTGGTCATAACCTGAATAATTATTCTTGTTCTTTTTAAGTGCTATGGGCCATTTTGCAAATCAGTCGTAAGTATAAGACATTAATTTTTTATTTTATTTTATTTGGCATACAAAAAGATATATTTTTAAAATAATTAATGCTCAAATTAACTACACTTAATCTAAAGCAGTTTCCACATATAAAATATACAGCAGCGCCAAAAAGATAAGAATATCACCCGCACATGACTAATTACTGTCGCGGGAGACTTTACAAACAGTAAAACTACGGACACAAAGAACACCCAGACTCAGAAAAACTATATATAGATCACACAATTTTTTGTCGCGTTTGAAGATCGAACCCACAACACTCGGAGCGTTAGCAGTGGCGAGGCGACCATATAAACCGCTACGCCATCCGTGCAGTCATCCATCATCACTGTAATATATGTATATGTTACATGGATACGTAGTCTTACGTCTATATCCGCAATAGAGGAGAGGAGAATTTGACAGATATAGCCAATAACACTGCCCGACCCGGGCATCAAAAGACCTTTTAACGAGACCTCATGCCAAGCAGTCGCATACAATGCCGCTGCGCCACAAGTCAATTCTAATATGAATATAATATGTTGCAGGTTTAAAACAAATAATATATATTAATGCAAACAATTTTGCGTTTAGTGCGACGGTCGAATGAACGTGTGTATGTCTAAGGTAAGTAACTATACTTATAATACTTGCTATCACTTTATCTTTTGATGGATAATCAAGCCTCCTGACCAGCACCTATCGTGCGGGGTTCTACGCCCGCGTAGGCTTGAATCCACAATATACAGTATAGAATATTGCGTACAATGCTTTGATATCATGGTGCCTGTTATGTGCCTCAAAAGTACTTGTTATTTAAACACACTAGTAAGTCTATAGAGCAAGCATCCAATGCAAGCTGACAAACGCCAATTCCTTGATTTTCTACTTCTCACACGGAACACTTTATTATAAATATAATAAACATGTTCGCAGTCTGGTGTGTGCTTGTTCTCTTCGTTTTTAATGTTATGGACTAACCAGATGGGTTCCTCCAAGGCCTGGAAACTCATATTTCAGTACAGGTCGTATGTGTGCATACTAATTGGATAATGCTTGACTACTTTCGAAAATATGGTTTTAATGTGTGTCGTATGGACTGATTTGCATGCACCGCCGTCCTTAAACTACGTTGACCACTTATTGAGCATAATAATCATCTCATGGTGACATTATGAAATTTATAAGTACTGACGTACATAGGTAAGGTACAAATAAATTCCATTCCACGAGGACATTTTTTGATGTATATTAGCATCATAAAATGTAGTCGAAATGAGGTGTAGGTTACACCTGCATGAATTTCATTTTAAATTATTGATTGCGTGACTCCTTTTTATGTGCACTGGTGCTAGTAATACATAAACAGTCTCACACATGTATGTATCCATCAGGACAAAATATTGCATCTATATTTCGGCAGCTAAACTTTTAAGTGTGATGCAATAGAGGTTGAGCCTGTTACCACCTACATTTTACCAGACTACAAGTAATATTACCAGTGAGATTGTTTCTGTCAGAAAATCCCAACAACCCTTCGTCCGAAACTTCAAAGGCAGTTGTATGTCCCCGGACCAAGGAGGCAGGCCAACCTTTTCCAATCTATACAAGGCCAAAACGCAGCCATAGAAAACTGGTCGCGTATATATTGTAATGTTATTTTTAAATCTGTGATAACAATGTCTACACGAATTTTGCGTACTGCTTGTGTACAGTTCGTGACGTGAATACATGCGTACTGGTTCCGGACTATACTACGTCACTTACGCCTGACTAGAGTTTGAAAGACATAGTTTAGTGAAATAATTGATGAATATGTGAAATAATTGATGAATATATGAAATTATATTTGAACTTTATTAGTGTAGATTTAAATAAATAAAATGGCTGTAAAATGATATTATAATTTAAAAAGTAATAGTATAAATTAGCGAGCATTATTAATATTTTGCGAAATGTTTAATTATCAGGCAATAGAAAGAGAGTTCAACAAATCAAAATGGCGAGCATGCAACTACTCGCGTATAGATTGGAATCTAGAGTTCAGCACACTTATTCCGATCTACACACGATTACTCCGTATGGTACTGGCACTGTATATTATTGAACAAGCTGGTTAGTTAGGTCACTAAGAAGTATACATACATGAGTATTTGCGTACTAGTCTTGAAAGACCTTAGTAAAAAAGTGATTTCCAATCTACAACGCGATTAGTTTCACACTCCTGCATTCTAGCCTTGTACAGAATGGAAAGACGCGGCAGGCCAATACGTGGCCCTGTAATAATTTTATATATTGCAAGCAAGTTTCAACTTACGTAAAGCTAAGGTAGTTTTGTGAACAATTATTTTTATAATTTACTTTGAATTTAATCTAACAGTTTATAATGCATCTGAATCTATTTACACTACCGTCCAAAAGTTTGGAATCGCCCTAATTTTCGTCGACAGAAAAACTATACCGCAATAAATCCATCAAAAAACGTATTGTTATTGGAGATTAGTATTTTACGACCGTACTAACAATAACATTTAACAAAAACACTAATTTCTTATCAACTATCCATTGTTTTCAAAAAAGACCGACACACGTGTTTTATGACCAACTCAAGTTGCGACACCGCCGTTTGAAGATTTCTCAGAATTGGCGCTTTTAAGCATTATTGTAGTAATGAGTAGTGTCTAATCTTTGGAATATGGGTGTATTATTGCAAAAATTATCAGTTTAGAGTTCAGTGTGATTTGTGACGTTCATGTGATAGTTACAAAAGTTCGCAAGCTCAAAAAATGGCAAAAAGGAAACAGATTTCGCTTGAACAGCGGAGTGCTATCTGTACTTTGAGCGAAGAAGGCTATTCTATGCGCCAAATCGCAGAAAAGGTCGGCGTTTCATACAAAGGTGTACATTATACTCTTGTACGAAAAAAAGCTACTGGAGGAAATCAAGACCGGAAGAGATCTGGACGTCCCAAATCTACGAAAAAGCAGGCAGATAACTACGTTGTTACGTTATCGAAACGAAATCGACGTTTAACTGCACCTCAAATTGCCGCTACTTTAAATGAAACCCGAGAAAAGCCAGTTTCAATAACAACACAAATACAAATAAATAAAATTGAAGTGTCTGTATGTAATGTCATAATAACATATTTTAGTCATATAAAAGTATAAGTATTAAGTACAGTACTTTACAGTCTATTTTATTTGTCTGTCTATCTTTCTGTCTGTTTCTTCCGTCTAATCTCTGAAACGAGTCGACCGATTTTGACGAGTCTTTCACTGGCCGATAGCTGATGTTACAGAGAGTGAGTTGGGCTACTTCCATTTTAGAAAAACGGGACCCGCGAAATAAATTAAAACCTATGAAATAGTTAACAATATCCGATTCAAATAGGGAAATATATATCAAATAATAATAACAATATATATTCATTCAATATAAACCCTTATATAATAATATCATAAATAAAATCGACTTACAAAGTAGACGAATGACATTAGTTTTAGCATAGGTTTATCTTTACGAGGAATACAGTTATTAAGTTCTTGTGAACTCTGCGAACTATATAAACACTTTTTTGTTAAATGCCACGCGGACGAAATAGGGGGTAACTGCTAGTACAACATTACAATTAGGAAAGTTTTATGTGCCCCTAAGTTATCCACTAACTTGCTCTCAGTAAGTCAATTGATAAGAAAGGGGAAACAAGGTGCATTACACAAGCTAGGGGTGTGAAATACTGAACAAACAGAACATTCTAGTGGCTACTTCTACACTTGTGAATGGTGTTTATGGCGTGAGTACTTCTACATGTTTAGTGGCAGCAGTGGCTAAGTCTCTAAATGTTTAGCATCATAAACTGGGACATGTGAATAGTTATAACATGAATAAAATGCAGGATGCTGTGGAGGGTGTCTAACTCTACGAGACGGCCAACATCAACAAGTCTAACTGTATTGTATGTTTTGAAGGCCATGGTATCTGTCGAAAGCATTGGTGTTGACGGAACCACTCGCGAGTAACAACAGCAGTGTGTAATCGACAGTTGTCTTGTAAGAAGTGAAATTCGGCGATATCATCTTCTGGGTAAACGTTGCGAACAGTTGGTAACATGACGTTTTCTAGAGTGTCAACATAATTTTGCGCAGTTGCTTTTGAAGGTAATTCAAGTAAAAGCTGGTCTGGCAGATTTGGATTATCTGTTAACCCGATTAAATGTCAGTCAATCATAGTTGGAAGTCAACGATTGATAAGCAGGTTTAACTCCAGTACTTTACCGCCTGTTGTATATGATGGAACACATATTCTGTTCAGTCCTACTGTAAAGGATCTGGGATTGCTCATTGACTCCAATTTAAATTGGCAAGCTCAGGTTACAAGTGTCAGTCAGAGAGTAACTGGAACGCTACGCGCCTTGTACCGCCTAAAGAATTTTCTCCCATCTAAAATAATGCTTGTGTAGACCTTGATATTTCCTTTAATTGACAATGGTGATGTGTATTACTATGACCTAAATGCAGATCTACTCAATAAATATGACCGACTTCTAAATAACTGTATTTGATTTATTTATAATCTTCGTAAATTCATATTTATTAAAAATTTAAAGTGGATCTATAAGATGACATATGGTCATCCATATGTCATCTTATAGATCCACTTTAAAATGGTTACCTATACGTTAACGCCGTAGTTTGCGTGCCCTTACAGTATTATTTTCTATTCTAAACTCACCAAATGCACCCACTTATTGAACCTGCCGTTTCCAAAATCTATGTGCAAATCATGATAGAAATATTCGTTCTTGCAATAACCTCCTTTTACTTTGTCCCTCCCATACATCTGGTTTTCTACATTCTTCCTTCTTCGTCCAGTCCGTTGCACCGTCCGTTGTGCTGCATGAGGAAGCGCATTCCATAGTAAAACGGACTGATTTAACTGACTGACTGACTATGTCCACAAACCGTTACACTTTCAAGGTGAAAGTACGTGCTCTCCTCCTTGACAGTTTATCAGATTCATCTCGTCAATAATATAATACGTATGTATATTAGTAATATATACAAATATACATACGTATTATACTATATTTAGATTATATAATATGTTTATTGGTATGTATATATTATGTAATATATCGTTACTATTATGATATTCTTTAGTATATGTTTAGTATATGTAAGTGTATATTTCATGCTAATGTATGCACTTACTGCTTTTTATCTCTGCATCACCCAATGGTTGACTGGTAGAAAATGCCTGTGGCATTAAGTCCGCCGATATACTATTTTGTGCATAAAGTTTTAAATAAATAAATATATGATTTTCATCATATCTTGTATTGCCTTTCGCCAGAGATTTAATCGGAGCTGATTAGATTTAAATGTCTTTTCATCAGTAAATATTGTGGTAGACCAACTAAAATCTAAAAAATTCCCGGGCAAAACGCAACCATGCTGCTTTATGGGCATCAGTTAAATAAATTTTTTTTGCGTATAGTCTACAGTGCAATCCTATCCTATGCAGATGGCGTCTAACAGTCTCAGTGCTCAAGTCGAATTCTTCGGCAAAATGAGGTGTTGATGCGAAAACCATTTTCTTCTTCACGTCTCATTTCTTCCCTTTGCGCTATCGTTACTGTAGGCCGTCGACCACTACGCCTGTGACTTTGGAGACTGCCCTCTTCACCTTATCGATGAAACCAGAACCGTACAGTATAGCATGATATATTTAAATCTCTGGAAATTTGACTTATATTGTATCCTGTTCTTGTAATGTAATAATTTCTGCTCTTTCGACAATATTTGAATTACGTGACATTTTCATTGTTTCAGTTTATTTTTGTGGTTTTCACATATAAACTCCAGTGTAATATAGTGACATTTGTATAGTGTTTGTTAAGTACTGAACCCTAAGGAATAACGACGACGCGACGCAGCAATGTCGAAATTTATTTGGAAGCAACTTCAAATCGCCGACGCAGCAGTTGCAGTATCGCCGATATCATCCGTTCGAGCACGTTTCGCTGACACATCAAGTTAATTTTAATAATTCTAGTTAATAAAATCATTATTCCATATTCTCGCATCGAATAGGTTTCATTTTATTTTAATTGTAATTTCTTATATAAATTAAAGTTAATTTTATAAGTAACTGTGGTTTTTTTTCGAACCTCCAGCTGCTGTATGCTTATGTAATTAGCGCAGTCGGTAGGATACTCGCGGACTGGTTCGCGAGCATTAGAAGCATCTTATATCGAGGATTGTGGACGTGTGCCACCCCCAAAGTAATGTGTTTAGTCTACCATATAAACCCAATCCGCAACAGAATTTCGGTGCCAAAACCATGAGCGGAGTTTAACACTTTGTTCCTAAGCCATTACATATAACGTCTGGCCATGACCAGACGTACGTGCAGACTATATATATGCAAAAACCTATAGGTTACGTCTGTAAAGATGATAAAAAGATTCTTAAATTAAACAAGGCAATATATGGCCTCAAACAGGTATCCCGAGCATGGCATGAAAAGGTGGATGATTGTATGTTAGCTGATGGTTATATTAAATCTTAAGAAATTAACTGTATAAGATTACCAATAAATTATATAAGATTACTATGTATAATGATAGTATGAGTGCATAGAAACTATTATTTAATCCTTTATACCATTATAAAAGTAAGCATGTTGATGTCAGATATCACTATTGTAGAGATATGATTAATGATAACATTATAAATGTTAATTATTTATGTACATCAGATATGCCTGCAGACTTGTTCACTAAAAGCTTAGGTGCTACAAAACATAATAAACATTTGAATGCTTTAAGAATTGTTAATGTGTAATTTTGTTTTTGATATATGTTTTTAAGTTATCTATATTTTGAGTGGGAGTGTTGTAAATGACAAAATATAGATACCACTAGCACCATCCTATGATATATTGTTAACTAAACTATATTGTCAATAGTTACTGTATTGTCTATGGTTTACTTTATAAAGTTAGTCGTTCGTGTGCACAGTTACCAAGCGGTGTTTTATATCACTTATTAGTCTTATTACAGACATACGTAAAGTTGTGCCTGTAGGATGACATCTGTATATTATTCATAAAATATATTTCTTACAATTTCAGTGCATTGGAAGGTCCTGTCAGTCATTAGTAAGTAATGGATTAATTACACTTATTATGATTAACTAAAAATAATATTTTAAGCTTTGACGTAAACATTAAATTGAATGGCGGACCTACACTTCTTTTGAGACCTAGGCTATCATTGCTTTTTGTATATATTATGTTAATTATGTCATTAATAAATCCGCTATCACTAAATTCTTATTTTGCCAAAGTTTTACTCTTTAATAACTAAAGAATATATAAAACTTTATGTCCAATAGATATTGGGCATATAGATTTATACATTATTTAATCAAGAAATGGATTCCAAGGTAATCTTCACTTGGAATTCAAAAATATATTGAGAGTCACATATCAAACACAAATTTACAAAGCGTTTTATTCGAGCAATAACCAATTAATTAATATTAACCAATTCAATCTTTCGCTTGAGTATGGCTAAAAGTAAATAAAATAACATAGTACGTATTGCGTAACCATGGTTGAGGTGAAATATTAATGTAACATGTTATGTAAAACAATTATAACATGTTATGTATAAAATCAATAATTTTTATTCTTATGGTTTTTGTACTATAAATGATCATTCTTTATTTTTGGAATTAGTATGAAATATAATATACAGCCTTGGCCAAAAGTATTAGGCACCCTATAAATTACTGCATATTTCAGGCTTAGAGAGAAATAAAACTAATTATAATGATTAAAGTACTTTATTTCCATTAGAATATTGTAAAAACATCAATATTTTGTTGGGCCACCCTTTGATTTTATGACAGCAGCAACTCTGTGGGGCATACTACGTACAAGTTTCGCACATTCCTCTGGAGAAATTGCAATCCATTCTTGCACTAACGCGTTTTTTAAAGCAGTTTTTGATGTTATCGAGTGCTCTTTTATTTTTCTCTTCAAAATACTCCACAAATGTTCAATAGGATTTAAATCCGGGGACTGGGCAGGCCAATCTAACAGATCAATACAATTTTCAGTAAACCAGCGCATCGTAGTAGCTGACTTGTGACACGGAGCATTGTCTTGTTGGAATTTCACACCATTTAAGTTAGTGTCACCAAAAATACACGAAAGCGAAGGTACGAGAGCAGTTTCCAGTACATTAATGTGTTTTTCACTGTTCATGCGACCTTCGCAAACAAACATTTTGCCGACTCCATCCGCAGCCATGCAACCCCAAATCATTACACTGCCTCCGCCGTGTTTTATGGTTGGTACTACGCAATCTGGGTGATATTCTTCGCCTTTGCGTCGCCTCACAAACGTCACACCTGGTGTTCCAAATACCCGTAGATTCCAAAAAAAAAGCACACATTACAAACTTTTATAACATTTGAGTTTGAAGACAAACACAACAATGATCGTTGTAATTGTGGTATAGACTTCACTAAAAAAACTTACCTCAAAATTTGATTCGTCAGACCACAGCACATTAGACCAATCCTCTTCTGTGAAATGTTGGTGTCTCAGAGCCCAATCAAGTCGTTTTCTTTTATTGTCTGCGGATAGCCACGGCTTCTTCCTAGCTTTGCAACCTTTTAAGCCGGCTTCTACTAGCCTTCGTCTTGCAGTTCGTGCGCTTATGGGATGTCCAGTCTCTTCAGTTAAAGCCACAGCAAGCTCCGAAGAAGTTTTTTTTCTATCTTTCACAGACTCTCGGATAAGTTTTCTGTCCTGACGGCTAGTGGTCACGCGTTTTCTGCCTGTTCTTGGTTTATTTGCATGAGAGCCAGTCTCAACAAAACGTTTGATAGCAGATTGAACGGCGCATCGCGAAAATTTCACCAACTGCGCGATTTCTTTTTGAGTCTTGCCTTGCTCATGTAAAAGTTGAATTTTTACACGATTTTCAATACTAATTTCGTTTCGTTTTGGCATTTTCAAATGAATTTCTTCTCAATTAATTCACAAAACCACAAATGCACTGTCTTTACACTAAGACTTCCAAATGGTAACTGACGAAACATTAAAAATAAATTTTGGAAAAAATAAAATTTTATTATTGACGCACCAGATGTTTTACGACTGCTTAAAAAATGCCTATTGTCTTAAATAGTGTTTTATGACACCGGTATCGCAGTTCTATAGAATATTGTTTAATTGTTCAAATAGCACAGGTGTGCTATAACTATATTGGGGGTGCCTAATACTTTTGGCCAAGGCTGTAGTTACGGAGGTCATTACTCGACATAGAAAAGTGTAACACCGAATACCAAGTTCCCGTAAGTGTACCAATACGAATCACTTAATAACGAATGCACGGTACCACAAAATACTTATCACCGAAACCATGCGATCCCGAAAAACATAACGTCTAATCCACCGTCACTGATCACTTGACAACAAATGCACGCTTTCACAAAAATCTTATCGCCAAAGCCACACTACATCGCATAACCCAATCTCTAACGATTAAACGTCCAAAATATGCTTATGGGTACCTAATAATAACGAATAAGATCAAAGTCTTAGATTTAATCAATAGTTTCAATAGTGGCAAATAATCCCTAATTATGTTAATTTTAAACGTTTACGTTAAATTGGCTGTTTGAAATGGGTGTATTAGATGTTACCTTTATCTTTCCAAATAATGTGTATTTTATTTAAGAACGCGCGCTTTATATTCGATATAAGTATATTTTCCTTGGGAATAGTCAAAGTCAATAATAATTTTATTCAAGAAATTCTTGTTACAAAGTAACAAGTATGAACGTCAAAATACATTTGCGAGCTGGCAAAATGGCGCAATTACAATTTATATTATTTCAAAAGAATACAAGTCTCTTCTTACACGAAGGATATTTGCTTGTGAAATGTTATTGGAAGTGAAAAGAAGTAAAAAAACTCACCAACGTCTTAATTCTAGTGATATTGGATTTAAACAAAACTCAACACCAATATATATTTCAGATGTACTGAGTAACAAGGATCGAAGATTGTTCTGCGTAGCAAGAGGTTTGGCAAAATCCAAAGAATATAAATTCTGCTGGAATGTGTTGATCGTCGGGCTGCGATCTCAGAAGCAAGAACACCTGGCAAACGGATTCTTTCTTTCTTTGCATTAGCACGAAACCTTGATCTTAAAATTAAAATATCTATAAAATCTACCTACGTATATCTATTTATACTTAATATTGTAAAGAGGCAAGATTTAATATTTTCTTTGATTATGAGGATTTAAATGAAAAACTAATCAACTCCGAGGCTGATGATTGACGTACGAATATAAAATATGTGTATGTATAAGTATGTGCAAAGCAATTATGAAATTGAAAGTACTATTTGTTCATAAATAATCAATATGAGGAGATGAAGAAGAAATTTGAATCCCTGGAAGTTGAACAGAAACAACACTTATATAAAATAACTTGTCTCGAATCAGCAATTGAGGATGTTCAAAGAAATTTAAACTAGATACTATCGAGCTGAGGAATACACCAATATCAACAGAAACTGCAACCAAAACGGATCCATGTAACATTGTTAAAAAAATATGCAAGGTGATCGATGTGACAGTTGAAGAAACATCTTTTCGGGATGTCTTTCAAGTAAAAACGAAATCAGGACGCGCAACGATAGTGGCTAAACTAACATCGGTCATAATGAAAGACAACATAATTCAAGGGATCAAAACCTATAATAAAAATTCCAACGCCTTAATTCGAGTGATACTGGATTTAAACAAGAGGCAATATCTTTCAGAAGGACTGACTAACCAAGGCTCGAAGATTTTTCTGCCCAGTCTTGTGGATTGCCAAAATCTAAAAAAGTCTATAAAACAAAATCTACAAAACAAAATAAAATACAAAATACGGCGGCATAATTGTTAGTAATTCGTTACGACAAGGAAAATTAAAACTGTTTTATTGATTTTAATTAATGAAAAGGGATTAGATTGTTTTCTTTTTTAATTTAACGTGCCGTGTAAGCTTTAGCAGTCATGTCACGTCGTCATTTAAATCGAGATGAAATGTTACAAGCCGTGGGCATATTAAAAAAAATGCTATTCAATGTATCGTTGCTGAGGCCCTACACACCAGCCAAAATCAACGAATATATAGATATACGTTTTACTAGACAGTTGATAAGAAACATTACTTGCTGTAACGTTTTATGTTACATATTGTACTAACCTAAATACTAGGCCACGTGACAAATAAATTAATACCGTAAAAAGAATCCGCTTCCCTAAATCTAAAATTCAATAAAAAAAATGTAATCTTCCGCACATTTCACAAAAAAAATCCGTTTTATTTTCAAATTAATATTCTTTCGGCGTTTACTAATTTATTCAAAAAGAGATTTTATATTTTAACAAATTGTGAGGTTCCTTTTAAAATAGTTTTAAGAACTTTACTAAATTTTGGCATCAATATTAACATCATTCTGAAAGTGGTCATCTGGTACAAGAGTTAGAGTGAGATTTACAAACAATGTGTCGAGTTTAGATAGTCATTGTCTCAAAGTTAATAAAGCTCTATGCGATACAAGAGTTATTTCTAGTATGAAAATCGTGATTGTTAAGAATACTAAAAAGAAAAGTAATCATTATCGGCATTAAACGTAATCCGAGACCACTGCAAAATTTGGGATAACTTTAAAAAATATAACTGAGGCTTGAATGATTAAACATAAAACTAATTACTGTGTAAATAAATCCACTGCTTCATAATTATTTATTTTCATACAAACAACAATTGATGCAAGTATCACAAACTAAATTTTAACATTTTGGCTTTCAGTGTCGTGCAGTAACCTGTCTCACTTATGTAAGTATTATTTGTTTATTATTTTTACATATTATTACATGTCTCTTTTTCCTCTGCAAGCTTTAGCCACACGGAGGCAATATATTGTTTGGCTATTTGTAAAATAATTCTTATTAGATATAGACGGGTCGTAGTTTTGAAGTTAGATACAAACAACACATATGTAAGTGCGTTTAAAAATAATCATCCATTCAATAATTCAATAATCAACATTTGCTAAAAGCGCATCATTATTTAAATAATAGCCATACTTTTAAAATTTTACACTGTTGCCAAAAAGGCTTTCTAGTGAGTTTATAGGAAGAATTAAATAAAAATAAACGTCATAAGAACACATTGCTAAACGAAAACTTTTCCACCATTCGAGCGATAGTGAGGGTAGTGGCGAAAGTAAAGTAGCGATAAAAGCAGGCACGTACGGCTACTCATCGCTCATTCGTTGCCAAACGGTCCTGATGATGCCTCGTGCTGAGGCGAAACACGTGTCAACAGATATTTTGTGCTCGAAGCAGAATACTGCCTGTTGGCATACGACCGAGTCCCACGTCTTATTCAGAGGAGTTCGGTATTGTCAACCTTTTTTTACTGCAATAGTTAGTAGGTAATCAGAGGGTGCGTGGCGGGTTCCTGTTTTCCCAATAATTTTATTTCTTTGGAAATATTTCACCGTCACATTTGTGTATAGCTAAGAATAGATTATGAACGCAAACATCAATGAACTATAATTCAATTAATATTGTCAAAGATCAACTTAAAAATTTTGCTACGATTCTCTTTGGGCTCGCCATGTTGATATACCCGTATATCTTTGGTAGGTAGGCGTTTGCAAAGCAACATAAGCATATTACAGAATTATATGTAAAATCAAACATAAAATTGCATTAATAAAAGCATTATATAATAATATGTGGACACAAAAATAAACTTTAAGATAAGGCGGGATTCACTCTATTTAATTGTGTAAAATTTGATCTGTGGTGGATCTTGAAAACAAATCTTGCAGGTTTAA
The DNA here is from genome assembly GCA_930367265.1 of Catocala fraxini. Taxonomy (NCBI): domain Eukaryota; kingdom Metazoa; phylum Arthropoda; class Insecta; order Lepidoptera; family Erebidae; genus Catocala; species Catocala fraxini. The sequence goes on from OV884024.1 coordinate 20,578,445, forward strand.
ATTGGCCTATGTTGGTGCTATAACTGAAATTGGTGTGTGGAAATTTAATATTTAAAGTTCATTTTGCCTGAAATTTTTCGATCGTAGCTAAGAGAACGTAAATTATGGAAAATAATTTATTATATGTATACTTAAATTAGAACTAAAAAGAAAATAATCTATTCCAGTAAGATTTCTATTACTTTTAAATAATTTCCTTTCAAATAAACTTGGAAGAAAACGTATAGACTCTCACGTGTCATGAAATTCTACTAAATGTGGTAATTTGGTAAAAAAAAGGCGCAAATACTAGTACGAGGTACAGTACAATGGTACCTTATAACCTTATAATCCTACTTTGTAATGACAAAGTAGGATTATAAGGCTATAAATTTAAATATAATCCCTAAGAGACACACAGGAGGCTAGAGAAGATCTTTGAATGTAGTCGAAGGTATACTCACAAGTAATGTTAAATGTAAGTCTCAGTGGATATAATCATCTATTGTTGTTTCAGGCTGATGGTTACCTGGCGTCTTCAAACGTACGTTTAAAAAGGTTTATTGGTAAAAGGGGCATGTCACGTATGTCAGCTTTCAATTGAATACACCGTTAAGGAATACAAATTAAGCTGTCGATTTTAGTTTTAATAGAGTCCATTGTACATCTCCTCGACACATACACAAAATATTTATATAGCGAGCATAATGCGAGCTCGGATTAATGAGATAAGTAACTTTAAAGATTTGAGTAACTTTTAGCTATGTACTGCTGCGAACTTCATTACCTATTACTGATGTTTACGTAATAAACATACATAAAGTAATTTAGCTATAGAATTTATACTTGTTGAGAACAATAACAAATGACTAGCTGCTTCTCCCCTTACGCGATCGGCTTTGATTGTATGCCAATTTGACTTCGGCAATTTGGTGAAGGAAGTCGCATTCGATTGGTACCGTCCCTTCGGTACTAATCGAATGCGATTATAGACCATAGATCGTGCCCGACCGATTTAGTATATGATCAATCATATTCTTTAAGATATAATGTATCGATAGAATGAGACGATCGACTAGGTGAAAATGACCATACCATACTCTAAAATAAAATCGGTAACTAAAAGGTTTCGAGATTCACGTGAAATGCCACAAAATATAATTTTACTTTGTGTGTTTTTCTACATACCCACACTATCTTGGTACCCCTTTTATATTCCTGTCACTATCTTTTACAATGCCTCTACACTTATGACAAAAATAAAAAAGATATATTGCGAGAGAGAAACAAGAGGACAGAGAAGTGAGCGCTCTTGTCACACATTTCCTCTTTCCTTTAAACACCCATATTTTATTTTCTGAGCACACTCACTCTTTTAAGAACTTTACTTATCTATTTAAGTTGCCATTGCATTATGTAGAACGTGCGCTGAACACGATTCTAGCTAGTGGCGGTTCCACCAGAATATTCTTTTATACATACATATCATAAAATTGGCACTTTCTCGAGCAATTGTTTCGGTTAAGGGCCTTTAACTTTTTTAAGTAAATGTAATAAACTTACTAACCCCTTTGACGTTCATAAGGGTTACTTTGTGACCGAAATGAATAAATAATGTTTGACTTTAATCAGGTTGCTTAAAAAAAGAGTCCATAACAGTATTATACACCTTTAAATTTACTATTTCAGTGTATGGGACATAAATGTCATTCAAATGTGAGTATTTAGAACTTATTATAAACTTTTTATTTATAACACAGGTGTTTGTATGCGGTGTTTGTGTAACCTGATATTTAAATTACCTATTGTCAATAAATAATACGCATTTTAAATATCACATTACAGTTTACAATCTACCAAAACGTCTTAATAGATATATTACACATTATACATTTATCATTTTGTCATAAACAAACTCTCACTCATAGTTCTAAATACTACCTTAATGTTTACGTTGTCTGTAATAACATTTATTTACATACATACATATGTAGATTCACGCCTGTTTCCTTGAGGGGTAGGCAGAGACTACGGATTTCCATTTGCTACGATCCTCACACACTTCTCTGGCTTCATTCACTTTCATCACATTCCTCATAAACGCTCAAGGTGCTCTTAACCTGGCCTTTCTTGATCTGATCGAGAAACTTTCGCCTAGGTCTTCCTCTTGCGACTGTTCCATTCACAGTAGCCTTATAAACTTTCTTAGTCAGTCTTTCCTCGTCCATTCTTTCTAAATTCCCAAACCAGGTTAACATACCCTTTTCTATTCTTATCACTATATCCACTTTCATGCCGCATCTCTCTCTGATCACACTATTCCTTATTCTATCTTTCAGAGTCACACCACATATGCTTCTCAGCGCTCTCATTCCTACAGCATTTATTCTGCTCTCATGCTTCTTTTGCCATTCCCAACTTTCACTTCCATACATAAGTGTGGGCACTAATAGTCCTTTATGAACAGCCAAACGTGCCTTTTCGGATACATTTCGATTGAACATAAAAGCGCGGAAGGCTCCATTCACTTTATTGCCAGCAATCGTTCTCCTTTCAATATCTCCCTCATGTTTACCATCCCTTGTAAACAAAGTACCCAAATATACAAACTCCTTCACTTGCTCCACTTGTTCTCCATCGATCATAATATTACACATCGTCACGCATTCTTCCTTTTCAAATACCATTACTTTCGTCTTACGGACATTTATTTTCATCCCTTTACTCTCAAAAGCACCATGCATAATAGTTACCATCGCCTGCAACTCTACCGCTGATGACGCAAGTCTTGGTCATCGGCATAAGCATAAGCATAACATTTATTTATAGCCATCATTTATGAATATTATATTAAAGCTGCACCATAATTTTCGAGACTATATAATATAATATAATAAAACATTTATTTCGGACATAATCCATATGAGTTAGTAACAATTTTCTTACAAACTATGTTAGTAAAAAGAAATAAATTAAGCATACATTTCAGTTTTCTCGTAACGATGACTACCCAGTGTGCCTGTATAGGACAATCATTACGGGAGGCAATCAATTGCATAATGCTGTTGGTGTTACTACGCAATCTCTGAAAAAGTGACGCCGCTTTTTTCTGCATTATAGCGTGCTTTCTGCAAATATCAGCGACTCACTGCAATAACGCGGTAGCCCCAACAACATTCTGAAAGCGTTATTGTATTGTATACGCAGAATGTTGTAGGCTCGTTGCGTATAACGAACCCAAAGGCCGCTCGAGTAAAAAGATTGACAATATGCCCTAAAAAGAGTTAATTTCACTTCATTAGTACATCGAGCAAACCTGCGGGCCAGCATATTACTCCTCATCGCCAACGCCCTGCGTTCCCTCTCTCTATCTGGGTCATCCTTAAGATCTTCCGATATTAAATGGCCCAGATATTTAAAGGTTTGTACAGTCTTTAGTACATTCCCGTCTATTATGATTGGAGGCACAGTAATGGGCCTCTGATTCCCCGCCTTAAAAATCAATACCTCACTTTTGCGTTAGTTGTATCTAAGACCATGTTCTGAAGCGTATCGTTCACAAATTTATACCAATGATCTCAGGGCGTTTACCGAGGGGGCTAGCAGAACCATATCATCAGCATAGCTATGTTGTTGACACAGGTACCGTCAATGTAGCATCCGATATGCGTTCTACCGAGTCCCTCGATCAACTGATTCATATATAGACTGAAGAGGCCAGGAGATGATAGTCCACCCTGTCTTACCCCACATTCCAGTCTATATTCGTCAGACATTGTATCAGTCAATCTAACCTGATTAATCTGGTTACAATATTGGCACTTTCTCGAGCAAAGGTTTCGGTTAATGGCCTTTAACTTTTAAGTAAATGTAATAAACTTACTAACCCCTTTGACGTTCATAAGGGTTACTTTGTGACCGAAATGAATAAATAATGTAATGTCGGCCTCGATGGCGTAGTGGTTAGTGTAACTGACTGCCACGCCTGAGGTCGCGGGTTCGATTCCCGCACAAGTCAAACATTTGTGTGCATGAACATGGATGTTTGTCTTGGTCTGGGTGTTTCTATGTATAATATGTATGTATTTACAAAAAAAAAAGTATCTATGTATGTTTATCCATTGTCTGGAACCCATAGTACAAGCTCTGCTTAGTTTGGGCTAGACGGTGTTGTGAGTCTGTGGTAGAATATTACATTAAAAAAAAAAAAAAAAAAACAATATTTTAAAATGTTGATGTATGCCGCTGGCATGCCTTTCGCCTGTAGCTTTCACCACAATATATTAGTGGTAGGTAGTATTAGGCAACTGAGTCAAAAGCTTTTGACACGTCAAGGAAACAGGCTATAGCTAGATTCGAACATTCATATTCTGATGCAGCTTACATAAAACTTTCCCTATAACAGCGCTCATTTTTATTGATTCAAGACAAAGAGCAGAATTGCAAAAATGGCACTAAATATGTCTTAAATACATTGCAGAATTTTATTGGAATATGTTTAGATTGACATATACAGATTGATATATATGTACAACTTTTAGCCTAAATTAAATACCATTCTTTTATTTAATTATGTTATCTACTACAATTTGTTTTCAAAAGTGGCGGACATAAACCATATTAACCTTTGCACTAAGTGAAAATATTGGTTACAGTGTACCGGGGAGAACTGTGCTTCAATGGTAAATATTTCGTTAGAAACATTAAGATATCTAACATAAGTACATCTAGATATACTTAGATTATTAAGATACATATACTATAAATACACTGTATGATATGATTTCGGTATCACCAAAACCGTATATTAGGTATAATATATGGTTTCTATTAGTTATGTAAATCATTTTTATATCACTTCTCGTTCTTGAGGTACACACATAGAGAACGATTCTAACGACCTACGACGATTTATAGTTATCGTTATTGACTAAATATTCCATTTTATGTTAGTATCTGTGAAAATAACTATCCGTGAGGGAAAATTATCAGCAAAAAGTGGTCGTCATCAGGGCAAATAATAACAATAATAATGAAGTCTCTGAAGCAGAAGGTTGTATTGCTTGAGACGGTCCGCATCGAGACGGCTCGAGCTTTACCCACCAATAGCTTGGACTTTGTTCCCGATGCCAGTGGGATATCATTCAGTCAACATAGCAATAATCATCAGATTTAACCTATATATGTATATGTATTTGCAAAATGATCTGGACTTCATGTTCCTTTAAATATAAATATATTATATGTACGGTGTAGCGTCAGGTTTGCAGTGATTGTTGAATAAAATATATGTTTTATATGTTACACACTAATAGTTTATTTTTTAGTTCCACTATAAGTTCTTAAATGTTAAAAATGTTAGTTGAATGTTATGTTAATGAAAATGTTATAATATTGCATTAATGCCCTCGAATGTCGCGGTCACAGAAAGTGCACTGACTTTATGCGTTTGATGTAATTAGGTTAACGCGTGACTCGCTTAATGCTTACTAAGGTGTTCGGTTATATTACACCGAACAATATTTTTGTTGAATGTTCCAATACCAATTTTATTATTTTTATCAGCTTAAAAGTAAATATCTGGCAAAAAGGGGAATATGCAATAGTAACTAATATTATAAATGCGACTGACTTTATTAGTTTGTTCACGCTTTCACGCCTTAAACACTCGACCGACCATCGTGTAATTTCACAAACACGTTGCGCGTTGTTAAGGAAACAGTAAGGGACATAGGCATCTTTCATCCAGAAAAAAGTATTGTTACTAACCTAAACTAATTGACATTTACGCGAACGAAACTGCGAAAAAATTCTAGTAATAATATATTTTAATAATAAATGTTGTAACAGATCTTTACTGGTTAAGATAAAAAGGGGTATCAGTTAAACACTATATTCCGTTTATCTTAAATTTAAATCATTGAGGAATAGTCTTTTTCTCATAACTACATTCAAATAAATGGTTAAAATGGATGCTCTATTTGTAGAGAAAACTAGCTGTGTTTCCCCTAAAAATGGATGTGAGTAAATGTGTTAAATATAGCGATACAGCATTTTATCAACCATTTCCTTTTTACAGTGTGAAGGAACAAACTGTGTGGCTGAGGTAAATATTTTATTTTTAGAATATACATTTAAAATAAGCAATAAGAAATTATAGTATTAAGTCTCATAATGCTATTTAGTTTGCTTGTGCCATCAAGTATTTAATTTGACAGTTAACCAGATATATTTAAACGTTATAAAAATCTTGTAACCTGCTAATTCATACTATTTGCTTGTCATATGTCAAGTAATTTATTTTAAGTAAATGTTACATCAAATATGCCAAAAGCATATCATGAAATAAGAATAAAATCAAATTAGGTGTACGAATAGTATATACGCAGTAGTAGTAGTTTTTAATGAAGTGAGTTGTCTATTGGAATGCGATATACATACATAGATATTTTCATACGTACATTTCAAAGGTCACAGTTTGAAACATAAGTATGTCAGGGTTCTCTTTGGTCTCCTTTAAATCTACCAAATAAATATTTATGAAACCAGCTTTAGATTTTATACTCTTTGGTGTCGACTGTGTTGTTGACATTTCATTTATGTTAAAAATCATTGGACGGTCGTTTTAATATCTGTGAGAAAGGGATATTTATGAGATTTGTAAAATTTCCTAAGTTGTATTCTGAGAGATCTGTGTGTGGCCATCAGCCGACAAATAGACCTGTCCTTTGTTTGTTGAACTTAATACTGCGGTGTGGACCATCACACCACAATATTAAGTTACATAGAATAAACAAATATCAATTAATAAATAGAATAACATTATTTCCTGGCAACATGAAGGTCTTTTTTTGGGCAAACGGTTGTAAAAGACCACATATTTTTTTCTAATCATGCGATGAAGTTCGCCTTACGCCGGAATCATTAAGTAATATTGTTGGTGACACCTTAAACTAATGTAATAATGGTGTTAAGGGTTATAAAGAATGTGAAGAGACTATAGCCGAAATTTGCGGGCTATGGTATTAAATTTTTAAAAAGCATTAACCTCTTTTTATTTTGGTGCATACAAAACTTTCTTTACCGTCGCAAAAAAATAATTGGACTCTTTTGGGGCCACATTATCTTATAAATTTCAACTGTAAAACAGACTTTCACGGTTTTTTTATGCATATGAAATCATTAAATAATTATGATATTAAGGTAACCAATAATGTAACTTGAACACATGAAATGTCGCAAATTATATAGCACTTTTTTGGAGCAATAAGAACCAAATGCAGGTTGAATAGCAATGTCTCGGCTCGCATGTTTTAAGTGGCTTGGCTTGGGGTAACTTAGGCGTAGGGACGTGACGACCTCACCATCCACTGGCGGAGCATTCCCTCCAATGCAGCTATTTTAACCGTTAGATGGCGGTGAAACCATCCGAAAATAGGCGGAAGGAAATACAAAGATGCTAGGTGGACAGCAGCGCCTAGCGTCAAAAACTTCCTCCACTGCGATCGCCAATCTGCTTGCCAAGCGTGGCAATTATGGCAAAACTTCCCAAATGAGCCACACGTTTAAAACCGGCTCCTAATTCACAGTGGCCCCGCTAGTCCTAGTTCAGGTAGCGGCTATGGTAACGGAGGGGCAAGGGGTGCTAAGAATCTCCGGCAGAAATCGAGCTACCACCATCGACTACAATTGGCCCTGGCAACATTTAACACGCGCACATTGCGGACCAACGGGAAAATTGTCGAGCTGGAAGAATTGAGCAAGTTAATAGATTTGATATTATAGGTTTATCTGAAGTCCGAAGACAGGTAAAGGTTTCGATAATCCTCAAATACGGTAACTTGCTCTACTACCGGGGCCATAAGTCCCAAGGTGGTGTCGGGTTCATCGTCCAGAAATCTCTCGTGAACAGTGTGGTAAATATCGCGAATATGTTGTGCAGGGTACCGTACATTATACTCAGAATATCCAAACGGTAATCGTTGAAGGTCAGACACGCAAACGCCTCGACCTTAGCGCACCTGATGAAGAGGTGGAAGCTATGTATGAGGACATATCTCGGGCTAATATATACCAACATATTAGCCCGAGCATTATACATAGCACCAAGACCCATTATACCGTTGTCATGGTATATTTCAAGGCGAAACTGGGCAAACGAGGCGGTAATGAGCAGAGAATGGGCACTTTGGTTTTGGACATCGTAACTCGCGGGGCCAACTGCTGGCTAGCTTCATGGAAGGAAGGAATCGACATGATGCACGCTATCTTTTAAAAAGCGAGAATGCCGCAAGTAGACTTATATTAGCCCCGACGGCACGACCAGAAACAAGATTGATTTCATCATGTTGATGAAGAGGCAAATATTCAAAAATGTCTTCGTAATCAATTTGGTGAAAGCTGGAAGCGATCACCGAATGGCTATAGGCACATTGAATATTAATACAAGCTTAGAACGGTCTAGATTGATAAAGTTCACGCTCCGACTAACACCAAGCTAGAACCCGAAACCGCTTTGAATGCTTGGATGAGTGAGTAGATATGGACGACTACAATAACAGGTTTGTGGATGCTGTCCATAGAGCAGTGTCTAAATACTTTAAGCCCCAAATGTCTAAAAGATTTAAATAAGATCACAGGTCCAAACCGGGAGCTTTTAGAGAAATTGCATAAAATGCTTCTGCAATCTTCCGAGGATATGTCAAAATACCCGCGCCTCAATAGACAGATCTCTAAATCTTTGACTCACAACCTTCGCTAGTACGTCATAAATTGTGTCTGTAAGGCGATTGAGCGAAATAAAGACTCCAAAGTGTTCGCGAGAGATCTGTTTATTGAGCAAAACTAGGTAACAAAACTGAAGAGAAAGGATGGTAGAAAAGTATCGTCCAAACCAGAGCTCTTTAAGCAAATCAAGATGTTCTATAGACAGTTATACACGACTGCATGACCGACTGTTACCACTACAGCAACAGACCCTAGAGCTGGTTTGACCCGACACTACACCGAAGATATTCCGGACGTCAGCCTGCACGAGATTAGTATGGCCCTCAAACAGCTGAAAAACAACAAAGCGCCGAGTGATATCGAATTTACTACTCATCTTCTGAAAGCCAGCGGCGAAACCGCTATGACAGTTCTATGGAGGCTTTTTCAATTTCGCCATACCCACAAAACGCCACAGACATGTCACCAAAATATAGTGGCGTTGTTTTTTAAGAAAGACGATGTAACTATCGTATAGAACAGCTATAGACCTATATCACTTCTGACCTAAGTCTACAAACTGTTTTAAAGGGTCGTCACGAATCGTGTCGATTGAAACTTGGGCAGTGCTGCAATCTCGCCAAGATGCCAGATTGACTACTGGTATGTTGAAGTGCTCAAGTAGAGTGAGGCAGGGCGATGTTATCTCTGCCACGTTGGAAGATGTTTTCAAGCTTTTGGATTGGATATGACTGGCCATAAACATCAGCGTACATCATTCACCTTCGATTAGTCGACGATATGGTGGTCATGGCTGAGACCATGGAAGACCTCGGCATTATGCTCTATGTTCTCTGTAGAGTCTTCCGACAAGTAGGTCTTAAAATGAACATGGACAAGACAAAAATCATAGGTTCCCTATTTATTCGCATAAAATTATATGTCATAATTTAACATGGCATTTTTTTTATGCCGGTCTCTCCGGGTAAAAGTGAAAGATGGTATTGAAGATAATACTGGACCTCCTGGAATACCGACTAAACCTGAACCTACACCGTACTTCTGCAAGTATTTTCTTCAATATAACGTCACAATCTTAAAATTTTCTCTTCTACTCATTTCCATGTCATTGAAATAGGGGTAATATAGCGACCGTATATTTCCATCTATAAGTCCAAATATTATTTATATTTAAGGCTTAAAGTGAACAAAAACTCAAAAAGAAGACGTTATGCTTAGCAGTAGCGAGAGCCGCTCTATTTTAAGATACCAATTCATATTACATATGCCTAATTGTGAGCTTCAAACTGTTACCTAGTATAGAAGTTCATAGTAAGAATAAAGTGCAATTCCTTAAGGAGCTTAAGAAGAATTTACCGCTCCACAGTGCAATGCCGTAAGATGTCAAGCACATGTAAGTATAATAATGTATTATTTGGATAACAACTGTTTTAGAATAACCATTTATCCCATAAAATCGATTTTATCGATTATTACACGAAATATATGTAATACTTAATCTGGCCATAAATACTGTTACAATAAAAAAAACAATATTACATTTTAATTTGGAATCTGTCATTCTTATATGAATATTCATTTTGTTTTCTCATTTTCGCGCCAATCGGTGTAAAATATTTTTGTTCAAATTGCTGTTATAGCATTACACAAAGTAGGTATGGTGCCAAATGCAATTTCTGAAACATTCCATCCGCTTAGTATAAGTGTAATGTTTCTGTACCAGACTATTGATAGGTACAATGAAACCTTCTCTGTTTGTGACAGAAGAAGACCTGGCCCTCCACGAAGTATTCGTACAAAAAAGGCGATCAAAACAGTGAAGGAAAGAATTTGAAGAAATACTGTCCGAAAGCAAAAGATTTTATATCGGGAAATGAATAAAGCAAACAGGACCAAGTCGCGTGTTTTAAAAAATGACTTAGGACTTGCCGCCTATCGGAAATGCACTGGTTATTATTTAAATGCTAATTTAAAAATTAATAGGTTAATAATATCAAAACAACATATTAAGCGGTACGCAAAGGGAGTACACAAAAAAATGTTTATTACTGACGTGTTTTTTTTTTATATTGATCAATTAATAATAGTTTTAACAAGCAGAATGACCGAGTGTATGCTCAAAGCTCTATAGAAGCTTTCCAATCAGCCAGCAGAGTACAAGGTGGAAATTATCCGATTTCATTGATGGTTTGGTGGGGTGTCAGCTATCAAGGAGCGACTGAGCTATATTATTGTAAAAAAAGCTGTCTCGAAATCGGCACAAGTATACCAAGATACGATTTTTGAGAAGATGGTTAAGCCTCTTAAAAACTCCTTGTTCTATAACCAAGAATGGTCCTTTCAGCAAGACTCAGAACCGGGTCATAAAGCTTGTTCCACCCAAGCGCAGTTGGTAACGAACATTTCGGAATTCATCAGAGCTGAAGACATCATCTAATCTCTATCTTAATCCGCTGGATTATGATTTATGGTCAGTTTTAGAGAGTATGACATATGTAAGAATATGATGATGATGAAGATGGAGAGAGTGCGTGTTTCTACAGATAACAGGCCTCAACTTATTTTTGATTTTGTTTTTTTGATTAAGCTTTATATATTTTTTTATGATATTATATTGGAAACAGGCGTGAATCTATGTATGTATGTATGTATGTTATTATATTAATGTATAAGCTAACACACATTACAGTAAATGTTTTAGTAAATAGCAAAAAAATGATTTTTCCTTGTAACAATATTTATGACAAGATTAAGTATATTTCGTATAATAATTATATATATAGAATAGCACAATCTAAATTCGTGAATATCAAATTTTATTTGAAGCAAGTAAAATGGAATAAAACAGGTAAGAGAAGCGTAATGGAAAATTTTCAAAACTATTAGGTATTTTACTACGTATGCAAACATATATAAAATTGCATAATGTTTATGAATAACATTACAGAAATCCTAAATAATATCCTAACTTAACATTATAAATTCTAATGTGAGTTTGTTTGTTTATATATTTGTTTGTTTGTTACACATTCACGCTTTAACTACTTGATCGATCGTCATAAAATTTCGTACACGCGTTGTCAGGGCAACATTACAGAATAGGACAGACGAAAGGTACCCTTTACGTCGTTGATCGCCCAAATCATGCGATTAAATGCTGTAGGATTTCTTTATTTGAGATTTTATTCTACTTGTTCACAACAACCTACGCATTGAAGAAGGACATTGAGCGCTGTATCAACGATATTAAGCCACATGGGCATGGAAAATTTAAACAATGGTTTGTTTTACTGGTATGTACCCGCATAGTCGTGGAGACCGCATACTCAGTTTTATTCCATCCATATACATATACAGCACAGTGTATGAAACAGTAAAAAAATCCCGTGTATTCAACATTACATACTACGTGAGGTTTGGGAAAAGCCTTAACCGGCCCTTTAGCCTTACACCGGATATAAAAAATATTCATAAAATTAAATATACGGTATACTAGGTATATTAGGTACTTCGATTATTGGCACTTTAGAGAATATTTCTGAAAATAAAGGAAACCAAAGATTGATTTAAGTTCGGTATGCATTAAAAAGTAAAATAGTATTTTGGTCTCTAAAAATTGGCAAAACTTTTCCTATAAACAATGTGGCGATCTAGAAACAACAGCTGATATTTTATTTTGTGCTCGTGATTTGGTCTACCTAGATATTTTGGATTTTTTTTAAGGTGTGATTTTAATTGCTCATATTGTATTGCAGGTATTCGGCTAATAAAGACTTTTGAAAACATTTGATATACTTAATTGTGTAATTAATTATATCAAATTATTTCTTTGAAGTTAATCTACTACCTAGGTGTGTCCTTAGATAAGATTTAAAGATTATTTTTGAATATCTTTATCATCTTTTATTTATTACATTAATAATAATAAATCCCTTTATTGGTATTAATGCCAATAATAGGATTTTTTTCCAACAACTAGTGGGAGACCCTTGTACTGCCAGATGTCTCAAATTCGATCCCAAGGCGCGCATCTCCGACGTTTTGAAATTATGTGCGTATTAAATACTTAATTACTCTAACAGCGAAGGACAACAGACGATTTTCACAATATTTTTATGAAGACATTAAAGTATTTAAAGTAGATGAACATACCTAAATAAAGGCAGATATTTACCTAGTATAAGTAGTAAGTAAGTGTTTTAATTATATCATATAGGAAGGTATTTATTTTATTTTAATGATAGTTTACTTACCTCCTACTTACACCACATGCCAATAATAATTAGAAGAGAAGATGTCAATATTGAGAATTTCAATGCCGATGATACGATTTCCTGTATTATTTAAGATTTAAGTATATTTATTTAATACTATTCAATCACAAAAAAACGGCTATAAAAACAAAGATTGAAGTATTTTCTTTGATACTGTCACATATTTTGTCTAGTTGCTCTTGTAAATAAGATTTTATGGTAATTTAAATTCAAACTCTAACTTTTAAAGTGCCAATGATTGAATGGTTTACCCTAAACACATATTTAGTTTAAACCGTGCTAAGATACTGATGAGAATTATGCTAGTTTAGATTAATTATCCCAATGAGCTATAATATACATAATTTTTTTTTCATTTAAGTGTACTGGTGCTGCCTGTGAGTCATTGGTAAATATATATTTTTATGATGTTACTCTATTAGAACTCTCAGCTCCTTTTCAAATATAATGTTCACTATCCCAGTCCATATTTCTAATATTATCATTAGAGTATTGGATACTCGGAAATTATTATATTAACTGCAAAGACTAGTAATTCTGTGATGTTAACACATTCAGTGCCACTGACATGCCTAGCGTATCCTCACTAATCTTTATAGCCATGCCGCGAGCACGCCAGGCGTGTTTTCGGTTTTTCATCAATATCTCCAAGATTTGACTATATTTTCCAACGAAACGCTTAGAGCATAAAAATGATGCCGTAAGCTAAAGAGTATCGAAGTGACCCGCACGAATTTTATTTTTTTTATGTTATCAAATATATGTTATTATGTGATACCGGTGACACGCCATGCGTGTTCCTCTGCAGGAGTTCTCAACCTTTTATATTGACAGATAACTTTATAATGCTAATCTATACATATAATAAAATTATAATTGATCGCTTGTCTGTACATAGAAGATATTTAAGAAATTTTAATATGAGGGTCTGTATAACACCACAAGAAGCCAAAAATATTTACTTTAGAATTTTTGTCTGTCTGTATGTTTGTTCACGCATCACGCAAAACTATTACACCAAATTGGATGTGGTTCATAGTTGTATTGTAGCTAGACTAACTTAAATCAGTGTATGTTTCATCTTAATACAACGCTTAGTAGTACAGTCATTTGGTAGTTTTACCTTATTACCTTTTATACTTATATGCTGGAAGAGGAAAATTTGTACTTACAATTTACCCATCATTAAGTAGATACATTCCAAATTTAATATCTGGTACCTAGACGATGGCACCCTAGGAGGAGAGGTAGATAAAGTATTACAAGACTGAACACTTTTAAAAATAAATTCCAATCAATAGGTTTGGAACTTAATCTAAGCAAATGTGAAATTTTTGTCGGCAATAACATCAATAAACTATCGGTATTACCTAAATTCAATTCTTTGGCACGTAATATTAAACTTTTAGATAAAACCTCTCTTCGCCTCCTTTGGTTCCCAATTTTAGACGAAGGATTTGATAATTTGAGAAAATTTAATTTTTTTGTGAAACGTCGGACAATTTATTCGAAATGAATATACATTCGGCTTTTACAATTATCCGATACTGTCTTTTCGTCCCTAAATTTACGCATGCTCTTCTTCAAACTTTTGGAAACATTGGCAATTTTAGATAAAATTGATAAAAATATACAGAACACACTTACTAAAATTTTAAATGTGGCCATCTACGATCGGGCGTGGCTACAAGCGAGCTTACCAGTTCGATAAGGCGGCCTCGCCATCCGAAAAATTACTGATGTGAGACGATGGCAAGAGACCAGATGGTATGTCATTACTGCCATGGAAAATGGGTAGGTCTTTGGAGTGGGATGCAACTTGTGTCGACACCCTTGCGCCATCACATCTTTCTAGCACAGTGGGTTGTGCTGGTGCTACTGTTGCATCAGCGGAGACGCACAAACGGCACAAATATCAGAATCTTATTGGTGAGTACATATTTGAGCCGTTTAGTGTCGAAATGCTGGGGCCATGGGGCCCAAGTGCTAGGTCTGTTTATAGAGACCTAGCTAAGTGGCTGATCGACTCTTCACGTGACCAGAGAGCTGGTATTTTCTTTGCACAGAGAATAAGTATTGCCGTTCAACGTGGCAATGCTGTCAGTCTTCTAGGCACGTTGCCAATTGACGACGATGCGGAGGAATATTATAAAGCTTTTTAATTTTGTTGTTTTATTTTTCTCTTTAGTTAATATTTCTTGTAAAGAATTTGTGTATATATTATGTTAATTATTTGTTTATTTTCTGTCAATAAATATATAAGAAAGCAAATGACTACAATTTTGAAACTTTAAACTACTATTGTTAAACACTTTTACTAGTAACTGTTTACTACTATTTAAGCTATTTAAATTATAAGACTATTTGAAAGTAAAACAAACAGGTAAAATAATTCAGACAAGACAGGTGACACCTATATCCGTTTGGCATAAAAAATGTTCGGATAAAATTGATGCAGATCATCAGAAAGCACTTTTTGATGAATTATGGGCATTGGGTGACTATAACAAACGTTCGGCGTATTTTTCATAATTAATTTTAGACACACCCAAAATACCAAACGCTCACGTAATACATCTGGTACTATGATTGAAGTGTGTAAGGGATGTACTTTGAAAACGTTTGGAGTATCAAATAAATATATAGAAAAAGAAAATTAAAAAGAAGTCCGTAAGATTATCTGGAATACCAAGCCCTGATAAACGTGGATCACATGTGCCTTTTAATAAAATAGGAGATGACGCAGTGAAAATGATAATAAATCATATATAATCTTATTAATTGTATGAATCGCACTATACCCGAAGTCATACAAACAAACGGTATCTGCCGCCAGGGCTCACACTTACAATAATGTATCAAATGTATAAGGACAAAGTGCCTAATCCCGTATCGTACACCTATTTTGGCAATGGTTTTCGTACTCTGGGTCTATCTGTACATGCGACGCATGTCTAATGAAGATCAAACTTGTTTCACCGTCAGAAGCTGACATCTTAAAGAGGGAACTTAAAGTCCACCAGGTAGAAGCTGACTAAGCTTATTTAATGGGAAAACAAGGATCAAGAAGAATCAAGCGACGGTAAAAGAGTGTACTGCTCCTCCAACAACATTTACCAAAACATTTCAAAATTTTAATATGGCATGAAGTGAAATGGTTTAGATTTAGTAGCGAAAACGAACCAGGGATAAATCATTAGATAACTTACCAGAGTTTAAGGAAATGAATCTTTGAATCTCGAAAAATGTTATGAACGCCAATTACTTATAAGTCAGTAAAGAGAGATACTAGTACACATACACATGACATGGATGCAGATATTGAGTGTAATGACGTTTCAGTTTTAGTAGCGTTAATTTTTATATACATTGTTGTGATTCTTAATAATAATAAACATAATGATGCCCACACAGTCTATTCTATATTATATTTTAAAACATTAATGAGGCAAGTCAAATTAATAAATAAACAATAATTATTTATTGTTAAGGCAAAACGAGACATGTCAATTATTTTCATAATAAGTAAATGTACATAATATTGTCTTCTGTTTACGCGAATGTTATTCACTGAAATTAAACTACTATATACGGAGCAACATACTTTGAGCCACACTGTGTATAGGAAAAAGACCCATACAAATAGGTACTTAAACGGTGAATCTCACCACCATCCTAAACAGTTAGCTACCGTGGGAATGTCTTTGTTTTAGAAAACCTACGGGATCTGTGACAAGAAACACCTGGACGCCGAGCTTCAACATGTCAAGCAAGTACTGCAAGACAACAAGCTCCAACCGCCGACTGTGACTGGCTTTTCTCAGGATCTGTTGTTACAGATCCCGAGAAAAGCCAGCCACAATCGAGCGCCAGCCTGCTATATTGCCTTATGTAAGGGGTGTCACTGACAAGATTGGCTACATCTTGAAGCGAGCTTCAATCAACACATACTTCAAGCCGCCAACGAAGATAAGTCAATTTTTACCATCCGTCAAGTGCCAACTACCTTTACAAGATGCAGGGGTCTATAAAATAGATTGTGACTGCGGACTCTCATACATTGGTCAAACAAAGAGAAGAATAGGCACCCACATGAAAGAACACATAGCTGATGTTAAACACCAACGCTCGTTGCAGTCTGCTGTGTGTGAACATGTGCAACAGGGGACCAACCACTACCTGAGATTTGACAAACCACAGATTCTCGCTAAAGAACACAGATTCCTACCAAGGATGCTTCGCGAGGCTATTGAAATCAAAAAACATCCTAATTTCAATAGAGAAGATGGTTGGAATGTACCACCAGCTTGGGATCCAGTCATTCAAATAGTCAAACCCAAGAAGAATCAAACCACAACTAGACTTCATGATACTCTGAGCTCATTCTGCGTAAATAGAAACACCAATGATTAAATTATGTTCAGGTACTTTGAAATAACGACACTGGAACATTGAGACAACTACCATCTTAGTCTCCCCGTGACCATGACTGCTGAAAAGCAACCGAAACGTCGGGGAAAGTGTAAACTCAAATATAAATAGTTTTAATAGTTTTAATAATTTAATTAGCCTAAAATTAGTAAAGTTTAATAGTATCTAGTAGTAGTGTAACAGTTTCAAAATTTTGTAATAGTGTGTAAAATAAATAACGCGATAAAAGCCGTATATAGTAGTTTAATTTTAATAAGTAAATTTGCTTATTTTTTGAGTCAATATAATAAGACAACAATTTCGTTACATTAACATAGGTAGAAATTTGCAATTTGTATTTTTTATATTTTTGTAAAACTACTGTTTTTTTATTAAACAAATAAGTGTTTTCTTTATAAATTCCTAGTGAAAAATCTTATTCATAGACTCGTCCCCTTTTACCTTAACACCACAGAATTAGCAATTTTATCGTCTCACACGACAGTTGGTCCACAATACAAATATGTAAATACAATTTATTGGACCATAACATACGAAATTACTGTTTTGTATGATGAAAACCTGTAACGTTGTGTTTTCAAATAAACCATTATTATATTTTCTTATACTAACTATAAAACTAAAAATAAAATCATCGTTATCTCATTTCCGCCGCTCGCGTATATAGCTGTATTTTCTGTCTATCTGGACGCCTACCATTAAAAAGCAAAAAATGATGGTAGGCATCCAGTGTTGTTTTAAGGGTGGCCGTCAGCTGGTAACAGGAAACCCAATTTTCTATACTACTACCGTACTCGTGTCAATTTGCACTATGCTTTATAACTTTCTACTTAAATTAATTTCTCTTTTTTGTAAGCTTTTTATTTTTATTTACAGTGCTCCGGACGGTATTGCACCAACAGTACCAGCTGAGCTAGATGTTCATAACATCAGAAACATCACGAAAGATAAATAAATATTTATAGCATAAATAGTAGTTTCAAATTAAGAGACATGCAAAGACTAACCAATACGTAAGGCAACGTTACATAAGCTGTAGCTTCCATACCAATAGATTTCTTAGGCATGTTAAACAAAAAATGCCTGTGAATTAAAAATACACTGGACCGCAAAGAAAAAGGGTCGGTTAGATCAAAGTACCTTACTTAGCTTTTTGAAATAAAGACTAAATAAAAGAATATTTTTATGTGTGTAATGAAAATAAAATGAAATGAATTCAACCTTTTTTATTGTTATAAATTTAATATAAATAAAAATGCGTAGTTTTCCCAGTATTTTCGTAAATGTAGATTGGTTACAGATGTGCCATTTTCACGCATTTTAGTACATTGTGTTGCCTCCGTGAGCTCGCAATACTGCTGTTATGCGACTTGGCATACTTTTTATTAGGTTTTTGAGCCGATGCTGTGGAATAAGTATTCTGCTATTCCTCTATTAGAGCTTCTTTCATGTCACGTAGTGTGATTGGCGGGGGATCCGCTAACGTACACGTCGTCCCAATTCGTCCCATGCATGCTCAATGAGGTTTATGTCGAGGCTGCGTGCTGGCCACTCCATGTATGTGATACAGACTTCTTGAAAATAGGCAAAAATTATCTGAGCTGTATGCAGGCGGGCATTGTCTTGCATTAAAACGTTTAACGACATGATGACTTCAGAATAATAAAATTTATAAGGCAGAGACACCATATTTATAACTTTTTCATTGCAAAACTAAAACAAACGTGAAACAAATTATTTGATTTTTTTGGTACTAAATTAAAAAACGACCATTGTGTGTATTAAGGTTGACTTTTGACTGTAGGAATTGTTGTAACCGAAACGAGATGTTGACTCTAAGTTAGTTTATTAAATAAATATAAATAAGCATATTTAATCATAATAAGTCGACACACACACATGCATAGGTATGTCAGTATCAGTGTTCACACATTAACGATTCTAACCAAACATACCGCCCATCAAAGGGCCTATTAGCCCTTTAACTATTTAGTCTATAATTCACTTAATAGAAAGGCTGATAATAATTACAAAATAATAATTTACATGAGAATACTAAATCATGTTTCAGTGTCTATTGGCAAGTAACACAACTTATTTGAGGATCTTTGCACAACACTATTACTACTCTTTACACTGTAAACACGCGTCACATCGTCAGCGCCAGGATGCTTGTCGACAATACGTCCCATTATCCATTTGCCTGGAGGCAAATTATCGGCCTTTATCAGAACAATGTGTCCAATGTCTAATTCCTTAACTTTGTTCTACCATTTCGGACGTTGTTGTAATCTGGACAGGTACTCTTGTTGCCATCTGCGCCAGAAGTCTGTCAGTAATCTTTGACTCATCGGGATATTTTGAAGATCTGGTGTTGGAACAGTTATGGCTGTTTCTCCAATAAGAAAGTGACCCGGAGTCAGTGGTTGGATATTGTCCGTGTCTGTGTCATCCAATATGGTTAGAGGCCGGGAGTTGAGGCAGGCCTCATTTTGGCATAATAAGGTGCTCATCTTTTCCTACGTAAGATGGGAGGTTAATAAAGGTTTCAAGTGCCTCTTCATGGATTTGATACCCGCCTCCCACAATCCACGCATGTGTGGGCTATAGGCTGGGATAAAATGCCATTCAGTTCAATCCATTGCCAGCAATTCAGCGATAGGACCTTCAAATTGTAACTTGGCTTCAGCCCAGTCTGAGGCTCTAGCCTCAGACAAGACTCTAGTCTTGTTTGCACCAACAAAGTTGCGTCCTTGGTTGCTCCATATTTGAGCGCATCTGCCGCGCCTAGCCACGAATCTTCTAAAGGCTCCGATGAATGCTTCAGACGTAAGATCTCCTACCACCTCCAAGTGGATCGCCTTTGTCGCCATACAGACGAAGAGAGCGATGTAAGCTTTGTTTGTTTCTACTCCTCTACCTTTGGACATCAAAATCTGATATGGGCCAGCAAAATCTATGCCAGTATTCAAGAAAGGTTTAGCAGGCATGAGTCTAACTCGGGGTAAGTCTCCCATCAGTTGTGATTTTGAGGTAGCGTTAAGTATTGCACAGATAAGACATTTTCTGATCTTTAATTTGACTAACGGTTTTACTTTCAGGATACAGTATTTAGTTCGCAGGAAATAGAGCATTAACTAATTATTATTAATTTAATAATTTAAAAATATTCATTATCAAGGGGCGAATAACGCTGCCGCGCTAACGAAGAGTGCAATAATTCGATTTTAGTCAATTTTGAGCTATATATACAGGTTGTGGCGTAAATAATAGATAACCCTGAAACTGTCGACTGGCCAGATTATCATCTATCATTTACCCCACTTATATCACCATATGCCCATGGAAATTTTTTGCCGACACATTTGCCCAAAAATGCATAATTCCTTAGAAATTAAATGACAGAGTTTTACGAAAAACAGGTTTATCAAGTCAAACCTTAGAAGGACCACCGCGATACCTCTTGAAATAAAATTAAGATTAGCGCAGTGTCTTTGTACTTTAGAAAAATGGGACTGGGGTTTATCAAGATATGAATATTAAATATAACATCGAAATTTATCAAAAGCAATAAAATAAAAACACCATTTAAGGATGACAGACTTGGACCGGATTGGTTTATTGCCTTTCGGAAGATTTTATCAAAATCTTAAGATTTTTGTTATAAATGTAGCCTAATTTGTGATTTTTCGTCGATTATTTTGTAACTATGAAGAACAAATCGCTACATAAGTTAAATCTAGTACTAATTACCTTATTGAGTTGACTAATTTCTTCTTCTTCTCTTAGTGAGTAATTGGCACCTCCTGCAAGAGGACTTAAATAGAGAGACTGATAGATGCAGAGAGAAAAACATCGACATGAACTCGATGAATAGGAGCGGCCATTTTGTGATCGAATACGTCAGTACGATTGCATCTGCCTTGTATGCGGTTTATGTTTTTGTCTGTTTGGCGTGTTTGTTTTGATTTTTCTTGTGTTTTTATTGTTTTTGTTTGGTGCGTACAATGCCGAAAACAACAAAAAAGATAGTTTTAAACTCTCAAAGTCGTGAGTTAGTGCTTCGTTTAAGGATCTTCTTTGAACGAGAGCGTGCAAACGGAGGCCCGGTAATACCGATCGACAGAGTCGTGGACAGAGTTGCGGCAGCTCAGGACATCGGCAAGGCAACAGTTTCTCGAATAACTAAAGAAAAATTCGGAGAAACTGGTTTTGAAGACAAGAAGCTGTCCACTCCGAAGAAACGTAAGCGTAAAGCTTCAATAACTGACATAGATAGTTTCGATGCGGTGGCAATCCGAAATCATATTTATGGGTATTATGAGAGAAAGGAGTTCCCTACATTGATCAAATTAAGCAAATCATTATAAGAGGCTGAGCTGTTTACTGGAGGTGTTACATTATTATGTCATGTGTTGCACAAAGTGGGATAGCTAAATCCCACAATCAAAAAAGTTAATAAAAGGAAAATAATAATGGACAGGGGAGACTTTGCGCTTGCACGAGTTACATTTTTAGAGGCTGCAAAACAAATCCAGAATTCGGGCAATGTCATATTCCTCGACGAGACTTGGCTGAACGCTAATCACACTGTGGGTAAAATGTGGACAAACGATACCGCTCATTCCTCTACCAAAGTACCAGAGGGAAAAGGCGAGAGGCTTATCATATGTCACGCCGGGAACGCAAAAGGGTTTATACCTCATGTCCCTTCTTGCCTTTAAATCAAAGAAAACGGGAGACTAACATGAGGAGATGAATGGCAATAAGTTTGAAGAATGGTTTAAAAATTGATTGAATAATTTAACGGAACCGAGTATTATAATAATGGACAATGCGAAATACCATTTCCGGCAGCTCAACAAACCACCTACTTCGCAAAATAACAAAGCTGTGCTCGCAGAATGGTTGAAAAAAAATAACATGACATGACATGACAATGTTAAGAGAAAAATTTGTACATTTAGTTTAATTACACAAGCCTCCAATACCCACCTACAAACTAGATGAGATGGCCAAGGAACGTGGGCATCAAGTTTTAAGATTGCCGCCATATTATTGTCAATACAATGCCATAGAATTGATTTGGGCTCAAATAAAAGGTGCGTATTTACTTGTTCATGAATGAAAAAATAACAATGTTGACATTTACAGAGCCTGTTTGAGAAAAAAAGTTTTTGCTCGGATACACCTAGTTAAAATTATTTTGAATGGCTGTGTAACCAAATATACTAGGCTACCGAGGATACGGTATTTTTTTAAATATTCATTCAACAGTATTTTTTTTTTTAATATTTTCAGGTTATGCGGCCAAAAACAACATGATTCCGCCGTTTACGACTAATAAGATGTTAAAATTACTGAAGGAGGCCTGCCAACATGTAACCGCAGAAAATTGGAGAAATGTCGTAGAAAAAACACAGTCGACAATACTTAACGACTGGGATAAATATGTCCACCTCGACCGAATTCGAGCTCAACAATTAATTATCTCAGTCGGAGAAGATTCCGATTCAGATACAAGTTTTGGAACGAGTGACAGCGACGAATAATTATAAAAATATTTTAAAATTACTGCGTTTTATTTCTAAATGAATTTTCCCAAAACACTTTTAATATGAATTTATTTCGAAGATCTAAAATCGGTAACTCCGATCCCATTTCCTTTGCCAATTAATTCGATATTTTTAAATAATCGCTTAAATTTCCTTAGATCACTATAATTTCCTTTTTCCTTTTTCCTTAAATCACATCACTATAATCGTCAGTCATGAACTGTCATGCATATTATTATACAGCGAAAATACTATAAAATTTCGGCTACATCTTGCTCGTATGATTGCTTATGCTATTGCTTGCGACGAACGTCGATGTTGTTACCTTCTAGGTAAGTTTATTGAGCGACTATTTATTACATTTTATATATTTTATCGTTGACAGTTTCAGTACTTTGTTGCTAAATTATAATTTAACTTGAACTTTTTGTATCTATTAAGGCACATCCTAATGATCCGCAAAATAGAGAAGAAAAATTTATATGAAGATAGTTTGTGCGAATACATATGGACCAATAATTTTTATTATGAAACAGAGAGAGTATTTACTTCTTGTGATGATCAAATTGAAGTACCGGAAGATTCTGTTAATTCAATTCAAATTAAAATATCGAAAAGCGAATGAGATAGCAAAAAAGCTACCAGCTTTAACAGCTGAAGTAGAAACTAAATCATACTTGAAAAAGATGAAAGTATTAGGTGATCTAGTAAAATCTTGACACAATAACGAGGAAGTAGAAATTATAAACGTAAAAAACATCAACCAAGATAAGTGGTATCTATTCATCAAAATTTAGTAAACAAAAATTTCACAGAAATAGTAATACAAGTAGTGTGTAACCTTTAGGGTTTACTTTACGAGGAATGTAGATATAATTAGGAAGTACAATGAGAGAAGGTATAACAAATACACTTTTAATGTATTAAGATACAAATAAAAGAGACAATCTTTACTTATATAACTATAGTCAGGGCGTGGTTCGCTAAAGACTTGCTTCGTGGTCCTTGTATAATCAGGACACTTAGCTGGGAGTGTGAAGCCGGGCCGCAAGGAGGAGAAGTTTTATCTTGGCTAGTTAATTTGTTTAAGGATGCGGCGATTGAGCTAAAGTTCGGAATAAAACGTCTGTACCAAGAAGCAGCGCCTAACAAACGACGAACATCTTTCCTATTAGAAGGAGTAGGGTAATTTTTCATTGAGTTTACTTTATCGGGATCCGGATGTAACCCCTTAGAATCAACAACATAGCCCAGATATTTCAATTTATCTCTAAAGAATTTACATTTTTCGAGATTAATAGTTAAGTTAGCACTTTTTAATCTTTCGAGAATGCGTAAAAGAAGAGAAATATGATTTTCAAAGGATGACGATATACAAATAATATCGTCGACAAAACAAAATACTTTGTTTTCAAACTCGGGACCGGAAAACAAAGTATCTACCAATCGCTGTTGAGTAGCAGGTGCATTAGTAAGACCAAATGGCATTCTTTTAAACTGATATGTACCTCGTGTAGGAATATAAAAAGCTGTTTTACAACGATCTTCCTTTCTGATCAAGGTCTGCCAAAAAGATTTAGATAAATCCAAACTAGTTAGGTATTTAGCGTCTCTTAAATTATCTAGAATTTCCGCAATATAGGGTAAATTATAAGCATCTTTTTTTGTAATAGAATTTAACTTACGGCTGTCTAAACAAAAACGTAATTCACCATTCTTTTTAGGGGTCAGAATAACGGGATTCGACCAAGGGCTTTCAGAACGTTCTACCACGTCTTCCGCGAGCATTTCATCGAGATGATTAATTAAAATACGTTGTTTATTAGGAGACATACGATAAAACCTCTGCCGAATAGGAGAACAATCGCCTGTATCTATGGAATGTGTAATAATGTTTGTGCAACCGAGACCCCGCGACTGATAAGAAATATCGGTGAA
Source organism: Catocala fraxini (assembly GCA_930367265.1). Taxonomy (NCBI): domain Eukaryota; kingdom Metazoa; phylum Arthropoda; class Insecta; order Lepidoptera; family Erebidae; genus Catocala; species Catocala fraxini. Next base: position 20,603,349 of record OV884024.1, read on the forward strand.
TTTTGATATAATTTTGTCAGCGGTAGCTCTCTGGTTGTCTGTTAGAAGACCATAAGAGACGAGGTGAGAACCTACATTCGTCTGTAGTTCAGCGACGTGCGCATCAGACTTATTAAGAAATAAAATCGATTCTAAATGATTAGGAAACAGACCAAAACTTCTCCAAAAATCCATACCAAGTATTAAAGAATTTTTTATATCTGGTACAATATGTACCACCAAGTTTACTAAATTATTTTGGAATTCTATTGGTACAGAAACCGAACCTAATGTATATAATTCCTCTCCGCTCGCGGTAATCAATTTAATTTTTTTAGAATTGTCTACAATATGGCTATTGCTTAAAAAATGTTTATGAGAATTGTTTCCAAGAATTGTCACACCGGAACCAGAGTCCAAAAGACCAACGGCGCTTTTGCCATTTACATTAAGAGAAATATAAGGAGTGAATTCAATATTAGAGTCACGGATTGAGGATAAGTGGTAACAACTAAAGAATTTAGAAATATAAGTTAACCAATTAGACCACTCTTTTTTATTGAATTTACAGTGACTATTATCTCCCCAATCCTTGCTAATTAGTTTTTTTGGAGTAGTATTACTGGGTTTAGGTTTACAATTAGGACAGTCAGAGACGCGAAAACCCTTTAATCCGCACTTAAAACATATCAAATATCTCTGCTGACGACAAGTATTTAATAAATGTGTATTATTTCTACAACGCGGACAGAACCGGTTTTTATTAACGACAGCTGCACCGATTGTTTCAACGTGAGACTTGGTAGCGGCCGATGTACTAGGTTGATTATTAAAGTATTTACTTTTATAATTAGGAGACTTATTATAAAAGTTCATATTATTGAAACTGCCCTTATAAGGACTAGAAGAATTAGAAGTAGGGTAATTATAAGCAAAATCAGGTGCCAGGGTGCTAGGGGACACTTTCGGTGGCTCCCTAAAGTCCTTAGAACGGCTATCAAACCTTTCAAAGTTTCTACACACGTTAATCAGAGAAGGAATCATATGCCATTGTAACCTTTAGGGTTTACTTTATGAGGAATGTAGATATAATTAGGAAGTACAATGAGAGAAGGTATAACAAATACACTTTTAATGTATTAAGATACAAATAAAGGAAACAATCTTTACTTATATAACTATAGTCAGGGCGTGGTTCGCTAAAGACTTGCTTCGTGGTCCTTGTATAATCAGGACACTTAGCTGGGAGTGTGAAGCCGGGCCGCAAGGAGAAAAAAACGCGATAGCTAATAAGCGTAATAATTGTAGCATGTGCAATAGAATTATCTCGAATATAATAATAACACGACGTGGGTAATGAAACTGTTAGTAATTTCACTACGCGATCACGCACGTGGTTGGTTAAGCACTTAAGAAAGAAAAACTTACATACCCTTTGAGCAGAATACACACGCACAGTACACAGTATATAGCAATAATATAAAAAATACCACGTAGCAAGCCTTTAAACTTAATAGCTGGGCGCCATTGTTTCAACGTGAGACTTGGTAGCGGTCGATGTATTAGGTTGATTATTAAAGTATTTACCTTTATAATTAGGAGATTCACACATTGTCGGGCCCACTGTTAGATCTTAGATTACAAAAATCAACCTGTTCCCCACAAAGCGTGTGAGTTTTGAACCTGACGAAGGCCATCCAATTAGACCATCACCTGCAGTCCTTGATTTGACTGCAAAGATGTCGCAAGATTGGGCTTTGTCTGATGTTCTCAAATACTTCCAAGAGGACCCAGAAATTAAAGAGGCTCTTGATGCTGAGGAGTTCAAGGGATTGGTGAACCCTGATGCCGACTTCTTGAAGCTTCTTAAGACTGCTCTAGAGTACCAAGGATTTGACCCCAGGGTTGTTATGAGACAGATCATCCGGAACAGAGCGTCATATGAAGCTTTGAAGAAGCCGCTGTTGGAATGGGATTTGTCCAATGTCAATGATGATTTCAAGGTTCTACCTTCTACTACTGCCGCCAATAGGTTTTCTAACCAGGAGCCTTTAAAGAGAGATCTAAGTTTCCTGATCATGATGTTCCTCTTAAGGAACAACCACATTTCCAAGATAATACAGAAATCTGTTCATGGTTTGAATGCTATCCTGGAAATGTTGAAGGAAAAATATGACATTAATGATGACGTACGGCCCTCTGGAACTGCATTAGGGTCAAAGGATGTGACCCTCCCCAGAATGGCTGGTGTGCTCCCTTCTGTAGCTGTCAACATATTCCATATGAGAGCAGTTAAAGAAATTGTTCCATATATCACTATCCCGGGAGTATCAGAGTTGATGAGTAAGGCCAGCCCAGCCTTGGTCTCCTCTGGACCAGGGACCGAAGATTCCACTGTGTTCCATGCAATATGTTGTCCATTCCTCCCTTCTCTTCACCCCAAATCATCTTCTGGGCAGACGCACCTCCATGCATTGATGCTCTATGTTGCTATAAGGCTAGATGACATCATTCACAAGAAAGAGAAGAACTTTACTCCACTGTCTGATTTGCTTACTTACTACAAAGCTGGATATGAGTCACCAGCCACACCCGACAAAGCTCGGATTGAGGTTGTCAGGAAGGTTAACCTGATGTATAAGAACAGCAAAGAGTACAAGTCTGAAGTTGTGGACATTTCCAAGGAATGCTATCTTGCACTAAAATCCATGAAGGCTGATGATCCACATCATGCCGTAATGCTGGAGGCTGCTAGAACAGGCCTGCTTCCGGAATAGGGGGTTGACCACTCCTGAGGCTGCAGTGTTCTATTTTCCTTTCCCTTCCAAGACACTGTAGACTTTGTAATAGCCAGTAACCCAAATCTCCTCCTTTTTTTTGGTCTCATGAGGCTGATTTGGCCTTTAGTAAGTTAAAGGATTGTCTGGTGTCTTCTTCTGTTCTTTCTTGCCCAGATTATACTGAGCCCTTTGAAATACATACTGATGCCAGTAACTTCGGTATCGGTGCTGTTCTTTGTCAAGTCCTGAACGGACAAGAGAGAGTTATAGCCTATTATAGTAAGTCGCTCACTAGCCAGGAAAAAAATTATAGTGCTACTGAGCGCGAAGCTTTAGCCGTGTTATCTGCTATAGAGCATTGGCGTTGTTATGTGGAGAACGGAAAAAAATTTACAGTTTATACCGACCATGCCGCTCTCAAGTGGTTTTTAAAGCTAAATAACCCTACAGGTCGTTTGGCGAGATGGAGTGTTCGCTTATCATGCTACAATTTCGAGGTCAAACATCGTCGGGGTTCTGAGAACGTTGTACCTGATTTACTTTCTCGTTCTATACCTATATCCTCCATAACTAATGTTACTAATGAACTTACTAATGGTTCTTTAGGATGTCCAGTTACTGATGACTCCTGGTATCTAAACATTTTTAATGGTTGTGTTGATTCACCGACATTATTTGTCGATTATCAAGTAATAAACAATAAATTATATCGCTTTAAAAAATCTCTTAATCCCCTTACTAGGGATTTTCAATGGAATGAAGTTGTTCCGTCAGAACAGAGGTCTACCATTATATCTAATAATCATGCTTCACCCACAGCTGGTCATTTTGGCGTCTTTAAGACTTATAAGCGCTTAGCACTTAATTACTATTGGCCTGGCATGTATTCTGACGTGGTCAAGTTCGTGAATCTGTGCGATTCCTGTATCGCTCATAAACATCAAAATCATTCCACCTTGGGTCACATGGGCCAACCTAAGTCTTGTCAGAAACCTTTTCAGGTGATTAGTATTGACTTAATAGGTCCATTACCACCTAGTAGGAGTCAAAACTCTTTTATATTTGTGGTCAGTTGTTGTTTCTCTAAATATTGTTTGCTTTTTCCTATCAAGCGGGCTACCGCAGACATAATAACAAGAATACTTGAAGAAAATGTTTTTCTAGTGCATGGTATTCCATCCACTATTATCTTAGACAACGGTAAACAATTCATTAGTGCAACTTTTAAAAATCTCTTAACTAAATACAAAATTCCAAATCTACATTATACACCGTTATATTCTCCTCACGTGAACTCTGTTGAACGTTATAACAAAACTATTATGACAGCTATTTCTACCTTTATAACTTCCGATCATCGAATCTGGGACACTTTAACTACAAAAATTCAGTTTGCAATAAACTGCGCGGTTAACGAGACAACCGGTTTTACTCCTAATTTTCTTGTGTATGGTCGCGAGCTTGTCACTTGTGGTTCACTATTTGGGGTCAGTAACTCTGATCCCAATTTTGTTCATATTCCTCATGACAATTACGCTGAGAACCTTGGCTATTTAACTTCTATTTTCGAGAAGGTACAAGCAGCATTATTGGTCGCTCACCAACGCAATTGTAAGTCTTACAATCTACGTCGTAAACCGGTTGAGTTTAATGTTGGTGATATTGTGTGGAGAAGAACGTTTTAGGGGAGACCGGGGACAAAAGTACCACGGGGCAATAGTAACATTGACAATATTTCGGTTGCCAAGCAACGTTAAGGAATGTGCGGGCGCGGGGGCATAGGCCGTGACGTGCCCCGGTAGTGTAGCCAGTCGGCCGTGTGCTCCGAGCGGCGTTGACGCGTACGTCGACTCGCGCCATTTTGACACACCCAAAGTAAATTTTCGTAGTTTGATAAATTCGTTATTACTTTTTATTGGACAAACTATAAGGAAATTAACAAGTACTACTGAAATCTATATCTATCATGCTATATAAATTTAATAAAGTATGTAAAATAGTGTTCAGAGTTTAGGATTTCTTATTGTTTTTTCATTAAAGGATCCTCGGGAACAATTGTACCATTTTTGTCGGGGTCAGTAGTAACGTTACAATTCACCCCATGGTACAAATGACCCCGAGGTAAAAATAATTCTTTTTAACTACATTTTTACGAATCTAGAGTACTATGTTTTTTTTATATGCTTTTAATTGTGATAAACATTCATCATTAAACTTTAACCTATCAAACGGCACGGACCCGCCAGCGGGCCAATAATAATTGTTTTTCTATTGAATGTAATTCATTTGCGACTAATGTGTGTATAATTAATTAATAGGATTTATAGTAGTAATTTTTCTTTAACTTTGTTATAGATGCCAAGAATACGAGAAAAAAAGACTGATAGAGGCTCGAAAGACCTTTTCCTGTATCAACAAGCATACAGTGAAATTTTAAATGGCAAATCAATTCGTGCTTCCGCAAAAATGTTTAACCTTTGCCACGTATCATTGATGCGTTATAAACAAAAAAGAGATAAGGCGGAGGACAATGACACCACAGTGATAATGGGATACAATCCTGCGACAAAAGTTTTTAGCGAAGACCAAGAAGCAGAAATAACAGAGTATTTGCTCCAGTCAGCTGATATATACTACGGTCTTACACCGAAACAGGTAAGGCGGCTAGCCTACGATCTAGCAATAACTCATAAACTGAAAAGACCAGGGTCTTGGGATCGCGATGAAATGGCAGGAATGGACTGGTTTTCGGCATTTTTAAAAAGAAAGCCCGTACTTTCAATCAGGTGTGCTCAGGCGACCAGCCTAGCAAGGGCCACAAGTTTTAATAAAACCAACGTAGAAGCATTTTTTAATAATTTGGAGTTGGTTTTAGCAAGAGACTCATTTGAAGCGAAGGACATCTATAACATGGACGAAACTGGCATTACAACTGTCCAAAAACCAGATAGGATAGTAGCTAGAAAGGGAATTAAACAAGTAGGAGCATTAACGTCTGCAGAACGGGGAACACTGGTTACCGTAGCGATGGCTGTGAATGCCTTAGGAAACGCTTTACCACCCTACTTTGTTTTTCCTCGAGTAAGGTACCAGGATCATTTTATAAGGGATGGCCCCCCTGGCAGTGTTGGTGGTGGAAATGCTTCCGGTTGGATGGATGAAAAACATTTTTGCGATTTCTTGTACATTTTCATCATCAGACGCGATCGACGCTGGAAAACAAAGTTCTTCTGTTACTTGATAACCACCCGTCGCATATTACTATACAGGCATTGGATTTTTGTAAAGCTAATGGGATCGTCGTACTATCGTTTCCACCGCACTGTTCTCACAAGCTTCAACCATTGGATAGGTCTGTACATGGCCCACTCAAAAAAGCTGTAAACACTGCATGTGATGCTTGGATGCGGAATAATCCCGGTCAAACTATGACTATATATCATATTCCATCCATATTATTGTCAATACAATGCCATAGAATTGATTTGGGCTCAAATAAAAGGTGCGTATTTACTTGTTCATGAATGAAAAAATAACAATGTTGACATTTACAGAGCCTGTTTGAGAAAAAAAGTTTTTGCTCGGATACACCTAGTTAAAATTATTTTGAATGGCTGTGTAACCAAATATACTAGGCTACCGAGGATACGGTATTTTTTTAAATATTCATTCAACAGTATTTTTTTTTTTAATATTTTCAGGTTATGCGGCCAAAAACAACATGATTCCGCCGTTTACGACTAATAAGATGTTAAAATTACTGAAGGAGGCCTGCCAACATGTAACCGCAGAAAATTGGAGAAATGTCGTAGAAAAAACACAGTCGACAATACTTAACGACTGGGATAAATATGTCCACCTCGACCGAATTCGAGCTCAACAATTAATTATCTCAGTCGGAGAAGATTCCGATTCAGATACAAGTTTTGGAACGAGTGACAGCGACGAATAATTATAAAAATATTTTAAAATTACTGCGTTTTATTTCTAAATGAATTTTCCCAAAACACTTTTAATATGAATTTATTTCGAAGATCTAAAATCGGTAACTCCGATCCCATTTCCTTTGCCAATTAATTCGATATTTTTAAATAATCGCTTAAATTTCCTTAGATCACTATAATTTCCTTTTTCCTTTTTCCTTAAATCACATCACTATAATCGTCAGTCATGAACTGTCATGCATATTATTATACAGCGAAAATACTATAAAATTTCGGCTACATCTTGCTCGTATGATTGCTTATGCTATTGCTTGCGACGAACGTCGATGTTGTTACCTTCTAGGTAAGTTTATTGAGCGACTATTTATTACATTTTATATATTTTATCGTTGACAGTTTCAGTACTTTGTTGCTAAATTATAATTTAACTTGAACTTTTTGTATCTATTAAGGCACATCCTAATGATCCGCAAAATAGAGAAGAAAAATTTATATGAAGATAGTTTGTGCGAATACATATGGACCAATAATTTTTATTATGAAACAGAGAGAGTATTTACTTCTTGTGATGATCAAATTGAAGTACCGGAAGATTCTGTTAATTCAATTCAAATTAAAATATCGAAAAGCGAATGAGATAGCAAAAAAGCTACCAGCTTTAACAGCTGAAGTAGAAACTAAATCATACTTGAAAAAGATGAAAGTATTAGGTGATCTAATAAAATCTTGACACAATAACGAGGAAGTAGAAATTATAAACGTAAAAAACATCAACCAAGATAAGTGGTATCTATTCATCAAAATTTAGTAAACAAAAATTTCACAGAAATAGTAATACAAGTAGTGTGTAACCTTTAGGGTTTACTTTACGAGGAATGTAGATATAATTAGGAAGTACAATGAGAGAAGGTATAACAAATACACTTTTAATGTATTAAGATACAAATAAAAGAGACAATCTTTACTTATATAACTATAGTCAGGGCGTGGTTCGCTAAAGACTTGCTTCGTGGTCCTTGTATAATCAGGACACTTAGCTGGGAGTGTGAAGCCGGGCCGCAAGGAGGAGAAGTTTTATCGTGGCTAGTTAATTTGTTTAAGGATGCGGCGATTGAGCTAAAGTTCGGAATAAAACGTCTGTACCAAGAAGCAGCGCCTAACAAACGACGAACATCTTTCCTATTAGAAGGAGTAGGGTAATTTTTCATTGAGTTTACTTTATCGGGATCCGGATGTAACCCCTTAGAATCAACAACATAGCCCAGATATTTCAATTTATCTCTAAAGAATTTACATTTTTCGAGATTAATAGTTAAGTTAGCACTTTTTAATCTTTCGAGAATGCGTAAAAGAAGAGAAATATGATTTTCAAAGGATGACGATATACAAATAATATCGTCGACAAAACAAAATACTTTGTTTTCAAACTCGGGACCGGAAAACAAAGTATCTACCAATCGCTGTTGAGTAGCAGGTGCATTAGTAAGACCAAATGGCATTCTTTTAAACTGATATGTACCTCGTGTAGGAATATAAAAAGCTGTTTTACAACGATCTTCCTTTCTGATCAAGGTCTGCCAAAAAGATTTAGATAAATCCAAACTAGTTAGGTATTTAGCGTCTCTTAAATTATCTAGAATTTCCGCAATATAGGGTAAATTATAAGCATCTTTTTTTGTAATAGAATTTAACTTACGGCTGTCTAAACAAAAACGTAATTCACCATTCTTTTTAGGGGTCAGAATAACGGGATTCGACCAAGGGCTTTCAGAACGTTCTACCACGTCTTCCGCGAGCATTTCATCGAGATGATTAATTAAAATACGTTGTTTATTAGGAGACATACGATAAAACCTCTGCCGAATAGGAGAACAATCGCCTGTATCTATGGAATGTGTAATAATGTTTGTGCAACCGAGACCCCGCGACTGATAAGAAATATCGGTGAATTTTGATATAATTTTGTCAGCGGTAGCTCTCTGGTTGTCTGTTAGAAGACCATAAGAGACGAGGTGAGAACCTACATTCGTCTGTAGTTCAGCGACGTGCGCATCAGACTTATTAAGAAATAAAATCGATTCTAAATGATTAGGAAACAGACCAAAACTTCTCCAAAAATCCATACCAAGTATTAAAGAATTTTTTATATCTGGTACAATATGTACCACCAAGTTTACTAAATTATTTTGGAATTCTATTGGTACAGAAACCGAACCTAATGTATATAATTCCTCTCCGCTCGCGGTAATCAATTTAATTTTTTTAGAATTGTCTACAATATGGCTATTGCTTAAAAAATGTTTATGAGAATTGTTTCCAAGAATTGTCACACCGGAACCAGAGTCCAAAAGACCAACGGCGCTTTTGCCATTTACATTAAGAGAAATATAAGGAGTGAATTCAATATTAGAGTCACGGATTGAGGATAAGTGGTAACAACTAAAGAATTTAGAAATATAAGTTAACCAATTAGACCACTCTTTTTTATTGAATTTACAGTGACTATTATCTCCCCAATCCTTGCTAATTAGTTTTTTTGGAGTAGTATTACTGGGTTTAGGTTTACAATTAGGACAGTCAGAGACGCGAAAACCCTTTAATCCGCACTTAAAACATATCAAATATCTCTGCTGACGACAAGTATTTAATAAATGTGTATTATTTCTACAACGCGGACAGAACCGGTTTTTATTAACGACAGCTGCACCGATTGTTTCAACGTGAGACTTGGTAGCGGCCGATGTACTAGGTTGATTATTAAAGTATTTACTTTTATAATTAGGAGACTTATTATAAAAGTTCATATTATTGAAACTGCCCTTATAAGGACTAGAAGAATTAGAAGTAGGGTAATTATAAGCAAAATCAGGTGCCAGGGTGCTAGGGGACACTTTCGGTGGCTCCCTAAAGTCCTTAGAACGGCTATCAAACCTTTCAAAGTTTCTACACACGTTAATCAGAGAAGGAATCATATGCCATTGTAACCTTTAGGGTTTACTTTATGAGGAATGTAGATATAATTAGGAAGTACAATGAGAGAAGGTATAACAAATACACTTTTAATGTATTAAGATACAAATAAAGGAAACAATCTTTACTTATATAACTATAGTCAGGGCGTGGTTCGCTAAAGACTTGCTTCGTGGTCCTTGTATAATCAGGACACTTAGCTGGGAGTGTGAAGCCGGGCCGCAAGGAGAAAAAAACGCGATAGCTAATAAGCGTAATAATTGTAGCATGTGCAATAGAATTATCTCGAATATAATAATAACACGACGTGGGTAATGAAACTGTTAGTAATTTCACTACGCGATCACGCACGTGGTTGGTTAAGCACTTAAGAAAGAAAAACTTACATACCCTTTGAGCAGAATACACACGCACAGTACACAGTATATAGCAATAATATAAAAAATACCACGTAGCAAGCCTTTAAACTTAATAGCTGGGCGCCATTGTTTCAACGTGAGACTTGGTAGCGGTCGATGTATTAGGTTGATTATTAAAGTATTTACCTTTATAATTAGGAGATTCACACATTGTCGGGCCCACTGTTAGATCTTAGATTACAAAAATCAACCTGTTCCCCACAAAGCGTGTGAGTTTTGAACCTGACGAAGGCCATCCAATTAGACCATCACCTGCAGTCCTTGATTTGACTGCAAAGATGTCGCAAGATTGGGCTTTGTCTGATGTTCTCAAATACTTCCAAGAGGACCCAGAAATTAAAGAGGCTCTTGATGCTGAGGAGTTCAAGGGATTGGTGAACCCTGATGCCGACTTCTTGAAGCTTCTTAAGACTGCTCTAGAGTACCAAGGATTTGACCCCAGGGTTGTTATGAGACAGATCATCCGGAACAGAGCGTCATATGAAGCTTTGAAGAAGCCGCTGTTGGAATGGGATTTGTCCAATGTCAATGATGATTTCAAGGTTCTACCTTCTACTACTGCCGCCAATAGGTTTTCTAACCAGGAGCCTTTAAATAGAGATCTAAGTTTCCTGATCATGATGTTCCTCTTAAGGAACAACCACATTTCCAAGATAATACAGAAATCTGTTCATGGTTTGAATGCTATCCTGGAAATGTTGAAGGAAAAATATGACATTAATGATGACGTACGGCCCTCTGGAACTGCATTAGGGTCAAAGGATGTGACCCTCCCCAGAATGGCTGGTGTGCTCCCTTCTGTAGCTGTCAACATATTCCATATGAGAGCAGTTAAAGAAATTGTTCCATATATCACTATCCCGGGAGTATCAGAGTTGATGAGTAAGGCCAGCCCAGCCTTGGTCTCCTCTGGACCAGGGACCGAAGATTCCACTGTGTTCCATGCAATATGTTGTCCATTCCTCCCTTCTCTTCACCCCAAATCATCTTCTGGGCAGACGCACCTCCATGCATTGATGCTCTATGTTGCTATAAGGCTAGATGACATCATTCACAAGAAAGAGAAGAACTTTACTCCACTGTCTGATTTGCTTACTTACTACAAAGCTGGATATGAGTCACCAGCCACACCCGACAAAGCTCGGATTGAGGTTGTCAGGAAGGTTAACCTGATGTATAAGAACAGCAAAGAGTACAAGTCTGAAGTTGTGGACATTTCCAAGGAATGCTATCTTGCACTAAAATCCATGAAGGCTGATGATCCACATCATGCCGTAATGCTGGAGGCTGCTAGAACAGGCCTGCTTCCGGAATAGGGGGTTGACCACTCCTGAGGCTGCAGTGTTCTATTTTCCTTTCCCTTCCAAGACACTGTAGACTTTGTAATAGCCAGTAACCCAAATCTCCTCCTTTTTTTTGGTCTCATGAGGCTGATTTGGCCTTTAGTAAGTTAAAGGATTGTCTGGTGTCTTCTTCTGTTCTTTCTTGCCCAGATTATACTGAGCCCTTTGAAATACATACTGATGCCAGTAACTTCGGTATCGGTGCTGTTCTTTGTCAAGTCCTGAACGGACAAGAGAGAGTTATAGCCTATTATAGTAAGTCGCTCACTAGCCAGGAAAAAAATTATAGTGCTACTGAGCGCGAAGCTTTAGCCGTGTTATCTGCTATAGAGCATTGGCGTTGTTATGTGGAGAACGGAAAAAAATTTACAGTTTATACCGACCATGCCGCTCTCAAGTGGTTTTTAAAGCTAAATAACCCTACAGGTCGTTTGGCGAGATGGAGTGTTCGCTTATCATGCTACAATTTCGAGGTCAAACATCGTCGGGGTTCTGAGAACGTTGTACCTGATTTACTTTCTCGTTCTATACCTATATCCTCCATAACTAATGTTACTAATGAACTTACTAATGGTTCTTTAGGATGTCCAGTTACTGATGACTCCTGGTATCTAAACATTTTTAATGGTTGTGTTGATTCACCGACATTATTTGTCGATTATCAAGTAATAAACAATAAATTATATCGCTTTAAAAAAACTCTTAATCCCCTTACTAGGGATTTTCAATGGAATGAAGTTGTTCCGTCAGAACAGAGGTCTACCATTATATCTAATAATCATGCTTCACCCACAGCTGGTCATTTTGGCGTCTTTAAGACTTATAAGCGCTTAGCACTTAATTACTATTGGCCTGGCATGTATTCTGACGTGGTCAAGTTCGTGAATCTGTGCGATTCCTGTATCGCTCATAAACATCAAAATCATTCCACCTTGGGTCACATGGGCCAACCTAAGTCTTGTCAGAAACCTTTTCAGGTGATTAGTATTGACTTAATAGGTCCATTACCACCTAGTAGGAGTCAAAACTCTTTTATATTTGTGGTCAGTTGTTGTTTCTCTAAATATTGTTTGCTTTTTCCTATCAAGCGGGCTACCGCAGACATAATAACAAGAATACTTGAAGAAAATGTTTTTCTAGTGCATGGTATTCCATCCACTATTATCTTAGACAACGGTAAACAATTCATTAGTGCAACTTTTAAAAATCTCTTAACTAAATACAAAATTCCAAATCTACATTATACACCGTTATATTCTCCTCACGTGAACTCTGTTGAACGTTATAACAAAACTATTATGACAGCTATTTCTACCTTTATAACTTCCGATCATCGAATCTGGGACACTTTAACTACAAAAATTCAGTTTGCAATAAACTGCGCGGTTAACGAGACAACCGGTTTTACTCCTAATTTTCTTGTGTATGGTCGCGAGCTTGTCACTTGTGGTTCACTATTTGGGGTCAGTAACTCTGATCCCAATTTTGTTCATATTCCTCATGACAATTACGCTGAGAACCTTGGCTATTTAACTTCTATTTTCGAGAAGGTACAAGCAGCATTATTGGTCGCTCACCAACGCAATTGTAAGTCTTACAATCTACGTCGTAAACCGGTTGAGTTTAATGTTGGTGATATTGTGTGGAGAAGAACGTTTTAGGGGAGACCGGGGACAAAAGTACCACGGGGCAATAGTAACATTGACAATATTTCGGTTGCCAAGCAACGTTAAGGAATGTGCGGGCGCGGGGGCATAGGCCGTGACGTGCCCCGGTAGTGTAGCCAGTCGGCCGTGTGCTCCGAGCGGCGTTGACGCGTACGTCGACTCGCGCCATTTTGACACACCCAAAGTAAATTTTCGTAGTTTGATAAATTCGTTATTACTTTTTATTGGACAAACTATAAGGAAATTAACAAGTACTACTGAAATCTATATCTATCATGCTATATAAATTTAATAAAGTATGTAAAATAGTGTTCAGAGTTTAGGATTTCTTATTGTTTTTTCATTAAAGGATCCTCGGGAACAATTGTACCATTTTTGTCGGGGTCAGTAGTAACGTTACAATTCACCCCATGGTACAAATGACCCCGAGGTAAAAATAATTCTTTTTAACTACATTTTTACGAATCTAGAGTACTATGTTTTTTTTATATGCTTTTAATTGTGATAAACATTCATCATTAAACTTTAACCTATCAAACGGCACGGACCCGCCAGCGGGCCAATAATAATTGTTTTTCTATTGAATGTAATTCATTTGCGACTAATGTGTGTATAATTAATTAATAGGATTTATAGTAGTAATTTTTCTTTAACTTTGTTATAGATGCCAAGAATACGAGAAAAAAAGACTGATAGAGGCTCGAAAGACCTTTTCCTGTATCAACAAGCATACAGTGAAATTTTAAATGGCAAATCAATTCGTGCTTCCGCAAAAATGTTTAACCTTTGCCACGTATCATTGATGCGTTATAAACAAAAAAGAGATAAGGCGGAGGACAATGACACCACAGTGATAATGGGATACAATCCTGCGACAAAAGTTTTTAGCGAAGACCAAGAAGCAGAAATAACAGAGTATTTGCTCCAGTCAGCTGATATATACTACGGTCTTACACCGAAACAGGTAAGGCGGCTAGCCTACGATCTAGCAATAACTCATAAACTGAAAAGACCAGGGTCTTGGGATCGCGATGAAATGGCAGGAATGGACTGGTTTTCGGCATTTTTAAAAAGAAAGCCCGTACTTTCAATCAGGTGTGCTCAGGCGACCAGCCTAGCAAGGGCCACAAGTTTTAATAAAACCAACGTAGAAGCATTTTTTAATAATTTGGAGTTGGTTTTAGCAAGAGACTCATTTGAAGCGAAGGACATCTATAACATGGACGAAACTGGCATTACAACTGTCCAAAAACCAGATAGGATAGTAGCTAGAAAGGGAATTAAACAAGTAGGAGCATTAACGTCTGCAGAACGGGGAACACTGGTTACCGTAGCGATGGCTGTGAATGCCTTAGGAAACGTTTTTTACTTACTTTTTTACTACTTTACTTTGTTTTTCCTCGAGTAAGGTACCAGGATCATTTTATAAGGGATGGCCCCCCTGGCAGTGTTGGTGGTGGAAATGCTTCCGGTTGGATGGATGAAAAACATTTTTGCGATTTCTTGTACATTTTCATCATCAGACGCGATCGACGCTGGAAAACAAAGTTCTTCTGTTACTTGATAACCACCCGTCGCATATTACTATACAGGCATTGGATTTTTGTAAAGCTAATGGGATCGTCGTACTATCGTTTCCACCGCACTGTTCTCACAAGCTTCAACCATTGGATAGGTCTGTACATGGCCCACTCAAAAAAGCTGTAAACACTGCATGTGATGCTTGGATGCGGAATAATCCCGGTCAAACTATGACTATATATCATATTCCATCGATCCAAAACCAAAAGAAATACTGTGGAAGTGCTACAATTGTAAAAATTGTGAACAGTAATTAATTAAGCTTAAATTGTAGTAGCTCTACAATTTAAGCTTCATTAATTGTTTAATTGTTCGTTAAAGATTACTTTTTAACTTAATGACATTACTGACTACAATAGCAGCAAAATAAAATAAAAATTATGTTTGGTTTAATTATTATAATAACATATTATGTACCTGCTTAATGGTGAGAATTTGTTTGTTAAGCGTTTTTATTTATAAACATTATTAATTATTCTTCACACCGTCTGATTCACTAAGAATTTATTTAGGGTTAATCAATAGTTACATCTTTATTGAAAATCCTATTCTCCTTTGTTGAGCTGAACTGGCCAAGTACTCAGTTCACTTAATTGCTGCAATTGATAAGTATCAGAAGCTAGGAGAGGATGCCCCTTACTGTAAACTACTGTATCCAAGTCACCAGCTACCAGAGATCAACAGGAAAGGACTAGGAATCTTAGCTACAATAGCAAGGGAAATTGCTATACTAGAGGGGCAGGACACACTTAAGCATTACGCAGGAACCGAACATACTGGCGATACTAAGCTCTTGGTAGACAGAGCCCTATTCCTAGTCATCGCGACAGGAGGAGCTAACACCTTAACCATCCAGGCAATATGGAAGAGTTACTTAGCAGATACCTCCGACAATGACCCTATATTGGAGGACTTAAAGTTTGGGGCATTCATAGATGCAGTTGAGGAGAGCTCTTGAATCCGAGGAGGAAAATATAGCTATGTAGCTTTTAGAAATGCCTATCCCGAGGTTTTTACTCCTCCCTGAATGCCTTATAGAGTTCGAAAATCTCTTATACAACAGCTTTGTCCGTCCGTCCGTCCGTCTGTTATACAACTTTCAAACTCAAGATCCGTAAGAGCTAGAGACACGCGGTGAACGCCATTCGACTCAGCATAATCGATTTACCCCGAAATGACTATGACCTTTGACCTCTGAACTCAAGGTCATGTAATAAAAAAATGTCGAACTCTGAGATTTACGGCAGTTCATTGCTGTTTCTCACTTGTTTAAATGTAGGATATATGAAAGTCACTTAAGCTTTCTAAAAAAATCTCAACTCTTTCTAATACAACGTAGATTAAATAGATCTTAAGGGAAAATTTGGGCTTCCTCTGCCCACTCAAGCATGACCCAAATAAAAAACGACAATCTCTGCCAACTGGAGAAGATTGGGTTCAACGAGCGATGACCATGACTGGGACGCCGACGTGATACAAGATGTGGCACCGCTTGCGGCCACTTACCCTGAGCCCGTCACACGACCAGAAGAGTAAGGGGAGCCGAGCCAGCTGCAACGGCCCCAGGCACTCCAGTGACGCCACTGCCCGCCGCCGTTGCGAGTCGAAGACGTAGGGCAATTAATCCGATCTCCTCAACACCTACGTCACCCTCATACGTCAGTGATGCCGATGATGAACCAACAGACATAGCCATAGAATAAAATATTTTTTAACTGGAGCGGGAGGGATGTTATGTATGCGTGCAGCAACATTTGCACGTGTGCGCGGGTTGCGCCCCGCACGTCCTCCTTCCTTAATAAATTAGTATGCAACCAACTAGCGAGTTTTATTGACGCGCATCCCCCCTGTCACTTCCGTGTAAACATATAACACGTGGCGAAAATAATGATGAAGTTGCAAATAACTCCAGAGGACATCTCGCTGGAAGAGATAAGAGATGATATCTCTCTATCTCCGATTTATTCTATGATGGGTATTTATCTCATATTTATCGGAAGCAACTCAATTCCTCTAATTACTCACGGTGGTTGGTTATTTGTAGTGATATTATAAAGTAATGTTTCTGCGGCTATTTACATGAATGTTTTAAAAAACCTACTAAAATTTGCCATATATTTACACTTTAAAATCTTGTAATTAACCAATGCCATACCCACACTCAATAGCTCGTATAAAAAAATAAGTAAATTTCAACAAACGTTTATAGACTTTTACGATTTGTATACCTACTAAATTATATAACGTCGTTAATTTTGTGAATCAAAGTGACGACACTTATCAATATAAATAAAAATGAACAAGTGACGGACGGTAATTGCCGAAACCCCGAAATACTGACATGACACTAAGTAGGTAGTAGATCGAGGGTTAGCCTGAGACTTCACTTGCCAAAAGAAGATAATTACGATCAATGACACAATCAAGAATTTGGATGATAAATTAAAACCTAGAACGATGGAATCCGATGCTAGTAATATCAGATAATTGACAAATAATCATCACTTAAATTATTTCCAGAAGATCAAATTAATCAATGGATGTCATACCTTTGCGCAATTTTTAATCTTGAAAATGTCTTAACAACACCTCATAACCAAAGAAGTAAATCATATAATTCTCGGCAAGTTGCCTTTTGCAACAAAGCTATTTATGGAAGCGGTTAAACTTAAAATATCGCCTTGGTTGACGCATGAAGAGTCTGAGTACAATTGCTCTGAACTGTGACAGCTACGCACGAAAATATAAAAACAGAGCTATGTTGGTCTTGTTGTATTATTTTATTCAGCACCATGCGACTTTTATTAAAAGGCTGACTATAAATACTAAATACCTAGACAGGCATGTCCAGGAATAGATGTTATTATGCCAGTACATCCAGTGGATGCGAAAATAAAATAATTATTCAACGAAGGACTGCAGGATATACTGCCTTTTGCCAAGTATAGCTTAAATACAAACGACAAAGCTGCGCTCTGTTAGCTTTGAAAAAGGAACCAAATTTTATCTAAGTAATAATTAGTTTGGTTGACTATAGCAAGTGTCACAGTACGTGCCATTCCTAGCATTACCAGCAGCGAAGAGACTAATCAGTCTCTTGATGAATTGATCATGAATAGCACTTTTTCCGTTCCTCTCAAGGAAGTTAATCAACTTCCTTGAGAGGAACGGGAAAAGTGCTATTCATGTCATTACAAGAGAAAAAATCTTTTAATTTGACCTTTGTTTGTAATATTTGACTTAACCAGCAGCAGCAAACCGCGTATGAGACATAGGTGATAGCAGTCAGCGTATCACAACGGATAGCTTTTACTAAATGAATGGACAATAAACCAGTATTAATGTTATCTACTATTCATGCTGCTGATAACATTGATACTATTTCACGTCCAAAAATTATGTGGAGTGGATTTAACAGACAAGTTACTGTATACGGTATGCCCAAGTAGAGCACGGATACGTATATGGATGGTTCATTTCTTACCAATTCTTAGACTTAGCTGTCACCAATTCTTGGATAAAGTATAAAGACGATCAGTTAGACAAAGGTATACATCGTCACAAAATTATTGAACTGCGAGAATTTCAAAGACTGATTACTGAAAGACTAATTGAAGACAATGTTCACAAAGACGAAGATAACTTACGGATAACAGATAGTGGAGAACCTGGGACCATCTTATTATTTGTTTAATGTTTAATAATTGGTATAAAATTATTGGTAAAAATAATCAACTCTTATTACAAATCTCTGTAGGCATTGTGCCTACGGAGATTTGTAATAAGAGTTGATTATTTTTATTAAGAGGTGTGTTTTTGTTTGAGTTACAATTACCATTTTTCTTAGTCTTTAAACCCAAATTCCTTTGTAAAGAACAAATTCCACCCTACCATTTTCGTTATTAAAACCCAATGTCTTACAAAAATAACAAATTATAATGCATCAAAGTTCATGCTAAAATAATCTTTGAGTCAATACAAATAACGGTTGTTCCAGCAAAAAAAAATTAACACTTTGAACCTTACTTCAAAGCACGTAAAGTGTCAGGACTTAGTAAGCCCCTCTTCAAAATTGTTCTTTAAAAAGGACATTCGGTTAACTTTACAAGATTTAAAATAAAAGTAACGGACTTAGGAGGACAGTAACATTTATTGACTAGGAATGTCTGTTTTATTTATGAATAATTTAAATTTATGTTCGTTTTTAATTGCCTCCGATAGTTTATAAAGTTTTATAGTCATGACATAAGGACTTGTTGAGTGTATATTCAGTTTAGACGTTGGTAGATTTAGTCTCTTTTTGTGCCGTAGTGAATATTTTAATTGTTTATCTTCTCTTTTTGTGTAAAGTCCTTGTCCTTCCTTACAAATTTACAACATTCCAGTATGTATATGCAAGGAAGAGTTAAGATTTCATGTTCTTTATAATATAGCTTGCAGCTGTTAGTTACTTCTATGTTGAGTAGAATGCGTATGGAATGTAATAATTTTTGTTTTAGAATAGTTTATCTCAAGACTGTTTTTCTAACCAGTTTACAGTTTGACTTATGGTGGTGTACAATTTCGCGTTAATGTTTAAATTGTTTTCACATGATAAGAGCAAAGAAACGTCATTCGCAAACAACACAGATGGCGCGACCACATTTTTTGGCAGATCATTAATATAGATAAGGAACAGAAGGCATCCTCTTACACTACCTTTAGGGATTGACGCGATAATTAGTTTAATTGTGGATCGAACGTTTTGAATTTCATTGGTTTGGTAGTTAAAATATTCGATTTCGACTTGATACTCTCTGTCCTTAAGGTATGACTTAAACCAATCGTGAGCCGTACCTCTGACGCCTAGAGCCGGCAATCTGCTTAATAATATATTATATAGCACCTTATCATACGCTTTGGTCATGTCTAGCAGAATACCAACACCATATTTTCTATTGTTTATTATATCCAGGGCTTTTTGAATATATTTATAGACGGCTAAGGTAGTAGACCGATTTTTCTAAAAATCATTTTTGGCACTTGTGGAGTATTTAAAATTTTTCGCAAAACGTATAAACGCCAGTACACATAGCTTTTTCAAAAATCTTGGATGCGTTTGGCATATATGGCATAATTATTGAGATCTGTTTTTAAGGTTTTTTTATGAATTGGCTTTATAATGGCGGTTTTTAACATGTTAGAAAAAATGCCCTACTCGAAAGATTGGTTTATTAAATTATACAAAGGTATCGTTAATTCAGCTACACATTGTCTTATTAGGGTTGGCGGAAGTTTGTCAACTCCGTGACTATTTTTATATTTTAAGCATTTCATTAGTGTGTTTACTTCGTGAGGCTCTACAGGACTGAGATACATTGAGTTTGTATTATGGTATGAAACGAATGCGTCATTCTGGTCACAACTAATAGCTAGCTGGTTGTGCGGTTTGTTCTCCTATAGATGCAAAAAGTTATTGAGAAATATCAGCTATTTGCTTAGGCTAAGATATTTCAACGTTATTGACCTCTAAGGTAATATTAACACGTTGCCTGCCATATGGAAATCCGAATATATTTGCGTTTTTCATCAGTGGTTTAAATGACGTGAAACAACTTATTTATAAGATTTCTATATATAGAATATGTTTTTTTTTTTTTTTTTGTATGTGCTCTTTTTAGTCCTCCTGTCATTTACACCCGCACACACCTTTTATTTTTAGACAATTGGTACACAAGTTTGGATTTGGCAGAAAAGTTAATTGACAATGAGACACATCTTATTGGTACTTTACGCAAAAACAGAAAGTGCTTGCTGAAACAGGTGATGGAAGCCAAATTAAGCGCTGGTGAGTTTGCAGCCAAAGAAAACAGTAAGAGAATTACAGTTATGAAATGGAAGGACAAACGTTACGTTTTGTCTACTGTCAACTAAACACTCTATAGGATTTATGAAAACTAAAAAAAAGAGAGGAATAGAGGTGATTAAGCCGAAGATAATTATGGATTATAATAAAGCTAGACCTCTCAGATCAAATGACAGCGTATTCTTCTCCGCTTCGAAAGTCTATCAAGTGATACAAGAAGTTGGCCTTAGAACTGCTTCTAAACACAGCAGGTTTTATATGAAGCTACCACAAAAAGAAGATACCTATTATAAAATTTAGACGAAAACTATAACAACAAATGATTGACTCAAACATTCCATGTAGGTCAAAGAGAATAAAACATTCTCTTGTAAAAGCAGACGCAAAGACTGCGACGACAAGAAAATTTTGTGTAGGTTGTTACAAAAATAATTCACAAACGCATGGAAGAAAATTGCTAAAAACAAAACCAAAAAGGTTACGACATTTTGTTCAGTTTCCCCAGACAACCCATATTTGTGCAGATCGTGTTTTGATAAAAATCATTAATTTTCTGTTTGTTTTTTAATTTTAAATTACTTTGATCACAACACAAAATAATGTGTTTCTAAATAACACTATTCTTTGATTTGTAATAATACAAATATTTGAAAAAGTATACTGTCTTTAATTTACTTCATAATTTTGTTTGACTCGATACAAAAACATTCATACAACCAAAAAATTATAAAAATATTTTATTTATTATTATTGGGGCCGCGCCAGCCACTTGTAATGGTATTTTGCGTTACACGCATGGCCGTCAGTGAGGAAAAGGTGTTCAAGTTCACCTTAGTTGTGCCGGTCATTTAAGCCCCCCATGGCCCCAACGCTTCTACCAAGTGCCGGTTATTTTGACCCCCCATGGCAGCCAACGTGTTAAGATTTTCTTTCTTTATTTTATTTGTCCTTTCATTTATTATTTTCCACATGGTTTTAATTTTATTATTAGATTTTTTTAATGCTTTAGTATAATATTGTTTCTTTGCCATTGTTACAGATTGTTTTAATTCTTTTTCAGATTTTTTATAATAGTTTGTAAGTACAGGGTTATTTGATTTTATAGATAGAAGTTCTAAGTCTTTTATTAGTGCAGGATAATTTTATGCCTGTAGTTAGCCAGTATTTTTTGTTTTGATTTTAATTTTATTTTGCGTATTGGTATGCATTCATTTAGAGTGTTTACTAGAATATTATGAAATGACAAATAGTTTACGTCAATATTTTTGTTTTTTGTTATTATTTCATACCATTTCACCGTGCTTAGTTTTTCCTTAAATAGTTAAATGTTAATGTCACTGTATTGTCGTTTGTATGTATACCAGATAGTGGTTTTAGGCTCTTGCGGTAAATGCATATGTAAGATAGTCGCGTTATGACCCGAAAAAACTAGTTCCTCAACCGATGTAGTTAGGCTGTTGTTTATAAAGTACGTGAATATTAAGTCTATGCATTAAGTTTCTGTTTCACGTGTAGATTGCTTTATATGTTGAGTGAATTCTTATTTAAGCATAACATTTAAAAATTGTTTTGATTTTAATTTTTGTCGTATTGTTGATA
Organism: Catocala fraxini; assembly: GCA_930367265.1. Taxonomy (NCBI): domain Eukaryota; kingdom Metazoa; phylum Arthropoda; class Insecta; order Lepidoptera; family Erebidae; genus Catocala; species Catocala fraxini. The sequence continues at coordinate 20,625,476 of OV884024.1, forward strand.
TTTCCCCAAATTCTGTCATAGTAATGGATAACGCAGCTTATCATTTGGGTCAAGAAGAGAAAAACCGAATATAGCTATGTAGTCTATGACTATGGCTATCTATATGCAAGATTGGCTACGACGGCTTGACGTGCCTTTTGATGAGAACCTTAGAAAGGATGACTTATTTAAGTAAATTAAAAGCCATTTCACATAAGATATTCACAAAATTGACAAGTTGACAAGTGTTGCGTTTGCCTCCATACCACCCAGACCTGAACCGAATTGAGTTGTTCTGGACGATATTAAAGGATAGTTACCACAAACACTTATCGACTCTAATTTAGACCAAATTAATATGTTGGAGGGATTATTTGCTGGACACTCTGTAGAGAAGTGGGAGCATTGTATTAACCTTGAAATTAAAGGCGAGGACGAATACTCCAAACATGACGGAGATCTACATGACGTTGATTTTATTATTAATGTGCAGGACGATTCAGATGATTCTGATGATGGCTGCTTCGAAAGTATAGAATCAAGTTCTAGTGATATTGATATGGACATAAGTGATTGATTTATAATTTTGATCAATCTTGCATATAATAAATAGTACATATGTTAATTACCTAATACTTTATTTTGATACCTACACATTATTACGTTATTTTATTCAAATTTTGTAGTCATTTATTTTCTAATAGAAAATCACACTTGTTCACCGTTAACCACTGTGACGTATACGACATATCTTGAGAACTGTCCATTGCATATTTCGCCTCTTGTGTATCACGCTACGAGTGCCTGCCGCCCGCAACTCACCGGATCCCCGTTCCACGTCCTACCTGCGCGCCCCTGTACGCCGCAGGCAAGGACTCAATTAAGTGTATAAATGTTGCAGCAATGGTCGTATTTCGAAAATAAGCATAACAAATCTAAAAACATATATTTATTGAAGATGTATTCGAGATCCATTAAAAAATTTAAACATAAATACACGTATATACCCAATAAATTAATTACTATTGTGACTTATATTTTGAACCGTATAAGTGAGTGTTTGAACTTCAGCTGGTGGTTCAGCAGCTGGTGGCGCAAAATGACCATGAGCACGCTTGTGATTTTGTAATGCTGTCCCCTGAAAAATAGCATATATTAGTTCTTTTGCTAAAAATTGAACCTACACAGCCTTGGCCAAAAGTATTGAGCACACTAAAAATTTCATACGAGCACGGGCACTATAACAAAAAGCCTAACTAACAGCCTTACTTATAAAAATACCCCTAAATATTGCTTAGCTATCTCTTATCTAAGAAGCTGTCATACCTTTAATCAATGAATAACATTTCTTTACTTATAAACCAATTTTAACAGTCTCTCAGGCGATAGTTCGCAAAAACACAAAACACAATTTTATTCTTGCAACGTTTGACAGTAAGCGTAGGGCATGACCAAACTAAAACACTAAATAATGCCATTGAAGTGATACATCGTCCATAATGCAGCGTTTTTTAGGTTTTAGTATCCTTGGCGTGGCCATTTTAACTTTTAACAGATGGCGTTCTGAATTTTCTTTAGGTAATTCAGAGAGTTTGATAATTGAAAGAGTATATTATCACTTCGCTTAAATATAATAATCAGCTACCTGAAAGAAAATAAATTTGTCGTCTGGTTGTTGTTGGTATGAAACGGATTGAAGGTAAAAAAAAATTATATTTATTTGACATCTGATACGAATTTCTGCATCGCAAAAATCGTAAAGCCGATTTAACCACAATTTATTAAATTATTTGATATTATTAGGAAAACTATGATTTACGAAGAAAACTGCGTTGGACCATTTTTACTTGAAACAGTTTTAATCTACGATATACCACCTATTTCATTTTTCTGAAATTAATATTTTCGTAAACGATTGACGTTAATGTTAAATCTATCCCAGCTTATTGAAAATTCTGCCATATTGTCTTTTAGCTATGTTTAAACAAGGGATCGGCGCTGTTTAGATTTCTTTACTGTTTAGCTATTGATAAACTTACTCATAGCGCTAATTAACGTTTATAAGTAAGATTTCTCATGAACAGTCGCTATATAGTAGATAACTACCTGTCAAATATTTAAAATGGGTTGATAAGTAAGACAGTTATTTTTTAAGAACATCTCAAAAAAAGTTAAAGATGGGCATTTGCCGCATCTAGCTATAAACCCCTAGATGCAATAAATGATGTTATTTTACGATTAGATTTAGTTTTTAGTCCGCTGCTATCGCTCGTTGTGAACACATGCAATGATCTAGTACGCTTTTGATGTTTTGTTTCGTACGATTCAAGTGATATCGTTGTAATATGCCTAAAAGAGCCGAATATTAATGCTATTGTGCGATACTCTGCTACCAAATGTAAAGGAGTCAACTTCAACTCAGAAATGAAAAGACGATTATGGCGATAATAATAGATTCATTTTACTGTTACTACGTTGGGTTCTCAAGTTTCAAATGACACTAATGTGTCGAGAAATTCACGGTTGTCAACTGACATAATTTAATTTTAGGATACATAATTCTTAATTATTGAATCTAGAAAAAGCAGGTATATCTAAATAAGTATTATTACAATATTTGTCTCACAACTTAGCCACTCTCAAGATTAAGGAAACATTTACTTGAACCAAAAATATTACTGGCCATTTCTCTACTGAACGATTGTTAGGCACATTTTATACATGACAGTACATTACGTCATAGTTGTTTAGCGCCCGCACTTCTACCCAATGATCGTTAAGAAAAACAACAGCGCAAATTACCTGAATGAATCTGTCGCCGCATACTTCACAAATGTATGGTCTGTCGCCGGTGTGCCGCCGTATATGCAGAGTGAGATCATTACTCTGTGAGAATGCCTTCTCGCAATACGTGCACTTGTATGGTCTTTGACCCGTGTGCACCCTCATATGACGGGATAATTTATTGCTGCGTGAGAAACCTAAACAATAATACATGATCACTAAGCTGTCAATATCACAAAAATAAAGGTACTTAAATGAAATAATTTGGGCTATAGTAAATATAGTCCGTTTCAAACCAATTTATTAGAAAGGTAAGCTAACGGTTCACTGACATGACCATAAACATTTTAGTGACGTCCAATTGTATTGTAATTGTAATTCGATTACCCAACAAATCATCAATCATTCGATTTAATACAGTGAATGAGTTGACAAATGCGTTTAACCGGTCGTATACCGCCGGCTCGCATACCAGCCGGCAGATTTGTACCCGTCGTAGGCCGGTGGCTCGCATGCGAGCCACAAAATTGGTTTTACGTTAGCTTAAGCTAAAGCGAAGGCGGCGCGCGGCGTTTTGGCGCCAATTTGATGGCTCGCATGCGAGCCACCGGCCTACGACGGGTACAAATCTGCCGGCTGGTATGCGAGCCGGCGGTATACGACCGGTTAATATTGCGCCTTCAACCTTTTACCTTTAACTTCATGTCATTAACGATATCTATTGAATGGTACAGGGAAATTATAAAGTATATTTTAATACTACATTATGTGTCACAAAATTATACCAACATGAACTTTTTTTATTAAAGCTTCATTCGCATGGGTATAATTACATATTTTTACTGTTTTTGGATTAATAACCCATAAGCTTAATGAATTTTGTACTAGATGTCATTGTTAACTCATAATCGGCAAAAATTGACAATGATCTTTCTTTCCCCGTACCCTTCAATTACGAATACAAAACAAATTAAATAATATTACAAAACTCATTAAATTTAGAATTTTGATATATAAATGACTAATTATTTATTGCTCAAAATGTAATCAAAGTTAACGGTACATGGCCACATTCCTCGAATATAAAACACTGCTAATTATATACCTACTGACATTTAATGACGCTTAATGGTTAAGCGTCATTAATAGTGACTGATTAAAGTTCTAATTACATAATAATACATTTTATTACACTCTACCTCTAAAATAACAACACTTATTACAAAACACTCTAAAAACATATTATACCTAAATCATTTTTATAACTATCGGAACTCTCTTTTGTTTCTACAGCACTGTCGATTAATGCAAACACAGAAACCGTTACAATTATATCAAACTGCAAATCACGATTGATTTTTACATACATATATAGATTCACGCCTGTTTCGCAGAGGGGTAGGCAGAGACTACGGATTTCCATTTGCTACAATCCTGACACACTTCTCTGGCTTTATTCACTTTCATCACATTCCTCATACACGCCCATCGGTTCAAGGTGCTCTTAACCTGGTCTTTGTCCAAAATGCTTCCGATCTGATCGAGAAACGTTCGCCTAGGTCTTCCTCTTGCGACTGTTCCATTCATACTAGCCTTATAAACTTTCTTAGTCAGCCTTTCCTCTCATCTTTGCATTTTACACGGCCGATATAGTATTTTAAGTGGTTGCCTCTACATTTACACGCACCAAGTGTAGTGAGTTCGATCACCACACAGAGAAAAAATTGTGTAACCGACAAATACTTGTTCCGAGTCTGGGTGTTTATGTATCCGATGTTTGTAAATCTACCGCGGCAATAGCGTAACAAACAGACAAACTTACATTCGCATTTATAATATTAGTTAGGAATAAATTGGATTGTAACGGACTATAAAAAAAGCATTATATAGGTTTAACGATTTTACCTTTACCACACACACGGCAGATGCAAGGTTTTTCTCCAGTGTGAGATCTTCTGTGACATTGTAAGTCGGATGACCTCGGAAAACCTAAAGCATAATGCCATAGATATAAGACGTTGATATTAATAGGGTGAAAACATCCTGGCTATTTTTTAATTAATTTGTAAAAACGGACTAACCTTTGCCACAAAAATCACATTTGTACGGCTTTTCACCAGTATGGCGACGCATATGCACGATTAAATTCGATGAGTTGGAGAAACTACGGCCGCAGTAAAGACACAACGACGTACTGGAAGAGCCCTTATCGCGTTCCACTTCATGTACTCGCTTGTGAGAACTAGAAATATAATTTATATAAATATAATAATGAAATATATACATACATAGTAATATAGAGGGTGTAAGGGACGGCGTATAAAAACTTTAGCAAGCCGTCATTTTATAACTATAAAAGGACGTCTTGCTAAAGTTTTCGGTACTCATTCAATATTTTTACTTAGTCATACATATTTCTATATAATATGTGTATGCTCGCACGTGCTTAATATTGTATTATAGTTACTCTGTTGATTATCAAATAAAGTAGTTTTCGCTACATGTAGTAATCATTGCTTTTATTTTATAAAATGGATGGTTTATGCATTACTAGATTTTACCCGCGGCTTCGCTCGCGTTAATGTAGATTTATGTTTTATAAACAATAATTATGTAGTTTCATAAAAATCCATTCAGTAGATTTTGCGTGAAAGAATAACAAACATCCATTCATCCACACAAATCTTCATATTTACATAATACTAGCGACCCGCCCTGGCTTCGCACGGGTAGTAACAAACATTAACAAATTATATACCTAAACCTTCCTCATGAATCACTCTGTCTATTAGTGAAAACCGCATGAAAATCCGTTCAGTAGTTTTTGAGTTTAACAGTCGAACAGACAGACGCGGCGGAGGACTTTGTTTATAATATGTAGTAGTGACTAGCTGCGCCCCGCGGTTTCACTCGAGTAAGTCACGATGTCGTGGGAATATCTGGATAAAAAGCCTATGTGTACATACCAAGTTTCATCGCAATTGGTTCAGTAGTTATTGCCTAAAAGAGTGACAAACATCCATCCATCCAGCCTCACAAACTTTCACATTTATAATCTTAGTAGGAAGTAGGATGTTATGATTCACAGTCAGAAAAATGAAAAATTGCTAATAAAAATCCTGACGAATATTCCAACAACAAAACAAACTCAGAATAATGGTGTGAATCTACTATTTTAGTTTTTGGTACGCCGTTCCTTACTCCCAGTATGTCATTATTTTGATAATATACGAACCGTAGATTATCCCTTCGGTGAAATTTCTTTTCGCAGACATCACATTCAAAGTATTTTTCGTTTGGCATGTGTATTTTAGTGTGTCTAACCAACAAGTCTCTCCTGTAAGTAAAACAATGTTTATAATTATGGCAAACGTAATTTGCTCTAAATTCAAAAACGATAATTTTTTCGAAATTATGATTTTCTTTTTGTTTTCTTGAAACGCAATAAGTTTTAACTTTAATGTCGTAGGTGTTCTAAAGGTTTCAGTCGATCAATATAATTATGTTATACTTGTTTAGTACTTATGTAAGTAGTCAAATTCACGTAACTTTTATACACTAGAACTCACTTGTAAAAGCATCTGCTGCAAGTGTCGCATTGGAATTGCCTGTCGTCACGTTTAGTCTTAGTGTCAATAAATTTAACCGACACGCTTTGGCCTTCATGGTATCTTAAAATATGTTTGTTCAAAGATATTTCATACGCAAATTTAAGACCACAAGTGGAACATTTATATTTCCTTTCAATTTGTTTACATATACCCCTATGTCGTGCAGCTGACCTCAATGAAGCAAACACCTACAACGTCAATGATATATAAAAACTTGATTGAACATATAGACAGAACATTGTACATATAGCTTTTAGTTAATAGATTATTACCTTTGTGCATAGGTTACAACGCTGGGACAATTCTGGATGCTCAGCATCATGATGGTTAATGAGGTCCTTTTCAAATAGAAAAACGCAACTACAAGCGCTACAAATTTGAAGTAACGCAACATTTTCCTGAAAATTAATGACACTGTATTTATCTTACTAATAAAAAGGTGTTAGTATGTTATTTGCGACAACTGCAGCCGGCGAATGCAAAATATTCAACATTTACATAAAAAATGTATTTTATGTTAACATTAAATTGATTATAACGTGATCGAAAATCAATCAATTCTAAATAAGATATCTGGTGTAGGATGCCACATGTTATAACAAGCATACCATACACATTTCGTCCAAACAACTGGGTTAACAAAACAAACCTTGGGTCTTGTACAAAGTTTCTTAAACTTAGAGATTGGAGTCAAGAGGATGGAAGAACTTCCGTGCAGATTATACTGATGACATGGACTAAGACAAGAAACGATCTGTAGCGAGTAGGCCAGTTCACTCGCACGACTCAACGCGGCACAGGATCATACGATCCTACGTCAGAGCGGGCCGTGTGCAAAACCGCTCGTAAAGGTCCGCCTACTGCAGAGTGCCGCGTGCAAAACGAGTGGGACTCGACCCCGCCTTCCGTAGCATGGCGCCCGCGCATTCGTTCGAGCACCGACTCGCCTATTGTCTACACTAACGTGAGGGCGTCAACACCTACGCAAATGGTCAAGCGTAAACCATTATTATTATTAATTAGTTCTTAGCGATTAGTATAAATACCTGTGTATTTTTGTATTATATTTAATTACTGCTTTCTACTCTGTAAATGCTAGTAAACTGTCGCTTCTCGCTCCGAATTTTATTTCGCCGCTTACTGCCTAAACCTATTCTTCTAGATCTTCTATATCTATATTTCGCTATACGTATACTCAGCTGTACGTACGTAGCGTTGCAAGTAGTATATTAAGCTTAGCAGACGGAGTGCTATACTACTTCACTGGTGACCCCGACGTTCGTTTCGGACCAAAGTTAAGAAACCTGAGCCTGGTAAACATCAGTTATGGAGCGCCAAACGGGAGAGGACAAGGATTTCTACATGACATGCAGAGTGGGGGTTAAGACTCCAGCCTTCAATGCCCATGACCCACTATTATGGTTCGCGCAGCTTGAGGGTCAGTTCGTTCTCTCGAACATTACCACGGACAACACGAAGTTTTACTACGTACTGGCGCAGCTAGAACCCCAGCATTCGGCAGAAGTACGCGACCTTATAGTAAACCCTCCCACTTCCGGCAAATACGAGAAGCTGAAGGCAGAGCTTATCAAGCGCTTGTCCGCTTCACAGGAACGCAAGATTAAACAGCTACTCATGCACGAGGAGTTAGGAGACAGGAAGCCCACACAATTTCTCCGCCACCTGCAGCAGTTAGCTGGTCCCACTGTCCCGAACGATTTCATCAGGTCCATCTGGTCCAGTAGGCTGCCGGCGAACCTCCAAACTATAGTCGCGATGCAAGCAAGTTCCAGTCTAGAAGAGGTAGCAGAACTCGTGGACCGCATAAACGATATTGTCCCAGTAACCACGCAAGTCGCCGCTACTGGCATGCCAGTATCTGGACAAGTAGCTAGCTCACAGTCTGCAACGAACCAACAAGGAAGCGCTATTGAAGCATTGACCCAGACGGTAGCTGAGCTGTCGCGGAAGCTGGAAGTTATGAGCGCGCAGTTACGCCATAGGTCATCACGTTCCCGTTCTAGAGGCAGATACAGAGAGAACCGGCACCGATCGCAATCCCGCTACAGTGACAACCGGTACTGCTACTACCATAATCGATTTGGGGATAACGCCCGCAAATGCACACAACCGTGTGCCTTTACAAAGAAGCCGTTAAACTACCAAGGCAGCCAGTAAGGGCGGCTTACGACTGCCACGCAATACCGAGCCGCCTGTTCATCACGGATCGCTACACGAAGATACAATATCTTATAGATACGGGTTCGGACCTGTGTGTCTTTCCACGATCCGCTGTTCGGGAGCCACGCATAAAGACGAAGTACGAATTGTTTGCGGCAAACGGGTCAGTCATCGGCACATACGGTTTACTCCCTCTCACACTGAACTTGGGACTTCGCCGCGCATATACTTGGAGATTCATAATTGCTGACGTCACCAAGCCTATAATCGGAGTCGACTTTTTAGCTTACTACAATCTAATTGTCGACTGCCGAAATCAGCGCCTCATAGATAACCTGACTTCGCTTACAGTCCAGGTTCCACAGTTCAAATCTGCCGAAGTAATATCATCTGTCCGCACCATAACCGAAGATAGCAGCTACCATCGCATCTTGAAGGAATACCCTGATCTCACTCGTCCCGCCGGTAAGCCAGGTGTACCAAAGCACAATACGGTGCACCATATTCGCACCACACCTGGTCCTCCAGTCTCTAGCCGTCCTCGTCGTTTGGACCCACAACGCCTCAAGATAGCGAAGCAGGAGTTTGAGGAGATGCTTCAAAATGGTACAGCGCGCCCATCAGAAAGCGCCTGGTCCTCACCGCTGCACTTAGCGCCCAAGAAAAACGATGGATGGCGTCCTTGCGGGGACTACCGATCTCTGAACACTCGAACAATCCCGGATGTTTACCCTATCAGGCACCTGCAAGATTTCACTCATGAGTTAGCTGGCAGTACCATCTTCTCGACAATAGATTTGGTGAAGGCTTACAACCAAATCCCGGTCTTTAAAGAAGATATACCTAAGACGGCGATAACAACACCATTTGGTCTTTACGAGTTCCCCTTCATGACCTTTGGACTTAGAAATGCCGCTCAGACTTTCCAAAGGTTCATAGACGAAGTTCTGCGGGACCTAACCTTCTGCTATGTGTATCTCGATGACATCCTGGTCTTCAGTAAGGATATCCATCAGCACCAGCAGCACCTCAGACAACTATTTGAACGATTGGTGAAATACGGCGTTCTGTTAAATACCAGCAAGTGTATTTTCGGTCAAACGGGGGTGAAGTTTTTAGGATATAAAGTCTCTGCTTCAGGTATTCAGCCTCTTGACTGCAAAGTCCAGGCCATTCAAGACTTCCCTGTGCCTAAGACGGTTAAGGAACTGAGGCGATTCCTTGGAATGCTCAACTTTTATCGCCGATTTATTCCAAATGCAGCTTCCAAACAGGCACCTCTCAACAGTTTGCTCGCAGGTCCTAAAGTCAAAGGATCGCACCCAGTTACCATGACACCAGAGCTGCTAAAAGCTTTCAACAGCTGCAAACAGAACCTTTCAGAAGCCACGCTCTTGGTGCATCCAGACCCTTGCGCAGAGCTAAACATCTTGACGGATGCTTCTGATACAGCAATCGGAGCTGTACTGCAGCAGCGGAGCGAAGTGGAATGGCAACCACTGGCATTCTTTTCGAAGAAGCTCAGTCCTTCGCAAAAGAAATACAGCCCGTACGACCGAGAGCTGTTGGCAATATATGAGGCCATCAGATACTTTCGCTTCATGGTTGAGGCACGCGTATTCCACGTCACAACCGACCACAAGCCGTTGACGTATGCATTCGCAAGCCCACGTTCAAACTGCGCTCCCCGTCAATTTAGGTACCTCGATTATATAGGCCAATTTACGACGGACATCAGGTACATAGCCGGTAAGGACAATGTGGTCGCAGACACCCTTTCGCGGATTAATGAGCTTCATCAGCCCTTCGATTACCAATCCCTGGCCAAGGAACAGCAAACCGACCCCGAACTGCAAAGCTTGCTGAGAGATGGATCATCTTTGAAGCTGAGGAAGGTAAAACTACCCGAATCTAACGTCGAGGTCTACTGCGACGTGACGGGTACTCCACGCCCATTTATTACAAGATCGTTCCGCAAGCAGGTATTTACCTCCCTTCATAACCTCAGCCATCCTGGGCGAAAAGCAAGTGTTCGGTTGGTCACTGAAAGGTTTGTTTGGCCAGGAGTTAGAAAGGACTGTAGACAGATGGCAAAGGAATGTGAAGCGTGTCAGAAGAGTAAAGTGACACGTCATACCTCAGCCCCATTACAGGCATTCAAACCACCATCGGCACGTTTCCGCCACATCCACCTTGATTTGATTGGCCCCTTACCATTATCCTGTAACTACAGGTACTGCCTCACGATTGTCGACCGCGCAACACGTTGGCCTGAGGCGTACCCACTGCAGGATATCACCGCTGAGACCTGCGCTGCTGCCCTTACCACTGGGTGGATTGCCCGGTTCGGCTGTCCCGAGCACATCACCACGGACCGCGGGAGACAATTTGAATCCCAAACCTTCAAGAGCCTAGTCGCCCTCATAGGTGCCACTCATCACTTGACCACTGCTTACCATCCCGCAGCTAACGGCCTTGTCGAGAGACTGCATCGACAGTTGAAGGCCGCGATCATGTGCCGTGCAAACGCAAGCTGGACAGAGGCTCTTCCATGGGTGCTGCTAGGCATCCGAAGTGCATGGAAAGAGGACTTAGGTGCAACAACCGCTGAACTAGTCTACGGCGAGTCACTCCGCTTGCCTGGACAGTTCCTCACAGAAGCCCCAAAAGACGTCGTGGACATGAGTGATCTGATCAGCAGGTTGCGCGCACACATGACCAAACTGACGCCACAACCAACGTCATGGCATATGAGCTCCAGCCGTCCCTTCTACATCCCCAAAGACCTGAACACGGCAACCCACGTCTTCCTTCGCGAAGGTCCAAGCCGAAGATCTCTGCAGCCCCCATATACAGGTCCACACAAAGTCCTTGCTCGCGACCAGAAGACTGTGGACATCGAAGTGCATGGGAAGAGACAGAAGGTGACGATTGACCGTGTCAAACCAGCATACATAGCGAGAGAAGATCTGGATCCGCGTCAAAGTCAAATCCAAACTCCGGATTCAGCGCAATCCGGTAACACAGTCAGAAAGACAAGAAGCGGCAGGAGAGTGAGATTTCCTGATTACTATCACCCGTAGTCACGGTCTCACCGGGGGAGTGGTGTAGCGAGTAGGCCAGTTCACTCGCACGACTCAACGCGGCACAGGATCATACGATCCTACGTCAGAGCGGGCCGTGTGCAAAACCGCTCGTAAAGGTCCGCCTACTGCAGAGTGCCGCGTGCAAAACGAGTGGGACTCGACCCCGCCTTCCGTAGCATGGCGCCCGCGCATTCGTTCGAGCACCGACTCGCCTATTGTCTACACTAACGTGAGGGCGTCAACACCTACGCAAATGGTCAAGCGTAAACCATTATTATTATTAATTAGTTCTTAGCGATTAGTATAAATACCTGTGTATTTTTGTATTATATTTAATTACTGCTTTCTACTCTGTAAATGCTAGTAAACTGTCGCTTCTCGCTCCGAATTTTATTTCGCCGCTTACTGCCTAAACCTATTCTTCTAGATCTTCTATATCTATATTTCGCTATACGTATACTCAGCTGTACGTACGTAGCGTTGCAAGTAGTATATTAAGCTTAGCAGACGGAGTGCTATACTACTTTACATATGTGATTAATACTTCTGAGTTCTGGATGTAAATCAATTTAAACAAGTGAGAATCGGCAATGAATTGCTGTAAATCTTAGAGTTCGAAAAATGGTTCAGGTAATATGCAAAGGTCACATGATACTTGAGGTCAGAGGTCAAAGGTCATAGTCATTTCAGGGGTATATTGACTATAACAGACAGACAGACGGACACAGACAGACAGACAGACAGACAGACAGACAGACAGACAGACAGACAGAGAGACAGACAGACAGACAGACAGACAGACAGCCAGACAGACAGACAGACGACAGACAGACAGACAGACGACAGACGACAGACAGACAGACGGACGGACGGACAAAGCTGTTGTATAAGAGTTTTTTCGAACTCTTAAACCGCTTTCGGAATTATCCAAACATTTAATCCGCGAATCTGCCATAATGTAGATTTGCCAATACTAATATTGACTGCATTAACAGACATTTCTTGTGATAATGTAAAAAAGAAAATTATTGAACCTTCGACCTCGACAGACACAAACCGTGTTGTCGCTATAACGTTAAATGTTTGAATCACAGAGTAAAAGTTACAGTGAAAGTTAATTTGAAGGATGCAGTAAAAACGTTTCAGGGCATAAACGGTTTTTTAACAGCAAGTTGACTAACGACTAGATTTATGACTGAAGTGTATCATGATCTATTGAACTACTAGCATTAAGGCTTAAAGCAATACGTTGCCTGTAGCCTGGCCTATCATTAACATTCTCATATCGAACTAGGAAGCAAAAATTTATTTCATATTTTACTGAGATAAATATGTCATATATTGTAATATTTCTGAGCTTTGAAATTTATTTAAACTGTCTCCGGTCTTATGGCCTGGTATTGGAATATCGACCCAAAAGACTGGCAAATTCTTGGTTGTTTGTTAGTTGGTTCTTGAACAAAATTGTCTTCAAGCTACTTCAATCGTATTTACCATTCCGAGTTTTAAATATGTTTACAGCATAATTTTAATCAATTATTTTAGTCCACAGATGTCATCAATAACTGACGCCCACATTTAAATTTCTTGAAAATAAAATTAAAATATATCGTTGTTATTTTAGGCAACATTTCGTATTTTCAACGTCAGAGATCAGTATTTCATTTATTAAATTGAATACTCTTACTATCCCTGATTCGTTTGTCTTTGCCATAGTCGTGAAAATGAGCGCTGAAACAGAAAGGACAGGCCGGCAAGAATAAATATGAATGTAAGAAAGAAACATTGATAAGAAACATACACTATTAAATCAATAGTAAAGAATAATAGACCTTCGTATCGCAAATAAAAGGGTCTATCTAAGGGTAAGTAATCTAAATTATTGCGTATATTCCACGAGACGCGACCAGACGAATAAGTGTAGTGCAGCTAGAACTAATCATTGTAATCAATACATGTCTAGTACACGCAAAAACACTTTAATTTTAAGAATTACTAATTATATTTGCAGTATACGATTCTGCACAATAATCACGATAGAACATAAATCAAATCAGAAAACTTTATAAACACCCACAACTATGGAGCCAAATATGTTAATAGTATACAATATAAAATAAATACACATTGGAAATAAAATAATTAAATGACGGAAATAAGATACTAGTTATCTCTTTTTAATTATCATAATTCTATGCTGCTCAATAATCAAATTAAATATTGATAAGCAGCTGATAGAAAATATAAAACATCAAGGAGGACATCGAATTTTTGGATTGACCAAAATGCTCACCAGACCTAAACTCAATTAAGTTATTCGTTTTAGATACGGACACTCAATCTTGATATATTTTTCATAGAATATATTTTAAATATGAACTGTCGGTCCGTACAACTACTGGTTTTTTTACATAGGAACCGGGCCTATGAGTGTCTGGGATAAACCGGATATACAATATTAAAATACCTGCAGCCGAATTGCCGGCGATCGCAACTAATAGAATAGTCTGATAGACTTAAAGGGGTATGCACAAAAGAAGCACATTCTAATAGATGAAAACCACATTCTGATTGATGACTAAGCTTCTTTTATAATATAGATTGATGACAACTTCCATACGCTTAAAATCTGTCCAAATGTCCTAAATATGAAATATCGACAAGTCTACTGGGATTTATTAAGGCAACCCGTTCTTTACACAGATGGATAATATATTAGGCGGATACATTGTTTTAAAAATAATGTACTACTTATTACTAAAAATATTGTTATCTGATCTCTCACCATATCAGTATGTGCTTCTATAAGTTCTTGTAATGTTATTTCTGACATAAACTTTGCACTACCTGGATCATTGGATGGATCCTGGAAATCGAAATATTATATTTTGAAAATGTCTTAAGAAAACGTTAAAAATATATTTATTTTATATATACAAACTTTTTGTTCAATACAGGTATGTTGATCAAATATTTTTCTTTCCAAATACATTTTTTTGCATAATACGCAACATATCACCAGCATATCTAAAACAAATAAAGGTTTTAATAAATATAAATATAATATTAAATAACATCTACCTAAACTGTCTAGTCGGCATACCTGTGACATGCATGATGACGAAACATAATATCATAACTACAAGACAACAAAATGTCAACTACAACTAGGGCTGTCAACCGTACTTAATAATAAAGTATTGTACGTTATTTTGGTTAAATGTACTTTATACTTTGAGGAAGATAAAGTACGACAAAATTCTTTATTTTACCTTTATTGACCTTTACAGGTTTTCATTGTTTGCTTAAAGAAACAAATAGTAACGTAAAACTGCTTCCCTAAATTTTATAATGAAACCTAATTATTTATCTATCTTAATACAGACATAGGTTGTTGAGATGCCGTAAAGACGTTCCTAGATAGTAAATATTTGTTAGATGTTGTTAGAAGCAACTAAAAATGTACAGAACAATAAAACTTTAATTTCCGATGTCGTACTTTATTTTTTTCTCAGAAAGTAAATAATTATACTTTATTTGTTCAAAACAATGGTGGCAACCCTAACTACAAAACTTGAGCCAGCGCCACGAAAGAAGTCTCGCAGATAGATTAAAAACTAAAATGGACATAATGTAGATCTGCCATGTTGTTGTTGCATGGTGCTAGCTCGAATTGTCGCGATAAAGATATGAATTTCTATATTGCGAAATTGTTATTAATGGATAATAACAATTTCGCAATATAGAAATTCATATTTTTTATCTAAGGTAAATTTTACCTATTAAGTTTAAGTTTAGCTATAATATTGATCCCTAAGTTAATCGTAACAACCAATGATAACCAATTATTGATTGCACTCACAATTGATTTCAATCATAAGAGATTAAATTTTGGTAAGATTTATTTTATCAATATAGAGTGAAACTTGTACCGCTTCTTAACACTACAGTGATATTGAATGCAGGGACAGTAAACTGCTCTATGAGTGGAATTAACGCCTTAGTTGAGGGGATAATTAAAACATGAACATACGATTCATAAGTGACTAATAAAGATTTATAAATATGTTTTTTTCTTATTGTACCTATAGTCCAGACTTACCACCAAAGCAAATTTGATAACTATGTACATACCGTATTTAATTGGAACGAATGGCTAACAGTGTTATGGCTCTCACACTGGTTTCGAGCAAGAGGTTAAAGGTCAATCATCACCAAATTGACCTTTGAAAATTGGTAATGATTGACCTTTTTACTCGTAAGCTTAATGTTAGTAAAGAGCTTTTTGAAACTATTCAGTAATTATATTATTATTGATTAATTCCTACATACAAACATCTATTATATCTATGATAATAGATTTGATTTGGAGGTACAATATTGAATAAAATATTAATAAAATAAATTAATGAGGTAAATTTGTCGATGGAACATTATGAATCGCGAATGCAGCGCCGCAGCTACTTCTTTAGTGGTGCCGACTCTAATAGCCGGTTTCTGAAAGGGTGATCAACGACATGTCTACTTTTCCAACATTACCAACCTTTATGATTTATTAAATGAGTACCTAATTCTTCTTTGGTCTTAAAATACTGTTTGCAAAATGAGCATTCCATTTTTTTCAAAGAAGTTATATAAAATCCATTTTCCGATAACTTGTCAAGTATTGTCTGAAATTTTAAAATAAATTATTTACTTTAAGGAAAAGCATACGAGAGGAATAAACTTATCGAGAATTAAAAATTATTAGACAAATAACCTAGCAGAAGAACCCAATAACACTGACGATATGAACACACGATCGTCTTTCACAACAAACTTATGCCAAGGGGTTAACCAGGTAGTCAGTATTTACAGGCAAGCCGAAACAAATTTCTTTTTTAATCTGTGTTTGGACTGAACACTGAACAGATTATTTATTTATTTAAACACATTTATAATATCTTATTATGATAGGTTTTTACGGATTGGTAGCATGAAGTTCACCATAAAAATCTAATCCACGCTTCATGAGATTTAAGCTTTAAACTATTATTAGAAAATATGGTATTCTGGATACCATATTTACTAATAATAGTTTAAAGCTTAAAGGCCATCTCAAGGTATCATGCATTTGGTTCGCTAACCAAGGCAATACAGATAATTTCTGTCAGATAAATTCCCTCTATGCTGTGGATATTAGTGTCAGATTAATTTCTAAATAAAATTCTGCCTTATTTCTTGGTCCAGTTTGCCTCACAACTCAAATTTGGTAGAAAAGCGAATTTTGTTATAAAACCTACAGAATTCCAGGTGCGGAGGGTTGCTCACATGTAATTTATCAAACTTTAAAGTCTATAGAGCACTAACGTCCTTACTGTGCAGGATGGCTAATATTATATGCATTACTTACACTTGTTAATAACTTTTTAGGTCTCCCCCTTTTTTTTGGACCCATGACATCAGCATGATATTTCCACATATGTTTCGTTAAATTGTCAGCTCCATCATAGCAAATACCGCAAAGAGGGCAATACGTACTGTTCGCGTCATCACATTCAACTAAAACAAAAATCAAATAATTACAGCTTAATTTTACACATCACAGATATAATGTAATGATGGTGTATTTTAACTAAAGAAAATCAAAAATACAGTTTTATCTTTGCATAGCATGCTATGTATAATGTAAGCTACAAAGGTATAAAATCCGGAAATCAAATATCTAAAGGACTAGCACAAAATCTTAGTAATGGTTAAGTTATTAATATATTATGCTGGTGAATAATAATTATTACTAACATAAAATTTTGCTATACAACAAAGTACATATTTAATATAGAATTTAAAAATAAAAGATATATTAAAATGCGACACAATTATGAAGATGACCAGACTTACAAGTGTGAATATATAGAAAGCTAATAGCTACATTATGTTTGATGTATAATATGCTATCTGATTTATCTTTTTATTATGCGACTTTTTTTTTTACCTGGGGGAATGCATGACGCATACCCCTCCGCGGGGGCGGGCGGAGGGGTTATGTCGGACTCGCCGGGGTAAAAGAAAGATGTTAAAGATGATAAAGTACCTCCCGGAATACCGACTAAACCTACCACGGTGTTCCTCGACAAAACCACTATCGACGGGGCCGCGCGAATCAATTTCGCATGCGGTCGCGACCCCGCCGAGGTTTCGGCCCGCCGTATGAAAATGTAGGCCACTACACGAAAGATCTACCCAAAGGCACTTCTAACACTCCCTACTGTCCCCCCTGGAGGGGAGACGGACTCGAAACAGAGGCGCGCGTGGGAACACGGACGCCGCCTCTCGGACCTGGTGCTGAACGGATGGCGGGCAGGCCCACAAAGCCCGCCACCCCCAGGTCAAACCTCAGGGTGGCTGGAGGTCGTCTCGCGCCCTCCGGCGCCCGGCTCTGCGGTTGGGGAAAGGGTTTAAACGCTCCCTCTCCCGCTCCGCCGCCTCCTTGATGGAAATGACTTCCTCACAGAAGGAGGCGACGGCGTTCCACGACCTCTCACTCCGGACCATAGACTGAACTACGGCCGGGAGCGAGAGGGCAACCAATCCGACTGCCGCGATCAACTCACGGCGCTGCGATGCCCAGGCGGGGCAAACCGCCAAAGTGTGCAGCGCCGTGTCCTCTACAACGTCGCGGCAGTCGCCGCAGTGGTGACAACCGGGCGTCTCTTGCCGGCGTATACGACACAGGAACTGGCCAAAACAACCGTGGCCAGTCATTACCTGTGTCAGCCGGAAGGTGAGGGCGCCATGCCACCTTTCCAGCCACTCCTCAAACACGGGACTTACCGCCACGATCGTGGCGTGCCCGTTATTAATACATTATGCGACTGTATCAACTTCTAGAATAGTTACACAGATCACACTACCAAACTTACTTTTAATGCATTTTTTCTTTTGGTGTTCTTCATATTTGTCCTGTGTTTCAAATATTACCAGACATTTTTTACACTCATGGCATGGTTTATTCTTTCCCATGTCCCCCTCACTTTTAACAGCCTCTGTAAGATTTTGGATTAGATTAATCTGACAATTCTTTGAGTCTTTAAAAATCTAGCCCGTCTAGCCGCTGGTGTGCTGCTGCAAATCAATAGGTTTAACATGTCAAATCAATAAATTGTAAATAATTCTTAAGTCTTCCAATTATGTACCTAAGTCATTTAAATCTGGTCCACTGGTTAAAGAAATATTAAAATCAGTGTCAGTATAGTCATCTTGCTCAAGTGATGACATATCTTCAGTCTTCACTCCCAAGTCATTAGACTGTAACAATAGATTAAAATAAAATATTCAGGATATTTTATAGTATGCAATGCTATCATTTGCAAATAAAAAACCATTTCATACCATTTCATTGTTATCACAAATCATTCCTTTTGGGTGATCATTTGGCAATTTAAATGTAAGCTGCTCTGATAGCGGTGAGGCTGGCTGTGGAAAAAAAGAAAAGGGAATCAACATCAGAATATGACCATATAGAATTTGAGGTTGCTGTGGGTTGGACCAAATGAAGGATAGTTTTGATATGCTTATTACCATGCGGATAGCAAAAGTGCAGTTTGATAGTGGGTACCATGACAAGTCTTTCAATATAAATTTATATATATATGTATGTGTAAAGGAATGACTTTGAACGACTTACTAGTCAATATGTTATTAACTATGAAACCTTCAATGATTATTTTCTACATGCTGCTACTGGGAATTTATTTGACAGAACAATACTTTTTTCATCCTGTGATCAAACCGAAGTCGTCAACACGTCCCTTGTTTGTTATTCGCTACAACAAACAAATGACAAGTTGACTACTGTTGATGTACTCACATCACTATCATTGTAGGCTTTGATATAACATAGTTTTTGCCTTGTTCCACTACTAAAATATATTTATTGAGCAAAAATAAACAAATATTGTACAGGATTGGTTCAGGTATCATTTACGGGAATAAATAAGAAAACGCGTTGTTTGATGTGAACATAATTTTTTTATTACTAATGTAGGTAGCCGGTCGATAAATATTAAATATTATAATTAGTGGCATTTATCAACGTAACCTTAAGACTGCGCCGAACGTAAGACAGATAATGACAGAGCTCGTGCGGCGCATGTTGAAATCGAGGATTTGAAGTGCTTTTTTTTGATAAATATGTATCTTTATTGTCAACCAATAACTTAAGTATTTGGGACGGACAAAATGTAATATAACTATTTATGTTTCGTTTAAGCTGTAAAATAAGATAGATTTCTACTGTTATAATCTAAAAATTACGTTCTTACGTTTTTGCATTTTTCATGCAAATTTACGTAATTTTGTACGCGAAAATATTAATTATTTTAAGTTTTTACACGGAGTAATTGTAAACACATTCATTGTTATGGTAAATGTATATTTTATATTTGTATTAAACAAAAAGTGTTGATTTTATTCACCTAACTGTGACCGCCTGTTTTGGCACATTTAGCTCGGCGCAGTCTTAATATTAGTATGTTTTTTGAATAGGCGCTTGCGGGAACAAATATTTTTACCGTTTTTTAAGAACCCTATCATGATCACTGTTTACACTTATAAATAGTTCCTTGTTTTTAGGTACACATACCTAACCTAACAAACATATTAACATGCACTTCGTAACTGTTTCGGTATGGAGACTTAGTTTAGTAGTTAATAAATATATTTAATAAAATTGATAGTTATTTATATCTTATTGATCTCTTTCTCTTACTCAGTAAGTAAGAAAAAGAGATCAATAAGATATAAATATTAGATTAAAACCACAAAGTTTCATAAAATAATGATGTCTAGACAATGTGCATTGCATGATAACAACTGCACATATTTTAATAAGACTAAATACAACACAATGGCAATGCAACATAATATTATTAGATTTTACAAATCCAAATGTTTGAAGGGCAAGTCGAAGCTAAATTCTTTGTGTTGTTAGCAATTACCAACATACAACAACATACAACATACAATTTATCTAAATGCTGGTTAAATTTAAATGCATGATACAACAACATACAACATACAATTTATCTAAATGCTGGTTAAATTTAAATGCATGATGTTAAATGTCCTAAAAGAGGTAAAAATAAGAGTGTAGAAAGTTTTGATCATGAATGTAAATGGACAGAAAGATAGAGGCAGGCCAAAGTAAAATGGATGGATAAAGTGAAAGTAATAAAGATATGTGAGAGATGATGACTGATAATATAATTTAAAAGATAACATGCTGAATTAACTCCAATGGATAATATTGTCTTCTATTTACGCGAATATTATTCATTGAAATTAAACTGCTATATACGGATTTTATCGCGTTGTTTATTTGACACGTTATTACAAAATTTTGAAAATTGTCACACTTCTACTACTATTAAACTTTACTAATTTTTAAGCTAATTAAATTATTATTAAACTATTTAGATTTAATTTATTTTTACACTTTCCCCGACGTTTCGGTTGCTTTTCAGCAGCCATGGTCACGGGGAGACTAAGATGGCAGTTGTCTCAATGTTCCAGTGTAGTTATTTCAAAGTACCCGAACATAATTTAATCATTGGTGTTTCTATTTACGCAGAATGAGCTCAAAGTATCATGAAGTCTAGCTGTGGTTTGCTTCTTCTTGGGTTTGACTATTTTTATTACTGGATCCCAAGCTGGTGGTACATTCCAACCATCTTCTCTATTAAAATTAGGATGTTTTTTGATTTCAATAGCCTCGCGAAGCATCCTTGGTAGGAATCGGTGTTCTTTAGCGAGAATCTGTGGTTTGTCAAATCTCAGGTAGTGGTTGGTCCCCTGTTGCACATGTTCACACACAGCAGACTTCAACGAGCGTTGGTGTTTTACATCAGCTATGTGTTCTTTTATGCGGGTGCCTATGTTTCTCTTGGTTTGACCAATGTATGAGAGTCCGCAGTCACAATCTATTTTATAGACCCCTGCATCTTGTAAAGGTAGTTGGCACTTGACGGATGGTAAAAATTGACTTATCTTCGTTGGCGGCTTGAAGTATGTATTGATTGAAGCTCGCTTCAAGATGTAGCCAATCTTGTCAGTGACACCCCTTACATAAGGCAGTATAGCAGGCTGGCGCTCGACTGTGGCTGGCTTTTCTCGGGATCTGTGACAGCGGCACGGTTGTTGGAGCTTGTTGTCTTGCAGTACTTGCTTGACATGTTGAAGCTCGGCGTCCAGGTGTTTCTTGTCACAGATCCCATGGGCTCTCTGAAACAAAGACATTCCCACGGTAGCTAACTGTTTAGGATGGTGGTGAGATTCACCGTTGAAGTACCTATTTGTATGGGTCTTTTTCCTATATACAGTGTGGCTCAAAGTATGATCAGGATTCCTGATGACAAGTACATCTAAGAAAGCTAATGAATTATTTGCCTCTAATTCCATAGTAAATTGGATGTTATTATTAATGGAATTAAGATGTTCTAGGAATACACTTGCACTATCTGTTGGTAATTCTTAGAACATCTTAATTCCATTAATAATAACATCCAATTTACTATGGAATTAGAGGCAAATAATTCATTAGCTTTCTTAGATGTACTTGTCATCAGGAATCCTGATCATACTTTGAGCCACACTGTATATAGGAAAAAGACCCATACAAATAGGTACTTCAACGGTGAATCTCACCACCATCCTAAACAGTTAGCTACCGTGGGAATGTCTTTGTTTCAGAGAGCCCATGGGATCTGTGACAAGAAACACCTGGACGCCGAGCTTCAACATGTCAAGCAAGTACTGCAAGACAACAAGCTCCAACAACCGTGCCGCTGTCACAGATCCCGAGAAAAGCCAGCCACAGTCGAGCGCCAGCCTGCTATACTGCCTTATGTAAGGGATGTCACTGACAAGATTGGCTACATCTTGAAGCGAGCTTCAATCAACACATACTTCAAGCCGCCAACGAAGATAAGTCAATTTTTACCATCCGTCAAGTGCCAACTACCTTTACAAGATGCAGGGGTCTATAAAATAGATTGTGACTGCGGACTCTCATACATTGGTCAAACCAAGAGAAACATAGGCACCCGCATAAAAGAACACATAGCTGATGTAAAACACCAATGCTCGTTGAAGTCTGCTGTGTGTGAACATGTGCAACAGGGGACCAACCACTACCTGAGATTTGACAAACCACAGATTCTCGCTAAAGAACACCGATTCCTACCAAGGATGCTTCGCGAGGCTATTGAAATCAAAAAACATCCTAATTTTAATAGAGAAGATGGTTGGAATGTACCACCAGCTTGGGATCCAGTAATAAAAATAGTCAAACCCAAGAAGAAGCAAACCACAGCTAGACTTCATGATACTTTGAGCTCATTCTGCGTAAATAGAAACACCAATGATTAAATTATGTTCGGGTACTTTGAAATAACTACACTGGAACATTGATACAACTGCCATCTTAGTCTCCCCGTGACCATGGCTGCTGAAAAGCAACCGAAACGTCGGGGAAAATGTAAAAATAAATTAAATCTAAATAGTTTAATAATAATTTAATTAGCTTAAAAATTAGTAAAGTTTAATAGTAGTAGAAGTGTAAAAATTTTCAAAATTTTGTAATAACGTGTCAAATAAACAACGCGATAAAATCCGTATATAGCAGTTTAATTTCAATAACTCCAATGGAATTAGGATCTGTGTTATACAATAATTATTGATAAAATCTTTAAATATTTGTGACTATTGGCTTAGCACCATCATTTCGACAAAAAAATATACTTTAACACAAGCAGAATAGACAGACCTCTTAGCATAGCACCAGTAAGTAATTTACAAAATGTTGTTTGACAATACAAGCAAAGCAGTAAAATTTAATTTACCATTTGGGAAAAGGTACACACAATTAAAAAAGAATATCTTTGGCAAACAAAAGAATTCAATAGAATAGAAAATCTATTGTGTGAGCAAGTATATTAATAGGATGTGTAAATAATGTCATGGGATGACCCTAAAGGAGTGGAATAGTAAACATATTTAAATGAAGTGCTAACTCAGCACTTACAAGTTTATCCCATCATAAGAATGCCAGCTAATGCCATTGCATTATGCCATATAAACTAACTATAGTTACTAACCAACAAAATGCAAAACTACTGTCTATAAAATAATAATAGCTATTGTAAATTGATAATTATTAAGTTATATTACTTCACTTACATTTTTAGATGACAACCAGTCACTCTTTTCATTTTTGAAAATACCTTGTAGATATACAAGTGCTTCTTCTGACCTTTTCTTGAAACCAAATGCTTTTGTCGCCTTCTCCTTACACTCACAGCAAATTGTTGAAGGCAATCCGTCATTTTTATATATCTAAAAATTAAAGTTACTGACATTCTTGCATCTTAGTAAAACATTTATCCAATCGCAAGTCATGAGTCATGACTATTGCTCTTATAACACAACATATGCATATATCTACGACAATCAAAGACAAAATATGTAACAGTACAAAGGAGCCAACTAAATTTCAATTAAGTAATTAAATTTTTTATTATCTCAGAATTAAATAATTGTACAAATAGCCATATGAATTTTGATATTGTGTAACTTTTGCTATTTACTGTCCTTCAAACTAAAATATATAGCGATAGAAAATTGCTGTCAGCTGACTATAAATAGCAGTACATATATTTAAGCGATTTAGTACCTACTATGTGATGTTTAAAACATCATATCCTATGCTATACATGGTAATTCCTGGTGAACCATAATAAGAAAGTACCTGCTTGGAACAAATTACAGTGTTGCAGAGATATTTAGTTACCTGATGGTTATTGAAACATTATTATCTTGAGGCTTATGTCCTTGGGGACCATAACAATATTGAACTCTTATGACACTTGAGCATTAGCAATGAAGAGGAGACTTTAAGGTCTTCACTACATCACCAATACTCAAATGTTTAAACACTGTTATATACTGTAATCAATGTAATCATGCATATATATCTCCAATTTATGATTACACAAATAAATATTATTTACTATTTACCGCAATCACTCACGTGGGATGCTGTTAGTACCCAAAGATTTTCAGACTGTAATATTAACATTAGAGTTTGTTTTTTAATGTCTGCATTAGTAGATCAAATAAGCTTTAAAACGGAAGAAGATGCAAGTAGCATTGCAGTTTATGGACTTGTTATCTGAAGACATGTCAAATACCACATGGGGAGCTCTTGTCACACTGTGAGTGCTCACACTTTTACAGATAAATTTGTAAATTAGTAATAAACTATATTTTTGCCATTTGTTTTGGTGTTATTCACATGATATTCACTCTAAAATGTTATCTCAATATTGATGTATTAATATTTCAGACTAGGTACATATCTTGTATCTTATGTGGGGGCCAGTCAGTACAGACCGGCGACACTTCGACCTAGTGGGATCTTTTTATGTCGATACCCTGCCAATAACGACTGCCATAGATGTTCATGGCAGCCGGGACCGACGGCTTAACGTGCTCTCCGAGGCATGGAGCAGGGCGATAATTGTCAATCAATAGGCACATAATTTCGAAAAGTCATATAACTTCCGAAAATCAGAGGTGCACGACGTGGGTTCGAACCCGAGACCTTCTGCATTGCAGTCTGTTGGTCTCCCCACTGAGCTATTGCTGCTAGTCAAGAGAAAATAAGGGCCACTTGTATATTTTTACATCAAGCCTAATTTATTGATAATTTACTTAACGCAAGTGGTAAAATCTGCAGTGCTATGTTAGTTCAAGGGCTTATGAATTTTTTTCATATTTGTCTGCATTAGTGGGTAATTAGATAGTTATTTCATATTTTTTGTAACCACTTGATTCTACTCTATTTTAACATGAACTTTAAACTTATTTAACATTTGCATTCTGCTGCGAACAGTTTCTGCAGCCAACAGTTTCTGCAGAGAACAGTTTATTATTTGTGATAACAGTGTGGATTAGCATTTCTAAAACAATGACGAGAGTTCGACGTCATATGGATGTGGTTACTACGACTAGGGCCATAACATTTTCAAGAAGGCCATTCACAGCATTCAGTTGCTTTGCAGCTGGGTTTTACGCAAAGAGCCATCCATAATGCTTGAAATTGGTTTCAAGACACTGGGAGAACTACTAAAAGACAGAGTTCAGGCAGTGTATGAGGAACTACAGCACCGGAAAACCGATCCATATCCTTTAATGCACGTAGAGAGCGTACTGTCACTGCCCGCACTTTGCAAACACGCCTGAGCCAGACAAAAAGGAAACGCGTCAGTGACCAATCTATCAGAAACCGATTGCATGAAAACCAGCATTTCTCCAGAACACGATTAGTGCAGCTTACATTAACAAGTGCTTATCGCGCAAACCGGTTAACTTTTGCCGAGCAGCATTTGTTGGAGTTTGTCACTGTTTATAGTGTAAAGTTTTTAGTGAGGATCGTCGCATCAAAGTGTGGACAAGAGAAGGTGAGCGATTTTCCAAAGCATCCATTCACGGAAGAGGTCGATTTGGGGTCCCAATATTATGGTATGAGGTGGTATAAGTCTAATCGGTAGAACCAAGCTAGCACTCCTAAATGAAGGGTCAAAACAGCTCAACAATACATTGAGGAAGTCATTAGACCCAATGTAGTGCCATTTCCGCAGTAAATGGGTACAGTATCAAAGTTAATGCACGACAATGCTCGTGCAAATGCCGCTTGAGCCACTAGAACTTCTGCCGTGGCCTGCGACTACGCTATTAGTTACTTGTCACAAATATGGATGCTGAATATATTTGGGCCCTGTTTGCCAGGTGTATCCCTCATAAATGCAGTAATACATTCTTTGCTTTCGCTCTAAGATCATCACAAATATTAGTAACAGCAATTTTGCAAATAATTTATAAGCAAAAACATGAAATTCATTTGTGAAGGTAGATTAGATTTATATATTTTAAGTTGTTATAAAGTTAATTAGTTTTATAAGTTATAGAGATAATTAATGTAAAATGAATAGAATTTACTTGAATACAATTGATTATTATAAATTTATTTATAATTACTGAGAAGTGATATCAATGAAATTTTAAATTAGATAGCTCATTTTTATTGTTTTTGAAAAATAATGTAAAGCTTTTATATATTTTCTTATTTAGTTGAAACAACTTATGACTTTAATTATACTCACAGCGCCTATAATTATGTCTGAAAATCTGCTTTAGTATATCTTATCTCCATGGCACCTGGTGAAGTGCTCACGGAGCTAAAACGCCGCGCGAGTGATAGAGGTGTTAAATAAATAACATTATAATGTCAACAGACAGTTTATGTAAAATGAATCCTGGGATATAAAGTATATTACTGGAATGTTTTTAATAACACAATTAAGTTGGTGCACTAAATTACATTCATATAAGCTTAACAAAACAAGAAGAGTGTACTTTAAATAACGAAATAACGATCGCTAATCGGCAGATAACACATTACTTCGCGAAAAGCACAATCAATCAATAATAACAACAATCAAATAAATAATTTTAATCTTATTTACCTTCAGTCCAGTTATTGAAGTCACTACATAATCTAGAGTAACAGTTCCATTATATATATCAAAAATTGAATACAATTCATTGTCTTTTGACAGACAAGTTCTACACAAATTTTCTATTTTTATTTCTGTTTTTCTAATAGTAGACGCCATTTTCTTCTGAACCAATCAAAGAGAAATACCAGTTCTATACAATACCTATAACATTTATTACATAGGTAGGTACTCAGTTTTATTAGTCTGTCTTCCTATTTCCTATCATGAGTTACGCATTAACAAATATGAATCGACTATTTCTAAATCGATTCTAATATTGCCTTTCAATTACCACCGAAACATGATACTTTCAAGGGACCTTTGATCTGTGCGTACAATGTACATACACTATACAAATTTATTTCTCTTAAATACTTTAAAACTATGACAATAATTGCCATTATTATTTCATAAAGTTGAAACAATACAAAGAAATCGACACATGTTTGGCGAACTTTAAAAGGCGCCAAGTCGACTCGCTACATCAAACAGAACATGTGATACTTTGTCTTAGTATATTTAGTCTGGCCATAAATACATACATATATTCATGCCAGATATATAGAGTACCACTCTGTGAAATAAGCATGGATCTATGTACATACCTCTCGGGCTTCTTTAACTTCCATCACATTCCACATACACGCTCTCCGGTTTAAGGTGCTCTTAACCTAGCCTTTGTCCAAAACGTCTCCGATCTGATCGAGAAACGTTAGCCTAGGTCTTTCCTTTACGACTGTTCCATTCACACTAGCCTTCTAAACTTTCTTAGAATTATAAATAATTATTTGCATAGAATATAGGTTTAGTCAGTCTTTTCTCGTCCATTCTTTCTACATGCCCAAACCAACTTAACATACCCTTTTCTATTCTTGTCACTATATTTACTTTCATGCCGCATCTCTCTCTAATCACACTATTCCTTATTCTATCTTTCAGAGTCACACCACATATGTTTCACAGTGCACTTATTTCTACAGCAGTTATTCTGCCCTCATGCTTCTTTTGCCATAAATACTGTTACAATTAAAAAATAACATAATGTTACGCCCAGTGACATCTCTCGGCATTGTGGGAGGGACTCGGCGGTTCCGTCTAATAGTTTACACCGCCATCTATTGACATCTTACGGAACTGCGTAATACGGTACGAGAATCTTAGAGAGAATGCTGGTACTTTCTCGAATCATCGTGCTGTTTACACGCCGAGTAGGGCGTTGCTGGAAAGCTCTAGAAGCGCTTTGCCCGCGTATAAATAGGGCGCACGCGCACCGCCGAGTCAGTTTACAATCGTAAGCGATCAAGTGTTCATCGAAGCGAACGGAAGCGGAAATACTACGGAGTTTGAAGCAGTACAGTGAAAAAGTGTGGTATAGTGTTTATTGTGTTTTAATTTGAATTGTGTGTTTGAATAAAAGTGTTTTAGTCGGTAATATTGTTTATATTCTTATCTGTCGAGCCCAGCACGTAACAATTGGTGTCAGAAGTAAGGTAAGAATATGCCAGTACTACCAAAGGAGGAAGTGGAAGGGGTGCGTACCAGGAACCAGCGCCAGCAAGATGTGGACCAGAGGCGCTTTGGAGACGCCCCCTCGCCGACGTCAGGTGAATCACGTGACTCCGCGGCTGCAGCGGAACCATCTAGTGCAGCTTACTCGCCGGTGAACCCCGACCTCGCGGCTCTGATGGCGTTTATGCAGGAGCAGGCACGCCGCCAGGAGGAGCAGGCACGCCGCCAGGAGGAGCAGGCACGCCGCCAGGAGGAGCAGGCACGCCGCCTCGAGGAACAGCTGCAACGCGATAGGGAAGAGGGCATCCGCTGCCAGGAGGAGCAGGCACGCCGCCAGGAGGAGCAGGCACGCCGCCAGGAGGAGCAGGCACGCCGCCTTGAGGAACAGCTGCAACGCGATAAGGAGGAGGGTATGCGCCGACAGGAGGAGCAGCTGATGATGTTAAAAGACCTCAGTGCAACGGTTGGCAAGGAGGTGAAGCAGGTGAAAGAGCAAGTCCAACGCCACGAAAGTCGCATCGCCGAGGTGGAGAAAACGATACGTGGGCTCAAGGCTGGCGATGGGATCGTGGCACCTGCGGTTGTGGCGTCTTCACCACGAGGCTTTAAAGTCCCACCATTCGACGGATCATCGTCATGGTCAGCCTATAAGATCCAGTTCGAGGCCGTCATGAAATCGAACGGGTGGACGCAAGAACAGGCTCTGACCGCTCTCACCTTGGGGCTTCGTGACCAGGCCTTAACTGTGTTAGAGGCGCTTGGTCAAGACATCACGTACGAGAAGCTGTTGGAGGCATTAGAGGCGAGATATGGCGACGCACACTTGGAACACGTGTTTCGCGCCCAGCTGAAAGACCGATCGCAACGTGTTGGTGAAACCCTGCAGCAGTGGGCCCTGGAGGTGGAAAAACTGGTTCGAAAGGCGTACCAGTCCTCACCTGCGCTCATCGACGGAAACCTCGTTCAAGCTTTCACCGACGGGATCCGAGACCTGGAGGTTAGGGCCGCAGTAAGACTCGGACATTTCAAAAACCTGAAAGACGCCCTAGCCCACGCTCTGGAAGTGGAAGCAGTACGACGGGATGATCGAGCTCACCGTATCAGGGAAGTGTCGACTTTGCCCCGGTGCTATAGCTGCGGTGAGAGAGGCCACATCAGGTTGAGCTGCCCGAAGCGAAGGAGTCCACGCAGCAGTAACCAGTCGCCGGTAGAAGGAACACCTGATGTGCCTGCCGGGCAACAACAGCAGGGAAACGAGTAGACGCCAGGACTACGGGGCGGGTGCTGGCTGGTGATAGGAGAGCCCCAAGGATCTCGATCTCACAATCGTGTGACGGAAACAGCCTGATTATCGAAGGCGAAATTAACAGAATGCCGTGCAAGATGACATTAGACACTGGAGCTTCTCGGACAGTCGTCAGTTTCCGACTAGCAAGACGGTTTCTTGGGGACTACTACGGGAACCATGAATGTATACATCTAAGAACAGCTACCGGTCAGCACATAACCGTCCGAGGTGAGAAGGGGGTGGATATGAAACTAGGTAATAAAATTTACCGTCACAACGTCATCGTGGCTGACATAGTGGACGACTGCATCCTGGGTTTAGACTTCTTACGGAAGCATCACTGTGAGATCGACGTTAGTCAAGGAGTATTGAAGTGTGGCTCAGAAGAAGTATTCATGGAGGGCGCATCATCAGGCAAAGTGTACTGCCTGAAGAAAGTAGTACTTCGTCCGAGGTCGGAAACAATCATACCGGTTTGTCTACCAAGGAATCCTGATCAGGAAAATCGATGTGTAATTATAGAAGGGTTGGACAACGATGCTTCATGGAAGATTGCACGCACTCTGGCTAGGAATACCAACGTTACATCGGTACGTGCACTGAACCCAAGCGACAAAGAACTGGTACTCAAGAAGGGCACGATATTGGGCACCTGTGAAGGAGCAGTTTGGATGCGTAGATGCCATGAACAGCCTACCAACGCCAAAGTTCAAGGGGCAAGGTACGACGTATCTTCTCTCTTGAAGGACTGCCAGAATAACCTGTCGAGAGAAGAAAAGAACAAGGCTGAGACGATGTTAAACCGGTTTGCCGACATCTTCTCGACAAGTGATGCTGACATAGGTAAGACTGCCCTAGATCAACACAAAATAAACACAGGAAATGAGGTACCGGTCCGCCAGCGACCAAGACGTGTACCAGTGGCACGGGAACATGAAGTTGACACTATGATCGAGGGTATGGTGAAAGAAGGTGTGATTGAACCTTCGTCCAGTCCATGGTGTTCACCAGTGGTTTTGGTTAAGAAGAAGGATGGCAGCATGCGCTTCTGTGTGGACTATCGTCGGCTAAATGACATCACAAAGAAAGACAGTTACCCGTTGCCAAGAATTGACGACACTCTGGATACGCTAACGGGGATGAAGTGGTTTTCTACACTAGACCTAAAAAGTGGCTACTGGCAGGTCGAGATACATCCTCGAGATAAGGAGAAGACAGCATTCTCCACAGGCAAAGGATTGTGGCAATTTAACGTCATGCCCTTTGGACTGTGTAATGCCCCTGCCACTTTTGAGAGATTGATGGAACGGGTACTTACTGGATTGATTGGAGACGCCTGCCTGGTCTACTTGGACGATATTATCATAGTAGGACGCACCTTCGAGGATCACCTTCGCAACCTGGAACGCGTTCTCTCGAAGATTCGAGGAGCCAACCTGAAGTTAAGTCCAAAGAAATGCGCGTTGTTCAGGCGGCAAGTGAACTTCTTAGGACATGTGGTCTCCGAAGAAGGCATCCAAACGGACCCGGATAAGATCATTGCTGTCAAGGACTGGCCAGTTCCTGAGAACAAGACACAAGTCAGGGCATTTCTTGGTTTGTGCTCCTACTATCGACGGTTTGTAAGGAACTTTGCTGACATCGCCCGGCCTCTGCATAAGCTCACCGAGGATAAGATAAAGTTCTGCTGGAATGAGAGCTGTGACGTCGCATTTCAGAAGCTGAAGGAACATCTGTGTAATTCACCAATTCTAGGCTATCCCGACAATGAACATGAATTTGTAGTAGATACAGATGCCAGTAACACCGGCATTGGTGGCGTGTTATCTCAACGTAAAGGAGAGCATGAAGTTGTAATAGCGTACTTCAGCAAGGCCCTATCCAAACCTGAAAGAAACTACTGTGTCACACGAAGGGAACTTCTAGCTGTCGTAAAGACATTGCAGCACTTCAGTAAATACTTGTTGGGACGGAAATTTCACCTGCGAACTGACCACGCTGCATTGAAATGGCTACTACAGTTTAAAGACCCAGAAGGACAGGTAGCAAGATGGATTGAACAACTACAGGAATTCGACTTCGTAATACAGCATCGTAGTGGCAAGTCACATGGTAATGCGGATGCCCTGTCACGTAGACCGTGTCCCGACCAGTGTAAGCACTGCGCCAGGCAAGAGGCTAAGCAGGAAGGACTAGTGAGGATGTTGAGGACGGATCTTAGCGAAGACTGGAAGGAAACTTTGCAGAGAACGCAACAAGAAGACAAAGACATAAGACCCATCCTCGAATGGAAGAAAACAGGTGTATCGAGACCTCACTGGAGTGAAGTTGCGGCAATGAGCCCTACCACCAAGAATTATTGGGCACAGTGGGAAAGCTTGGTTATCCAGGATGGAGTTCTGTGCCGGAAATGGGAGAATGCTCGAGGTGACAAGTGTCATCTGCAAATGGTCGTGCCAAAGCTCAAGGTACCGGAAGTTTTACAACTCTATCATAATGGGAGTTCGGGAGGTCACATGGGAGTTAAGAGAACTCTGGTTAAGATCCGAGAACGATTTTATTGGATCCATTGTCGAGAAGACGTTGAGGAATGGTGCCGTAAATGCACGAGTTGTGCTGCCGTGAAGGGGCCACACACTCGCAGCAGGGGTGCATTAAAGGTGTACAATGTTGGAGCCCCGTGGGAACGTATAGCTTTAGATGTTGCCGGACCGTTTCCTGAAAGCCAAAGCGGGAACAAGTACTTCTTGGTGATCATGGATTACTTCACAAAGTGGCCGGAAGTGTTTGCGATTCCCAATCAAGAGGCATCTACGGTCGCCGACAAGCTAGTCCACGAAGTCTTTTGTCGTTTCGGGGTGCCCTTAGAGATACACAGTGACCAAGGTCGGAACTTCGAGTCTGAAGTATTTAAGGAGACATGCCGGGTGATGGGTACCCACAAAACGAGAACGACCGCTTATCATCCGCAATCAGACGGCATGGTTGAACGATTTAACCAGTCTCTGGAAAGATATCTGGCAAAAGTTGTAGAAAGCAAACAAAGGGATTGGGACAAACACATTTAACCGTTTCTCCTGTCATACCGTAGTGCCGTTCACGAAAGCACATCAGTAACACCTGCTTTCGCTAACTTCGGAAGGGAACTACGATTACCTGCAGACTTGATCACCGGCATCCCACCTGAATCTCCACGCAGCATAACAGATTATGCGAATGATTTGCGCAACAGGATGAATGACGTATACGAGCACATCAGACAGACCGGTCAACAGATGTCTGAGAGGATGAAGACCCGTTACGACCGGAAGGCGAACAATAAAGGCTTCGAGGAAGGATCGCTGGTGTGGTTACATAATCCGGCACGCAGCAAAGGAAAATCTCCTAAGTTGCAGGCAAAATGGGATGGACCCTATCGCATAGTCACTAAGATGAATGACGTCACCTACCGGATCCAGAAAGGACCACGGGGTACACCAAAGATCGTTCATGTGGATCGATTGGCACGCTACTACGGATCCAACAATGTTCGGGACGAACATGTCTAAGAGGGGGGCAGTGTTACGCCCAGTGACATCTCTCGGCATTGTGGGAGGGACTCGGCGGTTCCGTCTAATAGTTTACACCGCCATCTATTGACATCTTACGGAACTGCGTAATACGGTACGAGAATCTTAGAGAGAATGCTGGTACTTTCTCGAATCATCGTGCTGTTTACACGCCGAGTAGGGCGTTGCTGGAAAGCTCTAGAAGCGCTTTGCCCGCGTATAAATAGGGCGCACGAATTAAGTGATTGAACTCGGATAATTAATAAAAAATACTTTATTTAATTATTACAGCGTGACGACAAGTTAAGATGTTACAATCGTAATCCCTAAAACTAGATCTACATTGGTATTTATAATTAATTAATGCTAAATAGACAATAAGCATCCTAAGTATATTTGGTGGGGACAGATGTGCTGGCGAAGCTAATATTAGTGGGCTCAGCACACTTAACTCCTCCCTCCCTAGGTGAGAAATTATCCAGAGGCAACTGTGTTGGTTCTGGAGAATTTCGATAACAAACTACCTTGGTATGGAATTTACATTTATAGACAATAAATCCTAATATAAAAACAATTATTATTACATATATAACTAGAGTCCATACACTGATCTGATCACTTGTAATATACGTTTGATTTTCACTAACACTGGCACTAAACTTTGCTCTGGTTAACAAGTCTCTGATGTCACCAAGATCCACACCTCGAAGGTCCATCTGCTTGGCTGGCGGAACAGCATCCCTTCGTAGCTCAGGCAGCTGTACTGGCGGAAGACTAAAGAAGACTGAACTTCCGTTAGTGGGTGTAGTGATATATGTATCTGCAATCTGCAGAGAACAACGCTGACTTGGCAAAATAATGTATGTGCCTCTAAGGTTATACTTCCGCGTCTCGTCATTGCAGTATTCTATCGCGGTGATCTCTTTCTCTGTGTAGATCAGCCAGTGGTTATCCGTCACGGGCTGCACTTTAGTTTCTTCAATCTGCACCTCGTATTGCTGGCATTCGCTGAAATTACTTTTCAACAACATCAGTTGTTCAATACAGGTTTCCACCGGATACTGTATAATGTTCTCCTCTGAACATAGATATTGCAGGTCATCTATTTCCTTACAGGTGTCCACAACGGGTCTGTATTTCATCCTGTTCACTATTAGGTACGGGTATTTAGGAATAATGGTGTGGGTTTTCTTATTGGACGGGTTAAATAAAGGAATTGGAATGACCTTATAATAAATATATGTGTTTTTGTGTATTAACGGGACTTCTAAAATAAATACTACTTTATTACTATTTATATACCCTTTTATCTCTATATTACCTTCTAGTTTGACAAAATTTTCATTGTTTACTGGATAAATTAATTGATTATGTTTCTCGATTTCTCTTAAAATATTAAATAATTCAGTGGTATTTACTATAGATTGATATAATATATGCATTTTACTAAAAGCTATAGCGGTTTCTATCTCATATATAATTGTATAAATGCTACGGAAATTATTAAATATTTGATTTAAGCTATTCATGATCGTTATTAAATTCGAATACTTGGTTTGGTTCTGGATAAGTGACTGTAATTGTTTTAGTTTGTAGTTTAGATGTTTAGTATTAAAGTTAATATCGTCCGAAACGTTAAGTAATTTATCGAAAGCTTTCTGCATTAGAGAAACTTTTCGTTCCACTGAATGTTCTCTATTATTTAAATTACTTATCTCTAAGTCATATTTCTTAGCATCTTCTGAATCTAAATTTCCAGTAATTACCTTAATAACCGATCCAAGGGGGTTTAGAATACCTCTTTTAACCCTATTAGGAGGTATAATCTGTCTTAACCTATCTCTAGTTAACTCTATAAATGATTCTATCTGAACCGATAATCCCATTAGTTCCCTATAAGTTTCACTATTGCTAGAACTTATTAACTTTAATTTATTATACTCTTCTATATTATTATCTATCTGTAAAAGTAATGAATCTAAATCTATAGTTTTAATAATACTCCAGTGGCTATTCTTCATCAGAGCCGTTCCAATCTTCATCGGAGCTATTCCCGGATTCTGATCGATCCTCTGGATATTCAATGTTGTCCTTTGATCCACTAGGACGAGCAGGATTAACCACCATCTGCGGAGGGCGTTTTACATTTTTTATAGCCACCCTAGTGTTCCTATTTTTAAGTTTTACGGGTACAATATTCCTATCTACATTACCTATCACTTTTGCTTTCTCATAGCGTGGTAACTCCTTTGCTTTTCTGGTTCTGGTGTTTTTCATAAATACGGTATCACCTTCTGTTATGGTCGGGGGTTCTTCACCCCCTTTTTTATCCCTAACTTGCGACTTATTACCTATCATTTGAGAACTTAGATGCTCATAAAGAATTTTCAATCGTTTCCGATGATCCTGTAAAATTTTCTGCATTAAATTCTTATCCCTATCAATATCAAAAGCATTTCCCGATTCCGTATGTCCAAAGACAACTTCATAAGGCGTAAAGTTTGTGGCGCTATGTATAGTGTTATTATAACCTAAAATTGCGTAGGTCATAACGGAAGCTGCGTCTAGATTACTTTGTTCGTACTTGGCTAATCTATAGATTTCAATAATTGTTGAATGGAATCGTTCCACTATCGCCATGGAATTTGGATTATTGGGTGTCCCTATATGCTGTTCAATTTTATACAAACTTAACATTTCCTTAATTAGTTCGTTATTAAATTCTGCTCCTGAATCACTACTTATCTTTTTTGGTATTCCGTACATGCTGAAATATTTTATCAAAGCTCTGACTATTTCTGGCGTACTTTTATTAGGAATATGTATTGCTTGGCCCAATTTACTGAATGAATCTACAACTGTTAAATACTGATTCTTCTCTATATACAGAAGATCTATAAAAACTTCTTGTAGTGGGCTGTCTGGTGTTTGTGTTAACTGAATAAATGGTTTTATAGGTTTTCTCTCGTACTTCATCTTACGACATTCCTCACATGCATTGATAATAGCACTAATTGTTTCTTTCATATTACTCCACCAATAATTTCTTCTAAGTTTAGTCAAAGTTTCTCTAATTCCCCTATGACAAGTTTTACCCTGGTGATATTTTAAAACTAAGTCTTTTTGATCCTTTTCTTCTGTAACGTTCACCACTCTTTCAGTACATTCCACAAAATTCTGGGTTCCCTTTTTATATAATGAAGTTATGACATTTGCAAAAGTTTTTCTAAAAGCATGATCCTCAAAGTAAATAAAATATTTATTTTTATAATCTATATACTCCTTAAGAAAACGTTTAACTAATTCGGTATTATTTACAGGTAAGTGTACTTCTAAAATTTTTTGCTTGGAGTTCGAAATATCTTTTACACTAATATCATCCTTAAACCACGTAAAGACATGAATTTGTCGAGCTTTGGTATCTATCGCTTCATTAAGGGTAGGTATACCTTCATGCTCTCTATTTGAAATTGAATTCGCGGTAGCGGCATCGCTCTCTGAATCCGATAACTCGATAGTTTCAATTTCAGGTTCTTTCCTACTTAGTCTAGCTATCTCATCCTCTAAATTTTTTAAATGTTGTTGTAACTGTTGCTCTTTTTCGTCAACGTTTACAATCATAGAGTCGCGATCATTATTTAAAGCGTTAATTTTAACACGAGACAGAGCGTCAGTATTCGTGTTCTGTAGCCCTTTTTTATATTGGACATCAAACTGGTAGTCTTGTAACCTCAACCTCCACCGGGTTAATTTACTATTAGGTTCTTTCAATGAGTTTAACCAAGCCAAGGGCCGATGGTCAGTATAAATAATGAACTTTCTACCATATAAGTAGGGTCTAAAGTATTTTACTGCCCAAACTATAGCCAGAAGTTCCTTTTCTATTGTACTATATCTAGATTCTGTATCACTTAGTTTTCTACTGGCAAACGCTATTGGTTTATCTGATCCTACAATACCTTGTGATAGTACCGCACCGATTGCAAAGTTTGATGCATCAGTCGTCAGTATGAAAGGTTTGGTAAAATCGGGAAACTGTAGCAAAGGTGCATTTGTTAGCAATTCTTTGCACGTTTCAAAACTTTTCTTATAATTATCATCTAACACGATACGTTTACCCTTTTTCAGACATGCTGTGAGAGGTGCTGTAATCTTTGAGAAATCTTTTATAAATTTCCTATAATAACCGATTAATCCAAGGAAACTTTTAATTTCGGTTAATGTTTTAGGCAAAGGATATTTTAGAATAGCGTTAATTTTATCATTATTAGGCTTCAGGCCATCTTTAGTTATGGTATGGCCTAAATACATAACTTCTTTTCGTAAAAATTCCGACTTATCCAGTTGAACTTTCAGGTTGGTTTTTCTCAACCGATCAAAAATTGCTCTAAGTTTGCTGATATGTTCTTCTAAGCTGGTAGAGAATATGATGACGTCATCAAGATAGACCAGGCAATGTAGGCCCTGTAAGCCCCTAAGAACATTATCCATTGCTCGCTGGAAAGTTGCTGGAGCTGTCTTTAAACCGAACGGCATTCTGTTAAATTCGTATAAGCCGAAAGGTGTTGCAAAGGCGGTTTTCTGCCTATCCTCTTTTTCCACCTGGATCTGATGGTAACCTGATGCCAGGTCAAGAGTACTGAAGTACATACTCTTACCTAATTTATCAAAAAGGTCATTGATATTCGGTAAAGGGTATTTATCGTCTACAGTGATCTCGTTAAGACGTCGATAATCGACAACCATCCTCCACTTCTGTTTCCCTGATGCATCTAACTTTTTAGCAACTAAATGAACCGGTGCACTCCAAGGGGAGTGTGACTCTCGGATGACATCATCCTTCAGTAGCTTTTCTACCTGATTTTTAATCTCGTTTGTCTGAGATGGCGGCATTCTATATGCTTTGACGTTTATAGGGTCCTCATTAACGGTCCTAATTTTATGTTTAACTTCATTTGTGAATGACAAAGGTATGTCTTCACAATAAAAAATATCTTTGTACTCCCTACAGATGTCATAAATCATTTGTCTTTCTTGTGGATTCATATGATCCAATCGTAACTTGTTCAAGTTCTTAATTAATAATTCATCTAAACTATCTTCACTACTACACGTATTATTGACTAAAATTTCGCTTTGGGTGTACGGCTCTACCTTAAATGGACTTGTGACCTTCAAGGTCATCTCTGTATCCTTACAATTCTGGATAACAGTCTGCGCGTAACCGTTTATACAGTTAACTAATGCACACGGCATCCTAACTCCCTCAGTTAACTGATTATAATCTAAAATGGCATCACCGTTTTTTAGGCTTACCGGTAGATTAACTTTTAACTCGCACCTCGGCGGTAAAATATAAGTATCTGTCTTCTCAGATGAGTAGATAAAAGGTATACTGCAATATTTGGTATACAAAGTTAATGTTTTGTAATCAACCTTTGCATCCAACTGTTTTAATAAATTACTGCCTAACAAACCGTCATAATTACTAGCTACTGTATATATATAAAATTTATGTGTTGCCCGACATTGAAATATCCTAGGTAAAGGGGTTACGACCACCTCTGAATGGATACTAGTCCCATGGGTACTGACTACCTCGAATGGCTCCTTATAAATTTGACGTTTAAAATACTTATTAGCTATACTTGGGTTAATAAAAGATCTGGTACTACCCGAATCTATCATAAATGTCGCATTTCCTAACTCCGGAATGATAATATATGGTAAAGATCTATAATTACTACAGTTTAAAATTATTTTCTCTCTATACTCGAGGCCCTTATGTAAAAATTTTGAACCGGCTCGCTTTGATACGAAGTACTCGGTTGTGGTTCCATTTCGCTATCATTATTGTTATAAGTTATAAATGGATCATTATTTGTGTAATTAACGCGTCTAGAACTCGCAGTTCGCATGGTCACATCGGTGTTTGACCCCGTGTTGACGTCATGCGCCGGTGACGGCGACGCCGACGGAATGTGCTGACTCCGCCACTGCGCTGACCTAGTTTCACGCGGCCACTGTTGTACGTTATTTTGTGAATTATTATATCTAAAATTATGGTTTGAGTTATTGATTCTAGATTGCGACGAATTATTACGAGAATTGAATTGGCTATTGTTTTGATTCTCGTTTACCTGCGGCCTATTAGGTGCATGTGCACTCAACAACTGCCTCGGCTGAGTATGTGGACGTTGAGAGTTATTGTTAAACGACTTTTTAAATGGATTTTTTGTGTCGTAAACAGTCTGGAAGTTCTGTTCCTCTAAAACGACTCTCAATGCACTTTCTAAATTATCTACATTCCTTAATCGAACTAATCTAACTAAATGTGCGGGTAAATTATATAGAAAAACATTCAGTGAGGAATTATTGTAAATATGCTGTTTCGCTTGACGTAAACTACTATCGTTAATAGTTTCGTTTACTTTAGCAATAAGAATACTGCGAATATTTTGTATTCTATGGCAAAAATCTAAATAACTTTCTTTAAATTGAATTTTCAACGATTCCAACTCCAATACTAAACATTCTTCTGTTCTAGGGTCGCCAAAATGTTGTGATAATAATGATTTTAATTGATGCCAATTATCAATTTGGTCCCTTTCTCCTACTAAATTCGCTGCTTCGCCCGATAATCTACTTGTAACCACGTGAAATAGATATTCATTTTGTCTTTCGTTACCTTGAAAAATGTTTAAAATGTATTCACATTTTTTGATAAATAGTGGGAGCTGTCTCGCGTCTCCACTAAATACCGGAATAATTTTGACAAATTCGGATGGAACTTTGTTGATGGGTTCCATTGTACTAAATAATAATTACACAATATATAACAAAAAAACACAAGAGAAAAAAAATCCTACAATATTTACCTAACTACGAGAATTATATCGTAAGCAAATGTTATTACGGCGTTTACTAATCCCTAATAACACACATACACATATATTTAAAACAAAGAGATATATTATAAAGGAAAACGGAAAGGATAGTGAACAGTTTTACTCACAGTCCCGTAGCTTCTCCCATCTCCTTGCTGGATTACTATCGACACACTGCGTCAGCCTCCCGAGTATTTACTTAATAAATTTATTTGTTCGGCGATCTCTGCTAAACCGTAGAAACAGACGTCAAACTGGACTTGTAGATTTTGATACGTTACAGAGTGACTGCAGAGATCCTACCGGCTGCGCCAATTAAGTGATTGAACTCGGATAATTAATAAAAAATACTTTATTTAATTATTACAGCGTGACGACAAGTTAAGATGTTACAATCGTAATCCCTAAAACTAGATCTACATTGGTATTTATAATTAATTAATGCTAAATAGACAATAAGCATCCTAAGTATATTTGGTGGGGACAGATGTGCTGGCGAAGCTAATATTAGTGGGCTCAGCACACTTAACTCACGCGCACCGCCGAGTCAGTTTACAATCGTAAGCGATCAAGTGTTCATCGAAGCGAACGGAAGCGGAAATACTACGGAGTTTGAAGCAGTACAGTGAAAAAGTGTGGTATAGTGTTTATTGTGTTTTAATTTGAATTGTGTGTTTGAATAAAAGTGTTTTAGTCGGTAATATTGTTTATATTCTTATCTGTCGAGCCCAGCACGTAACAATAATATTACATTTGAATTTGGAATCTATCTATCATTCTTATATGAATATCCATTGTGTTTTTTCATTTTCACGCCAATTGGTGTTAAATATTTTTGTGATATTAAAATAGAGTGGGGTGATAAAGAGAATCAAATTGCTGTGATAGCATTACACGAAGTAGGTATGGAGACAAATGCAATTTTTGAAATTCTCCATCGGCTTGGAATACCAAGCGGATGAAGAGTAATAATTCGACTAATTCGAGTAATAAGTCGAATGTTTATGTACCCGAGCTATTGATAGGTACAATAAAGACAGTCAGTCAGTCTGTGACAGAAAAAGATCTAGCCGTCAACGTAGTATTCGTACGAAAAAGGCGATCAAAGCAGTAGAGGAAAGAATTCGTAAATCTTGTCCGAAAGCAAAAGATTTTATATCGGGAAATAACTTTCTTTTATAATGCGTATCGCAAAGAAGTGGAACTCACTACCTAAGTCTGTTTCCCGATGAGTACTATCTGGGTGTCTTTAATTCGCAAGTGAATAGGTATCTTCTAGGCAAGCTTGCTCCATCTTCGATTGCATCTTCACTTAATATCAGTTGAGATCGCAGTCAAACGCAAGCCTATTACAGTATAAAAAGAAATCCCTATTACAGTATAAGAAGAGTCTCCCCGTGACCATGGCTGCTGAAAAGCTACCGAAACGTCGGGGAAAGTGTAAAAATAAATTAAATCTAAATAGTTTAATAATAATTTAATTAGCTTAAAAATTAGTAAAGTTTAATAGTAGTAGTAGTGTAACAATTTTCAAAATTTTGTAATAAAGTGTCTAATAAACAACGCGATAAAATCCGTATATAGCAGTTTAATTTCAATGAATAATATTCGCGTAAATAGAAGACAATATTATATAAAAAAAAAGAAAAAAAAAATAGAACCATGTCGCGTATTTTAAAAGATGACTTAGAACTTGCAGCTTAGAAGGGACGCTAGTCATTTATTAAATGAAAATTTAAAAATTTATAGATTGGTAGAATCAAAACAACTTCTTAAGTACGCAAAGGGAGATCACAAACACTGATGAGATTTTATGAATGGTTTAACGAGCAGAATGACCGAGTTTATGCTCAAAGCTATAGAGCTTTGTGCATAAACTAGTAAAGCTTCCTAGTTTATGCTATTACTATTATCTATAGAGAAGCTTCCCAATTAATCAGCAGAGAACAACGTAGACATTATCCGACTTCAGTGATGGTTTGGTGGGGTATTAGCTATCAAGGAGTGACTGAGCCATGCCATATTTTTGTGAAAAAGGTGTCAAAACATCGGCACGAGTGTATCAAGATACGATTCCATTTGACTAGGTGGTTAAGCCTCTTAACAATACCATGTTCCATAACCAAGAATGGTCTTTTCAGCAAGACTAGCACTGGGTCATAAAGCTCGATCCACCCAAGCGTGGTTGCAAACAAACGTTTCGGACTTCATCAGAGCTGAAGACTGAGCGTCATCTAATTCCGATCTTAATCCGCTGGATTATGATTTATGGTCAGTTTTAGAGAGTATCGCATGCTCTAAATGCCATGATAATTTGGAGTCCCTAGAACAATCCATAAGATTGACAGTAAATAATTTTTCCATGAATACAGTGTGTGTTTCCATTAATTACGGGCCTGAACGTTTAAAGGACTGGAGATCATTTTGAATAAGCTTCATATATTTTTAATGTTATTATATTACTTAATGTATAAACTAACACACATCACAGTAATAAATTTTATAGCTAAAAGAAAAGACAAATATTTATGGCAAGACTAAGTAGTACATCTACCCATTCCTCTTGTTTGTCATGAAATGGTTCAAATATTTTGAAGATATTATTATTATATATTGTAATATTTTGCAGCTCCCCTTAAAGTGCCGCCCCTGCCGCGTCTACTACGCTACGTCACTGATCCCACCTTCGATTAAAACTCTCGAAAGGCTTCTTCACGTTGGACCTATGTCTCCGTGTAAGCCTCCCAAAGAGGCAGGTATTTTCCTAATACTTATAATATGTTAGAAAATACCTGTCATATGAGAAACATAATAATTTATTTGCGTAAAATTTAGTATTACAAAAATAGGTAATAAAATAATTAATATAGGCGCTGAGCACATTTCGCCATATTTAAATAGCATGCAAATTTTTATACATTTACACTTTTGGTAAATAGGAACACTTAACAAGAACACAGTACTTTACATAATGCAATTTATAATGGATCACAGTACACTTTATATTAATCCTGAATCAAACTCAATTTTAAACAAAAGAGGAACTCAAATATCTAAAATAATATATAAACTATGAAAACGTGTTTTACAATACATTTCTAAAGTGATGTATATTCCTAATATATATATAAAATGTTGCAATTCTAATGGTTTCTTGTATAGTTTGGCGTTTTAATCATTTTCGTAATTCATTATGATTAAAACAAAGCGAATCAGCACATTCAATTCAACATGCAAATTATGTTGAATCTACCTATTCGATACTCCTGATTACACTCAATGGGCCTTATTATTTAGCTATCAAATAATTGAAATTATAATTGCAAATTTAGTAAATAATATACTTACTTATAATATACGGCATTAATGGTGCAATAGTAGAAAAAGTACAGAGCTGTGTATTCAATACCCTGGTCGGCTATTGTTATTCTAACTTAGTTGACTTGACCATATGAATATTTATGTCATGTCTAAACTTGTCCGGTAACATAAAAGTAAAAAAAAAGAAGATTGGTTACTAATATTCACATACAAATAATGAAACAAGTGTGATTAAGTGTGGTGATCTCTGTGGAAACACAAATTAAGATAAAAACATTTTTCACTGACCATCGATAATTATTTTTAGTTACTCATTCGTTTCATTCAGTATCGACAGTTCACGACCTTAAAATATAACGTACTTTTAAATGATACATTGTATTAGTAATAAGATAGGATGGAGATTGAAATAGCACAAGCTTTTAATATTTTTGGAAAGGCAGCGATTCTTTATCAATTGAAAATATACCTAATGGAAATCAAAGGCAGAGGAAAATGCAATATGAGAAGGTATAAGTGCCTTCTCATATTTCAGTTAGTACACACATAGGTAGACAGTGAAAAAAGGGTGATCTTATACCTTCTGTTAATATTCAGCCTGTAACAACACGGTGGGGTTGTGTTACCAAGTCGAATAGCGGACTAAACGTGAAAATTAAATTTAATGAAATATAAAAAGGAAACAGATATTTTAAGAAAATTAGGCTGTAATTACTCTTAAGATATAGAAGTTTTATTAAGCAAATACAATCTAAGCAAACTGCCTCTGTGGTGCAGTGGTAATGAATGCGAGTGCTGTGCATGAGGTCTCGGCTTCGAATCCTGGATTGGGCCAAAACAAAGTTATTAGGTTTCCTTTTAAGAAATCTCAATAGCAGCCCGGAGTAAGGAAGTTGGCGGTGGCAGACACCCTCGTGCCTCGGAAAGCACGTAAAGCTATTGGTCCTGCGCCTGTTCTCTTTCCAGTCGTGTCGGATTATCATCCCATCAGAT
The DNA here is from genome assembly GCA_930367265.1 of Catocala fraxini. Classification (NCBI taxonomy): domain Eukaryota; kingdom Metazoa; phylum Arthropoda; class Insecta; order Lepidoptera; family Erebidae; genus Catocala; species Catocala fraxini. The sequence goes on from OV884024.1 coordinate 20,670,259, forward strand.
CATGAGAGTTAGAGAACGGAGAGTACACTTGTGTTTGCGCACACACACTTGTGCACTAAAATATCTTCTGCGTATCTACGCAGAAGATATTTTAGTGCAGAAGTGTGTAACTGCACCATCTGGTCAGTCTCCACTCTCCATTAAGATTGGCCGCCGTGACCGAAATTCGGTCTGAAAGTGATCGATAATATAGATCACATATTAGGTCTATTCGTGGTATTACGATTATCGCTACATCGTAAAAGGCACATCGAAGATTAATAGCATCTCTACTGAATCTGTGCTCTTTAGATTCTTGTGTAGGTTATTGTGTCTAGAAGTTTGTGAGAACTGGCAACCGTTAGAGCATTAGAGTTAGAGAAAATATTATGTGGACAGTGCTGGGACATCGCAAAACGTACCCAATTGAAATCGATTATAAATTACATACCTAACCATAAGATATTTCCTCCAATACTGGTGATTCACTTACCACTAAAAGTAGCATAATATAGTATATCTTTTTGACGTTTTAAGTATGTAATTATTATTTTACATGATTGATACTTGGGAATAATTTAGGCTAGGGAGAAGAAGTAAACAAAGACAATAGGTGTTGGGAATGTTGTACACGCACAGCGCACTATGTGTTGTTGTCAATGTTTCATAAATTTGTTGTCGATGGTTGTATAACTTTGTGAATCTGTGACTGTCATCGAAGCCATCGGAGGTAGAGCGTAGGACTCATAAAAAAATGTATACATATAAGTTAACGTTACATTTATTTTGTTTGTAACTAATTCTAATTTCATTCCTTTATGCATTAAGTTTCATATGTGCCACATAAATTGACCAATTCTGTCAACTATTAAATCGTGTAAGTATTATTCAAGTTATTATTTCACAATAATATTGCGATCTATAATGTTTTATTACGGATAGCTACGTAATAAAACATACATACGTAAATTTTATAATTATTACATACTATTATACTTTTAAATTATGGTGCTCATTGCTGAAAGTATAATAATATTTGTATTTATGTGTCGGCGAAGTTTTACCTGTACTATGATAAAACAATTTGCACTGGCTATTATATCCAATATATAATTTAATATACTATTTTGTGCAGTTTTTGTCCTGTAGTATAACTGTTTTTTCTATAAATCAAATTTCTATAAATCATAAAACATTAAATATTGACTTTTTTCTATCTGCATATTGGGCCTGAAATTATTTAGACTAGTTTTCACTACATTATTCAGATCATGTCCTGCTGTCCAGTCTCTTGATTTCTAAATATATTTCTGGCCCAATAAAAGTTTAAAAATATTACTACACCGGCTTTCTGTTTTTTTAATGTGTCTGCTGCAAATGTGTTATTGTATTCAATATGTATATTATATCTGGATATATAATTTCTTGTTTGAATAAGTCTTTGAAACAAAATAAATAAAATTAAAATAATTTGTTCTACTTCATACAGTCATCAAAACTACAATTACATTTCATATAGTAGTCAAGCTAAATTGTTAATGTAATTTGTAATAAATGTTGGTCTCCTAATATAAGGGTAGGATTAGGGAAGTAGCACATATGTATCTAAATTTAAAAAGAGTTAGGAGGAGTGTTGGAAATGAAATTTGGCTTTAATACACAATATAATAATATTTTTTTATAATACATATAATATTCTACCACATACACACAACACCATCTAGCCCAAACTAAGCAGAGCTTGTACTATGGGTACTAGACAATGGATAAACATACTTATATACTTTTTCTTTGTAAATACATACATACATACAATAATTGTAGCATTCAGCTATATGGCAAGTAATTGAATATTAAATATTTTTGATCTTGGTTTCTTGTACATTTCCAGGCGAACTGTCTAACCCATCAACAAATAATGGGTGATAATAGTGAATGAATGTAAATATAAGAATGTTGTATTTATTTTAATGCATTTTGGAATATAATGTATTCACAGCATACAATATTGTTAGGCATTTTTAAAAACAAGAAATCTGTAGGCTCCATTAAATATTTGAAGGAATCCTTGCATTTGTGAAATATGTTAACATATTATTGATCTACTTTGTATATGTTATGCATCATCATCATTTGTATGTGTGTAATAGATCTACCATAGATGCATAAACTGTAAAATATTGTAATGCTAGAAATAATTAAAAACTTATTGTGTTGGGCCGCTGCATGGTGGGCTGAAAATCGGCTTTCATAGACTTAGGGATTTCAATTTGCAACTGCAGGATTTTTTGCCGGATATCGCTTCTATTAGTTATAACAATATACAAAAATGACACCCGAGTTAATTCTGCACAAAAACGAAGGAATTATAATTTTTTTATTTTAAATTTGATGAAGCTTGTGTAAAAAATCTATCTCTTAAACGGCAAGGTAAACCGTAATATTCTTATAGGTGGATATAGTACTGATTATTTATGATTTTTTGTCATATACAGATGCCGTTTATTTTTTTGGATCATCTAAATATTTTATTTATTTTTACATATGAAATGGTTCCTGTTAGTTTAAATTGAGGAACACAGACTTAACAACATGTAACATAAATAGCATCACCCCTATATCTCTGAAAGAGTAGGCAGAGGTTTATAGTACACCCACACTTAGACAACTATGTTAGAGCTAGATATTTATCAACACAAAATGAGTTTTAAATCTTCGGATACAACCAAAATACCAAATATCTAATTGTTTAGTCTTCTAATAAGTCTGAAAAAAGTGATTAGGTTATTACAATGGTTTAGTCTTCAATTAAGTCTGAATAGTTGATTTAATTATTTGCAATATCGTGCAAGAATGCCAGCTATGGACTATATTCACTTTTTTCTGATAAGTAAGCAAATTTGTTGATTAGTTGTGCTATGAGATCTAAGAAATGTGTATGACGATTATAAATTTTCATTAGCACATCTTTTAAAACTCTAATGAAGGGTTAAAATACTGCTTTATAATTTGGATTGTTCACAACTGTGTAACTGCTAGCACTAAATCTTTGCTCTGCGACTATAACATCTTAGAATGGAAACTTTAATCACTAATTTAGACATGATTGTTCTTCAAAAAATTACAGTACTTCATATAATCATGAAGTATTGTTTGGTGCAGTTATATACCGCATAGGTGATGACTTTCTGCCGATAGTCGACTAACTCTCAAAGAACTTTGTCGGAGTTTCACGCGAGCTTCTTTACAGAAGTGGCAGAAATCCAACCGGGCCATGTCATGTGGGGGCCAGTCAGTGCAAACCGGCGACACTTCGACCCAGTGGGATCTTTTGTGTCGACACTCTCCCAATAATGACTGCCATAGAAGTTCATGGCAGACGGGACCGACGGCTTAACGTGCTCTCCGAGGCACAGAGCAGGCGATAATTGTCAATCAATACGCACATAATTTCGAAAAGTCATATAGCCTCCGAAAGTCAGCGATGCGTGACGTGGGTTCGAACCCGAGACCGTCTGCATAGCAGTCTGTTGGTCTCCTCACCGAGCTATATATAATATTGGCTTTATTATATAAGTATCCACCCAGATAACAAAAGAACCTATAGGAAAGACTCGTATCTAGGGTTCTTGTCTTGCAGATTTTGCCCTTCCTGCGCTTGTCTTTATTCAGATCCGGATTATAAGTCAGCTGGCTGTGTTTTTTGAGGATTGTATATAGGACAAAAGTCTGCCTAACTGACAAGGTGTCCCATTTCTTGTAGACATCTACTGTAGGGTAGCGGAATGGAAGATTGGCGCCTTTAGGTTGGCCTGTTGCGCTCTTTCCATTTCAATTAGGTGAGCTTTTGCTGAGCCTTCCCAAGAGCTGATACAGTAGATAATTAATGGGTAACATGGAGCAAAATATATCATTCTAATTAACGATAAATCAGCTACATGTCTAATAGTTCTAAAAATATAGATAAGCTTACGCATCCTCGAAACTAAAACATCAATATGCGGTTTAAAGGTAAGTGATTTATCTAACACTACTCCTAGGTACTTTATAGTATCAGTCCTTTGGAGAGCTGGGCATGAGCAAATGGATGTGATCTGTGCGCAGATGTGAGCGGTGATTGAGAAGTTAGTGGGTTAAACATAAATACATATTCACTTGTTTACACAATATATAATTTAGTTGACAAATATGTTTATGTTTGTCGTAACTGGCACCTTGCTAAGTTATAGAGTAACTAGTATTAAGAGTTCCAGTCCCAACCCATACAACATTTGATGGGGTACAATTTAAAGATATAAGCGTTCGGTTGCATACAAATTGGCAGAAATTAAAATAAAACAAAAAGAAATCAAATAATCAACTGTAATATACAGCAGGCCTTAACTGCTGTCTTTCTGTGTGTGCGTGCGCGCGTGTGTTTGTGCGTGTGCGAGCGCGTGCCCGTGCGCGTGTGTGTGCTCGTGTGCGTGTGCGTGCGTGCGTGCATTTGAATGTTTGGCATATTATGTCCTTCCGTCTCCTAGTAATTATCTCGTAAGGAGTGTCTTTAGATAGATACCTTTAATGCTGCTCTTTGAGCTCTTTCCAACTTAAGGATATTACATAAAGAAATAACAATTCTCTTACTATAAATCATGTATGCTTTGCAGTGTATAGCTATCGAATCATGGATGGAATTGGAATTGCCTTGGGACCAAATTGTGTAAACAAATGTGCAATATAAGCAAACTCATCAAAACGTATAACATAATAATTATATTTAATGGATATTTAATTAACGCTTTTAACAAAGAATCCTGTCTAGTTAAATTAAACCAGCTGAGGTTGTCATATAAATTATATTTATAAGTGTGTTATGAGACAATTTGTAGTTAAAAGAATAATAGTAAAAGAACGCAAAGTAGCAATATAAGTGTGCATACTAACCAGGTCGAAAGTGGGTCTATTACTTCTGCTTTATTTTTATTTTGTTCTGAGGCCGTAACACCTTTCGGATCAGTGAAATAGTCTTAATACCTACATAGTATATTATATCTCAGGCTCAAGCATAACTTTTAAATAACCTTCTATATATTGTTAGTTATGTTAATGTGTGCTACCGGCAGCGGATTCGGTTAAGGCGGATTTTTTGTATTGCTTTTAATGACAGTTAAACCCACCTATAAACAGTAAGCGGTGATAATCGCCACTTAGTAACTTGGCTGTCTTCTTGGTATTGTATCATGATAATTGCTGTTGCAATTATGCGCCAGCGTATATTAAGATTTATTTTCAAAATTCCATCAATCAGGATGGAAAATGTACATTATTATGTATTTTGGCCTGCAGTCGTGGATATAATCTAGTATTATAAGAAAATAGGTATTCCAGTTCAAGCATTTGAGAGGTAGGGCATAACGAAGTCTCCACTTAACCTTGGATTTTCGCTGCTAAGCCGCTGTGTTACACAAACATAATTTATGCAGACATCTATACTCAATAATTGAGGTAGACTTTCTTATATTTTATAATTCTCAAAGCAGTACATGAAATGTAACTTCGTTAACAACGTAAGTGACTTCATTAAATAGTTTAAAATACTATACATAGGTATTACATGATTTATAAGATGACAATTTAAAATACCTACTTACCTTACTTCAGCGCAATAAACCATTTCAAAAGCTGTACATGGATCGAAGGAATATTGCGGTTCCGACATGAGTAATAACATGTGTTAAGCCGCCGATTCATTTAAGTATAGTTGCCCATTATACGATTAATGATATTTTATCTTAAGATTAAATCAAATTTACATGTATAAAGATTCAGTCGCTATTTTATCATAATAAAAACTTGTAACATTTCATGGTGAACTAGCGCTCGTTATTGTTGTAACAATAACATATGAATGCACAGACATACTATTATAATAAATTGGAAAGTAAGTATGTCTGATTACGTTTTGACGGCCAAACCGACGTTCTGATTTTGATGAAATTTGGAACGTAGGTATAATATGACTTAAAACTTGAAGAAGGACAAAGGCTACTTTTTAATTTAAATAATACGGGAATGAGATAGCAGGTTGTAACCAGTTAACAATCTATATAGTTACTGTGAAACAGGCTTGACTTACTAAAGACAGTCTGTATCAAGTGAAAGTATTATGGTAGGCACCAGTTACCAACGCCAACTTTCTCTAAAAGTTTGTAGCGATGATCGTATATGTGTGTACTAGTATATTATACGATTCCGTGGTGTTGAGTTATAGACATTTATTTCATACGCGCTTTCGATATATTATGTATTAACATCATAATATTTGCATGTACATTGTGCATGCATACATGTAAGTACGTATTTAGTTTGAATAAAAATGGCTCCCTCTGGACTTGCTAAAGGTCGTCTTTACGCGCACCTACAGGGATCACGAGGAGTGCGAACTGTTTTTACATTTGCCGCAGAAATAATAATATGGAAATGATTAGATTTCTCGTCCGGCCCCCAATATGTAAATGTTCTATCTATTGGAGTGACCTACATTTCATTTATTAATTCAATCTTTTACAAATTAATGTTTGAATGTAGTTATCTCTGATCCTTATCTCACAAGTAATAAAGTTTCAGAGAGCATATTAAAATATAAACGAAATACAATTTAATAGAATGAATGCCCTACATTTGAACGTAAGCCATTTGTTTATACTTGAGTTTATATATATTATGTTAAAATAACCTACAGTTCCGATTATCATATGCGTCTTAACGTTCTTCTTTTACAATTTTACAATTTAAGCCCCTTTGAACTACACCAATCTATGCTGATTGGCGCCTTTCTCTATTACAACATGAAATTTAAATAAATAAAGTTTATATTAGCCTCTGTACAAGTAGAGAAAATTGGGGTACATCAGAAATCGAGCTAATGCTTTATGCACTTTAGGACGACGGAACTAAACTTTACAATTAGCTCTTTAGGTGGCTATATTATTTTTATGTTAAGGCAAAGTTAAGGGTCAAAAACGCTTGAGTGCAAAACAATTATTAAAGCACTGGGTAGAAGACGGACAGCAGCCGACCGACACTAATAACTTCGGCTTTGAACTCTGCAGGTAATATGACCCGTTATACAAAAAAACCTCTTGAAATACGAGTCTTACATAAATTAATAACATATATAATTAGTTCATACATATTAATAAAAAAGAAGGAAATGACACGTTCTTGTTTCAGTAATTGGTTGATAGTGTGGGAGCTTCGTATAAATACAATGTAAAAAATACACTCAACTTGTCTAACTAGCTTACAGCGACTATGTGTAGGTAACTGTAGCATAGTATTATTACAATGCTCATAAAAAGGCAGTATCTCAACGCGGCCATTTAAAACCAACGTCAAAACATATATAATATACACAGATACATGGGTCGAATTCAGAACCTCCTCGGTTCTGAAATCGACCCGTGTATCCAAATTTTATATAGTAGCTTTTGCCCGCGGCTTCGCTCGGGCCGTACTAGGTTAGGCTATGTTAGTAACAGTACCTTTTTAAAAGTAAAGTGTTGTCTATGTTACTTGGTGATAATATAGCTCCGAAAAGTTTAAAGAATTTTTAAAATCGGTTGGGTAATTTTTAAATTAAATCCTTACTAACAAGAAATAAACTCATTCTTCTTTATTTATTTGAAAATGCCAACTTTCGTATACACCGTTACATATATCTTAGACACAAAAGTAAAATATTATTTATAAATGTAACAAATAATTAAAGGCAAACACTACATGCGAAATAATGAACACAAACTAATCGTACGTACTAACTTAATAAACTCAAACTAAACTAAATCTTAAGCGAAATGCAATATATAAGTAATATAATATTAGTGTAGTAATCTAGCATTTTTTTGTACTGTAGAAAGTGGGATATTGATTACGTTTTTTAATACCCAGGGTATATATAGCAGTTCTAAATTTGAAAATATTGCCCAGACCTTGTACATCAGTGTAGGTACTGTGCCCATCGTTACACTGGTGATAGGAAAAACTAAGATTAGAACCAGCCAGCATCATCAACAAATGAAGGGGTATATAAAAATATACTTTGAAGATGGGTAAATTTTAAAAGTGCAAGTATTGTATATATTGTAATTGTCCACTTACTAAATTTTTATCCGTCAAACCTCCACTTGCCTGAATAATGTATATTAAATATATATCTTGTCTAGTCATAAATATTGTTACAAAGAAAAATCTTATAATTTTTATTGCATAAAATATTGATTACTGAAATGCATGTTAGTTTATACATTAATATAATAACATTAAAAATATAGTAAGCGAATTCAAAATGATCTCCATTAGCGTTAATACTGTCCTTTAAACGTTGAGGCCAGTTATCAATAGCAATAACACGCACTCTCTCCATGGGAAAATTCTTCACTGCCAATCTTATAGATTGTTTCAGGGACTCCAAATTGTCATGGCGTTTAGAGCATGTTATACTCTCTAAAACTGACCATAAATCATAATCCAGCGGATTAAGATCGGGACTAGATGACTGTCAGTCTTCAGCTCTGATGAAGTCCGAAATGTTCATTTCCAACAACGCTTGGGTGAATGGAGTTCTATGACTCTGTGAAAATGAGTAAACACAATGACAGCTCTACTTATAAAAATACCGCTAAACATTGCTTAGCCATCTCTTATCTAAGAAGCTCTCATACCTTTAATCAATGTATAAGTATTATTTACTTATAAACCAATTTTTACGGTCTCTCAGGTGATAGCTCGCAATTTGGTTTTAAATCTTTGTCTTTAACAGATGGCATTCTGAATTTTCTTTAAAGTAATTCAAAGAGTTTGATTATTAAAAGAGTATATTATCCCTTCGCTTAAATATAATAATCAGCTAACTATAAGAAAATAAATTTGTCGTCTGGTTTGTATGATAGAGACGGTAATAAAAATAACAATTTTCACAATTTGGAATAAACAAGTACGGTGTATTTTTAATTATACATAATCATAACGAACTGCTGCATATTTTAATGAATAATAACAACAACGCTATGCTTTCTTATAAAGTGCATTTATTAACAACAATAAACAAAATACCAGTGTTCTTCAGTTTCTGATTGTTTTTGTTCGATTATATTTATGCAATGTTTTTGTTATACCTATTTCATGATATGTGAGTTTTAATATTGTAATGTAGCTAACATCGAATCATTGTAAATTTTTGCATCTTTACAAATCACGAATGGATACTCATAATGGGAGTTTATTAGCAATTCACTACTTAAAATTTAAATCATATACCTAGCACATATTATTATTTTCTTTTATGATATGATATCTGATACGACATTCTGCATCGCAGAAATCGTAAAGCGGATTCAACCACACTAAAGATCTTCTTTCGTCTTCTCCAAGCAGCAAAATTTTAAATTATTTTATATTATTAGGGAAATCACGCAATACGAAGAAAGCTGCAGTGAACCATTAAAAGTTTTAATCTACAATCGCAGCTGATCGGAAAATCGGCCATATTATTATTGTATGTATAATATGTATGTATTTACAAAAAAGAAAAGTATATATGTATGTTTATCCATTGTCTAGTACCCATAGTACAAGCTCTGCTTAGTTTGGGCTAGATGGTGTTGTGTGTATGTGAAAGAATATTATATTATTGTCTCTCAACTATGTTTTAATAAGGGTTTAGCGCTGTTTAGATTTCTTTACTGTTTAGCTATTGATAAACTTACTCTTAGCGCTAACTAACATTGTATAAATAAGATTTCTCATGAACAAACGCTATATAAGTATATAGTAGATAAGTAAGACCTATTACTTTACTCTATGGTAAGACCATTTATATTCATATAAGAATGACAGATTCCAAACACAAATGTAATATTATGTTTTTTTTAAATTGTTTCATTATTTATGGCCAGACTAAGTATATTTACCTACCTCTTGCAAATTTTGGCTCACTATAGCAGCAGTGTGCGGTCTCGGAACTGTCTTCCATTCAAAGCAAATTCTCTTAATGGATTTCTAAAAGTCATGACAAGGTCCTAAAGAACTTCCTCAATGTACCGCTGAGAAGTTAAACTTCTTAATCGATGGCCATCATTCGCCTTGTATAGAAAGAAAGAAAGAAATAATTTATTTTGGTACAACACACGAGTTAACATTACATATAAACCATAAAGAATAACAGACAAATTTGATTTTCGTCTGAACAACTATGCCTTCCCGGACTATGCACGAGCCACTACTATAGAACTTACGTTTGGCGATAGACTAAGATCACAGAGCAGTCTGATCTATTACAATTTCTACTACCCGCAATAAGTAAATTCGGGGTAGGATTAACCTCGAATTTTTAAAAGCTACCATATCGTCTTTTATTTTACATCACTAGATCGGTATTGAAATATGTTTACATCCCATATAAAGAAGCATATTTAAAAACAAATAATTAAAAAATTATTCATACAGATTCAGACTTTTTAATATCTTTGAGATTTTGAGGAAGTTGACTAATGAATTTAACTTGTGTGGCTTTGTTTTATCATAATATTTACAGGAATTAAACAATTATTGATATATTACGAGTAATCCAAGAAGGAACAAATCTGCATAAAAATAACTTTAGTTTATTGAGCTGTTAATAAGATAACATTAAGATTACCATTGTTGCATAAAATAAAACTTCAATGAGTTGAAACAAATTTGATGATGTCTGCTATTATCGCATTATAAAACTGTAGGTATGTGATAGAATAGGTCAGTTTGTGTGTAAAAAAGTACCTATCAAACAATAATGATTTTGCATTTGAATGACTTAGAAATAACCTTATATTTCATACATGCGATACGACCCAGCAGCTTTGCGTTTCTTAAATATTATACAGGGTGTTTGGAGGGTGAGTAGCCATAGGAAAATGGTCGATAGGTGATGGTGTTGGCTACGTGTTGCGCCTACTTAAATAACATTTTGCCTTAAGTTTAATGAGTAATAATTTTTTCTATTTTTCTAGAAAATCTCCATTTTTTTGTATTAAAACTTTAATTATTTTTTTAATAACCGCTGAAATGTTAAAAAAATGATGTCATTTGTTAGTGTAGTCTTACCTTATTCAGATTTAATCATAATTTCATACAAACAATTCCATAAGAAATAACAGTGAAGTATCAAACTTTCATAAATAAAAAAAAAACATCCTTATGTCAACTTCACATGGTAAAATAAAAAAATCTTACGGTGTATGGCATTTACAAATGTTTTTAAAAACTTCTCTAGTTAATACTCTTTCGAACGGTATGTAACATGTATCATAACTAACCAGGTAACTCAACAAAAACCGGTTTGTCGTCACGAATGGATTAAAAAGGTGAAAACCTAAACTATTCAATTGAGCAGGTAAAATGTTTTGTCTCATTGTAACACAGCTAAAAGTATTGTGCTATCTCTTTCATCGGTTGACTATTATGCTCCCTTTGGCCCTTGCGCACCCTGTCGGGTGCATTTAGTCGACACTTGTCGTTCTTTGCTACTTCACGTGTTGTACTTCACAACTCCGCTCTGCGCATTATTTTTGTTTTCGTTTGTTGTTGTTAAGTTTTGTTGTTACTGTTATTTTTAATGGCTGCTTTTACTAACGAGGAATACGCTGATATGTTGATGGCTTACGGCAAAGCTGATGGAAATGGACGAGAAGCAAAAATAATTTATAAAGAGCGTTTTCCCAATAGACGTCAACCTAATCGTCATACTTTTGAAACGACATTTAGACGCTTAAGGGAAACTGGCAATCTAAATCGCCGTGAACCTGGAGTTGCCAGACAACGTAACGTTGCTGATGACGAACGCATTTTGGAAGCTTTTGATGAAGATCTCACAACAAGTATCCGCACTGTAGCTGCAACACTAAATCTAAGCCCATGGAAAGTGTGGTCTGTTCTTCGCGCTAATGGAAAGTATCCTTTTCATTACACTCCCGTGCAAGGTCTAGAAGAAAACGATTATCAAAGACGCGTCCAGTTTTGCCGTCTCTTGTTACACATAGGTGTTGACAACCGCGACTTCTTAAAAAGTATCCTGTGGACGGATGAATCAAAGTTTTCAAGGGAAGGCATTGTAAACTTTCATAATTTGCATCATTGGGCCCCAAAGGATGAAAACCCTAAAAAGAAAAGAGCGGTGACACATCAAAGGAAGTTTTCGGTTAACGTTTGGGTAGGACTAATTGGCAATACACTTATTGGTCCACATTATCTACCAGACAATTTGAATGGTTAATATATTAATAATTATTTAGATTTTTTAATAAATGATTTGCCCGAACTCATGGATGGAGTTCCAAATGTTCAGAATCAAGAACCCATTGTTTTTCAACAAGATGGCTGTCCAGCGCACTGGACATTAGCAGTCCGGGAATACCTTGACAATTCATTTCCCAACGCTTGGATTGGCAGAAATGGTCCCATCCCATGGCCTGCAAGGTCGCCGGATTTAACACCGCTTGATTTTTATGTCTGGGGTCGTGCTAAAGCTCTAGTGTATACGGAAACCATTGAAACAAGAGAGCAATTAATTGAAAAATAGATAATGCATTTGTGATAATGAAACAAGAAATCAGGTTAAGCCATACCACAACGGAAATTAGAAAGAGATGTTACGCATGTATCAGAAATAATGGACATCAATTTGAACAAGATTTGTAATAAATGATTTAAAAAAATACTTTTTGTTTTAATTGCCCCAAAATAAAGTACATACATAGTAATAGAAGACAAAAAAGTGCAACAGCTAAACCTATTGCACTTTTTCGTTGCGTCATCCAAAACAAAACATTTTACCTGCTCAATTGAATAATTTAGGTTTTCACCCTTTTAATGCATTCGTGACGACAAACCGGTTTTTGTTGAGTTACCTGGTTAGTTATGAATTTATGATACATGTTACATACCGTTCGAAAGAGTATTAACTAGAGAAGTTTTTAAAAACATTTGTAAATGCCATACACCGTAAGTTTTTTTTATTTTACCATGTGAAGTTGACATAAGGAATTTTTTTTTTTATTTATGAAAGTTTGATACTTCACTGTTATTTCTTTTTGAATTGTTTGTATGAAATTATGATTAAATCTGAATAAGGTAAGACTACACTAATAAATGACATCATTTTTTTAACATTTCAGCGGTTATTAAAAAAATAATTAAAGTTTTTATACAAAAATATTGAGATTTTCTAGAAAAATAGAAAAAACATTATTACTCATTAAACTTAAGGCAAAATGTTATTTAAGTAGGCGCAACACGTAGCCAACACCATCACCTATCGACCATTTTCCTATGGCTACTCACCCTCCAAACACCCTGTATATGTATAAATTCGAATAGTCGCTAAGTTAAGAATATATTAGTCACTAACTTATTCTCTGTTATACGTTATTATTTAATTACAAAAATCATTGGAAATGCCGCAGATAATATAAAACTATACTAGGCAATGCCTTAAAATATATGAACATTGTGATCACGGCAAAAGTTATACCCTTTGGTAATTGATAACAGCAGCTACCAACATAGTATTTTTATGATTGACTTGGCAAGACTTGAATTTTCGCTGACTAAGAGTATTATGACGATGATTACTTGTTTATGTTACGTCATTTAAATCACAAATAAATTATACGAACGTATGTACAGTAATAATAATCATTAGTTCATTGAGACATACTCGTAAGAGAGAGGCACAAATTATTTATGTTAAAATTGTATTAAAATCGTATACTAAAGTGAATTTGTTTGTTGTGTACGTTACGTTCGTTCGCTTTATGCATTCAATTAAATCTTAGAACAATTGGCCCATTCATTATTTGTGTATATCAGTGATATAAGGTTTTTATTATAATGTACATACTATCAGTTAAAGCAAATCAATAAATGAAAGTTCATAGACAAAGGCTATTAAATTAAACTAAATGACATAATATATACGTAATTTTTGAAGCTCATTTTATACTGCGTGTCTACATAGTAGAATATTAATTCCATCTTAAAACAAATATATAACGAACAATAATTTTTTACTTGTGCTTAAGACTGCGCCGTGCGAAATGTGCCAAAACAGGCGGTCACAGTTAAGTGAATTAAATCATCGCTTTTTGTGTAATACAAATATAAAATATATATTAACCATAACAATGAATGTGTTTACAATTACTCCGTGTAAAAATCTTAAAATAATTAATATTTTCGCTTAAAAATTACTTAAATTTGCACGAAAAATGCATAAACATAAGCCCGTGTTAGTGTTACGTGATTTTTAGATTATAACAGTAGAAATCTATCCTATTTTACAGCTTTAACGAAATATAAATAGCTATATTACAATTTGTCCGTCCCAGATATTTAAGTTATCGGTTGACGATAAAAATACATATTTATGAAAAAAGCACTTCAAATCCTCCATACAATTTTACTATGGAGGCCGCGCGCCGATTTCAATATGCGCCGCACGAGCTCTGTCATTATCTGTCATACGCTCGGCGCAGTCTTAAAAATAGCTTCTTCCACCTTCCTAAACTACTCGTCAAATGGATTTTCCACCAGCTATAAAGCTAAAAAGAAAAACCAGTATCGCCATCGTTAGAGCTATCCATCTACATCTATATATATATATATATATTGTGCTATTCAAGATCAAGCAATACTAACCAAACAACATGCAAGGAATAATTTAAAACAAACGTCGACTTATAACGTCGGTCGTGTTTAGTAAATGACAAAACCACGCAAATTGTTAGTAGGTGTGAAAAACTGGCTGGCAGTTACGAGACGACAGCAATATAGTAGGTACAGTACGTCTTTTGGACCCTAGGTCTAGGTCAACCAATATCAGAGCGCAAAAATAATATGAGAGATACCGGCGGCGTAAACGGACGTTATCATAGTACCTTTATAACTATATATATATTACCAGAAATAATATAGTACTAAAAGAAAAACAAAATAGGTATACTTAATAAACGTTGCTAAACCATCTGATTACAATCTAGGAGCAAAAGAGAACAGAGAAAGCTTATTAAATACCATTTACTAAAAAAAGGAAATTGTTAGATTATGGAAAGCAACCACGAAACCAGCAATGTTGAACGGCGCTGTGTAGGCATTTTCATATATTAATTAGTATTTAAAGAAACCTGAGAAATGAGATGGTATAATATAAATAATAACCATTGTTTTATAGATCACTAGCTGACCTGCGCAACTTTGTCTGCGTCACATGAAAGCCCACTTTCCCGTTCTTGCAACATTTTCCATTGATGCGCCACTCCTATTGGTCGTAGCTTGCTGTTATATATCCTATATTATAGCCTTACTCGATAAATGGGCTATCCAACACTAAAATATTTAATTTGAACCAGTAGCTCCTAAGATTAGCGCGTTCAATCAAACAATCTCTTCAGCTTTATAATATAATATTATAACATATATATAATACTTGACGACCTCGATGGCGTAGTGGTTAGTGTAACCGACTGCCACGCCTGAGGCCGCGGGTTCGATTCCCGCACAAGTCAAACATTTGTGTGCATGAACATGGATGTTTGTCTTGGTCTGGATGTTTATATGTATAATATGTATGTATTTACAAAAAAAAAGTATATATGTATGTTTATCCTTTGTCTAGTACCCATAGTACAAGCTCTGCTTAGTTTGGGCTAGATGGTGTTGTGTGTATGTGGTACAATATATTATATTAATCTCTTCAGCTTTATAATATTAGTATAGATATGGATATTATTATTGGACTAAAATAAGGTAAAAGGTGGGCAATAAAAGTTACGCCACCGTTGTGTGCTACGTATAAACAATGTCTGCAGTCAGCTTGTTTACCAATCAATTACATTAAAAGTATTATTAATGATACTAATACATGTTACATGATCGCAGTTGTACCTATGTATATGACATAATATACACACAGTAAGATTACTTAATGGCTTTTTAAGTATTGTAAACTCGTATTTTGATGTATATATTTTTTTGCCCTAATCTTATTTGTAATTATGATATTATTTTCGTAATCTTCCATTTAGTCGAACATACACACTCACATACTTATATTATATTATTGCAAAATAAGTAATATTGAGTTTTATGAATTTTATAGATTGCGTATAGCTCGTAGAGTGCTAGTTTTGAAACACGTGGTATAATATTGTTCGTTACTACACAAAGAACACGTGTTGGTTTTATAGATGTACGTTGGGTTACCGCACTTGTATGCTAAAATTATTCATTTTACACAGAAAATGGTTACTGTATAAAATAATAATAATTTTATGTGCGTATTTTTATAGTGAATGTAGTATTTTTACCGATTAAGTAAATGAGAATTTAAATAAAATATTTTCCTTAGTCATTATTACAGAACCACTTCTTTAAATGCTCTTTTCTGTCACGACTATCCCATAGTATAAAAAATAAGCATTCACGCATATAGCATTCGGATTATTTTAGAAACACCTATGCCTATTCCAAACATAATATGAGTGATCAGGCGGAAATAGCAATCAGTTACGCGATTTGTCGATTATCGATATTATTACTGCGTTGGCATTGCGAAATAAAATATAGCTTTAGCTACTCATCCAATTTCTTAAGACGATAAGCCTTGCAGCATTCGTATTGCAGAAAAAATTTGTAACATACTGGTATGAAATCAGTAACATTTGGAAACAACATAGCTAGGAGACGAACAACTGCATTGGACAAATTTAATTCCGATTAACTATTGTTTGATTACGATTTCTTATTAGGTTTTATAATACATAGTATAGCAATAGTCTTAGTATACTTAAGACTGCGCCGAGCGTTAGACAGATAATGACAGAGCTCGTGCGGCGCATATTCAAATCGGCGCGCGGCCGCCATAGTAAAATTGTATGGAGGATTTGAAGTGCTTTTTTGATAAATATTTATCTTTATTGTCAACCAATAACTTAAATATTTGGTACGGACAAATTGTAATATAACTATTTATGTTTCGTTTAAGCTGTAAAATAGGATAGATTTCTACTGTTATAATCTAAAAATTACGTTCTTACGTTTTTGCATTGCAAATTTACGTAATTTTGTACGCGAAAGTATTAATTATTTTAAGTTTTTATACGGAGTAATTGTAAACACATTCATTGTTATGGGGTAAATGTATATTTTATATTTGTATTAAGTACCTATACAAAAAGTGTTAATTTTATTCATTTAACTGTGACCGCCTATTTTGGCACATTTCGCTCGCCGCAGTCTTAAGCATATAGAGCCAAGACGTCACAGTAAGTATAGAGCGCAGCTTTATCACCAAACGCAACTTGTTAAGGTATGTCCAAACATTGTGCGGCAAGAACGCGGCAGCAACACACGGCGTTTGCAGAACACATTTCTGCAGCGCTCTAGTTATTTTTATACTACTAAAGTCGCAAACAAGTATTCAGCCCACCTTATGGTAAGTGGTCATCGGAGCCTATGGACGCCTGCAACACCAGAGGCATCACTTGTGCGTTGCCGACCTTGTAAAAAAAACCTTTTAACGCCCTGTTTGAAGAACCCTATACTATAGTCTTGTGGGAAAACCTGGTCAGAGAGTTCATTCCACAACCTGAGCGTCCGAGGCAGAACATTCCTTTGGAACCGCTTAGTGCGGCACCAATTAGGTTGTAAAGTGTGAGAATGAAATCCCTGCCGATGGCGAGCGGTGCGATGATAAAATGTAGCTGAGGTCATCATCTCAAGCAACACATCAGAACATAATCATTTATATATGCGGATAGCATACATAATTAGGATGAAGCCGACGAATATTTGAGCGGTAGTATTGCACCTAACACACGCCGCGCAATTCAGTTGACATCAGAACTAAAATGAAAGCGGATGAGAGTGTCGGAGCTCTGGTTTTAATTAAAAAATTGCGAGAAGGACTAAGAAAAACATATTTTAATGAGAAAATGCTGGATGAAACCACTTTATCAGCGGAGGATAGGATTACTCTTATCATGTTAAAAGTGAAATGCCCCATAAGCAAACCATTTTGATGTGTACTACTTGTTTCTGCAACAAAATAATATGTACAAGTTTAGTTTAAAAAAAATAGACTGCATGGTACCGGTTCTGGCAGTTTGTAAACAGATGAATAACAATTGCGTCATGAGTATAATATAGGAACTTTAAAACTTTAATTTTAGACTTTAATGCCTTCTTGGGAATATCAAAATTGTTGGCTATTTCAATTCACAAGTCTTACGGCCACTCCTGCCAATAACAAGTAAAAGTTATCTGAAAGATAAATCGCATGCTCTCTCACTCATGTTAGGTTAAAGAAGAGAGATGGCGAGACTTTTATCTTATAGATAAATTTTATCTGGAGGTGATAGTACAAGCCCTTAACGTTTGTTTTTATTATGATATTCTTTTTGTCTAGGATACCATATCTCTTTAACCTTTTGAACGCCAACGTCGTCTATACTCGACATGCGCAAGCGTGTTATAGTGATACAACTTAAAAATTGAATCCTCAATTATTACTTAATTGTATACAGCAAACAAAATTGTTATTAGTTATTGAAATATTTGATCATAAAAAACAATATATAATATATCGATTTTCGGGCTTGGCGTACAGGACATGGAGGCGCCGTTATGGCGTGGCGTTCAAAAGGTTAAAAGAATTCAATTAAACGAATCGATGTTTCGTCGTCCATGTTTGTGCGCAGAAATACGTCCAAACACAAATACTGACGAATGTTCGTGCGCGACAGGTAGTCAGAAGCGTTCGCGCGCAGTATTCGTCCAATCAAAGCGCGGCGGGCCGCGCGCGGCAGCCGCGCTCGAATGCCACTCTATGTTTGGACACACCTTTACGGCAAATATCTCGATGGACTAGAACCATATTAGTCAATAATATAATTATAACGTTTTATTTGATTCCACAGCGTAATAATGTATTCAGTATTGACGAGTGCACTTTACGATCAAAAAGTTGCAGTCGGCTTTGTAGTGCTATTAGCTGTTTTATGGATTGTTTGGATTAGCTTGGGACACAAGGTTTGGTTGCCTATGTATTTCACTTTTATATAGATTGTTAGTAGTCGAATTTCGATCCTGATTCTTTATTTTATTATTTTTATAATTTAAGGTATTTGCACTTCTGCATGTGAACTTTATCTATGAAAAAGCCCAATCTGCTATGTGCACGCAATAAAGATAATAATAATATTTGTATAACTAAACTACATCTAAATAAAATAACTAGCAGAGAAATAACAATAAATAAAGGAATATATCAAGGTGACTCTTTAAGTCCTTTGTGGTTTTGTCTCGCCCTAAACCCTATATCGCAAATGCTGCGTAATCACAAGGCCGGATATCGTTTAAAACAGAATAATACTGACACTTATAAATCATTTTAATTTATATGGATGACATAAAGCTCCATTCTAGATCAGAAAAAGAAATGAAAACATTAATAGATACTACAGCAAAATTTAGTAAAGACATTAACATGTAATTTCGTTTGGAAAAATGTAGAACTACATATAATAACAGGGAAAATACGATCTGGTGATTACGTAGTAAATGACGATGAAACAATAACAGCTATGGAACCGAATGAGCTGTACATATATCTAGACTACTATCAATCAAAGGGACTAGATCATGTTAAATTAAAAACGTCTTTAAAGAATGAGTATAAACGTAGAGACCACCTTTTAAGTAAAAGTTAGTTGGCTGGAAAAAGTTTGATAAAAGTCATAAATACCGACGGTATACCAATACTTACCTACACGTTCGGTGTCATAAAATGGACTAAAACAGATATTAATAACTTAGAAATAGTAACAATAACCATCCTAACTAAACACAATTGCTTACACCCGAAACCCGCTATAGAAAGGATGTCAATAAAAAGACAGGATGGAGAAAGAGCCCTTATAAATATATCTACACTATGGGCTACACAAATATCGAAACTAATTTTTGGTGAAAATTATATTTCACCAAAAAGCGAGCAGTAGTCGTGTTCATAAAGCAATAGTTTGTAATGACTTCAACCACACACAACTTAGCTCAAGAGACAGAAATAGATAACATAGAAAATATTCCAGAAAACTTAAAAACAGAACAATGGAAGAAGAAAGCACTACATTGCCGACACCCCCACGATCTTGAACAACCTAGCAAAGACAAAATAGCATCAAACAAATGGCTCACACAAGGATCCCTGTTTCCGGAAACTGAAAGCGTGATTATAGCAATCCAGGACCAAATTATCAACACAAGATATTAAGTAAAATACATTATTAAATACCCTTTTTTTCACGTGTGGAAATTCACCTGATGCATACCCCCCCCCCCCCCCTCTCCCCCCGCCACTAGGGGAGGAGAGAGGGTTATGTCCTGCTCGCCCGTATTTCGGGCATACGGACTAAAACCCCACGGTGTGCCCCTTCGCTGCCTTGTATAGTGGATGGGCCGCTGGTAAAGAAACTACCTCAGCGACCCACCCACTAACTAATACACACATCTCCAAAAAGCCGCCATATGAAACACCTGTAGAATCGTGAGAAAATTCTTACAAATAGACGAACAAGATTACGACAATAGCCCACAGACTTGATTCTTTCTAAAATACATATGTGGCCTTTACTTGACATAATAATAATACTCAATAAGATTTATTTTCTTAACTTGGCACAAAAATACAATAACAGGGTCACAAACATGATATTTAGTATTTACGATAAATTTTATACATTATATGTATAATTTACTTGCATAAACATGTGTGTACATACATTTTGCATGCAAGATTTTACAATTAGTTATTCCATCATGTTTGTGATGCACAATGACGTGCAAATATTAACTATAGCA
Organism: Catocala fraxini; assembly: GCA_930367265.1. Taxonomy (NCBI): domain Eukaryota; kingdom Metazoa; phylum Arthropoda; class Insecta; order Lepidoptera; family Erebidae; genus Catocala; species Catocala fraxini. The sequence continues at coordinate 20,691,172 of OV884024.1, forward strand.
ATAGGTATGCTGAAAAAGGGATACAAAGTTTTCTATTGGCGTATTAATCTATACTAGTATCTAGTTACGCAGTGGTCGAAATTCGACCGTAATACGTATTAATACTTAATATGTTAATACGTCAAGATAAAACGTTATAAGAAGCAGTGTAATTAGCTAATCTTTATGAATTATGGCCGAATTTCGATCCCTGCATGACCGCTGGTGTATAAATTATTATGATGACTTTTACTACACTTATACAAGTGAAGTCATGATTGGACCAATGCTGCATAAGCCTTGGCATTAGCCCAAATTATTTTTGTAACACACATAATAAGTATTTGACTATTATATTTATTTGTGACAGATAATTGAAATGGCGCTGAGGCAAGAAACCACACCGGTTACACCGTCTATGTTGCATGGCACCTATCGCAGCCGTATAGAAGGTGGACCAGCATCATCGCTCACCGAGGATCACTTCGAAGATGGCGTTAGTTTATTTCTTCTAATAATATATTCAATTTAGGCAAAACTATATCAGTTGTAAGATGTGAAAGTTAATAAAAATGAGCATAATATGGTAAATCAACATTCTTGTTTTAGGATGAGTTTGAAGATGCAACAGATGAACAACCGGCGTGAGTACCATTATATACCAATTTATATAATTAAGCACATTTTAATGGCTTGATATTCAAATTGACCTATCCATTAAAATTATTTTCTGAAGAATAAATTCATTGATTTTGTTTGCAAAAAGAACTTTGTGATTCTGTATAAAATATCAAATTTATGTTGGTTGATTTGACTTTATAACTCACCTTAATATTATATTGCAATAACTATAGATGCTGAGGACACTTTTTAATGTAACATTTGTAAGGAACATCTTGAGATTTAGCATATTGTAATTTTCACTAATTTATGCAATAGACAACCGCTAAGAAGCGACAAATATCCTCACTTTAAATTTTAATTTTGTATATTCTTTTGTGAACTTCCTTGTCATTGATAGTGGCCGCCGCAATATGATTGTTGCAATTAAGTAATACAATCAGAGGAATGAAACCTGTCCATATAAAACGATTTTTGACTATTCTGATATATGTTTAGTAGCTAGTATGACACTGATTCTTTATGTATAATAATTTTAGAAATACCATGGATCTACAAACTGCTTTTGATGACTGCGAAGTGGCCATAAGGAAGTTTTTTAACAACGATATAACTGGGGCCGTGAATTTAATGAAACATTGGTAAGACGATTAATCATTCAGCTAAAAAAGTAACAGGTTATTATGTTGAAGGTAATTCGAGCTGCTCATGGTCACCTGGTCACTTGTTTATATTATAGTTTATATCCATAAAGACAGTATGTCTTTAACAACATATAAAGTACCGACTTATGATCAATTTTTACCCATTATTGAGCAATCAATGAGCAATTTTTGCTAGCACTATTCAATATACGGCCTACATTTTTTTTGTGTATTAATGTTGCCTCGACTTCGCAGCGGTAGTGAATATATGACTAGTGCTATGCAATAGGTCCGGGTTTGATTCTCAGGTGACATATTATGAGGCTTATGATTCTGTAATGCTTGAGACTTCGGAACTGAGCCTGGTAGACGACCTAAGTCATGACTGAAGAGCTAAAAACATGGCTGACGAAACATTTATTAAGTGTTTCATTTAAATTAATGTACCTATTTATATACATATATCATTTCTTTTTGGTTTAGGGAACGTACATCGTTGTATCATAGTCTCGGATCGGCTATGTTCGAGTTCATACCGGCTATGCTCACATTCGACCAAAGACAAATTAGTCGAACACAGGCGGCTCTCAAAGTGGCCATCACCATCTGTAATCAGTATAGGAAAAGCTACACTTTTGTTGAGAGCATCGGTACTATGATCAAGAAGGTAGAGTATTAGACATTTGTTTTTATCACTTTATTATTAATATTTACATAACTCTCCGGCTCACATTGTTCTGCATTATCCAGTGATGACGATAAGTAACTCTCAGATAGAGATTTTATCTTTCGGCACTAAAGACCAATTTACACGTTTTAAGTTGTCAAGTAGTTAACTAAATTTTTACTTAATTTTAAGTGACTTAATACATGTAAACAATAAATTTAGTAATAAGTAGCAAGTTAAAATTTAGCGTGCAACTAACCAGGCGGATTAGAAATGTTTCTAAATTGTCAGTTAAGTTAGTAGGCGTGGCTACTACTTAACACGCTTGGACAGGTATAATTTAGTTAAAATTTAGTTAAACGAACAATATTATTTAGTGTTTATTTATCTGCATCTTATCCAATTTCTTTTAGGTACCGACATTTCTTTCATTATTTCGTCTTTAACTTCATCTAGACTCTCCCTGAGTACAAAACGAATATTATCCGAACGTTGTTGATCGTCCATCTTGACTGAACTAAAGAGCTTAACCATTAAGTACGTGTGGACACTTACTAAAAATTAAGATATGATTTAGTTACTACTTAACAACTTAATACGTGTAAATCAGCCTTAAACGTGCGAATTATATTGCCATTATGACTTATTTGTCACCTACATAATTAAAGATTATTTATTAATAACTTGAATAGATCTATCGGATTCTAGCATAGCAATAAACCATCTAACTAAATAAATAGTGTGAATTCGTATGACGACCGAACGCTTTGCTCTCTACAGTGAAAATAAAAAAGTGTAAGGAGCATACGGTGTACATTATCTTTGATTTATAGAAAACTAGCTGTGTCTGCGGTTAAACCCGCGTTTATGGTTTCTGCGCCGCCCGCGTGGGTCGTAGCGTGATGTTATGTAGCCTATAGCCTTCCTCGATAAATAGGCTATCCAACACTTAAATAATTTTTCAATTCAAACTAGCAGTCCTTGAGATTAGCGCGTTCAAACAAACAAACAAACTCTTCAGCTTTATAATATTAGTATCTATAGTACCATTCGTTAATATTCTTAAGATGTCACTTAGGTGTTTTATATAATTATTACCTATTTATTTATTTATTTAGAAAAATACGACACAAGCTTGTAAGCTACTACTTTATAGGTAACTTAACTTTATAGGTAAGCTGTAGCTTACCTATAAAGTTAAGTTACCTATAAAGTATTTAGCAGACAAACTATTTTAAATTTTAGATTGTTTCAGTCGATCTGCCTCTAGCCTCTAAATAGTATAAAACAAAGTCACTATTCGCGTCAGTTTGTCCGCTTAGTTCTTGAATACTAGAAAATTGAGATTTTTTATATGTCGTAAATAAGGTACCTAGTCGAATTCTCAAAAACTATTTAGATTATACTAATATGTAATATATTAATGTATTGGCGATATAAGCCAATACTAATAACTATAAATATTTAATTTTGTTTATGCAAATATGGCATTTAAAAGGATTCCTCGAGAGGACAAACTAGTTGCAACATTAGTTTGAGAATCACAGAATTATGGCGAATACGTGTCTTTCTTTTATTTGTTGCTTTAAATATTCGTAAACTCCCTGCGATACACAGATTAACTCCAGTATTTCTAAGCGAATAATTTATGTGTAGCAGTATATTATAAACATTAAAATACTTCAACGTTACAACGTTGAAGTATTTTTATATTTATATTATACAAAGCTTACAAGCTTTGTTCTATATAACGCCTGCTGGGTGCGATTAATAATTTTGTACCAACAAGGCGTGAAACAAGCATAGCAAGCTGATAGGCGCCTGCGGGCCCTCGTAACACTGAGGCTAACACAACTAACACTTCCAAAGTCGCACTAGGCCTCCCGCTTTTATCACACCGTCTTCTCAAAGAGTCTGTATACTTCACACGGCACGGACACAATACAAGTTTACTTACTGCGATCTTCTATATGGCGGCAGTATCTTCTCATTAGATTTTCCTCAGGTGAAGGACGAAAGCCTGGCATTTTGCCACAGTACGCTGTAGTATCTTTTAGTTACCCTTCGAACGTCATAAGTATACAGATGGCGTAGTGGTTTAAGTCTGCCACTGCGTTGTGATGTGGGTTCGATCCCCACACGGGACAAACATTTGAGTGATCCGCAAATAGATGTTCCAATTCTGCGTGATCTTTGTGTCCTTATTACAATGTTTGTAAAGTTCCACTTGGCACAGGAATTATTCCTAGTGCGGGGTTTTCTTTTTTAAACCAAATCCAAATGGCACTTGACCATTAAGTCTACCTATATATATATATATTTTAAATGTGTGTTCTCTGCTATATACGTGTTTTATCAATTGAAGATGTTTGAAAAGTCTTTGTTATCAGTTTATCTACTGAATGTAGTCAGTAACCAGTTTATCTGTGGTTTTCTTTACCATAAACTAGACATAAACCTACACATATTATGTCATACTCTTATTGCTTGATAGCTGACCCAGATAGATTACTTATTGGGAACCATCGTAAGTACCTACGTATTATAACATCTGACTGATAACGAATGCCTACTGTTCAAGTTGTATAAACGTTTGTCCAATTTAATGCTTGACGAAATAAATTATATGGCACAACGGTTTTTAAGATATTTATATAGTAAATAGGCATATACCGTAGGGCAATATTCAATATGAAGAATCTGTTTTAAAATTTGTAAAAGTTTTTAATTTTATTGCGGTTTATTTAATTTTTTTACATACTTGTTTTAATGAATTATTCTCATATATAAAGTTTATAGCGGTTAGAGCTTGTATCCACCTGATGGGCTTTAAGTCAAGATATTCCTAATTGACAAATTTACGTCACCTGTCAAATGCACAATACTTGAACGTGCACTATATTATTTATGCTTGAGCATATGTTTTATTTGCAGCCTAATTATGCCACGTATACTGATATAGAAGCGCACGCTGAACTTTGCTATGCCGAAGCACTGCTGCTTCAAGCTGCTATGACCATAATGGAAGGAGAAGACCTTACAGGCCTCATCAAAGGCACGCTCAAGGTCAAAAATTGTTATAACAGCTATAAGTAAGTATAGTTATTTGATATACTCTACGTTCGTGGACAAAAGAAATGCCGCAAGTCCTTATTGATCAACGTAGTAATATACAATATAGTATAGGTAAGCCTATCTTATGCTCCACGAACATTTAACGCCGTGATACGCCTCGAGGCTTCTTACTACAAGTATCGTAACATGCTTTCGTTGCCGAAAACGGTTTGGTATATTTCATTACGTTAGATATACTTAGTCATAATAAATTATACGACAACCAGACACATTAAAAAAACAACTCGCCTGAGTCGTTGAGTTGGTCAAAAGATCAAATCCACTAAAAAATATATTTTACTTTGCTATTGTTTTCTAAGTAGTAGTAGTAGTACCTTTACAGAATGGTATTACACTAATTAATTTTAAGTTAATTATTGTAAACCTTGCCGACTGACTTATATGAAGTATTATAAGCCGTACACAAGGTCAAGTCGTTTATTTAAATCATACCTTGCTAATTACGAGCTACGTATCTAAGAAAAACTGAAAGTAATTTGTGTGAAGTACCGACGTTATAAAATACTGTTATTCATCTTTTTGCATATGAAGAGCAGATTTCATTATAACGAATATAAAGTTATCGAGATTTTATCGAGAACAATTGTCTAATTCTTAATATTAGGTATATATCTGTCTATCAATGTTTCAATGACACTCGCCTGATAGTTATACCGTAATATTTCTAGGGTTTATCGAATCAAGTACCATCATTAGTAAAACCTGAAGACAAATATCAAGGATATTGTTTACTTGTAATAGGTACTTTGGTTCATTACTAATTATTTTCCCAGGGAATGTGCCAAAATCATAGACAAGAAACAATGGGCAACAGAAATGTCAAGACTGCAATTCCAAAGCGGCGTACGCCTGGGCATCGCAACATTCAACGTAATGATTTCGCTGTTGCCACCCAGAATTATAAGTTTGTTGGAATTTGTTGGCTTTTCTGGAAACAAGGTGCGTAACCATAGACTCTATTTAATTATAATAACTCTTCTTGTAAATAAAGGTTGTCGCGTTGTGAATACATCATCATGCATACTGACGACTAACTAGCTTTGTTCATATTTCACCCACGAGGAAACCTTCGAACCGTGGGCGAATTCTCGTAATAAAAACTTCAAAATGGACTCACGATCTAATTCCTATTTCATTAACTATCACAAATGGTATTCTCTTAAATGAAATGAAAAGTTAAATTTGAACATAGGTACATTGCGTTACACTTTATATTTGATATTTATTACACTAAAACGACAACGAAACTTCGCCGTCTGATCATGAGGCGTGGGGTTATATGCCTACAACGCTCTTAGTAGTAGTGCGAAGTCTCGCAGTTTGCCTCTCAGAGACGATATAAATTAATCATTTCCCTGTTACGTAGGCGCCTTTTGGTACATATGGTCTAAAATATTAACTTGACTATAGTGGCAAATTGTCTAGAGTTCCAAAATGACCAGTATTATTTTGTCTAATTCTACTAATGGTCCATAGTATCAATTGACCAAAGTGGCAAATACTCTAAAATTTCAATTTTAACATGAAATATTTACTTAAGTCAAGCTTACACTTAAATACCAAAAAAACAAGTGAATGCCGGATAAACAAGTGAATGTCGAATAAACAAGTGAAAGCCGGAAAATAAAGAAACTTTTATTGATCTTAAACTTTTATGTAGGTACTATTTTTTTATTATTATTTGTCGTACGTAAATTAAATTAAAATCTTTCTCATTGAAAACATTGTTGAAAGTAAATTAAACAGATTTTCTTACATCTTAAAACATTAAGTCTTATGTGCACAATTTTCTTAAAAAATTAAATAATTTAAGATCATCCTGGTCAAGTTCTCTTAAAAATTCCTTATATTTTTTATCAAAATTAATATCCTTATTTCGCCGATTCTTACGCAAAGCAGTATTGTTTTTTAACTTTTCCTTTTTTTTATGTCAAAGTGCTTAAAATATATTTTAAATTGCTCCATTGCGACGGAATTCGGAGCAGTCTCTGATATTCGTGACCACGCTTCTGAAATATGATATGATGGTAACAGTGGCAAATATGAACACAATCTTGCTATGTTTCTACCATCTCTAGTATCGTCAAGTCCAATATCCTTGCTCTTTTTCCATATGGCATCGCAATAATGACGGAAACAACCAGATATAACAACATCAGGAAAAACATATTATACGGCCTTAATCTGACCTTGTTCATAGTCCGATTTAAATTGTGAAATGTTCACTCCTAATTTTTTTTTTATCAAAGTACAGAAACGAGTATAAGTTGCTTCAGTTTTATTGGGTAATAACCCGTGAATTATAGGGTATACGTTGATAATCAATTTGTTGATTTCATATGCAGGTATATAATAAATTGGAAAAACGGTTTTGGCACACATTTAAATGTGCCATCTGCATAAAAATATTTATCTTTGTTCTTGACGATTTTTCTAATAAATTTTGAACAAAAGACTAATATTTTATTATCGTCCCCATAGTCACAAACCAAAAAATTATCAGATAACGTTACTTCAAATCTCGTAACTGTGTAAAATAAAGTTACTCCACATCTAAAAACTTCTTTCTTGACCTATACAATGTATTTTTATACGATTCAAAAGTAGGAATTTCATACATACAAGGCTTGCCCATTTTCCTCAACTTTTCAAATTTATTTTTAAATATACACTGCCGGTCAAAAGTTTGAGACCACCTACATCAAAGTTGCAAATGGATGTAAAACTCAAAATAAAAAGCTAAACATGAAAGGATTTATTGTGATATTTATTAAGTATGGCAAATGCAATTAAATATAAATAAATAATATTAAATATTTCGACAATTTAACTTAAAATATATGTTGACAAGCTAAACAGCTTTTTCATCAAAAAACCCTCCCTTGCATTGAATCACTTTGTTGACAAGTCTTGGCATGCGGGCAATCAATTTGTCGATTGTTTCTTGTGAAATATTGTTCCAGCTTTCTTGCAATGCTCTCCACAAATCTTCTTGTGAGCTGGGACAACAACTGCCCACGTTTCTGTCCAGCTCTTCCCACAAAAGTTCTATAGGGTTAAGGTCGGGGCTCTGAGCGGGCCACACCATGTTTTTTAACACCCCTTCTGCTTCTTTTGTATCTAAATAACCCCGGCATAATTTGGAGCTGTGTTTAGGGTCGTTGTCTTGTTGGAAAATAAAGCCATCTCCAACTAGCCGAAGTCCCGATGGTACAGCATTACACTCCAATATGGCTTTGTACTGCTCCTTTTTCATAATTCCTTTGACTCGTACCAAATCTCCAGTTCCACGGCTCGAGAAACAACCCCAAACCATAACGGAACCACCGCCATGCTTCACTGTGGGCAGGACACAGTCTGGCATCATCTTTTCCTCGGCACTCCGCCGAACAAAAACACGTCTTTTGCTCCCAAACACTTCAAATTTGGACTCATCTGTCCAAAGAACTCTTTTGAAGTCTTCTTCACTCCAGTCTCGATGGGTAAGGGCCCACTGCATTCTCTTCTTTTTGTTTTGTGGCCTTAAGAGAGGTTTTCGCACTGCTACGCGACCAAATAACTTAGCGTCTCTTAGTCTTCTTTTCACTGTGGTCAATGACACAGGTGTAGACCGGGATTTGTTCACTTCAGCGCGGATTTCTGGTGCTGTCAGGCGTCTATTCCGCTTGCTTGTTACCACGATGAACTTATCCTCGCTAGAAGTGGTAGCTCTCGGCCTTCCCGACCGCGAACGATCTTGATTATTGCCAGTCTCTTTGTATCGGGTTATTGGGTTATGAACACAAGTCTTCGACAACTTGAGCTGAGTAGCAATCGCACGTTCAGATTTGCTTTCGTTGTGTAAAGCAATGATGACAGCACGAGTTTCACCGCTAATTTGGCGTACTTTTCCCATAATGAGATGTCTTCACTGTAAGAACGACGAGCTCGGACTAACCAAGATTAAGAAATATTTACTCCATGGAAACTCAGGTGTTCACAGTGTTTTAGGAAGTTAAAATTTCCTAAAATTCTGTTAACACAAAACAAAGCCCAAATAATGAATAATAGTCAGGTAACAATAATATTACAATGACTTTAGCGCGCGGTCCGCACGCGGCGCCCATTGATGTTTCTAGACAAAAGACCTTTGTACGATGATTACATAAAAATAAATAGAAATAATGACTTCGAAAAATAGTAAAATATCCATTGTATATGCAGGTGTGCAAATTAATTGTTTATCATATGTATTTTTAACAAATTTTATTGTGAAACAATATTTTAACTTGTGGTCTCAAACTTTTGGCCGGTAGGGTAGCTTGAACAGATCCTCGATATTGGCACACTTCCTTCTTACATGCGTTTTTCACTAAAGCCACTTCATTTTTTTCAATATCAGCGTTACAAGTATGAGGTATTTCGCGTATTACTTTATTCTCATTTTTTATTGTAATGGTAGCTGATGATTGTTCTCTATTTACATTTCTCCATAGTACAGTTCCACGTTTATTTAAAACACTTATATTGTAGAGCGAAATCCACCACGAATTAGTCTTTTGTACCCCTTTGGTTGCTTCTTCTTCTTTTCTTCTTCTTCTTCTTCTTTTCGTGTAGTAAGTGGCCAACCTGTTGTCAAGAGTTGTTCAAACCGTCCGTAGGCCTCTGACACGGCTTAACGACTGCTGTCAATTTGACAACAACCGGAACCGACTTTTTACGTGCCCTCCGAAGCACGAAGACGATCAGATGAAATACCACTAAGCGGTCACCCATCTATAGACTGACCGCACCCAACGTTGCTTAACCTCGCTAATCGTTTACCGATCAGTGAGTGCAACTGGCTATGAGCGCCTCTCGCCTTTGGTTGCTAATAAAATTAAAAGCAACATAGCGGAAGAAAAATATTTTTGAATGCTAGGACGGATAAACATAAAATGTTGAATTGACAGTAGTAAATGACATTTATATAATAAAATAAACTGAAGTAGCCAGTAATGTGTGTAAAATGATTAGGAAATAGATACTTCTTGTGCATGATCAGTACCATTAAGGTAAACGCTCAAACAAAAATAAAAGGCTATTTTAGTCATACAATACTATAGACATGATATTACTATAGACATAATGATATTATAGATATGATGATACTATAGACATAATGATACTATAGACATGATAATACTATAGACATAATGATAATATGGATATAACGATTCTATAGACGATTTGCCACTATAGGCAAATTAATATAGGCGTAGGAGCTACAAAAGTTGCGGATAAAAACGGGTTGTGCAGTACTCTTCTGCCTAGCCTTAAATGAATATACAGGCTTGAATATATTATGTAGTCATTAAAGTACATATTTAGTCATTTATATATGTGTGACGTTAAAATCGATTGTAATTAACATTCATTCGAATGACGATTTAAATAACGACATCTAAATTATAGTCCATTAGCGATTATAGATTATGAGCAACACTATACACGATATTTCTTTGTTTACCTCTTTTAAAACACGACATCCCAATAAGAACCTAGACGGTCTACCATATGGTATTTGCTTTATAATAAAGATGTACGAAATAATAAATTGTATCGATCGCTGAATGCTAAAGTCAAAAACAATAAAGACCGCCTAAGTATAGTGATTAGTAAATAGGGTAGCTGACACACACACGCACATTTTTATTATTTAAATGCAACAGTTGCATTACCCAAACTATAAAAAACAAAAAGAAATTAATTCTTCTCAAAAATAAATAAGATACACGCATTTTAAATCTGGTAGTAGGGTATACTTGTCAAATAACATAAAAAGGATACATGATACGAACTATGATGGAACCGCTATTGAAACGTAGCTTTCCGACGTTGATGGCGAGTTAGGCCCGGCGCCCGTTGGCGGCACGGCATGGCAAGGTACTTTTAGGCGACGAATAAAAATATAACATAATCATATGGGAATTAGGTTGAAATTTCAATGTTAACAGTCGTAAGTACAAAACAATACCGCGGTATGCTTAGGCATACCGTGTCGGCAGCCTTCGGAACGCTTCGGCATCCCTCGGAACGCTTTGGCAGTCTTCGTGATACCGCGCCAAGACAGCGCCCGCCCGTACCCGAAGCACTTTAGACGCTTCGGTATGCTTAAGGACGTCGCGGCATACCTAAGGATGTCACGGCATAGTTACCGCCAGTGTGCGCTTACATGTAGGGATGCCGAAGGATCCCCTGCCGTGCCGTACCGCCAATGTGCGCCGGGCCTTATCTCTCTTACGAACCCACTTTTAACTTACTTTATTTCGCAACAAATTTTGATACTGTTTGCACAAAAAGGTTTATTTTGATTGCTATTTGTACGTAGTAGTATATGTATAAAATAATGTACCAAACGCAACATAGACAACTACCCCATTAATCGAGTCGAACAAACACGTTGGTAGGTTATTACAGTTTGCCAAAATTAATTGCATGGGTTGGTGAAACATTCCAGGAAACTTCACAAATTGTATGAGTCTAATCAATAAGTTGAATGCCTTTATATTAATTGTGTTACAGGCCCTAGGTCTTGCGGAACTAGAGGCAGGATCAAAAGCCCCAGGGATGAGATCTGTGCTGTGCGACCTCACACTGTTGGGCTACCACCTAGTCATCTGCCACTTCATTGGCTCTCCCGGCGACCTACGCATATGCGACAAAATACTTGAAAATCAGCTAAAGGTAATTCTTGAACTACTAAGTTTACAGAAAAATTTGATCTATTAGAACGTGCAGCAACCATATGTGAATTGATTTTACCTACTTTAAAATCTGACTTTTAGGGAGCGCCATTATAATGTCATCATCTTTCGCCTATCCTGATCCCAATTTGATTACGATCGGCGCGGTATGTATCTTCTTGCCCAATATCCCCGCAGACGTGTATATTCTGTTCTTTATTTTAGGCAGAACGCACCCTATCAAACTTATCTATCGGGTTTTTATATAGCTTCCTTATATCTTATCATAAGTTCGCTGTACAGTGCAGTGCCCGGCAGGAAATTCTGAGGCCTTGTCACTATATCTGTTGATTTGTTTCTAGTTGTAGCAAGCTATCTTGCGTCCAGTAATACTATCATCATGTCAGCCGAAAAGTGTTCCCTGCTAGACATAGGCTTTCACCAAGGCTTTTTACACAGACCGGTTATGAGCCGCCCGCATCCAACCGCTGCTCTGACTCTCAACAGGTCGTCGTCGGTCTACCTTGTGGAGTATATACCTAAAGGTACTCATTGCCCGCAACTCTGGGAGTTATTAATGATAATCTCAGTAAGCCCAACTGAGAATCCGTTTTCAATGTGTTGTAGATAGCAAATATGTTTATTAATTAAAAAGTTAATTTTGTTATCGTTTTACTGGAGTAGGTGGGCTTAAAAATGAAACCTACTTTCGCCAGTTTTAGCCGCCTATCTTCCAACATGCTCTGCATATTCTGGCACTCTTAGCAACCAGCGCGGTTTCGTAGGCTAACAGATAAGCTGTGGGCTAGAGGCCTCTATTTATATATCCAGCGTAAACATATCAGAATTAGTAACAAAAATAGATTTTATATTTTATGATATTGATACAACACATCTTTTGGCTAGTGTCGAAGCCTGAATTGTAACAAAATATGTGCATACACACGAGCTGAATGTGATTTAATAAACTATAATTATAACCATCAATTTGATACCAAATATGGTTAAAATTTATAATATCCTTGAAATCGAGTAAAATATCTTATAGAACGTAATCATAATAACATAGTTTCTAGCTACACCGGAAGTTCTCAAGGTTCTTTCATAATGATGAGCTAGGCAAATTCAATAGTCTGATACTAAACATATTATGGTTTATTATTTAAGATACCAATTACGGTCCATCGAAACAAATTTTAACGAGTCTCACAAAGACCTTTAAACAAATATGTGTGAACAATACATTTATCAAGCATTTAACCAATTATTTTTTAATAATTTGATATATTTGTACAATAATTAAATAATAGTTAATATTATTAAAGAACCAAACAGTATAATTGTTTTATTAGAAATTGACCAATGAACAACCAACTACAACATTCGACATACATCTATTTGGTATCAAGCAGTTGTTGCCACTCACTTTCTAGCAATTCAGTCCGTTGATTTTAAATTATAACGGTCTCCATGTCAGTCTTCTAAAAAACTACCAGATATTTTGTCAACGGAAGATGTTAGGCATAGGTATAACAACTTATATAGATTGTTTTGTATTTCTTAATACTGCTCTGTATTAAGGTCAAGTAATAAAGTCACGTGCATTTAATAAAGCCATGACGTGCATCATAATGCTACTCGATGTTATTTAATTAGTCTAGTTGACGTCAGCTACAATTTAACCTGTCGCGACACATTGTATCTGCGATTAGTTATAATTCCATTGCATTTCCAGGTGTACCCACACAGCGTGTGGTTCCTAATGTTCAAAGGGCGCCTGCAGCTCATGCGTGGCCAGTTCGAAAAGGCTATTGTCACGTATGATCACGCTATCAACAGCCAGGATAAATGGCAGCAGTTCCGGCATGTTTGCTATTGGGAGATTATGTGGGTTCACAGGTAATCGTTCAATACTTTTTATAATTAATAATAGAACATACAAACATCGTATACCCTAATATGTAATAAGAAGTGTATAATATCCATATTATAAATTCCACTTAAAAGGTGAGCCTGCTACCATTGTTTGCTCCAAGAACAGTTTCAGATTGTACTGCTTCTGACTATTAACTTACAGAAAGCCTCTTCTCCGTTGCTGTATGGATGTACTAGCAACTTGAACCACGAATTTATTTATAAACAACTAGGGTTACATAAAATATAGTTAATTTGGTCACTGACCTAAATTTAGCTAATATCAAAAGTAACGAAATTATTGATTACCTGTACCATCGCTGTTGCATTTTGGGCTTTTTAGGTTCATTCAGTTCACCCTTTATTTAGATTATTCTGTTGCACTTATACATATTTAATTAATTACAGTCTCCGCATGAACTGGCGTGAAGCAGCGTTGTTCGCGAACAAGCTCATAGAAGAAAGCTCATGGTCCAAGACCATATACTCTTACTCGAGGGCTGCGCTGATGCTGCAAATGGATGATGGCATTTTACCTTCCGAGAAACAACAGTGTAATGATTTACTGAGGCAAGTATTTATCGATATACATACATACATTCTGTAACGAAATCAAATATTTACTCATTTAACTCACAGCATAAAAACCGTGACACGAGATTTATATATATATATAAATCTCGTGTCACGGTTTTTCTGGTCGCACTCCTCCGAAACGGCTCGACCGATTTATATGAATTGTTTTATGTTTATTTGGTAGGTATGAGAATAGGTCGTAAAGTATATTTCATACCGCTAAGTAATTAGGGTGTCGCTATCCAGCAGAACAATGTTTGCTGAGTCAGCTAGTAAGTATATAACATTCACCGTAAAATCTAAGATACTAAGGTTCTGGTATACATGCCACTTGCGGCTTAGCACGGCATTCGCAGATTAGACAGCACATTAAAACAACAGTATGTTAACTGTTTGATTAAATTTATTTACACATTAAATAGTTGAGTTGAAACGTACAGTTGTTTGGTCGGATACCTAATATTCGGCAAGGTTTGAGGCCGCAAAGATGGATGTCTGCTAGCCGAATATATATGACTAGATTTAGCTCGCGGCTACACTCGCGTAAAAGTAGGTTAAGTTAGGTGTAACAGAAATGAAAAATTAATAATATCGTCTATGTTACTAGTTGATAATATAGCTTTCCAATGGTGAAAGAAATTTTTAAATCGGTTGTGTCCTTTTTGAGTAAATCATTACAATAATTATAAAGAGAAAAGATTTGATATTTTGATTGCTTCAAAATATCAAATCTTTTCTCTTTATAATATTAGTAAATGAGGCAATTTTTTTAATGAGACGGCTAATTAAAATACCCGTCAGTTTTATGATTTAGAAGAAACGCCTATGACAAGCGAAATTCATTATTAATTTACCTGTCAAGTCATCCACCAAATAGCATTTATCTATAAGATAAATGTCTCGCCATCTCTCTTCTTTAACTTAACAAGTGTGAGACAGCATGCAATTTATCATTCGGATAACTTTTACTTGATAGTTGTGAAACTGGCCATAAGTGTTTAAATTATCGATTGTTAATATAGAGTGCTAACAACCTACTGAAAGTCATATTTGTTTTGTATGAAAATACAAAACATTCAGTGTACACACATCACAAAAAGTTTGCGATCAGTTTGAAACATCGAAATCTTTTTTGTTACGGTAGACTATATTATAAATTCTTCTTCTTTTTAGATTATTTACTTAAAACTAGCTGTCCCGACAGACGCTGTCCTGTACACAAGAAAAATAACCCAAATCTAAGCCATCCTCGTACCCACATAAACACACACAATATTTTTTATCAAAATCGGTCCAGCTGTTTATGAGGAGTTCAGTGACATACACACGTACAGTAGAATTATATATATAAAGATATAGAATTAGAATATAAAACAAAAACACAAATTCAATTATTTTCCATATAAAAAGAAATTCAATCCAAGCTTCATCATTGAGAAATCTGAATTGGCCAATTTAAACGTATTTATAATATTTTTCAAGGATAGTTGATATTGATAAAATGCCAAGAGTATTATCAGAAGTTTTACGAGCAAAAATTGTAACATTGAGGGAAGAAGGATATTCCATGAAAGAAATAGCACGCAGAGTTGCTGTATCACAATCCTGTGTCGTGGCCATGTTAAAGAGGTACCAACCACGGTATGGATAATTAGCTGACCGACCCCGCAATGGTCGCCCAACAGTTCTGACTGCTGCTCAGAAGCGCTATATCAAATTGCTGGCAACCCGTGACCCAACAATCAACGCCACTGAAATAAAAGCAGAAGTGCGGGCCGCATCTGGACTTAAAGTTATCATTAAGAATATTCGGAATTGCTTACACCAGGCTGTACTACGAGCACGGATGTCTTGGCGAGCACCTGAATTCACGGCAACGTCAGCGACAGAGATGGCAGTGGGCTACGCTCCGACAAAATGAGGAAGATGAGGAGGAAAACATTTGGCAAAACTGTCTCTTCGTTGATGAATCGCGAATCAGTACTCTTCCAAATAACCGACGTGTCCGTGTCTGGAGAAGACCTGGATTATCTCAAAGGCAAATAACTGCCACTGGAACCGTTCAGCAAGGCGGGAAATTAGTGTCCTTTTGGGGTGAAATTATGATTGGAGCTAGAACGCCTTTAATGCCGTATCGAGGCTCCATGACGGCAGATAGGTACAAAACAGTCGCTATTGATGAAATTTTCAGACCATTCCGAGTAAACCATGGGCACCAATTCGTACTGATCGTTGATAATGCGCCCGCACATCGAGCTCAACGAGTCAATGCTGCTCTCCGAGAATACGTCATAACAGGGTTAGACTGACCTGCCGGCTCGCCTGACTTAAACCCAATAGAGCACGTGTGAGTTAAGGATGCTATCCCAATAGATATATGCCTACTCTGCCCTAAATAAAACATAGACCAGATGAAGGGGCTGACATAGCATTTTACATAACACGAATAAGGCAGCGTGTGAAACTAAATGGAAAGTTCTAGAACAAATTATGCTTATAATACTTGTTACTGGAAACCTGGTTATATAAAACCCGTGGAACTAACTTTTATTGTACTTAGTTTATAATTTATAATTTAATTAAGAATCATTCTGTTCTCGTTATCGACTCTGTAAACACCTTGCTTTCCAAATAAATATATTTTTTTGAAATTCGCTTTTACTAAACCTTGACTCGTGCGATGCTCTTAAACGAGCTGTTTGGAACCGTCAGCCACCTCCCTAGACAGTGCCATAGATCAGGGAAACCGTTATTTAAGAATGGGACAGGTTACCGCAAGAAATGGATAACTTGATCCTCAGCAAGCCCAGGAGGATCTCCGCATGTGTGCGAGCCAGTGGATATTATTTATATTGTACTAGATGTTTCCGGGGTTTCAACCGCGTTTATCGTTACTACGCCGCCTCCGTGGGTCGTAGCGTGATGTTATATAGTCATAGCCTTCCTTGATAAATAGGCTATCCAACACTAAAATATTTTTTTCAAATCGAACCAGTATTTCCTGAGATTGCGCGTTCAAACAAACAAACTCTTCAACTTTATAATATTAGTATAGATTAAATAATAACATTATATTAATAAATTGTTGTATAAGTTTGATTAAACGATATTTTTCTTTCCATCAAATTTCTTTTACAATTACATTAGGATTGAATTACTCAATTTTTCTTATAAAAAATAGAATTAGTGTTATTTTTTAGTTTCAAACAGTGTATTTCTATTTACAAAAGATATAAGGTAAACACTTTTTCTTGATAAAGTTAAATTTAAAAAAATATATCAACTTTTGCTAGTGATAACGAACTTTTTTTGATGTGTGTATGTGTTAGTGTAAACTGTAAGGTAATAAGTACACAGTACATAGTAATGTTAGGCAAAAGAGCAGCGCGTTTAATTTTTAAATGTTTTCTTGGATGCGATGGCTTTATTGTTACGTGCTGGGTTCGAGGGGTAAGAATTTAAACAATATTACCGACTAAAACATGTTTTATTCTAGCTAAATTTAAAACACAGCTACACAGCACACTACTTAAACACTTCTACACGCTAATTGTTTCAAACTCTGTGGTATTTTCGCCTCCGTTGGCTCCGTTGAACTTTACCGCTTACGATTGTAAACTGCTCTAGCGGTGCGCTGCCTTACCTTTTATATGTGAATTAAAGCGTTTCTGTAATTTTCTAGAAGCGCCATACCCGGTACGTTCCTCAAAACAGTACGAGAAAGTTCTAGCTCTTTCTCCACTCTTCGCGTACTCTCAAGTTACGTAGTTCAGTAAGACGTCAATAGACGGCGCTGTAATAAATATTTGAAGGCCGGGCGCTACCCCACAGTGCCGAGAGATGGCACTGGCTGTAACAGTATATTGAGCTGCTATGCGGTATCTGGCCGCCGGCAAAAAGCCGGCTACCGGGTATTTCAGCGACAGCGACGCGATTCAACGCTAATAAATATTACTATCTTATTAATGTAAGATAGTTTATTACTATTATTACTAATGTGACACTGTGAAACCAAAGTCGAAAACAGATAGGTTCTCCAGATAACATTGGTTGAAAGAATAATGCAATTGTGTAGTAATTTACGTAATATTTGAGTGTTTGCCACATTGCCTGCATAACACACTAGCTTTTAATTAAGACGATCAAATGCCATCCTAACTAATATTATAAATACGAATGTCAGTTTGTTTGGTTACGCTTTCACGTCTTAATTATTCGTTGAATCATCATAAAAATTGGCATACGCGTTGTCAGAGGTAGACAAAAGGCCATAGGTACCTTTCATCCTCATAAAAGTACTGTTGCCGAAGCATAGAAAATTGGCATAACCTACATTTACGCAAGCATAGCCGCGTGCAAAATCTAGTATTCTATTTAATCCAAAGTGTTATCTGCAAACCAGCACGTTAGTCATTTAATTGGCAGTAAAAATTCTATCGGTAGACGAAATGTCAATTATTGCATTATCCGAAATTGTTGTACACTGACGCTGCTATTTATGAATGCGTCTGTTTTCGCCTGTTATATCAAATCGCGTGTGTATCAAATAATACAAATAAGATAATATACCTATTTATTTAATTTATGAAGGGGGTTGATATTATATAATTTAATATATATGTATATTGCAGAAATGCATCATATTATAAACAACGGATCGCCGGCAAGTCCCTGCCGATGGAGAAGTTCGTGATCAAACGGTGTGCCCGCTATCAGGCGCAAGGCGGGCGTCTCCTGTTGCCCGCTGTCGAACTGCTCTGTGTCTGGAATATGTTCCATATCCTCGCTAACAACGAGAGAGGTGCACAGAATATTCTACGGGTGAGTTCTTAAACCACAAGTCCACTCAGGCATTACTTGATTAGGTTAGCAGTGCAGCAAGTGGTGACAGAAACAAATATATTTTCTTGAATGCGAGAATAAAGTCGTATCCTTATATTTTCATTGCTTAATTATAAAATCAAGTCTAAAATATTTTTACTTTGTCAAGATATAATATTTTACCTTTCATTCTTCCACACCTATTATATTATTTTATTCTAACAACTTAATAACTGATAATAATTATGTTTGTTCTTGCAATTATTTTAAAACGGAAACTATTTTAGGTAATCAAATTATTCTTCCACAGATCCTAAATATGCTTTGAGTATATTTGGATCGTCGTACTTTACTGATTTTGCATTCATAGATATAATTATTGTTTATGCCAGATAGTGCTACCTGTCTATAGTAGTATGGATAAAGTAATTTGTAAATATTATACTGTGATGTTAAATTATTGCGGATGATTTTTATAGGTTAAGGCTTACTTTCAAATTTTACGTGACATACAACTATAAAAATCGTTAGTTTTAAATAATCATTCACAATAATAAACAAACTGCACGACTGACATTTTGACTGCACGAATGGCATAGTGGTTTAAGTGATCGCTTCGCCACTGCTACTGCGCCGAATGTTGTAGATTCGAATCCTACACAGGACAAAACGTTGTGTGATCCAGAAATGGTTGTTCCGAGTCTGAGAGATCTTTGTGTCCGTTTTGTTTAAATGTTTGTAAAGTCCCTCGCGACACAGGAATTATTCCTAAAGCGAGAGTAGTATTTAAAAACTAAAATAAAATTGTAGTACCACCTTCCCTTGCTCATGTGTGTATAGTATATAAATTGTTTGTAACAGTTAATAGAGACGACCCAGGAGCGCATCGAGGCATCGAACCGCAAGTGGATGGGTCCTTACGAGGCCGACAACCGCGCGCTGTTGCGGTACCTGCACGGCTGTTGCCTCTCCGCTATGAACCTGCCGCGCCTCGCTCTCGATACACTTGACTCTGTCTTCCAGTAAGTTCAGCCTCTATTATAAGTTAAATCGTAAACAATTACCCAAAATTAATATTAGAATTGTTATAATTATATTCACTAAGTCTACAATAGGCACGATGACAAGGTTAAATATAAGTGATTCTAATTAGTCCATATTTAACCCTTAAGCACTGTTCTAGGATCTGACAGACTCCCAACCGTAAAATTAACTGTTGCTATCTCGGTCTCCTGCGTGAGAATGCGTTATACGTCTCAGTGCCTTTAAGTTCTTTGGTGAGCCTAAGGCAGACAAAGCGATAGGCCTTTTCACGCGCGGTTTTGGGTAATGATTAATATTTGAAATATTTTTGTGGGTCTACCAGACCTATATCAGTGGTTATGTGATTATATTAAAGATTTTGTATATTGTTTTGCTATGAATTAGACTTAATCTAGCTCTTCTCGTTTACTGCGACCACGTGAAAACGAATTAATTAGAGTCTCATATTGCTTCTAAATTGGCGAAGTGGCTTATTCATGAAGACGATGACGATTTTAGCTGTAATTCAGTCAGTTAATCCAGAATGATTTTGTAATGGAACATTTAGTTGGATCTCGGTTCCGACTGTAGTCATTCTCATATTGAGCTCGAAAATATTCAAGAACAGACTGAAAATCTTCATTGTGTCTCTGGAACGCCTGTGGCCGACACAAGTTAATGATGAAAAATGCTCTACAAGGTATACAAACAAAGACCCACATCTTTGGCCTTGCATTATATTTTATTGATTTCTTGATATAGCCTAAGCTAACGCATACATATTCTCAGAACTGATATCTATCTATCAGAATTTGCAAAAATATAGCATAAGGATTATTTCAAGACCATTTAGGAAGCAGACCTTATACTGTTTGTGACTGTAACATCAAGAACAATTACACTATGTTTGAATAAGCTACACGGAGTTTCAAATGATGTATTGTGACATGTATTACTATAAAAAGAAAAGGGATATACAATATATATGCGTTTGGTGCAAGTTACCTATATGCTTACAATGTTTCAAGGCAATATGCGGAATTTGTACGGTCAAAAAGTTATGTTAACATTTGAATACCGACATTGTTTTTATATGATCTCATAAATATTTAATTAGGCTGAATTACAAGAATTAGTTATAAAATAAGTTGTTTTTGTTAATATTAAAAGTTTTTATAGAATTAACCACGAGAAAGTGCCTTTAACTGCCTACATAAAAATTGGTACTTAAAAATGCTTAAATTCTGTTAGATGTTTATATATTATAAACATCTAACATAACATAACATCTATTATATGTTAGATTCATATTGTAACTATAAAACTACACAAGGAATAAAACATAATGAAGTACATTTTATCTTGTTTTACTTAAAGGAGTCTCTGAAACCTATACCAGTGGCAAAGTTATAAAATCATGTGCCAGTGCTTAAGGGTTAAGATTAGCAAAAAATATTGGTCACTTATTTGTTGTTTTACCAAAACAACAAATAAGTGACCAAACTAATACTTACTAAGATATAACGCTTTAAAATTCGAGAGTAGAGGCATGTGACGTCACTCTCTTATAAAATTTGTACCGAACAGTGACGTAACACAAAATTTAAACGCATTGTATCTTGTTGTTATTAGTTTGTGGGACAAAAGAAAAAGGGGCAAACTAAATACGTATTTTTAATCATCATGCCTATTGTGCAATAAATTTGTCATTTAACTTTATTTGGTTGATGCGAGTTTTTATACAGTAGGTCATTTAAAGTAGGGCGCAATGATTTTAGTGGTCTCGTCTTTATTATGTTGAGTATTGTCAGTATTTCCCACGCGAAACTTCCTTTGCCCGCGGTTTGTGATTATTAATTGTCCATGGACTATTAATTATCACACGAATAAAAAGAAAAAGAAAAAGGATGGGAAAAATTAAACTCATTGTTTTTAGACTATAGCATCTGTTAAGAGTGTCTCGTCGCAAATAAGTGTCACATTAAAGATCTAGAACTTTCGCCGCTGTATGCTATATATAGTGAAAGGACTACAAATATAATTGTGTGCCACCTGTGATACACTTTTACCTTAGTTTACAGAGTGTATTAAAACATATTCAAAATCAAAACCAAATTAATTAATTACATTGAAAATGTCTAAAATATGACACATGTGTATTTGCAACGTTGCCACACATAATAGATCACAAGGGCATTAATTCATAAAATACTTTTACAAATTTGATTAATGTTTAGTTATTTATGTTGTATGACTATACTAGTAATGCCCTAGAGTGCTACTTTCGCCATATCTCTCTGCTGTCATAGTAATTTTATGAAATACTAGCTGATACGACAGACGTTGTCCTGTCTTACGGCCACTTTCTATATCCAATCTCAATCGAAATGTTGTTAAACAAACTGACAGACTCGCGCAATTTTCTTAACTTTTCTTTCTACAAGAACCTTCTACGAAGTATTAGAAAACTTAAAAAACAAGATGAATGTTATCAGTAAAGTCGTTCTCAAATTATGGCGTGACCAAGGGAAACAGAGATTCATTTTTATATATTATATACATGTAAAACCAAATTATATTTTACAGATTCAAGAACGATATCAAAGAGGATACTTTCTTGCTGCCATACGCACTTGCGGAGATGGCGATGTGCCACTATCGACTTGGGGACAAGGATCAGGCTCTGCAAATGTTACTAGACGCAAGGTACTATTTATTATATTGATATAGATTTATTTACGCCTATGTTTAATTGTTTACACTTAGGGTTAAGCTGATGTTCAAAATTCTATTATTATTTATTGTTATTTACTAGATTTTGGCCGCTGCTTTGCTCGCGTAAATGTAGGTTAGGTCAGGTTAAATTAGTTTTCTGGATGAAAGGTACCATATGACCGTTTCTGATCCCCTAACTACGTGTATGCGAGTGTCGGACGAGTAGTTCAGGCGAGAAAGTGTAACAAACACAAACAGACGCATTAGTTGGGGTTATAAATTGTTTCGATTTCAATGACATATTAAAATATTTGCCTCATGAGTATAGAAAAGCGATTATCGTTTTAATCTATGATTGCCGTCATGGTGACATCTTAAAGTATATTTATTTATTTTATTTCTATATTTAGCAAATGATAGTACCTAGACGAGAAATAACAGATGAGACAATTTCATTACATACATAATTAACGCACATGGGTATATGTATAACTGTGTATAAACACTAACACTTAATTCCATGAATGTCACAATAGCACGTAAACTAGGTCGAGCCTGCATCTCAGGTGCTAGTTTTAATGTAAGCCTTTTTATATTTTATATGTATACATGATTCTAACTCTCAAGTATCTACCTACTTTTAGAATATTTTTTATTAACTTGCCACTTACAGTATAATTATATAATTTAATCTAGCTTAAATGTTAGTATGACCTACATTTGAATATTTTATTTTACAGGAAAAAATATTCTGGATATTCGTTAGAATCAAGATTACATTTCCGTTTGCACTCAAAGATACAAATCATCAAGAGCGGTAGCAGTCCTATGGATCCACAACCCGCGACATAAATTAATTATGGAAATTCCATGAATTTGTAAGTAGTGCAGCTAATAACGTAACAGGTATAAACATGTGGGGCGTGACCGGGTTAATTTGCACCTTAATTTACATGGCTTCTTTGAACTGCATAAAAATGATTTGTGATCGCTACTTTCCATTATTGTGATCATACATACAGCATCAATATTACGCCTTTAATCGAAGGTCTAAGTTTGATTAGGTTTACTTGTTTTGAATTGAAAGGCCGGCTTTAGCTAGATTTGTAATATTATTTGTTTCTGTAATACACGCATACGTTATCTCATTTTTATATAATTTACTAGTAATCGGTATTTTCAAAATGTTATACCTTATCATGTTTCATTAACATATAATCATAATTGTCACGTAGAAATATTATACAAACTAAATACGTGTAACTATAGAATATTCTGATACTAATTATGGGATTACCTAGTGAATAATTCCACTACCTAAAATTTTTAATGTTGAATCATATAATCCCGCATATCAACTCAAAATATATAGGAATGTAGATGTCACAGCAATAAATCGATATATCTAGATAGCATAATATTTAGATTCCAATATACATATATAATCGTACGTACGATCCTCTTCAAAAATTAATAATTATTGTATCAATGTAACTGTAAATATTACTCTTCTCAAAATCCCTTACTTAAGTATTTTATGACGAAATCTGTAAGGACTCTAACAGTTGACTATGGGATATTGAAATTTGGAAAGACTGACATAAAGGAAAGTGTTTTAATGAATCTGTATATCGTTGTGCAAACTTAGGTATAATATTCTAAACAAACATTTGACATATTTAGTATATAAGCTTTTAAACGTTCCATTATTATTTATTTTTTACGTTGTGATCAGATCTGGAATCATACAGATTTATAATATATTAGCGGTTGCCTAGTGGTCGAAATTCGACCATAAATGATTTAAATTTTAAGTTTGATATTTATTAAAAGGTTTTATTGTCTAAAACTATTATAATAACCTTATAATCAATTTAATTTACCTATCTTTTTCAAACAAATTATTATTTACTTAACTATACTATTTAATTGACGATATTCCTAAGCTTGCGACTTTGTTTTTTTTTCTTTATTACATAAAAAACGTAAATATAATTCCAATTCACCTAAAGGTTGTCTGTAAGATATTGCTGATGGAATTATATATTGATATATGTAACCATAGTTACGAAGAATAGTACTACACCAGCCGAACAATTCCGAAATACTATTTCGGAATTGTTCGGCTGGTGGACTGCATGTGTTGTGCATGCATCGTTGTGTTTGTAGTGTTTTTTCATTAATTTAATGTATTTCTAATGCATATTTTATATAAATATTAGGATTCGTCCCTCCTTCTCCATATAAACTTTAACTGTACCAAATTTCATATTCCTCCGTCCACGCAATTTTCTTAAAAAGGGGTACAATATTTTTGCTTAACGTATTAATTTAAAATGTATATTAAGTATACTCGGTACGCGTAAATAGGCTAGTAATTGCCAGTAATTTATTTTTATATATTAGGATGATAACGAGTACCATTTGAATATTTTGCTAAATATTTGTGGTGAAGTTATATGCGTAGTAAATAATTTAGTAATTAAAATGCACAGGAGGCAGACTGTGTATTATACAACCAACAAAAAATTTGTAAACTGTGTAACAAAGGTTTCGTAAAAGTTGTTTGGGCCATTGAGTTAATATGTTAGGGCGCATTCTGTTTAACTCATTAAGAGGCCTATCACAAAATTTGTATGCTCTAGTTTAGGTAAATAATCTGCAGCGTTGGGTGTGTGTGAGTAGTTAGCGCTAAGCTACGTATACATATACAAATGGCGCCTACGTTGTGACGGACTAAATAATTTTAAACTATGAGCGAGAGGACTTTATAATATTTAGTGACAGTGATAATAATTTTTGGTGATAGTATAAAATGAAATCGCTTCCTGTGTTTGTATGCTTAGATCTTTTAAACGACGTAACGGATTTTAATGCGGTTTTCAGCAATAGACAGAGTGATCCAAGAGGAAGGTTTATGTATATATAACTACCGAGAGCGATGTCGCGGGCAGCAGCTATTATATAATATAATTATTATTGTAAGTAACGGTTTATCTTCAACACCACCTAAAAAGTACATGACACCGAGTCAGCTATATCTCACGAAGCACAAGACATACTTTACACTAATTGGTGAGTCAAGCCTATAAACGTTGTACCTGAAATTATGGTAGCTATAAAATAAAACGAGATATATATGTATAAAAATGTTGTATTTGTAAAGACGAAAAACTCTTATAAATTTTTTTGTCTCAGGGGCATAGATCTGGCTTTTCGAGAATCTATGATTTCTGGGAGGATACATGTATCATAAAAATGTATTAATTTTGGTATCATTTCATTTGCCCAAAAATGCTTGTCCCGATGAACCCTCACTATTTTTAGTGCGTAATTCGGACCAGTCCACACTCCAAATAAGCATACATTTCTATTTGCAAAATGCAGCTGGCCCTGGATTTGGTGATACCAATCGTGTTTCAAATTCATGGTTACTTCACCGGAATTGCCCAATTTGAAGCAACTTTGAACGGCTTCTTCTGGATCTATGCCAAATGCTGAAGAAGGACATTTAATTTCTATTAGTCCTTCTTCGCAGGTACCATCAGGAGAAGCACCCAAAAAGCAATATTGCTGGTCAATAAACAATCCACATTTGTTTATTACAATTTTTCTTGCACACTCATTTGTTCCAATGCCCTGGCTTCATTTTCTTTTCCATGTCTAATGGCAGGCACATGGCCTAAGTCGTAGCTGTACAAAATCGTTTTAACCAAAGGGGTTCAATTTTGGTTAGCGCGTCTTTTGTAAACTTTACCAAAATTTGATGCCGTCAAAATACATCGACGTAGTTTGACTCATAACGAACTTTCAGCTTGCAATATGGTACTACGCTCGATTTCAAAACGATTCAACGTTTGTTGTTTTAGATTATTTAAAAATAAATCTTTAGCATTACTCTAATCGGCTTGGTCCATATTTGGTCGTTGAAATTCACTGTCATAGTATCCGTCAGTCTTATTAAAATGCAGTTTGGTTTTACTGCGCTTTGGTCGAGTCGTATTGTTAGAATTTGTTGCGCGTCGTTTTAGCTCTAAGTCTTTAATAAGCTTTGCCTGGGCTCTTGCCCCACAGTGTTTTGTACAATGTGTACTGAGGCTTGAGGCTTTCCTCTATTGAAAGCCACTACTGCTGCGTAGCAGCGTGCTTCGTAGGATCTTTTCAAAGAGTAATTAACTCTCTTGCCATCTACTGCTTTTGCCACTATACTATTAAATAGTTCGGCCCGATTGTTTGTAAAGTTTTGTAAAAGGCTCCTTGAATTAAATGTAATTTCAGCATCAGAGTTGGTATCATGGGTACCATATTTTGTTCTTTTTTTCTTTCCAATGTGCAGTAGTAATCTTCACAATGTGTGTGGTCACCAAAAATATGGCGTGTACTATTAAATATGCCTTTTTGGAAATTATGTTTTTTAGTGTCAGTAGAATTATTTTCTTCATTTCGGAATTTACATGCTGAGCGGATCGCAGTACGTAACCTAGTCAGACGATCACCAGTTAAATGTCTACGTTCTATAAGGGGAATGGTCGTATCTTTTAGCAATTGTAGTTGCACAATAAATGGTTGGTGCACTCTATTTTCTGTACAGGTACGTCAGGATAAGGTCTGCTTTCTAGAATGCTCTTGTAGGTGCTCGAGTCAACGTCGGCTATTAAAATATTATAAATAAGTTTTCTTTTCTGAATTGAGCAATTAAAATCATCGAGCAGAATTGCTTGTTCCATGCTTGTGGATGACCCAAAATGATTTTTTGTGCAGTTATGCTTTTGTGGAGGGTCGCTTTTTGTATAAGCGCGAGCGCAGATAACGCAATATTTATTACGGACTCCAATGTGTAGGACTTTTCCAGTGTGTTCTCCAATTATTGCTGCGCAACCGGATAAAGCTGAATAATTTGTCTTATAGGATCGTTTGCTCCAACATGCATCAGCTTATACTGCCACCATTGCTATTCCCGCATTATTTACATGACCAGGTGCTATTGTAGCTTCTTGCTCTTGTTTCGCTGCTTCTTGAATTGACGCTTCAGCAGTTATTCGCCATATTTCAGCAACTTTGTCATTGATAGTGTTATATAATAGGAAGGGTATTTGATGGTAAATCCATGGATGCATTGATTTCATTTATATTTGACAAGCCCATTCCTATTAACATAGCTCCTGAAACGGCTCCAGCGTTTACATCTAATTGCAGAGCACTTTCCTTGCACGTTTTTAATTGAAAGGACGTGACGATATTTAAAACTAAATTTGGATATAAGCCCATTTTGTTTTTCTTGCAGTAATTTCAGATTACTAAGTTTGCAACCAAATTTTTCACCATGTTTTTCAATATCAAATATTTGATCCATAAAGAACTGGAAATCAATTATTCTCCGTCCTTGAACCACTTGATCGACTTCCTGCAACAAGTATTATAGTCATACGATGGATAATGTACAATGCGAGTGGCAATTGCTACAACTCAGCAAACTTAGCGTAGAGCACCCTAAGCAGAACGATGTAATGGAAAGTGACTTAAAGCAATTGGATTGGAATGCTGAGGATCGTGCCAAATAACGTACGCTCAAAGAGTTCTTTGTTCTGTAGAGGACTGCGATAGTTTGATGGTGATGACACACAATACAAATGCACTTAGAAAATATAATTATCAATATAATAGATTCTTACGTTATTATCCTGTAAATCCCTTTCAATGGATTACCATTGAAAGGGATGTCTGGATGCAAGGAAAGGAAGTCTCTCTTGATGAAATAGATAATATGAGTATTAACTCATATTATCTATTTCATCAAGAGAGACTAGCTGGACATTTGGTATTATATTTAAATTCTTTATAAATGATAACGGAATTTCGCAATTATGTATCTAAAACAGAAATAATACGTGTTACTTGGTAACTTTCGACTATACAATATTAAGTTCTTAGACATACAAAAGCTTACCATATTAAAGTCTTTAAAATAGCCAAATCGAAATACCAGATAGCACCTAGAAAGTTAATGAAAGATATAATTACTGTTTCCACTTGAGATGAACTTGACGCTTGAGTAATATCGACGTTGTGCTTATCCTTTACATTGATACTGTTTTCCAAGTTGTAATGCTATAAACTTTTCCTGAAAAATAAGTAAATTTTAAATACTGCTGAAACGTTCAGTCAGTCAGTTCTAGAAATATTATATCATTTTGTGAGCAATATTACCTTGCATCGTTTGCATTTTTTAAATTAGCTGCATACCTTTTCTGCCTAATACATCTGTAGGCAGAGCCTATTTGACCCATGCTCAAAAAAATATCTTATTAGTGAAATAATGATGTACCTAC
Source organism: Catocala fraxini (assembly GCA_930367265.1). Lineage (NCBI taxonomy): Eukaryota > Metazoa > Arthropoda > Insecta > Lepidoptera > Erebidae > Catocala > Catocala fraxini. The sequence continues at coordinate 20,720,300 of OV884024.1, forward strand.
TAATAAAGTGAGTATATAGAAATAATTGTACACGTTAATTAACGCAATCGTGAATTTTGTTTACCTTACGAGTGCAACCCAGCTGAAACACCAATCAATAAGGTAAACAAAATGCATAAGTAACAAGCAACGTGAAATTACTAGTATTTAAATTTTAAATTAAGTAGTAAGTATACATTAAATTAATATCAAAAATGACTCAAAATCTTGATGGAAAATATATATATTTATTATGAGTTACAAATAATACTTACTCGATCAAGACTTGATAGTCGCACTATAATTTTCAAACGATTCGCGCCGAGCGGAATTTGAAATGTGCTCAAAATTTCGACACGCCTCTTGTCTTGCCAAGCGCTCACGCGGCACTAAGTGATGCATTCGTGCAGAATCAAATTTGTACAAATTCTTTTTAGTTATTGTAATTGGTTTTTTAATAAATTACATAGATATTTTTACTGCGTTCGTTTGCGGACAGGGTACGCAACATGGTATAAGTATTATTTATTAAACAGTTTTTATTTCTGAGAAAATGGACATAGTTTAAGGGCCATTTTGTTTGAATTATGTGGATACAAAAGTTAGTTATACTTAAATATATCGTTAAAAAAATGGAAAAGTGAAGGCGTAGTGTACACTAAGAATACATAACAGACATAACACTATTTTAAATATCAGATTACATTGAAATTATTTAAGTTGTGAGAGCTCAAAGTTACCCTTCCGAGCGTTTTAAGGAAAACGCCTCTCAGAAATCGACTATAATTTAATAGTAATATTGGATAAATTTAAAATATAAAGCCGCTATGTACAATGACAGGAAACGGTCTATGTGAAGTGATAAATGATTTTTTTTTAAATATTTCGTCGAACGTCTAACGTATAACGTCAAAGTTCCATATTTATTGTAGTCCTGAGCAAAATATGTCAACGGCCTCTTAAGTATAAGCCATGCGTTTACTGCAATGATGCATTTTAATATTTAATAACATTGCGGTTCTAATTATATTAGTTTTGTGTGCCACAAATAAAGTTGAGCTGTCTCCTCTATTAATTGGTATATATTAACTTTATGGTTTACACGGAGTTTATAACATGCCTAAATGATGAAAAAGGTACTAATCCTAAATCACTCGTCGACTATATGATTAAATTGTTACAATAAGCATTTATTAAATTATTGTAACATTAATTGAATGAATTACTAGTTAATATAAACATTAAGATTTGTTTATATAGTTATATTAAATATACATTTTACTATAGGTAATAGTTTATTTTCCATTTAGAGTTTATTTATCATTTGCAGTCGTCTTATAACCGTAAAATAATCTAAATGTAGTGAGACATAGTTTTATCAAAGATCCTTGCTTATATGATTTACAATAGTAATGCTTATAATTAAGGAATGAGATTTAGAATTTCATATTTTTATGTTTTTGAGTTTTATGTTTTATTTTATTTTAATTGACAAGATCCTATTATAAATTTAGGGCATCTCCATTTTAGTTAGACATTAAGTTCTACAATAATACCATTCTATATATTTTTAGGAATCTATTCTATGTTTTGATGTCTATGTTAACTATTCTAACGATAAATAATCAGACGCAAATGGTAAGTAATGAAAGAGAGATCCCATTTCTTTGTGCTTTTAAAAATATTGTATTATTAATTTATTATTCTCACGAAAAAATTTGCATGCTCGTAATATTATAGATTGATAGGCTAGGGTAAAGGGTAATGATATTATTTATGTTTATACTTCATACATATATGTATAATACCTACATATATGCCATATTGTAGTGTTGTTAATATAGATTAGGTACACTTAACTAAAATAATATATATTAAAATGTACGATCCGAATGAATAACTGATCTGTCAAGTATAGAGTATTTGTAAACACGTTCTTCTACTTTCAATAGCTTCTAAGAATATTTATACGTATAAGCAAACACTAGTAAAGTTTGAGTATAATGATAATATATGATCTGCTTCGACTATTATATCTATTTTCGTTTGGATTATGAGTTTTCCAGATGTTTGTTTTTATTCTCCAAAAGATAATTAATTCATGAAGACATAAATGTTACAAATATGATGTTCAAAGTATATATTAATTTAATTTTAATGTAGTGTCGTATATTGTGATAGCGTTTAAACAATGAATAAATGTATGTATTTATTTATATTAATTTGTATTACGTTGTATTGTTGTCAGTAATAGAAAATTCTACAAATTTAGCGTTTCACTAAAAATTAAACGTTTGAAAAGTGTTAATTTGAAAAACTAACTTTAGGGTCAATTGTATATTTCTTTCTTACTAGATATATATTAGTGTCGTCTATAATGTTTATTTAAACATTTGATATTACTTAAAATTTTACAATGTATTACATGAAAACGCACTCAGTGTATTTATTCCATGAAAGTTGTAAGTTCTTCTGCGATATTTCTTTATACCGTCCCAACAAAATATATTGTTGTGATTTACGGTAAGATTTTGTCTAATTAAAAGTGTAATAACAATACCTATTCAATGTAGATTGTTATTTAATGAACTTTTTGTTTTGGTTATGTTAAAATTATGAATTACTTTTTACATTTTCACTGATTTTGTTAATTATGTTAAATCCTATATATATCTAATACCAGAGCTAACGCATTTAAAACCTATTTGTCGATTCCTTTTTTTTAAGTAACCTGGTCTCACTCCTAAGACAATTGATGTAAGTATTGTTTAATTAACCTAACAGGGAGAGAGAAATGGCAATGCCTCTTTATTACTCTATATATGGTGTCTCTGTGTTTCAATGTTATACATTAATCAATGTAAGATTAAGTATATTTTTCTGACAATTAATAATTTGTAAAGATTATGAAATTTTTGATTATTACATTTTGTTTTAACCGTTAGAGACCTGCCGTGTCCATTTTTTATATTTATTAGCTTAATGATTTTAGTGTGATATATGGTGATAGTAGCTGTAATACCTATTTGATTATTATTTAATCATTGTAATTTATTTTCATATTTATTAACCTAATTTGAATAATTATACTATGAGATAGATGTTCCATCATACTTTGTGTCGAATAAAACATTTTCAACAGTTACGTCGTGTTTATTTTTATTTATTTCCTGTTCCTATATATAACAGCGATAACCTGGTAGGAGACCATTGGACTGTCACGCATCTCTGACTGTTCGAAGTTATGAGCGTATTCAATTGTTAATTATCGCTCGCATTAATGGTGAAGGAAAATATCGTGAGAGAGCCTGCATGTCTGAGAGTTCTCTATAATGTTCTCGAAAATATGTGAAGTTTGCCAACCCGCACTGGACCAGCGTAGTGGAGTATGGCCTAACACTTCGAGTTAGGCTAGATAATAATAATGTATTAAAAAATACTGTATTAAACTTGGGATAGTTTAATACAGGGCTGATATTATTATCTATAATGTCATAAGCGTTGACCTCATCAATATCAAAGGTGCCATATGACCTGAAAAGAAATAATCAGAATAACTTAAATTCAAGGAGAATGTAAATAATAAAATAAACTTACTTTAGGAAAACATTAAATGCGCTAATGATAAGGTGATAGGTAGTAGGTGCACTCCGACTTCTTTATAGCCATTGTTTCCGAGTTAAGTGTTTAGTGAGGTCTATAGAAAATAAAAACGTGTCTGTGGTATGAGGGACACTTTGTTAAATTTCTATGAAAATATGCTTAGGATTTAGTGAACATTCCCAAAGAATTGTGAAAGTTGCAATCAGATTTTGTGTAAGTAAAATAAGCGAGCTATGGACCGTAAAGTTGGGCCCTCAGTTCTCACATAGAGGATTGAGGGCCCACCAGTACCAGATAAACGATGGACATGGATTTAATAAAGTGGCCCTCCCACTACACTCACATAAATAAAATATTGCACTATACTCACATAAATAAAATATTGTAACCGTTTAATAGTCTGAAACGGGGCACAATGGCAATATCATTGTCTCTGGTCCCCCTGATCCGTTGACTAAAATATTAACAATGATCTTTAAAGCATTGTATCCACTTGAGCACGCTTAGGCGAATGAGCCGCATTATTAGTGTCTATCGCAATCGGCTTACGTAATACTCTAAAAACTGATGCAATAATACCAAATACATTCTCGACGACTCGTTGAGCTCTAGAATGTCGATGGTTGTAAATTCGCTCGAGGGAATCTCGTATATAATTATTACCGGCAAATGGTTTCATTGCATATTCATTAAGAGCAAACGCGTTGTCTCCTACGATAAAATAAGGTGCTTTTACATCATAAGGAATTTGCAATATCTTTGGTGGCGGCATATTCAAAGTTTTATTTTTTAGTTCTCTATATAAATTGGTATGTTTAAATACACCTCTATCAGAAATTCTGGCCTTACATCTAACATCCACATATATAAAATTATAGTCAGCATCTACTACAGCAAATAATACAATGCTAAAGAAGTCTTTATAGTTTCGATATTCAGCTCCACTGTGGGGCGGTGCTATGATTTGAATATGCTTGCCATCCATTGCCCCAACACAATGAGGATAGTTCCACGTATTTTCAAAGTTTTGCGATATATCTAGCCATTCACTTTCAGTTCGAGGAACCAGAAGCTGAACTTTTCTATTAGTGAAAGAATTATCCAAATCGGATCAGTAGCACCGGCGATTACCCGTTACATCCAAACTCACAAACATTATCTCTATAATAATAGTAACGATTACTCAAATAAAAAAACTTATATTGGAACTATCTCGAGTTTCATTTCGTTCACTTTTATCCATTAAAAATTTCATCAGATCAAATGCAAACCATTTTGACATATACACTTAATCTTGACCTAAAACAAAAATATTAATGTGAGAAGCCATTTCATTGAAAAGATTACACTTTTAATCTAATATTCATAAAAATATAATTATAATCTGCGCTATAAAATTAAGAGTAAAACGGTGCGTATCTATAATACTTAATTTAATTTTTTATTGACGAACAATTTACAATAATAATACCATGGTTTAGACCACTCGCTTAAACCACTAGGGTTTTTATGCAAGTGCTAGTTCATATGTTATATAATTTAAAATTACAATTTATACTTACTAATAATTCACAATGATAGTAGGAATCTACCAATGTTATTTAACAAATATCTTTTTAGCGGGGTTTTATAGGGCTGCTTTGTTACATATTCATTTAGTATATCTTCGGGTAAACTATTCAAGATCTTAGGAAGTACATATGTATCGACATATTTTAGTTCCATACAAATTATTAAATATTGGAAAAACATATTTCTTTGAATTAGGCAACTGTCTTAAATTACTGTTATGACTATGCAAACAAATATGGTCCGTGTTTGCAAGTTCTTCTTTCATTACAGCCATTTTGATTTTACATTGTATTGGTAATTAATTACAGTATTTAAATAGTCCGTTATAATTTTCTTTATATTTAAATTTTACATTACGAGGAACAATCGTTTTTAATAACCTAATCTAGATATTAGGTATATATTTTTCTATATAAGTTTTGTAAGTACGGCCGTAGCTACACAAACCATAACCGATAACAGAATCCACCAGTGCCAGATACAATAAGCGCAGAGTTTTATATGGCATCTTGTACTTTAATGTGTACATTTCGCTAAGTATGGCTCTTAACTTCTTACATACACGTTCTATATGGGCACCCCAGTTGAATCTATTATCTATTATAAGACCAATATACATATGCTCATTAACTTTATCTAAATTGGAACACATGCTGTTATGCTTACACATAAGGTTGTTATGTAGACATTCGTGATCGTGTGTATTTTTTGGGCGTTTATCACCAAGCCAACGTCATGCGCCCATTGACAGATTTTATTAAAGTTTTCTTGCAGATAATATTCAGCAGTTTTTAGGTGTCTGTCTGCTACCACCAGGCAGGTATAGTCAGCAAACTGGTACACGGAGCCGTGAGTGAATAAGTTACACATTTGATTAACGTATATAATGTATTCATTTGGGCCAATTATTGAACCTTGTGCGGCTCCTTTATCTGTGGGTATGCTATCGCTATACTTATCTCCGACTTTTACTCGCGTAAACCTGCTTTGATGGTAATTTTTGAAGAGTTCTAGCAGTGGGCCTCGTATACCAGTCTGCTCTAACCTCTGATACAGTATTTTATACTGCAGCATATCAAATGCTTTATTAAAGTCAACAAAAATAAAGAGCACGTGACATTTTTCATTCAGGTGCTCGCCAACTTCGTTGGTGAATTGACTCAACAATTGAGATGTACATCTTACATTACATCTTTGGAAACCATACTGTTTATTATGGATTATGTTATGCGCATGTAAGAAATGGCTAAGCTTGTCCCCCACGTACTCAATTATCTTGTCAACACAATCATGACAATATAGTAATGGGGCGGTAATTATTACAATCGTCGTGGTTACCTTTTTTGTAAATAGGGCGCACCACACCCAACTTTAGATCGTCAGGGTAGGTGGATGTGACAATGCATCTGTTGATTAAATGAGTAATAACTGGTGATATTACTTTGTTAATATTTTTAATATCAGTTGCTCTGATTCCGTCAAGACCCGGGCTTTTATTAGTATTCAATTTGTTAATGATTTTATAGGTTTCTTTGATATTTATCTTAGGCAATCTCATCGTCACATCCAACCCGTCAGAACAGTCAGCTGTCGACATGACTAAGATATTTGTACTACATGAATTAACATTTATTTCGGAGTTCTTTTTAAACGCTTTTGCAAATATGTTAGATGAATCGTAGTCGGTAAAGGAAAATATTTTTGTATTGTTTCATCGACCGAGCTAACGACTTTACCACACAGCTCATATATAAATTGCCATAGTCTTTTTATTGTAATTAAAATGTCTTGAGATTTCATTCTTGTAAAACTTATTATTTGTGTAGTTAATATATTTGTTGGTCTTATTTCTATATTTATTGCAAAAAAAAATATTTTCTACTGTTGGTACCTTACAAATTTGCGGCAATTCTTGTCGCCATTTACACATGTATAGTAATTTTTTATTTATCCAGTTATAAGTGTTTGATTTATATTTATTAATCTTGATTTTACCCTGATTACATTGGCTATATGAGTTAGTAAAAATATTGTGCATATATTTATAAATATCACTAGGTGAGCTATAACAAACGGTGCATTCCAATCGGCGCGGCGCAGCTCAGACAACAGCTGATCATTATCGTAGGTATATATAACACGTTTGTTTACGTCGCCTCTTACGGGTCGTTCATTAACTAGAGTTCATACCGTTATGTAGTGATCTGCCGGTGACTCATTCACTACCACGGTGTAGATCGCAGCTGTTGTCGCAGAGTTGCTCCGCACGAATATGTGGTCTATGCATGACTTGGTTATTTGATTACCCCTTTTTTCAATGCGTGTGTACTGGTTAATACAGCTGGTTAAACCTAACTCATGTAAGGGATTGATTTAATAAAGTGTATCATTACAGTTTCATTTACATTCATATCACCAATGAGCATCAAGTTACATTTATCGAATTTGTTTTTGATTATACGTTTAATTTCCGTAGTGAAATATCTAACATAGTTCTGGTGGTCTATATTCACAAATTATACCTATCTTTTCGTTGTCAACGTGTAACTGTCCCATAATTATTTCACTAAAGAACGAGTGTACGGTCTTTCTAGTGTATTTTAATCGTTTGTGCATATAAAGGACAACATCTCCACCTCTCCGATTCACTCTTAAATTGGTATACATATTGTAGTTAGATATTTCAAATAATGATGAACAGCTATCCCGTATATTCACTTCCGACAATACTATAATGTCTATTAACTGTGTGCTTGAAGCTAGTAAAAGTTCAATTCGCGCAAAGTTTAAAAAATGTGAACGAATATTAACATGTAAGGTTGTTATTAACCACTTGTTTTTAGGTAACAATGTGATATAATCATTCCAGCGATTAACATTATTCTCATGTACCTATATCATTAGTTATACTATCCATTAATGATTAACAAGTATGGTTATACCGTTTGCAACCATAACGGTGCCAGATTCATAAAATAATAACGTAATAATATATGTATAAGTAATACAGACCCACGGCTTGGTGCTACTTAGCTGCTATGCCCATTACCTAATGTATTCTTCAGATCGTATGACACTTATTTTTTCTGTTTCGGCCTTCCGTATAAGGACATTCCCACGTTTGCACCACACGAACTTGACTAAATTGGTATTTTCAATTCTGACTTTGCACGCCAAAGAAGATGAGCAGTAGTAGGTGAAAGTGCCTCCCTCAAGTATATTCTCGAGTTACCCTCTCTCCCAATATCTCGTTCCGTGATGATTTTTGATTTAGCGGCGTCCAACCATAAATCGCGCTGGTCCTCTTTCAATGTCACGACCAGGGTTCCTATATTCCTTTTCTGGCCATCGGCAGACTTGCTTTGCTTTCTATATACTTTAATAATATTATTCCCCTCCGTTTCAAGTTTGTCACACATTTTTCTTGTAGTTTCCATAAGATTTTCATTTTCCTGTCTAGCTATGCCGCATATTTCTAGGTGATTATTCATATTTCTTTGCTCCAAAGTAATTATTTGCTGTTCCATAAATTTTGTTTTATTTTTAACGTGGGTATATTTATTACTCAAATCTTTGTATTGCGTATCCATGATTTTAATTTTTTCTTCGTTGCTATTGATTGCTTCTTGGAATTCGTCGAACTTGTGAGAAAAAAACTGTAAGCTTCTTTTCATTTCCTCTTCTATTGTTTCTCTGATTTTAGACCGTATTTCTTGCATCTTGCTCTTTTGAATGGTCGAACTCAGTCCTGCTGCCTCCGAGTCAGTATTCTCATCCTCTTCGTCTGGGAGGATGGCTGAGATGCGTCTCGTCTTTGACTGATTGGAGCATGGCTTGCATTTCCAATCCACGGACTCCACGGCGGTAGGGTAGCGAGCTGCTAGGCGGTTAGAGACGCACAGCTTCCATGCCACCATTTGCTACACTTCCCACACTGCAGTCCAGCAGACTTCTTGGTAATGAGCTTGCTACACTTAGCGCATTTTGCCTTTTCAATGTAGAAACAATTATATCGTTACACATAGAAAATTTATAAAAAGTATTCGCAGATATTTGTTCGGCGTCAATGTAATTTTTGCTATCGTACGACTGTCACGCACAAGCGCCGTATGCGAACTTGTGATATGCGTAACGGGTCAAAAAACATGTCTGCACATCAGATACCTATTGCGACATAACAATGGAATGCACAGTTATAAAAACAATAGAAAAATATATGTAACTTAAAACGATCATGTTTTTCATTTGAAATGCGTTAATTAATATGCTTTAAAAAATTACTACGACAAATGCCAAATTAGAAAACACAAACGGAATTTATATATATTTCCAGGGTATCTTAGAACATAAACACGTTCTCATGCATTCATTTCTAATAATGATACTAAGTATGAATGTTGTAGGGTCCTTTTCAAGCTGCCCTAATGTCGCAGTGGCTTAAGAGGCTGCCCCGCACCTGACAGTGCGCCCAATGGTGTACGAAATTTTTTATTTCGTGATTGATTGTTTTTTCGTCCTTAGTTTTCAAAATGTGTGAAGTCCTCCGCGGCATTAGAATGATCTTTAATTATTATTCTTTTAATTATTACAAAATACAATGTTCTTAATCTAAATTAACATATGGCGGTAAGTAACGTAGTACGGTATAGTAGGTCTTGTATGTAAAAATAGGCTTTGTGACAACCCTTTGTGCGCGCCTCAAAAGAAGGAACTCTCGGTGCAAGACGCCGTTCAACTATACCTATGTATTATTTAATGGGATTAAATATAATGACCATCAAAAGTACTAATTGCACAGCAAATATTTCACAGCATAACGAGCACTTAAACGCCTCAAATCACTGCATTCCTTCTCGGAACGGTTAGGTTATGTTAGGTTCCTTCTTAAACCCACCCAAAAATAGAAGCATATTTTGCTGTGCAATTAGTATTTTTTGCTGTGCAATTAAATACTACCCCCATGGGTGTACGGTTGTCCTCCAAATAAAAAGTTCAATTTGAAATGTAACGGCTATTTTATTACAACAGTTTTTTACACAAGAATAGACACTGAAGAGTAGGAGTAGCACGAAACACAAGAGAAGAAAGTTTAAAGTATATAAGAATAGATTACAGCGATAGGAACACAAGTTAAATGAATTTAGAAATTAAATATTAGTTCGCGAAATCAGCTGACCGTTATTAACAATATAGATTAGCGCGGAGTGTGCGTCGGACGAGTCGTAACAATGCACTGAGTCGTGGCACCGCGAGAAAATCGAACGGCGACGATTTGACCCGAAGATGCCCGAACGCTCTTCGTCAACGGTCGGAGCAGCGGTGGGGAATGATGTGACGTATGCGCTGGCGCGCCGCTACACCCTTATTTAATTTGGTCGGCTTATACATCAAAGGAGTTTCGTTTGAACCTTGTTATTTATTACATTTATGTTTAGTTAGGTTTCGACAAACATAGTGAACTTTGTTTGGCAGAAACTAACCATTCATAAGTGTAAGTGAAAACATGATCCCTTAAATTGTGCACGATAGATAATGAACAAGCAATGTCCAATCTCCTGAATATTACAGAGTATGTGCATACTGCTCAGAATATTGAAAATTGAATCGAGTCAGATGACCGAAGCTATTATGTAATATTCTGAGCAAAATGCGGGGCATCTGAGTAATTTAAATGGGAAGCGGTGCAAAGGGTTGGCAAAAGAAAGGGATTGAAGCCTCGGATCGGAGTCTGAGCCTTCAGCGCTCTCACTCATTGTAAGAAACGCAGCATATATTACCTACCAGGGCTTCCAAACTTAACGAATTTCGATTCCCGGGGCAAGATATCTATTTGAGAACTATCACAGTCTCGAAATTTCCGCGAATATCTAGACATTGCGGTTCTATAGGTAATTTAAATAGAAATATTTTTATTATTTATGCTACTTAACTAGGTGGTACATTTATTCGAACAAAAAAAGAAAGTGATCATACTAGGTATACGCATTTAGGTATCAATGCTAGATACCTTAGGTTGCACTGACTGAAGATGACTGAGGCTACAGGTAATCTTTGACCTGGGGGTGGCGGGCTTTGTGGGCCTGCCCGCCATCCGTTCAGCACCAGGTCCGAGAGGCGGCGTGCGTGTTCCCACGCGCGCCTCTGTGTCGAGTCCGTCTCCCCTCTAGGGGGGACAGTAGGGAGTTTTTAGATGTGCCTATAGGGTAGGTCTTTCGTGTAGTGGCCTGCCGTTTCATACGGCGGGCCGAAACCTCGGCGGGGTCGCGACCGCATGCGAAAGTGTGTCGATAGTGGTTTTGTCGAGGAACACCGTGGTAGGTTTAGTCGGTATTCCGGGAGGTACTTTATCATCTTTACCATCTTTCTTTTACCCCGGCGAGTCCGACATAACCCCTCCGCCCGCCCCCGCGGAGGGGTAAGCGCCATGCATTCAACCACGCAAAAAAAAAAAATAAGGCTACAGGTAATCTGGCGCGGCGATGCAAGCTTTACCACTTGTTTGGCGAAGTTTTCAAATCTCCTTTCACATTCGATTTATATGTTTTTAATGGTGTCCAATAGGTGTACCAAAAGATAAGGTAGATTTTTATTTTCTTGGAAATAAAATCGAATACCCTCTATATGTTTTCTAAATGGCCTTATTAGCTTAAATAATAAATATTATTGCGATTGATGATGCATGAAAACCCGTGCCGACTTGATACCAAATATAAAATATAAATTTTTGTTCCGGGTTAAATTATATTATAGCTTATAGAAGATTTCTAGAAGTTCAAGTTTGTTTAGTAAATAATACACTAATGTATCGAAAACATATTACTATTTAATATTTTACATTAAAAATAACATTATATTCCACTGAATTGATTTTAAGGTTTGTATTTTACAGTCTGGATAAATCTTCCGGTGTTCTTGTACGCAGCGTAATAAAAATTGCTTTTGCTCCTCTTCTACTGTAATTAAACCATGAAATTCTTGCATCATCTTGACCGCTCTTTCAGCTGTATCGTTTACTGCCCTAAGCACTGAAGCGTTATTTGGCGATAAAGACGGTTCTTCGTTCAGAAAACCGTCATCAATTTGAAGCCGGGTGAACAACGCTTTACTTTTGATTGATACAAAGTCGTAGATGTAATTATCTAAAATAAAAAATTAAAATAATCAGTAATTTAAAAAAAAGGAATATAAAAGAAACAATATTTAGTAATGAAACTTACCATACAATTAACCACATAGTTCTTCTTTGGATGGGATGTAGCGTTTACCATGGATTGATGGATTCTCTTTGGTTAAATTTCCAACCATTTTTATTATAATTTCTTGATCCACATCGTCGTTAAATAATGATAAGGCAGCTATTTCATCGGTTAAATATCATAGATTCTGGCTTAATTTCTGTAAAGCTGCTTTCGAGATGTTTGTATCGATTTTTTCATAAGCCTTCATCGATTTCCAAAAGCACAAATCCTGATAAGGTGCTTTTACAGCCAAAATACATTGGAGCCACGGTTTAACGTAGGATGTCACGCTGAACAAGCAAACATCAAACAGTGCCGCCTTATCCTTGTTCGTAATTTTCAGTTGAACGCTAAGAAGTGCTATTTTCAGTGCATAAATCGCCCTCGCCATCCACCTGGCTTGGTGCATGGCATATGGAAGTCAAATTTTAAATTCTGTCGATGGAGTTGACTCTGCTAAATATTTAGATAGCCGTTTCTTTTCCTCAATAATTCTCAGGCGCGCCCTTTCCTCGTTATCGGTCCCTTTTTGTCTACTTCACCTAAATGAACTGGTCGATCTGGCTCCCGTTGTCGTTGTAATAAAGAATTAACTTCGTTTGTTTTCATTAAATGAAGCGCATCGGTGTGGGCAATATCAAACAAATTGTCTAAGTTTCTGACAAACTCTTGTCGAAACTGTTTAAATTAGGAAAAGATTTCGTTACGCGCCTTTTCCCAATATATATAAAACACTCGTAAAAACTGAGATTTGCACTTTCATTTACAGTTAAATTCACTTGACGAATGTTGTAAAATAACTCTGCTAAAACTTATCTATTAGAAGGAAGTTTTGATACCGTTATTTGATGTTTTGCGTCACCTATTAAAAATATATCCTTGTTAGAACTGCGTAATTTCACTGACATGTTGACCGAACAAAAACAATGTGTTTACTGTAAAAGAAAGACAAATCATCAAGCACAGCGATCGTACGAGCGCGTCGGCCGTAGTTAGCAAGTTTTGACAAGTTCCGATGCAAATCGGCATGGGATATCGTGATCCTACCTATAATAAATTTGGTTTACAATTGTTTTAACATTATTCAAATAAATTGAGTAAGATTTAAAAAAAAATAACATTAATTTTTTTGGGACACCCGTCCATATTCCATGACTTAATTAACTGAGTTAGCACACCATAGAGATGCTGTGCCATTATAATCAGTGGATTCCAAGTCACTTATAATTTTTGTCTGTTTCTCTATAGATATGTTATATGCGGGTTTCGCAGGTATTGCTGAAACTCTAATTAAAAATCTGGAGTGTGTTTTATCATAATACGCCGCCTAAAAGAATTTTACCGTAATTTATTTATTTTAATGCCTAACCAACAATTGTTAACACATACACAATTTCAAAAATAAATGTTCGGCAAACATTAATAAAAACAATAGTGATAAACTTTAAACACAAAACTAAATTAAAACAATCAACACTAATATTGAGTAAACTACATTATTATTTTACACGTTATTTTATTTAAAATTAAGTTTACATAGACCAAAACCAATGTGATTACATTTTAAATTCTACATTTAGAACATTATCAAATACTATTGGAAGTGTGGAACCTGCCAAGCGAGTCAGAGTGCACATTAACAAGATCACTGTAACTATTTAGCTGTGTACACAGGCGGGGAACTACTGAGCTAGCATCGAGCACTGTCCTACGTAGAGGAAGATGCAGGGGAGTAATAGGGGCACGTGGATATGTAGCAGGAATACAAAAAGAGAACCTGTAAAGTAGTTGTGGACAGTCCATTTTGCTAAGGAATACTTTATATAGAAAAATAGAGTCAGAGATACTTCTACGTTTTTCAGGGATACCATCTCAAAGTGTGAAAGTCTAGCTTCATACGAACGTTTCTATTTAGCTATGGCTGATGAATAAGCTAGAAATATTTTTTGGATACCCTCCAGCCTAAGATAGATGGTATAATGAGGCCGCCAGACTGCGCCACAGTATTCCAAGACACTATGCAGTTGCATAACAGTAGTTTGATACTGTTTCGCTTGAATCCCGCGGCGTTCCTAGTAACAAAGCCTAACATTTTCAAAGCTTTTTTGGTAACGTTTTCGATATGAGGAACAAATGTTAACGTTTTGTCGAAAGTAACCCCAAGATCTTTAGTTTAGTTCACCTCTTGGATAACTGTTGAGCTCACTCTGTAAACATACGATAACAGATTTTTCTTTCTCGAGTATTTCACGTGGTAGAGCAACGATAGCTCAGTGGGCAGACCAACAGACTGCAATGTAGAGGGTCTCGGGTTCGAACCCACGTCACGTACCTCTGACTTTCGGAAGCTATATGACTTTTCGAAATTATGTGCGTATTGATTGACAATTATCGCCTGCTCCGTGCCTCGGAGAGCACGTTAAGCCGTCGGTCCCGGCTGCCATGAACATCTATGGCAGTCGTTATTGGGAGAGTGTCGACACAAAAGATCCCACTGGGTCGAAGTGTCGCCGGTCTGCACTGACTGGCACCCACATAAGATACATACATACATACATTTCACGTGGTAGCATTTATTAACATTTAAGCCCATGTCATTATCTCTATACCATTGGAAAAATGCATAGACATCTCTCTGAAACGATGTAGCATCATCAATTGATTGAATAATCCTAGAAAATTTAAGATCATCTGCATACATAAAAGAATCCGAATGAAAATGAAATTGTGGAATGTCGTTTACGAGAACGTTAAATAAAATAGGGAATCTTGGGGAACCTCGGAGGTTGCCCTATACCTGTTAGACTGAGAACCGTTGACCGCAACAAAAGAGAGACGATGTTCCAGGTAAGATCCAGCTGTGTAAAGTACCAACAATGTGGTACGCTTAAAACGCTTTGGAAAAAGCGGTGTAAATTACATCTACTTGATGCCTGTGGTCAACAGCGCTCGTTAACATTTCACTAAAATAATAATAATAAATAATTATAATAAATAAATAATTATAATAATAATAACTAATATAAAAAAACCATCCCTTTTGTCCTTAATATAAGGCCAAATGCGCTCTGGATTCTTGGCAATCTCATTCTCTATATTCCCAATGTAATTATTATAACTGCTTATTATAACTGCCAAGCTAGAACACCGTTAGTTTTTGCTTTGTGTTTGTTTTCACCATTTAAATTCAAGCGCGTCCATGGAGTTTTTATATGTTTTGTACCGGGCTCATCATTTCTCTTTTTCTTTTATGGATCTCATTAATTCTTTTCTGAACTATTTTATAATGGTTGGTAGGTTAGTAATGGTATTAATCCAATGATAAAAAATATGCAGCATTTCATTAACATCAGAGGCACTTTTGAATAAATTGTTTATATTTGTTTTACTTAGATCTTTACAAGCGTGTTCAACATTGAATTTTAAAAAAATAGGCCTTGTGTTTTGGGAGTTATAGGGAAGCCTGGTATCAGTATTAAACATTAAGAGTATCACGATGGGATGATGTACAGAATCTATATTGCTAAGGGGATGTTACACGGCAGTGACTTCACAGGAAGGCAGTTCTAGGTTCGAAAGATGTGTTATAAGCTATTTTAACCCTATACCTACAAAAAATATTAATGGTTGCTGCTTTGGGGTGAATTAGTTCAGCTGTTCTTTAACAGATGTAATTTTAAGATTAAAATGTTTACCTAATTAATTATTACCTACATAATTGTGTATATCGTTATACATCATTATATTATAAATACAACTAAATGAAATATTGAAACAAAACACAATACCTACATCTAAATTCAACGCCTACGAAGTAAGGACTAGGTAATAATTTAATAGTATTTAACTCAGCTAACAGCTGAGCAATTATATTTGGACAAATAAGGTAGATTTTCAGATATATGTATGTAAGTTAAACTGTCAAACAATAATTAAATCAATAACAAAGATTTCGGCGAGATTTCGGCGTCACATTCAATCAAATTTAAACCCATATTATATTATTGCGGTTACTAAGAAATCTTGCCAGCGTTTGGGATTTGTTCTCAGAAAGGCACGTGAATTTCAAACTTCAAATCCCAATAAAATAATGTCCTTGTCCTTCATAAGTTAGACATGATGTTTGCTTAATAACTATAAATATGTTCCTCAGGCTGGATAACAAAAAAAGTAACCCACTAAGTTTGTGCTGAGATGTATTGGGTATATAAATATATATACATATATTGTCTTATAACAAGAAAGTTATAAGACACCCCAGTAAAAACATACATACATGCTTATTAAGTCTCCAGGGGGAGACCAGGAGAGCATAGGATCGCTAGCTATAGTGATAGCGTGTTACGTTACTAGATTTGTTCAGTTCAGCTTAATATCAACTTTTACTGTTGCAGCAGAAAGCACACGTTGTTTGCTGTGCCTACTTACCGTACTGTTGCCAGAACTAACTTGTCAGTACACATGAACTCTCACTGCGTTTAACGATCTCCTGGGCTTAGACTTAACTATATATATGTTCGTTTCTTTTTGGTGCCATAACAAATTATCCTGAAAGATAACTATGTCAACATAAACTGTATGCCAAGCTGTTATACGTAAATATAATTAGGATAATCAAAAGTATGCCATGTTAAATATTTCTAATTGTAAAATTGGATGCAAATGGATAGGGAACGGCAAGTTTGAGATTTAGGGTAAAAGTTGTTTAATTGGTTTACTTTTTGGTATTTTACTTATTGAAAATTTTATTGTCGTCTCATATTTAGATAGTACTAGATGATCCGGTGAATTATAAATCACTTAAATAAAATTTCTATACAATATTATTAATTTCCACTTAGTCGATTTATCGTCTGTTTTTTTTTTTATGGATTGTTTTTCTTTGGATTATGCTACTTTTCGGTTTATATAATATAGTTTACTAGTAGTTTTACCGCGGCTTCACCCGCGTATGTCCTGTTCCCGTGTGAATATCGGATTTCACCCCTTTCACCCTCTTCAGGATGGAATTTCTGAAATCTGAAATCCTCTCTTACTGCTCCCCTACACTCTCCAAGGAACATACATGCCAAATTTCAGCTTCTTGCGTTCAGTAGTTTCGGCTGTGCGTTGTCTGTCAGTCACTCAGTAACGGAAGAGTTTTATATATATAGATTGATCTATAGTCGTTCGAATTAAATGAAATAATATAAATAAAGAGTACTCTAGTTGTGCCCTTTCAGACTGACGCAAATGTCAGTAATTAGCTTCACTATTGCTCCCATGTTTTGTAAACAAAAGAATAAAAGAGAGCACGTATTAGATTACCGGAGGTTTAAAGTTAGGGATAATAAGCAATGTACATATTTGTGAATACAGTGCATATACAACACCGCCCGAGTGCCACAAGAAAGCTGTATAATTATGGACGATTAGTAAATTATTAATTTACTTATTCCCTATTTTCGTTATTAAGTCTTAAAATTTACTTAACTTTACTTTGTATCTATTAAGTTTAGTCATAAGCCAAATAAAAACAAGAAGTGAATATTGACGACAAATAGTAAACTGTTCATTGACTATGCACACAGGCGCAGCGATAGTACATGAGACTGCTGTATAAGGTTTCGGTTCGATTCCCGAAATTGTATTATATTGTATCTTCGACAGAATTAATCGAACTAATTTATTTTCACCCCATATGGAGGCAGGAGGCAAGAGCCCTAGAGAGGTTTTGACTACAGACAATTTGATCTCGTCTTTCCTGTACCAGTGCTGTTATCAAGATCAACATAGTAATGCGTGTTCTCAATAGACAAGTCATTGATATGCAGCGGTGGCATCAAGATTGCGGACGCCGTTTTGATTTCGAAGCTGCAACCGTGGAAAATGACTTATAACTCTGATCATCCAGAAATCAATTGTACATTTTATGTAAGCGATGACACTAACTGATGCTTATTTAATAATAATGCCTTAATTTCAAATACACATTACTGGTGCATGATATTCTGTTGGTCTCAAACTAGGCGAAGTTGGCCACCATTATAAAATTATATAGGTCAGTTACCACTTATCATAAATAGTAATGTATAAATATTAACGGGCAAGGACGTAGGTTAGAAGCTGAATCATCATTTTAATTTTACGAGTGTGCTAATCCTATAATCTCATTCTTAAATGAAAGATGCTGATCTTAAATGATTCCTAGGTACCTCAGGTGATTAACTTGATCTATTTTGCTACGTGCGCATCGTGAATTTTAGCTTTTAACCGGTCGAAATAAGGACATAAGTCTGCATAAGTTTGCTGTTTCAATCTGGTAATTAGTTGCACAGGTTTAGTGAAAGGTTATGTGTTTAGTTTTAGTGATGTTAAGGGCAAGCAAGTTTGAGCCAATCAGCAAGTTAACGAGTAGGTACCTGTTGCAGCTCGTATATACACTTATATCCAGTTAATGCTATGAGATGCGATAGCCATAATTATTATCAACTTAAATAATTAGGAAAGCGTTATCTTAATTCTAGAGTTTAAATTGGTAAATATCTCTATTTTAATATACATATGTATAAGTAAATTTTTTGGTTTCAAAACGTAATGTTTGCATATCTATTGTAACTCGACGGTCAATATAACGATTGATTTTAATCCCATTTTAAAGCTTAAGATTGCGTCGAGCGTAAGACAGATAATGAGAGAGCTCGTGCGGCGCATATTCAAATCGGCGCGCGGCCGCCATAGTAAAATGTGTGGAGGATTTGAAGTGATTTTTTGATAAATATGTATCTTTATTGTCAACCAATAACTTAAATATTTGGGACGGACAAATTGTAATATAACTATTTATGTTTCGTTTAAGCTGTAAAATAGGATGGATTTCTAGTGTTATAATAAAAAAATCACGTAACACGAGCTTACGTTTTTGCATTTTTCATGCAAATTTACGTAATTTTGTAAACGAAAATATTAATCATTTTAAGTTTTTTACACGGAGTAATTGTAAACACATTCATTGTTATAGTAAATGTATATTTTATATTTGTATTAACACGTTCCCTGCGGCTGCGCTAGATTAAGACTTACTTCCAGTGCTGTACAAGTCACATACTTCCCGTATCAAGAATGCCTGATATGCGTTACGACGTCTATTTTCCCGTACGTAGTCCTAATTTCAAACCTCCACAGAGACATGGAAAGTCCACAGCTGATTTCTTTGTTGTACTAATCAATAGTTTACAACCTTGTGTATACACAGCTGCAGTCGCACGGGGTTCTAAATAATATCTTAAAAGTTACAGGTATTTTTGGAAGTGGTTGATTTTACGGGAAAAACTTGTCGTGGCGCATACAACAGTCATATTGCTTGGGATGGGGTGTAATAAGTAAAATATTTTTCTGTTTTAGATTTATCATTGTTTATTCAGGTCGTACACAATCAACGGAAACTATTTTAAAACAAAAGTAATAATTAACATATTAACAAAAACAGTAACTTCTTATTGTATATTATTATTCATTTTACTTATGGTCGTACACAATTAGCGAAAACTATTTTTAACAAAAATAATAAGTAATTAACTGTGTTAATGTTAACTTTTTAACAAATACAGTAAATTCTTATTTTATATTATTATTTATTTTAGGTACTTATAAAAGCTAAATTACAAAAAAATCCCTGATTTATTGGGAGTCATTATTATTGAGAGTCTTCCAGTATCTTTTAAAGTAGCGTTGTGCTCTTTGACAGTAGTTAGCATCGTAACAGGGCGTTTATCCATCCATTTGATTATTTTAACTCCTTTTTGTTCATAGTCCCTACAACTTGGCCTCTTTACACCTTTTCCCATAATAAGTTTTTTACGTGAACGTTTCATTGTTTATGTACAATTTACCTACTTACGCGTGACGAATAAAATATCGCGTTCTTTATAAACGTATTAACTGGGCACAGCACTACGGCTAACTGAATAACCGCGCGCGCGCACGTTTAGTGCGGTACGGGGTTTAGGATACGGCCAAATAGTTCCCGTATCGCACTATTGTAAAAATAATTACCTTTCTGTGCGTTACGATAAAATAATTCCCGTACATTTTTATTCGTAAATTTCAATACACTTCAAGCAAGGACTCCGGCATTATAGGTGTCTCTTTTTTACTTGAACGAATACTTGAAAAGATCACCTCCGCACAGAGTGCAAAACAAGGACAACTAGCTGCCGCAAAGAGCATAATTCAATTACAACCAAATACTTCCCGTAACGCAGTGAATGTGTTAAACAAAAAGTGTTGATTTTATTCACTTAACTGTGACCGCCTGTTTTAGCACATTTCGCTCGGCGCAGTCTTAAGATATACGAAGCGCATTAAATGTATTCCCGGTATCAGCATGAAAAAACGGAACATTGATTAAAATTTTCAATGTAATCCCCTGAACCTAGATGCAATAATTATAGCTCAAGAGTCGAGATAAACTTTACAATACCCCGCAAAAATTACTCTGCAAAATGCATTTATTCTCTTCATCTTAGGAAGCTCATTTCCTAGGAAGATCTTTATTATAATTAACAAATAATAATTACTTAGAGGTCTAGGATTTACGATGAGTGGTGGATTTCTTCGGAACCAATAGCGCACAACCGCTGTGGAAACACGTGCCGTATGAACTGGGGCGTTGTCATGAAGAAGCAACACATCGATCGGCGCGCGGCGGTCATCCGGCCCTTCGGCGGTATTTTTTCTTTAGTTGCTTTCCGTAAATTACTCGATGTGGAGGATGCTGCGTCTATGGTTTCACCTTTTCACTGAACTTGATCAGCAATATCCCTTTCAGTCTGAATACGCCGTAGCCACAACTTTTCAGACAGACGTAGTAACTTAGAACTTCTTTTACCAGGTACTCGACACCTACTTGTTTCTGAGAAGCCGTGAGCATCCGTTGCACCCGTCTAACATTGACTTTTGCAAGGTTAAAACATCGTTAAGAATAATGCATATAGTACCAGTACAGAGGTTAGTCGTCTCTGCTATAATTTTAATCAGTTACTACGTTTTGTTTTGTACAGGCAGAAACCGAGCAGCCTGAGTGAGACGACAGTCTACAAAATTCTCACTGCCTCTTTTAAACTCACTTGATCAATTTTGAACAGTGGGTAACGAAAGTACAAAATGATAATTAAAGACCACCAATGACTGATGGATAGTTATTTGACTATGACCTTGTATAGTAGATAAATTAATCAAAGTATACGTTGCTTTAATTAAATGATCTATTATAATTTTTTGTTTCTGTATCAAGTTTTCTTAAACTGTATTATAGTATATTCCTTTGAGTAGATATTTTAATTTCAGATACCTAACTAATGCTCAGTTGGCAGAGGTTTGATGGAATGCTTATGTCAAAAACATTTTAGAATAATCAGTTGAGATTTGCAACATTTCTCAATTCAGAAATCTGGGGTTAATCTTTTATTTTTGTTGATTAAGGATAACTACCTAACAAGCAGAACTAGGTATGCTTACTGTTGCGTCACAATATACATATATTTACGCATGTTACGTTTATAAAACATAATAGTCATTTATATAAAAAGTATAGTGATAGTCACAACTGAAACATTGGAAATAAGAATAAGCATTGCCATTCAACGTGGCAATGTGTGTGGCGACGTGGTTTCGAACCCGAGACCCTCTGCATTGCAGTCTGTTAGTCTCCCCACCGAGCTATCGCTGCTCTATAATAGATGTAACACGTTGTACAATAAATGAGTTATAAAATGACGAAATTATAATTTAATGGCGGTTTAGAAGAATGGCCGTGAGTTGTTTGCTGGTGTCTTCTCTTAGGCTCAACCTCTTGTCAGAATCTAGCAACTAACATAACTGTAAATTTAGTTAAAAAAAACCATCTGATAACCTTTGATGTTCACCAATGTGGCACTTTGTGAACTAAAAGACTAAATGATTTTTCACTTGACTAGCGAATTTATTCATCAGACTTATGTAAAATTTTATATTTGTGTCCTATTTGAGCATCCCTCTGAACCATGTTGTCTATAGTTACGTGTAGATTTTACAAACATTAAAGTTTCGTTATTATTGTCTCATGCTTATATCCCAAAGAGGTAACCTAAGGCGTATTACGTCTACATTTCGCCAAGTATTA
The DNA here is from genome assembly GCA_930367265.1 of Catocala fraxini. NCBI lineage: Eukaryota > Metazoa > Arthropoda > Insecta > Lepidoptera > Erebidae > Catocala > Catocala fraxini. Next base: position 20,742,833 of record OV884024.1, read on the forward strand.
GTATAAGAACCACGTAACCTATTGTCTACCGGGCACAGTTCTAGAATTTCTCGAGATCTGATGCAGAACTGCTGCGGCACTAAAGCAGTTCCGTTTGATGGCTCACGAGATTAGCAAACAGCCGAACACCTTAACTAAGTTTTACATTTATAAAAGGATGGTACCAACAAAATAAAAATCAAGAACTAGCTAAGACCGCACAATATTAGGGTTAGTCCGGGTGAGATGGCCCTAGTTATTATGAAAAGCTATAAAATCAATCTAGGCGTATTTTCCAAGTTTTTATTTTAAATCTACCTTTAATCATTTAAACATAAAAAAACACAAAGTAATCAACAAATTCTCTCTAAATAATTTATAAAAAAACAATTATATCTCTCGTTTGGCCATCTCGCCCGAGATATCCGTTGAGATGGCCATAGTAGTAGGGGGATGATGGCCAGTACTTTATTTGACTCTTTTTGTATATTTCTGCTTCTCTTCTCTTTTCTTCCGCTGCCCACACTTTGAGCACATATTGTCAAACTCAGTACAGTTTTCATGAACCCATAATAAACAAATCTCACATTGCAACCAGTCCTCTATTTATTTATTATTTGTTTATTTGATTAACCAACAACTGTTTACACTTATATATAGGCAACATAAAATAAAATCAATGGAAACATTAGTTAGTGTAACAATTTAGATTTTAGAGATTAACACCACATGCACAGGTTACTGATAGACAAACTTTAAATTGCATTATAAAATTAATTATGTGTATAGAATAATAGATAATTTTAAGATTCTAATTTAACAAATTATTATCGATTAACATACACATACAATAGAATATAACTAGAACATAACTATTTCTTGAGAATAGTAGGTAACATTATATAGATATTATAATAGGACTAACATTATATAAATTAATAGCATTGACATTAAACAAAATTGAAATTAAACAATGAAAAATATGGAATAAAAAAAAGATTAGCCATTAATGTTATTACAAATAAAATAAACTAAAATAAAATATGTATAGCATTCAGGTGCTTTATAAAATTAAATCATACTTTACTAAACTATGTCATGAGTTGCTATGGCTTGATTTACGTTTGGAAATGTGTCGGGCACGCCACGATCGTGGCGGTAAGTCCCGTGTTTGAGGAGTGGCTGGAGAGGCGCCATGGCGCCCTCACCTTCCGGCTGACACAGGTAATGACTGGCCACGGTTGTTTTGGCCAGTTCCTGTGTCGTATACGCCGGCAAGAGACGCCCGGTTGTCACCACTGCGGCGACTGCCGCGACGTTGTTGAGGACACGGCGCTGCACACTTTGGCGGTTTGCCCCGCCTGGGCATCGCAGCGCCGTGAGTTGATCGCGGCAGTCGGATTGGTTGCCCTCTCGCTCCCGGCCGTAGTTCAGTCTATGGTCCGGAGTGAGAGGTCGTGGAACGCCGTCGCCTCCTTTTGTGAGGAAGTAATTTCCATCAAGGAGGCGGCGGAGCGGGAGAGGGAGCGTTTGAACCCTCTCCCCAACCGCAGAGCCGGGCGCCGGAGGGCGCGAGACGACCTCCAGCCACCCTGAGGTTTGACCTGGGGGTGGCGGGCTTTGTGGGCCTGCCCGCCATCCGTTCAGCACCAGGTCCGAGAGGCGGCGTGCGTGTTCCCACGCGCGCCTCTGTTGTTTCGAGTCCGTCTCCCCTCCAGGGGGGACAGTAGGGATAACTTGTGAGGAGTGCCTTTGGGTAGGTCTTTTGTGTAGTGGCCTGCCGTTTCATACGGCGGGCCGAAACCTCGGCGGGGTCGCGACCGCATGCGAAAGTGATTCGCGCGGCCCCGTCGATAGTGGTTTTGTCGAGGAACACCGTGGTAGGTTTAGTCGGTATTCCGGGAGGTACATTTTCTTCTTAACATCTTCTTTTACCCCGGCGAGTCCGACATAACCCCTCCGCCCGCCCCCGCGGAGGGGTATGCATCAAGCATTCCCCCACGTAAAAAAAAAAAAAAAAAAAAAACGTTTGGAAATGTGTCGGGCACGCCACGATCGTGGCGGTAAGTCCCGTGTTTGAGGAGTGGCTGGAGAGGCGGCATGGCGCCCTCACCTTCCGGCTGACACAGGTAATGACTGGCCACGGTTGTTTTGGCCAGTTCCTGTGTCGTATACGCCCGGCAAAAGACACCCGGTTGTCACCACTGCGGCGACTGCCGCGATGTTGTTGTGGACACGGCGCTGCACACTTTGGCGGATTGCCCCGCCTGGGCAATGGCAGCGCCGTGAGTTGATCGCGGCAGTCGGATTGGTTGCCCTCTCGCTCCCGGCCGTAGTTCAGTCTATGGTCCGGAGTGAGAGGTCGTGGAACGTCGTCGCCTCCTTTTGTGAGGAAGCCATTTCCATCAAGGAGGCGGCGGAGCGGGAGAGGGAGCTTTTAAACCCTCACCCCAACCGCAGAGCCGGGCGCCGGAGGGCGCGAGATGACCTCCAGCCACCCTGAGGATTGACCTGGGGGTGGTGGGCTTTGTGGGCCAGCCCGCCATCCGTTCAGCACCAGGTCCGAGAGGCGGCGTACGTGTTCCCACGCGCGCCTCTGTTTCGAGTCCGTCTCCCCTCTAGGGGGCGGGGACAGTAGGGTTTAAAGTGAGTCAGTGCCTTTTGGTAGGTCTGTTCGTGTAGTGGTCTGTCGTTTCATACGGCGGGCTGAAACCTCGGCGGGGTCGCAGCCGCATGTGCAAGTGATTCGCGCGCCCCCGTCTATAGTGGTTTTGTCGCGGAACACCGTGGTAGGTTTAGTCGGTATTCCGGGAGGTACATTATCATCTTTACCATCTTTCTTTTACCCCGGCGAGTCCGATATAACCCCTCTGCCTGTCCCCGCGGAGGGGTATGCGCCATAGAACACAACGCGTTAAAAAAAAAACCTTTGGAAATGTGTGGTAATCCCCCTTGAGACTTTGCCTATACTGTCGCTATGGATGTCAACGAGGTCACTGCAACTATTGACAATTTTGCACATTCTAACCATAGGAGAGTTTGTCCCAAGTTCCGTTCTTCTCAATGGCGGGCACAAAGAAGTTAACTTATTTCGAGGATACCTAGCTGGTGCACGAAATCTGAAAAGACTGAGCAGTTTTGGGCAATCAACTTTACCATTAATCAGCTTATAGGCAAATATACCGTCAGCCACGATTCTTCGTAATGAAAGAGGGTGCATCCTGAAATAGTGCAGTCGTGCATTGTAATAAACCAGCTGTTTAGACATCCTGTTCGTAAAAGCCAGATGCCTTAAGAAGCGTTTTTGTAGACGCTCTAGACGCAAAATGTGCGTTGCATAATGTGGTCGCCATACAACACTGCAATACTCCAAGATGCTCTTTTCGAAGCTATTGTATAACAATATTTTAGTTTTGCTTTGGAACTCTTTGGTATTTCGCAATACAAACCCGAGCAATCTAGACGCCCTTTTTAAAATGTTTTCGATGTGTAGTATGAAAGTAATCTTTATATCAAATATTACACCTAAATCTCTAAGTGTGTCTTGCTCTTTGATTTGTTGGTTACTTATGAAATAATGTGAGGCAATAGTAATGAGGTTTCGGGCAAATTTTAGATGGTTACATTTTTTTGCGATTCGTGCATATTCATATATAATAATAATATTAATAATATTCTACCACATACACACAACACCATCTAGCCCAAACAAGCAGAGCTTGTACTATGGGTTCTAGACAATGGATAAACATACATAGATAATTTCTTTTTTGTAAATACGTACATATTATACTTAGAAACACCCAGACCAAGACAAACATTCATGTTCATGCACACAAATGTTTGACTTGTGCAGGAATCGAACCCGCGACCTCAGGCGTGGCAGTCAGTTATACTAAACACTACGCCATCGAGGCCGACTAATATTATAATATATATTCAATTTTATTATAGCTACACCATTCGATAATCCGGTTTAAGTATTCTTTCAAAAGTTTACAGTCATGTACGGACTCAATCCTGTTTGCAAATTTCAAATCGTCAGCATATAAGAAGTAATCAGAAAAGTGGAAACAGCCCGGGAGATCATTTATGAATACATTAAATAATATCAGTGACAAATGAGAACCCTGTGGGGCGCCAGAAGTAATGGCATAATTTGCAGATCGAAACCCGTTTACCACGACATAGAATTGACGATATTATGTTAGATATGATTTAAACCAATTTAATAATGGTCCAGTAATACCATATGCTGATAGCTTATAAATCAGTATAGAATGGGAGATCCTGTCGAAAGCCTTGCTAAAGTCTGTATAAATTACATCATACTGTTTATTGGCATCTAAGGTCTAACAGATTCAGGAAATGTTAGTAAATTTGTAGCTGTTGATCTCGATGCAACAAATCCGTGTTGGCGCTCATGGATATAAAGTTTAAAGTGGCGTTGAAGGTATGGTAGGAAAATTGACGGGAGTGATATATATGTATAAACGATATATTATATTAATATATTAATATTGTATATAACATCTTTTGGTCTGATTTATGCACAGGGATGACTTTAGCTTTTTCCATTCTAATGGCAATACACCTGAGGTTAGAGACACATTATATATGTATTTATTAATAAAGGAGTAACTAAGGCTGACGCACATGCTGAGATAAAAAAAGATGGTATACCATTGGGACCAGGAACTGTTTATATATGTTTATATTCAATTATTGTAATTTCTTAACTAATGTTTCGGAATCTAATTTTGGGTATGGTTGCACTGCCTGTTAATTTTCATTGAATTTAATAAAGTGCAGTCGTTGTCATATTCCTTGTCATCATCGTGTCTATAAATGGATGAGAAATAGTCCGCAAAGAGTTCGCAAATAGCAGAGCCATTTGAAGTGGTAGTCCGTCCGTCGGTCATATTGAATGGGTAGACACCAGAACCACCGCGTTTGGTTTTTATATGTGCCCAAAATAGTTTAGGATTGTTAATGAGTTCCGTTTCCACATTTTTCACGTAACTTTTAAACAAATCCTTAGCTTAGTGTTGAAATCTTTTGGCAACTAATTTTAGCTCTAATACATCCAAAGGTATATTATATTTTTTTAGACGTAGCCATATTAATTTTTCTTTTAAAGATCTTATAAGGGATTTGTTAAACCGTGGCGTGTAGAGATTATTTGTAATCCTACGATGTGGCACATATTCTTTTATAAGAGTGCTAAGAACATCATAAAATTCCTTTAACATATCATTTACATTGTTCATTCCCTCAAATCGCTGATGCCAGTCTCCTTCATTTATGCATTTTTTTATGTGCTCATAGTCAGCCTTGTGAAAATTTGGCCTCGTGTTAGAAGTGTTAAATGGAAGACAATAACTATTTAATAAAGAGATAGAAATATCAAGAGGGGGATGTAGTTTGTCAACATTAGTTAAAGTGGTACAGGATTCAGAGACAGAGCATGAAAGCATCGTAGACAGAACCAAATCCAAGATATGGCCGGAGTAATTTTTTGTATTATTGAATTGAGTGAGATTGCTAACGTGAACGAAAAATCTAATAATCTTTGACAAGTGCTAGGTAATAAACTGTTATCTGCACTTTCAAGCCAGTTTATTTTACTCAAGTTAAAGTCCCCGATAATATTAATAGTCTTGTCAGTTGCTTCAATAACATGATTGCAGTGTTCGATGAAATGGTCAAGTGCAGAGAGGCATACAGGAGGCGGCAGATACACTGCACAGATCTATGAGTCAGACTCTATAAGTTGGGCAGTGTAATAATATTCCCCACATTCAGCACAGTTGTCTCTTCATTTTCTGTATCAATGTCTAAATCGCAAAGTATTGACTCTTCTTCATCTTCACTACTTTCTGATATCTTTTGAACAGCCTTTCGCTTTTTAGCTACTATAATTTTATCAGTCTTGATGACTTAACTTGATGAGATTAAGACTGATAAAATATCTTAGTATCTAGCTAATTATAGCAGTGTTAAAACCTAAGTACAACAAAAAAGTGCCAATGAATAGATTTTGTCACTTTTTTGTTGTTCTTTGGTTTACTTACATTTATGTGAGATTGAGAAGTTAAAAAAATACTCACTTGCTTTGCCTGTTTGTTTTCTTGCTACAACAAGTTTTTGGGGTATTAGAGAAATTTCTTTCAAAATATGAGATGGTGTTAATTGCTCATCAGGTTTTTCTATGTCATCCACGTTAGAAACTCTTAAAGATGTTTCATTTGAATTGCGAGGAGACGTAAGTCCTTGACAGGTTGGAGCATTTTTTAAAAGAATCAGGTACTCTAATGCTTATGTTGTTATCAGTTTCAATTAATTGATCATGTTATTGTTTGTACAGTAGATAGCATTCTTGATGTACTTGGTATTGCGTCAAACGTAGATCTTTCTTTGTCAGTAGCGCATGTTATTGTTTGTACGGTAAATAGCATTTTAGATGTACTAGGTGTTGCTTCAAACGTAGATCTTTCTTTGTCAGTAGATGAGAGTATTGGATCAACAGTAGCCGATGTTTTGGATGAACTTGATATTATAATTGAGCTTCGACTTACAGTCGGATTATGTATTATGTCTATTGAGCTGTCAAAACATCAAAACGCTTGTGAAAAAGTTGCTTCTGCTGAAAATGCTATAGCAGGCTTTAAAGCATCCGGAGTATTCCCTGTTAACCCAAGTGCCATAGCAGATTATGCATTTCTTACGCTGGTAAGCCCTGACAAGACCGTATCTTTTATATAATTAATTAATTCATAATTTACTGGTATAATTATTATAAGTTTAGTTTCATATTAGTAGGCTAATATAAGTTTAGTTAAACTTATAATAATTATTACAATAAATTGCTAAAAACCACACGCAAATCGATTTAGCTGTTATCGAAATTAACGAGCGCAAAGGCATAGACACAAAGCAGTTGATAATAGTGTAGTTTATTGTGAGAATATGTTAATCTTCATTTTCATAATATACACATATGTATGTATTATCTACCATTTGCATGCCTTCAGTGTGCTTTGCTGAAGTCATCCACAGCTGTGAGCGTAATTGAATAAAGAGGTCAGGTAGATTTCACTTCATTTGTTGGTAAAAAGCATAAATCGGACTTGACTTATTGAAAAGCTGCTACTGCACGCTACTGCTATTACGCCGCGAATACAATCATTACCAGTTATTATTAAGGATCTGGTATAGGTACTTGCGGTAAAACATATGGCGTAAATAGCCGCCATCATTCACCGGACGTCAACCCTTTATGAAACATTACAAATATTAAATGATCGTCACCGAAACCACAAGTTTCTTTGTGAAAAAAGGAAACGCTATAATTTCGTTAAACACCTAACACATGGCGTATTTCACACAACTGTTATGTTTTCTTTAGTTAAAGTACAATCGATATTAGTCGACAATCTTTATGTCGATGCCTGTATGTAATTGCCATTTTGGTTTTATATTCAATGCACCCTCTGTGGTTCAAGTTTCATATCGAAAGATACTTACAGCAGAATACATTATTAGGCAAGGAGTAATTTGAGTCGCCGTATTATTAGCATTAGGTTTGCTGCATAGTAATACTTACACAATAATATTTTAGAAACTAATACGTAATTATTTATTTAGATCTACTTTGGGTCACTGAGCTAGCGAAGTAAGTAAGTATTTAGACAGCTGTTGTGATTGCGACTAATGTACATGAGGTCTCACGTTTGATTTCGATTATCAAATGTATTTTCTGTCAAAAAATTATCAGTAATAGCACGGTGTCTATTGTGCCCGATACACGTCCACGTTTAGTAAATATCAATGTTACGTGTGAATCGTAAAATTTGAAACCATAACGTATAAAATGTTGGTAAAATGCATAGGTACAGAAAACATACCGATCTATGTAAGTTTCTTTTAGAGTTCGAAAAAATTCTTATACAACAGCTTTGTCCGTTCGTCTGTTATTCAACTTTCAACTCAAGACCCGTAAGTCCCGGTCAACGCCATTCGTCTCAACATAGTCGATATACCCCCGAAATGACTATGACCTTTGACCTCTGACCTCAAGATCACGTAGTATCACGTGACCTTTGCATATATTGTTTTTCGAACTCTAACATTTACGACAATTCATTGGCGTTTCTCACTTGTTTATGTAAATAACACTTTTTATTTTAGTTTATTGAAGTTCTTTTTTTTTCACGTTTGGAATGATTTGTCGCTTACCTCTCCGCGAGGCGACGGAGAGGTTATGTCGGACTCACCGGGAGAAAGGTATCCCGGCAATACCGACTAAACCTACCACGGTGTTCCTCAACATAACCAGAGTCGGCGCGGTCGCGCGAATCGCTCACATGCAATCGCGACCCCGCCAAGGTTTTGGCCTGCTGTATGAAACGGCAGGAAACGAAAAGACCTTTGGTCACTCCTAATTTTAACCCTACTGTCCCCTTAAGGGAGGAAGGACGACGCAGAGGCGCGCGTGGGAACACGTGCGCCACCTCTCGGACCTAGTGCTGAACGGGTGGCGGGCAGGCCCACGAAACCCACCACCTCTAGGTAAAACCTCAGTTGGAGGGAGGGGAGACGCCGAAGGGCGCGAGACTACTCTCGCGCTCTCCGGCGCCCAGTTCTACGGTTGGGGAGAGGATTCAAGTGCTATCCCTGCCGCTCCGACGCCTCCTTGATGGCAATAACTTCCTCACAGAAGGAGGCGATGGCGTCTCACGACCTCCCATTCCGGACCATAGACTGAACCAAGGCCGAGAGCCAGAGGGCAACCATTCCGACTGCCGCGAACAGTTCACGGCGCTGCGAAGCCCAGGCAGGGCAATCCGCCAACGTGTGCAGCGCCGTGTCTGCAACAGCATCACGATAGTCACAGCAGTGATGACAACCGGGCGTCTCTTGCCGGCCTATGCGGCACAGGAACTGGCCAAACCGTGGCCAGTCATCACCCGTGTCAGGCGGAAGGTGGAGGCGCCATGCCGCCTCTCCAGCCACTTCTCAAATATGGGACTTACCACCACGATCGTGGAGTGCCCGGAACTGGGTGCACAAGTCGCTCCTTCCGCTTCTCCACTAGGACCTGGCGGAGCTCGGATCTTGCCGCCTCGACAGCGGGAAGAACAGGTCCTTTGCCCCGAGCTAGTGCCTCCTGGTGCCAACGATAGAGCGACGCGAAGAGTGCCGCTTCCAGTTCCCATGGCGTCGATCCGGCGAGGAGGCTCGCAGCCTCAAACGAGATCGTGCGGTAACCTTTAATAATATAACCTGACGGCCATGGCGCGCTGTGGCGCACGAAGCGCCGAAATATTTCGAGTAGTCAGGTTGTCCGCCCAAACTGGAGCCCCGTAGTGAGCCATGGACCGCACGACCCCCTCGTAGAGCCTCTGTCAGGAGATGTTTGGGCTCCCAAGGTTGGGCAACAGGCGCGCGAGCGCACCTGTAGCGCTCCGAAGTATGGGGGCCATACGACTAAAATGCTTTCCATACTGCGGTTACCTTGCTATAAGACAGTAACCTCAGGATGGGCAGATTCTCACGATCAACCCAATTTATCAATATGTGATATTATCAAGACGTATTGCCAAGATTGTTTTACAATTTTAATAAATAAAGAAATCGATTATAGCTATTTCATTACACAACGTAGAATTTATTACATTATGTTTGTAAAAATATTATTATACATTCATAATAATAATGATATCTGCTCTGTATATAAACTATCGCCCTATTGGACACGAGCCTTTTCTCAGGGTGAAACGGGTTAGACTACAGATCAGAGAATCTTTATTCTTTGTTCTGTGGGTGGACTATGGTCTACTGTCTACCATAGACCACCACGCTCACCCAGTGTGGGTTTTGCAGAATTCACATAATAATATTCCCAAATACATTACGAAAAATATTTTTTATGAAGGATGCAGCTTTTCACACGGTGTTTTTCTTCACCGTTATAGTATAGACATAACTGTGACTAGTTACAGGATGCGCTTTGGGATTCTTGGATTAAACTCAACGGTTTCCTAGTAAGCTATCGCTGCATTTTATTTTATTTTAACTTTATTATAGATAAAATCCATAGTGCAGATATTAATAGAAGAGACAATAAGGAAAACGAGTCAGTAGTACTAAGTCACTTATGAATTAAATTCATAGTAAGTAATTATGTAAAAGCGGTGAGTAGCTCAGCATTCAAGAGACAGGATAAGGCCGAATAAAGTGCTCATGAAGTCAAGAATCTGTACGACAAATCTTATTAACAATGACGTGTCACGGCACCCAATGTCGTTCCATGCATTGATTAAATTATTGCGTGATTTAATATATCAATTACGCAATAATTTAATCAACGCATCGATGATGACAATGATATAGGTTATTTATATTAGTGGCTAGAAGCTACTAATATAATCTTGGAACTTGGTTTAGAGCGTATGTAAGGTAAAGTACGCGTAACGTGAGACTACGATGTAAGGTGTGCGTGCGCCGTAACATGAATTCGTATGGAATCAACTTACTGCGTGTATTGAGATTGCAATCCTAATCCTATCCCTATTAATATTATATATGCGAAAGTGAGTTTGTTTGTTTGTTTGCCGATCATCATGAAATTTCGCTCACACGTTGTCAGGAGTACAAAATAGAACATAGTGTACCTTTCATCCAGAAAAAAGGAGATACTGTTACTAACCTAACCTAACTAATAATATTTTATCACATATACACAACACCATCTAGCCGTAACTAAGCAGAGCTTGAACTATGGGTAGGTACTAAATAATGGATAAACATATATAGTTATTTGTCTAAATACATACACATTAGATATACATTGAACCACCCAGATCAAGACAAACATCCAAGTCCATGCATAAAAATGTTTGACTTGTGCGGGAATCGAACCCGTGACCTCAGGCGTGGCAGTCGGTTATACTAACCACTACGCCATCGAGGCCGCCAAGTAAAATAATAAAGTTATATCAACTATGTTTTGCTAGCGTCTAAACTAAGTCAATACTTATTTATCATCATATATTTTCTACACTCACTTAAAAATCACAAGTTAATTGAGATCGATGCAGTGAAATTTTCACTTATATAATTATGAGCCTCTATTGACGTCATCACTGAATTTATGTTTTTCTAAGTATTATCTAATCCTATCAATCCATCCATAACTAATACTTACGCTTTTATATTGTACAAATAATACTACCATTCCTTTAAGTGGTGGTCGCCTAATAGATACGGCATTAGATTTGCTATCGAGGCAGAGGTCGTGGATTCAATTCCCACTAATTGCGTTATGAACGAACTCAGTGCTTGTATTGCATATTTTATTTCTATTTCTATTCTGCACTTTATTTAGATCGATATACAAAATAAAATTGATGAGACGTTATGTTAAATAAAAATAATATTAATTTGTAACAGGGATACAGTTATTGTAATAAATATGTATATGTATGTTACTCGTCGATATTCAATTTTATATATGTCGTTTTTATTTTCTGTAAGATTGTAATTATTTCTGGCTTATTTAAGAAATTGCGGGCATCAAAACAAGGAAAGAAAATGTTTTTACAGATGTATTGCTGTCGCGGCTTATTGGTCGATTAGCGAGAATTGTGAGTAACGACACTTTTTAAAAACCTTTTCTATTATTTTTATAAAATGTTTATGTTGTCTATTTCTTATGGAGTCTGGGACATAACTTTTATACCATTCCTGGAATTGGGCGCTATGCTACGCCACAGTTTTAAAACCTATGCAGCTATCAACGCTTCTATTGTAAAATTGATATTATCTTAACTCGTTTTAAATAAACGTTATTTATTATTTATTGATTTGTAAATACTGAGCAAATTTAACAAAACAACAGTATTAATAGCATTGTTTGTAATATAAGAAGGTCCCCAGTCCTCATAATAAACAAATTATAAAAAAGCGGTACATAAGAAATTGTAGTGAGTAACGCGACTTCCCTCCTATATATACATTGTAACCTTTTAATTGACCCATTATACGTTAATCATTAGACCAAACCGCAGCTATCATTTGTTACGAACCAACATTGCAGCATATCATTATGTAGGTACCTATATTTCAAGTCAATTTGTTTTGCTCTTTTGTAAATTCATTCATACTATTTGAGAAGGTATATTTGGAGTTTAACTACATACTGTTGTACATAATATTGTCTTATGTTTACGCGAATGTTATACATTGAAATTAAACTACTTTATACGCATATTGTGTTTTAAAATAAACAACGCTGTAGTAGTTTAATTTCAAGCCATACCTACTGTTGTTCTTAATATAAATGGAATACTAAAAACAGTTACACGCAGATGTGTCTTTCTATTGAGAAAATACTTAAACCTATTTGCATTTTCTAATATTCTTTTTATTAGATAGGGTCGACACACAGCAGCGTAATAGAATGTACCTATAATAAAAAACATACTAGGAAACGATTCTTAAAAGCACCTTTTTTATGAGTTGGTTTTGTAATGAAGTAATACAATAATTTAGGCTGGAAAATTATTTTATTAACATCATCTACGTATCCAAGCATGCTTCACAAACTATGGAATCGAATTGTCAACACGAGCACCTTTAATTAATTGATCATGACCCCTGATTTATATATGACTGCATATAATAAGGAGGTCAAACTGCACCTCAGGAATAACTGAATATATTGAGATGAAACTAAGTTGGTGATATTCCAACCCATCCAGCCAGTCTCAAGCTTTTAAAATGCCTTCTAATAAATCAGTAATCATTTCAGAATTAAAATATTTTGAATTTATAACGGTAATTGAAGTCTTTCGTTCTGCCTATTCCAGAGTATTTTTAATCGATTTCAATGAAAATAACATATGAAAGCAAACATGAGACAGGCATACATTTTAAAATAAAGTTTATCTTTCGGTTTACATATTTATGAATAGGCAATAATATCTAGGTGGTTTATTATTTACTGGTTCTTTTTTTGGAGGTATACCATGAAGCACACCCAAACAAAGCACACAGAGACGAAGCACACCGAAAGTATTCCACTTAACATAACCGTAGGGGAGCTTTAAATAAAAAATGAATATAATTAATTTTCTATTCCACGAAGCACACTCGCATATTGCGAGGACTAAGAAATAAAAATGTCGACAGAAGAAAATATTTATTATTTAATAAGACTATACACTATGCGTATATATAATAAACAATCATATATTGTGAATCAAGCATTTTAGAGTGTCAAGTCGTGCTTTTGTGACACGACCGCCGCTGCTACGGGTGTAACGGAAATCCTTGGTGAGCACCATTTTTACCATTGCTACTAAAGGTATCAAGTAAAAGTAGCACCGTTGTTACCATTACTACTTAAATACGATTTGCATGACCTTAATGACATTCATTTCAAACCGCTGGTTAATAACCGTTGATGGGATAATGTTTTAACCTGGTCACAGAATACATATAATTAATACTTAATCTGATAAAGCGTGGGTACCTGATACGCTAAAATGATAAAATAAGGTGTTTTAGTCAAATAGTATTAGCCTGTAGAAGTAAAATGATTTGACGTTATCGGAAGGCTTTTTGCCTAAGTACTTAACTTGACTAATATCATACCTTCTGTTCTTGTCTATTATCAAACTAGATACAAGACCTGTGTACAAAACCTAAGTGAAAGCGGGACAGCCGAATGTTAGCGGTCACTATTATTGAAAAATAAATGCAGTCGTATTATGAAGTTAAGTCCAATACGTGGTGTGAGCAAAGTAGTTCGAGAGGCCGATATTTTCAAGAAGTGTTTTAACAGCGGAGATGTTATCCGTTGACATATTGTTGAGTGCACTGTATTAAAAATAATGTGCTAAAGTGAACTGTTAATCAATTTCTTGCAAAGTATATTTTATTTTCAATCTAGGATATAAAACACAAATACCCTTAACTAGTTCAGAAAGTTGCTAACAGTTGATCCTAAAAATACATTAGCCCGAGAATCAATCTGTTGAGCACCTGTAACACTGCATTTCATTATAGGTATGTATCCAGAATCCTATGCTGTCAAATTATGTAGTGTCAAAGGGATAGTATCCTCCCCATGGATGAACTTATAACAAAGATTAGCTGACCCGCGGAACTTCGTCTGCTTCACAGAAGTGAATATTCCCAGTTTTGCAACATTTTTCATTGATGCTCCGCTCCTATTGGTCGCAGCGTGATGTTATATAGCCTATAGCCTTTCTCGATAAATGAGCTATCCAACACTAAAAGAATTTTTCAATTCGTACTAGTAAGTAATTCCTGAGATTAGCGCGTTCAACCAAACAAATAAACTCTTCAGCTTTATAATATTAGTATAGATGCCATAATCTTTGACTTTAGCAGCCATGTTTACGGCCGACTCTTATAAATCTTAAAGATATATAAATACCTAAGATAGCATTTATGTACCTACCTTTTGGATTTAGATATTTATGTTTTAAGAATTGTAATACAATTCACTTAACATGAGAACATAATGAATACTAATACACAATAATATTATTTGAGAGCATGCTAATAAGCGGTAGTAAAATAATAATGTTTTAACTGTTACCCGGGCAGCGATAGCCTAGTGGGAAACCGTTGGATTGCCACGCAGAGGTCTCGAGTTCGATCCCAAGGCGCGCATCTCTGACTTTTCGAAAGTATGTGCGTATTAAATAGTTAATTAACGCTTGCTTTAACGGTGAAGGAAAACATCGTGAATAAACCTGCATGTCTAAAAATTCTCCATAATGTTATCAAAGATATACGCTGGCCCAATTGGTTGTTGACAGTCTGCCAACCCGCATTGGGCCAGCGCGGCAGCGTGGTGGACTATGGCCTAACCCTTCTCACACTGTTAAGAGGCCCGTACCCTGCAGTGGGGCAGTGTAATTTAGAGCTTACCAGCTCTAATACAATTAAAATGTCGGTTCTAATTAAGCGCAGATAGTCAGTGCAGACCGGCGACACTTCGACCCAGTGGGATCTTTTGTGTCGACACTCTCCCAATAACGACTGCCATAGATGTTCATGGCAGCCGGGACCGACGGCTTAACGTGCTCTCCGAGGCACGGAGCAGGCGATAATTGTCAATCAATACGCACATAATTTCGAAAAGTCATATTACTTCCGAAAGTCAGAGGTGCGCGACGTGGGTTCGAACCCGAGACCCTCTGCATTGCAGTCTGTTGGTCTCCCCACTGAGCTATCGCTGCTCTAAACTTACTAGTAAGTATATTCATAAAATGTTATGTTCTAACTAGCTTTTGCCCGCGACTTCGTCCGCGTAGAAGTCGAAAATTGTTGTTGTTTTACGTTACCTATTAATTTTGTTATAACATATAAATTATAATGTTAAAATGTTTGAATACTTATAAAATATAACAATAGTAGGGATTTAAAGGTTAAACAAACATGAAAATAAAATAAAATATTGTTATATTTAATTAACACGAAGCTCGGCCTGTGATCTGGTGAAAGTTACACGGGGTAGTCTTTTTACAAAGAAATAGAAATATCCTACCGCAGTATTTCTTTGAAAACAATATTTTTTTGTTTTTCTTCTGGTGCTATAATCACCAGGCTACTCTGTACTCTGGAGCATGTCACATACAGCTGGCCGTGGGAGAAGCAGCTTTCTCTCAAGTCTACTCCCGCTACCTTAAGAGTTTGACCTTGAGCTTTGTTTATGTTTATTGCGAAGCAGACTTTGATGTGAAACTGCACTCTCTTGAATTCGAAGGGGTAATTTGATGCTATTAGGGCAATCATAGGAATAAATAAGACTCTCCTCGAGAACAACCGGTCAGTATAGTTGCCTCGATTACATTGGGATGCAATGTTTTCACTCGCAATCTGGTGCCATATAATTTTGGTGGATTTATATTGCGCAGCAACATAATTGGCGCGCCAACTCTCAATTTCAATATGTGAGTTGGGAGACTGGGAGGCTTCAGTGTATTCAGGAACTTGACCGGATAATGAATGGCATCATCGGTGTTTATCACTGAGTCGACGGATTTATATTGATATTCGACCCCTTCGAATGATCTCAAAAGTATTACATTTATGACTGCGGCGGCTTGTTCGTTTTCTGGTGCTAGGGTGGCACGCTCGCATAACCAATCTGCAGTTTTATCGTGAATATTATTAATGGAAATTAAATTTGACTCACATACAGATTCAATAATTGTATAAGTAGGTGAATGAAAGTCTTGCACAACATTAGAAATTGGTGAAGGTTGAGTAAACGTCGCAGATACAGCCATTTTAATGCGTCGTTTTTTAGCTATTGGACGCTCATCAGTGTTATTATCAACATTGGCATCAGCGTCGGCATCAAAGTGACCATTAGAAAGATCTTGGAAAAACGTAACCTATTGATAGGTTGGTCTTCTGTACCAAATTTGGCATACAGGTCGCCATTTCGATACACTTCAAATACAAATATATTTGACCGGCTGCAACTAACTCGCAGAAACATCCATAGTATGTAGAGTGTTTTAACTCTAATAACAAACTTTGTTGTTTCTTCGGAGCAAATCACCCCCAAAATAACTTTCTACCTCTTTTCTGTTTATGCAAAATTTGAATTAGAGTGGACCAAGGAATCACGTTGTCCCATACAAACATTGCCTTCCTTATTCACCCCTTTAGGGGTGGAATTTCGGCAAATCCATTCTTATCGGATGCCTACGTCATACAAACTTCAGGTCTCTACGATCAGCGGTTTAGGCTGTGTGTTGATCCGTCAGTCAGTCAGTCATTCAGGACAAAGCATTTTATATTATGTATAGATAATAATATGTTTTGTAGAAAAGAAAACGACTGCGCGGATGGAGTAGTGGTGTAAGTTGTTGCCTCGCCAATGCTACTGAGCCGAGTGTTGTAGGTTCGAATCGGACATGGGACAAAACTTTGTGTGATTCACAAATTGTTGTTCCCAGTCTGGGCGTTCTTTGTGTCCGTTGTTTGAATGTTAGTAAATAGTAAAGTCCCCTACGACACAGGATTTATTCCTAGTGCTGGAGTAGTTTTCTTACAAGGAAAGACGTTTTCAAGAAAGGCAACACTATGATTTTATCCCATGCATGATGCAACAATACCGGTTAATCCAAACCACTTCTTTCTTCCTTAAGTTAAAAAAATTAAACCGTGCGACCCGGCACAGCTTCGCACGGGTAGTACAAAACCGTAACAAATTATACACCTAAACGTGCCTCATATATCACTCTGTCTATTGGTGAAAACCACGTGAACATCCGTTCAGTAGTGTTTGAGTTCATCGCGAACATACAGACAGACGCGGCGGGAGACTTGGTTTTATAATATGTACTTAGTATATGGTGAGAGCAGCGATAGCTCAGTGGGGAGACCAACAGACTGCAATGCAGAGGGTCTCGAGTTCCAACCCACGTCGCGCACCCCAGACTTTCGGAAGTTTTATGACTTTTCGAAATTATGTGCGTATTGATTGACAATTATCGTGTGCTCCGTGCCTCGGAGAGCACGTTAAGCCGTCGGTCCCGGCTGCCATGAACATCTATGGCAGTCGTTATTGGGAGAGTGTCGACACAAAAGATCCCACTGGGTCAAAGTGTTGCCGGTCTGCACTGACTGGCTCCCACATAAGATACATACATGTCCTTGTTGTACTCCTGGTATTGATAGAAATGAGGCAATTTATTGGAAAATACTTGTTATATTAACCAAGAAACCAAAATATGCGATTTGATGACGTGAAATGATAATGATTGATTAGTGTAAACGCGACTGATCTAAATTAACACAATAATAATTATTGCGCGTGTCACTTAAAATGCTTGCATGTGAAAAATGAACAGTCTCACTGCATATGTAGTGATAAATTAATTAAGTGTATTGTGGCACGACCATCTCCAATAACTGTTTTGGATGCATACCTATATTATGGCATAGAGTCTAGAAAATTGTAGCTTAACTGAAGTTGCTGATCCATAATCCTGAGTCTTTACTTGATTGTATCTATGCAAATACTCATCGTTGTACGACGTAAGATGAAAACATCCAGATACAATATACCTGAGTGATTCTTTGGGTTAGTGATATGCTCAACATATGCCAACTTGTGCACCCCAGTGCCGGGCACGCCACGATCGTGGCGGTAAGTCCCGTTTTTGAGGAGTGGCTGGAGAGGTGGCACGGTGCCTTCACCTTCCGGCTGACACAGGTAATGACTGGCCACGGTTGTTTTGGCCAGTGCCTGTGTCCTATAGGCCGGCAGGTAACGCCCCGATTTCATCACTGCGGCGACTGCCGCGATGTTGTTGTGGACACGGCGCTGCACACTTTGGCGGATTGCCCCGCCTGGGTAATGGCAGCGCCGTGAGTTGATCGCGGCAGTCGGACTGGTTGCCCTTTCCCGTGGTTCAGTCTATGGTCCGGAGTGAGAGATCGTGGAACGCCGTCGCCTCCTTCTGTGAGTAAATAATTTCTATCAAGGAGGCGGCGGAGCGAGAGAGGGAGCGCCTAAACCCTCTTCCCAACCACAGAACCGGGCGCCGGAGGGCGTGAGATGACCTCCAGCCACCCTGAGATTTGACCTGGGGATGGTGGGCTGCGTGGGCCTGCTCGCCACCCGATCAGCACCAGGTCCAAGAGGCGGCGTGCGTGTTCCCACGTGCGCCTCTGTGTCGTGTCTTTGTCCCCCTTCCCAGGGGGACGGTGGAGGAAATATTTTTTGTGTAGTGGCCTGCCGTTTTACACGGCGGGCTGAAACTACGGCGGGGTCGCGATTGCATGTGAAAGCGATTCGCGCGGCCTCGCCGTCTATGGTTATGTCGAGGAACACCGTGGTAGGTTTAGTCGGAATTACTGGAGTATCTTTATCCCGGTGAGCCCGACATAACCTCTCCGTCGCCCCGCGGAGAGGTATGCGTCAAAAGCATTTCTCCAAATAAAAAAAAAGGGTCTCTTGTCATAGGCTCAACCACAGAACATACAAGAGCAGTTCTGTGCTGTGGGCTCAACCCTTGCTGAACTTAGCAACTAGCCTAAATGTAGCTTCAGTAACTTAGTAAACTCACAAATCCATAAATTTTAACGTACATAAGTGTTATTTTGTGACCTTAATGAATAAATGATTTTCATCTTTGACTTTGATAAATTATATTTCTACATTTTTAGGTGGCCAAAGAAGCACTTCTATTATTCTCGGTTCATGGCAGTTTTAGAAATGCCTAACGCCTGCGAATTACACAAAATGTTGTTGTGCATGTTGCAGGTTGGTTTCGCTGGTACAGAGAGAGATCTAAGTTGTGTGGAATCTGCGAGTTTTATGCAATGATATTGTATCCAACGCACGTATGCAGCCCTGAACCGCACACGCACGACACCACAAGCGCCATTTGCGCGGGAATCGGCTCGCTCCGACGTTAGCGCCGCGCACGGAAGTTAGCGTAAACTAAACTCATTTCTGATTCGACGAATGCAAGACTCGCTATTGGTTACATTTATGTGTAAATATTTTATTAGTTTTTATTGGATAACGCAATATTTAGTGTACTATAAATTAAGGTGTATCCTTATACATTCTGAAATCATATATTATGGAGTCTACGTGTTACTATACCCGTCACTATCCTCAACCTCCAAAGTGGTGACCCCGAACAAGAACATTAACAATCATCAATCAATCAGGAACCCTGAAGGTCTGCCCATCGCTAACAAGAAATATTTATATTAATTTAAGCAACCACCATGGAACACTCAGCTACAGCATAAACATCAAGCTCATCATCAGCTAGTCCAGCCACAAATAACATCCTTTCGACGAACGAAGCGGCGGGCATCTCACTAACAACTAACAATGCGCATTCCACAATTTTGGCGCGATGGACCACGGCTTTAGTTTATCAGTTTCCAAGCGGCGACTCACGATTTAAAGAAAAGTCAAGCTCGCCCATATTGTTATCACACAACTTGAGCGCCAAGACATCGAGCAAATCACAGACTTGTTATACAACCCGCCAGTACAAAAGCAGTACAAAGCCCTCAAGGAGCGTCTCATATCCGCATACGAGGAATCCGACAGCCGGAAATTCCAAAAGCTGCTGTCTGAGATGGAATTAGGCGATCAAAAGCGAAGCCAACTCCTTCACCGCATGCGTAATCTCGCCCGAGACAAGGTACCAGACTCTACTCTACGTCTTATGTGGCTCAACCATCGTCTGCCACACATTCGCTCAGTTCTCGCCGTGAGTGAGTCGTTTAGCTCGAAAACCGCACGCCGCTAGCGTTACTCGCCAACAAGATGGTAGAGCAATCTACACCAATGGAAGTCGCAGCTGTCCACTCGCCAACGTCAAATCCATCGCCACCTACACAGCAAGCCGATACACAATACCTCATCGCAGAGATACAAAACTATCATTAGAAATCGCAGAGTTGAATTTAAGACCATATTACGACAACAACTATAATAATTATTATTATCGTCGCAACCGCTTCCCGTCCCGCCATCGTGACTCTTCCCGCCATCGTGACTCTTCCCGCCATCGTGACTCTTCCCGCCATCGTGACTCTTCCCGCCTTCGCGACTCGTCACCCCGTTAGGGTATATGAGTTCTGTGATCGTCACTCCCAACGCACAGACGATTTAAAGAACAAACTCGACGCTGCACTTCTCCCTGCACATTTAAGCCTTCGGAAAACTAGACCGAACGTTGGCTGCGGCGGACACCAACGATCACGAAAACTCGCGCCTTTATCTCACCGATCGCAACGCCAATATATCCTTCTTGGTCGATACGGTCGCTAAAATATCCGTGCTGCCGAGGAGAAAAGGACAGACCGAAACACCGCTACCTTTCAAACTTTACGCAGCCAACAACACATCTATAGGGTTCGATTCCCGCACAAGTCAAACGTTTGTGTGCATGAACATGGATGTTTGTCTTGGGCTGGGTGTTTTTATGTATAATGTGTATGTATTTACAAAAAAAAAGTATTTATGTATGTTTATCCATTGTCTAGTACCCATAGTACAAGCTCTGCTTAGTTTGGGCTAGATGGTGTTGTGTGTATGTGATAGAATATTATTATTATACTATTAATATTATTATTAATATAGCAACGTATGGCGAGAAAACATTAACACTCGATTTCAACTTACGACGCCCGTACAAGTGGAAATTCATCGTGGCCGATGTTTCAAAACCCATACTCAGTGCAGACTTCCTCAAACATCATCAACTCATCGTAGATTTGAAAAATCGAAGATTAATCGACGGTGTTACGAGTCTGAAGGTCAACGCCCATACGAGATTCGAAAATGCCTACAGTTCGCAGCATAGATACGTCGCAGTTGTATCACGATATTTTAGGGCAATATCCCGGCATAACAATACTTACATCTATGCAATTATAGTCTAATATCAATGTGCAACATTATATCGAGACGGAAGGACCACCCATGCATAGCCGGACTCGTCCTATACCGCCCCACCGGTACTAAATAGTGAAGAAAGAGTTTGAAAACATGATAGATCAAGGATTATGCAGACCAAGTAAGAGCCCATAGTCCTCATCACTTCACATCATGCCTAAGAAAAACGGCGACATTAGAGTTTGTGGTGACTATCGCCGCCTAAACTCTATTACCAAGCCAGACCGCTATCCAGTTCCACGCATCAAGGATTTCACTCACCACCTATCAGGCAAGACTATACTTTCAACAGTCGGCCTAAACTCCGCTACCTACAACTGAGCATTAGAGACGAAGATATCAAGAAGACAGCCATAATTACGCCAATGGGGTTATTCGAATTTCCGTGCATGTGCCCCGGTTTGAAAAACGCGGGACAAACATTTCAATGATACATTCACGAAGTGCTACGAGGCCTAGATTTCGTCTATCCATTTATAGACGACATATTATTAGCGTCTGAAAACGTAGCTCAACATCGATAACATCTCCATATGCTGAAAGCAAATGAAAGCGATATGTAAATGATATGATAAATAAGTATAGATATAGAGCACTAGCGTATAGCATAAGAGACAGAGATACTCCACCAGAGTTATCACTGTCATTGCAATTATTATTGATAAGCACACCTCGCTGTTATGATTTCTGGATTTCTGTGTAAATTACTGAAAATAGCACACATATTCTACATATTATAATAAGTGCCTAAAAATACCACTTAAACCACTACGCCCCAGTCGGTTTATTTATTAATACATTTAATAACGAAGGACGCAGATGACTCGCTCCCTCTACGGTAACTATTGTAAGTTTTAATCACTAATATTGAAGAAATAAATCTTGTCTGTATCTTATAACGGATGTAGTAGTGAGATCGTGGCGCTAAATTTCTAGTCCTTATTGATATGGTGGCTGTTAGCCAACAGATTCACCGTCATTGATAGAATCTGGCTACATTTTGAATATATTGTAAGAAGGCTTATGGAGTGTTTAGTTAAAAGTGCGGTGGTGATGTTCAGAAACAATTATCTCTCTAGGGTTAGTCTATTGCCTCAACAAACAATCCCATTGTCTTTACTTGGAAAGTCTAAACTTATTATTGCCACAAACAGCTTCCAACTGACAGACCCGGATAGAATTTGGTGTTGATAAAAGTACAGTCATGCAGGTAAAACGAGGCTATACGCCGTAACGCGAGCTGGCCTACAAAATATAGCCTCTTTTTGGCACATGATTTTATTTAAATCATTTAACTATCTGTGCTTTTGTTAGTCCATGATAACGCGATTTCATAATTTCATATCCAGTATGATAGGAGTATTAGCAGCCACTGTAAAGAAATGTAGCATGCGCGACGGATGAAAAATCATCTCATAATATTTTTTATAATATGCTCCATGTGAAATATAGAAACCCTATATTTTTAAGAATGCCTTTTAAAATGGTAATGCATGTTGGTAATATAGCAAAATTGTCAAACGGTTCTACCTATTTGGTAAATTTAAACCATGAGAAAGTAAAAGTCCTTACTCTTAAGGTAAATATTGGGATTTATATAATTTAGAACACATAGCGCACTTTTACCCTGGCCAAGGTAAACGTGGACAAAGCCGTAGGCAACAGCTAGTGTCTAGACTAAATACGACTTGGCAATCGCACGCCAACATAATCTACTATTTAAAATACTTTATTCTTATATGGTTATGTTTAGTTAGATCATTGAATTTAGATGGTCAATAACATGGGGTACCAATTAGAACAAAAAGTAAACAGTTCCAAAATTAGATCATAGATGGCACTATGAGTTTCAATGTTAATATTAAGAACAATTAAAATGATTTATTGGAAAGAAATTGACCATAAAATGTTATTATAAATAAACATTGTACCTATTTAATTAACGGACATCGAGGTAAATGCATTTATTTTATGATTTAAAGATATCATTAAATCAGTGTTTTTAGGCTTCTTATTTGGTGGAGGGCTGTTATTCCAAATTGTTGACGCTTTATATCGGAAGCTACCACGAAATGAAGCAGATCGGTGTTGGGGTATGTATAGCCAGCTGATGCGCATAGTGACGACCCTCACGCTCGCGATGACTGCTCACCCATGAGATTTTTGAGCACAGGTACATTGGAGTTTTATGTGCAATTACGTCGAACAGAAGAGAAGCTAGATGTAATTTATGACGCAATTTAATTTTCAACATAGCTGTTTATTTAAGAAGGATGTTACATGAGTTCTTGGAGGTATGTTAAAGCAGAATCTTGCAAAATTCTAAACAAATATTTATTATCAAGGAACATCGTAACCGGGTTTTTACAAAATATGTCTATATTATGATAGATAAACAATTGATTTTATTTAATTTAGGGAATCTCCTTAGCGTTGCTTTAAGTTAACAATTACTTAATTAAAACCTGTAAAAGTTACATAGGTAAATAAAGTACTTCACGTCTTTTATATTTTTCCTACTAAAGTATAAATTACGTTTACCCGAAATAACGTACAATACTTTATTATAAAGTACTTGGCAACCCTAGTTGTGATTGTTGTGAATTTCACGTCCCTTGATGAAATACGCGACGATCAAGTAAATCGTGCTAACTATCGTTTAAAGGAAGGTAGTTCTTAATAAACGTTTTCTTTTAATCAACCCTTGACCACGATCGATGCATGTCGGTCGAAACGTCGGGCAATCAGTATAGGTATTTATTAGCTTTTAAATACTTTATCGCGAGTAAGACCCGGTAACTAGCATTATAAAGTAGTTCATAATAGTCAGAGAGTGAGATAATGTTTTAGTTTATGTACAATCGGGATCTCCTACAACAACAAAACGAAATCTTTTGGCACAGGATCGCACGCGCCGTGTGCAGGCCCGGGGGTGGGCAGGGTAAGACCCGCCCACCCCCGCGCTACAAGGCCATGTATGAAACAATGTTTATCATTTGCTTTACTTCAATACATAGGTACAATATTTTTAAAAATTGGTCGCTGTTTGCTTCTTCCTGTTGTCGACGTCACGTGACGATATTATGACATCACATTTCGTTGCGAATATTATCATTTAAGTCATTGATGTAAGTATAAAAACCCTAGATGCACAATTTCATACAAATGTACCACTTAAAACTGTCCCCATTTGCTTATAAGTAGTTATATTAACTATAAAAACCTTCATTAATGCAAATTAAACCTTACCGAATATATAATTTGAATACATACATACATAGATTCACGCCTGTTTCCCAGAGGGTTAGGCAGAGACTGCGGATTTCCATTTGCTACGATCCTGACTCACTTCTCTGGCTTCATTCACTTTCATCACATTCCTCATACACGCCCGTCGGTTCAAGGTGTTCCTAACCTGGGCTTTGTCCAGAACGCCTCCGATCTAATCGAAAAACGTTCGCCTAGGTCTTCCTCTTGGGACTGTTCCATTCACACTAGCCTTATAAACTTTCTTAGTCAGTCTTTCCTCGTCCATTCTCTCTGCATGCACAAACCAGCTTAACATACCCTTTTCTATTCTTGTCACTATATCCACTTTCATGCCGCATCTCTCTCTAATCACACTATTCCTTATTCTATCTTTCAGAGTCACACCACATATATTTCTCAGCGCTCTCATTTCTACAGCATTTATTCTGCTCTCATGCTTCTTTTGCCATACCCAACTTTCACTTCCATACATAAGTGTGGGCCCTAATAGTCCTCTATGTACAGCCAAACGTGCCTTTTCGGAACCATTTCGACTGTTCATAAAAGCGCGTAGAGCTCCATTCACTTTGTTGCCAGCAATCGTTCTCCTTTCAATATCTCCCTCATGTTTACCATCCCTTGTAAACAAAGTACCCAAATATACAAACTCTTTCACTTGCTCTACTTTTTCTCCATCAATCATAATATTACACATCGTCACGCACTCTTCCTTTTCAAATACCATTACTTTCATCTTGCTTGCATTTATTTTCATTCCTTTACTCTCAAAAGCACCATGCATAATAGTTACCATCGCCTGCAACTCTTCTGCTGATGACGCAAGTATTACTTGGTCATCGGCATAAAGAAGACATTTGACAAGTAACTCATTCATTCTTAATCCCCATTTACAATCTTTCAAAACGTTTAACGATGAATATACAAGGCTATTTAAAAAAAGTTATAAAATTTTAGCAGAGAGCGCCGATAGAATAAACAATTGATGGAGTCGAATATTGTTTTTACAAATATAAGCTAATAATCTGACGAAATTATGTAGAGTTTATAAAATGCATGTGAATGTGTGTTATAAACACATATTTGCTTTTACTTTTACCTGAAGGTATTTTACTAAGGTTGTGTCCTATAATGTTCAATAAAATTAAACTAATGTATTGCCATTATAATTTATATATGTCAGCTCTTAAACAGATGATAGAAAATCTTTTATTATTTTACTGGTAAAATAATAAAAGATTTTCTATTTTAACTAACATGCTATTTTACAAATGTTTACTTGTCTTGTCTATTTTGTAAATAAATACTACTGTTATGTCCAGACATAACAGAGTTATGTCCAGAGAGTTAAATACTACTGTTATGTCCAGACATAACAGAGTTATGTCTGGACATAACAGTAGTATTTATTTACAAAATAGACAAGACAAGTAAACATTTGTAAAATAGCATGTTTTCAATATACAGTCTGTCCCAGAATATGTTAATCAAATTGTAACGGGAGATTCCTAAGGTGCAAAATAAAAAGTAAAGAAATTACGGCATTTGTGTAAAAATAAAAATATCTAAGTTTTGGTACAAAAAAATACACCAAAATAATGCAGCGATTTCAAAACTACGACAGCTTTAAAAAAACCTTTTTAGTTTGACGTATCAATCCTTCGCAAATAATAATAGTGAAAAACATGAAAATTAGCTATAAACGAAGTACCTATAGTTGAAAGTCTGAAAAAGCTGTACTTCTAAAAATTAGATTTTCTTACTTTTACATAAATGTCATAAGTTTTTTATTTGCACATTTGAATCGTCCTTACCTAAGGAATCTCCCGTTACAACTTGATTCACATATTCTGGGACACCCTGTATAAAATAACAGTAGTAATAGATAATTAATATGCATGTAAATTATATTACGAGTATGTTTCATTGCTATATGTTCATATACTAGGCTATCTGACTTTGTAATTAAACGTGTTTGAACATTACGCGAGTGATTGTAGGTATATAACTGTATATTGTATATACAGTTATATACCTACTACCTACCT
Organism: Catocala fraxini; assembly: GCA_930367265.1. Classification (NCBI taxonomy): domain Eukaryota; kingdom Metazoa; phylum Arthropoda; class Insecta; order Lepidoptera; family Erebidae; genus Catocala; species Catocala fraxini. Next base: position 20,769,614 of record OV884024.1, read on the forward strand.
ACCTACCTATGTATATTGTATATATATAATTCGCATGAGTGTTGCCTGAGTTTCTTCGGTGACAAGAGTTGGCAGTATTCTGAAAACATAGCATTCAATATACATATTTTAGCTGTACATTGGAGAATTTTTAAATGTTTACACATACATATATATTTATACATATACAATGCATATGTATTTGTTTTAAAATTGGCAATTATTAATTATTGTTATTGTCTACCTGATCATATTACGTGCAAGACCCAGTAATAGTATTTGTAAGTTTTCATTTTCAACTTGTTAATATTATTTAAGTAAATTTTGCTTAGGGTGAATTGTCCTATCGTGGGAAGCCGTCCAATTTATCCGATTAATATTATTCAATAAATGATAAGGCTTGGTCTTTATTTATGGCGACACTGAACAGTGACAATTCTATTAATAACTTCAAAAATTTCAATTTATTTAGTTTAACATCTTTTGTGAGGGAAGTGCAATTTCTTAAGATTTCGTATATTGCCCGCGGCTTCGCTCGCTTAAATGTAGGTTAGTTTATGTTAGTAAAAGTATTTTCTTTGGGATGAATGGTTTAAGGTATCTTATGTCCTTTTCTGTTCCCCTGACAACTTGTATGCGAAATTGTATAATGATAGGTGGAGTAGTTAAGGCGTGAAAACGTAACAAAGAAACAAACATACTCACATTCGCATTTATAATATTAGTTAGGATTATTATGTGCCTACGCCTGATTGATCTGGGAATCAAATCCGACACCATAAGAGCGCATGCATGACATGACATAAGCGAAAACGAATGCCACCGTACTAAGAAAGTGATCAATGTTGCATCGATCGTGGCCATGGGCAGTCAACCTGTGACCACGATCGATACAAGTCGGCCGAAAAGTCGGGCAATCAATAGGTTTTAATTGCCTTTTAAATACTTCATCGCGAGTAAGATCTGTTACCTTGTATTGTTTTAAGAATGTGTACAAATCGCGAAAGTCTTTAGACTTTAAACGGTTATGAGTTATACGATATTTTCATTTAAAATCACCGACTATCGTGCACTGGGCCAGAATATCCCTAAATTTATTGATACTTATTTAAACCTATGCATTACCTACATATAGCGAAACTTTTTTGTCTATCCATCTGTATGTCGAAACGGGCTAATTTTCGACATTGCTAAACCGATAATTATTGTTAAAGTTTGCCGACAAGTAAAGCGCTAAGCGGGAAATAAAAAGAGCTGCCTTTTAAAGTTATCAAGCTTCATGCACATGATCAAGAACACGGTAATTTATCTATCTTACCTTAAAATGTTACTACTGTTTATATCTATTTTCATCCTTCCAGAGACGCGGACGTGTAACACTGGCAAGACGATGTTTGCGGTATTGATTTCGAGCTGCTATTGAGGTTTCCTTGACTAATAAATCCAATACCATATTGTTGACCCAACCCGGGAAATTAAAGTGCCACCGAGGCCGGCAGTGAAGATGTAGGTACTTATAGGGCAAGTGGAAACAACGAATGACAAAAACAGGTCGAAGACAGCTGTATGTGCTTAGCAATATGGCCAAATCCTGAAACGGTTTTATATATAATTAATATAGTATTTTTAAATGACGCAACACATACACAAAGCGTACTTTCAATCTGGCCGAGTTACGCGCAGGTAAAATCGTGGACCACAGCTAGTTGTTATAAATAATTCGTAACCATGGCTAGTGCAACATAGTCGAAACATCAAGCAAATTGTTTGACCTAAAGTATATTGTTCTTGTATCTTTTTATTTAAATATTTAAATAAATTATTTATATAATTTATTTAAAAAATGAAATTACATTGTAGTTATACACACAGTCTTAGGTATTGCTATACACGATGACAGTATACATTAACTACAATAATGGTAGGTGGAGTACAGTTCTCCTAGATAGGCTACTGAGTCGGGCACGCCACGAACGTGGCGGTAAGTCCCGTGTTTGAGGAGTGGCTGGAGAGGCGGCATGGCGCTCTCACCTTCCGGCTGACACAGGTAATGACTGGCCACGGTTGTTTTGGCCAGTTCCTGTGTTGTATACGCAAGAGACGTCGACGGCACGGCGCTGCACACTTTAGCGGATTGCCCCGCCTGGGCATCGCAGCGCCGTGAGTTGATCGCGGCAGTCGGATTGGTTGCCCTCTCGCTCCCGGCCGAAGTTCAGTCTATGGTCCGGAGTGAGAGGTCGTGGAACGCCGTCGCCTCCTTTTGTGAGGAAGTCATTTCCATCAAGGAGGCGGCGGAGCGGGAGAGGGAGCGTTAATAGCCTCTCCCCAACCTCAGAGCCGGGCGCCGGAGGGCGCGAGATGACCTCCAGCCACCCTGAGGTTTGACCTGGGGGTGGTGGGCTTTGTGGGCCTGCCCACCACCCGTTCAGCACCAGGTCCGTGAGGCGGCGTGCGTGGTTTTGGGGGAAGTTTTGCCTAATAGGTAGGCCTCTTCGTGTAGTGGCCTGCCGTTTCATACCGCGGGCCGAAACCTCGACAGGGTCGCGACCGCATGCGCAAGTGATTCGCGCGGCCCCGTCGATAGTGGTTTTGTCGAGGAACACCGTGGTAGGTTTAGTCGGTATTCCGGGAGGTCTATTATCATCTTTACCATCTTTCTTTTACCCCGGCGAGTCCGTCATAACCCCTCCGCCCGCCCCCGCGTAGGGGTACGCGTCATGCATTCCCAAAGTACAAAAAAAAAAAATAGGCTACTGAGCAGCCTGTGTTAAGTATATTGTAAAAGTATCTTTTTATTTAAATATTTAAATAATTTATTTATATAATTTATTTAAAAATGAAATTACATTGTAGTTATACACACAGTCTTAGGTATTGCTATACACGATGACAGTATACATTAACTACAATAATGGTAGGTGGACTACTGTTCTCCTAGATAGGCTACTGAGCAGCCCCCTACTGGTTGTCGAATTTTATCGGTACACGTCATACATGCTGTGTGTGTGTGTGTTTGTGTGTGTATATTTGTGTATTTGTAAATGTGTTGTCTCTTTACTACTAGGATTTCAGTTTTAGTATTTCATAACAGTTTTTTTGCAAGTGAAATAAAGTAAACCGTGGACAGGACAAATTGCATTAATTTTGTTATATAAAAATGGTCCAAGATAAATGGCAAATTGCTTAATAAACGAGGTATGTGCGTGTGGAATAGTGCACATTTTATCTTTTCTTCGTTTCGTAATTACCTTAAATGGCGTCCGTCGGTGTTGGAGCATAACTATCTGTAAGATATATGTAAATTTGCCTTACATTGAGTACGTTCCACGATTTATAAAGTTCCTTTGTTGGGAACAAGATCGGCCGAAATGTAGCAACTTTTAGTATAACTCTGTGAGCTATCTCTAGCGGTATCATTATAGTTTTTGCTGCACCCCCCAGCAAGAGATATAGTAAACGATAATAGACTGACAAATGCGTGATACATGTTTCGTATAATAAAAGCATTAGCTACATATCGAAAAGTTTTAAATATGTAGATTAGCTTTCTGATACGCCCTGATAGGATATTGATGTAGTACCTAAAATTTAAGTGTTTATCTAGGACTATTCCAAGATACTTGATCTCACTAACCGAAGTTATGGCTGGGCATTTGCATGGAGATTCTAGTTGGGTGGAAGAACGATGAGCTACTATAGTGATAGGCGTTCTGGGTTGCGATAATTTATTAAGAGAAAAGGAGACGAAAATAGTTTTAGATGCGTTTAGTGTCAGAGTATGTGAGTAGTGCCACTTTAAGGCAGAATTGACGCCATTTTGTGCAATAGTATGTAGTTCCAACCATGAGTCTGAGACAAATGTGAGGGCAGTATCGTCTGCGAAAGAAACAATTTTTCCATTATGAATATTGAGATCACAGAGGTCGTTAATGAACACAAGAAATAATGTAGGGCCTAAAATACTTCCTTCTGGGACGCCGTAGTATATGGGATGTTCATCGCTTTTGTGGTTGTCAATAGTAAAGATTTGTGTACGGCCAGTGAGGGTGCTTCTGAATAGCTCGAGTGGAAGGCCTCTGACTCCAATGTCTTGTAATTTGTGTAAAAGAGTTGGAATCGGGACGGTGTCGAAGGCCTTTGCGAGATCCCAGAATATAGTTAGCACCTTCCTATGCGAGTTAAATTTTTTCACAATGTGAGTTAATAAGTCGTGAATTGCGTCACTCGTCGATGTTTGTTTTCGAAAGCCATATTGTTGTGGGGATAATATTTTAAAGTATTCCAAATACTTAGTCAACCTTTTATAGATAAGTCGTTCCAGTATCTTTGAAAAAGCGATTAAGACTGCTATTGGACGGTAGTTGTTTGGTAGGTTGCTACTTCTGCCTTTGAAAATGGGGTGGATAATTGCTATCTTAAACGACGTGGGAAAGATACCTGTTTAAAACTATGTGTTAAAAATGTGACTCAGTATAGGCGCAAGAACCTGGGCATAGCGTTTAATGTACGTTAGAGGGATGTCGTCCTATTTTTTTGTTATAACTAAATATCTAAATTGGCCAACAATCGATCGATCGATCGAGTAAAAACGCCGCAGTGCTCGTTTAAAACTTGTAAAATAACACTTCGAAGACACTAAAAAAGGACAGTGTTTCATATTTTCGGTAATTAATAATGTTATTATTATAATTATATTATAGTACTGATTATAGTGTCAAGGAATCAACGTAAAATATATTTTCTTTGTTTATTTCGTAACAAAGAGCGTCCATATAACACGGCTCATTTAAATGAACACTTACTAAGTGCATTAAATACTATTGTATTTCCACTTGATTAATCCGGGTTACATGTTGACTCTGTTCTGATATAAATAGAGACGTTAATTTTTAAAATTAAATATATTTTATTTGGTTTAAAAGGATAATGCGATTGTATATTATATTATTTATTACTAGACTTGTTTTATTACATACCATAAATGTATTCGTTTAATATTTTTTTAAATGATCCTTGCGATATCCTTATAACTCTGTTATGTCTGGACATAACAGTAGTATTTAACTCTCTGGACATAACTCTGTTATGTCTGGACATAACAGTAGTATTTATTTACAAAATAGACAAGACAAGTAAACATTTGTAAAATAGCATGTTTTCAATATACAGTCTTATATATAGTCTATACAGACATTTGTCTCAGACTCATGGTTGGAACTACATACTATTGCACAAAATGGCGTCAATTCTGCCTTAAAGTGGCACTACTCACATACTCTGACACTAAACGCATCTAAAACTATTTTCGTCTCCTTTTCTCTTAATAAATTATCGCAACCCAGAACGCCTATCACTATAGTAGCTCATCGTTCTTCCACCCAACTAGAATCTCCATGCAAATGCCCAGCCATAACTTCGGTTAGTGAGATCAAGTATCTTGGAATAGTCCTAGATAAACACTTAAATTTTAGGTACTACATCAATATCCTTTCAGGGCGTATCAGAAAGCTAATCTACATATTTAAAACTTTTCGATATGTAGCTAATGCTTTTATTATACGAAACATGTATCACGCATTTGTCAGTCTATTATCGTTTACTATATCTCTTGCTGGGGGGTGCAGCAAAAACTATAATGATACCGCTAGAGATAGCTCACAGAGTTATACTAAAAGTTGCTACATTTCGGCCGATCTTGTTCCCAACAAAGGAACTTTATAAATCGTGGAACGTACTCAATGTAAGGCAAATTTACATATATCTTACAGATAGTTATGCTCCAACACCGACGGACGCCATTTAAGGTAATTACGAAACGAAGAAAAGATAAAATGTGCACTATTCCACACGCACATACCTCGTTTATTAAGCAATTTGCCATTTATCTTGGACCATTTTTATATAACAAAATTAATGCAATTTGTCCTGTCCACGGTTTACTTTATTTCACTTGCAAAAAAACTGTTATGAAATACTAAAACTGAAATCCTAGTAGTAAAGAGACAACACATTTACAAATACACAAATATACACACACAAACACACACACACACAGCATGTATGACGTGTACCGATAAAATTCGACAACCAGTAGGGGGCTGCTCAGTAGCCTATCTAGGAGAACAGTAGTCCACCTACCATTATTGTAGTTAATGTATACTGTCATCGTGTGTAGCAATACCTAAGACTGTGTGTATAACTACAATGTAATTTCATTTTTAAATAAATTATATAAATAAATTATTTAAATATTTAAATAAAAAGATACTTTTACAATATACTTAACACAGGCTGCTCAGTAGCCTATTTTTTTTTTGTACTTTGGGAAGCATGACGCGTACCCCTACGCGGGGGCGGGCGGAGGGGTTATGACGGACTCGCCGGGGTAAAAGAAAGATGGTAAAGATGATAATAGACCTCCCGGAATACCGACTAAACCTACCACGGTGTTCCTCGACAAAACCACTATCGACGGGGCCGCGCGAATCACTTGCGCATGCGGTCGCGACCCTGTCGAGGTTTCGGCCCGCGGTATGAAACGGCAGGCCACTACACGAAGAGGCCTACCTATTAGGCAAAACTTCCCCCAAACCCACGCACGACGCCTCACGGACCTGGTGCTGAACGGGTGGTGGGCAGGCCCACAAAGCCCACCACCCCCAGGTCAAACCTCAGGGTGGCTGGAGGTCATCTCGCGCCCTCCGGCGCCCGGCTCTGAGGTTGGGGAGAGGCTATTAACGCTCCCTCTCCCGCTCCGCCGCCTCCTTGATGGAAATGACTTCCTCACAAAAGGAGGCGACGGCGTTCCACGACCTCTCACTCCGGACCATAGACTGAACTTCGGCCGGGAGCGAGAGGGCAACCAATCCGACTGCCGCGATCAACTCACGGCGCTGCGATGCCCAGGCGGGGCAATCCGCTAAAGTGTGCAGCGCCGTGCCGTCGACGTCTCTTGCGTATACAACACAGGAACTGGCCAAAACAACCGTGGCCAGTCATTACCTGTGTCAGCCGGAAGGTGAGAGCGCCATGCCGCCTCTCCAGCCACTCCTCAAACACGGGACTTACCGCCACGTTCGTGGCGTGCCCGACTCAGTAGCCTATCTAGGAGAACTGTACTCCACCTACCATTATTGTAGTTAATGTATACTGTCATCGTGTATAGCAATACCTAAGACTGTGTGTATAACTACGATGTAATTTCATTTTTTAAATAAATTATATAAATAATTTATTTAAATATTTAAATAAAAAGATACAAGAACAATATACTTTAGGTCAAACAATTTGCTTGATGTTTCGACTATGTTGCACTAGCCATGGTTACGAATTATTTATAACAACTAGCTGTGGTCCACGATTTTACCTGCGCGTAACTCGGCCAGATTGAAAGTACGCTTTGTGTATGTGTTGCGTCATTTAAAAATACTATATTAATTATATATAAAACCGTTTCAGGATTTGGCCATATTGCTAAGCACATACAGCTGTCTTCGACCTGTTTTTGTCATTCGTTGTTTCCACTTGCCCTATAAGTACCTACATCTTCACTGCCGGCCTCGGTGGCACTTTAATTTCCCGGGTTGGGTCAACAATATGGTATTGGATTTATTAGTCAAGGAAACCTCAATAGCAGCTCGAAATCAATACCGCAAACATCGTCTTGCCAGTGTTACACGTCCGCGTCTCTGGAAGGATGAAAATAGATATAAACAGTAGTAACATTTTAAGGTAAGATAGATAAATTACCGTGTTCTTGATCATGTGCATGAAGCTTGATAACTTTAAAAGGCAGCTCTTTTTATTTCCCGCTTAGCGCTTTACTTGTCGGCAAACTTTAACAATTATTATCGGTTTAGCAATGTCGAAAATTAGCCCGTTTCGACATACAGATGGATAGACAAAAAAGTTTCGCTATATGTAGGTAATGCATAGGTTTAAATAAGTATCAATAAATTTAGGGATATTCTGGCCCAGTGCACGATAGTCGGTGATTTTAAATGAAAATATCGTATAACTCATAACCGTTTAAAGTCTAAAGACTTTCGCGATTTGTACACATTCTTAAAACAATACAAGGTAACAGATCTTACTCGCGATGAAGTATTTAAAAGGCAATTAAAACCTATTGATTGCCCGACTTTTCGGCCGACTTGTATCGATCGTGGTCACAGGTTGACTGCCCATGGCCACGATCGATGCAACATTGATCACTTTCTTAGTACGGTGGCATTCGTTTTCGCTTATGTCATGTCATGCATGCGCTCTTATGGTGTCGGATTTGATTCCCAGATCAATCAGGCGTAGGCACATAATAATCCTAACTAATATTATAAATGCGAATGTGAGTATGTTTGTTTCTTTGTTACGTTTTCACGCCTTAACTACTCCACCTATCATTATACAATTTCGCATACAAGTTGTCAGGGGAACAGAAAAGGACATAAGATACCTTAAACCATTCATCCCAAAGAAAATACTTTTACTAACATAAACTAACCTACATTTAAGCGAGCGAAGCCGCGGGCAATATACGAAATCTTAAGAAATTGCACTTCCCTCACAAAAGATGTTAAACTAAATAAATTGAAATTTTTGAAGTTATTAATAGAATTGTCACTGTTCAGTGTCGCCATAAATAAAGACCAAGCCTTATCATTTATTGAATAATATTAATCGGATAAATTGGACGGCTTCCCACGATAGGACAATTCACCCTAAGCAAAATTTACTTAAATAATATTAACAAGTTGAAAATGAAAACTTACAAATACTATTACTGGGTCTTGCACGTAATATGATCAGGTAGACAATAACAATAATTAATAATTGCCAATTTTAAAACAAATACATATGCATTGTATATGTATAAATATATATGTATGTGTAAACATTTAAAAATTCTCCAATGTACAGCTAAAATATGTATATTGAATGCTATGTTTTCAGAATACTGCCAACTCTTGTCACCGAAGAAACTCAGGCAACACTCATGCGAATTATAACAAAAAAAATTATGAGGTCTTTCTTTCCTTTTATAAAAAAACTAAAATTTTAATAATAAAAATGAACTATAAGATTTATCAGCCTGTATTAACTATTCCACTGCTGAGCACGGCGAGGGTTTACTGCGAAAAGCAGCTAAGTGCAATCAAGTTAGTTTCGAGTTATTGCGTTTTAAAAGTAAAAACATTGTAACTGTAGTAGGCCTCAGATACTTTAGTAGACACAAATAAGGTTATTTAATAAAGATTTTATTTGTGTGCAGTCTCAGTAAATACGTGTGATAGAAGTGCATATAATAAGGATATTCATGAGTGAGCTCGTACAGTTAGTCGGTTTTACATAAATATTGCTAAAATGCGCTAGACGCAAGATTATTGATGTTTCATGCGATTTATGTTGAAAATAAAATAGCTCCGATTTATGACTTACTGTGACATAGAAAAAAGTTAGATGGTTTTACCCGTAAACATTTATTGGCTTTCAAGAAATATAATCATAAGTAGAAAGAGTTAAATGCCCAATGAATGTTAATTACGTGGTTTTATCAATATTATATTCAGTTATTATAATTATTGTCTTTATTATTCATCTACACTACTTTCGACCTCATCAAAAGCTGGATCAGGTAATTTGTCAACGACCTGGTTGTCTGTTTTTAAGTTCTTATACCAACCGTGAAGCTCCTCAGGTATAATTATTGTATTACAGAGAGTAATTAGATCTTTCTTTTTGGTCTCGCTTATTTCCAGCTGTTCTTTGATAGAGGCGATGAATCTTCTCGAAGCTGTAAAACATTAAAATTGTCGCTTATGTCATAGTTGAAAAATACTTCTGTCTTCTCCTTTTACGTACCATATACGCTTTATCTTCCACTGAACCCGTTTTTCTTTTTCATCCTTCGTTAGATTTTTCATAACAGTATTCGCAAGGTGCTTTAGGTCGAAGAAGTCATCATATTTAAATTATTTTACTCGGTACGCTACGCCTGTTATTTGCTTCCCATCGACTTTAACAGTTTGCTTGCGTCTAGCACGCTTGAAAATAGAAATTCAATGCATTATAGAAAACCGAGTTATTTCTCTTAGCAGATTCTATGCATAGTAGCATAGAATCTGCTAAGAGAAATAACTGCTTCCATTTGCGTATGCCCCGATTCAAAAATTTTATTCTATGACTTTAAGATGGTAAATTTTTTTAACTTCCCGTTGCCTTAAAGCTGCTTCATACTGATTGCGGTTTTGGCCGCCACATGTGTCTGAATATAAGCTTATTTCTTTGAAATTTTCAGGGACAGATAGTTAGAAATATAGTGTAACAAATAATAGGTAATTGATGTAAGTTTCTTTAGAGCCTTTAAATTATAATATCCTAATAATAAATACAGCATTTACTTTATATAGGACTAACTCATGCAACCACTACTCATGTGTTAAGGCATTAAAATATAGCTTAACAGGTTCCCTGTCCGATGTATCACATATGAGCATAACAATAGATTTTCTATTGAATCTATTACAAGACAGCAAAAGGTATAATTAAAATGTTTAGGTATTGTGTAACATAGCTTATATGGGACAGTAGATTAATCTTTGTTAATTGGATAAATATTTTTTTGAGATTGATCCTGTAGTACTAGAAGTTAGTTCAATAATACAAAAACATGAATTGTCATGGAATGTTATGTAAAGAGGTAACTTTACATAACATATTTATCATAATGATCATATGTAATAACAATTTATATAATATTGTAGTTTTATATAAATTGTTAAATATTATATATTATTATACGTCCATGCATAAATTATAATAAATTATTTGGTAACTAACCAATAAATAATATCATGACGACTTTTTCCCTCTTAGGGGAAGGCAGAGATATATAAATATAAATCCCACGTTTCGTCAGACAACTATGTATCGCTTGCGTAGTTATTGTCGGTTATTCGCTTTTGCATGTCAATGATATTGTTCTAATTGTAATAATTTGCTACATGTAAAATGTGATAATAGTAACTTATCAGATTATAGCATTTTATTACAATCGCGAAATAAACAAAAAGTGCTGCAGCTAAATACGATTAAGTTCTTTTAGATTTTATTTATTGAAGTTGTACAAGAACATTTGTTAATACATATTATTAATAATAATAATAATAATAATATTCTATCACATACACACTACACCATCTAGCCCAAACTAAGCAGAGCTTGTACTATGGGTACTAGACAATGGATAAACATACATATATACTTAATTTTTTTGTAAATACATACATATTATACATAGAAACACCCAGACCAAGACAAACATCCATGTTCATGCACATGCAAATGTTTGACTTGTGCGGGAATCGAACCCGCGACCTCAAGCGTGGCAGTCAGTTACACTAACCACTACGCCATCGAGTCGCCATTGATAAATAAAAAGATGAAAAGAACCGTCATTATTTTTTAAGTGTAACTTTATTGCAGTAAATATTAGCAACGGCATTTATGATATTATTGCAATAGAATATTGAGCACTTTGACGTATTTAACTGTTTTTATCATGATCTATCTTCTAAAGTATTTAACGTAACGTTCGGCCGGTTTTGCTAGTATAAAGAGCTAAAAAAAAGAAGAACTTTGGTGTAATTAACTCATTTTTGCCAAAAATGTAGGTTAGCAGGTTTTCGCAGTAAACCCTCGACGGGCTTCTTCTCAGTGCCAGAAGGGATAGGCTCCACCGCACTAGCCCAGTGCGGATTGGCTGACTTCACATCATAGAAATAATTGTATGTCATCCGCTAAAAGAAAGCTCCTTAAACACAAATAATCTCTGTCATGTTAATTATCATAATGATAATCTGCAAAGCTTTCGCTACTAAGTTACAAGCCCCTTGTGTCCTGAAAGAGTACGGTACGTACACACTATCAAATTATATAAATAATCTATTTTATCTACTCTATCAGACGCCTTCTTGAAAAATTGTATTATCTTATAATCAATAAATTGACCACTAAAACGTTTAGTTGTTTAAACTCGTTTATATTACAATCTGACTAAATTCAACACATATTGTTTTAACAAATTCAAAACAAGTAAAAACAAAGATAAAAAAAGTATGTATTTATCCAAATTAGTCTGTTATTGGTTATTCACTTTGTTTTAGCAGCTTCTCTGCAATGGTTTCTACTTTTAAAACTAAGCTATTGTGATAAACTAGCTCGAGATCGCAATTATAGAATACTGTTTAACATCGTAATTAACTGGGGTAATTGACCAGAAACTGTTTCTCTAAATGGTGTCGCTAGATGTCGCTAATTTTGTTATTTATTGGTTATTGATTTCTGCTCGCTATGTACTGAGCGGTGGGTCGCGGTGCACCCGCGTAGCATGACGTTGTCAACGAACGCAATTGAACCTGTTGCTTACCCGAGGCTGAAAAAGACTAAGCCAACTGATTGATCTCGATTATTACTTTTCCCTAGGACTTACCTGCTTCCAAGTTTTTACAACTGAACCTAGGGTAATTGCGTTACGTCGCGAAGTAGCAAACAAATAATATTATTGTAACAGTTTTAAACGAAAACTACGTCAAAAGGACGACCGTTTGACGTAGTTTTAAGTAACGATACTTGGAACTACTAAAAAACTATTTGCATTAGTTCCATGAATCAGAAGACTTGAATCTATCACAGACTATGAAGCGACATAAAATAGCAATTGAATTGCAGTCATCTAAGCAAGTTGTAAATATTTTATGCGGTCTGCCTCAGTGGAGCAGCGTTTGGCAATGCTGGGCGTGAGGTCGCGGATTTGATTTTCGGGTTAGACGAAATGCTATAGGATTTTCTGTCAACAATTCTTTACAACAAGCACGAAGCCTGGATCTGTAGAGGATAGAAAATACTAAGCTTAACCCATGGCACTAAAGATCTATACTCCATTTGGTTCGGTACTTAACTGAAGGTAAGCATTCTTGATGTGTATTTTTATTTTAAACCTCAGTTTAAAAGTAAAATGCTGCTAAAGATCAATGTAAACACAACAATAACTATTACTAAATCAATTGAAACGTTAGTTTGAGCAGTAGTTTATTTGTTTAATATGTGTTTGTGTAAAAAGTCACATCAAGATTGTTTACCTTTAGTTAAGTACCTAACCAAATGGTTAACAGAGGGCAAAATGTGTGTGTAATACTTATGCAAACCTCTAAGCCATATCGTAAGACTAAATATGTATGAAAGTCTCTGTATAAATGTATAATTAAAAATATAAACAATTTTATATGTGTATTCCTTCTGGATTGCCAATTACGAGTTTGTGTGCTATTTTGCTGGATCTTTATACGCAACCAAGATATAGAACATTTATAGAGCCGAATTATGATGGACTATAGTCAAACATGGAGAAGTAGGTTCCTCTACCAAATATTTGGCATTGGTGACTTCTGCCACCAAAATGAGGCTTTGTTTTTTATTTTTGTTCTATTAAAAACATTTGGATGTAATTAATATTTTTACAAATCATCAGGCACTCATGCTAATGACTTTTCACATTGTAGATAGGTATACTTAGTGACATTAAAAGAACCTCTTATAATTTATGCAACAAACACTTCAATGAACGGTCGTTGGGTAAAGGTATATGGTATAAAAAATTCAACCTACTCTGCCGCATTTACTTTGGTTCCAAAACTCCGATATGTGTAGGTACATAGGTCTTGAAGCTTTGCTCCAGTCAACTGAGTTAAGAAAGTTCGCTTATGAGATGCGTAAACGTCAGTCACCTAATTGCAATATTTGTAATACTATAGACAGCATAACGTCATCTTATTATGCAATGCGAGAGGAGCAAGACTGAATGAGACGCAATCGATTTGTTCAATCAAAATGTAGCAACATATATTAGTATTTATAAGTCACACGGTTTTCCTTAAAGGCAAAATAGGTACATTCAGAAAATATGCTAGCTAGCCCTAAAGCAAAGAATTTGTTTCAATTTATTTAAATCTGTATTTATAATCATAATAATATTAATTTTTTTCATTTCAGGTCTAGGACCTATATAAATGACTGCACTAATGGCGTAGTAGTTTAAGTGGTCGCCTCGCCGCTACCACTACGGTGAGTGTTGTGGTTTCGAATCCCACATGAGCCAAAAAATTGTATAAACCACAAATAGTTGTTCCGAGTCTGGGTGTTCTTTGTGTCCGTTGTTAGAATGTTTGTAAAGCTCCCCGCGACACAGGATTTACTCCTAGTGAGAGAGATATAAAAGAAATGAGCTGTCAAGGAGGCTGTCAACATTTTCACGATTGACCAAGGTAGGTAAGCAAATAATTAAATAAAATCTTGATCTTGTAAGCATACTTTAAATAATTGTACTAATTTATAAATTATAATCAGTATATTTATATAATAATAATAATAATAATCTATCACATACACACAACACCATCTAGCCCAAACTAAGCAGATAACATATAATATCAATAGATAAATTGTTAGATTGGCAACATTAGATTGGTCTGAGTTGAATATAGGTAGATATACATACATATAATCTGTGGTATTGGTTATCGCGGGAATACTGCGACTAAGAAATTCATTTCATTCAATTTAATATGAATATTCTTGTGGATGGATAATAACCAATCCCAGTTTTGATATCGACACCGTGTTTTAATTTTTCGGCATGTATTTAAATGATCGCTTTAATTTTGCAAAAAAAGCAAGCAAAAGATCTAAGCGGTCATTTTTTAATGATTTTAAAGATCCATGTCTGAGACATAAAATAAATAAAATCATATCGATATTTTAATCTATTTAGAACCTAAATTCAAATTATTTAATGTTTATTAACCTATAAATAGTAAAGATGCAAAAGCAATATGGCTTTTATTACGGCTCCGGCGCTGCGGGTCTCCGGCGATCCCACGCGTGCTAATCGTCGCACACGGCTTTCGCTCACCAGCTTTGGCTCGCTCGTAGCCTCCTGCTCCTCAGCCTGCGGCCGAGCCGCCTCGCCTCTACGCGCCTACGCGATTCTAAATTACACTCTAGCGGTAGTGCAGACAAGACTGCGTAAAGTCGAATTTACAGCGATTCGTTGCTGTCCTAATTTTTAGCATATATTATAGGATTAACAATTTTATTATAAATAAACATTCGGAATAATACACATTATACATATAATACCTACAATACTAAGGACACATGACTTTATTTTATGCAAAATTAGGAGATTCAATTATTATAGTACACCAAATATTATTTTTGTATCCAAATATTAATTGAGTATGTTTGAATATAATTATCGTGTTACCTTGAATGCAGTTCGTTTATAATATATTTGTAGATCAATTAATATAGACAAAATAATTAATATAAAGATTAAACATATAAAATACATACTTACATAATAATTATACAACTGGGACGCGTGTGATTTCATCAGCCATCGTAGTCGTGAAAGAGAATATCATTATGGGCCTTACTTGTACAGATAATTATCTGTACGAGTATGGCCCATATTGATATTCTCTAAGAAATAAGTGAGAAACGGCAATGATTTGCCGTAAATCTTAGAGTACGAAAAAATGGTTCAAGTAATATGCAAAGGTCACGTGATAACACGTGACCTTGAGTGACGTTGAGGTCAGACATCATGGTCTGATCTATCATAGATCTATCTCTATCTATCATAAATGGCATCATGGTAAGGTCATAGTCATTTCGGGGATATATCGACTATGCTGAGTCGAATGGCGCTGACCGCGAGTCTCTAGCTCTTACGGTTCTTGAGTTGAAAGTTGTTTAACAGACGGACGGACAAAGCTGTTGTATAAGAGCTTTTCGAACTCTAAAAGATAAAAACAGTTAATAATTTTTATATATATCTAGTGCAACCGTTTTGGTGACATTTTAATATAATTAAATAAAAATGATTAACTGTATTTATCTTTTTATTTCATTCGAGTTTTAAACGAATTTAATAATGTTCCAACCCCATTATAACATATATAACTGTTCATATAAAAACCCATATTATGTGCTGTTTCTTTTCATTTACTTCATGTTCGTACTAAAAACTATATACATACTTATTTCAATAAATTTATATAAATAATCATGGCCGTCTCGATGAAGATTTTTGTTCGAATTTTAGATTGACGTCAATCATAAATCACTCAAAGACAAATGAATACCGACTGACTGCTGGTTGTATTCGATTGTCGTCATATTGCGACTGAAAATCACCTAATAGTTGATTTAAAACTCTTAAAGCCCAAACACAAATAGAAATGAGTGAGCAATTGAAAACCGCTTCTGCGATGAACAAATTGTACATAGGTAATTTACCTATTGAAGCTGACGAAGCAGCAGTTCGGCAGCTATTTGCTGAACAAAATCTGACCGTTGCTGATATCTCGGTAAAGAGAGGTGGATATGCATTCGTTGACTTTCCTGACCAATCAGCTGCTGACCGAGCCATAGACAAACTACACGGTAAGACTTAACTTTTACATGTTTATAAATACTAGCGGGCGCCTACTGGTCGAAATTCGATCATAATTGATTTAAATTTTAAGTTTGATAGTTATTAAGGATTTATTGTCTAGAACTTATACCCTTATAATCACATTTAGATTTCGATCTGTACAGGTTAATTTACCTTCCTTTGTCAAACAAATTATTATATTGGTATAATTATGTAGGTAACCATCGTTTCGAAGAATAGTAAGACTGCTTGTGTCAAATGCATGGTTGTATGCGTGTAATGTTTTTCCATTAATATATTTCTAATGCATATTTTATACACATATTAGGATTCGCCCCTCCTTAAAAACAACCACATAAACTTTAACTGTGCCAAATTTCATACACCTCCGTCCGCGCAATTTTCGTAAAAAGGGGTACAAAGTTTTTGCTGCACGTATTATTATATAGATATATATCGTGACCTAATTTGATGCTTCATAAATATTATTATGAGCTAAAACTAACGTAGTAGGTAAAGCGTATAAAGTAAATGCTGCAAATGGTAAAATCAATAATTTTTACATGGAAACATAAACTACCTGCAATAAGTACCTATACATTTTACAACATCGATTGGTACAATAAGTATCGTTTCAGATAGAACTAATGATGTCAAACTAATGATGTTTTTACGATAGCAGACATACATGACTATTATGCAAAAGCGTCGCTTCCTTGATGGCCTGAATACAAGAAACGTCTAGGAGACGTTTAGACGTTCTGAGGAAAATGAAAAGCTGACTATCTCTTGCCCGTGGGCTGAGGCAAGGGAAAGCGTATTGAATTTTCGATGAATTTATTTTACTTTCACAATATACATTCAACTAATTTCAAAGAAAACGTTAGCGCTTTAGTTGAAAATATTTGTAATACCTACACAATAGGTAGATAATATTTTGAAATATAACAACGATTTTATTATTTAAGTTGTCATAGAATATTACAATACTAGTAGGTATAGACGTAATATAGCATAGTATTTATTAATATCAATGTGGCAACTTGACAAGACTTGAAATAAACTCTAAATTATTAACGAATTCGTTAAAAATTTTATGTGCACTCTCACTATAATTACACAAGAAATCGTTTATTTTTGGTGGTGGGAGTATGCCTCTTTAAAACGGTAATGTAAAAAGTATAGACTTAATCAACTTAGTACGAGATTTCAAATTTGGCCCGTAGGTATGTTATTATGCATTTCTTATATCTCCGACATTTTTAAGCTTTGCATGAATCATGAAATCACTCTGTACTTAGTGTGATTTCATATAAATTAAATTTAGATCGGATGACGATCATCGTCGATAATTAAATAAAGCTCATTTAATAGCAAACGAGAAACGAAGAAACATTGTCTTGTGGTAGTGTGATAGTGTGTGATAGTGTGTAGTTTATGTACATATATTACGCTTGACTATTACAGAGAAGATCGGCAAAGGTGTCTATTACCTACATGTAACCACCATTTATGATAGTTATTCATATATTCATCGCTTATTCTTAGATAAGTATACGTTATTTAAATAGTCATATTTAATGAATATAGAGATAATATTCGATATAATTACTTACTATATTATTAGAGTATGTTTTGCTTCTATTAGATTTGATCGAGTTGTGACGTCGCTAATTGTAATGGTATAAATACAGCGGCATGGTAAATTTGGAAGGACTTATTGATAGTCTGGCGGTATAATAAAATCTTGGTAAATAGACCCACGCGTATTAAATTTACAACTAAAATCAAATTTATCGCTGCTTATTTTATTAAAGCTCATATATACCATTCGTGATACTCTGAAATTGTTCTATACGAAACCAGAAAAAATTACTAGACTTACTGATAAGGTTAGAAAGATTTTTATTAAACTACATTTATAGGAAAATTCCGTTGCTATCTGCAGCCTTTCTTATTTAACAAAATATTCGCAAAATATATCCGTCAAATAATAATTTCTGTAAAACAGCTTTGGCTACAGACTCAAACGTATGATGATATAAAAAAAAAATTCTGACCTTGAAATGGTTCTATGAAAGTTTTCTATTATAGTACCCGTACAAGTAAAAGTAAGCAGTTATAGACACGGCCACTGCAACACCAGGTGTATCGATCGCGACTTGTCAAAGGTGCCGTAGTAGGTACTCTCACCACAGGAAGTAAACAGCATGCCCTTTCAGGAACTTGGAGCAATTTACGCCAACTTAATAGCTATGTGTACCTAGTGAGTAGAATAGAACTTGCTCTAGTTTTACCGGAAGCGAACGGCTTTGTGGCATGCCTCATGAATTTAATTAAATTACATCTAACACTAATGAGTTTTCATGTGTCAACATGATGCACTTGATTCTTTATAAGGTCTGCTGAAGCTTTATCTCCGTGTCTTAAAACTATAATTGAAGCATCAGAACGGAAATTGATTAGCCGTAGAGTATCTATAAAAGGATGGGTATTCATTTGTAAAGATGAGTGATGTACATGAGATAAGTGAGTAATAATAGCAATTATCGGTCAGGAGGTTTTGCTTGTAATTGCAGATATCAATAAATGATTTAATAAGAGCTAAAGCTAGCCATGCTTCGCAGTGGTTCGGTCTGATTAATGTTTGAGAAAATAAAAGCATTTAAGGAATATCGCCCGTTTTCATGGAAACTTCGGGAGAAAATGTAAATAAAACTATTAAAAATGCAACTTAGTTAATATAAAGTCAGTGCATCAATTATTATTTTGGTTATCGGTCACAACATAGTCACTAAACTAAATTACTATACAACCTTTTATATATAAAGGTGTACAGATATATTGCACAAATATATTAAATTGCCATGAATTTTGTTCAATTGTTGAAGGTGCCGAACCTATATAGTAAAATCCCTCACGGATCGGCTGCACCTGTCCTAGCCACTAATCTCACACATTACGGAAAGATAGGATGAATTATTTAGTCACTGAAGTATGATTACTAGATCAAGCTAGTTATCATAAGAAAGGACTTTGTTACAAAATGTTTAATTATCATAATTTATTGTATTTTTAATGAAAATTGAGTATACTATTAAATAACACCCGTAAATTTAAAATATACCCTAATTTAATCATATCAAAGTGAATTTGTTATTGTCTATTTAAAGCAATTTGAATGGGATCAATACTATACGAACCTCATACACATGATCATGACCTTGTTGTAGATTTAGTAAAGTGATAGCTGACTCATTAGGTCAGTACAATGGAGGAGTATAAAGTGCATTGAGAATAATACGAGTTGTATTTCCAGGTTACTCGTACTGCGGTCTGCCCCTCATTGTTGAGCCGTCGGTCGCAAATAAGAAAATGTGAGTATGACGCACTTTGTAACAAAACAAACACCCGCCGACGGACTGTACACACTAGTGTGGTCAGGTACGACGGATAGAAACCACTGGAAGTGGGTGTCTCGAACGATCCGGCACCTGTAAATTTCCTGAGAAGGACAGCGCTTGTTTACCTCATATTGAATTACAAACCATTGTCCACTCGCAAACAATGGTTAAGAATCCGCGACAAATATAGAACAATCTACATACTAACCACATTTGTCTAGGATTTGTATGTATGTATAAAAAGCAATTTATAATTTGGGCAGAGGAACATGATCTTACTGAAATAAATAAAATAAGATTGATTTAGTTACTCTACAACTCAAAAGTATTTTTTTAATTTGACGTAGCTTCTATATTATGAGAGCTAGATGCCAATATAAACTTTTAAATTTAGTTTACTGAAGAAATAAAGGTTGTTTATATTGTTATAAAAATATACAAACTTATTAAAACTACATAATTGAAATTGAGCCCGTATCTATGTTGAGGTTTGATAATCTTTATAAGTAAAAACAAGAAATACTAGGAAAAAGTTGCTTAAATATTTTTGATCGTGTTGCCCCGAGTTATTAAAGTACCAACTATAAATCCGAATGATCGGATCCGACTACTAATAGACTGATCCAGTATTAAGCTTCATCCTTTAGGATGCTAATGACCATAGACACCTGTCTAAGGTCATTAGCACACTCCTTAATGACTGGCTTCAACACTGTTTATCTATTGAACCTTGCTGTAATTTTCAGTACGTAGTGTTTAAACAATAGATACATTTTTCACAATACGTAGTAGTTAACATGCTCTGAAGCTTTTGGCTAGTATATTTAGTATTCGATGTGGCAATTATACGGGAGGCATGAACCCGAAAATGTATCAGAAGTAAACTGTTTTAGTTTTTACGCGTACCTCACTAAGTATTGGATATTATTATAGCCGGTGCGGCGTAGAACTAACCTGAGTTTCTGATTTGATGGTCTGTCCAATTAATTAAGTACTTTGATGTAATTTTAAAACACAGATCAAGAGAAGGTCGGTCCCCGACGTCTCCGTATCTTAGAAAATAAGTGCTCAATCAGTGATTTATGTATAATTATTTTAGGGAAAGGTAAACATCAAACATAAAAATGTCTAACTCAAAAAGAAGCTTAGATTTGCAGTTGAAATACGTTTTCCGATACACTTTAACTGCAAATGTTAGCTGACAATATATTGAAAAGCTATTTAAAAAAAAAGGCTTCTTTGGATTTCACTGTTTATTATGCAGTGATCTTGCTCCTTTCCAAATGTGAAAATCTTAAAAAGTAAGTAGATCAAGTGGGGCTAATGAATCGAGAGATAATCATTTTCATAGATAATTAATTACTGTTCTACAGGTTGTCATTTCAACTTGGAAATCATCATATATTGTGGTATCGTATAATATAATACAAGTAAAGGTAGTTTGTCTCTATGAATTTATTATTTTTATTATTCTTGTGAATATCTGTTTAAAATAACGATTTTAAGTCTATAGTTAAACATAAATATGTATAAGTTAAAACTTATACATATTTTAATTATATTATATATTAAGAACCGCTAACCGTTTGTGTACTTATTTATCTTGACTCGTTGGCCTTACTAGTTATAGATTATATTATTATTGATTAAACGTTTGATATTACTTATTTGTGTAGTTCATTGATAGATTAATCCGATATTAAATATGTACTTGTTCTGCCTGCTATATTAATCAATCATTATATACACAGCGTATATCTTTATAAAATTAGCAATCTGCTAGGGAACTTTTTGTTGTTTGATATCTCGACTATATCGAGGAAAGATCTAATTCTCTTAATATAAAAACAAAATATAAATATAAAACTGTTCATAATATGTCATTAATATCTCAGATGGTGTTCTCGTTAAAATAGTCAAATGCTATTACTGCTTTTGAGTTAACATTTAACGTGCCTAATACGTCCAGTACGTATTTAAACTAGGTAGGTACATATATATATATCGGAATTGTATTTTGGACGTTGCTTTATTATTTTAGAGAATTAGTCTTCAAATAAAGTTACGACGTAATCTTATTTTAACCATATTTGTACGATATCTTTGTACATAACTGTAATATGAAAGTAGATGATAAGATATTGGAGTGACGAGCGCAAGCCAGCCTAACTTGCGAAATTGTGTGTTACCAATAGCGGCCGCCTCCCTCGCTCACGACCGCTATTTTCGTCGCACCTGCATCTTGCATGCCTCGCTTACGACTGTAACTCGCATCTTTTATCAAATGCCGCGTATAAGTAACATTATTTTTCACACACGCACTCATTCGTATCAGTGCAATATTTAGTTTTATCAAACTGTTTCTCACAAGAGCTAATTTTGAGCTAATCTAAACTTTGAAATTAAACAATCCTATAACACAATTCACATCTGCGATGAAAAGACATTGTTCTTGTAATCGATAGTTATTACCATTTTCCAGATTGACGTGTTGCCTAAATTGATTACATTCCAAATTACGACGTTTCAGTACGGATTTGTCAAAATGACCGTTATCTTACATGACCACTTGTTAAAATAGGAATGAAGTGCCATTCCCAACCTACTCCGCTAGTAAGTGTACTTGGATTTTATTCTTGACACAGTGATTTAATTTTGATCTTATTCCTTACGGATGCCTCGTTGGCCTATGCCGTGGCAAGAGTTGACGCTTAGCTTTGTGGCGATCCAGTTTGCTTAGATTTGTATCTGGGTCGGATGTCGTGCTATAAGGATTGTCTGTATACGTAGTTTCCATCACGTATCAAGAAACGAGTCATGTAAATAAGCTACAGGCAAAATATTTTCAATGAAATTAATCAATTTGTGAATGGATCCTATGTTGACGAACTTTAACCTAAACCTTTATAATATCATAAGCACAACTGTCTCCAATTAAATAATTTTTCTTATTGCTAATTTTTTAAGCAGTTCAGCTTATAGAAATTCTTCTGGTTTGACATTTTTCTATATTAATTCTTTAAGCCTTAGCCTTTTTTACTTTCATCGGCATAGACATTTTTTAGTGTGGTCATTTTTCTGACTGTACATCAATCTAATTATTATTTTTTGTTGTATTGGACTTTTTATAGTTAGGTAGTATATTAAGGCTTACTATCAGTGTGAGCTTAATAAATCCAATTGCGTAGAGGTTTAAGTAATCGCCGCGCCGCTGCCATTGCGCTAAGTGTTGTAGGTTCGAATCCCACACGGAACTAAAATATGTGTGATCTACAAATATGTAGTTGTGCCGAGTCTGGGTGTTCTTTGTGTCCGTTGTTTGAATGTTTGTGAAGTCCCCCTCGCGACACACGAATTATTCCTAGTGCTAGAGTTGCCCTTATA
This sequence comes from Catocala fraxini, assembly GCA_930367265.1. Classification (NCBI taxonomy): domain Eukaryota; kingdom Metazoa; phylum Arthropoda; class Insecta; order Lepidoptera; family Erebidae; genus Catocala; species Catocala fraxini. The sequence continues at coordinate 20,792,876 of OV884024.1, forward strand.
AATCGAATCAACAACAAGAACACAGTAAATAGGACTTTTATATAAACCGCGTTAAGGTTTTTCTTATTCTACTTCAGTCTTCTTCTTCTCTCTTAGCCTTTATTATGCTCTTAGCCAAATTATTAGGCTGCCACCTGACCTCCGCAACCCGAAGGCTAACGATACCCTAAGGCTAGACCAGTGTCAGGATATTAGAGGGTACTGACTTTCCCAATAACGACTGCCATAGATGTTCATGGCAGCCGGGACCAACGGCTTAACGTGCTCTCCGAGGCACGGAGCAGACGATAATTGTCAATCAATACGCACATAATTTCGAAAAGTCATATAACTTCCGAAAGTCAGAGGTGCGCGACGTGGGTTCGAACCCGAGACCCTCTGCATTGCAGTCTATTGGTCTCCCCACTGAGCTATCGCTGTTACTTCTACTTCAGTCCTAATCAATCTAAATAAAGCTTACATATTTATGGACTAAAATCAGCCTTGCGATTTCAAAATAGTTGTACGTCTTCAATATTCTAAGTTATTGTTATATTTTATTAAGTTTATATAATATGTTTATTGGTATGTATATATTATGTACAAGTATGTCCCATGCTACTGTAGTACCTACTTCATTTTATCTCTGCATCACCCTAGTTGACTGGTAGAGAATGCCCTTGGCATTAAGTCCGCCGATGCATTGTTTTATGCATAGAGCTTAAAATAAAGAAATAAAGTTATGAATATAAAAACTAACTATACCTATTGGCTTGAAATGTCGTTAGTTCATGCGTTTTAAGTAACGACTTATATATAACGAGCTCTCAACATTGTGTTGCACATGACCCTCGGTGTAAGAGTCCGACTCGAACGCCCGCGCATCTCGCACTTATCGACTTTATTAAAAATGTCACCAAATTTTTTGTGTCTAATGATAGGCCAAATATTTGCTCCCAGGTATTTAACTTCAAAATCGAAAACATCCTCAACAAACTTTATTTGTTCCCTATTGAACCCTCTTTACATTAAATTATCAATTTATGTATTACTAACGACGAAAGACAAATGCGGATTTTTATTCAAAATTAAGTTGCATATAACTATTTTATATGCTGTACCGCGTTAGGGGAATGGTTTCGAAAAGCGTCCTTCTTTGCGAGTGATTGCGCCATGAGAGAAACCTAATTACTAACAGCTGTTTTAGTTTGGCATTGATGAATCAGTCAGAACATTTCATTGTTTATTTTTAGGGGCAGATAGATTACAAATTATAAGAAGTGTCAGGTCTATTAATTATATTTGTCTTTATACTGCGTATCGTGCTGATATTCTTTCTTTTTGTTGTCATCTAGTATCAGTCACGGCTTTTTTAGACAGTTTTTTGAACTAGGAATTATTTCAATATTGCGGGAGCTTTACAAACATTAAAAAAACAGACACAACAGACAAAACTCCAAACTATTTATGAATCACACAATATTTTTAACGTACTGTAGTGTTAGTGACGAGGCGATCACTTAAACCACGACAAGTCGTTTTGAGTCTGACGATTTTCTTTTTGCTATTTAAATCAAGATTCTAAGCAATCTATCATTGTCATAAACTTGGTTTAATAGATATTATAATGTGTGGTGAATGGTAAAACAGTTTCTGAATTATTGATGTAACCACCACACCCATGCCTACCTAGGCCGGCAGACGTCTGTCTGTATGTTTAATATATGACTGGGTATAATGAAAAAAGATATATTTATATCTATTCAACAGGTTATCCGCTTTTTGACAACTCGACCAAGCATTTTCAGAACTAGGCATGTGTCAACCAAACAATAAACTTGTTGGGACAATTGTAGGTATTGTGTAAAATTTCTGAAAACCATTTAGATGTTGGGAGGATTCGGTTGAAGCTAAACCACAACCACAACCCTGTTCCGCATCTAAACAAAAAATAGGAAGTTTGTGCCAACAGAAACATGTAACATTGTACGTTATAAAACGGGCTCTAGGTTAACGACTACAAAGCCAATAGGGAACTATAGACTTCAATGTCCCCTTTGCTGCCGACATATGTATAATTATAATAGAATCCGTCTAATTGTTGTAAAATTATAGTTTATTATTACTGGTCGAAAATAATTATTGAGCTAGACATTGCGGCGGCAGTCATACTACCTATGTATATTGAAAGTTGTCAATTCTTCCAGAGTCAACGTCACCAATCTTCAAAGCGCAAGTACCACTCAACTGAAGGAGGGCAATAATGACTCTCTCCCGGGAGGTTGGAGGTAAGTGAGCTTTTATGTACTTGTACTTGCTCAATTTTAATTCTAAGTTCAAGGACGTGGTTTTGTTTTTAATCTTATGTGTAGTTGTAAACCGATGGGGTAGCCCGAGATTGCGAGAAGCGAATAATACCACATTATTATAATAATACTAATTGAGACACTGTTAAATACAACTTGCCGAATATTAATTAGATAATAAGGTAAAATAATTTAAATATATACGATTTAACTTAGTGTAAGCTTAGTAGATTTTAATATTACTATTATATCTTCTACGTTATAAGTGCCGCCTCAAGAGGTGTGTCATAGAACTCTTAGTAAAAGTAATCGTCATACTATGTGATTAATTTTAACTTTAAACAGAGTGTCATTTTAGCTACTATACCTAGAACTAGAACCTAGCTAAAGATGAAATTTGGTTATAAAAAGTACGCCTCTATCGTCACATTATTTTCGATCATCCGGTTAGGCATATGCGTTGAGAACGCTGTGCACGTCGTACGTTACTGTAACGTGGCATTAGGTACTACGCGGATCCGAGAAATACGCAATCATTTACTTATTTACTTTCAGCACACGCAACTGTTCACGTGGATTTTTAATACATAAGCAATTAATTGTATTATTGCTTACTTTATAAAGTTTTACATTGTAACGCTAATTGCCGTGAGAGCAAATAGGTTGCGTGACAATTATTATTTAAAACTGTAATTCCCATGTATTATGCGTGCAACATGTAAACAGAGTCCGTTAAGTATTTTTGAGTGGAGCTTTGGCCTACAGATGGGCAGACAAACTAAATAATTAAATCTATATTTTATTTGGGTATTATGCCGAAATCACGTATTAGTTACATACAATAATTACCTTTTCACCGATTCGCTATTTGCTTGACAGTAGCGCCGCGCTGCCTAGCGGTCACAGCTACTCTGGAGATAACAAATATTTAACTAAATTTATTTTTATTAAATACAATTGAAACTGAAACGTAAAACCGCAATCATGTGAATATTTAAGACTGCGCCGAGCGTAAGACAGATAATGACAGAGCTCGTACGGCGCATATTCATATCGGCCGCCATAGTAAAATTGTATGGAGGATTTGAAATGCTTTTTTGATAAATATGTATCTTTATTGTCAACCAATAACTTAAATATTTGGGACGGACAAATTGTTATATAACTATTTGTTTCGTTTAAGCTGTAAAATAGGATAGATTTCTACTGTTATCCCAATTTAGTGTCGTGTTGTTAACTTATTCCTTTTTACAGCAGCTATCCATTTATTTCTTTGTTCCAATTTCCAAGACGCTTATGATAACTGTAGAATTTACACCGAATTTATTTCTTTCGTTATTTTTGCCATTCACAATGCAAACAACATCAATTATCCTTCCAAAAATAGACAAATTGTTTGAAACACTAAAGCAATTATATGACAGTATTCAGAACTAGTACACATTTCTGCCACGGCGTACACTACGATCGTTTTGACTGTATGTATCTACGTTCTTGACATTGTTTCGATGTTTTAAGAGGTTTATTAGTCTTAACAGTAATATAAATGTATCAAAACATAGAAAATCATGACAACCTGACGTGATTTGTAATTGTAATAACGAATCACGTCAGGTTTCCATGGTTACCATAATGTTAAAAGTAATTTTCATTTTAAATACCTACCTACGAAATATCTTATTTACTTTTTGGCAACACGAACGCCATCTTTTATCATTAATTGAATGTAGGATCTATTTAAATTTTTACCAAATAATATTTTATTAAGTTTTTACGCGAACGCCGTTAAGATTACCAATTCATTAAGACTTCTGATTTGTATATACTTACAAAATATTAAATAGAGAAGTCAAGATGTATCTCACGAATAATTAATGATACATGAGTCAGTTTTTAAGTTACAATAGCAGCTGTACATTCATATAAATTATATTAAAAGCTACGTTTATATAAAGCCATTCCCAACTATTATGAGGACCATACAAACATACAAATTCTAAAATATATTGCATCATTCGCTTTTTGTTTTCGGCACAGTTTTGTTATAGTATAGATAGATGACAGTGTGTAATACATACATACACTTCTATGCATAGGATTTTTGTTTTAATAAATTATGTAATATTCTCGTTTAGGTACAATGCACGCATTACATGCGGTTTTGTCGAGGAACACCATGGTAGGTTTAGTCGGTATTCCGTGAGATCCATTTTCATCGTTTCAACATCTTTCTTTTACACCGGTGAGTCCGACAAAACCCCTCCGCCCGCCCACGCAAAGGTCGCGTCAATGCAAGTAACAAAAAAAAAGGTAGAAGATTCGTAATTAGCGCAGTCCTTCATGATACTTCGTTGTGATTGTGTGTTCTCCTATTACAATACCTGACTAGGTACATTCTTCGGACTTTGAATCGTATATCGTAGGATATACGATACGATACCTGTGGCTTCAAAGAGCAGAGATACATTCTCGGTACACGAGATCGAAGTTTTATTACACATAATATGTGTTAATAAACGATGATGAGAGTGGATTGAATGCTCGGAAGCATAATTATTGTTCATGCAAAACAGGAAACCGTACCTTAGGTTCCTAAAAATCAATAAAAGAAATGTTTCATATGACGTCATGCTTGTTTGAATAATGATCATTAAGTTAAAAGTTCTTAAAATAATTAGAAAACCCTAGGACAGAATTTGATGCAAATATTAGCACAAAAAAAACATTATTATGATACCTTCGAAGAAGAAGTCAACAATAAGTCTAAGCTGTAACGGACGTGGGTCGTGTGGAGGTCCATCCATTTTTGCCCACAGTCCTTTAATTTATATCAAATCTGTGTGAGGTCGCATAACACATTATTAATTTAATTATGTTTTGAGGGTGAGCCACAAAACTTATAAAATTCTTAAACCTTACCTACATAATCATTTCTCCATTATTTTTAACGAAATATTTACAGTAGCTAACATATTTTAAAAGTAACAATTTTCACATTTATTTCATAATTAATATGATTAGTATCCACAAAAATATAATTATACTATTGTAATGACTAATACAATAATTTTATATTTATTATTGACTTCAAAGTACCTATGTATTTGACAATACTTCAAAGTACCTATGTATTTGACGATACTTCAAAGTACCTATGTATTTGACAATAGGTACTAGCTTACTGCCTACTAGCCCAGTAATTTATAAATTTCGATGTTTGTAAATACGTTTTAATGAATTATGTTTATATTTGGCGACGATTTAAATTGTTAAAAGAATAACTTTTATTACAGAAAATAGCAAAGGACAAATTATAATTTTGTTATAGTATGAGATACTAGATGGCGCTGTCGTACCTTTTTGTCCTTGTATTGTGATAAGGATGCTTGCAATCCGCTCTTGTCGAACCTAAAGAGTAGTAGCTGTGTTTCCAAACAAACAACAAATATCACATCGATCTGCAACTGACAGCATAACGCCTCCCTAAAGCGACTGAAATCCTTTATCAACGTAGCAACTCGAGACAAGGCTGTTTGGCTGCGGTTTTAAAGGGTCGCAGTCAAACACCTGTTTGAGCGAAAGCGCAGGTATAAGAAAAAATCCACATTACTCTAGCTTATGCAATGACAACAATGTTCTAAAGATTCATATCGACAGGTAGAATAAAAAATTTGATAACTACATATTTTCAATTGCATATATAAAAATGATTTAGAGGATGGCTGTCTCAGAAATTTCTTAATGGAAGTGGTCGCCCGGTGCTAATTATTTAATGATGGTAAGAAAAAGCCGGCTCGCCTGTAAATAATACCCCACCCTCATACAGGATACCCGCGCAAATTATTAAACTTTATTTATCTTTTAATTTATTCCTTGCCCTGTGACAAAAAATATGTAGGCACTTACTTGTAGCTACATATTTTTTGATTTAGAGGGTCTCGGGTTCGAAACCACGTCGCGCACCTCTGACTTTCGGAAGTTATATGACTTTTCGAAATTATGTGCGTATTGATTGACAATTATCGCCTGCTCCGTGCCTCGGAGAGCACCTTAAGCCGTCGGTCCCGGCTGCCATGAACATCTATGGCAGTCGTTATTGGGAGAGTGTCGACACAAAAGATCCCACTGGGTCGAAGTGTCGCCGGTCTGCACTGACTGGCCCCCACATAAGATACATACATACTTGTACCTCTCACATGATATCTCATCCTTTAATTTTTTTCTGATGACGGTAACGTGAGTGTGAAATCCTTCATATTGCAATCGATTATAAGGCTAGCTAGGAAAACCGTATTTTGGTACTATCATCAAACAATGTCATTTTAAACATAGAACTTTATTTTTATTTCGATTGCGTAATCATAAATTATATGCATACTGGTAAATACCCATTCCCACGGGTCAACAAAATAAAAGCGTCATGCGAAGCGGCGGGTATAATTAGTAGGTATATTATGTTGTAAACCCTCCGTCGCTGAATATCATATTCTCAAAAGACCACATTCGTTAAATCACCACATTTCGCAAAACACGATATTCGTAAAACATCATATTCTCATATCATATTCTCGAAATATCATGATCTTATAAGACCACATTCGCAAAACAACATTTTCTAAACATCATATTATCAAAAACAACTAAATCCACAAAAAGAAATGACCAAAACAAAATAGATGAACTTTTTTTAAATGAATATTTATTACGTGGTTCACTGACATGTAAAGCAAACTCAGCAGGAAGAAATCGCACTACACCGTCTACATTTCTTTGAAACTGTAACATTACAACCGGTGGTCACCAAACTCTCTAAATAGTTAAGTTAGTTCTTAAAATATTCCATGCATTCAAACGTAGTTAATTATCAAACGCATCGTCATGTCACAAAAAACTTTTAGGACATAGGCCTTTTTTCAAACCGAAGTGGCCTTGTAATTATTTAACCTGACAGCATAAAACAAAATAGCCGCTAACAATGTGCACCGATTACCAGTATGTAACGGTATAATAATAAAGAGAAACATAATAATAATAATAATATTCTACCACATAAACACACCATCTAGCCCAAACTAAGCAGAGCTTGTACTATGGGTACTAGACAATGGATAAACATACATATATACATTTTGTTTTTTTGTAAATACATATTATACAACACCCAGATCAAGATAACATCCATGTTCACGCACACAAATGTTTGACTTGTGCGGGAATCGAACCCATACATAACCCATACATAATATGTATACCCTAGGTATACATATTATGTATATAGGTACACCGAAGACCGTACGCCGATTATGGCACTCAATTTGTACGCACCCTTAAGTACTGTTTTAAAGGTCGCCTAAATGTAAATTTTGAGGGCGACTAATTCCCCATATTGATTGCCAAGATTTTTACGTCAGGACTACCGACTTCACGCGCCCACTTGGGCAAAGGGAAGTGTGATGTCTTAATAATGGCGTCCAGTCTACGACGTGAAAATGTTATTGTTGGATAATTCGACGTTACCATCTCAAATACGTCAACAAAGTTTCGTGTAAACGTAACAAAGGCCCTTACGCTTTTGTTACAAAATCGCTTACGCTTTTGTTACAAAATCGCTTACGCTTTTTTTACAAAATCGCTTACGCTTTTTTTACAAAATCGCTTACGCTTTTGTTACAAAATCGCTCACGCTTTTGTTACAAAATCGCTTACGCTTTTGTTTCGAAATCGCTTACGCTTTTGTTACAAAATCGCTTACGCTTTTGTTACAAAATCGCTTAGTTTTGTTACAAAATCGCTTACAGTTTTGTTACAAAATCACATAGTTTTGTTACAAAATCGCTTACGCTTTGGTTACAAAATCGCTTACGCTTCTGTTACGAAATCGCTTACGTTTCTATTGCGCAATTGCTTACATGAAACGTTTGTATATTTCTTTCGTCATAGTGATTTTAAATTTTTAAACGGAGCTTGAATTTTTGTAGCTTGGAGTACCAATCGAGATAGTAATCTCGGTCAGAAACTGCATTTGTTCAAATCTCAACATACTTACATATTTTGCATAATGTAGGACATGAATTGCTTATTACATATTTAAAGCCGATTTTCGTAATACTAAATGACATTAATTATTCCTTTAATTTGTATTGCATAATTGTTCGTATAATTTATTTCATACTAAATCAGACATAGATCTAATTCAAGTAGTCAGCATACTTAGCTACTTAAGACTACAGTTTCTAGAACATAATATGGGTACGCAATTTTTATACCAAATGAGGCAAATGTCATATAAAATATAATAATAATAATATAATAATATAATATTCTACCACATACACACAACACCATCTAGCCCAAACTAAGCAGAGCTTGTACTATGGGTTCTAGACAATGGATAAACATACATATTATTATATGCTTTTTTTTTTTTTGTAAATACATACATATTATACATAGAAACACCCAGACCAAGACAAACATCCATGTTCATGCACACAAATGTTTGACTTGTGCGGGAATCGAACCCGCGACCTCAGGCGTGGCAGTCGGTTACACCAACCACTATGCCCAACAACCATTATGCCCTGCTCGTACAATGTTTATTATTATAATGTATATTACTATATTGACCCTTTACATAGGTACATGCTGCGCGAAGCGTCTGCACGCCTTAAAACGCATGTGGCTGTTATTCATCCTTGCCTAACAAGATAACTCAGCTAACATCTACAATGACGTTCCCAAGTTACCGCAATCAAAAATGTAAAATGTGATTAATGAAAAAGCATCACGAACGGTTAAATTGTTCGTTATATATTGTGAAGTATAACCGCTGACGTCATAACCGATTTTATGTGACTACGCGTAATAAGTTGGTTAGTTAATGATTTAGATCAAATGCAAATGGAGGTTAACATATGTTTAGTATTAAAGTTAGTATAATTGATAAATATATGGTTTAAACTTTGTTATACTTTAAATTACCCTTTTACGATGAAGTGGCGGGCGGCACATTTATGCTGCTCTGTCGGTAGGCATCGCAAGAAAAAGTAGAATAATTGTCGCCCTATCTATATGTGTGATCTAAGTTCGCGGTAAAAGTGGTCCTTTACTGCACAGTACTGAACAAAAGGGTGTGCATATTATAAAGCAGTTGACAAATACCGCGGTTTCAAAACGTAAAAAAGAATTAGGACATTATCGAGACCAACTTTTGACTGCCTTTATTTTACCAAATATATGTATATCCTTAGTACCCATTCCCAAGAAGAAAGGAGTTAGTATAGGTAAGTTAGAAATTATTTGTTCAAATTTCTTTAAACTCAGACATATTTAAAAATTTCTCCTCATATGTGAAAGCCTATTCGCTTAAATTATGATCATAAGTAGAACTTAAAAGTAAAAACGAAGTGTCGCTTTTAAATAATAAAATGAGAGGAATGAAAGTGACAGGGCGCCGAAGGACGAAGCACGCAAAGTTAGTGTAGGCGTTGGCACACGGGCGCGCCCCGGCACGTGTCCATCGGGTGTGACCCTCGGCGCGGCGGAGGAGCGCCCACGTGGCACCTCCGCGATCGATAAACATTCGCGCAAGCGCCGACTCCCGCCATTCAGCCGCCAACCGACTAAGACCTACCGAAAGTCCCTCGGAAACTACGACCTTAATAAATCGCTATCAACTACACATCAAAAGTGTCTGGGGATCAAGTACATATTTTTTAAGAATAAAAAGCTATCAAATTAGTATTTGCCAAATATAGCCTTCCAGACTAGCTTTTCACTTTAATTCCTATGTTTGTTATTATTTTATTAAATTATCCCTATATTTTGTAAAATTAAGAAAATTTGAATTTTTTGCGTATTGTGAAAAATTTACCCAAGTTAATGTCTTCAAGTAAATGGGAAAAATAGGCAAAAATGAAGATAGATTATAATTTTTATTTTCAAGATTAAAAAGTTGAGTCTGAGTTGCCACATTTGACACGAATACCACAATCACAGCAATTTGGCATGCTTAAAATCAGTTCATCAAAATCACTTTGAGGAATAGTCGCCCACGTTATTTCTAACAAGTCAAAAACTTGTGGGGTATTATGTACGGCATCCATACTCGGCAGAGCTCTTTGGAGTCCCATGCGTGTTCAATTGGGTTGAGGTCTGGAGATTCAGCAGGCCACGGTAGGACGTTGATACAAGCATCTGCAAGAGAGTGCGTGTTACGACCCTAGCCGTGTGTGGACGTACATTGTCATGCATTAGTCGAAATGAATCATTCAACGAGTTTCGCAAAGGCATGATCACGCCTCAAACAATCCTCTCCGCATAAATCTGAGCATTAAGGTTGCCCCTGATCCAAGTGAGATCGGTTCTTCCACCGATCCAAATACCGGCCCAAACCATTATTGTTATACCTCCATATGAATGAACTTCCTGGAAAAATTTCTAACGTTCTTGACGCCCAGAAGTCCTCCAAATCCGAGTACGTCTTGTATCTAGTCTCACTCGTAGCTAACATCATGGCGGTCATGTTAAGATGCCGTCGAGCAGTATTTTGGATGTACCGGTCCTTTCTGCGAAGTGACGACTCGATGGCGTAGTGGTAAGTGTAACCGACTGCCACGCCTGAGGTCGCGGGTTCGATTCCCGCACAAGTCAATCATTTGTGTGCATGAACATGGATGTTTGTCTTGGTCTGGGTGTTTCTATGTATAATATGCAAGTATTTACAAAAAAAAAAGTATATATGTATGTTTATCCATTGTCTAGTACCCATAGTACAAGCTCTGCTTAGTTTGGGCTAGATGGTGTTGTGTGTATGTGATAGAATATTATTATTATTATTATTATTATTTCTGCGAGTGGTGATGTGAGACCGTCCTTCATGTCACTCGGCCACGCTGCCCGTGATACGATAGCGTGTCCAGAGACGACTTATAATGCTCTGTGTAGTGCCAAAAGCGACAGCCACAGTACTTTGCCTGGAACCAGCTTCCAACATTCCGACGGCTCTCATCATCTCTTCTCGTGTTCGCTCCATATTGATGCAGTTTTTTTCAGTGCCGATGCAGAAATTGTAACGGTTTTTATAAAAAAATGCTATTACACAGTTACAGAAATCCTTGAAATTGACAGTTGAATTTCTATTTTTATCAAAATTTAAAGAAAATTCTTTTTCAAATAGTGAAAATCACTAAAAAGAACCTATTACAATCAAAAAAAGTTAAAATTATAATCTTCAATTGCGGTGAGCCTCTAAAACGTATTTGATCCCTAGACTCTTTTGATGTGTGTATTTTTGGAATGTTGTAACTAGTAAATACGACATGACGACCTCGTTTTAAAGCACACCTCTATTAGATATATACCATATACTTGGAAAACAACACCTTATCTCGAATCAGTAGCTGCTATAGAAACATCACATAATAAATAAGGCAAACCCGCCTACACAAAATCTCAACAAAAGGCAAGGACTGCGCGGGGTCATAGCTTCCTTTTCCATTTCCACGAACAAATTTTCTTTTTTTATATCTCTTATCATCTCACTAATATAAAATATAAGTCGATGGGAAAACAGCTAACAATTTAGTTAACTGAAAATGTGGGTCAATTTTACGAGATAGGTTAGGTTTCAGGTCTTCTCGATCATATTGATTTTCACGGTTATGCGTACTCGGTTATAAATGTTACTAATTAATTGTAATTTGGCAAGTCATTGGTTAGTAACGAAACGGAAATATGCCATAAGTATTGCTAATGAAGTGATTTAGGTTTATTATACCTCGTAACCCAAAAATGTATGATACCTAGTAGGTAAAATAATTAGTTTTAATTGATAATATTAAATGGCTTATGTTTAACTTATCACCAGATATAGTAATTATAACAGTTAAAAATAGTAAATGATCACCAAAATTAAAACCACACTTTAAAGTAAAATATATTTAAAGAGATCAAATAATTCGACGGAGGCTCCTATTTTTGGGTGGGTTTAAGAAGGAACCTAAACATAACCTGACCCTTCTGAGACGGAATGCAGTGATTGAGGCGTATAGGTGCTCGTTATGATATATTTTAGTAAGCATATTTTGCTGCGCAATTAGTATTTTTGGTGGTCATTATTTTTAATCCCCTATTAAATTGGTTACCTTAGCTCTTTGCAGTGTCTAATAGTTATTACAAAAAATTTCGAAAAAAGGGCGAAGGAATTCTACATATTAATTTGACTTATTATATAACCAAGTGATAGGCAAGCGTATTGAGGTCTGCCGGAGTACTAAGCACATGCAGCATCTGAGAAATCTTAGCAGATAAATCCAATATCACTATTTGATCCAGTAGGTAGGTACTCGAACCCAAGATAGGTTGTGCTACGAACCTGAGACACTTCTCGTTTTTAGAATTCCGTTCCTAAGGATTGCAAATGGGGATCCTATTACTAAGCTTCCGCCATCGGTCTGTATGTCCGACCTCTAAAGGGCTCAATCTTAAAATCGCTTTTCTAAAATTGACAGATAATGAGGGAAGTACTTCTTTTTTCATGTCAGAATCAAAAGAGGATTTCAATATTGCGATAGGGAGGAGGGATGCGCATTAAAATATAACCAAACGGACAGCTGTGTAACATAATATTTTGGCGGAGAGCGTAGATTCTGAGAGCTTATACATTATATATAAAATTTAAATTTCAGTAGGTCTCTATCGAACTTCGAATTGGCGGAGAGCGTAGATTCTGAGAGCGCTTATACATTATATGTAAAATTTCAATTTCAGTGGGTCTCTATCGAACTTCGAGAATACGAATACAAACGATATCTATTGGCTAGCGACATTTATGTAACCAGCAATATAATTTTATTTTATTAATGTTTTTGTAATTATGTTATCTTTTTTAATCTGTTTGTAAATATACATATTAGATTAAGTAGGAGTCCCGATCCGTCCGCCCACTGGACTTTACCACTGGTTGGTGGAGGGGTATTTCACGATTCTCCACCCACTATGCTAGTGTGAACCACAGTTATATATTAATTAAAATATTTAATAAATAAAAGAAAAATATTTTTTGCTTTCATAGGCTTAGTCGATAAATGCCTAATTCTTAATAATAAAAAAAATGCTCCGGCCCCATGGTACAAATGCTTTTGCTATTTATGATGACCCGTAATACAACGGTGGAATTATGTCCAACTAGTTGGAGGTACCACGGGGATAGGTACCTAAAATAAGTTAGAAAGAAATTTGTTTAAAACAAATCGTGTGTACAAAACAAATGACTATCAGTCATTTGTTTTGTACACACGATATAACCGAAGATAAAGATTTAAAAAAAATTGATTTAAAAAAAAAAAATCTTTCGTATTCATAAAAACAGCCGCTCCGGACCCGTGGTACAACTGCGATGTTCAACTGGTTATACCACGGGGAAGTAAAGTTACCCATGGTTCAACTGTTGTAACATTTTTTTTTTTGCAATTTTTGTTTATGACCCGTAGTTCAACGGTGGAATTATGTCCAACTAGTTGTACCACGGGGATAGGTACCTAAAATAAGAAAGAAAGAAAATTGTGTAAAACAAATGAACGTGTCTACAAAACAAATGACTATCAGAAAGTGATGATCAGCCATCAATAGTGCTTATTAAAAACAGGTGCAAGCAATTTTCGACCTTATTGACTTTACTCGGAATTTATCATTTTACTACCGTATTTATGGCAGAAAGCAAGAAAATGCCAAAAAAACGTCTCATCTTGAATTGTCAATAAGGTCGAAAATCGCATGCATCTGTTTTTTGTAAGCACTATCGATGGCTGATCATCACTTTCTGATAGTCATTTGTTTTGTAGACACCCTGGTGGACCCTCTGCATTGCAGTCTGTTGGTCTCCCCACTAAGCTATCGCTGCTCTTCACACTAGTATAGTAGGTGGCGATTGTGGATATTACCCGATCGTGAATAACCCCTCCACCCACCAGTGATAAAGACATGTGGTTGGATGGGTCGGGACTCAGTTTTAAAATTAATAATGTAAATATATTGTAAATGTAACATTACTAAATAAAATTGTGTTTTGTAATTGGGTAGGTATATGTATGACGAGGTCGAACCATTGTGTTGTATGGAACCGTCCGTACAACACAATGATGTCCGTCTGAGAGTCCGACTTACACTTATTAGCTTTGTTCTAAGGTTTATTAAAGGTATGAAGCAAAAATCGTTGATTAGGATTGATCAGGGCAGACGAATTACAAAGTTAGCTGTTGGCACGTAACGAAAGTTTAGATTCAATTAGCACAAGAAACACGTCTGTTTTGTTAGAAAACAATAAGTTTCATAACACCCACCACCGTATCAGCTCCAGGTCTGAGAAGCGGCGTGCGTGTTCCCACGCTTGCCTCTCTCGTCTTCATTCCTCCACAATAGAACAGTAGGGCAAAATTAGTAAAAATAATTAAAAAACTCTGCGTGGTCGCGATCCGAATGTGAAAATGATTCTCGTGGCCTCGCTGACTTTGGTAACCTGATAATTCGTCATCTTACTCGGGTGAGTCCGATTAACCCCTCCGCCCGCCTCCGCGGAAGTTAAGGATACGCCAAGGCCATTCAAATAGTGATTTTTGTAAGTGGTCGCTGACATGTTTCAGTTCCAGCGACCCCCCGCCATACATAGCAGTGAGATGGCACACCTTGGTGATGCAAAAAAAATTCGTAGCAGTACCTTTTCTGGATGAAAAATTTCCTACGTCCTTTTCTGTTTCCCCGACAACGTTTATGCGAAATTTCATAATAATCGGTCGAGAAGTTAAGGCGTGAAAGCGTAACAACCAAACAAGCAAACAAACAAACTCACATCCACATTCATAATATTAGTTAACATAGTTAGGATTATGTTGTAGCGATCATCAGGGACGCATGCCAACATAAATAAACGTACAGAAATAACACAAAAAGTTTAAAAAAAAAAACTTAGTAGTAGGGGTTTAAATATGAAGTTGTCGCTTTATATGAAGAAATTCGGTAATATTGTAGTTTTCATCGGCATATAATTGTTTTCAGTGTACTTTTCATGTACTTGTAGTTGTTTATATTTAGGCCAGTATGGTTTGCCTTAACCCATTCTTTGCCACAATATTTTCTAAACACACTCTGGGTACCACTTGATATTATCGCAGAATATTATTATGAGATTAGAATATTATTATAATAATTCATAATAACAATAATTACAGGTAAAACCCTTTAAAATGGTAACCGCACCAAATGCGTTGGTGGCACTCTGAGAGAAAAATTACTCGCGAGTGCCATCAACGCCCGTTTGCGTCGACGTCTAAAAGGTGTTATGCAATATTCAGTAAGGTGTCAAGAAGACACCTAATTAATACTGACCTATATTGCAGCAACACTTGTTGTTTATAAAGAGAACATTATTTACCATTTCATAGCAAATATTTTAAAGGTAGCCTAGCTAGATTTCAGCCCGTTGTACCGTATGCATCATTGACCTGCACAATCAATGGTGCAGAAGAAACCGCATTGATGGTATGGTCACATCGGCACCATTGAGATGACACTATAAGTGTAGTTATAACCTCTCGGTATTTCCTCTTTGCATGTTCTAACATTGCATAAGTGGGTCGGCTCTTTTCTGCTGCAGCATTTGTTTCGGTTCGTAGGAGCACCAAGAGGCAATTTAGTCTAACTTCGAGGTACCGCGTTGTACCTCTGGGTTACGGAGATCAAACGGCAGTCGTGCTGCTGAAAACACGTAATCTACCACATCACTGCACATGAGCCTGGGTTTCTAAGCGACAGCTTGAGATGTAACCATGTTTGTATTACCGCTAGAAAAAAATACTGGGTAGGTAAATATGTCTCTGAAAATAATCAAATTCAATTATTTATTGCACTTCTTAAGTACACAGGTGCACAGGCGACAGGTGTTACTTATTATATATAATGAAATTCTAACTAGCTGACGACAACACAACACAACGGAATATACCTACATTTACTTAATATATTATTTAATTAATATAATAATATATTATTACACATACATTTCACACACTATTTTAAAATAGTCACAAATTATAAATATTATGATTGCAATGATAATAAATGCTATATAATAATAGCAGACCTCCTCTGTAAGAATATTCAAATGTTGAATTTGCTTTCATTAGTCATGCATAAACAGCAGTACCAACCAACATCCGCACTCCTGCCTGTCCCACTGAACGCACCGTTTGCGTTCATGTGATATATTTCTATTTAAATATAATAGTACAATAAAAAAACTTTACTAAAAAAGTTTTACTTACCTTTTACTTACTTTTGCTTACAAATTGAGTTAGAATACAAAATTAACGACAACAACAACGAGTATTACGTCCAACAAATTTCAGCGAAAATCACCGTATTTACCGTAGGTATTTTACACTTTATATGAATTTGACAGTCACGAACCATCAGTGCTTCTACACGTGAAAAACCATAAAGTTTCCGTGGGATACAAGGAAAATTAAAAAAAGTACTATAATTCGTCTACCTGAACCCAAACGGTGCATTGGTGGCAATCAACAAAAACATCAACAATCATATAAATGTGGCCAATTCAAAAAACTAATACGGGCAGACAGACACTAAGCGCTATAGCTTTGATTACAAATTTTATGAAACGCTATTGATATTTAATTATTTATCATTAAGAATACATAATATATATAGTATTTTTTTTTAATATAATCATTGCATTTTGTACAAAAAGCACGAAATTAGTTGTAGGACATAAACGACAACTCCATAGTTAGACTTTATAGTCACTAATAGTTGCCTTTCGTAAAGTGCAGTCTGAATGAAATGTGCCTCAATATGGACACAATTGATAACAGGGTCCATTTAGTTGCATCATTGCGCTTCAGTGTATTTTAACTTATGCTATTTTATTAACCGGCACAAGCGTCGGACCCGGCCTAATCATTCATGGTGCAGTCACTTTTTTGAATTGAAACGCACACACACACTACCGAACATTGGGATCCCTTCAGTTTTGTCGTAGTCCTCTCTCCAGCCGTCACCCTCGACACGTGGATAACACTAGCGACCCCTGGCAGCAGGATAACGATGTATTAAAGTGGTTTTATATTGGTATTAAATAACGCATGAATTGAAGCTATTACATACACAAACTTTCATTCAAAACATCATACGCCACCAGACGGGTTGTATTATTGTCCGACACCTTAAGAGATTAGCACTAAAAAAACAGCTACATAAGAATTTATAATAAATATATTCGCATTTATATATAGATACATGGCGTCGTCGATTGGAATGACTCAAGTAATTAATACATTTCGACTTACATTTGTATTTGTAAGGATTACTTTAAGTAAGTAAGTAACATTATGACGAATTTTAGTTCTCTTAACTGGTATAAGACTATTTCAATAAACGCAAACGTTAATTAACTGTATGACGGTGAACAGTCACCAAATAATTGCCAACGACGACAGACTGTTTTAATCGTACACAACGTGTAACAGTAAAGTGTGGTCGAGCATTAGTCGTGAAATAGACCAGGTCGCTGACGTTGAACTTTGTTACTTTAGTTAACTTTAGTTAATTTTATGGAAAACCTGGGCAACATAAAAACGGAATATGGCATTTTTTATACTGAAAACTACTAGTTACTTTAATATTAAATAACATTTTCCTTGTCTATAATCTATTCCACTGATGGGCATTGTTCACTTCGCAGTACAAATTTAAAAACAGCACGTACGGTTATTTCTAGTCAGGCCTGACAAAGCGAAATATTGCTAAAAGAGATTAAGAACGGATCCTTGCTGATGAACCCATCAGACTAAAAAATTTGCAACTACCGATTACATTCTTGAATCTAATAACAATCACTGGATCTAATTTCATCATCCATAAAGCTCTCGCCAATAACCGCCACTTTTATTCAAAGTCATGTATGAAGCTATTAAAATTAAGTCATCAAATATTAAAGAAAATTTGTTATTGATCTATTGCTGACGCGCCGAACGAAATATAACGAAATGTTCGAAAGGGCTAACTACAGCTCGGATTATGAAAACTTGACAAAATCATCATCCCCAATTCTCTTGTTTCCGCCCGAATTGACATATTTCAATTTTAATCTATTTTTAACGGACAATTCGTACACCATCAAATTATTGAAGCTATTTAATACAGTCAGATAAAAAAAATTAAGTATAAAATGCGGAAATAAAGTGATACCAAAAACCTAACATATGCATAAAAACGAAATACGAATTATTTAAAAAGAGAGACGAATGAGGAACATTTTTGGACGTGCCAGGTAACGTAGTGGCAAATACGGAACAAACCCTGATTTCTACCATGAGGTATCGTTGGAAGTTTTTCTCTGACTGTACAAAGCTTTTTTTATTGGTGTCCTAATCATCAGTGAAAAATATTGAAATTAAAATGTCAATTCGAGCACTCAGTCCGAATGTAGTGACCGAGTCGTCAGCAACCCTTAGTTATAGGTAAACTATCTTGTATACCCATATAAAGAAAACTGACCGACTGATTTGATGACTAAGGTTTCAAAAAACGCACGTTTATCCGCAGGGTCTAGGAGTTTGGCACTGATTTTTTAACAGACTGCACACAGCGGTGTAACGGTCGCCTCGCCGCTGCCACCGCACTGAGTTTCGTAGGTTGTAGGTTCGAATTTCGCGCGGGACAACAATTTGTGGGATCCTTAAATATGTGTGTAGGTATTTCGTGTCCACTAATTGTATGTTTGTAAAGTCTCACCTTAAGCCGGGCTTGGCACCCAGTACAAAAGTTGTTTTTAGTACCTACCTACTAAATAATAAAAACAATATTTAATATTAGATTTTAAGGAAGACCGACACTTCGTAAAACGCACTCCTCTGGTTCAAGGATCCGTAGTGGGTCATGTATACAAAAAAAAAACAAAGCACTGGTTTACGTCCGGTTAGGTTCTCACCCAGAAAATCTCTAGGGATTGTAAGAAAAAAGAATGTAACAGACCTTGAAAGTCTGTGATAACTACTTATATATCTAATATTATCCATAGTTATTGTTTGTTTTTAAATAATTAATAGATATATATATGTGTGTGTTTTTATAAAACTATTAAAAAGCACTTTCGGGTATTTAATATAAGTACGTAATTTTTTTCCCGATTATTAGTTTTTAATTTCCAATTCTGAAAGTGTTATATATATATATAACACTTTCAGAATACTATTCATACTATATACTTTCACTACTATTTAGTTTGATGTTAACTAGGTACCTACTTTTATACTTTTCAAGTTGTTTAGTTAGAAAACACGGGGGTCAGTCTGGAACCGTCCAGACTGACTCTCTCGTGTCCGAACAGGCAAGCGAAGCCGACAGCATACGCTCATTTTGGTAAATACTATACCAAGATTAAATTGACGCTGTTGACATGCAGCTCGATAGACAACTCAACATTGAATTAGCACCGTTAACTGACAACAAGTGGTATGAAATATCAATTAGGTAATGAAATTAAACGGTGAGCTACATGACGCCTTAGTACCTAAAGACGCTTTCGTCAAGAGTATTTCAGCCAGCCAACACGCAACTGACAAATTTACAGCATTCTTTGGTTTCGTAATAGGTGATTTCACGATTCTTAAGACATTTGTGAGTACAGTAGTCTCTACAAACATTCTCCAAAATGCTGAGTACTGAGATAACCCATTCGAATTGTTTCGTATAAAGTATTTGGGCAAGGCGGTAACGACACCGAAGAGTGATCTCATGCATCGCGTGTATTTAAAATAGGCACGATCGTCGTGGTGTATTTCCTAAGACTCGAGTAGCGCGTCTACCGTACAATGGAGTACAGGACACTAATAAGCCACATCTTATCGAGTGTTTGCACGCGTACGGCACTAGTGACTAGAGGTTAGTGCACCAGCAGCGCCAGCAGCGCCACGTCGAGATTGCAACAACAATATGTCCATAGGCATTAGGCAGCGAACGAGACGACAGCGCTTTGCTCTACGCGCGCGATATGCGCATGACATATTTGTGATTGCAATGCATAGGTTATCTTATAGGTTTCATACATAATATAAGGAATGTGGTACTCGTATGTAGGATCTCTTCTACACATCTGTTTGAAATTGCTTTGGTCTTTTAATGTCAACTATATTGCAAGTGATGAGTAAAAAATGCTAAAAATTCTTGTCCTATTAATTAGTCCCAAATGTAACCCTTAAAATACTACTGCCGTATAGAGCCTGCTATATTACATTTTAATTAGGAAAGTGGGTTTGTCTAAATAATTAATATCATAACAATATGGACAACAAAATACTCTGTGAGATTTAGATGAGCTGAGGAGCCTAGGTACCTACATCTTATTTTTTTCAAAAATGTACCTTCCCATTTTCTGTTAAACCAATTCAGATTCAAAACAGTGATATTAATATGTAAAAATTATAAATATGTATGAAATAATGTATCCTTATGGTAAAAAGATATCTTCGAAAAAGTATTTGGTCGTTCTTACAGGAAATCAATTATTGTAGTTACGATTGTACGATGCCATTTACCCGCAAAACATAACGACCCCAATATACGACCATACATTTATTCACAATAGTTGGCGGTTAATCGCCACCCATTTAGTAGGACGCTCAGATGAAGGCTATAATATAAAAAATATCTACCTATGTAAATCATTTATAGCATTCTATTATGTATATAAATGATACAAATGACTAAGAATTAATAAAACTTATCTTTACATTTGTTAATAATCAACGGAAAGCGGTCCGTTAGAATATGTCAGAGGGGGAGGGTTCCTCAGCCTTAGTGTGCTATTTAAATTTGGATGAATGTAACATGATGCTGTATTCACAACCCTAATTCTAATAGCCATTAACAAGACGAACTGTCCACAAAACTTACAAGGACAACGACCATTCAAAAAAGCGCGATGTAATTCTTTTCACTGCCGACTATCAGGGTAACTTCATGTCGTTTGATGCCGAAAAAAGTAACTGACCCTTGACCTCTATAATATCAAACAAATTTACGCACAATAACAACTGGATTCGCGAAGATTCTCACCTGCTCTCTAGGTACGGATTTTTGAAGGGAGGAATGTACATAACTTGGCTTAGATGAATATGGTCATGTAAATAATTACAATTCAATAATAAGAATGCAGCGAATTGCTTAGAAGCAATCGGCAATCTTTTGATGTGTAATACGTTAGAGGATTAACGGATGTAGTTAGGAGTACTCGTTCATCCGATCGGTGAATGCAAGACAGCGCCATAATTGAATGCTCAAAGAGCCGAGGACCTCGCCCGTAGACAGTGTGACTTTATAACGACATACGTACAATATATTAAACATCTTTGTGAGATTTTCAGTCTCGCTATCACTATTGCGTAGACTTATTCGTAGTTAATATATAAAATATTTAACAATAAGAGTGGAATCTACTTTTTATAGTTATTTCCTTAAGTTTAACGATACTGCTTGTGACCCCTAAGCACCAAGTTGCTCATTCTACTATAACACTTTCTCATGGCACTAAAATCCAGGCGTATTAAATTTTCCCAAAAGAAAACAATTTTTAATTATGATTTTATTGGCTTTGTCTTACTAGTTAATTTTATATTTGTGACAGCAATTGTAATTTTATGTGTATGGTAAATAATAAATAAACGCTAACATCGATTCGACTACACAGCGCATGGCGCTTTCGTTACGACGAAATCTCACCGTGACGTTAAGTGGACCTCTGCCACTGCGCCGACTGCTGTGGATTCGAATCCCACCCGGAACAAAAAATTGTTTGAGCCGCAAACAGTTGTTCCTAGTCTGGATGTTTTCTGTATTCGTTGTTTGAATATATGTAAAGTCCCCCGCGATACAGGAATGAACCCAAGTGCGAGTTGGCCTTTTAAAAGTAGAGAAATGTATTTACACTGTTAGAATAAATATTCCACTTAAAAGCAGTAGTAGTAGAAGTTTTTATTCTTATAAGTTGCCGCCAGTAAATAGTTTAGCCTGCAAAAAGTTATTGATAGGTTTCTTACAGATAGGTTATTGATAGGTTCTTATAGATAGGTTATTGATAGGTTTCTATTAGTCCACAGCATAAAACATTTATAAACTAGGAATCATGATGCTTTGAATGCGAAATAATGAAGCAAGAAGAGGGGGTACCTGCAGAATAAAAAAATATTATAATCCTGAATTCCTAACTAATATTATAAATGCGAATGTGAGTTTGTTTGTTATTCTTTCACAGCTTACCTACTCGAACGATGATCATGAAATTTTGCATACAAGTTGACAGGGGAAGAAAATAACATAGGGGTACCTTTCATCCTAAAAAAGTACTGTTCCCGAGGTATAGAAAATTGATATAACCGGGCATTACGCGAGCGAAGCCGCGGGAAAAATGTAGTATTTACATAAATTGTTTCTCAGATATAAACAAATAAAGCGTGAAACATGTCTATTCTACAGTTAGCTGATTATCGTGACATTATTTTATTAGTCGGGTAAAATTTTATTAATACTAGAATAGACGGAATCGTGGTCCTAACCCTTTAGTACAAACGGAAAAAGAAAGCGAATCTGACTAAAATAGACAGGATGGTGATCCCAACTCCTTGACTACTAGAGAAAATCCCAACTAGCCCAAAATCTACCAACCATAAAGGGGGAAAAGCAGTAGTACTGCAATACGACAGAACGTACTACAAAGTGTGTATGTCGCATACTGTAGCAGATGATGCAGTATGCTACATACACACTTTGTAGAATTACTGCTTTTCCCCCCTTATGGATTGGTAGATTTTGGGCTAGTTGAGATTTTCTCAAAGGGTTGGGATGGGACCATCCTATCTATTTTAGTCAGATTCGCTATATTTAATTGCTAACCGGACAGGCTACAATCACAAAACCGTTTGTCTATCTATGAAATGAATTGTATCTGATTTATTATTTATATGGGAATTATAATAGTAAAACATAAATATTTAAAGATAATTGTTATTTATCGATTATTAATTTTATTAGCAAATTAGTTCCCTTAGTAATATGAAAGTAATTAGCTTATAAACAGTGTCAGTGTCAGTGTCAGTGTCATACATACACATGTATGACCTTAAATATAATAATCGTCGTAGATTAGTTATCTAGTAAAAACACAAATTTGTCTAAATGTGACAAAAATATTTCTCAAACTAATCTAGATGCCTATTAGTTAGGTATTCTGCAAATTACATTCTTGCTTGATCAATCATTTCGTAAACTGATAATATAAATAAATACAAAATATTCAATACGAAGCATTGCTTAAATAAGCCTGGAGTATCTGCCGAATATACTAACAAGTAGAACATATTTTTTATTGCGTTTCAAATACGAAGTCCCATTTGACAGATGATCGTTGAACAGCGATAGTGAAGAGACCGTTTCAATCGACACATCACGAAATCGATTACCGATTAGCTTTCCAAACAAACTGTAATCGAGGGTTTACAATCGAAAGAAGAATGATAGGAACAGAAAAACAATAAAGGAGTCCATCTAAGGATCCCCTTCCCCCACCTAAGATAAGATACATCAAAGTTATACATAACATAATCAAGTAAATATAACTTATCCTTGATTAAATCCTAACCTCATACTCTTACTATAAGGGTGAAATAAATTTATCAGATTTTGATTTTCTAGACTACTCTTTAAAAACTATGGAATATTTAAACCATACGTCCAATATCGCATCTTCAAATCCATTTTTAATAACGAAAATATATTAGGGGTTTGCAGTATGGGATTTAAGATACGTTGCAACGTAATAATAATTAATACAAGATACAAATTTACTAAAGCATTTCGCCCACAATTGTTTATACCTCGAATTAGTTCGATTTTATCCGATTCACACTGTCGCGTCACTATGACTGAAAGTAAAAATATTACCATATTGCGTAACCATGGTATTGTAGTAAAATGTTATTTTATTTTGTTGTTTATATTATTTAAGACTAATATCAATAGAAATTATTAGTTGATTGTTTATGAAACAATTATTTTTAAATAGTATTTAGTACCATAAGTAACCATTGTTTATATTTTAGCAATTAGGTATATGAAATGTGCAGAGCTAAGTGCTATGAAGTGTCCAAAGGGACTTCGTATTTGAAACAGATTATAATATTTTCATGCTAATTATTGAGCCACAATTGACTACATTAGCTCATGAGGTTTCCAAACTAGACATATGTATATTGGCATAAGCTTACGCTTTCTGATTATCATGCTACTTAATTATGATAGGTAATTCTTGATAATACTAAATCAAATTCACTGCAGACGCGCTAAGCTGACAGCAAAGGAACCAGTAAGCTTTGTCCCTTGTGCTAGCATCGCAACCACATTAAGAAGTGATGTGATTTATCTCAACGTGCTTCTATAATTGTGTAACAGAAATCGAATATCATAAAATCCTGGGTTTGTATCATAATCCTAGGTCGGACAAAGTACTAAGTACTACATATTGCTGTTCGGAAATTTAAACATAGGCCATCGCTCAAATTCAGCCGTCTCTATGCGGAAGAGTAATTGAAAATTGGATCACTCGGATCCGTGCCCCTGTAAGAAGCCGAGGCAGGAATTTGAACGATGTCATATTCCACACTAAGTGGCATATATAGGCCTTACAAATAAAAAAGGATTCTTTTTAATACCTCCTCACATACAGCTTGTTTTATTTCATTTCAACATCTAACCCGCCCTTATTGAAAAACCCTTTATGTATACCTACCTATAATTATTTAACTCTTGGTGAATTTGTAGTTTATAATTTATCAATGCTGCCAGTCAACTAAATAAAGCTGTTCCCCGTCAAGGTAGAGGAACAGAATAATTATTTACGGTATAAAATTGAAATCATTTATTTGACAAATAATACATGGAAATTTTTAATAACAAAAACGAGAAAAATTTAAATGATGTAAGTAGCTAGTTGTGTCAAGATGATAATAATCTATAAGAGCACAATAAAATCAAAATACCAAACGCAGACGAGTTTTAATATAGTGGATTCGTAAGCATTAGTAGAATTAGGATTTCATAAAATGGGTTAGTAAGAGATGTAGATAAATAATTTTTAGACATACATTTTAAAACCTTATTTTATAGTAACACTAAGTATATCATCAGGCAGCCAGTTGCAGGCTTTTATGATAATTATAAAAAAAACATTTTGCAATTAACTTCATACAGGATTTTTAATGCCCTATCGCCATTACCATGTGTCGCGGCGCCGCGCCGGCCGCCGCTCCGCGCCGATACGCCGAGCCGGCGCGCGCCGGATGGTTTCGTATGGCATCTAGGCAAACAAAATAAGTATTTGTGACGGCTCTCAACGCACCTCGTGATGTATCGACGATACTTCCGTAGGTGTTCTCCAAATATGCACAAAATATTTGCGTCGTCACAAAATTGCTACTTACTTGCCTTATGAAGAACTTAGGCTAGAAACGTTTATTTTATCTATCGCTTTATCTATCGCTCAATTTATTCATATTTCATTAAATGTTTTACTTTTCTATTTCTGCCGCTAAATATACTATCAACCTATTTAATTTATGATAACTTTTAAAATATTTATTTGTATAAATCTTACAAATTTCCCTCGGCATCTTCATCTTCAGTTAGTAAAATCAATCTACTGTCATGGGTGGATTTTTTAAACTATCGTCAAAAATGAATTTTCGAAAAAATCCATTGGATTACAAAGTTTAGATTTATATAATCTATTCCACTCGGTTTATTGAAGTAAAGATTCTAAAATAATTAATTGATCTTATTTTTTGTAAAGCAAGTCAAATATACATACATAGTTTCACTTGCCTTAACCAAAGATGATTATTTATTTATTGAACTCGGGAAAACAAACAGTAGTATATTAGGAGGATACATTGAGTACTTAACACTAAATATACTACCCACTATATTTTCCACAGATTACTTGTAATACTTAAAATTAAAACTGTAAGCAGACAATAGCTGTCATCTCCAGTTAACCAATAGTAGCAAAGTTTAACTTAGTAACATATACCTACATAGAGAAAAAAAAATGTAAGAAATTATAATAACGGGCTATGGTACATAAGCAAGTTAACTAGAATTAAGTGCATGCTTTACAAATAGTATAAAGTTGTAATTATGCCTATTACAATAAAGTAGTAAAAAATAATATATATGCAAGTTAATAAAAATCTTATCTAATATATGCCTCTTCGACCTACTGCCGTTCCTTTAACATTTCAATGATGCTACTTTTAAATCTCGGCTTATTAAGATGTAGTATATCGATGTCAGTAAAGTGCTTGTTATAAATGTCTACCAAACAGTGTAGTGGAGAGCACATGCCAGAATTCGTCCTGCACAAACCAGTAGCAAATAGGCGTCTGGTGCGCACCTCACGTCCGTGCACTGTACGAGGAACAAGGTAGCACAATCTATTTACCAAGTCAAGGCAGTCAAACTTGTTGCGGCATACACTGAATAAGGTCATGATACCAAGAAGAGTTCTTCTAGATTCTAAGGTCAATACGTCATATTTCTTAAGAAGTTGTTGGTATGATATTTTTTTACGAGAGCATCTATTTTGCATCTTCACCCACAACCTCAATGAGTTCACGGCGCTATACCGCCCAAGCTAGACATTGCTCGAGCGTGTGCTGCGCCGTGTCCTCCTCACAGTCGCAGTGGTGGCAGACGGGACTCGGTTCCCTCCTAGCGACCGTGTGCAGGTATTTGCCAACACCTGCACTAGCCGGAAGGAAAGGGTCCCATGCTGCCGCCCTGCCCATCGCTCCAATACCGGCTGGAGGGCGCCAACGGTTCTGAAACCAGCCAAGGACGCCTCCAGCCACGCCTTCCACTTTAAAATCATGCCTTGATGGGCTCGATTGAGCGCGCACTCAATCACTGTCGGGAGGGGTCGACAACCCGTCTCCTCCCGCACCGCCTCACTCACTGCAAACACTTCAGTGAGCACTTAAGCCTCCAAATCCCACGGGGGTGCTCCGGCCAACGCGCAAGCTCCGTCGGCCGACACTGTGCGGTATCCACGTATTACCCTGACCGCTGACTCTGCGGTCTCCGCAAGAGAGTTCTGCACTGAGCGGTCAGGGTGTCCGCCCACACCGATGCGCCGTAAAGCGCCATCGACCGGATGACCCCCGTGTAAAGTCGCCGGCAACCAGCACTGGGCCCGCCTAAATTTGGCAATAGCCGCCTAAGGGCGGACGCAGTGCCGAGAAGCTTCGGGGAGAGCTGTCTGAAATGCGTGAAAATGTCTAAAAAGTGCCACCTTCCAGCACTAAGCCCAGATATTTCATGTGGGCCTGGACGGGAACGCGCGTCGAACCCACCATTATCGAGGCGCCGTGAGTTGGACTGCGATGGGGTCCATGAAAGACCAGGGCTTCAGTCTTATTAGTAGCCACCCGTAAACCCAGCGCGTCGATACGCCCGACCACCTGGAAAACCCCCACGTTGGCCAAACGGGCCGCCTCCTCGAAGGTCCCCCACGGGCTGTGACGAGGGTGTCGTCTGCTTAACTGACGACGCTCAGTCCGGGGAGTAAGACAGCACGTAGGGCCCAGTCGTACCCCATGTCCCACAGGAGCGGACCAAGAACCGATCCCTGCGGAACACCGCACAACATGGGCCGCCGCTAAACCTCGCCTCGAATCTCGAGGAGGATACTCCTGTCTCTCAGATAGTCCGCCACTAGCCGCTCCAAGTAAAAAGGTACTCCGTGATAACGAAGCGCCCCTTGGACGCAGCTGTATGGCAGACACTGTTACTAAACTGTTTTTTTTTTTTAACTTCAGTGTAATGCTTTTACACACCGTCCGCGCCCGGGTAGGGCGCGGGTGTGTGGGACTCGCCAGGCCAATGTGGCCAGGTACCCGGCCCATACCCTCTAAACCCCTGACGACGTTCCTCTAGTACCTAGTGTCGGTGCCACGGGATTCGCGCTAACATTCACCGCGACCATTGCTACTAACCTAACTTAACCTACTGTTACGCGAGCGAAGCCACGGCTAAAATCTAGTGTTGTATAAGAAACGCAATATGAAATAGACTGTGACTGGTAGCCTATACCACAGTACATACATACACAGTATTGTAACTCGGCCCTGTCCTTGAAATAATTACCTACAACAGCGCGGTTCGTAGACACGCGTTAGGGCTGCCCGCCTACAGTATTTTAATTTTATCTACCTACTTGTTTCTTTCTAGTTTAGTGATTGTAAATATTATGTGTATATTATATTATAAAAAATTAAATACATAATTAATAAAATAGTGTTCAATAAAATTAAATTATCACAAATCGTACGCTTACTGCTTACAAAACAATCACACCGTCCATTCGTCACTGCGGCGCATTCGCGACTGGTTGCGTGCCGAGCGCATGCCGACGCCGAGGCGCATAGGTATGACTCGAGTGCCGACCGTTTGTATGAAGATAGGTTACTGTATATTTATGTACTGTGCATATACTGCCAACAACAGAATTTTATTTTAGGTTTGCCTGCACTGAGCTACTAATCAGAGAACATTGGCATTGTGATTAGGGATACGGGACTACCGGACAAGTAAATATAGGTACTTACTTCATGTACGTAGATACATAGGGGGAAATAGGCGTCTTATGTATGTAGGGTACACCAGTGTAACCACGAAAAATGGACTGTAGTAATTATCGCTCAAATTTCGCTAATTATGTTTTCAAGCCCTAGGTAATGTGGGTGATATATGTCGTTTACCGGGCATATTTCCAGGCTCTCTTTAAGTCTCTAGAACTCAGAACCTCACGATCGCACACAAAGTGGGCTTCTAAATGAGCCTAATAGATAGTCAAATGATAATATACTTACTTAACAGAAGCAGCGTCTAATATTGCAGTTCCTTCCGTAGCTTCCCTCTTCTGATTTTACCTCCTAGCTGATTCATGCCTTAGAATGTTGTCCTATCTTATATAATTAACTGAATAATACTGTCGTCTGACCACCACAACCCAAAGGGATGACGACATTCAGAAGTCAGAATCACAAGTGAGAGAGTAGGTACTGTTCTATGGTTGTACCAATTAAAATCTATTCCACTAGCTGTTCAAAAAGATGAAAAAGCATTTATGTACTTAATCATTGAAATTAAATCACTAGGTATATACGGATTTTATCGCGTTGTTTATTTGACACGTTTTTACATAATTTAGAAACTACTACTATTAGACTTTACTAATTTTTAAGCTAATTAAATTATTAAAACTATTAAAACTATTTATATTTAAGTTTACACTCCCCGACGTTTCAGTTGCTTTTCAGCAGCCATGGTCACGGGGAGAGTATGAAGATGGTAGTTGTCTCAATGTTCCAGTGTAGTTATTTCAAAGTACCCGAACATAATTTAATCATTGTTGTTTCTATTTACACAGAATGAGCTCAAAGTATCATGAAGTCTAGGTGCGGTTTGCTTCTTCTTGGGTTTGACTATTTGAATTACTGGATCCCAAGCTGGTAGTACATCCCAACCATCTTCTCTATTAAAATTAGGATGTTTTTTGATTTCAATAGCTTAATCTCTTTATTATTAAACCTCATTTACGTTTACTTTTAATTTGGTACCTATTTACTTGGTTCTTGCGAATAATATTTTAACTTATACTATTATGTGTGTGTGATAGAGATTAAAATTTAACCCGCTATAAACTAAGGCGCAAGGCAGGTAGGTACCTAGGTATGTACCTACTGCGTTTCTTAAAGGGCTACGAGCCCGTACGCCCCTTTCATTAAGTCGACACGGGGCTCCTATTTTTAGTTGGATTTAAGAAGAAACCTAACAAATACCTACCTATTGGGCGAACCTTGAGGAGCGGACGGGCTCGTAACTTGAAATTGATATTAAGACTAGGTACGGTCAGAGGTCACACAATTACACTACTACTTACACAATAAGACTAACTCATCAGCCGTTTAAAATATCGTAGGATCGAATGTAGGTTTATAAGAGGGAAAGTCAATCTGCTTACCAGCAGAATGTTGAATGACTATATTAAGTGCAGTAATTGGTTGCCTACGGTTCATTCTCAAAATCCGCGGTGTCGGCGTAGCGCGGCGGTTCGTAAATGGGACGTCGTGCGTCGTGTTGAACGTACGAGGGCGATCCGCGATACCCACAATCCACACAGCGCACCACACCACGTGCGCTTTGGCGGCAGCCGCGTTGCCGTGGAGACGTGCAGGCGGGGCGCGGGCGTCGGAGCCCCTCTACCTCCGCCCGCTCGGCGCTCGCCCCGCCGCCCGCTGCAGACCGCGCACTACCGTGCGAGCACTGCCCGGTGACCGAACGAGAACGATTCGAGCGAGCGACGCTCCGCTCGCGCGCACTCCGCTCAGTACTCGCTACACGCGCGCACCGGTTTATTCCGTGTGCCCATTTTCCACACAGTTAACGCCGCTAGAGGCCCGAGTTCCCATCCCGATACCGATCTACTTTTTATTTCAACATGGACGGTGACATGTCCCAGGGTGCTTCCGGCGATACCTCACCTATTTATGAAGATAGGTAAGCGCTTATTCTTATGACGACAATCTTATTGGCAAGATATATATTTATAAATACCTATGTACATTACATTTACCTATATCAACAGGTACCTAGATGTCATACACTTAACTATACTTTATAGCTAGAAATAAATACCTACATACCATGTGTGTTCTTACATTTCTTACTATAGCCAAGTGTTTAGGTCTGGGTTAATTAAATGTAGGTATCATATGGGCGGTACAGATGCGGACATCTAATTAATTTATAAGTACTTAACTTGAATAAACCAAATGCTGTGTGGATTGTATGTTGCAATTTTTTAGATCTTTAGGTCTACCTAATAGATTACCTAATGGTATCTACGGTGGAATAGTTTTTAATTTTACCTTAGGTACCGGTACTTATGTAAATATCTATTATGTTGATAATATACAGTACGTAACTATTGAGTGTTGAGCTTCTTTTTGCTCAAATGTATGCGTAGGTATGTATTCACATGGCTACATGATGAATCAACATAGTATGCTATAATTTACTTTTATCAAATTTAGCTTTTATCCTGGTTCGTAAATCCGTACAAACTAATGTTGGTAGCTTGTAATCGGACTTGTGAGCTATGATCTGACTAAATATCCAAGTCATATTTAAATCTTATTAGGTTAGTACCTACCTAAGATTATTTTGATATTTTGAGGTTAGCTCTCTTCATACGCTCGATAACACGCCTCTATGCTTTAAATCTCTACTTACCTTCAAACGAAGTACATACCTTTTATTAAATCACTAACTGAGGAATAATTAATATATTGATGTAGATGTACAAATCAATCTAAGAAATTTAGCTTGTTACAAGTTACAACACAGCGCCTTTTCTTCCGTATATAACGGTATTTTTATGTATTTGGTATTCTACATTGTATACCAAAAACATGAATAGATCGTTACCTACCTTTTCTTTTTCATTGTTAAGACAATGAAAAATAAAAGGTATATGATATAAGTATCATCACCATCGTATTTCACATTTTGCCAAATTGGTGCTTATCCCAGACCGGATGCAAATATGTACATATCTACAAATCTATATCAAATTAGGCATATTCAGTTTAACAAGAATAGAAAATGATTGCACGGAGTCCACGCACTTATTTTTATACAACAATATGTTGATTGAATTTACCGACCTATAATAATATGTTGGTACTTGTGACTTTGAACCAATTGTTATGAAAATTTACAAATGTTATTACTATTTAATTTAAGAAGGAATGTCTCTTAGCTGCATACAAATACATGAATTAAATATATTCGATAAATCCTAAATTACCTGATTTGCTAGCTGCTATTAGCTAACTGGTAGTGCTAGTTATAGTTACATCATGTAGGATAATGCGGTGTACGGTCCGGTAATACCGACGACAAAAATCTAAACAGCAAATAATGGTGACATGCAAGTTTCATTGTAGAACATAACGTATTGGTAAAAGGGACCAATTACCTGTGCTCCATAGGCTAGAATAGAAATACAGTCAAGTTCTTGAATATTTAATATATGTATATCTATTGATCCGCTCGTAGTTCAATACGCGCCAATTATCAGAACTGCTAACGCACATTCTTTTATTTTTTATATGATTGTGTACTTGGAATGTAAACCAAATCTTAAATACGGAGTATTTGAGATATTACTCATTAAATCATCCCTCATAGGGCTGTCTTACTATATACGTGAAACAAGAATCGTGGAATATCCGGGAGGATACATCGTAGCACCGAATGTACTACCCTATGCCTCGGACCTACCCTGGAGAGCTTATTTGCTCTGCCATTTGCGTCTCAGAGGCGGGTTTTAACAGCTGAGGCCTATCCAAAAGCCGCGTAAATTATAAACAAACCTAATGTAGGTAATTTTAAGCGCTGAACCCCTGGTACCTATGGTAGATGTTTGGCATGTTTGTATAAAGCTATATATGTATGTATGCCTATGGTGCGTTATTGTCTGTAAAAGTTAATCAAACTGTTTAATGCAGTTTAAAAGCAATTTTATGTTATGTATTGTTGTCCGCCTGTCAATTAAGTTTTGGTGCGGTTGCAACTTGAGACCTAGTCAAACTTAACTTTTAGGACAAAACTAGGACTACGCGCTGATGAAATCCTAAGGTAACCTTCGTTCGAATGACAATGCCTGTAAACTATTTATACTTGTCGTGTTTTCCAAATAAGTACATTCAAGTTGCTTTTGATGATCTATAAGCAGTCATTAATAGTTGCAACTTATCGGTACAATGTTCTGATATTTGTTGGACAGATTTCTGTGCATGTTGGTGGTCAGCATTTTTGGAGCATTTTCTGTGTAGTATACAGGCACACATACATTAAAAAAGTTAATTCGAAAATCAAAATCTAATACAAAAAGCAAAATAATAATAATAATATATTTTTTCTACTAGAATTGCTAGTGTGTTTTTAGGTACTTCCAGCTGTAATTTAGATTGTTGAATCGTATAGTCAGCGTTATATGTATGTATCTACATACCGTTTAGAATTTAGACAACACTAGTTTGAATATCAAGTCGTTAAGAATGTGGCTTACCTACTAATATTATTATTGATGGATATAAGAAAATAATCCTGCTAATATTAATAGGCAGGTATATGAAAGTATATGTTTGAGTTTACCATAACCAAGTCCGAGTCGGTCAACATAATAATATATTGATAAAATACCGTGGATTCCATTATATATAACCCAAATTGTGGGTAAATGACTAGTCCATAAAATCTATAATTGAACTCCAATGCAGTAAAACTGTTAGGTAGAATAGAAATACCTATTCATAGTTTAGAAATCAATCCTTCGTTATTTTCTATTACGAATCAATAAAAAATATTTACTCACAAATAATATACTAATGAATAAGAATGTGCCGTGCATGAATGAAACACGTCCTGGAATAAACCTAGGATGGTGTCTGAACGACGTAGTCGACGTAGGTACGGACATTCGTATTACACATCTTTAGCAGTGTTCGGCTCGTAGCCCGTCGCTGGTCGTTGAACTCCGCATGTACCTATCGCATCGAGCGTAATCGCTATCACATCAATTGGTCGATGAATATCACCAATGATTTATAATTTGCTACTCCTGCCATGTCGTTGCTACATTAGATAGAATACCGGAATCCATAGATAGATTAGGATAAGGTAATGCGTTAACGACACCTGTTGCTTTTCGCGTCGGCAAAAGCAAAATACATTGTGAATGGAAATATTTAAGGCAATGTTTTCCCTAGTACGGCTGTTGCTGTTGATAAATCGTTTCATTCACAATAACTTTTACAGAGAAAGTGTTATTTAATAACACTTTACAAATATATAAAATATTTATTATTTGAATTTAACGACAGAAATTGTATATATATTATTTTGTTGGTGTATTAAAAGTAGGTAGGTACGACAAATATATATTGTTAACTATCTGTAAATATTTGCTAAACTCTGGTTCGTTGGCTATACAATATAAGTAGCAAAAGTTGTTTCGAAAACTACACAATATCCACTTTAAATTTTGTAGGTGTTTATACTGGTACTAGTGGTAAATGAGGAGATTGGGGCGTGTTCGCTATGAAGCCCAGAATATTTGATGTAGGACAGGTCTCTTACTCCAACTTGATCGGGTGAATCTCGTAACCACCTAGCAAACCTAGACAATGATAGTATAGATATAGGTTGAAATTATTCAAAGTAATACTACGATCCTAGATATAACAAGCTGCCAGAACAATGGCTCCGAAACTCGAAGCGATTAGATACTCAAAATTCGTGAACTAAAAGAGAGTAGGTTGCAAACGTGCGAGACAAAAGCCGGGAAAATAAAAATCGTGAACTTTTCCAAAACGACTGGCTCATCGGGTTAGTGGAGTAAGCGAGAGTCAGGAGCGCATGTGCAACTAGCCCGGGGCTAGGATACTGATTCGGGCAAAGTGTTACTGAGTTTGACTGTCACAAAACTCAAATGTATGACATTGCCGGCACGACAGTAGGCTCGCCCGATATTTGTACGTGTAGTATTGGGCGAGCCTACTGCTACCGCAAGTTAGGCAGTTCTCATGAATAATGTTGTGGAGGAACAGGGTGTGATGTCCCTCCAACACAAAGGGAGGATCCGCCGACCAGGCTGGTTGATCGTGCCTGACGGACCGTGGCTCGACGGTTGATGTCAGGAGCTTGTATATATATATGTACTTAGTTGCTGTGTAAACTACACTTGTGCTATGCAGAATAGTATGACGTCATTTAAGCGCTTGTTGTATGTAGCGCTATCTGTTAGATGTAGACGGAACTGTACAATGTATTTATAATTGTAATTATACGTTTACACCTTTACCTTCCACTTCAACGGTATGTTTCAGCATTTAGACACAGGATTTGTGTGACATTGTTTTATTCGCGAATGACACATCCCTTATGTTTAATGTAGACCGAAAAGCACCAAATTTACTTGCTGTTAATGATTCACTTGCGCAAGTCCTGGACTAGTTTACGACGAATAATTTGAACTAAACTCTAAAAAACTAAATGTATCAAGTTTACATTGCCAAATGTAAAGAATCGAGAATATAAATAAATTTAAACGATGAAATTATTACTTTAGTTCAATCTACAGTTTTTTTAGGATTAACTTTAGATCATATAGTTCAGTGGAGCGCTCAAATATCGTGTCTTGTAGGGAAACTTAGCTCAGCCGCATACACAATTCGGAAAGTAAGACAGCGTACTGATGTAGATTACGCAAGACAAATATATTTTAGTTACTTTCATAGTGTCATGTCCTACGGTATATTATTGTGGGGCAAGGCAGCTGATATCGTGACAAGTTTTATTCTTCAAAAACGTGGAGTACCTACGTAGCATTTATAATTTAGGACCACGAGTTTCACTGAAAGATAGATTTTAAAAAAAGAGGCTTACTTAATTGCGTCGTAATATATATTTGCTAACATTGTTTATTAAACATAATATTAACCTATATAATAAGAATAGTGATATCCTTAACGTAAACACTAGAAATAAGCATGAATAAATGATATGCTACGCTTACTAAGCTCTGATACTTCTTTAGGTAAAGTCCCACCTAAAAACGCTATTCTCCTATAAACTAATAATAATAATACATACAATGGCGTTGGCTTGTTTTCGGCATAATCTCAAATAGCAATCTAACCTTCACATTTATTGTCCATGTTTCTACCAATTATTCTACGAGTAATAATATAGTCAATAAAATATTTTCCAAGGAAAGTTGCCTATTTTATTTGCGTTAAAGGCATACTGGCTTTGCCGAGACCAAAATACATTTTACACCAAAGGTCTGGCAATAAAATAAAACAAGTTTTTGAACATACATTAATTAATTATTCTCATATTTTAATTGAAAAATGTTGTATTTGGTATCTACGCAGTATCTAATTTTAACTTTGATAGAAAATACCGCTTGCTGCCGCTGCGATTGTTATAACCAATAACATGAAACATTCGGCGGCCTCGATGGCGTAATGGTAAGTGTAACCGACTGCCACGCCTGAGGTCAAACATTTGTGTGCATGAACTTGGATGTTTGTCTTGGTCTGGGTGTTTCTATGTAAATATAATATGAATTTATCCATTGTCAAGTAAGTACCCATAATACAAGCTCTGCTTAGTTTGGGCTAGATGGTGTTGTGTGTATGTGATAGAATATATTATATTATATTATATTATTATGAAATTTATTTATTACAAGAAAATTACAAAATGATTTACTATATACTAGTAGAACATGTATTTTTATAAAAACAGGCCGGCCGCATGTCTTATTAGTGTGAACACACCATCACATAAGGCAGAAGTTATGTTTAAATAATTATTCGTCAGTACCATAATCGTCTAATACTTCTGCTTCCACTTCTTCTTGTTCTTCTTCTCGTTCATCCGGTCCCTGTTCTTGACCTTCTTCTTCTTGCTGGTTGCAAGCAAATTGCCTCAATAGCGATGCATCACATGTCTCCTCGTTAATATCATTCGAATCCTGTGCTGTGTTGGTGATTCAACATTGAAGCACGACTGGCCTTGACATCTAGCACATATATGCTAGAGAACAAAACAATCCAACTTTTTTGCAACCGCATTTAGCACTAGCTTTTTTAGGAGTTCTGTACATAGAAAGAAGCAAACTAATTCCGTTGGGTCATAACTTACGGCGATCAGTTACACTTTTTAACTTCAGCACATTGAACTAAATCTTGTTTTTCAAACATTTTAAAAACTGTTGCTTTACCCCTCCTGAAAAATACAGATGTCGTATCGCAGCCAGTTATTGCGTGTCAAAATAATACATGATTTTGATATTTTGCAAAAGCAGATAAACTTTCAGATGAATACATTTCCGACTGGTGTTGAGCTTTCCTGGTACAAAAAATAAATATTTTTTTGGGCTGGAGTTTGAGCAGTAAGCAATACTAGCAAGTCAACATAATAACCAACAATAATAGTTGCATTTGTCACAATAAATCGTTCTATTGCTGTTTCAATTATTAGTACATCAGCATCATAGTTAGCTTGTTTGGCCAATATATTTTCAACGGTAACCTATCTTTCAACATTGAAATGTACCGAGACTTGTTGTATTTGCAAGAATTTTTTGTTGACTTGTAGGAACTGTCATAAATAAATCAAATAAAATTTAACAAGTTGAAGGTGTTGCTGCATTTCGACGACGTTATTCTGAGGCTTTAATATATAAATAGATATTTTTTTATTTGTGATGTTATAATAATATGTACTTGTGTACGTGTACTTGCATGTATGAATAATACGATTAAAAATCTACTTGAAATCGACATTTTGATAAAAGATATTGGTCACTAATATACATACTTTTTTTATACCCAAGATGTTTAAACATTGATTAAAAAATAAATAGTCTTTTTTCAACAAAAGAAATAGATTGATTACTTTTATTTATAAAAGTTCAATAGCTAGTCATCCTTTTGACTATCTATCTATTAAGACTTTAAAAAAGCCACATCGCAGGTAAGTAGGTTAGGATAGATTTTTATAATTTTTTTCCTGAACGGCCACAGTTCTTCTTTAAGACATTTCAAGGTTATCCACTAATTACCGGACACCCTGTATATACCTTTTGATTTAATTGGCATTGTTTTTTTTATTGTATGGTAGTAGGGTAGTATTTTTGCGTTTAGCCGAGTGTGCCATCCTTCACGTTGATTTGGACTCTACGGTCGCTCATGAGTACAAAACAATATTTTTATTTATAGGACATTTTAATATCCATTGCTTTTCCTTATAGAGACTAGAACAATGGTGATGGGTGCCAAAGACATGGCTTTAAAGTTCCAATAAATGGCAGCAGACGCAACAAAGACGCCAGTGTAATTAAAGATTTTTTCGCTATTCATTTTATATAATGAAATTATAAAAACGCATGTTATTTTGTTATTAAATATTTTTCAAGGGGTTCAGAATTATAATAGACCACTACACTTTGCAGGCATTTAATTAAAATAATACTTTATTTTCAATTATCCGTGAAGAGCAACTATGCTTTGAGCTTTAGGATATTAAATTTCTCATTATTTCTCATTAGTAAGAGTGTAATGGTAGCGATACAAACCTTTCGCGGAACTAAATTCTAACATAAGGTTTCATTGTTGTTATTAGCACTTAATTTATTACATCTATATTATTTCCACCTGGACATCAATTGCCATGGTCGGTCTGGAAGGCGCTAAATAGACTTTGAACCCAGGTCGGTCGGTGCAAAGAAAACATGTTTAGGTGGAAACTCTCAGACGGTACCGTTCTGGCTTGCGACTGCGGTGCAAGAAAAACGATGTCGCCGCGCCGCACCTTACATCGTGCCCTGCGTGGCCGAAAATTTGCACGCAGGAGGATCTGATGGCTGCCTCTGACAACGCAGCTAGCGTAGCTGCTTTCTGGGCGGCAAATGTATAATTTAAAAGTGTATGCCAACGATACGCTAACAAGATCTATATTCTTAACATAGTAGCGCCTCCGGACATTTTTAATTTACATGAATTTAACATGATAGTTGTTTAAATATGAGATGCTTTCCCCGCCCGCTTTGCATGAAGAAAATTGGTAACTTTGTGGTTTCCTACTACCTATTCCATCAATATTTTTTGATTTTGCTAATTCGAAGAAGAATTCGAATATTTTATTTTTCATGTAGGTATATTGCTTGTATTAAGGCTTTTATGGTTTGTCTTAAATTAACAAAAATATCAACCATCGTGTAATCAAGCCGAATTCAAAACAAAGAAAACTGGCAGAGACTTAGCGATATTTATTATTAATAATATATATATAGTTTATTCTCAAAATATACATTAATTTTAAATTAACTGTTGCATTTGTACAATAACCACGAAAAAAGATCATAGTTTATGAAAAGTCATAGTTTAACCTAATATGTTGTTTCTATTACAAATATGTACCTACTGATTGTGCGATTAAATAATACGTTAACAATGCAAGTAAATAAGCTTACAGGAAAATGTCACAAAACGAAATGTAATCATTAGTTGCCAGTATTCCAAAGAGCACTATACTCACTAGCAATACTCGCGGCTTTGCTCATGTAAAAATAAGTTAGGTTATGTTAGTAAAAATATTTTTTTTAATATGGTATTGCCTATGTTACTTGGTGATAATATTATCATATAATATTAGTACATATAGCTTTTTAATGGTGTTTTCAAAATCGGTTAAGTAGTTTTTGAGTTAAACCCATAAATAAAACAAATAAAATATCATATATTTCCTCCCTCTTTATAATATTAGTATATTTTATATATTATTGTCTGTTAATTATTATTGTTTTAGTAAAGTTTGGTACGGCATTGTCATTTTTAGTGTACGCTGTTTGGCGCCCGCTAGTGATCCAACTCGCAGTAAAATGTTTGGAATCGATGTTGTGAGTGTGTTGAATGTTCTTCTTTACGCCCAATTAATTTAGCGATGAACCGCGGCATTCCATTGGTATTGTAGAGGTGTATGATGAATGATGATAGATACTCGGCAGATTTATCGATAACATTTTTCGCATCGTTTTAGCATAGGAGATGAAATCTTACTTAATTAATTTTATACACCTATCAATATGCAAACGTTTATGCCTAAACTTTATGTAAAGTAATGCATAATTAAAATCTATAGGAATATAATTAAACACACAATTTCAGTACTTGTGGAAGGCGAATAATTCTGTTTTTGTTAGACCTATATTGCCAAACAATGTACTTATCTTTGTCATATTTCTAAGCATAATGAAAGCTAACAATACAGTATTAAAAATGCACGGCACGGGTTATTGAAAAGCATTCTAAATTTGTTTTTTGTCTATGCACAGTCGAGCTCCACGTGTGATTTCATTAGTCAAGTGCAATAGTGACGAATTTGCTGTAAAATTGAATTTTGTAAGGTTTGCATAAGTACTCTATACTTATAACATATTATTAATTGAATAACTTATTAAAATACATTCAAGTTTCAAAAAGGTTTAATTTGCCACTATGGCCTCCTATATGTCGTATTATTTTGTTTCTGGGTTTGTAGGAACGTAGCCAAAGGGTTCATGTATAGCGGCGCGTGCAGATAAATAAAAAGTAGAAACTTTTTGTGCTATATTAATCATTCACATATAAAGAAGAAAGGGCTTAAGACGAGTTTACGAGATGCAGCGAGAAAGTTGATTTGCTTTTTGTTACTCGACAGGAGGGTAAGGGGCGAGGCGGCAATCGGCACGTGTTCGACGCGTGGTGCCCGTGCCCGTAATGAATCGAGAGAGCGCCACCTGCCACTTGCATCATCCTCTCTATTCTTTGTCATTTGTAATGTTACCCACCATAAATCCATTATTCAATTACCATGACGGATGATCGTTTAGCCACAGACGATAAAAATATGATCCACAAGACGCACTTAGCGGTTCAACAGGCTGCTAGTACAATTAAGTGACCAAGATGCCTGTGCACTTGCGACTTACTATTTACTGCCCCTGCCACTACAACTTAGTTTAACTACCTCCTTTGTGTTAATAAAATATTACATCGGTGTATTAGAATAATAATAGATTCGTTGCATGTCATTGTCGTCAGAAACGCAAGTGGTCAAATATGCATTTTGTCATCTATCACATTAAACCATTCTAAATAACCGTTTTGGCGAAGATCGGAACCATTCGTACCACACCCAGGAGTAAGG
The DNA here is from genome assembly GCA_930367265.1 of Catocala fraxini. Classification (NCBI taxonomy): domain Eukaryota; kingdom Metazoa; phylum Arthropoda; class Insecta; order Lepidoptera; family Erebidae; genus Catocala; species Catocala fraxini. The sequence goes on from OV884024.1 coordinate 20,834,113, forward strand.
ATGTTAACGAACTAATAAGCATTTCTCCGCGGACCCTATCGCGTGATAATATCGCTCATCCAATAGAACAACGACGTTATTGCAAAATAGTCGAAAATGACTTATTTCATAAGTTCATGTTTCGAAAGTTCTATCTATGACAAAAACGACAGAATTATTCTTACGGTATTTTTAAGTTTTCTTGAGTTAAGTTATTATAAATAATTATTGATAGTAAAGTAACATACATAAATATTAAGATTTCATCAAAATTATTGAAAATATATTAAATTATATTTATATTTATAATATAATATAATATATTTTATATTTATAATAAGTATATAAAATATAGGTACTATAAATTATATTTTCAATTTTAAACTTTTAAAACGTTCTCCTGAATTAGAGATTCTCTAGAATTAGAGAAAAATAGCCAAAACGTAATTACATCATTGTTCTATTGGATGAGCGATATATAGGTATTATGATTAAAACATATTACTGAATTCTAATGTATTAGTAAAATACCTTTATATAAGTAAAATATTTCTTTTCATTCGTTCAATATAGCCAGAGCTTAAACCTTATACTTAGGTCTAAAATCACGCATCACTCGGAAAATTGTAAAAATGAGACCGTCCCGCGGCGTCCCCGCGGCATCCCTTAACCAGAGGGCAGGCGCGTTTGTTTTCCTATTGTTGGTACCTAACCGGTATCCTCGTCAACCGGTCCGTTACATCGCTAACATAATATATTATATCAAAAGTGAGACGAATTTGTCTATATTCTAATAAGTGGCTCACAACTTAAAACATTAAAATTTATTTGCAAATGAAACAGTTCATTGGCTATTATCATAACAGTGCTGGTATACAATAAACGTCGTCGCGACAAAATATAGAAAATACAAACTGCGGCGTCAATTTTACTAAGCGTTATTACATTTATATTATTGTTAAAATAACAGGCTTTTGTAGATTTATACAGTTGCCAAAAATGCCCTAGACTTGGTTAGTTTCATAATCAGAAGTTTTCAGTTAATGTCAGATAAGTTTCCTAGACATGTTTAAAGCAATTAACACATATTACGAGTAATCTAGCTTGACATTGTATTGGTGTACAGCGTCGAAATGCTATGGTTAGTATGATTATAAAACATGGCAGATAATAGGTTTGACACGGGGCACCTGCCGCGGTAACTTAGTTAGTGTGCGGGCGCGGTCTCATCGTAAGTATCATCGTACATGCTGCTCACTGCTTGTGCGCACTGTTTCGACTTTTAATTATTCATACAATTTTAATCCTAAAATTAATATTAAACATTATAATACCAGAAAAACCCTCTCAAAATATATTTATAGATACCTACGAATTGCAAATAAATATTTTGTCGTAGCGCGATTTAACAGGAGAGTGGCACTTGAAAGAGGGCTCATTATTGTTTTGCTACAGACGTCTATTGGTCTCTAGAAGTCGTATATAAATATCATATTTGCCACATAAGTGATGCAAGGATATTCAGCAAACACGAACCGGACAAATATTATAAAAAAATTGCAAGGATCCTACATACAAAGCTTTGATGAAACGTAAAACAATAACCGAAGTGCAGACATGACTTAATATAGTAATTAAAAATGGTTGCATGTAATGCATGGTAATGCTGATTATAACAGATTATTATTATGCTGATTATTTGCTAATACGTTGCTCAGGAGTGAGAGCAGTGGAGATTGAGAGCGGAGGAGGCCTTGCCCAACAATGGGACACAAAAGCAGGCTGAGAAAAAAATGCTGTATGAAACGGATATTTACATGGAATATAATGACTAGGCGCTAATACGAAGTTAATATAACAACACAAAATAACATAACATATCATTGTTTTTCCTGTTACAAAACGAAAATGCTGGACAGAATATAGACATAGTGAAGATCATTCGTATAAAAATCGATTATTCTGGTAATGATTTGGTTGGTCGTGTTAAAGACCTTTCACTTGCCGAATTTTTTCGGTACATTGGAATGCTTTGACGCATACCCCTCCGCAGGGGCAGGTGGAAGAGTTATTTCAGACTCGCCGGGACAAAAGAGAAAAATGGAATAAGAATAATGTACCTCCCGGAATACCGACTAAATCTACCACGGTGTTCCTCGACAAAACTGCTATCGACGGGGCCGCGCGAATCACTTGCACATGCAGTCGCGACCCCGCCGAGGTTTCGGCCCGCCGTATGAAACCGTAGGCCACTACACGAAAAGGCCTAACTTTTAGAAAAAATCCCTCCCCAAACCCTACTATCGCCCCCCTAGAGGGGAGATGGATTTGACACAGAGGCGCGCGTGGGAACACGCACGCCGCCTCTCGGACCTGGTGTTGAACAGGTGGTGGGCAGGCCCACGAAGCCCACCACCCCCAGGTCAAACCTCAGGGTGGCTGGAGGTCGTCTCGCGCCCAATCCGACTGCCGTGATCAACTCACGGCGCTGCGATGCCCAGGCGGGGCAATCCACCAAAGTGTGCAGCGCCGTGTCCTCGACAACATCGCGGCAGTCGCCGCAGTGGTGACAACCGGGCGTCTCTTGCCGGCGTATTCGACACAGGAATTGGCCAAAACAACCGTGGCTAGTCATTACCTGTGTCAGCTGGAAGGTGAGGCCGCCATGCCACCTCTCCAGCCACTCCTTAAATATGGGACTTACCGCCACGGTCGTGGCGTACCCATCTTTTACTTTCCTGTATTTATTCGTTTATGACTTGCCAACACCAATGAACCTAATAGATAGACATCTATAATAATTGTTGGCGAGGTTGCATTTAGGCTTCATAACGGCACCGGCGGGTGTTACAGTGGTTTTCGTCACAAAACAGAAAATAATATTATTTTTGTTTAAAATAGGTAAAACGCCTAACCTATAGTCAATATCAATACAATAAAATAAAAAGGTACAAAACGGTTCATTGACACGACCATAGACATTTTAGTGATGTCCAATTGTAGCGTCAATTGTAAATCAATTAATTACTTAATCAAATTATTCGATTTGATGCAGCGAAAGAGTTAGAAATGACATAAACACTGCTAAAATTATATCTTACCGCGCTATAATTGTGCCCATCATTCGATGTCCATAGTTGACCAAACAAAATTTAATAGATATACAGTAAAAAATATTTACAAGGTACATAATTTTATATTTAAAAAAAAGTATAATGTTGAGAATGTCAAAAAATATTTAGGCCACGAACTAACACTTATGAACGACAACTAAATTTACAAAATTTATTTACTGATTTAATTAAAATTTAAGACCATATGGAGGTTTTGTTGATTTATTATTTTCTTTATCAGAGTAGAAGTTTTCTTTAGAATTATCGGATTTTAAGCCAATTTTTATAATAAATGGCGTGTTTAATGCCTGTGATAGCTACATCTATAAGACCATCTAATTTCATCATTTTCTCCTCTTCTTTAATAACATGGCTATTGCATTTTGCCCAATCATCTGCAGTAATCCTCCTTACACCTTCAAGCAAAAGCTTTACTTCGGCCATTTTGAAGGCTTTATTGCTTCTTGCTACATAGGATTTAAGTTGAGCCCACATGAGTTCAATAGGGTTTAACTCGCAGTGATAAGGAGGGGTAGCCGGCAAACAATATTTTTCTACTTCGCCATCTCGTTGACATACTTAGCTTGGTAAATTCCTTTATTTATTTTGGAAGCAGTGAAGCCCCTTTGTCTCTTTATTTGCATATAGGTAATATATCTTTTTCTATTAACCATTTTTGAATTATATCTTTTCGCCAACTCTTATTAGGCATGTTTTCAATATTACGTGAGTGATACGTAGCGTGTCCATCACTTCAACCGAACCCGACTCTACCATAGTAAAATTTTTTTCAAACCTGGATGGCAGCATTCTAATATTGTATTATAAAACGGATTGACACGAACTAATTAATAATTTCTATCAGACGAAATGAACCTAGTCCCATTTAAAAGAAATTTATCTCACCACTTTTCAAAGTTATGAGCATCCATTTCCCCGTGGTAGTCACCATCACTTTCTTTTTGCTTCAAAGACCGACAATCCATCATCTAAAATCCATCTATGCTTTCGATGTAAGTTATGATTAAACGTCTGCCTTTTGAGGGATTCTTTAATCCTGTTGACAGTCCACGTAAAAAGGCTTGTCTGTAGCTTTTAATATCGGTATCCACCTAAACATTGGCCACGGCGTGTCCTACGGAAAAAGAGATAAATGATTTATTTATTCATTCAAGTAATCGACAGATTAATAAATAAATAAATTAATTAATTTTAACTTTGTTTTGGAGAACAAATTTCGATTAACTAATCAATTACTAAAAAATTGACGACGAACGATTATTTTTGTCGTACAGCCTTATGCAATCATAAATTATAGATACATATTTTTTCATCTGACAAATATTTTCACTTTTCGTCTAAGATTTTTCAAATCAAATAATTATTTATTAATCAAACGGTAATTGCTTTAAAATAGAGTTAAGATATCATGTGAAAACGTTGAAAATAAATGTGTTACTTATTCCATTTAGTAAGTAATTATGTGATGAATTTAACAAATTTAATATCAATTTGGTTTGTATACATTTTCGTCTTAATGTATTGGAGTAGACTATAGTTTAAAGTGGGTGGCATGCGTGTGACGCCGTTGTAATTGCTTTTATGGTCAGTTTGGGTGACGCGGCGTAAAAGTTCCAGAGAGCTCGAGAGCGCTCGGGCGAGTTCAGAAATACGAATATGACGTCCAACAATCGTTTACGTTTTGTTTACGTCTCTCGCTCATTCATGCGATCCGCGAACACTGCGACCAGTGAAGGATAAATTAAGAATGTATTTGACAATTAGATTTGTTACAGAAATGTAAAATATTGTCGCGAGAGCTGGCTTTTACGGATAAAGCGTGTTTTGTGCAGTTCGTTCATACCGCTTCTGTAACGTCGCAACGTTGACTTTTAAATTACGTTCAGCGTCACGTTGGTTCAGTTATTATACTCACTTTGATTTTGTATGTTCAAGGATACTTGCAGAAACAACGTAATGAACGTATTGAACCGCAGCAGCTCATCGGCAAGACAAAATATATTTTGAATTATGGATTCTAAGAGTATAGTATATTGAAATCAAACCACTTTATAAGGATTTAGTCGCCTTGTTTATTTTAAAACACTTTTATAACACATTTTAAAACCCTAACACTACTTTTATTGAACTTTACTGAATTTAAGCTATTTAAATTAATTAAAACTATTTATATTTACGACAAAATCCGTATAAAGTGGTTTAATTTCAATGTATAACATTCGCGTAAACATGAGACAATATTATATAAATCAGTATAGTAAAGAGTAAACTACTAAAATCTGAGATGAAAAAATCGTGGCAGCCGCTTCTAGTATACAAACTATAACCTGTGGTACATATTAATTTGCTTTACGATCAATACGTCTAAGTAGCAATATGTCTAAGTAGCAAAACGTCTAACTAGTGAAACACCTATGTAGCAAAACGTCCAATTAGCATATCGTCTAATTCTCATAGCGCCTGTACACTTAGGTATAAAAATATTTAGATTTGTTTTACCTAATATATATACGATCTTTTTTCGTCAGATTTGAGTAGGCAAGAAAGTTTCATAGGATTAATTTCAGATTAATTTATATTTCTTTTAATAGTACTTGCCATTAACTGACATAAATTATGACATTACAGAAGTCTTGAGAATAAAAATTTTCATTGATAATTATTAGTCATCACATTATTCATTTCCTGAGTCAAGAACTAGTCACCTAGCTAAAAATGAATGAAATCTGTATTCCAAACTTGAAAAAAAAGTTCAGCTTCCAAAAATGTTTGCCTATAAGTTCCTTGAATGTGAAGATGGATATGAGAACAATAAAATATTAATATTTTCAACACTCGTTAGTAGAAAATGCATTACTACAATGAAAAATAGGTTATATTTTATTCATGCAACTTTCAAGGCTGTACCTAAATCTTTTTACGAATTGTTATCGATACACATTGATTTAAATAGTTGTGATGAAACAACTAGTGATAAGGGAATAGTTTAGCGTTACTCCCGGGTAAGAAGCGAGCAACCTATGAACGCTTGTTTCATCTTATTAAACAGCATTGTCAAATATAAATGCCAACTATTAAGTGTGATTACTGATTCCGAATTAGCTCTCATCAATGATATAAAAATGTTTCCACACTCAAAAATAGCTGGCTGCTACTATAATTTCAATAAGGCAATTTGGAAAAGAGCATCAGCATATTGAGTCTAACTGAAAATCGAGGGAGTCGAGAAACCATCAGAGTATGTTCCAACTTACCTTTGCTACCTTCAGAATATATTACAGAATGTTTGACTGCCATTATTGAAAAGGTCGAAGAAAGCACAGACATGTTGACTTTCTTAGCTTATTTTAAAAAACAGTGGTTGCAATCTCTTGCAGACATAATTAGCTGTTCATAAATTGACAACTTTCGAACAAACAATGCACTGGAAGGTTGGCGTAGACTGTTAAACACATTTATAAAACCAAAACCAACCCTGCTGCTGTTCCTACATGCTCTTAGGCAAGAACCCAAAACCCAAAGCCCGTTGGCAAGACCACAAACTTAAAAATATTATGTATGAAGGCAACAAACGAAGAAAAATTGATATAATATTCAATTAAAAGTTCAAAAGGAAGCTGAAATAGCTTAAAGAAAGCAAATCCAATGCACTTATGTTAAAAATATAAAGAGGATCCTAAATTCATAAGTAATATATAAATAAAGAATAATTCATTTCATAAAAGGTTTTTTTTCTAACAAATAACGACTGTACTCGATTTTTTTAGATGATATTTGCTAATTGGACGCTTTGCTACATCGGTGTTTCAAAAGTTAGACTGTAGTCTAAGTCAAGATGGCTTAGTAAGCGTCCAAATAGTAGATAATTTATTTAGATGAGGTGCATAACACACTGTGACGTACTTTCCTAACGTAGTGCTCCAAGCGTAACGTTAGCGCCCACAGGTCGTCGCCCGCCCTCGCTACAAATGTATATATTCTTGTTCCCTCTGCGGTGAGAGAAAAACTACTTCTATATTCAAAATATCCACGTGAACCTAAGCTTGTCACCACAGCAACACAGTTGGTGGTATGTGTCGGAATCGTGCGAATAACCGCGGTGTTAGTTTAATATTCTCTTTAATTTAATATTGGCAACTGCATGTGGTATTAGATGCTAGAAAAGTGAAAAGTCCGATCAATAAATACCGCTATTCAAGAACCTTTTCAGTAAAAGGTTCTTGAATGTCTATGCGGTATTTATTGATCGGTTCAGGAAAAATGTTATTTAGTATTATCTACTATAGTGCGTTTCAAATACAAAGTCCCATTTGACAGATGATCGTTGAACAGCGATAGTGAAGAGACCGTTTCAATCTACCCATCACGAAATCGACTACCGATTAACATTCTAAACAAACTCTAATCGTGGGTTTAGAATCGAAACAAAAATTATAGATACAGAAAAACAAAATAGTAGAATAATCTGAGTTTGACATATCGAAAGAATAGTTACATCAAAGTAACATAACGTGTTTAAATGTAAAAAAGAAATCTGGACTTATCCTTGATTAATTCCTAGTATCACGTACTTACTCCATACTTAGTAAAGCGTAAAATAAATGTGGTGTAACAGATTTTAATTTTCAAGACGACTACTCTTTAAACACTATGGGATATTTAATTTACATCCAATATCGCATCTTCAAATCCATTTTTTGATAAAGAAAATACATTAAGGGTTTGCAGAATGGGATTTAAGGTACGTTGCAACGTAATAATAATTAATACCAAATACAAATTTACAAAAGTATTTCTCGGACAAATGTTTTCACCTCAAATTCGTTCGATTTTATCAGATTCATACTGTCGCGTCACTATGACTGAAAGTATATTACCATAGTGCGTAACCATGGTATTGTAGTAAAATGTTATTTTATTTTGATATTTAAATTATTTAAGACTAATATTAATAGAAATTATTAGTTCATTATGTTTGTGAAACAATTACAGATTCTAATTATTTTAAAATAGTAATTAGTACCATAAGTAATCATTGTTTATTTTTAGCAATTTATATGAAATGTGCAAGTTACGTGCTATGAAGTGTGAAAAGGAACTTCGTATTTGAAACAGCCTATAAATCTTGCATGCAGTGTCGCTCGTGTAGGTAAATGTAGGTTAGGTGAAGTTAGATTAGTAACAGTAACTTTTTCTTTCTTCACATTACAACACATACGATCATTTTTATACACGACAATGCTGACCCTGTTTGTCACGATATGTTTATATATTGTTAATGTTAGTTATTGTTAGTATTAGTGTCTTTATATAACAAACATCCAAATATCTTATATGTTATAAAGTTTCAAAATCATCATTTTTGTGTTATAGCTATAGTCGACTTCAATCCATTAAGATGAAAATGTATACAAACCAAATTAATATTAAATTTTGTTAAATTTATCACATAATTACGTACCGGTCAACTGTGGCAAATTTACTTTCGACGAGCAACTTGACCTGTTGTACCTTAACTTACATTTCACAATTTTTCTGCATTTTCATTTTCATTTAATTTATACCTAGTAAATAAAAAAATACCTAGGTGAAAACTTTGTTTTATTATCTTTGTAAAGTTTGTGTCAGGCCTGGCAAAATTTGTCCATTTGTATGAAATATCAAAAAAAATTGTGGCATCTTTACCTGACATCCAATATCTGTAGAATTTGTCCCGTAACTGCCCACGTAACGTGGGCTGTAGGGATCATTCTCTAGTAAAATTGCTTAGGTAGAGTTGTCATATGTGTCAACTTTACCTGTATCATATTTTTTAACACTGTAATGTGCTTAAACTTTTTGTAGATATAAACCGTTGAGCATGTAGACATATGTCTTTGCTACAGACTAGATACATATATACGTATATTTTAAAGTATCATAGTTAATGAAAAAACTAAAAAAACGTCAAAAAATACGGTAATGTTGCTACAGTTGACGGTACTAAATGGAATAAGTAACGCATTTATCCATATTTTCAACGTTTTCATATATCTTAGTGTATTTTCAAAGCAATTGGCGTTTGATTAATAAATAATTATCTGATTTGAAAAGTCTTAGAAATCTTAAAAATCTCAGACGAAAACTGAGATTGTTCGTCAGATGAAAAAAATATCTATAATTTATAATTGCATAAGGGTACGACACAAATAAACGTTTGCCGTAAAATTTTTAGTAGTTGATTAGTTAATCGAAATTTGTTCATCAAAAAAGAAGTTAGAATTAACTTGTAATAAAATACACGGTACATATTTCGAGGAATTTAAAATTTAAATTAATCTGTCAATAATAATTACTAATTATTCCTTTGGTTTTTATTTTAACAGTGTAAAGTTATGCAGTACCTTGCAAATGCTTTTTCAGTGTCTACTATATTCTGTTTGGTCTACTGCGGACATCGAATGATGGCCACAATTATAGCGCGGTAAGATATAACTTCAGCAGTGTTTGTCATTTCTCTTTTCTAAGTCTTTCGCTGCATGAAATCGAATGATTCGATTAGGTAATTAATTGATTTACAATTGACGCTACAATTGGACATCACTAAAATGTCTATGGTCATGTTAATGAACCGTTTATATATATACCTTTTGATTTTATTGTATTGAAATTGACTATAGGTTTGTAGCAGTGTGGTTTTTTTTAGACAAGACTATATCAATCTATTATAAAATAATGCTTAATTATTATTTAGTGATAGTTTACAGTTTTACTTCATCATAGCCGTAGATAATATTAAAACCTTGCATGCCAATATCGACCTTAAGGGGGGTCGGGTTTGCGTAGAATCAATCTTAACAAGGATCAAGGATATTATCAACCTACACTTAAAAAAAATTAAAATTATTCACAAAATTATAAATAACATTTAAACATTTATATTTAAATATTAACCCTACCTACTCGTAACGCAGAGTTAATATTCATACCTCTATGGATCATAAATTCTTGTTCATTGCGTTTCCCACGCTTATTCGGTGAGATAGCATTATAAACTACCTACCTAGCATCTGACGCAAGTTGTAAAAGTTTATCGACTGAGCTTGAAAATAATTAGGTGTCAAAACGACGGCGTAAGAAATAGAATTAGATAAAGGTACATAAGGACTTCTTTGAAACGAGCATTACTGCATTACGATATCACTGATCTTCAAATTAATTGGAGTTAGTCCGTCGGTCTAAACGTTCATTTCCTTTGCGCGTTCGTTGACTCTAATAGTATAGGTAACAGTATAGAAAATCTTACAATAAATTGTTGATATTATTGTGGAATTTCGTAGTCAATATTTATTTCGAAATGCACGCATATTATGTGACTCGGTTTTCTATATTAATTAATTAGAGAAGGAATATTATTATAAACCAACAAATAGTCATCTCGTCTTTCACAAAAATTAAGAAAAATAGTTGGTAGAGGTGGTGGAGGTGGTAGTTGGTACATCAGGGTATGTCCACATCATTAACACAGTGACAAATCAAGTTCGGGATGCCATGTTTAACATCGAAGTCAGGCTAATTTAATAAAATAATATATATTTTTGCTGGACGCCAAGTTCAGTTTGATTAATTGATTAGTGACAGTGACATAAATATCGCTAATATTCTTCACCCAAATTGAAATTCAAGTCTAATGTGTACATAAATTGAATTTCAGTTTACTTTTGACGTTTGTTTGACTGTATCTTGTGTTGAGTTGTATCTTGGACTATAATATTAAGAGAATTGGTCACCAAGAATGTTGTAAGGGTCAGAATTTAAGGATCTCATGGTCTAGCTCCACACACATTAATCGACTTGAGATGACGAAACCGACTAAACATCACTCAACATCTTCAAGAATGCATTAAAACATAATATGTATACAGCAATAACAAACAGCAATAAAGTGCTTGTATATCGTAATGGACGCCATCTTCGTATCATCGAACAGTTGAACGAAGAGTCATTGTCCACCATAACATTAATATTTAATATGACTTGGCCCACTAACAGTTTTAAAACCGCCCTGGAACATTCCAATAACAATAAATTCACCTGGAACATTCCAATAACCCATCAATAAATTGCATGAGAAATAGCAATCGCTTAGTTTAAAATCAATAAATCGTAAAGAATATTCAAACCGCCCATACTTCGATAAAATAAGTAAGTACACTGAAAGGGCAGGCAAAACTAAGCTTGTTGCTAAAACTGCTCATCAAGCTAATCTGATAAATTTGTTCAAAACTACGCACTTTCAAAGTAATAGTAGATTAACTTAAACACGAAAATAATCAACGGACAGTACCTATTTTCCATATTCATATTGTTTGTTCCTTTTCCTCTAACCTTGATAACGGTATGCATTCGATACCACTTAAGTATTTCTTAATAAGTATTTTGGCGCTGTTTTAGCTGGATAATTATAATTTTTCCTTAAAAGTGCGTTATGTTCTCTGGGTGGTGGATGGACTTAGATCAGAGCCGTAGGAGCTGATTTGGATATGTGCAATTTAGATTGACTTGGTCTTTGTCTTCTCGACGTGTGCACACTTAATCTAACGCCTCGACAAAGTCTAGGTCTAGCTAGCAACTGGCTGAAAATTTAAGGTTGTTAAATTAGCCGCTTCGAGTGAGTGTACAAAAGCAAATATTTTGGGTGTAAACATACCTATAAGATGCGTATGCACGCATCGTATATGTTTACATACGCAGGTAATATGCGTAACTATCTAGAGGGATCACAAGAATACTAATAATAGTAAGCTAAATTGCTATTAATCTCAAGAAAACAATTTGATAGCTTGCAATGAGCGTTCGGTCCAGATTTTGGGCACTAATATTTTATTAAATCTTATTTTAAACTAGCTGACCCGCACAACTTTGTCTGCTTCACAAATAAAAGAATTTGCCCCGTTTTGCAACATTTTTCGTTTATGCTCTGCTCCTATTGATGATAGCGCGATGTTATATAGCCTATAGCCTTCCGCGATAAATGAGCTATCTAACACAGAAATAATTTTTCAATTCGAACTAGTAGTTACTGAGATTAGCGCGTTTAAACAAACACACTCTTCAGCTTTATAATATTAGTAAGTATTAGTTTTAAATAACATTATTCGCATGCTTAATATAAACTACAAATTAACATTAAGAAAAGAAAAATTACTCTCAATTAATAAAGTCTCCAAATTATGTACCAGCTATTTTATTGTCAGATTATACACATAAAATAAGACCGCAGTGTTGGCATAGGTAGCTGACACAGCCGTAGCACAGTATTCACATAATTAGCACAGTCTCTTACATGCGTGACCATGCGATCGGTCGCATCTATTTTTTTTATGAACTACTAGGGTACGTAAAAGAAAGCTTAAATTTAAAAAGTCATATTAGAGATAAGCCATCATATTTAAGACTGCTTGCGATGAAAGGTTCTGTATTGATGTCGAGCAACCTACATTTGTACTTCTAATTGCTATGCCAGCACAATTTTGCCTAGTGTAAACAAACTTGGCTACATGAAAGTTACGACCACTATTGCATAATTATGTAAACGATGTAAACAAATATTACGACATGCAGTTTTCTGTACATCTGTATTTTTAGTATGTTATAGGCAGTGCTAGGCTATATATATATATATACCGAGTGCATAGCTTTGTACGAGCTTTGTCAATGCTTTACATTTTGGTAAGGCCGCCTCCTAAGCAATTTATTTGTAAAGACACTTGGTTACTTCTTACTTAAGCTACAAGTTGTGGCAAGTTTTTGTCAATTTGTAAACACATGCCGACAATCGTATAAAGATTACTAGTGTGTGTGTGTGTGTGTGTGTGTAGTGTGCCTAGAGATCTACGGTGTTCAAGGCAATATTAAATTTAGGCGCCGATCTGTAGGGCGAGAAGGGGGGAGTGTGCCTAGCGATCTCCGGTGTTCAAGGCTATCCCAAATGTATGTGTAAATAGGGTAGATCCCAAGGATATCGTGCCGCGCCGTGCCCTTCGTTTAGCTTACTTATGACCTTGTACGCAGCAATAGGAGCTACACGCACAGTGTTTATTTGGTCCTAAAAAAGTGACAATCGCCTATATTGAATTTTCCTAATTAATAGTTTATTATAAATGCATGAGTAGAACTCCCAAGGGTCAACTTCGTTTGCTATATTATTTAAAAAATCTTAGTTTTCGTGGCCTTCTGACTGCGCCGCGCGCCGAGCGTAAGTCAGATAATGACAGAGCTCGTGCGGCACATATTCAAATTGGCGCGTGGCCGCCATAGTAAAATTGTATGGATTTGAATTTTTGATAAATATGTATCTTTATTGTCAACCAATAACTTAAATATATGGGACGGACAAATTGTAATATAACTATTTGTTTCATTTAAGCTGTAAAATAGGATAGATTTTACTGTTATAATCTAAAAACCACGTAACATGAGCTTACGTTTTTGCATTTCTCGTGCAAATTTAAGTATGTAATTTTGTAGGCGAAAATATTAATTATTTAAGATTTTTACACGGAGTAATTGTAAACACATTGTTATGGTAAATGTATATATTATATTTTTTTAAACAAAAAGTGTTGCTTTTATTCACTTAACTGTGACCGCCTGTTTTGGCACATTTCGCTCGGCGCAGTCTTAAAGGTCAAAACACACAAAATAATTGGTACAAAAATACCTATATATTGGAGTTCTGTTTGTATTGAGGAACTTATTTAATCACAAATAAACGATCATAGTCCACAACTGAAATCAGTATTTTCAGTATCTTTTATAATTTTTCCTAGGTCGAAGGTAGAACTTCTATCTGGTACAAATAGATTCCTTATAATAAGGTTTATCACCCACAAAAATAAGGTTTTCTAATTGGGCCTAGGTTTTGAGAAAAGGATTTAAATGTACCTACTGAGGTTAACATTTCAAAATTAGGGTTATCACAAGAAGGTCAATCGACTAATGTATGCAAATTAGCTGCATAAAATCAATACGACGGTATGGTTGCCGCACTGGTTGAGTGATTGGTTGCTGCTGCGCTGCGTGCCACGGGCTAGGTACCCGCAAGGCAAAAATATTTGTTTGGCGTATAGGTATTAGATCCGGTAGTTTGTGTATGTCAGTTTATATGTTTGTAAACACTCCTACAATACATGAAACATTGCTAGTGCAGGGCAAGGTTTTTATAAAAAAGAAACAGCCAAGTGCGAGTCTGTAACCACAGTACAAAATATGTAACACTACATAAAAACAAGAACTGATCAATGTAATTTTATATAATCATATCATAAAAGTCAGCTTTTGATGCTATAAGTACTTTGAGCTCTTACTCTATTATGGGTCAAACTAAAATAAATTTAATCAATTAAATTGGATTCGTTGCTTAAAATTATTGAGTCGAGATTTGAATCCTCATCCTCATTGTTGTTATCAGGCGAGCACTCTTGTACATTTTCGGCTACATTTTCATTGGCATGCCAGATGCTTTCTTGATCTACAGCGTTTAGAAGATCTTGCACAGCAGCTGGCAGCGGTAGACTTTTAGAAAACTTTTGTCGCCGATGGAGGCGAAGCAGTGAAATTTCCGGATTTGATGACTCTAGTGCACGGTGAAAGAGATCAATTATGGTTTCTTCCTGTCCATTTTTCGGCAGTGTTGCTCCCTGTCTCTGCACCAGAATTTATTTCTGGATTCAGCTGCTTGTTCGTTGAGCATACCTACAGGAAGAGGATTGGATTCGATGATCTCTTGACCATGCACTAGAATTTTGTATACAGTCACAGTCATCGGATGCCACCCTACATTGCGACATATTTATCAGCAACTGCACTACAGTAGATAACAAACTTGGTGGTCTATTGGCAACTCACAATTAATTGTGACCAGGATATTATAACAGTCATCTAATAACCACGATTGAAGTCCTAAAACACTGCAAACATATGCCGGTATTTATCTGAAAGTACAATTCGGGCAGTATTACCGTCGTTGGCGGTGCCTGCATTTGGCCTTACGACGTCGACCAACAACCCTATCTGGCTCCTAATTTCGGCCTGTATGCGCTCTTTTCGTTGTTGTATTATGCGGTTCTCTTCTGTTTTTTTGTTAATTCACCATTTCTGCTCAGCTGGATCATTTTTGTACCCGATGTGTAACAAAAACTCAAAGATACGTACGTATCCACACATGGAGCGGATTAATACCATACTGTAAATTTTCTTTTATGGACTCTTTGGAATAATACAACACTAAATTGTTAAAACTGCTTGCTGTGATCTTACAAAAGGGGCATCGCTTTTGTGACGAGGTTACGGTTATGGCATTCAATACTTTTCCATCAATAATACTTAAAATTAACTCACAATTAAATTGTATGGTGTTTCCTGTAGTCGTATGTATTTTTATAGTTCTTAAACCTTTAATTTGCTCCTCTATATAAGTTTTTTCTGCGAGAATAAGGTCGTTTGATTCTTTATTGTATTGGATGTGTATGGGGCGGCAAAACCGATAGGATTGGGGTATTGGGTTTAGCCAAATGACGTAACTATTATCAGTTTTGATACGCAAAGGTACAAATGTCGTAGCGAATAGGCTATTTCCAATGATGGAAGGTCACGAGCTGACTGATCAAAACTCTATTTATAAAATGACTGGCTAGTGCTACCGTCAAATCCCCAGGATCCTCCGAACACACAAGTCAATTCTGTTGTTCCTTTACGATTGCAAAATTCAAAGTATGTGTCAGCAATCCTTCTAAAGAAACTGATGCTTCTACATCCGACACTCTAATATATTTTTCAGGATAGCATGCTTTTCTTGCAAGTAGTACTTGAGCATATGGTGGATAAACAGAATACCCTCGACTTTTAAGGTCTTGCTGTCTGTCTTTATAGGTATCGACACAAAATTTTCTGTCAATTATGACCCCTAATGCCTCTTCAGCAGTATAGGTTTGTAGCTCCATAATTAGTGTTTTCTTAACTTAGGAAGCCCGAGTAGATGTAAGACATGATTGAATTACTGCTTTCCGGTCTTTCGTAGCTTTAGGTGTTCATTTCTTTTCAGCAGATAATGTTGGAACTAAACTTTTTATAATTTTTGCTGATAGTTCTTTCTGAAAATATTCCTGTAGGCGTTTTCTAAGTCTCAGTTGCTGTCTGTAACCTAGACTTTTACTTTGACTGTCTGAAATTTCGTGTTCATAAGATAGAGTAAGCAGTTCTTTACTAGTACTGGCGCCACATGGTTCATAATTGTGCTAATATCAGGTGATCATCATTGACATTGATTTTGAAATCATCGGGTAGATCGTCAAAAAGACTTTTCTAAATATTGTTACACCCAGTGCCAACTCTCGGCTTTGTAGGAAAGACTCGCCAGTTCCGTCTAATCCTGACGAGACACGTTCTTTCTGAAGGCTTTAGGGTACTTGGACATTGACGTCAAACTTGCGGATCTTCTAAGAGCCAACTCGTTTGGCTTCAAAGTGTATGCGTCAGTGTTTGCGGTCCAGTGCTTGAGGCCTCTCGATTCGCGTCGTGAATTTATTACAGCGCCATCTATTGACATCTTACAGAACTACGGAGTTTGTTGGTACGCGAATAGTAGAGAGAACACTGGAACTTTCTACAATCTAGGAAGATTGTAGAAAGTTCCAGTGTTCCAATTCCGTACCTCCTGTTACATACCGGGTATGGCTTTTCTATAAATCTCCATAATCGCTTTACCCGCCTATAAATAGAGCGCACGCACTCCGCCAAGGCAGCTTACAATCGTAAGCGGTCAAAGTGTACTATAGTGTGTTGTGTTTTAAATGTAATTGTGTGTTAGAATAAAACGTAATTTATTCAGTAATATTGTTTACATTCTTATCCCTCGTACCCAGCTCGTAACAACATGTTTTATGTTTTCTCATAAGAAAATTCTGCTTTTGCTTCTTCCATTATCATTGTATTTGTGAGAAAGAAACTGATCTTCTCAATAATTATATTCTTGTCAATAGAGAACAGCGGCTTTAAATTATGCCCAATTTCCTGAATAACTATTAAGTAGAGTTGAGTAAGGTAGGTAAATCTTCAGGTGATAGCTTTTTTGTTTCTTACTTGCTTTCGAAAAACATTCATATATATACAAGTGGTGGCGCAAATGTTACCACATTAAATGATATACTACCTTAAGCTGGTTGATTTACGGTTAACATAAACAAAAACACCTATATTCGCAGAAATTAAGAATTATTTTTCTTAACAAGATTGATAAAATAAAATGGTACAAATTGGAACACCATTGTAACCAATCGTGCGCTGTAGCCAGCTCGTTAATGGTCATAGGTACCGAGAAATCGTCTTTGTCAACTTGCTAGGATCCGGAAATTCCCGGATCCGATAATACATTATTACAATATGATATGTTTTTTAATATCGCTGCTTAAGGTCTTTGACACTAAGTATTAGATTTTGATTAGTATTAGTAATTTAGAAATTTTAGAACATCATGTAATACAGAGATAGCAGATCTCTGTATTACACGATGTTCAAAAATTTCAAAGTCAAAAATCATTTAGGTCACAAAGTAACACTTACGAACGTCAAAATATGTATATAGGTTAGTGAGTTACTGAAGCTACATTTAGGTTAGTTGCGCTAGGTTCAGGCAAAGGGTAGAGCCTATTAGAAGAAACCTGCAAGAAACGTAGCGATTGGCAACCATTATTCTTAGTAAACTTTAGACCTCGAGTGAGATCTGCATCAACTTAGTTTTAACATTTGACATTTACTCATGATAATTTTTTAACTGTTTGTACGTAAGAAATGTTTCACAAGACATACTGAGATGATTATTTAAACAAATGTTTTTCGTATGTTCGTTCGTTTCGTTTGTGTTGTACGTTTTCGAGAAAACCACAGTATAACTTTTAATTACTTAGTAGTTTACACAGTTTCATAATTTAAGATAAATGTTAGATAATATGTTATATTTAAGGTCGTTTCTGCGACGCTATTGGCCGAGGCAGGTTACGTGCGCAAGATACTCGCGCGGGCTGCATGTTGGTTTAAACATACTAATCACACGCGGGTGACTCGCGTCTTAAATTTGAGGTCAATCAACTATTACATTGACCTCAAACCGTCATCATTAATTCGATAAAATTAAGTTATATAATTATAGTATATATAGATATAGTAAGTTAGTATCTTAGAATAAGCCACAATGGGGCTGACATATTACTCTGTAATAAAAGCCTCTAAATAAATAAAGATAAAAAAAAGTTACATATTTAATAGGTTAAATTTTATCTCGAAATACATACTTTGATACAAAATATTCTAAAATTCGTATTAAAGTCATCAAACGATGACTACTTAAGATTTTATATATGGAACCTAACACTAAAATTAATAAACATTTAGGAACAAACATACTGAAGGTTGTTAAAACGAACTAAACGATAACATTAATTTGAAGTAAGTAGTTGTTAAATTGAATCTTGATCGATATATCTGTTGTAGGAAGTGCAAAATTATTTTAAATATGCATCAGTAAATTATTTCTAAATCTTATTTTTTTTAATGGCCATGGCAGCGGTCACTGTTTCGTGTATCATTGTGGCCGTCTCATTATTGGTAATGGGATAGACAACATTTTAATTATTTTATATAGGTTTCAAAAATCTATAAATAAACGAAAATAATAAATCCTTTAAATGTAAAACAAGAAATTTTGTTTAATTTGGATACGCTTACTCTTAGATGATAAGTAGGATAACGTAATTGCTAAAAAGGGTGCGCGAGACACAAGAATAAAACAGGATTTACGATAAGATAATATTACAACATAATCTGTAAAACCCATCCTCCGGTTATAAATAATAGGCATACTTGATGCATGTACATTTGAGTACTGACCTCATTATTGCGAGTACTCGGCTGCCCGCGACAACAGAGAAAATATTAAACACAGATGTCTTTTCATTCAATTTTATATTCTATAATAATAATAATAATATTCAATAAATATCCGACATTTTAGATACCTGGAGAATTACGCGCACATTAAATTAATAACATACATTAAATCAATAACTGTTGTCAGATCTCTATAAAGATGAATTTGCGTTCCATATACATATTTTACAAAAATAATCCTTGCCGTTGGCGGTTAAAATTTAAATAATCGTGCGCATTAAATATCTGTATCTAATAAACGTTGCTAAGAACTCAAATATCCACCTATTTACAATATAACCCCAGCTTGTATTCTTGACTGGGCTTATAGTAAATAATAATAAACTCAATACGCATACCTAATAACAACATAACTAATAGTAATAAAATTATATGACAGCCATGCCAATGTGTGTTGAATTTAATATCAATGTATTTTGTAGATAAGAATATGGGCGTAATTATTTCCAAAACATGGGCTATTATTGAAAGTAAAATAAATCGCGTTTGCTTATAATAATAGTTAGTAGCAATGATAGAAGTGATGTTGATACAAGCGATGTCATAGTCTCTGAAAGGCGGGGTAGATGTGCATGTGCAGCGTTAGGGGCGAGGGGTGTGGCCGGCGTGCCATTGGCTCTCGGCGCTGATTCTTGCACAACGCGCTGCAAGGGTTGTAAGCTGTAACCGCTACACTAACCCTGTACATCATTGAACTTCTGTCATTAACGAAACTAAACATCTATATTCTTTTGACCTACTCAGCCTCCTTTGTGACTAATATTTACACTTTGATACAATCTTGACCTGTAAGATACCTACTTAGTATTAGGCAATGTATAACAAAGAAAACATGCATAATTATCTTCTATTATTATTCCGAAATTTTAATAGTAATGCTTTAACAATAGAACTATTTAAGTAGATCTTCTAAAAATGGACAACGTTCGTTTAACAAAGGTCGTGCCAATAAAAAGGGAGTGAATGACTACGTACCCTTAAATTTAGAGGTCTGCCTTACTTGCTTGTATTAACTGCTCTTGCACTATTTATGCGACAGGAAGAACCGACAGAGGGCTTTGAAACATTATCTCCTCTCATTCATGGTTCTATATTTAATTGATAACGTAGCCGACGACTTTTTCGTCCTTTCAATTTGTAGGTACTAATATTGTATTTTCATTAGTTTTTACTCTGGTGCTCGTGAATAATTTCAATAGTTAAAATAGAGTATACCTACGCCGCCCAGCGTATTTTTTATGATAAGGAAATTAACGAACAATTTTTGGAAGTAGATAATGAGGGTTCGCTTTGTGTAAGAGTTATTTCTAAATTAAAGCAAAGCAATAATAATTAATTAATTAGAATACATACAACCAAAGTGGCACGTGTTCCCAGTCTGCTAACCTTAACGTAAATAAGTAATGCACATACATAAATAAGGGGTGTATATTACATTTTTACGCACTGTTTTTGGGCATAAATTGGAATGCCGGTATATTTTTGATTCCTAAGACTGCATCTATTGTAGTCGAAGACTCCATCTATTGTAGTCGAAGACTCCATCTATTGTAGTCGCACCAATCTTCTAGTTGTTATCTTTTAAACGTTGCAGTTGCAGTGTAAATTTATCACATAATTACTTAATAAATGGAATAAGTAAACACATTTATCCATATTTTCAATGTTTTTACATAATATCTTAGTGTATTGTAAAGCAGTTGGCGTTTGATTAATAAATAATTATTTAACATCTTAGACGAAAGTGAGGTTATTTTTTTAGATGAAAAAGTATCTATAATTTATGACTACAGGCTGTACGACAATAAAAATCGTTGTTGTAAAATTAATTGTTGTTGTAATTTATTAGCTAAAATCAATTTGCAATAAAATACACGATATTTAGAGGAATTTTAAATTTAATTTAATCTGTCAATAATAATTACTAATTAATATTTCTTAGGTTATTTTTTTAACCTGCCACCACTTGTGGTCGTTAGAACAAAATATTAAATATTGTCCCAACGGATTCTGTTTGATCAACTGCGGACATCGAATGATGGCCATAATTATAGCGCGGTAAGATATAATTTTAGCAGTGTTTATGTCATTTCATTCAGTCATTCGCTGAATCAAATCGAATGATTCGATTAAGTAATTAATTGATTTACAATAGAAGCTACTATTGGACATCACTAAAATCTGTATGGTCATGTCAATGAACCGTTTGCATACCTTTTGAATTTGTTGTATTGAAATTGACTATAGGCAATTTTTATTTTACTTGTATAATTTGAGTATTTTACAACTCATATCAATATTTACAAACGTGTTAAAAAAGATAACAAGGTAAGTATATTATATTAACGTCATATTTATTCATCTTCTTATTTCTTTTATTTAAATAATCCCTTGGGCAATAAATATTGAAATCCATACTGACGATGGAATAACAATACGCACCCAAACTTTTATCCTGCGTAAAACCTGATCGCCAATTAATTCATATTTCGGAGGGGTTGGCACTGCAAGCGAATGGCCATCTAACGTTCGTAACGACCTCGTATTATTATTATCATTCTTAACACAACATTTGTAATACTACCAAACGAGTGTGTAATAAAATAATTTGGAACTTTAAGTGCTGTAGCTAAACAGTTGTTGCTATTGATCAATATGGACAATGGGAACCAAATAAGATAGGCTGAGGCGAAAAAAAATCATAATAATATTTAGCACGAATAAGTTGTTTTGTTTAACATATTACAAGTTAATAACTAAGTGTTCGGCAAAACGATGAAAAGGCGATCGATGTTAACAGGACATCAGTAACATACATAGTCAACAACATACATACGTAGTCGCGCGCATACGTGTACCTACCTATCTAAAAAAGTAGTACTCATCCAATTTACCGAACATGCTAGCAGCGGCGGGCGTGGTTTAGTAGTTATCGAGGTGATCATTCGCCCTGTGTATACTATGTATTTAGCTTTGTACCTAGAACGTTGCAGCGTGATATACCATATCACTACGTACGAAGTTCAAACGTAGGTACTACAAAACCTGATTATAAAATATTGATTTCGTTATAAACAAATCTAAGTATTACTTACTTACTTAGGTATATATGTATATATATATATATATATATATATATATATATATATATATATATATATATATATATATATATATATATATACAAAAAGCATAACGAATATTATTATATTTAAATATTTAAGATTATTAGTTAAAAGATTAAGTATTGCATATTTATTAAATCTTCTGATGTATATAGGTACTTATTGTTTTTTAAGAAGTACTTACTTAAGGTAAAATAGGATAAATACATCCTCACATAAGTAATATAATTATCGGATATTTATTTGATTTGACAGGATTAAAATCCACTTTGATAAAAGATACATAAGTGATTAACGTATACTGGAGGTCAAATTAGTGTTCGGCAGGCTGCGGCTCAAGCAGCTGGTGTAGTCCCAACACAATGGGAACGTCGAATGAATGTTGTAATGTGTATTTTGGACACAAGGGGCTGTCTCCCCAGACCGGGCGACTGCACAGCTGCCGTTGACGTTAGAACAGCGTTAGATGCACACTGACAAAATATTCGAAATATAACTTCGGTGTTCATACGTGATTACGATTCTTTGTAAAATGAAAATACGTGCTTACTATTCTTTGTAAAATGAAAATACGTGCTTACTATTCTTTGTAAAATGAAAATACGTGCTTACTATTCTTTGTAAAATGAAAATTTTATCTTGATTGAAACAGTGTACCTATACGGATTGTGAATGGAAGTAACAAGGGATCCAATGAATTAAATAAAATTCTATCAATATTTTGAATAATACCATTTTATATAATAGATTTTAACCCAAATTGTAATTACAATTAAATATATATAATAAAATAATTTGTGACATACACACTTAACTATACATTATATAGTGTGTAATAGAAACATGTGGTCATATTAATATATGAATCACATATAATTTAGATAAATAAATATTCTGCTAAAGGACTAAAAACATAAAACATTCTTTCTATAGATGTAGATCTATAGGAATATTCTAAATTATATTAAAGCGTGTATTTATTTATATTGATCAGACTCACACACACTGACATATTGACACTTGATATTAATCTTTATAAATAATTTTGTAAACAAGTTTTTGTCTGATTGCCAGTATAATATTATCTTACGTTTATGTGAATGTTACAAAAAAGCGAATATAGTTTTAAAACTGTTAAATGTCGTGTTTTCTATAATCTTCGGTAAAATCCGTATAAGCGGTTAAATTTTAATGCTGGCCCACGCTGTTGTGCACGCTGATCTTCACAATGCCCGAACCAATTTGGATGTATGTAATTCTAATGATGTATGATGATGATGATGACATACATAAGCTTAATATAACATTGAAATTAAACTGCTATATACGGATTTTATCGCGTTGTTTATTTGACACTTTATTACAAAATTTTGAAAATTGTTACCCTACTACTACTATTAAACTTTACTAATTTTTAAGCTAATTTAATTATTATTAAACTATTTAGATTTAATTTATTTTTACACTTTCCTCGACGTTTCGGTTGCTTTTCAGCAGCCATGGTCACGGGGAGACTAAGATGGCAGTTGTCTCTATGTTCCAGTGTATGTCTTAATATAACAGTAATTATTTTTTTTGAAACCACATTTACTATGGAGTAGCTGACCCGCGCAACTTTGTCTGCTTCACATAAGAGAATTTTCCTTGTCTTTGCAACATTTTTCATTGCTGCTCCGCTCCTATTGGTTGCAGCGTGATAGCCTTTAGCCTTCCTCGATAAATGGGCTATCCAACACTAAAATATTCAATTCGGACCAATAGTTTCTGGGATTAGCGCGTTCAAACAAACAAACTCTTTAGCTTCATAATATTAGTATAGATGCCTATGTAAATGATTAAGTACATAATAAACTTATTATTCATTCGTTATTTTTGACAGTTCACATATCGCGCGTTAAATCGCGGGGCACTAGTCTAAATAGTTTTAATTAACGCTATGACAAATCGTGGTGTGGTCTATATTAGTAGTATTTTAAAACGAGTCAATAATAATATTACATATCTAGGTACTTTGTAATCAGTTCAGAATACGTGTGTAGAGTTACAGCTCACGCGGTAGTTCTATAGTAGCTATATTTTTTCATACCTTTGCTTTTAAGTACATATTTAGGTAAGTACTTACATAATAAGACCAAATTCGCAAAATCAAAATTCTGAAAATTGTGAAATTAAATTTCTATTATTGTAGTTAAATTTCATTTAATAAACTGGAAAGTTTAATGCTCTGATGAGTTCAGTCACAAGTATAAAATACGTATTATTATGATATGATAGCTGCAACTTATCCAGGAACAAGTTCAGTAGTATCTGCTATCTGCATGAACCCACCAAAAATATGATGAAAATAAACAAATAAGTAAAAAACATTGCTTATCGCCTGGAAATGCCAAAGTATCAATAAAAGTAGAATTATTGGAATCCAACATACACTTTTGGCAAGCAAGGAGATACTAAGTATTCAGGTCAATCATTCAGTCAGTAATTAGGTACTTACCGTAAAGTAAGGTCTACCTTTTACTTTATTGATCCTGTACTTAATACGTGAAACAGCATCTGGTTATCTGTAACACTGTAAGGGGTTTATAAGGTTATTGAAAACTTAGCTTAGAACGATTGCTAACACGAGTAAAATAGTTGGGGCAACTTTGACAAAGTGTCAGGCTTCTAGTAGCTTATTCGTGTAACTCTTGAATCTGGAATCGGTTAGTTCCTGCACAAATAACGTACAGTTATCTCTCAACACTGTACTTTATATATAAAGTGTATAATAGATACTGTTTTGTGTATGCGTTATCGCTTGCGTTAAATTGTACTTAAGTATAAAAAAACAGACAGAACTGAAAACTTGCAGGACATTACGAAAAGTTTCTGGCACTATTTCATTAATTACTTAGCCTGACGTAGTTAATGTATGCATTTATGATTTATAACATAATTTAAAAACTGTACCTGTACCTACTTACACTAAAGTTAGTTTGTACGGCTTGTCCAGTTTCTGAATGGCATATAAGATCAACACAAAAATGTTCATACATACCACAAGAGCACATTGAATATACCGGCTACCCGTTTCTTTTTCACCGCACTAATTTTATGAACTAATTCCAACACTCGCTTAGTCTTATTCTAGAAGTTAACATAAACACGACGAAACTTACGATTTAAGTTATCAACGTTAAATCACTGGACACCTCATTGTTTTAGCCTTTTAGATACCGGGTGCGTTAGTCTGCCGATTTGCCTACACTGCTGGAATAAAGAGAACAAACAATAAAATTCCTGGGCTGGCGACCACAAACATGTCTAGAGGAATGGCAACATTCCATGTTCAACGGCAATGCTTCATTGGTTCGTTTTTCTACTGACTCAGTGAACATGGCTGGGGTCCCGAGAAATGGTCCTGCAAGACTTCAAGGCAAAATGTTACAGAACAATTATTTACTTAAGTAACATTTAAAGTAGGTGCCTGATAACTGATAACTAATGATTTTTTTATTTATATCGATATATATAGACATAGGGAATTAGTATGCGGTAAAAGATCTGCAAACTCCATTCGTGATCCGTGAGTCACACACTAACAATGCCATATTGCTTAGGAGTACTAAGAGGTACTACGCTGTCAGATACTCCCACGCTGAGGTCTCGGGTTAGATCCCAAAGCACGCACCTCTGACTTTTCGAGGGTGTGTGTATATAAAATAAAGCTAAATATTGCGTGCTTTAATAGTGAAGGAAAAATAGTGTGAAAGTTCGCCATGATGTTCTCAGAGATGTGTGACCTAAACCTTCACAATACTGAGAAGAGGTTCGTGCCCAGCTGTGGGGCAGTTTGTATAGGACTGGTATTACCTACGTATTATTGTTATTATATAAATAAAATATGTATTAGCTTTAAATGATAAATGAAAGATACCAACAACGCCAATTTTTCAAAAACTTAAATAAAATACGTTGTGTACAACATCTATCGAGCCAAGGGATAAAAGCACTAAGCGAATGAGTTAGGTACCTCTTACCTACTTATAAGTTTTTGTGTGAATGCCACTGATTATTAAATTCTTTACATGTATGGATTACTCAGGAGACATGGGTATTATAGCTTCACGCCCAGTAGGTACCTACTAGTTTACTGGGTAAACAGTTTGTCTTTACCGGAAATGTCGGCATTTGTTTCAGTAACAATAAATTAAGCGCGAATTGTAGCAGAATGCGCTAACTCACGCCAGGTTTACTCATCAGGTAATGTGAGTTAACAACATGTCTACTTAGGTAACCTACCTGTATTTCACTACCTAGCTTACCCGAAGATCTTGTTGCTTCTAGTTCCTATTGATAAGTTTTTAAGAATCTGGTTGCTGTGAACTAGTCTGAATAAGTAGGTACTTAAGTACTTAACTAAGCAGTTAAAATAATTTCTATCATATTTAAGTGATGTGTGTTAAATATTCACATGGATTTAGAGGTAGAGACTGCCTTGTTTAAGCTTTTTCGTAATTCAGTGAAGACGTAGGTAAGTATGCAGGGGTAGGTCTAGGTAGATAAAGCAAACAAAATGCACACACGATAAAGAGGTTACTTAATAATAGGTACCGAGTTATGTACCACCAATATATAATTAAAATGTAGTGCAGTAGTGTTTTTTTTAATAATGCTCTTGTTTAAAGCATACATACTTAAATACATACTTAAGTAAATAAGTAAATAAATTTTAGGTCAGTATCTAGGTAATTTAAATGATTTTAACAAACGTAGGTTCTAATTTTGTTATTTAGGCTCTTGCTTTATAGGTAAATTTACCTAACTACTTGCGTTGCGTCTAAGTAAAATAATGATTCATAAAATGACGTAGGTATGTAGGTATAGCGTCGGTTTAGTGCAAGCGTTCTGGATTCAGCTCGTTGTTGTGTTTAGTGGGCTCGTTCTCGTCGCTCGTACGCACGCATCGTGTATGCGACGTTCCACCTAAAATTTCATTGGCCGATACATAGTAAATATTTTATATATTTTATACAAATAAAAAATATTTACATGTATAATTATAATTAATTGCTTTTATCTAAGTATAGTAGATTTAATTAAATTATAACTTCGGTATTGATATCCACATGCAACGACTCACGACTGTAGTTGGATGTTTTGGCTACAGGAAACGTCATCAGATGGGACTCTGCCTACTCTTGCCGACTAACCCTCCCGTAAGGGCAGGATAAGCTATTTGAAGGGCGTTTTCTCCTTGGAGCGACGTCTTGTCTACTTGTAATTTTAAGGTGAAGCGGGACACGAGGCGGGCGACGCCTGTACCAGACGAGGTAGGCGGTGTCGGGCGACCGCCCTCCGCGGGCCCCGGGCGAGCGCTGTGGAAAACGCATGGGCGCGGGGCGCCGTCGCACGGACCCAGTAACAAATATACTTCACGAACCTGTTATCGCTCTTAGTGATTGACCATATTCTTTTGTCGATATTAGTTCTATCTAATAAAAGTGATACATTATTTTACTTACCCAAAATTTTCGATGTAAGAGGGGCCTAAAAGCATATTAAAAAGTACTAATTCTTGAAACAAGAAGTGGCGTAGGAGAGCGTAAACGTTTGCAAAGGTATGGTATAGCTGCAGTAAACATTTTGACCGATTGCCTATACCTGTCTGGCCTAAACTTGTTTAGTTAAGTATGGTAGGATAGCGCAACTGAAAAGTAATTATGGCACATATTACAAAATTTTGCTATACAAAATCTATCAAACGGCTATACCTTACTAAGGTTTTTTTCTAATACGACAATCCTGGCATAGTAATAGCTTTCTTCTGATGCGTTTAGGTCAGCTAAATTTTTAAAACACCAAATAAAGTAAATAGTATTTTTAAATTATACTTGTTTAACTAGAAATAGAACAAGTATACTATAAAAGTACTTTTTCTTATGATTAAATAATCATATTTAAAGAAACCATATAGGAGATTAATTGCAATGCGTTTTGCTTAGTCATTATTGTAAAGAGGTTTGTAATTACATATCTGCAATGTGTTTTTCATTATAGCTTTCGAAAATATAAATTTTATTCTTTACTAATAAAACACGGGGTTGGATTTTAAGTAACAAAGTTATATCGGACAAACGCTACATTATTTTCCCTGTCGGTATTGATTCAATTTTGCATACAGTCAGATTTATATTCAATATTATTAGGTTAAGTTTGGGAACCGTAAATTAATATAACATTGTACAGTTACGGATATAATGCAAAATGCAATTCCTTTTTTGTTCAAGGTAAATGTTAGTCCCATAATGCGCAACAGAGATTATTTGCTCATGCACATAAAACTAATATTATAGGTACCGGGTACCTTAGTTCATCTAAAGGGATAGTTTACGTATGTAAGCTTCTAAAATGAACCTACAGTTTTTTAATTGTAGCTTGCGTTATTGAATTTCTTACTGTTCATGATTCTGACTGCAATAAAATATCATGATTCTGACGGCAATAAAATATACTTAGGTTATTAATTAATGGAATATGTAGAGTAAACCTTTCAATCAAAATTGTGATATTACATAGCTTATGGAATGGCGGTATTACATTATTGAAATGTGTATTTTTTCTAAGCTGTTACCACACTCGATATAACTTTAAGATCGATACTTGCGCTTCACTAAGGTGTGGCGTGCTCTCCCCGCGGGCCCCGGTTCAGCCACGCCCAGCGCGCGCATTCTCAAACAAAATCCGCACAAAATGTTGTGCGAAGAATCGAGTAGAGTCGGCGTCGTTGTTCGTTTCGTTCAGTCACGCACGTCACATCAGTTAGGCAGCTCAGTTGAGATCTCGATAGCCGACGAACCGTACGCACGGCGCACACGTGCCACTCGCGCCCATCCCTTCTCTACATCGCACTCCGAGCGATTTCGCCGCTCGCTCGGTGGTTGGTGACGCCACCGTCCGTATTTTACTACCACTTTGTAGACACCGTTTGTGCTTGGTGTCGCTCCGTGCGGAGCTTTGCTACATCATACTACCTATATTATGTAATACGAAAATAAACAGATCAAATCAACCACGTGTGCGCGCCGGCCGGCTTAAATACTATTTGTTATAATTTTGACCATCCAATACTCACGCTCCGAAGGGCTCATAGTTTACCTGTTTGAAGAAAATAGTGTTACATGAATATTCGTGAACCATTCCAATCTTAAATCAGTATTTTAATTACCTTCATAAAATTGTGTCGAAGTTGAAACATAAACAAGTGAAATGTCTAATTCTGTGGAACAACAATTTAGCGAGCTTAACTTATCACAAGAGGACCATGATCAATACGAACAAGAAGACCATCAAGATCAAAGGTTAGTATATATTTAGTAACACTGAAATAGGTGCTAATAATTATTAGTCATAGGAATTGATAGAGAACTAGTAGATTTACGTACAGATTTTATTAAAGTGCTGTGGATAATTTGCGCGAAAATTGATAGTGAACGTGGCATAACTTTTTGTTTCTGACAAAGGAATTTTATTACAAGGTTTATGTATTAATGTGGCATCGGTGGCTTATATAAATATCACCGAGGAGAGATTATTGTCTTAAATTTTTCTAACTAACAGCAGACTCATAAAAATAATACAATACTTTTATTGTTTATTTAATATACGTAAAATTGTGTGTACAAGTCGCGTAGTTATCGGCGCTGACTCAAGTGGCCTTGGTCAGCTTTAAAACAAGTAAAAGTATGAAATAGTCTCCTAGATGACACATCATGCGAAAATGGCTTCAATATATTTATTGTAACCCACTAATAGTTAGTTATATAATAATTATATACTATTATATCATAAAACAGTTCTCAGTACAATGTGTGTTGTCTTGCACAAGCTAGTAATGCGTGGTTTGTCATGTGAAACAAGTTATAAGTATCTCTCTCATACCCGCCGATCAGTAGAACTGTTGGGCGGAGTTTAGTATGAAAATCAATATGTGATTATTCGTAGTGAAATTAATGTCTTTTAGAGGTACTCATAAATAATATAAGATAATTATTGCGTGCCAAATTAAAAAAATGTTTTCTTCTAATCGGATCTAAAATATTCAGATATTAATTACCTGATTTTCAGGTTAGATATATTTGTAGGTAGGTAGATACCTACTTGGTTTACAATGTACAGTAGACTTGGTTTACAATGTACAGTAGACTTGGTTTACAATGTACAGTAGACTTGGTTTACAATGTACAGTAGACTTGGTTTACAATGTACAGTAGACTTGGTTTACAATGTACAGTAGACTTGGTTTACAATGTACAGTAGACTTGGTTTACAATGTACAGTAGACTTGGTTTACAATGTACAGTAGACTTGGTTTACAATGTACAGTAGACTTGGTTTACAATGTACAGTAGACTTGGTTTACAATGTACAGTAGACTTGGTTTACAGTGGTACTGTACATCGCAAACCAAGCCACATTGTAGACTAATTCTACTGTACCTTGTAAACCAAGTCTACTGTACATTGTAAACCAAGTCTACTGTACATGTACA
This sequence comes from Catocala fraxini, assembly GCA_930367265.1. Lineage (NCBI taxonomy): Eukaryota > Metazoa > Arthropoda > Insecta > Lepidoptera > Erebidae > Catocala > Catocala fraxini. The sequence continues at coordinate 20,864,865 of OV884024.1, forward strand.
GTAGAATTAGTCTACAATGTGCAGTAGAATTAGTCTACAATGTACAGTAGAATTAGTCTACAATGTACAGTAGAATTAGTCTACAATGTACAGTAGAATTAGTCTACAATGTACAGTAGAATTAGTCTACAATGTACAGTAGAATTAGTTTACAATGTACATTGCTGGTCCAGTGTTTTAATTTTATGTGCTTTTGCTCATCAGACTACATAACAAGTTTTTCTCAAGTTCTATAGGTAGCTAATTCATCTTAAAGATTAACCTATTAATTAATAGTGTGGCTCTAAACCTTTGCCGTTTCCTGGTAGATTTCTAATTCGTATATATCGCATCTTTAATAAAACAAAGACTTATCTCAGTATTTTTGATTAAACAAATTTGAACTCTATTGAAAAGATTTAACACAAATATAATATTAGAATTTAACATATACAATTAGAGATCAAATTGGCTTACTTTCAAATTTCGAGTTAAGTCGCTGTTTTATTAAGAATGCGATATGTTAGTGTAACTCACGATTTGTGGTCTTACTTTTGGTCTGCACTACTCAAACGTTTTTATCTAATCTTGATAGGTACTAAAAGCTTTCGGAAATGTCAAATACAGTTGTTGAAAAAAAATTATAAAGCTCTATGTATTTTCATTTATCTTTTACAATTCTATCCTGCTGTTGTTGTATTGTTATCCAGATGTTGATTAATTCAGTAGTGCCTATAAACAGCGCGCTAAATGGCAAGCTCACTAGCAATATTGTGATCACAAAAAGCCAAGATTTTCATTGTGCATTTGTCTAGGTATTTAGGTAGGTGGCTATGTCTAGTTATTGTCTTTCTCTAAGTAGAGATCATTAGGAAGTTACATTAAAAATCACAGAGCCTTCCTTATGCCTAGTAAATACCTCACTCTGTTCCTAAATATACTGCTCCGCGGATAATGAGGGTGACTCTTACGCAGATCTCTTCAATCGCGCAGTATATGGTTATTGCACTGCAAAGTACCTAAAAAGCTTTTATCTAATGTCGTTATCTGCGGCTGTCCGTTTGGTCGTAGTTCTTCTAAGCTATGCAACGTAGTTGATAAGGCGCCTTCATTTCTTCCTCAAGGTTTTCCATACGACAGTATTATACAACCGATGTTTTATAATTATAACGAAAAGGGCTTTTATATGGCATAATCATAAGATATTCATCAAAATTGTGTTCTATAGAATAGTTGGTCTTAAAGTGCCTAGTCACTAAGTTACAAATAGGCCCGCGATGATAATGACACACAGTACCTAACCATTTTTATCATTTACATATTGGTTTACAATTGGCTATTACTACTTATCCAGTTACGTTTGTTAGTTTAAACATTCAAAGTAGTACGAAATTATTATCATTTACATGAACATCTACTTTCATATTAATATGGGTCATAAATAGGCAAACAATAATGATGTATTTAGGAACAAATAAATCAATAAGAAAAATTATTTTAACCAATAAAAAATCTGAAATGAAAAAGCAAATATTTATGATTAAACATTTATAGTTCTCACATCTCAACTGTAAAATCAACGTCCCTCTTTATAATATGCAAGACACGAAAGATTGCGACCTGACAGAAACTAAGAATACTAATTATTTTTGAAATTAAACTATACATACATATACCTACTTGTCGTTTCGGTTGGTTTCTTAATGATTTCTGTCATAGTCAAGATGTTGGTCGCCTTATTCTCTACCAGTATACAAGTACAGTCATAATCCACCTTACAGAGCCCACCTTACCTACTTACTTTGTCGAAGTACTGAACCCTATTAAATATTGCGAGCCTCATGAAAAACTGCATTATTCAATAATTATATTTCTTTCATATATATTTTTTTATTTGTACGCATTCTAACGTTTCATAATTATAGCTAGGCAAAGTATTCTACTTACCTTTTAAATGTGTTGATTACTTACAGTCGCCTATAATTTGGAGCACAATACTCTTGACCGGTAGAGATTACTAATCTTCGTTGGCAGCTTGTAATATGTGTTGATTAGAGACTACCCTTGCATTTAGTAGTATGTTAGACTGGCGTCCGAGTGTGGTTGGCTCATTTCGGAGTCGTATGACGACGTCGTGACTGTGAGCCTGTTAACTAGCTTGACATGTTGAAGCTCAGCATCCTGATGTTTCGGCTCAGATCGTGTTTCCTAGCAAAAGTAATAATAATGAACCGCAATGGCATCCGGATAATAGTATAGTTAAAATGTATATAACTCACGTAAACGTAAAGACAAAATTATCTAAACTAGCGGTCGCCTAGTGCTCGAAATTCGACCAAAGTTTGCCTGTAAGATATTGTTGATATATTTCATTATATATTGATATAGGTAACCATAGTTACAAAGAATTGTACGACGTCAGACGAACAATGTCGAAATACTACAAACGCGATTCAACTGTGAAATGCATGGTTGTGTGCGTGTAGTGTTTTTTCATTAATTGAATGTATTTCTAATGCATATCTTATAAAAATATTAGGATTCGCCACTCCTTCTCTATGTACACTTTGCCAACATGAAACTTGTGGATTTGGTGGACAAAACTTAGCAATACAAAATAGAAAAATTTGAAAAATGGCTGACGTCCCTTTTTCCTAATTTTTATTGCTAAGTTTTGATTTCACAAAAAGTATATTTCGCATAATTTTGGTTTTACGCTCTTTAATTGGCGTTAGTATGATAATATATACTATAGAACGTATTTTTTAGCCAATTAACATATTTTTAGTTTGTCAGTTTATCAGGGAATTAATGGAACTGAAATTAAATACATATTATTATATGATTATTATTTTACATATCGGCCTGGAGGGCTGGTAGTTGGTTTGACAGAAGTGTAAATTGCAGCCTAGTTGTATAATTCATAGAGGCCACGAAATTGACCCAAACGGTGGAATTTTTTTATAAAATAAAGCCATGCCACCATACAGGTTCTGAACCAATTTTATTTTAAACTTGCTTGCTCGCCCTCGTGGTACCTACTCCAATAAAAAGTAGCCTATGTCCTTCCCCAGGTTTAAAATTATTTTTGTACCAAATTTTATCCAAATCGATTGCGTGGTTTAGCTGTGAAGACATAACTGACTGACAGACAAATAGAGTTACTTTCGAATTTATGTTTAATATTATTAAAGATCTAAATATGGTTACAAATTTCGCACTAAGTGTAGGATACCCTTAAATAACAGTTCAATAAATAAATATTCTAAAATACAGAATAATAATTACTTAATTGAATTTATAAAATAGTTCAGTTACTTTCGTCGCCGATAACTTACCGATATATTTTATGTGGTTTAAAAAAGTAGTAGTGTTAACTTTATTATGTAGGATAAATGTAGCTAATGTGTCATCGATGTTCTATGCGTTCCATATTGATTTATTGTACCCATGCATTTATAATTTTTGTGTCTGTATTAATTTGAAATATCTAAAAACATTTGATCAGTCAAGCACACAACACAAGAACGCAATACGCATAACTCTGTGAACAAATAAGGTACACTAAAGGATGGCATTAGATGGCTGAAATTTTTATTTTAATTTAGAAGAGACCTTTTTGCACTTCATTATTTAAAATGTTGTCCTTCTTTTATATCGTTATGTTTTACGTTAAAATCTTTATTCATTAAATCCTTAAAACACCATATATTAATATTAAGCTATTATTGAAAGACTAAGATTTTTCAGAGATAATAAAATCACTAAGTTGCTTTTTTTTTTTTTTTGGCATTCAATCTACTTGCCTCCTCAAGAAGCCCAATTTGCAAGTGCCGAAGAACGTCCATGCTAAAGCAGTTAACAACATTGTGTTGAGTTCCTGTTATGAGTGGGATGTTCAGGCAACTGTTTTTAATACAAAAGTGGAAAACACAAAAGAATAAGTTGTTTTCTCGTGTTCACGTTTTCTGGTAAAATATGACATGTAGATCATGAATAATAATATGAACTAGCGGTCGCCTACTGGTCGAAATTCAACCATAATTGATTTAAATTTTAAGTTTGATAGTGTCCTGAACTATACCCATATAAATACGTAAATATGTTATAACATAAATAGTATACAGGGTGTCCCGAAACTCAACCTGGTACCGGGCGAGAGGTCAAGGTATACCAGATATGTAAAAAATAAAAAAAAAGCCATGTCACTTGGTCAAGCTATGATAGAAATTTTTCGAAAAAGTTGAAAATTTGACCCTCGTGGTCGCATTTTTAAGTACCTACTGTGATCACAATTTTACAGTGACCTTCTTAATAATGTAATCTCAAATAACAGTGCTATTAATCGCAACCACAAATCAAAGTAGTAAACATTGGTAACTAACTAAAATAAATTTCGACGAGTTATGGTTACACAAAATTATTGACAGATAACTTTGACAAGCCACGTTGAAAAAAAAATACCACACTACCCTTGGCAAGTTATTTCAAAAGATGGCCCATTTATTCTAGATTTTAAAATGGTACAACACTTGCCACTTTTCTTGCCAATGAAAGTGCTACTTCGTATTTTTTGCGAAGGGACCTCATGGAAAGCAATCAAAATAAAAACAATCAATTATCGTAACACTTTAATATCCTCCTAAAACTAAAATAGATGCTCAAATTGTTTCACTCCGGCACGAATACAACACCTTCACCAGTCGTGCACATTTACTCGCATGTATTTTTTCTGATGCTGCATCAATTTTTTGACACAATTCTAATAGATTTTGTATTGGTTTTGAGTACACTTTTACTATTATGCAACCCCAGTAAAAAAAAATACTGGATTCAGGTCTGGGGAACGAGGGGGCCATAAAATTGATCCAAGGCGTCCGATCCATCTGTCGGGATATTCTTCGTTTAAATATTCTCGTACAGACCGGGCATAATGAGCTGGGCAACCATCTTGTTGATACCACATTTCTCTGTAGATGTTGAGTGGTACATCTTCTAACAATGTCAGCAAATCATTTTGAAGAAAATGCGAGTAGGTGGAGCCATTTAAATTTTCAGTCGGCTCAAATGGTCCAATTAATTACCATTTAAAATTCCTGTCCACATCTTGACTTTAAATTGGTACTGGGATCGCATTTGATCCTCACGCATAAAATGCGGGTTTTCTATGTGCCAACTGTGTAGGTTGTATAAGTTTAAATAACCATCTCTTTTTAACGTCGATTCGTCAGTCCATAAAATTCTATTTAGAAAATCCGGATCTTCACGAATTTCAATCGCACGTACTGAAGTACTGCGGTCATTTTCAACTTCATTCAAAAGTCAAGTTCACTCTCCCACCAGACGTACGATCACTGGGCAATCGTCCTTCCGAGTATGATGCGTGCATATTTTGGAAGACATGATTACCTGGGTACCGCTCCACATTCTGGTACCTCTCACGGTACAATCTAGCTGCGGCAGAGGCATTACAACGGCACTCACCAAGATGCATATTTGCACATTCATCCGGTGTGTACAAATACGGCATGTTCTTCACACACAGTTTGCACAGCATAAAGTCTAGAAACCAAAGCCAGAGTCGTCAAGTACGGATGGAGTATCAAGTCCAGGGTAACACAAACCAAAGTCGATAGTACGAAAGTTACACGATTACGAGAGATGCGCAGTAAACGAAGAAACGATGCGTACTAAATGTTATTTTAATTTTATTATGAACGACTCATCAAACATCAGCGTCACTATCCGGCTCTCTCATCTTAAAAGTCGAATGATAATCTGCCTCGCTCTGACAGACTTACGACCGTTTTCAATATCCTATCCATCTGTGGATTTGTTTACTGGAGATAGACTTTTGACGTATCTTGTATGGAGCTAATGTCAAAACCTATCGCTAGTAACAGATAGATAGGATATTGAAAACGGACGATAGACAGCATAACTACTATCTATCTCATTTTATCACTTTTGTTCATTACAAACAATGGAGACGCCGACCTTTTTAAACAAAAGAGTATGTATCAGGTAATTTTTTTTGAAATGAGTGCTCCTTTCGCACGAAATTCGAAGTAGCACTTTCGTTGGCAAGAAAAGTGGCAAGTGTTGTACCATTTTAAAATCTAGAATAAAAGGGCCATCTTTTGAAATAACTTGCCAAGGGTAGTGTAGTATATTTTTTTCCAACATGGAATGTCAAAGTTAACTGTCAATAATTTTGTAAACCATAACTCGTCAAAACTTTATTTTACTTACTTACCAATGTTTACTACTTTGATTTGTGGTTGCGATTAATAGTACTGTTATTTGAGATTACATTATTAAAAAAATCGCTGTCAGGTTGTGAAAATTGTGATCACAGTACTTAAAAATCCGACCACGGTTGTCAAATTTACAACTTTTTCATACCTGGGTATACCTTGGCCTCTCGCCCGGTACCAGGTTATCGTTGAGTTTCGGGACAACCTGTATATAATTCCAATCCGCCTAAAGGTTGTCTCTAAGATATTGCTGATATATATATTATATACCTATTGATATAATAATAAGTAACCATAGGTACGAAGAAAGAAGTTTTTGCTTAAAGTATTATTTATACATAAGAAACGTTCGCCTAGGTCTTCCTCTTGCGACTGTTCCATTCACACTAGCCTTATAAACTTTCTTAGTCAGTCTTTCCTCGTCCATTCTTTCTACATGCCCAAACCAGCTTAACATATTTTTATTTAAGTATTAATATATAGATATAGCTTTGAAATATCTATTTCAAAATCTTGTGTGCCATACCCGTTGAAGGTGGCATTTGTTAAGTATTACTCGACTGGAGCAGTACCTGTTGCTATAACAATGTAATACAAATAAAATAATTGTTAAACTTGTTATTTATTAAAAGAAAAATTACTGCATTGGTATTTTACTGTCGGTATATTTCATAGCAAACTTAAATAGCGCATTTTTGTTAAGTATGGAATTAAAGCGTCCTAAAGATTGTCTAAAAACAGTAATATTCCTTAACTTCAGACTGTTCTCTAGGGCCGCGCGGCTCTTAAAGGCAATAATAATTAGTCAATTTCGTGCCCCGCGGCTTGTAATCGACGTTGGAAATTCATTATAGCATCAGCTTATTCCGTTTATCCACCCTAAAACAGCCAACCTAAGGTGGATACTCGGAAACGCGTGTCCATCTATCCACCCTAAACGGGGTGGATAATCGGAATTCACTTCTGATTGTTCCTCTCAACTATTTACTTCAAGTACAGTCGTTAAATAAAATTATTATCTATTAATTAAAAAAAGTAAATCTGTATTTCTAAATTAATCTGTATTTTCATTAAACAAAAACGAAATAGTACATTCACTACCAACTAAAAATAAATTAAAGAGTACACGTACACCCATACGAAGGCAGTTGGTATTTTATAAATTCTGCAATATGTCCAGGAAATTACCAACACTAATTTCATTATTGAGTAGACGTGATTGTGTATCTTGGATAAATTCGTCTCTTTTAATGTAAACTTGCAATCGTTTTCCAAATTTCTTTGCTGCAATAGCCGCAATAGCAAAGAACTGCATTTTTTGCACGCATTCCAAACAGACACAATTTTCTTCCTTGAGCCATGTTTTCAAAGTATTTCACAAATGGCATCATATTATTGTCATAGTGATTTAAAAATGATTTCACAAATAACCAGCTGAAGATAATAGTGGCAACCTTCCTGTAAGTAGCACTATTCTTCTTGAATTTGGATATTTATTGATACCTAGCTAATCTGCTCGTTTTAGAATGGACTTCACATAATGAAAGTAGCATCCATGAAGCAATATATTTGGAAAAAAGTGTCTCACATTGTTGTATTTTCCTAGTCGAGCGTGAAAATGTTACGGGATTCCATGCAGGAATTTGTGATTTGATTAAATTAATTAACGTTAAAGCGTCAGCGCACACCAAGAGCAGAGCATTTTCTGAGACTACTGAAAAATGAATCTTATGTCAATTCCATATATTGCAAAATTAAATACACGTCCAAACTTGATGCTTGAGCTTGCAAGATGCGTATTCGAGTATGCGTTATACATGCGTGAGCGCGCTTGAGCCGCGGCCCGCGCTCTGTATTGCCACAGCGAGAAAACTGTCTGGACGTGTGTTTACTACCTACGGCGCGGCCGGCGTCAGTTGGAAATCATGGATCATGACGTATTATTTTATTTACATATTCTTCATGTTCCTCTTCCTCTGCCAAAAGGACGGTAATTACTAAGTCCCAATCAATCATATTGAACACGTCTGCCAACGTCGGATTTTGGCATCAAACTGGTCATGCACCGCCCGCCTGGCAACCCTGAGCATTTTCAACGGAGCTTGCTTGCTCACGGAGGGGCGAGCATGCCGTCTGCATGGTCCAGCAGTCAAAATTTTGCTCGACCATGCGCGCGAGCATTTTGCGGTTCGGTGTGCGCTGACCCAAATAAATCCTTTTCTTTCTGTCACTCATACAAATACCAAAGGTATAATATTTGTCGAAGTTATGGTACTGTTCATATCAGCGTGTATAATGAAAACTGGTTAAACAGTTTTTGGAGCATATTCTAAAAGTTGCATCGTCAAAGAAATCTTTGAGTTTACCCATCTGGTCTCTTGCGAAATCGTTACAGAATAATAAAATCTGAATATTGTCTACATCATCCATGTAATCAGCTTATAAAAAATTATTGTATTTTTTTGGTAGCAACATCTTTAAAATTATATTTTTTAAACTAAATACAGCATTTATATATATATATATATATGTATGTGTGTGTGTAGAGGTACCCAAAAACATTTCAGAATGAATTTGTATATAAAGGAACCAATGTTTTTGGAAATGAGATTGAAACAAGTCTCAAACGAATAGTACCGGGCTTAGCTCGTCAACCCGAACGAATATTACTGCTACATATTTAGAAAGAAAAATTAACTTAGCTAACAACCTTTTTTGGGCGTTAGTTAGGTACCAACTGGGTCATGTACCTATAAGAAAATAGTGATATTGATAACCATTATATAGAGCTACCCGACCCTTTTCACTCGCCAAAATATTAATATTTTCAAATAAAATAAGTTTCAATCTAACTATGATTAATTATTTTTTATACAACAAAACTTCAATTGACATTAATAATTGCAATAATAGATTATATTTGTGTCATTATAAGATAAGTGTGTCTAAAATGACGTAAATTTCACTTAAAATAATGCTAAACTATTTTCAGTTTTGACTTTTCAAACGAGAAGTATGTCTAAGAATTTTAATGTTTACTAAGTGTCTTCGGCCGGGTTTGTGTTTGTTTCTATAAATGACTGTACACAGGCGGGGGAGAAAATGGAATGATGATATATTATGTGAATTCCTATTATCCACCCCGTTTAGTGAGGATAGATAGACACGCGTTGCCGAGTATCCACTTTAGGGTGGATAAACGGAATAAGCCATAGGATCGCCCACTGGTTCTGAGAAATGGACATTTTAGGACCTGTAGACATTTTGCAAAGTGGACATCCTGCGACTGAGCCGCCCAAATGGCTAAAACCATCAGTTTGTCGTTTAACGCCTAGTCGATTCTAACCGCAGCGTGACTCTAAGAATAGTTTCCCCATGAAGCTGTGATGATAACATGCCATTTAATTTCAAAATGTAATTTTATAACGTACCAAAGTACAACACACCTTAAGCAGATAAACGGCGGCCAAAACATGTGGTTGCTTTAAAATATCGGCATCACATATTCGTGATACGTTTAAAACCGGCATAATGCGTTACGGCAATCGCCTAAATAGGAGAAAGGAACTTTTTTTGTAGTAACTTTCATAATTTAATCATTCATCATTTTAGAAGATAATATATTACGCGTTCGGCACCTTAGCTAATTATATATAATCATGTTGCTGGAAGCATAAATATTATAATACTGACTGGTTTGTTAACCTCTTGAGTGAAAACACTGTGGGTCTGTGTGTCTCTGTTAGTGCCTTTTCACACGTGCCGGTTGCCGGGTAGCTGGTGCCGGGTACCCGGCGGCGAAGTGTATAGCCATGTACGTTAGCTTTTACACGTACCGGTATAATTTGCCCGGCAAGCGATCGCCGGGTACAGACCGGATTCAACACTGCGTCTGGTTGCCGCCTATCGGTTAGCCGGCGGCCGGACCGCACAGTGGTGTATGGAACACGCACATGCTTTCACACGCACCAGCGGCCAGTCGCTCAGGTACAACCACGGAGAGAGGATGCGCAGGGCGGACGTCGTTTTGTCTCGCACCCTCGTGTCGTAATAATTAAAATACCTGCCTTTTTAATTCGTTGCAAAATGGAGATAGATATTGAATTGTTAATAACTTTAGTTGAAGCTAGACCAGTTTTATGGGATAAAACCTGTTCAGAAATTTCAAACTGTTATGTAACTGGTCAAAAGAGGATATTGACATTCGAAAATACGTGAAAAACCTCTCTTCATCTTTTAGTAGATCAGGAAATAAGGTATAGAATGCTCCACACTCTTCTCTTTTCATGTTAATCGGATGAACCCAATAATTTCTTGAGTTCCTTTGCCGGCGGCGATATCTTCGGTACAAAATCAACATTGCAATCAATTGTTCACGTTCCATTTTTAGAGAAGAAAGAAAATTAAACTATGTATATGTAGTTACTACGCAACTGTACTCGCGTTGACGGTCTAGACACTACTGGATATAAAATCGGGTCAGTCGGCACCGGCTACCCGGCAACCGGCACGAGTTAAAAGGCACTCAGTGACAGGCATAGCTCCGGAACCACTGGACCGATTGGCTCAAGACATAATATTTATACTAATGTCTAATATTATAAAGCTGAAGAGTTTGTTTGTGTTTGTTTGAACGCGCTAATCTCAGGAACACTGGTCAGAATTGAAAAATGAGACTGCAACTAGGTTACTTATAACAAATTATTTTAATTACTATGTACTCTTCTCTCCTAATTTGTTGTGCCTGACAGAGACCATAATGACCTAATTTGTTGTATAAATCCATCTTTATAACATTGTGGCATGCTATAAAATATTGATTGTTTAGTGATGTATTATTTACAGACAATAAATTTGTTATACTCGGTGTGCAAGTTGTCAAGCACACGAAAACTTACATCACCAAAGTTTTGTCGCAATCAGATGATTATTAGTAACGTTACAGACCAACAAATGGACAGACTTAATACACGTTGTTATATTAACCAGATCATTAGCAAAAATAGGCAAATTATACCAAAAGCGCTTGAAAACTGTAAGACAGTTCTGCGATAGACATGAATGTAACAAAAAAGTTGTAATTGTAACCAATAATGTATACGTGTAGTAAGCAACTGATGCCTATTAAAGCGTCGCTACGGTGCGCATAGTCACCCAGTTAACTAATTTATAGGGCTCCCTCTGAACCTCGTCGAACAACGTTAAAGGCAATTAGGGCGGTTCAGGTCTCTTCCCCATGCGCGCGCTATTATTCGGGCTGCTTTGGCCGGTACCAACGAGAACGATTTTAGGCACACGATGCAGGGTTTCAAGGTCATTGACAAGGTCATAGTACTTTGTGTTGCCTCGTGTAAAAGAGATGCAGCACTTATAGATCAGATATATTTTGTTAATGTTATCTAAAAACTACTTTAAATTTATTAAAAATATTTTAAGGACTTTGTTGCTATTATGGTATTTGACATCGAAAAATGACTTTAATTATAGTTTATTTAATAAACTTACTCGAAAAGATAGTTATAGATATATGTCCAGCAGTGGACGTCTTTTGGCTGAAATGATGACGATGAAGGGCAGAAATTGAATAAGAGATTCAGATGAAAAGAATAACGAACCTAGTACTGGTAAGCTTTTAATATATGATTATCTTTATATTTTCATATTAACTAGATCTGCTAGATTATTATTATTTCTGACTAGTTTGGTAAAAGTATGTATTGGCATACATACTTATACGTAAGATTGTAAAATAGATGTTAAAGTTTCGATTTAGTGTCTAAATCGTGTGACATGCATCACATGTAAAACAGCGGTCAAAATACGGCACCATACCGCTTATACGGCAACCATATGAAAAGGCACTTAGCTCACCAGGACCATGTCCGAGTAGGTACTTCACTTAGTCAACATTAACCGAAATTCAACCGTTATACACACAGTTAACAGTAGTTTTAATTTTTCCTATATTAGTATCAAAAGCAGTTTATATAGCACTTATATTAAAAAAAAATTTTGTTTGTTGGTATTCTTAAGAATATTGGCGCAGTTGTTGCGGCGTGGCGTACTTTGCACCTGTCGGCAGGTGGGTCTGGCTCTGCCCTATGTGGCGCACGTGCCCTTACCGCGCCGTTCTGATTACTACAGCCAACTGTTGTATTTGATAACCGATATTAGTACGTTTGCATTATACAAAATAATTAATATCACAGGAAATTAAGGAAGTTTAAGATAGTCTCTAAATAACAACCTCTGTACAAAAATTATATCTCTTCGATTTATTACTTATTCAACTTGTTGCTGCTTTGTTGACTGTACATTGGTACAGTCATCGAATTAAGGCGGGGATAGTATTTCTCTTCTGCAAGCGAATTTTAATCCAACGATAAGAAGCACGTACATCACAAACAAAATAGACAGTAGTAGATAATTCGCGTACATTGCAAATATTTTATTCGGCGCTATATGTATACTTGGGCGTTGCTTGCTATTGTCATTTGTTATGTTCTATGGTAATACTTTGTGTGTGACTCAATTATGACTATAACGAAGCATTGTATTATTAGCAACTATCTTAAACTGTATGTCGACGTAGCAACTATCTTAAAGTTCAGTGTCAATTCATCAATCAAGAAAAAATGTTGTCACTGAAATATCGGTCGAGTGAAAATAACACGATATATGAGTAATACGACTGAGAATCTAATGACGATATTTAAGCCAGAAACTAAAATTAATGTACAGTAGTGAATTAAATGTTCTGAATATCTGTAACAGTTTTAGCAATATATACATACTAGCTTTTGCCCGCGACTTCGTCCGCATGGAATAGTAACTTTGGGCAGCATAGCATTTTTAATTTTGTTACGAAACTTCTTTGCAAATAATTCGCATATAAATGCTGTGGTTTACTTATTTTAATACATTAGACTTTTTGTTTTTCCATCCTATGCTAAAACATTAAGATTTTGCGGGTTTGATACTCGTGAGCACGCCACATAAAGATGACCATGGAAAACAGTTTTGTTTATTATTATCGTAATTATTGATTTTAGGGGAATCTGCACTCTTAAACTGAAATGGCAAATCAGTCATTCGCTACGTCTCGCTGCGCCGCCGCCGCCGCCGGTGCCGGCGCATCGTTCACTGTATATGGCTACAAAAGAAAGTATGGCGCTTGGCGTGTCTCGCGCTCGCGCGACTTTTATATATTAAGACGGCATTTTTTACTAATTATAAATGTTTTCGATAAATATACCTAGGTACTGTAAAAATAGACAGATTTGTTTGGGGCTTCCACACAACTTTTGTCTCCTATTTCATCCCCATGTACGTCTAAATATCAAAATAGCTGGAACAATCTTATTGCCATCTGATCAAGTGCCTAAATACAAAGTCTCATGGTTTGATGATCTTCGATAATGACGAATTCCCATACAAACTTTCATTTCTTATTTCAACCCCTTCATGCCATTTTTTACAACTAAAGGTAACCTATGTCCTTTCCTAAGGTCTAGTCTATCTCTGTAACAAATTTCATCAAAATCGGTTGTGGTTTAGGCGCGATGATGACGAATTGCCATACAAACATTCATCCCTTAATTCAACCCCTTCGTCTTTTTTTTACAACAAAAGGCAATAATTCCCATACAAAATTTCATCAAAATCGGCTCAGTGGTTTAGGCTTGAAAACGTAACAGACAGACAGACAGTTACTTTCGCATTTATAATATTAGTAGGGATAGTAGCGATTGTTGATGTCAACAACTAAAATCTATTTGTTTCTGGTTACGGAGTCATTTTGGTTGACGATCTGCGTATATGTCTAGTGAAATAACTAACACTTTATGCCAACAGCACTATTATGGTGATGCACTCATCGCCATAAATGTGCTGATTCGCTCACACGTGAAAATATTGCATATAAATCAAATTAAAACTTAAAGCATAAATATTGAAATATACTACTAGGTACTAGCTACATCCAGCACCAAACTAGATTTTCAAGTACAGGCAAAACTGTTTGACCATTGCCATAACTCATGCTAGATATAAAATGAAATTTTCATTAAGGTTGCATATGAAGATGTCTATACATGTATCGGAGAGATACTATAATTACAATAAGCGTTTTCTACTCGACCGGATCCAGACTACTAGGTAGCCGTTGAAGCAAAAATGAAAATATGACGTGTTGTTCTAGTAACAGTTGACGACCGGCACAATGATGACCGTCGACCGGCTTCGGGACAGAAAGCTTCCCGCTCCTCGCCAGCCGACGAAATGCTCATGTGTTGCGTAATTATGGAAACTGTAAGCAGTGTGTGCGTGAGCGCAATAACCTTAACGTCGCTTGCATTCAGGTGGTATACGTAGCCAGCCATTCTAAATAAAGTATCCTATAAGTATCATCAATTTCTATGTTATGTCTATGACGAATGGTTCAGATTAAAACTTTTTGTATTTACGTCTCAGAAATAACATATGTATGTAGTAGATACATTATATACGAGAATTATTTATTTTATACGGTTTATTTGCGTCACTGTCATCACCGGCCAAAAGCCCGTCGTAGACTTATGTCGTCGTCGGTGTGCCATGCCGTGTCATAAAAACAAAAGGCAAATACAAATCTGCTTTACTATACGCTCTCCATAATATTTCTGTGGTATACAAATGTGAAACCAATAAATTGATACAATATTAAGAACAACTAATTATTAGGTACTACGTAAATATACGTTTAATATTGATAGAATAGAATATAATAGAATAGAAGTCTTTATTTGCTATAAACAGGGTACATTAATAGATGTTATAAATTATTTACAAGAGTACAAACCCATTTAGTAACCACACACCCGACAATAATTATTGTGCTAGTCTCTCAACTTTAATACAAAATATTTGCTAGAAATACTTGTTATTTATTACAAAACACGGTAAGTATTACGTAGAATTTTTGGCTTTGAATGAGAGTTACCACCTTTTTCATAAAAGTTGTTAGGATTGAAGAGCTTAACAAGTAGGTAGTCTTTCAAAGAAAGAAACATTACCTATATATAATTTATTTAGTATAGAAACCTAAAGTTGTTGAGCTTGCACAATTTAATAATTCGTTTTTGGCTCCGTATCCAGCGATGATAAAACAGTATTTTCAAATTTTTTTTAGTACACAATACAACCGTATTTTAACGCAATATAAAAGTATAATACTGTTATATAACACTGTATTAAACGGTATGATTTTGTAACCCTACTTAGACTTCACATGTAAAGACGAATATTTTATAGTATACAATGCTATATGTAATGACTATAGTTAGTATACAATGCTTACTATAGTCTACTCCAATCCATTCCGATCAAAATGTACACAAACCAAATTTTGTTTAATTTATCATAATTACTTAATGGAATAAGTTTAGTAAGTTTATCCGTATTTCCAAGGTTTTCACATTATACCACAGGGCATTTTAAAGCAATTGCCGTTTGATTAATATATGATTATTTAATTTGAAAAATCTTGTCGAAAACTGAGGTTATTAAATTTGACAGATGAAAAAATATCTATAATTTATGATTGCATAGGACTGACCGACTAACAATAATTAGAATAGATAGATAAAATTAATTTGCAGTTAAATATACGGTATTTAGATGAATTTATAATTTATATTAATCTGTTTATTGCTGCCGTTAAATCCAAGCAAAAATAAAGTATTTACGTGCTACAGGAAAGTTTACTGTTGCATATAACGTGTGTAGAAAGAGAGGTTCATCATTTTGAAAAAGGTTGACTATGCTATGGGTTCGACTCACACACGGGACAAACATTTGTGTGATCCACAAATTGTTACTCCCGAGTGTTTTTATGTCCTTTGTTTTTTATATATATGAATGTTTGTTAAGTCTTTCTGCAACACAATATTTAAACCTAGTGGTAACACTCAAGCACTCAAGGTGAAAAGCAGCCGTAAAACCAAATTAAATAAATAAATTTATATAAATTTTGACTATTCTTAAATAAATAATCCTGACTGTCAAGAAAACCATTTTGTTGACTGCTCTATCACTTTTATTTATTTCTAATTTAACTTTCGCTGCATTAATTCGAATGATTTGATTAGGTAATTATTTGATTTACAATTGACGCTACAATTGGACATCACTAAAATGTCTTATGGTCATTCATGTCAATGAACAGTTTAGTAGTTTATTTATTTTCACTTACCGTTTACGTAATTTAGCAGCCATTTTAATGGGGAAACTAAGATTCAAATGAGAAATTATCACAAGATACCCAATATCAACAAAATTGTAATAGTTTTATTTATTCATTGTCACAATTGAATCAGCTCAAATTTCTTGAAATTTTCTGTTTATGACAGTTAAATGAACAAAATGCAATAAATTTCATAAATTCAAGTGCTTATTGGCAAATTAAGGTTTAGCCTTTTTAAAGATTTATAACAATGTTACATCTTACTTCCTTGTGAAATTTAGATCATAATCTTCTATTTTGTTATGTATATCTTATAGATATGTATTACATACATAGCACATACACTAATAATTATGCTAGTGATATAGCTTACTTTTGTGGCTATGAATGAGTATGCAGTTCCGCAACTATGAAATGAAAAACGGTGAAAATTCTAGACATTTCAGACACTAAGGTATGTTGGTAGGTTCTTGTAAGCGATTAATGGTTAGCCAAGAATATTATTTAATTATACTTGATCTGCTCCAACGTTTTACTATACTTACTGCAAGCAGCTAGGTATTTTAAGTTAGTTGTTGGGCACATAGTAAAAAATTTGCTATACCAATTTTAACATTACTATCTACTTATTTGAACGAAAACCTAACATGTTCAATCATATCGCATTTACATAAGTAAATCGAATGATCTACCTATGTAAAATTGGGATACTCACACATCATATCATCAAATACTTAAATAAACGAAAAATTATTTATGAATATTTATATTGAAAATAGTACAGAGTAATTGGGATTAGTGAATGGGTTGTTGTTTTTATCAGTATGCGTGGGTGGGGTGGAGGGCGGCGGCGCGGCACTTAGTCGTTTTGCATTGCAAGTCCGTTCTGAACTCGCGTCGCGTCCGCTACACGGCCGGTACTCAACTCGGTTCACTCATTCTTCAGTCACACAGCAACACTCGCAGTTGCGACACAGCTCGTGTGCATTCGCACACTGAATGGGCTAGGTTCCTCTCCTTCCGGTCGCTTTTATTCATTATACTAGCTAGTATAAGTATCGTAATACTTTTCATGTTTCTGGAATTCCATTGGGAACTGTTGTGGATATTGAGCATTATTGTTGAAGTGGTGAAATTGAAAGCGTCGGTGTGCAATCTGCATTGGGCGCGTGGTGTGTTAAGATTCACAAACTGCTTATGGCATACAGAATGGCGAAATACCGCAGGTATGACTAGACTTAGTAGGATTTTCTTTATACGAACATTTTCTCATGAGCATAAATTAGATTGACCGGGATATGCTTTATATCTCATTAGGAGCATATTTGTGCCATTTTAATGTAAATTATGACATTGATAGTCGACATCTACGTGAAGCTTCGTAATGCATCAATAATTTTAATGCACATGAACACGTGGTGCGTAAAGTAAAATGGCGGCTCACGGCGCTGCCGTCGCCGGTATTGCGGCACGGCGCGTTTATGAATCACTGGTATAACATAATACATTACGCTGGTATCGCCAGTTCACTCGCCAATTTGTTGTTGAATTATCGATAGGTACACGAGTTGATAACGAAGTTATGCCATGATAATTAAACTTTTAAATTAGTCTATAGGTACGCCTTTAGTCAAAAACACTTGTTGAATAAGAAATATTTATATATGTCTATGCTTTTGTATTGCCCAATATGATTGAGACATTGTAATAGAGGCTATTATTTACTACTTAATAAATTCATTTAATCTGCAATATGGTGTGCGAGTGAATATAATCATAATGAGGGTAAACTTAAAATGGGTATTTTAAGTTTACCCTCATTACGATTATATTCAGTGCACATTTATTTTAACCCTAATCAAAGCTGTGAGATTAAAATATGTTATGGGAGTAAATTTCTTTATACTTATCATTTAAATATATTGTACCTATAACTTCTTCGTCGGTATATAATGGTAATTAGTACCTAAATATATAACAGCAGTCAATAATTACCTAATTATTGACTGCTGTTATATATTTAGGTACTAATTACCATTATATACCGACGAAGAAGTTATAGGTACAATATATTTAAATGATAAGTATAAAGAAATTTAATCTTTTGTCATAGTAGGTACCTACCTACTATGACAAAAGATGCAACGCTGACGAATATTGCTCAACTTTATAATAATTATACGCCAGAAATAATCCTTAAGTCATTATGATACTGGGGTAACTGAGGCACCACTGTGTTAATATAATAATTTGCAGCATTGTTATCCCGTTCTAGCCTTCGGAGGTTCTTCATTAATCACTCTGGTACTAAAATAGTAAGAATTTTATTTAATGTTCGTTTTTATTTGATGTAGATATATTACTTATGCGAAAATTTTGTTATAAATGCTGTTCATAAAATTAATAAGTCATTAAATCTCATAATGCAATTAAATATAAAATGAATGCTTAAATCGAAGTATTAAATGAAATTGTACTCTAATTCATATCAGTGACTTGTGGGTCGGTATTAGTATTGAAATTAGTTGATTTATGTATCTACAAAACTTAAACTAACGTTTAACGTACAACGTCTGTCATGCGCGACAATCACATTGTTATAACTAGGTATTACAACCGGCAAACGTATCTATATATTATGTCCTTGTTACCTACTTAAAAAGAATCGATGCGCACAGATATTGATTCACGAGAATGGAATGACCTCAGGGAACCAGGCTAATAACATGACGAGTTTTACATCGGATTATTTATGGTGCAATATTACAGAACTATTGATAACAACTGATAACGCATTTTAACGACAATCTAATATCGATGAACCAGTTACTACGAACGTAGCTGGTGTTAGTGTCTAGGTTTTGTTACCTACAACACCCTTATTATAACATTATTTTAGTGTTGTAATAAATATAGATATAAAAGCATATTATAGAAATTTTATTATACCATAAAGTTACATGATGAATATTAATTTGTGGCACTATTGCTCTGCCTAGTGTGAGTTGACAGACTACCGTTCTTAAACAAATGTTGATATTTAATCTATTATTGTAATTTTAACATTCTCAGTATTGTAGGTAGGTTAAATAATAAATGTGAGCTAAGTGAAACATCGATAGCGTACTGCGGTGGCGTAGTGTGTGTAATTTAGCTAGCTATTATGTGTAGAGTGAAGAGTGAGATAGTGAGTAGGTAGGTAGATGCATTGACTACGAGGGGTCATGCAACGAGCGAGTGCAATGGAACGAAGTTGTGAATGGTGCGCGGGTGGTGGGGAGTACTGGGGGAAGGAGAGGTCGTGCGGAGCGTCTGACGGTGTCAGCCGGGCCGCAGGCGTAGTGACGAGGGCGCGGATGATGTCATCTCCGGCGCTCCGCCATTTTGTAGCCAATGATATCCTCGCACCGCGACATATTTTATGTTTGCCTAATCTATGCCTATGTAACTGATATAATAATTACGACAGTACGTGATTCTACATGTAATATACTTGTCCACACAATCAATAACTTAGATTAAGTTCGCTATGTACCTACATGAGTTAAGTTCGCCTGTTATACGTACATTAAATTACATCAATTGGAAAAGTCGTATCCATTCAGCTTAAAGTAGTGTGTTATCGCTAAATAAAATATTATTTCTATTGACACTTTCAGTTTTTAATTGTATACTGCGAAAACGTCTGCTTTTGTCGTAGCATATCGAATAATTTTTATATAAATGCAAATATCCACAAAAATAAATTACACAGCTAATCGAATAGTTACCTACATAAACTATAGGATGAAAATATAGGACGATTCATTATCTTCTCTGTAATAAATGTCTTTTGTTTGATGATACATTCTTGTTTATAGAACAAAACTGAATAAGCAATTAGTCACATTTTTGAGAAAGTAATTTCCATTTATCAATTAAAATAATTAGACATCCGCAAATGTTTATTATAGTGAAGGTAGTTTAGAAAGTTAGGCGAATATAATGGCATTATACTCAGTATCTATCTACAAGTGGTAATATCGCTTCTCGCAGCCGATCATCAAAGGTACTCATCAGTGGGCTACCCCTGCATGTACGCTTCGACAACATCGAGCCCCTGCTCTCACAATATGGCAACGTACAACATTGCGACAAAGCGAGCTCTCGAGATGCTAACACCCAAGCGGTGTACATCGCGTTCGAGACTCCGGAGCAAGCGCAGCAGTGAGTATTATTGCCTGTTTGACGGTTCTCTGGGATGTGCTACAGTGTTCGCACCATCTGCCTCGGCTGGAGCTTTCTGTCTTTCATCGACGCGATTTCACTTCAATGGCTTTCTATTTTGCTTTATTGCTTTCCAGGTTGCACAGAAGCTTTGGCGTACTTTGTATTTGTGAGACCGCTATTCACATTATCACAAATTATATAATAAGGCTATAATTCATAGAACCTAAAATAACTACCCACATTTTATTAATAAGTTCATAAAATCGTACTTAATGAAATCATTACGCAAGTTTCCCTACTCTCACGCAATCTTTTTGCCCAATGTAAAATATGATCATAGCTATTTAATAGCATGTTAAAAATAAGTTTCTACTTATATAACATTTTATTGTATACTGCATACTATAATGTAAAGCAACGTAAAGCTACGAGAAATATTAGCCAGCTCGAAGAAAAGCATAACATGACGTAGTATCCGCGAGCGTATAAGATAGATTCCGTCACATATTGAGGTTATAGGTGTTATATTTGTTTGACAATGTTAATGTAATATCGCCTTACAAGTTAAAACATAATGTTAAATTAATAAATCCGGTATTTAGAATTGGTTCTTATTCACACTATTTCTAAAGCCTCTTCATTGATGTCTCATGGGTCGAATGAAGATTGCTACGGATTATGTTAAGTATACGGCTCTTTAACCGTTTACGTAGCTAACGCCATTTATTATTTCTTGCCTTACATTTTGTTTATAAATAAACTGAAATATTGTTTTCTCTATTTGATGATAGCTTGATGTGTATTTTCGAAGAATAATATAATAGAATGTTTATTTAAACGCATGGGTTTATTGTCGATTGTGCAACTAGCTTCGAATATAGTTTATGTGATATAATTGTAACATTTGTTACAGAGCTATCAACGGCCTGAATGGATTCGAACTTGAAGGTAGTCGAATGAAGGTAGAGGCAGCGGAGCAGAACACACGAGGTGGTCGGCGCGGGCGACCTGGTGGCGGCCGCGGCGGCGGCGGCGCCACTGGCGGCGGCTCTCGCCCCACCGATTTCCCACTGCGACTGTTGGTGCAAAGCGACATGGTCGGCGCCATCATAGGCCGCCAGGGGAGCACGATTCGCCTCATCACACAACAAAGCCGGGCTCGTGTCGATGTCCACCGCAAAGATAATGTGGGATCTCTGGAGAAGGCCATTACAATATATGGCAACCCTGAGAACTGCACCAATGCCTGTAAACGAATACTGGAAGTCATGCAACAGGAGGCCAATAATACTAACAAGGGGTAAGCAGGTTTCATAAAATAGCCTAATTCTATACTGACTATAAGAATAATATTAATTCGAATACATTTATTTAAATGCAGTAGGAAATATGACTTATTTTTGTTTTCCTGTTTTAGTGAGATCTGCCTCAAAATCCTTGCCCACAATAACTTAATTGGTCGTATCATCGGCAAGGGCGGCAACACTATCAAGAGGATCATGCAAGAAACTGATACAAAGATTACTGTGTCCTCTATTAATGATATTAATAGCTTCAATTTGGAGCGAATCATTACCGTTAAGGGCACGATTGAAAATATGGCTAAAGCGGAGTCACAAATTTCAGCCAAACTACGCCAGAGCTATGAAAGCGATTTGCAGGTAAACTACTTATTTTATAGATTTCGTTTATTATACATTTTATATTGTTATATGTGTGTTTAAAATTACAAATTATGAATAGATGCTGGCACCACAAAGTATCATGTTCCCGGGCCTGCACCCCATGGCTATGATGTCTACTGGACGTGGTTTCTGCGGCGCACCCCCACCGTTCCCGCCACCGATATATACGCCGCTCCCTGGCCAGGGCGGCGCTCAGCAAGGAGCCGGTGATTCACAGGTAATAACAAAAACCTTTCAGCTTTAGGACAGTTCAAGTATCTTCTTAGATCACCAAAATTGTGTTTGTTTCGTCAATTATAACTTAATATCTGAATATAGAATATTTTTATTGATGTGTCAAAGCTACAAACAGGGTCGTTTGATTTCTTCTTACCTCTATTCTTTGGCCAGGCAATATCATTATGGTACTAAATATATTTCTAAAAGATATTAACTGGTCGTTTAACGCAATCAATATATTTTATATCGATTTTCGTTGAAGAATATATTACCTTATGGTTTCGAGAACTTTGTAGTTTTAATCGAACTACATTTTACGACTCTGCAATGAACCGTTATTACTAGATAAGTACCACCGTCAACTACGGAGGTCGATCGATCGGCTACAAGCCTACAACTAAAGTTTCGTTGCAACACTACTCGCTGCGACCAACGTAACAAGCATCTATAAATAAAAGATCTACTCGTAGGTATATGTAATTAGATTGTATTCTCTACGTTTGCGTTGACAAAATAAGTTATAGTTGCTTATTAAGTCTAGAGTAACCTATAATGTAAAACACGCAACTTGCGCATACCTGTAAAACGTTATTTACCTAATAGGCTCAATTTGCAGTAGTATGTCTCGAGTTTAAAAATAATACCCGATAAATAAGCCCGATAGCACGTTAAGTCTTTAAAACCGTAAACGTATTGAAATCTATCTCATTTCTTATTCTTTGATTTGGTTTTCATTTCATGGATAATATCACTATAGTAATTAATAAAACTAAACATTTCTGTGATTTGTTTTAACGTTGTATTGTAAAGTTGGGCAGCTTGTCGAGACTCTTCACATAATTCGCATTAAATAATAAATCGATATCCATAATTGTTATTGCATTACGCTCTTCAGTCAATTAATAGGTATATTCTCAATGCAGATTATGCAAATTTTATATGAACAAATATGATTAGTTGCATCTACAATAGTATTATAAGTATTCTACCTTCAAACAGTTTTTATAATTATATAATTCGATACATGAAAAATTTATTACTTCTCACACCAGCGACTTTTTCAACCCCATTCTTGGTTCGACTAAGTATTTATAAATAAAAAAATTAGCAATAAACTTTTTCTTATACAGGAAACTACATATTTGTACATCCCAAATAATGCCGTAGGCGCAATTATTGGCACCAAGGGCTTGCACATTCGCAACATAATTCGATTCAGCAATGCATCTGTGAAGATAGCTCCACTGGAGCAAGACAAACAGGGTGAGAACCAAAGCAATCCGCAACAGGAGCGCAAGGTTACTATCGTCGGCAGTCCTGAAGCTCAGTGGAAGGTAAATTATATGTCATGATGGAATATAATATTGTATGACATATTATATAAGAATTATTAATGAGCTGTGTTAAATGATTTACAGGCTCAGTATCTGATCTTTGAAAAGATGCGAGAAGAAGGCTTTATGTCTGGCTCGGACGATGTGCGACTTACTGTTGAGATAGTGGTGGCGTCATCCCAAGTAGGGCGCATCATCGGCAAAGGCGGGCAGAACGTACGGGAGCTGCAGCGCGTGACCGGCTCCCTGATCAAGCTGCCCGAGCAGCCGCAGCAGGCGCTGGCCGGCCAGCAGCAGGACCACGACACCACAGTGCACATCGTCGGCCCCTTCTACAGTGTCCAGGTACGAATACTCACGTACTCTACAATCTATCCACTCCGACCGCATTCGCACTATCAACATTAATTCCAACTGGGTGAAAATAAAAACTGGAATGAAGCCATGATTATGACGCAATTTAACACTGAAATGTAATTATAATGCGTCGAATGCATGTATATTACAATCGGCCCGATTTTAAAACGTGACTCGATTCCTACCGAAGTCTCCTGTACGTTCAGCAGTGTCACTTAGGTAATAACCAAATTCTTACTTGATGTGTTTATTTTTTTTTGCTGCAGGCAAGATAATTTTATCTTGTGAAATAGCTTATATTAAAACAAGGCTATAAATGAATCTAAGGTGATGTCCTATTAATTGGGTATCCAATCAAGTATCCAAAATACATATACAGCCTTGGCCAAAAGTATTAGGCACCCTATAAATTACTGCATATTTCAGGCTTAGAGAGAAATAAAACTAATTATAATGATTAAAGTACTTTATTTCCATTAGAATATTGTAAAAACATCAATATTTTGTTGGGCCACCCTTTGATTTTATGACAGCAGCAACTCTGTGGGGCATACTACGTACAAGTTTCGCACATTCCTCTGGAGAAATTGCATCCCATTCTTGCACTAACGCGTTTTTTAAAGCAGTTTTTGATGTTATCGAGTGCTCTTTTATTTTTCTCTTCAAAATACTCCACAAATGTTCAATAGGATTTAGATCCGGGGACTGGGCAGGCCAATCTAACAGATCAATACAATTTTCAGTAAACCAGCGCATCGTAGTAGCTGACTTGTGACACGGAGCATTGTCTTGTTGGAATTTCACACCATTTAAGTTAGTGTCACCAAAAATACACGAAACTGAAGGTACGAGAGCAGTTTCCAGTACATTAATGTATTTTTCACTGTTCATGCGACCTTCGCAAACAAACATTTTGCCGACTCCATCCGCAGCCATGCAACCCCAAATCATTACACCTCCGCCGTGTTTTATGGTTGGTACTACGCAATCTGGGTGATATTCTTCGCCTTTGCGTCGCCTCACAAACGTCACACCTGGTGTTCCAAATACCTGTAGATTCCAAAAAAAAGCACACATTACAAACTTTTATAACATTTGAGTTTGAAGACAACACAACAATGATCGTTGTAATTGTGGTATAGACTTCACTAAAAAAACTTACCTCAAAGTTTGATTCGTCAGACCACAGCACATTAGACCAATCCTCTTCTGTGAAATGTTGGTGTCTCAGAGCCCAATCAAGTCGTTTTCTTTTATTGTCTGCGGATAGCCACGGCTTCTTCCTAGCTTTGCAACCTTTTAAGCCGGCTTCTACTAGCCTTAGTCTTGCAGTTCGTGCGCTTATGGGATGTCCAGTCTCTTCAGTTAAAGCCACAGCAAGCTGCGAAGAAGTTTTTTTTCTATCTTTCACAGACTCTCGGATAAGTTTTCTGTCCTGACGGCTAGTGGTCACGCGTTTTCTGCCTGTTCTTGGTTTATTTGCATGAGAGCCAGTCTCAACAAAACGTTTGATAGCAGATTGAACGGCGCATCGCGAACATTTCACCAACTTCGCGATTTCTTTTTGAGTCTTGCCTTGCTCATGTAAAAGTTGAATTTTTACACGATTTTCAATACTAATTTCGTTTCGTTTTGGCATTTTCTAATGAATTTCTTCTCAATTAATTCACAAAACCACAAATGCACTGTCTTTACACTAAGACTTCCAAATGGTAACTGACGAAACATTAAAAATAAATTTTGGAAAAAGTAAAATTTTATTATTGACGCACCAGATGTTTTACGACTGCTTAAAAAATGCCGCCTATTGTCTTAAATAGTGTTTTATGACACCGGTATCGCAGTTCTATAGAATATTGTTTAATTGTTCAAATAGCATAGGTGTGTGATAACTATATTGGGGGTGCCTAATACTTTTGGCCAAGGCTGTATATGTATTTTAAAAACTACTGTAATTACGGAGTTTTTTTCGTAAATAGCCAATATATACCTACTTCAAACTCGCGACCTTCCTTAAATTCCTAACAGACATCGGACATAATTATAATTTAGACATTTTTATAACGTATCATTATTTGAGTTAGCATTTTAATTTTGTATACATGTTATGTACGTACGATAAGGATTCATACTCTTCATTTACTTTACTTTTTAATAATTACATTTGGCTGCGGCGAGCCTCATGTTTCTAGTCTAATCCGTTTTGGGATAATACTTGATTCTCACATTTGACTTATTCCTATAATATTATCTCGTACGTTTGGTGAGGAGAATACTCTATTACCTCAATCAAAAATCTGTTTATCAGAATCAACTTTATTATATATATAAAATAGTTTGATTAGTTATCTACCTACCTACCTAAAAATGTATAATTCTAAATATCTAAATGTGCAGTGCCTCGTGATCAAGACGACAGCGGTTCTTAAGAGGTTTTGCGTGATAATATTTGTTACTTTACTGCATTGCTTTGTTTTCATTATCAATTTACTAAGTAGTTTCGTGTTATTTTTTAGTTACTCAAGCATGTCTGAACCGATAACAATTTCAAACGTTTATGTAGTATGTTAGTGTTCATATTAATTTAATCGATCACACGGTAATGTCTTCTAAAACATACATATTTGAATTATGGTTTTGGGCGGTTATAGGAACGAACGACTACAGAACGTTCTAGCGGTTAATTCTACAACTAGGATGCTATATATGTGGATAATATATAATTGTATAAATCTATACCAGTATATAATTCTGCCGTCCTTTAACTTAAATGCCGTTAACTCACAAGCGCGCGATTATGACTTTTTAATAAAAGTAATATAGTTTTGAATTCTATACTAGAATAAAGATATAGATAGATAATTATATAGATAAATAGTTTTAAATTCTAGTAAAATTATAGATAGACAATTCAACTATCCATTAAAAAGTCATATTCGCGCGTTTGTGGGTTAACGGCATTTTAGTTAAAGGACGGCAGAATTGCTTTGAGAGCTGGAATCCCAACTGCGCAAAAAGCATTATCTGAATCTCGAAGTCCACGCGTTGGTCTAGATATTATTTTGACGTCGAAATCATCAATTTGGGGACGAATTAAGGGGACACCGCGAAAATTATCGTTAGAATAGCTCCGCCCATATCCGCCCCAATGACACTCATTTTGTATCAATCCTTAAATAGCGGTCATAAGGTCTAAAATTGCGATGCGCCCGCAATGATCGAGAACGCTTAGAAATTGTTAAAAAAACTTAAAATATTATTTAAAAATGATTGGTTTTAGTTATCGAAATAATGAGCTAGCAAATCACTAATATTGATGTTACGAATATATTTGAGTAATTCCTAAGCATAATGATAGTGAAATTCCATGTAATTTCAAAAATAGTAATTTTTCAGAGGTGTTTTCGAAAATAATTATTATCGAGCCAAAATCACAATATCGTGTTTTTGAGCTAGGAAATTTTAGTTAAAGACATCAATTTACCTATATCAAAATTCTAGATTAGTTGGTCTTCTCATAGTCCTATACTATTCGATGAAAGTTAGTGCATTTTTTCAGTGTGTCCTCTTAAATACTACGATTCTTACGTAAATACAAATGACCAACTCACAATCGGCGCGGCCGCACGTACAAAAATGAACTGGCATTTTGTTTGGGACGAATTTTACATCAATTTTATTAGCGCTATACCCAGTAAGTAACACCTAGATTGTAGCCTTTTTGTGAGTTGGACGTAGCGATCAGCTTTCATGTATGCCAAGCTCACGATTAGATCTGACTAAAATCCTAATTAATTTATTAAGTTTGATTAATTCATTCAAGAATTTTCAATAGTTATAAATTTAAAACCTATCCTTTAGAAAATTACACGTTTCGCATATTTGTTCATTTATACAGATGAATGTGTCGAAGTTACAGTAGGTATTATTAGCCCCAAAATTTTATAAGTATTGTAGACGATACACAAGATAATTATTATGATATTGAATGTCTAATTGTTTATGGAGTCGCGGGGTATAGCCGCGCTTCTGTCCACCTGCAATTTTAAAGGTATGAAATTTCATCCTATCTAGAACTGCTACATAATTATGAAACAATATCAAAACCTTTTGAAATTTATGAATTACGTATTTCACATATTTTAATTTGTTCTTCAGTTTTTTATTTTGCAAAAAAGCCGTAGTACATTTTTATATTTCATTCCTTTTCATTTTGACCGGGTATCTTAGCTGCCATAGATAATCTCTGTATAAATAAGAAATCTATGCCGATCTTATCAAAACTTTACTCAATACTAAAATATGTATGTTTTTCTTTATTAGTAATAACAATTTGGATCTCTATTAAAATATTGGTACCAGATATTTTTTGTTTCTTGAAAGAGACTTATCGTTTCGAGTTGCGTTTCGGGATGAGGGCTTGAAACATGAACTAATTAATGGTTTATTAAAAGTATAATTGTGTTTTCATCTCCAATTATGAGTACTGCTATGTTGAATTATTTTGACACCTCACACTTATAACAACAGTCGGGCTTTATTTTATTTTACTGTTAAAATATAAAAGCAATAAAAGAAAAACGTTGCTATGAAATAATATATATTTATATATATTGTGTTCCTGAAGCACTATGTCACATAGTAGAGGGTATACCTTCAGTGTATATTGCCTGGAACCAGCAGCCACGATTGTGATGAAGATGAAATTTTACGAATACATAACATCTATAGTAATACAAAGTCCCTTTTGACACTTCATAGCATGTAAAACAATTGTCCGAGAAATACTTTTGTAAATTTTTATTTGGTATTAATTATTATTACGTTGCAACGTACACCTTAAATCCCATTCTGCAAACACTTAATATATTTTCTTTATCAATAAATGTATTTGAAGATGCGTTATTGGACGTATGGTTTAAATATCCTATAGTGTTTAAAAAGTAGTCGTCTTGAAAATTAAAATCTGTTACACCACATTTACTTTACAATTTACTAAGTATGGAGTAAGTATGTGATACTAAGAATTAATCATGGATGAGCCCAGATTTTTATTACAATTAAGCACGTTATCTATATCTTTGACTTCTATATTCTTCCGATATGTATTCTTCCGATATGTCAAACTTAGATACTTCTTTTTGTTTTTCTGTTCAATAATTTTTGTTTCGATTATAAACCCTCGATTACAGTTTGTTTGGAAAGTTAATCGGTAATCGATTTCGTGATGTGTTGTCTCTTCACTATCGATGTTCAACGATTATCTGTCAAATGGGACTAAGTATTTGAAACGCGCACTATAATAATTTAAGACTCATTTTCGAGTATTAAATGTATTCAATCATGGCGACTGGATGTTAAACAAGACGTGGGAATGGAACCGAGTTACAGGGAGGTGCAAAATTAATTTAACAAAGTTGTATTTATTTAATGTGTTGCCATTGCGAAATTTCTGAATTAAAAGGTATTAGTGAGGCTGTTTGTTTGCTAGTGATTTGTATGTGAGATGTGAACATGTAGTTACAAGTCCAAAATTATTTAAATATGTTAATTATAAGTGCCCAATTTTATATATACACACACACACACATATATATATATATATATATACATATATATGAAGATATGATAATATGGCGATGCGACAATGTCAATAAGATAAGTACCTATATGATTTCACTAATTGCTTGTGCATTGCGAACTTTAATTTATGAAGTTAATTTTGAATTCACGACTCACTGTGGCATAATAAGATATTTACGTTTTGTAGCGACCGACCGAAGCGGGCTGAGGCATTCTCGAGACACAGAGCCTAGGATTGAATCCTCAGTGTGAGCCAATGAAATGGCACCACACGATGGCCATGCCATGCAAGTTATATTATGACTGATGCTAAATCATAGGTGAGTTATTCTTATATTCATGTAATATGGCGTACATACAATGCGAATGTTTATAAATAATTAAAGACATTATTATATGAACAAATCTTTAATTTAAGCTACGTATTTTGAACATAATTTTATTTATATAATTGGACTATGTAACTACATGTTTGTTATGCTAGTTTAAATAGCATGAAAGTGATGAATGCCATGTGAGTGATAAGTGAAAAAAGTATGTATTTAATGTTATTATTATTGTGCCTGAGTGTGTTAATATAATTTAAAAGTGAACTATGAAATGGTAAGTATGTCACTATTAACGCTGTGTTTATTTTTTTTTGTTATATTTTACGTAATCATGTGCTTCTTCCACTGATTTTAGTATATACTAAAATCTAACGATGTACGCTTAAAGCGACTGTTCTTTTTTTTGTTTAAAATGCGATGCGTTAATATAATAAAAAGAGGGGGCCCCTTATGAATATCCATGGTATAATGCGGTTTGATTATGCGATGTAGTGTAGTTGTTTAGCACATTATAACGGTTGTGATGATTTGCGTGTTGGCAGTCGGCGCAGCGGCGCATCCGCGCGATGGTAGCGCAGGCGTCGGCGCCAGGCCGCCGCCGCGCCGCGCAGCCGCCGCCGCCGCCGCAGCCGCCGCAGTAAACCGCCTCCGCCATCTCCGAGAACCCCGCGCGCCCTCAACCACCTCTTCACCCTCGAGCCCTCGCAACACCCCCGTCAGCTTGGACCAACCGCCACCACGGTGCGCCACCACCACTAGACTAGCTTGAGCACATTCACGTTGCACAAAGGGAGATCGTGTCTGACGCTTGACCTGTATTTCTCACAGGCAGGTTGCCAAGTTGACAACATGTGTCCAAATGTTGTTGTTGACGTAATTATATTATTGTAGTGAATTGTAATTAAATCTATTGATAAATCCATATTTTATCCCGCGAATTATTATCTATGTTGATGATTAATATTTGAATATATATTATACATATATATAATATTATTCATATACACTATTTTTTTAATGATGACGTGATTGTTATATTGTTTTCATACCATGTTAATTCTGCTACAGTATAAAAGAGTTGTCATAGATTGCAATAGTTGATTATCCTATATATCGGCGCTCGGTCGTAGCATTGGTCACAACGCGGCAACGTGTGGAATTATGTCACAAGCACTGTTTTTGGTAACATTAACACTGGTATCATCAATTAATTTGTAGTAAGTAATTCAATTAATGGCAAGATGGTTATTTAATTCAGTCTGTTATTGGCTTATTATCAGCAATATTGATAAAACAGTTTAATTATGCGTATCAAATGGCGCTTGCAGCTTCTTGGTTTATAGGCAATGAGGTTAAAATATAGTCTAAACATTTGTCGGCTACTGTTCATCAACGGTGCTAATAAGTAATAAGTGCTTGATGAACTTCACACGTATCTGTTCATTGTTAGTAATTCCAAGAAAAGATAAATCTGAGCTGACAGATGAACAAGAATTCAGCCGATTGGTGAACGACGTAGTAGCTGTTCCGTTATGCCGCATCACGAAATGACCTATCCTACGATCGAACGCCGACATGTACATTATACACATGTTAATAGCAGTATCTATAGTATCAAACCATTTTTATACAAACAAGACATGCATATTATGTTTTTGTTATAATGTAATAGTTTAATCTGTTAAAGTCACTGCACTATACTGTTAAATGGAAATGATTTGAAGGGTGTGTGGGATACAAACTAGGAACGGAAATTACACGACGTTGCTTTAACGAGGAGGCTCATTGGACAAACGGCTTTGCAAGTATATTGTAAGAATATTTCTTTAACGATACGGAGTTTCTGCATGCATGCTGCTGAGATTGTGTCGTACAATGGTTTCTATTGAACTGATGTGTGTGTTGGGTGATAAGTAACTAATCCAAAGAGTGAACGCCGATCGTGTGTCGAATCGGCCTGATGTAGTGACGAGCCTAGACTTGACTGCGCGGCGCGGCCGTGCCTGCACTGCGTGCGCAGCGCGGGGGGCGGAGTCGCCCGCGCGAGCCAGGCGAGTAGCCGCGCGAGCGCTCGCCCCGCGCCTGCGCGCTGTGCGGAGTGCACTGTGCGACGGCACCAGGCACCACCGCCGCGCCGCGCCACGTGCTCCTATCACCGATAAGGAGACGATCTGATGATCTTACCTAATTATGATGAACATAAATATTTTTGATATAATAGTAATTGTTGGAGAGTAAGGAGTAAACTTATGAGTTTTAATTTGTAAGTAACATTTGTTGATCGTTTTCTTTGTAATTTTGTCTTTGTTAGCTTTATAATGTTTTCTTGTATTGAAAATGTAATACAAAAGTTTTGACATTGAACGATACCGTAGCGTTGAATAGTATGAGTGTATTCTCGTTAAACATCGCCTCTGTCGTATTGTTCGAATCTATCGTGATATGTTTTATTATTCAATTGTACGATTTGCGTTATCTTTGTGCCAAGTGAGATAATTTAACTATGAGAGATTAAGATTAAGTGAATAATATCAAAATTAATGAAAAGCTTAGATATTTATATGTATAATTGTGATAATATATGGAAGTTTTGGCAAAAATGTTACTAAGAATGTTTTACATTCTTATTTCCATTTTCTCAATTTTTAGGTTAGATTATAATAAAATGATAAATTGTAAGTTGTGTATG
This sequence comes from Catocala fraxini, assembly GCA_930367265.1. Classification (NCBI taxonomy): domain Eukaryota; kingdom Metazoa; phylum Arthropoda; class Insecta; order Lepidoptera; family Erebidae; genus Catocala; species Catocala fraxini. Next base: position 20,897,728 of record OV884024.1, read on the forward strand.
TTGTGGACGCCGCGGCCGCGACGGCTGCTTACCAGCTAAGTCCCGATGATACTTCAACACTTGTCTCATCTTAACATCTCCTTTACGTCTATTCCGTCTCCCAAATGCATCAAAATAATTTTCAATTCATTACTATGGATGGCGTATCTAATTTTGATTGTAAAAGGTACACATGCCCCTTAATGTATAAGTAGGAAAGTTTGTGCCACCTTAGCCACCTGCACGAATGTGCGTGCGTAACCCGTGCTGGATCGGTTAAGTCTACCACTGGCCACTAGCCACAGGCCACAGTACTTATGACATGATTGTGAACAAACTTTTGGATTTATGTATTAAGAAACATTGCAATGGCTTTAGCTATATTTATTGTCTTTCGATAAACCTAGCTTGTTGAAATTTACAAAAACTAGGTTTATATTACCACATAAGATTAATTATTGGTAAAAAAACTACGAACGATATAGGTGTGCTGCCTATTTACGCATTTGGGTCTAAACATACACACTATCGAAAGATTGAACTATATTGCTATTGTCACTTGCAATGGAGAGGCCCGCGTCGATAGATCTCAAATTATAATGACGACGATAATGACTAAACGAATTTGTGCGACCTTACTGATTTTTTCATAACCAAGAAACATTCTGATTGTTTAGATTTTGCTTCATTAAAATTCTTAGTGTTAAGTTTCATTATATTCCGGGTAATCTTCTCTACACATCTTACTACTGAGTATTATTATTATTCTGCACTTTTGTATTGCTTCCACATATTATTGAAAATAATCTCACAAATGGCAAAGTAAATGTTTATAGCCTGGATACAACGTGCTGAAGGTGCTTTATATTGATCGATATTAATACTTATTACGAGCCGTGGATAGATTTAATTTGATCGCCGTTGTCCATTAATGGTTATGATATAATTCTTAATAGTACAAAACATGCAAGCAGCAGATTGCTTTTCTGTTTAGTGCTATTATAATAGAACATAATACAAATATAGGTTTTGTATTAATTATACAAATTAACATATATATACATTTAAAACTGTCAATACTGTTTATTTAGTCAACTTCGATACTCCTTTACGGAGAAGATACACATAGGTAGCAAAGTACCTAACGTGAGTTCCTTTACACGCTACGAATTGTGTGCACTTCTGTGAAAGATGTTGCCATTGACTTGTAAATAAGTAAGATATTTGAACGTAATTCCCACAAACATACTGGGAAGAATAAACACGCGGACTGCCTAGATCCGAGCAGTGAGTCCATAACTGACATGGATTTGGTCTCGATGTTAACCTTACAGTAGTATCGCTGCGCGATTAGCTCGTGATGTAATGAAAGTTTTACTGTCAGTCTGTGTTTAAACTACGCACGTAAGTAGATGCGTACGTGATAACTTTGTTACTCTCCACAATAGCTGTATCACCCATAACCTAATAAGTCTATATAGGTATAGATCGATTATTATTAACACCATTACACAAAATTGAGTTATTTGTAAGGGCTCTGGATTTATTGAACAGAATATATGGACTGAAGCTATGATAAATTTATGCTAAAAAGAGTATTTTCTGAATACTGAGATGGATATTATAATGTCAGCAAATAGTTTTACATTCCATACTACATGAATAACACCTATTGCTGAAAGACCGACCACCTGTAATGAGTATTTTAGTAACACACTAAATTATATTATATAATAATTTCGCGAATTCAATGTAATTACTTATATTATACGGTACGAGTGAAAATTATATGTGTAGATGTATGCAAGATAATTATTATTTCGCTAAAAAAGAATTGTACGCATTAACGATATTTGAATGTCTTGGATTAAATGTTAGAATTTATATTGGTGTAACATTTCCACTCGTAAGTAGAATAATGTTCTTTTTTTCTTGACAAGAGAAATTGGCTTGTATGATGTGTTCGATGTCTGTCGATGAAACACCACAGTCGGCCGACTATTGTCCGACACACAGCCAGATTCCGCTTGCATCGGCTATCAAAATGGAATATAATATACGGTTACTTTCACTGCGACAGGAAGAGTGTACATATAGGCATGTTGTTTATTCCTTCCAAAAGTAAGCAAGAGGGTACATTATGATTTGTAATGATTAGGATGCAGAAATAGTTTTAGTTTATTGTATCGTTGTGAAGTAGTTTAAGTTGATGAAGGCGCGGGCGGCGCGCGGCCACGAGACTGAACTACACCCCTGCCGTCGCGCCCTCGCGCCCATTACTTACATGTCATTGTCGCTAATAATAATTATTATCATTCTTGTTTGATGGTTCTACTGTTATTTACATTACATTATAGTTCTTTCTCGTGTGTGTAACCACTATTTTGTGTATTTACGTGTGAAAGGATGAATATAGATTTCATTTTAATGTGCATGATTGTATTTTTAGACGTTATCTAATATGTACGAAAATATCGACAGCATATTATAATGAATTACTACATTATTTTATGGAAGCCTCGAGCACACATTGCATTTTATTATTTTATTCATTACTTGTTAATTTTATTTAGTGGGGAAATAGAGCACTCATTCTGTTGTTCGTATGTTACATCCCCTCCAGTGTATGCTAAAGAAGTTTACCGAGTCTAGAGTAATAGTGTTTATGTATGTCGTATGTATTTATGTACCTTGGTGGAACATTTATATCAGTGTGTAGCATGGTCGCGTGGCGGCCGGGCGGCATCCGGCGGTGGCCAGAGGCGAGCGCCCGCTGCCACCGCCACTCCACCGATGGCACCGCTCGGTCTGACTCGTTTCGTGTCGTCGCGTCTTATCCCGCCCGCCATGTGATAAATATTGTATAAATAACGGGCGTACATATGCGATCTCATGAGGCGGGACCCACAGTATGCGTTATTTTATTGTTTAGGTAATAGAGATAGCTGTTGATGTTGCTTCTCAAATGAATGTATCAAGGTCCAATATTCATTGATTGATTGATTGTTTTAGTTCACTATTCTCGCAGGACAAATTGACATACATAGTTCACCACATTTTCTTTAAATTTTTCTGTTATTTTTAGAACCATTTTATAATTGGTATAAGTTCTGAAACTAATAACTACCTCAATATTACTAAATGAATATGATAATTATCTTTGTGCATGTTTTTGGGAACTGAATTTAAAAGAATACGAAAATTCAATATAGTCTAAGATTGCTATTTTAAACATAGTAACTGAAAATTGTCAAAATTAGGTTTCTTAACGTAATAAAACTGGTGAAATTAAAAAAATACATATGTCTTTCTTCTTATCTTTCCTACCGTAACCTACCTGCACAATACCTTATTATGAAATATTAATAAAGGTTCAACATATCTTGCATGAGAAAATTCTCGTGACCACTTATTTGCATTTATTTGCAAAAACAACAGATTGAACAACACTAATAATAATAACAAAAGACGAGAAAATCTTTTAGATGTGGCTTATGAAATTACTGCCTAGTTCTGTTGTTAAACCGGTTGATCGAATCGTTTGTAAATTAAAATAAATTTAACTCAATGATAGCGTTTATTCTCAACCAGTCACCCTGGATCGTGTCACCCCGTGACTGTTGAGAAAAATAATATAATATCCTTTATTGACATAAAATCGGTACAATTGTCATAGAATTCCCTAACACCTGCGCTAGTAAACACTGTTGCAGGTGTCAGTGTCTTCCCCTTATGTTGACAATAGTATTACCTATATCAAATAGAATATTAGGTTATTAATTTAAAACTAAAAGATTATTTCTTGGTAAGTGCGTGCGTATCTGTGTGTGCGCGTACGTGCGTGTGTGCGCGTACGTGCGTGTGTGCGCGTACGTGCGTGTGTGTGCGTGTGTGTTGTGTGTGACTGCAAATTCATTACACTTTTAATAGATTTTCTACAGTGTCATAGTTTTAGCCAATTAGCTATAACCATTTGAAGTTCATTATTATTCAATTTACTTTTGTTACATTTATTATATGTATTAGGAGCTAAATAATTATAGTGTCTTTGAGCAAATTTTGATTTTACACGAAGCGCAGGGCAGGCTTTAACGCGCTTTTGTGACGTAGGTAGATAGGGAACAACTTTTTTGTGATATCTCCACAACATTTCGTACACAAATATTTTTCTCACAGAAAACACTCCTGCTTGCTTGTTCATACACGGCAAGTGTGTGGGATGCCTATACGGTAAGTACAAAAGTACTTTTTAAGTAGGTACCGTACGTTGTGCCCGCTCAACTCCAATCATGGGATTTTGGCGCACCGCCCCATGCGCAAATGCAATACCTAATTACACACATTCGCATAGTGCTCTATATGATTGTACAAGTATAGTACCATTGGCAACATCACGCAAGTTTATGAAAATGTAAACAAGTTTTCTGACTCGTATCTATCGTTGACATGAGATGCGTACTCCAGGTAAGTTGGTCATCGAGCGTTACATCTAAGTATTTTATACACGTGACACGGGAAAGTGCTGTACATCTACAGTCCGAATAAATGTCTGCCTTATTGCACGGGAAGGTATGTATTTTGAGGATGTGCGATGAGGTAGGTTTTCCCACAGATGTTTTACTAAAGCTAACTTATTTTATCTTACTAGTGTTTAACGATAGCAGACTATTCTCGAGCCAGGAGGTAACCTTTGACAAACCAGTCTTCGCCAATTCAAATACTTTGTTCCAGGTGTGGTCATGAAGTATCAACATCGTGTCATCCGCGAACATCAGTAGATCTAAATATGGCAGGGTAGCCAGCTTGCATAGATCATTAATATATATGAGGAATAAAGAAGGTCCTAGCGTGCTACCTTGGGGATCCCCATATATACAGGTGGAATCAGCACTTTCACAGCCTGCTACTCTCGTTGGTGCCTATCGGTCAAATAGTCTGTGAACCAGTCCAGAACCACCCCCCTTATACCAACGATTTCCAAACGTGTTATTAAAATTGGAACTGACACAGTATCAAATGCTTTTTGCAGGTCTTAGAAGCTCTCCCCACACACTCTCTCCACTCTCCTCTGTCAAGATACGATACTAGAGTTGATATTAGTGTCAAGACCGCGTCCTCGGTAGCTTTTTCTCTCTAAAGCCGAATTGAAATTCACTTAAAATAATTGTATTTTATGAGTCTCTTCACAATTTTTCCTAGTATTTTAGATAACGTTGATAGAAGGGAGTTGGGGCGGTAATTGTTTGCCTCATTTTTATTACCAGATTTAAAGATAGGACATACAATAGCTCTTATAAATATAGCCGGAAATTAACCGGAAACCAAACTCAGATTACACATAAATGTGACGGGTGGGACAATTGAAATAATGATTTGTTTCAATATTTCAGTAGTAATTTTATCCCACCGGGTGCACTATGCGATCTAAGTCCCATAATAATACCCTTCACTTCATAGGGATCTGTAGGCATGAATTTTTTTATTTAATTCGTTTATTTCCCTAAAAATATAAAATGTGGTACATTTTTAACAAACTCGCCAAACTGTAAACACATTTTGATGGCGAAAGAGGCTCTCTTTCTTAATTCTAATTACGTAGGTACTTATACTAAATTATAATTTATTGACATAATATTATTATGTTAGAGGAGTTTTTCATATGACATGGTATTTAATGGTGAGGTATTCGTAGAAGTTTAGCGTGATAATTCCTGTTCGGATTTGCTCATATTGCTCAATAACTCACTTGCTAATGCACTTCAAACTCCTGTGAAATAATTATTCACCTTATTCAGAGACTCCATCGGTGTGGCATCAATATTCAGTAAATCAACTGTGGGCTCATTGTTTTTCTTCATTTTACAAACTTCCTTTATGATTTTCCATGTCAGTCACCTTTGCTCTTGGTTAATTTGTCCTGATAATAATAATAATAACTAATCCTTTGTTAATTGTTTTAAAAATATTTGCTTCGAGTACCTACATAGTATGTAACAGTGTAACTTGATGTGAATTTTTATTCTCATCTAGTAACGCTGGTTCGTGAATAGTATCACTCGTTCGGAATTTTTTTTATCTTGTAATGGTATAACTCGATGCGTATCTTTATTCTCATCTTGTTACCCTGGCTAGTAAATAGTATTACTAGTCTAGGTTTGGAACAATAAAATTATATCTTAAAAATTCATTTTCTAGCTTTTACCAGCTTAAACCCCTTTGATTTGATACAGGTACAAATTTCAACGTACCTACGTAACTAAAATAAGAAGGTAGGTTTTATAATAAGGTAGGTAAGTACGCTTTTTTTTATTTGTATCAGTGAAATAGAATATTAATGTTATACCTACTTAAGTACTAATAAAAGTGTTGCAAAATAAATACATTTTGAATAAGTATAATCATAAATGTATTTCACAGAATGTACTTTTTCAATAGTAAGTCAAATCATGTTTAAGGAGTCTGCCCACTTCACCGTCTCATACCATGCCCGTGCTAGGAAACATCAGACACGAAAGGCAACACTATACGCCCTACTATAGGAACTGCTGGTCGGTGATGGAACGGTCTAGCGGGCAGTCTTACATATGTATTTCCTTACAAAGAATATTTTTTTGCCTGACACGTTCCTAGTACGGTCATGGTATGAGACGGGTCTACCCCGTCTCATACCATGAGGCAGGTGTATGGGCAGACTCCTTTAAGCGTGAAAAGAAAACTGAAAACAATTACAATTTCAATTTCAATGCTTTATTGCTCTCCATATGTAATTACATGTTGTTACACAAAATAATATAAAATACCAAATATGGACATAATATTTTTAAGCACCTAAATTATATATTCCAACTTGTTTATCTTTTATTTATATTTATGTAATAATACTATTAATTTATTTAAAAACTATGTTTAAAATTATTGTAGGTAATTTGTAATTAAAGTTTGTCATTTAGATATTCATTTATGTTATAATAGCTTTTGTTCAGGAGAAATTGTCTTAGTTTATTAATGAAGCTGTTGTATTTATTTTAGTTTCTTATGGTACCTGGTATATTTTTATAGACATTACAAATGTCTTCCCTTTTAGTATAAAAATCTGGGTATTTGCACACAAATTGACATAATTCAAATAGATATAAGCTAGGCAAGGTAATGGTTTTTAGTGTTTGAAAGTAAGGCTTGCAACTATCTGTTTCATCGATGTTTACAATTATTTTTATTAGTTTTTACTGAAGTGTAAATAATGTGGGTGCATCTGTACTATTTTCCCATAAGATAATCCCATATTTTAACCAAGCATAGGCATACCTGTAGTATATGGCTAATGCAGTACTTAGTTTTTTTTTATCTCACGGAGAGCGTATGAAAATTTAGACAGTTTGGCTCTTATCCTTTTAATATGCGACCTTCAGTTGATGTGCGAGTATGTCTAGGCCTTATAGGGTGAAATTATTTAAGACTACTAATTTGTGTCCATTGTAAGAAGTCTACACTTATCGGTGTTTTTTGGCTGGGTGAAATGTTATTATTTTAGTTTTATTGAAATTTGTTTCAAGATTATTTGCTGTCATCCAATTTGACGTAGAGTTTAGTATAGTGTTTAATTTCTTGTTTAGATTGATATTACAGGAGGTAAGTATGGAAATATCGTCCGCGAATAGAACACATGGTTCGCTGATGTTATTTGGAAGGTCATTGATGTATAATTATAATGATTAGGAGACATTCTATGACGCTTCCTTGCGGAATTGATCGCTTTGCTATCAGACCGTATTAGTTCTATATTTTTTGTGTTATGGTTGTGCTGTTCTACTTCTACCAACTGTTCCCCGTTTTGTAAATAGGATACAAACCAGTCATGACCAAACAGTTCGTATAATAATAAAAAAATCAACAGAAGTAAAACTTAAAACTCAATAATTTGTCTTATCGATAATTATCACATTGTTACCTACTCCTTGAAAATCTTTCGTATATTACAATAATCTCGGTTATCTACAAAAATTAGTAAGCAATTCCTAAATTTAAAATATAGGTAACAATAAAAACTCAATTTCTTTCTTTTATCAACTATTATCACATTGGTTCTCAATAAAATCAGCCTTTCATGTATATTATTAACTCTGTTTATTATATTATTATAATTAACTTATGTCGTAAAGTATCCAAGAGAGTCCCTACTCTAATGCCACCTTAGAGAAACTCTACCTGAGCTTCTTAAATAAACTCGTCATTCAGTACCGACTTCTTTAATCGCTGTTTGGATGCTATATTGTTTTGTCTCTGAATATTGCGAACTGTTTATAATGAATAATCTTCCTTAAGTACATATATCCATCAATTGCATCAAATTTGGCTTCTCTTCTTTAACTTATTATGCCATCCTTCAAAGAAAGTTCGTTGTTCGATGGATGTCCCGAAAAACAACAGACTTTTAAAAAATCTTGGCGAAGCCACTGTTTTCCATGTAAAATATTTTGGTCCACTGTTTACTTAATATAAGTATACAGTGGATCACACTATGAGTGCACAGTGAATCATTTGGTACACAGTGAATAAGACGTTGGATATTGAAAGAAATCTGGTATTTATAAAAATATTTTATATATTTTTATCAGTCGCAAATTAGAAACAAACATGAGATCAAGGATTAACAAAATAATGTATTAATTAAAGATATTTACACGACAATTTGGTAACATAAAGTTAATGTTATGAACATAAAACACTGAAACACTTTGTAGTGGAAAAAATCCCAGAACAAAATAAATTAACCTCTTTGTCTTAGTGTCAATATAAAGAAGTACGCACATCAATTTGTGTAAAACGTAAGTACATATATTAAAGCAATGTAAAACAATCATGAATCAACAACATTAATAAAACATACCTATCAATTAGGGTAAAGTTTTATCAAAGAAAACTATCGATCAACAACAAAAAAACAAAAATTACCGAATGTCTATTTCGGTAAAGTCTGTATCAAAGAAATAGTATGATTGCTGGCGTAGTGTGCTACCACCGATATTTGGCTTAGGAAGTATACATTTTATATCATATTCTCTAACATAGGCCAGATCAGGAACAATAGGCATAGTGAACTGATGTTTTCTGTTTCCACGCAAATAACTAACTTAGGTTTTCATTATAGTTTTCATTACGATTGTGCAATATCATGGCAACGTAATAAATACTTCTTCGTTTAAGTTTCAAAACGAACAAGGACATGGTCTCCCTCTATCGGTATGCGAGGAAGAATAGTGTTAAGTAGGTAATTGTTCATCCGTTAAAGGCGCTACATCAGTCGGAATCTTCGTCGTGTATTGATTCATTTTCATGTGCAATATCTTCTTCAGAGTCGCTTTCATCTTGGGATAACACCTTTCTAACAACAGGTTTCTTTGGTTTACATAGGGGCTCCTTGTTTAGATTTTTCTTTTTGTATTCTAATAGCCTCTTTCTGGCATACCTATCCGTCGCAATCATGCTGCGGCCTGGTTTTCTTTTTCGATTCTTTATTCTGGGTGCAGCTTTAACACATTCATTGCCTTGGACCCACGTTGTGGGCTCACTATTGCCGCATTTGAGAGCACACGAACCCACGTCGAGGGCTCATATTAAAAATACATTTTTCTTTGCAAATACCTACACAATCAAAAATTAAAATAAAATACTACAGTATATGTATTTAACAGATCTTCGTAGTCATGTTGGTTTTTAGATTTAAACATGTTTGTTTTATTTATTTTCTTACTTCTTCCTAGATGCCAAGGACCCTCCGGGTGGGTTGTATGACAGGGCTGGTAAACAATAATATTATGCAAACAACTTCAATGTTATTCACAAAATCAATAATTTAAGAACATTAACCAATTATTAACTGAAATTTATATTCATTTAAATGTAATATCGATGATTTGAGTTATACGAATCATTTTTATTCAAACTGCTTAACCGATTTCGTGCGGATGGCGCCGCAGAGGCGCCATGGATATCTTTCGTGTATGGCGTGTGGCACCCGAGAGGAGCCAAGGTGAATCAGGTAATTCATCTTGCGAGATACGGGTTTTCTGGTTGTCTGTTGACACCTTGGTTTTCTTTGGCAAAGTTTCATATTCTGTACACATATTCTGAGATTCGGAATTAACATTTTGCGTTTCGCTAATTAAGTTACTACCAAGTTTGGTAATCCTGTGCTGATCTGAAAAAAGAATAAGTAAAAAGAAAATGAGTAAATAAAAGGATGTGAAAAATGTAGGTTCAGAAATATGTACATTGAAAATAAACAATTTTAATTGATCTTTCTAAAAAGGTTGACGATTCATGTCTTATAGCGAATACAAAAAAAATGTTTACTTACCCATAGCTTAGGCGACACCTCCACGGGCAAGTGTATCGCGACTATTCCGCCTTTCTATCGTTAGGCGATTATTCCACCAGCGTATCGTTACGACTCGCAACGGACCGCTGCGTGTCCGCAACTACTCACCGCACCTCGCAACAGATCGCCGCGTGTCCGCGACTACTCACCGCACCTCGCAACAGCGCCGCGTCTCCGCAACGACACGTTGCACAGTTATAGTTTTTGAAAAGAGCTCAGTTCGGCGACAGACAAGAGTAGAATAAGTAGTGTCAGTCGTTTTATTTATTATGGATGTAGTATTGTGGGGTGCTTGTGCCAGTACGCTAGTAAATATGCAACGTTTGTTATTAATAAAAGAAAACAAGCGCCGCTGGTGGGTTCACCCTATTTTGCAACGTCGTGAAAGATACGGACATTTTCATGTGAATTTTGAAGAGTATCGAAGATATCCTGATTGGTTTGTAGAGGAATATTTAATGCCAATTCCTGTCTTTGATGAAAATTACCAAAGCGTGCTGCTTTGGTAATTTTCTTAACACGAGGAAACCTATCGGGCCATGTGAAAGATTAGCGGTAACACTACAGTAAGTAAAACAGTTTTATTTTAATCATGGACATATTTATTATTAAGGAACAATATAATAAATTCACATTCCATCAAAGTGTTGTGACATTTGCACCATATCATCGTCTTCAGTTGGTGTGCAAATACGAGAATAAGGTGAATACGCTTCTGTCAATGTATCGGATCTTGGTATATGTTTTTTATCACTGCCATAATTTCAGTTCTTGCATCAATTAAATAATCGTCTTTTATTTTATCCATAAGCGGTAGTTGGGAACGACAAAATGCCTCATTTTCGTGTTCATCGCCGTATTGCCGTTGCAATTACTTTTTTGAATATTTATGCTCTCGCGCATAACGTTTGATATTTCTTTATTCGATTCCAGGAATAATTGAACCATTGTTTTCTTTTTAATAGACGTCGATTGGTCCAGTCATACTGGTATTAACTGAACTGTCGTCGTCTTCAAAAGCATCTTGACTATCTTCATTATAGTTAACAAAGTTTAACAATAATAAAGCGTGTTCCGTATGTTTTTAAAAAAAAGTAATAAACCATAATAAATATATTTTTCTTTTTGATGCAGCTTGGCCAGATTGTGTGCTTTGTTGAAACTTAAGCGTTTTACAGAACTGGTGCCCTTAACAAATTCCATTTGGTCATTAACTCGAGTCCTGTAACAATTTATTTATTTTCAGATATCTCTACTGGAGCAAGTTATGCTCGACTTCAGAATACGTACAGGATTTCGAAAAAATGTTGCCGAAAGTAATAAACGGAACATGTGAAATTATATGGCATGTATTAACACCTACAGAAATGCCCGTACCGTACAAAGAATTATGGAGAAGAATTTCAGAAGGGTTTAAAGACAATGCAAATTGCCCACATTGCTTGGAAGCTCTGGATTGCAAGCACATTCGAATGAAGTGTACCCCCCTAATTCCGGTTCCCAATACTTTAATTATAAAAAATATAATTCAATAGTTTTATTGGGTTAAGCTGTGGTTTGCTTCTTCTTGGGTTTGACTATTTGAATTACTGGATCCCAAGCTGCAACCACAGCTAGACTTCATGATACTTTGAGCTCATTCTGCGTAAATAGAAACACCAATGATTAAATTATGTTCGGGTACTTTGAAAGAACTACACTACAACATTGAGACAACTACCATCTTAGTCTCCTCGTGACCATGGCTGCTGAAAAGCAACCGAAACGTCGGGGAAAGTGTTAACGTAAATATATATAGTTTTAATAGATTTAAAAATTTAATTATCTTAAAGTTTAGTAAAGTTTAATAGTAGTAGTTTCTAATTTATGTAATAAAGTGTAAAATAAACAACGCGATAAAATCCGTATATAGTAGTTTAATTTCAATGCTTAATAATAATTTTAATACCCTGTTCAGCTTACGAAACTAATAATAAATACAATTATTATTTCAATTAAATATAAATTTGCAACATAAACTTTTTAATCTGTCATATTTCCATCTGTTTTGACTAATCATATTTTTGGCATTATTATTATTTTTTTATAGTTATTTATTTATTTACGTAATTATTTAACACAATGAAAGAATGTTAACAATAATCAGTCTTATATAATGCGTATTTTTAACTAATAATGTAGGGTCTTTTGGCTTGTATTATTCAGTCGGTTTTATTATAAACTAAGTTTTTATTATAAACTACTTTAATTAATTAATTAGGTTAAAACTCTTTAAAAGTGGATCTTACTACATTAAATTGTTTGGCAGCACTCCTCAATGAAATCTTTTTCTTTGATTTATTTTATAGCACTAGGAAGTTTTCTTTATCAATAGTGTCTCGTTTCTCAATTTTATTTTTACTCAGAGGCATTTTACCTGGAACAAAATATTAACGTATAAATATTACAATAATAACGCATGTGAGTAGGTAAGTGGTACCTTGGCCATGACCAAAGTACAACGGGTTTTCGTGGCCCAGGGTACTACACCCCTACCTATCGATGCTTAATCACTCATAATAATATTTAGGTAGGTTAAGTTTGCTACACTTTGGTTTACTACGTTGTAAACGTTACAAAATCAACTTTCAACATTACTTACATAAATGATAATCTTGCATGTAAATCAAATAGTTTAAGAAATGAAAGCAACAGAAAATATTTTTTTGCTGCAAAGACATTAAATATCTCCTCACACTAAAACGCCGCGTAATGGCCACCTGCTACTAACTTCGTCTACCAGTAATTGGTTTACTTTGTCATAAACAAACCGTTGTAAAAAGGCAGGTAACATTTAAAAATATTGATGTCTTTGGGGTACATCAAGAGCCTAGGTTTAACAGGTTCCCCTACGTGGCGCGCGCTGAGATGTTGACGTTTTGCTCGTCAATGACACGTCGTATCGCCGCGATGAAATCGCTGTGTGGAGATTGATTCATATAGTTACTATTGAATTTGATGGCACAGCGAGAGTATCGTCGCGATACTCGCCCGTGGAGGTATAGTGTGTAGTGTAGTGTCCTTAGTGTATGTACATTCTAACTAGAAAACGGCACTAGAATAGTTCCAGGAATCCTATATCTAGAAGAACTATGACAATTTCCTAATAACGAGAGGGTTTTGTGTTACCAGTCATTGCTGTATACCTACCACAGACCCACGTCGTAGGCTCATCCCAGCGTATCTGTATTACCGAGGACCCCGCTAGCGGGTTCACTAGTAAAATGTATGACGGTATGGCGTATGAAGCGTGTAAAAGTTATGAGGATGCGAATGTGTTAATGGGTGTTCGAAACTGAGTTGGTTTAATAAATGATGTGGATGACGTTGATGTTGGTCCGATATTGGAACATCCAGGTTGAGGGCTTAAGAATCACACTGAATTTCTACAAGAGGTAGCCTTGGCGGTGTTTTCTGACCAGCTAGTTGAATTTCCTTATATTGTGAATTGCTGCATTGATTCCCCGAAGGTTGAATTTCCAGGTGGAGGTCTTTTATGGAATAGGAATGTTCATTAAATTGCCTTTGTTCTGAATGGGTTTCAATGATTTATTGCTAAATTGAAGGACTATCCCGATCACTCAATATTTATATTTTCGCGAAGAGATAATTCAGGATCAGGACAATCTGTTACAAAGCTGGGTAGGAAATCATCCTCACTATTTCTATCAAAAGGAAAGATTCCAGTTTTCTTAAATGCATTAATTATGTTTGTTGGTGTCACAGCTTTATTGAAGGCATTTCCTATTAGGTCGGCAAGATCATAAATGGCCTACTATTTTGCCAGGATTTCTCATCATCCATGAATCGATTTCACCGTTATAAAATGTTTATTAAATTAAGACGAACATAGGTTGCATCTTAGCAATTGTGTGAGGGTGTAGTGTTATAATCGTTACGCCATTAACTTTCGCTAAGTCTAAAGCCTTGATGGATAAATGGGATTCGTGACTGTCCATAATAAGAAGCGAAGGATTGTCGATGGAACTCGAAGTGCGTTTTATGAAGTGAGCCATGGTTTAGACAAATGTTTCAGTGTTCATACAACCAGTTGTTGAGTTGCCAAACCTAAAGTTCCAGGAGAGGCACCCTTAATCATGTGGTCTTTAAAATTTTTCCGTGGGAAAATCGATACAGGTGGTAATGCGTAACCATAAAATAAAAAAATAATAATAAAATAAGTTTATTTCATATCATATTTGGTTTACATTGCTTGTCGAGGAGTCTCCATTTAAGCATAGAAAATGCCTGTAGTTGAAGGCTCCGCTCTTCCCTACTTTATAGTTTTGAGCAATATACAATATTATATGAAAAATAGAAAATAAAAACTAAAAAACTAAAAAAGAAAATATGATCAATTGTGTGTGTGTGTATGTGTGTGGGTGTGTGTGTGTGTGTGTATGTGTGTGTGTGTGTGTGTGTGTGTGTATGTGCGCGCGCGTGTGCGCGCGTGTATATGTGTGTGAGTGTGTGTATGTGTGTATGTGTGTATGAGTGTGTGAGTGTGCGAGTGAGATATATATATATATATATATAGTTTGGGTGAATGTGCAGAATAAGCGAGTACAACATTAAATAAGATTAATTATTAATTCACACATTGCAGGAGTGCCTCTGTATCGTTATAGTTTAAGTTATGTAGCCATGTTATTAGCATATTTTTACATTCATATTGTTTTTTATCATAAATATATATTAGTTTATTAATTTTATTGTATAAAAAGGCTGAACGTTTTTTATATTGTCTGCTAGCAAATTCTGTTTTAGTTTTAGGAACATTTAGTATGCGGTGCTTATTTCTTTTCTTTAAGATTTTAGGATCATACGTTGTTTCTTTATGCGTTTTTAGAATGACAAGAAGAATATACAGCTTCCTAACAGACAGCAGATTACATAAGTCATAGAGCTTGTCAGTGGGAAATATTCTTTTTTTAAAGTACATCACTTTAAGTATTGCCCTTTGAGCGCGTTCTAAGTCTAGAAATCTAGATTTTGCTGCTCCACCCCATACAGTGATACAATACACTAGAACAGATTGGACCAAGGATACATAAATTTCGTTTAAAAGATTTCTTTGCTTCTCATTACTTTTGTTAACTTTTATCCTTTTTGGTATGGTATATCTCAGCTCCTTGAATACCCATATAAGTTTTCGTACTCTACTCATGACTTGTTCCAATTGAGGATACCAAGAAAGACGCTGGTCAATAACCACTCCCAGATATTTTGCTTGAGCAACTTGCTGGATAGTAGGGCAATTAGAGCATGTTCTATCTGTAGAAATATTGCATTTGTGAATTCTTAAATTAAATTCTTTGTCTGGTAGGAGTTGATTATATATATTAAAACCATCTGCACAAACTATTAAATACGTTGTCTCTTCAATACCCCTTTCACCGCTCGTCACTTTGTTCACATTTTTTCTTTTCGGAGCAATTACGCGTTGGGGTTTGTGCACCGTTGTCGTAGCAGTTTCATCTAAATTAAAGATTCGTGTTCCATCGGCAAAACCATCTATGATACACAGTTTGCAAATTGTTGTAGAAAATATTTGTACGGGTTAGTTTAACTCAGTACATGTAGAAAAGTTTATAGTTCATATAGTTAATTGTTATAAAGTTTGGATAGTTAAGAAGTACACGAATACTAAAACTAGTTAGTTTACACGAATAATAATTAGGTGACTCTGACTCACACGCGATATTATTACTCGGCAGTTAGATTCGTACTTAATAAAGATATGTAGGAAATGTCTTGTGACGGCTCTAGGTCACGCATACTGCTTAGTGCATAAGTGCAGTAAATGTACGCCATCGTACATATTGACAACCCCTAAAGAAGAGGAGATAACGAAATATATCTAGTTAGAATCACATGTACAAAATATGAAATTAATATATTATTAAACGACTTAGTTACTAATTGATATTGACCTCAATAAATATATGCTTGTATAGAAAAAATGTTAAAAACAATAAAGAGACAAAAGTCAGCTAAATAAAGTTAAAATAATTATTACATATCTAAATTGCCGTAAAATCATAATTATACTACACGATTGTTTTGAATACGAATAAATAAAATATGTGCTAAATCTGCAAAATAGATAACAATATGTTCAAGAAAACTATTCCTATAATGGTAAGCAGAGAAGTAACGAATCTAATATCCCCCTACGTACATACCTATTACCCATTAAAATCGAATACTGGGTCGTCTGTCGGCTTCAGCGCTGGCGGGCCTGGTGCTGGACGGAGTCGGGGCGCCGGCGGCGGGTGCTGCCGCGGTAACGGCTGCATCTCGATGTCCTCGGAGGGTTTGCTAGTGAAATCGTCATTGTTTTCAGCTCGTTTTAGAATATTACAGCGCGTGCAGCGCTTCTTCACGATCTACAGAATAGCGGCGATGCCCACTATGCCAGACTATATATAACCACATATTGGTGAATGTCGCGGTTTGTTATTTTTGTTTGAAGATGATCTTCTTGCTTCTTTTGCAAGCTTAATTTTAGTTCAACCTCTTCAAGCTCGCTATTCGCCAGCGACTCCAGCGTAGGGGTTTGGTAGCGGTTGCTGAAAATTTTGTTGATTGAACAGTTTATAGTGGGTGGCACGCTGATGTCATAGTTCATTACGGCTTTGCTCTCGTAATGATTGTGAGCATATATAGTGAAGCCTGTGGTCTGCAGTAGACAACCTTCCTTTAGTTTTACGATGGCTGAGGTATTCATGCTCTGTGTAGTGACGTCATCGTTACACACAGGCCTAATATCGCACGTATCACAACACACCGCCAGCCATTCATTAACGGCGTGTAACTTGATCCATACATTTTCACACGGTGTCGTTTTCATATTGCATCGGCTTTGTTGCGACCTTTGATGACCCAACAGTTTAGCTTCGCAAGGTGCATTCGCGTTGTCTAATCTGTATACTGGTAGGTCAGTGTTGCAAATTAAATTGCTTGAGCTCTGTTGCAAACACATTTTCATGTTGGTTTCTGATAACATAATAAATGTATTTTTCTAAAAATTTACTGCTATATAATGTGAAGCCAATTTCACCATATTAAACTCGGTCAGTTTGTTCTTGATTTTGTTTAGCTGCGGTATGGGAATTGAATGATATAGCGTAAAATCTTCGTCACGTATCAATGGTATATGAAATTCCAACATAAAATAGTTATCGAGTACTCTTGCTCATAAATATATTAATTTATAAACAGTATTTATCCGATGTGCAATCTATCGGTAACGGTGACAACTTTATAGTAGGTCGTTTCAACGTGCCAGCTTGCGTTTTCAAAGTGCAAACTCTCACGCGTCCATCGCTTCCGGGGTGGAGTTTAATGATTCGTCCCATGGCCCATTTTCCAGGAGGTAAATTATCTTCTTTTACCCAATACCAAATCGTTCAGTTGAAGGTTTTGCTTAGCTGATCTCCATTTACTGTGCGTCTGCAGTTGTGTTAAATAATCTGTAGACCAGGTTTTCCAAAATTGATTTAACATATGCTGAGTTAATTGCCATCGTTGTTTCAGGTCAACAAATCTTATATTTTCGTAGTTAGATATCGGTAAAGTAAGAGTTGGGCTTCCAGTTAAAAAATGTCCCGGTGTTAGATAACTATAACAATCATCTGGGTTTTCATTAAGAGGACACAGCGGCCTTGAGTTCATGCACGCCTCGATCTTACTTAGTAATGTCAAAATTCCTCATAAGTAAGCTTTTGATCTCCTAGTACCCGACGCAGGTGGTATTTCTTGGACCGTACTGCAGCTTCCCAGAGGCCACCGGCGCTAGGCCATGAGGGAACGTTAAAGTGCCATTCCACTTCTAGTTTTGAAATCTCTTCGAAGAATAGTGGCGAAAGTTCCTGTTTGAAGGCTTTTTGTTCGTTGCGTAGAACTTTGGCAGCTCCAATGAAGTTTGTTCCGCAGTCGGAATACACGTGTTTCGGTGCCCCTCGCCGAGAACACATTCGTTGAAAAGCTGATATAAATGCGTCCGTAGTCATGTTAGAAACAAGTTCAATATGCACAGCCTTCGTTACCATGCACACAAATATAGCTATGTAGCCTTTCGTAGTTTTAGCCCCTCTACCTTTGCTCATTTTCAATTCTACGTGATCCGTAAAATCGACACCAGTATGAGTGAAAGGTCTCGACGGGTTTGTTCTAAAGCTGGGTAGATCAGCCATGATTTGATCGTTGGTGTTAGCTTTGTATCGATGGCAGCGCACGCAGTTACGAAGATGTTTTTTCACTGCCCTATTTCCTCCGATAATCCAGTATCTTTGACGTATGAAGGCAAGGGTCAGTCTTGCGCTTCCATGAAGAGTCATAGTGTGAGCTTGGTCAATGACGAGTTGTGTAAGTTTACTGTTACTGTTTATAATAGAGGGATTTTTCATTTCCGATGGCAAGAAGCTCTTGTTCAACTGTGTGTCTGTTGAATGCCGCCTTAGAGACAAGTCAAGGTGACGTAGGCGAAAAGCCTTTATCCAATCAATGCCAGCTAATTGGTTTTGTACCCAAGAACACGGCATTTTCAAATTATTTATGGTGGCCATTTCGTAAGCCACTTTCCAACAATCTTTGGTAGATAATCCATAAAACTAAAGGGCACATTTTTAAAGTATTCTTTGAGAGCCTGCTCCTGTTCCGCATTAAAAGTATTGTTTACAGCATAATTGAGCGTAAATCTCATATTTTGTAATCAACCTCCGTCTTTTATTTTAGCGGTGTAGCGATACAGGTGGCAAAAGGAATATTTTTTACCTTGGAAACAGAACGAATGGACTTGCCTTTCAATATCTCTTTCAGAGCATTTATCATTTCTTCTTCCGTTACTCTACCAATTTTCTATCATCTACCTTTGGTTTTCGGGTTTCGGGGCATTCTGCAAATATCAAACAATTAAATGTTATAAAAGTTTAGGTAAATAGTAAAACCATATCTTGATACACAATGGATCATAATCCACTGTGTACCCATTACGAACTATTCACTGTGTACCTACGCACCATATTTTATTGCATCATAATCAAAGATTAACATTGCAACAAGTAGTTGATTCGGACTCAAAATTTACCTTAAGAAATGTATGTTATGAAAAGGTATTAAGCTAGGCAATAATGTAATAGATACAAACATAAAATTCATTGGTACTTACGTGATATTTTTTTATTATCACCTCACAAAGCAAATAACCTTTAACGACACGCATACGTGACGCCCAAGCCATGCTGCGACTAGCGGGCAGTTGTAGTACGTTCGAAAGCTAGTCGAAGGAAAGAGATAGCGATTGTCACGCCACTCGTTTTATTGGATTCGCAGCATGTCGTCACAAAGTGGTCAAATACGGTCAGAAACGGAACTCGACAGACTAGCAGTTCGGCAAACATGCAACTCGACAGTTTCGCATTTCGACAGATACTTATTTGAAATCATCCGCCCAGAAAGATGTAAGCTGAAAGTATTTGTCAAATGAAAGAGTAAATAATCAGTATTCATGAATAAACTATTCCGGATAACAATGAAATCAACATATTCATTAAAACATTAAATTATACAAAACAAACATACCGTACCGTATCCTCAATCACCTTTTTTAAACATACTAGATTTCTCCTACTATAGGAACAAGTATAAATGGATCCATATTAATTTAAATTAAATTAGCAATGACCATCCAAATATAGTTTAAATGGGCCTATTCCGTTTATTCACCCTAAAATCGCCACCCTAGGGCGGATACTTTGAAACCTGTGTCCTTCTATCCACCCTGACCTGATGCCGAGTGTCCACCTTGGCTGTTTTAGGGTGGATAAACAGAATAAATTAAGCGAGTAAGCGAGGCGAGTAAGCGACTATCGCTATCGACTATCGGCGATATTCTCGCTCAAGAAACTTACAATAGATAGTACACATTCCGTGTAAACATAATAATTATGCATATGTTAATAGTTGATCACTGACTGTTCACACTGCCGGTGAGACCTCACTCCACTAGTTTATCGCTGAGCAACAAGAGATATCAAAGATACTCGCTCAGCGATATTTGCTCAGCGATGCTCGCTTGACTGTCAGAACTCATAGGCACTCACGGCTGCTAGTTGGTCTCTCGGCACCAACTAGCGGCCATTTCTCTAGCGTGCAGCTTTGAAAGTACACGTATTGTTATTTGTTATGGATATCGAACAATAGTTTGAACGTGACGCTGACGTAGACAACTCTCATTGTTGTCTAGTTAGTCTAGTTACTTGGAACAAACTTAAACACTGCACTTTTCTCGTTGGAAACACGTGTATTGTGCGTGCAGGTTTGCGCAGGCCTGCCGCCGCGAGCGAGTGGCGCTAGTAATCGCCCGTAGCACTAGCACAGTCGGTTAAAGCCCAGCGACATAACTTTCGACATGATAGACTCGCTTTCCGCTGTCCGCAAACTAGTTTTTAGTTTCTAGCTCTACTCGCTTCTCGTCCGTCGGCAGTAGGATAAGTGCCTTACCGTCAGGATGAGAATCAACTTTTTGGTAATTGATAAAGCAACAAAGATGATGGACAAATAAAATCTGCGTATAGACGTTTAAATAGTATTTATTAATTGACTGACGATCTGCATATTTGACGAGCTGCGTGTCTGACGAGCTGCGTGTCTGTCGAGTTGCGTGTCTGTCGAATTGCGTGTCTGTCGAGTTGCGTGTCTGTCGAGTTGCGTGTCTGTCGAGTTGCGTGTCTGTCGAGTTGCGTGTCTGTCGAGTTGCGTGTCTGTCGAGTTGCGTGTCTGTCGAGTTGCGTGTCTGTCGAGTTGCGTGTCTGTCGAGTTGCGTGTCTGTCGAGTTGCGTGTCTGTCGAGTTGCGTGTCTGTCGAGTTGCGTCGAGTTGCGTGTCTGTCGAGTTGCGTGTCTGTCGAGTTGCGTATCTGTCGAGATGCGTATCTGTCGAGATGCGTATCTGTCGAGATGCGTATCTGTCATCATGCGTTTTCTGGCAAAATGAGTACCTATTTGACCACTTGCGTTTCTGATGACATGCTGCGAATCCGTTTTATTCAATATGGCGATGATTCACTGTATACCTATGATCCACTGTTAACACAGTGACCCTAACACTGTTAATTTACTTTAAATTACACCCAAAGTGCATAATATAATGTTACGTACCTACATACTTTATACAAAGAGACATTTTCCCTAGACTTAAAAGTTTTAAACAGTGTTGATGAAAAAGTAAAGTTGTCGTTTGTCAATAAAATAAGGCATTTATTCTAAATCTTACATAGGGTACTGCATATTAATAATAAAAAGATAGTAGACAACTCAGAAATATTGTTATTTACATATAATAAAGCAATGAAGTTAATAGCTTTTTACCTTTATTTTCAAAAGCTCCTTGCGCCGTTGTCGTTTCATACACGCCCACACTGTTAGTCCACTTTTATATGTTTTCCTGGCGTAATATTGATGTCCAGTGCGAAAGAGAACAGTTCCACCATATTTCTTAACAAAAATGTAATAACATTGTTTTGACGAACCACACATGTTTTCCATCTTGATCGACAGCGGAGCGTAGCGTGTAGGTACCATGCCCTGGTAACTTAATTAAGAAAAGATTTTTCTTGATTTATAACGCCGCTATCCACGAGGCGGAGGACTTTTTTGTAGGTACGTGTCACTAGCATATAGCACTACCTATAGCAACTTCAACTTAATGTCAGAGTTACAAGAAAAAATCCTGACGGTTTGTTAAATGCTCTTGCGAATTCATATTCAGAAATACCAAATTTCAGCATTGAGTTATGGTTTTCCAATGCCAAAGCTATAATCGCGCTACTCTTTATTTTCTATGCAATCGGGCAGAGATATCACATTAACTGTTGTCAGCCTCTCAAGTAACAATGTTGGGTAACTCCGATAGAAATAATAACAGGAACTATTCAGGAACCAGAGCTACTAGATGAAAATATGCATTTAGCAACTTATATCAAATGAAAAGGGTTGAAGCTTAATTTATAAATGTATTTTTAGCTTAGAACTTATTTAACAATTCATTTTATTGTTCCAAACCTAGCTGCGTATAATTAGATGGTAACACTATTTACTAACCAGGATTACAAGATGAGAATAAAGATTCGCATTGAGTCATACCATTACAAGATATATTTTTTTACCAACGATTGACACTTTACGAACCAGCGTTACTAGATGAGAATAAAAAATCGCATCAAGTCACACTGTTACTCGATGCGAATGAACAGTAGAAATCGCGCTCACAATGTTATGATATAGCATTTTCTGCGCTTATTAATTTGAACTTTAATATCAATATTTGAATGAATGTGATTCATCACTCATATGTACATATAGATATATACCTAGCTAAAACGTTTCAAAGGATTTATGTTATACCAATAATAATCGAACATGAAACTCATAATTTTTAATTTAGTACTAAGTATGTACATGTTTGCATAATTCTTTTTTGTATTATCAAGTTAAAATGACGCACAATAGGCTACGGTAACCATTTACCACGAGGTGGTATACTAGTTTGACACAAAAGTAGTATAAAAAAAATTCAAGGCGCTTAAGAAGTTTCCTTTTTTGCAAAAATAAACGCTATATCTTGTTTGATTTCTGTGGCCTATTTGACCAGAATAGCCGCATTTGGTAGTTTTTCGTTTTTGTCTTTCTGCTGTAAGTGTCGACGTCGCCGGGATTGCTGGATCAGCCAGCCTTCACTCCCCCGTCGCCCCTTATTCTTACCCGTAACGCTAGATACTTCCCCGCGCGTCAGCGATCGAGCCAAATGAAAAATTCTTCGCTTGTAAAATATTACCTCAAAGTGGTAGGTACCCTTGGTACCTACTAAACTTCGTGACCTATTGGGATACTGAAATATTATAATTATATGTGTATTATTTTACACAAAATATTATTTAAAGTACTAATAACCGATTAGTAACAAAAACCAATTCCACATAGACTTCACCTAATTTAAAAAAAATGCATATAACTCGGAAACTGAAATTCTCAAAGTGGTCCCTTTTACTAGAGACAGTCACATATAATTTTGTTCATACACTCACAAACCTAGCTTGATTTTAACTCTTTTTCTTAAAATAGATGCCTATTCACCAATATGGGTTTGCTAATGAGATATATTAACTCAGAGATAACAAATGATTGTGTGTTTTGAAAATGGGTGTGGTTACGGCACACGTGGGCGATAATTAGCGATTGTAATGAGTAAAAGCTATAAATATCCATTCAACTAAAGTTCTTCTTAACATATTTAATCATAATAAATATTTTAAATGTTTCTTCGCTAGTCTGATAAAAATAAAATATAATCATAAAGTTGCAATTTAAGTTGCAAAGTTCTTAAGTATCACTTTCTACCAGCTCTCGTTTTCGGAAGCGCTCTGCTTACACTCAGTATAATAATATACATAAAATTTTAATTAAAATTACTTTTTCATTCAAACAAAAATAAAATCAAATTTTATGTAAAGTTTTTTTGTCTCATCTATTTTATTTAAGCTCTGTGTAGAAATGTTTTGAAAGTATCCTTGCGGGTCCGAGCCGCCGCCGGAGCACCGGGCGGTGCAGGTATCTATGCGCGCCTGATGCCGCCATAGTAAAGTGAAGGCCGCGGGCGCGAGAATGGGCATCTCCCGTCCGCCAGCCATGGAGTGACGCCCTCTGACGTGCCGGGGCGTCACCCAGTAGTCGTCGCCCGCAGGCATTTCTTGCCTGCGTTGAGCATTGTTGGGTGGGTCGCTGATGTAGTTTGAGTTCCAGCGACCCACCTTACCATTCAAGGCAGCGAGTCGGCACACCGTGGTAGGTTTAGTCGGTAGTACCCGGGACATTCCATCTTATCCCGGGTGAGCTGAACATAACCTCTCCGCTCCCCTTTCTGCGGAGAAGTATGCGTCAACGCATTCCACCAGGTTAAAAAAAAGAAAATGGTGACGTCGCGGGCAACAGCTAGTTGATCAATAAAACATTTACTTACATAATTATGTAGATAGTTATAAACATCATCGCACATACATCAAACGAACTGACATAATTAAATGAAAGTGCTTTTTCAGTCGAAGCTCTATTCGGCGTAAGATACACGCCTCAACAACATAGGTACCTTATCTAGGCATATTCTAATTTTATGACACTGGATGCAAGAATTAACCGCATATACTTTAATGTAGTAGTAATGTAAGTAATAATTTTAGTAAGACAATCTAATCGCCAATATATTTGGCTTTACACGTTATGTCTCTAATTTTGATCCCTCGATAAGATTCGAGATTAGTGTCTTCAACCGAGTTTTCATACCTCTAGATAAACATAATAACTAGAACCCAACAATAAGTAAAAACTAGTACTGTACATTATAAATAGATAATCTACAATGTACAATCAGTCGCTAATACGTGTTTGAACCATTTTAGTGTAGCATGTTAGATGACTTTTATCTGGACATCAAGCGGAATAAATTAATAACAGGTTATACCTATTATGAAATCACGATTTATTTCATGAATATTATAAAATTTATTTTCTATAATAATAACAGTTAAGTTACTTTAACTTACAAATTATGTATTCGGAGTACAATTATGAATTTGCTTTAAAAATATAGGTACTAGGTTTTAAAGTACTTATAAAATTGACAAGTGATAAGGTAACTTACTAATTATACAATGATCACTTTACACAATACACCAATTTAATATGTTGTCTATATGCCGGCACCACACAACTGACTTTGTGGATATAAGTGGCAGAAAGCATTGTTTTCAGGAAATGGTATTTGGATTCTTGAGCTACCTTGTAAATGAATTTTCATAGTACTTCTAAATGACAGATTGTTTTGTTTTGGTTTAGACAAGGTATTATTACTGCCATGCCTCAAAATCATAGAAACATTATTTTCTGTTTTACTTCCTTTGAACTCGTTCATTAACTCTGAGGCCACTTGTGACAAGAGAACATTTTCGATTGTAGATTTTTCTTCTGTGGTCTTTGGCCGACGAAATCTGTGCGCCCTTGCTTTCTTGGTGAATTTTGACTGAGCCTTTGTTACAGCTGGTACAAAAAAGGAAATTATGTTTAAACCTTATAGAGGCAAGATCATTGTGACGTACGTAGTTTTGTTATGGATTTGGTTTAACGACTAAAAGGTAAAAACTAATGCAATTATTACATGATTTATGGGAATATTGCCAAATATTTGTACCACTTGCAATGCTAGCAGATTCTGTAGTGGTAACATTTGGTAGCCACCGAGTCCTTGACAAAGTCCTGGATACTGCTTTAGAACCCGTCAACTACACTAGGTGCGCCTTGACACGACATACATTACTAGAAGTTTCCTATCATTGCAGCCTTCAGAATTGTTGGCTTTACTCGATGCCTATGCGGTCTACATACTTTTTACTTTTATTTATCAAATGTATTTTCTGATTTAGTGGTACAGCTGCCTATTGCCTATAATACAATAAAAAGTGAATTTCTGATATTTGTGCCGTGCTCGTTAATATTAAGTTGCTCAATTAAGGTGAAGAAGAATACAATGAAATTAGGTGTTTTATGCACGTTTTCTGACGAAAATGTAGCATGTGAATCTTTGAAATTAATGTCTTAAATTTATGTCTGTACATCCAAAATGCTTGCTGTCTGCTATAGTTTATATTAAAAACTGTTTAAAATATAAGGTATCAGGAACAGGCGGCGAGTTCTCAGCTTTCTAAAAATTTTCTCACTAACGCGTTCGTATTTATCAGTCAAATAGACTGTGAATCAATCCAGAGCCACTCGTTTTATATCAACGTTCTCCAACCGTGTTATAGGGATTGGAAGAAGTACCGCATGCTTTCTGGAGGTCTAAAAAGACAGCTGAACGTTTGTCTCCTTAATCTAAATATGATAGTAGAGTTGATCTAGTGTCGAGAGGGTTACCTAAGTTGATTAGTCAAGAGGGTTAAGTCTAAAGATGAACTGAAAATCAGTAAGAAATGTTCGATTTCTTTTTCTAGAACTTTGATAATGTTGATAGATATTTTACTATTTATTACACCCGAATTTGGTACATACATTTCCACATTTATTTTTTATATAAATATGTTTTTTGAAAGGAATTGTACTGGTTACCAAACTGATGTTGCACTTAAACGTGATGGCGAGGTAAGCTAAATAATAATTATTGCTCAATATGTCCACCGTAATTTTGTCTCACCTACACTACCTATGTGACCAGAGTCCAAGAATATACGTACTATAACCCTTTACATCATAATTGGATCTCTTTGAATGTAGGACATCGAATTTAGGGATAAGGTATCCATAATAATAACTACTGTTCGGACTTATATACGTGTAATTTCACTATACTTTTATAATACACGTATTCCTATAATTTTGATCCTTATTTAGCAGCAGTAGGTTTGCCGAATTCCCTGCTTCCTATGTTATTGACCATTGCTTTCGTTATTCACGGATAGGCCATTAAAACCGCGGATAAAAAGGGCAAATGCAGCTACTCTGAGCGAATATAATGTTAAGTGTTGGACTTTAAGGAAGTTGTGGGTCAGCTAACTAGTACGAATCATACTCTTATGTTGTAAACTGTAAGCTGTAAAGACATTGACTGTATCCAGTAACTTCAATAAATATCTACCCTTTATACAATTCAGAACGATAAACCGACGATCTTTATCGAGAAAAAGGTATTTAGCACATTATAGAAAAGATGCATAGCGTAGTGATCATTATGGTACCTACCTATTCTGTGTCTGATGTTGCTTTTTGTAGGATCTCGTGATGTGAGAACGTTTTTGGTCGTGGCGCTGCTTTTAATGGATGTCGTTGTCGGTGACAAGGAAGTTAGTGTTGCCGCTGTCGCTTGTGTCAGTGAAGCTGTAGTTACATTAGCTTCTTTAGTTGTTAACGTCACAGTCGTTGTTCGCGTCATATTATTTCCTTCTGACACATTCGTTTGTTGAGATGGAGTTGTTGTTTCGGTGGTTGTTTCGTTTACTGAAACCACAAGATGATACACCGTTACTCACAAACACTCTTATAGACGGATCACTATCCTTGTGACGTATATAAACAAGTGTCTAAAGAAGTATCACATAGCCATATCGATAAAGAGGTATAATTGGTATATATATTTTATTTATTTTTTGTATCCAGTTTATACAAGGCACTTTTAATTATACTACTACTACCATACATACGAGTACTTAATTAACCAGGTGGTTAATTACTCGTATCTAAAATTAATACATTGTAACATAATATTGTAAAAATCATAACTTTCGGTATCATATAAGTAGATAGTATAGTTTATTATCCACGGCCTCTAAGGACTTTTTAATTTAGCCGCGAGCCTTCGCAGCACATGTTAGTAGATTGTCAGGAATATACTTACGTCTGAACACCTCGCTTGCTAGAGTAGCGTTTGTAACTGGACCAGCATCGCCTACTCTTCTATAACCTATAATACAAAATTGTTATTTTATGATTCTTGGCTATGACTAATAAAAAGTTTACCTACCGCTAAAGAAACCGAACAAATTAATTTAAATAATAGCCGAATTGCGAGACTATTTCATTGTGTAGGTACTTATGTTGGACAATTATTAGCATAAATTATTAAATACCTGTAGGTACGAATGCCAATAATGGCCCAACTGGAACGCGGTTATCGTCAATAAAAATTACATCAAATATATTTTCTACAAACAAATATCAACTATCATTATCTGTGCAGATTACAATATTTATGAAGTTGTTGTATAATTCACAAAATATACATACATATATGTAGATACCTAGATTGTAAATATATCATGGGTAGAGACAGACATGCGATCAATTAATTATTCAAATCACGTGAATCAAATTATTCGAAATATTGATGGGTTGTTCCGGCGTCATCTGATGACGTTTCATCCTACACTGTTTTTTTCTAACTCAACCTATTTACGTACCTTACTCAACCGACAGAAATTATTTTATTCTTTATTCACCCATAAGTATTCCTAGCTCAACCGAAGAAGAAAATACCCAAAAATTCTAAGATTTAGCTTAACGGTCTGAACAAAAAGTACTGTTACTAACCCTAGCCACCTACTTTTACGAAGCCAAAGATTGATTTGCTATCCATACTTTTTCCGGTAATACTTGCCACGGGTAGAGTAAGGAACGCATTTCGGTTGAATAAAGAAACTTTCTTAAAATAATGTAATCGGATCAGTTAGGCATGCTAGTTTAGGATGAGTAAAGAAATAGGATGAGAAGTCATAGAATGAATACGGCACAACCCATATTGATAGCTATAATTATTCGAATGTATCAATCGTTTAATTTTTAATTGTTGATATGATGATTATTATTATTTGTTGACGTTGATTGATAATTTATTTGTTCACACAGTAGCAATACAAAAATTGTAATATTTTCGAATCAATCGAAATGTTATTTTTCGTGTATCAATTGTACAACGGTGGTAGGTAAATTAGAGCTGTCGCCGCTTAAAATCAATTTTCATTACAAATTTATTAGTCCATATTTCTTTTCTTGAGCGCCTATTATTTATACTGAAATTGAAAGTTCATTCAAAATCTTGTTTTATTTACCTGTTATTAAAGGCAGCTCACTAGCTGGATTATAATATTGCTGTCTATACTGCGCTGCGAATATTAAAATCACATTATATTTATAAATAAAATAGCACATATGTACATAGATATTGTTTACGCAGGAGTTTACCGCTCCTTAGCGAAGAAATTATATGGATCGGAGCTAAGTACTCCTATTAGCAAACCAGTGTTTTTACACTGGTTTGCTAATAGTAGTAGTGAAATCAAAAGATAATGAAATACTTAGACTATCTTATACCAGGTATCGTAATTATTGTAACTCCTTACTGAAAGAACTTAAATGAGCGCATGAAAATGAAGAATTTTCAAAGGCAAAAAATAATCCAAAGGCTACATGGGATGCGATAAAAAAAAGTCTCTGATCTCCATTTCTACTTGTCCCCCTCCTACTGAACTATTACACCTCTGCAGCACTACATGTAGAGTTGTTTTGCGCACTTTATAACACATAATATATGTACCTTGGAAATTATTTTCGTAGCGTGTTGCAAAAATTGGTACGTCATAACCGTATCTTCTAAAGAGTCCTAAATAAAATACATAATAATTATATTCTATACAAGACTTCAAATATTATTTTAGAAAGGTCGGTGTTCTCTAAGTATTTACCTGGTAGGCTTGTTGGCGCATAACTTTGCCCCGGACTTGCTAAAATTCACACAATTGTTTATAACACATGCTATAAGATTATAATTAATTTTTATACGACATAAACTGAGATAAACGAATAAATAAATTGCCTTACCTTTAACTAACCGCAAACACTAAACGTCAAATATGCGGTTAACCAATACTTACTATATCTGGTCAAAAGAACATCTGAAATCATGATATAGAACTTTATAAAATATGAAAATTATTTAGGTAAATATCGTTGAGGACCTTTTGTATTCAAGTTCATTAGAAATTTGAGACTACACAACGTACCTACAATTACGCGATTAACTCTAGGTCTACATATAACCTTTCAGAATGACGTAGAAATCGAAAACGTAGGATTTTCCTTTACCGATTTTAATGTCTTGATTCTTCACAGCTTAGTCATTTAGTGGCCACTATACGGACTAAGTTCAAATAAGTATGGTACATAAGGCTCATTCAAGCCTGGATCATCATCCAATGATGATGCGGGCTTGAGTGAGAACGAATGCAAATATCGCAAATGTACACAACAGGTGGTTGAAGTCCCCGCCAATGCAATCGCTACATCCATCGCACATAACATCATTAATTATTATATTAATATTCCAGTCCCGTGATTGAGATTTGTTCCATTTGTTTAGACAGCGTTAATTATGTTAACTATAATTAGGGTTATCATTTCTAATTAGCTATAAGTACATTGATTTTTATTTCACTGAAAGCAATATTATCTATCATTTTATTAAATTATGTTACTCGATTCTTTTAAATTTAATAAGATATTGACTTGGCAAGTACGTAAATTATATAATATATACGATTATACATAGCCATATTATTACGTTTATTTGTTTGTACACGCCTTAACTACTCCGACCGATCATCACGAAAGGAGGTATGCAAATTACGGCCGTAGTGGACAAGAATATAATTTATTGTGAAAATATTTTATTTGTCGCCATCGTTTTCTTTTAATCGAACCTAGCTGTAAAAAGGAGTTCATTTTTTTTACATTTTATGTATGCGGTAAACCTCTGTGGCTTGGGACAACATAGCCAATGTTGAACAAAAGGTTTTTTTTATAAGACGTGAAATAATTACGAAACATTATTATTTATACCTATTAAATTAAGTTTTAATAACACAAGTAATATGTGGATTAAACAGGGATATAAGTACCTAATGGTATCAATTTATTAATGTAGTGATTTATTTTACAAATCTATAGTTGGACCAATTTTTAATGTAATGGCATTTTTCAATATGTGGTAGTGGCAAGACTCGAATCTCGATCTTCATTGTCATTTATCATTCGTGATGTGACAATGTTATGATACAGCTATGAGCTACAAATGCCTGGATTTTAAGAGGCAAAATACAATCCAGGTATATAAACCCTAAAGTATACTATGTGTACATTTTAATTGATAACCTCTAAGAGGTAGAAATGCTATTATACAGCATTACTGTAACTGCATAGTAGGCAGAAGAACAGTAGGCTGCTGTGCACATATAATGTCCATCATAATATGGTATTTATCAACATACTGCCTTGCCCAACGGCAAGGTTTCAAAATAATGTAGCACCTCCCTCACCGCACCTCCATAGTATGTTTAGTCATAATGAAGGTAATGTAGTGGTTGGAGACTAATAAACTAGTACCAAAAAATACTATTGTTTACTTAAGCCTTTGTTTCTTGGACTATTAATTAAGCTATAACAATAAATGAATAGTAACTATAATTATTTGATGGGTGCTGCTGCTCACAGCTACCTGAGTTCAGTAAAGTAACTAGTTTTATCCTAGTGAGCTCTGAAAGCCAGCTATATAAACTTATTCTAGGTTTTTAGACAGTAACAACTATAATTATTAAAATCATTTTTAAAAATTGCGTTGTGCCAGTGTATCGCCTGCGCAATTCTGTTCATTTTGTATGCCTTATATATCTGAAACCCAACTAGATAGCATGATGAAATTACACAAGGCTATAGAATACTAATAGTTCTTCGTAAAACATAGTTTTATTTTTGTCCACGCGAGGCCGAAGTTGTATGTATGCGTTTGTTGCATATCTCCTTTCGCATACACATTGTCAGAGGTGCAAAAAAGTACATAGGGTAACTTTCATGCAGAAAAAAGTAGTGACCTTGAGTGAGCGAAGCCGCGGGTAAAAGCTAGTGACATGATAAAACTAAGAAAATTGTGTAAAATTATTTTGAAATTGTGATGTACTTACCATAATAGCCATAATCAGGCATCAATCGTCGGTGGTAGTATCCTAGAATAAAATTGTTGGGTAAAGGCGTCAATTGCGTTCCATAGTTGGTTTGTTTGTTTTAAGAAAATATATAAACTTAATAACAGATGCGTAGTTAGTATTGTAGAGTCGTCGTGACTACATAATTCTTTTAGATACAAGCAAACTTGTGCTTTCATGTAGTCTAATTGTTTCTTAATCTAAACGCAAAAACAGCATTCCAAGCGGGCCGCTTTCATAAAAAGGCACTCCTAAAATATACTTAATTAAAATTACATTTTCTTAGGAATCCATAGTATTATTAATTACTTTATATTTGTTTTAATGAAATTTAAGTATAATTGGTAGATGATACGGCTTTAGTCATTTTAGGATAACGATGAATAGTCGTGCCTCAGTAGGCAAATATAGTTACTTAACTATGTCAATATTTATGCCTGCTATCTGTTGCAGGTATTAAGGTAACCGAATAGTAGATACTATTGTGTTGCGTTGTATGATACCAATATATAATAATATTAACTAGTGAAATATAAACCTACGCATCATGCATCGCATAACATTAGTGTTCTGCATTGTTCACTTACGTAACCAGCTATATAGGTAATATTAAGAAAAGTTTATATTTTATCAAATATTAGAAAAACATAAAGTCAAACCATTTTGTAAGTCAATAGGTCAATCAGAGTGTAACATTGTAATCAGATATAATATCATATCTGATATGAATACTATACATTTAGGTATACATTTGGTACGACTCTAAGTACCTACTAATAACGTTTAAAAGGTTTTAGTAAAAATATCAAGCAATGGAAATTCGGACACAATATCTACTTATTATCTTTATGACATGCCATCATCTTTGTATTATTAGTTATTACTCGAGTCTAATTATAAAACCTATCTTGAGACGAAATATTCATTAAACATTTTGCATTACTCAGGAGTTCTTAAGAATAAATCATACGTTTGTATCATAAAATCATAAATCATACATTCATTCACTATCATGAAATATATACCTAAACGTGTTTACTAAAATGTAGAACAAATGCGTGACCACTGGAACATCTGCGCTTTTGTTAATCAAATTGTATAATACGATAAAAGAAAGATGGAAAATGCCTAATACTAATAGTAATTGTATTTTTATTTACTATTTAGAAATAATATGTTTGTGGAGTTTTATGTGTAAAAGTATATTATATGATAAGTATCATTGGACCTTAATTTGATAACTGATAATGCAACGAGAGGTTTGTAGCATTGTAATTTATTTAAAAAATATCGGTTAATGTTTGGGTTGTTTACCTCTGAGATAAATTAACTGAATATTATTGATGTAGATGCCATTCTCTTATATTTAATACAATACTTACATTGTTTTAGTATTCATTTAAGATATTTTAATAATTGCGAATGGGTGAATTATTATGTAGTATATGGGTTGGTGTATGTAGGTTTTTTGTCAATTATCAATGTACCTTGGTTTATTTTCTCAGCAGTAATTGAAACATTTTACTCATTCTGTGTTATTAAGTAGAAACTGAACAAAGATTCATATAAGATATCGTTGTAAATTATAACGTAATAAAATAATCCCTTTATGTGAAGTATTACAACATTAGGTTAATATTTAATATCACAACTCCTACTTGCGGGATAACAAATTACTTTAGATGGATATACCTACATAGGAAAACAGCTGTCTTACATTAAGAACTCAAACTTATATTTCTCGCTTAAGATGAACAATTGAAGGAAATTTAGAAGAACGAAATCTTCCTTATAATAGTCGTAAATACCGGTAAATATAAGTTTAACGTTAGTTTTATTATGTGACTTATAAGTTATAATAACAGAAAGATAGTGAC
Source organism: Catocala fraxini (assembly GCA_930367265.1). Taxonomy (NCBI): domain Eukaryota; kingdom Metazoa; phylum Arthropoda; class Insecta; order Lepidoptera; family Erebidae; genus Catocala; species Catocala fraxini. The sequence continues at coordinate 20,931,574 of OV884024.1, forward strand.
CTAATTGTGAAAATTAACTAAATTAAAGATCTTAGTTAGTATAATTTTTTGAGTTTACCTTTTCTAATGTTTTTCCTTTATTCAGTAAATCTAATTACAGATAACAGAGGTATATTATATTAGGATATTACTATACATGAAAAATAATATGTGGGGTATAACGAGTGAAGTCAGTGAAGTATGAATAATCATACTTCTGTGACTTCACTCGTTGTATGCAAACAGTTGTATGCAGCATCCTCGTTTTGGTCTTAAGCGCCGGCAATTTTCTATTTGAAAGGATAACACGCATGACTCGTTCATGCATAGCTAATAAATACACGGTAGCATATCAGATTTACGTCACAGACAGGTGTTTAGACAATTATTAGTACGTTAGGCTAGCAGTAACTTGTCAGTTTATGGCACCTAAACAGAATCAGTTTGCATCTATGATGCCGATTACTATACCTATGCCAGATAAGTCCCGCGTTTGTAAATAGCTTCTTGTTTACCGCGTTTACCTATTCAGTAGATATAAGTAGACTGTAGCCGTACATGACCAGAATTAACGATCGCAGGGCTACTGCGTCGAGATACCAATACGCATTGACGTCATAAAGTGAAACTGTACTTCAGACTATATAGATAAACCAGTGCACAGAAATAACAGGTAATTTTATTTTTACGAGTTATTAATAACAGTTTATATCTTACTGTACGGGTATTTAAAATTTTCTGCTGGAGGCATGACGCCTGGTGGGGTGTATTGTATCATGGGTTGTGGAGGATAGGTTGCTTGTGGTGCAGAGGTGGCGGGTGTAGGAGGCATGGCCGGCGCGGGCTGCACGAACTGAGCGGGCAGCACAAGCGGCGCAGGCGGCTGCTCAATGCGGTAGGCCGGCGCAGCATTGGCAGGCATCGCCGGTAGTACCATCGTCGTTGTCGGCGGTACGCTCTCTGACAGATTTACAACAATAAATCATATACATACTTATCTTGTCATTACGCCCTATTTTATAACTATAAACTGTTTGTACTCGATATATAGGTAGATAATATTAGGTATAACTCAAGTCATCATGTATTCATGCAATAAATTAACGAATTCTAAGCGCGCGTGCTACCGCACGGTGTTGTTTGTTTTCATCCTTTGTCCTCAGTGTTACTTGGTGTACGTCTAGGTTTAATTTAAATATTCCGTGCATCGACTTCACGTTGTAAAACGGTATTACAGTGATTGACGTAAATGTCCAGATGCTCACTGCATTGACTATATTTAATAAATACCTACTGATCATAGCAGCATTAGTTTTACATATCTAGGCTCGTTGTCATAAATGTTTAACAATTGTAAACAAAACGTAATACATAGAAATGCAAAATGCCAACGTTCCAGAAACGTACCGTTGGCGTATTTGGTTGGCGAGCTGTTGACCCACGCTTAAGATGAAGTCCTACTTGCGTTAGGATTAGAGAATACAATCCTGAACATGTTTTTCAATTGGGATAGCCCCGGGATTAGACTATGACATATTGTAATAAACACATTGTGGTTTCTAAGTGGGCTCAAATAAAAAAACTTGTGTAAGTTCTTAAAAAATGTTTTTAATATCGTTGCACAACACAAATCACATAAGGTAAGAAAAGAAAATAGACAATACGAAAAAAAAGACTATACTTTTGCAAGAAATCAAAAAGACAACACAAAGATCTATTTAGAATTCCGAAAATACAATCGCAGAAATATCAAAGCATCCAATGTTTAACTTCCAAGCCTGCTTCGTAGTTTATTGCTAACATAAGCAGCAGCTAAAAACGCTTGCTCAGGTCCTACGCTGGTTGGAGGAATAAACAATAGATACTGATATGCTATTTTTAAGTGATATCCACGAACTCATCCATTTTCAAACACGCTCATTTCACGATTAATACTATTTGCCAACCCCAATTCATTTTGTACTTGTACTTCAGGATCTGGTGATGTCATACTCTTATCAATTTCCAGCTGTAACTTTTCCATTAATGTCAATTGGGGTTAGGAGGTTTCTGGCCTTAGCTCATCATCTGTTTGTGATCGTGACCTTTCTTCTTCTTCTTCCGTGTCATCTCGGCTATTAAGTCTTTTAATAATACTCTTAATTTGCTTCCTCACTAAAGTCTGTGTAGGAACTGGAAATAAGTCATGCCATTCCAAATCCAATAATAACTGATTTTCATCATCTTTTCGTGGGTTTTGTAAATAATTCAACACACTAGTTAAATCATCACTTCGTCGTTGCTTTATACTTTCCACTAAGGATATTTTAATTTTTTTGGCAAGTGCTGAGTTTTTGCTAGACAGTTGTATTATAAGAAATTTAAAAGCGGCTTCAGCTGTGCATAAATTAGCATCTTGCCAACAGATTGCTTCTACTGTCGATTTGATTGGGGTCAGCATATCAACAATTTTATTTACCAATTCATAATCAACATTTTCTAAACGAATTGTATGATTGAATGTTATCTATATAAAATTGATGAAAAAAATTGAAGAGCTTTTTGTATGCAGATTTTTAAAAGATAAAATCGCTCCATCATTGTTGAAAGACTATTCCACCTGATTTTACAGTCCATTAGAAGTGACAGCTTCTTTTCCATGTTCAATTCTCACATATTTTTGAAGTACTGTTTCATTTTTAAATGGTGATCACTTGAAATACACTACAACTTTGCGGATTTTCTTTATTAGCTCATTAATGTTTTCATCTTGTGTTAACTCTGGTATGTGTTCTCGTACTGCTCGCGCAAGATAATTTTGTGACATTAAGAATAAACCTGATTCTGGACAGTCTATGTCTTCTAAATGGTCATCATCATCATCGCTATCGTCCATATAATCAACAGCCACAGCTGGTTTATTTATAGTATCATCTGAGGTAGGGCTGGGCTATCTTGCAAATAATTATGTTTTCCATAATACACATCACAGACGGCCAAATTGACACCATGTACGAGACACAGTTGTTGTTCAGTGAAAACAAGCCGTCCCACCTTTATCATAACGTTCGGTCCATCGGTTACAATAGTCACGATGTCAGTATCCAGGGAAATATCAAATTTACTTAGAAGCTCTTTCAATATACGAAGTCAATTTTCAGCTGTCATACTTCCATAAATAGGAACAAGTCCTAAGTTCCAAAATGTTTTATATCAATGAACGTTGACAGCCATGTATCGTTTAATGGACGTTGAAGTCCACTCGTCCAAAGAAATACTAAATCTTTCACCTGCACTTTTCAAATGTTTTAATTCTGCAGTTACAGCAAGAATGAATCAGTTAGATTCAGACTCTGATTATGTAACTGTAATTCATAACACGTTTTCGAATGGTGACGGCTGAGTTGGTAAATCCGTGTTTTTGCTAAGAACAATTTTCTTAAATCATCTGAAGTTATGAATACACTGAATGGCAATCCATCTAATGCAATAATTCTTGCCAAAACATCATCCAGGCTATTGTCAGCACTTTTAGTAAAATAATCATCTAACTTTCGCTTGGCTGGCGGCGGTGCTGTGTTCAGATTTTCAGAATCTTGACTTGTTGAAGCTGATATAACCTTGACTTTATGTTTTGATGACAAATGTGTATGTAATCACTTAGTCGATCCACCCAAAGTCTTGAGAATGGCTGGGCTTCGCTTACAGTTAGAACTATTCCCGTCTTTCGCAACTAAAAAATAACTCCACACTGACGTCGTATCACTGTCTTTTTTATGTTTAACAAAGTCTCCCGCCATTTAAAATACTTAATTTCAGGTACTTGACTTTTAAATTTAAATGACGGAACCTACGTAAACTCGTCACTGGCAGAATAATAAATGAAAGAAATAAAACCTGATTGGCGTATTTATACTTTCATACAGGGAATCCCCGATGACCCCCCAGTTCTACGACAAACATATTATTAGGGCTGTACCTGTGTAGTACGTATCGTACCGCGTATTTAAGAATTGTTTTTGTCGTTATGTAATAAATACTATTAATATAATCTAGGCAAGGTTATTGTCAAGGCGCAACGGACTACGGAATGCAAACTAGACCTGCTTCTGGCAATCCCAAAAATCCCGATATTAGCCAAGTACAGTCCCGTGATTTTCGGAGCCAGAAAACGGCCGGTACCCGGGATCCTGGCCTTTTGTATTGTATTCTCTAGTTCCGATTGATGTATTAAATATAAATAAATTCATGGGGTTATACTATATATATGCATACTTACCTACAACACTAGTTAATGCAATTGGTGTTGTCGAATCATTGGCATCTTCAGGACACGTACTGTTGGCTTCATCATCACCATTGACTTCAAGGTCATTGTTCTCACGCAACGATCTCATGTAATCTTAAAAAGTAAATAAGCACACAACAATAACTTGCATATGTAGATATCTATGCCAGTTTATAATATTATGTATACATAGGTGTATGTCGGATGCATGTTATGTTGTATCTGCGTACCTGTTTTGAGTAACTTGACCAGGTACAAGGCTTGGCGCAAGGTATTCTCATCGTCACTCTCGTCACTCAACGTGAGCACTTTCGAACTCTCTACCTGCTGGACACTGATAGCATTTATCAATGTTAATATGACAATCAAAACAAGTTTCTTATCCGTAAGCATGGTGTTCATGCACACATTTCTTAGATTAATGTGGCTATAATATATTTTGAAATTTTATTATATGAACATTTTATGGAAACTAGAGGCATAAAATGCAATATTGAATTAAATTATTTCTAGGTTATGGCTCCACTCGAAACATTTTAATGGTCAGTCAACAGTATTGTACAAGTCCTATCGGTGAAATTTTATTTTCTTTTGTGTAAACGATAAAATGTGCAAAATAAATCAAGCGTTCTATATACAGACATTTATTGAAAATATAAACAATTTTGTTTGTTCGTGTGTAGTGGCTGGTGGCTGGTTATGGCAGAGTTTAATAGTCAGGTTCGCCCGGCTCGTCCTGCCAGAAGTGTCCGATGCTATTGTAGGGCGACTGCTGCACAGCCACTTCTAATGACTTTGTATTATCGTCATCATGCTGCAAGAAGAAATTAATAGACAATAAGCAGTCTGTAACTTAGGTATAAGTAAATATATTTATTGCCACGAAACGCATCAGTCGTCGTCGTATTACTATGTTTTATATGTAAATGTTTTTACTCGATATAAATATAGTCGCATTTACTGTCTAGTTTTAAAAACATCATGAATTGTTGTGATATTTTAGCAGAATACCTACGGCGATACGTTTTATAAAAATATGGGTATGTAGCGGTACATTCTCGCTATGTAGATTTTCTACCACAGATTTGCTTGCGGACGGACTGTGCAGGAAGCCTGAACTGTAGAATTAGTGTTTTTAACATAGTGTGACTACAGACCTAATAGACATTATCCTATTCTGGCTTATTTTATTAATTTAATAATAAAAGAAACCACAGTAACACTTGTGAATATCAAACTAAACACCTGGGGGTGAGGCGGCATCATCCTGATTTTGTTTGGCAGTGGCGGAATACTATCGCCAATCAAAACACGACAATCTCTCCCACCTCCCAAATGTCATCCAAGGGATATTAGCTCATACAGCTATGGACTCTATCTGAACATTTTCATTTGATTGATTTAAGCGTTTTGCACTCGATATTTTATTTATTGTAAATGAATTTTGAAACTAACCAAACAACTTATAATCATGCGTTATTTTCAAATTTGCGAAATTCATGAATTTGTTGAAGTCATTGTATACGCTTTTGTTCATGTTATTGTTATATTAGATTTGTAATCAGTATGCTAGTTACTTACCTGAAAACACGTCATAACACAAGTCATGTACAAAAACAATTTCATTATTAAATTTATAAGTAGGCCGTACTTTGCTATAGTGATATCAGATTTGACACCTTTATAAATACTCCCAAAAGGCTTACCCTACTTAACTAACTAATTCCAATAAATCTAGCAATAGTATGCTTTAGAAATAGTACATGGAACATAGACATGACAAATGACGATACAGAGAATACGAGGCTTTAGATCTGATGGCTTTTGAAGGTAGGTAGGTATGTAAGACTTCGGCAATGACCGAGTAAAAAAATTACAAAGCGAAATTAGTGATATTGAAATGCGACCATAGTAAAAAGTGTTTAGAATTATGTATGAACACAGGCAATAGTAAAACATTCAAACAAAAATGTGCGATGAATACTTATAACACTTTTTAGATGTATAAAAAAGAAATTAAATCCAAGTGTGGTTATGGTGGTATATGTGGCAAATTAACAAGGAAAAGAACTTACTTTGATAACGTATTTTGGCGCCAGTCCATTTTTTTTAAATGCCACCAATTTTAACGGCCGTTGTCGTCGTTCAAAAGGTCCGAAGTAAGCCTGCCGATAGAAATATTTGTACGCCTGATATTATGATAATACAAATATATTAAATAAAATTAAAGAGCGATTTTGCTGTGTTCTAACCGACTTCAAAAAAAGGAGGAGGTTTTAGATTCGACTGTATATTTCTTTTTATTTGTATTGATCTTCTAATACCTTTCAGCATTAAGTAAACCAGTGCACAACCATTTGCATTAGCTATGGTCTCCGTTTGCCATCAAGGGCAATAGAAGAAACGATTCTCCATATTGTTATATAAAGATGTTTCAAGTCCAAAGTGCAAAGTGGATTAACGTGGTGATCTGGTATAATAATAATAATAATAATATTCTATCACATACACACAACACCATCTAGCCCAAACTAAGCAGAGCTTGTACTATGGGTACTAGACAATGGATAAACATACATATATACTTTTTTTGTAAATACATACATATTATACACAGAAACACCCAGACCAAGACAAACATCCATATTCATGCACACAAATGTTTGACTTGTGCGGGAATCGAACCCGCGACCTCAGGTGTGGCAGTCAGCTACACTAACCACTACGCCACCGAAGCCAACAAATCTGGAGATATATGGAGATAATGCGTGGAGGGCTGTGCTCTAAACTGGTCAGATGATTATTTATTTATCTTTCTTTGGGGGTATTTTCTGCCAGTTCATGTTTACATAGTACTTTGAGAGAATTACCCAAGGACATGCATCCAACGTGCAGAGGCACTTCGAATATTTTAATCTAAAGGGGGAGGATTTTATACCTGCCGAGATGTATCCTCAACTGCACCAAAGAATTTTCATTACGGTCCTTTTGCGGAAGGTATAAGGTTATTTTTATGTGTGAAACCTGAGGGGCATGTTTCTTTTTTAACCCGGTATAATGATATGTATGAATTCAAATCTACCAAGAATTATATTTTACTTTACTACTCGATCATATTCTAGCTCCGTTATCAGTCAACCAAAGCAAGTTAGAGATGCAAATATTGTGGGCGTAGTTGGAGAAATACTCTAAGGGCGGTTATGTATCTTATCTTTACACATGATGCGTTACGAAATAAATGTGCCGATTTTCTAATAAGTAAACAATATCTTGATTAAGTAAACTAGAACCAGAAGATGTTCCCGGAAATCCGGCCCACTTTCCTGTCCCGAATAAAATATTTTAGGGTAAACTGTTTTAAGACCGGGATTTTCTGGAATTGATAAATAAGAAAAAGTGGTATAAGATAAACGCCATAAAAAGGAAATTCCCAAAGCATTTGTCTATGTAAAGTTATTTCATGATTGTTATTGATGAAAATACTGCGCAATGTAGGTAAACGCTATCCAGTTATACAGAAAACTTTAGGTGGATCCACAAAACTAACTAGCATGAGCTTAATTTTAAATTTAAGGAGGTTCGATTATTTAAGTAGAAATATATTGTAATTGTGCGATTTCGAAGTCTAATTCGATGTAAACGACTACAAAAGGCTTTTATGTGGGTCAATTACCTTTAGAAACTAATTTTGTATGTATAAACATACAAAATTAGATTCCAGTTTCTTTCTTAAATCTCGGTATTATGTCGGGGTCCATGGATTCTACGTGCACCATACAAATTATTAATTTATGTCTACTCTACATGATTTGTTATTCCAAAGAGTATTTCATTCAAATCCTAACAATTACAAATGCGATTGCGAGTTTCTTTTTACGCTTTTATGGCCTAGATAATCAACCGAACATTATGAAATTTGATACACGTTGTCAGGGATACAGAAAAGGACAAAGGGTACATTTCATCCACAAAAACAGCACGTTTCCCCAAGGGTAGCTTATTGACAAAATCTACATTAAAGCGAGCGAAGCCGCGGGGAAAATCTAATAGTTTACTTCGTTATGAGTGTCGTTTTCAAACATTTAAACTATGTAGAAATTTGTAGGTACACACGAATTGATTACACTTACATTCCACATTCTTTAACATCTCTATACCTCTTGCACCCTAAACGAGATTTTAAAGCTTGTAAATATATTTTCGACTCAGAAATTTTAAATATTACAGATATAATTTACCTTGTTAAATAATGGATCAAAACTTAAAGATAGACTTTTGGCGAGCTTCGTTAAGTGCGACGATGGTCTGAAACTTTGTACAACATTGTCGTCAATTCGCTGTTTTTGTTGCTGTAAAAACAAAGTCATAATATATATTATGAACGGGAAATATTGTTATATAAGGCGCATATGTAAAGCACTGTGACGTAATGTAGGTTGCGTTCCGAAGCGCTCTGCAACAAATACGATTGAGTCAGCACGGGCCAGTTTGTCTAAGTTCTAACTCCTCACTCTTAATTAATTTATAAAACTCTTTTTTTTCTACTCAATGTCATGCGTCTTATTCTTGAAAACTCAAGAAAGAAAATACGTCTAACAGTAGTTATCTCATCAATTAATATTTGATACATTTTCCATCCATAAATTGCAAGCCACCATTGCACATAAGTTACGAACGCAAATGTCATAAATTATAAAAAAGTATATATAAAATTACCTATATACTGATGATACACATTACAGTCATCTTACGGAGGTATGTATTGATCCTCCTTTGCTTACTGATTGTAGTTATGTATGTATGTACTAAAGATTGTCTATAGCCTGTTTTAGTACTTTAGAATATTACCCCTCAATATTAAAGTCACCCTTTCTACAGTCAAGAATTGTGTATTTACGTCTTCATAGAACATAACTGCTTTCCCTTTGAATGGACAAAAGTATATAACTATTTACCGAATTAATGATAGTCCAGACCCCTCTAGCCGCATGTATTAAAAAGTAAATATGAGAAATTGGGTTAGCATAATGTTCACCCTAAAAGACTGGTCACTTGGTACCTTTGTCCGAGGGATTAACAATAAAAGCGGGATCTGAATGGGCCACGATTCCTATTGTAACAATCGCTATTATAGCTTGCAAATAAATCTGGAGGGACTGGGGACAGCAGGGGTGACAGTGTACGCTTGTAGGCTTAATAACATGTGTAAGTATTGTTCGCGATCCCCTCCAATACCATCACACGTTGCTTACGCAGTTTGTAATTATACGCCCAAAAATGTATTTAATTTCCCTCTTGTATAACAAGTGTGTATTTAAAAATTAATTCGTAATACTTTGATTAACAAAAATCTAAAATAATACTTTTATAGGTATTATTATATATTCTTATTTTTAAGAAATGTACTTACTTTTCCTGCTTTTTGGTGACATGGCTTCTGCGGCTGCTTATAATTTGCCGAAGTTATTCTTAAAGAATCTACGGTTGAGGACAAATGTTTCAGCGAACGTTTCAATGTCGTTTTTTCTTGAACTTCTTTTGGCAGCTCACTAGTGGCTGCAGAAAAATAAACATCCTAAATTACACACACACACGCACAAACAGTAACACTTATATTATATATACTATTTATTATATTTATATATACTATTTATTTATATATATACTATTTGCTTTATACATTCGGATCGCAGAACCACCAGTACTAGGACATTTTTGCAAGGCTTCTAGTTCAAAAGGAAATGTGTAACGTGCCCTGCCGTCTAAAATTTTAAGACCGCACTTCAACAACATAATCATCTATCAATTATAACAAAAGCCCGTAAGATATATAAAAAAATGCACATCTGCATATTCTATTGTTAATACCGAATATCTTAATACCTCATTCTTTTTCGTTTACTTTCAAGTTATTGGACAGTAAACATCTATTGTTTTCAAATACCGACAAATGCTACGCAAGAGCCAGGTGGTAGAGTCGTGGTAATATTTTTATGATGTGCTCATTACTAATTACTTTGCTTTTCTTTCGCATTGGTCATTAATGAGGATTATTTAGTTGGCGAAAACACATGTTTCCGACTTATTATTACCTGAGGTATCTTGGGTTTGTTCACAAACACTCTCAATTAGTCTAAACTTCTGGTTTCCACAGTCAAGACATCTTAAAATGGAAAAGCACACGAAATTAGTAGTGAAGTGCGTTCTGCCATCGTTGTTTTACATAACGAAGGCAAATCTGAACATGAGATTGCTTCACAACTGAAGTTATCGAAGACTGTGTTCATGGTACAATAACTCGATACAGGGAGACAGGCAGTAATCAAGATCGTCTACGCTCGGAAAGGCCGAGAGCTACCACTTCTAGTGAAGATAATTTCATCTCTGTTACCAGCAAGCGAAATAGACGCCTAACAGCACCAGAAACCCGCATTGAAGTGAACAAAACCCGAGTTAAACCTTTATCATTGACTACAGTAAAACGGCGTTTGAGAGATGCGAAGTTGTATAGTCGCGTTACCGTTCGTAAACCTTTGTTAAGACTACAAAACAAGAAACACGGATGCAGTGGGCTCTTGTCCATCGAGATTGGACTGAAAAAGATTTTTAAAAAGTTCTCTGGACTGATGAATCCAAGTTTGAACTATTCGGTTCAAAACGATGAATTTATGTTCGACGTAGCGCCCAAGAAAAGATGATGCCAGACTGTGTAGTCCCAACAATCAAGCATGATGGTGGTTCAATTGTGGTCTGGGGTTGCTTCTCTATCCAAGGAACTGGCGACTTAATCAGAAATGAAGGAATTTTGAAAAAGGAGCAGTACAATCAAATTTTAGAACAAATGCCGTTCCTTCCGGGTTGCGATTAATTAGAGATGGATTCATTTTCCAACAAGATAATGATCCAAAGCATAGCTCAAAATTATTCAGGGGATATTTAAAAGAGAAAGAGGCACAAGGGGTTTTTAAAAACATGGTGTGGCCTCCTCAGAGCCCGGATCTCAATCCAATTGAACTTTTGTGGGAAGAGCTCGATAGGAACGTCCGTAATCGTGGCCCATCCTCGCAAGAATGCAGTTAAAGTTTACTATAGCGCACTTTCACCTTTGGACTAGAGAGATTTTTTTCGTTGCTGTACAGAACGCGTTACCTTGGGCAAATTAAAGCATCAATACTGATTGTATGCATATCGTAAAACTCTGTGGAGTCTAGTTGGCGAGACCAGCGAGCGCCGGCGCCGCATAATCTATACTCATATTATAAAAAGAAAAGATTTGATTTTTTGTTTGTTCGTTTGTAAGAGTTTAACTTAAAAACTGCTCAACCGATTTTAGAAATTCTTTCACCATTAGAAAGCTGATATTATTAGCGAGTACCATAGGCTATACTTTTTTTTAATAGCTAGCTTTACCTACTTTTATACGAGTGAAGCTGCGAGCCAAAGCTAGTTTACTGTATTATATCGACGCGTGTGATCAGCGGCGCGTGCGGATTACTTCGGCAGGTGCAGAATATACCTAAAAGCGCTGTGTACCGGGAACTGGGGCCCTATTACAAACTTTTATAAAACCCGTCAAGTTCCAGGCAATTCAAATATCTGCCTGGTTTTGTTTTGTATTATGACATGTGCATAGTTGATCGTCTTCATGCTGGCTAGTTTGTCGCTGGCCAATTTGTGACTTGACAGTGCATCGTTCAAAAATATGACATACATATTTGTTGGTAAGTAACGGTTTAATTTTATCTTTATATATTTATTTTCTATGATAATATAATTAAAACTATTAGGCAAAAATAAAACAAATATATCTTTATGCTATCATATCACGAATTTTATTATTATACTTGCAGTATTAAACAAAATATATAAGATACTAATATTCGATTTCAGAACGTCGCCTGCTTTTGTAAACGCGCGGCCAATTTGTAACTACATAAATAATTACACTCCATTTGGTTAGGTACTTAACTAAAGGTAAACAATCTTGATGTGCCTTGTTATCTAAAGACTCAGGTTAAAAATAAAATTCTGCTAAAGATTAATGTAAATACAACAATAACGATTACTAAATCAATTGAACCATTAGTTTAAGTAGTTTATTTGTTTAATATGTGTTTGTGTAAAAAGTCACATCAAGATTATTTACCTTAAAGGAGTCTGCCGACTACCCCGTCTCATACCATGACCGCTAGGAACGTGTCAGGCAAAAAAATATTCTTTGTAAGGAAATGTATACGACTATGTCCACTAGACCGTTCCTTCACCGGCCAGCAGTTCCTATAGCAGGGCGTATGGTGTTGCTTTTCGTGTCTGATACGTTCCTAGCACGGTCATGGTATGAAACGGGGCAGTGGGCAGTCTCCTTTAGTTAAGTACCTAACCAAATGGACTGTAGTTACTTAACTTACTTAAAACGAATGTATAATGTGTATCTAATTCTAATTAGGTTCTCGAAAACAAAATCTTTGTTACTTCTATTAGTATTAAAAACATTTACAATAAATATGGCGGAGTCCTCCTCGTCGTACCATCAACTCGTGCCACCAGAGTGGTACCAGAAGGAATTTCATTTCTTCTTCGCGCCACCGTGGCGGAGCAGAAACGGGCTCGCGACGAATGGTGCTCACAGATGTAACTGAAGTACGACCACGGACATTCAAATGCTGTTTATAACATTTTCACAGGCGACGAAACGTGGATTTATTGTTTTGAACCCAATACAAAATAGTAATCTTGTAAATGGGTGTTTGCAAGTGAGAACAGACCGACAAAATTGATTTGTTTACCCAGGGTGTTAGAAAAAGTTCGCGAAAGACGACTAAGAAGCCGCATTCTCTTACACGAAGACAAAGCTTCTCTCTTCCGCGAGCCAACAAAACAAAGTCATATTAGCTTCTGAAAAAGTAGAACGCGTCACTCATCCTGCACGTAGCCCGGACAAAAATCAAAGATTTGATGAGCGGTTTCACTTTTACCAATGCCGAAGAGGCAATGATGGCGTTCAACCAGCTCGTAGAAAACATGCCTTCAGATCTGTGGCCCTCGTGTTTTCAATAATGGTTCAAGCGAATGAAACATTTTTGAAATCTAATGGTGAGTATTTTGAGAAACAATAAACATAATAAGTTACGCAAAACTTGGTGTGACCTACGTACTACATTAGTAGTACCTCTGCTGTTAATTTTCCGTCTGCCAATATAACTTTGTGACTTACTTACAATTATTACGAGTATTATAAACGTTATTGATTGTGTAAAGTCTAGCATTTATGACGATTGTCTGTTTACAAATATTCTAGACTGCTCACAGGCATACACACCTAGTCTTACCGTCTTACCGTCACCTAAATACCTAGTCTTGCCATAAATATTGCTACAAGGAAATATTTATTTTTCCATTGCTTAAAACATTGATTACTGTAAGGTATGTTTGTTTATACAATAGTATAATAAAATTAAAATATATGAAGCTCATTCAAAATCTTCATTGGCTTTAAAATAATCCTTTAAACGTTGAGGCCAGTTATCAATAGAAACACGCACTCTCTCCATGGGATAATTATTCACTGCCAATCTTATGGACTTAAGGTCTCCAATTTATCATACCATTTAGAGCATGCCATACTCTCTAAAACTGACCATAAATCATAATCCAGCTGATTAAGACTGACTAAGACTAGATGACGGCCAGTCTTTAGCTCTGAAGTCCCAAACGTTCGTTTCCAACCAAGCTTGGGTAGATTGAGCTTTGTGACCCGGTGCTGAGTCTTACTGAAAGGTCCATTCGTGGTTATGGAACATGGTGTTGTTAAGAGGCTTCTCAATAATTGTATCTTGATACACTTCTGCCGATGTTTTGACACCTTTTACACAAAAATATGGCTGTATGGTATGGCACTTCTTGATAGCTAACACCCCACCAAACCATCACTGAAGTCGGATAATGTCTACGTTGTACTCTGCTGACTAATTGGGATGATTCTATAGAGCTTAGAGCATTAACTCGGTCATTCTGCTTGTTAAAACATTGTTCAAAAGTAAAAATGTTCACGTCAGTAAATAAAATTTTCTGTGACCTCCCTTTGTATACCGCTTAAGATGTTTTGACTTTACCACCCTACATTTTTAAATTATCAGTGCGTCTATTGAAGGCTGCAAGACCTAAGTCATCTTTAAAATACTACATGATTCTAGGCGCTATTCATATACTGAGATAAAATCTTTTGCTTTCGGACGGGATTTCTTCGAATTCTTTCCTTCATCCTTTTCCTTTTCTTTTTCCTTTTCTTTCATTCCTTTGATCGCCTTTTACGTACGAATACCACGTGGTCGGCCAGATCTTTTTCTGTCACAAACAGAGGAGGTTTCATTGTACCTATCAATAGCCCGGTACACAAACATTTGCATACCTACTTTGTGTAATGCTATCACAGCAATTCGGTTCTCAATTTAATATCACAAAAATATTTAACACGGTTGGGCGCGAAAATGAGAAAACGCATTGAATATTCATATAAGAATGACAGATTCCAAATGTAATATTATGTATTTTTTTTAATCGTCACCCTATTTATAGCCCATTTAAGTATATGTATATTGCATTTGTCGGCAACTTTTTCCACGTGAACTAGATGCAGTTGGTCCGCTATTTTATTTGCCTGGATCTCACGCCGCGTGATATACAATTTATATAATTATGTAGGTGTATCGACTTAGCTTAATACTTTCCCAGCGAGAGGTACTTAGCCCGCAGCCCCGCCTCGGGCGAGATTTTTTTTTGCACACTTATAACGTCATAACATGAAAACTATTTGATATTTTGATTAGAATTTTTTTTATATTATAGATACACTATTATATTTGATAAATAAAGAATTAAACTACCAAATAAAAATAAATTAATTATTTATTTTCGTTAGTTTACATTAATTTTGATAAAAAAAATCCCCTGACAACAGGTTACATTCATGGGTAACTAGTGTAAAAGCATCATTCATCACTATAATTCCTTTTTGAGTGATGTATTTTAAAACACGTATAGTAACATTGCAATCAGGACAATAAAAGCGCGTTTCTTTACGCCCTCTTTTGTCCGTTGATCTTGAGCCAAGGCTTAACTACAGTTCGTCAAAAGTTCGTCTTTTGTTCCCTATCGTATAAAAACAATGCACGAGTGGTGGCGATTTCTATGTGTGCGTGTACTATATTAGTGTAGGATGTTTATTTCGTTAGCGGATCACGGCTTAGCGGCGTGAATTTCAAATAAACAGTACAGGAATGTACCTCGTCGTGAAGACGTGATCCGCGAATAACATTAAAATCGTCATCTCGTACTGAGGACGACATCCGCTGGGCAAGTGTTAATAAGATAAAATGAAACTTAATTTTAAATTTAATTCAAAGCATTTATACTATAAATACTGCATCAAAAATCTTTTGGGTTCATGCGTAATCGCAGAGTAAGCAGACAGGCAGATAAATATTTACAACATTTGTTTTGGATTCACACCAATCTTATTATTTGATCTAAATTCGTTTACACAGAAAGAGCCTCGTTACACTTTATTAATAATAAAAAATACGTCCAGGCTTAGGCAGATGCATATTCTTATGGTGTTCTACCGTTAATACGACAGTTACGATTATATTCCCCACAGAACATTATAAGTATTCCCCATATCATGGGCCAAGCTACGTTAGAAATTCCTAAATAAAAAAACGCAATTAAAATTAACGTTCTCAGATAGCCAAGAGTCCAAATTTTTGTGGTACACTTCTACTTAAAATATTAATTCTATATATACCTACTCATGTCGAAATATATAATGCGGTTAGTATATTTAATTATTGAAAACTAATGGTCCTCGCTAGTCATTCAGAACTAATTACTGCTATTCTTTACTCCTGTAACGCTTTCTAACTTCGTTGAGGCAATAAGTTCTTGATAGTGTTATTCTTATTTCGATTTGAGTCGACGCGTACTATACAGAAACGCATACATTTTATTATAGGTTCTAATTTTATTGGACATAAACATATTTAATCTGGAAAGTGGTGAATTAATATATTTCAGCCCAGTTTTAAATATTGTACCTATACTTGATTTGACCCGCGGCTCCGCTCTCGTGGTCTATTGAGGATATTTATTATGTGTCCTGCACGAAACGTGCATTTCCAAAAGGCTGCTGAATAACGTTTGATGACATGCTACTTATAGAAACGTGACTAAATGCATACTGAAATATATGAATTTATATTTAGGATGAAACAGAAAGGTGTTGTCAAGGCCACATATAGCTATCCCGGTAATGATATAAATTCTGAAAGCTAATATAGATCAAATCGCTAAAATCCGCCAAGGTACAATGGTACCTACCACTGCAAATATATTTTAAGGACAATAATAATTTTTATTAAATTTATTAATTCAAACTATTGTTCATTGTAGAAAGTAGGGCGTGAATAAACATGAATGCGAAAGGGTGCAAGACACTTGTGTAGCCGAGGTCGCACATTCGACCCACCTGTATTGCAACCGGACAGGTTACAAGCCAGATTTTGTGAAATAATAAAGAGCGTAAGATGAAATGAGAAGTATTAAAATTGTAACCACACATTAATATGTTATGTCGAAATGAAAATATATTTCAAATCTAAATATGAAGATAATTATTACAACATACATATTATTATAGAATAATTAAGACAATATCTTTGTGCACTATTACGTAGGTATGTGTCTCCTCTGTTACTAGTTATTATTATTTTGTTTATATAAAGTAGGTAGAGTAGTTATACATATTTAATTGTATGTATATTCATATTTAAAATTCATTAATAAACGAGACAACAACTGAAAATATATATAATAAATGTATATAAGTAATAAGAATTAAAACAATATAATAAATACTTACATTCGCATCTGACATAGTTCGATATAACTGGTAAAACAACTAATGTGATGTAAATGTACATTTTATATGTGTTAGTAACAAATTTCAGCTTGGAACACCACGCCAAGTCAAGCGCCGAATGTGAATGACATACGGTTGTCTGTTGAAATGCGAATCGCATGAAGTTCCATGAACCTATGTTTACTTCTACAAAACTTGTGAACGCTGATTATGTGATTCTGGTAAGCGTTGTGTTCGTGTTCGCTTATTTGCAGTACTGGTAAAATGGTGGGCAATTCAAATAACAGCGCGGGAGTCACTGTGATAATAACTTACATATTATTTTGTTTAATTTTGGTTAAAATACCCAAGCGCGTTTACGAAATGTGTGTGTCTCTGTTTATATAAGTTAGAGCGCTAAGACAACAACTACTCGTGAAAAAATAATTGTTAACTTAATTGGTTAATATGCGTGAAATATTAGTATCAGTAGATATCAGAGTAATTACTGAAGCAACAGTAGACAGCGTTATTACAGTAGGAAATTATCACAGAGAAGTAATGCGTAGCAAATCTGTTTTGGTGTAGGTACCCAGATATACTTATTATAAAACAAAGTAGTCCCCCGCCGCGTCTGTCTGTTTGCGATAAACTCAGAAACAATTGAACGTATTGTTACGCCTAGTGACATCTCTCGGCATTGTGGGAAAGACTCGGCAGTTCCGTCTAATAATTTACACCGCCATCTATTGACATCTTACGGAACTACGTAGTATGGTACGAGAATCTTAGAGAGAATGCTGGTACTTTCTCGAATGATCGTACTGTTTGCATACCGGGAGCGGCGTTGCTAGAAAGCTCTAGAAGCGCTTTACCCGCATATAAATAGGGCGCACGCGCACCGCCAAGGCAGTTTATAATCGTAAGCGATCAAGTGTTCATCGAAGCGAACGGAAGCGGAAATACTACGGAGTTTGAAGCAGTACAGTGAAAAAGTGTGGTATAGTGTTTGTTGTGTTTTAAATTTAATTGTGTGTTTGAGTAAAACGTGTTTTACTCGGTAATATTGTTTATATTCTTATCCGTCGAACCCAGCACGTAACAATTGGTGTCAGAAGTGGGATAAGAATATGCCAGTACTGTACCAGTACCAAAGGAGGAAGTGGAAGGGGTGCGTACCAGGAACCAGCGCCAGTAAGATGTGGACCAGAGGCGCTTTGGAGACGCCCCCTCGCCGACGTCAGGCGAATCACGTGACTCCGCGGCTGCAGCGGAACCATCTAGTGCAGCTCACTCGCCGGTGAACCCCGACCTCGCGGCTCTGATGGCGTTTATGCAGGAGCAGGCACGCCGCCAGGAGGAGCAGGCACGCCGCCTCGAGGAACAGCTGCAACGCGATAAGGAAGAGGGCATCCGCCGCCAGGAGGAGCAGGCACGCCGCCTTGAGGAACAGCTGCAACGCGATAAGGAGGAGGGTATGCGCCGCCAGGAGGAGCAGCTGATGATGTTAATAGACCTCAGCGCAACGGTTGGCAAGGAGGTGAAGGAGGTGAAAGAGCAAATCCAACGCCACGAAAGTCGCATCGCCGAGGTGGAGAAAACGATACGTGGGCTCAAGGCTGGCGATGGGATCGTGGCACCTGCGGTTGTAGCGTCTTCACCACGAGGCTTTAAAGTCCCACCATTCGACGGATCATCGTCATGGTCAGCCTATAAGATACAGTTCGAGGCCGTCATAAAATCGAACGGGTGGACGCAAGAGCAGGCTCTGACTGCTCTCACCTTGGGGCTTCGTGACCAGGCCTTGGCTGTGTTAGAGGCGCTTGGTCAAGACATCACGTACGAGAACCTGTTGGAGGCATTAGAGGCGAGATATGGCGACGCACACCTGGAACACGTGTTTCGCGCCCAGCTGAAAGACCGATCGCAACGTGTTAGTGAAACCCTGCAGCAGTGGGCCCTGGAGGTGGAGACGCTGGTTGAAAGGCGTACCAGTCCTCACCTGCGCTCATCGACGGAAACCTCGTTCAAGCTTTCACCGACGGGATCCGAGACCTGGAGGTAAGGGCCGCAGTAAGACTCGGACATTTCAAAAACCTGAAGGACGCCCTAGCCCACGCTCTGGAAGTGGAAGCAGTACGACGGGATGATCGAGCTCACCGTATCAGGAAAGTGTCGACTTCGCCCCGGTGCTATTGCTGCGGTGAGAGAGGCCACATCAGGTTGAGATGCCCGAAGCGAAGGAGTCCACGCAGCAGTAACCAGTCGCCGGTAGAAGGAACACCTGATGTGCCTGCCGGGCAACAACGAGTAGACGCCAGGACTACGGGGCGGGTGCTGGCTGGTGATAGGAGAGCTCCAACGATCTCGATCTCACAATCGTGTGACGGAAACAGCCTGATTATCGAAGGCGAAATTAACAGAATGCCGTGCAAGATGACATTGGACACTGGAGCTTCTCGGACAGTCGTCAGTTTCCGACTAGCAAGACGGTTTCTTGGGGACTACTACGGGAACCATGAATGTATACGTCTAAGAACAGCTACCGGTCAGCACATAACCGTCCGAGGTGAGAAGGAGGTGGACATGAAACTAGGTAATAAAATTTACCGCCACAACGTCATCGTGGCTGACATAGTGGACGACTGCATCCTGGGTTTAGACTTCTTACGGAAGCATCACTGTGAGATCGACGTTAGTCAAGGAGTATTGAAGTGTGGCTCAGAAGAAGTATTCATGGAGGGCGCATCATCAGGCAAAGTGTACTGCCTGAAGAAAGTAGTACTTCGTCGGAGGTCGGAAACAATCATACCGGTTTGTCTACCAAGGAATTCTGATCAGGAAAATCGATGTGTAATTATAGAAGGGTAATTATACAACGATGCTTCATTGAAGATGGCACGCATTCTGGCTAGGAATACCAACGTTACATCGGTACGTGCACTGAACCCAAGCGACAAAGAACTGATACTCAAGAAGGGCACGATATTGGGCACCTGTGAAGGAGCAGTTTGGATGCGTAGATGCCATGAACAGCCTACCAACGCCAAAGTTCAAGGGGCAAGGTACGACGTATCTTCTCTCTTGAAGGACTGCCAGAATAACCTGTCGAGAGAAGAAAAGAACAAGGCTGAGACGATGTTAAACCGGTTTGCTGACATCTTCTCGACAAGTGATGCTGACATAGGCAAGACTGCCCTAGTTCAACACAAAATAAACACAGGAAATGAGGTACCGATCCGCCAGCGACCAAGACGTGTACCAGTGGCACGGGAACATGAAGTTGACACTATGATCGAGGGTATGGTGAAAGAAGGTGTGATTGAACCTTCGTCCAGTCCATGGTGTTCACCAGTGGTTTTGGTTAAGAAGAAGGATGGCAGCATGCGCTTCTGTGTGGATTATCGTCGGCTAAATGACATCACAAAGAAAGACAGTTACCCGTTGCCAAGGATTGACGACACTCTGGATACGCTAACGGGGATGAAGTGGTTTTCTACACTAGACCTAAAAAGTGGCTACTGGCAGGTCGAGATACATCCTCGAGATAAGGAGAAGACAGCATTCTCCACAGGCAAAGGATTGTGGCAATTTAACGTCATGCCCTTTGGATTGTGTAATGCCCCTGCCACTTTTGAGAGATTGATGGAACGGGTACTTACTGGATTGATTGGAGACGCCTGCCTGGTCTACTTGGAAGATATTATCATAGTAGGACGCACCTTCGAGGATCACCTTCGCAACCTGGAACGCGTTCTCTCGAAGATTCGAGGAGCCAACCTGAAGTTAAGTCCAAAGAAATGCGCGTTGTTCAGGCGGCAAGTAAACTTCTTAGGACATGTGGTCTCCGAAGAAGGCATCCAAACGGACCCGGATAAGATCATTGCTGTCAAGGACTGGCCAGTTCCGGAGAACAAGACACAAGTCAGGGCATTTCTTGGTTTGTGTTCCTACTATCGACGGTTTGTAAGGAACTTTGCTGACATCGCCCGGCCTCTGCATAAGCTCACCGAGGATAAGATAAAGTTTTGCTGGAATGAGAGCTGTGACGTCGCATTTCAGAAGCCGAAGGAACATCTGTGTAATTCACCAATTCTAGGCTATCCCGACAATGAACATGAATTTGTAGTAGATACAGATGCCAGTAACACCGGCATTGGTGGCGTGTTATCTCAACGTAAGGGAGAGCATGAGGTTGTAATAGCGTACTTCAGCAAGGCCCTATCCAAACCTGAAAGGAACTACTGTGTCACACGAAGGGAACTTCTAGCTGTCGAAAAGACATTGCAGCACTTCAGTAAATACTTGTTGGGACGGAAATTTCACCTGCGAACTGACCACGCTGCATTGAAATGGCTACTACAGTTTAAAGACCCAGAAGGACAGGTAGCAAGATGGATTGAACAACTACAGGAATTCGACTTCGTAATACAGCATCGTAGTGGCAAGTCACATGGTAATGCGGATGCCCTGTTACGTAGACCGTGTCCCGACCAGTGTAAGCACTGCGCCAGGCAAGAGGCTAAGCAGGAAGGACTAGTGAGGATGTTGAGGACGGATCTTAGCGAAGACTGGAAGGAAACTTTGCAGAGAACGCAACAAGAAGACAAAGACATAAGACCCATCCTCGAATGGAAGAAAACGGGTGCATCGAGACCTCACTGGAGTGAAGTTGCGGCAATGAGCTCTACCACCAAGAGTTATTGGGCACAGTGGGAAAGCTTGGTTATCCAGGATGGAGTTCTGTGCCGGAAATGGGAGAATGCTCGAGGTGACAAGTGTCACCTGCAAATGGTCGTGCCAAAGCTCAAGGTACCGGAAGTTTTACAACTCTATCATAATGGGAGTTCGGGAGGTCACATGGGCGTTAAGAGAACTCTGGTTAAGATCCGAGAACGATTTTATTGGATCCATTGTCGAGAAGACGTTGAGGAATGGTGCCGTAAATGCACGAGTTGTGCTGCCGTGAAGGGACCACACACTCGCAGCAGGGGTGCATTAAAGGTGTACAATGTTGGAGCCCCGTGGGAACGTATAGCTTTAGATGTTGCCGGACCGTTTCCTGAAAGCCAAAGTGGGAACAAGTACTTCTTGGTGGTCATGGATTACTTTACAAGGTGGCCGGAAGTGTTTGCGATTCCCAATCAAGAGGCATCTACGGTCGCCGACAAGCTAGTCCACGAAGTCTTTTGTCGTTTCGGGGTGCCCTTAGAGATACACAGTGACCAAGGTCGGAACTTCGAGTCTGAAGTATTTAAGGAGACATGCCGGGTGATGGGTACCCACAAAACGAGAACGACCGCTTATCATCCGCAATCAGACGGCATGGTTGAACGATTTAACCAGTCTCTGGAAAGATATCTGGCAAAAGTTGTAGAAAGCAAACAAAGGGATTGGGACAAACACATTCAACCTTTTCTCCTGTCATACCGTAGTGCCGTTCACGAAAGCATATCAGTAACACCTGCTTTCGCTAACTTCGGAAGGGAACTACGATTACCTGCAGACTTGATCACCGGCATCCCACCTGAATCTCCACGCATCATAACAGATTATGCGAATGATTTGCGCAACAGGATGAATGACGTATACGAGCACATCAGACAGACCGGTCAGCAGATGTCTGAGAGGATGAAGACCCGTTACGACCGGAAGGCGAACAATAAAGGCTTCGAGGAAGGATTGCTGGTGTGGTTACATAATCTGGCACGCAGCAAAGGAAAATCTCCTAAGTTGCAGGCAAAATGGGATGGACCCTATCGCATAGTCACTAAGATGAATGACGTCACCTACCGGATCCAGAAAGGACCACGAGGTACACCAAAGATCGTTCATGTGGATCGATTGGCACGCTACTACGGATCCAACAATGTTCGGGACGAACATGTCTAAGAGGGGGGCAGTGTTACGCCTAGTGACATCTCTCGGCATTGTGGGAAAGAGACGGCAGTTCCGTCTAATAATTTACACCGCCATCTATTGACATCTTACGGAACTACGTAGTAGGTATGCTTACGAGAATCGTAGAGAAGACGCTGGTACTTTCTCGAATCATCGTACTGTTTACATACCGGGTATAGCGTTACTAGAAAGCTCTAGAAACGCTTTACCCGCGTATAAATAGGGCGCACGCGCACCGCCGAGTCAGTTTACAATCGTAAGCGATCAAGTGTTCATCGAAGCGAACGGAAGCGAAAATACTACGGAGTTTGAAGCAGTACAGTGAAAAAGTGTGGTATAGTGTTTGTTGTGTTTTAAATTTAATTGTGTGTTTGAGTAAAACGTGTTTTACTTGGTAATATTGTTTATATTCTTATCCGTCGAACCCAGCACGTAACAGTATTTTCATGCGGTTTTCACCAATAGACAGAGTGATTCGTGAGGTAGGTTCAGGTGTATAATTTGTTAACCTTTTTGTTCCACCCGTGCGAAGCCGGGTCTCGCTATTTACATTTTCTATACTAATATTATAAAAATGTTACTTATTTTTGTTTTTCTTTCTAAGGAGTTAACTGAAAAACTACTCAACCGATTTTATAAATTCTTTCACCATTAGAAACTAGAAAGTTATATTATAACATACGCGATACATATGTTATTTAAAGGAAAAGACTTACTTTTTCTTTACCTTGGGTAATGCATTGATGCATACGGCAGGCGAAGGGGTTACGTCGGACTCACCCGTGGAAAGATGGTGACATCCCGGTAATACCGACTACACCTACAACCGTGTTCTTAACTTAACCAGAGTCGGCGGGGCCATGCGAATCACTTTCGACATAATCTATGCTAACCTACGATTACGCAAGCGAAGCCGCGGGTAAAAGCTAGTAAAAATGAAAAGCGTGATTGGTAAAATGAATAAATTTTAATCAAGCTCGTGCATTTCCTCGGTGATGTTGTAGTCGGGTGAGCGGCAGGGCGCCCGGGAGCACGGCCGCTGCTGCTCCTCACGCTCGCCGTGCGCGCACCGCCCCGCCACGCAGACGCGATACCGCGCGATCGTGCCGCCGCCACATGTCACCGAACAGTCGCCCCACTTACTCCAACGACTCCACACTTTACGACTCCTCAGTGCTTCAACGTCTTCGCACAGCTCCTCTTTATTTGAAAAATACATACAATTGGTTAGATCAATACAGTTGAAAATGTGTTAGTGACGAAACCACTATCGGTAGGTACTCTCTCAGTGGCGTAGCGTGGGTGTCAGCCGCCCGGAGCGGAAGAAAATTATGCCGCCCTCTTATTAGGTATTTCAATTTAAAAGACTAGATATAATATACATTAATTCTAAAGAACTTTTCGGCAAGAACATTCTTTGTGTATACTTAGTCTGGCAATAAATACATACATAGATTCACGCCTGTTTCATAGAAGGGTAGGCAGAGACTACGGATTTCCATTTACTGCGATCCTAACACACCTCTCGGGCTTCTTTAACTTCCATCACATTCCTCATATACACTCTCCGGTTTAAGGTGCTCATAACCTGGCCTTTGTCCAGAACGTCTCCGATCTGATCGAGAAACGTTTGCCTAGGTCTTCCCCTTGCGACTGTTCCATTCACACAAGCCTTCTAAACTTTCTTAGAATTAGAAATATTTATTTGCATAGAATGTAGGTTTAGTCAGTCTTTTCTGATCCATTCTTTCTACATGCCCAAACCAGCGTAACATACCCTTTTCTATTCTTGTCACTATATCTACTTTCATACTACATCTCTCTCTAATCACACTATTCCTTATTCTATCTTTCTGAGTCTCACCACATATTTTTCTCAGCGCTCTTATTTCTACAGCATTTATTCTGCCCTCATGCTTTCTTTGTCATAAATACTGCTACAATTAAAAAATAAAATAATATTACATTTTAATTTGGAATCTATCATTCTTATATTCATTGTGTTTTCTCACTTTCGCGCCAATTTGTGTTAAATATTTTTGTGATATTAAAATAGAGTGAGGTGATAAAGAGAATCAAATTGCTGTGATAGCATTACACAAAGTAGGTAAGGAGCCAAATGCAATTTTTGAAACTCTCCATCCGCTTGGAATACCAAGCGGATGGAGAGTAATAATTCGACAAATTCGATTAATAAGTCGAATGTTTGTGTACCGAGCTATTGATAGGTACAATAAAACCTTGTCTGGTTGTGACAGAAAAAGATCTGGCCGTCAACACAGTATTCGTACAAAAAAGGCGATCAAAGCAGTGAAGGAAAGAATTCGTAAATCCTGTCCGAAAGCAAAAGATTTTATATCGGGAAATAAATTTATTTTATAATGCGTATCGCAAAGGAGTGGAACTCACTACCTAAGTCTGTGTTTCCCGATGAGTACAATCTGGGTGTCTTCAAGTCGCGAATGAATAGGGATCTTCTAGGCAAGCGTGCTCCATCGTCGACTGCATCTTCATTTAAGGTCAGGTGAGATCGCAGTCAAACGCAAGGCAATAACAGTATAAAAAAAAAGAAAAAGAATAGGACCATGTCGCGTATTTTAAAAGATGACTTAGAACTTGCAGCGTAGACGAGACGCGCTAGTCATATATTAACTGATAATTTAAAAATGAATAGGGTGGTAAAATCGAAACAACTTCTTAAGCGGTACGCAAAGGGAGGTCACAGAAAAATGTATTTACTGATGAGATTTTTTTTACTATTGAGCAATATTTAACATGCAGAATGACCGAGTTTATGCTCAAAGCTATAGAGCTTTGAGCATAAACTCGGTAGATTCTATAGAGAAGCTTCCCAATTAATCAGCAGAGAACAACGTGGACATTATCCGAATTCAGTGATGGTTTGGTGGGGTGTTAGCTATCAAAAAGTGACTGAGCCATATTTGTGTGAAAAACGTGTTAAAACATCGGCGCAAGTGTATCAAGATACGATTCCATTTGAGAAGGTGGTTAAGCCTCTTAAGCCTCTAACAACACCATGTTCCATATCCAAGAACGGTCTTTTCAGCAGGACACAGCACTGGGTCATAAAGCTCGAACCACCCAAGCGTGGTTGGAAACGAACGTTTTGGACTTCATCAGAGCTGAAGTCTGAGCGTCATCTAGTCCCGATCTTAATCCGCTGGATTATGATTTATGGTCAGTGCCATGATAATTTGGAGTCCCTAAAACAATCCATAAGATTGATAAGCTTCATATATTTTTAATGTTATTATATTGTTACGCCCAGTTACATATCTCGGCATTGTGGGAAAGACTCGGCAGTTCCGTGTAATAATTTATTACACCGCCATCTATTGACATCTTACGAAACTACGTAGTGTGAGTACGCGAAGCATACTGGCACTTTCTCGAATCATCGTATTGTTTACATACCGGGTATAGCGTTACTAGAAAACTCTACACTTTAACCGCGTATAAAAAATGAAGGCCAGCGCTCGCCGAGTCAGTTTACAATCGTAAGCGGTCAAGTGTTCATCGAAGCGAACGGAAGCGGAAATACTACGGAGTTTGAAGCAGTTTCAGTGGAAAAGTGCAGTATAGTGATTGTTGTGTTTTAAATATAATTGTGTGTTTGAATAAAACGTGTTTTAGTCGGTAATATTGTTTGCCTCCTTATCCGTCGAACCCAGCTCGTAAAAATATTAATGTATAAATGTGTGTTACATTACAGTAAAAAATGTTATAGCCAAAAGAAAAGAAAATATTTGCCCGTTTAACAATATTTATGGCAAGACTAGGTAGTACATCTACCCATTCCTCTTGTTTATCATGAAATGGTTTAAATATTTTTAAGATATTATTATTATATATTGTAATATTTTGCCTCCCCCCCCCCCCCCTAAAAGTGCCGCCTAGGGCGGGCCGCCCCTGACACCCCCAGTACATTACGCCACTGTACTATCTTACTTTATCCATTCTAATCAGTCTTTATACAAGCTCGCCGGTTTAAAGTAATCTTAAGCTGGCTATTGTCCAGGTCTATCTGAACAGAAAACGTTGCCTAAGTTTACTCATTTTGACTATTCAAATGGGGCCAATGCCATTCATATATACTTTCTAGTAAATTTTTTGCCCGTACTCTTTCCACGCGCCCAAAACATCTTAGTTGAAGTTTTATAATTATTAATAGTTTGAAAATTCCACTTAGATGTTTGTAATTTCACAAATCCATCAGTATGCAATTTACAACACAAAGCAATTAAATTTGACTGTTAGATTTTCAATAACACTATGCTTTATGTCCATAGGTATTTTAGATCTACAGTTATCGGTGCTCAAGTGAGCTTGATAAGGTTTGCAAATAATGAGAGAATATTTTATAATTAAAATCGTAAGGAAGAAGCCTGTTAACAGCCGCGGATTTGTAAACCGCAACTATGTATTAAGTATTAAAGAAAAACAATACCGATGACTGATGGTGAAAAAGCGTCATAAGATCACGGTGTATTTAAATTTGTAAGTAGGTATCTATAACGCAATAATTCTAGCCAAAGCATTGGCGTTGACTAGAATTTTATGTATGTTTGTATGTGTATGTGGTATGTTACATACATACAACCATACAATAGTCTTACGCGTGTATGACAACTTTTTTCTAGATATGGATTTATGTCTCTTTAATATGGGTCAGAATATTGCTGACTACCGGGCACATTTCCAGACGCCGTTGATATAGTGCTGCGTATTATGAGGTGCCGGTTTGAAACCGAAACTGTCCAACTTAGTGCCTCGTGCATTCCTATTAGAACGGACTTCAACGTGTTTGCCGAGCAAAT
Source organism: Catocala fraxini (assembly GCA_930367265.1). Lineage (NCBI taxonomy): Eukaryota > Metazoa > Arthropoda > Insecta > Lepidoptera > Erebidae > Catocala > Catocala fraxini. The sequence continues at coordinate 20,959,454 of OV884024.1, forward strand.
TAACATGTCTACCTCTGCGGCTAACCACATATTCCCAACAAGTCCAAACCTATATGCCCGGCATCTCATCTCGTATTGACGGCCGATAGACCAAACTTTCAAGGCGCAGTGGGCTAGCCTGACTTCATAGTCCAAAGGGGAAGTCCCCTAATTCCTCATCCAAAACCCTATCTACGTGGGTAGTGGAGTAGATAGAGTCAGAGAAAATGGTACAGTGGTATGAAAGCTTTCATAATGGACACCCACGTCTTAATCATATTACCTAAGAGCTCTTACGATATTATTTACACGATTACTTTGGTGCCACTACATGTCTTTTGAATATTCAATATATATATATATATATTTTATTTTTTATATTTTACTTATATTTTCTTTTTTATTATTGGTGTTGTGTGTATGTGGATGAATAATGATGAACAATCAGGATTCTTTATAAGAGGGTACAGCAGTCTAGAATTATCCAGCATAATGTTATATTCGTTAGTCTATGAACATTTGATATGCAATTATTATTTAGTTGCGCCATTCGTGGTCACGATATGTTACAGAAACCATTAGATAATGTTGTTTTAGGTCATATAATAAATACCTAGCTCAGGGTCGAACTGGTATTCCTCTAGTTCATTCGTAACATTTGCGTCAGTCCCCAAGGATTTCGGAACAGATTGTAATTCGTTCTTGTGTTGTTCTTGTCTCACTAAATCAATGAGCTCAACGGGACTCAACAATAATTTGTCTTCGTTTTTATTGTTGTGACACAATATATTACTAAAAAAGAATAATGCCATTATATTAAAAATAAACTTATACATTGATTTCAGAGGTACATATAATGTAGGTAACAATTGTTGTAAATAGTCCCTAATATCTGTAATACACGCGTTAAAATATGATAATGACGCGATCTGTCAAGAAAGCACAATGTACGACAGTTGATTAAGAGCACAGACGCAATAAGAAGATGATAATATAACTTTTAAGGTTGTCTATCAGTAAAATAAATAACGATAATAATTTGATTTTACACCGCGTTCAAATTTGATCTATTTATAGATATTTCAGTTAATAAACATCAATTGGCTCACCGATTATGTGCCATGGTATTTAACTACGAGTCCACGTACGGTGCAATGACTCTTGTATTGCAAACTTACACAAGAATTAACTATAGGTACTGTAGGTACATATAGATATCTATAGATAGGAAGAAGTACCAACTAGAGTATCGGGTACTAACATGATATGTTTTAGGATTGCTGTGAGCCTGCTCTCGTAAGAAACGACATATTCAGTGAGTATGTGCCTTGAGGTAACAGCGGATCACTGTATTTTGGTTTGTCTTAGGTTTTATTATAAATATATTTTTTAATTTACATTAACAACGCCAAACAGCTTGTGTTGGTGTGTATACGACACCGACCTTGCCCAAATGATATAGGTACAATACAGATTTCAAGTTTATCAAACCGAGCTACCTAGGAATTGAACCATAAACTTATGTCTCACTGGTAGCGAGGTCGTTACTCAATGCGTTAAAAAGATCTAAAATACGGATAGCTATAATATATCGCCACGTTAAAAGTATTAATAATTTAAGATTAAGTTAGTTAACATCAATCAAGGTAAATATTAGAGAGTCATCAAATATTTCCTCAAGACACTCTCACGCACTCTTTGTTTACTGAGAACAGTCACGAAGTTTACTATAAGGAAATGGCAACAGGGATAAGTAAAAGACAAGTGCACTGAATGATGGTTCGATTTATTATAAGAGAATTACATTCAGAATAATTTACTAATATATATTGACAATGACAACTGAATGACAGATTGAACAAAGGAATTTAAAATGTTGGATTTTTTAACTATTCCAACAGCCCCCTTCAAAAATACAATTATACAAATCAACAATACATTTTTAATCATATTTATCTGGCATTTAAATACATTAACAATATTTAGAACAAGTTTATGTTTGATCTTAAATCTAGGAACTTCTTACAGGAAATCGCTTTTGTAACGATAACGGCTGATTGCCGTTGATTTCCTGTGCAAATATGTTCTAGAGTTATTACTTTACTAGCGATTTGTTCCCTTATAAAATGGTATTTAATGACTATATGTTTAGACTTTTTATGACATGTGTGATTATTAACAATATTTATGCAGCTATTGTTATCTTCAAAAATAATTATTGGTTGCCTTATTTGGATTGAAATGTTATTTAACAGCAATCTAATCCAAACTGCTTCTTTTACAGCCTCAAATAAAGCCATAGGTATACCTATTCGGCTTCTGTTAAAGAGACGGCCACAGTGTTTTGTTTTCGCGTGTTCCACGAAATTGTACAGTTTTCAAAAACTTTAAATAAATACCCTGTAGTACATTTTCTGTCTATTTTATCGCCTCCCCAATCAGAATCTGCATAGCCAATGATTAATTGCTTATATTCACACATTTTATAAGCTAATTTTAAATTGATTGGGCTTTTTTTATAACTTAAAAGATGTTTTAAACATTTCCACAGTTCTTCGTCACTTTTACTTTGATATCTACTAAATATGGTTATAGCTGCACAAATATCAGGTCGAGTACAGAGCAACTCAGCATACATTAAGCATCCTTTCACATTTCTACAGGGTGCATCATAGACAGTATCCGAGTTTAATTCTGAATAGTTTAATTTACATGGGAAAGGTGATTTACATGGATTACAATCATGCATAGAAAATTTATTTAGGACATTTTGTAAATAGTTGAATAGATTTAAACAAAATGAAATTTTTGTTCTTTGAACTCTTATGCCAAGAAATAACGTAATTTTTTTAAGATGATTTCTGGCAAATTTTTGTATTAAACAGTTCTTATAAAATAGTAATGTAGGTATCCGAGTTTTTAGTGCAAATGATCAAATTATCTACATATAGAACTACATACAGGGAGGCCGGAAGATTGACGTCCAAAAAAATAAAATTGGTTCCTCGTATCGTGGACTTTCCGAATCACCCCCATGTATGTTCCGCGATTTCTCATAGTTTACGAATTATGATTTTTTTTCTGAAAATTTGAGATTTCTCGTCATGACCAATTTAAAAAATTTCTTAAAAAAGCAATACACTTTTCGAGATTCTTTTTTGTACCTTAATTTTTATGAGTCGTTCTTTTATCCATAAAATAATCAGCTTCATAACTGTGATGAAAGTTATGAAAATGTTGATCTAAAGTAAAAAATTGGGTTCGGTGAATTACGAGTTCAATTTTCAACTGTAAATTAAAACCTAAACAGGTGATTTAATGGTTCCTAAATAGGCCTTAAAAATGCGTCAGACTCTCAACTTTCATAATCATTAAAAAAGTGGCACTAAACGGGGCTACTTTGGCTATAATCGGCCTTCAAAGACAGCGCGAGGTGGAATATAGCTAAAATTAGTCAACTTATAAAAAAAATTTTTGCTTAGTTCGTTTGTTTACTTACCAAAACTGATTGCATAAAATCTAAGACTAAAAATTTTACTGAATAAAAAATTTGTCACCAAATGGTTTATGTATTTAAGTTTAATGAATTTTACGCCATCCTTTCTCGTGAGTCATGGGCATCTCTTTTACCTGCAATAATAATTGCTGCTGGAGGTGGCAACTTTGAAAACCTTGTAAATTAAATTTAAAAATTAAAACATTTTTCACATTATCTTGTGTTTTAATTAACAAGACCACTTTTTATTTAAAACTTTCTTACCATCTGAAGCTATTTGTTGCCCCTCTCGCCACCAAGAGTGAGGGAGATAGCTATAATTCGGTGTCTTATCTCTCTCGGCCCATTGTTATTGCAGGTAATATAATAATAATATTGAGTAGTAGGGCCACGCTGGTTACAGCATGAATGGGTCGGCTCAGCAGGGAAATTACCACCCTCTCACAGAAGATCGACGTAAAATAACAGAATCTGTTATGTTTTGTTCGGTGAGTGAGAGCGCCGGAGGCCCAGTCACCCTTCCCTTTCCAAACCCCATCCTGCTCCATTTCCCTTTTCCTTCCGGTAGGCAGTGACTTGGTTGTGTTTTCTTGACATTGCTTCTGTAATGCTAGGAAATTACAGCCATGTGTATGAGCCACGGTTCTCGTTTACTATCAGGTTTACTTCCTCCTAGAGCACGTAAGTACGCCGCCTATTTAGCACAAAATATGTTTACTGTGTGCGAATGCGGGCACCGCAAGAAGCATCTTTGCCATAAACCGACATCATGCGTTTTATTTCCAAAGGAGATTGTTCCTTGTCCATACATTGTTTGCCCCAGAACCAGCTGCGAAGAAAAATTATTTACGTGTTCTATAATACTCCAATATGCTCACGAAAACAACATTTTATGACGGACAATTCGGCAAATAGATTTGTTTAAAATTAAAACTAAGATTTTAAGATTATTTCTCTTAAGCGGCGCGGGCATGCCGGCGCGCGGTTGACAAATTGTAGTATGCTTTATTATTGTTGCCTTACCAATTAAGTACTTAGAAGTAATCCTACCAAAAGGATGAGAGGCCTATGTCCAGCAGTGGACTGCAGTGTGCTGAATTGACCGATTAGGTGAATTTTACCATCGTGCTGAAATCTTTGTTTTTCTGTAGCTAGGTATGTGACTAGACAAGCATGGAGATTCTGTAAAATATTTACGTAGGTGCTTAAATATCAATATCAACTAAAGTTGATGTTAAGAATATGTAAATAATAATAAAATAATGCATTGAGCGACGCTCAGTGTCGCCCAAGATGGCGGCATCTTCGACGTTCTTTATTCCTGTACTTTTAAATATTAAATAAGGAACGCAAAGTGTCAGTTTGATACGTAAAGTGGTAATAAGTATTGTTACGTGCTGGGTTCGACGGATAAGAATATAAACAATATTACCGACCAAAACACGTTTTATTCAAACACAAAATTAAATTTAAAACACAACAAACACTATACCATACTTTTTCACTGTACTGCTTCAAACTCCGTAGTATTTTCGCTTCCGTTCGCTTCGATGAACACTTGATCGCTTACGATTGTAAAGGTGCACAGTACATTGTAAAGGTGTACGGTGCGCGTGCGCCCTATTTATACGCGGGTAAAGCGTTTCTAGAGCTTTCTAGTAACGCTATACCCGGTATGTAAACAGTACGATGATTCGAGAAAGTACCAGCGTCTTCTCTACGATTCTCGTAAGCATACCTACTACGTAGTTCCGTAAGATGTCAATAGATGGCGGTGTAAATTATTAGACGGAACTGCCGAGTCTTTCCCACAATGCCGAGAGATGTCACTGGGCGTAACAGTATATTAAAATATAATAATATCTATTATCTAAATTAAATGCTTGTTACACAACAATTTCCTTTATTTATTTTACCTTATTTTATCTTATTTCTAAATAAAGACATCTGCTGCACTAGGAATAATTCCTGTGTCGCAGGGGCATGTACAAATATTCAAACAACGGACAGAAAGAACACCCAGACTCAAAACAAACATTTGTGGATCACACAATATTTTAGTCGTGTAGGAATTTAACCCACAACACTCGGCGCAGCGGCAGTGGCGAGACGGACACTTAAACCACTACGCCATCCGTAGACAATAACACCGGATGCCTGAGTAGACAGTTCACCATCACATAACCACCCTATATATCGCTGGCGGTCTCCTTCGGCTCGGGCTTGACTGCCCAGGCAGCACGCAAACTGAAGCGGGTCCTCAAACATGACCCTCCAACCGGCTACGATCTGCATAGGCAGGTGCTACTCCTATAGAATGTATAGAATCTATGTCATAGATATAGAAGTAGCACCGCTGGGGTGGAGCCATACGCTCGGGCCCAGTTCCTCGCGTTTCATGTGGGTTTTGTGAAGACCCGACATGTCTTTTTCACAGGCGTCACTAGCAAACTTGAGCGAGGACTAACGCTATCCCCATGTTGGCGATGTCATCATTATTTTTACAGCTGTTATTATTTATATATGACTAAGTCAGACAATCCTTGTGAAGGCTTTTGTGTCAATCCTTATCAAGACTCTTTGTTTCTGTGGTATATTTACGATAGTTCACAATAAGCTATCTATCTCAGGCTTGCCTTAATAGACAGAAAATTGACAACTTGATATAAGCTCCATACAAGGTACCTATATGTCAAATTCTTATTGCTAGTGAGGAAAACCACAGTGAGATCAGTGTATTTTTTTGTGCGTTGTCAGCAGTAATATATCAAATACAGAAATTTGTAGTATCATTTTAGTTTTGCTTGCGTTGATCAAGAGAGAACAGTGTGTATTAATCACAGCAAGTATAATTTGCGCTAAACTTTTAATTCCTCTCTCTAAATTTGCTTTGAGCAGCGTCGCAAGGACAACAAACATACAGGTTGTCCGGTAATTAATGGATAACCTTGAAATGTCTTATAGTAGAACTGATGGCCGTTCAGAAGACAATATGAAAAAAGAAACTATCCTAACTACTACCTGAGATTTGATTTCTTTTTAATTACTATATATAACATTCTTGTACACTACGACCATAAATGAATGATTCCATCGGTTTATTGTTGTTTTATTATTAAACACTAATTATGCTAATATATAGACAGTAAACGTAGTGTAGGACGCCCTCCGACCAGATGGGATAACGATCTGCGAAAGACTGCAGGCAGATGCTGGATGCGGCAAGCCGAAGACAGGGCGCTATGGCGCTCATTAGGGGAGGGCTATGTCCAGCAGTGGACTATTATAGCCCGATGATGATGATAGGCAGTCAAAAGTATGACTAGCTATTCCCCTTTTTTTTCTGTACGTCCGTCTATTCTACTATAAGATATTTCAAGGTTATCCATTAATTACCGGACAACCTGTATATACGCAGACGATAGCAATTACAGAGTGAATTAGAAGTTTTATGAAAGGTATAAACGTCACAAGATTATTTGGTTTTAATCTTCTTAATGATGACCTTAGCTGTAAGGTTGAAAGCTCTAGATAAAGCGAAAACCAGGGTTTATGTGATAATCACGCTGTTTTCTACCCATGGAATGAATATGAAGGTATGTAAGTACTGTTGTATGTAAATATGTATAAAAAATAAACTAAAGTGGAAATGAAACACTAATCTATTTTAGTAATCATTTATTTAAGATACTCTTTGGTTAGGTACACCTTACACATGATCTTTACAACAGATAATAGGTAATAACGACTTTAATATGATAAACTCATTCTCAAATAGTACATACCGGATTACAAAAAGTAAAAAACTAGGGTAGACCCTACGGGCACTCGACCAGACATTATTTACTAAACGGAGGGTACAATTAATACTAATGATGTTTTACACTACATAATATATTGTAGTGTCATGTGGGTGTATTCCTTTCACAGTACGAAGTATAACATAGGTTCTGTGAACACATACATATAAAGCGTATTTATTATTTTCATAAAATATTACGTCGTAACGTAACATAAACATCTCTCAATCATAACTATACAGCGATAAACAAATGTGTATATTTAATTAATATGTGGCAAATATCAATATAACACAATTAACATACATTACTATAACTTATTAGTTATTGGGCAATATCTACTCGTTTACAAATATGTCTTAACACCTTCTATTTAAGCACACGTGATGCTGAAGGCGTGCTTGCTTGCCGCTGTGTAGTGTTCATTTCTCTGAAGGACTCCGTGTGTGTATGGTACTAATTGTTATAATTCCGTCGATTATCAGTACAATATATGGCCGCATAGAAATCGAACTATTTATTACATAGGCTCTTAATTCTGGTATTACCTATGTTCCATTTGTTTATAATATCTTTAGAATTTTACAACTTTAACAGTTCTTAAATAACCATTTAACCCCGTCGCTTTCCAGAAGGCAATAACTTTGAGCACATCAATTGGAGATTAACATAATGGGTACACATCTAATATGTATGCAGTTATTGCAACGTCACAAATAATTTCAAGATAAATAAGCTACTTTTACTTCAAATTTCACAGCCAATATTGCCTAGATAGGCATTTAGTAATTTTTTGGCAGAAAGTTTTAACTTTATTTTTATAGAATTAGCGAGTAGGTACTTGGTTACAACAAATCGATCGATTTCTATTGCCTCAAAGATTGGCCAGCAGATACAGGCTAAATTTCAATGACGTTTCTAGAGATCAAAACTGTAGCATTTACGTTTATTTTAAATGTAGCTAGAAATATATGCATTAGGCCCAGATCTGTTATTTAGTATCATGTAATATTTATGGGTAAGACTGACAATATGAATGAATATTGAGGTAGCGTATTTTTGGTAACACGTAAAACGCGGCGCGGCTCGGCGGCTCCTAAGCAATATATTAGCAGGCAAACCAGATACGCGCATCCGGCGTTTGGCAGACATGCGTGATTCTATAGGAAACTTCTAACGGAGCTCCCATTGAACAAGATTTATATGTGCCACAGTCTATTTGCAGTATATATGTCACAGTCTATTTGCAGTATGACGGTGTAGGATAGGCATCACTTTAAATTATTTAAATGTTTAATGGGTTACTACCACGCTAGAATGCAAAACATTGAATGCTTCAAAAGCATGCAGGTTATACTATTAACGTTCATAGTCATACATATATTTTTGAATTTAATCTACTTTAATCGTACTAGAATTATTTACATAGGGCATGATCCCATTGCGTGTATATTCAGACTTTTGCGTAACGTCTTTCATATGAGAATTATCTATTATTTATAATTTTAATTTACAATTATTGACAACGGTTGTTTATTATGCAATAAGTTGTTGTAAGTACTCTGGCTTACGATCGAGCTATCGTCGACAGTAATAATAAAATAATTTAGTATAGTTATACATTAATAATAAGTAACAAGTGTGTAGATTGGGAGTCTCTTGATGTTTACGTGCGTAATTTTATTATTGCCAGGTATCTAATAAAATAGATTACTCGATATTACTTCAATTGTACATCAGGGCCTGTTACAATATGCTCCTAACACGACGAAGTTGCTAATAAGCATAAGAATGATATTACATGTAAACTAATTAATAAACTTTAATTTATTTAAGACTAGAAGATTTAAAAAGGCAAGTCCTAGGTATAACTAAGTACATAGATCTCCACTTTAAGGGTGCGCTTTATATTGCTTTAAATCAATTATAATCAATCATAAGGTATCTGGGCGCAGTGACAGTATAATCCCTCCGTGTAGCGTGCTCGTGTGACGAAACACACCACACTACAGCTCGATGCATACAAGTGACATTGGATCAAATAGTTAGTCTTTTTTAAATCTTAAAATTTACACATACTATTTGATCAACTATTCCTAACTAAACCAACATTCTTAGTGATAAAATATGATAGAGTACCTGATGATTTCAAAAAAATATTAAATCCAAAGCTGGTAAACACTTTTAGTTATTCACTTAAACTTCATTATAATAATAAGTGACTAGGACTTATACTCTTGTTAAATTATTATTTCTAATATTATATTGGTAGTACCAAATTTAAAATCTATATTTTTTGCAATGTCTTAAAGCTGAAGTGCAATTTGATATAATGAAACTGGGCAAGATATTATAATTGTAGATTAGTGATTTTATATTCAATGTTATATGATCTGTCAGTCAATTTGAAACAACATATACCATTTTCATAAGTTACAATACTAGAAATAATTAAATGATAAAAATGGTAGACTCCAACAAGTTGGTCTCAAAGGAAATAGGTGTGATCTATCCACCGCAATAGGTCTGCTACAAGGCTGACGACAGGCATGAGACTGACATTTTTTAACCTTGTTTCTACTCACCTAGTACATATTGAAGTTGACGTATTGCCGCAACATCATATAAATTTACTAAACTAATAAATAACTTTCATGTAAAGTTTAAATTTAATTAATAATAAGTAAATAACTCTACTAGATAGTAAGCTTAACGCAATGGAAATTGCGGGTCTAAACAAATGAATACAGCAAAATATTTAAACAATAAAATTGTGTTACTTAGTTATTTTCATTGCATTATGTAACAAAGCTTTTTTTAAAACTATGATTGAAATTAAAACTTATGTGCTTGACGTGAAAGATAAATAAATTTATCTTTGAGATCGGCGTTACCAGTGTTCATTACAACATTTTATCCAGTTTAATCACCCCAGCCTATGTAAAGTACCAACTAGAGCCAATTTAAGACGGCAACTAGACTTGCCTAGATATTTTAAAGACGTAAATTTATTTATGCGACTACCTACTAACTACTCAGGTCACCGTGGTAATGGTGTTCAAGTGGCAAATTATGGTATGGTAATATTAACTATATTGTCCTAAATTGTAAATTATTATTAAAAATAAGTAGCATTTACATTAACAAATACAAGGGATTTACTTTCCCAAGCTAAATATGGTTCATAGAATGAATAAAAATAAATACATTTGAACTACATTATACTATCTAAACTAGTGATTAAAACAAGTAACAATTATTCTATTTGTATGGATTTAACACAATACATATTATTGTACTGTTGGTTTTGAATATTAACCGGTCGTATACCGCCGGCTCGCATACCAGCCGGCAGATTTGTACCCGTCGTAGGCCGGTGGCTCGCATGCGAGCCACCAAATTGGTTTTACGTTAGCTTAAGCTAAAGCGAAGGCGGCGCGCGGCGTTTTGGCGCCAATTTGGTGGCTCGCATGCGAGCCACCGGCCTACGACGGGTACAAATCTGCCGGCTGGTATGCGAGCCGGCGGTATACGACCGGTTAAGGCTGGTACAATAGCACAGTACAATGATTTAAGTAAAGCCTATGATAAACACAACGGCACGGATAATACACGGCTATGCACACGCACTCCTACACTCTTAACTGCGTACATACACGGCGTCACTTACGTCGTAATACAGTAACCATTTACGTAATTGGGTGAATCAACTAATTTTATTCTAATCAGTGTCAATTTCAATAGAAATTTAAATATCATGTTAATTGTTAAATATCAAATTGGATATCCATTTTTATTTGTTTTCCTACATGATGCTATTAGTTATAATAAAAAAAAACATTAAATAGATATATCCTTTTAATTTAAATAAAACATTGCGAAACGTCATTTCAAGTTCAATCTCAAAGTGATCATGCGTACTTAATTTTTAAGCCATACTGAGTACCTACACATTGCGGAAACGATTTCTGAGCATTTTTTTTACTAGTTTACATAATCTAGCCTATAATAAGAAAGCTTAAACTATTTATTAAGATCACCAATAACATAAAGTCACGAGTTTTCCATCATTCCTAGTTTTACACATAATTTAGCATAATTTAATTTGTTCGGATATTACTACGTGTCCGTTGCAACCCGCGCGGGCTCGCACTCCGCTGTAGTCAGTCAGAGGGAACGAATGTCTGTGATTAATATTACGGATTCGATGAAATTAATTTAATTCGTTTGTAATTATTACAATGTAAAAATATTAATCATTTCTGTTTTATCCCGTCAGGTAAGTAGTATTAAACATACGGTGAACCTATTGTTGCTTGTTGTGAGAATTCATAGCCACGATTACCTACTAATTGTAATTATAACTTAAATATAAAATTTTATGGTATCGTTATTTCTGGTCACGTAACTACCAGTTTTTGAATTAAATCTGGAATGACGACAGAGTGTAAGAAACAACGAAAATGCTTTGTTTAATATATTAGGTTTCATAATATTTAGATATTTAGCTTTGCAATGGGTACTATTGTCATTTACAGCTATTGCTTATATAGTCAGTGATTCAATTTCTAAACTAATCATATAATACACACGCTACCTATACGATATACCCGTGTTACCTATTTTATGAAACGCGCATTAGTTACAGATTGCAAAATGAATAAAAACATACTAAATCCAATCTTCCTGAAGAACAAAAGTAAGCAAAACGACGAAAATATGCAGATATCAAAGCGGATCCAGAGTTATATCAAAGACGACGTTATAAAAGGAAGCTAAGGGTCAGGCCGTTAGTATCAATGAAAAATCGCCGCGAGATATAAGATAGCAAAGAATGCAATGGAAAGAGGCATCAAGAAAATACAGACGAAAGAAGATAGAGGAGAAATTGAAAGACGAACAGTTCCGCAACCAGTTCTTATTGCGTGTACAGAAACCAATACAATTAATAAAATAAAAACTTTAAAGAGAAACAAGAATATGATCTACTACAGCCATCCGAAGTTAATGTTAAAGCTAAGAAAAATAATAAGTCGGCAAAAAGCAAAGCTAAAGAAACAAGTGCCAAATGATGATGAGATGATGAGATTCCTACACAGAATTAAACAAAGAAACAACCCAGTTGAAAACAACAAAAACAAAAATTTTAATAAAATTAAAAACCGTCTGTCTTCACAATAGCATATTCTGAAACAAAAAAATGCACTAAAAAGTAATTGCGCGATGGAGACTTTTTACATTTCATTTATAATGGTGTTCCGAACATTCGTAGCAATTTTAAGCTATATGCGAATTTGAGCACTTTGACATGTCTACTTTGACCGGACTCTTCAGCGTCATATCAAAAGTTGTATTATAGAAATAATTTTGTAATAATAATTAGCTTTTTTGTGTGTACCTTGTTGAGTTTTACAGTTGCACATAACCCTATACTATTAAATGCTATCAAAAACCAATTTGGAATTGTGTAAACAATACATATCTGCCTTGCATTTATTAATGAATTACATGGTATATCACCGAAGATCTTGATCAGAACATCACCAAATTAGAATGGGACATGGTCTTGTCTGAAAACTACGGTATCAATTTTGGACAAGAAGTACTATATTTTCATTTTGGCGGTATCAGGAAAGAAGTTAGCATTTAACACGGGCAACATATATATTTGTACAGTCAGCCATTGCCTTAGGTATGATGCTCCTGCTGTCTGGGTTCATATAATTCCTTTGCTATAACTGGCTATAGAAAATAATCCTTTTATAGACTGTTTTCATTTTCTTGCCGATTCACAGACAGCGCAACATAGGAACAAGTATGTGTTTCACATAATGACACAACTCGGAAAGGACATTTCGCAAATAAAAAATGTTACCTGGAACTATTCTGAAGCGGGACACGTTTCGAGTCCCCCTGACGGCGTAGGTGCGATTTTAAAACGAACCACGGCTTATCTTGTGAATTTCGGATATGATATGTGCAGTTTTGATCAATTTATTAATACAATGGAATTAAAGAGCAGGATATTCAAGACAAAGATAACCATTAACCACAAATTTAAAACCGTTCAGTGGCACCCTTGCATCAAGTGCTGTGGGCAAAGGATTTGGATAAACTGACTTTTAGAAAAAGTAAGTTGTTTTAAATGTGGGCCTGGCGAAGTAACAGTTCAAAATATTTGTGAATACTTATTGAAAATATAAACTTCATTTTTTATTTAATAAAGAATTTATTCAATTAGGACTTAATGCAGTTTTTTATCTTTTAAACATAACATCAATACTGGTGCAAAAGCATCATTCCTCGCACTTCAAATCATTCCCAGGCTACTATCGTCATTTCTGATGTGGTTTATTTATTAATTTTACAGATAAAACCTAAAAGCTTTTTATAAAACTAGGTGCGTTACAAAGGAACATTATTTTATTACTTCATCTTTGGTTTGCAAGTAAAATTAACCTTTTGTAATAAGTTTTTCAGGTGAGACAAATATTAAAAGAGAGTAGAATCTTATCGAGTTGATCCACCCAATTATAACTATTGTCTTAAAATGGTGTCTTTAATGGCTGGCTTGCTTGGTATATTGTTAGACATAATATTAGCATTATATTGCGTTATAACTACAATCTTCTATTAAACAATAAACTCTGCTTTAATATACGTAAAGATAAAATATTTGTCATTATTGCTTACTCATAGTATACCAACGGATTAAAACGAATATTTTATATCCAATTATAATAATTAAGTATTTGCATTCACATAACAATATTGTTGTTATATTATTTATGGGATATAATCTGACTCACAGAAATTATTAAGGACTAGGGGAACTATGAATTTAAATACAAAATATCCAATTTTTCTTTAAACTGTTTAGGGGCATATTTCAGCCGCACTCTCATCACTGCAGAACCTTTAAATGTCAGCAGTGGTGCATCTTCAAAACAAGAAAAATAGAATATTATGCCTCTCGTCAATTCTTTCATTGGATACTAAAGATAGTAATTCTGGGGAAAATAAGTTTAAAATAGAACAATAGTTGAGGAACTTATGAAACCATACTGTTGTAATTATACGAAACTTAATAATTTGGATGCCAAATTCACTTAATGTGTATGGATAGCAATACACAAACGAATATGATCTATAGGCCCTCACGAAGTCGTCTCTAAGAGTCGTGAATTATGTATTAGGAGTGCCAGGTAACAGTTACTTACATTATTACGAACACCCGTGAAATAGGTCACATAATGTTAATATTCAATGAATTTTACTATTCTAGTATATACATACATGATTCAAAACTAGAATAATGTTCATTATTTAATAATTCGGCGGTAAACTATTCGGTGAATATTATAATTATTATATAATTATCGATAACATTTAGAATCAAATTCGTTAGAATCAAATGTTAGGTTTACCAAATATAAACGCGAATGTAATCGCGAAAAGTGAAATCGTGTATTCACTGGCAGTTCTTTCATATAATTTATAACACAGCCATGTTTGCATATGCACATGTTTTTTATAGATGTCGATGAATTATAGCTTCAGAAATTAATTTGTCACAATGAAGCTTAGTTCTTATCTCTTCTTTTTCTTATACTAAGAATATTAAGCCATCAAGCACGTAGACGAAAACTGGCAACTTAATACTAATGGTGGACTAGTGTCAAGTATAATATAACCGAGCTGCATAGAGCTGCACGCCTAACTAAACGATTGTTGTGTATAGAAACGTTTCAGAAGCTGTGCATGTCATACTGCTTCATGAAGTCATCTTAGAAAGATAACTATGAAGAAATATTAAAATGTTAAAGCGATCGCTGTCAACAAACAAACCTATTGTCTTAATCGGTGACTGATGACACGCATTTACTGCCCTATAAACAAGAGACCATATAAATGTCCAAAAATACTGTTGCAAGGCAATCTATTCATTATCTCCAATATACCATTTAAACGGACGAAAACTACAAGCAGCTGTTGGCATTAATATGGCTGTTTCATTATTTAATGTTTATCTTTTATTGCGATATAGTTTATATTCAAAACAAAAACATAGTTCAGAAAACGAGGATGATTATTGTTAGCAGGGCAGTATAGGTGCTATCTATTGGTAAACAATGCATATATATATTCTGGCTAGTATTATAAATAGACTTGCGGACTAGATAGCTCCGTACTTTTTCTATACATTACAGTGTTAATCATAATCGTATTAGGCTTTCTTAATTTAAAGTAGGATCAAAGAACTATAGTAATTTCCTAATAACTACTTACCTAATTTTGCTTGATAATACAGTCTATCGGTATTTGCAGTTTAGTTGTACAACCTTTTTGATCCACCTTCGTATATAAAATTTGTTATCTCAATGTATAGAAGTCGAATAAATACAGTATTATGAAATATATAACAAGAATAAGATTGTCTATATGGAATGGGTAGCGCACTATTCGTAGAAGAAAATGTTGTAACTCTAGTTAATGATCAAAACAAGCTGGAGTTTAAAACACTTACTATTCATATAGGTTGATATATGTATGTATTAGTTTTAGTTATACTTATCGATTTACTCAACATAGGACAAGTGTGAGATCAGGCTTGTCTAGAATTCATTTGGGATATTATCCTTCTCAGACGAAATTGTCATCGCAAATTTTATATAATTATATAATATATTCGTAAATATATTTTCACAACGCACAAAAGCAAGTAAATACTAAAAGAATAGTTTGTGATGTAATTTTTTTATCTGTCAACTTTACATTTCCCGAGATATGTCGACAAAGCAATTTCCTAAAACAATCAGAATAAAAATACATTCGTCTATTACGTTAAGCGCTCTGTGTACGTACTATACCTAATGAATAAAATATATCTATAGCCGCTTTCTGAATAAACCAAGCATGGTGCTTCCTTTTTCAATCGAGATTTAATTAAATTTATTAATAAATTTCATATACAGAATATTATGTACATGATTGGGCTAAATTGTACTACTTTCCTACAGTCCATAATTATGTACTTCCTTTGAACATTTTAATTAAATTTTTTGCAGGTATATGAGTGCACAAATCCAACAATAAACAATGACAAATAACTGAAGTGAAATAGTCTTACTGGACCCAGGAGGCGGGTACCCACAGCGGCTCGGACTGGACCCTCCAGGCGGCCTTCAGCAGCTGCGTGAGTGCACTGGCCAGGTCGTCGTTCACTATCTCCTCGTCGAACATGTAGCCGTACAGGAAGTTTATACGATTAGAGGACCGCATGATGTCTGAGAATTCCTCCTCCTGGAAATACCGTCACAACAATAATAATATACATTATTAGATATAAGACTATATGCTTATATCTAATAATACAGAGATCGCCTGCTCCGTGCCTCGGAGAGCACGTTAAGCCGTCGGTCCCGGCTGCCATGAACATCTATGGCAGTCGTTATTGGGAGAGTGTCGACACAAAAGATCCCACTGGGTCGAAGTGTCGCCGGTCTGCACTGACTGGCCCCCACATAAGATACATATGCTTATATGTATTATGTGAGTATTGATTGACAATTATCGCCTGCTACGTGCCTCGGAGAGCACGTTAAGCCGTCAGTCCTAGCTGCCATGAACATCTATGGCAGTCGTTATTGGGATAATGTCGACACAAAAGATCCCAGTGGGTCGAAGTGTCGCCGGTTTGCAGTGACTGGCCCCTCACATAAGATAAGATAAGATCTGCTTATATGTATGTATATCGAAATTAGTGATCTTCTTTTCTTTTCGTGTGGTTAGTGGCCAACCTGTTGTCAAGAGTTGTTCAAGCCGCCTATAGGCCTCTGACATGGCTTAACGACTGCTGTCAATTTGACAACAACCAAGACCGACTTTTTACGCGGCCCTCCGAAGCACGAAGATGCTAACCTCGCTAATCGTTTACCGATCAGTGAATGCAACTAGCTATGAGCACCTCAAAGTGATGAGCTTGCAAATTAGATTTGTTTAGTTTTTAATTTGTTGCTGGCGCCACAAACGAGGCAGTGCCTACTTTGGTAAGCCGAATCTAACACTCAAAAAGGTATTGAAAGTTATAATAATTCAAATAATAATTTGATAAATCAATAACCGTGTTTATTTAGGTCACGTTTAAGCGAGGCTGACAATATATGATATAGATTTGAAACGACTACCAGTAGCGCCCTATTTTTGATGACTTTATGTTGTATAAATAATTAAATTTTAGGCATTAAACGTAACTTACTGAGAAAGCTCTGGAACATTCCTTATCGAAAGTGGAACGTGCATTGGCAGCTGTCCTGGTTTCAACCAAACGTTCATGTGTTGGCGGTTTTATGAACACTATGTAAGGCCTCAGGCGAGGCGTGCGAAGCATCTTAAGCGCTTGCCAATGAGGGCTTATGACACACACGCGACCTATAACCACAATTTCGTATAAGTTTACTGTAAATAATAATGCAACAACGCTGAAAAGTTGCAATAGCTTTTGCATGTGCCTGTATAGGCCTTCCAAAAGGGAAGTGTGTTTTCCTAATGTTAAATGTTACTGTAATACCAGTGAAAGAAAAACGAATAATTTAAGAAGATAACATCATCACATTTATTCACCATTGAGATTAGTGATTACCTTATTTGAGTATTCTACGAATGTGCCACTTAGTTATGTAGCACTTCAACATGTGCTACGAGATTAATGTTCCTAATCACCACATTTATCTAAAACTAGTATAATTAGAGATATTATCAATAGTTAATAGTAAACTTATCGGACAAAAATAATATATACATAGGTATTAACATTTTAATTTCTATGTCTGTTCTGTCAGGCAACGTGCATTTGCATATTTGCTTGTATGTTGGCTGACGGAATATAGTCCATACCCGTAATATATTGACCTTTCAATCCAGCTATATATTACAGAGTAAAATATTATCATGACTGTAGTATTACATAAATATAAGTAGAATAGAGATATAAACATAGCTCTCACCTGAATTAATAATAGTTTCCACGCTTTCCGCCGAGGTACCATACAAGTTGCCCTTATATTCCCCATGCTCGATAAACTTGCCCTCAGCAATGTCCTGTTCCATTTTCTCTCGACTAACAAACATGTAATCTTTACCATTTTGCTCGCTCGATTTTTGAGGCCGGGATGTAACTGTAAAGTTAATAAAATGTTAGTGTACCTGCCAAGGTGCAATTGTGTGATTACGTTACTGAAAAGTAATGTAGTAGATATATTTTTTATTAGGCAAGTTCATTTACGATTAATATACTTCACGCCTAAAAGGAAGTTTAGGTATATAATAGGTTAATCTTAAAAGTTATGTAACCTATGAATTTTATATCTTTATTATATTCTTTTGTATTTATAAACAAAACAGGCGTAAAAACCGAACCTTACTTTTGACTTTGAAATAATGGATTATAGTAGTATAACACAAACAATATCTTTGGCATCCTAATTAATATTATAAATGCGAATGTTGTATTGTTTGTTTATTTGTTGTTACGTTTTTACGCCTTAAACAATAGGGGTTAAAGTATGAAGTTGCCGTTGTATAGTAAAATATAATTTGGATTGACATAAAACCTTCATGGTGTGAGATTTTCGAGTGAAACTTTTTTCACATGATACCAATAAGATTCTAATTTTAAAAGTCGAAAATTTAATGCTGCTCACGCATAAAATTTTCGACTTTCAATTGTATTTTTATTTAGCTTAGACGGGAAAGATGAATACTTCGAAAATCCGAGTCATTTTTAATACGAGTTCCGACGCGTAGGTAACTAACGAGCGCGGTAACTAACGCACCTTCCATTTTCGGTTTAAACGCTTTCGTAATGGAAACTTCGACTTGAAGAAAGAACCACGTGGAAGACCGCCCCACAGGTGAATAACGCTGAGTTGAAGGAGATGTTGGAAGCTGATCCGAGTCAAACTACCCAGAAATTAGTGGCATGGTTTAATGTTACCCCTCCTACAATATTGGCTCATGTGCATCAAATCATTAAGATAAAAATATATCAAAATGGGTGTCTCATGATTTGACTGATCTGCAGAAAGAAATGCGTGTTGAAACTTGTGTTGCCTTGTTGAATCGGTACAGAAATGAAGGAATATTGGATCGAATTGTGACATGTGACGAAAAGTGGATTCCTTGCGATAACCGTAAGCGAAAAATGCAATAACTGACCCCAGGTCAAACGCCGCAACAGTGCCCTAAAGCAAAGCTTACCAATAAAAAGGTAATGGTAACTGTTTGGTGATCTCTTCATGGTGTTATTCACTATAGCTTTCTCAGGTCTGGTCAAGCAATAACAGCAGATGTTTACTGTGCCGAACTTCGAACAATGATGGCGAAACTTTCAGTGATACAGCCCCGACTCATGAATCGATCTTCACCATTATTGCTCTATGATAACGCAAGACCTCACACGAGAATCCGTTGTAACTCTATAGGAGCTGCAGTTAGAAACCATACGTCATCCTCCGTACTCGTATCTATATTCCATCATCTTAGAAAAATTTGTTAAATTTTACATATCGGCAATTTCATACTTTAACCTCTAGTATTAGACCGATCATTCATACACTGTGTCAGCGGAACAGAAAAGGATATCTTTCATCCAAAAAAAGTACTGTTACTAATCTAACCTAACCTAACCTGCATTCACGCGAGCGAAGCCGCGGGCAAAATCTAGTAACACTAATATTTCGATGGTTGCTACTTTATGTCAGCAAACGAAATTTTATGTCGTTGCAATAAACGTTAAAGATGATACTGATTTATTCAGATGTATTCGAAAATATTTCTATTCAAGAATAAAGACGGCTACGGATAAATTACGCTACCATGTTAGGTTCTATGTAAAAAAGGACTAAGTACCTATTTCATAAACTTGCTCTTGATACCTGTTGGCAGACGTGACTCTTAATGACAGGCACGTTACAATAATAAAATATAACCACAACTTTGTGTTTAGATATATCATCGCGAACCATGTGGTTATTCTGATCTTACTGTTACCAGATATTAACCCACAAGCAGATATTGAATTATAAGCATACCATACCAATATGAGATTCCCTTTAACTTGCCTTATGACATAGTCTGTCTTTTGTTCCAGCGTGGTTCTGCAAAGGACTTTTAACTTTGACGACACGGCTCATATTAGAATCTGCCGAATGAGATATAGGCAAGGTATATTCAGGTACTTGATCAAATTTATTTCATACAAGCAAGTCACCTTCATGTCGGTCGTATACAATTTTAGAAACGTGTTCGGATGAACGAGTTTATGCCAACATCCGAACCAAGGGTGCGCTTTGCTCGGCAGACGGGCATAAAGATTGCGTACATCGTTCGCAAAGTTTCAGCTTCATAGAGTACCTATTATAGAAGTAAATTAGACTGCTGCGACTGCTGTCTCGGTGGCGCATCGGTAATTAATGAGCCTATTATGAAGTAGCCTATATTATCGATTAAAATTCGAATTTATACCTATTCGAAACTTCGGCGATTATTCAAATGCATCTAACTTCGACGTGGTTACATTTTTAGACCTATGAGTTTATAGATACGAATGCGATACCGCCTTTCTATTATTCACGAATGCTTGAATTATTAAAAGGATGACCTAAAAAGGTTATCAACGTCTTCCGAAACATTGAGAAACGTCGAAACACGGTCGATTGAACCATTATCAAGTTTCATTTATTTGATTGTGATTCGAATTCATTTCGACTTGGCGATAGCCATAGTCAACTATCAATTAATTTAAGCCTGGTTCCAATATCAAGAAATTAGTCGTTTTAGCTACAGGCAGTTAAATTTTACCCTTATTTTACAGAATATGTGTCAAAATTTCACTGTCTGTAGGTAAAACGACTTGTTTCTTGCTATAAAAACCAGGCCTTATTGGTAACTGTGAATACACTCAAGTAAAATACCTACATATATGGGATTCGCATCTATAAAATGTAAACGCGGACTTACATGGTATTGGTGTTACGTATTTCTCGGGGTCGGTGGCGATGAGTCGTCTGCGCAACTCATTTCGACCGACACCCGGAGCTCCCACCAACACTATGGGCCTCACTAGTCCAGGCCGAGGGTACAACCGCGCTACTTCTTCATACGTGGGTATCATTTCACGGTCAAAATCATCATTTTCTGTAATATCATATATAATTTTTTTCACTTTGGGTGTAGACTTGCAGGGGAGGAGGGCCGTGGCTGTCGGTGTCGGTGAACATGGTGTTTTCGGAGCGCACTCAGTGTTGGTGGCGGAAGGACTGCAAAGGGCTGGCTTGCCTGCACCCAGCACATGCAATGGGAAAATGGTAATGATGTGACTTGTAATGAAACGTCACAACGTGCAATAAGACAAGGATTAGTAGCTAACATTTAAACTATACGCATATTAACATCTAAAATATCGTTCGCTTTTGCTTCATAATAATGGTACTTTGTGGTGCTACATATAGACAATAAATGAACATTATATTATAACCAACCATCCATAGTTTGTGGATCAGATTGCCTTTCATGTATAATGCGACCTTCTTGTAATGCTCTGGATGGTATTAGTCCAGCCCTCATTACTCTGTCGCCCTCTCGCCTAGCCTGCCACCTGTATAGAAATATGCATTAACAAAATTTGCTAACAAACAATATGTTATGTGCCTTTCGTTAAAAACTTGCCAGTATGCGTCATCCTGGGACACAATATGCAATACGTCGCCTTTCTTAAAATCGAGTCCAGCTTCTTTACACGGTATGTAAGGATCCTCTGAAGAATTATAATTAAAAAGAGCTCTCACTCTCACTTTACTTTCTCGTGAACCACCTTTGCCGAATGAAGGTACTAATTTGAAAGTGATAGTGCCTTCTGAACTTTGCTGTAACAAAGAAAATCAAGTATTAAATGGCAATCAAGTTTATTTAGGGCAAGAGCCTTATGGAGATAGACAGACATACCAATATCGCGAGCACGTCGGCGGGCGTCTTATTTTCCACGCTAATGCCATTGACCTCGATAACTTCGTCCCCGGCGTGGATCAGCCCCGATCTGTCGGCGGCCCCGCCGTGCATCACACGAGCGATAACAATTTTACCGGTCTCTTCATCCGTTTTTATCGTTGCACCCTATTTTGCAATATTGATCATTCAATATTACGTTAAGACAGCAGAGTCAACAACGTATTTTAAATAATCCAATTAGATAGAACAAATACATAAATAAACAGATAATAAATACATACATCTTATTTAAAGAAAAATAAATGAATTGATATCTAGATGTTTAGGTGTTTCAGTTTTTCTTTACATCAAATAGGTTTTGTAGATACTAGATTGTACTCGAAATAAATAATAAACAGACACTATGCATAAAACCAAATATGGGCCAGGTTCATAATCAAATAATAAGCAAGATGTATTGTGCGGGGTAGTAATGTAGTAAATAAAACATTTAAGAATGGTGTGGAACTGGACAACACAATACAAGTTGCATCAGCATCTAGAGATAGCAGCTAATCATTCTCGAACTTGTAGACACAACGGCAATGAACAACAACAAATACAGAAGAACATCGACAAGATAAATTAAAAAATAGGTGAATGCGTATATGTAACACCATGTGGAAAGGATTTAACATAATTTTAAGCATTCAAATAAGTAGCATAATTACTTAACATATAGCAATACTTACCACAATTGGCTCTGCACTCTGTGCTCCACCCTTTTAATAAAAAAATACTTTCAATATACCCATAATGATGACTCAACCTTTGGCTCATTGGGTAAAAAGTATGAAGATGAGTGAATAATTTATTAAATGAATATAAAATGTTGGTGATAGAGATCATGAACTTATCCTCATTCTACTTGGGACTAATTTTATATAATTTTGAGACAGAAGCAAACACTTTCACCTATATCTTATATATTATGTGAATCTAAGATCATACTAACATGGTAGTGCTGTATCACAATGTACATATAAAATATATTTAGCTGCTATTTCTAAATGAATTTATTGAATTAATTAAATAATAGATGACCATATTATATTTCTTTAAATAGCATGATTTTTTGTTATTATGTCTTACCAGTGGTTCATCACTTTTAACTAGTTGTACAATTTTGACAGTCTCTTCTTCATCGTCAAGCTCTGGTGGGATATCTGGTAGATGAGGGTAATAGTCTTTTTGTGCTACAGCATCATGTGTGCAGAGGATTGCCTAAACAATATACCAATTACTTAATATGTTGCCAATACAAAAAGTATATGAATGGAAAACTGCAATGCAACTTACTTGAAAATGTGGTTTTTGCAATAAGCCTAACAGTTCCTCATATTCTTTTGAAACAGACACCACTTCCCCGAATAATTCAAACACTTCAAAAGTGACTTGCATAGCATTAGACAGAAGAGGATAGAACTTGTCATCTTTGCCCTTAGCAACAATTTTATTGTGGACTTGGACAAGAGCGTGCAGTTGCTTAGATTGTAACAGTTCACTTAAAAAAGCAACATCTTCTCCACCAGGCTGTACCTCCTTCAGGGATGCAAGAAGCCGAGTGAGAGCTATAAAACAAAAAAAATATTTTGTAGTCCTATAAACATGCAAACATGAGACAACATACAAATCACTAAAGAACTTGAAAACCCTAGTAAAGACTTCCTGTAATGTTTACCTAAGAACAGACTGCCCTTTCCCATAGGGTTTAGAGATAAAGTTACATCTTTTACACTGTCACTACTCTGCATATTCATCTTGGCGAATGACGAAACAGCCTGATGTTATACACTTCACTCGTTTTCAATTGATTACTAACCCTCCAACTAGACTAAATTACAACCCAGCAATGCAGTGAAAATCTAGAAATCAAGATGAATTATTTTATTTGAGTTATAAGCTGGATCTATTTCTGTTGCCTAATCCTCAAGAATGGTTTTCATCAAACAGCAAATGTACCAGCTTCCAGACACTTTTTATAAAAGCCCAATGAACCATCTGTAACATTTAAATATCAATCTAGGTATAACAATCTAAATATTTTATATAAATTGTGATCAATAATCCACACAGTCAAAACAGCTACTTTCACACAATATTGTTTAATAAAATATTTATTGAAATTGTAAGTTTGAAAGCAGTGCATAAAATACTATTTAGAAAGAGCAGTGCAACTAGAGGCTTCTATCAAACAGTAGGTGTTAAACACTTTGCACATGATTATGTCATTCAATACCATAGCCACCAAGGACCACAACAAGTTGTGTAACAGAACTTAATGGTGCCTAATTCATCAATTATACATATGAAAATACTCAAACTCACTTTGACAGGTCTACAAGCCTTGGCACAACATTTTTATTTCATGGTATGGTGGTAGATCAATATTCTATATAGCCTGTAGTGAAGTATTGATGTACAAACAAGTTGTATATAAAAATGTTAATTTAACTATCAAAACCTACCAGACATTTTTGAAATCTAAGTGCCAGTGCACAGCATCTAAAAGATCATAATGATATATGGCTAAAATTACCATAAATTTATATCATTCCTAGTAAGCAAATTTCTAAAAAAAATTAATTCTGCCCTTACTTACCTGGATCCCAATGCTCCGATGTAGGGTCCATATTCACATACATTTATCCAGTGCAAATAAACAGTGTTCCTTGGCATAAAACATTCAGCAATCGATTTTCACTTTACTACACGAACCAAAATCAAACATTTAATGACGCTATAACAGCTAACTTGAATATGGATTGAAACAGAGGAACATAGTACTATTGAACACTGCCGCATGAATTTATCTGGATAAGGTTTAGCCGCGCCCCTGCCAATATAATTACGTGAAATATGTATGTAGATATTGCAGTTGTTATTATTTATATGGAAGTTACAAGCTAGTCATTATTTGTTTTGCTATATTATTGTATCAAATTAAAAGGAATAAAACATGATAGTAGAAATTCGTACGGTGAATACAATTTCTGTAATTTCAACTGAATTCAAAATACAACGCCATCTATTATAAAATAGTTTGTTATAAATCTGGAAATGCGATTAAGTGTACTTTTTGAACAACAAACAGATAAATTAATTTTATTTATTACAATAACATCAAAATGTTACTATACTACTCCCAACGAACAGGTCAAAGTAAACTGAAAATAAACTGACTGCACTGAGCGCGTACAGATGGCGCAGCTGTACTTGCTAACACAGATGTCAAAAATATAATCAATACCAAGAAATCGCGTTCAAATTTCATGAGTTATGATATGATAACGGCACAATTTAATTGGTGCAATTATGCCATATATAAAATAAACTCCACATTTGATAAACATTAAAGCTTACCTAACATTGTACTATCGCATGACCATTTTAGTTAATTAATTGATATTGTATGCATATATACTACATAATTAAAAAATATTAACAGTAAGGTTGACTAATAGACAAATAAATTATTATAATAATTATTAATTTGATCTATTGCCAAATATTAATGTGTCTATTTTTAAAAAGAAATTGTTTAAAATAGCAGCAAAATTGTTCATTTAAATCTAGGCTGTACCCTGTTTGCCTTTGTTCCTACATTTGACCAAAGAAACCAACTATAAAAAAGTTTATAGATTGTTTTCGAGGATTCGCTAGTCAGTTTGGAAAGAAAATATCAAAATATATGACTGGAATTTATCAAGCGTTTTCATCAAATCTGTGATAAAATTGTATTGGGTGATATAATAAAGTTGGACACTAAGAACTGGTTGGTATACTGTACCCGTTAAATTTGTTTAACTAATTGACGTCGGAGATAATGGCGCTAGTGTATCTGCGTACTACTTTAGTTTCAATAATTCTACACAGATTGATGTAATAGGTGTAGGTACTGTGAGTAAAATAATCGATTGACCTTTATTGAAACGCCGATTGTTTACTTACTAATTTCTAATATTTCCGTGGTAATTATGACAAATTGGAGGAAAACTTGACTACGTGTCTTCGAGCGATGTCCTCGGAGAAATAAGGAAGAATCTTATTGGTATGTAGAGTTAACATGATAGCGAAACTGATAAATCTTGTACCTAATCGTCAAGTTTTAATCATTCTATACAAATAGATCGTAAAATAGCGTCATCTCTAAAATTATAATAAACTTGTTGTCTATTTTTGATACCTATATGTACAAAACATAGAAATGTTTGTAGGTATTAATTAAATAGATAATCTTGGTATTTGCTAGATTGCATTATTTACGTAAATAATTAGTTTCTAATGCTTAAACACCTCATCATTTATGTTTTTTCAATTCATGATTGCAGTTTCCACTGCTATCTTTATATTTGCATCAAATAGAGATTAAAGACATGACAAAAATTTAACTGATCTGACACATTTAAATGTGTGTGTTACTGCAAAAGCTATGTCCTTTTTACAATTTGTCAATGCAAAATCACCAGCTTATATTTTAGACAAATATTGCAAATATAGTGGTAATTTCAAACAGCCTTAAATACCTCCCATATCTATCTAATGATAGAAATAATAAATATCGCTGCTATATATAGATTTGGTACCTCTGATATTTTTACCAATAACAGATGTGAAGATGATGTGCCTATGGTTAAATGCAGTAACTTCTCATGCATGCATTACATGTCTACATGTTCATACATGTTCTAACATAGTAATTAATAAGAATCATCAGTAAATTACTTAACATGTTGAATGCCATGTGAAAAATCGAGTATTTCCATACAGGCCACGGGGCTCATGAGTGAGCCTTCTCCCACTGAACCGTTCAAGCCATGGGGGCAAACTGTAAGTCACGTATGAGGTTCGTTAAAAATGTGTTCACAAGTCATACATTGCAGCTATCAAACGAAACGTTTATAGAAATGAGCCTCGTGGCCCTGTAGTCCAACCAGACCGTGTGATTTTCAAATCCAATAAATGGGTTTTTCAAGATATGTAATGACGCTAGGGTTAATCTTAAAGATTACAGTCGAAATTATAATTTTGCTTATATTTTGTTAGTAAACTTAAATACCAAAAAAATACACTTAATGAAATATTAATAAATTACTGAAACATAATATTTTCTTCATCACCAAATAAAAATATAGCTTTGAACATTGTAACAAACTGTTATATCAAAATACTTTATGTAGTCTAATAATCACAATAATTTTACTTGCACTTGTTTTTAATATCACATTAATTATTTATTAACATTAATAATAATTAAAAGAAACTTAGAATATTAAAATCTATGATGAATGTTGTTCAAACAAGGCAAACAAAGGTAAGGTTTAGTTAAGCAGTTTCCACAAAAGGTTGATTCTTTTTTGTTTTTGTCTAAGCCTGTTTGCTGCCCATGATTGGTACGTTTTTTGCATAACATTGACGAAATGTTCTTCTAACTTTTCTAGCTGAACCCTCTTTTTTTCCCAATGTGTGTTTTACTCATTTCGAATTGGCTGAAAAGGAGTATCACTTGCTATAGTTTAAGCACCCTAACCTACTCTTCACTCCACAAGACATTTTTAAATATATAAATTATAAAAATAATTATGCCATAAATTGAAACTCCCTTTCAGCAAATTCAATTTAGCAAACAATGTACCAAACACCCTGTATAGTTCTACAGATTCAATTCAAAAATGATATATTATATTATTTTTAAATTGAATCTGTTGTTTGCAGGAATGCCAGCCATTAATGAAAACAATTGAGTCTGACCGCCAGTAGGTTGCTTCATCTTAAGTTGTTAACATCTTTAATCCTTCATGATCTGTATTGAGGCACAATGGTATTAGCATTGTATCTGATCTGTGGAGGGCAACTATTAGCCAAGTGCCTAACTATATATCATACAAGTTCTTAATTTTAAAGCATTTTAAAGTAGCCTATGTCCACATAGCAGATAAAATTTGAATATGTGGGTTAATTGTGAAAAGGTTACAAATAGGCAGCTATCCAGTAATATTAATACTATGATTAACTTGTAAATTAATTAGGTAACTATGGATATAATACACCTGATCATTTTAATTATACAGTAGTTTATATAGGTAAAAGCTAGCATATAAAAAAATGTTTAAAAAGACTTTTGTTTATGTTACTATAATACTGCATATGAACATGAAACCATTATATAATAATGATAGTATAAATAAAACTTTACAATATTGGACTGCCTCTGCGTTGCATTAGTAGTGCAACTGCTGTGCATAAGTTCTTGAATATAATTTCAGGGAAAAATGTTATGGGTTTTACTGTCAAGCAATTTCTGGTAACATCAGTCAGTCTGGAACTAATATCAGAAGAAGGCAATAATCATTCTTCATTTTTGTTGGACTTATAACCTTAGCTTGAAAAGTTTGGATGTAGTACACCTACATCTTTGGGTAGTACATCTATATTTTTAATCTTTTCCAAAATTCCAAATACATACATACATAGCATATGTATGTATTATTAATAATACATACATAGCATATGTATGTATTATTAATAATGAAATGTATTATATATATATATATATTAAAGTAAGGAATTTAAAGATATATATTTTTATTAATATTTTTTATATTATGAAATTTGTAACTCAGTCAGCATGTTGCCTCAGCATGCTAATAAATCTGTTGCTGTTGCAAGTATTCATAGTTGACGGTTATAGTTAACATCCAGCCATTTATTGGCTTGCCATATTTGTATAAAAATACCTATTCCACAATAATTAGCGTAATAATAATAAAACAAGATATAGAGGTGATAGATGGATTAGAGCACCTCACAGTGATCATCAATGTTTTCATTTCCCACCATGGGAAGAATCTCGTGAAGGCTGAAAAATATACAAAATATTGTGATTTGGCTCACTTGATTGTCGACATGTAAAGTGTGGACTCTGCGTTCATTGTGCCGTTAGTCATTTTGGTTAATAGTTTGATGGCTAAGACCCTCGACCACCATGTGAAGAG
Source organism: Catocala fraxini (assembly GCA_930367265.1). Lineage (NCBI taxonomy): Eukaryota > Metazoa > Arthropoda > Insecta > Lepidoptera > Erebidae > Catocala > Catocala fraxini. The sequence goes on from OV884024.1 coordinate 20,988,769, forward strand.
AGTCGCGTTAAGCTGCTGTAGTCTTATACGTTCGTACTTTTCGACGTGAAAATCGTCGTGTCTCTGGGACACTAATTATAGGTAACTTGGTCCCTGTTCTCAATACGGGAGAATCGTCCAATCATTATTATATTAATAATTATAAATCTAAAATTGTGATGGGAATAATGTTTAAATAAATGATAAGATAAATTTCTTTGCTCGGCCTTTGTCATCAATATTGTTTTCTTCTGGACAAAAGTAATTTGTCCTGGAATCGAAGTTTGCCAGCATCATATAACCTTACTTGAACTCGAAATAGTAACTGGCATAGTAATGTGGATGCCATTTTCTGATGTCATATAAACACAACACAATAGACACATGATGAGCATTCTAAATAGATATGTTTTGAGGGTGACTTATAAGGTTGCTTATGTATGATTGGCATTTTAATGACCGACCAAATATTTTACGCAAGTATGGTTAAAATTGACAGTTAGTGAAACTTAATTATAAAAGTGTATTAGGTATAGACATTTAATACTACTATACCTTATTCGAAAGGCAAATGAAATTCACGTAGGGTGATCTTAAATGCTTAGAGAGTAAGTCTTTAATATCCTATTAACATAGGTTGCGCCACTTGCATCGAACTTATATGACCCTGCGAGCATTACGTGCGTTACGATTCCTTTCAGATTGCGTTGCGCGACTTATAAAAGAAAAAAAACAAACATCGCTAACATCTGTCATAAGATTATAAGCCTATTTTTGAGTATAAAAGCTAATATTTGTATATATGTAATACTTGTAATAGTATCAAAAGTTATCGAGGCTATCATTCAGTTATTACAAATATGAAGATATATCTTCTCAAAAAAAGCCAGTCATAGTCGAAGCATACCCTACTTACTACCTATATCATATCGGTAATAAGTAGACAAATATCTGTGTAAAATAATAAAGACAATCTTAATCAGTACAGTCTGCTGACAAACGCATTAAAGCAATCGTGCAGAGCAAGGCAGGTGCAATAAGTATTGGCTAACCTTTTTGTTAGCTGATACTTACTAAAGATTTTCACAATTATTTGACTTACGTACAAACTGTTTCCGTGTATGTATGGCCAAACCATTGCTACATCACCTTACTAATTATTTGCTTTTCTTTGGTTCTCTTTTGGATAACCTCGTTGCTTTTCCCTCTATTGGAGAAGTCGCTTAGCGTCTATGTATTAATAACAAAATAATGCATTGAAAAAGAACATTCGAATTTAATGTTCGATCAACATTTAACAGATAAAATGGTCCTGTTTCTTAATTATCATGATGGTGTAAAAGTTTTAGCAAAACAGATATAGACGTTCACAAGATGCCTAACACTAACAATCCTCTAGTTTTGTTGTTTATTTTTGTCTTATTTAATATAAGGTCAGTTTTAAGTGACAAATCTCAATTAAGAGAGGACTGTGGCACCAGTAACGCGAATAAGTCGCAACGCGGGTCACCAGCATTGCTATTCGACAAATCAAAGTAATAATGCCATGTTAATATTCTTTTACATTATATGTTATTTACTCGTACATAAGTACTACCTATTATATAAGGTGGCAATCTGGTCGCTAAGTTACCGCACGCGGGATATTGGGTGCAAGTAGAGCTTAGTTAGTTAGTTTTTTTAGTTAGTTCTGAGTTTGGGTACTTTAGTGGCCTCCTAGTCAGATCTAGAAAGAGTTAAGTAAAACCGCTATTTTGTAAGGTCTTGAAAGCTAACACGAGATTATAATTTTATATTATATAAACTGTGCCCCCGCTGGGTACGAGTCTCTTTTCTGATTGATTAGGATGAGACCATAGTCCACCACGCAGGGCCAATGCCGTTGCCGTACTTCACATATCTTTGAGATCATTATGGAGAACTCTGAAACATGCAGGCTTCCTCACGATGTTTTGCTTCACCGTTAACGCGAGCGAAAATTAATTACTCTACTCCATTTGGTTAGGTATTTAACTAAAGGTAAAACAATCTTGCTGTGTCTTTTTTATCTTTTTAACTAAAAACTCTGTTTGAAATAAAATGCTGCTAAAGATCAATGTAAATACAACAATAATGATTACTAAATCAATTGAACCGTTAGTTTAAGCAGTAGTTTATTTGTTTAATATGTGTTAATGTAAAAAGTCACATCAAGATTGTTTACCTTTAGTTAAGTCCCTAACCAAATCGAGTATAAATACACACATAACTTTGAAAAGTCAGAGGAGAGACCGCTGCGTGGCAGTCCAAGAGTCTCTAATTTGTGTGTTGTTCCAGCCGTAAGAGATGCTTGATGCCGGGCGCTCACTTCAAGAATAAGCCGGGGTCGGCGGACGAGTTTCCGGCTTGCAACGAGGAGTCGCAGCTTGAGCTACACCTTCAGAGGCAGCTCGAGGAGGATGTTGCCAGGTAATTTATCAACTACCTTAAAACACCTTTAAATTGTGCACTATACATTATTCTATTGCTCTCATTTGCGTTATAATTTTTCACAATATATTTTGTTGTCATAATTATGCTACTTGTGCATTTGTACTTTTTTATTTCTACCTTTGCGAAGAGGAGTGCTGTTGCGATGTGAATATTTACAGCGTACAACTGAATTCCAATTGATAATATTATAATTTTATGAATTATCTTTATTTCTATTAATAATCTTGTTTTATGGAGTATCATATCAAGCAATGCTTTTATACCTAGTTTATAAAGATACTTTTGTATGAAATGAAATACTACTATTCAATAAACCTAACATTAAAACAGCATTTGTCTATGTAAGAATATTATCACTCTGTTATGTAATGTAGTTTCATCACTGGTCATCATCAGCAGATATTTACCCGTCTAGCCCAATGATAATTCGGACTTGGTAACTGTGGAAGGGCTGATAACCATGGAATTAAGAAGTGCTTCCTAGGTACAGTCAGAGAGTTTACTGTTGAAATCAAGACGAATGTAAATTTACTCAATTGCATGTATTATAAGAATCAAATAAATCATAGAAAATGCAAAATCTTGCGGAAGTTAGTTTGTTGTCTTCCTGATAAGTTATCATGCTTTTGTTATTAAGATGACCACATACCTACCGCTAGCGTGGCTGTCCAGAAAATACGATTGACGTCATATTTATATTATATTTCACATAAACCCACATTTTTTAATCTTTGAATAACCTTTGATTCTACAATAAATATAATATGGTCTCATTGGTCTATGATCATCTATTATATGCTAACTACATAAAGATACAGGTGGTCCGTCAATGTGTCCAATAGACCCTCAGACCTTATAGACCCTTTTTCAAAAAGACACACTAAGCCCTAGAACTTCTTTTTTGGCACACATTATCGACAGCAGTGAGTTTGCTGTTGTACGTAGTACTTATTAATTCCATGCTGATAACATATTCCCATAACCCATTTGCCGTTTTATTTTAGGCGTGCAAACTTGTTATACAGAATTGTCATCGTGTTTCAAGTATAGTCACAAGGGAAATTAAGTGCCTACCTGGCTATATTATTGTAGTCCATGCGAATACAGTTTATTACCGCAGTGTTGGATACGAATAAAATTAAAATATCATACTGTACTCTTTAAATTATTTAGTGATTCACAAAATAATTTAAAGAGCTTAGTATGAAGAAAAATGCATGTTGCCCTCTCGTTTAAAATGTTTTAATGCGCGTTTTTTAAGACTACTGTAGTATTTCCATACCCCTGTCACCATGACAGGGATGTGCAGCAGAGGGCCACTGAAGGGCTATATTTTGAATAACACAGGTAAATAAGGTTGTTAAGTATTCCATGACATTATCGCATAAGGACGTCTGGGTAATATTTTTATGATATTGTTGTAGGCCTATGACAACAATGAGTATTACTATCGACCCACGATCGCATTTAAGCTTAACGTCTAATTCTAATGGATATTTCCTAATGTAGATAGGTATTGTTTTGCTATTATTTCTTTATTTGTTATTTACTAACATTTCCTTCCTAACAAAGTGTCGTCTGTGGTTTCTAACAAAATGTTTGTTCGTGTGTATGTGTAATGTTTATGATATATATATATATATATATATATTTATTTTATTATAACAAAATGTAAATAGTATAACTCGTTATTTATATAAGCTTCATTCATATGGTTATGGACACAATGCTTATTGATAACATGCAATTACTTGTTTCAGAATATTTGACGAATCTATTTTCTCTGATCTTGAAGTGGTGTGTGGAAAATTAAAAATACTAACCCATTCTTGCATATTAAAAGCACGTACACATAAATTTTATCACAAGCTACATACAATTTTGCATGTGAATATTGAACGCAGTACATTCGATGAAATATATTCTTTCATAAGGTATGGTGTGTTATATTCTACTTGAATGGTTGTGATTAAGATTTTCTTTATTTTAAACTGTTCTCGATGATAAAAAGTGTTTAGTGAAATATACAGAAGAAGAAGAAGAAAGAACTATTAAGAAGCTTTTTGACTATTGCTTACAGCAATAGGCGATAACGATTCTTTAGGTCTAAAATAAACTTATAAATTATTGATGCCATGCTTTTATATTATATCTATATACAAATTATTATATTATATCTATCTTAAAAAAAAAAAAACTCAAATTATTATATTATATCTAGCTGGCCAAGCAAATATTCTGTATTTTGCGGTAAGCGATGCAAAGCGGCGTATTTTGATAAAAGCCCACCTATCAGATCCTAGTTTAGCAATGAACCATCGTCACAACGAAAGAACTATACGAAGGCAACATATATGACAATAAAGATCCTTTTCTATATAATATTAACATGCAGGGTAGCCATAATAATAAAAATATTATTATGAGAGACTAAGAATGATTTATAAAATATAAATTAAATGATTTATAATCTTGGTTTCTTTATATGGGCTAGACAGTGTTGTGTGTATGTGGTAGAATATTATTATTATATATTTGCTTATCATGTCAGCAGAAGCACTTGGATATTTTCAACGACTTAGTAATATAAGCAAAGTGAGTGTGTCAGATTGTCGGATATGAAAACGATTATTTGTAAAAATTATTCACATGTTAATATTTTAAACAATAATGCTTGTGTAATGGATTATTACAAAAATAGTAGTTATTACAAAGAATATAATATAATTGAGGCGTATAGAATCAAAGGCAGCAAATGTCCAAGCTACAATTACAACCACCTAATACTTAATATTGCTGTAGGTTGGCTACTTAATATTGTAATAGGTTGGCGACATTAATTAAAAAACAAAAAATATCGATAATTCTACATGCTAAGTTCAAAAGATATAGAACCTCTTTGCTATGAGTCCCATAGGACGATTTTTTTGTCTCCATAAAATGTTACCTTGTGGCACTTTGCTGCCTTTGATTTTATACGCCTCAATTATGTATATACCTTACTACCGGTAAAAAACAATAATTGCCAGCAGTGGTGGCTCTGTAGTCAACTTTCGTCAGCGTTAACAGCGTTATACGTAATCTAACGAGAATAGGAGAAAAGCGAATGCCGGTCCAGCTAGTGTCATATATTTCTACTGTTATGCGGTACCAAGGGTTTATCTATTCTGTTCTAAGTGTTGTGGACTAATTATATATATAGCATTTTATTTTTAGCGGTAACATTATACTTTCAATGTTACGTGTAATAAATGAAATGTCGCTTTTCATTGTTGGTAACTTGTAGATATTAATAGGTAGAAAGAACAAACATAACATTGATGTTCAAGTAACCTACTTTCTATTCTTTTGCAGCGATGTGTATACAGAATGCAACATTCAACATGAAGAAAAAGAAATAATTACATATCTGGATAGCAACTTAAATATTGTAGAATCTATCCCAGTCAAGCCTAACAATACTAAAGAAGTTTCAGAGGAACCCGATGTCTTTTTAACGCCTAAGTGTATTAGTCCATACGTAGAAAATGGCATCCAGAAAGTAATTAACTCTAGTCCTAACACTGATTTGACAAAGGAATACTATGCATTAGTTCCCATTGACGGACATCTTCTAGATAAAGAGCTTATCGAGCAAGACGCACTATCAAATGCATTTCATTCTATTATAAAAGCTCAAACAGAAGACACAAATCAATCAAAAGTTGCGCTTCGTAGTAAACCTACTTCGTTATCTCTTACTTCTAGTCATTCATCCAAAACAGTCAAACATTCCAGTAGTTGTGATATTTTGAATAAAACTTGTCTAAAAGATAACACTTCTCCAAAACATGAAAAGAATACAGTCGCTGATAAGGACTCTAAAACTAATCACAATTTTGCAATAAGTGATAAAAGTGATCGTAATACTATTATTAAGAACACAATCAAAGGTGAACTAAGCACTGAAAAATCGTTAGATGCTCCGTATTCCCCAGACAGCTTAATTACAGACGAACCTAGTTCTTCATCTGATTACTTGTCCGCTGCATATACCTGCTCCCCAGGCGTTAGTTCGTCTGGTGGTAACGCTCAAGTAAATGTTGGAAACAACACCTCCAAGATGGAAAACATTTACACTTTATCGGATTCCGGCTTGGAAGACACAGCAATGCTAGGTAGCGTCAATAGCCACAAAGACGTTACGTTAACAAACGTTTCCTTATCAGAAAATACTCTCCATGATCTTATTGCTGACGATGCTAGTATTTCCGCTGTCTCTATAACTAGTTCTTTAGCTGAAAAGAGTAACATTCAGAGAACGAAGCTCGGTGGTACATCATCTGAAAAAGATTGTAATGGTCAAAATAGTACCGCAAGTATCAGTACCGAAATGAGCGGCAAATCTCTCAAAGAAGAGAAGCAGAGACAAAACGAGGAGATAGTAATATTAGAGTCCTCTTCCCTCTCCTCAGAAACTGGTTCTTGGGAATCAGTCTATCCACCTAAGTTAGTTGAAAAGGAAATTTGTGAAAAATTTCTAATGAATGAGCGTCAGCATTGCTTAGAACAAGAAAGTGCAAATAAATCACCTGAACCTGAATTTCCAACTAGCTTAGTTCAAAAGTCGCCCTTCAAATCAACTGCATGCTTTATAGATGCTTCTAGCTTAGTTGATGAAGAGGACACTATAAAAATTGAAAATGTTGTAAACGAACCACCAAACGTCAAGTTAGATATTTTACCTGCCCCCAGTCAACCAGTTCCATGTTCCACGGTAAAACTTGATATTAGTCCAATCGATTGGTCTGAAAGTAACGATAACGACGATTCTTTGGAACAAGCAGAGAAAAAAGATCCTGATTCGATGCAGAAAGATATGTCACCAACTATTTTTGAAATGACTCCGATCACAGAAGATTCTTTATGTACCAACGTATTTGAAAATGTAACTGAAGCAGAGCAAGACAAAGTTACAGATGTTGACGAGGCTAGTAATTATATGTCAGATAAAGAGAGGTCGCTGCGATCAAGTACCGTGTTTATGTCTAGTACTCCAAATAACTCAATAATGTCATTGAAAACATATAAACAATACGAGTCTGAAGACAGCGAAAGTGCTACCACAATAGTTGGATCTGAAAGTTTTACAAAAAAGGAAAGGAAAGGTAGTCGTTCGCCACCTATACTGTCAGGAGGTGTTTCGGTAGAGGATCATCTGCCTCAAGTAGCAGGCGGCAGTCATGAAAGTAGTCCAGTACCTAAGTTTAAGATGGAAAATGTACCAATTGTAACAGGCGCGTATTTGCCTCAAACTGCGGATAATACACAGGGGAGAGCTAGAACAAGTTCTGCTTCGGCATGGATAGTCGATATGTCTGCTGTCCCAAAAACAGAAGATAGTGTCAACAATAGTTCTAAAAATTCCGAAGAAAGTGTTAATGAAAAGAAGAATATTTTTTCAATGTATATAGATTTAGGTGAAAAATCAACTTTAAAAGACATGCCTGCCAGACTATCTTCTTCAATGAATACAAAAAAAACTGTACCTCACGTGGAAACCAAATCGACACCTAGAACTTCTAGAGCTACATCGAACATTACTGATCGCAACTTTCCCAAAGACAAAATAATTGAAAGTGTTACTATTTTTGAAAAATATGAATCCCTGTGCAACGATCCCAATATAAGTATTTCAGAAATAATTGCTATCCCAGAAAAACATGAATCTATTCCAGAAGCATCAGAAAATCCTGTCGCAGAAATAAAACGCGAAGCAAAGCAAACGAGAGCATTCGTTAGCGAAGAAAAAGTGGCTTTACAAAAAGAAACGTCCATGCAAATCCAAAAGGAATCTACAGCCGATCAAACAAAAGATCTGTTCGTTAAATTATCCGATTTAGATAAACCAGTGCAAAAATCCGATATCTTACTTACCCACGAAACTAAAGAAATGGACGTGCGGATGACGAGATCCATTCCAGATAATAACTGGGGCGACCCGGCGTTTTCAGCCAACTCGAGGTCGATAGAAGTGATTAGTTCATTTCATTCGGAGAATGCTTTGAGTTTGAACAGGTTATTTCCTCATTTGAAGAATGAATTTAGTAGAAGCATGCCTGGCTCATTGTCTAGCAGAACGCGCTCTCCGCTGAGATTAGGTACGTCGAGCACTCTCGGAGATGCCGAAGAACAAGTGTCAGACATGTCTGAAATTAGTAGCATGCAGAGCAGCAACTGTCGTTCTGGCTTCGGTAAGAATTTAAACAATAACAATATTGATCGAGTTTTATACATTATTCATAAAACGACAAGTACAATTGCAGGCAATAGTACCACTGATAGTCAGACATCCAGTTTAATCGACAACTGCACTTCGCGCCTTGGTCAAGATCTTCTCAGAATGTTTCTAGAGGAGATAGCCCCTGATGTCATAGTGGAAGTATCCGGCAAGCGATTCAAGGCCCACAAATGCATTTTATCTTCTAGGTATGTGATAAAATTTGAAAATTATTGCTATTATTATAAGACTTAACAGAGAGGATGGTCAAACCTAAGCGTCGTATTTCATTACCAAATAAATTTATTCTTTTCAAACCGCTGACCTTAATGCTTATGTTTTTGTCAGCGTGGTCGATAAATTCTATATTTAATCGAACTACGCAGGAAACCTCCGATTTGCCATATAAACTACTCAAGCTAGCGTTAAATGTTAATACAAAAAAACTAAAATACATTTTTATAAGCGTAATTTGACATACTTTGCGAAGTATGCTAATTATAATATTAATTTACGAACCTTATATTTGATCACGCCTCGCTTTTAATCGTTATATATTTGGTATTTATATTACGTCATTCGATTGCAGATGCCAATACTTCGCGGGCATATTGAGCGGTGGATGGGTTGAAAGCTTAGGCAACGTTATTGTACTGCCACCGTAAGTTAACTGTTTCAGTTTTAGGGCTTGTCCCACCACCTCCAGATTGTATTTATCTATAAGATAAAATCTCGCCCTCTCTTCCTTAACCTAACAAGAGTGAGACAGCATGCGATTTATCTTACAGATAACTTTTACTTGTTAGTTGTAGGACTGGCCATAAGAATTGCGTATATGCGTCATAAATCGCATTGTTACCACTTCTTTTATTTCTAGGTTTTCATACAACGTAGTATATTTCGCATTGTGCCACATATACTCTGGTCTAGCCACCATACCGGATTCTGTTAGTATTGTGGAGCTAGCTACTATCGCCGATATGCTGGGTTTGGAAGGTCTAAAAGAGGCAATAATGTTTACCCTCAAAGCCAAATACTGTCACCATTTCCATAAGGTAAGGTCAAACACACAATTGCCATAAAGTGAACTGTCAGCGTCGGTACGTTGAACGTTGTTTTTACTTTGGTTACTATTTCAGCCTTGTGCAGTCTGTGTAGTGGGAGTGTTAGAATGTTTCCCATTGTCATCTGTATATGGCCTAGACGACTTGTACCATAAATGTCTCAAGTGGATAACTAAGCACTTTTCGAAAGTATGGCCTACTAAGGCGTTCGCTACTTTACCTACGGACCTCTTGGACAAATGCTACCAGAATCACATTGTCAATCTTACTATAGACAATTTGGTGGAAACGGTGTACGGATGCGGTATAACCGGTATGTTAAATTTTTTATCCATAACTTAATATGATCTTATTGAAAGGATAAATAATATGTTCGTTTTGTATTGTGCAGCGTCATCTCTCCAAAACAGTAGATGGGCTGAAAGCGTAGCGCGCATGTGTCGAAGGCTTATAAACGCAGCCGCCCACTTTGCGGCGCCGAGACTAGTCGGAGTATTCCAAGCAATAACGCCACTCCCTTCAGAAGCTCCTCACGCCGCCAAGCAAGCTCTCGATGATTGTCTGGCGGCTGCGATCGAATGGGCACCTCCCGAGGAAGCCTGCCGTGCATACGGCTTTCTCTCTGCGCTTGTGAAAGAAATACGTAATCAACATTATTCCAAACCCGATTTGATTAGTAACGGGACAGACAGCAACAGAAGTTTCGGACCCAGTAACCTACTTTATACACACGCGGGCAGCTGGCGGCTACAGTGTGAGGGCGCGTTAGTGCGGGCTTCGCCACGCGTTGTCACCACTCAAGCTTTTAAAGACTTACCGTCGGACCTACGCAAACGATTACGAGAACTCGGTTGTATCAAGTACGGCGCGCATGCTTTACCCCTGACGCCACCAACATCTTTCACAGACAAGAAGTCTAAAAATAATATGAAGAATAACAAAGCTTCCAATACTACAACGGTTCGCAGTATTGATATAGCACAAGTGCGCGCTTCTTTTGTACCTTACGCACCTAAACCAGTGTTACCGCTTGGTTCTACAGACACCCTAAAGAGCAACAACGATCTACGTGATTTCAAGAAACCAATCCCTGCCACCCACCCGCCTAAAGTTAGGACAACTAAAGCACAGGAGGAGCGCGCCAAGTTTAACAAGACTAAGAACACCAAATCTCAAGATAGGCTAAATAGTAAGACCACAACGGCTCGGGCTCCATCTTTCGAGAATACCAAACCGAGATATTTAGAGCCTAAAGCTAACAAGGAAAAGAGAACAGTGGTAAACAAACACTTGCCGAAGATTGAGTCGTCCAGTGAGTCTTCACGTAACTCGAGTCCGGTACTGATACGTAATTTGAGGTCGTCGCCGCAGAAGGGCCGGCGGTGTGACCGAGGAGAGCGAGTCGAGAGGGGCGTGCACACGATGTCGCAGGACAGCCTGGTCACCGGCTCGCGGCCGCGCACCGCCGAACCCTCCACTGACTCTCTCAGCGAATCGCAAACTAGCAACAAGTACGCGACTTACACTAAAGCCAGGCACACGAAAGGCTCCATCGAATGTAAGTCTTTGCTAAGCTGCTATTTGAATTGTATAACCATATTTGTTTGTAAACATAACTACAGCCAATAGTACACAGTCTATAAAGTTAATAAATTAACTCTAAGTATTGTTTACAATCTATAAAAAATTTACAATCTATAAACACTGATAGTGGTAGAGTAACATAATAGAGAACTGATCGGAACGAATGCAGTTATGCTACAATCTCGTACTTTATTTGTTTTACTAATTTAAATTGTGATTAGGCTTTTCATATAGAATAATTATTAAGATATCTTATTCTTTTACAGCGATTAAAACATCACGTTGTCACGATAACGTTCGATCAATTGCAAATAATAAAATGAAAACTAAAATACCAGTGTACTTGAATCCAACTGTTAAAGTCAAAGCTACATCGGAAACAAGGAACTCGAGAGACTCGCAGAAACGATGTATGATGACGAGTAAAATAGAGGCACTAAATAGACCTCCTGAGCGGAAAGTGGCGGGTTCCTTAATGATGGCGACTAAGTCTAGCTCTGCGAAAATCGTTCCAAAAGTAATAAAAGAGCCTGTGAGCAATAAAAACACATCGAAGAGTCAGCGCAGCATGCACGTCAGCAGGCAACACCAACACGAAGACAAGGAGCCTCAGCTCAGAGACATACCCACGATGGAACGATCCGGCACATTTCTCAAAGATGAGCCAACTTTCGGCGATAAAACCACCAGTATAGATATAGACCAATGAAATACTCTATTCATATTTATTAGAAATTAGCGAATTCAATCCAAATACTTGAATATCTTACTTGACAACAGAAGCATTTATTAACGTATTATTATTGCCTCTATAACTTGATATCAAGAAATGACCTTGGTTTTTTATGATTGAAGTTGGAAGAATGTTTTTATGTCATTGTTTGTTTTCGAAATATGTTCATTTATTGCCGCCAGAAGGCAGGATGTGATTGAGCTAGCATCGTTTTATTGGGTAAGAGAAGAACTTAATATATATCATATCTCGGTAATTATTTGTGTGCTGTTTGTTAATTTTAATGTTGTTTTCAGAGTCTACCCAGAAATAATATTCAGCATTATCGTTATATGTACATGGATTGTCACAGAGAATGCAGGAGTCGTTAAGTAACAAGAAAGAAAGTATATAGCCAGGATAGAGATCAAGGAAGCTATTTAAAAGTAACATCCTACAACAATTTAGGTTTGTATCTGAATAAGCCATTGTTGTTAATTTATCAACATTATAGTATGTAATAATGGTCGGCGATGAGTTTGCTCATAGTAGTGCTATTTGTGTGCGGATGATGTCATGGTAACCTTGCAAATGTACTTGTACACGTAAAGTTACTCACGATTTTTCACTTAATAATACAGTAGCCAAAATAGACGTGACTAATTAAAACATTTTGTTTTTAGTAAAAAAAAAAACAACGCATTTTATATATTTGCTGTTTGAATGGTTTCTTATATTGTATTACAAAGCCAAATAATCATCATATACCCAACTAAATGTTATATTTGACGTTGTACGTTAGAATTAGGACCTTGTTATGATAACTTCTGTAGGTACTAAGACTATGACCTACTCCAGCAAAAGATATTTTCATATTAAAACGATTTCTAAATTTAGGCAAGATGACGGAACAAACACAAAACCACTTTCGCATTTATAGTTTAGTACAATAGTCTCTAGTTAGAATTGTGACTATAGTTTGCTAGAATACCTATCCGATAGTTGTGTCAAAAATTATAGTTATAGGCCATGAAGTGGTTTTATTTACAGATTTCTACTAACCAGATGGTAAATGGTTTAAGTGATTGCCTCAACACTACCAGCGCGACGAGTCTGATGAGTTCGATCGTCACGCAGGACAATTTTTTTTATGATTTGCAATGTTATGACATCTTGGCCGTCTCTTTTCCGTGTGTTCGTTTATCTTAAGATTTGGATGCTAGTTATGCTCCTGTCATACAGAATTGCCCTTGCGCGGGAGTTGTTTTAGAATATCATTTTAATTTCGATTTCGGTTCCCGAGCCAGCATCTAGTAGACAACCAGCTAACGGTCCAACTGATCGTAAGAGGTAGCCGCCGCTTATAGTTCAGTGGTACCTTTCCAAATGAAGCGACTGAATCCTGCTACGGAAACAAGTCTGTAATGGTACTAAATTCAAGCACACGTTATCCACTTACTCTCAATTACTTCTTTAATGACGACAATCCATCGGACAGTTTGGGCACATTCATGATTCTTGGTCATTTTGTGAACTACACTGAACTCGATTGGTTCTGAAGAAAACACGGTATTGGCACGTTGAGAATCAACCTAAGGCCGGTATTATTAGGTTATCGTAAGGAAATTCTCAATGGTATCACGGCGTTTGATAACGGGAGGCAATAGGTTCGACCACTATTATGTCGGAAGTTCCCTTACCCTTTACATAAAATGTGTCTGTCTGAAGCTATGTTTATTTTAAATTCCTAATCCTGCTCCTTTGTTTTCTTTTTAACATATAAATACGTAAATATATTATAATATAAATAGTATATAAATCATTCCAACCCGTCCAAAGTTTGCCTGTAAGATATTGCTGATATATGTCATTGTATATTGATATATGTAACCATAATTACGAAAAATACTACGACATCAGCCGAACAATGCCGAAATACTACGAACGCAATTTGACTGCGTGTGTCAAATGCATGGTTGTGTGCGTGTAGTGCTTTTTCATTAATTTTATGTATTTCTAATGCATATTTTATATAAATATTAGGACTGCCACCTCCTTCTCCATATAAACTTTAACTGTGCCAAATTTCATACTCCTCTGTCCGCGCAACTTTCGTGAAAAGGGGTACAAAGTTTTTGCTTCACGTATTAATATATAGATACTCATAAGTACTTGTTCCGAGTAGATAGTATAGTACATGTGCGATGTATTTGTACCTAACTGTTAAAGTCCTCAGTAGTAATCATCATTATGCTCAATTATTCTGTCTCTTTAAATAACATTATAAATATTTTATGTTACAGTAAAGACGATATCAATGCACCAGGAAATATTGAGTCATCATCTAGGAGCGATGTTAGTGCTGCTGCACTTGAATATTAACTTGATTCGATGAAAATGGTCGAAACCCATTCATCTTATTGCTGGTGAAGGTAAGAAGTCTCATAAAGTTTTATATCAATTACTATATATAAGATAAGGTCCTCCAGACCAAATTCCGATCAAGTTAACTTTAGAATTTTCTGAAGTGCTTTAACATTCATAAACAGTAAATCCTGATTTCCATACATAACTTTGCAGAAGGTGTATAATGAGTGCAATAAATAATATCAGTCTTTGTAGTAGTTTGTCAAGTAGTTTTGATCTGATAACTAATCCTTGTCCTACAGGTAAAGTTTTAAGATATGTTGAGTGGTGACAGCTTCTACATCTATTCGCAGTGTGTTTTCAACTCTATCAGCCCAATTAACATTAAAATGTGAAGAAGTTGTAATGTTACCATCGAGTGATGCAGGACTATATTGTGTTATTTTGTTTTATATGCTAGACAATATTAAATACTTGTAAATGAAAAAGGTGTCATAAGTAATCATTATTAAGAACATTTCAATTTTCTTGATTCGAGTTACCGAGGTGTTGTAAATATTTATGTATTGTATATCTATATACTCACTGCTTCGCCGCCTTCACGTAAACATGCTTATGTCTAGCCGGTTCTAGTACATAAATACACTTTAGGCATAGGATTTATTAATATTATAATTTTTGTTGCCATTTTATTTAAATGTATGAATTGTAATGTAGACTTCTTGTAGTGATAATATTTATTAATGTCCGAAGTTTTTATATACTTAATAGCTAAGATGATCCAATATTATATCAATCATTATTGGTTGTAAATAACATATTCTATTTAAATATTTAGAATGTACTTAATTAATGTTATTGTTTAATGAATTTATAGATTTAGCTGTTTACTTTTCAGTAATGCACAGTATTAAGTTAAAGTGTTTTAAGATTTCCCTCCGAATATTAAAAAGAAAGAATGAAAGAAATGCTTATTTTTATACATAATATGATAAAGGTTTTATTATTTCGAAGGAAGTGAGTTCATGCTTAATGTGATCTTACCGGTATTATTTTTGTTATTCTGCCTATGTATCTTTACGGGAACTGTGCTTAATATGTAATGTTGTATAAGACATCATCGTGTTATAGGTTACAGTAGCGTGTAAGTAGGCTCTTCCCTAAATATCGTAACATCACATTAAATTATTACAAAGCAATGTAACTTTGCTTTAGTCTAAAGCTCTTGTATTAATTAGTTGGTTGTACAATAATTGATGGTACCTATTGTTCGTGAAACGAGTGCGTTTTCGGTGGTCTTGTTATAAGTTATTTTAGTACGTATCAGACGTACGTGTCTATATTTTATGTGGACGTATATTTTTTGGATGAACTTGTATTACTCTAGGTAGTGTGCCTTATTTGTGTCTGTTTGTTACTTTGTTTTCTCCTTGCGTATAAGCGTACGGTTAAGTGTATAATTGCAAAAAAACCAGAGATACAGTAATACTCTTGTGTTAAATTTATTACAAGGACCGCTGAAAATGGGGTCTTCGTTACAAAACTTTTTAAGGACTTTTTAAGTAAAGCTTTTTTATAGGTTGTGCTGCACAATAATTTTCTTTTTGAATATTATATCCAGGGTTGTTACGGACTTCACATTTGGTAGGCGCGTTATTTAGATGATTTGAAATATTCGTATCAGATACTATTTAGAATTGACTTTTTTAATGTATGTAAGAGAAAATATATTGAAAAGTAAAACAATACGCAAGTTGCAGTAACCATGACGTTGTAAACTACGGTACATAGTAACAGTCGAGTGAAATGGTCAGTTCTGAATTAGATCAACATGGTTATATAGTAAAATTATTGTATTTGTTTAGAAGTTAGCCATAAACTCTTTAATTCGATAGTTACATATGCTTTAGAGCGCATTTTTATTTCGGTTAATTTTATTAGAGATCGCCATAACATCTCTGGTTTATAATCCAAAAGTGTATTATTAATTATACTATTTGTATAAATTAGTAACAATATATTTTGACATAGGTTAATTTTCAAAATGATCTCAATATATCAGTATGTATGTCACCTACGTATGCATATTTTGTTAATTTTTATCGTAATCTGCATCAGGCGTTGTAATTCATAGGTCGTGTTATATTTTATTCTCATTTATTTCTATGGTACATATTTATAAAACTTCAAATACATTTAACTTTTTATTTGCATGTTATTTTAAAGGAATTCATATTTATAGTGCATGTTTTATCGACATGTGCACCATCTATACAATTTTATGTCTGTAACTCTTAGACTGTAATCGTGAAAAAAATATTTATTATTGTAATTGTTGATAACAAATATTATGTTATTATAGAAATAAAGACATTCAATTCAATAAATATGTGCAATGCCTCTTTGACTTTTATTGCTTTAATATTAGCATGGTATCCTGCCTCTTTGACTTTTATTGCTTTAATATTAGCATGGTATCCTATTTACATATTTTTACAAAAATGCAAGGAATCAAGGTATTTGCAGTCACTTTGATCATGCACTTCAATATGATCAACGAACGATATTCTAACATATCGCAAATGTTTCACAGATTAATAATTTATGAATATCGCTCAGGGCGCATCCAATGTAGGATAATAATACACGAGCAGTCATAAATTAAGTCTTTTATTTCAGAAAACGATACAATATAGCATAATAGTACAATATAACAACAATACCATACGGAAATTTAATTTAAAGGTCTATTGTTAATTTGAAAATAAACCTACGCTTATAAGTGGCCTTATACCAATACATCATCTTCTAAAATTATAATCACGTGAAGACTAAATCGTGTATGGTTCCTGAACACCATAAAATTTCAATAGACTTACACAAGACCGACTAAAACGTCGGTGTCTCGCCAGAGCCATATAGATTTTTTTGCATTAACTGCACATGCACGTGAGCAAGGACTATGCTAGATCATCTACGAATACGAACACAGACACGGGACCCTTTCTTCACAAAGCCAACCGCCTAGATCTCTACAACTTTATGTGCCACACACTGAGTCAGTGTTGTCACTTCAAACCATACAAATAAATACGAGTTTTATTTGCATGTCACTATCTTGTCCCAGATATATTTTCATAAGAAGCCAGTTAATTCCGCTTGCTCAATTAATGGAAGTGCAGTCGTTAGTTATTTTTACATATCGCGTCACTTAATTTATTATACTCAACTTATACAAACTTGCCAAAACCAATATTTTGGTACAAATAATTAGGAATTTATGATAAATACATAGAATATACATACACGAAAATCTTCGCTTAATATTGTATCGTGCAATCTAACTATTTGTGTGACGTGATAGTAAGGCGATAGTAAAGGCCCATTGAAATTTTAGGCGTAGTGTAATTGAATGGTTGCTTAAATATTATACATATTAGTCTCATGAAAATGCGTTATTTCTCTAAATATGATTAATAGAACAACTTCTTTTAATATTTGTTGTTCATCATGTAATACATAGGTAGTAATCTCTTCAGGAAACTGACAAACAATCTGAAATATTTGGCAGAGCGATTCGCTACGTCCGCAGACAGCCGTACAGGTTATATCTATTAACCGAACAATTATAACCTGAAGAGAAAACGAAACAAGTGTGATCGACGTCACTTGACCATCATTAACTTAATTCACACACCTTGATGTATACACGTACGCAATGTCTCTCTGAATCTCTGTACATTGAATACTAGCTTTTGATCTTATCTAGATGATGTAGAGATACATTAATACAAATTAAATTCTGTTCATCGGCATTAATTGTTTAAAGAAAACCACCACAAATGAAAACTAAAAATGCCATAAACAAGAGTGAAATTCTTCTAAATATACTGACACAAAACTACGATTAAATGTGCTATGAAACATGACATGTTGACGCCTAGTATTATCGAATAGTACCCGTGGAGTTTACAAAACAGAACCACGGTGGTTTTACGAATAAGTTTACTCATACAATCCTCACTTCGCACCTTGTATCAGATCGACACTAGCTGAGCTTCAATCATTTCAATCAACTATGCATACATTGTAATAATATGTCCGGTACTCAATCAAGTGGATAATGCAGTGAATAAAGTTACTCTAGCATATTATTAGTATTGGTTGTAAACGTAAAGCTCAGCTAAAGCCTGATCTGGCCGCATCTTAAACCAAATGGTTTTTAAAAGCAAGTACTTATTATCCTCACCGTTTATCACTCCCGCTGTGCACTTAAACAAATTAAACTTAATATTCGTTGTTATAAAATAATAGTATTAATTTTACCGTTAAGACAGTGATTTGTTTGCTAAATTATAGCAGCATGCAGAGTATATTTATTGATTAGGAGAAACGCCCCAAACTAAACTTATACATTTTAAATAATTATAGACATGCAGATATTACAAGCTTTGAATGCTTATATTTTTAACACATTGCATTTTATTCAAATGGTTATACCTAATGGTAGTTCATCAGTCCCTAGGGTAATGGTGCCCTCGCTTCTCAGATGCCACATAAATGAATCTAAAATACATTACGATATCAACACTAGAAAACACGAATGTTTATGCATATAACTTAGTACACGCTTTTATGAAATTTCTTATCAAAGTACACAAAATTTAACATACTCGTATTGGTATTATATAGTCTGAATAATGTTACACATTTACCATTGACTATAGTCATTTAAGTATGGAATACTATATATAGTATACCATATTTGAATGAAATCGCTCACTTTTGTTTGTCTGAAATTCATTAAATGATGTAGCTTACAATAATTACTTTATGCCGATTTAACTTTGCACATGATGTGTAATTTGGATTAATTATTAAATTGCGTCAAGTTAGTTGTATTGTGTATCTTAGTTGATCTTAAGTTGTTCATTTAGTCTTTATAGAACACATGTGATATTATAAAAAGAAAATGTAAATTCAACTAAAACATTAAGGAAACTAAAAACCATTATGGAACTGCGATTTGCAGAAATCGAAATTTATACCGTTGTAGATGTTGGAGACCTGTTAAATACGTTTTGACCATTTACATCTTAATTATCCTAATTTTATCCCTTGCAATCACCGTGATTAATAGATTTTCTATTGTCTACTGCACGCCACTCAATGTGTTAATTCGTTTCAGGATAAAATAAAAGACTTAAAATACGTGTATGGTTAAAATATAACAATGACGTACTGAACTTATACCTACAATGAAATTCAAATAAAATCTAAATAAGAACAGATGCGTAAATCAATAAGTAATAGGAATGACTTTAACATAATATTAGCCGGGCGACATTGTGTGTTATGAGAGACAGTCTCCAACATCAACAATATATTATAAAACATACATAATATGAAGAAAAAGAACGTCACAATGTTGCTAATATAAATTAGATTTATTTCTCAATTTAAACTGGCCTTCTATGCAACTGTGACCAACACAGAGAATTACCCGAAGACAACAGAGACAAATTTAAAACAATAAAAAGAAACAACAATAATAATAATAATTAATCGGAACAACATTATTTTCCATTAGTTAATTTTAATGGAGAGCATTTTATTACGGATTATAACAGTGACAGTATAATTATTATACTGGACTACTTCGGAATTATAACAAATAAGGACCAATTTTCTGTACGGGATTAAATTGAAACGTGTTTAAGATTCACAGTAGAACTATAGACTTATATGCTGGGCAAAAAAATGGCTGATGTTCTGTAAGCACTTACGCACGGAATACATGTCTAGTGTCTCGTAGGTATCCCGCCGCGCGCGCTCTTGTTCGTGTTCGCCACGTTACGTAGCCCCAACTTAAATAATAGTAACAATAATACTAACATTTATTTCTTGCACAGCGCAATGGTTATTATTTAATGTAGTTATACCATAGTGATCGTTTGCGATACATAAGCCAATTTACTCGCGACAACACAGTTATCAATACTATGATCTGTACCTATGCACAGCTGCTGTTAGTCTATTCACACAGGCGTATCGATTTCAATCTAATTACATTTAGTTATAATTATTACATGATCACTGATACTGACACTATTTGTATTGAATTAAATTTATTAACTGTACATTTACACCAAAATCATTAAACACTTGTATTTTCCTTTAGACGCTATATCTAACTTCAATTGCCTTTAGATATTAAAAGTATTTTACAGCAATTTAGATGTTAACATAAAATAATTGAGTATTTCACTAAATTGAAGAAATAATTTGTTTGTATTTTACGGCAGTATAGTATTTTAAATTAATGTATACACTTTACAATATGAAATGTACGATCAACGTGACACTTTTACAACAGCCGATTAAGAATGGGCATTAAGTGGCAAATATTTTATACATTTAATCATAATCAAGACTTTACGAGTCTCTCCAATTTAGTCTAATACTCTAATATTACTTGAGGCACCAAACTACAGTTCTCATACTCTTTATACACATTTGAATACTGTAAAAATCTTTTCTACATTAATCTATGTTCGTAAGGAAATGAAGGGTGTAACCGGACGGTACGACTGGTCGAACGCAATACCGTAGCTACGAGCACGTAGAGTACGCGCTCGTCCTAACTCGTTAATGTTAACACGAAGAGCACAAACTATTCGACGTGTGCGTGCACTGTGCACTGCTGGGTGGCGTACGTGTGCGTCGGTACCGAATACTATCGATTGTATCCACCATTACCTTATTGCAATCGTATGAAAACAGTAAATATTGCTTCCAAGTAACAGAGTGTGTTCAGCATTACACTAATTGTATATTCAATTCAATATATGTAGCGGCATACACTGTTGGCATGCCCCGTTTTGTAACCCGGTTCCTTGATGAATATTGGTAGTATGCCAAAGTCATTAATCTGAATTCTTAAAGAACGTACCCATTACAGTGTTTTTAATGGCTGATTTACATTGAGTCAGGTATGGTAGCATGCTAGTGCGGCGCTGACAACTAGTGAAGTTGCGAATATTCGCATCCGCATCCGCATCTATTTAGACACCTGCATCCGCAATAATCGACGCGGATCTTAATGCGGATCCAGATGTAGCGTAGGTTACGATAAGAAAGAAATCAGTTGTTCTGTAGTACGTGTTTAATTTATGAACCTTTGCAAAACAGGCTTGAACCTGCGAAGGCGGTGATATTAGATACTTTTTATTAAATAAGGTGAACAATTTTCATCAACATACGCATCCGTAATTGCGGGGCTTTCGCATCGATTTGGACATCCGCATCCGTAACCGCATCCGCGGATGTGATATTTGAAATATCCGTATACGCATCCGCATCCGCGGATGTCAAAAAATCTGCATCCGCAACATCCCTGCTGATAACTGACGTATTCTGTGTGCACAAAATCACTAGTTCTGTCGTTTCTTCATGGTTTACGCACGTTAGTGAACTTGTTATGGCGAGAATTTATGTTTCAAAAACGGCCACAAGTTAGACAATTTTTGTTGGGAAGTTTTTCAATACTGTAATTTAAGAGTTTACGACTATATTAGAAAAATAGATAATATATCGCTATCTCAAAAGCGAAGATATTTCAAGAGTTACGACAGTGATAGAAAAAGATAGGTATGTACTAAGTTGGTATTACAATGAAAAGAGAGTATTTATGAAGAAATAACTTTGGGTAACAATATGATAGACAACCAAAATGATATTGCAGGTTCTACTTTATTGTCATTTTTGGAACTTAATGTCAGTCCCTGACCATCTACTTGTCTTCAGCGTTTAGACAACACCAGTTGCAATAGCGCGCGTCACAGTAGGGGTGGACCGACTTCAAAAATATCCAGCGGACATTTTAAAGGCCGCCTTGACGCGACACAGTTGAAATGAATTTATGCGACAACTGTACCGACTCAGCACTGTCTTGGTAGTGGACATAAGCCAACCACTGACTCAATGTAAACCAGCCTTTATGTAATTTGTTGTATTTTTCTCTAATATACAAAATTGTGTTGTTTTATTTTTCTCATACTTTATCAAGGAACAAGGTTACAGAGATACCATTACGTCTTTATTGAACTATGTATATAAAATATTTACTACACATACTCCACTGACCAATCCACTGCCCTGATGTCTCACATTTCTGTGAGTGTTGTAAAGATTAACATAATATATATATGGAAACATTTATATCCTAATATAAGAAAACCGGCGGCGACGGCGACGAATGATAACTAATAGCAAGAGAGCCAACACCGCCATTGGGTCTCTAAGTAACATTCAATCTGAGTAACAGTTACAACTTAAACTTAATAAAAACAAACATAAATAAATGACACACAAATCGCTTAACTAGTTAAAAGTTACAATATAATTAGTAAAAATGCCATTTATCTGAAAATGTATCAAACTTCATAGAGTGGTGGCTCAGGGCAGGGACTGGGTATTGAAAATAAGGCCTGGCTATATTAATTACTTTAGGTATGTTAACAAAACAGTATGGTTACATAAATAGTACATTATTCATTAAAGTCGTTATGCGAATGTTCCAGACAATATAATGTATAAAATTTTGATTTTCTATGAAAAGGCTTTACTTTGCTATAGATAACAATAATTAATCAATTTACAGTCACATATAATGGATTATATTTCGCCATGGAAACGGATAAAGCAATTTATTTTCAAATGGCATAAGCAAGAAAACAAAACATACAATGATTTTATTTAAATTTCAAACAACAAGTCGTGTAATAATTTACTTTAAGTATGAAAAATAAATTAATTTGATTTGTAACTTAGCGTAAAAGTCACCGGTGTGTGTTATAAGCGGGTTGGCATCGGAAGAATCATAAAACCTGGAGAGGAACACAAGTGCGGCAAAACGGAAGCCTGGAGAGGTCGCTATTAAAAGAAAATATATAAGCTGCCTTGTGCGAGAAGGATGCATCGGGAGCGGTGTAACAGCGGTATCTGTGAGGCGATGTCAAGGTCACCGCGGGGATGAAAGAGCATTCACATGAGGAACTTGCCGATGATGATGCCCAGGAGAGCCATGCCCACGGCGGTGGCGAGCCAAGGCATGATGGCGACCTGCTGGGTCTTCTCGGGCCCGTACGAGTGCGCGCGAGGCACGCGCAGATCGCCGCCGCCCCCGGTCTGGCGCAGGCGCAGCAGCTCCTCCTGAAACACAACACCACTGTTCATGTCTGCCACTCCACCACCACACTACAGCTGAGCCCCACGCCACGCACACCTAACCTAACGCACAGCATTCTATCCATCCTCTAATAACTATCCAATATTTAAATACCGAAGTCGAGATTCACAAGTATATTCTGAAATATGTTTATCCTAATTATTCAGCCGTCACCTTCGATTAATATGGAAATTAAAACAATATAAACTCTCATACAAGATATTAATGTAAAATAACTATGTAGATACATTATTTACTCATAAAGGAGTTTTAAAATCTTAAGGTATATTGACAAACAATGCTGAGGCATAATTTGACCAATCGCTAAAAGCTAAATTAAACAATAACTCGCAATGCTAAAACATCCTTAATGACTTGCAAATTTTAAATTAATGACAACTGTTTTATCCGTGTACACACGGCTACACATCAAGTTAGACACCGTATATACGCATAAGTACGCTACATACAAAATAGATAACTGTCGGAAAAGGACAGTGCATAGTGGTGTCAATGTTATGGTAAGGATAGAGCGTACCAAAAATATAACGCATTTTCTCGTACGATTCGCAGCGTTCAAGTTCTAATAGTTCAAAATCCAAACAGTCTAGGTTGATGTGTCGCTGTATGTACAATTTATTTTTTGAGGATACACCTAAACTTTCTTAATTTTGCATTAAGAAACAGCATTCTGGGACATCTGTATTTTACTGGCTATGCTATCTGGCAAGCAACGATGTCTAAAATGTTGCGGTCAATATAATTGTCACTATATCAAAGACAGTTAACTTCACTCATTACAAGTAAACCTAATTATGTTTACAATAAACATATTTTCTAATTTCTCGGTGTGCCACAATATAAAGTTATTATTAGCTGTTTTACTGGTCTGCTATTTTTTAAAGGAATCTGACAAATTTAAACTCTCTAAAATAATTTATTTACGCAAAAGCAATATAAAACATTACATACATACATTCGCAAAATGGTATATAAATACTTGTATCTAATACATGGATCATTATAGTGGTTAGTAGAATAAAACTGACAGACAGTAGATCCTTCTGAAATTGATACACATACAAAATATTTATGTGTACCCATTAATAGTTAGATTTATTACTGATCATGGTCGGATCAAAATTGTAGAACTAATTACAATATAGTGTTGTAACTTACAAAGATACATTATTACATTTTCGCTGGAGCACTATGGCTTTTGTGTATATTTTTATAACCACCATTATTATAGCAGAGTTGATGTCTATAAATAAATAATAATCTCTGAAGTCAAGACATATGGCCAGTCCCACAACTAACAAGTAAAAGTTATCCGAGAGATAAATAGCATGCTGTCTTACTCTTGTTAGGTTAAAGAAGAGAGATGGCAAGACTTATATCTTATAGATAAATGCTATTTGGAGGTGATGGGACAAGCCTTTAGTGTTAGGTACTGGGTCGTGCGACCGGACTAATGTACGTGATTGTTTTGAGCTGCGTACTAGTTTCCTGCGTATGATATTCACGATAGGCGTTGTAGGACTTGTTATCCAAATACATTCAACCCTGGCCATTTCATAAAATAATTATTATTAGGTCAATGTCGTAATCGAATATAATATCATTATAATTGAATAAATGATTTAGATGTAAATTATTTATCACAATTTAACGATACGCACAGCCTACGTAATCAATAAATATTTTAGCATCATTCATAAAGATTCGCTGAGTTTTTACACACATTAGTTTATTACTTTTAATTTTGTTGAAGGCTACATAACATTATAAAATACAATATAAATAAAAAAAATCCATATACTACTACGAGCATATGATAAAATACTTGCTAGATCAGACCAGATAAGTATAAAAATAATTAAAAAACTCACTTTTAATTGCAGATTTTCGTGTCGTAATTTGCTTTCCTCCTCCCTCAAATGAATAACTTCTAAAGTCGCCTTATGCAAATCGGTTTCTGCATTTTCAGACTTAGGGAAAGTCAGAGTCTGAAATAGTCAAATTTAAAAAATATATAAATACAGTATCACGTTTCTATTTTCCATGCCATATAATTACAAAATTATAAAAAATATATAATTAATCGTATAGTACAAAAGTTTGCAAATAAATAAAAAACATGCAGTTATGGTCTTAGAATAGTATTTATATATAGAGTATTGTGAGGATAATGGAATGTCAGGAGTGTCGTTGTAATGTGCACAGGATATGCAAAGCCAAACGACTCAACAACTTAAATACGCCATAGCTAAGATCCTTGACAAGTGCTGAAGCTTCCAACATTTATATTAGAATATGATTGGTTAAAAATAATTGTCAGTAAAATATTCTGCGCATATAGGCCAAAATGATTTAAATAATTTAAATACTAAAATACGAATATAGTTGCAGACCCCTTAAGATTTAGAATAGATAATATAATAGTCGGGTACCGTTTTGGCGCCTGTAGTGGTATCATCATCCTTCCGCTTTGCTTCATTCTGGATAAGACCTTCTACAGCATCCTGTAAGACAATTTAAATAACATGCCAAGCTTGGACTAAATTTTCCCATACCTATACAATAATAACATTGTCAACGATCACTAATTTTAATTACATGATCGAATTAAATGACGGAATGATTTAAAAGTAATAACTGTCTGGCGTTAGTCTACTACGTGGCTGATTGGCGACAGGGCAAATAAAAATTGAAAAAGCTCACAAACAACGGAAACAGAAGGTCGTAAGTTCATCTCGTGCATGAGTCACGCACCGCTGGGTGTGATGATACGGAACTCACCAACAAAACATTAATAACAAAGTGCACTAATACATATATGGTGCTACCTTCGTGGACGATTTTGCATCATCAGCAATTGTAGCACGCTTCTTGTTCACTTCATTCTGAGCAACGTTGTCCCCTGAATCCTGCAAGCATTTGTATTACAATCCATTACTACTTGTTTCACTTTGAAGTCTTGATGCCTTGGCTACTCAAATGTAACTTACGTTGAGGTTAGTGCCACGTGGGGATTCGAACACGCATTTCAGCTTGTAATCCATGAGCTGATCGGGACTGATCTCCTTCCACTGAAAAATAAATGTACTGCTATCACATAGTTACTAAGATGCATCGGCGCAGTTTATATATTTTATGGATATGATACATACCACTTGGTCTACGTTAGTCTTTCCTTCGGGTGCGACCACGCTTTGCACCATAAACTTATGTTTATGTTTCTCATTTGGGTCGACATACACAGGTTGCGGGGTTACTGAAACACAGTTCAACATAAACATCATTTATAACAATGATTAGAGTTTAGATTATTTTAATACTGACCAAATACACGAAAGTATTAAGTAAAGAAATAAAGCTACTTAGTATTTGTAACTATACACTCTCTTCTCAAGAGAGCAATGTTTTAATTGAGCTAGATATTTTTTTTTTAGTAGATCTGTGTAAACCTTTTTATCTAGAACATAAGGAACATCTTAATATATTTTAAATGAATAGCTTGAAACAAGACTTACTTGCTATTTCCACTTTAAAGTTTGGCTCAAGCACACCAGAATTGGGACGTACGCAGTACTTCTTTGGTGCGGTGGTTTTTATCTTGAAAAGTACTGTATCGTTTGTGGGATTTGTCAATCGCATATAAGTGGTACATCCCTGCTCGAACAATCCTGAATAATCAACTAAAATAATCAATAATAATGACTATATCCATAAGCATAGCAACAAATTGTCAAGTTATATCTAAGCTACAGAAACCGCCGTATTGTACATTAATTTTATATTTTCATAATCAGCTTTTAAATTTAATAAATAATTGCCTAATAAATGACAGTTTTATCGCATACCTTTATGATTTCTCATGTTTGTGCCTCCCGGAGGAACTCTTTAAAACACCGGGATTGAAAATAGCCTAAATTACATTTAGAGATAAAAAGCACATTATAAACCAATCTTTATTCTGTAATGCTCTTAAGAACGAATCAACAAAAGTACAAAGATTTTGACATCAGGAGTGAGATATATACATACATGCAGCAAACATTTAGTCAAAATATTGAATGTACGTTTTTGATTTATTGTCCATAAATTATGTTACAAAATTACACTATCAAATTTAAAGAAAGTCTAATATTTAAATACTAAAATGTATTTTCATATTACCTCATCAATTAACATCTTATGTTTAAAATAGATGTCATTCATGTAAAAAATGCAGTGTTGATACTGAAGTATATGTTACCACTAGAACAGCAATTGAGAACAATATTTATGTTCCACTCAACTGTGGTGCAACAACAATCAACACAATACCTCTGTCTCACTTCAACCTGCTAATATAGACTATATATTCGTGAACAGTATTTAGAATATTAGGAACTTAATAGAATAGTCATGTAATATTACATATAAGTACATATTATTTTATTTTATAAGTATGTTTGTTTCAGGTTTATTATATTTTCTAAAAAACATTATTTAAAAATAACAATTGTTAATTTTATTTCCTCTGTCTTTTAAGCTATGTACACTGATGTAATATTGTCTTCCTGTGTACTTTGTAATGGAAAAACATAAAAAAATGACTACACTTAATAATAATAAAGCTTTGGATACCTATAACATTAACTAAGTACCTAACATTTAACCTAAAAACATACAGTAAAGTTATATCATGTGAGTAGTATGATAATATTAATAAATAAAGAATTTCACCTGCATTGTTTGACTTTATCATCATCGCCATCAATTTGTATCCAAAGGGTAGAATAGTTGGCACATGAAAATGGCGCATCTGATTTTTAATCTAATATTACAGATCTCAAGTCACGCGTCCAGCTCTGCGCGTAGCCACACTCTAGAGCGGTAGTGTCGCCTATTTGACATTGATGCGATTTAGATTACTTTTTTTGGCAGTTTATCACAAAAGTTTGTCCGTATTTTACACGTTTTTCTTACACAGGCATATACGGCAGGCGCCTACTCTTTCCATGATAATTAAAACATAGATCATTATTGCTTTACCAGAATACTATAATCAGATTTTTAAACAACCTAGAATAACACAAAATACAGTTTTCGGCGTATTTTATCGCAGTCATATATAGTTCATTGGCAAAATAGTGGCGCAGTTTATCCACGTCGCGGGTTCGAGTCCTACATTTAGTTGCAATCTCGATAGCAAAACAATTTAAATTATCACATTTTGTGTTTACAGATTATACAAAGTACCAAACTGATTATATTATTGTATTTATACTTGGCATATTTATAAGAATGCATATTTGATGACACATAATATCAATAGTTCATTGCAAGCCACATACTGTATGTGTCTATAATTTGACATTGCATGTTATAATGATCTCTCCAATGTCCAAAATTATAAGAATAGTAAAAGAAATAAATATAATTATTTTAATATAGTATCTTAAAATCAATATAGTGGATTATATATGATATAATTACAAAATATTTAATATTTAAAATATAATAACAACTGCTGAATCTATAATTTTATTGGACATGACATTCAGTTAATATAATAATGTATAATAAGTAATGTACCTTCCTATAGTATAAAGTTGGAATGTTAACCCTAATGATAGTTTTGTATTAAATAATATTATGTCAGATCTTTATTTGAATATATACCAATTAAAATCTAAGATATAAATAAAATATAATACAGCTAACATTACTTTAAAAAGGTGTCATCACTTTTTGTACAAACATGAAGAGGTTTGTTACTGTAGTTTGTTGTTATGTACCTATTTGTTATTTTACTGTACATAATTATGTCAACATCTACTAAGACAAACAATCATTTTCTCTGTAACATCTCTCTAGAGTAATAATTATAGCCATAATACCCATAATGTACAAAGTAGTAAAAATAGACATGTATTCTTGTCAATAGACATAATATGACCTTAAGAAATTATGAGATTACTACTAATTTGACTTTATTTTTATATTATTAATTGTATGAAGAGATTTAAATGATACAAGTAATACTAAATGAAAATGATGTATATTTTGAAACTATGCCAACACTCAGTTTTATAACTGTCTTCATCATAACTTTAGCGTGGGCCTGTAATGATCTGTGCTCTGTGGTGATTAGAGATCAGATAATCGGATGCATATTTACCTAGAGTTCAGATGTTGACTATTATGGAAAGCGCTTTTTTATGGATAAAACTCCATTAAATGTAATTGGCGATTGGCTATTCGAAAACATATTTACCTAAAGTTTATTGTATGACTAACATTTGTGTATAGTGCTCAAAGTGCCCATGTAGAACTTCAGTATCTTTCATTTGTTTTCTATGTATTTTTGGTATGTACAAAATAAATAAATATTTTGTAATATAGGATAGACAAATAAATAAATAGTATTGAGATCAATAAAAATATTTATTTTTATTTACATTAATGTATGTTTTTTTATCTACCACACCACCCTTTCTTGCCTTCCTATAACTAGTCGGCTGTATATTTACTTTACATTAAATTTTGCTTAATAGAAATCGCGGGGTTTTTTTTTTTAATATTCGCAAGACCCGCTTCTATAATATGTTAGCCGAAAATTAACTTTAGGTAAATATACATTCGAATATCCGATATCTAGTGATGATATATATTAATGTATTTTTCATTATCAAGAACATAAGATAAAGGTGTTAATAAGTGATTGACTATCTGATATTATGAATTACAAATACAATACATTTCCACTTGCTAACATCCATACCTGTTTTGCCTCATTCACACTTATGACATTGTTTATGCAGGTTCAGGATATATAATATATTTAAGTAAACCTTATGTAAAATTATTCATTAAATATTCCTGTTTGTGTATTTTGATAGGATGCTGCAATATCAGACAATTTACATTGTCCTTGATAGAAGTCTAAGAATTCTCTATAAGTGTAAGTAATAAGAATAAGAATATATCAAACCATATTTGATCTACTTTCTTTTCTAGTATCCAAAATGAGCTTGTAATATAAGTTTATGTATTAAAAGAGTTTATATTCTTCTAACTGTCCTTCCCGGTTAAGCCTTAATTTATATTATTAGCTGACCATTAGCTAGAAGATTAATGTACTAAAATCTATTTTGTTTCCTCTCTATTCTTTGATTTCTATACTAAAGATATTCTATTAAAATTATAAACTTTCATTTCATAATGAATTTTTTTATATTTAACAAGCAACAATTTTGTAAATAGTGCAAGTATTTTAATGGCATATGTGGCAGAAAAATACAAAATATATTTCACATATAAAATCATATTTGGTTACTTTTGTCAATACTGTGAAAATATTTTAACCCATTCGCTGTCCCGTGATAGACACAATAGAAAATCTATTGTTATGTATCATATGTGATTCATCGGACAGGGAACCTGTTAAGATTGCATTTATTATTAAGTAAATAGTAACACTTATATCATTATTTATAAAGGCAGTAAGTTTACTGCTACTATGACATCATTAATTTTATTGTATGACTTACATGTTTATATTCTGTGTAAGAGATGGTCATATAATAAACATATGCTCCATAGTAGTAAATGTTAAAAAACAACTTATACTTTTCCTTATTTGTACATGCTGTTACCCTAAGCTTAAGCAATATGTTATGACAAAAATTGAAATCCTTACAGCATGTGAAGTTTAGTTTAGTTATAGAACTGAAAGATCTTTGTATATTATATTTTATTGTAATAATTTTTAGAAAACTATATCACATGTCATGATAAAATTACCAACATGTTAAAATACATTTAGTTTCAATTTATTGCACTATAAACTATTTTATTATGTAAACAAACTCCAAAACTGTTTTAGATTGTTTACATAGCTAATATATATTGCTTGCCATGATAACATTATCATTTATTTTACTATGAAAACATACCAAACTTTTTAGATCATTTACACATAGACAATGCACCTATTTATTTCAATTGAAATACTAATACTGTCAATCTAATCTGCTAACATATTATTGATTATAGTATACTTGTATAGTCAAATAACAGTTAGATTATTTTATGATTATTTAGTTTATTAATGGTTTTGTTCTTATTGATACTACTATAAAACTTTATTCAGAATTAGTTCAATTAGAATAGCTGCTTACTATGACTTTAGTACCAATTATATTATTAAGTTTGTTAGGATCCCTGCATGGTTCATTAGACATGCATACACTTATGCAATGAATGTCAATCATAAGTCATTATATAGAATAGCTTTACAACATGGCAACATAATATTGATTGCTAATTAGATTGAATGCACTTTACTTAAATTAATACTTGTAGCAATAGTATTTAAACTTTATAAGATACCAACACTATAAAAAAGATTTGTTGAAAATAACAGTTGTAGTAGCATTAAGAAGAACCTTAACAAGTTTGATAATTTTATTAAGATACCTACACTAAAATAAAATCTATGTTGAAAATAACAGTCATATCATTACTCTGCTTTGTAATATGGTGATCTTGTTACCCTCTAGTACAAGATCAGCATTAATGAGTACCTTCAATTCTTTGATAATGCAAATTATTAACAAAGACTATAAAACAAATAATACACACAAATCAAATACCTCCGACTTATGTAAATGTACACCTAGCAGTACCTATTCTGATTTCAATCCAAAACAATGGAGTGACACTGCTAACCTTCTAATGAGCAGTGACAAAGAGTATAAACTTTATACACATACACTAAGTTATTGTGAAATCTGCAATTATATCAAGGACTGCATCTACACTGGCAGTAAATTACTTAGACTATAAACAAACTTTAAACAATCAGTACATACAAATACTTCAATTTATTGATCATTGATACTTGTGAAAATTAGAAGGTAGATTATAAACATGTGGTCTTTGAATGCTGTCAGTACTATGTGTAATTAAAATTTAAATCAGTACTTAATAAGATACACACAACATGTAATAAATTGATTTTAGAGTAAAATCATCCACAATAGTATGTTAGGTAGGCCTAATATTCAAATTAAAACATCAATGTAGGTACTTGTAATAGTTCACTATGATTTGCAATTATTAATCTAAAACCAAACTACCATCATGTGAAAAGGTGAGAGAACCATTACAGATAGGTAATATTACTCATCAGCACAACTCTCATATGTAATGTATGCCACCATACATATTATTATAGCATGATCACTATCTCTGCTTCTCAGATTGAATTTAGAATTTCCGAAAGCAATAATTATTATTATACTACGTAGATATTACACCTATTTGGATCTAAGATGTACCTCTACCCTCCATAAATGGCACCAAGTGAATTATTTCGTACATTTTAAATTGTCTTAACGTCACCTTTCGAAAAATACTCAACATCGTAAAATAAATGCAATAAAAAATGATTTGCGACAAATAACAAGGAAAATGTGAAAAACCGCACCCTGACAAAACGCCGATATCTGGAAATAGAAACTCCATTTGTCAGCAGCTAGCTCGCGACCTATGTATGCGCTCCAAGTTTCAATGCGGCGGTTTATAGCTTGCGCATAATAAATAGATTGAATACTCACCTTTAAATTTTAGTTCGTTTTGTGGTTCTATAATTAACACTTGGTTGGGCATTTTGTATAATATATCGTTTGAAGGTATCTCGTTGGCAAAATTACAGTCCAAGAAAAATGAAATGACCGTTCTGCGATGTCGGCGAACGAACGATGAATGACGATTTCGACATGGGCATTGCGCATGCGTTCTGTTTCTTTTTTCTTGGTGTCTATTCTTATAGTAATAACAAGCACCGATAATTTAATTTTAAATTAAATTGTATTTTAATAGATAAATTTGAATTTTAATATTTAATACATAAGTTACTTTTAATGAAGTAAAAACGAATAAAACTAAGATGGATTAAAATACTAGTCTCCAATTTTATAGTTTAGTAATCCTTGATTCATTTAATTAATTGTTTAATCAGTATCTAATTATCTTTTGAGAAAACAATTTTTAGTTCAAT
This sequence comes from Catocala fraxini, assembly GCA_930367265.1. Lineage (NCBI taxonomy): Eukaryota > Metazoa > Arthropoda > Insecta > Lepidoptera > Erebidae > Catocala > Catocala fraxini. The sequence goes on from OV884024.1 coordinate 21,022,492, forward strand.
AGCTTTAAATCGATTCTATGAGTAGACTGGGGTGTACATCAGTTATAATAGTGTCTTATCTATGGTGTACATTACCAGCATTGGGCAGTAGATGGATAATAAAATTATTATTAGGATTGGCTTCATATTTTGTTGAAGAAACCATTTCAGAATTCGGCCATAGATATAGTATACGGTGTATTTTTTATTTCTCACATCAGAGTAACTTCTTTCGAGAAGAAAAAGGATATTTTATTTACCACTGTTGCCTTTTCTGGATTACTAATTCAATAATTAAGACGATGCTTGGCGTCCTAAAACCTACATTGCAAAACGTATTGCTCATTTTGATTGCTACGTCATATCCAAGAATCTTGGATTAAAGGAATTTATATTGTCGGCAGATTTTTAAAATTAAGGTCTCCTGTAAATTAGACTGCGTTTGAAAACTATAGACGTACATTATACTAGTCATTTCGAGACTAATACCCTGGTTGATAACCTTGCGCAATCACATCTTTCTAGCCTGGCGGGATTTGCCTGTGCTGATATGCGCCAGTGCTAATCTTCTTCTAGCGAAAATACTACAATTATGACGGTAATTACATTTTTTTAGATGTTTGGAGAAGAAAAGCTCATGGAATCCAAGCGCTCCAATGTTATATAGAGAACTTGCAAAACGCCTGATCGACGTTTCGCGAGATTGAAGGGTGGTCTTTTCTTGTTCCAAGGAATCAGCATTGCTATTCATCGTGGCAATGCTACCAGCCTTTTGGGTCCGCTACCAATTGACATCGATATACCACGATGTCAATTGGTAGCGGTGACGACGCCGCCTAAACCAGATAAGTCAATATTACCTTTTTATAACAATTGATTATTTTATTTTTAATTTTGTATAAATATTTACTAAGTGGCATTAAGTTTACAATTAATAATGTATTACGATATTATCCTATTATATAATTATGTATATATACATTATGAAAGTTTCATATTACAAACAGAAAGAAAATTACAGTTTTACGCGAAAGTTATTCATTGAAATTAAACTAATATTTACGGATTTTATCGCGTTGTTTATTTGTACAAGTAAGAATCTATATTCTTCTAAAATTATATTATACCTCAACGGTACATTAAGCTTTCATATTTATGAAAATAATAGATTAATAGATTTATTATGTCGTAAAAATTATGCGAACAGCGAGCATCACTCTTGTACTACCATATTGTCATGTCCTAGCGTGGCGCTAGTTGTATTAAATTGATTAACAATTGTGTGTATGTGGTAGAATATTATATTATATTATTATTAATTGTACCAAAAGCATCTAGTTCCATCATTCGGCCGCCCAATTTTTTTTATAACCTTTTTTTTGTCATGTCATCGGAAAATGAATGAAGCTACCTATGACCTACCATACCTACCATGATTGAAAATTGGAATGTCAAGAACGTATTATCATTGATCGATTAAATAATTCGTCTTATTTTTGCTATTTAGTATATAGAGTATTTTAGAGGTTACACCAAAAGCGACAACATAAAATTACGGAATAGTAATTAAAATTTACTAAAATGATTTTGACTAAATAGGTCATAGGCTAAACAGGTAGCATAGATAAATTGCTAAATCGGAGATGAAGTTTAGTGATTTATGGTGATATTTTTGTCCAAATTTTTGTCAGTCGAATACTTGAAAATACATAATGGATATCATAAGAAAATCTTTGTAGTTGGTGTAAATCTAGAGCCATTTAGTATTTTGATTAAATCTTTCAGATTATTTTAAAACATTTGCAAGTACTGCATAACACATCCGTTATGCCCGGCTATAGTACATAATCGCTCAAGTAAATATGAAGTGTTCAATGAGATATATAATTTTGGATACACGCCTAAAAGTAGATCTGAATTACGGACGAAAAATTTTGAGTGACATTTTTTTGAATCAGAAATGTTTCTTTAAGTCTAGTTGTTATAGTTATTTCCGTACATCACAAACATTTAAACAGTCCCTCAAAGATGGCACTGCGACACTGCCGTCACCAACAGAAGTAAGTATTATTATGATTTTAAATCATTATCATTATTTTAACCACCAAGTGCCAGTGCACATTTAATCGAATGAAGAATCTATGGTATTTTACATAACTTGTAGGTTCTCACTTTTCATTTAACTTTTCTCTATCCTAGTCTCACTGACACTTCAGAATCATGTAATAACCGTAAAGTGAGTGTGATTTCTCACATGAGATGGTGAAGGTCATGCCATAAGATATTTCCCTTTTAAGGAGTTTCTAGTGCTCAACTGTCACACCTGAGAGACATTAAATTTGATGGTTACCCTAAGTGACTATTTAGTAGCTTCTTAAGTAATCATTAAAATATGTTCTTGTGAATATGTGTTATTTAGTTGCAATCTACTGGTGTAGGGTATGTTACACAGTCAGTGGCTATAAGTCCGATAGCATCTCAATATTTATAATTGTGCACATAGTGCATAGTGCGCACATATCAATAACACATTATATGGATTATTCAGACGCATGTAGCTTATACTCAACAAAAATAACTGTATGTTCTTCTTTACTCATTAAATTTAAAACATACATCTGCACCGAGCCAATCCAAAAGAAGTGCTGGAAATCACCATTATTATCGAAATATGCATTGGTACTAATTATACATTTGGTAGTTTTGCACACTGACCATGGCTGAATATGACTCTTCATAGAAGTGTGAAAATATTTCAATTTATACTCATTATTATTAATGATGTTATAGCTTAAATATTAATTTTCTTAAAGAATAGAGGATTGAAGCTTAAACTCAATAATACTATCTTACAATTAACAGCTAATTAATTATTATTAGCTGAAACCAGAATGTTAGCCCTGACTTCAATATTATTCTTGCATTTTAAATAAATATATTTTTGCAGTATAATTTATAACTTAAATGCTCCTAAGTTCAGCAATGTGGGAAATCATATACATTATTTAGGTTAGGTTATTCATTTTGTTTTAAATCTACTAACATAATAATAGTATGTGTAATTAGGTTTTAAATATTTAAGAAACACATTGTCATTATATGCAATTCATAAATAAAATTCAAAATGTATTGTTATCCACCAGCAGAGTAATTTGGATGTTCAAGAGAAAAGCTTTTGCTCAGCAGTGGGACACCTAAAAAGCTGAGGATAAAGTTATAATAAACTCTTTGTGTTAAATAAAACACCAAAACTCACTTTACACACAGTGTTAACCAAAAGCCAGCTAGACACCAACACCATTAGTTGAAATTTATTATGAAAATGACAATAGGTGCTGGATTCTGGGTGTGTATATGAATGTGAATTATCTGTATAGAAGAAAGTCATAAGTGCAACTGAGTATATGTGTTCTGTGCGACAGTGACATTGGTTGGACATGAGCGGGTCTGTCAAATTGCAGTAGCAACCTCGTAATTTATTGTGGTGTATTACGTATTTCCTAGGCCTTTATGAGAAAATCTGTCTTTGCTAAATAATTTCTTTATCATAGAGGTACTTGCTTTCATACTTTTTAGCATTAGACACAATATTTCATTGTCTTGTTTTTCAATGTATAAGAAGTGGCCATGGTTCTTTCGCATAATAATAACAAGATAATCATCTAATAATTAATAATAATGATAATTTATTTAACCATTAGAATGTACTAGATAAATTTGTCAGAATAATAACAAGATAATCATCTGATAATCAATTAATCTTGATAATCATCTGATGTATATCTTGAAATTCTGGCCCAGTAGATGATTACTAAATTACCATAATGATTGGCTGAGGTGATAGGCTAAGGTCTGATTATGGGGTTGATGCAATTAATGTTTCACTCACTCTCAATACATTCTTTGTGCACACTTATTGCCTTAGGGTACTCTTAACCTGAGTGGTCAGGAGTAGGTCTGCCACATCCAAAGGCTTCATACATAATTTATCATAATATTGAAATTGATTCTAGTCATAATAAGTATATGTACATTACACTTACAGGTCACATCAATATTACGTAAACATGAATTCAATCAAGAGTTTACCTCAGGATGTGTCAAGTCTTATGACTGCAATCAGTTGGCATCAAACAATCCTATTGAGGACACGAGAAGTGAAGCCTTGTGCAAGTATTCTCCAGGTATTATTTGACTGGTAATATACTCAATTAATGAAACATTAGATTGGTACACAGTATGAGTCCTCGATTGGACAATAAATGAAAACCCATCATTTGTGGTACCTTTCCATATGTGTGGGAGGCGATGGCGATGGCGAAGACTCAGGCGATTAAAACTAATTTGAAATTTAAATTTTGTTACATTGCTCTCTTGTGAACACAAAATTCAGGTTTATTCCGTTTTAATCACCTGGGTAAAATAAAGGTGATGTAGAGATTTTGATATAATAATTTGAATAAGGTTGGCTATGAACACCTATGTAGTTATTATTTTCATAGGTGATCATTACGTGAGTGTCTCCCATAATTACCCAGATGATCAAAGTGCAATAGATTAGTATTCACAACATGTATGTGAAGAATAAAGGGGAAACAAGAACAACATAATTTTTATTAAAAAATATTGGGCGTACTTTATTTTGAAACTAATCTGAAGCCTCTGGGTATAAAATCGAAAAATCTAATTGTTTCAGAGTTAATTTGTTATATGTGTGTTTAGCTTGTATCATTTAATCCATATGTAAAATCCCCTAGCCTCTTGATTATATGTTCTGTCAGTTGTGTAAGATTAAAAATAATTGAAAGCTGTTTTGGATTTGCCATAACTAGTCTTGTGTGTCTATATCTAGGTATCTACCCATTGTGACTGTGTAGACAGTAGCAGTCTTAGTCACATACAATACAGATAAGTCGAGGTAATACATATTTTTGTAAAAATATGTATTATATATATTTCATTATCCCTGGTTCACAGGAATGCTGATGGGTGTATATGACGGCCACGGAGGTCCTGCTTGCGCTCAAGTGATCTCAAAGCGACTCTTGAACTACATAGCGGCGGCATTACTCCCATCTGATGTACTCAACAATTACATAAACGAGGGTGCAAACAAACGATTGCTAGATTCTTTTAATGATAGCGTAAGTAATAATATTTTACATTAACTGTTGTCGAGCCTGCTACGCTTATAAATTTATTTTTACCCTGTTGAGTTGGAGCTGCACACCGGCAGCCAGACAAAATAGGTTTTTAATTATGTCTGGCATTCCAAGACTGGTTAAATGCTATTTTCTAACATTCAGCTAGTTTAGTTGAATAATAAGTAACAAGTCAAGTTCACTATTTTATTCATATCATTGTGTAGGTTGTTGCTGCTAATTGTGGAGGTTTGTCATTAGCAACATTGTTACATATATAATTATGAATATTTAAAAATGTTATTAGTCTGTAAGCCTTCTTCCAAAACCAATAGATAAATAAAATAAAATATCATCAAGTTCGATAATGGCTTCTGTATGGACCACACTCAACAGATTTTGAGGCCATAATAGTAAAAGCTGTGCATAGCCTCCTCCAAGGATTTCCAAATAGACCAATCTTGAGCCGCTCGCATCCAACTGCTTGTCGCGACCCTTCCGACCGACCGACGACGACCAGGTCGTCAGTCCACATTGTGGATAGCCTGCTGTGACTTCTCGTGGCCGCCAATCCAAAAGCTTTCTGCCACAACGGCTATCGGTTCTGCGAGCTATGTGCCCTGCCCGCTTCAGCTTGGTTAACGGGGAGTTATGTCGTCTTATTTCTGAGTCGATCCAGCACAGAAGCTTAAAATATAGCCCTATTCATCGCCTTGTAAATGACCTTGAGCCTTCTGATGAAATTCATATTTTTGCTTATATGTACTTGATAAGCTAGCTGTAAACCGATTCGTGAAACCGTAAGAATGAGAACACACGTATCAGCGACCACTTTGTAGCACTGTATACGTACATAAGGACCAACTTAATTTATAATACACTATCAAGCCGTGAACGTAGAAGATACATAATTAAACAATAAAAGCTGCACTGTCTTTACATAGATCGATATGCAGCCGGTTATTCAATCCATTTAGAGAACGCATGACGTTGTCACAATACACAGCGTGTTTGTACAGCCGTAGTACATCGTGTTTATTAGAACTATCAGTATGGACAAGTGTATTGCGTCATTTGCATCAAGTTATGTAACTTAGGAATATTTTGAAAGTCGTAGATACGAATGATTTATAGTTAGATGATACGGACCTAAAGCGTTAGAGACAATACTTTTGTAATTTCTCTTTTTAAAAATGCAATTATCTCACTTGGAATAAAGCCTATGTGACGGGGTAATTACAAACATTGAAATAAAGAGTACAAAGACACGGCAACTATTGCGAACTATTTGCGGAAGACATCATTTTTGTCTGGTGTGGGGATGGAACCCACAACTCCCGGGATACTGGCAGTGGCGAGGCGAACCCATAAACTAATAGTCTATCCGTGCAGTCAATTAATATAAATCCTCTATCTATATTAATTATTGTGAACGCATCTTTCGCCATGTAGGAACTTAGATTTGTTTGACACTGAAACGAAAGCCAAATTCATCCCAAGGTTACTATGTAGGTAAAGTTGTGTAATACTCATGTTGATTGAGCTAATCGTTTGTTAGTTATATGATTTTGTCTGGCAGACGACTATAATAATATGTTTATTTCATAACTTATCTATTGCGATATTCAGATGTTGGTAGTTACAGTCGCTGTTTTGATGTTCTTGCTAATATGTATAAGTAAAACCACCAGCGCATTGCAACTTAAATGCATATACTTGATTTAATTATTTGGCTAACGCATTCTTAATTAAATATGTAATTTTAAGCGAATTCTTTTCTATTTTAGTCCCAATATTAACACCTCTTGTATACTCATATTATTTATGTGTGTAGTATGTATAGTCATGTGACATCCATATATTATTTATATTGGTTTTAATGCTCTTACATTTATAAATTGTCGAGTGTTGTGGGTTCAAATCCCACACGGGACAAAAATATCTGTGATCCACAAATGTTTGTGCCGAGTTTGGGTGTTCTTTGTGTCCGTTGTTTGAATGTTTGTAAAGGCCCTCGCGACTCAGTAATTATATGGAGAGTAGGAGAGGAGTATACTTAAAAAAAATACCTATTATCATTATCATTACTCACGACAATTTAAATTAGTCCTAACATTATTATTTTACACAAATGTGTACTAATTAAAATGTCTATCAGCATCCGCACGATTTATTACATAATTATAGGTCATTTAACTATGTTGTTATATTTCATCTGATATCCAATCTTCAGATAGCAGATATTCACGTACATATATGCAAAAAACAATTTTCTATATAATCATTAATTTCAAGTAACCTGTACGTGATATTTAAATATACACTTGTATGTTATCTACTGTAGATGAATAATTACAATTTCTAACATGTTGATATGTATTCTCGCCATATTTTGGGTACCTACATAAAGTAACAGGCATAGATAAACATGCGAAATTACCTATACCGACCGATTTATTTATATATTTAATAAGGCATACAAAACAACATAGTGCATACAGTATAAAACTCATTAAATATTAAACAGTTTTGGTTTAATATCTATATTTTAAAGTACCTAACGTTTTTAGATTCTATAAGTAAATAAGAAAATGCAGCGCATTCGCAGTCCTTGCTATTGTCGATGGTCGGCGGCGCATGTCGGCTTGCGATTACGAAAAATGAATTGTTGTGAAAAGCTATTAGTTGTTAGGTACGCGACATACGGATTGACATTATCAATAAAAAGAAAATATTATTCTTTATATACTAACTCTACCTATCTTCCCAATAGCAAACAAAATAATAGTAATCAAAGAGAAAAAAGAAAAGTGAACTGTTTTGTCTTTGCCTATTTAAAATATAATTTTTAGTGTAGGTACATGGTTTTTATTGATTCGTGTTCAGAATAAGATATATAGACTTTTAAATATGACGAGAACGCAAATTATCAATTTATTATATAAAAGATCCGCGGGATATGTTTCAGAAACATCATTATAACTTGTATTGTTTTTGTCTGTTCAATGGTAATATGGTAAATATGCTAATAGGGAGAAGCACATTAGAATTAAGTTATTGTTTTACTTATCACAATTTTTTTTATTTACTTTATTTAAATATACATGACGACGGCGATAATGATTTGGCAAAGATATATTCATATTATATAAACTTAAATTACCACTGACTGACTGACTCACTTAGAGAAATGGAAGTCATACAAGGGGAGTCGTAGGAAAAAAGGAAATATAGCGTCGTATAGAGAATCGTTCAGAAGGCCCGGAAAAAATGCCTGACCTTCGAAAGGTCAGCTCTCGGTGGTGGTACCCCATTGGATCTCGGAAACGGTGATATATACGGGAATCGTTCTCGAACAAAATCTTCTTAAAACCCTGGAAAAAAAACATGGCTTCTATACCAAAAATCATGGCCGCCATACAAACTTTGACCTCTAATATCTCAGAAGCGGTTAGAGATATGCGGGGTGTGTTCGAACAAATTTGATAGAGGTCGACGAGATCTATCCAGAAAAGGTCATTTTCAAGGTCAACGGGGATCATCGGTTTTTTTTTTGGCTTCGGGGTTTCTCTTTGACCGTCCCTCCTCGTGGGCCGCGCAACCACGCGAAATACTAGTTCTGTATATACGAACAGTCATGCAGCCGCATAAGGAACATACAACTCTATTTGTATAATATTTGAGGCTAACCGTTAATATATAAATTGCATTGATTACAGGCGGAAATTATCGAAGAGTTAAAGGCAAAATATCAAAATAGCTTTAATCAATATCTGGCTGAACTGGCGTCGAGCCCGACCGACAGAGACGTAAAAACAGCGCTGGTAACCGCTATTTTAAGACTAGATAATGATTTATCAAAGGAGGTTATAGAAGCTTATGAAAAAGAAAGCACTATTCATCCGAAAACGTTATCTGTCGCGTTGTCTGGTGCAGTAGCTTGTGTTTGTCACATAAATGGACCCGACCTGCATGTCGCTAATGTGGGCGATTGTAACGCAGTGCTCGGTACCTTGACTGAAGAAAAAGAATGGCTGGCTAAAAAGATTACCAAAGAGCACAATGCCGAGAACTTTGACGAATTGAAACGAATTTGGAACGAACATCCCGACCATGAGAGGAAAACTGTCATAAGGAGAGACAGACTGCTTGGCGAGTTAGCTCCGTTACGTAGCTTGGGCGATTACAGGTACAAATGGACCGTAGAGCTTCTGAGCCGATTGGCAGTGCCTTTCGTCGGCAGCAAAGCCATACCAGCTAATTATCACACGCCACCGTACCTCTCGGCGATGCCTGAAATATTTTACCACAGACTTTCGCCGAAAGACAAATTTCTAATTATAGCTTCTGACGGACTCTGGGATATGATAACACCTTTACAAGCGGTTAAGTTAGTTGGACAACACATGAAAGGCAAAGTGTTTTTCAATCCGCTAAAATTACCCCGCAAAAATATTCCTTTGGGTGACATCAACGAGCTCTTGAGCCATAGGAAAGAGAGTTTGAAAAGTAAGCCTAAGGATAGGAATGCAGCTACTCACTTGATTCGACACGCGATTGGCGGCACCGAGTATGGAGTGGACCATTCACGGCTGGCGCACCTGCTCAGTCTGTCGCCCGATGTGAGCCGCATGTTCCGAGACGATATCACCGTCATCGTTGCCTACTTCGACAGCGAGTTCATCAGACAATGTCCCTCGTAAAATGTTAAACACTAATCCATCAAGTGCAGTGCCTTCTCGTCACGGTTGTATCTGATCGAGACCCTATCTCAGTCATTAGATATTATCTAAATTTACGGGTCAAACTTAACAGGTACGGGCTTTATTTTTCGTGTTAACTGTTATGGTGTCTCTGGGAGATTATCCTTTTTGTTTCTTATATTTGTTATTAAATTAATATAATTTTTAATTAATTATAATATATTGTTATTGAGTGCATAATTAGGTCCTTAATATTTATTATTTTATTTAAATTTTAGTTGACGTGACTTATTATGTAATTCATTAATTTACAATGGAAGATGACTGTCGATACTATTATACTGATTCTGTATATCCGTATACATAACCACTAGTGGTATATAAAAACAATAATAATACATACTGTCACAAATAATAATTAAAGGAGTTTTGGAGAGTTAGTATTATAAGTTGTGATGTTACTTAATTAATTGAGTACAACAAACCACAATTTTGAGCTTTTGTAGAAAATGAGAATATTGTTTATTATAGTTAAAGAGTCGGTTACACACTGGATTTCTAATTGACCTTATATTTATGTTTAGCGCTCGTACTAATCACACACTAATAGACGCAACTAATTAAGTTAATCTTCTGTTTTCTTTCTTTTACTACAGTCGTTTCATATGATATTTAATACAATCCCGAATCTATATTATGTCGTATCTTTAAAATATCAAGCATCTTTTTATTGTTAATGATCTAGGTGAGTGATAGTACTTAATTTCGTGAGTGTATCAACTTTTTATGAGATATATGCCAAATTGCCAAATAATATTTATCATCACTGGTATTTTTTCTGCCTGGTAGCAATGAGAAATTGTAATTAAATTTACACGTTGTGTCAAATTCTGTGAAGATTTGTTTATAGCCACGAATATCTATCTAGTTTTCTTCTTTATGTATATCATATATGTATCCTGTAACGAGTGTACTACTTCATAATTGTTAGTAGTGTTAACAATGTATGTGTGACCGACAATTTTCGTGCTACTATAGCACAATATTACAGTAACTGCCCACTGTTGAGTGTGGTATTTTATCGCACAAGAACTTAGTCGACTACTGTGATAGCCAACTACATCGAGCAATCTTAGTGTTTATCCTATTTGTATGAAGCTTTCTGATATGATAAGATCTTTGCCAGATATGTTTTAGTTCCTAATGAAACCAGCTTATGACTTCTGATCGGAGTATATAATATATGCGCACTTATTTTGCGCACATTATAGCTAGAATATGTTTCGCAATAATTTTATCGTAGCCCATACATTTTTTATTTTATTTAATGATAAATAGTTTTGTAGCTTTCTGTAATAGCAATTTATTTTACACTTTGACTTATATAAAATTGACCTGATATAGAAACTAATTAATATGTGTTCCTTTTTGTAATGTATTTAATGCAATTGACACTTAATTGTAGTGTAGTGATGATTTTGCCTTGTTTGTTACTTTTGCGTTTAATGTTAGTTATTATTTATAATTAGACAAATATATCAACAGCTTTGCGCCTGGATGTATGTACCTAACCAAAAGTGCAAAATTGTATGATTGTAGAATTTTCATTTTATTGATTGATGTGTAATGATTCGATAATAAAGACAAATTCTCGACATTGTAATTTTTGTTTTATTGTTCTTATAGTTACAGTACTAAATAGTTAATTATCACTCGCTCTAACGGTGAAGGAAACCAGTATGACAGAGTTCTCCTTATATTCTCGAAGATATGTGAAGTCTGCCGATCCGCACTGGACTAGCGTTGTGGAATATGGCCTTACCCTTCTCACACTGAGGAATGTCCTGTTCCCGGCAGTGGGATAATTTAAGGCCTAATATTTGTTATTTTATAAAAAGACAACTCTCGCTCTAGGAATAATTCCTGTGTCCCGGGGGCTTTTACAAACATTCAAACAACGAACTCAAATAATCCAGACTTGGAAGAACCATTTGTGGACCACACAAACTTTTGTTCGAATCCCAGTGGTATTCAGTAGTGTCCACTACGACAATCGTGCATTTGTATTATATTAATTAAATATACAATAGTTACAGTAGCTCGGTGCACATAGCGCTGATATTAAGGATCGAGTAACGTACGGGAATATGGGTCTTTGTCTACATAGATAGCAATGCAATACCAGTCCCTCAAGTTTAAAGCCGTGCAAGCCTAGTCCTCTATCTCTGGATAGAGGAATCAGACTCTACAAGACCAATTTGATCTGTCACAGCGACTGCAGGACCCTAGCACATTCGCATCCTCATAACTTTTAAACGCTTCATACGCCATACAGCCATACGGTTTACTAGTAAACCCGATAGCGGGGTCCTCGGTAATACAGATGCGCTGAGGTGAATCCACGACGTGGGTCTGTGGTATACTCTGTGGTATACAGCAATTACTTGTAACACAAAACCCTCTCGTTATTAGGAATATGGTCATAGTTCTTCTAGATATAGGATTCCTGGAAGTATTCGAGTGCCGCTTTCTAGTTAGAATGTTCATACACTAAGATATGGGTAAATAATTTTTTTTTATAATATTCGCTGTCATCGTAAGACATGAATCGTCAAACTTTTTAGAAAATCTATTAAAGATGTTTATTTTCAATGTATTTCTGAACCTACATTTTTCACATCCTTATATTTACTAATTTTCTTTTTACTTATTAACTTTTCAGATCAGCACAAGATTACCAAACGTGGTAGTAACTTAATTAGCATAACGCAAAAAGTTAATTCTGAATCTTAGAATATGAGTAGGTACAGAATATAAAACCAGGGTGTCAACAGACAGCCAGGAAACCTGTATCTCGCAAGATGAATTACCTGATTCTCACCTTATGATAATTTATCTTATTCTAGAGGAATTGATAAATATATCCACAAAAATACCACTATCGCAACACTAGAAATTCGTACTTACTATGACGGAATACGAAGGTTGCAAAATCAGTGCAGAAAAGCAATTTTAATGTAACGAATATTTTGGGAGAATGGTAGCATTGGAGATGTCAAAGTTTCACGGCAATACACGTTATAATAAGATGAAGGAAATATTGGATATTTTGCATAATATTGTTTACCAGCCCTGTCATACAGCCCACACGGAGGATCCTTGGCATCTAGAAAGAAGGGAAAATAAACCAATTATATTTGCATCTAAAAACCAACACCAGCACTAGGATGATCCGTTAAATAAATATACTCTTATTTCATTTTAATTTTTATTGTGTATTTGCAAAGAAAAATGTATTTTAACATGAGCCCTCGACGTAGGTTCGTGTGCTTTCAAATGCGACGATAGTGAGCCCACGACAGGGTTCCAAAGCGATGAAAGTGTGGAAGAATCTTCGAAACCTGTACGCGAACTTTCTTTGCTTATATAGTCGGGCAAGGTACAAATAATTTTATTCAGTTCAGTGGCAATTTATGTCTGCTAATATTATAAAGAGGAAGGTCTGATTCTTTTAATGTTTGTTTAACTTATCTTAAAATTCTTTTGCCATTGGAAAGCTATATTATCACCGAGTAACAAAGTATATATACTGTATATAATTTATTATAAACAAGTGAGAAACGGCCACGAATTGCCGTGAATCTGAGTTCGAAAAAATGGTATCACGTGACCTTGAGGTCAGAGGTCAAAGGTTATAGTTATTTCGAGGTATATAGATTATGCTGAGTCGAATGGCGCTAACCGTGAGTCTAGCTCTAACGGTTCTTGAATTGAAAGATGGTATCACGTAACCTTGAGGTCAGAGGTCAAAATCATAGTAATTTCGGGGGTATATCGACTATGCGGAGTCGAATGGCATTGACCGCGAGTCTCTAGCTCTTACAGTTCTTGAGTTGAAAGTTGTATAACAGACAGACGAACGAACGGACGGACGGACAAAGCAGTTCTATAAGAGTTTTCTCAAACTCTAAAAATAATAAATTCCTACATAAATTACAACAATGTAACCCAAGGTATCAAAGTGTTGCCTCTGAAAGTCATTATTTTGCGTGCTCTGCGAAAATTATTGCTGATACATAAAATAGTGTAGGTACTATAAATATTTATAGTGCTCATCATTACCCTCAAAAACTAGACAATAACCGTCTTTGTTTAAATTATTAAGTTCAAACACTGGTGGAATCGAATAGGTAGTGGTGATGTTGGTGTCATAATAATTATCCTTAACCAAGATAACGTTTACATCCGTACCAATAGTGCTATCTACCACTGGCGTTATCCCTAAACACATACACCACAGTCTGAAACTCATTGATTTAAAACCTAGCATTTACACATAACTCCAAAAAGCCACCATATTGAACACCTGTAAAATCGTGAGAAAATTCTTACAAATAGACGAACTAGATTACGACAATAGTCCACAGACTTGATTCTTTATAAATATGTGGCCTTTACTTGACATAAGTCCGTACATGTCGCTAAAACTACCAGTGCAAGCTGAGAAAAACATAATTTTATTTATTTCTCTCTTTACAAAGGTTCACAACAATATAGATAGGTACATAAAACACAGTTGACACAAAACAAATATCTATAGAATTATGAGCCTTTGTGAGAGACGAGTCCATACTAGGGAAACCCTGTGTTACGGATCACCAGGCCCTCACCCAGAACTGTAGCTACAACTATTAGTCATTCGAGTACATATTTATAAAATATAATCTATTAGAAGAGAAAACAAGACTTAAATGCGTACATTTAAGTTTTGTTATAGCCCGTAGGCTATGTGTTTATGACTGTATGTGTGTGTGTGAGTGAGTGTGTGTGTGGCTGTATGTATGTGTGTGTGTGTGTGTTTCTGTGTGTGTGTTTTTGTTGCGTTCTGTATAATTCAGATGAGTAGGGTTTCATTAGGAAGGTACGAGAAGTAATTTTTCAGTACATTCGTAATCTAGCTTTTGTAGCCAGTTAAACAATGTGTTGACACCGTTGTCTGGTTAAGGGATATATGAATAATTTCGCGTTTACTTTATTATATAGGTAACTCCCAAGGAACCGAAAGTGACGCGGAGACAAGGTTTGACGGAAACGGTGTTTTGTACATACTGCGTACCTGCGACGTTTATTCTGTAGCGTGGTGGGGCTAAATTTAAGTTGCGAATGCTGACGTAGAATCGTATTTTGAATAAAAAGTTGCCGAACAGTCAGTACACCCATAAGCTCATACAGGTCCCCAGTTGGCTACATGAAAGTTAGAATATTGCTAACTTTTAGGATTGCTCTCTGTGGCCTTTTAACTTTTAGCATAGATGTTTTGGTTGCTCCTCCCATACGGTAATACCGTATGATAGGATAGACTGAGCAAGTGCAAGATAGAACATTCACGATATTAGCCTCTGCCACATGGCGCACATTTTTAATAATATATATTAGCTTTCGTGCTCTACCTACCTGCTAACTGGTTAATGTAAGGTTGGAAGTTGAGCTTATCGAGCAAGATCCTAAGAAGTTTCCAAGATATTTGATATTTTTGACATGTTGTAGGATGCGGCAAGAACAAGTAGTATTAAGAGAAATAGGACACGAGTTGGAATGGGCAATTATGTTTAAATCGGCGAACAACATTGAGGTGCTTTTTCTTGAGAATCACATATATTTTGTTTTGTTTACATTTAGTGAGAGCTTGTTACACGCTAGCCAGGACATTACTCTATTAAAACTGCGCGTACATGTAGACTTGTGACCATGAGTCTCCCTCGAACATAAGCACTGTATCATTAACATTTAAATGGTTTGATAATTAAGATTAATTATGTACATACATGTAAATACCACTTTAAATTATTCCAATCGGACCTTTCGTTTAGAAGTTACGACGTGTAGGTACAACAATGTAAAAAAAATGTCGTGGTTTGAGCGAACTGCCCTATGTTTAGTCCACCTTTGACCGCCACGTCAATAACGAAAATCTATGTTCTCCACGCCAAGCGACAAATTCCTTCTTTCAACGTTTCACGATAACATAACACACACACACACACACACACACACATACGAATGGTGTACAGGCATACCATATAAGGCGAATGCCACGGTAATATGGCACACCGAAACACCAAGAGCCGGTGCCGGTGCGCCGCACTGTGGGCTGAAAATCGACCTCCATAGACATAGAAATGAAAGTTGCTAGATGTTCGTTTTGTTGACGGATATGGCTTCTATTAGCTATTATACACATAACAATGTCATCTGAGCTAACTCCGCACAAAAATGAATTTATTATAAGGTTTTTTCGAAAAAAATGTATGGAGCTAGCATGAAAAATCTGAATATCTCTGAACTTGCAAGGAAAACCGTAATATCCTCAGAGATGGTTATAGGACTAATTATTTGTGATTTTTTGACATACTTCATATAACGGTACCTGCTGCAGATTTTTTTTTAAAAATCATCGAATTTTTAATTAATTTTTTTTAACATTAAACGATTTGTTTTGGTGTATAAGTAAAGAAACAACACGTTATATGCATATAATACTAAATCATCGCCAGTTATTTGTTAAAATATCAAGAAAATTATTTTTGCCTAACATAGTATATATGTTTTAAAACAGTTAATTGGATACCATTACTGAACTTTGCATACAGGTAAACTACTGAATAATAAATTAGCCTTCTAATGAGTTCTGAATAAGAGATTAAGTGATTTGCAATGTCGCACAATGGTAACTACGGATTACACTAATTAAAATCTTACAGGTAAGTACATAAGTAACTTAAATAGTTAATTAGACATGTTACGAGTTCTAAGAAATATTTTCGACAACTTTCTAATGAGGTCGTTAACTAATGTTGGACTGAAATATAAAAGGGTTAATATTTTGCATCATAATTTAGTTTATTCTAAGCTTTGTTACCCCTAACATATCACTGTGAAGTGTTAGTTCTTCGTCCAACCCAGTAATGGCTGCAGTTTTATGGGGAAATTTGAAAAACTTTCTTGCAGTGTTGCCGTCATTAGTAGTTCCGGGACCTTGTTTAACAATGTCAATCAATAGATTTAATTCGTCTTTAAATTTGTCTTGAATAATCTTTTTTCTCTTACTTAGCATTTCTTTGTGCTCGTTACCTCTCGCAGCCCACTCTTTAAAATCTAGTCTATACGAAATATGTAGTAAACATTCCATACAATTTATACGGGCGTGTAGAGATGACAATCCAAACTCGTATATGTCAGAAGATACGGTCTTTGCTGTTACTACACCCAAACGGTTCATTTCTGTCGGTTTTGCCAAACACAAATAGCATGATGAACTTGATCTGGCTTGAGACAAATACGTGCAGACTTTACCATCGATCATTGTCATCATTAGGTGATGATTCACCCTGTTTCTATTATTGCACTCTGTAGGAATGAGAGACTTAATTTCTTCATCCATTTGTCGTTTGTGTTCGATGACTACTGCTTCGCTTTCCTTCACAAAAGTAAATTGAACTGGACGACAATACATTGCTGAGCATGGTTTTGGGTTCATCCACAAAGTATTGTCTCCATCAGTCAGTTTTAGTGGCACCAAGGAAGTCATGAAAATACTTGAATCGTCTTGATCGCTATCCATTTTCTGCTTGTATCGGCTTTGGTTTGACGCACCATCGAAACCCCATTTAGATATCAATTTTAAATCCTTATTTTGCACATCATCGTTAGGAAAACTTTGGAGGATTCTTTTGACCGTAATGTCGAGTAAAGCTTGAAGGGTTATTCTTGCCGATGAATCGGTCACTAACACTGATTGCTTCGGAGGATAGCATGCCAGCTTGGTTTGTTGCACTTTATAGTAGGATGGATAAATATCCTTTCTACCTTCCCGAATAGCTGACTCTCGTAAAGTGATGTATTGCCACTTTGATAATTTTAATGAAAGGAGTAATCCAAGTGCTTTTTCTGGTGTAAATAAGATAGTTTTCACCGGTTGCTTAAGCGTTTCCTTAATTTTAGAGGCTGCTTCAGGATGTTTCAGCATATATTCGATTACAGATGCGATATCCTCACAACCTTCTTCCTTAAAACGCGCCGCTGCTGTATGTGCCAATTCACTGGGATTGTCAGTTTTATGCTCATCAGATTTTCTCTTCTTCTGTTTGCTTCCCAGATCTTCGAATGGTTTTCGTGACCTCTTTGTCATTGTACCAACAGAGTATGATGTTGAGGGTTCTGGAGAGATTGATCTTGATCCCTCAGCAACAGTTGGTTCTTGAGCGACTAAATTTATACAACTTGGCCAATCGATAGTTGCTTGCAGCCAAATTTCGTATTGTTTTCTAAAAGTATCAAGAATTCGGTGAGATTTTTGCCACCTTTTGATGCAGCTCGTACAAATCTCTGACAAAATTCTTTTAGAGTCACTTAATCTTCAACGGAAAGACAAACGTCTAGGCGGGATATAACTTCACTAAACAATACCTCATGATCAAATGAAGTACTCTTACATTTTAGAAGAACGAATAGGTCTAAATTGGTATTTAAACTTTCCATTATAAAATTTCACAGTGATATGTTAGGGGTAACAAATCTTAGAATAAACTAAATTATGATGCAAAATGTTAACCCTTTTATATTTCAGTCCAACATTAGTTAACGACCTCATTAGACAGTTGTCGAAAATATTTCTTAGAACTCGTAACATGTCTAATTAACTATTTAAGTTACTTATGTACTTACCTGTAAGATTTTAATTAGTGTAATCCGTAGTTACCATTGTGCGACATTGCAAATCACTTAATCTCTTATTCAGAACTCATTAGAAGGCTAATTTATTATTCAGTAGTTTACCTGTATGCAAAGTTCAGTAATGGTATCCAATTAACTGTTTTAAAACATATATACTATGTTAGGCAAAAATAATTTTCTTGATATTTTAACAAATAACTGGCGATGATTTAGTATTATATGCATATAACGTGTTGTTTCTTTACTTATACACCAAAACAAATCGTTTAATGTTAAAAAAAATTAATTAAAAATTCGATGATTTTTAAAAAAAATTCTGCAGCAGGTACCATTATATGAAGTATGTCAAAAAATCACAAATAATTAGTCCTATAACCATCTCTGAGGATATTACGGTTTTCCTTGCAAGTTCAGAGATATTCAGATTTTTCATGCTAGCTCCATACATTTTTTTCGAAAAAACCTTATAATAAATTCATTTTTGTGCGGAGTTAGCTCAGATGACATTGTTATGTGTATAATAGCTAATAGAAGCCATATCCGTCAACAAAACGAACATCTAGCAACTTTCATTTCTATGTCTATGGAGGTCGATTTTCAGCCCACAGTGCGCCGTGCCTCGAAACGATGCCGCATCATAGCACTTTGTGACGTCGTATCGTGTTTATGTGTACGAGCCCTTACGGTGATCCCTCATTAGTGCGTTGCGTTGCGTCTACATTCATGTTTAATGAATGGGGGCAAAACCTTGGAGGACAGCTAGTGTATTTATAAAGAAGTTTAATAAAATACTACAAGAGGGGATACTCCTTATAAATTAATAAACCTAAACTATGTATTTCAATATGGTAATATTAAAACGTGTAGTTATTGGATCCAACAAAGTGACAGTGAAACTATTGTTTAAAATTAGTCGATACCTTAAAGCAAGCGATTACCTAATATAGTATATTCTTTGGTGAGTCTGCTAAAAGCCTTCTCCTTTCGACATCTGTCTAACGGTACTTGAACTAAGATATAAAGTTTAAATCAAACCAGTCAAGAGTTTTCTTTGTGTCTTTTTAGAGGGCCCTTACGTATAAACCTCGACAACTCGCGCTGAATCTCTGTGAGTAGTTCTCACATATGCTACTAGATGGTAGTATTCCGTTATTTATACTTTCATCTCGATTACACTTCACACCTTCTGGTTCTTGGGGAAGACAGAGACCAAGATGAATGATTATTCGATTAGTGATGTGTTTACAGGTCTGGTTTAGTTGCTGCTAAATTAATGGGATATCTTAGAGGTCTCGGTGGCGCAGCGGTAACAGCAACGATGACACCTTTGCTTCCCCGGTCGGGTAAATATAACTGAGGTATTCTGTTAAAAACATCTCAGTCGCAAAGAACTATGCTAGGTAGACGTTAATAGGCTTTTCAGAAAAGTAACCTAAAATAATTGCGAAATGTGCGTGTAATACACCTATGACTATCTTCTTCGGTGATGGGGGTGAGGGATTATGTATGTACGTATAAATCAGACATAGTAAGCAGTAACATTGGTACTACGTTGTATTTAGTGTAAGTGTACCACTGGCTCAAATATCTAACTCTCCCTTTATTTTTGTCTCACTCCATCTTTGTTTCTTTATTTTTTTTATTCTTACGTCAGCGCTTGCCAGCATCCGGACAGATACGACCATTTTTGTTTTGACAGTATTAAAACAATATGAAAATATGCAGCAATCACTACAATAGTGAAAGGTCAGATAATAAATAAGACAAATTAAATTTCAACTCCGTTTATTATTAATCATCATTATTATTAAAAGTGAATATTACCATAATATCTATGAAAGTAGGCGAATAATAAATTATTATATACATAGAAAGAGAATATGTAGGTATTACAGTAATAAATAGAAGGCGTTAAACGGTAAGTGGCGGCGAACTGACACGTTGGTATGCGGCAGAACTGCTTAACAACATGTCTAAGTGCTATTATCATCTTCAGTTTCATTATTGATTAGTAGTCATAGTTGTTACGTACACACGCATTCTTAGAAAAGTACTTAAACTGTTATGGAATGTATTCGAACATTAGATAAGTACGTCAGCTCGCCGCCTCCGTTTGAAACAGCACGGAAACAATGCTAGCTATTACATATATTACTTAAATAGATGGCAAAACAACACGTGAAGTGATATGGAAATTGAAATAATCATTCACGAATTAGTACAGAATAGATAATAGGTATTACAAGGTAAATCGTATGAAAACGTTATTATAATGCAAAATGTAGTTCCTCTAGATACGAAGAATAGGTTCAATACACACTTAAGTGTTTAAAAATTTAAGATATTACGACAGATTGGTGTTTGGGTACAAAAATGTGTTTCTAAGCTCCTTCGTGATAGAATAATGATCTAAAATGCCTAGGTACTTTTATATTATTAGTTATTTCTCTCTTTAACCAGGCACAAAAAATTCGACTTAGGCGCATTGTTCTGAATTGATATATAAGGTACCTAGGTTCTAGTTAAAACAATTTTAACAGATTATTCTATAGTGATCAATAGTTAGATCATTATATAAAACCGTTACGTCAATAAATATATGTAGGTAGGCAAGTCAGGACTATTCTACTCGCTTGACGTGGATGTAGTACCTAGGGATCGCTCAGTTGATGTTCTGTATAAGTGAATTTATAGCTTTGAATCGTCATCATTGTTGGAATATAATAGTCCAATCGTAATAGTAATATCGACCGTGTATTTGAAAAGTCAGGCATGATAACACAAACAACATTAGATTTTCCATGCTAGAAAAATAGGTAGGAACCATCAACTACTACAGAAAATCACTAGTTCTAGATAATACTAATTTCATAGTAAGGTGAGATTAATTAATAATATGATTATTTATTTTAACTTCAGCGATATAGCATTCAATCAGATTAAAATATTTGTGTAAATTATAACTGAGTCCTACACCAAATTTGTAGAGTAGACAGGTCTTACAGTGCAAGTGCAGAAGGAAGCTATGTTAGTGCGTTAACATTCTATATCTTATATTAGCAAAACTGAGAGGCGCCGTCGAAAGTACTACTACTTCATTTACCTGATAGTTAAGGAAATTAGTTATTTTACTTTTGACTATTTTCGAAACCATACATAAGTTACTCTTTATGCTCGCAGGCAGAAATCATTAAGTTAGGAAATAGACCACAACGCGCCGTAGACGACGACTCTTCAAAACCAAATTAATTTTTTATAGCTTCTCATTGGATATTATCTCCATGAAATCAAGATGTTACATCAACATTAAACATTTTCAAAACCTTACTGCTTATATCTGTCGGTTCTGTAGTCACTATTATGAACTGCACCAAAATATCCACGATTTACTACCTGTTGTTTTCTTTCAATATCGTTCACACGCGCGTTAAAATATCTTTTTTCATTTTTCTATATGTTATAGGTTCATTCCTTAAACAATAAAATTTACTACGAACGAGACTAGAGTATAAACAGACTGCTCTTTAAGTATTTGTTTTATATAGTAGATAACATTTTATATTGTAACATGTGAGACAGTAGGTGGCATTACTTAGAGCAAGCGATGCACATAACTTTTACCAACCCGGTTAGACTAATTGCAGCCTAAATCAATTTTATTATAGATGAATCAGGATTCTGTGGCAGCAAATAATTTATTTAGTAACAAGCGTTGTAGATATATGTGAGATACATTTCCAACAGTCGTCAATCGTAAACGCGTTACTTAACCCTACACAAAACGCACAGCCCGCGACAAAGTCTCTACCTAATCTAGTTCGTTTGAAAAACGCATCTTAACGTCAAAGGCCGTTGAAGACACAAATTGACACGCGATTCAAATTTACCGGTACAGTTATCTTATATTTCCAACGGTCAACGCCTTTGCAAGTAGCTGAAAGGTTATGAATCGCGATAAATTCATACCATTATGTATATAGCAATACATTATAATATGTATCATAACTATCATAAGATATAGATTAGGTACTTTATAAGCAAAAGATAATAATTAGGTTCGTATAAAGCTGTAGATAATTTTCTTACACGATAAGTAGACTTAACAACTACGTTATGTTGAGAATAGCTAAACGGAAATATCCAAAAGTCCTCCAAAATATATGTTTTCAGAATACGCGAAGAAGTATGGAGAGAGATGTAGATATCTCTAGATTAGATTAGATAAAGAGTAATTTGTATAGGTACTATATATTTGGCAATGACGACATAAAGATTAGTGCTCTCCGAGAAATGCTAGCCGCTGTCGCGGGTTCGCGGCGGCGGCCACTGAAAACGTGACGATCGTGCTATAACTTCAAAGTTAAAATGTATTACTTACACAAACTACATCATCTACTACTGCTCTAAACACATGGGTAACTTGTCATAAACATAGTACACAATGTTAATATACTTATTTATTTGTCTTTTGATAAAACTCGACGAAAGTGTTGCGCTATAACGCGTCGCGGTAGTCTCAACAATCATTTTCTTTACCGTTACTTACGCTACGTTTTAATAATTTATTACAATTTCATAATTTTCATGTTCTTTGTCGAAAACATTCAATTTTACTCCTAACGAATTGCTTTTCCAATTTCCTTCTACATATTCAAAATAAAATATTTACTCGATATTCTGAATCAACGCTTAAATCTTAATTTTAAAATACAATTTTCATAAGTTTCAAAGAGTTGCATCTTGCCTTCGAAGTATTTTTCGAAAATAGTAGACGCGCTGAACTTTATTTTTGATAAAAAACCTCACCATTCTTTTCATGGCTTTGCCACAACTGCACACAAATCTGTGAGAATTTTTAATATTAACCATGGGGTAGTAAAAACCCAAAAGGCATGTTCGCCAAAACTTTTAATATTGTCATAAAATGCAAATATAACGTTAATGGGGCGCAACACTTAAAAAACTAACAATTTATCAACAACAACAGTAAAGTGATAACGTTATGTCTTGACAAAACGTACAAAAAATACTAAACGTTGTTAGCGTAATGCCGGCTGCCGTAGTAGGCCGACAGGAGCTGCATTCGGCACGGCTCGGCGCTACGTCGTGCGTCGTAATCACGGGCCGTCTACATGAACCTACAAGGATGTGTGGATCACATGCACACGGTTGCAGCGTCACACTCAAAAATATTAAGAAAATTTAAAAAAACTGCGCTTCCACGTATTTGTAAAGTTGATATTGAAAAGTATACCTGTGTGCTCTGGTCATATAGAGTAGAGAATAAAGATTTTCATTAAGTCGAAATATCTATGAAATTGCTGTAGTTGCGCTTTGTCCTGTATATGGTGTGTGCGGAAGGACAGTTTGGAAGCACGGCTTGAGTCGTCACCCGTATACCCAACAACCGTGTGCATGCGCCAAACTTGACATTGTGTCAAATGCACTTATGCTGACACCGCGCATCATGAAACGTTATGCCTCTATGTCATAACGTAGAGTTTATGACGTTAAGGTTAGGTGTTTTATGAATGTTTGAAGTACCTAAGTGCATTATGTGAAGTGAAATAAAAAAATATGATCTCAGCAGATAGTTTCATCGCCGATCATTCTCTCGCACGGATTTACTTGAGTTGGGTTGAGCGTGGACTCAGCACCTCAAGTAAATAAAACATCAGTATATTGATGTTCCTTTGTAGGTCGCAACTATTAGACAACTGATAGCAAGCAAGTTCTGTAGCTGGTGAGTGGTCATCATTTACTTCTGATAGAGCATTAAATTTGCCAACACGAAGTGGATGGCGAGGATACAATACACGTAGGTACAATTTTTCACATGTATTAATATTACACCAATGTGAAAATAATATTTACAATAACAATCATGAATATACATACTTACCTACACATTGCATTGACAACAGTTTAATTAGCGATTTTTTTGGTTTAATCAATATCAAAATGCAGTCGCGGCCTTTTTCCATACAAGTTCAACGATTCAAACATGAAGATCGAAGGGTGCTGGACGCACGTTAGTTTAAAACGACATCAATCAATATATATTTATACTTTATGATTGCAACAGATGCTTAGTAATTCTAGTCGTGTAGTTTATTGGTGGATCTTTGCATTTATACAATCTTCGTTTGTGCAATCGAATCTTATTCGGTAAGGCCTATCATTAGCGAACTGCCAAGGCTGTCATTTAGGAATATAATATTTGGGCACAACAATAAGATTTGATTACTTACAAATTTCATTACTAACAGATGTTCAAATCACGCTTGACGCTGTTTAGTTTATGTCTTTGATAGTTGTAATATTGGATTGGTAATTTATAATAAGTTGGGATATTTTAGCAGGCACTAACCATCTTCACTGCATCTCTATAACGAATATATCAGTTCAAATATGAGTAATTAAGTTATAGAATATTATTAATAATAATTTTATTACTGTTGCCAGTCTCACCATTTGCATTACATCCGACATAACTGTTTGTTGAAAACCAAAATTATTGAATTATTTTTCGTTTTCAAATCTATGAACCTTAACCAATAATGTTATAATGGAAAATATTTCAAATAAATTATCAATAAATTAAGCCTCGCTCTTAGCCCGGTTTTCATATTGGCAAATATTAAATAATAAAATAATAATTTTATCCGTCGCATGTGTTGACCAAAAAATAAATCGTCTATACACGCATCATATTTTTTTAGAACTAAATTAAAAATATGTTAGATACTATTTGCAATTATTCTAGAAACACAGATATAACGATAATTTAAATTATAAAATTATGTTAAATTCAAATAAAAGGAAAAAAATAAGATCGAACGAGTGTCAAGACAGATTCTTAAAATACAATAACCGTTATGAAGATTTAAAAGATATTTTTTAAGTCAGAGATTTTCATATAGTTGGTAATGAACGGTATACGTCAACTGTTCCGACGAGCTGACGCATTTATTTCCCAGAAAGGCGGCGGCGGTTTTATGTATGAAAGAATATAAAGCAATTCTTATTATTATTTTCCAAGTAAATATATATTGTCCTCGCCCGTTCTATTTGATTTAACTTTAAACAGTTGAACCAAAATATAATTGAATTGTAACATAGTCAAACACAAGCGGCGGAGTTGTTTAGCTCTCTAAGTAAATGTGAAGTCCGGCGAGAGGATGACCGTAGATTAATCGCCCCCAAGCGATAGTGCCTGAACGATGCGCGGATCGGCTTTGCTGCCCTCACGGAACTCCTCGAGGGTCAGTCGGTCATCATGGTTCTTGTCCATCTGGTCGAAGATCTTGTCGACGCGCTTTTGTGGAGTGTTGTCGTCTTCCGGCTGCGGTGTTTGTCCCTGAGAACAATCGATAAATGTCATACGTGTTATATTTAATAATTACAGGTATACATATTAACTTTCTTATATACAACATACGTGGAAATAAAGTATAAAGTATATGGTATGGATTGATGGTGAATCTTCACCAATGACCTATACTTGTGAGCAATATGGTATATTAGATTATTGTTAGATATATGTATAATATATTATGATCGTTAACTTTAACGAAAATTTAATATGAATGATGTGGTCATGCTATATATAACTATCTATTTATCAGCGAGAAATTGAATATCTAACAACTATCGTTTGTAGAATTATGATTAATTTGGATGCGTTCCACATATTATTCAGAAGATTTTAATCTTTATTTACGGAGTTTCGTCAGATGAGGCAATGTCGCTTCAGCGTTTAAATTAGATATAATAATGATAAATCTTTAACTAATTATTTAAAACTACTTGAAGAGCTTCAATACCCGATAGTACACCTGCCAGTGCAGTTATTATACAGCATAGGCATCGAATTAAGCTAAACAAATAAATGTTTTTGCGTTATTTGCATATTAAACGCGTCCGTATAATAGCCTATAATCCAGCCGCTGATATCTGCAGGTATATAGCATCTGTTGAGTGAAATGCTAGCATATAACTGACGAATTGCAAAAAGTACATAATTATGTACCTACTAAATTAAACAGTATTTGAAAGTAATAAAAAATATTGCTTCAATTCTTAAATATATATACATTTTCTTGCCGTTTTTAAAGTGACAAACCGATAGTATTTTTATAGATAATATAAAACCATCCGAAACGAATCCTATTTAATTTTAAACCTTCATTCGACACTTTCGCCATAAATGTAAAATGATTATTGTTTTCTCATTTGCAATAAAGTTGCGCAAACGTTATATAAAACTAGTCCAAATTTAAATTTTGATGGCTATAGAAAATTGCAAAGATAAGCATTTTTAAACGAGTTTCTTTATTAAACACTTTCTTGAAGCAGTCGACGTATCTGTACTACAGTAATTATTATAAGCTTGCCCCTAGAAAATGGCTTATATTCATGTAATAAAAATAGACACTTCTTGCACGTAATATATACAAAAAGACACGTTTTGTAGAGTTCCTATTAGACGACATACAAGTAATTGTATAATTTTAACTATAATCAACTGAAGTTATCGTATTACAAAAGGGAATAAGTTACATGCTATCTTCTCAATTAACTGAACTATAGGCACTAGCATTGCCTAGTTTAAACGCTTTGCCAAATTCAAATATTTTTACTTTTATCAAACGAATGAACAAGCTAAAACAAAAAGTCTCTTTAAGTTTTGTCTCAGATTATATAATAATTACACTCTTTATTTATTTTATAAATTGCATTCTAATCTAAAACTAACAAGGGCAATGCAGCAAAAGTAAATATCGGTATTCATTTGCTGCAAGATTTGTACAACCCTAATCCTAACTAATACTATAAATGCGAATGTGAGTTTGTTTGTTACGCTTTGACGCCTTAACTACTTAACCAATCATCATGAAATTTCGCATGAATGTTGCCAGGGAAACAGAAAAGGACTTACAATCCTATCATACAGAAACATATACCGTTACTAACCTAACCTATATTTATGCATCCGCAGCCGCGGACATAATCTAGTTTAAAATAAAGTACATATTATTTAACGCCTTTTCAATTATAGTTAGCGCGTATCATGTTATATTAAAGGTACATAATATATCAGCCTTAAATATTAGATAAAAATGTATTTAACTTTTCTGTTCTTAATATAACACTATTGTAATAGTGTTACTGTATCACTAGAAGATACTGCTTAAAAAAATTATAGTCTTTTAAACAGTGATTTCTACTTGTAGAACTGGTCACCTAATATGATCCATCTAAATTAATGGCATTTGTACGTTTTGAAATGATGTTGAGTCCATAATATTGTTACGTGCTGGGTTCGACAGATAAGAATGTAAACAATATTACCGACTAAAACACGTTTTATTCAGACACACAATTAAATTTAAAACACAACAAACACTATACCACACTTTTTCACTGTACTGCTTCAAACTCCGTAGTATTTTCGCTTCCGTTCGCTTCGATGAACACTTGACCGCTTACGATTGCAAACTGACTTGGCGGTGCGCGTGCGCCCTATTTATATGCGGGTAAAGCGTTTCTAGAGCTTTCTAGTAACACTATTCCCGGTATGTAAACAGTACGATGTTTCGAGAAAGTACCAGCGTGATCTCTATGATTCTCGTACCGATACCTACTACATAGTTCCGTAAGATGTCAATAAATGGCGGTGTAATAATTATTAGACGGAACTGCCGAGTCTTTACCTCTTTGACTGATACCACTTATCTACTAGCAAATAATAGTCGCTCATTAGTGATACATCATCATATCTAATTTTGTCAATTTATTTTACTTATTTTATTTTTGACATTCACGGCGTACTTTAATCTTGCAGCTTTATAATTATGTTATTGACGTTATTAGTAATAGAAAACGGTTTTGGTCTTACATAAATAACAAGCTTCAGGGTGGTTCCTCTATTCCTAGTGAAATGACGCTAGGTGACCTCTATTCCTAGTGAAATGACGCTACGCCACAGCCAATTTGTAATGCATTTGCCAGAAATTTTTTATCAGTATATAATAAACTAATAACGATGGTCAACTTACATCTGCTTGCACTTTGCAGCAAAATCCAAGTATTATGGTTCATGGTACTTTGGGGTCAATTACAATTGATAAGTCACAAGTTGAAAAGGCCCTAACAAAACTTAATACTACCCTTGGAGCAGGTCCTGATTCGATCTCAGCTGTATTTATTAAGAAATGTTTAAGTGCTCTCGTGATCCCTCTTCAAATAATATTTAATTATTCTCTGTCAACGGAAACCTTTCCTTCTAAGTGGAAATCGGCTAATGTTGTCCCTGTACCAAAAGGTGGTCATGCAGGTGATATCAAAAATTATCGACCTATTTCATTGTTATCAGTATTAAGCAAAATTTTTGAATCTCTTATCTGCCCTTTTGTAAGTAATCACATCAAGCCCTTATTGTTACAAGAGCAGCACGGAGTTCGTAGTAAAATGTTAACTTGTCCGAACGTTGGGAGTTATACGAGTGAAATATCTGATTCATTAGATAAGTCTTTCCAAGTTGACGCTGTTTATACAGATATAAGTCGAGCGTTCGACAGAGTGGATCACAAATTGTTACTTACTAAGATGTCGAATGTTGGCATCCACGGGTATTACTTACATGGTTTTCATCTTATTTAACTGGCAGATCCCAGAAAGTAGTGATTTGTGGTTACGAATCTGATAATTATGTAGCTTAATCGGGCGTCCCCGAAGGTTCTCATTTGGGACCAATAATATTTTCTATTTTCATAAATGATCAATGTGATCAAATATTCAAAATTTTCATATTTTCCAATAGTTCTTAAACTTTTCAAAATTATTTAAGATGTTGGGGACTCTTCTTGGTTGCAGGAAGATTTAATCGATATATCTAACTGGACTGAAATAAATAAACTCCCACTAAATTTAAATAAGTGTGAACCTATAAAATTTCATCGTAAACGAAATTTTTTACACCATTTGATAACATCATACTCGATGAAGTTGATCAGATTAGGGACCTCAGTGTGATTATTGACTCCAAATTTTCCTTTATACCGCATATTGATAATATTGTCATCGGGTCATTTAAAATGTTAGGTTTCATTTGGCGTAACTGCAAATCTTTTAAACAAAGACGAACACTTGTTACTATTTATAATGCTCTTGTGCGGACTATATTGGAATATTGCTGTAGTGCTTAGAATGCTCACTGCCAGTGTCATATTGACCAAATTGGAAGAGTTCAAAAACGATTTCTGTTTTTCTTAACAGTTCATGCTAAAAAATAACAATCTCTTCGTACTTATAATGAAAGACTAAATTTTTCCAAGATTAATTCTTTAGAGGATCGTCGGTGGGTTGCAGATCATATAATTCTATTTAAATAACTGATAATCTCGACTGTCCACTATTATTACAAAAAAATCACTTTACTGTACCGCATCGTGGCCAAAGATTACAAAATTTCCGTCCATTTGCGTCGATGTTCTTTAAAACAAATATTGGATTTCATAGTACGATACTCAGATTATGTCGTGAGCACAACTGTCTGTTTAAACAAAAAAGGGTGACATTCATGCTGCAACCTTGCCGGTTTTCAAAAAAGAATTGTACAGTTTTAAGTCAACCAGTATGTGACGATTCTTTTGTTTTCATTTATGTAATTTCCTTTTACTCACTTATAATTAGTTTTATTTTGTTTTACATTTAAGTATTTTGTGATGCCACTGATGGGTATCACGTGAGTAGCCGAGTGTTATACTCAGTAAATGTTTTGTGTGCGTAGCATTGGATTACATTCTGTAAAAGATTTTATTAACATTAATTGTAAGTTCACGTAAATGATGTGAAATCTGTTGGCAAACAATGTATTAAATAAACAAAAATAAATAAATTAAAGATTGAGATTGAGAAAGTACCAAAAAATTCATTACTAGTAATAATATTTTATTTGTTAGAATTATTTAATTTAATATTTTAAATTAATGTTTTTCATTTTATTATCTTTTTCTCTGGATTATATACTACTAATTAATTAATATCAATATGTAATTACAGTAATTTGCATATATTTATTTGAAATTGTATTAATGTTGCTCGCCACATGTGGCAGAATATGCAGTACAAATTTAAAAATGACCACCTGTGTATCTGAACCGTATTCTAATAAAGATTATTATTATTATAAACAGGTTTAAATTTATCGTTTTGTGCATATATTCTAAACCTAAGAACACAAATTTGTTTTCCTTGTTTCGTAGAAGTATGTTCGGCACCATTTTCCTTAAATGTTTCGTAAATAAACAATAATAGAGTAAGAACAACAGAGCTCAGTAATACGTACCACCATCTGATAGATCGCGTCGACTATGTTGTACATTTCGTCCCGCGTGATATACCCGTCGTTGTCAACGTCGTAAAGCCGGAAGGCCCCTGTAATTTATATTCACCAATTAACCTACATCCATTTACTATTTAATCCTACGAAACAGCATAGCGCAATCATTATTAGACGTCGCCTTTAATTACAAACGTGGCGAATACTTGTTAGGATTGGTTTAGATGCTCTACATTCAAATGACAGTTCGTTGTATAGATTACAATTTAAAATAAAGTATTTGACAATTTTCATTAGCTTTTTAGTTGAAAATACCATTGTAAAAAGACATGAACTCTAACATAATTATAATAAGGTCAATTTAATCACCAAAAGCCTTTCACTCAGTCACATTACTCTGCTTGTTATTTTCAAATTTCTGGAGAATAGTCATGTTAAATGTTTCTCAAATCGACAAACATGATAAGAGTGAATTAAATAAATTTACCGTAACAAGTGGAAATCTCGATTTACTTTTCCGGGAAACAGGCGTAGCGTACTTGTTTTTTTAATTATGTACTTTGTTAAGTACAATTTTAACATGATTATGCATTGTGATACACAAGGCTACAGCGATTTTATTTGGTTTGAATAAGTTATTTCTCACGAGACGAAATTTATAATGAGACAAATGTGAAGCAAAATGAAAGCCATGATCCTGCTGGATACTGTTTTGGAAAACAGACGTAAGTCTTTGTGTGTATGTATAATCGTCATATGTATGTTAGTAAATAGATAGTATTACTTCTAGAATAATAACCGATAAATGATAATGTGTCTAAGCTAATCGTCAATGTCAATGTTTTCATAAGAGCTATACTTTTCTTACACTATTGGCTTATTTTATAAATTATTATTATTTTCTTTATATTGTTTAGACATATACAACCGAAGAGTTTCCATGTAGCAAGTTGTCTGAGTTAATCTTTTAAATAAATACTCGGCTCTCATGATAAATAGTTCAGCCGCTGTCAACGTAATGCCACCATTCCTACTTCTACTCATACTTTTATCCTTTAATTCATTGATATTGTATGTTAATTTTTTGTTCGCCTGTTCTTTCAAACAATATCGTTTTAATTTATATGATTATTCAAAGCTTATGCAAGCTGTTTTTATTTCAAATTCGTTTTTAATTATTTGTTATGTAAGTACTGTGTATGTGTGTTGATTTGAACGCATTTACTAGTGACTTTTAATTAAAATGCAAGCACATATATGTTAGAATAAATTAGTTTGAGTCATACGTATTCTGTAGGTGACCCTAGCCCCGAGAATACGTATGACTCAAACTAATTCAAACTAAAACATCAGCCTATACCTGTAAAAGTACATAAGAGTCGCCACTAAGTAGTATTGATTAACTATACGTAAGCATTTTAAGTTTGTCGTTGGCCAAAATATGTTGACGTGTGAGTGTGTGACGCAGTGTTATCCAACTACGCTTTCCCTTTATAGCAGTCATGCCTTATTTACTTACAATGTAATTTTTCATCGAGGTTTCCCCGTGACGTCACCGATAACGCTCGGATGAACTCCTCGAACTCGATGGAACCATCCTGAAAGGGCGGCACATATTTATTAGACGCCACGTTTATAAAACAACTAAATACTGTTACTTGACTGCAAATAATACGCTAGGATTTTGCTATAATCTACACTAATATATTGAATTGCTGAACTTAATAGGCGTGATAATACACTTACAGGGTCGATTAGATGTGATGTGAACAGCTTTGTCTCTCATTAAGGTCATAGGTTGCATGCCTATCAAACTATTGTTCCTAGAACTAACTATGACTATAACTAACAAGTAATGGGGCGGACATCCTCAAGGCGACATGGATAATGGTTCAATGACTTCAGAATTAGTTTGTTTATGTTAAGATAACATAACATTTGCAGTTAAAATGTCATAATGAGATTTATATGTTCAATACCAGTCTTATTTATTTGGTACTATTTCATTCGGGATTAAAATCGGTAAATTGTTTATGTAATAATACATTCTCATAATTATTCGTTAATTCCTCACTGCAGAAAAAAAGACGCTGCAAGGTTGTCAAACCTAATGGAGCACATCTTTTTCCAGAATAAAAAGGTAATATTGATTGCAATTGAATTCTAGATATAGATATAAAACTAGTAGCTGTGCTGCAATTTTCAAAGCAACTTTCGGAGAATTTAGAGATAGATATTGTATTACATAGATAATAAATTTAAGACATATAAGTATTCTTATAGATCTATGTTTTAATAAATATTGATTAAATGACAAGCATGTTAGTCGGCAAGCTCAAGGTCTATTATAATTAAATCTAAGGACATTTGCAACATCTGATTATTAACGATGCCTCTGGAGCGTGTGTCGGACGTGTCGGTCTGACATAATCTGATGAATATTGAACACTACTGTCAACTATTACATAATATATTAATTAAGGGCCCAATATTCTGATCTCGATTCTGTGGAAAGCCGGCCAAAAATTTTTTACTTTGATTATGGCTTTAATAGCGGTTCAGTTTTCTCTCATTATAATACATTAATAGGTTTATAAGATGCATAGGTTTAACACGATTCGAAAGATTAGTTTTATCTTGATTAAGTTTATTACATCCTTACAAATTAATCAATATTAATTAATTCATGCCTGAAATGTATTCAATAATTTGTAAAGTTAGTAAGATTAATGGGTCGCTTACATTGTTTTCATCGAAAACTCGGAACACTAGTGACGCGAACTTGCTTGGGTCACCTTGCGGGAAAAACTGCTTGTAGATCTTGATGAAACCCTGCAAATCAAAACCAGATGTTATTTACATACAAGGAAGGGTTATTCCTGTAAATATCGATCCTTATATTTTTGAGCTGCGCTATATCTACGGATGACGTTCGTTTCAAAAATTATATAATGATATTTAACGAAGTCGAGGTTTACTAAGAGTAGAACCTAATAGGCACTCTTGGGATTAACGACATCAGGATCTAAAGAATATTTATGTACAAGGAAAAATATTCAAATATTCAGTTTATACGATTGATATTGAAATAAATGAAACGATGGTATTAATAAGAAACAAACAAAAATTTGTATTATTTTGGAATACCATTTTTGTACAAAAGTCTCTTATGATAATTTCATATAATATTTGTAGTTTGTACCT
This sequence comes from Catocala fraxini, assembly GCA_930367265.1. Classification (NCBI taxonomy): domain Eukaryota; kingdom Metazoa; phylum Arthropoda; class Insecta; order Lepidoptera; family Erebidae; genus Catocala; species Catocala fraxini. The sequence continues at coordinate 21,056,598 of OV884024.1, forward strand.
GCTCGGTGAGAAGACCGTTTGGACAGTCCTTAAGGAATCCTTTGTGCCTAGAATCAAACAATCATATATATTATTAAATTTGAATAAAATGCGTTGGGATTGCATCGGTATAGTATTTTAAAGTTAAATATTTTCATTTGTTGTACTGATTCCGATCGATTTGAACCGGTTTAGAGAGCCAATTTACGTAATAAAAGCTGTTCAAAATAGAGTCTAGTCTTACGTTCATAAATATCACAAATAGCATTCGCCTCAATTAAAAAGCACGACAAATAATCATTACATGCCTGTTGAAATTTGACGCATGTAACAAAAGTCGAAATTCTATTTATTACGAGAATTGACTTTTAGGTTTGATGACAAGACTGCTATGTTTAACTGGATAGTTAAGTTTTATAATGTTCTGTGGTTAAGTTCACAAAAGTTAGTAATTTCGCACTTATATCATTTAATGTATGCTGCAGGCATTATTACAAGCGAATATTTAAGTTTTCATTAACCGAATGCTTGCACGTGGCAGTAACCATTATACATAATCTTTACAAGAACTGCACCAGTTACAAGAGGCAGCCATTACAAATCGTAATAAATATAATCATAGTCGCTAAGACAGTTAGGGTCAAGATGTGCTCGGTGTTAAATAAAGAAATGTTGACGCGAGCTTCGATAGAAACATTATCGCCGGTCCAGTTCGATCGATATTAAGGAAAAGCTAAGATATCTTTCTAAAAATGTATGTTGATCTCAACTCGACGCAATACATACCAGAGGCGGATCTCTTTTTCCGTAACTGTAACAATACAAAAAACATATTATTACGGGCATACATAGCTAACAAAAGATTAAAACTTTATTTAATTTAGGAGTGTAGGTATAACATCTATGAAGAGGACCGTATGACCCAAATTTCATTAATGTTTTGTTTATTACGGTGAATGTTAGGTAAGTACACAAAATTAAACAAGGTATTGCATCAAGTTTGTCATGTCATTTACGAACATAGGCGCCTCTCAATTCGTTTCCGTTGAAGCCATTTATTTGTAAATGTTTAAGTAAAATTCCTTAGAAATCGTAACTAATATTATAAATGCGAATGTGAGCTTGTTTTTAGATTATGCTTTCACGCCTTAACTCCTCGGCTGATCATCATGAAATTCGCATATACGTTGTCAGGTGTACAAATAAGGACATAGGGTACCTACTATCCAGAAAAAGTCCTGTTCCCGAGGGAATTAATTGACAAATTCTATATGAACGCGAGCGGGCTAATCCTAATTTAGAATAAATGTAAGGTGAATAATATATATATATGCGTTTTGCGGATATGACCGTGGGCCAGTAGTGGTCCCTAGCTCTATTTCATAATTCATAGCTATCACGCGGGGCACAACACGAACTGTTACTTTACGGAGCATTAAATTCGATTTTCTCATATAAGTAAGTTCGTTGTTTTCGAGAAGGACGCACGCTCCTTCAGGATTGACCTATTTACCTGTGCGATACCAACACAATTTCACGGTAGTTTGTTATAATGCTCTTTATTTCGTGACATTCATAATCTGAAAGCATTGTTATATAATTACTAGACTTTGCCCACGGATTCGCTCGCGTACATTGAGTACATACATACATACAGAGATTCACGTCTGTTTCCCGGAGGGGTAGGCAGAGACTACGGCTTTTCATTTGCTACGATCCTGACACACTTCTCTGGCTTCATTCACTATCACTATTCATAACATTCGTTTTTGGCCTCGATGGCGTAGTGGTTAGTGTAACCGACTGCCACGCCTGAGGTCACGGTTTCGATTTCTGCACAAGTCAAACATTTGTGTGCATGAACATGAATGTTTGTCTTGGTCTGGGTTTTTCTATGTATAATATGTATGTATTTACGAAAAAAAGTATATGTATGTATGTTTATCTATTGTCTAGAACCCATAATACAAGCTCTGCTTAGTTTGGGCTAGATGGTGTTGTGTGTATGTGGTAGAATATTATTATTAGGTATATTAATATTTTTCTTCATTCACGCTCGCCGGTTTAAGGTGCTCTTAACCTGGTCTTTATGTAGTGGTAGTCAATGAATTTCTATGTCCCAGGAACTTTTATCCTGGATGAAATGTCCCTATATGCCCTTTTCTGTACACTTCACAACATGTATGCAGAATTTCATGATAATCGGTCGACTAGTTAAGGCATGAATTTGTAACTACCAAACAAACTTACATTCGCATCTATACTATTATTTTGGATATTGGTCAGATTACTATAGTAGGTATAATTTAGAATATGTATTCTAGGGAGTCATTGCAATACCTTTCAAAACCTAGGTACATATAAAATACAAGTAAGTAAGCTTACATAAGAATTACAGTCTCGTCGGTCACGTCTCAAGCAAAACTGTGTAAGTTCCTATGGTATAAAATTGCAAGAAAGTTCCCACTGCTTCTATTACACACATATAACCAGTATTTTATTTCTGCGCTCTTCCCAAACCGTTTCTATTTATTTTAAATGCAATGATAACCTATTCCAATAAGCAGACCTGTAATAACAAATTATCTTAATTTCCAAGGTGTTCCAATGTAATATTTTAATATATCGATATGTTCTTAAAATCAGTAATATATAAGTCAATGGTTTAAGCACATCTAAGGGTTTAAATATAAAGTTGCCTTTGTTTGAAGAAAATCGATAACGTTGTGATTTTCATTATAAATATTTCATGAATATTTTTTGTATGGATAATTAGAATTCTACGTTTTTTTCATGTATAACTGCTTGTATTTAGACCACTATGGTTTGTCTTAAATTAACAAATACATCAACCATCATATAGTAATGGTGAATTGAAACAACGAACACGTGCAGACCATGCGATATAAATTTAAATGCAAATTGTGTAATAGTTGATTGATATTTAGTATTAATAATACATATTAAGAGTTTTAAATAACAAATGCATTTTGAAACAGATACCACGAGATTACATGTAGAACAAAAACGGCAATTTCATAGCTATAAAACTAATGCATAATAATTTCCTATTGTAGTATGTACATATGTATGTATCTTATGTGGGGACCAATCAGTGCAGACCGGCGACACTTCGACCCAGTGGGATCTTTTGTGTCGACACTTTCCCAATAACGACTGCCATAGATGTTCATGGCAGCTGGGACTGACGGCTTAATGTGCTCTCCGAGGCAAGGAGCAGGCGATAAATGTCAATCAATACGCACATAATTTTGAAAAGTCATATAACTTTCGAAAGTCAGAGATGCGCGACGTGGGTTCGAACCCGAGACCCTCTGCATTGCAGTCTGTTGGTCACCCCACTGACCTATCGCTGCTCGTTCTCTACCATAGCTCAACCTTGAGTTTCTGTGATGTCTTTCTAGTTTTGGGCCATTTGTAGGTTTTAATGGCTTTAAGTTTGATTCAGCCAGACGCTGCCTTACTGTATCCGTAGTCAGATTGTTTCCTCCAGCTCGTAAATAATGATTATTTACTTCAACAGCCGTAAGAAAGCGATTTCTCAAAATTATTGACACCATATAGCGATCCTCCCGCACCGTCGTGCACCTTGTTCGGCCTGTTCCTGGTCTTCGAAGATTGGATCCAGTTTCATGGAAACGCTGGAGTACTCGCTGAACTGAAGACAGTCACACCAACAGTTCTCGCTGTATTTCGCTGACTGTGCCCATCTTCAAGCATTGTCAGGATCCTGGTACATTCTTCAGTGGTTAACGACATAATGACTTCAGAATAATAAAATTTATAAGGCAGAGACACCATATGTATAACTTTATTATTGCAAAACTCAAACAAACTCGAAACAATTAATTTGAATATTTTGGTACTAAATTCAAAAACGACCACTAGTTTAAATTTTCATACAATTATTAAAAATAAATAAAAATAGTCTTTATTTCATAAAGCTAGAGGTCAGGTACTTTTGAAGATATTAAAGATTTTCTAACCGACCCTTATTCTTTGCGGTCCAGTGTATTTTACTTTACTACGATTGTCACATCAAAGCTCAATATTTAAACATAAAAATATACGTTGTATTAATACTAGAAGCCAAAATATAGAAATTAGCCTTTTATGCTATTGTATGCTAATTTCTACAAAAATATCAGTTTTAAAATTATGTAAGTAAATAATAATTTGCCGCCATAATTTTATAACTGTTACCTAACTACATTAGCCTAATGACCGGACATCGTGAGACAAGTTAAATAATATTCGGAATAAAGTACAGTAGTACTTACATAAAAAGTTAGGATATGTACATCTCTGTACACTTAACTAACAGTAACGAGTGCCATACCTTCTTGTAATTGCAAACATACTAATAAAATGTATGCCTTTACTCTTACAACTTCATGTGGTCTATATAATTATTTAACTTGTAAATATCTTTCAACACCTATTATTATTAAGTAATTTTCATTGCGTGCTTCTTAACATGCACTATGTAACCCGGTAGTGACTTAACTTGATAACGACTTAAGTCGATAATGACTTAATCCGGTAATAACTTATCCTGGTAATAACTTGACCTGGTAGTTACTTAATCTGGTAATGACTTAACCCGATAATGACTTATCCTGGTAAAGACTTATCCTGGTAAAGACTTAACCTGGTATTTACTTAATCTGGTAACGACTTAACCCGGTAATGTCTTATCCTGGTAATTACTTAACCCAGTACAATTACCAGGTTAAGACAATTCTTAACCTGGTAATAATTTTACCTGGTAATGGATTGTATTATATAATTATTTAATGAAGGAACTTAGGAGCGTCCCGTTTTTGCGACATAACAAATTATATTTACAAAGACTTTTATTTCTTAAATGCATGTATTTCTATTTCAAAGAATGGTTCGTTCCTATTTTAGTTTAACTTGTCGATTAGGTGCCGTTTTCTCATTTACCTGTGATCGAGTACGACAACGTCGTTTCGAGGTAAATTATGACGAAAGAGTTCTATTGAGTATAACTTTAAAAACTATTTGTCTATGGTACATTGACTAGTTAGCATACCACCAGAAATGAAATGGAAAATACCAGTAGAGTATATACTGTATAATATATATATATATATATATTAGAATATAATATATATATATATATATATATATATATATAATATAATATTCTTTTTGTTAACACAACTTTGGTACCGACAGAAGTCTTGTACACAGGGAAAAAAATATCTAAACCATCCTCGAATCCACTAGAACACACACAAAAAATTTCATCAAAATCGTTCAAGCCGTTTAGGAGGAGTTCAGTGACATACACACGTACAGTAGAATTATATATATAAAGATTATGTTCTTTTTATAAACACAACTTTCGCTTTAGTAAACTTGCCTTTGTCGAAGGAGACTTTACAAACAATAAAACATCGGACACAAAGAACACCCAGACCCAAAACAACCATTTGTGGACCACACAAATTTGTGTCACGTGTAGGAATCGAACCCACAACACTCGATCCAGTGGCAATAGCGAGGCGATCACTAAAACCACTACGCACTCCGTGCAGTCAGTTATAGTACTCATTGCAAATACTTAACAACTCGATTATAATAATTGCTATTACAATTGAGATCATCAACGTGATAATTTTAGTCGTGGGGATCTTCATAACCTATTTTAAGAAAAATTTGCATATAATAGCATATCTATACAAAGACTGGCTTGTTGATCGCATATTAAGTTTACGCTATACCCTATTGTTTGCGGCTGCCTGCGACCAATCCCCGGCTTCAGGCAAATCAAGTCAATCATCAATCTAACGTTATTGGGTTATACAGATACGAAAGCCGCAGTAATACTCTGACAATGTGGCCGATGCACAGCAATTGGTTTATTTTGGAGAAGGAAATGTCGATGATATGAAGACAAGAAGAGAGACTATGTATATAAAAGTATATAGGTACAAGTACTTACTACAATAGGAGATAAAGAGCAGCGATAGCTCAGTGGGGAGACCAACAGACTGCAATGCATAGGGTCTCGGGTTCGAACCCACGTCGCGCATCTCTGACTTTCGAAAGTTATATGACTTTTCAAAATTATGTGCGTATTGATTGACATTTATCGCCTGCTCCGTGCCTCGGAGAGCACGTTAAGCCGTCAGTCCCGGCTGCCATGAACATCTATGGCAGTCGTTATTGGGAGAGTGTCGACACAAAAGATCCCGCTGGGTCGAAGTGTCGCCGGTCTGCACTGACTGTCCCCCCACATAAGATAAGATAAGATATGGTAGAGAACACGAGAATTGGACTCTGAATGACTGGTCAAGAGTTATGTTTTCAGACAAGTCTAGATTCTGTTTAAACAAGCACGACGGGAGGAAAAGAGCCTGTACAAGCCTGTACAGAAGAAAAAGTACCATAGCGCGGAGGCTCTGTTCACGTGTAGGCTGGGATTTCTTTCGAAAGCCGTTCTGAGCTAGTGGTGATAGAAAATGGAACTTTAACTGCAGAAAGATATGTCACTGAAATTCTGAATGACTACGTTGGTCCATTTTTAGTGGACATGGGCGAGAATGCCGTTTTTATGCAACACAATGCCCGCCCGCATACAGCTCAGATTGTGTTTGCCTATTTTCAAGAAGTCGGTATTACACACATGGAGCGGCCAGCACGCAGCCCCGACTTAAACCCCATTGAGCATGCATGGGACGAACTGGGACGACGTGTACGTCAGCGGAATCCGCCTCCAATCACGCTACGTGAAATGAAAGAAGCTCTAATAGAGGAATAGCAGAATATTCAGCAGAATCTCCCCAAAACCTAGTACAAAGTATGCCAAATCGCATAACAGCAGTATTGCGAACTCGCGGACGCAACACAAAATACTAAAATGCGTTACGTACTATTAGCCAGCTAAACACAATATAAAAAGCACAGTTGTGATACAAAGTACGGACAATATTGTATTCTATTCTAAGCTTTATCGCTGTACTTTGAGATATAACTACATCACATTTATGACAGGCGGTTCGATTCCGAACTGGGCAAAGTGTTATTTTATGAGGTTATTCAGTCAAGATTTTCTTATCGGGAACTGTGCTCGGTAGACGTTATTAGGCGTGCGCTATAACGTAAGACATTTATAAAAGTTGGCAAAAATTGCGTGTAATACGCTATCGCGTCCCTACCGATAAAGGCGTGAAACTATGTATGTGGTGTCTCTAGTACCTGCCTCTGAAGTATTACCAACACTACTTATTTTGTTATTATTCTGATGTTTATAAGTACTATGATTCTGAGTTATATTTATCACATCATCGTGTTTCATCAATATTTTTCTTATTTTAATTATAACATAATAATAACTCCCGCACTAGGAATTATTCCAATGTCGCACAAACATTCAAACAACGGATACAAAGAACACGCAGACTAGGTACAACCATTTGAGGATCCCACAAATTTTTGTCTCGTGTGGTTTTCCAACTCACCATACTCGGCGCAGCGCAGTACACCATCCGTGCAGTCAGAATATATGTATCTTGCGTGTTGGTATGAGCTGATACTCTGGTACGTCGTATATCGTAATATAGGATGTTATCCTTAGTCAGTTATGTGTGTATACATGCGCTTACAAATGCCAATAACGACAGCAGTGCAAGGCGGATGTAATTGATCTCAATATAACTTTGCCCGTCCTAGAAATGGATTCCAAAACCTTTATTCACAGTACATTACGATAACATGATGTAATCTTTCTCGTCCAATAAATATGTGCAATGTCTATTGTATACCTTAAAATATGACTAGTTACGGAAACGGTAAACAGTGTAATTCATTTGGTTGAACAGCAGAATTTTACACAACTTGCCTTTTCTGTTTTGATCATCAAACCGCACATTAATCACTAAATTTCGTTTACAGTGCCCCTGATTATCTATATTACGCCATCTGTACTAGTCATTTACACGAAATCTTGCTGTTATGGATAAATCCACAATGAGAAAATTTCCTGTTAACGTAAAGTCGACTAAAATACATAGAATTTCTTTTTGCTTTTGACAGCTAAGCCAGAATTGTACTTTAAGCGGTATCTACCGCTGTTTCGTTAGCATCACAGAGGTAATACCAGGAAATCAAACCTTTCTGCCATTTAGTCGGAATACATATTATATGCTTGGACTGACATCCGCAACATGCAATAACTTGTTCGTAGTCAAAAGATCCGGATCCCACTTTCTCTCTCTTTCAGGGTGCAATTACGATAATTCCCTAACTATAAGATATCTGTAAACGTTAGATTATACTTTTATTCATTGTACAATACGAATGCCCGACATGTTTCACAAGACAATGTATTAGTGAAAAGAAAAAGGTCGATAACCAACAAATCCAAAACGTGATTCTGTTTAAATAAAAACATCAGCATTACTAGGCCAACCATTTTTCTACATAATAAGATAGTGGTACAGGTTAGCTAATAGGTGCTTGGTAGAGTTCTTTTCACACGTTAAACTATTCCATATAGTCGGAGTAACTGCCACGTTCTGTGATCGTTGATTTGTGTGAAACTGTCGCATAATCACACGATTTCAAATATTTATTGGTGCTAGCCTCGTGAATGAATTTAAACTATGGACTTATAATACTTAAAGGCGCTGTTACGACTTGTAGCGGAACGCGATAAAAGCATATATTCAAATATCATACTTTTCGTGTTGATTATTTTCAGCAGTATTAATGCTTAATTTGATTTATGTATATTTTAGCGAGTTACTTTAACTAGTATAAATAAGATTCTCTCTCGACAAATGTACTTGTTTATAAATAAAAACTTCCAAATGCTATAATAATTATGCTTATATGACATTTCTATAAGAAGCAAATATGATTATATTTTTAAGCATTTGCTCTGTTACTGCTTTATAGATTAATAGTGTATTGCTTTAGTTTCAGTAAGGTGTTAATTAACGTGATCAACCGTATCTACTGGTAAATACTTGCTTGCAAGCAGAAAGCAACCAGAAACGCTTTCCGCTATCATCGACACAGAGTCCGCTTAACTGAGACCGGAAATGTGATCGAGCCCAAACTCATCATTTATACAAAATTAGCGAACATCAGGCACATTTTATTACAGAGAAAGTGTTTATAAATATTGTCACAGGCAGCCGATCATCATTTCCAGTTCGATCGGGAATACGACGATGTGGTTCTTGCTGGTTAGTTTTTTATTTTGCATCAGTTCTATAAACAAATCGTTGGGACCATTTCGCGTCAGTGGTGTTAGATTAGAGCGTTTATAAATTTATGTGGTTCCAAATTTGATTTATATTGAGCCCTTAGTGGGTGTTAGTGAACATATAAAAAAGGCTTAAATCAGGACTAAACAGCGGTGTCTAAATGGTGAAATCGTGGTCATAAATCAACTTGCAAAATGCTTTGTGTTATCAATATCAGTCAAAGTGGGACAGTAGATTAAGTTAGAATCAGAGAAGACGGTTGCGAAGGGAAAAGCAAGGAGCAACCAGGATAACACAGGATACTCAACGCATTTACTGATTCGACGCAGTGGTAGTCAATGGGACTGCTGTGCCGGAGGTTCCGGGTTCGATACCCGGATCGGGGAATAACATAAGTTACTGGGTTTCTCTGTCAAGCAATTGTTAATAGCAGCCCATCCTAAGGAGTTAGGTAATAGTGTGCAGTGTTGTATAACTTCGTGCCAAGGAAAGCACGCAAGGTTGGTCCAGCGCATGATCTCTCCGGTATTATCGAACTGCTGTTCCAACGGATTATGAGAGTGAGGTTAAGAGTGTGCAGTTGTGTTTGCGCACACACTTGTGTACTATGATGCCGCCCGCCCAGATTACTTGTCACTATTAAGACTTTTATTCTGATGTAGATTATTATCATTATATAACCTGTGCTGGTATGCGAACAACATTTTTCTTCAATGTTGCCTACCTTGTATAAATCGCGGTCTTGTGTCTGGTGTTCCTTTTATCCCATCCGTTTCATGTCAGTCGCCAAGTAAAATTGCGTTCTTACTGAAGGGCTGAATAGCCATTTATACTCCCTTACTAGGGTAGGCAGTAGCTAGACTTTATTATCATGCCATTGTTTACGTAATGTTAAAGAATCACAGCTATATAATTATGTTCGTGAGCACCGGTTACCATTAGTTGGAAATCTGGCTTGTGTACCACTACAATTAAAAACGTAAATATCTGATTTCTCGTTTATAATTATATATATTTTTGTTGTTTTCCAGGTTACAACAATAGCTTCGGCTATATTAGCAGATGCTGGGTATCTGTATAATGCACCGCATGTGCCTACCAATTTGCATCAGCACCAGACCGCGAACATGTACCGGGGCCATAACAGTCGGCCACAAGACATCAAAATAGTGCAAGGTATTCAGGAGGAAGACAAATCTATATCATATTCGATTTCATACAAAGATTATGTCTATTTAAAAAAAGATAATGGTGTCAATTATAATACACATCCGTATCAATCGAGTCCAAATTATAATAAAGTGCAAGTGCATGGGAATTTAGCCAGTGTTGGTAATGGCAATTATGCATCGCAAAACGTACATTCTAATGTCGTTCATTCGAATAATGGAAATGTCGGGTACACACAACCTTTACCTATTCACTACAACAATCATTACGTCCAATCTTACTTAGTACCTATTACTAACGCACAGAGCCAACAGCACCACGCAGTAGTACACAACAATCATGTTGGTACAAACATTGGCTATGCACAGTTAAATCATTCGCCTGCTAGTGGCAGCTATAGCAACAATTATGTCCAAACGTCACCCATTGGCGTACAACACAATACTGGGTATGCGCAGACTACAGCACCAAATATTCATAACTACAACAATTACCCTCAGACACCATCGAATTCGGTAACTAATTTGAATAATGCTTACGCTCAAACTTTGACTCCCACTGGAAGCAGTAATTTAAATAATGGCTATGTGAGTGCCGCAGCCGTTACTGGCAACAATGGATATGCCCAGCCACAAACACCACAAGCTGCCGTCTACTTGAATAACGAGTACAGCCAGACTTCACAGACTAATGCCCAATTGAACAATGGGTACAGTCAAACTGCTCAACAACACGTCTCTTCGAACATTGGGTATTCTGGTGGTCATTCTGGCCAAACCGGCACCACTTCAGACAACGGCTACAGTCAAGTTGCACAGGGTAATACACCACTAAATAATGGCTACAGCCAATCTGTAGAAATCAATACGCCTTTGAACAACAGATACAGCCACGGTGCAATATCGTCCGAGGGAGCTCATCTAAATTCTGATTATTCGCACAATTTCGCACCATCCTCTTCACCTAGCTACGAATCGAATAACGGCTATACTCATACTGTTTCAACATCAGGTAACACAAATCTTAATACTGGCTATGCCCAGGCATCTGCACCCTCAGTAGATACAAACTTGAATAATGGATATGACCACAGCTTATCATCAACTGGCAATGCTAATGTGAACACAGCTTACGACACGGCTTCAACATCTGCTGGCGCTAATGTAAATAATGCTTTAGCGCCTAGTCTAATATCAACTGCAAGTGGTAGTTCGAGCGGTGTTTACTCGTCAGTTTCAACAGGAACTTCTTATATTGATTTGAATACTGGTACCTCTCAACCAATAGCCTCATCGGGCTTGGACAACGGTATCACACAAAATTTACCATCGGCTAGTGATAACTTGAATAACGGATTAGCTAATAGCCTGAATCAAAACAACTACAATGTAGAAATTAATCCTAGTCCGGTAAGTCCACCAGTAACACCAATTATACATAAACACATATATTTCCACGCTCCACCGCCAGAGATAGAAGAACCAGTAAGGCCTGTTCCACCACCTCCCCCGCCAAAGAAGAACTACAAAATTTTATTCATTAAGGTACCGTCGCAGGGGTCCAAATCGAATTTGGTTCGTTTGCAACAACAAATAGCACAAATGCAGAACGCAGCTGTAGAAGACAAGACTCTGATTTACGTGTTAGTGAAGAATCCTGAAGATCTGAAACCCGTAGTCTTGGCGCCACCTAAACCATCTGAACATGAAGTGTTCTTCGTGAAATATGGTGGTAACCTCTTCGATATTGCGTCGCAAGTTAATGATGAATTGGATCAAACCGGATCAGTTAAGAGTATTGTTCCTTTAGAACCAGGGCTTATAAATGGACAACAGAAGTAAGTGAATGGATAGTTAAAATTAATTGCTTGTAGATTGTGTAGGGTGCGGTAAATCTCTTGCAGCAATATTGTAAATGTTATTGGCAAAGCTATTGGTATGAACACGAAGCTATTGTGAAGATTTCAGCCTAGCTCTTATCCAAAAGTGTATAACATGTTCTCATTTGTATATCGATTCGTTTAAGATACATAATTATGTATTTTTATTGATGGTGTCTAATAGACAAATGCAAGAAATGTATTAACTATGTACATATTTATATTTGTCTGAATGCGTCACAACAATATTCCTCAAATTAATTTATTTGTTTGCCTGACATTTTTGTTGTATTTAATTTTTGCGAAATACGTTACTGCTATGCGAATTTGTTCATGTCGTTGATAGCCAAGTTGCATCATATTTTTAATTTAGAACTTAAGTATTAATTGCACACTTGTCCCATTTGCTTTCTAAGAGTCTATATATCTGTAGCCAACAATTGTATTACAACAATTGAAGTTATATCAAGACAGCCAAAGCTTGTTATTAAGATATTTTTAAGATAATTTATTAGCTGCATTAAGTACTAATGTGCTAAGTTTAATCAATATTAACTAATACATGGTTCCAATTCTTTAAACAAACATATATTGTATTTTTCATATTGAAGAATTTCACAATACAAAATAGAAGTAGTCATAGTTATAATAGATACGCAGGTGTTTATTCACCTTATATTTACATCTGCTATTACGAACGCACAGATAGTCAACTCAATAAAGATGTTACAGTAGCTTTAGCCTGACACACGTGCAAACTAAAGGATTTATAGCCAAATCAAACCGGTTGACAACCGTATAAGTATGATAAATATTTATATATCCACACGCACAGATAGCCTAAAGAATGAATAATCATTCGCTTTATGTAACAAGCACGAAAATATTTCTAGTCATGGTGTCGATATGTGAGAACAAACCAGTTTTGAATAATTTGAATAGGTAAATGTATGTAAATTAATTACATTTTGTTACACAACACAGTTATGTAATATGTGAAATCCTTCTCTGCTAGTAATAAATTAGATAATTAAAGTAAAAAAATGTTTACATTGCGTTTTTTTATATAAATATTTATGATAGTGTGTGAAAGTCTATCTTTTGGCGAGCACAATATCCTCAGTTTTAACGTTGTTAAATATATTCTATAGCAATTCTGTTCTTTGCAATCTCTAGTTAATTAATGAAATTGAGCGCAAGAACATTATTTTCAGTGAATAATAATTGTATTAATTGATGAATGCCATTGAAATAAATTACACATAGATCATAGACTATCTATTTATTTTACTGATTATTCTTTAAATTAATGTTAATTAGGAAAATTCTCGATAATTTAGTTTGGATTTAGTTTGTCCGACCTATAAGGATGGACCTTATGGGTCGGACAATCTAAATCCAAACATAGTTGGTCAAAATCGATCGTGATTGTATCTCTATATATGTATTACACACTATTTACTGCTTGACTTTATTGTTAGGAAATAAAATTAAGTAAGATTTATTAAACAACCTTACCTAAAATATTTTAAACCTTACAACAATCATAAAACAATTATAACTCACATTACGAATTCACGAATTAGAGCAGCGTGCAGAGATGTACCTGTTTAAATACCTATCAATAGAGACTAGAGTTATTCTATATTTATTCTATTTTATTCTATATTATTCTATTCCAATGTCTACATTGGAACATTGAGACAACTGCCATCTTAGTCTCCCCGTGACCATGGCTGCTGAAAAGCAACCGAAACGTCGGGGAAAGTGTAAAAGTAAATTAAATCTAAATAGTTTAATAATAATTTAATTAGCTTAAAAATTAGTAAAGTTTAATAGTAGTAGTAGTGAAACAATTTTTAAAATTTTGTAATAAAGTGTCAAATAAACAACGCGATAAAATCCGTATATAGCAGTTTAATTTCAATGAATAATATTCGCGTAAATAGAAGACAATATTATGTAGACTAGAGTTAATTGCTGTAAAAATCAAGGAATCCATTCTCCTACTTTGAATTTCCTTACATAAAACTCTAATAATAATTTGTTTTATCCGAGAATGGAAACCAGAAAAAGAAACAACCATTGAAAAATAATTGATATCGAACAATTAAGCTCTGTCCAATCACAGTGTTGCGATACATAGAAACGGGAGTAAAGGTCCAACGCGACGTATTGAGTACGTGAGTTGCACGTGGGCTTTGTGGCCAGATACAAAGCAATAAAACCGCCTTTCCACTAACTTCGGCAACGGTATAAAGTCAATGAAAAGAAGGTGACGTCAGCGCGTTGAAAAGTTAAATGCGGTTTTAGAACAGCCAACATTCAGTCACCGAAAACCTCGAACTAATGACTGAATCGAAAATGGCGAGCAACAACACCATAATGGCCTTCCATTATGGTTTTGTATTGCAATTCCTTAACTTGAGTTTTGTATACCTAACTTGTAAAGTGTGGAAGACTATTATTGCTTGTAAGTTGTAACAGGCTATAGGTGTTATGATAAGGTTTAATAAAACAGTAATTGCAATTGCCGCTAGAAGCTTCGCCTGTGTGTAAAATGATTTAAAATTACAGTAACGCTTTTTTATAATGCCGCAGAAACGCATAACCGGGATAAAATCCAATACGTAAATCAAGGACGTAGTCTACCTGTGTGCTAATTTATATGTAAATCTGTTCGACGTTGTCGTGATTGGGTAACAGAATTCCTAACATTTTTACAAATTTATACATTTATAATAACAGTAGGATTTCCTTAGTTTGTTTGTTTGATCATACCAGCTGTTGTCTCAACATTGCATTGCACGTATCGTCAGTTTCAGCAATAGAGACGTAAGATTACAAACACCGTATCGTAATACTCAGTAAGTCCCAGGCAAAGTTGAGCAGTGTTGGCAACTAATGTAATCAGGAGTAACTTAGAGGTGTCGGAGCAAAATCAATAGAATTTCCATTCCTAGCAAACTGGCAGACAAACCTCTTATATTATAAATGTGAAACTGTGTTTGTTTCTGATAATGACATGATTTTAAGTATAGGATTAGCTAGCCCGTGCTAAAGCTGACATGACTTTTACTCTACATAATTAATTATTTTATTATATCCGTTTATAAGCTAGTAAAAAAATATGATGTATTGTCATAATGTAGGTAATAGAATAGATAATTAGTACAGCTTTTAACATTAGGGAACCTAATATACCTGATAGTCGATTTTGTAGTGAGTTTAAATAATAATATCTTCGATATATCAATGTACGTTTTAAAAAATATGATAGGTTATGTGAAATCCTTGTCAAATGCAGACCATTTATAAGTTGCTGAGTAATCTGTATAAACAGGACTATATACCTACTGCCGATGGGTTGGCAAAGTACGTAGAGTACATTCACATTTCCCCAGTTATAAATAAAAGAGTTTTCAGAAAATTCACATACCACTTTTTCTGAACCTAGTATCGAAGCCGAGAAGATAAACTTATGTAATGGGACTAATTTGTTTGGTATATACAGTCACCGCCAATAAAGATTTTGCATTTTTGTATTTAAATGATGCATCTACGCACGTTACTATGTAGGTGCAAGAATAGTTGGCATTAACAAGGAACTAGGGCAACGTAGCGATCTACTAATCTACTCAATTTACTCTATTATATCAATTTGGCTAACAAGCATAAAAGCTTAATGATAAACTGTTACCGTAGCCTATAGTCGCCTACAAAATCTCTATTTTAGAGTCGGTTATAATAAAATCGTACCAAAAGTGAACTTATCGCTACTACCGAGAACGTTGCTAGACTTTGTGTTGCTATTGACATTGCCAGACAGAAAAACTCAATAATATTGCGCTATACGGACATCCAACTGGAGATTTTCCCTTTGAGATTAAACATGGTATATTGATCGGTAAGCATATCTGATTTAAAATCTTAATGCCTATGAAAACCAGCAACATAAAATTGACGGACGGAAAGACCACTTTTGTTCTATAACTTTGCAAATGACGTGAAAAGTTTGGACCATATTAAATATTCAATTAGCTGACTGAATAATTTTGTTCACAAAGTCGATTTTAAATTGTACGTTTTATGTTCAAAATCATTCATATTAATTATTATGAATACAGAAATGTTTGGCACTTTTCAAATAAACCTCAAAACTAAATATAATTTTAAATTTATAATTTATATATATTAAAAGATTAAAGCTCCTTATAATAAAGCGGTCGGTTGGTCGGGTGTATCGGTTTGTTTTAGACAGAAAATATAACATTGCTCAAAAACTATAATCGATTGAATTACTGAACCTATTTATCATTTTTTATAGCGGTTTGTTCGTCTGAGATCCAGATGCGCCCCCTCTATATCACTTTAGCATTGTTAAGATTACTACAGGCAACCTGTATGATACATTAGTAAGCCCACGCTTATTATCACTTATTGAGATAATGAGAGTACGTTATCTCAAAGCACGAATTCATACTAATTCGTTAATGGTATTTCCAGAACTGTCTTGTCTTCGTCATGTCACGTCTAGTAAGACATCGTTATCGAAGCTACTTCGCGCATTTAATTGTAAAGCGATTTAATGCTTATTTGCCATTCTGTAGCGATAATTACGGCGCTCGTAAACAAATTAGATTTAGTCGTACCCAGCGGCCTGACCTCCACCCAGCAAACGGAAATTACATACTTATCTCTTTCATCTTTGCTTATTTATTCCATTTATGCTTAGCATAAAACGTAACCTCGTTTTTATTTCTGCAAAATGACGGCTAGGTAGTGCTGAGTGCTGACCGTAATTTGTATTGTTAACTTTCACTACAGACGTAAATATTTTTATTATAATATGTACCTGCCTTGTGCGTCTCGTAGCCAAGTCTGCGCTTATGTTTGAGTATAATCGTGGGGTCTTGGGTTCCATAGTCGATTCAAGCTGTATTGTTGTGGTATTTGTGTTTGTAGTTTTTTAGTGGCAGCACGGTGTTTATTTGTGCTTGGAGACACCAATACGCTCCTCAGACTTAAAATTTTGCTGGAGAAATATGGGTGTTAATACCTCTGCCCATTATACATATGAAATAGGAAGTAAGATATAGATGTAAAATCGCAGGAAACAGCAACTGCTGTATGAAACATATTTATTAGTCACACATGATTTCACGAATAGCACAGTGGGTCTTGCCTTGTCGACGCTCCGAATATTGTTGGTTTGACTTCCACGCAGAACAAAGATATACACATCATTGATCCACAAATTATTGTTTTGAGTTCGGGGTACTTTGTGTTAATTATATCTTTGTAAATTCGCTTGCGAATGACATGAAGCTGGAGCAGTAGACATCGTAACAAAATAACAAAATAATGTTGGCACTTAAGTGTGTGTGTGTGTGTGGCAAGACATGATAGCAATGTTTCACGATTGCTTATTCTTTTAAAATCGACACTCGTTACTATAATGTGAAAGATAAACGAGCAGCGCTCTAAACATAAATATAAGTGTTTGTTCTGTACTGCGCTGAAACAAATATAATGACTATAAAGAGAGTAAGGACAGCGCAGCTTCGGTCTGCATGTACTTGTCTAGACAAAATGTATTTGCTCCACGTGAGGTTATGCATGATAAGCGAAAAAGTAAACACAGTGTCCTGGGATAAATATTTGAGTAGGTGTAATAGAATAGAATATCTTTCTAGGCCTACACATACATATATAGATTACGATTGTACACTTACTACGATCAAGGTATGAAATTTCTTTTTATAATCATGTGTCATTCAAGCAATTGTAATTAAACATAGCCGTACATTTAACCATAGACAACAGAATGAACCAAAACAGAATTTTGCAGACAAAGGTATTTACCGTATTCCTTTGTCACGTAAATTGTCAAATTGAGAATGAGCGAGTAGTTCTAGCTCGCGTACAGGCGAACATTTGTTTATGTAAACCTGATTTCCGAACGAAATATTGCATACCAGGCAACCGTGCCTGTCTGACAACATGTAGTAGGTTTTCATATTGCCTTTTTTGTTTTCGTTCGTTCGATTGTTTATGTGCATTGGACCTACCACGCGGTGAGTTCCTATTTCTGATCATCATTTATACATACGAGTTGTTTATCGTTTCATATTGTACTAATATCGCTCCCAGTTACAGACTGCTGCAGTTACAATTATCGTTTTGTTTTGACAGGAGTGTTTGTAACATTATTTTTATTATTATTGTCATTGCTTTGCCGAGCGTAGCAAAAATATTCTAAGTCTGTGGTTTTCTTTAGGGTAAGATACGTTTATTGTTATTCTGTGGTGTATGGGAAGGGTCCCGCTCATTAATATACCACCCACGTCGTAAAGTACACGATTCATTTTTGCCTAATTAATTGCTCTATCGGTCGTTAAAATGCGGCTTTTACTTAATTAAGTAAATCTGTCAATAGGTACCATTCTTTAAATGTATCGTTATATTTGTACAAACTTTACATGTTGTTATTTTAGTGGCAACTAGTTGTTCTTCAACGTACTTTCTATTTCTTACGTGGTCGTTGTACTAACATAGGACATGTCAGAAATTAAGCTATTTAATAATAATGTCCTTCTGACCGAATTTGGGTCACGGCGGCGGCGGCGACGGCCAGTCTTAACGGAGACTAGCCATCTGCGCAGGAGATATTATAGTGCACAAGCGTGTACGCAAACACAATTGAGCACTCTCTGTTCCCTTACTCTCATGATCCGATGGGACGGCAATCCGACACCCCCGGAGAGAGATCAGGCGCAGGACCAAAGGCTTTATGTGCTTTCCGAGGCACGGGGTGTCTAACACCGCCAACTTCCTAACTCCGGGCTGCTATTGAGATTTCGTCAAGCACAGCAGTCACATTTACTAACGCTGCGCCATGGAGGCAGTTGAAAAGCTGTTTAATCTGCTAACAAAATGCTCCAAATTGGTTCAGCATTTTATTTTTAATATATTACAGACCTGCATTTGAATTTATATATCCGTACAGATATACATTAAAAGACAGTGGATTGCCAGGGAATCTTAATGCAACAATAATATTATCCCGGAATCAATAGCTATTATTGAGTGCTAGTTAGAGAAACCAGTATACTTTGTTACAACTTGATGTAAGGCAACGAAAACTTCAACCAAAACAATTAATTTTTAGCACATTTTTATTTAATGAAACTGCCGAAGTCAAACACACTTCTTTACTTTATTTCAACAGTCACAGTCTTCTTAATTCTTTTCAAAGGCCAGAAATAAGCTGAAACCTTTCAGGATACTTTGTATTATTATTTTGTTTGTAATACGGGCACAGCGTTTGAACGAATTAAGTCTAATTTCAAAGTTCGTAAAGAATGTAAACAAACTTATGTACAAACATAAGTATGTATGTATGTATGTATCTTATATGGGGGCCAGTCAGTGCAGACCGGCGACACTTCGACCCAGTGGGATCTTTTGTGTCGACATTCTCCCAATAACGACTGCCATAGATGTTCATGCCAGCCGGGACCGACGGCTTAACGTGCTCTCCGAGGCACGGAGCAGGCGATAATTATCAATCAATACGCACATAATTTCGAAAAGTTATATAAGTTCCGAAAGTCAGAGGTGTGCGACGTGGGTTCGAACCCGAGATGCTCTGCATTGCAGTCTGTTGGTCTCCCCACTGAGCTATCGGTGCTCTTACAAACATAAGTATCTTCACAGACGCGTATGCTGTATATTAAAAATTTATTCTACTTAGCTGATTAATTCTCATAGTAGCGTATGCTAAATTTTAAATTACCGTGTAAGGATTACGATAGATAAATATGATGTAAGTAGGTACTATTCTAATATTTTCAAGTAATTATGTTTAATAATTACTTCGCACGGGCTCCTTTTCAGTGTAAGAAGGATTAGGCCATAGTCCACGCTGGCCCATTGCGGGTTTGCAGACTTAAAATATCTTTGGAAACATTATGAAGAATTCTCGGTTTTCTCACGACATTTTCCTTCACCATTAAAGCGAACCATAATTAACTATTAAATACGCACATAACTTCGAAAAGTCAGAGATACGCTCATTGCGATTAAACTTGAGACCTCTGCGTGGCAGTCCAAGGGTCCCTCACTGAGCTATCTCTGTTTTTCTTTATATTATATTATGAACAATAATAATGTAATTTTTGTTACACTTTAATATTGCTAATTAGTTTTGTTTGTCTACTTAGACATGCAAGTATTCATTATAATATAATTATAAACAAAGTCTTGCTTATTGGAAATTGATCACTGCGGTCTATCTACACGGACTTTAGCTACCTATGCAGGCGAGCAGCGTAACCAATCTAAGTCTTTATTCCCTCGCGTTTATAGTTCGAAGGATACCAGACATCAGGAGCAGGACCAACAGCTTCGCGTTGTTTTCTAAAACACGAGGATGAAATATCGCAAACAACCAAAACCTGCTATTAAAAAATATGAACGTAAACATTTGAAACCTAAATTGATCGAACCCAGGCGCTATGATCCGTAGCCCGCATAAAATAAGAAGCAATTAATTGGAGTTGTGGGACATCAATGTAATGTTTTTTTTAATTATTTTATATTAACGTCAAGTTGGAGGTGGTAAACCTATCTAATAGCAAGTAACTACTGCCATCCGAGAACCGAGCACTGTTCATTACCATTAAAGAAGTAATATCACAAAACAAAATAATACCAAGGAAATACGGCCATGCATTCGCTTATTATAAAGGGACAGAACGGCGATAACAATTCTGCTCTTTAGTTGAAACGAGCCCATTTGGGGCACATATTAAGAAGCAAACCTTAACTAAAACAGAATCTCACCTTCAGTGACTTCAAGAACAAGTCTAGTTATAGTTTGGGAATAACTATTTATTCTCGAAGGATATACCTACATACATGTGACGGAAGTTTGGTAATTTGTTGTTTAGATATACATATAATTCTCATTTCAATTAAATGATAGAATTTGCCGCCACAAATCGTTCAAAA
Organism: Catocala fraxini; assembly: GCA_930367265.1. Taxonomy (NCBI): domain Eukaryota; kingdom Metazoa; phylum Arthropoda; class Insecta; order Lepidoptera; family Erebidae; genus Catocala; species Catocala fraxini. The sequence continues at coordinate 21,077,904 of OV884024.1, forward strand.
TATAAGTTCTAATATGTTTTTTTTAGGTTTTAGACATTTATTTCTCATAAGAATATACATTCGTTTGTTTGAGAAACACAAGATTAACATAATTAATTAGAATGTTTCCAGCCAGACAAGTACCGGAGCGACGTTATTTAATTTTGATATTAAATTATGTATTGAGGGTATATTGAACATAGTACAACAAAACCTTTAAAATTCAAATCATTATGTGATATAACAATAATGCGGGTAAACTTAAGATAATTAACATAGAAACAATCAACATAGGTAACACAAACGCGGAGCGATCGTAATGGTCTCATTACGTGTCGAAATACGAAGCACATCAATTGCTATCATAGAAATTATCATGCAAATATAATCGTGATACTTATTATACATTATTTTGCTAACGCATGCAGCTACAGATAAATATTAGATAGAATAAATTATATTGTTTTATAATTTAATGATTTAGTAGTACAATTTAAAAATAGATTAGTTAATATTCTTAATTTAATTTATCAGGACGATAAGTTAAATTTTATTATAATAGTATTTCATTAGTATTATTATTTTTTATTATATGTATATCTTTATGTTACATTATTGATTCAGTTATTTATATTGATTTATGTCCTCGAAAACATGTACTGTAATATTAATACGTTTACTAATATTTTGTAATAATCTTAATAATATAAAAGGATTACAAAAAATTCTATTGAAAAGATTATGGAAGATGTTTTAAATAAAATGGGTCATAACTATATAGAACACACTTTAACATAATATTTATGTGGTTGAGTTTAATATATGATATTTTATCTTCTTCTTGAACATTGGAAAGGATTGGATTCCTTTAATGTCTTTTGGCAGCTTATTGTATAGTTGAGCCCCTTCATACAAAATATTTTTAATTCCATAATTACTGCGTGGAGTCCGTAAGCACAGATTATTAGCATTTCTCATTAAACGTTGCTGAATTTGAGCCTTGGTTGGTTTTGAGTCTTGGTTAAATTTATTTGGGTATGTATAGTTTTATTTAGGATTTTTCGTATAAGAATACATGTATTATATTTGTATATTCGTGCTAATGTTTATTAAGCTTGGCATTCAAATAACTTGTTTGAAATAAAGAAAGCGAACCCGAAAGGTCATTGCCAAATAAATGTTTATTTATATGTTTCACTTTTAGGCTTTTCACTAATAAAATTAGCATGAAGAGGCATTGTCACAAGCAATTTTTCATTTGTATGTAAAACTGAGTGGTCGTTCGTCAAGCGGTAGACAGCCGGATGGAGGCCGAGCAATCCTCAAATGGATTATCCGTTGACGGCATCCGATACAATTTGTATTATGTTAACAATCTGTTCAGTAAACAGTGCGTCCACTTATATGGTCGTGTTCTATTATTTATCAGTGTGCAGTATAATTCAATGTGTAAAGACTTTGGCAGGCAATATCATTCTTGCGCTACTGAAATATCCAATATATTGGTACAAAAATACAAGTACGTTAATGGCTGCAATAGTATTAAACTGTGACGCAGCCATTAGCGCTCACATCGGAAAACATGGTGGAAATTAGCAAAAAAGAAAACAAAAATAATAGAAATGAAATTAATGCGACAGGACACAATAAAATAAAAAAATAACAATAAAGAAAAAGTCATGCAATGTTATGGTGTTGAATGTATGTGTGTGCTAGTGTGTGTGTAAGTGTATGTGATTATGTGTGTGTGTAAAAGAGGCATGTCCATTTGAGTGGGTTGAAAATATATATATATACTGTGAAAATATGCTTTAATATATATATTATTAATGAAAATATAGATACATAAACATGTTTAATAAATATTTATTATTTTCTTATCTCACCAATAGTTCTTCACATTGAGTGAAGAATAGGGAGAGGAGCAAATTTTTGAGTTTTACCTAACTTTTGCAGGTTGTCAAGGGATATACAGTAAGTATTTTATTGATTTTATTGTAAAGTTTCGGACTTAAGTAATAGAACTGGTGACTGGCTATAGTAGTGGAGTATTTAATAGGTTTACAAACTCTGTCAGATCTGCGCGTGTTTTGTTTAAAGTTAGGATTGTATAGAGTTACGGTAGGTACTCGGCAGATAACCTGGTAGATGTACAGCTGTCGAACTGTCATAACTTCACAAAGTTCGTAGAGTTCAGATGTAGGGAATCTAATAGGTTTACAAGTCATGACTTTTGGGACACATCTCTAGGTACTGTCCAATCGTAAGATACTGGTTTTATATGTACCACCCCAAGCAGTAATACAATAGCCCAGAATTGAATGGACAATTGCATAATATACCATTTTTAAAGTGGGGAAGTCGGTAACAGGTCGTAACTTTTTAAATACATACATATGTATATTAATTTCCTAGAGCGCGGTAGTAATTGGTCGATTTGGAATTTCCAGGTTAGATACATGTCTATTACAATGCCTAAATATTTGATCCTATCAGCACGAACCCAGCTATAACAATTACAGTTAGCAACAGAAGAAAGCCACAGGTATGAGCTTTAACTTCAAACGAAGTGGGCGGCTGAGATTTTTTGCTGGCGGAGAAAGTTAGAATCTTCGTTTTATTTAAATTTAATGTTAGTATTGCATTGTAAATCTTATCAATTTAAAAATAAAACAGTTCAGTTTATTTTTCTCTACTGTTTATCATCCGATTTTCTTTTCTTTTTGTTTGGTTTTGTAGCTATTGAAAAGGGTTAGCGGCATCAATAAAAAAAAACACTCTTTTTAATTTTTGCGTTACATCTTTCGATCATTGGGCGTTCACTAGTATAATGAATTCAACTTGTTTTGGGCGATATCATAATCTTTGTATATAATAATGTGAAATTCTGGTGCAGTGTGTCTCATAATATTTTGAAATTGTCTTAGCCTTTCCTATTAGACCAGGACGTTTACAATTGTATCTGCATTACTTATTAGACCAAAACGATTCCACAAGTAAATGTTGTTATCTACAAGGATGGCAATTTCGTAATACCTGAAAACATAGCACGCAAAACGTGGGCTTAATGCACTTAAATGTAGATTAATACTTTGCTTTGCGTTAAAATATAGCATTAAAATAAATGAATAAATTTTGAGCTATGAAACAGGTTACCATGAATAGGTGCTTCATTAAAATTACTTATAATTATAGTTTTAGCTAATAGTAGGTACCTAAACTTACGTATATTAGTAAAATATTAATTCATTTATCAAAAATGTATTTGTAGCTGTGCATAATTTAATCAAAAAATATCTTGAGACAAAAGAGCTGGAGCGAACGTCACGCCCGAGACGTGAACCTAATTAAGTGTTGTTGTTAGAGCCAAGGAACTCGCCGTTCACAAGAACCGCGAGTTCACAAGTCTGAAATTAGTCGACAATGCGAACTTGTTTTTGTAATACGGAGATTACTTACAAACTCACGAAACAAACAATTTGTTCATTACGTTCATGCTTTACTTTAGAAAACCCTCTAAATAAAAAGCCTATTGAATAGTAGGTACCTAAAATGCTATCCCTAGTTTATACAGACACCATAGACTTACAATATTGATTTTAAGTCTACCGCTAGCACAGTTAACGCTGGTGTAACATAAAGATAACTCTGTACAATAGTATAAGAAATTAAGCTTCTTACTTGTGTGGCTATATTAAATGTCGTAATCTACTCAGGCACACTGTAGCTTTTTAATTCGTGACAGAATTTTTAGTAACTGTTCGATACTGCCCGATATTACTTCCATACATACAAACAAATATATCTTTTAATAACATTAGTATAGATATTACCCTGTGTCTCCTGACGATGCTACCTGTCGGAAGTACTCGGCTGAAATGTCTCGTATACCACATCGGATAGCTCGTAAAATCTTCACTTACGTTTTACTACATAAGACGTGACGTATATGAGACATATACATATTTAAAAGGGTCTTGCTGCTATCATAAAATCCACAAAGCGTGCACATTCACCATATTCGAATTCGATTTAAACTCTTTAATATATTAACAATGTAAGAAATTGCTTTTACATAGTTGGCGAAATGTGGGTGTGTCATACATCTCTGCCTACCTCTTCGGGGATACAGGCGTGATACTATGTATGTATGTACTATGCTTTTACAGATTGAAGAGAGAAGATTGTTATTCATTTAAAATTAAAATACATACTATGCTAAAAATTTTAACTGTGACATATATATATATATATATATATATATATATAAATTAACTTCCTACATCAATTAATATAACTGTATTTTAAGACTTGGACAACGATATGTAAATAAGTATACATACGTTTAAAAGATTTGTACATAATATCGGCAGTACTACATAACGAACAGACTCAAGATAGTCTATTCGTCTACAAGCCATGGTATTCAACCGAATGGATACATTCTACATCGTTGGCTATGTCGTTGGTGTGGAATGTTAGTTATTCAGAGAACACATGTTTCACATATAAATCTCGGACGGCGCGCGGCGGGCCACACAAGTGCCCAGATAGAAAAATTGCAATGCTATTGCAATAAATGCGACGTGTGGTCCAGTTAAATACGGACCGTTTTTACAAGTTCACGGTTACTTCTCCAACTATTTTTTGATTATACTCTGTAAGTACGACCCGCTTTGCTCTATTAATAATAATTTTACATTTTAATACTTGTTACACTAATGCTCACAACACTTAAGGCAGAAAACTATAAATTAAATCGAGTGTGGAGTATACTGTTGGTATTTTGTAGGAATGTCAAACAGGAGACTGTTATTATTTACTAAGATAAGTCTTTATTATTTATTAATATATTACTTACGAGTATAATGGACGATTTTTCTGATGGATACTTTATCAGAATAGGCTTCTGTCCTTTGGATATCTACTACTATTCATTAAAACAACTCTTATTTATCGGAAGAGGTCAGAGACACATTTTTCACGTGACGATGATGAAGAGATACGCTAGTCTCGCTCGTTAGTTTACGGTACTCTCGACCACCTGAATTTCTACAGATCTTAAAAATTCATCTCTTTCTAGCTGTCCTATTTATATTCGTCCATATATTTACATATCCATAAGTCGTCTATTACGATTCATATCTTAGTAAGATATTTTCATATAAAACTAATTGAAATCGTTAATGTGTGCGTGTGTAGATTTCTAAGTCCTGCATGAATCATAATTCTACTGCACAGTCTAATATTCCATAAAAAGGCAAGGTAGTAAGCTAGGAAATTATTTTCTTCTTTAAAATTATAAGTAGATATTATTTATTGAGTATATGTCGTTATTATATTTCGTTCGTGTTTTAGATCGTGTGATTGAATTATAACTAAATTAATCAACGTAACCCCGTTTCATGGTACTAAAAATTGTTGCAGTTAGTGTGGCTACTACTGACTCTGGTTTTCAAATAGGTTGCTTTTCAACTTAGTCACTGTCAAAGATAACGATTTAACAAATAGAAATCCGTTGTGTTGTTTTCGTCGTGATTAATGGAGCATTGTTCAGAACGTGTATGAAAATTGGTATTCTTGAGCTTGTGCACTCAATGTAATTGGCGCAGTGGAATTGGATAACACAATTCGAACAAATGGCACCTGAAAACCTCGCCATGAGTATTTTTCTGGATTTATGTCGTGCAGTTTCATTCACTTTTGGCTATGAACTACCTTATTTGTTTTACTGACAATCAATGTTTTGACGTAAACAACAAAAAAATTGTTACAAATTTATCGTAATAGACGTACCTACTCATGCCTACGTAACATTTGAATTAGTAAGGTTATATATAATTAGGTATACAATTTAAGTACACTTTACACATTAACACGCCCTCACTTATTTGATAAGTCACACCCACGCTTCGGTGGTTAAAGATCTGACATTTACAATGTTACAATCACTTTGTAATTAAAGATATTTGATTTGATTAGTTCTGTATAAATTGCGTATACGCAAATGGCTTCCGGGACTAAGAAGGCTTTGACATAAACATTTATACTGTGAGTAGGAGCAGTCGGAGACATACGTTACTAATAATTTGTGAGGTTTTGTTGTTTCATATGCCATATCTTTATTAGTTTTATGTCTTACTAAAATTGTGATGAAAACAAGTAGTGTACTTAAACTGAATGGACTATTGCGATGGCATAATGGTTTAAATAGGCATCTTGCCACACTGCCGCGTCGAATGTTGCGGATTCGATTCGCTCACGGGACATACATTTGTACAACTTACATGTTCACAGAAGCCGCCGGCGCGGCGTGTCGGTTCAGGAATAATTTTGATGTTTTAAGCGGGCCTTGTAATTTTTAAAACAGATATTGCAATTACAAACTACATACTAATAATAAGAAAATTATAATTAAAATAACTTTTAGGATGTTTTTCTATTTTCAGCTGTTTGAACGTTCACCGTCAACATCATGTGCCGCATTCATTTAAAATAAATGAATTAGGTATAATATACCAAAACATTTCATTGGTACAGTGAGCTGCAAAAATGCATACCCATTTCAAAACTAAAATGGTATGCGCCGGTAATTGACGCCATCTAACGGCAATCTATAGAAGAACTGTTAAGTAGTTTATTTATATCGTTATAGACGGCGGAGAACTATTATAAAATAAAAAAGTATTTTTCTTAATAACTCAATTTAGATAAATTTACTTTAAACAATTTTCTAATCTCTATCTACAAAAGTTTATTTAAAATAGAACACATTTCAGGATAAAACAACAAGCAAAGAATAATAAATGAATTTATAAATTTATAGTGGGTAGTTTATTTTATAGATACTCTCGATGACTCGCTATTCTGTTCGTACGCAAACATTATCATGTCCTTGTGTTCGAGTGCCTTTTCGGTTAAGATTATAATTTCTTATAAATTTCACCTATTTGATAAAATGAGTACGCTTTGCAATATTGATAAAACAACGCCATCTAGCTCATTCATATTCATCCTAATTCGAGTGTTCACAGGATTTTGGATCTTAAGGTATCCATGCACTTTTACGGGTGACTATACATGCCAAATCGTTAAGTACAACTGCCACTTTTAATATATAGCAAAATTTGCAAATAAGTACGTTTAAAATTAAGCCTAACAGTAATATAAGTAAGTAGGTGCTTACTATTCTATCAGTGTTCTGTACTTGAACATTCACTTCACTATTTCCTTGAACTTCGAATTTCATATAACAAAGTATAAAATTGAGTTGGAGTAAAAATATATTTATATTACTCTAAGTAATATAGAGCTAATCAGTGATTTTACTTTTAGATTAATGCTAGATAGTAAAACTAGAGCTGAGAGAGCTAGTATGATGTCCATTGTATTTTATTATTTTTAACGATTCTATCTATGAAGCTTGATTAAGACTTTGTTTAAGTTTGAGTGGCTATCTGAACAGCACTATTGTAGGTATAACGAGTTGCTTAGAGCACTTATACGTTTACGTGTCCACGAATATTGATGTGAGTGAATGGTGATGACATAACTGTTCCTAGCTTAACCACATCGTGATAAATATGCCTTTTTATTCGCTCGTGACCTCCCTGCAGACTATTTCTCAATGACAGCTACAATACACTTTCAAAATTATTAACATTTAGTACTTAGCTGTAGATATTGTATCCGAAACTACCAATCTACCTGTATAGGTAGAATCAGAATTGGCAATCTACGGTGTCGCGCTGTCGGTATTTATAATTATTTAGTTCCTTATTGAGTCTATTTTACAGAGAAAATAGTAACCCTGTTTAACTGTCCCATGGCTGGGCATCGGCAGTTTCTCTACAGGAGAATGATTAAAACATACTGCGTCGCGTTGGACTAGTGTGATGCATGGTGTTAGTCCAATGCGAGTTGGCAGAATTCCCATATTTTAGAACATTATGATACATGCAGGTTTCCTCACGATGTTTACCTGAATGAAAACATCGATGATGAATTGTGGTTTGAATTAAGTTTAGTGGTTTACCATTAAACTGGGTGATAAATCATTTCTTATTAATACGAATTTAATTTTTTTGCGTCGCCGTCCACCGGTCTCCGAGTAGACTATCGCTGCTACTAATGCACAAGATAATTTAAAATGACGACTGCAAGAGCTAAACTATCTGTATTAGTAGAATCAGGATTGGTTCTACCGTCGACGCTGTCTGCAGTCTGTATTTAGTTAATTTAGTTTCTTTTATGTCCATTCTACGAGGCAATTTGTTAACATTGTCTGACACAACTGGGATTGGCGTTCAACATTCTTTTAACAAACTATATTTCTTACAATTTAATCTTATAAATTGTTTATGAAAGCAACTAGATTAATATGTCTGAATACATATGACTTTATGGCAAGATATTTGTCGTTGTAGTGCAGACAGTGCGCACCGGTAGCTTTTGGTGTTATTGTTTTATTACGGAAAGTACTATTTAGTTTGCAACTATTAATCTTTAGTTAGTATGTTTGAGTCAGTTGTTCCGTGTCTGGGTGTTCTTTGTGTCTGCTATTTGAATATTTGTAATGTCCCTGCGACACAGGAATTATTCCTAGTGTAATTACAGCCTTCGTAACAAAAACTACTATAACTGTATTTCAAACTATTTTAACCTAAGTAATTAAGCTATAATTTGGATTAATTATTGTTGTAATTCACCAGACCTCTGGTGATACAAAATATTATGATAGGCATGTTTTCACATGCGGTAACTACGCAACGGTTAATAGAATATACATGAAACTGCATATACGTTGAACTTTTATGGCAACACATGATCGTCGCCACTAATTGACAATGCTGTCAATATCGCTTCCTAGGGGCGGATTTTCACAAGCGTTAATAGGGTTGTTGCGAAACGGACGCAACCAACTAAAAATCACAAAATAATGAATGAGATACTTCTTTTATACAAGCTTTATTAAAAATGTTTGCTGCGCGGCATTCATGTTAGTAATAAGTACCAATTAATTTCATACGACAGAGATTGGGATTGTTAAACAGATAAGTACGTACTAAAGTACATATGTATTCTCTTTACAGTTCAAATGTCAACCATTTTAGAGCTTGTTTTAAAGATTTTTATTTCATATTTTATATTTGGAAGGGCTTAAACTTATTGTCTCTGATTTTTCTGTTACAAAATATGCATCCAACGGCGAATATTGGTTTATAGCGGTTTATAGGCTATCGGGTATCTGTCAAATGTGCGCCACATTTTATTAGTTTTATGGATATTTGACATACAATATATTACATACAATAGATTACAATCACATTCATGATGTAAATGATAGAATGTGTGATTTATGATATTGTACCTGGTTTTAGTTGTAGTGAAAGAAATTGTAGTAAAACACACTTTACGTATAGTTAAATGTTTATACTAGCTTACTCTACTTTTACTCGCGACTACCTAGTACCTAGTAATGGTTGTTTTTATTTATTTTCAGCTTTTCATTACTTGACCTGATTTACCTATTTATAAAGTATCTTTTGGTACAGACACAGGTGTAACCTATTTGTTTTATAATCGATAATTAATCTAAGTTATATTCATAGGTCATAATGTGTGATTACGATCATAAAGTGGCATACATGGAAGACTGGTCTAATTGATTATTTTTCGCTCCCCTAAATGCGCTAAATGTAGCGGATTCTAGACTATAACATTGGTAACAAACGTTTGTGCAATCAGCAAATGTTTGTACCAAACCGAATTTTGGTGTTTATTGTTTCAATGTATTGCTTTCTTCTTGTCCCATCAATATAAAGGCCTTTCCGAAACAAGGATTGTTTCTATTGAGGCGGTTGAATTTTATCAACCTATAATCAAAATGTTCTTTTATACATTATGACCGATTGCGTAAGACCTTTCTTAATAAATGAAAACATGTGCTACTTAAAAATACTGTTAGAATGAACGGAAATACCGAAGTCTTATTATAGAGAGCTAGATCATGCTACAGAAAAGAATGGAAAGGAATTTGGATTAAACAAAAACGGATTAAAAGAAAGTCTGCTGCTATACAAGTAGATTAAACAAAAACCTGCCTGTGTGAGGCAGAGTTATTTATCAACTAATCTAAGCTAAATTAGTTGATTATTAACTCATGCCTATTTTTTATATACAATGTGTCCGCGTATGTAGTAATAAAACTTTAGAAGCGGTAAATACATGTTATTTTCTTGATAAAAATATGCCATACATGGGGTCTAACTCCAAAACCCCAAAAGATGGAGCAATTGTATTATTTGACTACTACTCTACGTATTTAGACCTTTAAGTAATCTAATAATCACCACATCAGACGTAGGTCACACAGACGCATACATTAGAAGTTGTCAAAAAGTTTAGTTATTAAGTTGTATGAGTAATTATGTATGCGCATGTATGCAGAAGTGTTCACTGAAATATCGCAATCGATGAATGATGAAGGACGTTACATATGTAACAACCTAACATCAATTTGTTTTAATCTTTATAGACAAGACACAGATTTGGATTACAAGATATAAATCAGATGTCAAAAGGCATGCCTACTCTTTTAAAGTTCTTTTGTTACGAATTCGTGAATGTCAGTCTTATTGACGCCAGTCATATTTATACTAATATTAAAATCTGAAGAGTTTGTTTGGTTGAACGCGCTAATCTCAGAAACAACTGATCCGAATTGAAAAATCTTTTAGGGTTTGGTTAGCCCATTTATCGAGGAAGGCTATAAGCTATATAACATCACGCTACGATCAATAGGAGCGGCGTATGAATCAAACATTTTACTAAAACGGGGAAAATTCTCTTATGTGAAGCAGACGAAGTTGCGCGGGTCAGCTAGTGAACCATAAAGACATATCGCACCCTTAATAAAACAGAGACTCATCTCAGTATTTTGGATTAAACAAATTTGAACTCTATTGTAAAGATTTAACACAAATATAATATTAGAATTTAACATATACAATTGGAGTTCAAATTGCCTTACTTTCAAATTTCGAGTTAAGTCGCTGTTTTATTAAGACTGCGATATGTAGACCGCTGATATTTATATTGTATGCAGGCCATAGATTCTCAGAGCATAAAATTAATTATTCTCGTAACGATAGGTTGCTGCAAAAGTAGTCTAATAGAATATGACTGTAAAGTTTTCATGGATTATAATAAAACCGGCTTCACAAAACGAATAATTAATAATTTTACTACAATTAAATTTCAAAAGTTAAATTTTATTAAATTTGAGATAGTAATATAAGGAAAACATATGTAGATTTAAAAGAATATTAAATTCTTGAGATGAATCTGCTCCCACTAATTTCTTATGTACCTAAAATGTGAATGTAAGGTGCTGTTTTTGTTACAATTATACTGAACTATTAATTTAAAAGATGAGTTTTATTTAATTATTTTCTAACACTTACAGCAGGTTATATATAAAAGAATAGTTAAAATAATACTTAAATAATTAATAGCACGTTGTAAAAGACAAGTGGCTGAAAAATATGACTATGACTTTCTTGCGAGTTACTTCTCTTGTGAGCACTTCTCCTAGAACTGGCATTTGTATTACTCAATTATTATATCCAGTTTATCGGCCTCGATGGCGTCGTGGTTAGTGTAACCGACTGTCACGCCTGAGGTCGTGGGGTCGATTCCCGCACAAGTCAAACATTTGTGTGCATGAACATGGATGGTTGTCTTGGTCTGGGTGTTTCTATGTATAATATGTATGTATTTATAAAAAAAAGTATATATGTATGTTTATCCATTGTCTAGTACCCATAGTACAAGCTCTGCTTAGTTTGGGCTAGATGGTGTTGTGTGTATGTGGTAGAAAATATTATATTATTATTATTATTATATTTATGTTTAATATTGACGCAGCAATAGCAAGTAGCGATAGCTCAGTGGGGAGACCAACAGACTGCAATGCAGAGGGTCTCGGATTCGAACCCACGTCGCGCACCTCTGACTTTCGGAAGTTATATAACTTTTCGGAATTATGTTCGTATTGATTGACAATTATCGCCTGCTCCGTGCCTCGGAGAGCACGTTAAGCCGTCGGTCCCGGCTGCCATGAACATCTATGGCAGCCGTTATTGGGAAAATCAGTACCCTCTAATATCCTGACACTGGTCTAGCCTTAGGGCATCGTTAGCCTTCGGGTTGCGGAGGTCAGGTGGCAGCCGCTCCGTGTAAAAACTGATATCCAGTCAAATCCGGTTAGACCAGAAAAGCCGACCCCAAGTGACTTGGGAATAATAAAGGCTAGGGAGAAGAAGAAGAGATGTTTAATATTGGCGTCTCCCAAAAGTATGAAAATAGATTTAAATAATATATTTAAGTAGTTTGCTAGTTTCGAGTACACACTGCTTGAATATTTCGATCGATTCAAAATAGTACTTCAGACACTTCAATTAGACCAGTTTCTGTCTCAATTATAGTGATGGTTCGGCTATCCTTTGCGGTGTACTTGGAAGCCGACTCGCATCGAACCCTAGAAACATTCAAATAACGGCCATAAAGAAAACCCAGACTTGAAACGATAATATGTGGATCACTCAATTTTATGTCACATGTGGGGATCGAACCCGTAACACTCAGCGCGGCGGCAGCAGCGAGGCGATCACTTAAACCACTACGCCATCCATGCTTGAATAATGCTATCATAATACCAAGCTAATAAATAGATAAGTCTTCAGTATTGGATAAATAGACAATTAGCGATGTAAAATATCACGACAAGTTTGTGAAAACAACAGTTTTTATCAAAGAATGCAGTCAGTGTTTCCTTTCGTCGACGTTTATGCACATCTATACTAATATTATCAAGAGGAAAGATTTTATATTTTGTTTGTTTGTTAAACTCAAAAACTACTCAACCGATTTAAACAATTCTTTAACTATTAGAAAGCTATATTATCACCGAGTAACATAGGCTTCTTATATATATATTTAAAGTACTATTACTAACATAACCTAAACTATTTATACGCGAGTGAAGCCGCTATCAAAAGCTAGTTAATCATATGTTCGTCTTATGACCTTTAGCTGTTGCTGCGGTTGTAGGAGTCGTGGAATAGGTACAACAAGTACTATATACGGATAAATAAGAATATCGTAATAATATATGTAGATGTAGAGTATATTATTCATACTACCAAAGTGTGAAACAGAACCTAATAGGCCGCCTAATAGCAACTGGTCACCGTAGATAGCTTCCAATTAGAGATGCCAACATTTTGCACGACAAATAAAGCATATTAGTGCTGAGAGAGGTAATTTAACAGTATTTTGGCAAACAAAACGTAATATTTGAATTTAAATTTCTGTGTATTTTTTATTATAGACTTGTTTCATTTATGGCTCCGAATACGATGAAGTCGAAACAGTATATTTTATACTTTACTTGCGACTCGCCCCGCGTCAGCACGGGTAGTACAAAACCTTAACAAATTATACACCTAAACCTTCCTCATGAACTACTCTGTCTATTGACGAAAATTGTAAGAAAATGTGTTCAGTAGTTTTCGAGTTTATCGCGGACAGACCCGGCAGCGGGCTTTGTTTTATAATACGAGTATGTAGGGATTCATATTGAACAGTAAATAATATAATTGTAAGAAATAAAGTGTAATACTGTTCTGAGCAGTATGGTTGGCAACATTACTTGAAATAAAATCGCACGCGTTGCCAACCCAAGCACAGATAATACTGTTAGCCCAGTGACATCTCTCGGCATTGTGGAAAAGACTCGGCAGTTCCGTCTAATAATTTACACCGCCATCTATTGACATCTTACGGAACTACGTAGTACGGTACGAGAATCTTAGAGAGAATGCTGGTACTTTCTCGAATCATCGTACTGTTTACATACCGAGTACAGCGTTACTAGAAAACTCTAGAAACGCTTAACCCGCGTATAAATAGGGCGCACGCGCACCGCCGAGTCAGTTTACAATCGTAAGCGGTCAAGTGTTTATCGAAGCGAACGGAAGCGGAAATACTACGGAGTTTGAATTAGTACAGTGAAAAAGTGTGGTATAGTGTTTGTTGTGTTTTAAATTTAATCGTGTGTTTGAATAAAACGTGTTTTAGTCGGTAATATTGTTTGCATTCTTATCCGTCGAACCCAGCACGTAATAATACTATATATGTAGCCAAAGGAAATTTTAAATCTTGTCCATGAAACGTAGTACTTAAGACTTAACAGTGTTATTACTTTAACGCTGAATTCTTGTGAGGCATACTTACTTTTTTATTTGTAAGTAATAGACATAGATTAGCAAGGCTGTACGGATTGACTTGAAGTTAAAAATAAGAATATTTAAATAGAATTGAAATCACTTCAGCCGTAAACCCGTATCTTTATGTATTTAGTTAATGGCTTTAAATAAAATATGTTGTTAATTTACGCCTATAGCAATTTTATATACGCCATCGATATCTATATTTGGTTTATAACAAACAACATATGGTATAGATTTTGCACTTTATAGTTGAAACTTTGCTGGATGTTATTACGGACACCTAATCCACCACGTATTCCGCGTCTATCCCCTTGTTATATTGCTCTTCTCAGCACAAGAAAATAATTGCTGGCTTAAATGCACATAAAAACTAGTTTAATCTTAAATTACATTTGAAAAATAAATGTTTACTAATATTGCAAAGAGAAAAGGTTTGATTTTGTTTGTTTGTTTGTAATTAAACAAGTGAAAAACGGCGATGAATTGCCGTAAATCTTAGAGTTCGAAAAATTGGTATCGCGTGATATTGAGGTCATAGGTCAAAGGTCATAGTCATTTCGGGGTATATCGACTATGTTGAGTTGAATGGCGTTAACCGCGAGTCTCTAGCTCTTACGGTTCTTGAGTTGAAAGATGGTATCACGTGACCTTGAGGTCAGAGATCAAAGGTCATAGTAATTTCGGGGTATATCGTCTATGCTGAGTCGAATGGCGTTAACCGCGAGTCTTTAGCTCTTACGGTTCTCGAGTTGAAAGTAGTATAACAACCAGATGGACGGACGGAAAAAGCTGTTGTATAAGAGTTTTTTAGAACTCTAAAACCAAAAAATCGTTTTGAGAAATTTGACTATTAAAAAGTTATAGGTATTATCACGGAATAAAAAGGCGTTTTTTTTTAAAGTAATGTTACTAGTCCTACCTCGGTGTTCCTTGACATAACCATAGACTAGATGGCGAGGCCGCGCGAATCGCTTTCACATGCAATCGCGACCCCACCGTGGTTTCGGCCCGCCGCGCGCCGTGTAAAACGGCAGGCCACCACACAAAAATACTTCCTCCACCGTCCTCTTGGGCGAGACAAAGAGACGACACAGAGGCGCACGTGAGAACACGCACGCCGCCTCTCGGACCTGGTACTGATCGAGTGGCGAGCAGGCCCACACAGCGCACCACCCCCAGGTCAAACCTCAGGGTGGCTGGAAGTCATCTCGAGCCCTCCAGCGCTCCGGTTCTGCGGTTGGGGAGAGGATTTCAGCGCTCCCTCTCCCGCTCCACCGCCTCCTTGATGGGAATTACTTCCTTACAAAAGGAGGCGAAGGCGTTCCATCAGGCGATCTCTCACTCCGGACCATATACTGAACCACGGCCGGAAGTGAGAGGGCAACCAGTCTGACTGCCGCGATGAACTCACGGCGCTGCGATGCCTAAATTTGTAAAAAAATTGTAATCCCGCTGCGCCTCCGGCCGAGACGCTCCCATTTTAAAAGAACCGGAGAAGACACTTGAGCAAATACTGTTGAAACAAAAGTGTTTTTACTATCATGTATGCATTAGAATTAGTAAGATTAGTTTTTAAGTATACTCTTAAAAAATATGTTTCAAAATGCAAACTAAATTATATTAAAATATGTTCGTTTACAAAGTTAACACCTCACGGAAACAGTAAAGGGTTGCACGCCCATTCTGTATATTTTAAACATGTTTTTAAAGAGTATACTTTTAAACTAATCTTACTTATTCTAAAGCTAAAACATGATACTAAAACACTTTTGTTTCAACAGTATTTGCTCAAGTGTCTTCTTCGGTTGTTTTACAATGGGAGCGTCTCGGCCGGGGGCGCAGCGGAATAACAAATTTTTCACTGTGGGTGCGTCCCGGTCGGAGGCGTAGCGGAATGGGACCCTAACGGCCGGACCCGAAAGAGTTTGGCATTATTTTAGTCTAACCTGGCATTAACTGGTTTGTGAATGGTTTAAATCAGGACGGCATTTTCAAACCCGACATTTGTCAAATATAGATAGATCTACATATAATTCGTCTTCAGTTTGATTATCAAGCACATTTAGTAAGAGTAGTTAGGTGACATTTACTACGCTCTAATTTATGCTAACATGTAGCCTGTTTAGTACGTATGACGTGTAGGCACATCTTCCAGTGAGCATAATTACGAAACAGCGTCCCACAAAGTTGTTGAACATTGTCGTCACCGTAATAGTTGCTTGAACCTAATTTATATTCGAAGTCTGTGTTAGTAGCGGCACTTATAGTTTCTCACAGACAAACTTTTTAACGATGTTAAAGAATACGAAGTAAAATATTTTATGGGTCATTTTTATTTCATATCATACTTTGACTCACGCTTCTCTTCCTCGTGAAGGGTAGGCAAAGATTATAAATGTCCACTTCCTACGATGATGCTATCCTGCCGTATCTCCTTCGCTTCATTCGCTCTTATTACTTCGCTTCACTCGCGTAAATGTACGTTAGGTTAGGTTAGTACCTGACAGTACTTTTTTTTCGATGAAAGGTACCGTAAGTCCTTTTCTGTTCCCTAACAACGTGTATGCTAAATTACATGATGATTGGTCGAGTAGTTGAGGCGTGAAAGCGTCACGAACAAACAAACAAACTCACATTCGCATTTATAATAATAATAGTTAGGAATTTTAGGATCATGCATGCTCCTTAGTTTGTGGTGGTTTCATCGTGACCTTCAGTCATATATATTAAAATTAATGTATTTAACCATGTGTTACTACCGATCCGATTGCTAAAAATCTTTTGTAAGTTGTTGTGTCCAATGAGGTTCCTGACATAAAGATGAGAAAGCCAAAATGTTTTAGAAGCATGGCAGTTTACATGCCTTGTGTGAGATACTACCAAATGAAAATAAGAGTTTACTTTACTCAGAACACGTGTGAGCGTTTAGCCACACTTATTTTTTTTTATATAAATGGCAGTCGGAACCCCTCCGATTTTGAAGGCACACAAAGTCACTTAGATTCGCCCGTATAATTTCTGAATGCCACAAATGTATCGCGTGAGGATCGAATCCAAAATGAATGGCGCGTGACCTTTTAAAAAAAAAACTTTGTATCCCTTTTTACGAAAATTGCGCGTACGGAGGAGTATGAAATTTGGCACAGCTAAAGTTTATATGGAGAAGGAGTAGCGAATCCTAATATTTATATAAAATATGCATTAGAAATACATTAAATTAATGGAAAACACTACACGCACACAACCATGCATTTGACACACGCAGTCGAATCGCGTTCGTTGTATTTTGGCATTATTCGGTGTCTTAAGTAGTACTATTCTTCGTAACTATGTTTACATATATCAAAAATAATTACATATGTATATCAGAAATATCTTACAGGCAACTTTTGGGTGGATGGGAATGATCATACTATTTATATTATAATATATTTACGTATTTATATGGAAAAAAAAGAAAACAAGGTAGCAAGCTTAAGAATATCGCCAATTAAGACTGCGGCGAGCGAAATGTGCCAAAACAGGTGGTCACAGTTAAGTGAATAAAATCAACACTTTTTGTTTAATACAAATATAAAACATTCATTTACCATAACAATGAATGTGTTTACAATTACTATGTGTAAAAAACTTAAAATAATGAATATTTTCGCCTACAATATTACGTAAATTTGCACGAAAAATGCAAAAACGTATGCTCATGTTACGTGATTTTTAGATTATAACAGTAGAAATCTATCCTTTTTTACAGCTTAAACGAAACATAATTAGTTATATTACAATTTGTCCGTCCCAAATATTTAAGTTATTGGTTGACAATAAAGATACATATTTTTAACAAAAAAGCACTTCAAATCCTCCATACAATTTTACTATGGCGGCCACGCGCCAATTTGCATATGCGCCGCACGAGCTCTGTCATTATCTGTCTTACGCTCGGCGCAGTCTTAAAGAGTATCGTTAAGTAAATAAAAATTTGTTTGAAAAAGATAGATAAATATGTAAACCTGTATAGATCGTAATCTAAACGAAATGATTATAAGGGTATACTTTTAGACAATAAAAGCTTAAAATTTTAATCAATTATGGTTGAATTTCGACCACTAGGCGACTACTAGTTATTATTATTATATATAAACTTATAAAGTGTTAGTATATGACGTATATTCCTTTAAGGGTTGGCAGAACTGTTGTTAATGTACGTATGTTTCTTAACTGCTTTTATGTCGGCAGTTATGTATAACACAGCTAGAGGGTAGACTGTCGCCGTCCGTCCACCGGACATATTGTCAGACGCCGTGCTGCTAACTAAGAGTTTCTTAACAGTATAACTCAATAATACTTCACTCGGCTTGGGAACTGGATGTGACTGTACGACCGGCCGCTAACAGGCGCAAACTTATGACACAGGCTCCATGAAACAGTTACATGTTTAATTTAATAATATGTAACAGATGTTTGAATGGAGTCTAGATTGTAATGTGGTCTTCATGTGTTCATGAGTCGGTGTTGCCTCCTCGTGGGAAATTATCACGAGGTGTACCAGCTCGAGCCATACCTCGCTGCATTTAAACCCGATTCGTTTTACAAGTTCGTATGATACCGACGTAATATAGTTGATCATCTATAGGGGATAAGGCGGCTTAATTGAACGCTGTAACGCTCGCCTAAAAGAGAAAAATTATATGTGGATATATTTTCTGAATTCCCTTGATGGTAAAGTGGCATAGCGCGTAAGGCTGTCTGTCAAATCTCCGGTTCGATCGTAGAAGTATTATCGAGTTTCTGTTATTTACAGATACGTATATGATTGTAAACCATTTGTTTGGGAAACGGACACAGGGCAGACGTAATGCGATGTTATAACACTACAAACACATAATAGACCCTCTTGGCGTGTCTCTACAAGTTACACAAGGTATTGTCCCGTGCGAGGATCGAATCCGTAACACTAATTATCTTGTCAAATGCATTGTCATATGTAATTACAAAAAAATTGTATTACGGTAATAAATTCTCTTGTTTAGTAAGAAACAGAGGTTTACCGCCCGCAATTATTCTTTCAAACAATCATACAGTTAACAGAACATGACAGGAAATAAAGTAAAAGATATCGATGATTTTCTTTTTATTCTAACAGTAATAATTAATAAATTTATTAACAAATGTCTGTAGGTTTATATGAACTACTTTAGAATATTGATGATCGGCCCGTGAGTATCTAGCAAAGAAACTTTAACGATAGATAACTTGCAAACTATGCTTGGACGATACTTGTAATTTGTTTATTATGCTCCGAAGCAAACTATTATCGTAGTTTGCTCTTGGACCAACAGAGGTATACCTCGCACTTTGCTAACTCTTCAATAACGAAATCGCTACACTGCCAGCACAATTGATAAGGAATTAGCTAGGTTTTGTACATTTATTGACTTTATTAATCATTGAAACTATTTGTGCCGTAGGCTCGCAGCAGCAGGGCGCTTCTTTAATTAACTCTACTAAATTTTACTCATAGCAAAATGAAAACTAATCACGATTATTGCGAGTTTTTTGTTGGCTGGATATATTACTCCATTTGGGATGCCTTGAGAATAATCATTAATACAATGATTTTATTATTTCTAAATTGGCATATACAATTTATATAGGCATTACTATATAGGATTCCCCGAGCATAATAAGCAAATATTACTTCCTACGTCAAATATGAGAATTCATTTACTAAGGCTACACTTTTATAACTACAACTGAGGTGCAGAGAGTAGAGAGCGTGAAATTGTCCGATATTCGTACGATATAAGGACATACTATATGCGTGCGTGTTTAGAACGGCAAGGCTCTCACGCCGAGTTAATGGCTGGTTTTTGCCACCGTGCTCTCGGCTATGCAATTCACAGCACGGGTGGCAAACACTGTTTGATGGTGCTTGTTTACGACACAGAAGCATGTACGCCTTACTCATACTCGCCTCGGTAGCTTGCATCGATCGACGACATTCAACTGATTTTCAACTTGCGCAAGTTACTTGCGTCGTGCATCTTATACACAAGCCTTGTCATTATCTAAGCGCTGAGGGTTATTTCGGTTAAAATCTGTGTATGATATTTTATAATATAACGTTATATGTATGTGTGTATCTTAGGTGTGGGTTACTTCGATGTTTATACATTTACTGTGTTGGATATATTTAACGTTTCATATATTAGATGGCATCCTTATAGAAAAAACCATTGGTGATCAAGACATAAGAATAAAATCCGGCGTTTTACATAATCAATACAAAGCGTAAGTAAAATATAACACTGGATAAGGCAGTGGTATTAGTAAATTTCTTCACAACACGGGGGTGACCGCGATGGCTAGTGTAGTATTTCATGTATCACTGTTTTTAACTGGACGTTACTACTAAAATGATATTAAGATTTTTTACAGCCTTTGATCAATAAAACGTTGCTCGGAATGTGTTAAAGTTTAACGCAAGTCAGCTACATAAACAAGGAAATATCTAATTTCTTGGCACGACAAATTACAATAGAGAATAGACTACAAAGCCCTTTGTGCAAGCATTCCGTTACGCCAACACATCACATATTTTAGTAGCTCTAACATTTTATTACACGAAATTACCTTCTCAATAATACACCCTTAAATACTCGTGTCCTTATGTTTAATTAAATAAAGTATTATGGTATACTTCATTTTTGGTATACGAGTCTTGATTGCACGAGTCAGCCTAGATTGAGGTAATCTCAAGACGTTACGATAAAGCGCCGGTTTAGGCTTGTATTTTAATAATGTTAAATAATTAAAATAGTTAAACGAACTAGCTAAAAAGTTATTTTAATAAAGAAGATGTTATGACGGTGAGACGTTCGGCATATGTAGTTTGATTAATTAACTTGGTATTTAGCGGATGTTGAACACATATTTTAGCCGCTAGAGCCGGCAGTAAATAAATTATGATTTCCCAATCGTTTGCTGTCTATACACACATGCACATAAATATTTGATGTTACAGGCACCGTTTCCTTAAAATATCGGCTACGAGCCCGGACGCCCCTTGACTTTCGCCCCTTTCATAGAAAGACGGCGCCCCACTTCGCGGAGGTCCTATTTTTGGGTGGATTTTAAGAAGAAACCTAACAAATACCTACTAGGAGGCGAACCTTGAGGGCCGAATGGGTTCGTAACTAAAATATCAGGATTTATCGAAAGTCGGTATCCCGAATTTACTACGCAATTCTGTGAGGTGTTGTCGCATGATAATTCGTTCAGTAGTTTTTGAGTCGAACAGACCGACAAACGCGACGGAGGAGTTTGTTTTATAATATGTAGTGATAGTGATTGATATTCATGGTGATAAAGATTTGAGGTGCATGCGATCTTCATATCTTTGGGGATAAAAATAACTTGATTTTAAAATGAATGACATTGTGGTAACCAATCTGGTAGATTAGTAATAAAATTAAAGTAAGATTTTGTGTGAATTTATATAACAATAATATGTACTAGTGTTCGCCTAGAGGTCTTATCTTTATCTATTTAATTAAAAAACAGACTCCATTTTTTATATTGATGTTACTAAAAATAAATTTTAGTGATAAGCGATATCTGCTAAACACAAAAAGAGAATCGGTTGACAATCAGAGTAGAGTATGACACTGATCTTTGCCAATTTGAGTACAGATTTTCGAAATAAGTAAAAATATTTCTGTTTAGACGATTTTAGTAGATAATTATGATCGAGATCGAATCTTAAAACACATTTAGTCCTGCATGAACACGTCTAACTATTACACATTGTATATATAAAATTGTCTGAGCGCTATAGTTACATTACATTAGTTACATTGTAATTAATACCAACACGTAATACTGCAAAGCATTGAAATCATAATTATACTGACAATAACAATGCTTTGTAATTATGTTCACTTGCAGATGATATTCATGTAGCAGCAAATGTAGTGGCAGCCGTATTTAAACTTCGTCATTAAGGATTGTAAATACCTTAAATACTCTAGAAATTTTACTAAACTTGGTAATAAGTTAATAATATTAAGTCATTTGCGATCCAACGGTAATAGTATTTTAATTAACCGATTAGACAACGACAATAACACGTAATTCTCTTGCATTTTAGAATTTGTGTTCCATTGGAAATACGCAATAATATTTTGTGAGATCCAACGTCAAAAATATTTAACTGGGTTTCAAAACTGGGATCCAACGAAAATGAATGTTATATTTGTTATATGTCATAATTAATATCTACCTTAGATATTTGACGTCATTACACTGATTTATTAGTATCGTATTGATAACATGACTTAATTTATTTAGATAAGTGACAAAATTGATGCAATTTGGATAGAATCTTTTAGGGCCAAACCTCTGATTTTAAACTTAGCTGCGACATTAAACATGGTTCTAAGAGAGCTCACACTTCGTCATCGACATATTCAACAATAAGCAGAATTATTAATTTATATACCACCCTATGAAGTACAAGTACACTAAGACCCGGCTACTTTATCAAGAGAGAAATTGTTTTACCTATGGACAGTTAACTTTTGACACATATTCTATAGAAGATGCGTCAACATTTATCTGATCGTAGCTAAAACGAGTCGTTTCTTGACTAAACAATTCTTATATTTTTGCGAATATTGTGTATATAATGGCGTAAAGCGTAATTGTCATTGTTATAATATAATTGTTAAATAGGAGACCATCACACCGTCATATACTGCAGGATTATTATGACATATGATATAATTTCAGTTTGTAGAGTCGCCACACTGTATCTACAAAGTACGTTCTTTGCGAGGTCACATTAGGTCTTATATCTCTAATTGTAAGAACTTGCGGAGATATACGACGCTATCTCGAGTGTCATGCTGTAAGCAACTTGGTTAATTGCTAACATAAATTGTAGGCTAACATTATATAGTTTCAGCACAATATAGTTTACAGCGAGGATTTTATTACGACACCGGTTGACTTATGTGTAATCCAACCTTTAATGTGTTATACAGTTGCATTATTTACTGAAAACTAATTCAATTGTTTACACATTCGAGCACCTCGCGAACCAAACATCCTCAGTGCATTGTTTGTAAAAAAGGAACAATGATGTCTCAACTAGATTAGCTTTAGTTTGTGTTTAACCGTGGATTGTGATGGTTCCATTAGCAACATATTCACATGGAGCGCGTAAGTAATGCTTCACATTATTATATAATGAGTAGCTGCAGTGACATGGGTCTCTGTGCACCAAACTTACAACAGCGTGTATGGTTAATTTCAGGTAGCATTACTATTTATGTACACGATGATCAGCTGCATTCTGAGTTACCCAATAGACAATGGTTTTACTGTAAAACTTAAATCAACTACTATTAAACAAGATTTGAAACCCATAAATACTGGAACAGTGTATGTGAAGACCCCGCAAGATCCTAAATTAAATGAAGATCAGAAAATATGGGATGTATTGGACAAACTCTTTTATATTCAGTCAACGGAGCCAGTACCGGGTCTTAAGAATCAGAAAGCTAATTCAGTTCCTAAACGGTCCAGCGACTCTAAAACCGTGGATATACGGGCACACAACAGGATGAATTTCCTTAATTTGCCTCTTATAGGCCAGCCTTATGACGATTACAAACTTCTAGTCGCTACGGCGCCGCCGAATGTAAACATTGGTTCGAGTGCGGATAATAAAAAGATGCTAGTGTTTGTTGTGTACCCAAACGACGGAACAAACGGTGATGCCAACATCGAAGAGGTACCGAGGATATTCTTTGTAAACCAACACAGTGTCCAAAGAATAGTTTCTAAGAAAGAAGTGGACCCGATACTGATTATCGACAGTAATCGTACAGTCACAGGACTGAAGAGCAAGGAAGTGCCTAAATTTGTGCGATTTAAAAATAAGTTCAATCGCTTCAATTATCATATTACGCGTTAAGATATTTGTTTATAAATTGAAATAAAGTGAATATATAATATTTTATTGTGTTGCGTTTTCCGTTTTGTAATTTATATACGAAAATAGAACAGTTTAATTTGTGCATGTGAAAACAGGACTACAAAATATTGACCAAGAGACATTTACATTAAATAAATGTGAAAGCGTTGCTTTAAATCTTGGCGAACTTTTTAAGACCAGATAAATTGTTAGGAATTGAGAAAAATTTAAATGAGTTAATACAAGAGTCCAAGATCATAGCAAGTGGAAATATTCAGTCACTGCCCATTCGTACGAAATATCAGGCGTGCATACACTATATGTACGTGATTATATTGTAGAAGTTAAATAAGATCTATAACTTGTGACTTATGACTCATAGATTTTATTTACTATTGCTATAGCAATTTGCTGGTTGAAACTTATAGTTTCTCGTCGTGACTCATGTGATAACTACGAATATTTTTATAATACCGCATACTATTATTTAACGCGGAGCTGCGCTGGTATGATAAAGTGGCTAATATTTTCGGTGCGATCCGGCATTTCTGCCAAATATTTCTACTACGTTTCATTATTATAATACCACATGAAATAGCAATAGCATCAGTATAAGGCAGTTATTAGATAGAATACGTTATCATACATAATAATTATATTTATCGCTCCGCGGCTTGTGTCATAATATGGAATTTCGCCCGAGCGTCTTTGTCTATAAGTCGGTACAATAGCAAATTGAATGAGGGAATTCTTAGAAGTTTTGATTAGTTGCTTGGTAGTTGTATCATGAAGCCTTATTAAAGGTGTCGTAGCCTCATCTCGTTGGTCATCTCTTTGCTTGTGCGTTATTTTCTGTATTTATATAAATGTTATATTTAAATAGTTTAGTAGCAGTTGAAGCAACTACATTGCGTGGAAACAAAACCTTTGCATTCACAAGAAAACTAATATTTGTATTTACTTCTGCCTAAGCAAACACTGTTAAGGGGAATAATGCCGACGTTTCAATACACACAATTGTAGTGTATTTCTTCAGAGGTTTCAGGAAAGTGGTGACACCGGCTGCTCAAAGAATTGGACTTGCGATTGAAAGATTCCAACTGAGTGCACTACTGAAGTAAACCAATGCCAAACAAGTATTTAGGTTAGCAGAAAACTTACTCAGGTCTAGTAATATTTGAAAATAAAGGCACTTATATATTTTCTCATTACGGCATATTTAACGGATGTTTTGATGACATCACAGCCATAAAAACATCTTATGTACCAGCTAATTCGACTAGTTATACATAAAATCGGTTCATAAGCACCTAAGTTATGCCCGAATATACATACCAAACATATATCAAAACAAATTGTTCACTCCTCTTTTGGTGAGGTCGTTTAAAAAGGCGTGTGATATGTGCTCAATATAATATTACAACTATAATTCAAAAACTGTACTGAAACATTAGTATTTACTAATCGCGTTAGGTATTAGGGCACTGTAAGAGTAGGATTCTACACAATTGGTATATTTATAGCTCTGTAAAGTAATATAACTAGGGATAGATACATAAAATATTAAATGATTGCGATCGAGTAGCTTTCATTGCACTGGTTACGTGATCTACATTTAGCACTTTTATCAGAAGCCTTAAGTGCACTCCCAATGCTAGTCATGTTTCAGTAGAAACGAAACAGAATGTGCGGATAGTGCTACTGTAATTATGACCTGAATAGAATGGCTGCTATAAATGAATGTGAAAACTAAAAGATCATTTGTAGTGGTGCTTGCCATTTGCTTTGGCATAAACCCATATTTAAAGTGACATTAGTGTAATTAAGTAACTGTCCCAATCACGATAAATTCAAGATTTTAATAAAAAAGATGAGACAGGCAAATCGCCGTTAAACATTTGTATTATGTTTATTGTAACTCATTTTCGAAGCCGTATTCACATTACGTACGAATATGAAAATAATTTATCATAATGGTATCAGCAATACGCTTTGCTTGCGTGTTTTACGTACGCATAAAGACACATATCAAATAACTTAGAAAATTGTCTTTAAATCACCTGACATCAATATAGTGGTTTTCGTTGTAACTTGGCATCCATCAATCCATTCTTTAGTACATGACTTCACTACGAATACATTTAATTATTATAGTTTATAAAAATATCAACATTCATAAAATATATTCAATAAGATGGCGATATAATTAAATCAAATAAATTACAAGTATTATTCGAGTCTGATCAGCAAACTGAAATGATCACTCAAAGTGTCAGTCTGAAGTTGGATACAATTTGGATTTGGAGTGACCCGCAGCTGTGGCGAATGCGTTAACCACTTAAGTTCGTCATTGTGTAGCGGGCGACATGATTGCGTTTCAGAATATAATAGCGGAGGGATATTCTGGAACGCGTCGATTATTAGTTTGATAGCCATGTCTCTGTTTTACGTTGTTATGAGAGCTATGTCAGTAGGCTATGTGAGTTAATCTGTATTATATCAGTATAGATTATTAATCAATTTGTAGAGATATATATACAAACTGATTAATAATCCGTACTTTCGAAAATTTACATGATTTTCTATATAAGGCTTTCTCAGAGAAAGGTTAATTAAGTGACCTCAAAATAATTTGAGTAGTAGCTCAGTAGCCGAGTTAACTAAAAATATTTTAAACGGGAACTCCGTAGTATTGCGTGTCTACAGAATCTTAATTAAATTTTGAATTAAAGACATAAATATGAGTTAAGCACGTGCATGGGATTTAGAAAGGACAAATCTGTCGCACAAATTTCCAAGGTGCTCAAAAACTGGCGCATAGCGGTAATCGCATCTTGTTTTTAAGACGGATGTGTATTTTTGTATGCAAACAAATTAATTTTAAAATTAAGATCAGTATTTGCTCAGTCAGTTATCAGTATTTTATTCAATTTCTCGTTTATATGTATAATAATTGATAGGTAGAATAATCTTATTGTTTCACATTAGTGCTCTATGTTTTCGGGTGATCGTTAGATCCCTGGATCTTCCGAGCTGTTGGAGACTTCTGTTCGGAAAGTTATTCAGCAAGAGCACGGACTCACTCATTCTCTACTACGTGAGAGATAAAACAGCCGCGATGCGATAAAGTGCAGCTCTGTCTACCCGTGCGAACATTACAGGCGTAAGTATGAAACAAATAACTGACACGCATTATTTGTAACCGAAATCAAATGTGAATGTAATCAAATAAATATACGTAGTAAGTAATTATGTCATTAACATTGTGTGGTTCGTTTGCAAAGTGCTCATAATAAGCGCTGCGTTTAGTTACAATTTGAAACTGTAGCATTTAATGTGGCGCACTGAAAATTCTGCAAATGAAAACAGAATGGTTCCACTGAAGTACTATTCGTAGAATGTTTTTCTACACGCAGTCAGGAGTGGAAAACAAAAGTGGATTGTGTTGACATACTTATTAGTGAATGTAGTATACTTGGACTGTAGCACAATCGATTGCACTGAATCTCTGTGATATCCACTTCGTTGTTCTGCAGTATGGCATACTCGATGCTCTTTTAGTTTCCTACATAGTAGGCACGTCCATTTGTCCACGTGGACCTACATAAAGTTAAGTGCCTCTTATGTGCAGTCAGGTAAGCCAAAGCTTAATTGACAAACTTACAATGTAGTGTAGGTAAAATAGTTTTAATTTAAATCTGATTAAAACAAAGTATTTTATTTTAGTGTTCAAATAAGCAATGTTAAACCGCTAGTGTAGTTTTATTTAAAAGTCGTATAGTGGCGCCCCTGAGTAAATCTCGGATCACATAAATATTGGGATTGCTTTAAGAAAAGCTATAAACCGTAATAAACCTCGAGGGTGTTAAGATTTGTTTTATATTTATATGTAAGTAGAAACATTTTGAAACTGCTTTTGAACATTTCGAACTGGCTTTATATAAATATGTGTACATTTATCATGCATATGATACGACTCATAATTTATGTACCGTACCAAGATCTTTCTCTCACATAGCTGACAACTTAAAACATTTTTTTTTAATGTATATTCAGCCAAGAAAGTGTTGTACCAGTTTTGATTTAGTTTCCTAGTCATCGAAAATTACAACAAGGTTCATAATAAAAAGATATCACTAAAAGAGATGCATAATAATGACGTATACCTAATTGATAAGTATTCATACATCATAGGTCACTTATAAGTGCATGACATTTTAACCTCTATATATATAAGACATTAATTTCTACAAATAAATGGATAAGACATTAATTTCTACAAAGAAAATTTAAATGTTTCTAAACAAAAGTAATAAAAAAACCAAATTTTATTTGATAAAGAAAATTGACAATTTCCATTTTGTCAAATATATTTTAGTAATTTCTATTATTTTCCTCAGAAAATCGATATACTTTCCGTGTTATTTTTTACTCAACTGCATATAAATATCATCTTAAATGTCTGCCAACTGGACCATTGCTGAAAGGACACAAATAAATGCCTATTTTACTGAGAGATGCAGTATTAGTGCGATATCGAGGAATTTAAATATATCGAGACGTAGTGTCCGGTTTTGGATTCGTCGTGAAGGAGAGGAAGGAAGTTTGTTAGATCACAGAAGAAGTGCTCGCCGGCTTGCTCTCTCCATTAACGACAGAGAATTTATGAGACGGGAATATGAAATCAATGGTTTTAAACCGACAAATCAATTTGCGGAGATGTTCGATATGAGTGGCCAAACAATAAAGAATCATCTACATTAAACGGGGTTGCACCACAGACATTACGCCAAGAAAATGTATATGACGGATGCTCACAAACTTGCTCGTCTGAACTTCGCCAGAAAGCACTTAAAGTATGATTGGACTAATACAGTGTTTTGTGATGAAAAACGTTTAAATCAAGTCAGCATGGCCGTCTACACCTTTGGCGATATAATTTAACACGGTATAGAGATGATCATGTAATCCCAAATAGAGAATCAGGTCGAATTTCCGTAAATACTTGGGACTGGATGAGTGCGGATGGTGTAGGAGAATTGTGCTCTCTACCTCCTCGAGCAAAGGCTGTAAATTATATCGACGTGCATCAAGTGGCCCTCAATATCATCGGACCTAAACCCAATAGAAAATCTTTGGGGCCTTATGGTCCAAAGATGGTCGGATTAAAATAAAAGAACCAAACAAGTCACTATAATTCAATCTGGGCGGAAATGCGGGTAACCGATATTTGCTCACGACTTGTTGGTTCAATGAGGTCTCATCTTGTAAAGGTCATAGAAGCCAAAGGCGGTTACACACATTAAAATTTATGATTTTTAATATTAAGTATTTTAATAGTGATTGTGACAATTTAATAAAAGGATACATCTATTTTAGCTTTTCTTTCTGACAATATAATAACAAGTAATACTAGATATATTTTTAGCCATCCAATTTTTTTTACTATATAATAAAAACTAATTCTACACCTATCTTTAGCTTTTCTTTCTGACAATATAATAAAAACGAATCCCGAAATAAACTGTTTTATTGAACGCATATTGTAATTACAAGTTTACATAATTTGTAAATTCCGACAGATGGACTCGCCTTGTGTCAGAACTTTACAATTACAAATTTGTAGATACAGTTTGGCATCGACATCTACAGGTGTCTTCTGCACATGTTAACGTTTATTAAACAACATTTGTAATGGTAATATTTGTAATGTTTTAACTTGTAAAATTCTTACATAATTGTAAGGTTTATTAAACAGCACTTATCGTAAAACTTAACAAATATGTCACGTATTTACAAAATTGACGGATTGAAATATTTATTATCCAGTGCTTTGAGGAAAACAATTTAATTACATATCATCTTCCCGCCATTGATTTTACGACGTCATTGGTTCCATTAAGTTCAAACTAAGAACAGCTGTCACGTAATATACAGTAATCATCGTTATCAATAATCAGATAAAGATGGCAATAGAAGTTGTCAGATCGATCTGCAAGTGAAACTAATCTTTATCACTAATGAATCTGCAAGCGGCATTCAACCTTAGGGTGGTACACCACTTTCTTGGCCGACCGTACATCACTTTTCCAAGTTTCTCCACATATTCCCTTTATACACATCGTTCAATTTTAGCCTTAATTTAATATTAAAACATTGTATAAATAGTCCTCCATTTCCCGTAACAGTAAAAAACTGGCGCCATAATGACGCACATTCAAATTTTTCATAATATAAAATATGGAAATGGTCGGTCGAGGGTCATTTTCCGCCGTAAATGTCAATGTTTGTTTTTTAGGATATCGCTTGCGCTAAAGGATAGTGCTCACTCTCCCTCCTTCATATTTATTGCTTCCGAATTCTGAGATATTTATAGCAGTTTTATTTAGGATATAAATTGTAAAAGATTAGAACATAATATTTTATTGGCTTATTAGGAGAAAATGTGTTCGAGGAAAACTTTCATGTTTTTAAACGATGACTAGATTTTTATTACAACGGGTTGCGTACCACAATGATACAAGTTACTCTATTCATGTAGATTAACTCACATAGCCAACATCATTCAATATCTAGCAACATGTAGCGATTATTATGTATTTTTGCCGCCGATACGAATCGAAACTTTAGTCAAGTTACCGTTTGAATGTAGTATAAATAAATCGAAACAGTCCGAGGAAGATCCCATTGGCAACTTACTTGTCTGTGGTGACAGTTGATTGCAAATTATTGTTTGTTTTGAGTTTGCTTAGTTTGTTTTCTTGGGTCGGTTTCAATTTTTGAATTGGTTCAATGTTTCAATTTGGAATAAAGTAGAACACCCATTTGGTATATTTTGACAAAATGAAAATATATTTAAAGTCATAAGTTGAGTTATTTTGTGGTAGCCGCGCACTTGGCTGCCGATTACTAATAATTAGTATTAATAAATAAGCAATAAGAAATCGAACCGTGTGATTAATACATAATTGTTGGCAAAGCACGCCTCTTTGATTAAATGTATCGTATTCGAAAAATAATACCATGATTAATGACGATGAACAACTTTTTTATTATTTTACGTATAATATATTGCAATTTTTTACGAACTTGCTTTCAATTCATATTTTCACAGTAGTAATGAAACTACAAAACCGTAAAACCTTTTTATCAGTTACACTAAAAGTTGACCCCATACAAGCTCCTAAAGGCCAGATGTTTTAAAGGAAAGCAACTACACGCATCAAAAGTGTCTAGGGATCAAGTACATTTTTAAGTATAAAATACTATCAAAATAATATTTGCCAAATCTAGTCTTCTAAACTAGCTTTTTACTTTAATTCCTATGTTTAAGTTATTAAAATATCCCTATATTTTGTATAAATAAGGAAAATTTTAAATTGTTGCAGATTGTGAAAGTTAATCCAAGTTGAAATTAAACTGCTATATACGGATTTTATCGCGTTGTTTATTTGACACGTTATTTACAAAATTTTGAAAATTGTTACACTACTCCTACTATTAAACTTTACTAATTTTTAAGCTAATTAAATTATTATTAAACTATATAGATTTCATTTATTTTTACACTTTCCCCGACGTTTCGGATGCTTTTCAGCAGCCATGGTCACGGGGAGACTAAGATGGCAGTTGTCTCAATGTTCCAGTGTAGTTATTTCAAAGTACCCGAACATAATTTAATCATTCGTGTTTCTATTTACGCAGAATGAGCTCAAAGTATCATGAAGTCTAGCTGTGGTTTGCTTCTTCTTGGGTTTGACTATTTTTATTACTGGATCCCAAGCTGGTGGTACATTCTAACCATCTTCTCTATTAAAATTAGGATGTTTTTTGATTTCAATAGCCTCGCGAAGCATCCTTGGTAGGAATCGGTGTTTTTTAGCGAGAATCTGTGGTTTGTCAAATCTCAGGTAGTGGTTGGTCCCCTGTTGCACATGTTCACACACAGCAGAAAATAGATTGTGACTGCGGACTCTCATACATTGGTCAAACCAAGAGAAGCATAGGCACCCGCATAAAAGAACACATAGCTGATGTAAAACACCAACGCTCGTTGAAGTCTGCTGTGTGTGAACATGTGCAACAGGGGACCAACCACTACCTGAGATTTGACAAACCACAGATTCTAGCTAAAGAACACCGATTCCTACCAAGGATGCTTCGCGAGGCTATTGAAATCAAAAAACATCCTAATTTTAATAGAGAAGATGGTTGGAATGTACCACCAGCTTGGGATCCAGTAATAAAAATAGTCAAACCCAAGAAGAAGCAAACCACAGCTAGACTTCATGATACTTTGAGCTCATTCTGCGTAAATAGAAACACCAATGATTAAATTATGTTCGGGTACTTTGAAATAACTACACTGGAACATTGAGACAACTGCCATCTTAGTCTCCCCGTGACCATGGCTGCTGAAAAGCAACCGAAACGTCGGGGAAAGTGTAAAAATAAATGAAATCTAAATAGTTTAATAATAATTTAATTAGCTTAAAAATTAGTAAAGTTTAATAGTAGTAGTAGTGTAACAATTTTCAAAATTTTGTAATAAAGTGTCAAATAAACAATGCGATAAAATCCGTATATAGCAGTTTAATTTCAATGAATAATATTCGCGTAAATAGAAGACAATATTATGTTAATCCAAGTTAATGTCTTCAAGTAAATATATTATAATATAACAAAAAATAGGCAAAAATTAGGATCTTCTATAATTTTTATTCTAAAGAGAAAAAAATTAATAGTGTGTCACAATCACAGCGATTTGGCATGCTTAAAATCAGTTCATCAAAATCACTTTAAGGAATGTTCGCCCACGTTCTTTCTAACAAGTCAAAAAGTTGTTGTGGGGTATGTACGGCATCCAAACTCGGCAGAGCTCTTCTTTGGAGTATATCCCATGCGTGTTCAATTGGATTGAGGTCATAAGATCGAGCAGGCCACGACAGGAAGTTGATACGAGCATCGGCAATAGTACGTGTTACGACTTTAGCCGTGTGTGGACGTGCATTGTCATGCATTAGTCGAAATGAATCATTCAACGAGTTTTGCAAAAGGATGAACACGCCTGAAACAATCCTCTCCGTATAAATCTGAGCATTGAGGTTGCCCCTGATCCAAGTGAGATCAGTTCTTCCACCGATCCAAATACCGGCCCAAACCATTATTGTTCCACCTCCATAAGAATGAACTACCTGACAAAATTTCAATAAATTAAAATTTCTTGACACCCAGAAGTGCTCCAAATCCGAGTACATCTTGTGTCTGGTCTCAGATCGAAATGAGATTCATCGGAAAAGCAAACACAACGCCAGTCTTTCTCTTCCCAATTTCTGTGTTTGCGAACGTTTGGTCGCTTATCAGCAAGCCTGAAGAGCTGTGGAGCCTCGTAGCAAACATCATGGCGGTCATGTTACGATTCCGTCGAGCAGTATTTTGGATGTACCAATCCTGTCTGTGAGTGGGGATGCGAGATCGTCCTCCATGTCGCTTGGCAACGCTGCCCGTGATACGATAGCGTGTCCAGAGACAACTTATAATGCTCTGTGTAGTGCCAAGAGCGACAGCCACAGTCCGTTGCCTAGAACTAGCTTGCAACATTCCGACTGCTCTCATCATATCTTCTCGTGTTAAATGATATCTTCGCTCCATATTGATGCAGTTTTTTTCAGTTTCGATGCAGAAATTGTAATGGTTTTATAAAAACGCTATTACACGCTTTTAAAGAAATCTTGAGTGACAGTTGATTTTAAATTTTTTATCGAAACTGAAAGAATTTATTTTTCAAATAGTGAAAATCACTAAATCGAGTCAATTACAAAAACAAAAAGTTAAAATAATAATCCTCAATTGCGGCTGTTGTGTGTACATAGAAACAAAACATTTTTATTGGCAAATTTGTTTTGAATCCAATATATGTATGCCGCACAAAAATAACAAAAATAAACAATTTTCTTGTACTTTTTAGTCTACGGAATAATACGTACCGCGGTTCTGCTAGAGCGGTAAAAATATAACAATATTATTATGCCCGCGCCGCTATTATAGTTTAGGTTCGGTAAGATTAGTAACAGTACTTGGCTCTGGTTGAAAGGTATATCCTTTTCTATTCCCCTGTCAACGTTTATGCGAAATTTCGAAACAGACAAACAAACTCACATTCTTATTTATAATATTAGTTAGGATTCGTGCAGTGTGACATATAGCGTCTGTCAACAATATACATGTTATATTTGTATCCTTCGTGTAGTTTTCACCGTCACGCTTGGATTGTAAGTAGCTCTAATACGACCAGTAGCAGGCAACTAGCGTTCCGTGCTTCGTAGCTAATTTCATCGAACATTTTAAAGTGTTCACGTTCATGTTTTAGAAACTTTTCATCGTTTCAGCCACACACCGGTTCATATACAGAAGATATTGCAGCAATTGACATTCGAATGAATTGATCCTATGAAATTATTAGATACATATATTAAAACATCTTTCATTAGAACGGGACTTCTTTAATAATCTATAAAATCCGTACCATATTTGACAAGGAAAACAAAAGGTTTTAATAATCTTTGTTGTTGTTCCCCTAGCAATCTCGTAAACTCTTGCCCATAAAAAGTAGAAAGTCAATAAAGTACTTAATTGCTGTCGACACGAATCATTGTCAAAAT
Source organism: Catocala fraxini (assembly GCA_930367265.1). Taxonomy (NCBI): domain Eukaryota; kingdom Metazoa; phylum Arthropoda; class Insecta; order Lepidoptera; family Erebidae; genus Catocala; species Catocala fraxini. The sequence goes on from OV884024.1 coordinate 21,112,814, forward strand.
CCGTGAAGTAGTACGGTTTTATAAAAGAAAATATTGCTAATGTTGATTGATGATAACAGATATATATAAAATAATGTTTGTATAGTATCTGAACAATACATTTTTACTCCTAAAAGTTCAATAAAGACGAATATTTTAAAAGATCGCAACTAACAAATAATGGAACTACTTACAGAGAACATAAGCAAAGAAATAAATCACTTACATGACTCACCATGACATAAATGATGACTGAACCGAATGGCATATAATAATAATACATTGTTACAATCGAGTCAAGCGACTTATTTCTAATTAGTTGCGCACGTAATACTCTTGTTAATAAAGAGAACGAGTTCGGTTTGCCTAGGAAAGACATTACAACCAGGAAAATAGTAGCATGGCCCGTGTTGTCACAAAACGTCCCTGTTTTAGCCCTTTAGTCACTGATACTCATAGAAGATAGACTCTGTGTATGCCCCTCACTGTCGAAACAGATGTCGATGCAAAGAACTCGATATTACTTAGCAAATCATCTAATTTTGGTTTCAGCCTTATTTATCATGTTTATGGTCTGTGTAAAAAAGAGGTCGGTAGTAAAAATGGATATACATGTGGGTTCGTAACGACTGGCGATATATTTTTGACACTTTTGTTTAAGTATATTTTAATTTGTAAAAGAGGATACTAAAGTTGCGGTTAGGAGACATTGCAGGCGGGGTAAAAAGGACCTTATTATGTGAAGCTGTGGAGTTACAATTGTAAAACCCCTTAAGGAGGTGCCCTTCTGTCTGCTGGACGACGCTTACTATCAAGGATATTATAAAGATATTTATTTATACTGGGATGATTGTTTACCATTATAACAAGTAGTTAAAGTCCAATAGGGCGGAGAAAACAATTGTGAAAAAGTCATAGTTAAAACTGAACTCTAGGATAAATTTGATACTGAACAATTAGTTCAGCGGAGTTCTTGTATCAAGTTTAAGAAATAACTTGCGTTATCAACAGTCTCATGATCTGTTTAAAATATTAATATACATATGTATGACAGGCGATACACATACAAAAAATATATAAACCGTGGCAATTGTTATAATGCTGTTATTATTAGCCGACCGAAATGCCTAAAAAAATTGTAGTCTAAAAATAATAGGTGGTTTAATCATGTTTCTGTCAAGTTGTAGGAAGTTTTGAAGTATCATTCATTACCATCTTGAATGTTGACTAGCGTCAGGCGAGTGTTCGGTTCTGGTAGTTAACTATTTACAAAACACCAGTGAACAATAGCAATACAATGTGACATGCGATCCCAGGCCTTTTTCGTGAAAACGTATGTCGTATTGTGAAGTAGTTGTATCCAGTAACTAAATATTTATAGATTAGAATTTGACAACCGTGCTTATTCATTAGTTAAATAGATAATATAAGCCTTGTATATAAACTGTACCACGAGCCTCTTCTCAGTTCCAGGAAGGGTTAGGCCATAGTCTACTACCACTTCTTCGAGAACATTATAAACAACTTCCAAACATGCATATTTATTCACGATGTTTTCCTTCGCCGTAAAGTGAGCGATAATTATCTATTTGATACACATAAAACTTCGATCGATCGTCTGTCTGTGTGACACGTCGTCATCATCATCTCAGCCGAAAGAAGTCCACTGCTAGGCATAGGCCTCCCCCAAAGTTCAAAGATTTCCACGCAGACCGGTCTTAGGCAACACGCATCAATCGCTGCTGTCTATTGGATAATAAACGAAAACTTTTTTAAGGATTTCTTAAACATCTTGTTTTACATCTCATCGTCTCACTTTATACATATGAAAGACGGCTAATATAAAATAGTAGTGTTGTTAAAATAAATGTAATACGAGTGTCTAATGTCTACGTAGGAAGAGGTAATTGTTTTCTACTTTGGTTGTCGCCGTTATGATATGGTCGCGTGCTGTAATGCGCCGGTAGCAGCTGACAGCTGCTGTGCACTTATTTTACCTATTTCAGAGTTGATTGATGTGGACAGCATAACATAGCTATAATAAAATTCAAATTCGATCCCTATTTCCCATTTTCATACCGCGTAAGCACTCGTACAAAATGGTTCATGTAATTTGCAGAAATATACCAAATATGAGTTAGCTTGTCTACACTGCCGCGAATGATGGATGTTATTGCTAAATGTAAGTAAATATAAGTGTTATATGAATATTGTTTTGTTGGACTGTAATTGCGTGTTATTTACAAGGAATTTTGGAGATATTATGCTGTATGATGTTTTCAATTCTCGTAATAAAACTGTTCTAAATAGAGTTCTTCTCTTCTTGTTATTTTCTTTCTATTGTGATTTACAATTTATACATAATTCAGCAAATACATAATTTTCGAATTTTCAAGTAACCATTTCACAATATTTGATTTGATCATGTAACTTAATTTTAATTATGGTTCTATTGCATAATTACATTTATAAAAAGTCTTTACAATTATCAAAGTTAGATTATATTTAAAAGAAGAGGTAAAACGAATGTATTACAATTTATTAACATAATATTTGGTTGCCGAGAGATATAAGTTTTATTTATAATTTAACAAATAACGACTGTGATAGAATTAATTAGAAAGAAAATACCATTGAGTAGCATAATAAAAATAACCAATAAATTTCCTTCGTCAATAAAAGTATCTTAAAATTAATTTCTGTATAATTTGTACTCGATGTTGGAGACATTTTATATTTCACCGCCAATATAATTAGTAATTACAGTGTTACAGGGTTTCATTTAATATTGTAATATCCATTCGGCCAATTAATATTAGCTGTAAAAAGAGAAGATCTACAATTAATATTTCACAGAGAGGTTTATATCAGTAATAAGTTTACTTCCATATAATAATTGATATACGATAACGTATCGAGAACGAACAACGTTAGTAACGATTCGTAGCAAATTATATTCTTACTTGGTCGGCAGTCGGCCGGCAACATTTGAGAGGGGTTGCTGACGATGGATTATGTACTATTAATTATATTTGGGTGAATTTGGAACAGAGTTTATTACTGATGCTTACGTACTTGCACAGTGTATCAAAAAAGCCGATAAAGTAATACATGTTTTATTTCCTTGCGAAGTGAGTTTCATGCAATTGCAAGCTAAACTTCTGTCTGGCGAGTTGTAGACACTCAAGTAGTGGTGGTCTACTCAACTTATTGGCATTAAAATTCTAGTGTAGACAAAAGTTTGAGCACTTTTGTTATTTCTTAAAGTTTAGCTGTAACTGAGAAGACCTTTCTTTACGATCTAACTGTGATCACACGTAAAACTAAAAGCAGACTGAAGTTCTTTCAGATTCTTGATAATATCATATATCAGTATGGCAATTTAAAGCGAAGACAAATTTAGAGCATTAATTTGCTCTCAAATGTGCCAGAGGCAGACGTCATTTTATTACATCGACAAAATATTAAACCAAATATGAAAACACAAACATTTAATGCACAAATGATTTACGCAGCAAATACATTTTATAAATCCCACTAAGAGGCATGATCCGCATCACAGAGCTCAATGTTTCAACAGTAGTAGAAATCATACGTTCAAATTTAAATCTCGTAGCTGTCATCGAAGTCCCTCCTTTATTTATTTAAGCGAATTTATCGTCTCTGTAAAAAAGGGCAAGTCCACGAAAGAAACTAAAGCAAGGAATTGATTGTAAGAGTCAAGAATAAAATCACTATAATGGTCACTATAGAATCAGGATAAGGCCTTTGTCCAGTTGGACATTGGAATTGGAAGTTATTAGTCTGTACTATACAGACTAATAACTTTTATCGACGACCTATACTATCATCTAAAGGCAAGACTTCTCAAAAGGATTGGAAATCAATACAGACACCTCAGTCTTAAGACGATTTGAAAGTAAAGCGGGGCGAGTGGAGATTGCAGAATGCATTTCCATGAAAATAAGTAAGGTTAATGGAGTAAAATCGTTTATGCCTTTTCTACATTATTACGTTTAATAAGTACGAATAAGAAAAATTGAGGAAACTCATGTGATTTTTCTTGTGATAATGCATTATAATTATAGTTTTCTTAATCTTATCGGCGTTCCTAAAATACAATTTTAAAACTTAATCTTCCACACGAGCACACGGTAAGTGTTGTCTTGGAGATGTCAGATATCGCACCCGCCAACATCGCCCGGTAAACTTTATAAAAATTCTTGCGTCAACCCTTATCGACTTAGATGTAATAACTTTGGTGCAACTTTAAACTGTGGGAAAGTTATTAAAGGCCACCTCTGCAGAATTATATGCTAGCATATTTTCTAGACAACTAGACATTAAATACAAATATTTAACTACTGCTTCTTTCACAGTTTGTGTAATGTTACCAAAACCTATGTTTATATATACATCGCAAATGTTTTGATGGTAAAATAGACGCTGTGGAATAGCTGTCAGTTCGGCGCTTCGATTTACACAAGAATTGATATTTTTCAATTTTCTCTGCGATTAACCTCAAGGGTTGCTTGTAAATTAAACGAACTTGTGTGTTAACGAGTTTCTATTAGATAACATAGTAAAATTCCATCCATACTGCTATACCGTTACAATTTAACTGTCGTAGATATCCCTTAGAGAAACGTGGTAGCAAAGACGACCTCTTACACATTATTATAATAATATGTTTTATTGTTGATAACGTTAAGATGTGGCCCGATTTAAATTAGTAGACACTATAGCTAATGTAAATCATGAAGGCCACGTAAAAATTCATAGACTTGCAATTTTGCCAGTACTGAGAATAAATATAAAGAACACAACTGACGTGATGACAAGTAATAAACCTAAAGGATTTTAATATAACGTCCGAATTTGTCGAGAAATGTTCATGTAATAAAATTAAGATAAAAACTAATTGGAATTGTACATTAGTTACAAACAATTCCCAACGTAATAGCGTAATACGTTAGGAATTATTTCTTTTAATGTGAAACCGATAACGTAAATAAAATATTGAAATTAATCAAACTTTATGCGGATTTTATCACGTTGTTTTTTTTTATAAAACACTATTATTACATAATTTTGAAACTGTAAACTACTATTGTTAAACACTTTTACTAGTTACTGTTTACTTCAATTGAAGCTATTTAAATTATACTATTTAAATTATACAAACTATTCAGATTTTATTTTACGTTTTCCCCGACGTTTCGGTTGCTTTTCAGTAGCCATGGTACTTTGAAATAACTACTCTGGAATATTGAGACAACTACCATCTTAGTCTCCCCGTGATCATGGCTGCTGAAGAGCAACCGAAACGTCGGGAAAAGTGTAATAGTTTGTATAATTTAAATAGCTTAAATAGAAGTAAACAGTAACTAGTAAAAGTGTTTAACAATAGTAGTTTACAGTTTCAAAATGATGTAATAATAGTGTTTTATAAAAAATAAACAACGCGATAAAATCCGTATAAAGTTGGTTTAATTTTAATGTATAACAATTGCGTAAATATAAGACGATATTATGTAAATGAAATAATAAATAAAATATGACTATATTTATGTGTAAGCAATTATCGTTACTCGATCAGTGTCTAGCTGAATTTAAGACCTGATGGTATTTACTTTATGTATTTTTTGCTTCGTAATACTTCGTTTATATTCAAACATAATCATATTAATTATATTGTTTTCTTTTCTAGTTCCTGATATGTTCATTATAATATTAACAACGTGACGTACCATATTAGACTTGTACTTATAGATATATAAGCTGATGCCACAGATTAGCACAGGTCCGTAGCACTCTAAGGTTTTATAATATAAGTCCGAGAATCTTTTCTACTGTCTAATAAAATAAAAAGAGCCGCCTGCCTTTTTTTAAAATGTTCATTTTGTGATGTGTGATATGATGTGCTATAATATATTAGTAGTTTTGTTGACCTTGCCCATAACGCTTGTTTTAGGTGTAAGTTTAAGTCAAAACTGCAGTGGGTGGCAATATAAAAGCGCAGATTTTCCATCCCAAGGGCTCTACGTTAGCATAAACGACTATATATTGTTATTGAAAATTTTATAAAGTTTATGTTGTTCGCAAGCTTTTACGCTACACCAGATGATTGGTAACGTGTAGCTAATAAGCTGCGTGTAAAGTAATAACTTTGTCGGGACTGGCTGTAAAATGTATTTTAATAGATATAGGTATCTCAAGATGAGACGATATTAGAAATCAGGTCACCGCATCGCTGCCAGATCGTTCATTTTACGATCCTTGTGTGAAGTTGGGCGAGCATTAAACTATTTTAATGCTCGGTCAGAACTCTCCGGGAGTACCTATGTACTCCCGGAGAGTTCTGACCGTAAACGGCGGGTCGTTAATTAGATGTTTTCCTAAAATTGTCTTTTCAATGAGTAGTGTTCTAAAGTACCATGGAAAGTGTGTATACCAAACTATAATGTTACAACAGCTATCTACGAATATGTAGGTATATGTACGTCTTACTTTGATGTAGATAAAATGTAGCAGGTTTTATTAAACACGAGGGGTAATTTTTGTTCACGGATTCAAATAAAGCTTGAATTTATAATGTCGGACCACTGCTGGGTACAGGGTCTATATTAAATTTAGAGAGATAGAGACGCATTCTCTTTTTGCAAGCTAAATGGGGATTAGTAGATTTCAATGAATGGTAGAGAAAAGATAAATTTGTTAACAATATTTTAATTTGTCGGCTTTTTTTCAAACGTATAAGCCCATTGCTTATGATTTTTAAAAGAAGGATAGTATTGTCTTTTCTCTTTGTTTGGACTAGATCATTTTAATTTTTCAGTAGATACAACAGGATGCAACGTTTGCTACATTGCGATTACATAACAATACTGTCGTCCTACCATAAATTTAATTTCGCTGTAAAAGATTTAGCTGTTGCCGCCGTACTTTAAAGTTTTTAAATTAATGAAATAAACTAACACAGGGTAACAGAGCTAAGTTTAACATTTAACGTTTATTGTTTACTCCCAAACGTTTTAGCTGTGGAGGAAGTTACATTTTCTTTGAGGTGACGGTAGTTCGTGAAATGAATAAAAAGAAGGTTACAAGAAGGCTTTCATCTCCTTATACAAACTTGGAGCAGACCATAGAGTTATATAGAAGAAAATAGTTTAAGATTGTGTTTTATTTGGCGGTAAATATAACTTGCGTAGGTCCTCAAGAAGGCGAGTGTTGTCAACACAAATCTTACGTCCATTTATGCGACAGTCTCTTCTATTCCTTATTTTCCAGATACGGCATCACTCTATTTATTCTCCCGGCCGTGGTTCAGTCTATGGTCCGGAGTGAGAGATCGTAGAACGCCGTCGCCTCCTTCTGTGAGGAAGTAATTGTCATCAGGGAGGCGGCGGAGAGGGTAGGGAGCGCTCAAACCCTCTCCCCAACTGCAGAACCGGGCGCCGGAGGGCGCAAGATGACTTTCCAGCCATCCTGAGGTTTGACCTGGGGGTGGTGCGCTGTGTGGGCCTAAACCTTGACCCAATCAGCACCAGGTCCGAGAGGCGGCGTGCGTGTTCCCACGTGCGCCTCTGTGTCGTGTCTTAGTCCCTCCCAGAAGGACGATGGAAGAAATATTTTTGTGTAGTGGCTTGCCGTTTCATACGGCGGGCCAAAGCCACGGCGGGGTCGCGATTGCATGTGAAAGCGATTCGCGCGGCCTCGCCGTCTATAGTTATGTCGAGGAACACCGTAGTAGGTTCAGTTGGTATTACCGGGGTATCCTTTCCCCGGTGAGCCCGATATAACTCCACCGTCGCACCGCGGCTAATCGTGCCAAAAAATTCTGCGAGGTAAAAAAAAAACACTCTGCTTATAATCATGACAACCAGTTACCATTAGGCGAATCCTAAGCTTACTTGTCACCTTTGTGGTTTAAAGATAAGTTAGTATTTTAGATTATTTGGATTATCGTTGATATTCACGGCAATACTGATCTTTTGGTGTTATTTGAAATAACTTACTCGCCGCGGCTTCCCTCGCTTGAAACCCACGGTAACGCATACCGGGGAAAAAAGGTCCAATGTATCAATCAAGGTCATGATTTATCTTCACATCCAAACCTCTAAACATCTTCACAAACTTTAACAAATATAATAAAAGTAAGATACTCACATATTTCTTTATGTATTTTAAAAGTATTTGTAATAATTCCTGTGTTGGGACTATAAACATTTAAACAACGGACACAAAGAACACCCTGACTCGGAACAATTACTTGTGGATCACACAAATATTTTTTCCGTGTAGGATTCAGACCCACAAGGCGACCCTTTAAGCCACTACGCTATCCGTGCAGTCAGTATATATAATTTGAATCACGAGACTAGGTTGCATGAGTACGCAAAATTTGACTACTATACATAATATGTACAACTATGTATAACATACAATGAATGTACAATTGTATATTAACTACAATATAAGTACTACGTAAGGTACATGGAGAGATTACCGAACACAGAAACTGCTGACACATGACGCTACATAAAACCCTGAGAGACTTGTTATAGCAATCTCTAAAAACTCTTTCCTTAGTAGCCGGTAATGTCATAAAAGGAAACAACAGAGTGATATTTGTTTTTTTTTTGTCTCTGCGGGAGCGGTAAAGCGATCTCTCGATAAAACAGTAGAAAGACATTGTATTCATTATTCTGTATTTTTTCTTGTTAGGTAGCCCTCGACCTTTTATAGTATACAATGTACATATACTACCTATAAAAGTGCAAAGAGGCGCTAGATTTAAAAAAATACTCACGTCAAGTATGTTATTCAAAGTTTCAGAATCTGAACTGTGTTTTTTCATATAGGTTTGTTTGTTCGAACTCCATGCAAACTTTCACAGTTTGGTAGCTTGAGATTCAACTTAAAACCTGAGCCACGTTTCATCTCGTTTGGTAGGACCGAAGTTACGGTGCATAGTGTGATCCGGGAGTGGAAGAAATTGTGGGAGGATTGTATTGCCCACGTGTATGAAGTCGTGGGCATAATATGGTATAAATACCTACATTTTATAATATTAATATAACCTCGTAAGTCCGGTGGCATAATAGCTAGTATTTTTGTTTCCTGACTAATAATAAAAATTAATAAGACTAGCGAGAAATTAATAATATTTGTGTCATTTTTATTTATTTTAAACGAGGGTATATATCCGCCAGTATATAGGCAGTATATCTGCCGCCCTAATAGTGGTAAATACAGGTAATGAAGACGACAACTATATCTTCTTTGTCCGTGAAACTGGTAATCTAATACGAGTTGCACCGTAAGCTCAACGTTGTGGGAAGACTAAGTAAGTAAATCCCTTTACCCTCAATAGAAATACACATAATCTGCTGACGAAAATCGGTACACGTTCAACGTGTTGGCTAAACTCCACTTGTTAAACAAGTGTTTTATTAGAAATATTCCGCAAACAAACTGAGGGTCAAATGATAAAATATTATGAAATGAAAATGCGGTCAGTACTTAAATGGTACCACCATCTAAATAACAGACTCATAAATATTCAAAATAACAACGCAATAATCACTTTGTATTAGGTCATACGTGTTTTCAAAGTACAAAACGGAACATCGATGTGTTTTCAAAGTACAAAACGGAACATCGATGGAGCAGTCGGAGATGGTTGGTGCATTGCGTGCTACGTCACCTCGTGTCAGGGTCAAATATTTTGTTGTTATAATTAGATAAATAAAACTGACTTTTGTAGCATCATTGTTAATTTTAAATATTTTTGTTGTTGAAATTGCTTTGAGCACAAATAAATATCCATTCATGTAAATATTGCGTTAGTTTTTCATGTTTATTTAATAAATATACTATTTATGAGAATCACAGTGAGTAACGGTTAATACACCATAAAACTTTTAAGGATGTGGTTTGATTTCAATTAAATAATAGAACCAATTATAATGGTTTTAAACCATGCGCATAAGAAAACTATATAAAGGGCATTGAACCGCTATAATTATCTACAAATCATACGTTTCCTTTCTTATTTTACTTTTTTGTTGCGGTATATGGAATATACGTGTTTATTGGGTTATTATTTCGGCTTCAATATAGCGGTATGCGACGCGACAAAGCCCAACAGGATATTCCACAGAACCGACCCTTATAAAAATGTTGTACGGAAACAGCATAATACCAGGCAAAGAACAATGGCCACTCTTTAAAACACGCGTACGACCTTATGGGAAAACAGCGAGCGCTGTAATACATTTCACATAAGACAACTGTCAATCCAGCGATTGTACCCCTGTTGTGAGGGATTTAGAAACGTAGAAATAACACAGAAACTCTTTTGTTCCGTGGATAGAACCAGCTGAAACAAAATATCCACGGATCGCAGAAATTTTTGTTTCGGTACGTGCAGCTGTAGTATAGCCAAGGAAACAACTTATTATAATATAATATAATATTATAATATTTTCTACCACATACACACAACACCATCTAGCCCAAACTAAGCAGAGCTTGTACTATGGGTTCTAGACTAAGGATAAACATACATAGATACTTTTTTTTCTAAATATATACATATTATACATAGAAACACCCAGACCAAGACAAACATCCATGTTCATGCACACAAATGTTTGACTTGTGCGGGAATCGAACCCGCGACCTCAGGCGTGGCAGTCAGTTACACTAACCACTACGCCATCGAGGCCGACAATTATGAATTAATCTTTTTTGTTATTAGATACATATTAGACTTATAAACAGTTTAATTTAACATAACCCTTTTTAGTGAAGCATATATAATATTGTATTGATAGCAATGTATATAAGTGAATTTAAATAGATATATAATATTGTATTGATAGCAATGTGAAGTGCTACCTTTACGTAGCTGTTACTTTCACCTGTGATGTGGCTATAATATTTCGTGATCGGGACACATTTTAAAAAGTAAAAATGAAAGGGAGAAGCTGTTGTGCGGTAAGTAGGTATGTTTCTTTGAAGCTGATGTACAACTTGAAATCAACTTATCTATTTAGCTCATCGAGTAGATCTTCATTAACATATTACTCAAATTATTAGGCGCCTTACTACAGTTATATATTAGAAATTTAAATGTATTCAAGTTTGTTATACCAATTTCAAGTGAGATTATTGATTTAGAAAACCTATAAGCACCGTATGCATTTTGTATTTCGCATATACATATTAATTATTTCTTTACTTATATATAAAATATGTGTGTATAAACAAAATATTTAGATCATATCCTTTATACACGTATAATTTAAAAGCAACGTAGGTATTTGTAGTCGGAAATAACGTAAGAATATTATGTATAGATTCGAAGGGTTACTGAAAATTCGACCTTTGACGCTCGCATTACAATTTCATCCTTTATTTGGGTGTAATCTCACCTGAGCCCGGTAATAGCAAAAGTAAGATACCTGTTTTATACTTGTAAAAAAAGCTTCGTACTTCGTATGATACATTTCATTTATGCTTGTAATAAGGTAAATGTAAAAATAGCTTCGTACTTCGTATGATACATTTAATTCTATGATATCCAGTTATCTTTATCAAAATTGAATCAGTATATTAATAAGATAAAAAAATGTTAGGAATATGATTAATGTCAACGGTAGATAATGATAGAAAATAAATGAATCACGACGAAAGGTTATCTATCTCGTAGAAGCTATGGCATAAATGTAAGTGTTGCGTAACTGTTAGCGACAGCCACAAGTTCTGTACCTATCTAGTAAAAAATCAATGGTTTAATCACAAATAGTAGAACAAGCGTCGTTTCTTTTGCTTGCTTAGCCATTCCTCTGAGATCGCATAAAGCCTTCAGTCCCAGGTACTATGATATTGACAGTCAATACAGGGCTTTGTAGTCTCTTAAATAAAATCTTACGACTGGTCAATGTATTGCCTTTAAAAATGTTATGTGTAATTTTTTAATAATTTGTTGAAAGTTGGCCGCTGATGGTTTTTACAACATACCGCGGGCTATGGGTGAGCGCAGAAGGCTCCAACCCTTGCCAGGATAGTACGACGTTTGTTTTATTATTCTATACATACATAAACATACGCATATACGTCTGAAAGGGTACGCAAAGTTATGTTTCTTTATTCATATTTCTCCAGCTTCGTTTTTAGGTTCTATATTACATAGTACTGTTTTATGGAATTGTGTAACAAAAAACTCAATAACTCTGGTAGATCCAGTAATTCAGGCTGAGATCTCAGTATGGCAACCAAACGAAAGCGTTTAAAAAAGTATGTTGTTCGCGGGCAGCCTACTAGGCCCTAGATGTACATATAAACGACAATAACAAAAAAAAATGTCAAAGATAAATGGTGACCGTTTTAAATGATGTAAACGCTTGATTAAGCAAACGGCAACCAGCCAAAATGATAGTCATATTTCACTAGAACATAATAATAAAATCAATCAATCAGCTAGATGCACTCGATTGCTAGTTATAACCTCCCACTCTGTGTCAGAACATACGATCTTGTGATTGCGTCATGTAGTCTAGCCCGGTCACCTTCTGATTGTCAAACTACTTAGTTGGGAACCGTCTTACATAACATGGTCTACAATCAAGGACTTCACGGTACTTCCGCAAATAGGCTAACCGATTGCTACACTATTGTGTATACTTTGTAAGCTATGTCCCATAGTAATGATGTGGCTATGGTCCTTTACTGGATGACCTCGTACTGCCGATAATACTTTATAGAAAAATTAATCAATCAGTCATAGCTACTTCTGATGTGTGTGTGTGTGTGTGTGTGTGTGTGTGTGTGTGTGTGTGTGTGTGTGTGTGTGTGTGTGTGTGTGTGTGTGTGTGTGAGTAATCTACACATCAGAAGTTGCTATGACTGACTGATTAATTTTATACCAAGATACCAAGACCATAGAACTTATAGTAGGGTTAATACCTAACTATAAGTTCTATGGTCTTGGTATCATAGGTAATCGGTATACACGTCTGCCAAAGCCATCGAGGATAAACAGACGCAATCGTATGTTATATAATTGTCATACAAGTTTCCTTTTACGCTTACTCAATAACAATGTTTAGGACCGCAGCTTCGATAAGATACAATTTTGCCCACATGACTAAGTCGTTTGATATAAATACGTTATGTCATTAAGTATCTACGAAAATCACAATATTATAATTTATGGACATACTAATGCATTCTAATCGCAGTTTTACGACTAATCTAATCCTTGTTTGCAAAGTGGCAAGGTAAAAGAAAGCTTTGTAAACATGTAATGAAGAGCAGACGCGGAAACGAAATCGAAGAAAATAGCGATCAATTAATTAGCAAAGTAGTCTATTCAAGCCGGTCTTTCACTTCTCATAACCAGTCTATTCCAGCAACCTTTTCCAAGTCTTTAGTATCATCGGCTGTGACGGTATCCACTCTAAGGCTAGCTTGTTCCAACGGCCATGAATCCTTTAGCAGATATTGCTAGCCGGTGGCCACTTAAGATTACTTATTTTGTGTTGCTCACAGAGAAGAGAGAGAGTCTTCTTAAGTTTTATGATGGATAAATAAATTAGAGGCTTGTCTCTCAAAAAAATCTAAGCATAGCCCAAAGCGACGTCTTAATTTTAATAAATTTAATTTAGCAGCTCGTCGTCTCTTTAAGTAGCCTGCAAACTATGACTTGATCGAACGATCTAAAGCGTCTATGGGCTGGCGATATTGCCCTAGCTGAATTGATCTAGTCAGGGGAAAACCTTAGGCTTAAGTGAGGAATTCGTTCACCCGGCGGTGCTCGATTACTCCTAAAATATACAACGACAAATGTCTTCTGTATTCTCACCAATGTAAGTTCAAATAATAAAAACGAACCTTTGTATAAGTGTACTATGGATTGAGGATTAAGTTTAGATTATAATTGGTACAAAAATAATAAATTAATAAATTAAAATAATAAATTACATAATAATAAATTACATCATGTTGTATCCCTGCAGGGAAGCTTCAAATCGCAGTATAAGCATTTAGAAATTGAAGATAACTTATTAATGTAAAAACTGCCAGACATGTATGTCTCTTTAATCATTTTCACACTGTTATGGTTTATAACATTTTGCTGTTTTGTTTTGTTGTTTTCGTTCATTATTGAAGTGCGATAACGTACGACGGCACTGACTTATGCGATAATTAATTATTTTAAGCACATTTAAATATAAGCCATGTTAAACAGACCTGTATATTGTAATGTGCCATCAAAGCAGATAAAATATAGTGATGTTGCATTATAACTTGTCGATTCAATTCGATTTCGTGTGAATATATATTGAGTCTTAAATTTTTGTTGAATCTATCCCAAACTGAGCGAGATAGGGATTTGTAAGTTTACAAAATTACCGAAGTAAGTCTTAAACCTAAAATTGTCATACATATATATCTAATATACATTTACACAATTAGAAAATAAAATAAAACTCACACAAAAGACTAAACTTTTCCCAGAACATAAGCTAGGACTATTTTCAACGCGATTTAACTTATCCAATTAATTTATGCTAAGTAAAACACACTCCACAAAACTGTAATTAAGGATAAGGTACTATGAAGGCAAACAATCTCTTGTCCTTTATTCTGAAATGAGATCAATGTTAAATGATTACCTCATATATAAACATAATATATTGCAGACCATCTGTACGCTAACATCCGGTTTCTGAAAGCCAGATTGCCAATATGCAGTCAAAGGCATGTCAACTGCAGGGGTTAGCTGACTGAATAAGCAGTATCCAAGTGCCAATCAAATAACTTGATATGAGTTTGATTTTAACATGCCATTGGTGAGCCTTTTAGGAACCAGATTGATGAGCCTTTTAAAGACCTCATACCAGATCTTTATTCCAAGTTTAGTTTTTATTTTCCTACATTTCATTACAAGTGCAAAGTTTGTACTACCTATAATGATGTGATTACTAAATCCTCTTATATAAACGGCGATAGACAGATCAATAATTAATTAAATTGCATTTGCGGTTAATTGGCTGTAGAAACGATTTACACCCGTTGCATAATGATGTGGTTTCACTTTTAGTGCTAAAACTTACCTTGGATGGCAGGGTTAGCAAAATATCAGTAACAAGTAAAGGTAACAGTATTTTTTAAATATGACCAATGGACCATTATTTGTATGCATGGCCTTACCCAAGTTTCAGGGTCAGAGAGATTATTTTCAAATTTCCCGTCCATAGCGGCATAGCATACATATGTTATTAACGCGAATTTTGTATTAACTTACATAATAAGTATTCTACATTTGCGTTATATCAAATAATTTCATCCGTTGGATTTTACATCGCGTTTTAATGATGTGAAACACAATGGTGCGTAGAATGAAAGTTGTATAAAAGTAAAATAATGTTCGGAATGTTCATTTTTGGTACTGGCTTATAAAAGTTAGGTAAACGCAAAGTTAACAGCGCTCTCGAAATAAACAATAGACACAGGAACAACATAAATATATCGAGAGGCGAGCAGATACAATCTTTCATCAACAAGGTTTGTCGGATATAAAGTACGAAACTGAAAGACGGTAAACAACTTATGATAACGTTCTAGCATTTATGTAACAATAGATACTTAGTACAAAAATGTATAAACAATCCAGTAACGCACAATAAATTAATTATCATTCTTTGTAAACATTACTATCGTTGTTATTTGTTATGCATATTATAACGAAATTGGTTTATTATTAAACGCGCTCGTGTCAGGATGATGACATCAAAAGCTGTCAAATAAAAACAGCAAAAGTCACGATTTAAAAAGTCTAATACTACGGAACAATTAATTAATTGCAGATATTGTTTGTGTTTACGTAACAGTAGGAATGAATAAAGTGATGAAACCACCAGTATAAATTGATAATAAAATTATGTTTAAATATATTATGTAGCTACGTAAAAAGGCCGAAAGTGATATTATAAAAAGATTTGAAAAGGCTATATTTACATTTTTTCACAAAATGAATAAATTGGATACCTTTGGCCTTGACCGTGTTGGATACCTTCAATGTAGATAGCCTTTGAAAGGCGGTTTATATTTATCTTAATTGCTCCCAGATATGAAGACTTTGATATGATTGAGTGTTGAAAAGATGAGTAAATGGTAGGCCATATCGATTTAGATGGTCATTATATATTAAGATGTGTTGCCGCATTTAGTCAAAGGTATATTATTTCAATAAATATACTATATAATAAATGATAGTGTGTAATATTATATAAGAACCATCGTGTGAAATTAACTATACATATATTTTAAATAAATATAAAGTTTTCATTAATTACATATTATACAAGAGTTTTGAACTCTGTAAATGGTCATATTATTTCAGGACCTCGTTTGTATCCGGAGCAGTTTATTAAAGTAAGAAGAAACTCGAGGTCTAATTTGATATTATTGTGATTTGAGACACAGCGCTGATCTTGGGAGATGGAATGTAGCCAGAGATTTTCTAGAGTTCGCTTCAAATGTTACTTTAATATAATACACAAACCAAATATGTATTTAACGGAACTTTTATATTGTATATAATATAATATAATATAATAATATTCTACCACATACACACAACACCATCTAGCCCAAACTAAGCAGAGCTTGTACTATGGATACTAGACAATGGATAAACATACATATATACTTTTTTTTTTTGTAAATACATACATATTATACATAGAAACACCCAGACCAAGACAAACATCCATGTTCATGCACACAAATGTTTGACTTGTGCAGGAATCGAACCCGCGACCTCAGGCGTGGCAGTCGGTTACACTAACCACTACGCCATCGAGGCCGACAACAGCAGTAGCAGCAGTATGGAAACAAAAACAGCAAATAAATTTACAAATGTAGTTTGGACATTGTGTAATATGAGGTGTATTAATTTAAAATATGTCAGACTGTATCAAAAAGTCTGCATCGTTGGCACCGTGTCCATGTCATACGTTTGCTTTTATTATATATATAGGTCTCGGCTTCGAAAATGTGTTATTGGGTTGTTCAGTTAGAAAATGTTCTGTACCAACATGGAGTCTGGCAATGCACCCGCTAAACGTCAGTAAGGTTGCATCCTTTTATGTAGGACTTGAGAACATACCTGGTGAAATGGGTTTGTATTATATCTCTGTCCACCGTTTTATGGAAATATGCTATATTATGAAATGATGATGACGGATTATTAATTGCTCGACTACCCAAAAAATAGCTCGGGTTTCCATTTTATTTTGTTATGAATGTTTAGGGACCACTTAAAACACATTTATTCTATTTACAGTTGCTATTAACATATGCTTGACACTGAAGGGTGGCTGGAGGCAGGCAGCTAAATAGAACGTCGGTGGTAAAATCTGACGAGCATCATGCTCTCAGAATACCTTTGAGTTAACGACATCGAATGTAATTAGTGCATTCACAAGTAACCGATACTCAAGAATTTATCAAGTAGATGAAAAATTTGCTACGTTTAGTAATTATTCTTCCTTTATTAAGAATGCAGGTGAGTTAATATGGATAATGTTTTGGTAAAAATTGATATTAAATTGAAGGTTTTGCTGAAATATAAATCGGTATATGAAGTACCAGAAACAGCTTAAAATATCAACTGATCCAAATGTCCGTGCTATTGCAAAATATACGACAAGATGGCTTCATTTGATGCCAATAGATAGACAATAATCAAAAGGTTCCTACATTCTAAAGTTTGATAGCTAAAGGTAATTAGCGCAAATTAATACATTTGTGTAAAACATATATAAACTTATAAAGATTTCTCCGTAAGAATAGTGCATAATGCATTGTCAGTAGCCTGGTATAGAAGTTAGTCTCAACTATTAAGCGCGAATTCACGAGACAAGATAACTATCTAATAGATATAATGACTTTATATAGTAAGTGCAAGTTAAACGAAAAAAAAGAAATTTTTGTCATAAAACTAGGTTGACAGGATAATCTGAGAGTATTTCGCAACTGGCTGAAGCCATGACTTCTCATAACTGACATTTCTAGATCTCATGGACAATTTTTTATTTAACAGGTGTATATTATAAATAGTAGGTACAATTTACACTTTAATATTTCAACCACACGAATGAGAATTATAATTGCGAAGAGATGGCACTTCCTTTATGTTTTTGCTTTGGCATTAAATAAATATTTCATTTAAAATTCTACTGAAAAGAATATTTTGCTATCGGAAGGTGCGCTTCATTGAAAATACATTTCAAACGTTTACCGGCAATTTGTAAGGATAGGCAGCAAACTGAAAATTGTTGCGGACTTTATACAAAGATATTTTAATATTTTATAAAGGAAATTTTTAGAAAGGTCCATTATTGTACAGGTTTCACAAAAACAGTCGTAAAATTGCAAAATTTGCTAGTAATTCTTGGCTTTATTATCGCAAAGCAAGATTTTAGTATGGTTTAAGGGCATTACATTGCCCAATGACCTTGAAGATCTGGGCTCTGCAGCCCCGAGTAAGCGTCACGGGCATAGCGGGGCTGCTTGGCGGGGACTTTAAGATAATTAATTAATATTCGGCTTATTGTTGATTATTACAAAATTTTAAAACAAATAAGTGAAAATAAACAATACATATTGTTAAATAAGGTTTTACATGTTTTTTAGTATACATTTCATATAGAATATATCAGCCGTTATATAAAAAATTGATTACTTATTAAGTTTTGAAACGACCTATTTTCTAAATTATTTTGGTAACATTTGGACGACTGTATTAAAATTTTAATCAGTACAATGTTTTCCCCATATAATCTGGTTTACTTGTATATTTTTTTATCGTAAATGCATAAAAGTATTCATCTACAAATTTATTTAAACCGAGCGTGTCTTTAAGGTTTGAGCGATGCAATTCCCTTAGTTAATTTTTATATGCGAATTTTGTAACAATACTAATTAATTATTTTAGGCACATAGCAAATACGTATTACACAATATTCACACATATGTATATACATAAGTAATTGCAGGTTTGCGAACGATCATGTTATTATAATTATATACAGACTGAGTGAACTAAGCAAGTGGGGCATCCTTCGCATTAGCAAACTTGCAACAATAAGTCTGAGACGTTTAGGCGTTGGATACATAGTATATTTTATTTAAATATTCTAAAGACGATTTTATAAAAAGATCGTATATCGCTTTTATGGTAAGTACGCCACTAATATTCTCGTTTCACGATCAACTACTGTATGATTAATGGCGAGAAGAGTGACATTTTGTAACGCATACATGGGTACTGCGCGGCGGTGCGCACCGGCGCACCATAGTTAAGTTGCTGCTTGTGTATGAAGCCTAAAGTCTAAGTAAATGCTTTCTCCATTAGAGCATTGTGCTATTAAAATATTGATACTAGTCTGGTAATCAGTCGGGCGCGCGCCATTCTATTCGATGTGACGTAACGCCACCGGCGCAGCGCGGCATCGCCAGTTGGGAGTCGTATTGCACCAGTTTATAAAAATCAAAATGATAAAAAATGTATTAAGTATAAACAAAAGGCGAGTTTCACAACTTCCTCGCTCGGACATACGTACAACGACTTGCCGTATCAAGATTTCTTATGCAATCATTTTACGAGTGCTCAAATTGCTCTCACTAATATCAATATGTGTTTGTATGTGCATATGTATATCCAGTAACTAAAGCCGCGTGCCACAGGTGGTGGTAACTTGTAAAGAGCGATACAATTTAACTATTAACGTAGTTAACTTCATGTTAATTTGTTAAATCATGGATGGACCATAATAAATAACTCTGTATCGACGCTAGGAATTTAACGACTCATAAGGAAGTTGCGTAACTTATTATGGACACAGAAGTACAGAATTATTATAGAGCTAATTAAGTGATGATTTGATAAATCACTCGAACTCTCGACGGGCAAAGATGACGGAGACACGCGGGAAGTGAACGGGCAGATGCAAATGGCATTATGCCACAGCAATACAATCTTGCCGCTCTGTTTATAATACTGACCAACACGCCACTGATGAAACACTCATTTTAGAATAACTCATATCGTTTCCCAGTTACAACTCAAATGTTCTACAAATGTTTAATATCATTAAATTTAGTTAAATAACATCCGTTTATTGAGACCTTAGTGAAAGGAAATGGCGCAGCTCCGTATTTAGTTCCGCCGCGAACGTTGCGGGTGCGATACAATTTCCATTGTTTCAAATTCTTGTATATTTTATCGGACTGTTAAATTGTTACACTATAGAATTAAGATATATTTACGGAGCTAACTTCATACTGAGACAAAGGTCGGAAATTATGTAAATGTTTTAGATAAAATAATGCGTAGCTGATTACTCAAACTGTGCGAACGCGATATTGTCTATAAAGCTTTCATTTTCAATCGTATCAAGCTCCCGCCCACTTATTACATTGCTATAAGAATTGATTTCAAAATATAATATTTCATAATCAAAAACTTAAGCATTCGAAATTGGTTTACATTTGTGCTAGTGTTCAGCTACGGATTCAATAAATCGACGTTCACCGCGTCTATCAAAAGAAGATGTGCAGCACAAATATTTTCAAGTGTCGCGTGAATCATCACTACAGCGAGAGTGCTCTCAGCGCTACCTTGAAATATAAATCAGACAGTATCAGACACGTAATAAGGCCTTCACACTTTTAGTTCATTACTGGTAATTGCAACAGTGCCTAGTCATGTATGTACGTAAGAGCTAAGAGTTGTCGGGTAGGTATTTACATTTACCGAAGACCGACCCGCCCTAGATTATCTTCTGGATACCGTAAATAAACTTCAGTGATTCAGGACTTTAATTATTTAGGCGAGCAGTCACAATCAAGGGTTAGGTTAGGTTGCTTACCGCCGGATTGCGACTTAATCGCCCAAAATAACAGTTTCTCTACAAATTATAGTGAAACATTTTCTGTTATAAGAATATTACTTACAAAATGAACAGTGCAGGTTGTACACTCCTAAAAAACGAATACTTACTACAAATTGCTAATATTTAACGATGAACACTAAAGTTGACATATAGGCTGTTCCGTTGATCACGTGGTCGCTCTACGGTCGACGGCGAGGGTGTCCATGTTCGATTCGCCCCGAGGTGAGGCCTTATTATATTCTCGGCAGTAGCAAGCTGTCCGACCATGGGCCCGATACAAGGCAATAGGCTCGGCCCCTATTATGTCAATGTTATGTGTGGATTATCCATAGTTGCCACCTTCTTCAGAAAAATAGCCATAAACGAGAAAATATTATTTTGCGCGTGACTCAAGTACTCGTAAATGTAAGAATCGATTTTATTTATACAACATAAACTTAGAAATAAGACAATGACCTTTTTATGAAGATAAGTAGTTAATCAGCAAATGAGGCGTAATTCTCCAAAACATAAGTTTACCGAATAAGACAGGCAATAAATTCTAAAGATAATTTATTACAACTTGATCGAATGGTTTTAGTTCAGTAAAATGTTGCATATTCAAATAATGTAAGTTTTACCAAAACCATTTCAGCAACTTCTTTATCTTACTTGCTGCTTTTCAATCTTAATATAAATAAAGTTTTGAGTTGTACAGGTATTTTAATGTTAATTGTGTTTAGAATTTGCGTTGAATTTATTTTAGTGTTCAAATTCTACGTGTTACGCAGCGCAACGCGTCTGCCGTACGGTGGCGCTACGGTCTATACCGTCCTTCCCCGATGGTCAGCGTACGTGAGCTATCGAGAATGTTAAATAAATTATTCAACAGCTTCTTTTTTGTCTCTATTCCCCAAATTCATTGCATAAGGGTGTAAGGGAGACACTCATCTTTTGCGTAATCGTGTGAAAGAGGCTATGACGAGTACACAAAGGATTCTATTTGTCATTCGCTTGGAATATGTCTTTTGTGTGGTGTTTAGCGCGATCCGTGCCAACCGCCCCGGTAGTAAGTATGTAATGGCTGTTACCTTCAACAGATATTAATAACGTTATTTATAAAAAACCTTCAAAAGAGAGGGAGTCACGTGCCAAAAATGACATTTATTCTGCGAATTATTCAGTTTGAGTTTAAAGTAACTCTCTTGATTCAGCGTCATTGATCAACCTATGTCAGAATATCACCACTCACGATTCGCCAAACCAAGGTTACACAGGGGAATATTATTACGTATTTTATATAAAATGGTATATTAGATGTTGGCTTAGAAACGTTTAATTTGGACCTTAATTATAAAAAATACCTACAATTTATAAAAAGGGTCACGGCACAAAGATTTATACACCTACTCGGTGGCATGAAAACCTGACTGAACATTTGCTTTTATGTGAATCCAGGATTTATACAATGTAAGTATTAAGAGACCAAGGGGACTACTTAACAGCGAAATAACAAAATGTGGTTACCTAAAGCCAAAAATTTAATGAATTAACTATAACAAGAATAGAACTAGAAATATTTGACGGCCTTGTACGTCCCACGGCAAGCTTGCGGCTATGTTCAATATTGGAGCAGACTTAATGAATTTTTATGTGAAGTTATTGTCAGTTGCATGTGCCTGGTAGAGCGCAATACCATATCCATATAACACGGGATTTAAACCTAGCAATGGGAAATGTGAGTAGGAGAAACTCTGCCCATTCTTTCAGCAGTATACGACTTGAGCATATATGAAATATTTTGGTTAGAAGTTTACATAAAATTCGTGATACTGTAATTTTAAAAAAAGACTCTCGCATTTATCTCATTCCTGTGTTGCAAGGTACTTCACAAACATTCAAACTACGGGCACAAAGAACACCCAGACTCGAAACAACGACTTGCAGATCACACAAATAATTGTCCTGCGTGGGAATCGAACCCAAAAATCACGACGCAGTGGCAATTGCGAGTCTTCTTAAACAACTACGCCATCAGTGCAATTATTATCTTGATAATGGCTCGTATAAAATGAAAATTCTGATATTTTCGGTAAAGAATGCAGAATAAAAACATATGTCTTCTGTCTTCACTTTCATTCAATATATTTACCATTCATGTCGCACAATTATGTGGTTGGTTACGTTAACCATTAGACTGTTACATCATCTTTTCTTCAGTTATACAATATTCACACAGATTCATCATTAAATAAAATATGGCACTAATAATCGTGAACAAATTATATCGCAATTAAATTAATTACTATGAATGAATAAGCTCATACATTGTAATGATATAGGATTGCTGGACCGCTGTTGAAATGTTTAATTGGAATTGTCTTAAATTATCGCAGTATGTGGTTGGATGCAACCGACAGTGAGGCCTGTCGGCCACTCACCGACGTCAGTGAGTGAACGTCGCGGGTAACTATCATTCTTTAGAAGCGTTTATGGTGTAACAACAGGTTTGGGATAGCGATGGTGCCCAATTTATGGATTTATAACGCATTTCTGGTTGATTGCGGTGAGAGTTGGATCACGCAACACAGAGGTACTCTACACGAGCTTCGTGTGACCTTACAAGGTCATCTATTCAAACCAGTATATTGCAACGTTCACTACTTAAATTGTTTAAAAAACAGCGATTAAGGTGTAATGGCTGTGTCATATCGGAATGAGGTCAGTAGCGATGAGCATCCGTAGCCTCTACGGTATAGTTATATAAACTATCTGTCGTTTTGAGAGCGTTTATATTCTGTATATTGTCTTACTTTACTGCGTATGGAGCTCATTAAGATAGAGTATAGCGTTCGGGTGTAATTGCCACCTTATTTTAAAGCCGTTCATGTGTATGTGTCTCACGTGCGGAGATAAGTGAAACGTAGTCAAAACTCTGAATAAGGTCAGCACGCGGTCAGTTCAGAAGAGAGCGAAAGTGGATTTGCTACCTGATAGTATTTTTTGATCCGCTTGGTACCGGAGTTTCTAGTCTTTACTTTAGGCAATACATTACGTAGAAAGTATAATTAATTTTACGTGATTCTGTCTTTTATATATTGTAGAGCTAAGCTTTTAGTATAACAGTTTAATTGGTATTGCTTTTTGTTCATTGAATGAAAGACTAGAGTGCAATCGCATTAACGAACCGTAATTTAATTGAAATGATCGGACGGCGACGGGCGACGGGATTTTATAAAGACTTTTGCGCAGGCGCAGATTACAGTCAAGATAAATTGATCACGATCCACTTTGTTGTTTTAATGAAAGTAACTTAACATGGTCACTACACATTGTACGTTACTCATTGTTTCAATACTTTCAATAGATTTATATCTAGTTAAAACGTTTATACGTTTTAACTATTAAGCAAAGTTTCGCTAAGTAAGGACAGAATACAGGATGTTTTCGGTAAACCATAAGACGATTATAACAATACATCTACTAAACAATGTATGCTACGTGAGACTAATGGGTATTTTCCAAACATTTCACGCATCGTAACACCCTTGCATCATGGTATTCAAAATTTTTACACAACGAGGATTTTAAAAGGCTAATCGAAGGAATAACGGGTTTCTAAACCGAGTGTATTGCACAATCAACAAAATTTTATAATCGGAATGCAGTTCACGGTGCGACAGGGCGGTGTACACTTCGCGCACTTGTTTTGAAAGGGGATTTGGTCGCCCACATTGTGTGAGATATGTAAATTCGTATGCAGAATTGCAGATGCTACAGCAACACTTAGTGGCGCGACTGCGGCCGAGTATGTGCACTGATTCAGGATGATGTGACCTTAAACTGACTGCGATCAAGATTTATTTACTCTAAGAATAACTCGCTAAGAAATGTTACCATTTTGAATAACTGTACGTCGACCGTTATTTGTTTTTAGATCTTATATCTTATAAATTCTAGAATGAAAATCGTATGACAAAGTGAATCTATCATATGTAGTAGAGTATATATTATGGTTATCATTTAAAAAGATGGCAGTAAGTATATTCCTTTTAATTTTTGTTGTTCGACTCATGCACTAGGAATAATTCTAGTTAAAACAACGGAGGCAAAAAACACCCAGACACGGAAGAACTATTTGCGGATGACTCAAATTTTGTCCCGTGAGAGAATCGAACCCACAACACTCAGCACGGTGGCATTGGCGAGGCGTCCACTTAAACTTCTATGCCATCCATGCAGTCAATATATAAATATTAAATAAAGGTGCTTTAGTCAGCAGAAAAATGTATTCTGTTGGCAAATGTAGTAAGCTAGTATGCTGCTTGGTAAGCAAAAACATCACATCAAAGTTGATAAATACATTAATCATGTCATATTAAGCGTTTCTAAAATAAACTATGTTGTGAATTTAATATATTGGCTGTATTAGGTGAGTCAGGTTTAACCGAATTGTAGTAAGCTAACGATTGTATTTTATACAGGCACCAAAAACTCAGCCAGGCTTTGAACTTAGGCTAACTATAAAATAAAATCTAGCTCGCTGGTGCCACGGTGTATATTTATGCTCATGTTTGCAGACGTGATGTGGGTTTGAGTCCTGGGTTCGACAAAGTCTTATTGGATTTTATTAGTAGGCAATTCTCGGGTAGTTCGCAAATGTGTTCGATCATGCTGACAATCTTTACCTTTTTAAAACTGTAACGAGTCTGTGTAAATGTATGAAACATTGGAGGTATTTATGAAAACATCTCAAATAGATAATTATCGGTATTTAGAACTGAACTCAAAATCGCGGTCTTTAAGACTTTTGTTTTTACGTCTGTCGTTCTGTTTAAACGTGTCTATCAAATCAAAACTACGATACTTATTTTGATGCGGCTTTCACAGCTGAGAGTTCAACTTAAAATCTCGTTTCATCTTATACGGTTAATAGAACCGGCGATCAAGTGCCCAGTGTGATGCAAGTATATGAACGCGCGAGCCAACTCTAGTCAAAAGTTAATATAATACAATTTTGCAAATAACACTAAAGAGTGTAAGCGATCAACGGAAAACCATGAAAGTATCACATTAAACGTTGCTTTTTACCTAAGAGCGATCAATTACAGGATTTTCTCATTCATTTATTTGTAAATCAAATTTAGTGAGTTGTCGGATTCTTCGATGGCGGCCAAGTACTAGAGGCTACTGAATAGTCGAGCAGTGCTGTATAAGATTTACATTTGTTTTTCATTTCATTAAAACTTTGGGTACTTACTTGAGTTGTGGCAACATAGTGAAGTGCTGGTATACATCATGCTTGTTTGCACCTGGTATGCGCGGTTCGTTTGTGAATAAGGACCATAGAAATGCATTTAACACAAATTGAAAAGTATGACATTGCTATCCGAACTATACAGCCGAATCAGATTTCATTTGAAAATTTAATCAACTATTCCCGTATTGAAATCTGAACACAGGATCAGCTGGCAGCTGTAGAAGCCCTCCTACGGGTTTAATTACTAAATACTCATAACGAAATTGTGTTTGTTGTCAAGCAGAGTTAATAAAAGCACTTCCATGAGTTCATGTACCATCCTTTTGTGAATTTTCATTTCATGAAGTGATCCGTTTATAAATCCAATCCTTTAAATACTTAAATTCCAAAGATGTTGAGCGCGAGACTTCGTCTACGAATCCATATTACATTATATTGAGTTATATCACAAACTCCTTGATGAGTTGACTGGATCTCAAATTATTGATCAGATCGGACGAGTTAACGAATAATAGGGTAATTAATTAAATACATTACGATGAGACTTTGACAAAGTCCTTGGGTATATGGCAGATACGTATTATTACCGCTCTATCAATTTAACTTTGTATCTCTCATCTTATGAGTATAGTTTGAATGAAGTTCGATTTTGTTAACATTCGATAAGGGCAATAAGAATAACAATTTGAT
This sequence comes from Catocala fraxini, assembly GCA_930367265.1. Classification (NCBI taxonomy): domain Eukaryota; kingdom Metazoa; phylum Arthropoda; class Insecta; order Lepidoptera; family Erebidae; genus Catocala; species Catocala fraxini. Next base: position 21,139,697 of record OV884024.1, read on the forward strand.
TAGAGAATGTCAAGGGAGTAATTTCTTTGTGAAATGCCTTACGATGTTATTTGGGTAACGTATAATATGATGACTGTTATAAAATTCTCTAGATAAGAAGTGTTGATAATGTATAACCTATATTATATACATAATATAACTTAATAGACAATTAAATCCTGGAAGAAATTGCCATCGTACGTTTTATCTTTTTTCATCAAACCTGGCCACTCCTTAAAATGAGTGTTTTAAATCAGATATTGAACTACCAGGCCACTTTAATAAGTTAACTATTAGGTTATTAGTTCATACTGGTGGACTCAAAGGAAAATTATTTTGACATGCTAGGGTACAAAAGTATCGATTAGTTAGCGAGGCTATAAAAATGATAAGCATGTCGTCTGATGGAGAATAATTTACAATACATAACATAACGCGTTGGTTACTGCATTATAGAATATGTGTTTTAAGTTTGTGGTGATTGACTTTGACCTAGTAGTTTGAGCAACACTGAGCCTATTGCTTAAATTATCTATAATATCAGTCCTGTATTAAACTGTTTTACTGCTGGGCACGGACCTATTCACAGTGTGAAAAGGCAAATTACCTACTTAATGAATATTATAATTATAATACTTAATAGTCCCGCCAATCTTTTGTCGTCCGTGGCATATAGTTGGTTAGGTTTGCCTACATCATATACTATAACTAGCTACGACTCTGACTATACTTGTAAGCCTGTCATTTGAACCCTCACAAATAAATAGTAATGCTTTTCAGTATTTATAATCGCTTGAATTTAATTAACGATTTCAATAATAATAAATAAAGTAATGACAATTAAAGTTCTATTTGTATAAAACATATGTCAGTAAAAATGATATCTATATATAAGTCAGCCTTAGCCGTACAGTTAATCTTGCCAGAAATAAATATATTGATTGTGTATTACATGTTATTTAATTCTTTTGTCATTACTCGGAGATATAAAGGCAAGATTGGAGGTCAAACGTACAATTACCTTTATATGTAACAAATACCTTGAAAGGTAAAAAGAGACATTTAAAATTACGTTTTGATAATCGAGATAGCGGTGAGCTTATCGCCATGAGCGAAATGTTCTTACTGCGCAAATTGTGTGTAACATAAAATGTCTGCTTATTTATTAACATTTTATTTCGCAAGTATAAGATCGTACAAATTGTTCTATCTAACACAATGTCTCTTGGCATTCGTTCAAGTACTGAGCTAAGCAAAAACAACAAATGTCGTTGCAATAAACTTATATTGAGACGTTCCCTTGAAACGCTTGCGATCCAATATATCCAATATTCCTCAAATATCTTTATACCTTTTGTAGAACAGAATCAAAAGGTAATATTTTAGTATCATGCAGAATATTGGTTAATTAGAAAAGAGACGGAATCCGATTATGCAGACCCTTGATAAATGAATAAAAATTTAGTATCCTTTAAACATACTTTCGAGAATTGGAATTAATATTTTATTCAGTGTTACGATTCAGAGTAAATTAAAAACTAAGTCACAACATTGTCTCATTGAAGGTATAGGTATTTTTGACTTTAAGTAGGAATCTATTGAACAATGCACTGAAATACATATATGAACCGCAATGAGATCATGACGCAGCATGGCAATCATTTAGATGCAGTCATAAGTGACTCCATTAAGATAGCATAAAATAAAATTGCCGATTTGTACTGAAAAATTGTAACATGATTTTTCTAAGATGTGCTATATTTATTGAATCGAAATTTTTCCCTCATTATCTATACATTGCTGCCATCTAAACGGAAGTTCATTTATGCCTTTACATTAGAACTCCGGGATCTAGATTCGACAAACTGTGTGAAAGCATTTTGTACTGCCTCCTGGGAAGACATTTTTTTATCACGTCGAAAACTTACCAAGACACGAAAAAAATTGAAGACCGTTGGAGCAAGGTCTGGCGAGTATGAAAGATTACGTATGGTTTCTAACTGCAGCTCCTGTAGAGTTACAACGGTTTCTCGTGCAGTGTGAGGTCTTGCGTTATCATGGAACAATAATGGTGAAGATCGATTCACGAGTCGGGGCTGTTTCACTGCCAGTTTTGCCATCATTGTTCGAAGTTTGATACAGTAAACATCTGCTGTTGTTGCTTGACCAGACCTGAGAAAGCTGTAGTGAATAACATCATGAAGAAACTACCAAACAGTTACCATTGCCTTTTCATTGGTAAACTTTGCTTTAGGGCACTGTTACGGCGTTTGCATTTTTCGCTTACGGTTATTGTAAAGAATCCACTTTCCGTCACATGTCACAATTCAATCTAATATTCCTTCATTTCTGTACCGATTCAACGAGGCAACACAAGTTTCAAAACGCATTTCTTTCTGCAGATCAGTCAAATCATGAGGCACCCATTATTCATATTTTTTTTATCTTATTGATTTGATGCAAATGAGGCAATATTGTAAGTAGGGTAACGTTAAACCATGCCGCTAATTCCTGGGTATTTTGATTTGGATCGGCTTCCACTATCTCTTTCAATTGAGTGTTATTCACCTGTGTGGGCGGTCTTCTACGTGGTTCGTTGTTCAAGTCGAAGTTTCCGTTTCCATCACGAAAGCGTTTAATCAAAAAACGCATGGTGCGTTCATTAGCAGTCTCCTCTCTAAACGCAGCGTTGGTATCGCGAGCCGTTCCTGGCGGTTTAATTCCGCGTCGGAACTCGTATTCAAAAATGACTCGAATTTTCCAAGTATCTATCTTTCCCGTCTAAGCTGAATAAAAAAAAACAATTGAAAGTCGAAAGTCGAATATTGCACATTTTAAAAGAAATTTTATATATTATATATTTTTTATAGATATCATGTGAAAAAAGTTTCACTCGTAAATCTCACACCATGAAAGTTTTATGTCAATTCAAAGTATCTATTACTATACAACGGCAACTTCATACTTTAACCCCTATTATTCCTATATATTATACCCCTTAAATCCGTGGTATAAGAGGTGGCGGTAGCCCAATGGATAAGGCTTAAGATTTGCGATAGAGGTTGTGGGTTCGATCTCCACAAATTACTCTGCCGATGAGTAGTGGGTACTCATCGGCAGAGTAATTTGTGGAGATCGAACCCACAACGCGTTAGCGTTTAGCTTAGCTTGACGGCTCAACGAGAATATTAAACGGGTATTTAACAGGTTGAATATTTATTAGGATGTCTATAGGCTGTTAGTCATTTATAGATATTTTCCAGTATAATCAAGGTGGTAAATGAAGATACACCTCTCCTGATGGTAAAAGGTGACCGTCACTAGTATAGCTGTGTTTGATCGGAAATCACAATGCATTCACCATTGATAGCTTGAGCTAATCTTATTAATGATAGGTATCTTAATGTGAACGACTGTGATCATGTTTGATGTTTGCTATCCAATCACGGCAGTACAAAACTTGGATTAGAATATAGATATTTTTTATGTCGGTTTGAACTCGCGGGTTGATATTAGAATTACATAATATCAAAATTAGTTTAAATCTTCCCGTAGTGTTATATATCATCTTGACAGCCATCCTATCGTTTGCATAATGTATCATAAGCACGCCGAGCGGCAATATCTATTGTGCTAAAAAAATCGCCTATCTTTCGGATGATTGCAAACCACAGGAACACTTATTTTAATTATTTTTGGGGCGAGTATCCAACCGTGAATGTTTATGATCAGGATGGTGAAAATAAAATTGGAGGTGTTACGTAAAAGCATCGTCTGCCACCCAAGTCGACTTCACGTTATGAAGTACAGGGGCAGAAAAGTAAGAAAATTTCTTAATCGCTTTATATTTTATATAAAATTATGTCTATGACATAAAATGTAAAATATTTCCTTTCATATTCTCACTTCATCTTATAAAAGGAAAATTCTTTTGTAGCTAGCTTTATAAGGAGACAATAAGTGCCGAAGGTACTTAACCGGTGGCGGTCTACATTTTTAACAGTTTCCCTAGACGCCATTTTGAATTTTAAGCTTAAGCCAGTCTAGGACCGCTACTTATTAATTATTATTGATCTAATTTTATTTGACATTTGTTGAGTTGTAAATAATATATCACGTGGTTCGTGTTTTATTTATGTTTCAATTTTTTTTTGTCATGTCTCCCTCCTGCACATTCTTCCTCGATTTGTATTTACATATCTCTACAAAATGTAAAATCAATGTAATGATTTATATTTGTATCAGCTATATTGCCTTCTAATACTGTGATAATACATTTTTAACGGCACCCTTATATGTTTTATTTCTCTTTTTGATTTGTTTTATTTTGTATTTGCATGAGTATGTCGTTGAATAAACTTATTTCATTATTTCTTTCTAAATAAATAAACTATCTTCCTTAAATTATAAATGGAAATGAAATCCATACTAGACAATAGTACTGAAGTCGTAAATATGAAAGTGTCTGGTACGTTTTAGAGGCTAAACTGCTTAACCGAAATTGATTAAATTTTGGTTTGGCCATAGCTTGCACCCTGGGGACAAAGGTGCATTCCAGAAGCTACCGATCTCACGAGCAACCGTTCGTACACTTTTGAGCTGGCTATTTAAAAAATATATAATAACAGCTGGCTTCTTTATTTAGTTGTATGAAACAGTTTGATGATACGTATAACTTTCTGTTTATCGTGTATATGATACACAAGAAAAATATACGGTTATGTACAAGGGCCATAACGTATACTTGATAAATGTTGTCGACAGCCTGTAAAAAAAATGAAAGCCATTATATTCTGCTTTTAATTTGTTTGTTTGGGAGAAAAGCCAAACAGTATGTTAATTATTTTTATTATGCGTTTGTTTTTAATTTTGATGAACACTTGTGGATAATAAAACGCAAATAAAAATAAAAAGCTATCAAATACTTAATATAAAAATAAAAACAAAGATATTATTTTGTAAGTTATCCCATAATGGGTCTACGTAACTATTTTCCAGATTAAATTGTGTTCATTTGAAACTTAAATTTAAGGTTGGTACAAGTGGCTATTAAGACTTTCTACTTGCTACGATCCAAACATACCCCATTTACTTTAGACACCTAAGTGTCTCAAGCAAATGAGTTATGATTGGATGTTACTTCACACTCTACATGCAAAGTCATCAGTATCATTATGCCCAAATGACATAGAAGTAGTCTCAAAAAATATTCTGTATTTAACCTTTCCCTGATGTATTTATAAGATTTCATTGCACATATTTATAGCCAGGCTGCAAACAACATATAGTCATAATAAAAGCAAACTCTATATACAATTTACTAAATAAGAACCTTTATCGTTATTAGACAATTTCAGTGCCATTTTGTTCAGAACAAATCACTTGCTTTGGGCAATACTTCAGTGAGAAACGCCACTTGAGAACTACCAAAGGCAATGTGTAAATATGAACAAAAGTTAGAAGGTGGCACAACATTATACATTAAAATTGAAGCAATGTTTAACGTGTAGATGGTGATAATTTAACAAATGAACTTCGTGCTTAACAAACATGTACCTATTCTGTATCCTGCGTGTTCGTAACGTGGTATATTAATAAGACAACTGCGAAAATACAACTTTAGTTTAAGTTTTAGTTTGTACATGTTTTAATTGATATTATTAATGCGAATGTGCGTTTGTTTATTTGTTACGCTTTCACGCGTTTACTACACGTCCGATCATCATGAAATTTCGCATACACGTTGTCACCAGAACAGAAAAGGATATAAAGTACCTTTTATACAAAAAATGTATTGTTACTAACCTACCCTATATTTACGCAAGCGAAGCCTCAGGCAAAATCTAGTTATTCTTAGTTGAATATAATTGTTTTATATAGGGGCGCTCTGTTTCTTATTTTCTATAGAATTAATAAGTGGCAGTCGTAATGACAGTTGGACTGCCACGCAGAGGTCCCGAGTTCGATCCCAAGCCGCTTAGTGAGGTTAATGAATGATAATAAAAAAATTGTCTAGGTCAATTATTTTACATAAAATACATTGCACTAGACATACAAAACAAATACAAAAGTGATTATATAAAATATTATGTGAAATATTCCCCCAAAACATACCCAAGTTTTAAAATAAAATCCGCGCGTAGGTTTTTAAAACCACTTGACAATCACAGTTTGTTAGCCATCGTCGGAAGTGGTCTGCGTGAGTTACGCTTTAGCAAATTAACTTAAACTAGTACCGTGCAAGCCTGCGGCTCTAAGCTCAGTCAAAGTCAAAGACAAAGTCAAAAATCATTTATTTATTTAGGTCATAAAGTAACACTTATGAATGTCAAAATATATAGGTTAGTGAGTTTATTAAGTTACTGAAGCTACATTTAGGTTAGATGCTAGGTTCAGGCAAAGGGTAGAGCCTATGAGAAGAAACCTGCAAGAAACTCACGGCCACTCTTTTAAATCACAAATTATATATGATTTCAGTATTTTACAACTCATATCAACAAGGTGTTGCAACCATTACACCAAATGCTACTGACTTTAAAAAACTAAAGATAAGAACAATAATAAGTTAATAATATTATAGAGATTAAATAATTTGGGTATAGTCATATTTTAAAATTTAAATCTGGAGTAGGCAGTAGGATAGCATGATGGTGCATACATTTACACTTTGTGGCAATGCAAAGGTAGTCCGTATTTTCAATAATAATCAAAATGAGAAGCAGGATACTTGATAATATCACATATAACCACGAGGTACCTTTACATTACGAAATTGACTTATAGGTAATACAGATCTTTGAATCCTGAATGCAACAAGCAACTAATGCCATGAGGTTTTGTCAGTTAAGTTGACTGAATAATAACCCTTCCAAATGAGCTGTATTTTAACGGCGCTTTTAAATTTAAGCAATGGTAAATTAATTATATTAATTGGTAGTTTATTAAGAAAACGTATACCGAGTCCCGCAAATGTATTGTGAACTTTATGTAAACGATGATATAGGCCGATTAACTTATGCTTATTTCTAGTGTTTACGTTATGAATATCACTCTTCTTATTATATAAGTGAATATTATGTTTAATAAACAGAATGTTAGCAAATATATATATTGCGATGCAACAGTAAGTATGCCTATTTCCTGAAATCGATCTTTCAGGGAAACTCGTGGACCTAAATTATAAATACTACGTACTGCACGCTTTTGGACAATACATTTTTTTATTGTACATATTATTGTGGGGCAAGGCAGCTACCTTGCCCCACAATAATATGTATATACCGTAGGACATGACACTGTGAAAGTAACTAAAGTATACTAGTCTCGCAGTATCTACATCCCGAATTGCGTATGCGGCTGAGCTAAGTTTCCCTGCAAGACACGATATATGAGCGCCTCACTGAACTTTTGATCTAAAGTCAAACCTAGAAAAACTGTCGATTGTACGAAAATAATAATTTCATTATTTTAATTTATATTTATGTTAGGACTCTTAACATTTGGCAATGTAAACTTGATACATTTTGGTTTTTTAGAGTTTAGTAGTAAATTATTAGACGTAAACCAATCCAGAATGTGCGCGAGCGAATCATTAACAGTATTTAAATTTGTTGCTCTTCTGTTTACTTTAAAAATAAGAGATGTGTCATCTGCAAATAAAACAATGTCACACAAATCCCGCATGAAGAACGGCAAATCATTTACGTACTCTAAAAACAGAAAGGATCCTAAAATTGAGCCTTTGGCACGCCCAGTGTGGCTGGTAATCCAGAAGATCTACTTCCGTTGATATCAACGTGTTGTAGTCTTTCGCCTAGGTAGGAACTAACTAAGTCAAGTGCAGTATCTCTGATGCCATAATTCTGACGCCATAATACCTGAGTTTTCGCAACAGCGTATGATGGTCAACGTAGTCAAAGGCTTTAGAGAGATCACAGAATATGCCAATGAGATCTTGTGAATTTTTTCAGGCACTGAATAAATGTCTTGAAAGCGTCTATCGCACCCGCATCCATTGTTGAACGGCTCTTCCTAAAACCATATTGATCTGCATGAAATAAATTGCTTACACTAAAGTGGCTCTTTATTTGCTGTTATATGTATAATCGTCTCAAATATTTACTAATAGCAGGTAATATTGAAATTGGCCAAAACTTACTAGGGTCACTTTTGCATCAATTTTTAAATAAACGTATTATTTTACTACATTTAATTAAATTTGGAAAAATGCCCACATTAATGCACCCGTTGAATATTGTGGCTATGTGTGGCGCTATATTAATAATAATACTTTCAACAAATTGTACATACCCCAGAAGTTGGCAAAATTTTTTGAATTGAGCTTCTTAAATACTTTTATTATATCATACGGATGTACACATTCAAAATTAAATTGTATCTTGCACTCTTCCACGCTGCTCCTAACCAAGTATTCTGCCCGAGCTGGGCAAGACCTAAGGGCACTAGTTGTATTTAAAAGTATTTTTGCGAAGTAGTTATTGAATGTATCGGCTACTTCTAAATTATTTGAAATTACGCTATTATTGACATTCAGTTCAAATTTATTATCACGCACCTTGTTGCAACCTGTTTCATTGTTAATAATGTTCCATGTAGTTTTAATTTTATTATTAGAATTATGAATTTTAGTTTTTAGGTAAGGGGATTTGGCAGTGGCAAAAGTTTTTTAAATAATTTTGAATAATTTTAGCATATTGAATATAATTTGAATCGAAATTGTATTGTTTCATACCATATAATTCGTATAGTTTTGCTCTACTTCTATATATCTCAGATGTTGCCCAATCACAAAACTTAATCTTATTATTCTGACTAAAGGTCTAACATTTAAAATATTATTATATTTTAAAGTAATTATGTTAAGTAAAGACTCATATAGTTCGTCTGGATTATTCAGACAAAGGTATGAACTTTGGCACTTATGTTATCATTAAATTCCTTTAAGCGATTAGATGTTATCGGTCTACACGTAACCTTATTCTCTTTATGAATTGTACTCACAGGAAATACTACCTTTTTCCCACAGTGGTCAAATGTCAGTTCACTCAATATGACCCTATTAAGAAATTGGCAGTTGCAAAATACATTATCTAAACAGGTAGCAGAATGTGAAGTGATGCTAGTGGGTTCATAAAATATATGATATAAAATAAATAATCCAAATATACTAATAAATCTCAAAGAGAGAGCTGACTGCTCAAGTAAATTAACATTAAAATCACCACACACTACTATATGCCTATTACTATCATTCATGCGTTTTTAAATATCCTCTATTACAGTTTCAAATACACTAAAGTCATTCTGCGGTGGTCGGTACACACAAACTATGACATGTTGCTCTAATTCCACACAGGGTAATTCAAGAGTGAGCTCGTTAAAAGATTTACTATATCTTTACGTTCTTTACATTTTAGATTGTTACATACATATACTAGAGAGCCACCATGTATTTACAATTAAATAATATTCGTTATTAAATATTAATTGATTAGTTTTTAACCAATGTGCCGTTATGAAACATATTTGAAAGTATGTTGTTAAAAAATAAATCTAAGTTTAACTCCTTGCCGGATAGACCCTGAATATTCTGATGAATTATTCTAATACTGTGTGTCTGCCTATCCTTTGTCTCATCAAACAGTTTAAACTACTAGAAGTGTCAATATGAAAATTTGTAGTAGTAATACTACTATGTCCTAAAACCTTCACTACCCTACTGGTACCTGAGCCGCTACATATATTTAATGCTAATAATTTAACAACTTGCTTTTTATAATAAAAAGATAGATACATTGTTTCTTTAATTAATAAAAAATTACTAATAAACTTATTAGTGTCAAAATATAAACTATAATTGTTGTAACATGTACTGTTATAAAAAAGTTAATTAAGTTTTTCAATGTTCCGATTTTGTTCGTTTGTTAGTACATAGGAATATGGTAATGCACAATGAATAAAGTTACACCTTACTTTATAATGTAATGATTCTATTACCTCTGTCAAATAGATTGCCTCTTTTTTAGTGACAGATAAGCTGTCACCATAAAGAAATATGACTGTTGACTCACTCCAGGGGCTAACTAGCCCCAGGGGAACAAACATTTCTGGACGAGGTTGCTAAATTATTCGAATACATCATTGCGGAGCGCCTCGTTCAGCGTCTGTCTTCAATGGGCCCGGATTTGGCGGACAACCAGTATGGTTTCCGCCGCGGGCGCTCCACTATCGACGCTATTCTACGCGTGAGGAGCCTGGCGGAGGATGCAGTATCCCGGGGCGAGGTCGTCTTCGCGGTGTCCCTTGACATCGCGAACGCCTTTAACACCTTGCCCTGGAGTTGTATTAGGGAAGCACTTATATTTCATCAAGTGCCGACCTACCTCCGCCGCATTGTCGGGGCATATTTGTCGGAAAGGGTAGTTATCTACCCGGGTCACTACGGTTGTAGTCGGCGAGAGATGTCGTGCGGTGTTCCACAGGGATCGGTTCTGGGTCCGCTCCTGTGGAACATCGGTTACGACTGGGTGCTGCGAGGTGCGCTCCTCCGTGGCGTCGGCGTCATTTGTTACGCCGACGACACACTTGTCACAGCGAGGGGTAAGTCGCACCGGGCGGCGGCCATACTGGCGACCGCTGGGGTCGCACAAGTCGTCAATCGTATCCGGCGGTTGGGCCTCGAGGTGGCCCTGTCTAAATCCGAGGCCGTATGTTTCCATGGCCCTCGGAACCGGCCACCTCCAGGGTCCCACATCATGGTAGGAGGGGTCCGCGTCGCTGTCGAGCCAACCCTTAAGTATCTGGGTCTCTTGCTCGACAGCCGATGGGACTTTGTAGCCCACTTTCGTCGACTGGCCCCCCGTCTTCTGGGCGCGGCAGGTGCGCTCGCGCGTCTGCTGCCCAACCTAAGGGGGCCAGGCACCTCCTGCCGGAGGCTCTACGAAGGGGTCGTGCGGTCTATGGCCCTTTATGGGGCCCCAGTTTGGGGAGACAACCTGACGGCCCGTAATATCTCAGCACTTCGCGCGCCACAGCGTGCCATGGCCGTCAGGTTAATTAGAGGCTACCGTACGATCTCTTTCGAGGCAGCGAGCCTCCTCGCCGGATCGATCCCCTGGGACTTGGAAGCGGCGCTTCTGGTGTCACTCTACCGTTGGCGCCAGGAGACGCTGGCTCGGGGCGAAGGACCAGCTTCTCCCACTCTAGAGGCGGCACGGTCCGAGCTCCGCCAGGTCCTGGTGGAAGAATGGAGAAATCGACTTGTGCACCCTAGTGCTGGGCACGCCACAATCGTGGCGGTAAGTCCCGTTTTTGAGGAGTGGCTGGAGAGGCGGCATGGCGCCCTCACCTTCCGGCTGACACAGGTAATTACTGGTCATGGTTGTTTTGGCCAGTTCCTGTGTCGCATAGGTCGGCAAGAGACGCCCGGTTGTCACCACTGTGGCGACTGCCGCGACGTTGTTGAGGACACGGCGCTGCACACATTGACGGATTGCCCCGCCTGGGCATCGCAGCGCCGTGAGTTGATCGCGGCAGTCGGTTTGGTTGCCCTCTCGCTCCCGGCCGTGGTTCAATCTATGGTCCGGAGCGAGACGTCGTGGAACGCCGTCGCCTCCTTCTGTGAGGAAGTCATGTCCATCAAGGAGGCGGCGGAGCGGGAGAGGGAGCGCTTAAACCCTCTCCCCAACCGCAGAACCGGGCGCCGGAGGGCGCGAGATGACCTCCAGCCACCCTGAGGTTTGACCTGGGGGTGGTGGGCTTCGTGGGCCTGCCCGCCACCCGATCAGCACCAGGTCCAAAAGGGCGGCGTGCGTGTTCCCACGCGCGCCTCTGAGCCGTGTTTTTGTCTCCCTACAAGGGGACAGTAGAGGGTCTATTATGCAGTGGCCTGCCGTTTCACACGGCGGGCCGAAACCTCGGCGGGGTCGCGATTGCATGTGAAAGCGATTCGAGCGGCCCCGCCGTCTATGGTTATGTCGAGGAACACCGTGGTAGGTTTAGTCGGTATTACCGGGGTATTACTCCCCCGGTGAGCCCGATATAACCTCTCCGTCGCCCCGCGGAGAGGTATGCGTCAAAGCATTCCCCCACGTAAAAAAAAAAAAAATAAAAAAAATAAAAAATAAAAAAAAAAAAAAAAAAAGGGTAACAAACATTTATGCAAGGCGCTCTGTATGAGTATTCATTAGCCTATTAAAACCTACCCCTATTTGGTCAGAAAACATGAATTTATTTTTGTCAATGTTATTCACCAAATAAGACACAGTTGACATAATGCTATTTAACTTGCTTGGTCTGATAATAAAACGCATACATTTTTCTACAACAGCTTTAAAGCTGAATAATTGTATGCATGCCTTGCTTCCCTACGTTCTAAGCACAGCTTTCAGAAAACTTGTCCCCTTTCATCGTATTCCTAGCAATAATTCCCAAATGAAATCCACTTCCAACCTAGCCAGATAGGTAGAATATTAGGTTCCATTGGAGTGACTGATTTTCGAGTTTAACAACTCAAAGCCTTTACTTAGCGCAACCAACAATCGACGATGTACCAAAGCTTTGACAATGGTCCTCCGACATACATGCGTTACAGATGACTTAATAGAGGGTACGTGCTTGGCTCATACAGTCACACTGTATTCCGATACAAATACGTCCATGTTAAAGCTTATACTGTAAGCTGAATGGGACATGTTCAAAGCAATTCCAAAAAAAATTCTTATGTGAATTGAATAAGCAGTACAATTTTCAGTCGGAGTTTTTCATATTTATTCAACAACAACAAAGAGTAACCTTTGTCTAAGAGTTTTTTTTACGACTCATTTGGCTTCTAGCTTGACTTAAAAGTGAAACCAACCACAGTAAAAAAATGTTATTTCGCTCCCGGCCGAGACGCTCACATTGTAAAACAACCGGCGAAGACACTTGAGCAAATACTGTTGAAAACAAAAGTGTATTTAAATTTATATATTTTCGTTTTTTGCTTTAGAATTAGTAACTTTAGTGTCAGGAGATACAGGAGTCCAGCCGTTAGGGTCGCATTCCGGTACGCCTTATCTTATCACTTGCATATTTGTAATATTCGAACATGAGCGAAAGGGATCACTTATCCGTAAGTTTACGTCCATCTTAAATTACATATTGTTTAAGAAACTCGTTTGAGTTCAGGTAGAAGATCTACACAAGGCGAGCAACCCTTTCACTGTTTCCGTGCGGTGTTAACTTTGGAAAGCAACATATTTTAATATAATTTAGTTCACATTTTTTTAAACATATTTTTAGGAGTATACTTAGAAACGAATGTTATCTACTAATCCCAAAGCTAATACATGATAATATATACACAGCACAAAACAAAAATATTTAAATTCAAAAACACTTTTGTTTTCAACAATATTTAGTCAAGTGTCTTCTCCGGTTGTTTTACAATGGGAGCGTCTCGGCCGGGGGCGAGGCGGTATAACAAATTTTCACTATGGGTGCGTGCCGGCCAGGGGCATACCGGAATGGGACCCTAACGGCAGGACCCACATGTTGATAATCTTGATATAATAGTAATGCCTCCCTATTGCAGGCTCCGTACCGATTGTTAAGGCACACAAAAGCCAAAACTGACAAACGCCAAAGCACGAGTTAAATCACCTTTTAGAATTCATGATACTATTAAAAATGTTCTAACGTAGACCGACACTTTTGGGAATGGTAATTCCGCTATTGCATCAACAAGACAGCCAATATTTGGGAAAACAATGAAAGGTAAAACTCGTGTCCTTCAAATAACGTACAGTTGACTGTCAACCAATTGAGTAAGTTTCGTTTCTGAAACGTATTTCGTTGCGTATATACCTATACTACATAAGAAAATAAGAGAGCGTTTCTTCACTATCATACAGTTATTATTCTTTTGTATATATTTATAGGCATGCACACAAGTATATGCATATTTTAATAATGGTATCTAAACTATGTCATTAAAACAAATTCCAGCGCCATATTCTAGGCATCTTAATGATCTTTATGATATTTAAAGCGTATGTTAATCGACGACACGGGGTCATGCCGAGGAAGTAGTTCAGTAAATAATGAAATAGCCGTTTTATGTTGAAGTAATGACATATTTTTAAACATACATATATTTATGTCGACAGCAAGTTGTATTTCGAAACGATACATCAATTTAGTAAAATTGGTAATAAATACATCTGTGATTATATAAAAAAGGCAATTTTATGAGTGGCATGGTATTATTACACATCTAACTAATACTATAAATACAAATGTGAGTTTGTTTGTTATGTTTTCACGCTTTAACTTCTCGACCAATCATCATGAAATATAGCATATAAATTTTTGGTGGTATAGAAAAGAACAGGCCCCTTCCGTTTCTTTTCATCTTTGAAATTTGTTGACAAATCCTACAATAACGTGACCAGGGAAGCGGGTAAATAAATTTAATAAGATTAAAAGTAGGCTCATCATTCGGCTCAATCATCTGATAAATATTTATACCATTTGTAAAAAGACACAAAGTCTATAAAAGCTAAAATCACGTAAACTTATTTTAAGCACTGTTGAACACCAGCTCGATTAACATTGAAATAAATACACACCACCGGTGAGTCCGACAACAATAATATTTAGAAAACACTGATGCAATGTCGAATAATAATTCGCATTAATGTGCATAATAAATCAAACAATGAAAAGCTTTATTTATTTATTTAAAAAGCAGAACTCCCGCACTAGGAACAACTTCTGTGTCGCGAGGGACTTTACAATCATTCAAAGAACGGACAAAAAGAACATCCAGTCTCGGAACAACCATTTGTGGAACACAAAATATTTCTTTTACCTAGTGGAATTCGAACCCACAACACTTGGCGCAGTAATGGTAGCGAGGCGACCACTGAAACCACTACGTTATCCGTGCAGTTAAATATAGAGGTATTAAAAACATTATGTACAACATACAAGAGAAAACAATTAGATCGGATTGCTTGTAGTTGTGACACCCGTTAGAGTGCATGCTCTCTAATTTACATAGACTAAGCCATAAGCTTATTGCAACGACACGCTTGTGAGCAACATTTATAATTCAAAATATCTCTTGGTTGTGTATTGCGGAACTGCTTCATTAATATTGCACTCAAATGTGTCGTCGCAGTAAACGCATGGCTCAGTCTAAGTGAGTTACAGAGTATGCACTCTAATGTGTTTTACAATCTAGTTGGACTGTGTCCTGTAGTATGTATATACTAATATTATAAAGAGAACAGATTAAATTTTTTGTTAGTTTGTTTGTTTGTAAGGACTAAACTCAACCGATTTAAAAATTCTTTCACCATTAGAAAGCTATATTATCACCGAGTAACATAGGCTATATTTTATTTATAAAAAGTAATGTTAATAACATAACCCAACCTGACCTACTTTTACGCGAGCGACATATAAATTCAATGATTTAACAGTGAAGTATTGCCAGCTTTAATGGCGAACGAAAACATCGTGAGCCTGAATGAGTCCTCTACAAAATGTTTGCAGAGATGGTTGATGTCTACATTGCAAACATCATCATCATTCATCATCATCACATTGCAAACGGTTCACTAAAATTATTTAAAAGTAGCTTGCACTATGAGTATTGTATACCAGGTTTGTGGGGGAGATTACAAACATTTTAACAAAGAACGAGTGCTTTTTGCGTTGACACACACCCACGCTCAAAACAAACATATCCGATTGTGGGTGTACGAATTCTTCGTATCCATAATATTTGCCACAGTTGCAGTAACCAGAGGACAACATATTAAACTACTGCGCCATTCAGTGCAGTCCACATACTTTGGGTAAGCCCGTATACACGTGCTTTATATAAAGGATAATATTTTTAAAATATTAAATAATATAAATGCAACAGAATAGGACATAGTGTATCTTGCATCCTGAAAAGTACTGTTATTTACATTTTATTTTCTTTTTTCTTATGTGGGAGTGCGTTGAGGCATACCCACCCCTCCGCGGGGGCGGGCGGAGGGGTTATGTCGGGCTCACCGGGGTAAAAGAGAAAAATGTTAAAATCATGATAATAGACCTCCCGGAATACCGACTAAACCTACCACGGTGTTCCTCGACAAAACCACTATCGACGGGGCTGCGCGAAACACTTATACATGCAGTCGCGACCCCACCGAGGTTTCGGCCCGCCGCGCTATATGAAACGGCAGGCCACTACACAAAGAGACCTACCCAAAGGCACTCACTTATAAACCCTACTGTCTCCCCCCTAGAGGGGAGACGGATTCAACACAGAACACGCACGCCGCCTCTCGAACCTGGTGCTGAACGGATGGCGGGCAGGCCAACAAAGCCCACCACCCCCAGGTCAAACCTCAGGGTGGCTGGAGGTCATCTCGCCCCGTCCGGCACCCGGCTCTGGGGTTGGGAAGAGGGTTTAAGCGCTCCCTTTCACGCTCCGCCGCCTTGATGGAGATCACTTCCTCACAGAAGGAGGTGACGGCGTTCCACGAACTCTCACTCTGGACCATAGACTGAACTACGGCCGGGAGCGAGAGGGCAACCAAATCGACTGGCGTGATTAACTCACGGCGCTGCGATGCCCAGGCGGGGCAAACCGCGAAAGTGTGCAGCGCCGTGTCCTCAACAACGTCGCGGCAGTCGCCGCAGTGGTGACAACCGGGCGTCTCTTGCCGGCGTATTCGACACAGGAACTGGCCAAAACAACCGTGGCCTGTCATTACCTGTGTCAGCCGGAAGGTGAGGGCGCCATGCCGCCTCTCCAGCCACTCCTCAAACACAGGCCTAACGTAACTTAACCTATATTTACGCGAGTGAAGCCGCGAGCATAATCTAGTTACCAATATTACGTGTAAGTACTGTTTGGCATTAAGCTAAGTTTATTGCGCTCTTTTCTCGGTAAACAACATGGAATTTATGTTGTACTATTTACTACATCAATAAAGATATTACATACACTTACATTGGGACGAGCGTTAGTCTTAATACAATCTAAGAGAACGAATAGCCTTTTTAAGATTTTGGTCAGAAATTGTACACAATGAACCTTTATGGTGCGTTTTCGCCGCAAACTCTAATGCTTGTTCAATATACTTACTTATAAATTAATAGTATGACTATATCTTTGAATCCCCCTTTGATTGAAAAACTGCAAAGAATATCCAAGAGCAGCCTATAAATATTTTGTATTTGTACAGAAAATTAAAGTTGATATAAGTCAAAGTTGTAGATAATAATAATTTAAAACACTGTCTTGAACACGACCTTGATCTTGATTTTCAGAAGGAATACTTAATACGAACACACACTCCTAGTAACTAGAATAAGGGAGTTGTGAGGCAACATCTGAGAAAAATAATTATGTGCACATTATAAAATACATTACTATCTTCTTTGATGCCAGGCGGATTAATGATATGTCTTTTTTAAAATTCCAATACCAGGTCTTTGAATGTGGCCAAGCGAAACATCAGAAAATGTTACAGTTAATACATGAGAAAAAAAAGTCTCTAACTAGTCCGCGCTTTTTTTAAATCGACGAGGTTCTTTACAAATACACTTAATTGTGCGAAACCATTCAAAGGACGCTCGACGTTTTGTGTTCATACCCAATGACTAGTTCAGAGTAACTTTGCTTTTTTAAATTGAAGTAAATATTAATAAAATATTTTTACATTTTCTATTTAAGTATAAAAGCTTCAGTGCGAAAGTAAGTTTTATTCTTGGCCGGCTTTTTGATATTATAGCATTGAAGTGGTAAGATGGTAAACGGTGAATAAACATGCAAGCATGCATGATATCACTCGCGCGCAGCTGCAACGTCCCAAGAAGAAGTTGTTGTGTTGCCACCACTTTCTTTACAATAAATCGCTGTTTAGAAAATCTCAACATAAGACGTTTTGTGCGCTTAATTTATTCAGTTTAGATATATTCTTCAAGCTTCATGGGACTCGAAACCTGGATCCCTAAATAAGTACTTGCGTAGGAGAATTCTTTGGTATAGGTAGTACTGTATTAATGAGTCATCATTACATGTTAAATTATAAAATACATATTCATTTGTTGCTTGTAATTGAATACCTTGCTAATATGAAGGCGTAACCAAGTTCACGGACTGTAATTTAACGGTGGCTGCTATGGTTACGTTGCGGCCTAAAATATTTGTGTCCAGCACCGTTGACCGTCAATTGATCCACCATTATTCTTTATATATTCAGTATTAAGTTATATATAATTCATGTTAGGTAGATATATACATATATTATTTAAGTGCAAAGTGAACTCATTAAACTATAGTACTTTTCACATACAAGTATGTGTCTGTCGCCAACATGGTAGGCAGTGATGCATTGTAGAGGCACCTACAATTCACTGATTATGTCTATAGGAACTACGTAATAGAGGGTAAACATTTGGGCTGACTTGGGAATCGATTTTTAGTCCACCCGACTGTACCAAAGCATTAGTATATTATTTAAGCGCATAGGAAAGCGGTATACCTATATAAGTATAACCATTTACAGTATAATAGTAATAGTTCTACAAAATTCCAAATGTTGTTTACAGAACAGAATTTCTTCTAGACAAATACAAGAACATCCTGTCGCCACTAAAAACAAATGTACTAGTTCTCAAGATTGAACAAAGAAATGCAATCAAGAATATTAACTTATTAAGACGCAAAGTTAAAATGCGATCTATTAATGATATTATACATCCCTTAACACTTTGTAAGTATCATATCTTAATCGTTTATTTGAAATGTGTGTGTAAAAACGGACTAAATGAGAACACAACAGATGTGGAAATAATCTCTCATGCAGAGCGACAACCCAACTCAAATCTGGTGTTGTCAGACTAGAAGTACTTCTACACTGTATCTTAAGGTATACCTTTTGTATCTGCAGTGAGTAAAAGTGACAGAACTTTTGACGGAAGCGTTTGAATATCAGCCAGGATACCAATGATTTAGTATTACTGGCACTGTAGCGATTTGAACGTTCTTTTTTATACCATCGGCAACGAGTGAGTGTCTTGATGTTGCAAGCGTATATCGATCTTGATTGTACAGATGGTGCACGCCTTACAACCAGTGCGAGATATTAAAACCGGACAAAAGACTTTTGAGTTACTCTTTGTGTCCGTTGTTTTAATATTAGAAATGTCTTAATAATAGATAAAGATAACCTCTTAACAATGACGAGCCATAAACCTATTTATTGACCATCTCAATGGTATAAAAATATCTCTGCATTTTAAATAAGTTATGCTCATTAGTTTGCAATCGTTTCACTGCATTATTCAATGGTTTTTAAAAAGAGCATAGGTAGTTGTTTTATGTAAGACTTAAAAAACATAACCATTGCCAATAACGCTAAAGTGTTGTTCATATTTATGAATACTACTAAAGTAAAAGTTAAACGAGGAATTTTTAGGAGTAATTTAATTTAAGTTTATCCATTACGTAATCTAATCATGTCAAGTTATCTTTTTAAACTCATTTATATAAAAATTGTTGCTATATTACATACATTTCCATATTATAAACATAATAATTAATGGAGTGGAAGACCCCGTTGCCAATTACTTGGCGACGGTATTAATAATCTGGCTCATCTGGATAAGAATCATCTGCTGGGTTTGAGCAGGTGAGTAGGAGTTCTTCCCGTTCCTTACCGGCAAATGCATTTTCTTTAGGTTACGCGCAAGCTTACGTTATATCAAGTAATTATAAACTATAGGCAGGTCGTGGTTATATGATACTCATACTAGTGTTGTAAAGAGGAAGGTTTGTATTTTTGTTTGACGAAAAAGCTCTAAAATAAACGACTTATTTTTAAAATTCTTTAATTATTGACAGCTGCTTTATACAGTAGTTACATAGGCTATATAAGATCACACAACGAGCCATGGAAGCGGCGCAGTAATCACATACACGGGTGAAACCGCACTGGACAGCTAGTTAAAAAATAAGTGTCGTGGAACAGGCAAAATGCAGGTACTGTGCGAAAACACAGCACAAAACTGGCACGTAGCGCATCTTTACGTGCGGGAAGGAAGCGTCCGTTGTTTGGTGCCATGCTTTGAGACTTGTAATACCAGTGAGGTGCAGTGGTAGTAAATGTGACCACAAAGCATGAGGTTTCGGGTTTGATGCCGGGCTCCGGCAATATGTTATTGGGTTTTACTGCCATGAAATTTTAACAGCACGGTATCTAGATCTGTGCCAGTTAGACTGGTAGGTAGGCAATAGGATCGTTATAGTGATAATGTGCGATCTAAAACTGTAGGTGGTGAAATAAGGCTGTTATACACCTTTGCCTACCCTGTGGCGATATAGGTGTGAAACAATGTATATGTATAAAGGCCGTATGTTGCCTTAATTAGTTTAGGCTACAGGTTGCGGGCAGTCTAAGATTTTATATTTTTGTAGTTACATTTAAGGATGCTAAAACCACAACGTAACATAAGGTAACGCTGCACTTATTGCCGAAATTTTAAACCTAGAAGCAATTCGTACGAATTCTACACGGTGTCCTTCTATGCTTGCCGTTCTATGAGTAGAGCTACGCAAGAATAGAAGTGTGCATGAATAGGAGCGCTCATGATTATTTTGATTAATTGAATATTATTCTAGCAGTACTGTACATCTACTGGTTTCTATTGCTAATGGTAATTATAGAGATACTCTGTTTCTTTTATCTACATTTCAGATCAGTTCGGTTGGACAATTTATTTTATAGCACGGCCCAGTCATTAAAATAAGTAGAATTATCACTCGAAAAGTTTAAACGAGAACGTTGTAGCATTAGTTGGAATATCCAATTTACTTTTTATTGTATGGGAGCGCGCATCTGACTAAATTACCTTATATTTTTTATTATTTACATTCACACTCTTACTTGCATTTATATATTGCACACTCATGACTCGAAACACAAATATCTATCACTCAAATGTTCAAATCATCATATTACATAAGCTCATTATTCCTGAGTCATGGTGTTTTTAGGGTAATTAACTTTAGAACATTATTTATTTTGTTTAGTATGTGTACGTGTACGTGAACAAATGGTCTACATTCCATTTGCACACGTCAAAACAAATAAAGATGTATTATCTGTATATTAGATTGCTTGTCCCTTTCTTATGGTTTTATGAGTCACACAGCGTAATAGGGCTGCGACACCTACCACGGCCACATAATTTCATAAAAGATGACAGTCGGCATTGTGACTCGAAAATAATGACGACATACTTGAAAAGCAGTATTGCTAAGTATGCTCCGGTGTGGAACGGTAATCATTAATCATAGGTATTTTAACCGTTGGTTAATTATAGAGGAATCTTCTATAGTTAAATTGCTTAAGATGAACGCAATTTATTTTTATTTTCGACAAAATTTGTCCGTGGCGTTAACGCTCTTGGATCTAGTAAACGTAACTTGATGGGACGGTTATTCGCCTCCAGTGGCCACTAAACTTGGAACTTGGTAAATGTGCCAGTAAATTAATTTGTGCGTATACTCGTTTAATTAGAGCATAGTTAATACAATATACTTCGTTTATAGTTAAAGCCAATTTCGTAAACAGATTCAATAGGATTTTGCATAAATTTGTTAGATATCCAAGTGGGTATGTTAAGTTATAAAGTAACTTTTTTTTTCACCAAATCTTGTTATATCTATAAATAGACAATATTATTATATTTAGAGTTTGGAATACATTTTTTATAGAAGTGATAACTTCGATTCCAGATTCTATACGAGTGCATGCCAAATTTATTGCCTTTAAAAGCAACATATATATATATATATATATATATGTAGCAAATGATATGTAGTTGAGATAAGCAGATCTATACTTAGCCGCAAAGGACATAAATAGTAACATATTATGTATATATTCGTGTAATAATCTCTAGAAGAAATAGCGTTGCAAATCAATAATTATTTATAGACGCCTGAAGTTTGTGGATGGACGAAAACGAACAACAAACATGACTCATACTATATCAATTGATTAGTAAGTCTTGCCTGAACAAATCCGAATTGCTTTGTCTATATCTTTATATATATAAATCTTTTGTGCGTGTATTTGTAATTAAACTCCTCCTAAATGGCTGGACCGACTGATGAAATTTTTTTGTGTTTAATTGGATTCGAGAATGGATTAAATATTTTTTCTTTTGTTCTGTAGTACGTCTGTCGGGACAGCTAGTAAGAGTAGGCAATTAAATTTTCAGTGTTCTAAACAAGTTCTGTGGCTATACGAGGGTAGGATTACAACAATATTATACTCAGCTTAACATATAATTTCATTTATCGCTGGATGTAACAAAGTCGTAGCCAAGTCTTCGGGCACGCAATACTTCATTGTTTTGTAAAATTTCCGGTAGAGTGAGTTAAATATCCGAATAAAAAGAAGTGATTAATGTGACGAGGAAGCAAATATTAACAAACGAAACGGCGAAATATTCGTGAACAAAAGAGTATGAAAAATGGGTGATTGTTAGATAAAGTGGGCGCTGCATAAGAGAAATGACATTGGATATTAATAGCTTTTTCATTTGCTTGGGTAATATTCTTTAGCTGAATATTTCATTATAGCTGAAGCTCAATGAAGAAACATTTTATCAGCACACCTCGATTTCGTAAAGGATTTTTATCTGAATAATAGTTGCTGACGGCGCGCTTCAAACAAATTACTTTTGGTGCATTCACTTTATACTTCAGAATAGAACAGATATTAGGTTCGCCAAATTCGTTCACGATTTTTATACCTCCAACGTTGCCGCCAACGCTCATCTTATGAGAACACCAACTCATTTACTTTTTGGCGCTGGCAAAAATATGGGCGTTTATACCGTAGTAAAAGATCATCAGGTTAAAATAAAGTTAGCAAAATTTCCTCTTAATTGATTTGTGGGTGAACATATTTGAAAGGTCAGACCAAGGCTTCTGTTATACATCGATTCAACTTGAGCATACAAACTTTAGAGGTTGAGCAACGCGACCTCCGCGCGATAATGAGAAGTATGTGAGAAGAAAAATTATATCTAAATCATTACCGATTTTGCCTATCGCTGACCTCTTCGGGTAGGAACAGTTCAAGGAGCCTGTCACTGTTGCTAATTGATCACATCACTTTAACATACTCAATTATAGGCGAGTGTGTGGTTTCAAAGTTATTTCTGCGTAAATCTGTGTATCGTGAGCAGATTGTAACATTAAAGTCGACGAATAATTACGTTCAATCCGGCCGGCTTTAATTGAGCTTGTTTGAAAAGATTTTATTATTGTTTGTTCTGGTTGCAAAGCTGAGGTCATTTGATAATCTTTTAAGCGCCTTATGATAAGGCTAGGTGCGCAATATAGCGGCGAGATATATTTTAAGACAAATGGTTGTAAGTCGTTAACTCTAAACAGTTGTTACATATGTATGTACATGGCGAATGTGTTAGTCATACAATCACCTTTTCGTAATTTGTTTCGATATACCTCGATTTCACTTTTACGAATAGCTAATTCGGTTACATGTAACGTTAACATTGCAAATACCAGTATAATTAGTAAATCTGTAATAGCTTAGGTCTTAAAAGTATGGCGCTCTATATTTGCAATAATTTCGACCAGGCCTGTGTATCTAGACTAATTTACATTGGATAGATATAATAAATATCATTAGAGTAATTTACATCGTAAATTAATATATGCATTGGTGTTATGTCATTATAATGAATTTGATAGTGTTATTTTAATCCTATTCAGATGATTTAAATTTTTTATAAATTTCTTTTGTTGTTAGGCCTGTTGTTGATTTTGATCATTATTCTTTTTTATCACTGGCAAACGCTGGCTGACTAACAAGCATCTACCAAGCTAGTTACGTAGCTCATGCATGCTCGTAGTACCATTGATTCTTTAGAGAATCCTTGCTTGCTAGGTAGGCAACCCTTTAAAAATAGGCTCGCTAGCTTAAGAGACAAACAGAACTTTATCTCATAGCTCATCTTAACAGCACAGCGTCTCTTTAAGGAGTACTAGTTATCCTATTCTTCTTCGAAATATAATGAAGTAATATAGTATTATCAGTGTAGGATGCTGCAGTTATGAGTGGGCTGTAAGCAGGGCAGATATCGCGCTGTGCAATAGATCTCCTTGACTTTTATTTTTCTTTTTGCCGTTGGGCTTGATTCGTTGGACTTTTATATCTTAATGCAAATTGTAATAATACTTGAATTGAATGTAACTATAAATTAAAATAATGCTAAGACGGCAATCTGGACTATTTGAAAGATCTTTTTATGACAGATATATATAGATTTAAGGCACCTGGTCAAATTGAAATCAATTCAAATTCAACTTTTAGGTTATTTTTTTTATAGTTTAATTTTTGTTTCGTACTATTATATTAATTCATAATTTTCTATGATTAGTGGCTATAGATGTTATAGGATATAGATGATTTTAAAATGCTAATCCGCTATCGCATCTAGCAGTTATTGGGGCTTTCCCATTAGTCGTATCCTGGTATCTGGAACTCTTTACATGCTAAAAGGCTCGCCTCTGCTACTATTACATACGTAGGACATAAAAGTAACTGGCAAAATGCGCACTTTCTCGCATCTGTACACGCAATGTGTACGCATTGAACGTATCAACTTAACATTTATGACAGATTCAATTACGATGAAAAGAGAAAGGGTTTATGAGAGTAGGCAGGACAGGAATAGCTGTATCCTTTGCACCAATGGAACGCGCCGAATTTATTACGTCATCAGAAACTATGTCTGGTGATTTGGTGACGTTTACCATTGCTGCGCGTACGATGTAGATAAATATGCGCTATCGGTATCATCTTAGCCATTTTACATACACTGCTAAGCATAGCGTAGATACATATTCACATACGTATCGCTTGCACCTAACGATGCTGCGCTACTCTGTAGCGCGTCATTTGTGTGCATCGTTTCGAATATTATCAGATACATAATTTAATATGAGCGAGCACCCGCTACCTTACTTTTCAGAATAACAATGCTAATATAAAAGCGAATGGCAATACATTACGGTGTAAATTGTGCAAAATAAGTATATAAATACCGGTAAAATACATCAAATTAAATTTAGCTCTATCTCTTTTGTTTTGTCTGTATGAATAATTTCAAATCTAAATATTTATAATAGCGCACAATAATTTGGTATCTACTCCTCATTGCAGTAATTGCAGATAAAATACTTTTAAATACTTCACGTCATGAAAGGCACCACCTTCATAGTTTCGACTTTATAATGCTTATTTAAGTTACGAATATAAGAGCGCTGAAGTCAGTATACTTGTTCGGAACATAAATGCTCCATTCAGGTAACACTAACGGTCAGCATAACTAGCTACAATCGTGGGGTTCGTTAACAGCAAGTGACTAACTCCCTAGCGTAATGTAAAACGGACTGATTCATTCAACTAACTTTTCTGAAGGAGTTCCTACAAAGTCAACGGTTAAAAAGAGCTATTCACTTCTACGTCCCCCATTTAACTTTCTCGATATTTTCTCGGGTGCAGACTAATAACATTTCAAAGGTAGCCTTTAAAATGCTTTCATAAAATCGTCGTACTTCAGTTTAATCGGTTCCTTTTTTAATTAAATATTTACCTATAAATTTTGTACAAAGCATTGGGGGTGTATTACCTTTACTAGATTAAAAGATTATACAGTGACGTGTCACGCCTGCAATACACTAAGTCCACGTGTCTTGTAATAGGGGATAATATAAAAAGGCAATCATTATAGTTATATAATAGTTTCGAATAATTAAAACGGAGCGAATAAATGTGCATTAGTATTAGAACTCACTTTAAGAATGAAATAGCTTCGACCTAAGTCTCTACTTGCGTGGTATGTTGTTAAAACATAGCTGGTATAGGTAACCTTTATAGTAGAAAAGAGATTTTAGAAATTGGTATGAAATGCCAGAAGTTATTACTGCAGACAAGCAGAGACACAATAAATAAAACCTGCATACAATGTATACCTGTAACTTGTAACCTGCATATATAGTTGCGAGTAATAAAGGTAAGTATATGAAGCAAATTAGAAAAATCTGCTTGTGACACTGTATGGATTGTGTACGTACAGTAGCGTGTATAGACTATAGTATATGTGCGAACATACATAGTCTAGATACGCAGGTATACCAGACGATATGTATTACATTTAGATTTCGCTAGATATTATTTGGCGGTCCTAAGTAGTAGATTGCGAGTCTATTGCCGTCTACAGGACATAGTTCACTTACTCCTTACGACTACTGAGAATCTCTCGAAAACACATTGACTGTGTCTCAGTGATTAAATCCTAGATCTCATGCCCAGAACTGGCTTTCACTACCGCTGAGCCATCGAGGCAATCTCTCGATTTGACACCATCCAAACAATTGAATTTATTATATTATCGCAATTGTTCAGCAAATGCTATGAATGTGACAACGTAAAAAGATTACGCATATAAAAAAATAATAGTGCCTCTATGTAAAAATATAAACGCGGTATCATATTACATAAGCGATATACATACGTGCTTCTTGAGTGTGGAGTTCAAGTTACGGAAGTCATTAGTTGCCGCATTGTTTTTGTCCTCTTCACTCTACTTGAAACGTGGTTACGAAGGAGGTAGATAGGAGATACGACGCGCAAATTTGCGTTGTTCCCATGTAATCCTACCCACAGTAGAACGTACATACGTATTAAAAAAATTGTTGTCTCAATAATTCGTCCCTACCTATTAATGTTCAAGGCATGTGATTACATTCGTCCAGAAATCTAAAACATTATTTTTGTCATTCAACAAAAACACGAATGCCGTCTATTATATTTATAGTGTATATTATGCTTTGACATAATTTAAGAAATATTAAACGTGTCTGGAAGATAAATAATGAAATTTTATTTGTAACAATCTCAAGGTGGAAGGCGCTGGCGACTGTAGCACAGTTTATACTAGTACGGTCGTCATCAAATTCTCTTTTCGTATTTAAATCACGTTATATAATTTATGTATTAGATTAAGAGAAAAATTGTTAAAATCAAATGATGAAATAAATTATTATTATTATTATTATTATTATTATTAAGTATGTAATTAGATAGTCTACCGCTAAAAATAATTAAGACAAGTTTCCGTGGCAGTACCGTCACAGAAACCAGGCGTACGAGTAATAAGGGAACACTGTAACTGCGTTTCACCAGGTAAGTAATAGTTACCTAAGTGGAAACGGCCACTGACAATCTCTTCTCTTAATTCTATCTTTATTTCAAGAGAGACGACATTGTTCAAGAGATACTAGCGAGCTCGTAGCCTTACGGTACTAGTTAAAGCGAGCCTCATACATAATTGCTTTAAAAATTGCTCCATCCCCCGTACTGTTACCAAATTAGTTCATAAACATTATTATTTATCAATGTAAATGAGCTAGACAAGATAAAATGTTTCGTCTGCGGGTAGTCTCACCCACTGCGTGATCGGCAGCTCTGTTTGGGAGCTAATGAGCCAGTGATAAAAACGATTTGCTTTCTCTTTTGTATAAGACCCGTTAGTGCGTATTTAATACAAATAAATCAACAGATTATAAGTATACAAAATGATACGATATTTATTTATCTATATTTATACAAAAATAAATGGTGGTTAATAAAATAGCTGTTAAACAGAGAGAAACAGAAAGCCTCAGTGATATGTAATACACAGTGAAATCTAAGTACACTTGCCAGCTGTATTCTCACGGTTGCTAACGTACATTTAGTTATCAACCTCAATAGTTGATGAACTAAGCCGTATTTTATTCATTGATCCATCTATGGTTAAGATCATAATAAAACCTCTGTTTAGAGTTTGACCTACTGCTGGTCATGGGTCTATTCTCAGTGCAAGAGTGTTTAAGCTAGCTATAGTACACCATGTTCACCCAGTGCGGATATGAAGACTCCATAAAAATTTGTAAACGTTACTTACAACTTTCAGATGAACTCAGACAATTTTTCTCAATAAAAATATTATAACAATTTAGTACGCGCATAGCTTCGAAAATTCAGAGATGCGTGTGTGTGTGTGGGATCAAACTCGATCGATCTCTGACTGGCAGCTAACAACCTCCCCAAGACTCCAATCGAATTTTCATAATTATTACGTTAATAAACGCATTCCATTAATTTAAATAGAAATATCTATAATTTTAATAAATCGGTGCATTCAGAGAAATACCTTAGTCGGTAATAACGCGCGGGGGACGTTGAGCGTTTTATCGTTGCCTAACCTAACCAACTGGAAAATACTTCTGCTTATTACCTATTTTTGTAAATTTAGTGTAGAAATGGTTGTATAAGGCTAAGTTGGCAAACATATGAACCGCTTTATGACAAGCAGTTGCCGTAGCGTATGAACGCTTGCCACACCGAAATTAACATGCTATTCATAACAAACCTTAAGGAAAAGGGGTGTTGTGATGTCAGCGTTAGGATCAATACTAGTTACGACACCTTATCTTTTAGAAGAGCCATTTTAGTATCCGAAATTACAGCAGAAATATAACTTAAGTTTGTTTGGCTGCGATTTTCTGTACCTACTTTCCCAACCGGATTGTCTTAGTTTTAGCGAAATCGCAGGTTTTAAATAATGGCAAAAAGTGTCATGAATAAAGGAGCCAGTAAGTAGGTGATTACATACATGCAAGCCAAAAGTTTGTGACTCACAGCTATTGTCAGGATACGTGTGTATTTTAATATTCCAGGCTTGTTTGAGGTAAAAAGTATTCGATAAAGTATTTTATATGTATGTATTTCATAATTTGCGGGGTGTGGTGGCCGCTCGGCCGCATATTAATACCAACATGAAGTGAAACATCGTATATGCATTAGCATTTGGCTGTAGAGGTAGAGTGAGATGTTCTTAATCGTTTGTACTTAATTAATTTAATGTGCGTACATATTTGGGTGGTGTAATTGTAAGGTTTCACGTGTCGCGGCGATGATAACGACTTAACTCATTAACGGTCTTGCGCGGAATAAATGTAACACATTGGATTTGCGCACTTTGATTTGAATGCGGTCCGTAATTTTATTTGCTTACTCAAAATACAGTAATGAGGCTTTCGGTTTGAAATTTGCTAATGTGATATACGTATTCGTCTCGTTTGAGGTAGCGTTTATTTCTAGATACCAATTATACAATTCGTTCGTTAGAAGACTCAGTCATTATTACACATCTGTACAAACTAGCACCCGTTTATAACCGGAATACTTTTTAAAACTGGTTTTATTTAACATGTGTATACATGTAACTTTACGACAATCACTTTTTTGACGCTCTCCTTTCTCTGGTTAACAAATAAATAGGAATTTACATTGGAATTTTCCATATATTTTGTGATCATTTACAAATAACATGCACGTTAATTTACATTGGAATTTGCCATATATTTTGTGATCATTTACAAATAACATGCACGTTAATTTACATTAGAATTTTCCATATATTTTGTGATCATATACAAATAACATGCACGTTAATTTACATTGGAATTTTCCATATATTTTGTGATCATTTACAAATAACATGCACGTTAATTTTTGAGAATATTTCTTTATATATAATTTTTAATATATTATCGATCGGTAGATTCTGATTCAATTCAATTCGAATGTTAAGTGTTTAACTCATGACCAATTTAATTAAATAAGTTTGCTAGTTTCACGTTTAATTAGGCTGAAATCATTCTTAGGTGTGAAACCTGAGAGAAGGTTCTATCTTAAAATTGAGGTAATCAAGTCTGATAACGCTCCAAAGCCTTAAGATATATTCGGTTTGTAATAAAAAATTGTAAAGCATAGTTTTATTGCCCAATCCTAACCAAATGGTAGGTCTATTGCGTTGGGCAATATTCTAAGATTCAATGTGTAATATGAATACCAATTTTAGAGGTCGGCCATCGTTCATTACCAACCTGGTGAAGCACATATGTTGCAAATCATTGGGTTTATTATTGATGACGGTGTAATTATTAGTTAATCATTACTATTATTACATACATATTATTTTTTAATAACCACTTGCAGCGAGTATATGAAAAATAAATATCGTGGTGATATGCTCGAGTTGGCCCGAAGGGATATCTGAATTGTTCTCGAAAGTGGGCAAATTTAGCCCATTAATCATTAAGATAAAAAACAAACTGTTTGAAAGAGAAGTTCCTTTCACTTAGTGAAGCCAAACTGCAGTCACCCATAAGATCTTTCATACGTGTGAGCACTTATATATGTATAGACTTAGTTACGCCACTTAAAAGACCTAATATTAATATATTCTCTCTACATATACATATGTTTATGTATGAGTATTTTAATTAGACTCTTTACTAGCAGAATACTTAGTTAATTCGTGTTATAATTTAATGATCACGTCTCTCAAAAGATAGTCGTTACTATAATAGACGTTTAGTGCAACATCTGTATATCTTTTTTTTGTTATACTACTGTGGTGGCAATAAGCATACGGCCCACCTTATGGTAAGTGGTCACCGTAGCCTATGGACGCCTGTAACACCAGAGGCATCACTTGCGCGTTGCCGACCCTTTAGGAAAGGAAGTGGGAAGGAGAAGGAAGGAAGGGGAAAGAGGGTGAACTCTTATTTCATGAGTATTAAGTTAACCACTATTCTCTGTTTGCGGTTTTATCTTTTCTACTTAGCTTTGATGTCAATAAATGTATGTATGAAATATGTATGTAGCTATTTCATTCTGCAGGGTTAATTGAATGTGAGTAGTGGTTTAAAAGTATGTATACGATCATCTCAACTATTTATTTGGGTATAGAAATATATATGATAGCTGTAGAAAATTATTATATAGAGTATATAGATATATACATATATACAAGAAGGTGTGGTCATATTAATGGTATGGGCATTACGATGGCCGTAAACTGTGTACAGTATAATGGCTCCCGGTAGACTATCCAAATATCAATATAATAGGACACGTTTAAAATGTTGTAGAACAACATTAACTACTTACTAAATACTACAACTCTTTACGAATTTCTAAAGAAATGGTGTACCTTCTCTTCTTGTATGTACTATTTTGCCACATATACCATTATATCATATGTTTTCATATTAATTTGTATAAGTATGTTTCGTAATTATTATTTTAAATAGATAATCATACAATAGCCATGTCTGGCAATATCAGCAATCTGGGGACAATATTTTAATACATCACACTTATTTATTCAATATATTTGGAAGATACCTATTTACAACACTGGCTAAATTCAA
Organism: Catocala fraxini; assembly: GCA_930367265.1. Classification (NCBI taxonomy): domain Eukaryota; kingdom Metazoa; phylum Arthropoda; class Insecta; order Lepidoptera; family Erebidae; genus Catocala; species Catocala fraxini. The sequence continues at coordinate 21,171,060 of OV884024.1, forward strand.
AGTCTGTATAAGACATTACTACAAGGTATTTATTACATGAGATTCCTCTTAGGGCTCGTCGAATTTATTTTATTCACGGACATCACTTTACAACTCTTATAAGCCTTCTATATTTTGGCTAGTTAGTAATTATAGAGCTTTTGGAGTTTAATGATAGAGGCATACATTTTGTTTTTATAATTACTGTTTCGAAGGATAAATGTCACAAGACAATTCTATAAAAAATATCTAAGCAAACAATTACATAAAAAAGCTACCACGTTTTAGAAATTTGTCTATAACCTGTAGCCTGGTTATATATACCATGTAGATATATACGCAGTCATTTGCTGTTTTCCATCTCAGGTTGGCGTATGTGTACTCTAGTTACCTAACCTAATAAAAGAGAATTTGGTCAGATAGAAATCTTACAATAGCTTTGCTCGGTCTGGTGACATTTTAATATTGGCTAGGTTCAGAGGATTCGGACGGATTAAAGATTAAAGCTTGGCAGTGTATACTAGATTGTGACTTTGCATTCTGAATAGTAGGGATGAAATATTTAACTTCATGTTGGTGTTTAATAAAATGTACCAGTGGATTGATCAAATTGTTAGAATTGGATAAAGAGTTATCAAAGTACATATCTTTATTGAAACCGAATTATAAAAATTAAAGGTGCCTTCGGTGAAGGCCAATGCCTACATTATGACATCTATGATTCAACTGGCTTAGCCAATCCTAAGCCAGTTAACGGTAATTCTATATTAGCTTATTTGAATAAGTAGTTTTCGTGGATTATGTAACGGTACTCAATTTATTTAAAATATGTAACGACATCGATTTAATTGCCTAGTATTTGTGTAAAAATGCAAATTTAACTTCATTTCTGAATCGCAACAATCATATGCATAATTATGTAGTCAGAAAGTCAAATGTTAAAAACTTATAACGTACACTTTAATGTGTTTAAATATAATGCCTTCTTAGTGTAAGAGGTCATACATATTTATAAAGATTTTGTTTGATTTTATGTCTTTACTAGAGAAACGATACAACGGATTATAGTATTGTTTTAATGTTTATGTGTTTTGGTTAATGTTTCGGCAACCACACCTTTGTTTATACTACGTTAAATAAGCCGATTATTTGTAATAATTTTATTTTAGTATTATTTGTTATTGTGTTATACATGCTACTTAAATAGACAAATATTTTACGGATTATTCAACGAATTCTCGGTTATAACTTAATCAGCACATTTCATAAGTAGAGGTGTGTCTAGGTTTCAGAGTAAGGCAGACCACATATATGTTATTTATCAGTAAATAAAGCAAAATCCATATAGTTTTTTATTAAATTTTCAAACTGATTAAATAATCTATAGCTGAAATAAAAGCGCTAGATCGAATACAATAATGTTACAAATTGAACATATATATAATGAGGAAAGCGGCCTTTAATTGCCGTTTGGATTTTACAATCAGCAGTCAAGTATATAATATTTAACCAAATAGTCATTTATAATAATATCAGTCTCTTCTCAGTGTGAGAAGGGTTAGGCCATAGTCCACCACGCTGACGTAGTGCGTGTTGGCAGACTTCACATATCTTCGAGAACATTATGGAGAGCTCTCAGACATGCAGGTTTCCTCACGATGTTTTCCTTCACCATTAAAACGAGCGATAATTAATAATTTAATACGCACATAACTTCGAAATGTCAGAGATCGCACCTTTGGTATCTAATTAGAGACCTAATTGAGAATAGTTATTTATTAAAAACAAACATATAATCAAATTAACAAATATCATTGGTATATTCAAGTTGCATATATTTAATTCAATCTCACGTTATCTTCCGTCACTAAAATAGACTCGAACCCTTCGTTATAATTCACTGTTAAGCTTTGGCAGCCTCTCTGTGACTTACTCAAATATACATACATATATACGAGAGGAGATTATTGATTGTAGTGTAATGTTAAACGCAGATGTGTCCTCATTATACTGTTATACTCTATAACACATATTGGGTTCACATACCTCGTGTCAAACAATACCTACAGTGCGATAAAATGGGTTGCGACTTCGGATGTCTCTCCATAGCTTTATTGGACGATATAGAAGATACAATTTCCTTTAAGTTTCTCTTTTAAATCTGCAATTGCTGAAGTCCCTAGCGACTACTCCGGTCCAGCACAGATATTTATGATGTAATACGTAGTTTCGGGATCTTATTTAAGATTGGGACATTCAGTTACAATTCTGTGCAGACAAATTTAATTCAATTATGTTGCTCAACTAAGCAGACAATACTTTGAATGAAAATGTAACGTAAAGATGATAGAATTACGTGTTTTAATATTAAAGGCTTTTGAATTCGAACGTGTGTGTAATATTAACTTTTCAACATAAAACATTGACATTAATAGCCCATTCTCTCCAGCTACATTTTATTTTTAATGAGAATTCACGAAAAAATTGTACTCGTAATATTGTCATGACCCACAAATGATTGGCCGTGCTAAGGGTCGCGGCTTTTATTGCCGTCGATTTCTTTACTTTGCGGTTATCGCTATATTGATTTTGAATAGCTACATTCCGTGTGTCACATAAAAACTCTAATACCATTCGATGGAATTGAGCTCAAATTTATGGAAACATGACATGGAAATATTGAAAAGGTTGAAATACTAGCTTGGAAATCTTTCAATAGCATAAACGGTTCATAGGCAAGCGTAATGCAAGTAAAAGCTAGTTTTAAATATGATATAATAATTATTTAGAATTATCTAATTAAATTCTAAATTAACCTTATGTTTTGTACCTTAGAATTATCAAATTTAATTGATGTTTAGTATAAATATCATAACAACACTCTTTATATAAATTACGACATTTTCAAAGAACAGTAAAAAGCTTTTTGACTACTTAGTGGTTACTTTGTGCGATGCAATAATTATTAGTGAACACGCAACGGGCGGGCTAGGGTGAGCGCTTCCTACCCGCCACTTCGAACGTTTTTAGAGCACTTGTGTAATAAAATTAAACGGTAATTCACAAGAGTAAACAGAGGAACTTACCGTGCCAAGATACCAAAAAAAAAAAATTAATGTTGCTTAATTCAAATTGTATATAATAAAGTATTTTTAGTTATTCAATTATATAAGTAACTAGCATTTGTTCGCAGTTTCGCTTCTGTAAAAGTAGGTTAGGAACGAAAATAAAAATAATTTAAAAACGGTACTGTTACAATTATGTTACCGTACCTTATTTTCAATAAAATATAAACAATAATACTCGGTGATAATATAGCTTCCTAATGATGAAAGAATTTAAAAATCTGTTAAGTAGTTTTTGACTTACATACAAACAAACAAAAATCAAATCTTTCCTCTTTATAATATTACTATAGATAATATGTGTTAAAACATTGCCTATGTTACTTAGGAATAATGTACATTTCTTTAAGTCTGAATAAATTAGGAACCAGGTCAAAATTGGACCAAAATTCCTAAGCTTGCTACTTTGTTTTCTTGTTTTCTTTATTACATATAAATAAGGTATAGATAACCACAATTACAAAGAATTGCACGACGTCAGACGAACAATGCCGAAATACTACGAACGCGATTCGATTGCGTGTGTCAAATGCATGAATGTGTGCGTGTAGGGTTTTTTCATTCAATTAATGTATTTCCAATGCATATTTTATAAAAATATTAGGATTCACCCTCCTTCTCCATATAAACTTTAACTATGCCAAATTCCATACTCCGCCGCCCGCGCAATTTTCGTAAAAAGGTGTACATAGTTTTTGCTTTACGTATTAATATATAAATAAAGATTACTTACTATTAAAATACCCGTTCATAATACAGATCTACATATATCTTTTTTAGCATCCTAGTCCATTTGACATTTAGTGGGATATTCAAGTCTAACTATGAAATACCTATAAACTGTATTCATATATGTATATGTATACAGAAAAATATTTCTAAAGGTAAAATTGGACACGTTCATAGACTTTCCGAAGGCACAGGAGGAATTTTCATATCATTTTTCGCCAATTATGTTTTAATTTCTTCATAATAATTGCCATGCTATTGTCATCGATTTGACACAAATAAAAAAATACATGTGCGGAAAAAAAACAGTAAAACTCGATCCGAAAATTGAATCTGGGATCTCGCGATCGGACACAAATGCAAACTTATGCCGTGGAACCAATGATGCAGTCACAATATGTAAATTAAAATTTATATAACGCCACCCATATCCATCGATATCCATATTATAAATCTATGCTAATATTGTAAATGGAAATATAATTCTATCTATTTCTTTATTTTGTTTTTTCAGTTGAATCTGTACTAATTATGTAATTTTTCACGTGGACGGATATAACTTTGAAAGTTAAGTTTATTTTTACTTTAAGTCTGGCCATAAATATATTTTATTAACTTGTTTCGAATTAAGAATACAAGGTCAACTAAGAAATAGTTACAACAGTCTTTAGTGAAAATCATGAAACATCAAAAAAATGCGAGCTTGATGATTTTCTCCACATATATTTCTTCCTATTAAAGCAATTAATAACCTACTAATATTATAAGAGTAAAAGATTTTGAAGTCGTTTGAATGTTTGTTATTCATCCGTAAAATATGGCACACGCATAGGCTATGTTCTGGATATATAGGTAAAGGATATTTCTATCCCGACTGCTGTTGGCGCATGTAAAGGCGCGAGCTGCAACTAGTTTTAACTGAATTCTTCAAAGGTTCATAATAGTCACATTTACTATATCCTGCAGTACATTATAATTCGACTCGCTTTTCCTTTTAAATTATAAGTGTTCGGCATTGCTGATACATTTATAGCATTGAGGAATTCAAATATACTGCATATTTACAAGTACCGTAATTAATATTTTTCTATTTCTCTAAATTAGCAATAAGGAATGTACCGTTATGATAACTTTTAAAGGTACTGTCACATATGATTAATTATATTCATACTCCGTATACTGAAGTGTGGCAAATACCACATAAATAAGAACGGTTTTGTATTCCAGATCCCTATGTACCTGTATATGCAAACACAAAATTTGCCCAGCTATGTTGTAGGTCCCATTAAAAGGCGAGTGTATAACTGCCTACCAGGCCAATTTTACAGCCGTACTGTTTCTAATATTCTATAAATTAATAATGCAATGATACTTTGCCAGCTTCGGGTATCGATATCGTATCGGTACCTTAAAATGGTACGTAATTACGCGCAAGCTAATGTCACGGAGACAAGGCAGTCGACAATACAACAAAGAAGTGAAGAAAACCAACTGCTGTGTATTACTTATTATGCATTAGGTATACGCTCGCAGTATAGCTTCTGTTAACAAAAACAGGTCATATGTGTTATGGCCGTATGGAAATAAATGTATACAACTTGCGAAACATCTCGCTTACCTATATGAACGTTACCAGTTTGAGTAGATGCTGCGCAATATATAGTTTTGTGAAATTCAGTAGCGATAGAAGAATGTTTCAAATCTCTCAGCTACTGTGACAATTAAACATACTATTAATATAATATTACACGGACTATACCGGACGTATTGCTGAATTAATTTTATAAACACTATTATATAAATGTAACTCCATATAAACAAATTAGCTCCTAAAACATAAAAACATTGTTTACACGAAATATTTACAAACGAAGAGTTAAACTTCTACCCGGTTGGTATCAAGTTGTTTAAACTTAATACCCTTATTCAAAAGTTGGACAGTTGCACACGCGAACCAACCCGTAAAATCAACTATTACAAAACAGTAGAATGTACGATCCAACAATGTAAAAGAATGCCAATGAGTTATACTTGAAGTTCTTCATTGGGGAATTAGTTAGCTGGAAAACTAATAACGAACAAGTTTTATGATTTAATTCTGTTACTAACACACACCGTATGTAATACGCAACCAGAAATAAGGCATCGAATATATGGCATTTTATCCAGAATCTAGCACGGAGACAAACATTATTTATTACACACTGAATCACTGTAGTACATCCGCGCTGTTATACAACCGACGAGGTGGGATAGAATTTCAGACGTCTAATGTACGGATGCATTATCCGGAGCGTAACATAGATATTGGTAACAAAAAATCGATATAGATGTGGTACGTATGTACGAGCCAATGTAGGCTGTAGTGGATGTGGATAGCGAGCAAGGCGATGCGTGGAGGCGAGTGGTGGTCGCTAAGGCAGCGTATCGAATGCGCCAGCGCCGCCCGCGGGCCTCGTCGAAAAGAAAGGACCGTATAGTTGTTAAATAATGACGATAGTTGCATGTTACTGAGTGAAATGCTCGTAGGGATGGAGTATTCTGACGAGATGAGCACCTTGCTATTTAAGAGCGGGTCGGCATGGCGAATGTCATCAGTTAACACGAGCTCTCAGCCAAAGGAACATCTCCAAAAAGTGGATTTGTTCTAATCTGTCGCACCGCACTTCTTTGGAGTAAAGAGTCTTTGAAAATCGGCGCCGTCTCACCCACGCACAATATGCGCGCTTTTATGGTAAGCAGCTGCCGCGATATTTCATTAATTAATTTAATTTAAATTTTATTTTACTATTTGGCACATGCGATTGAAAAATATAATTTTATTATTTGTCATATTTAAATCAGTGTATCCTCTAATGTGATATTTTTAAGCTCAGTGTATCAGTTTTTCAGGCAACTTTGGAACTGAAGTGAAGTGTTCAGTGGATGGACTTTCGTAGTGCCAAATAGTGAAAATATTTGAAAACACCAGTGATTAATAAAGTGGTGAATTATAAATAATACGTCAGTGCCCATGACATATCTGGAAAAATATTCCGTATTTTATAAACCGACGGAGTACAAGTTACATTGTACCCTGACTGATAAATATTCAGGTCATACTTAGTTTAAATTCAAAATTAACTTTTGATTAAAATGTTTTAGGATTTCAAATTTCTTGGACGATAAATTAGCTATGAAAATTTCTGCTTAACACCAGTAAAAAAATCCTATAATATTTTGCTGTGTAATTATGTAACATAATGCAGAAATAGGCCAATATTTGAATTCGGCGTACATGCGTCAATAAGAGGCGGGCGGCGGTGGGCATCATAAGTAGCATGAAGTGGATCGCATTTGCTACTCACACTCACGAAATGAGCACTCGATCATTATTCACTTCGGGTGCGATCTCCATTTCACCGAGTCCATTTCTACACAACGCGAACCTATACGTGTGTGCGATAAAAGTAACCTGTCCATCTGTATTCAGAGAAGCTAAAGTACAGTACAAATCAACTACCGAAATTCTGTATGTCCGCCCCTATTGCATAAAACGGATTATTTCAACTCGCTTACGACTACCGCATACGAGTCAATCTTTTACATCACATCCGATTTTACACAGTTTCTTATTTCAAACGAGTCACTTTCGTATTTGTTATATTTATTACAAAACTTACATGGATAATCAAATACGTGTGTTAATTATGCTTGGCGAATCGCTAATGCTTACGCGTTTCATATCGCGCCGTGGTCGGTACTCACGCTCTTCGGGTGTATATCTAAGAACGTTGCCTACTTCTCGACGTCTTTCACTCATCTTGTTTAATGTGATGCAGTTAGTTAATGTGAGGTTATTAACTGACGTAAGCATTTCAGTCTTCATTTATTGGTTTCGTTATTGCTCTTTCATAATCGTACTTATGTAAATATAGATGCGGTGAAAGGACTAAGACAAATTTACTGTTCTATCGATGTTTACTTACTGTGGAAGTAAAATAGTTCCTGTAAAATTTGAGCGGGTGCGGTACTCCTTATCGTGACGTGTATCGGCGACCACTCACCCCCGCACGTTTAATACATGTTCTGCGGTCACCACTAGCGTCTCTGTACTGTTAAGGGTACACGTTATAAACTTAGATGTCTAATCTTTCTAGATGTATTTTTTTACTATATGCGTCTTTTTACTTGTTACAGGTACTCGCCTGTGTGGCGCTAGCCTATGGCCGCCCTGAACCTCCAGTAGGCTACAGCTACTCAGCTCCCAGTGGACACGGTGGTGGTCATGGTGGACATTCCAGTGGTGGTGGACTCTCTCTGGGCGGTGGTCACTCCTTCGGCGGTGGTGCCTCGTTCGGTGGTCACTCCTCTGGTGGAATCTCCCTTGGTGGACACTCAGGTGGAATTTCCCTAGGCGGCGGTCACTCTGGTGGTGGTCACTCTGGTGGAATCTCTCTGGGAGGCGCTGGAATCGGCGGAGGATTCGGCGGTGGATTCGGTGGTGATGATGGTGGATACGCCGGTGGTTACGCTGGTGCCCCTCTTGTCCAGAAGCACATCTACGTTCACGTTCCTCCCCCAGAACCCCAGGAACAGAGGCTACCCCGTATCCCTGAGGTCGCTCCTCCCCAGAAGCACTACAAAATCATCTTCATCAAGGCCCCGACTCCTCCCACTCCCGTCGCGCCTATCATCCCCGTCCAGCCCCAGAACGAAGAGAAGACTCTTGTATATGTCCTGGTCAAGAAACCCGAGGAACAGCCCGACATTGTCATCCCCACTCCCGCGCCTACACAGCCTTCCAAACCCGAAGTTTACTTCATCAAGTACCAGACCCAGAAGGAGAGCGGCATCGGTGGTGGTGCTATCGGTGGTGGTGCCATCGGTGGAGGTGCTGGTCTCATCGGTGGAGGTGCTGGTCTCGGCGGTGGAGTTAGCGGTGGCGACCTTGGCGCTTTGGCTATCGGCGGCGGATCTGGAATCGGTGGCGACGCTGGCATCAGCTCTGGTGCTGGCGGTCACGGTGGAGCCGAAATCAGCGCTGACTTCGGAGCTAGCGGTGGAGACGAGAGTGGAGCCGCGGGCGGCCATGGTGGTGCCACCAGCACCCAGTACGGACCCCCCGGACACGTGGCGGGACCCCTTCACTAAACGAACGTAAATTTAGGTGGTAGGATATTAAGTCGAGTTATTTATTGCTATGCGAGAACTATGCCAGTCTTCAATGAAGAGTCGTGGGTAGCCCCGTGACATGGAGTGTTGGATAAACTCATTGGATCCTGCCACCGCCAGTTCGCAGCCCGCGGCCGAACGCACTGTATATAGTCACCTACACAGCGTTCGCCCGCGAGCGCTCTACGACATAACACGACTCATCGTTTTAGCTCATCATCGTCACTCATCTATACTTGTTATTAGTGCACAGTGTTAATGTTGTTCGAAAAGAGGCATTTTACTGCGACTGTTATGTTATGTATTATAAAATAGCTTTTTTACTTTTATAATAAAACCAAATGTGATGCTTAATCTGTTTATTAGTGGTACCTATTGGGGCAGGGGCATACGAAGTAGATAATTGCGTCACTTCAGAAAGTAGTCGTGAAAGGTTGCCCCGTCGTTACTGAGGGCGGTGCTGCGTGGTGCGTCGACTTGCCGCGCAACGTCGAGCCCGAACGGCTCCTTTCTCGAACTCGATCCGATTAGTTTCAACATAAAACCGAAAATTAAACAATCACAAGTGGTGGTGTGTTACGCAATGGAGTGTAACGAGCCGCGGCGGGCGCCTCGGCGAGCGGCGCACGGCTCATGGCGCGCGGCTGGCACCCGCCACGGCGCGAGCACACCTGTGAATACTTGGCATAGCGCGCCGGTCGTCGCGCGGGCTCGCTGCGCTCTCATTAATGGCCGTCTTAATGGATCATACATGTAATTACACTTTCATAATAATATAATTTAATGGATGTCGTACATAATACTGTCCATTTCTTCGCACCATTTGATCGTTAATATTTTATGGCTTCAGGAATACTACTTTTCAGATACATTCTTACTATACACAAAAGGCTTTGCGTTTAATTGCAATTTAAGGTTATATAAAAGAGCGCATAGGAGAGTCAAAATAAAGTTGCACAGTACTTAAGGAGCTTATTTAGCTCACATTATTAGGACACATTTAGCTCCATCAATCACTCACTTAGTTTGGCAACAGGTATTGTCATGAAAACTCCATTTATTTCGAATTTTATTAACGGAGCTTTCACCTAATTGAATAAAATTAGGTCTTCTAGTTAATAAATTACGTAAAATTACATTTTAGTTGAATATTATATATATATATACTATTATATTATAATAATAGAAAACTATATGTAAGATATTCAGGAACTAAACTTACAGTATATGAGCATAACTATAAATTAACACACAAGAGTTTATCAAAGAGTCTGAAGGATTAGCTAAGGACGTCGTTTGTCTCTATTATATCATCGTCAAAAGCCACGAATTAAGAATGGGATCCCACACGAGCAAAGTTAGCGCAAACTAACGGGGAGAACAAATAAACAGCGTGAAACAATACAGCCCACGCACATAACATATATCGTAACTATAGTTTATTTCTCTTTGGAGGCAGATAGTATTGCCGGCAGTAGAGCGAAATCTGTTCTAAACAATAGTCGATATATACGCGGAAAAAGCAATAAACTTCTGGCTACCTTTCCCCTGGCCGACAAGAAATGACATTTTGTATTGGCACCGTCCCGAAAAGGTTACGCGCGGAATATCATTGGATGTGGTTTCCTAAGCCGCTCGATATGCTCCGCATGGAACTGCTCGGAGGGCGCTACCGTTGAAGGTATTTTGCTCTTATGATTTACTACGAATATCTCGGATGCATAGATTGTAGCTAAAATAAGATTAGATAAATAATTCTTCAAAACTTCAATGGGAGGATATTAATTATGCTTACAAGATCATAAGTGACTTTTAAGCAGGAATACATCATGACATATACATGCACGTACCGTTCATTGATTTTTTATACAGAGTGTGTTCCGTTCTCGCTTTCGTTATTTCGACGTGCGGCTCCGATTATTTGTATCCGCTGTGGTATCCTCGCACAAATAAAAGAAAAGCTACCTAACATATGAAATAATCTTATGAGTATTTATAGCAATACTTACTTTTATTAGCTATATACGGTTATAAGGATCTGTGATATTTTGACCGTGTCTTATCGAAAAGGCAGTGTTACAAACGTAATAAAAATATATTTACGTCTGTTTTTATATATCATATGAAACAGTCGTTACATTCGAATACGTAATAACTTTCACTAAATTAGTGTGATATAATATTTTATTTATTATGATAAGGTATATTTAACTTGTATGTGACGTAACTGAATAGTAGAAGAAATAAAAGTCCTTTATTATATAAATTAAAACAAAACTTTCACATTTTAAATTATTATAATCATTCAGTAATATTTAATCTTAGTCATTATATTACTAGATAGTCTATATAAGTTATAGTATAAGCAGCGATAGCTCAGTGGGGAGATCAACAGATTGCAATGCAGAGGGTCTTGGGTTCGAACCCACGTCGCGCACCTCTGACTTTCGGAAGCTATATGACTTTTCATGCGTATTGATGGACAATTATCGCCTGCTCCGTGCCTCGGTGAGCACGTTAGTCCGTCGGTCCCGGCTGCCATGAACATCAATGGCAGTCGTTATTGGGAGAGTATCGACACAAAAAATCCCACTGGGTCGAAGTGCCGCCGGTCTGCACTGACTGGCCGCCACATAAAATACAAGATAGTCTAGATCATTATATAAGCAGGCTTAACCGACACGTGCTCATGTTGGTATTGATTTTCGCTAATATATATATTTTCTATATTGGGATGGTAGGAACTGCTCAAATTATATGTGGACGATTTGGATATAATTTATTTTTATTTGCGGAGGTAAGTGAATAAATTACGTGTAATGACGTAAAATATAATCCTGAAAATATGATAGCAATAACCTATTTACAATCGTTGTGTGAAAGTGACATACTTTCATGTTTATTTTGATTTTTACATTGAATTTGTTATATAATATTTTTTTATTATTGATTTCATAACTGCGTCTGGTGATAACTACACAGTGTCAATCCGAGACTCAATATGCTATAATATACTTGGATTTTCTATGAATAAAATATATATTGCACGTTATCTATAAAAAATCTTATATTAAACCGTATCCGGTAAGATTGCTAGCAAACCCCAACTCGTTTTAAGTAATAAGGCTAAGAAGATTTTAATTAGTTTCAGATTCTCGTTAAGGCCAAGGTAAAAGATTTAACTGCTTTTGTAAAAAGGTGGGGTAGTCAGGCATTTTAATGACTCTCAACGAGTGTTGGGATCACTAACATAAAGATTATCCTCTATATTTTAAAGGGAATTCGATTATATTCGATATCGATTTAAAAAAAGCTTTTGACACCGTGAGTCATCATAAGTTATTAGAAAAATTGGACAACATAGGGGTTATAGACAAGGCTTTCACGATGTTCAAATCTTATCTGGAAAATAGACGTCAAGTTGTTAAAATAGATACCCACACTAGCTCGACCAAAACAGTAACATACGGCTGTCCACAAGGCTCAATAATTAGTCCGTTATTATTTTTAATTTACATTAATAATATCACCAAAATTGGACTGACAGGCAACCTTACTTTGTATGCTGATGACACTTGTTTGTTTTACTTTGATAAGTCCATCAATAACATTATAGCAAATGCTCAGAAGGACTTAGATATTCTCAATGAGTGGTTGAAGTATAATCTCCTCACAATTAACACATCTAAAACATCATTTATGATTATAACTGCTAAAAATAAGCGAGTACCCGACTTCACACCGCTCAAAATAAACGAGACTATTATAAAACAATCCAATCTCGAAAAATATCTCGGTCTATGGCTTGATGATAAACTTACATGGAAAGCCCACATTGAGCACGTCAAAAAGAAACTTACATCAACTTTAGGAGCCTTACGGAAGGTGTCAAACTGCATTCCTTACCAAGTACGTAATATTATATACAACTCGTTAATTAAATCGCATCTAGAATACTTAATCGAAATATGGGGATCAGCCGCCGTATCAAACCTTAACTCACTGCAGAGACTTCAAAACAAAATAATAAAAACGCTATTTCACTACCCTTACCTTACACCTACAAAACATATATATAAAAGAACTAATCTGCTAACAACTCGACAGCTTTATATATACAATACATGCATTCTTATAAAAAACATTACATCAAACTCAATACAAACTAATATACAGATACCTAGAAAAGCAATGTCACATAACTTAAGAAATCAACATAAACTACAACTTTGTAAAATACGAACGAATTACGGTAAGAAATCGATATTGTTTGGTGGAGCACAGCTGTTTAATAATCTACCTGCCGACATTAAAGAATGTGCTAACATAAATCTGTTTAAACGTAAACTTAAGGAATATGTACTTTGTAACCATTTCTAACACTCTGGAGGCTATTGTTTATTTATTTAATTTAATTATGTTAATCTCATTATAAGTGGACTGTAATGTTCTTATGAGAAATAAAGATCTTTAAACCTAATTTGTTATTTAAAGAGATATTAAAGCACTCGAGCAGTCTTATCGGTGCTTGAATAATACAGCAAAATTATTGATTGTACGCTTAGATAAATAGTTTGTCAGTGCCCAGTTAGGTAAACGGTTTATTTCATTTAGTTTAAAACATGAATTTGATTTCCACAACTGATAAGCAATTGTAATTTTTGATGTAAAGCCTAGTAACGTTAATAATATCAAGTTACTATATCTGTTTATAACATTTAAAATATTAATTCAATTATAGAGAGACATTACTATAACGTTACTTGTTTTATAGTATAAATAAAATGTATTCATACTGACTCGATGGCACTCTGGTAGTAAGGCTTCCTCCACACTAGCGTCTTTCGAGCGTTGTTGTCTTGCCAGCGCCTGCGCAACGTCAACGTGGCGCTGGAGAGGCGGCGACGCAACGCCAACGCTAAGCGTCTCCCAACGCAGAATTACGCAGCGCTGGCGTCGCGTCGCCGCTTCGCCAGCGCCGCGTCGACGTAGCACGTGCGCTGGCAAGACGACGACGCTCGAAAGTCGCTAGTGGGGGGTCCCTAAATGCGACTGCTGTGCTATCCACAGGCACATTCACTGCCAGTATCTCTGGTTGACTGATGAAGGTGTTATTGGATCTTGTCTATCAAGAAATTCTCAGTAGCAATTAATACGTAAATATAGCAGTAAATTCTTAATACGGAGTCTGGCTTTGTTCTCCGAAGACGTCAATAGCGTCGCCACCTTTTACGCGGGACTGAGCGCCATTGCTGGCGAAATATGTGTCTTTGGATTAAGACCTGAGACTATATATGTTCATATTGAAATTAATCTGAAGTATAAAGATTTTAACGCGTTGTTTATTTTAAAACACTTTTATTACATCATTTTGAAACCATTACGCTACCTCTGTTAAGCCTTACTTCTATTTAAGCTATTAAAATATAAGGTAACTAGTTTAATTTCAATGTATAACATTCGCGTAAATGTAAGACAATATTATGTACGTTTTTATATTACTTGGATTTATCTCGAACTGGTTATAGTTATGGGACACCATTGGAAAGCGCAAAAGTGCCTATCTGGGCCATATATTTAGCCATGAAAGATATAGTCTCTTGCAACTCATTATGATGGGCAAAGTAGCAGGCAAGAGAAACGTAGGTCGGAGAAAGAAGTCGTGGCTGAGAAACCTTCGGAAGTGGACTGTAGTTGCGAGTGCTGCCCAACTATTTCGCCTCGCAAGGGATTGGAAGAAATATGCGGAGCTGATTGCCAACCTTCACTAGTCGGAGAGGCACTTAAAGAAGAAGAAGAAGAAGAAGTTATAGCTCAGGTTTGCCGTGATTACTGCGGCAAAATTATATCCGTGGGGAATATATCACTCTGTCACAAACGGTTCAGCCATAAAACGTAACAAACAAGCGAATACACTTTAGAATATATAAAGTTGGTATGGATAATGTTGTCTTACGTTAAACCGAATGTTGCACATTTAAATGAAACTGGTTTAGTTTGTTTAACACCTTTTAAAATTATTTATATGTTTACTTTCTTCGACGTTGTGATTGCTTTTAAGCAGCCACGGTCTTGAGATATTATGCCTTGACGTATAGTTTCAGTGATATTTTATTGTGCTATTAAATGTATCCAATTTGGTAGCAAGAATGTCATGCTGTCAGTTCATCAATGCAAATTCTGGCAATGTGATTTGCAGAAGCGTACCGAGGCGTCTTCTATAAATGATATTGTACAAAATCTAGGTAGATTTTAGTAGGTAATATATTTAAACGCTGTATATTTTGGAAAACATATTTAACCAAGAATAAAGTAAAACATAATTTACGCTATACTTTTTCCGAAAATTTAGAAGAAAATATACTATCGGTGTCTATGAAGGTTCCATATACGGGTAGAAATAAATCGGTCTCTTTTTATATTCTGCTAGATTTGCCCGGCTATGCTTACTCGGGAACAGTATTTTTTTGGGATGATAGCTTATGTTCTTTTCTATAACGTGTATACGAAATTTCACTACGATCGGTCGAGTAGTTACCTAAAGCGTACAAGTGTAAGAAACAAACAAACTCTCATTAGCATTTATAATATTAGTAAGGATTACAACAGCGTTAGGAGTTCGTAACGACACCATCCAGATTTTTTATCAGCGTTACTAAAATAAATGAAGTTATTTTATTGAATCTTTGTTTAATAAAATCTTGTTCAAATATTTCTATATAGTAACTTCAATTTTCATTTTCATTTTGTCACCTACATAAAGCCCTCACGTTTGCGTTAATTATTGCATTTTAACGAACTGTATATACCTTTTATTAACAATTGGTGGCATTGCGTGATATTTTTTGGTATTCATATCAAATATACATATGGAAGCCTTAACCTGCATCCGCTCACAAAAAGTATTGCTATCGACATAAAATATGAAATATTTTTTATGTAATGCCTGTTCACTTTTTAATTTACTAGCAAGCTGCCCCGCTCTCTCATTGAACAGGTTGAACATAACATGTAGCCTACATACAGTCCATCTGACTTAATGTAACTTTCGATTAGTGTAAGAATGATTTAAATCGTTTGAATAGTTCCGAAGACTCAAACATATTAACTGTACCTCTTTTTATGTGTAGATAAATAAATTAAAATTCTTTTTTATGTTGCATCTATATATTTTATGTAAATCTACAGCATCTTTCAGCGGTGATTTGTATTTCCATGCTTGTTCATATGTTATCCTCGACTTCCATTGAAACGAAGTGACACAACGTTTTCTAACTTCAACACAAGTAAACAAAAGAGCATAAAGTAAAGCCAACTGTATTTATCCAACTTAAATAGACTCAAAAAGCTTCGCGTTTTGTATCCCCAACAAATGTACTAAAACATTTAGTCAAACAGAAAAATGAGCGAAAATTCAAAGTCTTTACACAACCGAATTGCGAAACGTAATAACGGCTAAAACTGTGTTATAGTCTGTCACCACCATTATTTGTTGATGTCGAAGCATTAACAAAGAGTTTGAAAATAATTTAAAATGAATCAATAATGCAATGTATTTACAAGCGTCAGAGTATAATGTGCGGTGAGCTCGCTAATTTTGTAAATGACGATTACAACTTTAATTTTGCCCGCAAATTGAGCTTAATATAACACAAATTAACGAGCGGCCACGAACTTATATATTTAGTATGAAATTTCGGTGCAAACACGTTATTAATTACGGTTCCTCTGACGCGAGGTCCCACCTAGACATTCAATAATAGTACACCTGAAGACCGCACTATGTATTGTACAGTTTTGAGACCCTTAACGAATAAATATTCAAAACATTCTCGCAGACTATGGCGTAGAACTAGTTATTGAAATAAATCCGTACCTTCTTGGTGCCTACTAACTTTATTATGTACAAGTTAAGTTGTATTATATATCATTGATGTATTTATAGCTCCCGTCTAAACTGAGAGCCGCTCTCTTTGCTTTCTAAAAGTACTTTTTACTTTAGTTACTACGTTATACTTATCTCTGTCATATATCCGACAATAATTGATGTGCCCAACTCTAGATCTAGCTTGAGTCAATTTGGACTATATTTTACTAAGCTTTTATTTAATTGCCTTGTCGGTCGCGTGGTTTAAATCTCCTAACTGGCTGTTAAAATCTACAATGTTAAAATGTATGTGTAATGCAAAATGCCTACATTTTTAAAACTTGTTTTGTTTTTAGGGTTACTTAATAATAATTTGACCCTCAGAAATGACATGTTTCACGGCATACATGTTTTAAAAATATACATGATAAATATCTGTTTATTAGTAACTTAATATGCCTTTATTTAGGTACCAGATTGCAATGAAACTTTGTAAGGTTGTTGAGGTTGCGCTTGCGAAGGATGCCGACACGTAAATGGTCATTGTTGGTGTCAGCTCGAATACTAATATATATCTACAATGGGCCCAATATTAATTTATATCTAGAAGCTATTAACCCCAAAATTATCTAAATCGTGAAAATTGTGATTAAGATATAGCATCTTACCTTGCACAATTGGTTTGTACGAATACACATTTTTATACAGTCCAATAATTTATCCATAATTGCATAAATGTAAATAATATACATAAATTTATATACACCAGAACAAAGGGTTGTTGATAAAAAACCAAATAATATCTTACGAACCGATTGGGCCCCTTGTCATCAAAAGGCCTTAACCTTTTTCTTTGAACAGCAAAAGCGCCTTGCCCGCGGACGTTAAAAGTTCGTGTTAAAAAGGTTTTATTCTAAAAGCTACTTCACCTGTCGAGCTTTTGTTGGTCCAGTTCCGTCCGCAGACAATGAGCGGTTACGTATACTATGCATATATATATAGATATATACATATGTCGTAAGCAGTCATATACATGGTTAATTCCCCTCAGAGTACTCAGTTCATCTAACTAGTATCGTTTGAATCGGAACAGAGTTTGTGTTGTTATTGTCGTGTTTGTGTCGCAGTAATAACAAATTACCGCCCAAGTTCGTAAATCTGAATGACAATTAATTTGCTGTTACATAAAAAAGCTCCTTAACATCGCGGACACGACGTTGATTCACTTTACGTAATTGGCTTTTCGAAATCGCGCTAATTCTCAAGCTGTCTTAGGCACTCTAGAACAGTAAAATAAAGGCTTGTTTTTATCTTATTTTAAACAAGTAACATTATTTTAATACGGCTTTATACGTTGTAAACTGGAATAAAAATTGTGGCGAGCTTTCGGCGCCTTTAAGCCGCGGCGAGGCGCGTGTGTGGCGAGCTAAATAAATAGACACGGGATTTTTGTCACGCAACAAACGCCCAAAGTGCGGCAACAATGGCATGTAACTGCGTGTTGGTAAATTTGTTTTCCCCTAATTCGACGAATGCATTCATATACGGCATTATTTACATGAGAAGTCGTGCAATTCCACGTGACAACAATATCGATGATTGTCGTGATATGAACGCAAATCGTTATTGGAAATCGAAAGCGCTGAGGTCATTCACCAAATCACCTGTTTCACCTGTTTATTATATACTACGTTTCAACTAATTGCACGCAGCCATTAAAATGCCGTATTAAGTACCCTACTTGATTCATTAATGATAATTATTGTTAAACGTTTTCATTACAGAACTTTAAAAAAGTTTAATAAGTTGAAGGAAAAATGAACAATGTGTGGTTGAACTTGAGACAGGCTTAATATAAAATAATTAATCACATGAGTGCCTTGCGACAGTCGGATTAATTTTTAACCTGAATTCCTATTCCGTAAAATTAGTCCTTGTTTCATATAAATGGTGTAAAACTTGTTTGTAAATTAAAATAAATCAAAGATGCCTATAGTAACCCGATAACATTTCTTATAACTTAATAAAATAGCAACCAAGTTCACAGACCACCAGACGCTAAGAGTTACCATAGTCTATGGAAGCTTGCAAGTCTAGGCGCCAATTCGTGTGTTGCCGACCTTTCGATAAGTGGATGACATATTCCTGCACAAGGGGCAACGATCACACTGGAACGACAACAGCTTATGGAGTCTAGAACACTTATTCACACCAGAAACAGAACCTAAGGTTGTTGTGATCTTCTGTAGGGTCTGTACCCTACGGCAGACCACAACTGTTTATTTCACCAACCGGGTTGCTTTTATTTGAGCGGCCTCTCCGGTCAAGCAGGGATTACCGAGCTCGACCTCTCTAAAAGGTATATCGGATTATATGTTTTGAGTTTAAGTTTAAGTTTCAGAAAGTTTTAGTACATTCATCAGCAATAATTTGTATGAATAGACTTGTGATGTTTATCAGAAATCCTTCTAATATTATAAAGATAAAAGTTTGTGAAGATGTTTGACGTGTGCTACTCAATCACGCTATTGAACCAGTTTGAAAGAAGATCGACTATGGCTGTGTCATATTATAATTTTTATCTCGGAGCCGCTCCCGTGGAATACACGCGTGCGGAATCGCGATCAGGTCCTAGAACTTAATAAAAGATTTATTGCTATTCAACCGTTTATTTTTAAATATTCATATTACCAAAGTATGTACCGTGCGTGATGTAGGCGAAAGGTGAACCGCAATTATTGAAAATAAGATCTGTGGTTGCAATAGAAGTGTTTTGATAACCGATTCCAAATATCAATGTGAAGCTAGACGAAGTTAGCCGATTATTTGACATAATAATTACATGGAGCTGATATTATGTCTAGTAATCGGCTATGCAATTATAATCGCCGTGGTCGGGAATATCATATTCCGTCAGAGAATTTTCTTTTTGACCTAATAAATTGTTGCCCGAACCATAGATCATATTCGGAACCTTGCAATCTGCGATTAGCCTAAAGGTGAACAAATTGGTAGGTGTATAAAGTCTTTTATCAAGTAGCAAATAAAGTTGTTGACTTAGTGCTGTTACCAAAAATGGCCTCAATTTCTAACAGTCAAACCAATAACCTATTCAGAAGTCGAACCTGAGACCTTATGCACAGCAAACGCATTCACGTTGCGCCACCGAAGCAAGCCAACCCCAAAGCGTAAGCCAACTGGTCTATGCTAGTTCTATCTGCCTACTGATATAAAGATCGATAACAGTTGGGGTAAACGAGTTCATAAGTGTAGACCGCGCTTTATTAAACGCAACGTAGGGAACACTCGGAACGAGGACAATGATGTTAAACGTCACTGCTGTGAGCCGTATTACGTCCGTGGATTAGTCCACCGCATCGCCACGCCAGCTAGCGTTATTGCGTTTCTACTTCATATTAATTCTCTATCGGATTACCAATATTTGATACTTCCGAGAGTACTAGGGTTTATCACAAGCCACGCTGAAGTATCAAATTTATGGACTAGAACAACTTGAACTATGTACACGAGCACGAGCTTGAACTTGAACTATGTAACGTTAAGATTTTTTTTTATTGACTTTTTGGACGAATATACATATATTTAATGCTATATAAGTAGTAGATCCTATTTGGTTTTAAGAATAAATGGACCGGCTGAACTAGGATATACCGTTTTTAAAGTTGATTTTTAGTGCTTCGCCGAGTATAATGGCTTCGATTCTCTCACCGAACAAACCTTTATGATAATTTAAACATATTAATACTACAAAGATTATCCAAACTCGGAGCAAGCCTTATTTACTACAAATTCGCATTGGGTTTGTACTTTGTATATTGTGTGACCTGTAGACAATTTTTATTTCCAATATTCGTAAATAGAGATTAGTCTTATTCACCAGCGACAAATATTTTGTTTTACAATATGTTATGTCTTAAATATTCCAATCGCTCAAGATAGAACTAAGTACACGGGAGCCTTTGAAACTTAGGCACAAAACATAAATTAAAATATTAAGTAGATAAGGCAGTGGGTATTCTATTCTTTTTTCATTTTAAGTTCTGCACGAGGATTAATTCTTGCGTCACGGCGACTTTACAAATATTCAAGCAACGGACACAAAGAACACCCAGGTGTCGAAACAATGATTTGTGGATCACACAATTATCGTTATAATTTTTTTTTTGTGTTTAACGTACAGCTCTCGGTGCGGCAGCCGTGACGAGCCGACTACTTAAAAAAACTACGCCATCTGTGCAGTTACTTCAATAATCATTATTGTTTGCGAATATCGATCCTTCGAGGACGAAATATAGTAAAAGCCAAAATAATACTTTCCAGAAGAGCCACAAGAACAACTAAAATAGGTGAATATCGTTTTTTTAGCTGTTTATGTTTTATAATTTTGTAATTATGCTTTTACATTATTTGTGGCAAGTTAAAGTATCTACAACGTTATTTTTAAAATAAAAGTAATTATGCTGCGGTATTTTCTGGGTTTTGCAAGCATTATTTTTGCGAATATCAACATTATATACACAGGTCGATGCAGCTCTAAAAATTGAAGTTACATTTTAACTAATTTTCGCTATAATGTTTTACAACATTTCATCCTCGAAGAGTCCATATGTTATATATGTTAAGCTATGCTACATATCCATCGAACTGTATAATATCTTATCATCAAATAAAAATACTTTTATGTTCTACGTTCCTAATTTATTAATGAGAAATATGCCACTTAAAAGCATTGTTCTGTCAACTCGTATGTGGATGGGTGACCATGTCAGTTTACTTGCTTTATAAGACATCCACAAAAATTATCATTCCCAAACTGCAGTCTCATGTCACAATCAGGCAAGGAATTTGGTCGACATTTTGACATAACGTCAAAAATTTTAGAGTAGCTGGTTGGGATCTTAGTCTCGAAGTTTTCGCCCGCAAACGTCAAACTTGTCTTTAAATAAAATAATCCGTTTTAAGATTTGAGCAGTTGCCAATACAATTCACCAACTATTTTACTACGATTGAAGTTATAAGACGAAAATGTTAAATATAAACATAGTTTCCCGATTATATCACCGGGAGGGTAAGCATTATTACATCTACATTTCCCCAGATATGGAGTTACGATCCACGTGTCACGAGTGCCAGGGCCAAGACACAGACAATACTTCCAAACCTATAATA
Source organism: Catocala fraxini (assembly GCA_930367265.1). Lineage (NCBI taxonomy): Eukaryota > Metazoa > Arthropoda > Insecta > Lepidoptera > Erebidae > Catocala > Catocala fraxini. The sequence goes on from OV884024.1 coordinate 21,193,104, forward strand.
GTTCTTTTTTCGGGTTAAAACCTTCTAAATTTTCGATACCAATGATTAAATATAAGCCTTTATATTCGCTACGTAACACAGGTATCTACTCTTTACAGACTGATCTTCGTATTAAAGGAGTCCAGTTCAGTTCAACTCCGTCTAGCTCGTTTATCGTTTGACATGCGACATATACAGGCTGTGCCAGAATATGTGAATCAAATTGTAATGGGAGATTCCTCCAGATTTCCTTCCAGCCCAGTCCTATTTTTGTAGCTCTTCGAGTGATACCAGTGACGTTTGTGATAGAACGGATTGTTATGACCCTAAACAAAATCATTGAATTTTTTAATAAAAAAATTCTGTTTATAGACGCGCTCTCGTTAAAGTTTTACCATAATATGTATAGTATTGGCATATAAGACTATTTATCTATACCAATATTACAAAAAGGAAAGATTTGATTACACTGCACAACAGCATGTCTGATGATTGGGTTATGTAACATGATATTAGTCCAACTTTTAATGACAATTTCAAATCTGTGACTGAAATTACTCTATCAGGTCTAGTTAGCATAATATGAAACATGGGTCGTTTTATAATAAAATTTTTTATTTGACTTCTTTGCTGAAGCTGAAGGTAGAGAGCTGAGCTTATTATTGTTATTTATATACTCTCCGCAAATGAAACAAATATGATTCGGATTATTCACACAAACACGTCTTGACGATGCCATATCAAATTATATTAAGAAAACTTAATATTGTTCTAGTTATCAGCAAATTTAGTGGAAGCTACAACGCGTAAACAAGAACGGTCACAAAAAAAATGAGGGTATATGTTGAATCAGCGACGTCTAATTAGGAAACATCATGTGATAAAAGTCATTCATCAGACAAAAGTTGCAATTTCGATGTGCAGTGTTATTTGTGTTTGTTTGTAAGGATTTAACTCAAGAACTAATAAAACGGTTTTATAAATTCTTTTCCCATTAGAAAGCTATATTATCACCGAGTGACATAGGCTATATTTTATTTAATAACAAAACAATGCATTACTGTACTGTTAGTAACATAATCTAACCTACTTTTAGACGAGCGAAGCTAAGGTGGTACTGTAACTACATATACATGCACGTTGTTGATACTAAGAGTACGTGTATCAATGTAACATGACGATATGGCCAACTGCTTCTCTTTGGCGAGGGTCGCAATTTCCTCTAGTTGACACATTTTCCATACGATTTGATGTAAACTGTTCTTGGCGGTGGCGACATGTAGCGCTTGGCTGACATTGTTGGATTGTCAAATGTAGGCCGTTTCTCCTCGAGTTTGCTAGTGGTAATAAACTATTTTATGCTGTGGCTACTATATTTTGGTATATAACCTAAATATTAACACCAACGATATCCGCTAAAATCTTGCTTTTAAATGTGATATTATCTTATTTTATTTTGTTCATTTGATCACATAAGTAACTTAAATGTAACTGAATTACTAAAATTTACTATCTGAAATTTAGGATAAATTCAAATATTCGCATTTATTTTTCTTTTTTTTATTGTATAGGAGGCAAACCAGCAGACGGTTCGCCTGATGGGGTAAGCGATTTCCGCCGCCCATGGACACCCGCAACACCTGAGGAGTCACAAGCGCGTTGCCAGCCTTTTAAATTTGTCCCCTCCTCCCTCCTGGGACTTGGGCCTCCGGTAGGTACCCTCACTCACTCGACGAAAAACAATGCAAGCGCTATTTCACGCCGATTTTCTGTGAGACCGTGGTATCACTCACTCCAATCGAGCCGGCCCATTCGTGCTGAACCGCGGCTCTCCCACGGTGAAACATGTGAAAATTAAGTTATAATACATTGAAATTAAAATACTTTATACGGATTTTATCGCGTTGTTTTATTTTATACACTATCATTACATAATTTTGGAACTATTAAACTACTACTGTTCAACAATGCAACTATTAAAGCATTATTATTTAAATTATTAAAACTATATAGTTTAAGTTTACACTGTTCCCTACGTTTTTTTGACGCAACCAAAACGTCGTATAATGTATTTTAATTTCAATGTATCACAACTTAATTTGTATTACTTTATACGGATTATTATAAAGGAGACACTATATAATCTGTATAAAGTAATTTAAGACACTATTATGTAAGTTGTGATGCCTTATCCTCAGTCTACGTACGTTCTTCTAATAGTATAAGCGTATTCGTAAGGACAAATGTTAAACTTAAAGTTACAACCACCAGACTTATTCCTAAATCACACAATACTTTTTCTTTGAGTTTAGATATGGTTATATCATCATACTTAATCACATAAAAGAAAGAAAATGTTATAGGTTTCATCGTCTATGAGTCTGCTAGACTTTACCTTGCAGCAAAGCGTCTACACATTGTTGGAAAAGTATTCATCTACTGTACTTAGCACATCTGTAGATTATTTGATTGCTAACTATGTAGGAGACAGGCATTTTTTGGTGATAGCGTTCTTAAATAATCTAAATACTTGCAATTTAGCCTTCTATATATGTAAGTCTAGATCTGGCCTTTTTCCATCTTTATTATATCGTTGCTGTGGAAATGTCTACGCGCATTGTCATAGGCTCGATCACCCCACGGAACAACATTTTGTGCGAGCCCCAAATACTTGTGCCGAACCTGAGTGTTCTTTGTGTCCGTTGTTTCAATATTTAAAAAGTTCCCCCTTTTCATTGAAGCGAACATGTGCAGAAGAAAACTATCTTAAAAAATCCTGAACGACTTTTCATCTGTCAGAATAGTCCAGATATGCAATGACACATTGTCAAATTACTTAATTAAATACTGCAACCAAAACGTAATCCATAATAACATTTTAAAACCCGTAAAATGATTTTAACTTGTCAACGGCCGCTTTCTATATCCAATCTCAATCGAAATATTGCTATGTGAGTTATAATGTTGATAGATCTGCCATAGAAAATACCTATGTCAAAATTCTAACTTGGATAGCAAAATTTAGATTGAGATTGGATATAGAAAACGGCCGTAAGTCTATAAGCGTGTTAGCTCACACTTGTTAAACAATTTAAAAGTTTATGTCTAGCAACTTAATATCGCGTTATCGAAATTTTATTGTGTCTACCCTCAAGATCGGCAGTAAATATGCCGAATAAAATCATAATATTAGTAGTAAAGTAAAATTCGATGCAAATCGTCGCCAAGCTATGTTATTTGATGGTCTCTCTATCTAGGATTTTGGGAGCACCATTCGTAAATGCCCCATAACCGAGTGTCGGAACAATCGATACAGATGTGGTTAAGCTAATGTAAAACGTAATACCAACGTAGAGAGTTGAAATTTATATGTAGACAATACGTTTACGGCCAGGAGACACTTCGGGGTTCAAGATTAAGACGGCTATAACCTGAATGCCTTTGTCGATTACTAAAATAACAGTAGATACGAATCAAATTTAATATGATGAATATTTGGCATACACTCGAATTACTAAATTAGTATTACTATTATAAATTTATTGGGGCTCATACACAATGTAATAAATAAAACAGCAGCTTTACTAAATATATGCTTCTTTTACGATATTCAAGGCTTAAAACGCTTATAGTTTCGCCTGATTATAGTACAGCAGTAACCTTAGTCTTTACACGATTGTAATGCCAGAGCTACGCTATAATCACGCGTTGGTGGCTCTTCACATAAGCAGTTACTGTGATGCCAAACACGTCACGGCACGTCTGAGTGCGATTTCTTTAAAAACTTCGCCAATCAAGCTGCTCTTGTTTGAGTGAAATCCCAAGTTAAGGATTCCGTTAAACCTTACTATTAGAATGTGAGTTTAACATTCACTGTATCTATTATTTTGTTAAAAATGACTTCATATTTCTTCTCTTTCTCTAAGAAACTGTTGTTGTGTGCAGTTTGGCGAATTTGTAATTGTATTGTTTAAAATGAAAATGTCGACAAATTTTATAGATACAGATTAAGTGTTGCTGTAATTGCAAATGGCTGCAAGACTTAGGGCTTGTCCCACCACCTCCAAATAGTATTTATCTAAAATCTTGTCAACCTAACAAGAGTGAGATAGTATGCGATTTATCTTTTGGATAAATTTTATATGTTAGTTGTGGGACTGGACATTAATTTAGCATTGCTATCTAGAAGTCCTTTGCAAACGCTGAACTTAGTAATAAAAGTGATGTGACTTTTCTACTTGCTTAGTATGGGTATATTATTATGATGAGAATAATAACAAACAATACTACACTACGTCTGTTGGACATACCAGATGGTAATAGAAGATTGTCAATAAACTTGATGCTATTTGAACTGACAACACAACAATTGTGAATGATATCTTATTCATTATATTATGGTGTGGAGCCAAATTTCAAGAGAGATTTAAGTCAAATTCAAGGGTACAGCAACAAATATTTTGTAGAATCGGTATTCTTAATTTTGCAAGTGTCCGTAGCCTATGGTTTGTAGTCGCTTATTATCAGGTCAGGCGTGTATTTATTTATTTATTTATAAAAAGAATATAGGCTTACAACTATTTTATTAACTGCAGTTTCTAATTAATAAATGTAGCGTAGTATTCTGTCAGCTTATCAATCATTGTTTTATATATGGGATATATTAAATTACTGAACAATAAAAAAAACAAAATGCTTGTGTAGATACGTTGTCTACTTTAATTGAGTCATTTGTCGATCAAGAAATTGCACACATTAATGCCGTCTGCAATGGCCTTGGCACTCAGGGTTAGGTCAGAACTAGTACAATATTATTGATCATGCAAAATCTGATTGACCGATCGGCCGTAAAGGCTACCTTACACCAAAAACATAAATATTTCACTATCTGAAAAATAAACTAAATATATAAAACTAAATAACTTTACCTAAAGCTTGCTGCTGAAGAATCTAATTCTTTAATACGCAATAATGACAGATAAACCTTACAAACTCCATTCCTATCCCATTAGCCATTGTAGCAAATTTTCGTATGACTTTTTTATTGCGAATAAACAAAGGTTCCAACGCTTAGTTCCCTGAGGCTATTTACGTAGTTTGTATTGTCTAACATACATGAACACCTTGCCCAATGTTTACAGGAGAAGTGAAATGTTTACAAGAAATAACGTACCAATTATCTTCTCCTATCTTACATTGTAAATTGTTTTATTTAGTCATTCAACGAGCTTGGCTATGTATAAAGATAAACATAGTATTACATTGTTAAACCAACTTACTTATTAAATACATATATAATTTCACAGACATATTGATTTCTTGTCAGCCTTACCCTTTGCTTTTTAAAAGTATTGCATCCGAAATGCCAGTCTTTCTATAAATTATTATGACGGCTAGTCAGTACTTGATTACGTAAGCTGTAAGCGTAGCTTTTGTTATGTAAGATGGAAAACTAAAAATAAAGCCTATTGTTTTTGTTCTTGTGTTAATTAAAAATCATTATGATGAAAGGAGCTCATTTTATTATACTTAACCGTTATAATATCAGTCTTATAAATCTTTTAAATTGAATATTTGTAGAGAGAAAACAAAGCTCATGCGCGGGCGACAATCATAAAATGTTATGTAATTAAATATACTAGTCAGTCGACCAAATTCTACAGGCGTTTATCAAATTTTACTGATGTCGATGGGACAGATCAAAAGTCACTGATTCGTCATCACTGCGATCCTGAAATAAGAATCGACAGAGTGTTAAATGAAGGGAGATACAACAAAAGAATTAGCATTTGTTTTAAGATTATTTATACGAATCGTTAAGATGATTATGGACATTCTTAAATACACTATATGTTTAGGAATATTCGTTTAATTATCTTCTTTAATATCCACAGAGCACGTATCCATAAAAAGTAATATCCAAAAGCTAAGCCCTTATAAAATTATATCACCGACCATTTATTCACGTACTTATTTAATTTTGATTTGGTCTACATATAATATCCTAAAGATTTAAGATATTTTAGAAGGTGACAGAATGCAATAATAATAAGTAAGTAGCTCCCACGTTTTACTGCGAGTTATCCACATTATTTTGAACTGTTACTTTTGTAATATATTAAAGTTGCGTCACTCTGAGCATACTAATAATAAAGATTATTAAGTACTTAATACTGGATAATGCTTGGAGCGCTGACGAGTAAAAGGGACTGATATAACGCTACCCGTGGTTTAACTAGGGACGCCTCGTAGGGTAGCTTCCAAACTTTGCTTCAATAACTCACTTTCAGAAGGGATGTGGTCAGCGTAAGATCCTATATCGTATTACAGGATCACCAGGATCCAGAGTTGTATTAAACTGGCTCATGTTCGTCACGGAAACTCTATAGACGGGTACAGCTTAATTTATGGGATTAAACAATACTGAAATGGAAGGAGAGACCTACCAGGGTGCATTGTCTGTGTGAGAAGGTGGAGTCGATATGACTGAGATTCAAGTGTAAGACTGCGGGACGGATATGGTAGCAGCACGAGTCTGTGTGCAGGTGTAAACTGCATACGTACTATGATTTACACAACCGACCCAAACACTAATCAATTAGTCTAATTAAGACGTCTGCTAGTCTTAGATATCGGTTAGTATTCAAAATGACATAGAACTTAAACATAACTGACGGATTATGAATACTATAAATTCTCTCTAACTTTACAGAGAAATCATGCTATAGAAATCTTTTGAGAAATGAGGTTTAACGAGACCTTGTGAGAATTCCAGTGAAAAGTATATAATTCTAGAATTCATAATTTTTCCCTAATCGCACTTTAGGTATTCATGCTTACGTATTCCCAAAGCAAGCCTTCGTTGCAGTTCACGGAGTGGACAGAGAAGAACTTATAACATCGAATACTTATCTTCACTTACGTGAACATGTTTGTTGTTTTTTTTTTCGTATTGCTTTTATTGGATGTATAAGTCGCCGACTAAATGAGATAAGAATTAAGATTGTTTAGTCTGCGGTGAAGGCCCACGTATCCTCAAAGATCTATCTATCCTGGATATATATATATATACATTTTTTTATCTGATTACTAACTCATTATTATCAGTCATCAGAGCAATATGCTCCGATTACGCTAAGTAATCTTGCCTGATTCGAGGGGTATCAATGTTGACGGATCAACCATATTTGCTTCTAAATGTAATATCTAAATATTCAATTTTTAAGTTTTAGATTACACATCAAATAAAAAATCAATAAATCATATTTAAAAAGTAACTTTCACGCTTCTTAGTATCGGGTTGAACTTTATGAATACTGAGAAGGCTTCACGGCCAAGGTCTGAAAGAAATGTCAGACACAAGCTTTTCAGAAAATAAATCGCTGTATAATATCCTGTTTTATTAACTTTGCAATATGCCAATATAGCTTATAGGCTTAGACATATAATATATATAGTTACACACCATACAGCGATTCTCACGAAAATGACTTTACGTAATACTTACAAGCGAAGTAATTAATTAATATAATTGCGAGCGGAGACAAACCTATCGAGTATTTTCGCTGTCAATATTTGTACAAGTTTTCTAATTAATTACTCTGTATTTAGTGACAATTGCCTTCTTAATATATCTACGGACTTATTATGACAAATAGCGAATCTCTAAACTAATTTATTCTAATTAATATGTAATAGATAATTTTATTTGGTGTTCTTGACTTGTTAGTTGTTCGTAGTAGGGATCGTATGTAATAAAATGCTATCTAGTTTCTCTGTAGATAAATTTTCATTAGCAGTACACAATCTGTCACTGTGAATGAGTGTTTGACAACAAACTCACGCTCTATTGCGTGGGACCCCAGCATAGGTCACAAAAGTGACGTTTTCATAGCTTTATTAAAATTGTGATCTTGTTTTATCGAAATAAAGTGAACTTTGTATGCACTACCTATTCCACAATTGCGATTGTAAGACTGCAATACTACTGGTGCAAAGCGCTTAAAATAAGAGTTGTATATAGGCAACGATTTATATCCATCCTATTCCTATAATCGCCAACGCTGTAGCGTAACCTATCTTCGGATGCGCGTAGTTGGTAGTGGTGATTATGCCCAGTCTTTCATAATCATCGTGACATTCCACAACTGACTTCGTATGACGATACAAAGTGGCAATTAGCAGTCAATCCTAGGTTATATAACCAACATAAGATACTGTTCTCTATCCAGCTCTATCCGTTAACTAAACAGTAACTATTTCATCGTACTCTCTAGGAAGGCCGAAGGTCATGAGTCAAGGTTACTGCTCTTCAGTCTTAGTCACTATATTCCCTTATACTTATTTTGAAAATATGTACACATAGTTGGCATCATCATAAACAGCTTAGATTGTTCATATCAGAAAATATTTTCTGAACTGCACTGTCATAAATAATTCCGTTGCCTGCCTTTGGGGTAACAGACGAAAACCTGCTTAAAAATTGATTTCATTTCATAAAAGAGGAGCCGTCCATTTGGATCTATATTGCTAATATGTTATGCAAGAACTTGCATTGTGTTGGTTAGGTGATCGTTTTTACAAAATTTTAATAACCAAACGCGCTATAAATCTCTTTTATTCTCACTAATAACAGATAATTAAATTGAGCGCAGATTCATTTCCCTTGTAACCGATTATTATTAAGTTAGCCTGTTCTTGGGTGCACGTTTATTTCACTCGTAACGAAAAAATAGAGCTGCCCTTGAGTGTAGGTTTACTTGATTGTAAGTGATATATTACAACGTCCTGTTGTTATCCCATGGTTAAAATAGTTAGAAATGTACACTAGAAATATTAACACCATTTTCATTGATGTTATAGGTCTTAATATATAATGACTCGTGCTAAACTGCCATAACAAATAACATCTTTTAAATAATACCACTGTTACAACAAAAATGTTTTTAAATACTAGAATATAGTTGAGACCTATAATTAGTGTTCTATATAATATATATATATAATATCTTTAAAAAAAATTCTAGTTACTTTATAAGTGTTGAACTACTTCACACCACTTAAAGTGTCCCGGTATTTAGATTATTTTGAATACCAGTTAAAAGCGTCTAGTAAAAGGTCAATTACGAGCAAGCCAATGCTTGCAATAAGTTACTAATTATCAATTTATTACTCTAGTATATTTCTCAGTATTTAAAAATGTATAGAGTTTATCTGACTATCCCAAAGTATAAACCCATAGCCACAAATGCGGTTTATAAGTAATTTATTCATAATATTCGAGCTTTCTACCGATCTCCATCCAACGGATTAGCCGTGAATACGTGAGAAATAAAGAAGAGATACCGATACTTGTGCAACTACAATATTAGGCCATTTTTCTATGTAAATAAATAAAGTACATATAATGATGGTTAGTACACAACGTTAATGAAATGAAACATGAAAATAGCATTTGGGCATCGATTTTAATGTATCGAACCTAGGTAAACATTATAGCGAAGTAGCTGTTAACACGCCAGTGATATCGCATATGTCAAGTTTGATATTAAAAAGAACCTCCTTTATAGCATAGCAGAAACTCATTGAGCCCGGTGGACACAGATAGTTGCATGCACCTTTTTTATCTCTTCGCAGCACGTGAATGCTTGTAAATTTTTCAGTTCGCCTGTATTTGCAAGCGTACCGCTGGGAGAGATCTGATCCAAGTGCCCTATTTCTTTTTTAATCCCGTACGCAAAGCTCGTGAAGCAGTTGAAACTGTCTCGAAGCGAACGAACGCTGCTCCATATATCAAGATCTGTCTATCTACAAATTTGCCCGCGTCTTGTATCAACTCGATTCTTATGAAAACGGCAAGACGAATCGACATAAAAAAAATATTTTATGTTGAATAGTAAGGAGGTAGGGTCATGTTTTAGGGCGAGGCGACATCGTAAACTTTGTTTTATCCATGGAGTTTGCACAGAGATTGAATCACGGCCTTGGCAAAACTAGATAAATATCTTTATGAGATTTATAGCTCATGCCTTTGTTGATACCACGAGAATAAAGAATGTAATTATAAAAAATGCATCTGTTTTGTAAAATGAAGGTCAAACTATGGAAATATATCAAACTATTTTGCTACGCCCCAGCTTTATTGTAATATCGAGGGTGCTAAAATATTGCCATGTCTAATTCATTCAATTTCATTTCATTCATTTCATTCTAATTCATTTTTAAAACAAACGTAGTACCACCTTTATACTTTCATCATTTGACCTAGCACATTAACGTTCTAAGAACCGTGTACTATCAACCATTTTTTGTGCTAGGATTCAGTGTTTAATGAGAAATAAAATGCCTACATTGTTCAGACAATATTTTGGTAGATGTTTTACGGACAGGTTGCACGCTGTTTTCGGAACGAGATATTACGTGTTTTCGGGAATTTGCTAATATGATCGCTATTTTCTTTTGTATGCCTTGTATGCATAGTAGCTATTTATGACTATAACATAAACGAATGAGAAAAACGGTACACAGTTCCACTGAATGGTTCCGTTTTAATGCAAGCTTTATTCGATATTGGTCGTTTTATAGTCTCTTCCACTAGCGGTTAAAAAAAATGGGTTCAACATTTTCTATATATTTACGTGAGTTTATTGTGTCAGCAAGCTAAGAATTGATCTATTTAAGTAGGTACATTTACTTAAAGATTTTATATTATATATACTTAAAGAATACGCATATGCTTTCTATTGAACACACAATATGCATATATGTACGTATTCTTTACTTATTATGTCATGATTAGAAATATCACGAAGTAATTATACAGGAATAAATTTTGTTGCATATTTTTTTTACACTATTTATGGTATATCGTGTTCATACAATATTTGAGTATCAATCTAATTTCTTAATTAATTTGTCAGTACTGGATTAGGTTTTCTTTTAGGAAAAATTCTTGCATTCATTTTAAATAAATAAATCTAATAGAATAGATTTTATGCCAGTAGGTAAAATATATCATCGATAAAGCGACACTGCAAATTGCCTACTTTCAGCTGCACCGATATCGAACCTAAGGTCAGTCACACTTCCTCTCTAAATTGCAACCAAGTCACTGATACTATTTGCGGTTAAATAGTTACGAAAATATCTATGTTGATCGTGGCAGTTCAACCCTATAGCACTGAATTGCTAACAAACCAGCTATTCACCGAAACATAATATACAGGCGGTAATAGCCCAGAGACTGAGTTTGTAGGTCCATATATAAACTAATCGGTTGAGTTGGGAATAATTGTCTACCATGGTTTGGGTCTATTATACTCGAAAGGAAGGGTTTTAATTATGATACGTTTATTAATGGGTCATCAATCCTTTCGTTATGAATATCTAAACTGATAGGATTACGTGGGCGGATGTCAAGAAACGTTGCATCTATCAAGCATTTAATATCTTCTACATATCGTAGTATTAAACATGATTGAGTATACATATATCAAATAGACTTAATCGATAACTGATGTATAATTTTAGCTGATGCCTTTGTTCAGGATAGTATTAGTCAATCTTTCTTTAAATAGTGCAATTCATATTGTAGGAGATTTGCTAGCTAGAGAAAGGTTTTATATTGCTGGCAACTACGCGTGTTCGTTGCGGTGGACTGCAGGCTAAATCCTTTAATTTTGAGAAGAGATATTTGCTCAGCCATAGAAGAAGGCTTACCAAGACTTACATAAGTAATTTTGTTAAATATATGTTGTGTAATCTGTGTTACGTTAGTATGGTTAATAACTTGTTACTTGGAATTTTCATACCAACGCAATAGCGGTAATCAAATATGTATAAAAACATATGGATGAATATATGCATGCCAAATCTATCACGCTGTGGCAACCCTAACTATGATAATCACTAATGTGAGTTTGTTTGTTTGTTACGCTTTCGCACTTTAACTACTCGACCGATCATCATGAAATTTTGTATACACGTTGTCTGGGGAACAGAAAAAGTCATTGGGTAGTTTTCATCCAGAAAAAAGTACTGGCAATAATCTGAACTAACCGACATTTAAGTGAGGAAGAGGCCGCGGGCAAAACTTAGTCGTATTATATTATTAAGTTATTTAAACAACGTTTTGCGTAACAAATGATAGTTTTCATGAACTCATGCTTCATGAAGACATGTTTGTGTGGTTGGAATCAATTGTTATGCAGGTAAACAACTAAAAGTATAGAATATTACTTACTCCTCACAATAAATTCGGGGCGGTCAAAGAGTAGGTAGAGCTCTGTAAGTTTAATCCGTAAATAACCCTCTGTGGGGTTGAAACTTACGTTACATAACAACATTTTAAGGTATATTTAGATCGAAAGTGCTTTACGACATCAGCCTTTATTGATACAATACTATAAGTTTTTGTCAATCTTTATAATAATATAATATCAGCCCTGTATTAAACTGTCCCACTGCTGAGCACGGGCCTCTTCTCAGTGTGAGAAGGGTTAGGCCATAGTCCACCATACTGGCCCAGTGCGGGTTGGCATACTTCACATATCTTTGAGAAAATTATTGAGAACTCTTAGACATGCAGGTTTCCTTACGATGTTTTCCGTCACCGTTAAAGCAAGTTTGTCAATCATTAAATAACATTATTTAGGTACTCGTGGAAAAACTATGAAATAACAATTTTTCTTTAGAAGTACATGTTATGATTCACGATTCCACGTGTGTCTCAGATACATATGTATATATATAGTAGTCTACAGCTTGGAAACTATACCGTAAGGAATAAATATATTGCGCTGATCGGTTAGTTATAACTTACAAGTTATTTATGCGCTATTTGTGCAAAACTGCAAAATACTGTCGAAAACGAACTGTAATATGAATCACATATATACATTTACAACATGTTTAAAACTTTAAATTGATACATTTTAAGACATCTATAAACATCCGAATAAAATCCCTGTGGGAGGAAATAAAGCGGTTTTTACTAGGATTAAACCCTAAATTGGGTTTAAGCCCGGTTGATTGCCCATCTCTAGTTATAACATGATAATTCTAACGTAAGCCTTCTAAGCGAAGCACTAATCTAAATACGTTGTTAGGTTTAAGGTAAAGTAGGTAACCGCAGTAACAACCTAAGTGTAGAGTACTATTTTCCACATTGTTTTCATAGCAAGTTCAGTTTAGTTTATATGTAAAAGCATTCAACGTATGTGCTCCAAAATGTGATGAAGTCAAATAAAGCAAATTCGCTATTTATAGGTAGGTACCTTTTAATTTAACTACGTTTATAAAATATATATATTTAAAGTCTCAGAGCATGATCAAGAAAGGAACAATACCAATACTTTATTTTCAACGTTTATTTCATCGGCAATAAATTCAGTGGACTCCAAAGTAATGCTATATTTCATTTCAATTAAAATAAATTAAAGCTTTTCTGAATCCTTCATTTTAATTTCAGTAATGAAGATAAAACAATAAAGTGGTGTGAAACATTTCATACAGAATAATTCGTGACATTCGTCGCAAACCTGCGTCGGGCGTAAGGAATGGCGGATGCCGACACCTCGGGTAGTGAAATTGGCCGCAGGCACGCAACCTACGGCCTTGCCGACCTTCGCAACCCCCCGCACATCAAAGCGACGCCGCCGCTTCGTGTCAAGGAACTTCGTGTATTGTGACCGAGTGATATATCTAATTGTTAAGTGTAAGCTTCTACTAATTAGCGGTTTGTCTTAGATATAGTGTGTTTAAAATCATATGTCAGCAAGAACAATTGTTATGTTATATATTAATTAAGTAATACGTTAATGTATTTTCTGCTACGATCACAATAAGTCAGGAATAATTATTATCGTTGGCAGAAGCCCGCGGGAGTTTTGAATAATTTCCTCGCTTATTTCGCAACTCCCAACTATTTGACAGTATAATTGGTGGGAAGTAGGAAAACTTTGCAAGGGTCACCAAGGAAAAGTTTCACAGACATCTTGGCGTGTGCGAATTTTTGTTGTTTAATATTTGTGTTTTAAGAAATTAGGACATGAATGCTGAATCTATATATTAATACGTGAAGCAAAAACTTTGAGCCCCTTTTTACGAAAATTGCGCTGTCGGAGGATTATGAAATTTGGCACAGTTAAAGTTTACATGGAGAAGAAGGGGCGAAACCTAATATTTTTATAAAATATGCATTAGAAATACATTAAATTAATGAAAAAATACTACATGCACACAACCATGCATTTGACACACGCAGTCGAATCGCGTTCGTTGTATTTCGGCTTTGTTCGTGCTGATGTCGTACAAATCTTCGTAACTATGGGTACATACCTGATTTATATGTAATAAAGAAAATAAAATAGCGAGCTTAGGAAAAATGTCAATGAAAGAGTATAGTTTAGTAAATAGTAATTTGTTTGAAAAAGATAGATAAATTAACCTGTATACTCTTGACGAAATCAATACAACCTTAATAACGATCAAACTTAAAATTTAAATCAATTATGGTCAAATTTCGATCACTAGGCGACCGCTAGTAATAATAATTATGTACAAACTGCGATGTCTAATTGAGATGTCATTTATTTTATGCGAGTGATTGTTGTCGGCCTACCAGATATGCTTGTGTGTGTATACATGTATGTGAGTGTGAAAGAGCGCGGCTCGAGGCAGCCTGACCGGCGCCGCCGACAAACTTCGTCACTTAACTTCGCCATAAAGCTAAGTTCGCCACTTATTTGGGAAAGCTCTGCAATTACAACACAGCTAAGATTCGGTGCTACTAACTTAGCTATAATATTTATTGAGGAATAAACTTCAATTACCATCATTAAGGTAACTGGCGTGTTTGCTAATATTATCCAGAGTCTGAGTCTTATTTAGTCAATGGATATGCGGCCTACATATGACTGATTTGTTAATTAGCTCAATCGCAGACTGAGTTCTGACAGTGCCGCGCAATTATTTGCATACATTTATGTGACAACTGTTTCGGTAATCTGATGGACAAATTTTCATATACGTCGCATACTACTGTACCTATGTTTATACAATTGAGCTGTAGTTACACTGATCACATAGACACCATAAATTTATTATGCAAACAAATAAGGCCTCGGCATAACATCTAGTACGCATAGCATGAAATTGACCTCATTACATTAGCTCATTGGTTGTAATTGCGCAAAGTTAGACACGTAATGTTTTTGGCAGAAATAAGACACGTATTTCGTTTTAATCTATTAGCAGATTAAGATAGCCTTGACCCGAAGTGTCTTAACGATAATGACGTACAGTGATTACGGAGCGGAGTTACGACAGGTAAGCGGTAGGCGCGAGGCGGAGGCGTGCTCACTGCGCCGAGGCACGCACGCTTTTCCAATTTGCCATGAACCATACTCGTAAAAGCGTCGCGTTAACTTCCCTATGCCATTCATAATTATTTAAGACTAGTGCCTAGCAATATTGCAAATAAGTGTCATCATTTAAGGTTTTAAAAGTAATTAATTTATGAGAAAATTATTTAATATATTTTAAGTACTCTACAAGACTGTAGTAAAATTGTGTCATAGACAGAATGCAATTATATACGTCCTTTTACTACGTAAATAATGAGAATTTTAGATGCGTAATGCGCATACTGCAACTACAAATATAATTATACTCCATTTATGTATGATACACTTCTACCTTAATCTACCTAGTGTATTAAAAACATGCTTATAATAAAGCTCAAATTTATAAGTCACATTTAAAAACATCAAACCCATACAGTAAAATACCTCAAGATATGACATTCATTCGTGACGTTGCCACTCGAAACAGACTACATGACACAAATTCTCTTAAACCGTTATACCATAATAGATTTAACGACTCAAGTACATAGCAAGTCGATAAGAATGGAATATTTATTTATAGCACATTCCGTACAATAATTCTACACGATTTCCTTATATTGGTGTTCTTTTCAGAAAATATGTTTTTAAATCAGTTTTTTTATTATTTATAAGATTTTAAATTACGTGTTTGCAATTGTATTTTATATTGAGTAATGTATTATGCAAAGTCAAGTTTTAAGATGTAATACTATGTAGGTATATATTATTTAGATTTAAATATTAAGTTATATTAATTTATAAGTTAGTAGGTATAACTTAAATTAAATATATAATAGTATGAGTATACGACGTTGACGTTTTATTATTTAGGCGAATGAGGACCACACAATTTTATTTCAATTTATATAGTTATGTCTGGCATTGCGCAAATTATTATTCAAACATATTAACAGTATTTTGTTATTTGGATGATTAGAATTATACTCTTCACAAAATTGAAAACGCAATTGCATTTAATATTGTCTAATGTTTACGCGAATGTTATTCATTGAAATTAAACTACTATATACGCAATTATATTATCAAGTTTACATAAAGAAAGCAACAATCATAATTTACAACTTAACTAATATTAACAAAACTAACCACTTATAAATAGAACAAAATGAAGAGTAACAAAATATGGGACTGTAAAAATTAATAAAAAGGGATGGCCGGTTTAGGCAGCGTCGTAAAATTCCTCAGCATCGCTGTCGACCGGGAGTGTGCCCAGAAGACTGGCAGCATTGCCACGCTGAATGGCAATGCTGATTCTTTGAGCCAAAAAATGTCCAGCCTTCTGGTCACGCGAAGCGTCGATTAGCCGCTTAGATATATCTCTAAAAAGCGCACGAGCACCCGGACCCCATGAACCCAGCGTCTCTACCCCAAACGGCTCGAAAACGTAATTACCAATTAAATTACTGTATTTGCGCCGTTTGAGGTTTTCCGCCGCTACAACAGCAACACTGGCACAACTCACCATGCTCGGAAGATGTGATGGCGCAAGGGTGTCGACGCATGTGGCGTCCCACACCAAAGGCCTACCCATTTTCCAAGGTAACAAAGACATACCATCGGATCTCTTCCCATCGTCACGTATCAAGCCTATGGGTTCTAATACTGCTGGTACGCCGGCGGTGATAAGAGCACGACGGATAATGTCATTTAGCTGAGCGTGTCGTGAAATAGGACCAGCGCTTCTGCTGCAAAACAGCCCATGGTGTCCTAGGCTGTCGACGGCTTCTCAGCAAAGACAGCGATGGGGAGAAACACAAGGGGTACCTAAACGAAGACAGGTGGCGAGGCGGAATGTTGTATCGTCTAAAATTGTACCTGTGTTGGACGATGGAAGTGCTTGAAGCCATAAACAGATTCCTATTCTCCCACAGCCAGCAAACGTGCGCGCTCTGCAACACTTACAGATGTAGTAAAAAGATTTTCTCTTACAGTGTTGCATAGCGGCCTATCCCACTGCCTTTGGGAGAATGGGTTGGTAGGCAAATCAGTATTTGGATAAGCCATTTTCCAGGCGTTCACTGCGTCGGTCTTACATAACACTTCTGAACTAACCAGTGTAGGTGCTAGAATGTACCTGGTTAATTCTTCCTTGCTATGAACCGAGGCCAGGAACGCCGGTAAACTGACATCTGAAATTTTGCGAACGCCGAGCCCGCCTAAACGTACAGGTAGAGAAGCTTGAAGCAAAGCTCGGTCGTTCAAGTCCACATTTAAAATTTGTCTTAATGTATTCTGTATGATTTTGTAAATTTTGGCTAATGGAGTAAAATTTTTCCAAAACTGAGATGACCTTAGAGCATGAGTAAATTTAGGGACGAATAGGCAGTATCGCATTATAGTAAAAGCTGAATGTATATTAATATTGAAAAGACGGTCTGAAATTTCACAAAAAATTTGGACTTTCTCTTCTAAGAAAGAATCAAAAGCTTCTTCAAAAACTGGGGACCCAAGCAGGCGAAGAGAATGTTTTTCAACAATTCTGATATCTGGAGCCAAAAAGTTGAATTTAGTTAGTACCAAATGTCTGTCTACGTTAGTAATATTGTTTACAAATATTTCACATTTATTTGTATTTAAATCTAGGCCAATAGATGCAAATTTATTTTTCAAAAGTGCCAAATCTTGTAGTTCTGTTTCTACATCGCCTCCAAGCGTCCCATCATCTAAATACCAGATGTTAAATTTTGAATTTATATGCTGAATAATAGGGTGTAAAGCTAAACTGAAAATGACTGGTCCAAGAGGGTCACCTTGTTGACAACCAACTGAAGATTCTAAAAGGTTGTGTTTATAAAGTAATTTACTTGGACATCTGTAACATTGCCACAAGAATTTAAATATTTGAGGTGTTTCTAATTTTGCTTGTGTCAACAAGATGTCTCTGTTTACTGAATTAAAAGCATTTTTAAGTCAACCTTTGGGATGACCTCTGCATTACTACAGCCAAGGTACGTAGATAAGGCATGTATGACAGCCTCACAACCCCCTTTGGAGCCGAAACCCAATTGCAAGGGCTGAAATTTATTAGTAAGATTTTTACTATAAAATTTGCAGCATATTTTGGCTGCCATACGCCGGTACGTACAACCCACGGCAATGGGACGAATACCACCATCTTTCTTATTAAGGGCACATAAATTTGCGCCGTACAAGATGTCGATGATGGCATCGCTCACACCGCCGGAGAGCATTAGGTTTATCAAAGCCGTGAGCTCCCTCAAGAGTGTATTGCCAGCCTCCCCGCGTTTGGGCATAAAAGATCTTTTAGATGTTGAGGAAACAAGACGTCGAGGCCAGCTGCCGAGCCACTCCGGAAGGAGCAAACAGCTGTGAAAACATCCTTGGCTGTAGTAATAAGATGTTCCGAATCCATGTCTGGCGGATCAGGGAAATAGAGGCCATCAACCGGCGGTGGATGCTTGTTCCTTAGACCCGCGAGGGTGTCTGGAGAGCAAGGCGCCACCACATCATTACTAAATAGAAGCCTAGACGCGCCCCTGATATCACCTTCCCTTAATTTGGACTCTACACATTGAAAAACAGTTTTCCTGTTATTAAAAGTAAATGATGTGCCAAAAGTGTGAGCCGAAACGTAACAATTTTGTTACGTTTCTATTATCAAGTAGAAATAGTAAAATAAATTAAATAAATATTTTTGTTATAACATATCGTTATAGTTTAAATAAATTAAAAATAATATTATAATTAAAAAGAATGATGTACTCACATGTCCTTGTATTAAAGTTATTTTTTACAGCAAGATGAAGTGTTATTGAAAATTTGTACATAAACATGCTGTGATTTTAAATGTCACGTAAACTACAGTACAATACCCTACAAATTGCTGCATTTTTAATTGACCGACAATACAATTAATTAGTGTAATTGTGGTACCGAACAATTAATTCTCGCCTTTTATACAGAGGCTTTATGCATACTTGTTCAGAGAATCGTCCCAAAACTGACGATTGTTCCACGAACGCTTTAATTACAATTCGCACGGCGACCCACGCAGATGAATCGATTTTCACTTATGGTACCACTTGGCAAGGACGGGGCCTTATTGAATAGAGCAACATGCGCAATTTGGCGCGCCAAAAATACTGCAATTGGTTCACAATCAGATCAGTTGATCCAATTAGTAACTTACTAGTACTAGTCCGTATGAGTAATGCTAATTTTTGCCCTCTTTATTTTTTGCAGCAATTTCAAACGAATGTTTATTAATATGATTATTTATAAAAACATACATATAATAAAGATAAACTACATATTATGTGGCTACTGTACCAATTACCAGAGCGTGTAAACGGTTTGTCTTCGACACAGTTCGCTCTGCAGCCTGGGTATGATGTTGGAGGCGCGGATGTTACTTACTTCAGTTAATGTTTTGTACAATAAACTCTGTATATTCTGTACCTACGTAGTGAACGCTGTCACTGAGTCGTTTCTGTATGTTCGTTAGTAAGTATATCGTCAGTTTCAGGGCTTACTGTTAATGAACCGACAGAGAAACAATGAAAGGGTGTGGTTGGTCGATGGAAATGTTCACTGAATGTTGACGAAGCTCGGTTTTAAATCCCACGCAATCGCTTTGCGTAGCTTTTATATATCTTTTAGCGGACCAGTGGCCCGTTTGCATAAATAATGCAAGATTTGAACTTGATTACTGTCTGCATAAGTCGGTTCATTACTAGGAGATTACGTAAAATAATTTTATGATTCCCTCTGACGCTTACATAATTTTTTGGGGTTCACATACCTATAGGTTGTATAGTATTTTTTAGGATACACATACATACCTATACCTATATTGTATAGTATTTTATATTTTATTCATGTATAATAATCTCAGCTACGACGTAGCCAGTTATGTCGTACAATGTATATGAATATTGGTTGCAAGTATGTGGTCCCATTCCTACACTGCAGGGTTACTCAACGCTCACTACTAATAATAATATAATCTAAGACAAAATTATGGCGTAGTAACTTATCTCAGGAATAATTTAAACTATATTTCGCGTGAAACCTCATTTAGTGACGGTTACTGTCTGATATGCTGCGTGGGTAATATGGCCATAGTCTCCGTCTATCGCTCACCATCATACTTAAACCTAAAAACATTTTATGATAACCTAGAATCAGTAGTTGCATCACTTCAATCCTATAGCAACATAATATTAATAGCAGATATTAACATCGATATTAAGCCAGGCTCAAACGACAGAAACGCAAATGACTATTTAACTGTCACAGCTACACTTGGTCTGCTTCCCGCACACTCACTCCCGACTAGAATAGGTAATTGTCTTGACTATATAATGCAAAAACCTAAGAGAACTGCTACAGTACTGGTTCTGGACACATACACCACTGACCGTCTTCCCACTGCCTTATCTCTAGAACTAAACGCTAGGGTTCAATTTGATAAGCAAAAAATCGTGACTAAATATGAGTACGAAGGTATCCGAAAAGAGATTAATAGCATTAACTTTGAACAAATTTTTTATTTCACAGATCCGAGTCTAGCTGCTGACCATTTAGTCTCAATCATCTAAAGCATATTAGCCAAACATACTAAAACAATTAAAACTTTAAGTAAACGAAGACTCATCAAACCATGGATGACTCCTGGTTTGGTCAGTTGTCTTCACAATCGCGAAATACCGAAATTTTTGAAATAGTCTTATAAAATCTTAACATTTGGTAAAAATGAGTTAGTCAAAGCTAAAAACAATCTCAAAGCAACATGGAAAGCTATTAAGTCGATCACTAATACTAATACTTCATCAAGAAGTCTCAGTGAACTTCTCAAATCTTCACATAATGGACGCCAATTTGCTGTAAATGGAGTCAAGAAATATTTCATCAATATAGGCAAAAACCTCGCGTTAAAAATTTGTTTCAATCCTAATTCCCCGAAAGTACCTACATATTTCAGTCTCCTCTATCTGATTCTTTTGCTATCTTACCCGTGGACGAGCAAAAAGTGTATAGAGTGATTCAAAGTCTACGAAGCGAATGAGCTATTGGATGGGACAACATACCTGCCAAAATCATAAAATACTCGAACGTAGCCTTAACCCCAGCGATCACCCACATTTGCAATCTAGCTATTAGCACAGGCATCTGCCCCGAAACATTCAAGAGTAGTTCACTGGAGAAAGAGTCAACGTATCAAATTACCGACCAATATCTGTCTTGAGCTTACTATCTAAAATTCTCGAACGCCTTTTAAACGATAGTCTTATAAATTACATTACTAAACATAAGTTGATTGCCCAAAATCAGTACGGTTTTAGACCCGACATATCGACACAGAAGATGCTATATCGGACTTTACAAACGGCTTGGTGGACAGATTGGACAATAACCTAAAATGCTATGGTATCTTTCTAAATTTATCTAAAGCCTTCGATACTGTCTCAATTCCTAGACTAATAGCGAAGATGGAAGCAATAGGGATACGCGGAATGCCGCTTGAACTATTCAAAGATTACCTGTCCAAACGCAACCAATGTGTCATAATAGACTCGTGTATTAGCAGTTACGAATTTTAGGACCGACGCTGTTCCAAATATTTATTAATGATTTATGTCTTCTATCCACGACAAACTGCAATATCTTTTCATATGCTGATGACACAGCGTTGTTGATCTATGATGAGACCTGGGATAAGTCTAGATCTAGGGCAGAAGACTCCCTTAGATCATTGATGGATTGGTTGTCCATAAATGTACCAACACTAAACCTAGAAAATACCAAATTTATTAGATTTTCTCGTCCTAGATCTCCTAAGCCTCCGCCATCGTCTGTAAGCAAAAAAGCACAAACATGTTCTGTGCCATCTTTACCATGTGATTGTATTCCGATCACCATGGTCAGTGACATCAAATATCTTGGAGTGATTTGTTGACAAGAAGCTCAAATGGAACTCTCATATAGAAGGACTTTGCAAGAGGTTAAGAAAACACATATGTATATATTTTTAAAGAGTTAAGAAACTCGGCTGACACCGAAGTCTTGATTCTAGTCTATCTTAGTCTGTGTCAGTCTATCATTAGTTATTATATTTTCGTATGGGGCGGAACGTATAAAACCTCAATACTTCGGGCTGAACGTGCACAACGTGTGATTCTTAAATTAATGATTTTTAAACCACGTGACTACCGTACGGTAAAGTTATACGCTTATGCCAAAGTACTCACAGTTCGGCAACTATACATCCATCGCACGATACTATGAAGGCATTCTATGCTACCCTTAAATGCAGATATACTAACAACAAGGCCTCCCTGTATGTAGAGCAGCAATTTGTCAATCTGCATTTACAAGTCGTCACTTTGTTGTCCCAAGCTCGCGCATGTATAATAAAATAAACAAAATAATCCACATTTATAAACTCACTCGGTATGAAGTTAAACGAGGACTACATAAATAGTTACAATCCTTTTCATACCATAACATGGAAAGTATACTTAACATCCCATGCTAATACACACTCGCATACAAAACTATGTACACATATTTCATATATTGTATATATGTATATTTAACACATACCACACGCACATAAACACTCTCGGGTACACATATAGCCAACACACACTAAACTCACCCAAATATTTACACACTGTCACACTCACTCTATACTGTCAATATGAAAGGTAAACAGTCTCAGAAATGTCATGGTGTATCTATTTGTTGAAATCTTGAAACTCCTAAAATACAGATCTGCGTACCTAGTTTATGTGTTAGAACATTGTTCACCAACTTTTTGATCTTGATGTACAACGTGCTTTATTTATGTGCCTTTGTTTTGTGTCTTTTAAGTACTAATAATCAATTATTATGTCTCTCCTATCACAGGTATTTTCTAACATATTATATTAGGAAAATACCTGGCCCTGTGGGAGGCTTACACGGAGACATAGGTCCAACGTAAAGAAGCCCTTCGAGAGTTTTAATCAAATGTGGTGATGTGGTGGAATGGAACACCTGCAGCAGCACTAGCCGCAGTAGGAGTAGGACTATTTCTACATATGGATTCTAATATATGGGCTATGGATATGGGTGTTTGGTGGACCGGTATATTGGTAACTATGGATGAAAAACGGCGTCTGCCCTGAATACTCTAATAGCATCAATGCAATGGGCAGATGGTGATTCGCCAACTCAGTAGATGGGCCCTCTGAATAGCCACCATAGGCATACAAGCCAGCAGCAGAGGGTAATAGTGGCTAGGGGTGTCGAGCGGTGCAGCGCCGGTTTCACCATCACGGGTCTCGTTACAACGGAGACCCGGAGCGGGTTTCTCCGTAGTTATGCCCTTGAAAATGACATTTCCATCCCCAATCATATAGCTCTAGCGGCCGCCCTCTAACCGGCCGACTAAGGCAAGCCAGAGTTGAGAGTCCTACGGCGCTCTTGAAGTTCCACCCCAGCCAACCAGTAACGGCAAGACGGGGACCCTAACCGACTCTCTGAGGCATTCAGGATCGCACTCACATTCAGCTCACTACAAGTTGCCCTGCGGTTTGTGCGCTTTTATTTAACCTGGTGATACATTTCTTGTTTATATCACAAGGCAAAGGTGGTAGTTTAAAAGCTAGTGTACTGTACCCTCCGATACTTTCGTTAGTCTCATAATGAGACGACGACTGTCCCAGACCGTTTTATTATTATTATTATTATATATTTTGCAATGCTTAGCGTGTATCGTGCGAAGCAAATGAAAGAAGATTTTAGGACTCTGTTTTAGTGGCGCAGCCGTAGTGAATACTACTGCTGTGGTCTTGGATTCAATTCTGTAGTCGGGAATTTTACATTGAGTGTTCCCCCTAGATGTTCTCAGTAGCGGCACGGACTCAGACACTGTTCCCGATGGCATTAGTCAAATAAATTATAAAAAGTAATAAAACGTGGATTGTACTAATTATAACTTACTTTATTATTTGTTTAGGTATCCTAACTAAAATATAACATTTTCAACGCATAGTAAAAGTTTTATTTAAATCTATCCGTCCATTTGCCAGTTTTTAGAGAACAAACATACAGATAGACACAAATCTTAAAAGATTTAACCGTTTATTTTACTTTATCTTAATTTGTAGCAAATTTTGATTAAAAACCAATTTAACCGACTGGGTCAGTGGCATACCGGCGGCCAGACACAATAGGTTTGTAATTTTGTCTGGCATTCCAAGACGTGACAGGCTAGTGTTCAAACTTTTTAGACTTTGACCTTTAAAGGTTTATTATAGTATAGATATAACCGAACTTTTGCTAGTATACCTACTTATGCAATATTTACCAAAACGCTGTTTATACTCATAAACTGAAAGTTAAAATCACGAAAGCTCCAACATTAAATCAACATAAATATTGTTTCAAAAACGCAAATGCATGTACAAATTAACTCGCTCGTTTGCCAGTAGTGTATTCACGTCTGCAAGCATAATTAAAACTATATTACGCTCATATTTGTTTAATCTTTGATTTATTTTTTACACTTTATTACTTATGAAATTCGAAACAAGCTCATTTGACGAAGAACCCAGCTAAGTGCTAAATAGCATATCATATTAATTAATCGGGCGGCCACATACAATAATGTTATATAACACTATTGTATCTGGCCGGTGTTAGAGGCGGCGGTAGCCCAATGGATAACGCATTGGAATTGTGATCGAGAGGTCGCCCATTGCACTGCCGACATGAACCCATTCTTAATACAAGCACTCTTGCTTAGCTGTAGGGGTTAACAAGAATATTAATAATTTGGAACCAAAATTGCTAGTATTGCTGTCTTCAGTTCTTCTACGCACGAAGGGACTGGATTTCTGGCCCGTATTCTTTTATTGAGCTCTTCCCTTAAGTGCTCAATGGGATTCATGTCTGGACTGAGCGCAGGCCAGTCCATTTATGGACTGTTTATTTCAACTTCATAAAGAAACTGCTGAGTGATACACGATGTGTGACAACGAGCGTTGTCGTGCATTAACACGAAGTCTTCGCCAACAAACCCTGCGTAGGGAACAACATGCTCCAACAGTATGTCGGTGATATACCGATCCCGCCTCATCAGCTTTCCCCAAGCACAAAATAAGCTCGGTTTTTCTTCTAAGGAGATCCCAGCCCACATCATGCAAAATCTTAAACACCACTGTGCAAATCGTTCACCCGGATGCCTGTAGATCTGGCCTCTCCTGTCACTGCCATGCAGACACATTCTGCACTGGTTAGTTAACAGGACCGACCGCCATTGCGCAATGCCCCAATCGAGATGCTCTCGAGGAAACTGGAGGCGCGCTTGTCGGTGGCCTGCAGTCAATTTAGGGACCGTCGCAGGCCATTTTGGAGTTAGGTTAGCTTCCTTCAAGCGTTTTCTTACTGTCCATTCACTATCTTCAGGACCCGAGTAGGTAGGGTTTCGATGGGAGAACTACGGGAACTACTCCCCCTTAGGACTAGGGTACTGCGCGATCAGGAAGCCCACTGCGCCTCGAAAGGTGTGTTCTATCTTCGGTGTTGGACTCGCAGGGGTTATGTGGTTTGCCACTGAGGACGACAATGTTCGTTGCTCGGCAAGCACGTGGCGTTCGAGCGGCGGACTCATGCGCTGCTAGTGCGAACTAATCGGTCGCGCGAGGCACGGATTAGTCTTTAGCGAAGTAGCGGCGTGGTTGCTGCCACAACGCATCTCGGGCGCTTTCCTGCTCAGCAATTAAGAGTCATAGCTGGAGTTACTCAGGCCACACCCGGCTTGTAGGCCTATTTGGGTAGGCGTATGGATGTACGTCGGGAAGTGAGCGTGCCTTATACAGCACCGGTATCATACTGGAGATATGGAAGGCGTCTTCTCCGTCAGCTTCAGCGAGGTTTTCGTTAGCAACTCCCAGAGTTGCGAGTGGTGAGCGACTTTATTGCTTCGGTACCTATCTGGAGCATAGGTAGTGTTACTTGGGCACGAGGTAGCTCGCTTACGAGAACCGGATCTCTGAGGTTGGGATGAAGAGTCGAGATTTGGGGATAAGACCTGTCTATAACTGGTCCCGGAATGTGCTCTCAGGCACGGGAAGGTACAGCGGCTCCCACTAGGGGAACGCTATATCATAAACTGGACTAGTCGTAGAGAGAGGGGATGTCCATTCGCTAACAGTTACCCCTCGTACACGTCTCGGTTCTTGCGCAACGAATTTGAGACTATGAAACGGTCATCTCTTTCGGAAGTGCACAGGCGGCGGCTGGTCCTTGGTCTCCGATCGAAGGCACCAGTCTCTTGAAATCGTCTATATACTCTGGATACAGCAAAGTGGCTCAAGTAAAGCTAGCGAGTAGAGAGAGAGAGGGAGAGAGAGTAGCGACTGCTTGCAGACTTAGCCGTTGTTGCAACAGGGCAACAGTTTGAGCGGCTTCTTCAGGTGTGGTATCCATATTTTCGTAAAAACTATGAATGCAATTAACAAAGATGTGTACCAGTCAACTTGTGATAAGCGACTCATAAGGGCAGCTGGTTGTGGGTGGATTTTATAGCGGGGTAAGTAGCGCAAGTCGTGGGTAGCTTATGGAGCAAGTTTACTGTATCGCCCAATTAAATTGCGTAAATAAATAAGGTCTTATTTTTTATAGGGTATTGATGCTCATTGAAAGCTTAAATTTAAAACTTTCATATGACATTTTGTTGTCATAAATAAAAAGAGTAGTTTTTGTAAAATTGGTGTATGTGTGCGCAGTAAAAGGTTGAGTCGATTTGGTTGCTCGCGAGTGTATTTTGAGGTCTGCCATTCGATTCTCGTCCATAAAAAGCTATAATAGCACTGAGTGTTGTAAAGTTCTTGCTTATTACATGATTATTATTTGATAGGCTAGCTCTCTATTAGATAGAACTTAAATATTGCTGATGAAATGTGGGTGTCGTGCACCCTTATTTACTTATCGGTATATATATAATACACGTGTAAGTCTATTGTATTTTATTTGTATTGTATCACGTAATAATATATAATAATAATATCAGCCCTGTATTAAACTGTCCCACTGCTGGGTACGGGTTTCTTCTCAGTGTGAGAAGGGTTAGGCCATAGTCCACCACCCAGACCCAGAGCGGTTTGGCAGTCTTCACATATTATTGAAACTCTTAGACATGCAGGTTTCCTCACGAACACGATGTTTTCCTTCACCGTTAAAGCAAGCGATAATTAACTATTTAATACGCACATAACTTCGCAAAGTCGGATCGAACTCGAGACCTCTGCGTGGCAGTCCAACGGTCTCCCACTAGGCTATCGCTTATGTGTTTTGTATCACATAGAATTAAATAACTTAAACAAAATAACAATTTATTTATTTGTATCCCTAGAGACATTCCTTATTTCAAAGGACTGTAAAATGTCCAAATCTTTGTTCATAATTTCATTTTGTCAGCAATATAACGCAATTAATTAAAAACAAGGGTTTCTAATAATATTAACGACAAACTCAACTTTAACTTAACTATGCTATAAAATTTCATAAAACAAAGGAGTAATAATTATACAATTTGAAAAAAAAAATTGAAAGTAAATACACTTCAATCCTCAATTTTACATAATTAATATATGCTTTAAGCAAAGACGCTTAGTACAGCTAACGTGCTTCGAACCTCATACGCATCACAGGATTCGCATAGAGCTAATCTGCTTGAAACAAATCTCTCGTAGTCCTATAGCTAAGCTATCAAATACGATAATACAAAACAGCTCTGCATTCGATTATCCTTACTAATATTATAAACGCGAAAGTTTGTATGGATGTATGGATGTTTGTTACTCTTTCACGCAAAAACTACTGGACTGATTGCGATGAAACTAGATATGTAGATAGCTGGAGACTTGGATTTACACATAGGCTATTTATCCCGATATTCCCACGGAATACGGAAAAACTAGTGACTCATAAGACTGAACAATCACAATTGTATTCATGCGTCACTGAAAATCCCATCTTATAAATCAATGCATGAAACCGTACGAGTGTGAACACAATGTTAGATGATAAGAAAACAATCAGAAAATAAATAAAGCAATACCGATGGAATTTTTGGCTACTGACAAGTAGACTACCAACACAAACGAAATAATTAAAAAAGTAACAGGCGCCTTTTGTAGAAAGTGTTGATACTGTATGTTCTTTATCATGATGACGTTTCAAGTAGTATCCTAACTAATATTATACATGTAAAAGTGAGTATTTTTGTTAATTAATTTTAATTAATTTGTTCGCTTTTTCACACCTTAACTGCTCGACCGATCATCATGCAATTTCGCATACACATTGTCACCCCAGACAGAATAAGAGATAGGGTACATTTCATCCAGGAAAAGTACTGTTACTGAGGGATAGAAGTTTATGGATAAATCTAGATTACCGCGAGCGAAGCCGCGGGCGAAGTCTAGTAATATTATAATAATTCTGCTTAGTTGGTCGCGTTATATGACATTATGTATGTAAGTAAAAGTGGCTGATCATAATACTGATGAATCGGCATCCATTAAAACATACCTTTACTTGAGTGAAAACTACGAATGTCTGAAAATATGAAACGGATATCCAAGACTAGGTGAAAACTCGATATATATTATTATGTAAAGAAAGCAACAAATGGATTACGTCTACTGAAGTTTCAGTTCAGTGGCGAGCTTTGCGAGAGAGTGTGGGTATTCTCAAAGGGTTAAGCCGATGCGATGTGAAATTCACATGCCTAGATCTCACATAAAAGGAGCGGAGAAGGGATGTGATTCTATTGTAGTATGTCGGTCTCTGTGATGTAGTTTGAAGTATATGTTGCCTGATATATAAAGCATAGCAATGAAGCACTATCTCTGAAAAATAAACAATAATAATATATGGTGCGAATTCTTTTCTTTCTGTTAGGTAATTCAAAACTTACTCGATCGCATAAATCTGTATTAACGGTCATAAAAGGTACACTTAATTTATAAAGTGTGGTTATATTTTAGTTCTTACCTCCAACTTTATGCACATCCATAAAAAACACCTGTTACAATTAAAGGTTATAAAGAGTAAAACTTTTAGAGATTTGTTTTTGTCATAGGCACCTTAAGGTGTGGCCATAGCTAATTGTTATGCTGTAAACGCGAAAATATCTCTATCTGTTTATACCATATTCACAGCTAAACTCAACAGATTTAATTAATTAGATTTATGATTGTGGTATGAAGACATTTTAAATACCGGTTAGAATCGCCGTATAATACTGTTGGCTATTGTAGGCTAATATTGCATAAGACTATTACTAAATGATGGACAGAGCAATCGAGGTCCCAACCACATTAACTAGGAACTTTGGATAGTAGGTACAAAACTAAACCGATATAATATATAGGATCGGGGACAGTGACGTGAGGATTCCAGTATGCCTAGCGGACAAAACCGCAGCCACTAGTGGAAATAGATCTCAGTATAGCACAACAGACAGATCTTATTCAGACCAATGTGTACGTAACGTTTCAATGTACGGTATGAAGAGGAAGAACTAGGCGTACGTTCTTTGACCGTACAAAGGAAGTTTCGGTGAAAGGACACGTTGAAAGTAAACGAAATATGTGGTGAATATAATAAAGGAACAGAGATGTTAGAATTGTAGCAAGTGAATATATATGTATAATATGTATGTATTTACAAAAAAAAAGTATATATGTATGTTTATCCATTGTCTAGTACCCATAGTACAAGCTCTGCTTAGTTTGGGCTAGATGGTGTTGTGTGTATGTGATGGAATATGTGTCGCCGTCTGTATACTGCGTGTAACTATACATTCCGGTCATCTTTTAATGTCGTGTTGTGTCCGTGACTGACGTCAAACATTTTGATAAATAATATTTTCAATGCAAGAAAATATACGTTTTATATAGACTTGAAAAATATTGATACAATAATTTTCCGATAAGATAGAGAATCTAGTTAGAAATACTGTAGATATACAAATCGTGGTACAACAAGCGTAAAATGTCTTTATGCGAGAGCTTAGCCACCTGACGTTTTTAGTTCGCATATCGCAGTTTCTTTCCTCTCTAGTCAGCACGCATCGATCCTTTATTGAATTGAACGAAGGTCGATTTCCAATTGAGTATCAATACTTTATCTCTCGATTTAAATCGTTATTAAAAACTACAAGCAGATTATATCCTGTTAATAAACACAAAACTGGCACGAATTATATATTGCTATATAAAGTGTATCAAATGGCTTTAATAAATCCGCCTGTAGAAACCATAATAAGTCACACTCTATATACGGATTTTATCGCGTTATTTAATTTACACTTTATTACAACATTTTGAAACTGTTCCACTACTACTAGATACTATTGAACTTTACTAATTTTTAAGCTAATTAATTTATTAAAACTATTAAAACTATATATATTTAAGTTTATATATAATATATAATCCGTATATAGTAGTTTAATTTCAATGAACATCATTCGTGTAAACAGAAGCCAATATTATCACACTCTATATTTAAAGAATAAACTATATATTATGTTGAAAGCGGCGGACTGAACTACGGTATTGAAGATGAGACTAAAGCACTCGAAATTAGTAGATAGGTAATTGTACAAATATTTTGACTTACTTTTCCTTTAAATATCACTTTCAATTTTAACTGAAATAAATATTATGTTACAACCTATAATAAAATATATACTAAATACTTAGTTGTTGGTAGGTGATACGTAATAGATTAATATCGCAATGTCAATGTTAGTCGTACAATACTAGAAGTTCACTTCCGGACGGTGCGGCGGTCGCGGTCGTTCCGATATGGCGTACGGTAAAGTATTGAACTAGGGCTAGGGCGTCTATACTTACTACACTATTGTGTCCCTAGTGCCGACAGCGTTCCACGACTTAATACCGACTAGATTCTTCGACGAGATTGGTACTTGTCGCTCCTGAGCTCTCGAACGTAAGGGCGCGTATTAATAAGATTTGTCAAGTATTATTCAGAATATAACAGAGGATACTCACAGTAAGTTGCGCTTGTCAGTCTATCGATTGTATCTTGTTTGAGTTTCGAGTTCTTCTTACCCATCTTCGCTTCTGGAGCCTAAGACACCAGGTGTCACTCACACTAAGTGTAACGTCTGTACTCGTCACAATCTGTGACGTATTACATATTATTCGACCTCCCCAGCTTCACTGCACCTGTGGACAGATTGACAACATTAGGAAATCGATTAGCACACGTGATCGATTGAATATTAATGGCAGACACTAGTATAAACTGGCACATATACATTTTATTACACATAATATGGTCACGTAGTGTCACAATTTATACAAAGCAGCGTCAACAAGGTCCCTTGTGTTACTCGCTTTCCTTATCTAATGCTACAAATCTGATATTTCTGTCTCACTCTGTATAAATTATAGCTGTTTTCCTTCTCCTGAATATTGTAGGGTGAGTAGCGAACGGCGGCGAGACGTAAACGAAATACTTATTTTGGCGTATCTTCGGCGAAAACAAGCCATTTATAAGATGGTGATAAATCAAGCGTTCTCGTGTACTTATATTCGGTATGCAGACAGTACTTAGTCGCTGTGAGAAGTCTAATCGTGTATTAACACGTGGTACGGGAACGCTGTGCATTATTTTACATAAAAGTGTATTGTCGTTATATCGGCATTCTTAGTATTAAATAAATATTATGTAACAGTGTGTATAACTACATCGTGAGTATGACATAAGGATAGCATTAAAATAATATTGTTAGGCAACAGTGTATAATTGTTTTATTGTGAAACACGCCAATTAAAGGCACGGAACGTAGAAATAATTTAACCATTACTTAGAATTTTTACATACTTTAAAATGAAATTATTATTGGAATACAAAAATTTGGCAGAGAAGTGTAATTGCATCCGACAAAATACATAGATACCTAAGTATACGAAACTATGATTAGGTTTTTACGGTCATCAAATAATATTTATTTATTTTGAATCTTCTAAAACTTCATAGCAGGTTAATATCTAATGCAAAATTGTGGATTACGAATAAATAACAATAGTATTTTGAATGAAAAATACCAATTTGAACATGAACATAATCACTCAACTATGATGTATAAATATAGAATGACATTAGTTTAACATTGCCAATGGATATTATTCAAATGACTTAAATAATCTGTTTATTTATTCAATTTACAGGTCATTGATATGATTACGCGTTTTATTATAAAGTGCAATATAAATGAAATATGTATGTAAGTTAAAACTTAGTCTACTTACTAATGTCAGATTGTATTTCTTATTACACGTTTGTATTGACTAATGCTCTTATGAAAATGAACATCGATGAAGCGTGCGTGGCTTGGAATATTAAACACCAGTCATTGTGAATTGTAGGTCAATAATAGTTTGAGCATCACTTAATTCCCACTAAAAACTTACAGAAAATCATTGTTGATCTATTAATCCAACATTTTAATCATAAATAATCCTTTTATGTAAATATTAATGGTCTTTCATTTATATTTTCACAACTGACAATAATTATATAGTACTGACTAGAAACTAAATAATAGGCCAGTTACTAAGGACACAAAACTAACTTCATCACGGTTTTAAACGTATAGATATACATTTTCAGCAACAGTAGACTCCTGATAAACGAATGTTCTAATTGATTCTAAATTAAATATCAACTTTCATTTTAGCATTTTGGGCATTTTGGCTATTTGTGCAAAATAACCAAAATTAACTTTAGGTCAAACACAAGGGCCAACGCTGTCTTTGTTGCAGGTACAGATCATGGATTGCACAATCTATAAAGTTGAAATCGTAGACCTAAAAGATATATTATTGTTATGGCTACCAACTTTGTAAGTCTTTTATAAATAGCCAGAAATTACTAAACAAACAGCAATTAATAGCATAAGGAATGTATAAAAATGTGCATCTGTTAGACAATAGATATGGATCATAGCGTATTTTTATGAGTATGTTCGATTTAGTATGCATTACAAGCGATATGTAACTCTATTATTTTATTGCAAAAATACTTCGTTTCTTTGATTACACATGTTTGTGGTTGTATATTTCTTTAAAGAGTGGTTAATAGCGAACATAGTATTATTTATTTCGTATTTTGCAAACCCCTGGGAGGATATATTGAAGTTACCGTTTCTCCATATCGACTTCATGACAATTATTGTGCCCGAAAGCTTTACGTGCTCGCCGAGACGCGGGTTCGGCGTTTGTATTCAACCTCACACCTAGTCCGGGACATGACTTTGTCTGACTTGGGAATTCAATTTGGAATACGAATATGTTCGGCAGTTAGACAAGCGTTTACTTGCGCAACTGACCTAACAGAATGAGTGAATTTTGGGAATTAGTAAATGCTTAGATTACTGTGACATCAACTATTTAGATTTAATTAAATTGTGTGAGGAATGAGTTAATTACATGAAAGATAACACTAATTTAATGAATTACAGTGTGTGTCTACAAAGTATTAAGATCACAACTTGTGTACCTACATAAATTTGTTAATAAACTAAATTAAAACATAATTAGGTAAATGCTAATCATAATTAATAGGCGTCAATTGAATAATTAAATTGTAAACGATTGAATTTATACAGGTAAATGTTCATTAGCGGTGTGCATTTAAATAATTTTACTATTTACTATATAATCATATATTTACCATCATAAAATAATATAAAATGATTTTAAGTAATTCATAAAATAATATAATAATTGTTTTGTTTTTAAATTTGAATCTAAAATTCTTGGAAGGTAAGTAGGCCCCTTTTGCTACTTTGGGATACTATAGCATAAAAAAGTAAGACTCGAGAAATTAATTTCAGTCGAGAAACATAATAAATGAGTCCCTCGCGTTCATTCTACTGAAAACGTTATGATAAGAATATACCTTTCTCTAAGATTTTTTATTACCTTTTAGTGTAAATGTTTTGTATCTATCCTCCAGGAAAATTGAGAACATTCACACGCCATCACACTACGGGGTTACGCACTATTTAAATGTTTTCACAGTAACACAGTTTTCAAGTTTTCGTACGGAATCTGAAACGAGCGAGAAAATATCTCGTTACTATTGTAACTGGTTGTTTAATACAAAGGTTATTTATTCGCAGGGCATTTTCGCTTTTTCATTAACGCTCGAAGCAAAGTTTCCCGGTTAACTCTATTACTTAAAAGTTTCTGCTGTAGCCTAGGTTTCAATCCTTCTATTTTAATACTGTTGTCAACAAGGATGATTTATGACCGAGAAATTCATAATTGTGTGAGTTACGATCTGACTGCACACGTAAAATCCAAGCTGGTTTTAATATTTTTAAATGTACACACTTCAAAGTATACTGGGTAAAACATTTTTATTTTAACTTAAATGAAAGCATGTTGGTGAGGCACATTTGGGATGCATTTGCGTTCCTATTTTGATAACAAATAGCACCGAAATTAAGGTGCTACCGTCACATGTATCCTCATTTGTGAATGCTTTGAGTTGGGTCATAGCGAGCGTTGTTAATTCTACGTTGTTGTTTAACTTTGTGTCGCTCTACTGAAAGCACTTTTAGTTGGTGTTTAGTGGTTGCATGTTAGCTACAAGTTGCTGTTCTAGGCACGACAGGAAGGGAAACCTCATATCGCTGCAAGTAATTTGCTCACAACTGTATTACACGATACTGAACGCTGGGCAGGGTTATTAATTGGATTTTATTTTAGACTTTAATAAAATAATTTACATTGTATATTAAATGAATAATTTATACTTATGAATCTGTCCTTAATTAGGCGAAATGAACAAATTATGAAGAGAGAGAGAGAGAGTTCAATAAAACCAATTAGAGAGTGCACTCTATTAGCATATTTCTACTCTATTATTATTTTATAAAGTTTTTTGCATTACCATTAGCTGCAGCTAATGGTAATGCAAAAAACTTTATAAAATTGAAATACATACTATCTATATAATTCTTTAATTCAGAAGTGGGAGGACATTTTGAAAACATAGACTATAAGATAGTAAACAGCGTCGCCCTAATATTTTAATGTTCAATATGGATACCTCCAAGTTTGAAGCTTTGTTTGATTAAACTTGTAAACTGTGGTATCGAAACTTTAGTACCGAGGTACTCGTGGTATTAATATTTGCTGCAAACTTCAGGTGAAATACGGCACTGTCTGTAGTCAGTGCATCTGCACTTAGCTTTTACAGCGAATCCCGAAATCCGTAACTGTAATATAAGAGGCTACTGGAAAGTGATATCAGGTGCTCCCTTACCTTTGACTTTGAAACAGTTCAAAGTCAAAGATATCACAAGGCACCCTTGATCTCAATTTTTTATAAAATCTCTCTATTTCTCTCCACATTCTCTTGTCGTCGATAGTAGTAGTAGAGTCGAGGTGCGATTTTAATTGTATATAACGACAGATTGGCAAGCTCGCATATGACCTGTCTAACAGGAGGTGGTTGCCATGGCCAATGAGTGCTGACAACACCAGAGATGTCGCTCGCGCGTTGCCAAACTGATCAAAAATAAGTCAACGCAAACGAGAAGGATCACACTGGCCCTGCTACTGAAAGTGCACCGTCCCCATTAACAATCTGGAAGACCGCAGGAACACAACATCAAGTTCTTTAGCAATTGTAATTTTCTGTGGGCTGGAGTTGATTTTCCAGTTGGCTAGCGGGGGTCTTTAAGCGAAAACTAATTTTAAGTACACTTTTCACTGTGTCACGTCTCTCTTATTTCTCTTTATATAAAATGGCATCATGGCAGACATTAAGGGAATACGCTGCATCTAACACGAGTCGTAAAAAAAACGTTGTGAGTATAAAATAACATCAGTGTAGCGAACAGTAATGTCGAACATCAAGTAGAGCAAATCTGTTGGGAGCTCTAGATTTGCTTTCACTTGTTGAGCTACAACACTAAATTCGCTGCGATATCGATAATAGATAAATATCGAGAAAATCAGTAGACACCTTTACTGGCAAGCACATCATTAGTGATAAAACAACAATATACCTACTGCAATGGCAGTACCAAGGGATAGAACATTAGTCATTGTCAGTTTAATTAATTGGTTTTTAAAACATAAGAGATTGATACTCCAGCAGTTTTAGACATTATTGCGCAAAGCATATTCGCTGTGGCTAGTTTGTTAATATTACGAAAAGTTAATAAAAACTGGGGTTAAAATAACGCATTTTAGCCACTAAATGTTTTAATAGGTCGTAAACGTTGTTTAACCCTTTTAGTTGATTATACATAGTTTTGGAAACAAGTTATTTGTTCAGTGAAAACCCTTATTTTAGTTCGAAGTTACAAGTAAAATTCATTAGTTAAACAACGTTCGGTACCTTAGAGAGTTACCGCAAGCAGGTCAGATAACAGTTACGATTGGTTATTTTATAACGATACCGGTACTTATATCACATTTACATATAATTAGTGGCACAAGAACTAAACTATTTTAAACTACCAGCCTTGGAAATTTACGTTTTTTATTTTACAAAATGTTAACTTGAAAATAATTTACATGATGCCACAATTTTCAATCAATATTTCTCTGATGAATGATCATCAACAATGTGGCCTTTTAAATACCCATAATATATTTTAACCAAGGTTATCGAATACTAGTTCAAATTAGAAATACATTTGAGATACATTTTGTATGTTCAGTTAAAACCCTAACGAAATAAAATTATTGTTTTGACAGTATTAGTGTATACTTATATCAAAAATATACAAATACATGCAACAACTGACATATCATATAATACATATATTATTAAATATTAAGACAACCTCGATAGATCGGCGGTAGTGAATGCGACTGCTGTGCATGAGGACTTAAGGTTCAAATCCCGGGTCGAGCCAACAATAAGTTATTGCGTTTAGCTGTTAGGAGTTCACAATAATTTTAATTCTCAAGCCCGAAGTTGAGAATATTAGAGGCGTTGCACATCTCCTTGCCTCGAAAAGCCATCGGTCTAATCTTTCTTTGTTCGTGTCGGATTATCGTGCCATCGTACTAATGCAGGGGCTACATTAGCGGGCGAAGATTCGTGTTGCGTTGGCGCGCTAAAAACATCGTGTACGGACATACGCGATGTTCTTGTCTACATTAAGCGGACGAAGATTCGTGTCGTGTTGACGCGATACATCGTGCCGGGTTGTGTTGTTCGACCTGATATGCGGCCGAGACGTAGGCGGTAATTCAAAATGGAGAAAAAGGCGTTGCATTATATGTCATATCAGGATACCATATAATACGCCCAGTTTCATAAAATTTTATGAACTCTTACACTTTATCGTTTCTTCACTCCATAATGTACAAAAAACGCAAGCAAGTCCGTCCAGCTTCAAAATCTGAACGACACTGAAGTGATGTAGGTGTAGCCACTCAAGCGAATATTGGCACGCCATATCCCTTTGAAGAGCGCCAGTTTACCGGCAGTGCCCCAATAATACATCGTCTTCGCCCGAATACAACGCGTTGCAACGATCTAGCCAGCCATGCACATCGCGTTAACACGAATATTCGCCGTAGCCCGCTAATGTATCCCCAGCATAAGAAAGTGACGGAATAGAGATTGCACACCTACTTATGCATTATAATATCTCTGGCATAAATGGATAGTCTCCGTTTAAATTGGCCTCCATAAGGATATCACTCAAGGATAACACTTTTTTATTAAGAACATAAAAATTAAGTTTGTAATGTATGTATGTAATGAAATGGACGGTATTCAAGGACAGCAGTTCCGAAGGATGCAGTAAGGTCGATTAATATTATTTCAGATGGTATATAGAAAAGCCGTCCTTTTTTATCTTCCGTCCCCGCGGTTCTTGTACCTTCAGATAACATGCGCTAGTTGAGCCACTTATGCGGGCTAACAACCTCGAGTCCCGATATGGTATACGACGATCGCGAATCATCCGCACAGGTACCCTGTATGATTACCTCGCACAATTCACAAGCGAGTAGTTTGCGAAAATAGCCCGCATCTGCCATTTGCATTGTGTACGAGCACCGCTATCTTTACTGAACATGACATGGCGCGCAACATCTTCTTTTATTAAAGGATATTTTATACATACATCATGAATATCCTAACTTAATATTATAAATGCGAATGTGAGTTTTCGTTTGTTTGTTTGTTACGCTTTCACGGCTTAACCACTCGACCGATCATCATGAAATTATATACACGTTGTTAGGGGTACAGAAAGGAAGGTACTCCTTTCATCCAGAAAAAGTACTGTGCCCGAGGGATAGAGATTTAGTGACAAAATCTAGATTAACAAGAGCGAGGTCGCGGACAAAAACTAGTAATATGATAAATGAAATTATGTTTGTTCGGAGACAACCTTCTCCTACCTTGTCAACTGCAAACTACAGCCACAGCAAAAGTTTGGCAACGCTAACTTGTTTTGTCGTTGGACAAAAGTGTCATAGATGCCGGCTATTGCTGGATTCCGTTTTGGTAACCAACAACAACTGCTTTGACACGCGGTCGCTTCTGTGGTATTAGCTTCGTGTGCATTCTCAAAACAACTTGGCAGGTGAACAACCATTATGTTAAGTTATTTCTCTTAATGTCTCCTCATACAAGCAGTTTACATCTTTCAATAGTGTTTATCTAGTTATTTGTATTTATGTATCTTTAGTCGCCTCAAGTAGTTTAGATCTTTCAATAATATTATTATGCACAAAGCATGTTAAGATTTTAGAAGTTACTTTT
This sequence comes from Catocala fraxini, assembly GCA_930367265.1. Classification (NCBI taxonomy): domain Eukaryota; kingdom Metazoa; phylum Arthropoda; class Insecta; order Lepidoptera; family Erebidae; genus Catocala; species Catocala fraxini. The sequence goes on from OV884024.1 coordinate 21,232,292, forward strand.
ATTACGCGATTTTATACAAACAAACTATTCAAGATTTTATATCGAATAACAAAGTTATGCTTTGTTAAGTCATAAATAATGTTATATTCAAAGAATAATAAGCAGAAATCGTTACTATGTTGTACTTTATTATGTTTAGAGGTGAAATATAAGACAAAAGGGTTAGGACTTGCGCAGAGATTCATCTTAATAACTTGGGGGCTACAAAATATTGCTTGAGTAAGTTGCCTGAAAATTGTAATGAAAGATGCTGTACACTGGAGTGAAATTATGATAGGTACTTTTTCATTTATGTTCCTACTATTAGGCTGTACCTAGTCTTAGTAAACACGCTTTTTAGTGAGTGACGAGTAGAAATAAAGTCAAGCTGACTACAACCAACGATTGATATGACCTTTTTACGAGTATCGGCAGCTTCATGCCGCAAGTCGCACTTTTGAGTTGACTGTTGTTGCTTTTTCTAAATAATTAAATTTTGTTTTAAAATACTACTTCTACTATAGGTCATGTGTCACGGGGATCGTTACAAACATTCAAAAAATTAATACCTAGACTCGAAACTACTATTTACGGATCACACAAATTTTTGTCGCGTGTGGGGATTGAATCTATAACACTAGGCACAGTGGCGAGGCGACCACTTAAACCACTACGCCATCTATCATCACATTCATCACGCAGCCATTTGATCATTTATAAGGTCTTAATGGATTCAAAGATTTGAAGTCTGCGGGGCAAGAGTGCTATTCTATTAAGTATCGGACATCGTATTATGTTACATGGTAATCCAAACGTGAATACATTTTGTATCACAATTTTTTATATTATTTTTTGTTTATTTATATCTATTATGTAATTACGCCTAATCCTATCTTTTTATTTACATTTCGCTTGCTTGTATTTCACTGCGCAGTAAAATGAAAACTGGCAAAATTTAAATGAAGAAGATAGGGTATAAACGTCTAAGAGCAAATTCAAACTGGCGGAATTTTCACAATGCGGACGCTGAATTTGGTAGGTAGATAGGGGCGATTTATCCAAACGCTAGTAGGCTCGACCGCTAGTAAAACGATGATTAAAACGTTATCTCTAATTATTACTGTTAATTTTCTACGGGTTACTTTTAACAGGTATCTAATAATATATTGAGATTAAAATTATTATTATAACCTGAAGTATCACGCAATCTTTCAATAATCTGAATGAAAATGGGCTCTAAGATCCAGCATGGTTCGTACTATGACGAACTATATGATGAATATAATCAATATATATATATATGAATATAATGAATATAAGATTATGAAGACTGAGCAAGGCAGCAGAAGACTAAGCCATTACATACATTCGTTTGGATTAACCTGACACTTCATATGGAGTTAAGCAAGCTAGGTAGTCAAAATATTTGTCTCTGCAAACAGTAGGAAAAATAAAGTATTAATATATTTATTAATACTTTATTTTTCCTATTGTTTACAGGATATTTCCTAAAGGGCGTATAATGTCAAGTATGGATTTAAAAGCTTTGCGTCAAAACGTTAGACCTGCTTAATTTATGACATCATTGGAGGGTCTACAACTTTCAACTACAAGCAAATTCGAAATCGACCGATTATTCGAAAGAGAGCACTTAATTTTATAAATAGGAATCATTTACCTATTACTTATTGGTATCTTGTTTCTAAATATAAGGAAAGTTTTGAATCAATCTGCCGACCGCTAATTTAAATATAAGAAACCCTTGGTTAAAACAATGAATGAATATGTTTTGTAAGAACCTATATATACACAGTTGCTAAATTTGCATAAGGGGGTCGGCACAGCAGCAATATTTATATCAACTTTTAAACATTCGTTCATTCGGCAGAACCAAACGTATTTATATTTGAAGCAAGGAACTTTGGGAACATTAAAGCACTTAGTGGCTCTAGCTAGCTAAGCTCTTGGTAGATTCGTGCTTTCTACTTTCGTTAAAATTGCTACCTACTCTTACAATCATCAAGATTTGAAAATGACTTGTAAATGACCAGAAGGGTATAAAATACATAATTAAACGAGAGGTGCAATTGATGTTTACTATTTAAGAACGTTTGCTAGCTATCCAATGAGGCGGAGCCCGTGTCACAAATTTGTAGTTCAGACAAAAATCATTAATATATGGAATAGAATTTTTAAAATTTCATCAAATAGAACATACATACACATACATATTTAACTTACATATTTTAATCCCTTGCGGCGTCAGGATCGGTATCAAAGCCTTTTTTTTAGCACACTGTAAAATAATCTATCACATATTTTATGAAATAGAATATTTTACTTCAGTCACCCATTACCTAGTATTTTGGTCAACGTGTTTTGACAGAGAGATTAAATCGGACTGAACGTATATTACATTTCACCCAGCTGAAGCAATAAATAAAAAACGACAGTCCATGGAAATCGTTCGACAGGCTGATTCTATTAAACAATTTGTATGCGATGGTGTTCTGAACTTCCAAAAATACATTAAAAAGTTTCTTCTTTCAATGTTTTATGGAAGTCCTGTAACGATTGACACTTCAACCCTCATTTGACTTTGTACTTTTAACAAACTTTGTATAATTTATTAGATAATATTCAAAACTGATGTGATCATGGACTCAATACATTCTTCATTTAGACAGGACGCACAAAATCTTATTTGGCTACATCCAGATATTTCGTTCGGTGATCAATTATACCTAGCAATAAATTCTTTTATACACACTTGTTTTGTGTCATGCGGTATATGTGTTGCGCGTGTGTGCACGTCACGTGCGTCCTACCTAACTCTAGTAAATTGCGTTTCTTCGACGTTCTCTTGGTCGTCACCGGCTATCGCGTCCAAAAATACAATACGTTACATGTATATTTAAAGTATCAGAACCATTATTTACGTGGCTTTGATTGTTTGTCATATAATTTTCGGTAATGGATAACTATGTATTTTATTTTTCGATAATCGAAAACGATATGTCGTTTTCAGTCTGAATGATTCTGTCATTCGACATACTACGACCAGTTTTATTGATATAGAAGGCTCGATTTGATCACGCTAACCTGCATGTATGTCTAGCAAATGTTAAACCATATTGATGTAGATTGTATGAATAGTGATGTCCCTCTTTTATTTCACTGCATAACATGTGGGTATCGAATAACTACGTGGCATAAAAAGTTGGTGGTTTTTGCCCATTGAATTCGCTATTGGCGTTCGAATTGGAATGAATAAAATATTTGTAAACTGTCTTGGTCTGTCTTGGTGGCGCGGCGGAAGAGAACGCTTTGCTTCTTTTTTGAATACTTGATTGCGATTTGTGGTTCAAGTATTATTGAGCTTTTCTGTTAAGCAATTCTAAGTGTCAGTCTGGAATTGTGTCCGGTAAATGGCAATGATTTTAGGTCTCGTGTAACAGCTTATGGGACCTCACCCAACTTTACGTTGATATCCATAAAATACATTTAGGCATGAGACTACGATTTATGACAATTTAAGTGGTTTTATCTATAATGACGATAAAAATAGGTCTTGTTATTGCTCAAAAAGTTTATTACATTTATAGTTGTTGCCTGATAGTAACTAATAAATCATTTTATAAAAACATCTCATATTCTCGGCGGCGAACTTGTGTAATGTATAACTTTTGTGTTATACGTTAAAGAAGTTCTCAAACTGATTTGTCGCTTATAAACTGTTTTGGAAAATTAAGTAACATCAGACATGGCGTCTCTTAGGCCCGTAATATCAATCATAAATTAAACTGCGGAAAAGAGTTTTAACTACTTAGAGGTAAAGATTAACGTATGTATTTCAAACAGACGATGAGACGATGACTGATGACATCTCTCTTCGTGGTTAAAAATAATGATTGATATGCTTTTAGAGTTCAAGTACAGGTATATGACATAATACAGTCATGTCAACCATGTAAAACAAGCGTAATACGCATGCATGTTGCGTATGTATGGTGCTTGCTTTAAGCAGCGCGGCTGCTACTAAGAGAACCGAAAATGTTTAAACTCTTGACAGAATAGAATCCAAGGCCTCTTGACTTGCAGGTACGCTTTAGTTTAATAGCAAACGAAAACATCTTAAGGTACACCACTTAACCAAGAAAGCATATTTGAGTAGCATATTATTAGACATTTTGTGTTAATATTTAGACCAAATATATTTTAAATTTAGAAATTGTCGCGTCACTTATGTTGATAACAACATTACCACGAGTTCTCAGCAAAATGATCTTATTTTGAACAAAATGCATTTCCACAAGGCTTTCTTTAAAATAAATTACGTTATCATAAACATCACAACGTATTTTGGGTTGACGTTAAAAAACAGTCATTAAAATTCATCCCTTGCTGTCCCTAACCCTTGTAAAGATTTATACAAAAGTAAAATAAACTAGAATGGGAATAACAAGCCCTGTGTAATAAAATAACGTCCCATCGTTATCGTAACAGGTTGCGTAAATTCATGCTAGTACTAACTATTAAGTTTTATTGATATAAACATACCTATATAACATCTACCATGTTACAGGGATCTGGGAATTTTCTTATAAATTTTTCGCTGATGTGGCTATAATCTAAATAATATCTGTCTGTCTGTCAGAAAAGATATAACAACCCCTTGGGATATACTTTTTATTTATTTAAATACAGTGAAAACCATTTATTATAATCTAGGTTACTAAAATACATTGGCATTGAGGAATGAACAACTATAATTAGTTGACGATAAACGAGTTGGATTACAACGCAGAAGTCTCGAGTCTGAACACATCTCTGACTTTTTGAAGTAATATATTATATAGCCAATTATCGTTTACTTTAATAGCGAAAGAAAACATCTTTAGGTGTTTGTAACCTGCTTTGCTAGGTTTGTAATCTGTGCTTTCTATAATATATGGGAAATCGACCAAGAAACTATTTGTAATGCTGTTTGAAAGCTATTAGAAATACCATTAATACTAATAGTTATATTCAATTTAATTCAACACTTTCTCGTCGCTGATCTCTAGATTAAATCGATGAAATTCCAACCGACAACCATAGCTTCTTCAATAGTGATATGCCAGAATTTATCAAGCGACCAGAAAGGCATTCATTTGATTGTGTCATTCATTTGAGTGGTTAATACTCATCATGATCAAATTTACAAATAAACTTATTTTGTGGTAGATTGCTGCTATGCATGTATATTTTAGTTTGTATTCATAAATTTTTCATTTTTACAAAACTAATCTGGCGGTACGTTCGGTGTACTTAAGATGCCTCGCGCACTCGCGCATTGCTCACTCATAAAAACGCGGCAGCATGCTTCAAGCGAGTGGCATAAAAATACTGACAGCACAACGACTCTAACGCTTGGAAACCATATTTAGTGCTATATAACACAAGGTATTATGATTTTCTGTAACTTAGAGATTCTGCCCCAGATCGAGCATAAGCCCGTACTGCCTAATACTGAATTATACTATCTATTTGAATTAAATTCTAGCATGAACATAAACAAGTACGTTCGATTGACTATGCAAAGTAAATTACGCGACATGTACACATGTATTTGGCTATCATTAGTATACAATGACTCCCATCACTGGTGATTTCAGCTTAAAGAAAATACAGAGTTTATTGCCGAGTAAGAAAGCTGCTGCAATGAGACGAGTATATAAATGTTAAGAATTTTATTCAGACACGGTTAGAGCACATTCACAAATATTTATCTAAAAAGTATATGTGAGCACGTGCCCAGTAGATTTTTTTCAGTATTTTTAACACCATGCGTGGTTTTAACTGAATAAGCATACATGTGAGTGCATAGATAAACATGTATTAATGACGTTAAAACATGGAAATGGGTACTTTAATATTCTGATATGAAATATATTTGAGAATTCGCTTCACTAAGCAATTTAGAAATTATTTCGGTAAACGTTCTTATATACCTTGTTTCGAGAAGTTTGCCGTAAAATTCATTTTTATTGCTCACATAAAGTTTATACAATTGCCAGCATAACTACTTTATGATACTCTGATAAAATCATGTGCCTCATTGGCTCTGCATCGGCAGCGTGCTTGCAATATCAATCGTCTGGTCTTGGGTACGATCATCTGTCAAGGAATAAAATTTCGTCAATCGTAAGTAGAATGTTATGTCTTGGCGTTTGGGGCCGTTATATTATTGCGTATTGTAATGTGAGTAGAAAAGTTAATCTTTCGTTTCGTTAAGGTTAATACGTTATGTAATATATAAAAAATAAAGAAGTAACACTTTTAAAATGTTGCATTCATCCATTATAAATTGAACTAATCGATTCTACTTTAAGCAATTGTTAATAAATGATATTTTAGAACATGTAATACTTATGAGTTCATCAAAGCTATTAAAAGTTAAAAGTAAGCAAACTATAACATTATTCGCAAGTTATTTTTGGCCGTATATATTTTGACAACACCTGCTGGACATATTTTTCGGAAGAATGGCGATAATTTAATATATCGTAAATAACTTTTATAACATTGGCCTCATTGTATGACATTTTATGAAATTATTTTTGCTCTATTTATATACGTCTATGTACGTATATAAATATGCTCACTTTTATTTTATATTTTAAATATATTAGAAATATTTATTATTAGATATAGATAGATATAGAGAGACAGCTGTGTACGGCACTAACATTTCGCCAGTTACGATTTAAAATGCCATGTTATAGGGTGGACAACAAATGGCTACGTAGGTACGTCATACGTCGCGCGGCTACTGATAAAATTGTGTAACTGTATAACGCAATAACATTGTCGAGATGACCAAACGACGGAACCAAAGACTACCTTACAGCCAAATTTTAAGGATCGACGAATTTTAACAGTAAAATATCATGATTAGTCAGTTAGAGATATAATTATGTATATAATAATAATAATAATATAATATAATAATAATATAATATTCTATCACATACACACAACACCATCTAGCCCAAACTAAGCAGAGCTTGTACTATGGGTACTAGACAATGGATAAACATACATATATACTTTTTTTTTTGTAAATACGTACATATTATACATAGAAACACCCAGACCAAGACAAACATCCATGTTCATGCACACAAATGTTTGACTTGTGCGGGAATCGAACCCACGACCTCAGGCGTGGCAGTCGGTTACACTAACCACTACGCCATCGAGTCGTCAATGTATATGTATATGAGTATATGTTTATCAACCCAGCACGTATCTTTGACTTATGGCTTCTAACTGTAATTATGTGCGTATTTAATCGTTGACTATCGTTTACTGTAACGATAAAGAAAATATGTCTGCGAGATTTACATAATTACAAAGATACGAGAAGTCTGCTACCTCGCCTTTGGCCAGCATGGTGGACTAACCCTTCTCATACTAAAATGCCTAAGCCCAGCCTAGCATGTGCACAGTTTATAACATAATTATATTAATTAATATCAAAAAAGATCATTTCAAAATTGAAATATCTGGCCTTGTGTCTGTCTGTTAGTTTCGGCGTCATGCAAAAGTGGCTGATCAACTTTCATACACGTTTCACAGGCACGGTATTCAAATAAAACTGAAGTCACGCTTGAACTATACTGTGGTGTGCGTGTATACTGTAGTGATGTGCTCCAGGTAAATTAAATTGTAGCTGCATTATATTTTACGTGGCCCCCACCTGCGGGCAAAAGCTTATTTTATTATATAAAACTAAGTAGAAATATATTCAAATAGTCAGGACAGAAAATGTAGATAGTTTGATAATAAACTATAGACATTATTATTAAATTGTAGCTTTAGTATGTATTTTTACACAATTCAACGAACAATAAATAGTCCATGAGTATTTCTTTCGAACACAGTCAGGTAACTGATTGACCTTTAAAAAATGGTACTAACATTAGAAAGGCAGATCCGTTGCATTTTACCGCCCTTTTCCATGATTAGTAAAGGTCAGATTGGCGTAGGTGGCACAACGGAATGGAATGCGACTGCTGTGCATGAGTCCGGTTTCACGGTCGGGCAAGGTATTATTGGGTATACCTTAAAGAACGAAATGGAATGCGACTACTGTGCATGAGTCCGGTTCCACGGTCGGGCAAAGTATTATTGGGTATACCTTAAAGAAATTATCTTTATAAACACTATGCATAGTATACAGCTATGCATGGTGTTTATAAAAAGTAAAAGAGAACTTCTTTAGTCGTCCGTCTGTGCTCTGAAGATCGCTTTGTGCCCCAAAACCATAGCTGGCAAAAAGTAGAATACACCGATGCCTACCCGATCTGGTTTATAAGCGTGAAGCTATTATGTATAAAGGCCAGTTACCCTTTTTTTCATTTAAAAGAACAACGCTTTTGACAGAATTGTTCATGATATTCAAAGATAGGTCTATCTCGCATCCTCGAATTGTTTTACACTAATTCAAATAAGCTCGAAGATTTACGAACCTTATCTATAAGAGAAAAGTTGTTTTTATTTTATCTTTTATCTCGACAAATCGCTTTTATGTTTATTTTATGATGAACTTTTATTACGTAAGTTGGTCTTATTATGGATATTGAGATACTAATACTTTAGCCGCATATGTATACTCATTCGTCGTAATCTTAACGGCAGCATTTTATGCTTTTATGGTCCCCATCCAAAACTTAAGTGCTTTGCACTTGTCGGTGTAGCAATCTCCATCTTTCTCTTTCCAATGCCATCACTGTCAGTTCCTTATAAGTTTTAACTTTCACAACTTCTTTCAGTTGATCGGTGTACCTTCTTCTTGGTCTTGCCCTCTTCGTTCTTGCTTCTATCTGCCCTTCCATTATGTTTGTGATGAAATTATCATATCGAATTAGGTGTCCTATCATTTTACCCATTCTGTTCTCTGTGTTTCAAAATTTTACGTTTTCATTTACTCTTGTCAATATTTCTGTATTAGTAACTTTTCTATCCAAGGCTCTTACTCCATTCGACGCCAGCACCACATCTCAAAAGCTTCCAACCTTTACCGGTCTCTCTGTCTTAAGGTCCACGTTTCGTAAGCAAATAGGGCAATACTCCAGATATAATACTTAATTAGTTTTTCCGGATATCTCTACTAATTTTTGAAGTGAATAGATGTTTTTTTTCGTTGAAGGTCTGTTTTGCAATCGCTATTCTAATTTTTATGTAGTCTGATGGTCTGGTATCTTCTGTTATTACAATACCTAGATATTTAAATTGTTTTACTTGTTCTATTTGGTTATGGTAAATTTTGATGTACTATTATATGCGGAAATTTAGATACCACGAGGACTTTAGTTTTACTAATGTTTATTTTCAAATGAAAATTAGAAAAAACTGTTTACATCTTCCTAAGCAAGTTTTCGAGGTCGTCTCTACTATTTGCAAGTGCTGCAATATCATCCGCAAATCTTACAAAAACGATACGTATGCTATTTATGCTGATGCCCTCGTGGATGTCTTCCAATATATTTTGTACGGCTGCTTCAATAAAAATATTAAATATAAGTGGAGACAAAAAGCATCCTTACCTTACACCTTGTTTTATTTTCGCAAGTTCTTTGTGATCATTTATTTCTATAACTATTTCTTGATTTTTGTATAATTCATATATTAATCTCCTATCTTTTAAATCAATATCAGCCTGTTTCAATAGCTCCATAATTCCTTTCCACTTCACTTTATCGTATGCCTTCTGTAGATCTATAAAGGCTACATAGGTATCAATATCAAGATCAACTCTTCTTTTTAGAATCGCCCGTAAAAGAAAAATCCTTTCTCTCGTTCCTTTATTCCTTCTAAAACTGAATTGATCATTACCAAACTGAAATTGTGTTTTTTGTCTGATTCTATTTTGTATAATCTTTAGGACATTTATGACATTCATTTATTACAAGACTTAATGTTTTATGTTCTTCACATTTTGTGGTATTGTGTTTCTTAGGTAGAGTTATGGTTTTAGTGGTTTTAAAGTCAGAAGGTAGTTCACTTGTGTCATATATAATTTTGGTCATATTAAAAAATTCGTTCTTGATCTCATTATTAGCTTCTTTTAATAACTCTATGAACATATCATCGTTTCCTGCTGCTTTCCTGAGTTGAAGCTTCTGCAAAGCTTTGTCAAATTCGGATCTAATTATTTCGGGCCCTAATCTATCTAAGTCTACTTCTGCTTCATTTTCTAAATCATTTTCATCCAAACCTTTCCCATCATATAATTTTCTATGTACATTTTCTATGTATTTACAATACTTTTATTGTCTATAAGAATTTTACCATTTTCGTCTTGTATCACAATACTTTTTCTTCTTATTGATTTATCTACGCTATTAATGAGACTGTACGCTATATCTATCCGTCCTTTACTTATAAAATGTTCTATATCTTGGCATATTTTATTGATGTAACTTTCTTATTTAATCTCATCCATTGCCATCAATATTCTTTCTAGTTTTCCATCATCTTTAACGCCGTTATCCAACATACTATCGTCCTAACATTCCATGTTGCAATCAAGAAAGGGTTTCGCAGGATGACGACCGAGGTAGCTTTGCTGGGACACCTATCTCTGCCGAACTCAGACCGCCACGGAATATTACGTCGTGGAAGCCCGTTGTCAAGGGAACTATTTTAATGAATTGACCTTTCCATTACTACGTTGTTGGGAATGATAGAGTGGTATTTTCTTCTTGTTTTCCACGCCGCAGTATCTTGACCGTTTTAGCCATTTTGGTGATGCTCAAGATAGTCTGATACAAAGCCAGATCAAAATCACTGCCCTTGCGCAGTACTGGCAGTTACTGCTGCCCTCTGTCTGGTTCCAAGTTTTTGTCCTTGCGACATTGCCCCTTCCACCTGATCCACCATACCTATTACTATTATCGCCGCTTTCACAGTCGTTGAGGTCTTCATCCTTAAGGATGATATATGATAACGCGGTACTCTTGCCCAGGGCAATCTAACCTAACCCTGAACAAGGGTACCACGTCATACCCCGCGATCCTTAGTCCCTGCTGAACTCCGCCACTAACACACATCGGCCTACTGATATGTGTGGTGCCCACCCTTGCGACTTGGACACGCCGGACAGGAATAACCCAAGTGAGAGAATAGAGAAGCTGAATCCATTCCTCCAGGGGTCGGGTTAAAAGGTGTGCGACTCTGTGCGCCACCCTAAGGCATTTTATACTATGAGTTTAAAAATTGTCTTTATTTTACAGTAGCTGCATGATATACTTATGGCCAAGAGATAAATAAATATATATATTTTAATAGAAGTAGTTTTAATATAGTTATTGAATAAATATATTTGAATTTATTTCTGCTTATCACCGAAAGGGTAAGGATAGGTGTATTGTATCCACATTTTGACAGCTATTTATTTAGTTCCCACATAAACGAGAGTAAGCCTGTAGCTGTCTATTGGTTTCTTACGCTCCATGCTGTTATTAAAAATTTCAACACGTGAACCCAGTTATACTCAGTCTGGCCAACGAATCCAGGATAGCATGCAGACCTTAGTGCAAAATGATATCTCGAAAACGTAGGAGACTTTTAGTGTTATATCCATACTAATTCTAACTATGAATGTAACTTTTACACCTTACAGCTGAACCTATTTTAATAAAATTTAGTATAGTGATAGCTTGAATCCAGAGCAAGTACAGAGGCATATAAAACAACACAAACATATTCGGAAATAATAGCTAGTTGATCATTAATACTCTTCAGGACAAAATTATCCGCAAATGCTAAAAGATTAATATATTTATAATAATAATAATAATAATATTTTACCACATACACACAACACCATCTAGCCCAAACTAAGCAGAGCTTGTACTATGGGTACTAGACAATGGATAAACATACTTAAATACTTTTTTTTTTTGTAAATACATACATATTATACATAGAAACACCCTTATGTTACATTTATGTTTGTATTCAAACATAAATGTTTGAATACAAACATTTATGTTTGTATTCAAACATTTATTTTGAACCGAAACGCATTTGCGCATAAATTGTATAAAGTATGAGCACGATTGTATCGGTTACATAGTCGGGGGGCGCCCGATTAATAACCCAACGATAGCGTAATGGTAGGCAATTATTTAATGTTGTATTTTGTTTATTTTCCTCTTATAGATATTCTGGCTTTTACGGAGGCGAGGCCACGCTTTTTCGGCTTATATAGAACATGGGACCAATGCACGACAGTCTTCACAAAGTTTTTATCTTAAATAAGCGTGAAACTGTACTATTGACATAAATTGGCAAGACACTTAATACATATTTATTTACAATGGCGCCCTTGGAAAAGATAATGAGAGTTTATGAAGTGAGAGGTATGCCAGGATCTTAGCAAGTGGCAATCTGAAATCACTGTTTACACGGGAAATACGGGTGCGTCTATAAAATATAGAAAATACAGTTACAAATATTTCAACCTTATACATAGTTGCACAAATAAGACTTGAGTCTCAGGATTCTGAAAATTTGTGTAATAGATCACCTGTCTCTTGTACTAGTTACAAACTGTATCACAGGTAGGAAGGGTTTACAGTTACAAAAAATCATCATAATAGCAGCCTAAGATAATACAATTATAAGCAAGTAAGGTAATAATTATAAATTGAAACGAAACAAAATCTTTTGTTTACCTAATCAATATAACATTCAAATAGCAAGCCGTACATTTGCCTAACAAATGAAATTAGCGGTCGTCTAGTCGTCAAAATTCGACCATAATTGATTTAAATTTTAAGTTTGATCGCTATTAGGTAAGGTTTTATTGTCTATAACTTTACCCTTATAATCACATTTAATTTAGATTTCGCCAAGGCTATACATAAAAATAAAGGTAAATTAACCTATCTTTTTCAAACAAATTATAATTTATTCTTTCATTGACGATATTCCTAAGCTTGCTACTTTGTTTCCTTTTTTTCTTTATTACAAATAAATAAGGTATGTCAAAATAGCTACGAAGAATTTTACGACATCAGACGAACAATGCCGAAATACAACGAACGCGATTCGACTGCGCGTGTCAAATGCATGGCTGTGTGCGTGTGGTGTTTTCCCATTAATTTAATGTATTTCTAATGCATATTTTATAAAAATAATAGGATTCGCCCCTCTTTCTCCATATGAACTTTAACTGTGCCAAATTCCATACGCCTCCGTCCGCGCAATTTTCGTAAAATGGGGGTACAAAGTTTTTGCTTCACTTATTAATATATAGAAGATTTTATTGTAAATAATAATGAGGTCATGTTGTCATGATTGGGTGCATTTTAGTGTCTTTTTAAGCAATTTGGGAGAAAGTTGCTGGTATGTTACCAATTCCTGTGATAATATTGCGCGTGAAAATATTTTCGAGATTTGTAAGTTCGTCCATCCGCGCAATTTTCGTAAAAAGGGGTATTAAGTTTTTGCTTAACGTATTAATATACAGATGTATTATGTACCTAACATACAAAACTGGTTGTCAGCAAAATTGCAATGTGTGTTAGACTTGACGTTGCGTAGTAAGTTAATTTTATTTAAATATTAGTTACATGATAAGAAGTATAATATAATATCAGCCTTGTATTAAAAACTGTCCCACTGCTGGGCACAGGCCTCTTCTCAGTGTGAGAAGGATTAGGCCATAGTCCACCAGGCTGGCCTAGTGCGTGTTGGCAGACTTCACATATCTTCGAATACATTTTGGGAAACTCTCAGACATGCAGGTTTCCTCACGATGTGTTTCCTTCACCGTTAAAGCAAGCGATAATTAATTATTTAATACGCACATAACTTTGAAAAGTCAGGGATGCACGTATTGGGATCGAACTTGAGACCTCTGTGTGGCAGTCCAACGGTCTCCCACTAGGCTATCGCTGCTGTTTATAAGAAGTGCTATAGAACAAAACAAGAATAACTGCTGTGTAGGATGGGATAGGTTTGCGCGAGAATACGAGTATATGTCGACTTAATGCTGAGAACTTGCAGTGGCAGTTGTTTAATTAATCTAGGTATTGGGTGCCTCAATAATCAACTAAAATTTTTATATCTTTTTCCAGACATTATTTTTGTCGAGCAGTCAGTAGCGCCTGTGAAGTCTTTGCACTTATGTAGGTATTATTTACTTTAACCTTAATAATAATAATAAACCAATAGTGCTATCTACCACTGGCCTTATCCTCAAACACATACACCACAGTCTGAAACTCATTGATCTTAAACCTAACACTTATACAAAACACCAAAAAATCGCCATATTGAACACCTGTAGAATCGTGAGAAAATTCTTACAAATAGACAAACAAGATTACGACAATAGCCCACAGACTTGATTCTTTCTAAAATATGTGGCCTTTACTTGACATATTTCCGTAAAATGTCACTGTAACTACCAGCGCAAGCTGAGATAAAGAAAACACCTAAAATAATAATAATAATATTGTTTATGTCTCTCAATAAGGTAAGTACATTGATATGTTACAATAACGTACAGCATGAACTAAAACCTTAGTGAGAGGTGGAGTTTGTAGTAGGTACGAAACCTGTGTGACAAATCTCCAGGCTCTCGCCTTATGTAATACAAAAATAAAATATGCAGCTAGAGATTGTAGAACGTGTCAGAAACAATATGTACTTTAAAGATACAAGAAAATGTAAGTCCTTTATTATGTAATAAGCTGTGCTCACAACTGCATATCTTAACGCACATTAAAATCACACAAATGTGTCATAAATGTAGGTTAGGTTGGGTTAGTAACAGTATTTTTTCCTCGATGAAAGGTACCCCATGTCCTTTTCTATTCCCCTGATAAAATGTGTGCGATCGGTCAAGTAGTTACGTGTGAAAGCAGAACAAACAAACTAAATCACATTCGCATTTAAAATATTAGTTAGGATTATAGTCCAAGTTTAAGTAATGATGCAAATCTAGGTTAGGTAGATTAGGTTCTAGAATAGCATATTCGGACCACACCTATTACTAAAGCAAATAAATTAAATCTGTTCTCTTATTCTACTAATGTATTAACATAATGTCGTATTTTGTACATATTATGGCGTTTTCCATTATGTACAACTTTTCTAATATACCTAAGGATTAAAGAAAGAAATTTGAGATTGATGTATTATATTTTATAAAATCCTATAGGTATGTAGATCTGACGAAGATAATTGTTATATCTAAATCATTAAGAGTTCTGAGGCCCACATCCAATGGTAGCAAATAATTACGGCTTTCAATAAATGTTTTGCTTTCTTAGTTTTCCTGTTTTGATTCTCTTTGCTAGTCTAAAGTTAATGTCACGCCTTCCTAAGTGAAGGGAAATAAAAAGTAATGCCAAAAGGCTTTATTGCAGTGACATACCGTGAATTTAAATTTGTTTACTTACATTCTACCTACGAGTACGTTTGATGATGTATTAGAAAAGTAACCATCAAATCTTTTATTTTTGGATGCGTTATTGGGAGTTTTTCAAGACATTGACATTACATAGCATAGCATAAAAATGTTGTCTGGAATTGTGTAATATGTCCAAACAAATACTGCTTCCAAATTTGGTTTGCATTTTAAAATATATTAACTATCAAATTTAAACCCGAGATACACAATAGCAATTGCAAAACAAAAAATTCTTTAGCTGTGCATACAGTTTAATCTATTTAGCCTCAGAGGCTGGATACGTCGGTCCTACTAGCGCAAGCGAGCCATAAAATTAACATAACGAACACGAAAGAGGCCCGTTCGTTTTTCTCAACTCAGGCGTAAGCGCGCAGCGACTCCCCTGTCTCTAAAGTCTTTGATAACTGTTCATGTGGTACAAATACAAAAACAGAAACAATACTATGCTGATTATCAGCAAATAAAACAATTGAAAACAAAGGCGCTTTCTTTATTTCCAGGACAGTGGCAACTTATGCGAATGCCTCGTGTAGAGCCGAATCATACGTTGATGCATATTTAGTATTGTAATGACATAAATACGGTCGGCTTCCACTAATACAGATGTTCAGATTTTTTTTTTTGTATTAGGTACTTTAACTTAGTCGAGCGGACGATGCATTGTGGGTTTCTGTCTCTCCGACAATGCTTATGGATTGTCGCCAATTAACATCTATAAATTAACAGTTGTAACAGACAGGGCTAAAGAATAGTCCGAGACAAGAGCTCTACTAGTAATAGTATCTCCTAGACTGCAAATAAATAAACCACTGTATAGTATCGATCGAATAATACCTAACCACAAGCTTCCTTTTGCTTCCAGTTCTACTTAACCTTTATGTACAAGAATGAAAATACAATCGCCTGTTTTTTTATAATGTGACGGCGGCCTTTAAAATCTTTATCTTGGGACAAAGACAAAGTTTAAACATAGCTTACGATTTTATCGAGCTCTATAGAACCTGATTTTACACTTAATGTAATTAATGAAAGAGAACAATTAAAAATGCTAAGTGAAAAGCAAGCAGTCTCTTACTTTGCCTTAGAAATAAGCCTAAAATCGATCGAAAATCCGTAAAGAGCATTTTTCGAAACATTGAATAAGCTTCACAGAGCTTGAGAACAAAAACCTTCCATTAAGACCATGCAATATTAAGTACATAAAGGATTTCTAGATTTTTTCGATAAAAGTGAGCCTGAAATTCGGTCTTCTTTAATGTTTCCCCTTTTTAGTACTGCAGTCTATAACATTACTAATGGAAGCAATTTGACCAGGGCCGAATGTGACACTTCAAAGTCTTACCTAAAATATGTATATTTTCTCTAACTGAAACAATGTTCTCCACTGATTTGTGCTTAATAGCAGAATGTCGAATTAGATAAAGTCTGGAGAATATCTTAAGCTGCGACTAAATTTATCAGCCGACTTTAACGGTTATCTGATATTAGATGTCTGAAAACTAAAACCATATTATATTATGCGCCTTGAGTTTGTGACTAGCGCATTCATGCAGTGTCTTAAAATTGTTGACGACGATGAATATTGTCTTTATTTATTTTATGTAATTATAAACTATAAAGGCAATATTTAAATATAATGCTATTTAAATTAAAACATAATACTAAGTAACTAGAAGTTTACTTGTTACGTATACTATTGCAATTAGTGCCCCGCATGTGCTTATGATTGCGTGTGATCGTGAAATCTGGATGCGACACCCGGGTCGGGTAAGCTGGTATTTGTTATTTTCTATTTGTGATTCCGCTTTCGTGATAATAAATTCTGAGCATGACCGAGTCTACAAAACTACCCAAAAAAGCAAAGGACAATTTTTGTTATATAGATTTAAGAAATTAAAGATTTCCTTAATAAAAGTCTAATCTAACTTTGTATTATTTATTAATTTATCTTTTATTAAAGCTTTAGTTCTATATAGAGCTTATCTCTTAAATTTTATCAACATGAAGCAAAAATGTGTAGTAATTACAAAAATATGTACAAAATGTCATCTAATTACCGTGCCCTATAGATCAACACCAGGACCGTATTAATGTGTTCGCTATGTTTATTGTAGGGGCACCAATTCTCTCATATTCACAAAGAAACTTATTTGTAAAATACCATGTGAGTTTTGGTCTCGCTTTTTTGAATTTGTTCCTGACAGCTGCAGTAGTTTGTTAAACTGTTAACGTACACTTCATATTGTAAACTAGAAGTTGTTTCAAAAAATGTTTAATCGTTTAAAAATTTACTGTGGTTTGGTTACCAACAACCGTGGAGATAGGATACGCATTTAAAATAAAGTAGCGGTTCAAAAGTAAAGCCTGTTAATTACGTTCACTTACATGATGCTTCACATCTCATGTTTTCTCATTATCTTATTTAAATGTCCAATTTCTTTTAATGAATTAAATCCCACTGCTGGGCACGAGCCTCTTCTCAACGTGAGAAGGGCTAGGCAAAAGTCCACCACGCTGTCCCAGTGCTGGTTGGCAGACTTCACATAACTTCGAGAACCTTATGGAGAACTCTCAGACATGCAGGTTTCCTCACGATGTTTTCCTTCACCGTTAATGCAAGCGATAGTTAACTATTTTAATACGCACATAATTCCGAACAGTCAGACATGCGTGCTTTGGGATCAAAATCGGAACCTCTGCGTGGCTGTCCAACGGTTTCCCACTAGACTATCGCTGCTTTAAATAATGACTAAGCATATGAAATATTGAATTTTTAAACGAGTTTACGTGATACGCGAATATTTGAAAATAGGCTTTTACTGTTGCAATTACAATCAACATAGATTACGATTGGTTAATGGCATTTATCAATGAATAATTGGCTAATAATGGACGACGCACCGTTCGCACGTTATATATTGTGTTAGTTTAAATGCCAGTAATAGTTCAGTCTTATATGTGGGTAATATAGATTTTTGCTCCTAGATGCGTGACGTGGTGTGGTTGACTAAAACCATTGGTTATTGCTGACAGTGATTAAGCCATTAAACATTTACATTTACGTAATTAATTTGTCAAGTCTAAGAAAACCAGACATAATTAAAATCTATTGTGCTTGGCTGCCAGTGTGCCGCTGCGACTCAATAGGTTAAAAGCAGAATGTTATCGGTTTTGTTAATAACAGAGATGGTAATGAAGTATATGGCTTGCCTGGCGGTAATCAGTTATCGTAATACGCCAGTCGTTATATTATAAAGTTGAAGGCAAAGATAACTTGTACTGAGATGACAGATGCACTTCCTTAAAGGGAAGGATCCTCAATCAGTGAACGAACACGGAACAGTCAGGTTCAAGATTAAGCGAAATTCCAGGTTGAAAGGAACTCGCTATCGTATTTTCCTTTTAAAAAGCAACATTCAAAGTTTAAATCTGAACAGTTTCAAAGAAAGTTGTTCTACAAATATATATTCTGTGGTTTATTTGAGAGTCCCGCTGTGCGCTATCTCTCAGAAGTTAACTATAAAATCAGAGATAATATTTTATAAGTACGAGAACTATGAACGACACGAGCTAGCTTCCAAAAATGACAGTTTATTAATTTGTGCATGTCTAAGCCTAAGCATTTGCGGCGGTCTGCGGTTATAAATAGCCTTTGACAATTTAAATTTATAAACATTTTCATTTATCACCCAAATACCTACTCTGATCGCTTTTAGATTAAAGATAGGTGAAAGAAAATTGTGAACATTTGTCTTTCATTTTACGATTATAAGATGTCTAAAATAATGTTAAACGCTCCAATTCTGGATCCACAAAGTCAATATCCATTAAAACTACAAACAACGACTTTAGATCGTGCTTTCAAACGAGCAGTTTTAAACGATCAGATTAGACTTCAATACACTTCATTTTAATGAGACTTTATGTTTTATCGTGAAAGTACGCTATCTTCTAAATTTGGTTTCACTAAAATAGAAGTGATTACGCACTATTTTACAGAACCGAGTTTCGATAATGAGACCAGTCCATTAGAAATGGTATTAAACTATTAGTATGGGTGTCAATGTCGTTAAAATCATTGACAAAAAGCAAACTCACATTAAACTTTTCGTTGTAAGTATTGGATGAATATTCTTTAAAATATCGTAGTCTTATGATATTTTACTTTTAACCCATTTTCTATTCGGCTAGTTTAAATTATTTTTATTTATTTGTATATATATAAAGCGTCAGTAAAATATCCTAAAATAACTTACAAGTTGCCTCTGTTCATCAGGTTTGACAAAACTGATACTGCTTTCATTGTTTTATCTGGCACATTTGCGTCGTCTAGTAAAGTTTGCGGTAGAAACGAGCTCCAAGTAGATAATTCTGTAAAGAGACTGAAACGAGGACTGGAGCACGCCGCTCCTTCATTTGATACGATGGCTTGTTAACTTAAATTGCTATTTCAAACAGGCTTTGAAGAATAAAACCCATTGTAACACTAATAATGACAAAATATTTTATACTTATGATATTGGTTACGTAGCCAATAACGTCTTAATTTATTAAACGTATAAGTATATAAACGTTTTTTACATACGTACCTACCTATATACAACGTTATTCTTACTTAGTACCAATCCTGAAAATAGTTTATTCAGAATCAGCAATAGAATCGATTACAATAGTTTTTAAACCATATTATATTTTATCCCAAATGTCTACCAAAAGAACAATGCCCACCCTTCATAATGCCACCGGCCTAGAAGTGGACAGTCAAAAATTGTACTAGTTGTTATTGCATTTGATAAATGAGTGCTTAACTAATAGTCTGAGATTGATTAGAGGTGTGCCACGTTCAAATGCATGCTTTTAAATAAAGTATCGACATTAGATTACAGCGTTATTTCGTTGTTTTGAGTGAAAAGGAATGGATAGGGATTCACAGTAAGCGGATGATGGATAAGTGCAATAATACATAGCATTTAGATGTTTTCTATATATTCATTATTAAAATTAAGCTTAGTCTCAAAAAAGTAAGAGAAACTATTAAATTCTTCTTAAACCATTTATTACATAATATATTTTGATTATTATTACATGATATATTTTGTTATAGAGACACGACATGCGCACACACAAATACACACACACACACACACACACACACACGCGCGCGCACACACACACACACACGTGCGCGCACACATTCACACACACACTCACAAACACGCACACACACACACACCAACATCACACTACTCACTACTCATACTTTCGTACGCACTTACTGCAAGACGCCATGTATTCATCATATAATTTCTGTTTTTGGTTTTATTTTCCTTTATTGTACATATATGTTATATTATATCTTTTGAACCACGATGAAAGAGACTGGCCTCCACGACACAGGGAATCCTAGTGTGGAGACCAATGATTTATCTGTATCAGCTATGTAAATTTTTTTTTTATGAACAATAAAGATTATTGTTATTATTATTATTATTAAAGTGTTGCCATTTTGGGTATTTAAAATGATATCGATTAATCGATATAGATTTTGAACGTAAGCTATCAATATATATTTTTGTTCAAAATCTAATTAATTTATAGTTGATTGCATATATACCTTAAGAATACACACATCAAAAGTGTCTAATGGCCAAGTAAGTTTTTGCTAGTTACTAATCAAATTATTATGAGTAGAGAAAATATTAAATCGAATAACAATAGATTATAATTTTATTGTTAATCGATTTATCATGATTTTTTTACAGGCAACTTCTTCTCTTTTACACTTTGACTAGTTATACGTTGAAACATCTTTTTAAATATAAATCTCTACTAATATTATAAAAATATATACTGATAGCTTAGTGAGGTTTTATTATTTCTGTTTCTTTTTTGTTTTATTGATTGTTTTTATAATAATATGTTTGGGTGTTTCGGCTTTTGTACCAAGTAAGAATAACGTTGTATACATATGTATATTAAAAGTAATGTATATTCTATATTACCAGCTTTCAGGTTAATAGTTAAGGATTTGCGCTTTAATCTCACCCTTGCTCAACGACCCGATTCCTGGTACACTGTAGCCTAATACAAAATAATACAAGTGCTCCGCATATTTAAAAAAGAAACATAACGGGTCGTTGTTTATTCCAGTAACAACATAATGCAGCCAAATGGAACGAATTTCCACCAAATAAAATCAAATGTTCAAATAACAATAGATAAAAGTTGAATTAAAATATTAACCAAGGCTATCTTTAGAAAATGTAAATTCTAGAAACAACTTCTTTCTTTCCCGGCTTAATGTAACACGTATTTCCATTCTAATTAGCACACTTACTTCCCTTTGACCAAGAAACGTAAATACTCGAAATTAAAAACTCTAAAGTATCGTGCTATTTTATGTCACACTATTTTCACTAGCTAGGACTGCTCACAGTCCGGAACTGTGCCTGATAGGCGGAAATAGCCTTGCTCCTATAACATGACGCCTAAACGTGTCAAGGTATCTGATATATATAATATAGCTCAGTCTATTAGTCTATATCATTGAGGTGTAAGGGCGTAATAAACATTCTTATCGCATGAATAAATATAGCTTAAAATTTTCAGATGTCATGAGTTTTTTAAGTTCTTTGAATCGATCCTCGAGCACAATACAAGGCACAACAAGGAAATTAATTGAATTCTAAAAATGCGGTGTGAAACGTGACTAAACTTGAAAAATGTTTATTAGCTTTGTACTGGGGCGTGTTTCTTTTATGTCGTTTGACGAAATTCCATGAAGAAAGAAAACAATAGATGTTTATTAGGGTAAGAGTTTACGACGACAAAAGCGAAGCGGTGAATTTTCAACAAATTGTATGTCTTTAAATCACATCTCGTTTTCAGGGCGCATTGCGCGCGCAAAGCGCAGGGACAAATTTCCTTTGAAAATTTTCTTCTCCGTTTTATTTGAACTCACCCTTAGAGTGGTTGTCGTATCTGTACAACAAGCTATTTCCTACCGCCTGCTGATATTTTTTGTATAATAGCATGGGGCCCTCATGGGACCGAAAGAGTATCTTACTCTAGATGCTACCTGTGGGCTCTTATCTGACTTGTATTATAGCGACAGGTGTGTGCGCCTTGCTCGACCAAAGCCAGTTATTAGCTTTTGAATACGATATGAATAGAGAAGTCGAATGAATGCACACGTTAATTCAATGGGTGCGTCTCATAACGTATAAACTCATTTGGTCTAATTTCTTTTTATTGTCGTTCATAAGATATAATCAACGTGAGATATACCAACTGTTGATATAATTTCTTTACATATATCATTTATTTATTCTAAAACTTAATTAGTATAACGTTGTTTGATATAACGTTTATGTAATCGAAAATCATTTGGTCTTACGTTTAATATGTATGTATATTGTTTATTTAATCGAAAATCATTAGGTCTAACGTTTAATATATATAAAAGACGTCATTATGGTTAACACCCCGACTTGGATAGGTTAGGTTAGAAGGCTAAGGCGGAGCGGAGCTCCCGCTTTAGCCATCGTGGTAATTTTTTTTAAACCACCCAGAAATAGGAGCCCCGCGACGCCGCGAAGCGGGGCTCCGTCGACCTATCTTAGCGCAGGTGGTAATCAGCTACTAGTTATGTTAAACGATGTTATATTTAATGTATGTTATGCTTATAAAAATTTGTTATTTTAAAATTATATCAATCGTTTATTATATTAACTAATCGCTATATTAAATAAAATTATAGGTTCCGTTGTTATATGTTGTTATTTTATTTTGAATTGATTTTGTTGTTATATCGTCTATTAATTACACTAAATCAATTCCTTAAATAAATTTACTTTACAGGGAGTTTATGTCACTCTACAGTTTTAATAAAATATAGTTAGGTAACATACAAAATTTTGAATGAATAATAATTTCATTATTGAATATCTTCTTTTTTTCTTGGGGGAATGCATTGACGCATACCCCTCCGCAAGGGCGGGTAGAGGGCTTATGTCGGACTCACCGAGGTAAAAGAAAGCTGGTAATGATGACTAAACCTACCATGGTGTTCCTTGACAAAACCGCAATCGGCGGGGCCGCGCGAATCACTTTCATATGCAGTCGCGACCCCACCGAGGTATCGGCCCACTACACAACAAGACTACCCTTTGGGCACCACTACATTTAAGCCCTACTGTTCCCCCTTGAGGGAGGGACAGACACATGACACAGAAGCGCGCGTGGGAACACACACGCCGCCTTCCGAACCTGGTGCTAATTGGGTGGCGGGTAGGCGTACGAAGCCCCTCTAGGTCAAACCTCAGGGTGGCTGGAGGTCATCTTGCGCCCTCCGGCGCCTGGTTCTACGGTTGGTAAGAGGGTTTAAGCGTTCCCTCTTCTGTCAGTTCTCCACTAGGACCTGGCGGAGCTCGGACCTTGCAGTACAAATTATCCTGTCCCAACTGAAATTAAAATAAAAAACAAAAACATTTAATTGTTCTCGAAAGGTTATAAAATCCTTCTCAATTCGAAAATATTCTTCTTCGTTAAAACAGATTCATTCAGATTCCATATTAATATACTCAGTACAAAGGACAACAAACTAATTGTGTAATTTTGGTGCAGTATAATTTCCCTGGAAGGGTTATTGAGCTCCACTTCAACGCGTCAAGTGTATAAATTTCCTCCGAGTGTTGAGTGGCGCTAAATTACATTTGCGAATTGCCATGCATTTATTATGTAAACGGAATTCTACTGCAGCTCTTTTCTACTGTAATATTTGTTTCATTTTTAGAATTATTGCTGGTAAGGATATTACGGACATACGGATTGAGTATTCCACGATGAACATATTTTTTATTCAAAATGAGAAATGGAATTGGCACCGTATGGTACGATAAAATATTACCATATTTTTGCAAACTTTAAGCGATTGAGACAGTGCTCTGGTAGATTAAATGGGATAAGTAGGTAAAGTACCGTTACTAATAGGATCTTACAGCAATTCTTCTTTTTTGTGAAGATTTGGATTACGAAGTGTGAAGACAATATAGGAAAATATTTAGACAGCCAGGACGAACGACGCGCCCGACAACATACATAAGCGACAACGGACGCTCACCCTCAATAACACGGGAATCAAAAGCGTATCAGAGGGCTACCGGGGATTACGTATCGATAAAATGCCGAACGCCGGGATATATATAAAATATGGTCTTGAAATATACTAGATTTGTTTCTCTACGCAGCATGGGAATTATTTTTTGACAGTCACCAAAATTGAGTGTATAAACACTTCGAACGAATCTACAATTCATTTCATTTGAATAACAATAAACAGACACAATATATTTTTATTTTTGGTAGCATCATGACGCATTGATGGTAGCGCAGTGTGCATCAATTAGTTACATGCAACGATTTCGTCTGAGTCCTTGGAGGGAAGACTCGGAGAGATTTTAGCCAGCGACTGCACTAACCATAATCCCTCTGTAGCGAGGGATTAAACTGACATTGAAACAAGGGACACAAAGTATACCTAGACTCAGAACAATTAGTGGCGACGCGACTTAACCGCTGATATTCATGCAGTCAAGCAACTGAAGTTGGCTTTCACTTTCGTCTTGCCTCTCAGAATCTGTAAAGCCAGCTTCAATGTCTTTGTTATAAAGAAATCCTATTACATCTGTATTTTTTTTTTTTACGTGGGTGAATGCATGACGCATACCTCTCCGCGGGGGCGGGCGGAGGGGTTATGTCGGACTCGCCGGGGTAAAAGAAAGATGTTAAGAAGAAAATGTACCTCCCGGAATACCGACTAAACCTACAACGGTGTTCCTCGACAAAAACCACTATCGACGGGGCCGCGCGAATCACTTTCGCATGTGGTCGCGACCCCGCCGAGGTTTCGGCCCGCCGTATGAAACGGCAGGCCACTACACGAAAGATCTACCCAAAGGCACTTCTAACACTCCCTACTGTCCCCCCTAGAGGGGAGACGGACTCGAAACAACAGAGGCGCGCGTGGGAACACGCACGCCGCCTCTCGGACCTGGTGCTGAACGGATGGCGGGCAGGCCCACAAAGCCCGCCACCCCCAGGTCAAACCTCAGGGTGGCTGGAGGTCGTCTCACGCCCTCCGGCGCCCGGCTCTGCGGTTGGGGAGAGGGTTCAAACGCTCCCTCTCCCGCTCCGCCGCCTCCTTGATGGAAATGACTTCCTCACAAAAGGAGGCGACGGCGTTCCACGACCTCTCACTCCGGACCATAGACTGAACTACGGCCGGGAGCGAGAGGGCAACCAATCCGACTGCCGCGATCAACTCACGGCGCTGCGATGCCCAGGCGGGGCAAACCGCCAAAGTGTGCAGCGCCGTGTCCTCAACAACGTCGCGGCAGTCGCCGCAGTGGTGACCACCGGGCGTCTCTTGCCGGCGTATACGACACAAGAACTGGCCAAAACAACCGTGGCCAGTCATTACCTGTGTCAGCCGGAAGGTGAGGGCGCCATGGCGCCTCTCCAGCCACTCCTCAAACATGGGACTTACCGCCACGATCGTGGCGTGCCCTATTACATCTGTATTCATACAACTAAACTAACTTAGGATATCGTTATTCTTTTGGTTAAAATACATGAGGCATTTAAAGGAACGGTATGGATGGAATTTGCTGAAATCTACCACTTTGGCCAGAGTTTGACTACAATACTAAAAATAAAGCTAATAATGCCCCTTGTTTACGACGCATGTAACATGTAGCTCTTGCGTATGTTCATGATAGACGCAAACCATTCGCGCAATAGTATTAACTTCTGCATGCAGCCCGCGCGTGTAACCCGCGCTAACTAAATGCGTTTGTCACGAGTCCTTTAAATAAAATAGTACTGGACTAACATAGTTTACGTTAATAACAAAGCCACGTCGGCTTCGTTACAGTTACAAAGTTAATATTTGGTAAATAGTTATCGAGCTAAATGTGAGCTTGAGAGTAATAAATTCTAAAACAAACTAATATTGTTTTCCTGAAAATTATAACATCAGCAGACAAAATGAACACGATATATAATTACTTTAACTTTTTATATGCAAACACTTATTATCCTAACGAATATTATACATAAATGCGAATGTGACTTTGTTTATTACGCTTTCACGCCTTAACTACTCGACCGATCACCATGAAATTTTACATAAACGTTGTCAGGGTAACAAAAAAGGACATAGGATACCTTTCATCCAGAAACACTTTTACTAACCTAACGTAAGCCACATTTACGCGAGTGAAGCCGCGGGCATAATCTAGGTTGTGATATAAGTAGGACTATGCCAATAATTTCTAATGTCTAGTCAGTCTAGTGTATTATACTTTTTGTTTAAACGTATCATCTTGGTTTTATATTCTCGACACGGCTTATACCTCCGACATTAAATTTCGTTAGCTATGTGTAGGGTTCATGTAAGAGCGAGAGTATTGGCCTTTAAATATTTAATTTTATCTTATTCTGTGAACTTTGTTCTTTTGAGATTATAAAATTTCTTCAATCAGGAATGTTCTTAATAGATAAGTTCAACATAACAGTTGTCTATAAGCACGAAGTCCGTTCTAAGGCAGAATCTATAAATTGCAGAGATAAATCAAAATATAAATATTATTTAAGATAAAATTTCTGTTCTGGAAATCATAAAAATACTTTTGCCTAAAAATGTAACCAGGTAATGCTAACTCGGTCGTTGCTCTTGCGTTTACTATGACGTCACTGGTCCAACGAGGCATAACCTACAGTACGTCTAGCGTATAATCTTTTTAAGACTGCGCCGAGCGTAAGACGCGGTTGGACTGAATGACAGTGCTCGAAATTCAAATCGGCGCGCGGCCGCCATAGTAAAATAGTATGGAGGATTTGAAGTGCTTTTTTGACAAATATGTATCTTTATTGTCAACCAATAACTTAAATATTTGGGACGGACAAATTGTAATATAACTATTTATGTTTAGTTTAAGCTGTAAAAAAGGATAGATTTCTACTGTTATAATCTAAAAATCACGTAATACGAGCTTACGTTTTAGCATTTTTCGTGCAAATTTACGCAATTATGTAGGCGAAAATATTAATTATTTTAAACTTTTTATACGGGGTAATTGTAAACACATTCATTGTTATGGTAAATGTATATTTTATATTTGTATGAAACAAAAAGTGTTGATTTTATCAATTTAACTGTGACCGCCAGTTTTCGTACATTTCGCTCGGCGCAGTCTTAATAGCTACACCACCTTCGTAATTCGCAGTAATAAATATTTAAAAAATATTCACTTGGCGCTTTCACTGAGCTCGCATATAATCTGTGGATTATCTCATTTATGTGGTCATTAACGGCTTTCTAGCGTTTATGTATACAATGTCAGCAAATGCAAGGTAATTATCTATTTTATAAATAACTTGGGACTACAAAGAATTTATAATGATGTAATTTAAAGCTATATTCATTGCATAACAGTTGAACAGCGGTAAAGCCTTTTGTTTTCATCTTTTGATAGTAATATTAAATAGTAGATTTTGCCCGCGGCTCGCCTAAATGTAGGTTAGGTTATTTATTTATATCAAATAGAACCACTTGCGCCAATTAGACTATTTAATCATAAATAAATACTGGTGTTTCTTCTTATAGTTAGTTTTTGTTTTAATCATCATTGGCTGGTGCTGGTGCTCTGTTGCTCACTGGCTGGCAACAGAGCAGTACAGAGGAATTACCGAGGTAATTTTTACTTTGCTTTCTAGTTTGGATACTGTCATGCTTGTTTATACATTTAGTACAACATATTCGTGATTATATTCTACTAGATATGACTACATCATGCATTGGAAACTTGTACTACCAATACGCAATTATACAGGGTGACTGGTTAAACATTGTACGTACTTAAGGACATGATAAATTATGGTCAGAGGTAAAGTATAAAATAAAATTCAATCTGTGTAACCAGTAAAGAAAACCTTTATGAAAATTTGTATGAAATTTCCATATAATGTGGACACTGCGTGGGTCGCACACAGCTGTGCGCACCGCGCTACCGAGGCTAATGACCTTTGATAAGAAAAGAACGGTCGGGGGTGCAAATTCGGGCGAGTGCGGGGTGCGGTAGCGGGGGGCGGGGGCGGTCAATCGGTCATCATTTGTAACACAGCTGTGGTATATGCGAAGAGTGTCAACACATTAAGTTTTTATTGCATAACTAGATCAAATTTGAAGTATCTATTTTTTAGATATTCGTGTCCAGAATCGAGTATTGAATACCCTTCTTTAATATGTCCAGTCTTATACCAATCACCCTATATAGATACAAGCAATATACAGCAAACCTAGATGGTATTATATAAATATTATTATAATTAAATGTGCAATAGAGATCTATTATATCTATATTATATGATATCTATATTTGTCACGATGATTTGATTGCTACATAACGTTATGGTCCGCGTAGCTCAGTGGATAAGACTGTTACAGTAAACTTATAACGTCGGAGAGATTGGAGGTTCAATTCTCACGGAGCCTAATTGTACTTTTGTACTAATTATAATATACAGTAACTGTTGGAGAGTTTCTACAAATATTTCATAAGTGATAACTTATCAGAAATGTCTCTGCAACGTACCCCACTGATATCCCCCTCCTCCCTCTCCGAGTCCTATAATACATTATAACTCGGAACCGGAGCTTAACGCGTCAAGGAAGGCTGTCTTCGAGGAGAGCTATTTAAACATAACAAAGCAACAGAAAAGAACGTTTGATGTTTTCACCGAGCATCCAACATCAACTTCCTCTAAAATAAAATCTATGCTCGCCGAACTGAAAACTAACCAAGATGAATAGTACGAAGCCTTAAACTTTACTTTAAACATAATTCTGAGTTAAAATGTAGATATACAAAAACCTGTCATAAGTCTTACGTCACAAAATCAAGATTTACTGCTGAAAATTTAGCACATAGAAAAGGAAAATAACGAGCACAAAACAGAATAACCAGCCTTGAAACTCAACTTGATGTTGTTGAAAAGAAAGCGAGATGTACGGCTATTGTAATCCGGAACTTGCCTAAGCAGGAAAATGAAAATAAAAAGGTAATCACCGACATGATCCAGAAACTCGGTTCAATCCTTGAGCATGAATCTCCGATACCAGAGTTTGAGATAATAGATGTCTATCAGAATCGGTCAGAAACTATAATCGTGAACTTCATATCAGCCTGTTGTAAAGAAACAATAGTCTCCAAGTTCAAATTATACAATAAATCCATGCGCGTGAAGAAGGAACCTACATTAAATTCTAAACACATATGTAAGTTTATCTGCCAAATTGACTTAAAACTACATCTACATCTAAATCCGACTACTGAACTGAACCAACTTATTTTGTGACTAGGTTCTTTTCACTATCTGTTTTTTATTATTACTTACATAAAACACATTATTTAAGCATAATTAAGTTAATTAGTCTATATTATTTAAATCTAAACTGTTATTTATTTTATCCCAGTAGTTTACATGTGAACAATATTAAATTTCAGATTACTCAACCTATGTATATCACATAATTCACATAATTATAACACATTACTTAAACGAGATTTTCCCACTAATATCATCATTACCCTGAGCCTAGTAATATCACTCTCACTAAAACCTAAGTCCCATAAAATAGCTACACTTATAACAGATCTAAGTTTATTGTATTTACCCAAACTTACCGGTCACGTGATATATATGCGTGACATTAGATTGTATCACTTAATTACCGTTAATAAATATTGGATGGAAGCTGTCCAAGTAGCTAAATCAATTAAAAGTATTATGTACCGGATAATGGCTATACCCTTAACCTCCTGTCTCAAAATATTCGCTGTATCAGTTGTAATATGCCTAATCTTGTCACGCAATTTTAAAGGTCAGATATAACCTGGGACTTTCTGCTTCTTACGGAGTGTTGGCTCTCATCAACTAAGTTTATACCTCATCTAGGTGACTATGATTATGTAGCTACGATTGTCCACAAAACATAAAACGAAGGTGTCGTCATTTACTATAATAAACATCTTAAAGCAACACACGACGAACCTCGGATTTGTGACGCTAACTGTCTCCTGCTGAAATTAAATACAGATACATGTATCATTGGGATCTACTGCCCACCTAGTCAAAAGAACACAGCAAACTTTGTTAATTCTCTTGATTTCCTTCTAACAAAACTTACAAGCTACAAAAATATTTATCTATGCGGTGATATTAACATCGACATAGCCTTTAATGGTTCGGACAAACGTTCCCACGAGTACTTAAACATTTTAGCTAGCCATTGCATGCTGCCTGGGCATATAACACCTACGCATAGACGAAAATGCCTAGATCACATTATAGACAAATCAAAATCATATCCAATATGTCTAATAATTAAGTCAGTAATCACAGACCACGACATTGTAGCGATTAGTTTCAAATCAAATTCTCCACCCAGTTACCGCAAAAAAAGTTCGTACTCAGTTAATTATAAACGACTTGACGAATCTATACATTGTATAAATTTTCAGTCTGTACTAGAATGTAACGATGCCAACCAAGCAACAGACACCCTTACATCATTTCTATCTGGAACTATAAAGGAAAGCTCTAGTACTGTAAAATTTTCTAGAAGATATAGGGTTAGCAAACTATGGGTTACTAAAGGACTAATTCGTTGCATGAAAACTAGGGATAGCTTGCACAAGAAATTAAAACGGGATCCGACAAATGAGATTCTTAATGTAACATACAGGCGCTATCGTAACTATTGTACTAATATTATCAAAAAGACAACGAGAAAATTTGAAAAAGACGAGGTTGAAGGTGCTAGAGGTAACAATAAGCAACTTTGGGAGGTTATTAAAAGAATAAGTGGCACATAAAAGTCTTCTGATCATTCCCCCTATCTCATAGCTTGTGATGATCCTGAAACAGGTATTAACACATTCACTGCCAGCTGAAATTCCTGGAGTCACGCGGGAGGCCAAAATATTTTTAGTCTGTTTTATGTACATACGTAAGCTCTGCAGATACACAAGGCTGGCCTTCCGCGCACGAGTCGCACCCCGCAGATAAATAACGTGTTAATAAGTTAATCAGGTAAATAACGTGTTTGCTAACGTTGGTAAGACTCTTGTCGAGAAAATAACCAATTCTAAGCCCAATAGTCAATGCCAAAAGCTTCATGACCACTCCACTGCTCCTCTACTTACTTAATTTGCTGTAATCCCAACAGATCATGAAGAAATCATGCTTCTCATTCAAGGTCTAAAAGATAAGTGTGTGTGGGGATTGACGCAATCAGTGCCAAGATAATAAAAAGGTACACACATCTCCTTGCACCCCTACTATCGCACATTTGTAACATGGCAGTCATGACAGGGGTTTTCTCCAATGCATTTAAAATTGCAATTATTAGACCAGTACACAAAAGTGGGGTTAAAGATTGTGTTGGTAATTACCGGCCAATCTCTATCCTGCCGGCGTTGACCAAAATCCTGGAACGACTAATAAGCAACCGACTAATTAATTATTTGGAGTTCAACAATCTTCATTCATATGCGCAATATAAAGAAACAAATCCAAGATTCAGATGTGGTAAATCAATCAATGATGCCGTCCATGAGCATGTCGACTCTTTTGTTACCAACATAGATGAAAAGAAAAATGCCTTACAGTGTTCCTAGATCTCGCAAGAGCGTTCGACACCGTGTATGCCCCACTTCTACTCAACAAATTGGAGGGTATAGGTGTGAGAGGTGTTCCTTTAAAATTAATGGAAGACTACCTGTGTGGCAGAAAGCAGCGAATTAGGATAGATAATTTGAATAGTGACGAACTCACAGTGCAATACGGCGTCCCCTAGGGTAGTATTCTTGGTCCAACCTTATTTTAGTGTACATAAATGACATGTGCAATCTTCACCTCTCTAACGTCAAAATAATTACGTTTGCCGATGACACCGCACTCTTTTTAGTGCCAATAATTGGGAAAACACATTCGATGCAGCGCAACAGGGATTTAATAAAGTTAACGATTGGCTATAAGACAAGATATTAACCTAAACACTAACAAAACAAAATAAATAGCATTCGTTCACAAGTCAAGCCTTCATCTTCTAACGCACCACTCTATAACGGCTCATACCTGTGCTTCTCAATTCCATGGCTGTTCATGTACTACTCTCCAAAGTACTGATAGCATTAAGTAGCTAGGTGTAATTATTGATCAACACCTGACCTTCAAATCACACATAAATAATCCTGGTAACTCAAATGCGTAAACATTTTAAAACCTTAAGGCACATTGCAGACCAACAAATTATTAAAATAGTTTACAATGCACTATGCCAATCGCTGCTATCCTACTGTTTAACGTCATAGGAAGGAGCGGCTAAGACTTATCTGATCGAAGTAGAAAGACCCCAGCGTGCGATCCTTAAAGTTAGCGCCGGCCTCCCATTTCGTTACCCCACTACAGACCTATACAAAAAATGGGATTTACTTACGATCAGACAAACTTTTATTTTACTTACTGTTCTCAAAAAGCATTCTGAAGTCAAATACAACCATAGCCTTATAAAGGACAAACGCAACAAGGGCAAAATATGCCAAACGCATACTTTTAACACAGCACATTCGCAAATTTTTTTCTGCTTTCTTGGCCCTTTTCTGTATAACAAACTTAATAGCACCCTTAATATTATACCCACTGCTAAAATCAAACTGTAGAAACACAGTTACTAAATACCTGAAAATTTTAGACTACCAGACAACTGAGAATCTTCTTATCCCTCTGAAATAGATCATTCTGATTCTTTCATTTACCACTAAAATCAACCCTTACTTCGTCCCGTACCTTGGTATTAGTTAAACTCGCATCACAACCACTCATTCTCCAATCACATACATTCCAACATCTCTTACACGCACGCACGAACGCACGCATGCACACACACACACACACACACACACACACACACACAAACACACACACACATACACACACAGACTCACACTCTGGGTGGTCCACTGAATTTTATAAAAGCGTCTTGTAATAAATATGTCATAAAATTAACGGTGCCTAAGTACTAGTAAGTAGTACTAGTAAGTAAAGTACTAACGGGCGCCTGCTGTCTTGTAATACAGGTTTTTCTTAAACATACTTTATACACCAGTCTCTCACAAGTTAGTTTACAATGTGCTATTTACACTGTTATCTGTACTTGAATTTTGAAACCATTGTGAAGAGAGAATAAATGATTTTATTATTATTATTATTGCTGAACAAATTAGTCAATGTCACTCATATCAATTATAACAGAAATCCATTACAGAAGGCACTGATAACCTGACGTACTTGTCAAACCCCGGGTCGGAAGAACTCATTTACTTTCCAGACAAAAAAACCGAGTGCTCTATTTGTCTTTTAAAAAGACAACTCTCGGACTAGGAATAATTTGTGTGTCTCGCTCGGGAGACTTAACAAACATACAGACAACGGACACAAAGTACACATCGATACATCGATACAGTACGATCCCACACCTCTCGGCACAGCAGGTGGCGTCCACATAGACCACTACGCAATTCGTACAGGCATCTATTTCTAATTAACTGGTTTTTATAGCTAGCATCTCACGACTGGCAAACGAGCCACAAAATTAACAAAATTCTACATATACTAAATAGTACAATATTTAGAAGCGAAATTACGCGATCGCGCCTCGAACATTCACACCTAAACAATTAATTCCAATCATAATTATGTATTATTGCGCGACGCGGTAGTTTTGGAAATAAAATATTTTATTCACGTTACATTTCATATTATACTTAATAATTCATGGAGTGGCAGCGACACACCAACGGCTGGACACAATAGGTTTGCAATGATGTCTGGCATTCCAATTGACAGGTTAAAATGGCTATTAATGTACAAAACTATTGTTGCTATATACAAGCAATGTATAAGTACAACTTATTTCGATGAAAAAATTACAGTAATAAAATAAAAAAATGTTCAATATAAAGTGCCGACCTAGTCTAATAAACGCTAAACGTGAACTGAAATACAATTTATGTTCACATTTGAAGTTGATTTCAATTTAAGAGAATACGATTTGTGGTATTTATAACACCGATACTAGTTTGGAACTGTATTTTGAATACGTTTTATTAGTAGAATTGGTTTTTAAGAGTTTGCCATGTGATTTACTGACTTGCCCAGGGCTAACTTTAGGAAATAGTCGTAGTCTATTCACTAACCCTTTCATTATCTAGTTCTTATCCAAACATGTATGTACGCATATCAACCAGGATTACAAATTACTAATACCAGATTATGCCCGCGGCTTCGCTCGCGTTAATCTAAATATTATCAATACATTTTTATCCCTCGAGAATAGTACATTTTTATGAATGAAAGTTACCCTAAGAGCAGCGTAAGCTCAGTGGGGAGACCAATAGACTGCAATGCAGAGGGTCTCGGGTTCGAACCCACGTCGCGCACCACTGACTTTCGGAAGTTATATGACTTTTCGAAATTATGTGCGTATTGATTGACAATTATCGCCTGCTCCGTGCCTCGGAGAGCACGTTAAGTCGTCGCTCCCGGCTGCCATGAACATCTAGTGCAGTCGTTATTGGGAGAGTGTCGACACAAAAGATCCCACTGGGTCGAAGTGTCGCCGGTCTGCACTAACTGGCCCCCACATAAGATACATACATACATACCCTATGTCAAGTAAACATTTGAAAGAGTAACAAACAAACAAATAAACTCACATTCGTATTTATAATATTGGTTAGGATTTACTCAAGAAGCGTGCTTCGTTGACGACCGAGTGAAACTACAATAAACAAAACATTTAAGTATCTAACAAGCTTTAATTTAAAGCGTTTGGTTCTGAAAGCTATGGTTATTCCTAAAAGCAACTTCATTACGAAAAGTGGGACGATGGGTTGTCGTTGGCGGCGTTATCATGCCTGAATGCCTTCACGATAAAAGAGAGCTGAGCTCAGATGAATGTTTCTACCACTAAGGGTGCCTAGTGACGTCTTTTCACTGAACGCCGTTCCTATGATGAATTAGCTTGTATGCTGGTCTTTCCTAACTTTGAATGTTATTGTAATTATGTAATTACTTTACAAATTTATCCATTATATAAAACTGCAAAGGTCCAGAAAGCTAAAACCTCCAATCTGCTTGTTTAAGTTGCATGCACTCAAATGACTGAAGTATTGATTTAGATTTCACAGTTTGGTAGGTAATAAATAAGCCGCGTTTTACAAAATTCCGTTTCGTAGAAACAGAGTACGTGCTTAGTGTGAAGCGCATAACAGACGAACGTATTTACACAGCTTACACCTGTGGTTTACACGAACGATATCGATGGCGTCGTTTTTGTAGTTTTAAATATTGTCAGAATAGTTCTTGCCATATGTAAAAATGTTTGCCCGTTTGGTTGAAAATTACCGCAAATTTAATTATGGTTATATAAATCAGCCTAACCTCTTGGGAGCTGGCGTTGTTATTTTATGTATAAACTAAAATGTGAGTGGTCTTTATTTACCGTTGATATACTTCCCAGATATGTTAACACTAGAATTTACACAGCTTACTCTTAATCATGGTTGTCAAGATTCGGTTAATTCAGGTGACGTCTCCATACCAAAATAATATTTTAGTTGAAACCCCCACCCAATTCCAGAGTTTAATTTCGCAGTTCCCAAGGAGAGCTAAAGTTTGGTTACATAAAGGCTAAAATGTATAACAGTTAGTTGTTAGTTTACCAACAGTTAATACGAAAAGTTTTATTTACGTACGCTGGCCGCGCTTCGTATTCCGATGCAACATTTTTGATGTAAAAGAATTTGTTGTTACTGCCTGTACAAACTTTTGTCATCTTGAAAACAAAGTACAAGATGTTTGTTGTAAATCTTGTCTACATATATATATACACATAATATGTAAGCGTTTATCTTTGTAATATCTTAGAAACAATGTTACAACGCCACGTGATCTTAATAGTTTTAGAGCGACAAGTCAACATAGGCTAGTTTATACTTGGAGACAGAAGCGTAGGGGTAAATTAAAATAAATTTATGTAATTGGCTTCTAAAACTTGATTTTAATACTACCGAATAATTGCTCCACGTTTCTAGATAAGGTCTTGCCAGCACTGTTTAAACACACGCACACACACACGGACACGCACACGGACACTACACGTACATAACACGCGCAACACACATTCCTCTGAAAATCGCACATACATATTATATTGCATTTTTGTTAGATTTCAGTTTTATTTTCTTCATGTTTTATCTAGTTTTGCTTTATTTTGTTCTAATTATCACTCATTATTCTTGGGTATGTCATGTACTATATGTTATGTAATAGGTGATCCGTCACACAGGGGTGTCCCTAGTACGGACTCCAGTCTCTCACAAAGGATCTTTATTACCACCTATTCATTGTTTATCTACTGCCAGATCCACATATACGTAAACCTTTGTGATTAGAAAAATAATGTTTATTATTATATTTATTACAATTATAAAAGCATCTGCCTAGCCTAGATAACTGTTGAGCTAATCCCATGATAGAAGGTGTATTGTATGCGATTGTGAGGTCACTGGTTACATCTTCAGGTCGGGCATAGTGTTTTTGGGTATTACACTATTAAATTCTGAGAAAGAGAACGGAGTCATCTTTGTCTGGTAGACACGGCAATAGACCGAACCGTCTAACCAGGGACTAATAAACATAGCTAGCGATCTGATTGCAATACACGTCAGCTTACCCCTTCAGGGATATAAAATAAAATATTTCAGTGCCAGAGTCTATGACAAATATGCATTATGTTGTCTTACGTATACGCGAATGCTTATACATTGAAATTAAAGTACTTCATACGGATTTTGTGTAAACTTAAATATAATTAGTTTAAATTAATTTAAATACCTTTAAGTGCAGTAGACTTTCAATAATAGTAGTGTTAGAGCTCAAAGTTATGTAATAAAAGTGTTTAAAAATAAACAACTCGACAAAAAAACCGTATAAAGTAGTTTCATTTCTACATATGCACTATATATGTAGGTTTATTTCTTGTCTTGGTTCCTCCGTTTTAATTTCCGCAGAACTTTCGTGATCGGCCATGTTATACTAATATATAGTGTAAATAAAACATTAGCTAGACGGTCGAAGGGTGCTGTATAGGGCAAATATGTACCACCGACTCGTAGTTGGGCCCGCTTTATTATTAACTAGCTGACCCGCGCAACTTAGTCTGCTTCACATAAGAGAATTTTCTCCGTTTTTGAAACATTTTTCATTAACGCTCTGCTCCTATTGGTCGTAGCGTAATGTTATATAGCCTTTAGCCTTTATCGATAAATGGGCTATCCAACACTGAAATAATTTTTCAATTCAGACCAGTAGTTCTTGAGATTAGCGCGTTGAACCAAACAAACAAACAGATTAACAAACAAACTCTTTAGCTTTATAATATTAGTATAGATAACTTGCTCCACATTACGTTATAGCCGGGTTAAACGTTTAAGTAAATATGTGTTGTATAATCTGGGACAGCAGTAGTTGCATCGAACTTCTAACAATAATTATGTAAGCCCTGTATTCGATCGACAGCTTTAATAATATCGCCATGTTTATAAATATTCCTACCAAGGCGGGTTAGGCGGGTTTCTCCGCTGTATGAAAACGGGGAAAGCCATAGTCTACAGCTCAGGGACCGATTAGTACTTTGTTAAAAATACTTGAATGAACTACTATACACGTAATAAAGTATTAACTGCTCGATATCTGTCCCAGAAAAACTATAGAAATTATGGCTAAGACTATACAGAATGATTTTGAAATCGTGTAATTCCTTTTAACCACGCATTCTACTGGTGATATAGATTTTTATTTTTTTGGAAAGTATTATGATTGTGTCGGGTGGTTAACGTATGACTATCTGAAACCATTTCACGAAAAAAATTCATACATTAATTTATCCAAAAACAAAATACTAATAAAAAATATATGGTCAGGGTTACTCTATCCCGATTTCAAAATCATTCTGTATAAGCCGAATTTTATTTTTTGTTTTTTTTGTTCCTCTGTATGTTTGTACGCGTGTCACGCATAAACTACTGCACTAAATTGAAAGAGGCTTTCACAGTTTTGTTGTTAAAGGTCTATCTTAAAATCTGATGCATGTTTCATCCTGATACGCCGCCTAGAAGTCGAGTATTATGTGTGTAGATCAGCTTCTTCTAACATGCGAAGTAAGAAAATATAGATAAGTACCTACTTCCAAATTGCACACGTACGAAGTCGCGGGCATAAGCTAGTTTGATATAAATGTTGAATGGAAAACAAACAGCGTAGGTACTTGTTAAGTTGAGCTTAACAAGCTATCCACTCGAGAGAGACTCAAAACAACTGTTTGTTAATTACATAAATATTTCATTCCGTGTTGGGACTGAACTCACAACACAGCAGTGGCAAGTTACCACTAAACCACTGCGCCATTCATGCAGACAAAACAACAAATTATCGAGACTTTCAATTGCAGCAGTAGAAACCTTTTTCGTAAACAGAGTTTAAAAGGATTTAAAAAGGACCGCAATCGTAGGTTATTGCTGTCCTTTTTAATCTTTTTTGTGTGCGCTGGCTGGCCCACTCGTATCTCGATTCCCTATACATTCAGTGACGTTAATTGGTGCACTAGGAATTCAATGAATGTAAAATGACAGATTGAAGTTGACCCCATCGGTTATGTGTACGGCCAAAAACGATTTGTGACTATAATATATTATTTGTTTTATAATTATTAGACGTTACGTTACGATTTGTCTGATCGTAGACGATGGTGAAAATAAGTTTTTATTGGATAAACAGTACTGTCGTAATCGATTTAATTAAATTAAGGAAAAGTACTTGCCTTTTAAAATCACTTAATTAAATTTAAAAATGTCAACATATCTTTGTAAGACATTATTAAACAGAGTACCTAATCCATTAATATGTAATCCTCTTATTAAAGTAATTACGTATAAAAAAACATACCTAATAATTACTTATTATGTATTATCATCTAAGTTTTTCATCATCATGTCATCTTTTATTCATAGTATAATTCTTCTATAACTTTATTCACCGAATTGACCAATCCATTAACTATCAGATGGTCGTATAAGATCGAATTGGAAAAGCTTCAGTGCAAATATATTTTTAATAACATATTATTATTATCTACTTTTAATATCTCGGTATCTCTGGCTAATCGATCTTAATGGTTTAATAGTATATTATTACTACTCGTACAATTTCAACTTATTCAACCATGATTGTTGTAAAGGGAATCTCAAAATGCATACGATTTGCTGAATTGAATATTCAAGTTGAATGTAAGGCTTACGTTCAAGAGAGCATAC
This sequence comes from Catocala fraxini, assembly GCA_930367265.1. Lineage (NCBI taxonomy): Eukaryota > Metazoa > Arthropoda > Insecta > Lepidoptera > Erebidae > Catocala > Catocala fraxini. The sequence continues at coordinate 21,272,246 of OV884024.1, forward strand.
ACGTATCTACTGATAGGTCGGTCGCCACTAGACAATCGTATTTGTATAGTACACTAGCCGAGAGCGTTTTCGGTTTAAGCTTAAACGTATACATTCCTCGATACATTGTTTTCTGAAAATTCAAGGTAAAGTGTGGTTATAACAGCGTTTATAAAATGTGTTCTCAATATTTCAGCGCTCATGCTTCGGGATCGAGTCAAATCTGATATCGCAATTTCGTGGCACCTCGAGCTAATCAATAAGTAACGATCTAATTGATTTAAAAATTACTACCTGAGATGGGTGCTGCCGCTCGAACTACCTAGCGCTTCGGGCTGGTTTCATATTTGGCTCCAAAAACAGGTATATTTGATTACTTGTTAAAAACTAAGCTTAAGGGAGAGAAGTACATAAACTTTTGTTAGTCTCATCCACCTGTTCGGCAACTAATTAACACAAATGACTCGGGGTCCCAAGGGAGGCGCGCAATTAATTAATGATTAAAAACTTGGTAGTAACTCCAATGTAACGGATCTTTATTTATGTGACAAGTTTAATAAATACTCGTCTCGCCGGAGATCCTGAATATTGTCCAAATATTTTACGCCACTCGCTATTTATTTTTGTAATCTTCACAAGGGTTATTTGTCAAGTTTCGGATGTATTTATTTATTTCAATATTTTTGATGTTGCTTCTGGTAGATGTGCATAATACATGTTACAACTACGTAGTAGAAGTTTGTTGGTCGCGGAAAATGTATGCAGGTGATGTAGATGTATTTACAACATAGGAATATGCAGTGTGTTGAAGGTTACTAACAAACCTGAAGTACTGTTTAATATTTCAGGAACCATTATTTTGAGTCTTTCTATTAATCTGCCTTAGTATGACAGAAGAGCCTTGCGTGTATTACCATAAACCTCAGCGGCTGACACTATCGTTATAATACCATGTCGACCCTCGATTACAACTTCCATCCATACTTATATATATATATAGTTTATTTATAGATAAGTATTTACGAAGCATTTATTCCTGTAATACATAAGTCGCATACCATACAAAAACGTTTGTGTCCATACATAAAAAAGAAATTACTAACGTTTGAGATTAAAACCAGGTCAAATACAAATACTAATCCAAATTTTTGATAGTTAAACCCAATGGCACTTATTCCAATCTGGCAACCGCAACTCACGATTAGTTGGTGCTTAGCGTTCACACTTATACAACAACAAACGAGACAATCATTTATAAAATACTATAAATATGTTAAATCAGTTTTCAACAGGTTTTAGCTAAAATTCTTTTTTTTTTCTTTTTTTACTCAAATTAAAAATATTTGATTGACGTCCAATAAATAACCTGTTAATTTTAAAAAGGCCTTAATTAACCAAAAATGTAAAGATATAGATATAGAAGCTTAAATATATACATATGTCTTACGTTCTGTTAATTTATGTCAGTGAACGATTACGGAAATCTGTCGATCAAAATTGGGTAAGCACTACGAAAAGGGTTTTCAAATTGTTTTGTTGATTTTTTTATTTAATACATTAGCAACTGCGAATTACTACTGTAGTACCTATCTCTGCTGTATTTTTGATGCTATGTAAAATGTAATAATTCCTGTAACGTGAAAATATATATGACTATATAATTTTTGTCCTGGGGATGTCAACTGCCTGCCACTGATTTTAATTGTAGTTTTATCACCAATTATTCGATTGCCTTGTTGGCCAATGGCATAAACGTGTTCGTTGATAAATTATGATTTTGTTGCTTAGTTATGCAATATTGCAATATTGCTTAGTTTATTGGTAAAGTAAGAATTATGGGCCAGTATCAATGTATTTAAATTTATATAAACTAATTGATAGACATGAGCTCTACCGTAGCTAAGGATTACGAAAACGATTGCCCAAACGGGAGAAGTTTTATTATGTATATAAATCTCTAAAAGCTGTAATGATTCGCCAATTGCTTGTAGAAAATGCTAATCAGGTCGTTTTTAATACGTAAATATAGCTGATGATATAGGTGTTTAATACACTTCTGTTGAATCCATTCATCATATTCAAGCGCGGCGCTAAACAATGTAATGCTAAAACGTTGATTAGATAAAATAAATGGTAGCAAAACATTAATATTAACGTTGCTTTTAATCTCCTAAACTTGGTAATAAACACGTCGCCACATAATAATCCGTTCACAAGTTTCCACTTGAATAGAATAAAGCCGATTTGCATAAACCACTTCGTTGAGCGTCAACTTACAAAGTATTCATTCTCTTTATATAAAGTTGTTGTTCCTATCCCCGTCGTATGCACTTTGAAATGAATCAATAAGTATTTTATTACGTTGTGGCGGTATCACGAGATCAAAGAAAGACTCAATTCGATAAAGAAACAAGCGAATACGTGTAAGAGAATGACGTTGCTTTAGAACAAGTTCGAAATGAGTTGCAAACTTGGTCTAATAACTCTGTTGTTGGTTGAATAATTATTCAAAAATTGCCGCAGAACTTTCGAAAGATAAAGATTTTCGATTAAAGTTTAAGCACCTCCTAAACTTTAATCGATAATCTTTATCTTTCGAAAAAGTATAAGACAAGCTACTTTGCCATTTGTTTCACTGTTTAAATAAATATTGGTTACCAGGACAAACTAGTACTGACTGGGCAAATGTGACCCTTTTTTTGTACTATCGTAGTTGCTGTTAATTGTGGCTTTGATTGTTTAGTCGCCTCATATCGGAAAAGTTTTTATATCATGTAAGTTTAATAAAGGTATTTTTCATTAAGGTCGCAGGTTCGAATCCTACTTCATGGTTTAACTTCATCTTCGTTTGTGAATAAACATTCATGCGAAGCATTTGAAAAGTTAAAATAATAGCAGGTATACTAATAATCTTCTGAAAACTTAGGCAAAACTAAAATAACCTAGCACCTAGGTTTGTGGTTAACGTATACAAACATTATTCAGGTTAAATCAGTAATTAGTGCCGATCATAATTTACAGCACTAAGCAGCAGTGGATCTAGCACTCACATTATTCGGACCTTATACTACGCTATGTGCCAATCAATAATCGCCTACTGCATCACAAGTTGGGGTGGTGCAGCTAAAACCACACTTTAGCCTCTTGAGGTGGCCAAGCTCCTCAAAGCTAGTTTCCGGCCCATACTCTATCCATCTTTGGAGCTATATTAAGAAAGTAGTGTTTTTACGGTTCGACAACTATTCATACTCAACACAGTATTACACCAACACAACAAAGTTCCGCTAGCACAACAACCCAAATCTAAGCGAATAAACACACTGTGCACTGTACCTCATCCACACTTCAGATTCACTAAGCGTTTCTGTTTCTATTTAGGTCCTTTTCTATATAACAAAATAAATAAATCTCGTCTGATACACCAATGTTCTCATCACACTATCAAAAAACAGATTGCACAATACATCTCTAAAAAAGGCTATGAAGATACCGAGCACTTTCTCACATTACTGACATACGACTGACATACGAACACACGCACACACACACACACACACACACACACACACACACACACACACACACACACACACATACACACACACTCACACACACACACACACACACATACATACACACACATACACACACATAATCATGTTCCAATAACCATGGCTATTAATAAATATTTAATATATAGATATAAATTTGTATAACGCAACAGTCACCAAATCCTTATACTGTGGGATCTAAGGGCTAAATGTCCTTAACACAGGCTACTCAGTAGCCTCCGGTTGTCACCACTGCGGCGACTGCCGCGACGTTGTTGAGGACACGACACTGCACACTTTGGCGGTTTGCCCCGCCTGGGCATCGCAGCGTCGTGAGTTGATCGCGGCAGTCCGATTGGTTGCCCTCTCGCTCCCGGCCGTAGTTCAGGCTATGGTCCGGAGTGAGAGGTCGTGGAACGCCGTCGCCTCCTTTTGTGAGGAAGTCATTTCCATGATGGAGGCGGCGAAGCGCGAGAGGGAGCGTTTAAGCCCTCTCCCAACCGCAGACCCGGGCGCCGGAGGGCGCGAGACGACCTCCAGCCACCCTGAGGTTTGACCTGGGTGTGGTGGGCTTTGTGGGCCTGCCCGCCATCCGTTCAGCACCAGGTCCGAGAGGCGGCGTGCGTGTTCCCACGCGCGCCTCTGTGTCGAGTCCGTCTCCCCTCTAGAGGAGAGACAGTAGGATTTGGGGGGAGTTTTGCCTAATAGGTAGGCCTCTTCGTGTAGTGGCCTGCCGTTTCATACGGCGGGCCGAAACCTCGGCGGGGTCGCGACCGCATGTGCAAGTGATTCGTGCGGCCCCGTCGATAATGGTTTTCTCGAGGAACACCGTGGTAGGTTTAGTCGGTATTCCGGGAGGTACTTAATTCTTATCCCATCTTTCTCTTTTATCCCGGCGAGTCCGACAGACCCCCTCCGCCCGCCCCCGCGGAGTGATATGCGTCATGCATTACCGCACCTTAAAAAAAAAGGCTACTTCGTAGCCTAGCTAGCACTTTAGTTTTAAATATTGTAACAGACTATTATTTTTGGAAATAAAGTTTATTATTATTCTAATAAACAATACCTTTTATATAGAGCCATACATTACACGTGCGTTGCAGTGTAATGTATGGCTCTTTTAATTCATTAATTATAATACCCATCCTGTAGTTTCAGAGCTTCTTCCTACTCAATGTCAAAAAAGCATATCTCTTCATAATACCAGTATTGATTTACATTTCTCAAGAACAGAAAACAATACCCGCTTAACATTTATACTCCATTTCAATAATACTTATCCACCGCTGCACCACAATTCAAGGTGCGACACAACACAACCACACGCACAAGCACACAACACCTGCGCACATTATTTGTTTACAAAACAATAATCCCTACATTTCATATTGATTGGGGGAGGAAGCCTTTGATGTATTTTGACGTATTTGCTGGTATCGAGAACAGCACAAAGCCTGAGTGAGGGTGAATATGATAATGTCAACGGCCATATTGCTTTGCCACACATTTAATTGACATTCTAAATAAATAATAAATGAAAATACGTATGTGCGTTCGCATTTAAGCATTTGGTTTGTTTTTGAATCATATGACGCGTTAAACGCATTAAGCTTGCTACGTAATATTTTATCCGTACTATATAATATTATAAATTCGAAAGTCTGTATCTGTCTATCTGTCACCTTTTACGGCTAAACCACTCAACCGATGTATATGGAATTTGGTACAGATATAGTTTAAAACCTGGAGAAGGACATAGGCATACTTTTTATTGATGTAGGTACTTACAACGCGGGCGGCGCCGCGCGCATAAGCTAGTTACGTATAAAGCAATTGCCATGCTTTGGATCTCGCGTTGAACGCAGCGTGATACGCGTGTCATCTTGAGCGACGGCAACACGGTAAACAGAGAGCGTCTACTAACTGCGTCTGACGCATAAACGAAATGGACGCTTTATAGTATGAGTATACTAGCCTTTACTTGCAAATTTCTCGCTTAATTTGCATTACAAGACACCCTAAGAGAAATGACTTGTCCGTTGATGTGTCAAGATAAACTTTATTTAACATGTAAGGTTTATTCCATTTACTGACTGTAGTGTGTATGAGATCACTGTCACATAAACGGATGAGTTATTACGCAATTACGCAGATATAATTTGATATTATATCTATATATTAATACGTGAATCAAAAACTTTGTACTACTTTTTATGAAAATTGCGCGGACGAAGCCGTATGAAATTTGGCACATTTAAAGTTTATATGGAGAAGGAGGGGAAAATCCTAATATTTATATAAAATATGCATTAGAAATACATTAAATTAATGAAAAAACACTACACACACAATCATGCATTTGACACACGCAGTCGAATCGCGTTCGTAGTATTTCGGCATTGTTCGGTTGATGTAGACTATTCTTCGTAACTATGGTTACATATATCAATATATAATTACATCAGCAATTTCTTACTTTCAAATCAATTATGGTCGAATTTCGACCACTAGGCGACCGCTAGTTTATAATAATTATAAAAATACAAAAACAAAATCTGCTCACTAAGTATTTTTACAAATATTAATGTCGGTCTTGCCATAATTCTGTATACTGTGATACAGAACTGAGGCTTCGCAGGCTTTCAGAAACAACAAAAAAACAATATTCTGTTTTAATGGCAACTAAATCTGTGTATTACATAAGTTTTATTTACATAAATGAATGTAGCCCGTAGCATTCGGCACCTTGATGGAGGCGAGATGACCGCTTAAATGTCGACACGGTGCAAAAGAATAGGTGTAGATTCCTGGCGTCATCATATCATTATATTGCGGCTCGTTCGCTCAGACCGTTGATAAACAGGCTTCATTGGGATTTTCTTAAACCGTTTTCTATGTGTAGGAGGAGTAGTTAGATTCGATAAACGTATATATGCATATATAACTTACTCTGTGCCCTCAAACATTATACTATCCACTCGTGAATGCTGTATTTAATTTACATTTTATCCATCTTTAAAGTAAAAGGAAAACTGCAAAAGCCATTGATATGGCAATCAATTTATCTGCCAGAAGGGTCACCGTATCCGCAATTTGGAGAGTGCGCAATCGCTGCAGTCGTTAAGACCACGTAGCCATCCGATAACAGTGGACTATTCGATTTTGGACCTTTTGTCAACGAAGTAAAGTTGGTTTAACTGTTGAATGTGAATTTAGTGTAGGTGTAGCGTGGGTGAGCATTTTGTGATCATGTAACTGATTTTGTACACTTAAGCCGTCCATGCGAAGCCAACAGCTCCCATCCACAATCAAGATATAAAGGATTTGAGCTCGTCGGCAGTTTTTATCGCAATAAACCACAAGTAATCCTACTTTACCTAGTCAATATTTTAACCAGATTAATCACGCGATGTCGAGAGCTATTTGTCCATACATATTTTCGTATTTTCTTTAATTTGTTTCCTTCGTATATATGCTCGTAAAAAGTATCACCATATTTTGAAAGTATAACAGTTGATGCTGCAGAGTCGCTCAGAATATAGCTCGATGAAATAACAATTTGATCAAAGTTTATTTGCACGAAGTAAAAGTTGAATCTTGTCGCTGAGAAAATCCGTGATTTTCCGAGAGTATGTATACATTCAAAAGAAAAGACATCACGTATAGATCTTTGAAAAGAGGAAAGGAGAAAAGATATAAAATACTGATAAATAAGCCATCAAGAACCGGTCATGATCACGTTCGGCATTAAATCGCCTGTGGAAATAATACAGTATTGCAATAGCTCATACAAAGCGTTGAAAATTCAGAAATGAGCGCCAGCTCTTTCAGATCTATAGATATCTAGCTTAGGAGTACATGACATTACCCAATTTGAATAATTTTAACTGTCAGTATCGATTAACTAACTACACTATGATTAAAGGTGAGGAACTTGAAAGCTGAAGTGATTTACTCACGTTTTCCTGTGGAATATAATGCTAAGTCTATCTGTTCATACAATCTCTTACATTATTGAAAGCTCAAGATAACATTTGTCGTCGAATATTGGCCACACTTGGCCGTAAGTAAACTGGCGAAGTAACTTTGTCGACACCCCTCTGAAACTTGTCGTTTATATGTTAATCCCGTACGTTTTATTGTTTTCCGGGCATCAATGTGGAGAGTAAAATAAGTAGCGAGCGATCGATGTGATTTCAGCGGCGGAACAAATTGAATAAATATTATACCGGCTTTTTACAGTTGAGCGGACAGGAAATGTGGCATTAATTTTGACTAAAGCCGCTTCTATTAAATCTATACACACATGTCGATAATATTATACACTATTACATTTTGTAAAACCACATCATTGCTTCAGTAATTACTTACTTACTTTATTTTATTTATATCTGACAGCTATTATATAAGTTATATATAAGAGACTGATAACTTTTTAAATACATTTTATTTTAAAATGTATTTAAAAAGTTATCAGTCTCTCAGTCATCACATCTATGTCTCCAAAAGGTTTAATATTCGGTATAGTTGTTGCTCCAATCTATTCCTCACATACATTTAGGACTATTAACTTCTTAATTTTGGAATTCCAGATATAGATACCTTATTGAAAACCTATTGTGTCTGGACGCCGATCTGCCACTGCGACTATAGGTGCTACTTTTTAAAACTCATAAACATTTTCCGAAAGCGAGTTTGCATATAGTGTAAAACATGACAAAATAAAAATCATTTACATAAACGTTTTTAGACTCGCGATTTGTACACATAACGCAATGAATTACTTATCAACGCGACGGGACTAAAATCCATTACATTAAGCATTTGACATATTGCTATCGCTAAGATGCTAAGATTATAAGAACCGTAGCACATAAAAATACAAACGTATAGCACGGAAGTAATGATGTTATTATGTAATACATACTTTTTAAAGGTGATGAATTAATAGGTGTAACCTTTTAATTACAAATAAACTTTTTTTACAGCAAACTTTTGTTAATTCAACATATTAAATGTTAAAACATATATTTAAAATCATTGCAGTATCGTGAGTATGACAGTTGCCGAATATACTATTTTTGTACGTTTATATTTATATACCAAACTATAGTTATTTAATAAGATAACTAAAGTAAATTAAGCATAAATAGAATCCTCAACAAGAACGTTACATAAGTGTTCAAGTTGATCATTGTTAACTGTTCTATTCTAAACAACAGTATGACCTGCAACCTAATTGTGCGATGCCCTATATTTCTTTGAATCACTGCGGCAGCTCACGTAAACACCTTAATAAAGAATTGAGATACTATCTGTATTGGATCGTAGATGTTTTTACTTTCATAAGCAATAATAATATTTAATTTAATATTTATTTTAAGTAATAATATATAATAATAAAAATATATAATATTTAATTTAAGCAATAATAATAATAACTATATTTTATTTACTCCGTTTGGTTTTTATTTCCTACTTAATAAAGAGAGACGACACTATTTCGCTATTTCAGCTTTATACAGGATGTCCCAAAAATCAACGTCAAGCCGAAAACGGATGACGGGCCAAGGGATGGTGGTTCTCAAAAAAATATGAAAAAAAAATTTTTTGCTGCACTCTAAAAATTATAGCCATTTAAAAAAAAATGAGAAAATTAACACCTTGTTATGATTTTTCAAGTACTATGACTACAAAATGTTTACTTAGCTTAATTATTTTAGTGAGGATTTGTTACTGAATAATGCTAGTATACATTACAATTCAAAATTTGAACACAACTATCTTCATTTCAGAGGAAATATCCCTAATATGCCCAAACATGTACTCAAAATTATTACATTATTCAACTTTAAATGGCCGTGCTGAAAAAAAAATGTACTACACCATTTCAGCACGTGGCATCAAAAGATGGCGCATTTAATGGGCTTTCTAAAATACTATAACACTTACTACATTTTATCCTAATTATGGATTTTTTTTCTAAAACAACTCGTGTCTAACCTTTTTTGTTTTACTCAAAAATGTTGGTAATGACATCTAGTTTCCCTCTAAGAAACAAATTAGTGTTATACATAACCCTCTTTTATGGCAGTCAGGTAAAAACTACCAGTGACACTGTTTTGCGAAGCTACTGTGAATAGGGCAAATACCTAATTTATTGATAAACCATATTAGATTCCTTTGGTCATTGTGAATCATTATGTGTTCAATTTGAAATAAAAATTCAACCATTCAAATCAACAGTTCATTTTATTTTGTTACAATAAATATTCAAATTGTTTGCCTTCAGCTTCAATGCATGCCCTACATCTCTTTAAAAACGAACGCTTTATTTTACGAGCAAAACTTCTTGAATTGATGTATTCAGCGGCCCCCGCAATTCTTTGGCGCAGTTCCTCTACGTTTGCGATAGGCTTAGAGTAAACTTGATCCTTCACTGCTCCCCAGTAAAAGAAATCAATGGGGTTTAAGTCTGGTGATCGGGCCGGCCACGAGATCGTACCAGACCGACCGATCCACCTATCCGGATATACTTGGTTAAGAAATTCCCTTACTGAGCGAGCATAGTGCGCAAGGCAGCCATCTTGTTGGAGCCACATACCTACGTAAATGTTGAGTGGCACGTCTTCCAATAAATCTGGTAGATGATTTTGTAAAAAGTCTAAGTAAGCCTCACTGGTTAAGGTGTCTGGGAGTTCGAAAGGTCCAATAATTCTACCGTTCAGAATACCGGTCCACATGTTTACTTTGAAGCGATATTGTGACCGATCTTCTCGCATTAAATGTGGGTTTTCCACGTGCCACTCATGCACATTATGTAGATTTAAGTAGCCATCTTTCTTAGAAGTTGACTCATCCGTCCAGAGTACTTTATCCAGGAAGTGGGGGTCTTCTCGGTGTCTTTGTAACATCGTTTCACAAAACGCAACCCTTGCAGGATAATCTTGAGGTGATAAAGATTGAACTCGTTGCACATGGTACGGGTGGAGCTGGTTTTGCTGCAAAATCCGGTGTGCTGTACTCTTCGGCACTCCTATGCTTGTCTCAAGTCCACGTACTGAGACACTCGTGTCTTCTGCGACTGCTGCTAAAACTTCTTCCTCGTATGGAATGCTGGATCTTCCTGTACTGAACATTTGATTAGGAAATCGGCCTTCTGAGAGTGATCGGTGCAGATTAATAAATACTCTATGATCCGGATGACGCTCAGAATTGGGGTATCTCTCACGATAGAGTCGAGCTGCAGCATTAGCGTTGCACCTGCACTCTCCATAAATGAGATGCATGTTTGCATACTCCTGTGCTGTGTATCGAAGCGGCATGGTGGCGATCATAGAATACACACAATTACACGGTCAGCGATGACGATAGTCCAAAAGAAAGCCAAGTTAGTCACAAACGGTCAAATCACAAATCAAATCCAAGTAGCACGTAATCAAGTCCAATAAGCAAAGCCAAAGTTAGTAAGTACGAAAACGACACGAAGGAATACAGAACGATGCGCAGTAAACGAAATAACGTAACGTACTGAAGTATTGCAGTTCGTGCGCAGATGATCCGGTCTTGCTATCTTTTTCACTCGTGGCGTCTCTATCCGTCTCATTCTAACTCATGCCGTAGATGATGCTAAGGCTTGCTATCTCTTTCACTCACACTCTCACTAACACGTTGAAGTGGCGTCTCTCTCCGTTTCACTCTAACTCGTGCTGTTGATGATGCTCAGGCTTGCTATCTCTTTCACTCTCACACGTTGAAGTGGCGTCCTAATCTGTTTCACCCAAACTTGTACTGTCTTACTTTAATTTAAGTAAGCTTTAAATAAAATATGCATCGCATTAGAAGCATAAATCCAAGTTGTTTAAGAAAAAAAATCCATAATTAGGATAAAATGTAGTAAGTGTTATAGCATTTTAGAAAGCCCATTAAATGCGCCATCTTTTGATGCCACGTGCTGAAATGGCGTAGTACTTTTTTTTTTCAGCACGGCCATTTAAAGTTGAATAATGTAATAATTTTGAGTACATGTTTGGGCATATTAGGGATATTTCCTCTGAAATGAAGATAGTTGTGTTCAAATTTTGAATTGTAATGTATACTAGCATTATTCAGTAACAAATCCTCACTAAAATAATTAAGCTAAATAAACATTTTGTAGTCATAGTACTTGAAAAATCATAACAAGGTTTTAATTTTCTCTTATTTTTTAAATGGCTATAATTTTTAGAGTGCAGCAAAAAATTTTTTTTTCATATTTTTTTGAGAACCACCATCCCTTGGCCCGTCATCCGTTTTCGGCTTGACGTTGATTTTTGGGACACCCTGTATATGCAAATAGCAGATATTAGTCCAAGATTTGACCGTAACGAGCTGAGACGCACATAAATTGGTCAATTTCCAAAGACGTAATTTCGCTGAGAGACGACTGATTTTTTAAATCTTTTATATAATAATGTTATAAAAATTTGAATTCAAGTACATTAATTGTTATTAAATTTGCTCTCTTGAAAATACTAGTCGAGATTTTTCTATTTTCAAATACATAAATCTTAGGTTAATTAAGAGTATACCTTTTTACGACAAAATGCGCTCTCGTTGTATAGGACTATATGAGAATCCATGAAATATTGTTTATATCTTCAATCAGTAAATTTACATTTAAAAACACGGGCAAAAACAACAGTGCCTACTACTACAGCTATAAAAATTCATTCGATTTTAAGATTTCTAGTGAGTTTTAAGACTACCATGTTGCTCAAAGGATCAGAAGCAATGCAACTGCTGCTGCCGTTCGTAACATTCAAAGACAGCGTGCAAAATATTATTGAATATATCAGCCAAAAGCTTTATAGAAGAACACGCCTTGTGTGGAAAAGAGACTCACATAATAAGCTCGCCCCGTATGCGTTAAATATAAAAACGGAGCGATACCTGGGTATGATATACATCATGTCACAGATATAACGCACGACTCAAACATCCTAATTAGATTATTAAATCGTAATAATAATATAATCATTAAAATGTTACTGTTGTGTACTTAAATATTTTAATTTAATGTATTAGTTCTCCTTATTGTGCGCAGATAGTATGGGTACATTACAATAAATTTAACATGATTGCCTTTATTGCATCAAAAACCTTATTGCCTTGAATTATGATACATTTTCATTTATTTCAGCTGTTTAATAAATGGGTGACTATAATTTGACTCGTTTTAATTATTTTAGGGATATAAATTACCTATATTAAAAATTGCTGGAATTGATTCAGTTGCCGATTTTGAACAAACTACTTTCAGGATGTGCGATTATTATGTTACATGTTGTATTTCTAACTTTTGGTATGTAAAAGGATTGGTAATGAGATATATATAAATTCTGTTCCACGCAAGCTTTTTTCATGTTTATAATAAACAAATAATGATGCAAATTAATCCGCGTATTTTCCTTCACGTTAAATTAATATTATGTCTGAAACATATATATATGGTATCAGTAACTGTATTTATACGTCTTTTATTTTGGTAGCTTATATTATTTATATACCTTACGTGTGTCAGCTGTTGAGTTTTAAATTTAATACAAGAAGGTTGCGCACGACTGTTAAGTAATTTGCCGCCTCGGGGTGCGGGAAAAACGCGTCTTACTAGAATAACCCTATGAATTGACGTTTTTACGGTTATGCACTGTAATCAGAAGGAAGAATGATTGTATTATACTGAACCCTATACAAAATAAGTGTGCCTATAGCTATATTTTCTTGCAAAAGTCTTTTCTACGCTATATAAGTACTTTTGTTTGCAAGTAAAATTATGAATAGTAACATTACGTTACTACTTATAATTTTACTTAGCATCGCCACTGATTATCCCTTAGGACATAGATAGAAAGAGACATATTTCCTCCGTGTTTGCCCGTGACCCGTTAAATCACGCATACTGGAATTAATAGTTTCATCACGTATTCATACAGGCTTTGGTGTACCCGTGTGCAAAGTTTCAAATAAATCCATTTCACAATTTACTTGATATCCAATAACAATTATACAAACATTTTCACAAGCCTTTCTATTTATAATATTCTTAGCTTTACCCTTACGTATATTAGCAATGGGTATGTCAGATATGTATCGAACCAACATTTTACCAATTACTTTAAATTTCGTTAACAAGTGTGTCAATTTCAAAATGCCGCATTGCATCTATTAAAGACTAGTAGGTAGTAGGCAAAACTTAGTAATCTTATTGGATTCAAGAATTTGTCACATGATGCCATAAGATTCTCACATAAATAATATGCAACATTTAATATAATAAACGCACATCCTGAAAGTAGTTTGTTCAATATCGGCTACTGAATCAATTCCAGCAATTTTTAATATAGGTAAATTTTTATCCCTACAATAATTAATAATAATAATAATAATATAATAATATTCTATCACATACACACAACACCATCTAGCCCAAACTAAGCAGAGCTTGTACTATGGATACTAGACAATGGATAAACATACATACATACTTTTTTTTTTTTTTTTGTAAATACATACATATTATATATATGTATGTATTTAATTAAAACGAATCAAATTATAGTCGCCCATATATTAAACAGCTGAATTAAACGAAAATGTATCATAATTCAAGGCAATAAGGTTTTTGATGCAATAAAGACAATAATGTTAGATTTATTGTATTGAGAACTAATTCGTTAAATTAAAATATTTAAGTACATAAAAGTATAATATAATAATATCCATATAATTGGGGTGTTTGAGTTTGTGCGTTATATCTGTGACATGTTGTTTAAGTAGGTACATATATAATAAACCGGTTAACTTCTCGTTAAAGTACCTATATTTATGTCATAAAAGTTTTAAATACAAATAAAAAGGTTGTTCCGAGTAAAGGCCATAAAAGCGGTGTCCTCGTATGATGTAATATAAAAGCAAGCTGGTTAAAAGATTTTAATGAGGTTTGGCGCCCGAAAAGGCGTTACGCCTTATTTGTTAAATTACCAAATCATTTGAGCCGAATGCCTAAGAACGTAAGTTGTTAATAATGTAACAAGGTTTAAAACTAGAGTTAACTAGAGTAATTTTAGAGTATGTTTTACTTGGTATTGACTGGCCACGGTTGTTTTGGCCAGTTCCTGTGTCGTATAGGCCGGCAGGCGACGCCCGGATGTCATCACTGCGGTGACTGCCGCGATGTTGTTGTGGACACGGCGCTGCACACTTTGGCGGATTGCCCCGCCTGGGCATTGCAGCGCCGTGCGTTGATCGCGGCAGTCGGACTGTTTGCTCTCTCACTCCCGGCCGTGGTTCAGTCTATGGTCCGGAGTGAGAGATCGTGGAACGCCGTCGCCTCCTTCTGTGACGAAGTAATTTCCATCAAGGAGGCGGCGGAGCAGGAGAGGGAGCGCTTAAACCCTCTCCCCAACCGCAGAACCGGGCGCCGGAGGGCGCGAGATGACCTCCAGCCACATTGAAGTTTGACCTGGGGGTGGTGGGCTGTGTGGGCCTGCTCGCCACCCGATCAGCACTAGGTCCGAAAGGCGGCGTGCGTGTTCCCACGTGCGCCTCTGTATCGTGTCTTTGTCCTCCCCGCTCAGGGGGATGGTGGAGGAAATGTTCTTTGTGCAGTGGCCTGCCGTATCACACGGCGAGCCGAAACCATGGCGGGGTCGCGATTGCATGTGAAAGCGATTCACGCGGCCTCGCCGACTATGGTTATGTCGAGGAACACCGTGGTAGGTGTAGTCGGTATTACCGGGGTATCTTTTCCCCGGTGAGCCCGACATAACCTCTCCGTCGCCCCGCGGAGAGGTATGCGTAAACGCATTCCAACACGTTAAATAAAAAAAAAGAGTATGTTTTACTTCGGGATTAATATGCGTTATCCAGGTCACTACTTCACGTCATTGATAATTAAATTACAACTTTAATTTACAATAAGATACATAATTGCATGTATCAAAATATTAAAGGTCAACTTAACAAACTATTCAATCAATCAAATCAATGAATGTATTAACACTAGATACAAAATCATTTTCAAAACAAGTTTAAATTTTGGGATGAAGCAACCATATGCTATAAATCACGATTAAATTATAATGCTTGTATTTAAGATATTTATGAATAAAACATCAGCAAAATACAATGTGAGCCATAATTGAAATAAGTCTTTCAAATAAAATTATTACCATTACTGCGTTATTTGATTTTATTTGATTATGTATTTTAGATCGAAGTATTAGAAGATATAGACGCGTTAATGATACTTTTACTATATTTATCTATATATTTATAATTTTCCAAGATACAAAAATATTGCAGCGAACTTCGTATCTTGGCAAATTTTATAAAGCACGGGAAACGACTAGCTCTCTACTTAATGCGCGCCGCTTGTCTACATATATGCTACACAAATCAAGTCAATCAGTGACAAAGGTGACGAACTGAGGCGTCCCCGTTGCAAATACCTCATAATTCTGTAAGCCGTATGTATGGCCGTAAACTAGCATGCAAAAGATTTGGTTTAGGTATTCGGCGCGGTGGCTGATACCATATAATGCTCGCGTCGTTAGTCTGGTTCGTCCGTTGTGGTCACTCGAAACATCGTTCGTCACCGATCCCGGTGGCTACTCGTACGCAACCACAGAATTAAATCGATGTCTAAATGTAGCATTCGTTGCATTACATGTGTATCATACGTATTGGTATTCAGTAACATCATATTGTGAAATTTCGATCAGTTCACAGACAGAGCGCATAATTGTGACACAACTGAACGTCAAGTGAAATACGTTATTGGTTTATTTTTGTATTATTTATAAGACAAAATACGGCGGAATAACTATTCATTTGAAATGGACACTCATATCATATAAATAGTATCAAGTTCAGGGTTATATACTAAAATATAAAATTTTTCATGTGACTATATAGACTGTATTGAAAGAAAATATTAATTGCGCATTTTCAGCTTGTATATCAACTTATTAAACAAATATAACACAAAAACTAAATAGAGGCGCCATTATTAATGCGGTTAAAATGTTAGAGAGCCAAGGTATAAACTATTTCGTTTTCTTTAACATAATATAAAAACGGAAATTCTCTCATATTTTGAACACGAATATTTTTCAACGAGGCACGGAGGTGCGTCTTAAGAACCGCCAGGTGTTTTATCTAGTATAAAAATAAAATAATGTTTTAATATTAGCTACCTATCAGAACCGAGTTCAGGTTTAGAAAATATTTTTACAAATCTAATAAACTTTGATAGGTATAAGAATCTTTTCAGATTCGCATTTTATTGTCTTCACTGGATTATGACATGACACTTATTTTATTTGTTTTAGTAACGTAAGTACTTGTATACAAAACAAGTTACCAGTAAGATTGAATTTGTTTACATTGTAACAGAATGTAGATTAAGCAACGACTAAATTTGTCGCCTAGTTTACCCGTTAATGGTAGTTGTTAGCACAATACAGTGTAAGCACGGCGTAGCGAAGCATACAAAATGTATGGTCACACCGTAAAAAATAATTATGTTTGCAACAAACTTGGCAATTTAGCGAATGGCTCGTAAACCGTGAAGTTTTGCCCGTGAACTGAGAGAGTGGCGCAACTTTGGACAATTCTAACGTTACTTCGCGTGAAATGACGTCAGGGAGCGACGCCGGCCTAATGAAATATCCTACACTAATGAATTCTTTTAAGCTACAATACTTTTACACGTCCTTACTACACTTTAATATTCACGCCTACTGTCCACCTACCTACCCTTTCTATGGCCCCGTCTCATTAAAGTTTTAGAGCCGTAATCGCTCTATCGTATTTAATTAATTTTTTATATAAATATTATAATTTATGCTAACATTAAAACAAAGTTGAAGTTACGGTCCCGCCGTATGAAGAAAATGCGTTAAATGTGACGAAAAACGTTAATAAAGTAATGGGGGCAGTAAGGTTCACCGTAATAAAATTACAACGTTGGAACGCTTACACAGATTTTACATGGATTTCAACTTTGTGGCGACATCGCGCCACAACAGAACCCGTAGGGAAATACGTACGTTTTCGGGCAATTTACGGCTATGCTTTCTATATAAACACAAGCTTTGTTTTAAAACGGCTTTTACAGAGAGTTTACCAAGAGGTATAATTGCGCACATAGTTTGAATACGCTTCAACGAATACTAATTCTGAAAATAATATCAACTGAAAATTGCAAGAAATGTTCCAGTATCGATGAGAGAGCGAGATAAAGCCACGAAAGGGCAAAATGAATAATGAATATACTTGATAGTGATAAAAGTGAAATAGAAAGGGGCGCTCGACGCAGCATCGCGAAATGAAAAGGCGTCTGTAATCTTCTTATCGAATAAAGGCCAAAGAGGGGCGGTGCGATGCCCGGCTCACACGTCTCTGTATCATCCGTCAGCAGATTTCCATCGCGTCACACTGCCATTGCCAACGTCGTACTCCTTAGGTCACTACGCCTCACAACATATTTCTTCCAACAACTGAGAGTAACAAAATAAAAATTAACGTTTCGCGAGTGATGGTTACTTAATTGCGTGAGCAGCGAAATTTTCTTTCTGTAAAATTTTAATATTTGGCGGCAGAGAGATATTCAGGCGAAATCGCTGATTCTCTCGTGGAATTTGCTTCACAATCAAAGTTATTGGAAGTTTAATAGAAATGAATTTTACCCAGAATTTGGTAGCGAGTGGTGAATACTAATGTAATGGTAATACGTTACTTGAGAATATGTACGTGTAGATCCTAACGCTCTCAGTGTTGGAGACATATATGTACATTACGTATGTGTAGAAAGGCGAAGTGAAAGACAGAAGACACTATACAACAATCTATTTGACTGTGTACTTACAAGTTGCTTTTAATTTTACCGCGAATTTGTTTGTATTTAGAACGTTTACGTAAGAATGATTGATAAATAACACCTTTGCTCACGTATAATATCACTGACTGTTGACTGTTATAGGCCGGATATTATTCTCGAGTGTTACTCTAGGCAGCGGAGCTCACGAGCGAATAAAAACACTTCACGCGTAGCCAAGTTATATTATTGTATATGTAAGCATATTCAGTGGTGTCAGTTTATAATTTAAGTAATATCGTAATAAAGAAAAGACTTTAAATGTGTTGGCATTTCGAAGGATCCAAACTGCGGTGGGATCTGAGATACCCTTCTAAAGGTTCCTTCTTATTTTCTCTTACTGCAGAAGTAGTTTTACATTACGCAGTATCGTCGCATTGTGATTTAACTAATTGTTACTGTAATTATGCTATTTCACCATGAGATTCTTTTTTGTACTAAATTTACACCCAAAATGCAAATGGTATCTTAACATGCTCCATTTTCTGGTCTAAACCCTGGAGAATGAAATCTTAATCTTTATAAGAAACAAGTTT
The DNA here is from genome assembly GCA_930367265.1 of Catocala fraxini. Lineage (NCBI taxonomy): Eukaryota > Metazoa > Arthropoda > Insecta > Lepidoptera > Erebidae > Catocala > Catocala fraxini. The sequence continues at coordinate 21,291,232 of OV884024.1, forward strand.
ACGACTTTTTTTAGAACCATCAGACGCTTACCTTATATAAATTAAGAATAAGGTATAAAATAAAACAAACAATAGAGAAGTATGGCGGAAAGCGTCCGGAATCAATGACGAGGAGTGTAAAGTCGTTCAACTCTAGACGAGAGACGCGGAGCCGACACCAACAAAACCTTCCGCTGCGAACATTTGTAGGATTGATTTATACTGGTGACGCACACTCTACGATGAGTAATACAGATATGACTATGACTCACATCGTTCTTCTGTCGACACAAATGTACATTTAAAGTTTCGAATTTTCTCCACGTTATGATTTCTACATTCAAGCTGTATCTAGCAATTATATAACCTAGACGATAATTCATTTTCACGGACGTATTTTAATTATAATAATTCAAGCACATTTACACTAGTAAATGTTTGTAGTCTTAGTTCACGTAATGTTAAAGTCACATTTTAATTATTAGCCCGACTTGAACATTTGTTGTATATCTCTAACTTAAATATTAACTATGAATAGGATAATGCTGCGGTTTTAACACCAGTGGTACGTAGTTAGTCGTCGCTAGATAGGAATATTTGTACAACAGCGAGAATTCAGATTTCGGCATGTTCAAATTATGAGTATAAGGATGTACGTGATAAATAAAGACACTGCGTCCCTGTGGAATGTAAAGTAATGGATCGCGCCCCTCCGGTTCCTAAAGAAGTTTTCATTGTCTTCCTTAATAAGAAAATACTTTATTCGCGTTTACCTCCGGCTTTTATCATTTCGATAAACTCTACAAATTTGCTTTTTGTTTTCGACTACACCGAAATGAGGACGAATGTGCATTAGTTTTAAATTATTTTTGTTCCATATAACATTATTACGGCGGGCTTCGGCTTAACTTTTGTATGCAGCTTTTAACTTTTTCATTACTAGATTCATATTGTCGGTTTATACAATATATTTTATTTTCTGATGTGCGTCTACGTTGCTGATGCGAGACTACTATTGACTTTAAATATACCATGCCAATATCTAAGTAGGTAATATAGAGAGAATCTTTTAACTAAACCGCGTTTATTACTTGAAAAAACCAACGTATGTACCCTAAGCCTGAATTTTATCTGCATAAGCTCGTCCATTTTTGTATTATTTCTTTATGTTTTATAATTTGAAATTCATAAATTATGTTACCGTAATTTTAACTAATATTATAAATACGTTGTGAGTTTGTTTGTTACGTTCGAACGCCTTAACTACTTGACCAATCATCATTAAATTACATAAATACGTTTTCAGTGGTACAGAAAAGGATATACGACTTTCATCTAGAAAGAAGTACAGGTCTTGAGGTCTAGACATATAGTGACAAAATCTACATTCGAGTGAGTAATATACTAAGACGTAAATAGCCTACATTTTAATAATATAAAAATGTGATGTACTGGCATACTGAATGCTTTTTGCGGGCGTGTTATTATATTATAAGGTACAGCTATATTTTAACATGGCATACTAATCATGTTTTTGTCCATATTGGGTGTTCATGTTAAGTCAGGGCCGATCGTTCTCAGCCGGCCTCCGCCCAGGCTTTTCCTTCTTTAACCCCGTTCTCATTTATCAGTGTCAACACACATAATTGCCATCGAGACGGTTCGTGGACCTTCGGCTTAATTTCGTTGATCATAAAACACAAAAGAAATGCTTCAATTTTATTCATTGTTACATGTATTATACTTGGTCATTTTTATTGTAAATGTTATTATAAGGGAAATTTTATTAAACGTGAACTTCGTTCAATAAGAATGTGAAACATGTATTTACATATATAATAAGTTACCACGTTTCGGTTCCAAAACGACTATAAATTCACGGTGTATACACATGAGGTTTAAGACAAAAAGTTACATCCAATTACAAGCAAACACTACATGCACTAATACTTAATATAAGATACCTATAATTAATACAATTTACAACTACAACTTATAAACTAGGTAAATATTTAGTATATCCTATATATACAAATGTACTAAAAAAGATAACATAATTAACATAATTACAAAAACACAAATAATTATAATACTAAATATTTACAAAAATGGTTTAGGCATCGTAGAATTCTTCAGCATCGCTGTCAACTGGTAACGTACCCAGAAGACTGGCAGCATTGCCACGTTGAATGGCAATGCTGATTCTTTGGGCTAAGAAAAGACCAGCCTTCTGATCACGCGAAACGTCGATCAGGCGTTTTGCGATCTCCCTGTACAAAATACGAGCGCTCGGACCCCATGAACCTAGAGTTTCCACCCCAAACGGCTCAAAAATGTAATTTCCAACTAAATTACTATATTTGCGCCGTTTGAGGGTTTCCGCGGTTGCAGCAGCAGCGCCGGCACATCCCGCAGTACTTGGAAGATGTGATGGCGCAAGGGTGTCAACGCATGTTGCGTCCCACACCAAAGGCCTGCCCATCTTCCAAGGCAACAATGACATTCCGTCCGGTCTCTTCCCATCGTCACGTACCAAGCCATTGGGTTCAAGTACAGCTGGAACGCCAGCAGTGACAAGAGCACGACGTATTATGTCATTAAGATTAGCGTGCCGAGAGATTCGACCAGCACTTCTGCTACAAGAGAGTCCATGGTGTCCGAGGCTATCGACAGCTTCTCCACAGTGACAGCAATGCGGAGAAACACACGAAACACCTAAACGGAGGCAAGTGGCGAGGCAGAAAGTGGTATCGTCCAACATGGTACCTATATTGGACGATGGAAGCGCCTGAAGCCAAAGACCAGATTCCCATTCTCCCACAGCCAGCAATCGAGCACGCTCAGCAACATTGGAAGATGTAGAAAAAAGCTTTTCTCTTACAGAGTTGCTAAGCGGCCCGTCCCACTGTCGCTGGGAGAACAGGTTGGTTGGCAAAGCAGAATTCGGACAAGCCATTTTCCAGGTGTTCACAGCGTCAGTTTTGCACAGCACTTCTGAATTAACCAGTGTGGGTGCTAAAATTTTCCTGGTTAATTCTTCCGTGCTATGAACCGAGGACAGGAACGCCGGTAGACTAACATCGGAAATTTTGCGAACGCCGAACCCACCAAGACGAACAGGCAGAGAAGCCTGTAGCCAAGCTCGGTCGTTCAAATCCACATTTAAAATATTTTTTAGAGTATTTTGAATAATTTTATCAATTTTTTCTAAAGGTACTAAATTTTTCCAAAACTGTGAAGATCGTAACGCATGCGTAAATTTCGGAACAAAAAGGCAATATCGAATAATTGTAAAAGCCGAATGAATATTAATTTTGAGGAGGTGATCTGAAATTTCACAAAAATTTTGTATCTTCTCATCTATGAAGGAATTAAAAGCTTCTTCAAAGACTGGTGACCCAAGGAGGCGAAGAGAACTTTTATCCATAATTTTGATGTTGGGAGCCAAACAATTAAATTTTGAAAGTACCAGATGCTTGTTATTGCTTTCAATATTTTTTAAAAAAAAAAAAAAAAAAAAAAAGTTCACATTTACTGGTATTTAATTCCAAGCCAATAGATGCAAATTTGTCTTTAAGAAGGGCCAAATCCTGTAATATTGTATCTGCATCGCCTCCGAGAGTCCCATCGTCTAAATACCAGACATTAAATTTTGAATTTATCTGCCGAATAATAGGTTGAATTGCCAAACTGAAAATGACCGGTCCAAGAGGGTCACCTTGTTGACATCCAACAGCAGATTCTAAAAGATTATCCTTATATAGTAATTTAGTAGGGTACCTGTAACATTGCCAAAGAAATTTAAAAATTTTGGGTGTTTCTAATTTTGCCTGTGTCAACAAGGTGTCTCTGTTTACTGAATTGAAAGCATTTTTCAAGTCAACCTTGAGAACGAACATATATAATTATATTAAAATATTGTTGCCCCGTATTAAAATATTCCAATGCTAGACATGGGCCTATTCTCATTGTGAGAAAGGTTAGGCCTTACTCCATCACGCTGATTGCGTGCAGCTTGGCAGACTTCACATATATTTGCGAACATTATGGAGAAGTCCTAGAAATGAAGGTTTCCTCACGATGTTTTCCTGCACCGTTATTAGTACAATACATACGAATATGTGTTTCACTTCAGTTGCATACAACATTGCAACTTAGAACCGGTAAAATTCTTTATAGCAGTTATATAAGTGGTTTAAGACGACATTAATTAATTCGGAATGGTTTGAGATTAAGCTGTATAAAAACTGAATCTGGTCTTTGAATGTTTAACTATATATATATATACATTGCCTGATATCCCATACATATTAAAATTAGGTATATATGACATTTACAGCGGTTTATTTGTACATACAATTGCTTATAATTATTATAAAACGTTTTAAATATTATAATATTCCAATGTTTCAGATGTTTCTCAGCAGCCATTGTCATAAGAAGATTTGCAGGTAATGTTTGAATTACAGTTTCTATGCTCTAACTTCAAGATATTAGAACGAACAGAGCCTTACTCTCTCGCTGACCATGATTGTAGAAACATAACCGAAACGTCGGGCATGTGTAAAAATACGCAAATAAAAAATAGAGCATATTTTTTAAAATACTGCTCTCACTTTAATCTTTCCTATGTTGCGGGCGACTTAACAAACATTCAATCAACGGACGCAAATAACTCCCACTTTCGGATCAACCATATGTGGATCACACAAATCACCATCTGTGAAGTCATATTAATTCGTATATGTTGAATCTCGTACATAACCTCTTGAAATGCCACTCATAAACGTGCAAGTATTAAACATTGACACAATATTACTATTTTGTTACGGTTAAAAATCATTTTGATACAATATAGCTAAATAAACATGGGTGTAATTTAGGCCTTGGACGTATTTAGTCTAAACCAATACAGGGTGGGCTTGTCAGTGTTATTGTCAGTGTGGCGACCGCCTTCGCCGCCGACCCGGTCGCGCCTTGCGACAGCTGCTCCAGACACGACTAGTTAGTTTCAATTGTAACCAATTATATGGAGCAGGCGTGCATTAATTACAACACATCATAGTACTACTGTCCAATCATCTAAGTTAATAGTGTCCGCGATTTCATATGTGCGCATATGTAAAATCTACATTTTTGCATAAAAATGAAATTGTTATTAACCATAATAATCTATATATATCAGCCCTGTATTAAACTGTCCCAATGCTGGGGACGGGCCTCTTCTCAGTGTGAAAAGGGATAGGCCATAGTCCAACACGCTGGCCCAGTGCGGGTTGGCAGACTTTACATATTTTTTTTGAGATCATTATTGAGAACTCTTAGACATGCAGGTTTCCTCACGATGTTTTCCTTCACCGTTAAAACAAGCGATAATTAACTATTTAATACGCATATAACTTCGAAAAGTCAGAGATGCGCGCTTTGGTATGAAACTCTGCGTACAAACAGACAAAAATAAGTTTGTTATAAGTATACGATAAAGAGTATCATTATTCATTTCAACGATCTAATAAATAATCTACGAAACCATAATATAATTATGAATACATAATAATGTCCACCATTTAAAATAAAAGATCTTACATATATTGTTTGGTTTAACAATTTGTAATATTCTTTAAGAATATAAAGAATGTAGTGAAATTTTTTTTCAACTTTTCATTATAATATTAAAATATCAGTATGACTTGTACAGAAGGAAGCCCGTTGCTCCTTTTACAATCAGTAAAAACAATATAAGTCATAAAACTCTTTTAAAAGGTAATTCCGCCATCAAACCATTTTAAGTAAAGGATTTTTTACAAACCTATTGCTCTCGCGCTGGGCCCGAACGAAATATCAATTGCCAAAAAAAATACCTACAGCTCGGAACGATTCTACCTCTGAAATCATCATCTTTTATTCCCCTGTTTTCTTCTCTAGGACGGTACTGATTTCTTTTTCATTAAAAATGCGAATGATTTTGACTGTGTCTCCATGTTTTCATTTATGTTTTTACAATACTAGTACAACAGCATCACCGAGGGATTTTTGAAAGTATTGTATGTGATTCCTAGCTAATATTATAAATGCGAATGTGAGTTTGTTTGTTTATTTGTAACTCTTTCATGCCTTAACTACTCGACTGATCATTATGAAATGTTGCATACACTTTGTTAGAGGTACAGAAAAAGAAAAAGGATGCCTTTAATTCAGGAATACGTCAGTAAGTTTTTATCCACCGGGAACAGTACGACCCCGAGGGATAGAAACTTATTGACAAAATTTACATAAACGCGGGCAAAGACGCGGACAAAATGCAGTAAATCATTTTTTATACCTTATTTTATTTAGTAGAAAACAAAGGAATATGGAAATAACTGTGGCAATAACGGGGCTCGCATTTCATATTAACTACGAGATGCAAATGGATATACGATGTGAGAGGGTTCGAGTGTGCTTGTGTGCATGTGTTTTTGTTTGCGACTAGCCCTACGGCGTATGTTTTAAGATATTGGTTAATACCAAGACGTCCTTGATTGTCCTATCTGACGCAGCGATTGTAGATGCAACTGCAGTGCTTCATGATCCGAGTTCGATTTCCAGATCAGACAGACAGACAGACAGAGGGTTTTGATATCTGGAACGTGTCTTACTATGTGGAACCAAAAACCGTAGCTGGCTCAATTAGGGTGCTATATACTTCAGGTTACCTTTAGGGATATAGCATGAGAGTGTGTATATATTTCACAGCTTGTTAGACACAAATGTTGTAGTGGCTAGCAACTGAAAGTCATTTAACGCTTTGCCGACCTAACTATTGTAATTTTCACTTTAACCAGCTTTGTATAATTTGCAAGTGCTTCCTCGTATGTATGATTTCTGCGATGGTACAAAATAATTAATCGACAATAATAATTGCTTTTATCATTCCCATGTTATATCGATATGTAAATAATTAAATATTAATAATTCATTAATAATTAATCGATTAATTGCTGGAATGCCAAAAATTATTGAAATACATTTGTTATAGGAGACCGGTCTGCCGCAATATCTCAAAAAATTGCATAATGTATAATAATGAACAATCCCTTTTATTGTCATTGTTACTTGTTTTATTTCAATGTATCGTATTAAAATTATTATTTATGTGAAGGTTTGGTTGTTCGTATGTTTGTTACTAAATAAGGCGGATGCAAATGCGCTCTACTACATTTTAGTATGTACCTTTTTGTACGTTAAGTTTTCATCGCACATACATTGTCAACACAACATCTGAACTAAAATAGTATTAGTACGCTCGCTTTAATTGGAAATTGTATACTATCGTTGTCTATTATGTAAATTTAGACTGGCTCGCTCTTCTTCATGCGATCGAGGTACGGTGATGGATCATCTATGATTTAAATATTCGGCATAAACCGTCGAATTGAATGAAATACACACACAGATTAAATACTTTTTATCTCGACAAGCAATACCATGAGATTGCAAGCGGGTGAAGTCAGTCACAAATAATTAACGTAATCAAAACACTCTCCGAGTATAAATGCGAAAACAGGTCCCATGAAATTCCGATATCTGCTAACGTGGGATGTGACTTTATTGTGCGTTTAGCTGGAAGTTGATAACTCCTTTGACCGCTTGCTTCCGAATGACAGAGGCAGTACTGCAGCCTGATAACTTTGTGGACATTTACTTATAACTACATCAACCGCACTAGTTATTCTAATTTCAAATTCGCTTGCTTGTTGCCTCATTTGGATATAGTGTGACGCTTGCACCACAAGGGGGTCAGTTGAGATGTATTATAACTACATTGTGCCAGTTTGCTCAATAAAATAATGCTCGATCCAGGGATCGAACCCGAGACTCTGCACAGCAGTCGTAACTATAATTGCAGCCGTACCAAGTCATAAATTTGTAGTCCATTTTTATTATTTATTCTACTGTACCATTAATCAATCACGGTATGCCCCAAATATTTTAGTTATTCAAATTATATTTCAATGTTCCCTCCGTTTTATGGAATGACTTATTAATAAAAGTCATTCCATAAAACGGATGGTTAATGGTTGGGCAACTTTCTAATCGCTTTGAAAAGCGTATTTTGGGTATTACATAAAAATATTGTGCAGCTCAGCTAAACTATACCTGAGCGTTAACATTTCATATAATTTATTTGCAATTTTCTTGAATAATGTTTATCTCGAATTATAAATGTATTTTCAATAAATGATTAGAATAATTTAGTTACAGTAAAAAAAGCTGCCTTATAGTTGTGGCTTGCCGGCGCACAGAGGGCTCTCAGGCCTGGGCCTCGAAATGGCTATCTAGCTCAGAACACAAATCCCGCGACTATCGTTCGCCCGTATAAATCCACCAAATTTCGTAGCACTTTACGACAGCCTATGAGCTTTTATGATTTTCTTTTATATCGATGTAGTGGAATGCCACACTATACTATACATATCACAATGTCATAGCTGTCGGCACAAATCGAGTGCGGAAATAAATTCTAGCTGAAAATCTCTATAAATGAAATATTGCTTGAATATCGAGTTTTATAAGATTAATTTAACCTGTTTCGACAGGGGCTTAGACTGCGGAGCGCTTGCCTTGAGAAATACCTTATGGTGCCTTATAGAATACGTCATTAATAAATTGAGTTATTTAGAGTTATACCTGTATATACCTAAGCGAAGAGGTAGGCAGATGTGTTCAGCCATGTATTGTTAGCTATATTTTAATCCCACACTACAGTGGGCAAGTTTGCGAGGTATATTTCCAGACCAGACCTTATTAGGTCTGGTCTGGAAATATACATATATAAACCAACTTCATAAAAAGGAGGTGGTTCTCAATTCGACTGTATATTTTTATGTCTTACCTCAGAACTTTTTCTGTGTGAACTGATTTCGATGATTCTTTTTTATTTGATAGCTGTTGCTTTCTATGTGCTCTCATTTAAATTTGACAGGATCTGACCAGTAGTTTTTGAGCCATGTTTAATATGGTTGACTTCGACTACATTGATAATGATTTCATTTTATTACTTGTCTAGTTGTTGTATAGTTCAAGACGGTTTAATTTTTAACAAAATTTTGTTATTTGAAATCCCAATATCGAACCCAGGATCTCACGATCGGCTGCAAGCATAAACCCAAATGGGCGACATAACAGTAGAGGCTATCAATATTGAATTTACTAGTTCCATAATTTATAACCTTCATGTATGTCTGAAAGAGAGTATGTACTTTTATTGTAGCGTACAAAGGAATGTCTAAAAATATCGATACGCGGCGTAGCTATACGGTTTATATATTGCATCTTGATAAAGTATTAGCAACAGGGTGCGTGTGGAAGGTGTTTAGGGTTGTCGCGTTATCATAATTTTGATCAAGGCTGCCGGCGCCCCGGGCACGCGTCTTAAGTATTATCGCTCGCCACTCTTTAGACACGAGGCCACTATTCGAGGGTTACTGAATTAAATCTGATAGTTGCATGTTTTATTATGCCTACTTAGGTATAGGTATGGTAAGCAGTTAAATTGCAAACTCTATTACATAATAGTAGATAAGTTATTATTAGCGATAAATCAAATAGATGAATGGATCTCTTAGATTGCTCAGTTAGAGGTCTTATCTTCGCATAGAGATAGAATTGACATGCATCTTAATGTTGTGTAACAAATATAGTGAAGTAGATTTTGTCCGCGGCTTCGCTCGCGTTGCTGTAGATTTTCTCAACTAATATCGATTTTTCGGGAACAGTACCTACTTATACCTACCTTTCATCCAGAAATGAAAGGTAATGTTTTGAAACCATAAAACCTTATGGTTTTTCTGTCTTTCTGTATCCCTAACAGCATATATGCGAAATTTCATGATGATCGGTCGAGTAGTTAAGGTGTGAAAGCGTTACAAACAAACAAACTAACTTTCGCATTTATAATATAAGTTAGGATGTAAACCTGCAATATTTACTTAATATTCAGGCAGGTATAATATTTTATAACCCTCGTCGGACACTTGTAAAGTATGCTAGCTACGCCTGAAAATGATGGTAATGATGGCCTCTTTAAATAATAAAAGAGTCAGTCTACGAGGAGGCTTGTGCTGGGTAGTGGAACGATTTGCTAATACCGCTGACGTACAGCATAAAATTGTACCGGGCTACAGATATATATTTAAACTAATTAATTTTGTATATTTTATAGATATAAACTCAAACCAATGGTTTTACAAATTTCGTCTGACTGGTTGTCTCTTTATATACTATGGAACCAAAAATCCTTGCGCTTAGATTTTCTTAGTTTGATTGACTGATTCAAAATACAATTCTGGATGGAATACACGCCTGTATTGTATTTGGAATCCGTAACTCAAACAGTTGATGTATAGTCTTATCCTGTTCAGTAAAATTATAAAAACGCATAGCGCTAATCCACGTGGACCGCTACGCGTATTAGCAATATTTACTCTTAAATCTCAACCAAAGGTATTAAACTCTTATTTATGATTTTATAATAAAAAGTAGTATATTCTAGACCACCTCATAACTTTGCAGGATTATGCTGAGCCGCTGGCGATTAGCCGTAACGGTATTTTATGTATTTTTTATTATATTCACCTACTAACTTATATTAATTTTGTTGAAAAGAGATTTTTATGGCTTATCTACTTATTTTTCATTTATTTCATAAAGTCTGGTCTGTTGGTTTCATTTATCTCTAAAAAGCGCGCTGCGTTTTCAGATGACCTATGTCGATTCCCTTTGGTTCAAAGTTCGACAATATCAGTGAGCTTAATTAAAACTTCAGGTACAGTTGGCGCAAAATGAAAAATTTATGGTGTGGCTTTGTATAGTTAAATACTATGTCCTTACTAAAGTGCAATACAGACATACAATAACAGTGCTTTTTAAATTTTGGGTATACGATTTATTTGTTCGGCGTAGAAAACAAAATCTGAAGAATTTATGTGACTGGATTTTTTTTAGGAGGACACGAGTTTAGTGATCTAAAGCGACTTTATTACATATGCATTTGCTTTTAACGATGTACCATACTATATGCTTTATTCGAGTGAATGCTGAATGGAAATTCTTTTAAACTTATCGATTTGGATTTTATGGATATGTCCTTTAGACTCAACACTCATATCATACTATTACATCATGATAAATTTAAGTGATTGCTATATATTTTGCAGCGGTAAAAATTTTATCAGGGGAACAAGGTTGAGGTATTAGGCATAATTTAACTAAATATGTTTGAATGAAAACGTCCACATTACCTGTGTCGATGGGAACCTTATGAATTTTGAAACAATGGATATAAAAACAGATGCAGACAAAAACAAAAATTTGTAAACAGAACCCACTACAGTCGGCTGTAGCGGCGAGGCGACTACTGACATCATTGCGACATTCATACCATATGTTTCACCGTATGATTGAGTAAATCCATTTCCATTCAATTTGCACGTCACTATATGATGTTGCCGTTCCCAAATAAGATCAACCTACATCCTAGTCAGTATAATGCAGTAATGGATCTCTACTGTTACTCCAATCAATGACATTACAGTGAGCTTAACGAACGTTGATGTGACAATACGTGAAACCTATAGATAGACGAGCAGACAGGTAAACTACGACAAGAGTTTCAATACAATTTAATAAAACTGTAGCGCACTGTGGATAATGTTTGCTCGCAATTAGTACCAAGTATTAAATAAATAGTTGTACATTTCGATATTACTAAATATAGTTAGATCATTATAATGCATGGGTAAACTAAATCTGTATTTTTATAAATAAGAAGAAGTTAGAAGTACTTTGCTTACTACTCCGAAGCGTGTTGAAACAATGATATCAACAACAAATTTAAGCATACGTCTTTCAAAAATATTTTATTTACAGAGTAAATGTTGTACCGTTGCTGTATTGCTCTGTATTCTTGAAAGCTTATATTCTTCAGTTACAAATAGATATGAATATGAATGTACATTACCTTTGAGTGAAACTCAGAGGTAATACGCAAAAAAAGGGCAATGGATCAAAATAACACATTCTGCGGTTTCTCAGTCTTCCATTTAGCATTTGCTCCTTGCAATTGAATAAAGAACGGTCATAACATTACCTTTTCATATGCAAAAAAGGTTCATGCTACAGCAGACCGAAAGTATTAAATTTTAACAGAAATCTGAATCTGAATAACTCTAGACTTCATGCGCCCAATACCGCGCGGTCGGCTCTCACGCTTTAACGATCATACCCGTCGTGAAGTATACGCATGGTAGCACGAAAATAAAGTATCTATATTTATACTCATACGATATTTTTAGAAAAAGGCCTATAACGATGTATCTTATTATGTCATTATGGTGTTTTATTTATGAAATTTAAATAAAGTTTTCTTTAATGGCATTTTGTGACTGTTTGTCAGACTAGCCATTATAGCGGCCTCGTCCTTAATGACTTCTATCAAACTCTCTGATAGAAGACAATAACATTTATCATTCAATTTTAAAAAGACATAATCTAGTCTCCTGCAGGTTATTATAGACGCTACGTGATTTTGTTAATCCAAAAATTCGAATAAATAACTTTGAATCGTATGAAATCTGATAATCAGCTTGTGGTAATTTGGCAATATAATATAATTACGTGACATTTTCGCTGGTTTAACCAAATATTATATCTATAGAAATAAATGTAATAGAAAAGACTGTAAAATAAGTTTATCTTCTTTATAGCAAACTTTTTAATGAATATGGGCATAAAGATCAAAACCGGTTCTTAAATTAAGTCACTATATAAACGCAAACGCTTACATAGAAAACAGATGTGACCCCATTTTAAATCAAAAGTAGCAAACGTAACACAATGTCGAGAATAAGTAATTCCGAAGTGACTAAAGCCACAGGAACAGGTGAAATCGGCAACAATTATCCCAAACAGAACCTTTTACTTCATCTACGAACACGGCTTCACTTGCACTCATTTAAAATTAATTAAAATACGTATGAAATGACATAATAATATATTTATTTAAATAATAGGTACAATAATTTATAATAAATAACTCATTAAAATAAGGACAATCGGATGGGAAAGAGCTAGGTGAAGGTTTTCGGAGCAGATGAGAGACAATCCGGCGAAAGGCCAGGTAGAGGGTATCTTCTTATCTATCTTAAACTGTCAAGCGTAAATGATAAATGTAATATCAGTAAATAAAGCAAGTGCAATACTTTGGAATCCGTAACTTAAACTGTTGATGTATAGTCTTATCCTGTTCAGTAAAATTATATAAACGCATAGCGCTAATCCACGTGGATTGCTACGTGTGCTAGCAATATTTACTCTTAAAACTCTACTAAAGCTATAAAACTCTTATTTATGATTTCATAATAAAAAGTAGTATATTCTAGACCACCTCATAACTTTGCAGGATTATGCTGAGTCGCTGGCGATTAGCCGTAACGGTATTTTTTGTACATAAGCCTACTCTTTTGAAGCGTAAATGATAAATGTAATATCAGTAAATGAAGCAAGTGCGATACGCCTCGTTTACGAATTGGCATATCGCACTTGCTTCATTTATTGATATTTCATTAATTATCATTTACGCTTCAAAAGAGTAGGCTTATGTCACTCTCTTCCAGTGTAGTATGTAGATGTCTGCTTATTCTTATTTCAAATATTTTCTTTTTAAGAAAAAAGTGATTACTGCACCTATGCATAGCTACTCTCAAAATAATTCCTAATTGATGCCAGCTTTGGGTAATGTAGTAGTTTACGATTAAACATACTGTGATTTATCACAGTCGGTCGTGAAGCTGAATGGCTATTTTACTGTCAATGTCCACACGAACCAAATGCGGGTTATTTCGGAGTAATATTGGTACGCCGACACCAGGTGTACATTGGAATCGTTTATACCAGATCACTAGTGATCGATACTAGTTATAACTATAAAAGCAATGGATAAATACGTTTTGGTATTTACCACATATTGACATAAGAAAGCTCTTTCTGTAAGAAAGTAATATGACCGAGGGTTTTAGAAACCGTTTGCAACGTGTAAAATCTCTTATTCTGCCTTTGGACGTTATAAAGAACAACATTTACGTAATTGCAGAAGATTGATACAACAAATACTGTACTTAAATGGAATTTGACATTGAATAAAGCTTTGAAAAGAAAGACCTGTTTATTAACAAAATAAGCAAGCTAATTCACTAATGTTTCATATAGGTAAGCATGAGAAAAAGAGAATGCTATGAAGCTTAATTTGCAGTTTTTATGTAACTTATTTCTTGTTTTAAATTAAAAATTAATAATAATATATAATGTTAAAACATATAGAGAATAAACAGTCATGAATTATGTAAGCATAAATGCAGGACCCCTAAAGATAGATAGGAATGTATTGATACATAATTCACTAATATTTTTTTTAGATTGCATTCTCCATCTCTGTGCTGCTTCTGATATTTTTGATATGGGAATAGAATTAGGAGCCTTACACCAGACTAGACGAGCAGTACAAATAGTAATTAGTAAATATGAGTGTTTTCATTTATAGGTACTGGCAATATGATAATGCAGAATACTATCATATCAGACTTCTTTTCTTTTTCATATCGGTTAGCAAATCAAAAGGTCTCCAAAATCAACCTAGAGAAAAGGGTTTTTGACGCGGGCACAGACAGGCATTGAAAAGCAGATAAGGGAACGTTAGTCGAGAAGTTTTTCCAATTCCGGTAAACATTACAAAAGAGTTAATCTAAATAGAATCTAAGGCAGAGGTCTGTCAGCCAAACCCTAAAAACGAAATGTGAGACCGCCATCAGAATTGATTAAACCAGTTTATATACATGGCGACCCTACATTGTGAATTCAGACTGGTACCACAATTTTCACGAAAATTGTTTTAGACGAATACCTTTGAGCGCTGTTTTTTTTAAGAAAAATATTTTGAACGATTGCCAACGTCATTCTGGGGTATATTAGGTTAGTGGAATTATTTTAATGCAGTAAAACTCCAATGTATTTATACTGCCATCCAAAGTGCCATTTAATAAATCGCTATTAGTCAAACGTATTCAGTCGCGCCATTGATCACCATGGAAGTCACAAAAAGCAGTTGCACGATTCTCAAATATAGAATTCAGTAACATTATTGGAAATTTGACTGTATTTTTCAACCTATAGCAGGATAGGCCTTCTACACTGGACTTATGCATAGGAATAACCAGTTAATCTAGACTGCGCTAATGAAGTATCTAGCATATAATTACATTCTGATGAGATTGGCAAACGGTTAAAGGAATAAATGGCGCAAGCCGGAGTGAAGAGGCGTTATCTAAAAAAATATTTACCCGACTCTGTTTTTGCGAAATATTAAGCAATTTTCGCTCCTTGTAGTACACAAATATCTTACAATTTTGTCTGTCTGCCATGGGCCATGGGAATGCTTCTTTGTAAAGTTGAATATAATATGTTGTTGCTTGACAACAAGTTAGTATGGCAGACCAGAGGCGTACGATGTTTTTGAAATTTATCTTATAGTTAAATGCTTTGACTATAAAAGGAAAATTAAGGTCACATTTTATGACTATATTAAATCGAATATATTGTTTTGTAAATAGCGATAAACAATTCGTTTAATGTATCGATTCCATTGAAACAACGACTCAGTATAAGCATAATCAAATCTTAATCTGGTTTATTTTCTCAATATTATAATTAAGACATCTTTATGAAATTACATTTATAAATTTACTCTCCTGGGTATATTAGTACATACTTACCCAGGAGAGTAATTTCATAAATACAAACAATTCAATTGAGACATATGTGGTATCTAGTAAATTATGCATTTCTTATTATATATCAATAAAGCCCATAAGATAAGTCCAAATAAAACTATCGATACAGATGTACCAACTTGTTAATATCATGAACTATAACTTGCAAAAAAATAAAAAATTCAAACTTATTATTTATATTATATTACCTAGACCGTAAGCCAGGCAGGAATGAGCCATCAGCCACTGCTGAGCTAAATAATATCGACGACTCTCTCTTTAGTAGCATAAGCACATTAATGTATATATTAAGCTATGTAAGCTACATAGCGTAAAATACTACGAGTATATATGTTTACAACAATCAAGCGAACAACATAACCATAATCCGGACAAAAATAACATACTAAAACCAAAACCCGAAACGGCTAATAGCCATAACATATACCACTATTCAAGCTCTCTTAATCAGCTGAATAGTGTCCATTCCGCACTATTCAATTCACTACTGAACCCATTAATTATGTTTGGGTGGTAACAGATCCTATCCTCTTTTACCAATTATTTTTAATATTTAACATCTTGCTTAGTCTGATAAGCATTTAATACACCGATAAATTTATTGCTATAATACTTTCAGACATTAATGAACAGGATAACATTAATAAATAATCACAAACTAGATTAAAAGCGGCATCAAACTGTAATCATTTTGAAAGCAAGCACAACTGTCTTTATAAACACATTACACAAAGGTTGAAGATTAAAATTTACGTATTATCTTCATCATATAAATATTAATACCTTAATATTGCTGACTTTAATTATAAACAAGACTTCAAGGCGATTTCGCGAATGTAAAAATAGATTTAATTTTACATTTGTGCGTTACGACTTTTGCTTTATTAAAAATAACAGAATCGTTTGGGGCCCGCGCCTGTTCTCTCGACTTTACATATCAGGTGTAGCTTATTGCTATAATTTACATTTGTGAGCAGGTAATGTTATCCTTACGACTCAAGGGATAAATTGTGTTTTTTTCTGGTAATGACACTGTGGTAATGTGATTAAGATTGATTTTTAATGTAATTTATTAGGAACAGATTCAATTGTTATCTATGGATAGTGATGTGAAAATTACTATAACAGTACTTAATAATAATGGTAGTCTACTACGTGTGATCGCATGTCACTGGATTTAAGTTGCCGCCTCGCTACTGACAACGTGCCAAGTGATGTCAGTTTGATCGCTATACGAGGCAAAAAATTGTGTTTACCACAATTATTTGTACCCACTGGGTCTCGTTGTGCTTTGTATAGGTTGTTTCAAAATAAATCCCCGCGATACAGCGATTGCAACCAATGTCAAAATTAAAATGAATTAAAATATAACTGAGTTATGAATGTGTCGCTTTAATGTTTGTGCGTGTAAACTGGCCAATGTATTTCTTTGTTTTACACATCGGGAATATATTATAGTTTTAAATTTCCCATCGTGTAGACACAACACATGGACTTTCACTGCAATTTTATGTTATGTGAACCTAAGTACCTAATTTTATTCTTAGTAGGAGAATGAAAATACGGAAATTGTATGTTTACCGGCCGGCAATTTGAATGGTGCCATTGGCATGCCTGCTACGTACCATTTAGTTAGAGAGCTCGCGTGTATGACATATTATCATAAACGCTTGGTATTGTTTTATATTACAAAATCGACAACTTTTTAATATATCGCCTTTGGTGCTATTCTACGTAAGTACTTATTTATAAATGTGATTTTTGTATTTTATATTGTTTTAGACTATTTTAAAGCAGTAAAACAACAAAACATAACAATTATTGATGATCATCATCCGTGATACAGCCAGTTTATTCATCGATTTATAAAAATCCATGAAAGTTTATGAATTTTGAGATATTGTATTTTGATTACAAAAATGTTTTAAATAAAAAATTAACATTTATAATATATCAAATTAATAAATTAACAATATATTATGAAATGTGGGTAAAGTTTATATAAATGTAAAGTCCTACCTAAGTCTGTATGTGTAAGGTCTCGAGAGACTGCATCGGAACAACTTCGCTAAGGCATTACTATTTAGCGTTATTGTAGTAACTTCGTTACATTTCTTAGTAGTCCGAATTTCCTCAATCATTTTACTAATAGTTTTTGTAAGTTGAAAATAGTAACCTTTGATAAAGTCCTAAAAGTCTTTAATATAATTCTTATTTTTTTAAAGTAAACCGTTATAGCTTAATTTGTATCAGACAAGTAATTGTGCTACTATATTTCGAAAAGGTATTTCCTAGAAATGTGAGAATTTGAGACATTGTTCACCTCACCTAAAAGTATTTCAGTTTAACATTGACATTAACATGCAAATAAAAACGATATAATACGATTGAAGAATATAAAGTAATATGATGGCCATAGATTTTTAAAAAGTAACTATTTGCATAGATAAAGAAAATTTTATTGAATTTTTTCGTTTATAATAAAATTTACTTTATTATTATCATGTATTTTATTGAAAGGGTATTAGTAAAATATATAATATTTGGTATCTAGAAGCAATAAAAAATTGTAGCGATAGCCTAGTGGAATACTGGAGTGCCACGAAGAGTTCTCGAATTCGACCGCTAGGCGCGTATCTCTAACTTACGAAGTTATGTGTGTATTTAATCCCATTTTTAATGGCGGTGGAAAGTATCGTGACAAAAATGCATGTCTGAGAGCTCTCTATAACGTTCTCGAAGATGTGTAAATCTGCCAACCCGCACTGGGCCAGCGTGGTAGACTATGACCTAACGTTTCTTACACTAAGAAGAGCCTTGTACCCTTAAGCAAAGTGCTGTTTAATATGGCACTGATATAATATTATTATTATTTATCTATAAGCAACGACAAAGAATGATATACATATACGACGCGGTGGCCGTAAATAACCACTGATATATGTTGGCCTATTATTTCCTAGGCTGTGGTGTTTTCCTTACCTTCAAAGTATAAATGTAATTTTCGCTAGGTTAGATTTAGAAATATAATAAATATAAATGAATGCTAATATTTTATCTTTAAATCCATACTAATTAAAACATCTAAATTATCTGTCACTTCAGAAAGATTGCTCTAAAATGTTTTGTCTAATAAATACCTCGTGGATAATTGTCAAATTCTTCAAATTTGTGAATTTTAATTCAAACGTTAAAGAGTTGTAATAAATAATAACAGTTTTAAATTAGTACCATTACTTTCGATCTCCAGACCAAATTATGAAAATAAAAGGCAATAACCACGGTTTTTGTTATTACTCAAAGCAATGCCGGTGAAATCTTTAGCCGTTTACTTCACGCTAACAAGATCCCCATTAAAGTTGTTTATCTGAATTATTTTGCACCAACGAACTAATAATTGTATTTTATAAACGCAGGGCGTCTGAAACATATTACACGAAAATAGCCATTTATTTTGAGTCTTTATTCGTTTTCGAAACTATTAATAATAATTGCCAATAAATTTTATTATAAAGGTCGACGTTGAAAACGAATATTGCAGGGGCTCACCCACAGACGAGACACGTGATCGAAACAAGAAGAAAAGGCTTAGTCAGAACGTTTGAATCAGGTACACTGCTGCGGGCGGGGAGAAAAAGTTAATGTAGCATCTTATCGTTATGGCGTCTCGTTTGTTTCACATACTCCGCATTAAGTACGCCCGACTTTTAGAATAAGCCAACAATTTTACATTATGAGGCAGCTTCTATCGTTCTCTTATTTAAAGCTAACAATTTACTTGGAGTAGTTGTTGATACCACCTCCACCTTTTTCTGCATCAGCATATTCATGATACCATGCGTAAAACAGACACATACGTAGGCGGGTCGACTAAAACTTCGTACAGGTATTTGTTCGTAAGTAGGTCTTCTAAAAACGTATGGTTGTTCATTACAAATGTTCAGCGAGCGACGTGATAGTATTTCATTATTATTTTCGATACCTACTTGTAGGACGTATACGTAAAGAATGGGGCTCCACATACCGCCTTCACATTACAGCCTCACGCTGATAGGCAGAAAAGTTTTGAGCAAACTTCGCTGTCTAATCTGTTATACAGATTCACATAGTCATAGTTTCGATTAATTATAAATCAGTAGCAACGCAACACCACACATGATAAATAGAATTACTGACATTCACTGTGCAACTGATAATAATTATTATCTGTACTTTTTGCAGTTCGATAAGATAAAGTACACGAGAGTACCTTATCCTACTCATACTTGAAACATGAATAGGTTGAGTGATGACATTCAGTATGACGACCGACAAATTTCATTCATTCATTCATTCCACAGCCAGATGAAGAGCACCAATTGTCAATAACATTTGATCTACAGCTGTTCTTTACGAAGAAGACATATCAGCCACTGCTAAGATTGGGGTCGTCGGCCGCTGGTAGAAATAAAACGCGATGTATCTCTACCCATTACCTACATATGTATATCTAGAAGTACGCCGAACGATGTTAGCTATATCATTTTACTTTGCTGAGTGCATCAAAATAGCAATCCGATGTTGAAATACAATAGAGCCGCAAAAATGTATATGCACTCCACTGTTCGCATTTGATTTTGGATTAACGATATTGGTAAAGTAGTTTTGTAAATGATAACAAAATTATTATGATATATTTTATATGCACGGATAGTGCATTAATGTTAGTAACTCGCTGAGTCCTGCGAATTGTATGAGTTCACTACATTTTACAAGTTTTATCTCGGCTCGGTACAAAACTAAGTTTTTGAATTCTGTTGCTTCATATGGAATATCATTAATTACACTAAGGTACAGGGGCAACACCCCTAAAAATATTAAATGAATTTAAAAGTTCTTTATCTAAGACACGAAATGGCAAACTTTTAATTAATAACTACCCGTGACTTAGATATAAATACGAGTCTAAAATAGGATGCACATAATCCAACGCAGTATGAATTGTAACATTTTATTTATACTTTCCCGAAAAAGAAAGCAATTCAAGTTACTTGCCACTAAACACAAATGTCTCGTTGTTATTTTTGAGACGAAGATAAGATAAACAAACCATCACACTTTCGCATTTATAATATATCTTAGCAATAGTATGAGCGAAGTTAGTTCTTTATAAAGTTTATGTATGGATAGTTGTTTAGTAAGTACCTAGCTATAATAATAATGTCCTCCAGACCGAATTTCGGTCACGGCGGGCAATCTTAACGGAGACTGGCCATCTGCGCAGGAGATATTATAGTGCACAAGCGTGTGCGCGAACTCAAGTGAACTCTCTGTTCCCTCGCTCTCATGATCCGATGGGACGGATAATCCGATACGACCGGAGAGAGATCAGGCGTAGGACCAACGGCTTCACGTGCTTTCCGAGGCACGTCGGTGTCTTACACCGCCAGCTTCCTAACTCCGGGCTGCTATTCAGATTTCTTAACAGAAAAACCCAATAACGTTTTGTTGGCCTGACCCGGGATTCGAACCCGAGACCTCATGCACAGCAGTCGCATTCACTACCGCTGCGCCACGGAGGCAGTTAAATGCTATGCAATGCAATAACAAATATCACATATTGCGACGTTGGCTCTAGTAGCAAAATATCACTTAATAATTAATGGGTCTGAAAGCAAACTTGAAAACAACGCACATCAATCGGGGTACAAGTCGGTTGACGCGTGAACAACGCAGGTTAAAGAGGGCGCAAACACACGAACTCACGTGCGCCACGACTCAATCGTGATTTGATCACACAAGCAGTCCATTGTAACCACCGCGCCATCAGTCAGGCGACATTGTGATTGACGACACTACCGACCCTCCATTACATCATCAAAGCCGAAAAACTATTTTTCATCTCATTCAACACAAGTTGTCATCCATACAGTCTTTTTAAATGGCTGAATCACTGCGACAGAGTTATTCTACTCCGTCTGGTAAGTAAGGTAAGGTATTAATGAAGTCCAGAAGATAGAAAATAAATATTAACAGCAAATTTATCCTTAAACCTGAAAATTAAATACGGTTTTGTGGCGCAGATATGTTTATGAATTATTCTTAATTATCAAAATGTAGTTGGTATAGAGTTAACTAGGCGCTTTAAAACCGACAGTACACGAATCTAAACATTATCACCTGAAAACTTTTATAAAAGTTATTGTAGAAATATGAGCGGGCTGTAAACACACTGGCACTAACGACGACATATCCTCTCTATCGCTTCACGTAACCTAGATAATCGAATCGAGGGATGTCATTAAAATTTTATGCACACGTATAATGACGTTCAAAACTCAGCGCGACATAAAAATATAACTTCAATTGTACTTATATTTTGATACGTAGTATGTCGGTCGTCCTTTTCCAATTGAAGAAACTTTATGAGAATAGAACTGTAATAGAACATATTATAGTACAGAATAGAGTATATGTCGTAGACTACTCAAACCTTTATAATACATATATTATGTTATCGACTTACACTCATAATATTTAGCTTTAAGAAGTAAATGCAATTTCTATACGCTTAGAATTCTTAATATATAACCTAAGATTGCTTGCCTGTCTTGAAAAACGGAAAACTTATGTAAGAATAGTCATGCACTGCACACAGCTCTAGACAAAACGAGTGTAAAGTATGATAAAATATCGTGGGCATCACTTGTCGATACGGCCAATAATATTTTTTACGAGGTCATAGAAGCCTATTCGTAGGAGACACCTACAAACGAGTGTGGAGACATATTGCTATTGCGAGTAATGACCGCACTTAAACAGGATGACATTTTTATTGTTATTTATTTAATGAAGTTATTAACCAAAACAAATACGACATAATTATCTGCACGATTAGGTTTTATCTTTATAACTTTAACGGGTTCAGTGTTTGTGTAAGTTTTTTGAAGTAGGTACCTTTTAAAATTGAGTAAGATTTTATATGACGTTATCATTGTAATACATAACTCTAAAAGATTTTACTAATATTATAAATATATATACTTATAATATATATAAATATCTTATAAATATCTTTTACTGCCTCTTAATTTGTAGCAACCATATAAATTCTGTAAAAGCATTCAACCAGGTGTACGACGTCTAATAAAAGAAAGAGCTTGATGAAATACGGATTTAGGTATTTTGTTCAACAACAGTGAAATTGTTGGCAAGAGAATCCGCTTGTACAGAACATGATGGAAATCGACATATTTTCGTATTTACATTTTTGTCATATTTCGTTGCTCGTTGGCTTTCGCACGATTCTCATGTTACTCGTCATACTGCCATTGCTCACCACATCACGTTGCAATTTGACGATACGAAATCATAAGTAAAATAAACTAGAATATATGACATGTATGTATAGTTAGAGGATATTTTTGTTTCATGTGTACCAAAGGATTAGATGCTATTTAACCTCATTGCGGTCTTATTTGACAGTATCTTTAAGACTATTGCTAAATAAGAACAATATAATTTATATATTATTTAAAACATCTATCTAAGTCAATCATATAGATTTTTCTTTCGATGACTGATACTCATCACTCGGTATATTGTTATTGCAAAAAGTTTAAATATTATAGCGCCACATATTATATTTAATACAATAAGTTCAATATTAATACAATCAATAACAAACCATATTGATGTCATGAAAATACATTTCAAAGATATATTCAGAGTCGAAATGTACGTACGTATTATTTGTCTATGTAAACAAAAGACACTCCGGCTGAATGTGTCAAGACGAAAATGGCGCTTATAGTGAGCGCACCGAGACCCAAAGTAGAGTGAAGTGAGGGTCTCAAATGCCGTTAAGGTGGATAAGAACCTTCAGTCTTCAACTCATTCGTCTAGTTGGCGTGCTTTCAGCTAATTGCGTGCGTGCCTTCGATTAGCCGTCTCTTTTAGTACTGGTGCTTTTTATGGAGGCTCATGTTGCATTAGTCAAAAATGAAGCAAGTTGTACATTTAAATTAAACATTTAATCATCATGTTACCTTGAAAAACATTTGTCGTTGGCTTGATGACCACAGACGTGTATTCTAAGTCAAGGTATTCATACCAAAATTGAAATGTCGACAAGGCGCCCTCCGTGGTCCATTGTCAGTTGTAATGTCCTTTGAATGTCCTTTTTTGCCTCATAAGCCAAAGATAGCCATAAACGATATATTATCTATAGTTCAACAGAACTGTTGTTATAATAGTCATTATACTATAGAATCTGTATCTAATCTATATTTGAAGCGCCAAGGTCATAAGAGAAACGTATTTGCAAACGTATTTTGAAAGTGATAACTGGACGGGCTAGTTACTCTCCCAACAAATCCAAAAAAGATGCAAATTAAATATGTTACTGGAAATGTAAGTGAGTAATCACTCATTTACATTTTAGGTAGGTAACATATTTCATGCAGATGGAACAAATCATTTAACAAAAATCTATATAACGCTTAACCGTTAAGGCAGCTTTGAATGCACATAGCAATGATAAACATAGGCTAGAGTAGATGGCCCTAGGGGTCTGGAACACTCCAAGAAATTCATTCCAAACAGAGCCATGAGCTACACCCGGAAGCTCTGCGGGTACAACAAGGGCCAAATACTCCTACTCACAGGAACGTTCACTGGCCATTTTGGCACTAACGATTGCCTGGGCAGATTGGGATTGGCAAACAATCTGATCTGCAGGGCCTGTGGTGAACAGGACGAGTCTGTATCGCACCTACTGTGTGAATGTGACGCGTTGGCTGGATTGAGAATGGGCCTGATGGGGTTGGCATATCCAAACCCCGAAGACTTCAGTCTTCTCCCTCTGAAGTGTACCCTGCGGTTGATGCAGTACATTCATAAGTAGATAGCTAAACGATAGATCTTGAGGCCGACACAAAAGATCCCACTGGGTCGAAGTGTCGCCGGTCTGCACTGACTGGCCCCCGTATTTAAGATAAGATCTAACGCTTTATCTAAACAGGCATCGGACCCAACATCAATTGATCGGTAATTCTTATGCACCACGGAAGGTAGATAAAACCAATAATAGAGTGTAGGACAGGAAATCGACGAATCCCATAGGGTAGACCGAAAACCAAATGGTCAAATGATATCGCCAAACTTATAAAATGTATGTATTTACAAAAAAAAAGAATATATGTATGTTTATTCATTGTCTAGAACCCATAGTACAAGCTCTGCTTAGTTTGGGCTAGATGGTGTTGTATGTATGTGGTAGAATATTATATTATATTATATTATACCAGCATCTGGTGAGACGATCACATGGTCGAAAAAGTCGCCTAATGAAGGAGAGACTTATACACATGCGTGGGTAGAACTGAGTTGATTAGATGACGCTACTGGACCGACAAGGTTATTCTATTATGTGAATATTCGAATCGAATATAGTACATCGATCGCTTGTCGTTAAGTATTGTGAGCTCGAATCAATCTACACAGAACAATAGGGCGCCGCTCGGGCATTGTAGCCATATTTAAATCTAATATCTTGGCCATTCATGCGTCACAATTGTTCTCGTTATAAAATGTTCTAGACACAATATGCATATAATTCTTTCTTTATAATATGTAATAAAATTTACGTTTGTTTCTAGTATGACTATCTCATTAGACGTCTACCTAAATTTGAGTCTTAACGTATTACTGCTTAAACTAAGTGTAAGTATGTAAATTTACTTGAAATTCAGCAGAAGGCAAGCAGACAAGGATCATGTTCGTAAATGCTCATGAACACTACGCGATTTCCGACTAGGATTAGTCTTCAATAAGACTAATCCACCATTGCTTTTATCGTAGGTAAAATACGCGCAAAGTAATGAAGGAGAGCGAAGGTATGCTTACACTGATTTAGACGTCGCACTGAACGTACGAGATCTAGAGTAAAAAAAACCCAACTATTATCTCCTAATGTTTATCGTTCCGGGTGCCGTACGTTCGCACAGCATGTGTGCCTCCTCAACAATTTTACTCACTAATCACTTCACTCTTCTAAGCATTTTAGCTGGGGTTACCTTTACCCTATATTTTAGGAATTCTCGGTTCACTCACAACATGAACCTTTTACTTATTTATAGGCAGTGGGCACTTCAAGTTATGAATAGGGCACATTCTAAACGACACATAGCCATATCCACAAGCAGAAGAGCGCTTTACATATCCATGCATCTTAACTGAACTAAGATTTTAATTATATTTTATTTAATCAGTGTTGCGCTGGCATCCGTTTAATATAAGGATATTTTTACGACATGCTCCCACGTGGCTTTCTCCATTGCGCCATTTATAAAGCTCTAGTATTTAGGTATGTTTATATTTAAACTGTAAGTTCATTTAAACCAGCATTTCTATTATTTTAGTCACATGCCAATTTTAATTACGATGGGCTATTTATACACTTATGCTTTGAAATTAAACTACTATATACGGATTTTATCGCGTTGTTTATTTGACAATTTATTACATAATTTTCATAATAAAATCCAATATTACAAATCCTTAACTGTTAATTAACCAGAATTAATTGTGATGTATTATATTAATATTACAAATAGTCAAACCCAAGAAGAAGCAAACCACAACTAGACTTCATGATACTTTTAGCTCATTCTGCGTAAATAGAAACACCAATGATTAAATTATGTTTGGGTACTTTGAAATAACTACACTGGTACATTGAGACAACTATCATCTTAACCTCCCCGTGACCATGGCTGCTGAAAAGCAACCGAAATGTCAAGGAAAGTGTAAAATTAAATTAAATCTAAATAGTTTTAATAGTTTTAATAATAATTTAATTAGCTTAAAAATTAGTAAAGTTTAATTTTGAAAACTATTACACTACTACTACTAGTAGTGTAACAGTTTTTAAAATTATGTAATAGAGTGCAAAATAAACAACGCGATAAAATCCGTATGTAGTAGTTTAATTTCAATGAATAATATTCGCGTAAACAGTAAACAATATTACACTTATGCTTTGTCTACAGCCTTTAATACAATATTTATTAATCGATGTTTATGTTTATAAAGAGATGGAGTACTGAAAAATATATTTATCTTTATCTATTTTGATCATATGTTACGTACTTTACTGATATAGGCATACGTCATAAATACAGTTACTTCTACAATATTCCAAGGCATATAGAATCTGATTAGAATATCGTGGTGAGCTATTCCCTCCACGCTAGGCACTTTAGTAAATAGAACAGATAATATAAGTTTCTATTCCTTGAATCTCCTTGACCATTTGAGTAAGCACATATTATTAGACATCACTTCAACAAATAGAGACCCTTAGAGAGTTGAAAGGCTGTACAATCGGATGGCTTGTAAAATGTACCTTTCTAGGTATAGCGGTCTTGTCTGCGATATTTTCTGTATGGTTATTGTATTGTATTTTATTGAAGTCAGTAGATGTAGTACCGTTTGCGTGACTAAACGTAGACCTGTAGTGCTTGTGTAAATATTTTTTGTAAGTACACACACATATTGTACGCCTATAACTTACTATAGTAAACTGTACCACTTCATTCTTGTTAATGTAGTAATGTGTTAACAATAAAATAATATGTATGTACATAATATATCATATCGGCAATGTGCTTCAGTTACACGCCAGTTTCTTCTGTATACACACCCTTTGATATTATGCTAATGTTGAATTAACACTTGATGTGTCGAATAATACGAATTATAGAGTTATTTAGAATAATAACTCAAGATGCCAATGAGGTTTTAGTAATATTTGTCGTTTTGTCTCTTGTGTAGTTGTATAATGCTGTATCTAGTAAAACTATTTATAATAATAATAATAATAAATATTTATTGCAGACCAGGGTCCATAAAGTGTTAGTAACAGACAAAATCCTTAACCTAGTGTTAGTAACATATCAATTTCACACGTAATATTATGAGACAGGCCTGGTTTCTGGACACTGTCTACGTCGTGTGTAATCGTATCCAGCGTCCCAAAAACGGACTGTCCCACCGATCACACAATGTGCTCAACAAGCTGTGCGAGCTACCACGCATTCTGCGTAGCAGGGAAGCACACCGTTTGCGGATAATGGCATGAAAACTCTTGCCTCCGCAAACATCCCAGAAGCGCTACAATAGCGGGGCAGCCCAGCCAGCATTCTGAACGTGTTATTATATTGAACACGCAGAGCGCTGTAAGCCCTCTGCGTATAATCAACCCACAGACTGCACGTGTAGACTGTCTGACAGTAGGCTCTTTATGCGTATTTATTTTTTATATTTGCCGTGAATTTACAACCTTTTTATGCTCGATCTGCCTCTTGGGTTTCGTTGCATAAGTTTATGCTTTAGCTTATGTGCTATTGTAGGTTCGATGTCCCGGTCGGGCAAATTTTTGTTAAGAGTTTTTGAACTATGCTGGGTAGAAAAATATACTTCTATGTTCACTCTATCTAACATGTGGCCTTAAAACATATATACATGATATGTCTTCCTATCATTAATTAATTCCTTTTATTACAGTTAAAACAGTAAAATCTCCTATATTTGATATGAACTTATTATGGATTGGTAATATATGTATAAGTGGTGATAGAAACCTAATTATAAAATTTTATTAATTATCTGTCAATTGTTGGAATGGCAGGCATAATTGAAAACCTATTTGGCCACCGGTGTCGCTGCCACTATTGAGTGGCAGCGACACCGGTGGCGGGTAAATGTGTACTCTGAACATTGTGGCAATAATTTTAATAAAAAAGCATATATTACAAAGATGTTGAAATGTCCAGATTTCTGCTAATAATAAACACGGCAACAAATAGAAATTGTGCCGTGATCTAATGTAAAAAAAATACCTGATCATCATTCTCACTAAATACAAGTATACTTTTACTTTCTTCACATTGAACAGGGCGCTTACTGTTACAAATCTCTAACCAAATGAACAAAGCATAAAATACTTTTCGTTTAGCAAATCTTAAATTTTCATTCACAAATTCCTCAGTAATCTACTCAGGACTGTCGTAAAATAGTACAAAAACTGCTATATATGGCTTTTTATACGTGCTTTCATTTCGCGTGGGACCAACGCTGGTAGGCAGTAAGGTATAAAACAATAATTTCCCGTATATTTGAAATTACAATTCAATTTCACAAATAGCGCTTCTAGAATTTCTGTCATTGTGTGGAGGCGTAACGAGCACACAAATCGGTATGATGTTTGTTGACTATTTGAATTGAGTTGAGGTACGTCGATTCTATCTCTAAAAAGCATTTTATTTTGAATCGCTCTCTATTTTTATTACAGCAATATTTTCTCTGTAATTCTTAACCCTTCACGTAAAATGATCATCCGATTTATCTAATATGTGAGTTGTAGAGTCCATTGATAGTTGCGAGAACTGCTGATCTGTTAACTGACTGCACGGATGACATAGTGGCTTAAGTGATCTTGCGTTTGCTAAAGCCACAAATGTTGTGGGTCCGATCCCCACACGGAACAAGAATTGGAGAGATCCACAAATAATTGTCCCCAGTATGCGTTTTCGGGTCCCTTGTCTGAATGTTTGTAAAGTCCCCCACCCGGCCCCTGTGACACAGGATTCAGTCTTGTGCGGGAGATGCTTTTTTTAAAAGAAAAGCAAATAGTTAGTTGTTAGAAATTATTGAAATGTTACGCTTGGCGGCCGGCGAGCCACTACCGCGTAATAGGTTAAGGCGATTTAGTTAATTACGTCATCAAATTGTCGTGGGTTCATCAAGCTGCATTACGGAAGTGCACCAAAAAAACTTTACCTTGCAATTACGTTTATTTATTTTAAAGTAGCGGTAAGTACGCAAGCGGACGTGTTCAAAATTTTAATTAATCGCAAATACACAACAGCATTACTATAGAAATAAAAGTTAGCTTATATTTATTTAACTTTCAACAACAATTGAAATGTTCAACTGATTAACTTTTTAATTTGTTATATTACATGTGTCCGGTATTCCATACGTAATATTTTTGCTTTACGTAAATGTGTAACTACGAAGGCGGCAAGTAGACTGACAATGCTTGAAGATGGGCACAGACAGTGAAATACAGCGAGAACTGTTGGTGTGACTCTTTCTACAGTTCAGCGAGTACTCCAGCGTTTCCATGAAACTGTATCTAATCTTCGAAGACCAGTAACAGGCCGAACAAGGTGCACGACGGCGCGTTATATGGTGTTAACATCGCTACAACAAACAAACAACTAAATCGCTTTCTTACGGCTGTTGAAGTAAAGAATCATCATTTACGAGCTGGAGGAAACAATCTGAGTACGGATACAGTAAGGCGGCGTCTGGCTGAAGCAAATTTAAAGCTATTAAGACCTGCAAATAGCCCAAAACTAGAAAGACACCACAGAAACTCAAGGTTGAGTTATGGTAGAGAAAACGAGAATTGGACGCTGAATGACTGGTCAAGAGTTATGTTTTCAGACGAGTCTAGATTCTGATTATACAAGCACTACGGGAGGAAAAGAGTGTACAGAAGACCGGGAGAGCGCTATAAGCAACCCTGTATAGAAGAAAAGGTACCATACGGCGGAGGCTCTGTTCACGTGTGGGCTGGGATTTCTTCCAAAAGCCGCACTGAGCTAGTGGTAATAGAAAATGGAACTTTAACTGTAGAAAGATATGTCACTGAAGTTCTGAATGACTACGTTGGTCCATTATTAGTGGACATGAGCGAGAATGCCGTTTTTATACAAGACAACGCCCGACCGCGTACAGCTCAGATAGTGTTTGCCTATTTTCAAGAAGTCGGTATCACACACATGGAGCGGCCAGCACGCAGCCCCGACTTAAACCCCATTGAGCATGCATGGGACGAACGGGGACGACGTGCACGTCAGCGGAATCCGCCGCCAATCACGCTACGTGAAATGAAAGAAGCTCTAATAGAGAAATGGCAGAATATTCCGCAGCATCGCCTCAAAAACCTAGTAGAAAGAATGCCAAATCGCATAACAGCAGTATTGCGAGCTCGCGGAGGCGCAACACAAAGTACTAAAATGCGTGAAAACAGCACATCTGTAACCAATCTACATTTACGGCAATACTGGAAAAGCCACGCATTTTTATTTATTTTACATTTATTAAAAATAAAACGTGTGAATACTTTTCGTATTTATTTTTATTTAAGCAATTAAAATATTCGTTCATTTAGTCTTTATTTCATAAAGCTAGGTCAGGTACTTTAGAAGATTTTGAAGATTTTTTAAACGACCCTTTTTCTTTGTGGTCCAGTGTAGATAAGTACCTATACATATCATATTAGAAACTTTAAAAGTAAATTCTAATATCCATAGTACAAGCTCTGCTTAGTTTGGGCTAGATGGTGTTGTGTGTATGTGGTAGAATATTATTATATTATATTATTATTACCTATATTTATTTTCTGTAAGAAGGTATTTGATAAAAAAGACATAGAAAATATGTAAGTGTATCTTTCTAATAACATTTTAGTTTAAGTTTACCTATAGCTTGCAATTTTCAGTGAGGGTGTATATTTAAATTTTCAAACGTTGGTCGCGTAGCTTCCGCTTGAGGTCACTCACGAGGACGTAACGATGCTACTTACGTGTATGCACTTGCCTCTCTGTTCGTTAACTACGCAACACTATTGTATTTCAAAGCCAAGCCTTTGAGTTAATCTTAAATGTTAATTGACGCTACAACGCTCTGTGAAGTTACCTTATAGATCCATTTATAATAACATTTAACAAATACTTTAACTTGACTGCACTGATGGCGCAGTGGTTTAAGCGGTCGCCTCGCCACTGCCACCGCGCCGAGTGTTGTGTTGTCGGTTTGAATCCCACACGGGACAAAAATATGTGTGATCCATATTTATGGTTCCATATGAACATCCAGACTCGGGGCAACCATTTGGTTGCCCCGAGTCTGGATATTCCTTGTGTTCGTTGTTTGAATATTTGTAAAGACTCCCGCGATACAGGTATCATTCCTAGTGCAGGACTAGGCCTCTGTAAAAACAAAATTTTGTCACAAATATGGTTTCAAGCGTAACAATGTTATAAATCGCTCTGCTTCGGAGTTCAATATACATTGACGTTCGTCAATTTTACAGACGAATAAAAGTGATCCTCCAAATTTAGGGATAATGTATACTGAAAAAAAAAACTTAACTTAACTTAAAGTAGGGTTAATCTTGACAATACAATTAGTAAATATTTTAATCTTCACTATTATATGATTTGTTTAAGTACAGTCAGCGACAAAAGTAACATTTACCAAATTTCTAACTGTATTTTATAAATAAAATGTACTTGTTATTGTTGCATAATAATTAATTTTAATTAAAACTTGATTATTGGGTATGATAAAGCAAATTAAAATCTCGCGAATGTTTATTGACTTATGTCGCTGACTGTACAATGTACATTTAAAGAGATTTTAAGTGACATGGACGGTTCTTACATTTTATAAAGGTTTCTTCATGTTAATATTTGTATTAGAGACTAGAGAGCACACCATTTAACTTTTATACTTGGATGCAAAGACACCGATTTGATTATATGCAAAATATTTATCTCGACAATCAATTACAACGCGGTTAATTATGACGTTCAATATTATAATTCAATTTATTTTAATAAATTTATTAACTCAAACGACACTAAAATTATAAATCATAATAATTTATTATTTATGTAAACGCACAATCCGTTATAATGGAATCTGCCATATGATATTACTTTTTGAGCGGCGCTGGACCGTCGCCGGCGGCCAAACACAAATATTTTTCAATTATATCTGGCATTTTAGCAATAGGCAGCATAAATAAATTTATTTACGTTAATTATGATTTTGGTACTAGGTATGTGCCATTTTGCTTTATAACTTCATGGCCGACTAAACTATATTTTAGGTAAAAACAATTTAGGTGGTCTGAAATAATTGGAGCAGTTTGTATATGATTGTTTACCTCTATCATATAACAGATACAAAATAGTTATATATAGTAATGTTATCTACTCTAATATTATAAAGATGAGCGATGTGATTTTTTGTTAGTTTGTTTGAAAGGATTTAACTTAAAAACCTCCCATCCGTTTTTATAAATTCGCCATTGGAAAGCTATAATCCAATCCAGGCAATAATGGCCACCGGTGAGACCTTCCAAGTAGGCCATGGCCGTCTGGACTCTATGTGATAATCACACCCAGATATCGATTAGCATAGACCCACGCTGGCCTTCATACTCATAAGTTACATTCTCTTTTCTTTAGATCCCACACTAAGAATAATACCTGTATAACGGCGAACTATACATAACATTTACCGATTAAAAAATATAAACAAGTACCAGTTTAGTAATCGCTGTGTCCTTCAACCATCATATTATTTGCTGTACTTTATTATTAAATATATATAAGTCCAAACAACGGATACAAAGAACATTCAGACTTGGCACAAATATTTGTGAGTCATACAATTTTCGTTATAACGGCCTGCGTGAGGATCGAACCCACAGCACGTAGCATCCACTTACACATGTTCGCATTTCCGAATCTTTTGCATTGCAACTGAACTTTTGCCTTCCCAAACAGAATTCGCACATTCTCTATTTTAAGATTGTATGATAAAGACCTAGTTTTCCTTCAGTTCTTTTATATTAGACTTTATACCGCGTGGGTAATTGGAGGTATTTCTACCTAAATAGTTTGGAGTACTTACTATTTGTGTTTTTAAAAAGATAACTCCTGCCCTAGGAATTATTCGCGGAGGACTTCACAAATATTTAAACAACGGACGCAATGAATAACTAGACTCGGACCAACAGTTACCTAGTGGCTCACACAATTTTTTGTCGCGTTTGAGAATCAAACCCACCCCAATTAAACCACAAAGCCATTCGTGCAGTCTAAACAACCAATACAGCATTATCTATCACAAGCATCACTCACAGTGATATCTTTCTTTCTCATTTGCCATGTCATTCAAGAAAGAAAGAACTACGTTTATTATTAACCAATCGGGAGTAATCGATACAAACAAGATATGTCAGTGTGTCGGAACAATTGAAACCACATCAATCGATCAAAACTACTCGTGATAGAGCGCAATTGTACAATGAATTGTACCGGTAGCTTTATTGAATAGTCAGCAGAGCATGATATTGTAATTAGCATGATTGGCAGCACTAACCGAAGAACTGAGTTAATAATCACACTATAAACAGTTCACACAGACAAAATAAATTAAATGATTCAGGTGTATATTTGATCATATTAAAATTATAACATCAGCATTTGTCCAGCAGTGAAATGTTGTTAGTTTAAATTAAATGCTGATAAACGATTCTAGTGCTGGGAAGAGACTCTTCCCTGTGTGTAATGAATTAGGCCATAGTCCACCACGCTGGCGAAGTGCGGGCTGGCAGACTTCACATATTTTCGAGATCATTATGGAGAACTCTCAGTCACAGATGTTCACAAGATGTATTCCTTCACCGTTAAAGGGTGCAATCATTGACTATAGAATAGGCGATAACTTCAAAACGTCAGGGGTTCATGACTTGGAATTGAACTCGACAGTTCTGCATGGCTATCCCACGGTCTCCTTATTAGGAGACCGTTGGATAGCCATGCAGAACTATATACAGAATAGGCTATCGCTGCTTTATCATTTGTATTACTTAATTTATAATATCACATTTATTTGAATAAAAGACTGTTTTGTCTTATATTAAGTGACGCTTAACACCGCTTCGTCAAAGAAGAACCATCGTCTCAAAGAAAACTGCTGAAAGAGAAGTAAGACTGTTATCTATAGCGGTTCGACCGGTAGGTAGGTGTTTCGGCGGCTCACTTTCCTTTCCTATATATTATCCTATCTTTAAATCGTTTCCTATTGAGACCCTGGGGTCTGATACCAGGGTATTTCAAACAAGACGTATGCTTATTCGCCAGTTTGATTATATAAAAAACAAGGTTTGATCAATTGCAGTACTTTATACAAAATATTTCTTTGTACTGCCACAGTTGCGTGCCTCATTGGTTTTGCTAGATATATATAGAAGCTAGAATTTATTCTGTTAAAGATACCTGGAGGTAATTAATTGTATTAATGGTTGAGTAAAGTTAATAAATTAATCTATTATTTCCTTGAATTGACTACCACATTTAATAAATGCATTGAAAATATTAAAATCCTTATTTCTGCAAGGAAGTGTCATAAAATTCGATAAATGTTAACCAAGTGACTTCAAACGACAACTTAGGTAACATTTATTCGCTTAGAAAATAATTTGCTGTGCCATATGTTTCGCCTCTACACGAGGCATAGGTATGACAACTTGGCTGCGTGAAGCTTAGTCGCAGCCAAGTTGTCCAAACCGTCTAAACAATAATATACTGTGTGACTTTTAAACCGTATATTATATTTTCACTCACCTCACAAAAATCTTTATAAAATCTAACCAATCGCAAATCAAATTTTAAGCAATAGTAGCTTAACGGATAAGGCATAAGACTTGCGATCTAGCGGTCGTGGATACTAATTATATTCTAATCCGTTAATCTAAGGTCTTGAATCCAGGGCACACATCCATATAATCTGAGTACGAAACCAACCTATCTGGAAAAGAAGGTGTGCGCATAACTCTTGCGAACGGATTCGTGCGGAACGACCAATAAGCCGAATCCAGCCATAATACAAGCATTAATATGTTTAACTGAAGAGGTTAACAAGAATACTAGTAATATGTAAACTAAATGCAAGTATTATTAAAAAAAATTGAGCTACGATCTGTATGAATAAGCAATACGAGTATGCTTATACATGTAGAGCATCAACAAATGTTGATACTCATAGTACGAATAAGCTAGCTCAGCCACGTTAGCACGGCCGCGCGCCGCCGTCGTAAAGAAAACGAACGTGAGAGTAATATCGCTGTTAACACGTTTCACGGGTTAAGTACGAGATGCAAGGTACGGTAACTAGTTACCAGCATGCAACCCATGTGTTTGATTGACACCTTTTTGAAAATATATATTTGCAATGTCTACTCGACTTTACTCTGTAGAGCAGGGGGCGTTTTTCGTAATTGGCAGTACAAGTAATGCTTTAATACTTGCGGTGTATATTTAAATTAAAGTTTGTCGTATTGTTTTAAAGAAATTATGATCTATATGATACATTATGATATATATCTTCCATAGTAGTTCCAATGTAAAGTAGAGATAATATTTTTCGGTAAATGGCAATGTTTAACATTTTATATTGATCTTAAATAGGCTATTGAATGTTTAGTATCATATAATTATGAACGGTTAGGAACACGCTACCTTAGTGATCATCACAAATAAAATTTGGAACCTACTGTTAAAGTGACCGTGAAAATATGTATACCTAGTGAATTATAACAACATAACTAGCAATGTATTATTACCTTTCAAGGAATAGTACAGCCAAGGCACTATGTTCTAATATCAATAATGCACACTGCAGTCAGTCTACATTCAAAGACTCCAAGACTAATACTACTGTACTAATTGTTCAGTCACTTCACAGAGGTCATCAATCAGAACTAGGAATGGCTAAGAGTTAAAAGTGCAAACGACATAAGTTATTTCAGTGCTAACGTTCCAACTTCTGGAGTTAGAGTGGCGAGTTAGTAGCAAGTTTTAAAATTATCAATATTTTGAGCTTTCTAACGCTATAGTAAGATAAATCGACTGGCCGTTGTCAGTGCTAACGAGGACATCTTGTTGATTGAAAAAGCAAAGCTGTATACTTTTGACAATACGTACTCTACTGACTTCCAAACACATTTAACTTTACAGGCTATTCTGGTAGCACAGATACAACATCAATCACACTAAGAAATGTCTGGGAGTTGTGAGTGCCAACGCCATAAGTCATCTCCGCACTAACGTCCCAACACCCTTTGTTAAAAGGGGCAAGTTTCTAAAGTTAGATAAATTTATTAACATGTGAAAAGATAACTGAAAGTAATATTTCATGGAGAAGAAATGTAGCCTGTCTACTGTCGGTTTTGACGAATGTGTGACGAATACAGTCAATTAATCTAGTTTAGCTCTACTACTATATCTACTGCTGTCTTCTGCCATACAGTACTTTAGACCTCACACATTATGTCAATTAGTTATACAGTGAAATGTTATAAACAAATTGACGAAGAATAAAAAATATAAAACCTCTAAATGAAGAAATAGAAATACTCCTAATACTTACGATACTAAAGGATGGCTCCTATAAAAACAATAATTTCAATGATAAAAAATACTTCATAAAAAGCGATCCCGGCATATATTGCGTTGAAGATAATTGGAACACAAACAGAAACATTATAAGCCGCTAAAATATGAAACGGAACAAAGAACTCTTAGGTATGTGCATGTTCGAGATGGCTTTCATGTCAGACTGTCTTTCCATACGTCACGGGTACTTTTGTTACAAGCCTCCTGACAAGCCGGTTGACTTTTTATGGAGTTTTCCAGCTTACTTACATATGTACATCCCACACGGGATAACTTTGCGAAGTAGGTCTAATATAATTTGATGGATTATTTGCAAGGAGTTATTCTATTTTTAACTTTCATTTATCGCGGGATGATTTTGTTTGTGTAATACATACATAAGACTCACTCCTGAATGTACGAGACAAGGTAGATAGAGCCTAACTTGTGTCAGACCCCGGACTTTGAGTATCTATCATATTACGAGACAGACTTTTATAATACTATTTTCAAACTCTACAGATTATGAACAAAACCGCATGGTTTAGACTAAGGTCCGTAGAAGTAATAGAATGCTATTGCTTGCGAAATATTGGAATGATGGCAGCAAGATAGTTTGTACATTGCTACACATGACTGATATTTATAGCATCTCTTTTTGCTTGAATGCAGTGAATTGTTTATTATTATGGATCACTTGTAGCTTAGTAGCCTTATAGTATTTTGAAATAAGATTAAAATCAAAATTGAATTGAATTTCATAACAAGAATATGCTGCAAACCAAGTTTGAATGTACTTTTTGTAGGTAGCAAATGGCCGACGTGGTTAATATCCAACCTCGGGCGACGGATGACTTATTGCCTTTGTCTGACTCAACGTACTCGAATAGGAAAAGTCTCGCGACAAATATACCTACCACACAACGAGAATAGCAATTAGACATGATTACAACCATTTCGCTTCACCTGACATTCAGAAAACAACAACACAATGGATTCGTGCCGACTCTGCAATATTATTTTAAAAACAAAAGTGTACTTTAATTAAATGGTCGTGTTCAGCTATAAATTTTAATATCCAAAAGGATTATATTAATAATATTTAAGTTTTAATATTCGCGAGGTATTTTGTAATAAGAGGCATTTATTGTTGAGACGAATCTACTAATTGAAGAGCGCACAATTGTATTAATTGGAGTATCAATATCACGGTGACAATTAATATGATTTGCGGTCGAAATGTCCACCATCACAGAGCTGCGGCTAATATTAATTATAGTAGATGTAAATTGAATCTCGCATGCTTCTCGGAGAATCACGCTATTACGGATCTATGTATTTATCTCTATCCTGACACGTGCACTAGCCTCGAATATATTTCGTATGTTTTGTCCTTCCTATTACGTACTATACATGCTATTTAATCCTAACTAATATTAGAAATACGAATGCAAGTTTGTTTCGATAATCATGAAATGCCGGATACAGATTTTCAGGGGAACAGAAAAGGACATAGGTTCCTTTTATCCAGTAAAAATTACTGTTACTAATCTAACTTCATTTACGCAAGCAAAACCGTGGGCAAAATATAGTCAAAATAATTCAATGTTATAAGTTAATAATAATTTAATTGAAATTAAACTACTATTATCAAATATTATCAAATAAACAACGCGATAAAATCCGTATATAGTAGTTTCAATGAGTATATTGAAATTTGGCTAGTAAATAATAACGTAATTATATAAAATGCGAATTATGTTTGGAGATGACTAAGTTGGTACTGAATCCAAGTTAAGCTGAAAACGCAACATATCATAATACATAAAGTTATAATACCCAAGGCGGTGCTATTGTACACCAATAATCCGGGTAGTCCATGTTTCTAGCTAACTTTGTAATAAATGCGAATTAAGCGCTAAAGTGGAGATACCGGCTACTTTACTTAGCTGTTAGCACAAGGTTACCGTGACTGAGACTGTTTCCGCGTTCATTCGCTCGTCATTTGTACAAAAGGTAAGTAAGCGGCAGGGAAGGAAAATTTCTATGCTATTTGTCACGTCTTCAAGCGGCTCAGACCCTGCGCCATGCGACGTGCCGAGCATCTTGCGAGCTAAAACTATTGTTTCTCTAATTGGTGCTTCTTAACTATGCCTCTATGAGCCTAACGAGACGGTGTTTCTGCAGTCCTTTTTACCTTCACTAAAAGCTCTCGCACTTCACCAAACGGGCACCGAGTCTTTTACCTTACTATATTCAATACGGACCGAACAATACCGGACCAGAAAGAGAATTGTTGCTTTTTCATTTATTATTTAATTTCGTAGACACATTGTGACGCAACTATGATAGTTATGCAATAATACTTAATTTTATGTTACTTATATCACAATTATAATTAACTGTCACGCATTCAAAAGTAACGACCGAAGACTAGGCGTATAGAAATTGTTTTATGAATATACGCGTTTGTCATTTGATTTGATTTGTCATTAAATTTATATTATATTGCATATTAGGTCGTATAACAATAGTCGCTACAGAAATCAGATTAATATTTTTATATTGAATGACGCTAATAAAAGAAATGGCCGTCGATGGCGACATTATGTAGGTAAGTATCTGTAAGGCTCGCATTTTCTATGTTTCTACAAGAGCATTCTAGCCGTAGGTACTATTTTGCTATATGTCATCGTGACACAATAAAATTGTGTGATATGTGACGGTTGATTCATATTTGAGAGAGCACGTATGGCGCTGTGGGAATCTGGATTGAAGTCCTAGTCCCCAGTTAATACTGGTGAGTGATAAGGTTATAGTCTATTGTCCTTAACCGTACATCTTTGTGAGTTACTGACATATTTCGCAATGTGGCTGAAATATATCTTGTTTGAACCATTATGTACTAAAATATTAGATAATATATTATTTCAATTTTTTTATAAATACACTCAACAATCACTAACAAAAGCTAAATAATTAGTGCTATGTTCTTATTCAAAAATAACGGTCTTTTTCCGTGAAAATTATAACCATTTATATAAGAATTCAACTAATTACATACAAGAATAGATGTACTGTGACAAAATGTCTAAATTCGCCTCTATTTCTAGGCAGTATTTTATGCCAGACACATTCTTGAATGTTTAATAGGACGATGTTGTAGGGGCAACATGGTTGGGAAGGGATAGACTATGCCGCCGGGCAACCCACGCACGATGTACAAAAAGTATCGATGGAATAAAAGATCGATTTGCTTTTTAGATTATATGACACGAAAGCTGAAATCATAATACACTAAAATATATTTGAACAAATAAAGTTTACAGGAAAATAATAATGCTGCTACTTTAACATAATTAAGTTTAAACAATGTCGACCTTGCTATAACTACTTAACATTTTCAACGGATCTCATTGTTATATGAAGCTAAGTAATTAAGGTAAACATAGGTATTGGTGGGACATTCTGTTCCAACCTACTAACCACTTTGGTCATTGACGTAATTGTTCTGAATTATGTAATCTCATTATAGATTAATTGCATTGCATTGATATGGCGACTCAATTAATTTTAATGTATGTCGGTAGTGCAGACCAGTGCAAGACCGAATATCTGTCAATCTTGATCTAGGCTAGCCATCTACGCAAGAGACAATCTAGTGTATTAGTATATGCCCAAACACAAGTGCTCCACATTCACTTGCTCTCATAATCCGAATAGACGGCAATCTGTCACGACCAAAGTGAGATCAGGCGCAGAATCTATGGCTTTACTTACTTGCTGAAGCACGAGGTAAGTAGGTAACACCGGCAATTACCTAACTCCGAGCTGACTGAGAATTTCTTGAATGTAAAATCCAATAACCTGGGGTAATAACTTTTCGTTGGCATGAACCGAGAATTGAAACCGAGATCTCATCTCAACGTCAGCATAGTCCTCTCTTTATTGTGTGTTTTCCAGCAGTCTGATGCGTGAGATGCGGACATGAAACTTTTACTCATCATTTATTTATTCCCACGTAAAATTCCAG
The DNA here is from genome assembly GCA_930367265.1 of Catocala fraxini. Taxonomy (NCBI): domain Eukaryota; kingdom Metazoa; phylum Arthropoda; class Insecta; order Lepidoptera; family Erebidae; genus Catocala; species Catocala fraxini. The sequence continues at coordinate 21,332,352 of OV884024.1, forward strand.
AAAGTTTCTCCGTCAACGATGGATCACGTACCTATCTGCCCTGTTTTGTGAAAAGAAAAACAAAACATATTCCTTCAAATTGGCGCCTGTACGCAACTATTATATAAAACCTAAAGTCAATTGCTCAGCTGTAGAGAAACTTGACGACCTAGATAATATATCTTACGTCGATTACTCTGTACCATATTTGGTACACAATTTATCGATGGACGGTGATAGCTGAGATTATTTGTCATATTGACAAGTGTTTTAAAAATTCTCTCAAAATATTTTACTTGGCACTGTGACTATATTTTGTACAAACCTTTTACTGTTGTAAACATATAAAAATAATGTCGGCATAGAACCACTTAATTATGATGTATACTTTGTACTTTACAGCTGGAAGCGTTTAACGACGTGTTATTAAAATAAACTTTATGGTCTCAAGCAATTTACTGTGAACTAGTACTGTACTCATTTCTTGTTCTCAAATTTAAATGTTGTTGCATTTGTGAAATCGCGCTTATATATTGCTAGATTTTGCGAGTGGGTTCGCTCGCGTAAATGTGTCATTTTCTGTTACCCTGACAACGTGTATGCGAAATTTCATTATGATCGGTAAAGTAGTTAAGGCGTGAAAGTGTAACAAACGTGCTCACGTTCGCATTTATAATATTACTAGGTAGGATTAGGATGCGCGCGAGTACTCTTGAATATATTATCGCAAGACTAACTGTACAAGGTTGACTGACAATCTGGGCAGCTTTTGTCCAACAGCTAACAGATCAAATCTTTTTGATTGATAGCTCGATACGTGACCTTTTGCCGAACGTATAATCCGGCTTCAATCTAACCGGACACCGCTGATTTACTCCAAGTTAATAAGTTGATTCACCCTAATTTGTGTTTACATTAATCGATTGCTGTTCGCCGTGTAACGACAGGTTAAAGGTAAACGTCGTCAGTTTTGAGGCCACTGTCTGTCAATAACCGATAGATAGTTTAAATGGAGACAAATGTTCATACTGTCACACATAAGCGGTGTATACCAAGGGAGTATAACATTGGTTACAAGAACATACAGGCGTTATTTCGAAACCATGATGCAAATATTGTTCCTACTGCAAGTGTGCATACGTTCGTTATCCTCCGGCTTCAATTCCTAGGTCAGGCAATGTGACGGTTTACCTGTTTATTAATTCTCAGTTGCAGAATCTGGAAATGAGCCCGTTATGTAGAATCTAAAGACACAAAGAAATGTGGGTGTAATATACCTTTAACTAGAGGGTCCCTTTCGAAGATTTGCAGGCAGAAATTCATGCATATATTATTTAGTTTAATATTTTTTATTTTGTTTGCCGTAATTCATTGGCTGTTTATCAATATTCAATATTTCGTTACTAATTGAAATATGTACTAATAGGACTCTGTACGAAACATAAATATACAGTGTGGCTTAGAGCGCATAAAAGTATCATACATAAAACAATACCGGAAATTGCAGTCTATTCCAGTAATGTTCCTATAATTTTACAAATGTTGTTATTTCACGTACGGGATACAATCCATGCGTTTTAAAAATAAGACAACAAGGTACTCAAGACTAGGTGCCAATATCAACAGTATCACGCATAAAACCACTCGAATATTTGCAGATTTACTTCACTGCAATCAGCACGTTTATTAAAACTGTATCGCCGTACGCACAATGGCATGCCCGCAAAACAGACATATTTCTCTGTTCTGTAGGCATGCCCGATAACGGCAGAAGCATTGCCGCAAATTAACATGTTGGAAATATGCCGAAGGGTACGGTACGGATACGTACCTTGAATTCCGTTCGAATAATGTCACCAACAGACTTTACACGTTATCCAGCCAAACATAGCGATATGAGCGAGTAAGCTACGATTTAGTGCGCTTACATTTCAACTATTCATACCGTTTTATCAGTATTAGCAGTACTCCGTATGACGTGCTCCTGCAAGAGATTTAGTACAGGTTAACTATTGCTATTTGTAATAGTTAAGTGTCGGGATGAATATTCAGATCGTAGAAGCATTAATCATTTTTTTGTCGAACATAATCAGTTCTAGTACGATATGTGGTAGAAAGAGATCAGAACATAGAGCTTTTAAATGACATTCCTCCTCCACCACACGCCTTTATAAATTATCATTTTATCGATTACATATGTAGAAGTAAGAATTAAAACAAGTGAGAAACGGCAATGAATTGCCGTAAATCTTAGAGTTCGAAAAAATGGTTCAAGTAATATGCATAGGTCAGAGGTCAAAGGTCATAGTCATTTCGAGGGTATATCGACTATGCTGAGGCCAATGGCGTTGAGCGCGAGTCTCCAGCTCTTACGGTTCTTCAGTTGATAGTTGTTTAACAGACGGACGGACAAAGCTGTTGTATAAGAGATTTTTTCAAACTCTGAAAGTAGATTGCAGACTTCATCGATGGCGCAGTGCTCGCCACGCCACTGTCGCCGCGCAGTTTTGCGGATCCGATCGCCACACGAGATAAAATTTGTGTGATCAACAAATGTTTGTTCTGTGTCCTCCGTGACACAAGAATCAAAACTAAAGCGGGAGACGCCTTTTAAAACAACGATGATTATGATTGAGTCTAATGATGTTAATAATGGCCCATTAAAGGCTACTTGCCATTTAAGATTGCATAGCCCCAACTTAAGCATTAGACTAACTATTAAAAATCTCATAGCAATCATTCGTTATTGTTTTGATCACATAACAACGTTTTTCATTTGGTACGTAACAAAAGCTTCAGAAAGCGTTAGCGTCGTCTAGAAAGCCACTCAAAGACAATCAGGGATTTACACAATATCTGACCCATATGTCTGGAGCTGGCCTTAGCCAAGACGGGTGTTAGGAATTCTGGTTTATTTATTACGGTGCACGAGACCAATGATACCTCAGTTTAAGTGGGATGAACGATGTAATATCGACGGTTATCGGTCCTAATGTTATTTATTATTGATATATAAGAAAAAGTTCATTTATATGATATTAATATGTTTAGTTAAACGGAAAAGAATAGACGCAAAGCCTTTACCTAATCTGACATTTATAATTTTCCTTGAATAGTAAACCTATACACTAGGTGACTGTATTGATATGCGGATAACAGATTACATCTTAATTGAAACTTATTTCATCCTAGCCGTAACTGTATTTTTGCGAAGAGCTCTGAAATACGAAATCTTAAGGCTCATTTCAAATAATGTATTATATATTCGTTCTTTAGAGAAATTGTATGATTGTGATTACTTATTTTATTTTATTGGGTATTCTAATATTGTTACATGTATTGACTGACCAATTTTTCGTTTGATCCCATCAATTTATATTGCTTTTATCTTTATGTGAAAATATTAACAATAGATGACATTGATTTATAGCCATTCATGACTTAGTCTTTTTCTTAATATATTGCACCCATTGGTATGGAAGAATGTATCAAATCTTGGTGTAACTTGTAAAATCTGTACATACTATATACCATCAATGTAAACATTGATATTGACGATCATTCCTTAAACAAATGTCACGTCTATAATTCCAAATACATTGTAAATACTTTACGAGCTTAAACTAACTATTTAAATTTAAATACTTTATTTGTGATTAAAACTGTATCACAGCTTTTTAATTTTCTAGATAAGCTATATTGAGCAACTTTCACGTCATAACTTTAAGTTCATAAAAATACTTTGTTTAAACTAATAAACGATTTTGAGCGCTGGGCAGTGACCCGCGTTAAACACAACCCCGTTGTCATACCACAACATGATAAAGCGGTGTGTTCATTTCCGATATCTTAGCACGGTCATTATGTCTGCACAAATATGCATAGCCAATATGCACCAGGAATGTTAGCATATTTGTTATAGAAATAAACGTAAACCGCTAAACGGATTTGCATGAAACTTAGCACGTAGATAAACCATGTCCTGGATAAACATATAAGATAGTTTTTATTGCGTTATGTGTTCATGGTGGATTCACGCTTGTAAAATCACGGACAGAAGATATTTTTCTTTTGATGGTAACGGGTTTCCTTTCTCCTCCATTATACGTACAGTGACGTCGTGACAGTTAATTTAGGCAGCATTTGTAGGAGAGAAGCGAAGCGAGTATAGTCCGAGCTTGAAGTTCATTGGTGTTACTTTGTGGCTGTATTTTGATTTTGATATAATTTTGGTTTTGACACACGTACTTTCGGCAACACCACCAAAGTGCAAATCTATGTTCAATATTTGTAACGTTTTTAAATTGAATCTCAATGACAAGAGTTGTCATGAGCTATACATGCCTCAAAAGTACCTACTTTTGAGGCATGTATAGCTCATGACAACTCTTGCCATTGAGATTCAATATAAAAACTCAACTATGTCCGTCCACGAATTACACCCGATATTAAGCGCAAGCATATCACGTTTCACGTAATCTTTAAAACGAAGAATGAGTTGTCCTACTTCGCGATTTCTGAATGCCACTTGGCTCAACACAGTCTGTCTAGGTTAACGAGCGCTGCTCATTCAGTGCACATGCACCAACCACCGCGAGCATCTCTGTTTGATCCCCTGTGCATACGTGGATTAAAACCGTAGTCTACTACTACGACACTTCACGCTCGACTACGTTTTATACATCTATGAAGTTTTAATATGGATTTTAGAGCCATAAAGGAATGCTCATAATGTTTTTCTTCGTGGTTAAAATAATTTCATAAACACATAATATATCCATATCCAGTTTATTAATTAATGCTAGATAATCAAACTTAGAAAACTCCAATTTACATCCGCGATTTACAGGTGTATCGGTGTCAATACTCAAGTTAGGCAAAGTGTTATTTATTGATCCTGTTAGAACATTCTGAGTAACAGGACGAAGTCTGGTACTATACTCGGGATTGGACGAGAAAATTTGGTCTAGAAATCTACGGACACTTCTGATAGTAACGTTCCTTAGGTCCATACTATGCTGTAAGGAGCAGCGGCCATTACAATATTTTCTATCAAAGACATTCAAACGATTAATAAAATAATTTCATATGTATTACTCAGATCAATAAGGAACAAAAATATTACCATACCAAAGCGATTTTTAAATAAACGTAAGGTTGGGCTGCGGATCCTAATATTAACGGAGTTTTCGGCCTTTGCATAAGCATAGCAGAATTCTTATGTTGCTTTATTTTTAGCAGTGTTAAAAAATAATTAATGATTTTTAACTAGTTACTGCAAAGTCCCTATCCTGATCGTGGCGGTAAGTTTTTGAGGAGTGGCTGGAGAGGCGGCATGGCGCCCTCACCTTCCGGCTGACACAGGTAATGACTGGCCACGGTTGTTTTGGCCAGTTCCTGTGTCGTATAGGCCGGCAGGCGACGCCCGGTTGTCATCACTGCGGCGACTGCCGCGATGTTGTGGACACGGCGCTGCACACTTTGGTGGATTGCCCCGCCTGGGCATTGCAGCGCCGTGAGTTGATCGCGGCAGTCGGACTGGTTGCCCTCTCACTCCCGGCCGTGGTTCAGTCTATGGTCCGGAGTGAGAGATCGTGGAACGCCGTCGCCTCCTTCTGTGAGGAAGTAATTTCCATCAAGGAGGCGGCGGAGCGGGAGAGGGAGCGCTTAAACCCTCTCCCCAACCGCAGAACCGGGCGCCGGAGGGCGCGAGATGACCTCCAGCCACCTTGAAGTTTGACCTGGGGGTGGTGGGCTGCGTGGGCCTGTTCGCCACCCGATCAGCACCAGGTCCGAGAGGCGGCGTGCGTGTTCCCACGTGCGCCTCTGTATCGTGTCTTTGTCCCCCCTGCTCAGGGGGATGGTGGAGGAGATATACTTCGCGCAGTGGCCTGCTGTTTCACACGGCGGGCCGAAACCACGGCGGGGTCGCGATTGCATGTGAAAGCGATTCGCGCGGCCTCGCCGTGGTTATGTCGAGGAACACCGTGGTAGGTTTAGTCGGTATTACCGGGGTATCTTTTCCCCGGTGAGCCCGACATAACCTCTCCGTCGCCCCGCGGAGAGGTATGCGTCAAAGCATTCGCCAACGTAAAAAAAAAAAAAAAAAAAAAAAGTCCCTATCCTAAATCAATAAAGACATTTTAAAGATAGCACTAGCTGTTGTATGCGATCAAGGGTATCTCTAAAACATCTTTTATTTAAAAAAGAATTGCGAGTCCCAAATTGCGTACAATCTCCGTTTGCATTATATTTAAAACACTTCTGGTGTTACTTTTTTGAATAACTATATTTCTGTTTAATAAAAAGGCTAGTTCCACACCAGATATAATGTGTGTGTGTCTATGTCGCAGGGGGACGGTACAAACATTTAAATAAACAAATAACATCAAAGACACAAAGTACATTCAGACCACGAACAACTATCTTTGAATCACACATATTTTAGCTCGTTTGGGAATCCAACCTACAATAATCGGCGCGGCGGCAGTGGCGATGCGATCAGTTAAGCTATCCATGCAGTCAATGACTAATAACTAAGGGAATAAATTTAATTGAATTCTACATTAAATAGATCTCTACTGAATGTAGAATGAAATTAACTTTGGCGTATTGCTTACAGTGATCACCTCCCCACAAATCATATATCCGCACGGGGTAACAACTTGCGGTTCAAAACCACAAGTGACAGTTTCGAGGCTCGATATTCATCGCATTCGTGTTTTTCAACCACTGTAAAGCATCATGAATCATGCAATCACCACTTTGTATTAACTATCTATAGAAAAGCTTCTGAATTGGATTGGAGCAATGACGGCAAACAATTATAACTTGTTACTTATGTTTCATCCAGTAATTATTATTCTAAAATAAGTGTAACTAATTCTAGCTCGAAATATAATATGATTTATTGCGCTTTTAATGTGCAATTAGATTTATTACAATTTAATTATGTAAAACCAACTGTTGTGACTTCGGTGCCTTTGTTAATAAAAAGGGACAATTTAAATATACCATTAATAATAATCCTACGAATTTGGATTTCATTTACAGGCGATCCGTAAATAATTTTCGTTTAATTACATTTAATACGTAACGTACTGGATGTCCCATTAAATTTTAGTAACAAAAGCCTAGTGGGAGATCGTCGAGTGCTATCCCAAGCCACCTCTGAATTTTGACGTTAACGTGCGTATTAAATAGACAATTTGATTTTATGATTTGTTAAGGGAAAAACATGGTGAAGAAACCTACACGTGTGAGAGTACCACATAATGTTCTCGAAGATATGTGAAGTCTGTCAACCCGGACTGGGCCAGGCTGGTGGAGTATAGCCTAGGGCCAGCGTTAAGCCAGTGTTATAGTCGTTATTATTATAATGAGTAATGTCCTGACAGGAAATCCCAATAGGAGTTAGTTAAATAAGCTGCAGCAGCTCGTTAAATATACCTATACCCATACATCATTATATTATTATGATATTTGCCGTATGCGCTGGACTAAGTCCTGACTCGAAAGACGCTGAAACTATTATAACTGTAGATACTAATTCTGCAGTTACTACAGAGGTCATTAATTACACGGAGAAATGTGAGTTGTGAGTGCAAACGACATAAGTTATCTCGATACTAACGTTCCTACATCTCCAGTTGGAGTAGAAAGTTGATAGCAAGTTTAAAATTCTATAACATTTTTGAGTTGTCTTCTTCGCTAGCTAGCTTGTTAAATAGATTAAATAACCGGCTTGACTTCTTTTGGGTGACAATAAATATTTTTAAAATGTGTATTACACTGGCGCCGGCTACATACGCCCTAGGGGAGTCCGAGCCTCCCTAATGCAAAGGCATTATAGAACTGAGCCTCCCCAATATTTTACTCTACTCGCCAAGCTAATTAACACTAACTGTATGACAGTGGTGAAAGAAAATAAAACCATGTTTTCGTTTATTATAGAAAATATACTAAAATAATTTTAAGATGTCTTCCGTTCTCGACTTTATTTTATAGGTAATAAACTTGAAATTTGCAATTGTCTAAGCCCTTCCAATGGTTTTATAAAATCGATGCCCTGTGTCTACGCATCATAATGGTAACGTATCAATCGCAAGTAGCTACCGCGGTCTACATGTGCTTATAGTCATACGAAATGTCTCCCACACTGACGCGCCTATACCGGACGTCTCACGCCGCAGGCACTGTGCCTGAGGCTTGGAAAGAGGCAAACGTTCAACCGATTCCCAAAAAGGGAGACCGTTCCTAGCCAGGCAACTATCGACCCATAGCTATCACCTCGTTGCTCTCCAAGGTGTTCGAGCGGATTATAAACACCCAAATTGTCCGCTACCTGAAGGATCATTCGTTGATCAATGATCGCCAATACGACTTTCGGGCTAAATGATCAACAAGTGATCTCTTAGCGTTTGTCACGCACCTCTGGCGTGAGGCTATGGACAAGCACGGTGAGTCCTTGGCTATCAGCCTAGACATAGCCAAAGCTTTCGATAGAATCTGGCACCGGTCTCTTCTTTCCAAGCCTCCGGCCTATGGCTTGCCACCTCAACTGTGCACCTGGATTGCAAGTTTCCTGTAGAAGCTTCGTATTCGGGTGCTTTACGACGGTTGCGCTTCTAAGTTTATGCAGGTCAATGCAGGAGTGCCTCAGGGGTCCGTCTTAGCCCCTACGCTCTTTCTTCTGCATATCAATGATATGTTGTATCTCGGCAACATACATTGTTATGCGGCAGACAGTACTATGCATAGGCGATATCACGGACATCCTGGGGCCAAACAGGCTGAGGTTGAGAGGAAAAGCCAGGATCTTGTCGTTGAACTTGACCAGACCTTGGACCGCATCTCTGAATGGGGTGCCAAGAACTTGGTCCAATTCAACGCCAAGAAGACCCAGGCATGCGCGTTCTCAACAAAAAAGTCTCCATTCCTTCCCTTCCCTTCTCTGAAGAACACTCCTCTGGTGATACGTGACAGCCTTTCCATCTTAGGTATGGATCTTTGCCGCTCCCTTAATCCAAAAACCTACATCGAGAGCGTCATTAAGAATAATCACGAAGCTTGCGTGAAAACACGGAGTTCTGAACAGGGTGAGGCGTTTTTCGCGCCTGGGCAGCTGTGCCTATTGTATAAGGCACAAGTGCGCCCTTGCGTGGAGTATTGATCTCATCTTTGGGATAGCCCCGCGCAGTACTTGCTGGACACTCTCGACAGGTTACAGCGGCGGGCTGTCCATATCGTTCACTGGAACCTCCGCAACTCCGTAGGGACATTGCCTCATTGGCATGTTTCTACAGAATATACCACGGGGAGTGCTCTGAAGAGTTATTCTACCTTATCCCACCCTCCCCTTTCCTATCCAGAACAACACGTGCTGGGCTCAAATGCCATCCTTACACGGTACAGTCGACTAGAGTGTGTACCAACAAGTTTGGGTCCTCATACCTCTGCCGAACGATCAAGGCATGGAATTCTCTGACAAGGCACGTGTTTTCTTCTTCCTTCAATCCTGGGTCCTTTAAGTGGGGCGTGAAAAAGCACCTTCTCAGGCCGACAAAGTAGAGACCTCAACATTGCCTCAGCTGCTATAAGGAAGGAGAGGAGGCCATTGCACTTAAAAAGAAAAGGAATTAAAATTTTAGGAATATTTAATTAAAGGAATTAAAAAATTAAACCTGCCCTATATATACAAGACTTAACATACTATTTAGTATTTTTCTAATTAGAAACACGAAGAATATGCATTCATTTTTTTTCAACTACTGGTTACTGTTTTTCTTTGATTACTAAGCTGGGTGCAAAGCAATACTAGACTATAATTGGACTCAATTACTAGATATTGCCGTTCTTTGATGACTAAACATCGATGGCGTATTAAAGAAACCTCTGGGAATTATAGACTAACGCGAAAGTCACAAATGGTACCTACAACTTTTTATTAAAATCTTTTGATTACCTAACTTACCTTTCTGGCCAGAAAAGAAGCCAAAAATAGTCACTGTTTTGTATTCTACAAAACAGTGACTATTTTTGGCTTAAACGTGCAGTTTTAACAGAATGGAAGACTGTTCGTAGCGAATGCAACTGCAGTGCTTGATTTTTGGTGCGAATCTCTGGCCGAACAAAATGTTATTTGCTTTTTCTATCACGATATTAACGATAGAAGCCCATTTGATGGAACTTAACTAAAATGGCTTCTATACATAATTTTAGGCTATTTTTAAGTAAAGTCGTTTAGTACTCTCTGAACTAGTTGAGACTGTATCTCAGGGTTATACTAATGCTTTCTTTAAATCGGCAAGGCGTTTTAAGTAATTTATTATGTATTTAATTGCATGAAATGAAACTTATTTACTATTACAACTTGAAGAAAGAGGCAAGTTTTCGTTGGAGTTCTAGATATGTTTCTAATGTGAGAAAGTTAACAGAAAGTTTAACGAGTTTTAGTATTTTTGGGACAGTGTTATCGCCTCAGTTACATCTAGATGTACCTAATTAGTATTTAGATTATAAATTTACTAACTGTTGAGATTAGACCTATACTTTTTTCTACAATGCACTACTGCCACAGTATAAATAATCTCGATAAAAAGTCTCTTGGAGCTTGAAGGAATTAAACCCACCTCACAAAGTGAATGATCGTCCAATCCCACCGATCTCGAAATATTTTGATCGTCTCCTTTGTTGACACGCTTAAGATTTTATTTGCTTTTAGGCTTACAAAACAAGGGTGACAACTTGTATGAAAAGAATTGGGAACATCTATAGCTTCATTACTTAACTTATGCTAAATGTGACCGGCTTTTAAACATTATGTATTTATCTTTTTGAAATAATTGAAAGTACCGAGAATATTGGCCGTGTCGTGGTCGCTTTATTATTAGTATTCAAAGGAAAGCATGACAATCTAAATATTTTACAATAAATATATAGTTATAAATCTATCACTTACTGCATTCAATTGAATTTTTAAATAGTCAACTAATCTATTATAAACTACTTTATTCAGAGAAAATATTTCAATACAAGCACTTGCAAAAAATTCAATAATGAAGAGAGGACTCTGTTTGCTTCTTGGCGCTTTTAAATTTCATTTTTATCAGGCTGAGTTAAAGAAACCGCAAGCGAGCCACTATTAGTTTACATTTATTAAAGACATACAATACTTTAGATCAAAATATTATTATACTGGAAACGTCACCAGCATATCCGTTATATTGTATTGAAAAACAAAAGCGTGGTCCGCAGGGTCGTAAGATAAGCAACGCGAGCGCGGACGGAAAGCGCTAACTCGACTCATTTCCGATCAATCTCCGTCCCTGAACAGTTACTCGGCCGACTGTGGAAATCATTCCATCTGGAACAACTGAAATTAACACCCGTCCCAAAAGTGATTTCATAAATATAAAACGATTACGCAGACGTCCCGTTACCTTTATCCTGCTGTACAACGCACCTCGGCTTTTATTTAATAAACGATCAATGACAGGAAATATTACGCAAAATTTTATAATTAAGCCGTCACATCCCACATATCTGCAGCGTATATCGCTTTTATAAAATTGCATCGTTTCTTTTTTGTATAAATACATGACATCGAATAATATGAAATTATCCAAAATCAGCGTTAATATCCGAAGATCACCGTATAAACGGTACTTGAAAGCATTTGTTAAAGTGTTCAGCCTTTGCATGTTAATGATAAGGACCTTAAGTAAATAGATACAAGTGCATACGTAAATGGTTGCATAGTAAATGGATAATGTTGGGCTTCATCGCCATATACATACACATTATTATTGCTTCTATTAAGATTTCGATTGCTTCGCAATTTAGCTATAGCTATAGTTTCGATGGAAACTGTCGTGTCTCGTATAACTATATAGGTACGGGTCCAGTCCGCCCAGGTCGAGCCATGCGTTTAGGATGCACGGAAGTAGCGGCTGTAGACAAAATGAGGATATGCACTTTTCACTGGGTTTAATAGAACACGCGAAGACGCTATAAACTTTGCACTTCGCACCTATAGGGTGTACGCACACCTCAACTCTAGCAATGGGGACCACAAAGAGGTTTTTTTTATGGTATATATGGTATATGGTATTTTTATATATTAATACAGGGACCGTAACACATTTTAGAAAGTTTGTGATACTGATATTTTGAATAATGTGTGGTCGAAATTGATGCTCCACTATCGATCACATATATTTAAAGGTTTTTCATATTTTTGAACTAGCATATAATGTCAAAGATTCAGAAATAAGTCTGCATTGTATATATTGGAGAGGAATCTAATAGCGGAAAACTGTCGCCAATATATTTAAAGCAAATTATTTGTCGTTGATCAAATACGTCTCGATATTTTTTTAATGGCCGTGCGGTTGCGTCTTATCTATTGACCCAACGTTTAGAATGTATTTATTTTTACACATTTGGATATTTGCCACTATCTTGTTTGCACACAGCCGCTATTGCGATTTGCCGCATGAATTAATACTTAAGATACGTAACGGCATTATTGCGGGATAACAAAGTTTATATTATTACCTAAACTTGGGACATGAGTTAACATTTCGGGCACGCCACGATCGTGGCAGTCGGACTGGTTGCCCTCTCACTCCCGGCTGTGGTTCAGTCTATGGTCCGGAGTGAGAAATCGTGGAACGCCGTCGCCTCCTTCTGTGAGGAAGTAATTTCCATCAAGGAGGCGGCGGAACCGCAGAACTGGGCGCCGGAGGGCGCGAGATGACCTCCAGCCACCTTGAAGTTTGACCTGGGGGTGGTGGGCTGCGTGGTCCTGCTCGCCACCCGATCAGCACCAGGTCCGAGAGGCGGCGTGCGTGTTCCCACGTGCGCCTCTGTATCGTGTCTTTGTCCCCCCCCCCCCCCCCCCCTTCAGGGGGACGGTGGAGGAAATATTATTTTTGCAGTGGCCTGCTGTATCACACGGCGGGCCGAAACCACGGCGGGGTCGCGATTGCATGTGAAAGCGATTCGCGGAATGTCGAGGAACACCGTGGTAGGTTTAGTCGGTATTACCGGGGTATCTTTTCCCCGGTGAGCCCGACATAACCTCTCCGTCGCCCCGCGGAGAGATAAGCGCCAAAGCATTCCCGCAAGTAAAAAAGGTTTAACATTTGCTCTATAAATCTAACGTTATTATTCTACAATCTTTGAACAGTTCGGCAGATAGATAGTTCTTTATTACAATTTATGATTTATATTTCAGTTCAGTGTTCATAACTACGATTTTGAAAAGGTTTCAAATATAGGTCATGCACAAATTATTTAAATCATTATACAAAAAATCTGTACGTACATTATACTTGTAATAGACAGATATTACAATGAAATATTAAAATACACTTTCCTCTGGTTCAGTAAGTCAATTTAAACTTGGAACAAGTTACAACGAATCATATTCTTATACTTTTTGCGAATGTTTGTGACTCCTTGCCTTTTTTTACATTTTATTGTTTTACTTTAGGTTATTTTGAGATGTATTTATAATAGAGTAAATAAAGATAAAAATTGTTAAAGTATAATAAATTATAAAACTCGACTACAAAATTCCCTGAAAAGGAAGGAACAATGATCTGTTTTCACATCTTTAGGAGTGAGGGCTCGCCTTTGTTTACAGAGTAGAAAATACACATCGGATAATCCTTAAATCTCTTAACCGTTATTAAGGTGGCACTGATGGTCTGCAGATATTATAATTAAAAAAGATTTGCCTTGAATCATAAAAAAGGTTACGTTACCGTAACATACTAAATTATATTTATGAGTAAGTATCATTTTATTTCACTGGTGTAGTCAAATGTGTGTTCCGTTATTCAGCCGCATGCTTGGATATTCTGAGTGCATTAAAAAATGATATTTTCCAGTGCAATGCGACGCTGTTAAGACGTCAACTGTCGCAGATACGAGCGCGGTGAGTACCTACGTGCTCAATGTCAAGATGCTTTAAAAGCTCCAATTTATTTGCTTAGTTATTTTACTAACAACGTAGATAAGTAAAAGTACCAGCTGCTCTACTTGCCCACTTAATTTAATAAAAACAAAAATTGATAATCATATTTCTTACGTAAATACAGATTTTATATTATGATGAAGAGCACACCGTCTCCACAGGTTTTAAAATATACATTACTTCCAAGAGGACACGAAATATTTCGTACTGATAAGCAATTTCAATGTTGTTCCTAATAAAAATAGAAATAAATTGTTTTAGATCCAGTACAAAAAGGCATGATAAGAACACAGAAGATTTAGATAACGTTAGGGCAAGCCTTTGGGATATAGAGGGAACAAGGAAGTATCGGAGGCGTCATGGCTCGTGTAATTAGGCCATGACTGGCCTGACCTTTCATCCATCTGCGTGACCCGGCCCTTATTTTACTTCCATTTCAACTTTAATTTTTTTCGTCGTTCACCCTTTTCCTCCGCAAATGTTACGCTTCCAATTTCGATGGGTCATACCTTGGCGGTATTTAGATGAAATTGGTTAATCGCTCAAAATTCCAATACAAATTTTGTTCCTTATCCAAAGTCGCGAACTGAAAAAGCTCTCGAAATAATCGGGCTGCGAATGTAAATAATAAAGCCTTTTGTAATTAATATTGCTGCACAACGCTTTTATATAGCTTATAATAATTATTTTTTTATATGGTAAGAAGTTCTTTCGCTTTTATGCTATTGTGCCGCATTTGAGTTTATCTTAATATCGATTAAATAACGTAAAATACAAGTGTAATTCATGTGTCAAGTGTATCACTAATTAAATAAATAATACATATTACAGTTATAAGGCAGAACCCGCAGTAACATAACATTTATCAGACAGTTAGCACTCAATATCGAATATACTATAGTCGTATGGTATTGATAGATTCGACTGCGCTTTGCATCTTGCGATAAGAAAACAATAGATATATTTGCGTCGCTTGGCAGGATGCGTCAAGTGGTTCGTGGGACGTGAGTTATGGCTCCAAGTGGAGACATAAACCATTCACTGGATGCCTGCGGAACACTGTATAATTCTACTAACGTACATGACATCTACTTACTACAAATCACTAAATACAATTTAGAATGTATTTAGACGCCCGAGACAGCAGGCATGTTGAACGTTATGAATTTAAAGTATAAGTAACCAGTGGTGGGTATGATTGTCTAAATAAAGATGATAAACATTTCCCATTCGAAGGACACGCGACGTCGTAGTCTCACGATGAAATCAGTTGTCAAATAATACGATTAACATTTCAATAAGGCTAAAAGATATGACGATTATAAAATTATATTCTTATGAAAGATTCTCTGAGTAAAGATTGCAGTTTTATATCCTGAGCAAATGCTGGCGCTGACGTAATTTACTAGACGTGCTAACTGTCTGGATTTGTATCTGAGAACGGACGACTTGTATGCACGTAACATAAAACCGTTCATTTTAGTTACATATGAACGGATGTTTGTCTTGGTCTGGGTGTTTCTATGTATAATATGTATGTATTTACAAAAAAAAGGTGTATATGTATGTCTATCCATTGTCTAGTACCCATAGTACAAGCTCTGCTTAGTTTGGGCTAGATGGTGTTGTGTGTGGGTGGTAGATATTATTATTATTATATATTTAGGATCATGTAAAGTGTTCTTAGCTTTTTCAGTACCACTACCCGCTAGGGACTAAGCTCATCCCCTACTACAACCTAAACTGATATCTGGCGCAATATTGCACCCACATTTCGCCAGTTACTTCTGCCCATTCCTTTGGAGATACAGGTGTGATACTATGTTTGTGCATAAAAGTATTTAGGGGTATTAATAAAAAGCATTGACACCATTGCGGTGTAAATGTTTAAAATAAATAAATCTAATAGGATTTAAGACAGCATTTTTAAACAAATTCAACAATATTTTTTATAATTTCTGAGAAAAATGCATTTCTTTAATAATTTTATTGGTACGAAAATGTGTTTGTTAATCTGACTTCTTTTACGCTGCGACGAAGCAACGACGCTTTATAGGCTCGAGGGACAATATATGAGCTACATTTTATGGCGGAAAAATATACTAGTCCTCCGGAATAGGCCTTTAAACTAAGGAAGCGAAACCGCGGATAAAAGTTACGAAAAATAAACAATCTAGCAATTTTTTAGGCTAGGGTTGCAATGTATAGAATACAAATTTTTTACCTAACACTAGTCGTACGTTAGGACCGCAAAGAGCCTTATTTTACAAATACATGTAGTATTAAAACACTTCTAGTATTCTGATAACAAAGAAAATGGACATATATTTTCACTTTATTGTCAAATTAAAACAAGTTAAATGAAACTCTGTCATGCCTTTATTATTGCTAAAAGGTAGCAAAACGGCTCTCGGAAACTCGCGTTAAAAACTTAATATTAAATAAGCGACTGTATTTATGACACTAAAGTAAGCAAGAATTTATAAAAAAAAGTTCGCGCATAGACCGGTGTCAGGAGTGTCACACGACATCATGCCATGACACTCTCAACATGAAGCCTTGTTGTTAATAAAGACATGCCTGTGCATAAATTCCAATTATAAAAACTTATACGTTACATTTTATGATATGGATAATCAAAACAGCGTTAGCATGGACAATACATATTTTGAATAAAACCTGATATTTTATAGAACGATTTCATTTATGACCTCTTTTTATTACTTATTTGCTTAATAAGAAAATATTATTTTAATTTTAAAAGACACCTCCATATTTTTTTAGTAATTTCTGTATCGCGGCGGACTTTATAAATATCCAGACTTGACAAAGTCACTTGAGGATCATACAAATGTTTGTTCCGTGGGCGATTCGAACCTACAACACTACTTGTGGTGACAGCAGCGAGGCGACCGTTTTAGCCACTACACTACCCGTCAAGTCTAGTATAGTTGGATTTACCAACTAACTGAAACGCAGTGGATGTCATTTCGCTATTGTCAACTGTGTACCGACTTTTGTATATTATACAGATGAGTATTTAATTGTAGGTATTATTAAGACATTTATAAATAAAATATATGTTTAGCAAGAGTTGTTGATAAAAGATGCTTACGCAGGCAGTCATTCGACCCGAGATTCAATGCCGACTGGTGAGGATATTATTTGAATATTTGACAAAAATCCTTTACTTTTGGACAGCAATAAATATGTATATACAAGTACCACGTAACGAACTTTCCTCCTATTACCGAAGATCTAAATCGCAGCGTACAAAATTTAAGACATGTGCCTAACCCGTCAGTGATACGTAAGCGTAATGCTATCATACGTTTATGTTATGTAAAAATTAATAGCTCACATAAATCACTAGCGTAAAGAAGATATTGCGATTGCTTAACACTGCTCCGAAGAAATAAAAATACAAAGCAATGAAAATTTTATTTTAATTTCACAATGAAAACGCTTGGCCTTCAACACTCATTAATTATAAATACGCTTGTTTATTAAAGTAATCCGGCAAGTATAAGCTATTCTCTATATGTATTAAATTGTATAATATTTGTAAAATGCTACGGTAGCCGGGCATTCGAGCAAACATTGTAATATCCGAGGAAGCGGCGGCTACAACGTGATATCAATGTTCGGAAAATCGATCTCACAAAAGCTCCGTTAGCCTTCCTGCCTATTTATTTGAGGGAAACTTCTTTTTGTTCGTAAAATAGTAGAGTAGGTAATTGAAACTGCGCAGTTGTTCATTCATGTGTGGGTGTTCATACACATATATGTATGTGTTAGGATTTTAGAATCGGATTTAATAAAGAACATCCCGAATCGTGAATTGAAATGTCAATAACAGATGTTTGTAGCCATATTCGGTCCGTTGTATATTTTACTGTTATCGTTTAATATTGAAAATAAAACAGTTATTAATCGCATCGATGCGCCTCATATCGAATATGTCAGATGAGAACGTAAACAATTTGTGGTAATTAATGTACAATCAGCGGTATAAGCTGGTTATTATTTACGGCAATGTTGTATCATTCCAATTGTTTATAATTTCCATACTAGTTTTAGTTATAGTTTTATATATGTGTATAATTTTTAGCCAATATACCTAAATTAGGGCGGTATGTATTAGGTATACTCACGTTAAAGCAGCTATTATATAGCTCTAGGTATATTACTGAATAGGGGCAAGCCTTCTGCTGTCTACTAAGAATCTCTTAACTGAAGAACCCGTATTACTGGGTTCTGCTCTAGGTGGTACTGCCTCACCTAGGAATCGAATCGAAAACCTTATAACCACACAGAAATATAACCGCAAGTTAACTGCGGGTCCAACTAGGCAATAACAAATGTAGATAAAGATTGGCGATACGAGCCGGTGTGAATGCGTCTATTTTTGCAAGTTGTTTTGAGTAAGCCATCTTCATCTTATCTCTCTCTAATTTGTGATAAATCAATTGCCTCAATTTCTTTACTATGGCAAATTTCATTGAATAGTAATGCCGACCATGCTGCAGCATAGCCTGCGTTATCCGAGCGTTATCTTGCAACCCTATCACAAAGGTATCTACCGGGTCCAATTGTATGAATATGGACCATTCGCGGACTCTTTTAAGTACACAAATATGTTATCAGATTCAGTCCCACCACTTTAAAAGAGTTCAGTGGTATACGCTATATGTAGGAAACTGCAAAGTATTTTAAAGATATTCTAAAAAGCTACTTGGGGTTTACCATTTAAAGCAGTTTAAATCCCAAAACATAGGCTTTAAAGGTTTTTATCTGTCTGTCTGTTTCATCCGGCATCACGCAAGTACCACACAACTGATTATGATGTGGGTTTTCAGAGTTAAGTACCGACCACATCGCAACCACAACGCAACCACCAGCGACATCGCGAACTAGCGTCCGACCACATCGCAGACACAACGCTGCGAGAAAGCACTGACACTGCGCGCACGCCTACGCCCTCTCCCAAATCCATAACAAGGATAACAACAAAAAATTTTCCTCTTCGAATTCCATGAGTTTGTTCAGTCAAGGCGTGTTTTCTCAACAATAACTGGTGTCAAACTGTCTGTCTGCACTCGTGAGCGTCATTGCGTCGCGTCGTCGCAACCACATCGCAACTACTAACGACAACTCAACCACATCCACATTTTGTAGGAACCCCAACGCAACTGCAAAAAGCTGCAGCGACACTATTCACACGTAGCCACTGATCAAATTTTGTCGCGTCGATGTGGTGTGGTTGTGGTACGTGTAAATGAAACCTTAGAGTTCCAATTATAATTTAGAGCACGTTTCTTCTGAATGACGCGTGACGTAAAATCCATAAAAATGAAATCGGGGGCGAACTATATTTCATGCAAACAAAGTTACTGATAAACGCTAATATCATACATTATAATAAATTATAACATCCCAAAAAAAACATGTTTGAAGGATTTAATACAAATTTATTAGTATTTTTATCATGTTTTCGCCTAGTTACAAGAAATTCACGAAAAATACACCCCGTCAGAGCCAGGTCGACTTCAATACATCTCGTAGAACCGCGCCGACATCTCTCTAATGCGACGATTCGTATGCTGGTCTGCATTCTGTTTGTTTTCGTACACCTCCCTTGTAAGCCACCCCAATCTACCCTATTACGCATAAAAATCAATATAAAGTTACAACTAAAATACAAATTTCATTTGAAAGGGATAAAGTTTGCTGTGTGTTGTAACATACATTTTCATTATATGTCGTCAGTATAAGTAGCAATATATTATCCACAGATTCGAAGTCGTATCATAAGACTATGAAATATGTAACCTACCTCGTGCGTGACGTAAACAATATTTATAGTTTTATTCTAGATTCATATAAACAAGTTTCCTTTGTCATTGTTCGGAACACTAGAACATGTAGACACAAAAGTACGCCTGCTACGGAATCTCAGGATAATAAACTTACTATGTATAATTTATTACAAAATGATGTTGTGATTAGTAAACGACGCCCAACCTATAGTAAAATGTCTAGTTAAAGTCTTATTTAAATATTGTCTTTATCAACAATGGCTGTTTTTTTATAATTACATGAAACTAAATTAGAAACTTCGTCCGCCTGTTAGTACTACAATTCGTTTGCAACGTAAATTACGCAAAACACTATGCACAATAACTCCAGTTGTATTTAACGTGCCATCAAACTGAGATCCGTACCGAAATCTATTCAGAAGTTCTTGCATCAAAACTAAACAAACAAAAGTTTTGGATTTGGATTAATTCATTAATTTCTTTAAATGGGGCTTCAAAACGAGTAATCTTTTATTACAATATGTAGCTTCAATATTCTCCGCTGTAGCTCGGATATCGCAAAAATATTTTAATACGCCAGCCATGAAAAATGCTAGCCGGCTAATTACACTTAACGCAGAATTTTGACCGTAAATTGCACGTTGTGATGTCCTGTTCTTGGCAAACTATATAGTTTCACGTTTGAGAATGTATATAGTAATAATAATAATAATAAATTAATTTATTTCTCTCAAAAGGTGCACACATAGTTTTAAACACAAAAAGAGTATACTAGCAGTTACAAAATCAACCTGTGTGAGAGCTGGAGGTTTGAAACCTGTGTGACAAATCTCCAGGCTCTCTCTCTATAGAAATCACATATGGTAAAATTATAAGTATGTACGGTAAAGTCTAGAAATGAACCTAAATTAAATAATGAACAAACTAGGCATACAACTAAAGTAAATAAAATATAATATAATAACAAGACATAAATATAACATGTTTGTGCTTGTGTCTCTGTGTGTGTAAATAAATTTGGTAGTTCCGTAAGGAATTTTTGAATGTGTGGTCATGATCAAATTTAAAACGTATAATTGGCGAACTGAAAGGAAGTTGCATGTTTCATAGAGTTTAGTAGTAGGAAGACGAAAAGGAAGCTTCCATCCAACTTTAAGAAGCCCCCTTTGCGCGCGTTCCAATTTCAGGAAACGAGTCATAGAGTAATATATATATATATATATATATATATATATATTATCTTCTTGTAGCCATATAATGTATGCTGCTTAGTATGTTTATTAAAAAATAATTATAATATATCTTATGTACAGTCACACTTTTCACTATTCTTCTAGTAGTATAGATAATATTAATATTACTTCTAGCCACAGATTCATGACGTTGGTATTTTTTCAGACAAACTCAAATGTTGTTAGGGCAAAATTCATTTTCGTTTTAGTTCAAAACATCTCTTTGCCGAGATCGATATCCATCAATCTAAAATATAGGCACACGGGTAAGCGATATTTTGTAGTGGGCGTGTATACTCTGTTAATAATTAATCAAGCTTCAGGTGCTTAACAAAGACTTCATATTTATGAATGGATATACACAGGATTAATTTGTATATCACCTAAAAGCTTTCCGACCATAATCTCCAACCTTAAAAGTAAGTTCTTTGGTTCTACGACTTTATACTTTTCATGTTTTGCCACAAATTTTACATTATAGTTAATTGAAAATAAAATAATGGCACATATATACCTACGCTACGAAAAAGACATTGCTGATTGAAATTAAACTACTATACCTATACGGATTTTATCGCGTTGTTTATTTGACACTTTATTACATAATTTAGGAACTGTTACACTACTATTAAACTTTACTAATTTTTAAGCTAATTGTATTATTGGTCACGGGGATTAATAGTAGTAGTAGTGTAACAGTTCCTAAATTATGTAATAAAGTGTCAAATAAACAACGCGATAAAATCCGTATAGGTAAAGTAGTTTAATTTCAATCAGCAATGTCTTTTTCGTAGCGTAGGTATGTATATAATTATGTATCATTATTTTATTTTTCAATTAACTATAATGTAAAAAATGTTTTAGTAATATATAACATTCACTTACATCTGTATATTCATAAAAAGGTAAGCAAAGGAACATAAGCTGTTTTTTTTTAATTTTAAGGAGACTGGATTAATATTTCTTCATGTGTCTCGAAGGACTTTAAAAACTTTCAAATAACGGACACAAAGAGCACTTAGACTCGGAACAATTATTTATAAATCGATCGAACCTACAACACTTCCCTGTTATGTGCGTTTTTAGTCACAAATAATAGGGGATACGCCTATGGCCATCCAACAGACTTATCTCCAAACACCGCGCTGTTAAAGATGATCACAGAAAAACACTAATGTGAAACACGTTGCGGAATCGTAGCCAGTACTAACGGTTGACCACAAACATGGACGCTAAAGAGGACTAGTAGGTACGGCTGGTGATCTGTAACTTAGACCTTTATGGAAATATACAAGCGGTTTTCTTTTGGCAAGGATTTTGCCACTAAGTTACCGAAACAAGCCCACGCAGGCCTGTGACCAACGTCATAGTGGGCATTATGTTTCCACTACCCAACTTTACCGAAACAAGTTTAGTTAGAAAGAGGTCACGTTGCCGCGTAGGTTGTAAACCAAATAGCAGGAATATAATTATGTCAATATATGTAATTATGCATAACAATAAATTGTATGGGACGCTGTCATACAATATATAAATACAATTAAGTAATAATAACCAATTCATTTTAGCTAGCCAACCTTACTAATATTATAAATGTGATTGTGAGTTTGTTTGTTTGTTTGTTTGGTACGCTGTTACGTGTTAACTACTCAACCGATCATCATAAAATTTTGGAAACATTTTATCAGGAATACAGAAAGGGACATAGGTAATCTTATCATTCATACAGAAAAAAATACTGTTCCCGAGGAATAGCAATTTATTGACAAGATGTACATTAACCGAAAGCGAAAGTATTGTCCTAACTGTAAAGATTATGCTACGAAGCTTTTATACAGAATAATTTATGTAATTCATAAAAAACTAATACGTCAATGGACTGACTGGTGCAAAAAACTGAATAAGACGCATTTTATACCATTACGCTAGCCATGTGTTCGGAAGTTAGGCAAGCATTTTGCTAGATCTGTTTATAAGTGCTAGCCGTTTATCAGGTATATTTTCAGACTCTGTGCATGCTAGAAATCGAACCTACCATCTCACGCATACGTAAGTATCAACAAATGTCTCAGGACTAACGATCAGCCCGCATAAATATTATATCGTTCACGTCAGCATGCGGCTTCAAGATACACTGAGGTGAGAATCTTCCATTGAAAGCAGTTAAAAATAGAAGGCGTTTCACATAAGCACCCGTATTTGATCGTCTCAACGCCTGCTCCTCATTAATTTAATGTTGTGAACGAATTGTACCTCACGTACTCTAATATTAATGCGAGGCGTTTCAAGGCGTACCCTTTGCCGATTTAACTGCTTGTTTATTCCAAGACAGTTTATCATATTCTTGATAATTTTTCACGCAATGTATATTCAATTCACTTGAAACTAATTAGCTGTGTTAGTAGCACTTGATATCAAATTCAATATATTCTATTAAATTACTTAGGTTATAGCTATGTCCGCGGTTAAGCCCACCTCTATTGAGAATGCGTACCAAGATAAACATTATTCTTTGCGTTAAGTCAGGCGATAATCGGTATGACTGCCAAATTACATTGAAATCCGAAAAACGGTTTACGCGTGATTGGTCAAAATTCATGCAATCATCTTCACATCTTTTTTACATTTGTTATATTAGTAGGATCCTATCATTAATCAATATCCTTATATTTAAGAACTTGTTTAATAAAGATCTGTCAATAACTGAAAGGCGATAACAGCGATAGACCTATTATTGGAATAATAAAGCTTAAACTTTAGATGATATACGATTATGTTAATTCTTTGTAATTACGTTAAATGTTTGTATCCATATGAAATTAAAATGAACACCGGGTAAGCACTGGCCTTTTTAAACTATTTAAATGGGCATAACTACAAAACCATAATACAAATCTTATATTATTTTTATGATATAAGAGCATTTATTATTACGGTATACATTATATACAGTAATATATAAAAAAAATGTAATACCAGGAATTGTCAGACGTAATACTCCGTCAAGCTGGCCGACGCGAGGCACTATGGTCGCCTTCCATACAACGCCGTCTTAAAAATTTTTTTAGCGAAGATCTTTATTCCCGAATTCTTTTGACAAAAATCAATAGTTTATTAAACAGATCATGTAATTCCGATATTCTCTTTTTTTTTTTTTATTATTTAATGCGTGAAATGATTTGCTAAAATGCAGTGAGTCAAAAAATTGTTTCGAGTGAATTACTCATACAGCCATTTCAAATGAGTGTCGTAGAAACATTTCCTTCAGAACTATATATGTGTTATATATTTTTAGAAAGCGCAAAGTTTGAAGTAATTGTAAAAAATAAAATCACAATAGTATGTATTTTGTGTTAGCCAACAATCTTGTTTGAAGATGCCTCCCTTCTGTTTAAGTCTTGTTCTTGATTTTCATATAGACATTCGAAGTTTAGCGCTGTTTGCCACTGTCTTGTTATTTATCTCATTCAAATACTTGATTACTCTGCCTTCCAGGCAAATACAATTTTTTTGCTCCTATTTGATATTATTTTGTCAGACCCAAATATATGAGACCAAGTCAATTTTCAGGTTTAGGATAGTATCAACAAAATGAACACAATATAATTGTATATTTATTCATGGCTTTTGGTAATTAAAACCATGATAAAACAACACTGTCAATTTTATGGTACGTAGGAACTTGAAAAACGCGCTAGCTATGAGCTTCTGAAGTGGACACCTTATCACGTTACCACTCACATGTGGTATTTTTGCCATAGTTTGGCAGCTGTGATTGGAGTCTTTTTGTTCTAACCTGAATGATGATGTGATTAGGCGTCCACTTTAAAAGCTCGTAGCTAGCGTGTTTTTTGAGTTAGAATGATGATTATTTTTTTATTGAAAGCTATCTTAATAGAAAATAATAATATGTTATAAATTTACACAGCTATGTGGGCATAAAATTTTGTAATTTTAAGTTATTTAAAAAACAGTTATAAAAGATGCATTTTTCTTACAAAAAACTTATTTTAGTCATGGTAGCTACTTTTTGGCGTGCTATTTGTTATTTCATAGTATTTACCAGGTACTAGTCATAATTATATATATATATATATATATATATATTTCAAGTAAATAGACCCTCTACTTCGGAAGAAATCGATATTTTTGTATATAGAGTTCTTAATAAAAAATTAATATCTTAATACACGTAAATTTCTACAATATATATTTTATATTTTCTTTTAATTTTTTTTTGTCTATGATTCATGGTCTATTTCATCCACTTTCGGGATTGCACTTTATCCTGGGACACACTGTACATTCAAGATAAAATTCATAGGCAAAGTAACTTTGCAATCACAATGAGTTGCTTGTGCTCGTTGGGTCTTGTGTGACCTATACATACATTAAATTTTTAAAATAATACCAACTAATTCAAAAAATATTTGATAGACTCTTTCACATTGTCATTAGAAAAGCTGATATAGTTAGATAAAAAAAAGAAAATATGAAGGGCAAGGCGAGAAGGATAAAAGAACGCTTTGGAAATTACAGTATTTGGTTGGATGGATTAATTTTTTCAATCCCCGTAGGAGATTAGTATAATAAATAAAATTAATTTCTTCTTCTATTAAATTTAATTCTTATAAAATCGAATTTTTAATAATCAGTGCTGCCACTGCGTATGAACAATCGATGTCGATGTGAAATTAATTTAAGAATTAATTACACATCGACATCGATTGTTCATACTTAAAATTAAATTGTCAATGTCTTGCTGCGGTATGAGGTCTCATGTTCTTTGCAAGTGTTCGTAAAGTTGTTGTTCCGTCATCAAATTTGGCGGGAAATCTCTCAAAGGTCTTCGTTGTTCGGCGTTTGTTTCGGCGACTGCGCAGACCAATCCAAAACCCTGTCTCGTGGTGGTCTCGTAGAGCGGCCGACACCAGCCGCGCCGTATTTGAAGGAGCATTATCGTGCATGAGTAGAAACTCCTGGCCCATTTGGATTCTATGTGGGACAATAACAGGCTCTACTACCTCCTCGTGATATTTTTGTGCAGTCATGCTGCCTTGGATTCAAACGAACTGGGTTCGTCCGCCAAGACGAATTCTTGCCCACACCATGATTGTCTTGCCTTGGTATGTAGACCTCCTGAGAGTGGCGTAGACGACTAACTGTCCCTGGAGTTCTCCAAATGCGTTCTTCATCGTGAATCTGGATGAAAACCAAACCAGGACTCATCGGTGAACAGCACCAAAGACCATTGTTCGACACTCCATGGTAAATGCTCCCAAGCTCACGAAAGCCGCCTATCGCGATTACCACGTCACAATACTGGAACACGTAGCGGTGTTCGAGCATGAAGACCAACTTCATAGAAACTCCTTCGCACGGTTTGAACGCTTACCGCCAGCTGGTGGTTCTTCTTGAGCCTTTGTACTTGTTGCATCGCAGTGATATTGAGTTGTCTTCTGGCGGTCATTTGAAGAAATCGATCCTGTCTCTGCATAGTAACACGATATCTACCCGTGTGCTGTTCGGCAACATTTCCAATACTGCGTAGCGTGACCACAACCTTGATATCACGTTTAGGCTGGCGTGTAGGGCCTCAGCAACGACGCGTTGAATAGCCTATTTTTAACATGCCCACGGCTCGTAACATGTGTATTTCATCTCGATTCAAATGACGACGTGACATGACTCTTAAAACCCACACGGCACATTTGACTAAAAATAGAAACAATATTATCCCTTTTCATTAATTAATATCGATAAAACAATTTTAATTTTTCTTATCGTAACGAATTACTCCTGTTGCGGCTGATTTTACAGTGCCGCTTTCGCCAATGCGGTTAGTAAGCGTCACGGGCCAGGAGCTTTGAGTGTCTTGGATCGTTACATAATAAAACGAAACCGCGCGGATGGCTCGCGCTGACGCAACTCGGCCGCGCGTTTCAATCATCATCAGCAATCAACTGGCATTGTAAGGATGCCGTTCTTTGTACAGGATTTGGGTGACATTGTTTTATTCGCGGATGACACATACCTTATTTTTAAAGTAGACCGAAAAGCACCAAATTTTCATGCTGTTAATGATTCACTCGCGCAAGTCCTGGACTGGTTTACGACGAATAATTTACTACTAAACTCTAAAAAAACTAAATGTATCAAGTTTACATTACCAAATGTAGTCGATTTGATCGAATGTGTCGATTTAAAGAAATAGGCATACTTACTGTTGCGTCGCAATATATATTTGCTAACATTATGTTTATTAAACATAATATTCGTTTACCTATAATAAGAATAGTGATATCCATAAGGTAAACACTAGAAATAAGCATAAATTAGTTGGCCCATATCATCGTTTACATAATGTTCACAATACATTTGCGGGACTCTGTATACGTTTTTTAATAAACTACCTATTAAAATAATAATTAACCATTGCTTAAATTTAAAAGCGGCGTTAAAATACAACTTATTCGGAAGGGTTATTATTCAGTCAACGACTACTTAACCTCTGGTATGCCGGAACGTGGATCTGCGCGAGACACAATGCTTTTTCTATTATGTCTGGTATTCCGGCATACAAGAGGTTAAATGACAAAAACTCATGGAACTAGTTGCTTGTTTCATACAGGATTCAATGATCTATGTATATTACTTATAAGTTAATTTAGTAATGTAGAGGTACCTCGTGATTATTTGTGATGTTAACAAGTATCTTGTTTCTTAATTTGATTATTATTGAAGAATGTAAATCCATAACCGCATTTAGTCACGGACTGCCTTTGCATAGTCATAAAGTGTAAGTGTATGCGCCATCATGCCATCCTACAGTCTATTTTAGATTTATATTAAAACATATAGCCTTAGCCCAAATTATTTCATCTCTATAATATTATTTAGTTATTATTGTTATTATCTTTTCATTATTAGTTTTTAATTGTCAGTAGTATATGGCATAATAGCTGCAACACTTTGTTAATCTGAGTTGTAAAATACTGAAATTATATTTAATCGGCGATTTAAAAGAGTGGCCGTGAGTTTCTTGCTTTTTTTCTCATAGGCTCAACCCTTTGCATGAACCTAGCAACTAACCTAAATGTAGCTTCAGTAACTTAGTAAAATCACTAACCTATATATTTGATGTAAGTGTTACTTTGTGACCTAAATGATTAAATGATTTTTGACTTTGACTTACTTGTTTACGCCGTCGTCGTTGGCTTTTTTCCATGGATAATATAATATAACAATTAAGAGAAGTCTCATCGCGACTGATCGAGGTAGAAAACCGCGCGGCACGAAACTCGTTTTATTGTTTCGAGCTGGTCATCCGCGCGCTTACGGGCCACGCTTACCAGCCGCGCAGACGATAAGCGTCACTGTAAAACCAGCCTAACAATTTTGCCGCCGTATTTTGTTCCTTCTTTTGTTTTCTTATGTACATTTTAAATTTAGAAAATAGAATGTAGGATGTGTCATGCTGTACCTATATAAACTTTTTATGGCAACTAAAAAGGTTTTAACTATAAAGTCGTAAATAATTTAGGATTAACGTATCCCTAGATTCTGTTGATGTGCGAAATTGTAATGTCTTGATTGCAAAATGTTAGGCTGATATATACAGTACCTACACACATTTTCCACAGGACTAACATTTATTAAATTCTGATTGGAAGATTATTCGATCACGCCCGGTGATCGAATAAATCGGGCAAAGTTTTAAGACGAATGGGTAGGCACTAATAAGTGCTGTTTTCTTTCATGTTTACTGTCGACCAAAAGCATGTGGAGCTATGAAATTATTTCATATAATACACATGAATATCATTAAGTTAAGCCTCTAGGAACCAAATTCATTTTACTAGCTATAGTATGTATGTACTAAAACTTATTAAAATACATGCAGTACCAAGATCTAAGACACAATTTTTTCGTGTATCTAATTAGTACCGAACGGAATATATTAATTTTCGACCACCTTTCTTAGTCCATTTGTTTTGAAAACTAATCAAAAATAAGGATTTTGAACGTGAAATCTATACCTGGTATTAAAACATAACTCCTCCCATTGAGTTAGCGAATGGCTCTGCTAATGACATATTTGACAGCTCGCTACTGCATAGATGTCACTTGCCCTTCGCCTCGGAACAATAGCTAGAGCACTACACCTTATTGCCATTATATATTATGCTATTCTCAATAGCAGGTCAGAATCTGTCAAACACATCTAAACACCAATCTAACAACAGACGTACATGTAGGACACAAGACATGGATATGTGTAATGTAGTGCAATTGCATGTTATGTAAGAATCGGAATTAAAATAATATGTATATAAAATAAACATAACAGAAATGAAAGAAAACGAATGAAAGGTACTGCTGCACTCAATGATTAATTAGTACCTAAATGTTTGTTACGTAAAATCATTACCTACTACGGCGTCACTTAATTAATACTTAAATGTCTCTAAGTGCGGCAGTTAATATTAAATAGACATTTACGTCACTAAGTGCTAAGTAAGAACATGTTTTCTACTCTTTCTATTACCATTTCATTCTTACTATAATAGAGCAGAAGCACATAAAATGGTATTCAATTTGCAACGTTCGCGCTTATCGGATTGTCGAGACAACCTTGAGCAATGTCGAAAGCATGGCTCTAAGTATTGTAAATTATGTTTATATTCACTAGATATTTGTATTATTTTTCTACAAAGCAGTTCAGTAATGTAGAACTAAATTTTCTCATGTTTGCGTCGCCTACAATCATTTTCAATATTATTTTATCTGAGTTCAAAAATTATCGCTTTGATCGGTCTTCATTTTAACACTGTAGCTAAAAATAACGTGACATTCACGTGATAACTAAAAAGGCCTCATCGATCAGATTCCAAATACATATTTATGTTAACATACATAAAGCTTAGTTAATTAGGCATGCACACATTCATTTTTGTGTATGTAGGTAATGAAATGCACAGGTGAGAGCGTTGCAACGACAACGCGCGACGATCCAATGGAGCCGGTACGCCGCACTGTGGTCCCGAAACGAGTTCACTGTCTCAAAAATCTGTATCTCTTTCGCCTTAGGAGATAATAACTTGAAAATTTGGACATATATTGTTGAATATATGGACTTTCAAATGAAATAAGATTTAATTTAATAAACTTTAAACTTTATTATATAAACAAGATTCAAAAATAGATTTGACGTAAATAATAGAAAAAGATAATAAAATTATGAAATAATAAATATTTAAAAGTTAACCGTCGTTTTTTTATTATTCAGCAGAGCTTAGTATACTCTGATTAATATTGTATCATTGACTTTCGGGAATTATTATTTATTGTATTATTCACTTTCGGAAAGATCTAAGAGCATTCTGGCTTTATCAAACAATTCCTTTCCTACAATGATTGCTAGTGTTCTTAGGCTTGAAATATATGGATCTGATGTAAATGATAATTAACAAAAAAAAAGAAAAGAAGAAGAATAATGAATGTAGAACATCTTCATTAGTTGCAGAACGAGAACATTTCCTTGAATGATGCAGTCGGTACCATCGGTAATCTTTGTTCCTGGTCTCTTGTGCATCTTTTGATAATTGGCGTATTGGAAAAATTATCTAATAAAACTTTCCCTATAAATGAGGACTTTATAGAGAGAGGATGGCATGTAGTACCAATTAAGCTTAATATCCATACCCATATTGAGATTGAGATTTTAACAAAATCTCATTCTTTTTTTCCGTTTAAGTCAAAAACTAAACTCAAATCTTCGTTTTTTGAATAATAAGTGACTGATTCCGTATCATATGTTATCTTAGGACGTCCTTCTTATATTCCTTGGGTAAAAGTCGTACAAAATATAGAATAGAAGCTTCATCTGATTCACCAATTGACAGTAAATGTTGGCCTCATGCGTTATGTATGAATTCGAATCTATATTCTTGAACAAGTTTCCTATATTTTTATTTTTTCGATTTCTCTGGCGATTCTTCATAGGTCTTTGGAGGTCGAACACGTTTACCTGAAGAAATTGAAGGAGTACTTTCTTCAAACGTTACCTTGAATTCCAGAGGATGTGTTAGGCTATTCAACGCTTCGTTGCTGAAGCCCTATACGCCAGCCTAAACGTGATATCAAGGTTGTGGTCACATTAGCGTAGTATTGGGAATGTTGCAGAACAGTACACGGGTAGATATCGTGTTACTACGCAGAGACAGGATCGATTTCTTCAAATGACCGCCAGAAGACATGCGGACACCGCTACGTGTTCGACGGCTAATCGCGATCGACGGCTTTCGTGAGCTCGGGAGCATTTACCATGGAGTGTCGAACAATGGTCTTTGGTGCTGTTCACCGATGAGTACCGGTTTGGGTTTCATCCAGATTCACGAGAAACACGCGTTTGGAGAACTTCAGAGGCAATTAGCCGCTACTCAGGAGGTCCACTCATACCAAGGCGAAACAATCACGGTGTGGGCAGGAATTCGTCTTTGCAGACGAACCCAGCTCGTTTGGATCCAAGGCAGCACGACTGCACAAAAATATCACGAGGAGGTAGTAGAGCCTGTTATTGTCCCACACAGAATCCAAATGGGCCAGGAATTTCTACTCATGCACGATAATGCTTCTTCAAATACGGCGCGGCTGGTGTCGGCCGCTTTACGAGACCACCACGAGACAAAGTTTTGGATTGGCCTGCACAGTTACCTAACTTTAATCCTATCGATTGCCTGGGACATGTTACAACGAGGATCTTTGAGTTCCCGCCAAATTAAACGTAGATTATATAAAAAATTTAAATTTTAATTATATTTAGTTAGCGGTAGTTTATTAAGAAGAAATGCATTTTATTAATCATACTAATTTCCTACGGCGTTTGAAAAAAATAATCTCGCCAGTAACATTGCGCCGAGTGCTGTGAATTCGATCCCCACACGATACAAAAAATTATGCGATCCACAAATAGTTGTTCTGAGTTTAGATATTCTTTGTGTCTGTTGTTTTGTAAAGTCCTTTACGATACAGGAGTAATTTGACACTTGTAAATCTTTGAGTCCCTATGATGCGGGTATTTATTTTGACCTGCTACTTGAAAGTGGAACACTGATATAATTCGCACCCTCAGTAGATTTAAGGCGTAAGAAGAATATACTAACTTTGGAGAAGAGCAAAAAAACTGCCTGGTGTGATAGGTATATTTTTTATAGAAAGTAGTTTTATCTTTTGTTTAATTTAGAGCCGATTTTTCTAACGTCGGATAACTTTTATCAGAGGAATAAATACGGCAGTTTGACATATTTTCTATAGAAAATCCGTCAAAATGTCAAATATATTCACCAGATAAAAGTTATCAGTCAATTGAAAAATCGGACCTTAGTGAAACAAAGACATAACGTAAGATTAAGGTTACTTTTATCAAATTTTAAGTATTTAATTAGTCTTTTATGATTGAAAAATATCAAACTTATTACGACGCAACAAATGTTCTTTTTTGGAATTGAGCCTTTATTTTTGTCAAATAACGACTAAAATAATTGAGCTTGCGTATTTTTACATGCACAATAAGAATCTGCAACAAAAAATGTACGTAATTGTACTTGCGCTTTTATTGCACTGGGATACAAATATTATCTCCTGGATTAATGGCCATAGGATTTACGCGAGCTTAGCTGAAGGTAGAATATTGTCTCAAAAAACACAGTATAACGTTATATCAGTCTGAGTAAACGTAAATAGAGTATGATTTCTTGGAAACCCGTAGACAGATTACCTATAATTTAATAAAAGAGGATATCATAGATCATGGAATCTTTGAACCGAATGAATGCAATAATAATTGTCGTACGTTTAAATCAGACGATAAATATATTATAGGATTACTATTTAGTAATCGTATTATATATTTATTGTATAAAATCCTAACTATAATATTATAAATCCGAGTGTGTGTATTTGTTTGTTTGTTACGCTTTCCCGGCTTAACTGCTCGATCAATCATCATGAAATTTCGCATACACGTTGTCAGAGGAATAAAAAAGGACATAGGGTACCTTTTATTCAAAAAAAGTTCTGTCACTAATCTAACTTAACCTTAATTTACTCAAGCCAAACCGTGGACAAAATTGGTGTCGATTCGCACACCTTCTTTTTTAGACAGGGACGTCTCGCACTTGAAATATATCAAGTGCAAATCGACCATTAAGCCGCAAATCTAGTATCATAAAAATGATACACCTATTTATGCTATTTCGCGAAAAGATATTGCAAGATTCTAGATAATAATAGAATTATGAATTACGAAGGTATGCAGCAACACCTAGATCTACTTAAAGTAATTATTTCACAACAACGAGTTGATAATAAATGGTTCATTCAGAATAAATTGCACATGCATACCGCTACCATGAGAATATGCACTATTTCTCCACCTGAAACTGTAACTTTAGGTACCTACCGTATATACGTCGATACACGTCGTACTTTCAATCCATTTTTTATCGATATTAGGTAAACCTGGACACTCATACTATTAATAAAACAAAAAATACGGTTGTTTCATTAATAGGTTATGGGCCCAGATATGGCTTGCTAGATTAAATTCAAAATTAATTACGTTAGATAGTTGCAGTTTGAAGTATTATCGAAGTTTTCGGGAGTAGTTTCGAGTTTGCTACTTATTGGACTTATTTTTGTGGACACATTATGGTGTGGTGCTATTTGACTTTCATAATGGCGGCTAATTATATCGTTAATGTACCAAAGCTGCGTAGACGAGGAAATTATGATGAGTGGGTGTTCGCAGCTGAGAATTATCTTATTCTTGAGGGCATGATAAAGTGTATTAAGCCAGAAACAGATACAACTGGTGCAGAAATCATTGTATCGGCCACAGATGACGCGAAGACAAGAGCAAAGTTGATTCTAACTATTGATTCATCGCTGTACGTCCACATAAAGACCGTAAAACTACTAAAGAGCTGTGGGAAAAACTCAAATCACTCTTTGATGATTATGGGTTTACTAGAAGAATAAGTCTCCTAAGGCATTTGATATCCGTACGTTTGGAGAATTGCAGTTCCATGACCTCGTATGTCACGCAAATAATTGAGACTAGTCAGAAACTTTGTGGAACAGGATTTGCAATAAATGACAAGTGGATCGGTTCGTTGCTACTAGCTAGATTACCAGAGAAGTTCTCTCCTATGATTATGGCGATAGAGCATTCGGGAATTCGAGTGATAACGGACGCCATTAAAAGTAAATTTCTAGATATGGAGACCGGAAACGGAGGTAATGATAATAATAATAAGAATAGATTTATTAGCCACCAATTGATAACCAAGATGGTGCTTTTGCAGTGTCTAAAATAAGGCAACGTAAGCCGAAACAAGTATCTACGAGCGGATGTAAAGATGGCGGTTCGAATAAACCAAAGACAAGTAATACTAACATGTAAGCTGTCAATGCCAATGCTATAGATGTGGACAAGACGGACACTATAGAACACAATGCCTAAATAATTCCAAGTTAGACAATAAAAATATAGATCGTAAACAGACTAATGCTTTCTCAGCTGGGTTCATGAACGGTAGTTTTAATAGAAAAGACTGGTACGTTTATTCCAGTGCTAGCGTTCATCTAACCGCTAACCAAGATTGGATCACTGATAAATATCGCTTTGTTCAAGAAGAAATCTTGGTAGCAAATCAAGAAACTGTATCAGTTACGTGTGCTGGCGATGTTAAGATAGTAACCTCAGTCAAAGGCAGTGAATTCGACATAACCATTGAAGATGTAATTTGTGTTCCAAATTTGACAACAAACCTTATCTCAGTAAGCAAATTGATTGAAAAAGGCAACAGAGTGATTTTCACAGACGATGATTGTCAAATATATAGGAGCGGAGAATTAGTTGCTGTTGCCTATTTAATGAATTGTGTTTATAGATTAAATACACAGAAGAGACTGGTTGCAGCAGTGACTACCTCGGATTACACTTGGCACCGCAGATTAGGACATGTTAACAGTGATTGCTTGTTGAAAACTAAGAATGCAGTAGAAGGAATGGATTTTTATGAGAAAGTCACTATAAGCAAATCGTATTGCAAGACTTGTTGTGAAGGCAAGCAATGTCGGCTACCTTTCACAAATAGTGATACAAGAAGTATTGAATTCTTAAATGTGATACACAGCGACCTTTGTGGTCCCATGGAGGAGACATCACTGGGAGGTTCGTCCTACTGTCTATTATTTGTTGATGACTATAGCTGAATGGTTTCTATATATTTTTTGAAACACAAAAATGAAGCATTAAATTATTTTAAACAATTCAAGGCAATGGCAGAAATTCAAACTAATAGAAAAGTGAAAGTCTTCAGGAGCGACAACGGAAAAGAATTTTGTAATTCTGAATTTGATGCTTATTTACAGATGAGTGGAATAATACATCAAAGAACTAACCCATACGCACCTCAACAGAATGGGCTGTGTGAGAGGATGAATAGGACAATTATTGAGAAGGCAAAATGTATGTTGTACGATGCCAAACTAAACAAAATGTTTTAGGCTGAGGCTTGCAATACAGCTGTATATTTACAAAATCGTACTGTGTCATCAGTTCTAAATGGTAAAACGCCATATGAGTTATGGATGGGGAGGGGAGGGGGAGGGGGGTTAGGCCCGATTTAAGTAATTTGAAAATCTTTGGATCACCTGTCATAGTCCATGTTAATAAAGAAAAATATCAAAATGAGTCAAAAAGTCTACTGAATGTATACTACTTGGATTTCCTGACAATATTAAAGGTTATAGACTGTATGATCCAGTGAAAAAGCAGATAATCACAAGTAGAGTGGAGCAGTGGAAGCGTGCTGGGCCCATAACCTATTAATAAAACAACCGTATTTTCACGTTTTAGAATAGACTAAACTCATTTATTATAAGAACCTTAGACGCACTCACACACAGATAATATTAGGTTACACCATCTTGTTTTGATATACAATCAATACATACCTATAGCTCAGCCTGATATAAATGCCTGTTGCCGTGGGAACTTCACAAGTGTAATTTTTATATAATTTTTAGTATATAAAATCACACTTACATAGAAATGAAAAGCTAAGTAAAAAAATCAAGTCAATCCATTGAAGACTCCCTAAGTTTTGCGACATATGCAAAAACAAAACATACTAAATTGCATTTTTATTTTTATATTTAGGGGTTTAGAGATTTTCACGATCGATATGGAATAAAATATGTTTTAGTGCCTGTCTTGGTAACGGTCAAAATATGTCGATATTTTTAAGTATTATTTAGTTTAGCTCTAGTTAAAAAGCATATGGGTTGCCTGATGGTATGCGCTTACTGTTTTTGAGCATTTGTAGAAGAAAAACAAGTTATACTACTGCCAGTAAAATAAACTACACGACAGAGTGTACTAATACACATCAACAGAATCTAGGGATATTTTATATTTCATCAAATATCTAAAAATCTATGAAGAATTTTCTGACATAGTAAATCGAAGAGTGATATTTAAGCTTTAAATAAAAAATTTCGACGGAGAAAATAAGTATTATAAAAATACTTAATCTTTTCTTATAAAACTATTAATTATAGTTAAAATTGCAAAATCTTATAAAATATAATTATTAATAATTAGTGTTGCCACCTCTGACATTAATTACACATCGACATTGATTTTTCATACTTAAAATTAAATTGTCAATGTCTTGCTGCGGTATGAGGTCGTGTTTTTTGCAAGTAAAATGAAATGAAATGAAATGAAAAGAGATGGTAAATTTGTTGTTCCGTCATTAAACTTGGCAGGAAATCTCCCAAAGCTTTTTGTTGTAACATGTCCCAGGCATGCTCGATAGGATTTAAGTCAGGCGACTGTGCAGGCCAATCGAAAACTTGAATATCGTGGTCTCAGAGAGCGGCCGACACCAGCCGCGCCGTATGTGAAGGAGCATTATTGTGCATGAATAGAAATCCTGGCCCATTTGGATTCTGTGTGAGACAATAACAAGCTCTACCACTTTCTCGTTGTATTTTTGTGCAGTCATGTTGCCTTGGATCCAAACAAGTGGGGTTCGTCCGCCAAAACGAATTCCTGCCTACACCATGATTGTCTCGCCTTGGTATGATTGGACCTCTAGAAGGTGCCGTAGATGGCTAACTCTTCCTGGAGTTCTCAAAAGGCGCGTTCGTCGTGAATCCGAATGATACCCAAACCGGGACACATCGGTTAACAGCACCAAAGACCATTGTTCGTCACTCCATGGTAAATGCTCCACACATGCCGCCGACCGCGATTGCCACGTCGCAATGCTGGTACACGTAGCGGTCTTCGAACCAACGAGACCAACGTCATGCAACCTTCTTTGCACGGTTTGTTCGCTTACCAGCAGCTGGTAGTCTTACTGTTTGTACCTTTGTACTAGTTGCATCAATGTGAGAAATCGATCCTGTCTCTGCGTAGTAACACGATTTCTACCCGTGTGCCGTTCAGCCCCATCCTCAGTCGCAGTACTGTGTGAGTCGCCCTACTAACGTGAACACAATCTTGATATCACGTTTTGGCTGGTGTGTAGGGCCTCAGCAACGACGCGGTGAATAGCACCATTTTCTAACATGCCCACGGCTGTATCATTTTATCTCGACTCAAATGACGATGTTACATGACTCTTGAAGCACACACGGCACGTTAAATTAAAAAAGAAACACAATTTAATTTTAAACAATTTATTAAATCCCTTTACATTAATTAATATCAATAAAACAATTTTAATTTTCCTTGTTGGTACGAATTATTAACAATTCTGCCGCCGAATTTTGTTTTCTTTTGCTTCTGTATTAACATTTTAAAATTTTGAAAATAATTTATAATAGTTTTCTATCTGTGTATAAACTTTTATGGCAACTAATAAGATTTTAAACTATAAAGTCGTAAATTATTTAGGATTAAGTTATCCCTAGATTCTGTTGATGTGTGTATATCCTTAAGGCTTCACTAATACTAAAAATGTTTAGATTAAAAACTGTGAATCAAAGATTTGACTCACGTGGGCATCACACCTGCAAAACTTTATACAATGGTGGTAGCCGAGATACTATTTATACCACAGCTCCTCTATAATCCGCTTATAAATAGAAGCAATTAAAGCTGTAAGTTAAAGCATATGCATATATAGTTATGCATTTGTATAGTTTTAATTGCTTTTATATATAAACTATTATTTTAATATAACGTCAGATAACCTCTAGGGGTTATCATTTTGAAGTGTAGAGGTTCATATTTGTGGGTCGAGACTAAAGGGACCTCATTTGATAACGAAAAGTAAGTAACACTAACATTAAAATAATTAAACAGCGATTTTGTGCCGTGTGAATACGATTTTAGACAGACAGACAGTACTTATATACACTAAAAGTGCTCAATTAATAACCTAATTATGGAGGATTACGCAGAACCGCCACAAAACTACACTGTTGAATTTATATAGCTGCTATAAAAATAATATCCATGTCTAAAGGACGTTCATAAAATCCAAATGACTTAGAATGACATTGTTTGTGGCATCACCCTTCAATAGGATTTACATAATCAATAAGCAAAAACAAGCTATCTGATTTATAACATCCTGGCTGTATTGTCGCAATAAATTAGACGCTTTTCATATCGAACAACCATTATTGCGATAGATGGCTACCGAACGACATAGCGTATTTACAAAAACCATAACATGTAACATTCTATACCTATATATTATACTTCATATTGTTGGAAGGTCAATGTATTTTAAAAGAGGCACGCGTATTCGTAAAGTTAACAATATTCCCGTTAAAAGTCAATGTATTCGATTATAAAATTTTATTGAAGATCGGACTCGGACTTGTAAACTTGTAAACGACCGATGTGAGTAAAACATGATTAACTCACGCATGCACCTTGCATTAACAGCTTACGCATGTAAAATTTACCAACTACTTGCATATACGCGTGTACTCAAGCACCATAGGTGTGATAAATGACAAACCCTAACATTTTGAAATTGAATTAATATGATAAGTGCTTGTATACCTATAGAGCCGGTGCAGTGCGACTCTTGCACCGAGCAAGGCTATCTATCCAATTAATATTGAAATAGGAAAAGACAATTTATGCACGGATAGAGCATTTTTTGTATTCATACTTGACAGTTCGTTAGCAAAAACGTAAACGAGTAGAGTTCCATTCGAATATAATATTTTTATTTACCAGATTGTATTTGAGTAAGTGTTAAACAAATAACCCAAAAGGCATTTATCATTCAGACGTATAATACATTTTGATAAAGAATAGTCGTGACTATGAAATAAGAAATATCAGACCAAAGCAGCTTATTGATCGACTTAATTCATACTGACGTATCGGTAATAAACGATCATAAATAAATCAACTTGTATCAAGCATTTTCTAAACCCCCATTACAAGAAATTATAAAGCAATACATATATACATTATATATACTCGTACATAGTTACATCTTCGAGCAGCGATAGCTCAGTAGGGAGACCAACAGACTGCAATGCAGAGGGTCTCGGTTTCGAACCCACGTCGCGCACCTCTGACTTTCGGCAGTTATATGACTTACGGGTGTAATGCAATTCTTATACTTATGTATGTAAGTATGAAGAATTGCATTACACCCGCATCCATAGGTCATAGGAAGCAAATTTACTGTCGTCTATCGGACACCCATCCAGGCACCGTATGACTACCACCACTCATTCCTTGACTGGAAAATCTAATATCACCTTGCCTCACACGAGAATTGAATGCGAAACCGAAACTGAAGTCACTACGGTTGCACGGCTGCACTAACATAAAGATATATAAATATGTACGAAAACCATATTGTTGAAACTAATTTAATTACCATGAAAAAAACTAAGTCGGCTCATACTGTATTAAACATATAAAATCACAACAACGATAAAATTAGCTGTATTATTAAAAACAATATCCAAATTAGATAGTGAAGATTAACGTCCACAATCACACAGACAAATGAAAAATACTGGCAGGTATGTATTATAGATAAAGGACTGCGTAATACCGAAAAACAAGTTATATATCCTTTTCATAAGGAAAAGCGAAAGTGTGTTTGTTGGTTTCTCCTTTTTCACGTGAAAAGGTCTATGTGGTTTTTGCATGGACGTATTTAAGGTCCGCTAAGAGACATAGAGTACTTTTTTCCGGCAAAATAGCCAGTCTCTGTGGCATAGATCTATAGATCTAGGAATCAAAGCCACAATGAATTAATTTACAGATATTATAAAAAAGCAGTACCAACAATTTATCAAAATCTGACATATAAAAAACAAAGCGTTATTTTAATTAGAATCTAAGTCACAGTAATGTTATCTAACAGTATTCTATCTTCATACAAACGGTCGGAACGCGAGTCATATCTACGCGCCTCGACGTCAGTATGCACTTGGTTCGCAACCAGTCGCGAATGCGCCGCAGCGATGAAAGGACGGTGTGATGGTTTAGTAAGCAGTAAGCGTGCGACTTGTTAATATTTGATTGAAATAAGTACAAGAATATACATAATAATTATGGCAAAGTATAATTGTAAACAAATGTATTTTAATTAAAGTTTTTATCCGAATGCGAATATTTTTTATACAATTAAATTTAACAATAAAGTTTTTGTACGTCTCAGTCGAGGCGCAAATATTCTTCAGACTCAAATATCTAAACATGTTTTTTTTATTAAATCTACTAATCAAAAAACATAACATGATTTTTATTGAACATTTCTTTTTCTTTTAATTTTTTTGTATATAATATATTATATTAGCAATCACTAAACTAGAAATAAAATCAAGGCATGAAATTCAAATAGGTCCTCTCGGGTATTCACTGACTGCGCGGCTGTAGATAATTAATTCAAGGACAGAGCCGAGTTACAATACTGTTAGATAACATTACCGTGTCTAAGTCCAGGATTCTATTTACGAAAGAGAATTCAGAAGCGCCGCTCGTCGGGTAAACATTCATGAAGTGGCCTAAACTAACAATGTAGCCGGATAGAGTGGCAGAACGCGTGTGTCGCGGCGGCGCGAACGATTCTTCCAGCCGAACGAGCATCAAGTGCCCACAGTGTCGCCTGCTCCTTGCCAGACCCACGAGCCGCAATAACAAATCCACACAATTTAATTTCCATTCTCCTATAAATAATGTATCTTTGTACCTCTGACCTTAGCCTGAGAGGTTATCACGGCCCCAAATCATAACATTATATTGTTATTGTATCACACTTGCTCCTAGTTTGAATTTATTAATATGTGCTAATACTTTACGCCCGGCGCCGGCGGGAATGCAATTTACTGCCCTCTGCGGAGACGTACCGAACTTCTTACACTAAATATTCATTAGATAAAACTTTTAGTGACGCATACACACGCACCTGTGCCCCTCCGACGGTATTAAGCGTCTATTAGCTCTGTTTGCTCACCCACAAACTCTTAATACTTATTCAAGGGTACGCATTCGGGTCCGTCGCACACACTACCTACATTATTATGACGTATAAACATGAGTACCAAATATCTGCGCATCCCTAAAATATTTTACCACGAGTTTATTTAAAATGTTAAAGTAATTAACATTACGCGCAGAGTACACGACAATACTCGTACTGTGAACCCTTTAAATCCAATTCCGTATTAGCAATCTGTCTAATCTATAGTATTTACTCTCAATGTGGGTATGGGTGTGCCATGTTTATTTAAGAGATAGCTTTCAGCTGTACTGTTAGAGCACACGCTGCGCACAATTCTGATTTGAATTCGCATTCCGAAATCCGATGTACAAAAATATTTTACTTTGTTACCGAGATGCAAACGCTGTGAAAACTTAGAGAGGCGACTGAGCAAAATCGGAATACAAAAGGTAGTTCAACGGAAATATATCAACATTGGAGTTAGAGCATAGGAGAGATAAAAATAAATATACGTATAGTTATTTTTGTTGCGGAACCCCTTTCAGTGGTGCACAAAGGTTTTCTGTACTTTTATACATTACCCGCGATGTTGCTAATTCATACAAATTTTCTTTAAATTACTTCAATCAATTCGACATAATAAATAAAAGATGTACCTAATCTAAAACTATAATATACTTTGTTACACAAAAAACTGTTCAAACAAAGCCAAAAAAATATGAAATGTAATATTTTCCTAAATCAGTTTGCCTTCGGATTCCGAGGCGTATAATAGCCAGACTGTTTCGTCAGTGGTCATAAAAGGTAATATTATTTGAGGGCATAGAAAATAACAAAGAAAGTTAAACCTCGGCAAAGTCGACGTTGGAAAATAAAAACGAATGTCATTCGTGATAGGCAGCCATCCGTGCGTAGTGTACTGCACTTACCATTACGTGAGATATCATTTGACAACCAGACTAAAAGCATGTTTATCGGCACAGCTAGAGCATATTTGATAAGTAAAATTTCGGATTGATTTTGATATTCGTAAACAAAATCCACGCGTCGCGACAACTATGTCGCTATTTGATGGATTGGCTTTGTGATTATAACATAACGCAAAGCTGTGCCACACTTTATACGAGAATAATCATTCAACTTTCTTTATATAATAAATAGCGGGTGTTTCGCAATGTAACTTTGAAGGGTTGCCCTTTTTGGTAGAAAATTTGCAATTAAACCGGCGATTATCTGAATAAATAAG
This sequence comes from Catocala fraxini, assembly GCA_930367265.1. NCBI lineage: Eukaryota > Metazoa > Arthropoda > Insecta > Lepidoptera > Erebidae > Catocala > Catocala fraxini. Next base: position 21,375,122 of record OV884024.1, read on the forward strand.
TACTATGGCAAAATAGCATTTGTTTGAGCTTATCTGTAAAGTTATATTTAGCGTTTCATGATTTAACAAATCAATTAATTTGTTTTCATTTTTAGTAAACCGCAATCGGTAGCGTTCGCACCGGTCGAAACAATTTATTGAATAATTTATTTTATTAACGAATATATAATCGGGATCGATTATTACTGAGGTAAAACGTTGGTTCAAGAAATACACGTTAAGAGATCAGCAGTAGCTTGCCAGTCCCAGATTATTCAAACGCTCACGCTGCTTAGAGGCACAGGGTTAAATTTCTCTATTTGTTACAACCAAAACACTTTACCGACGGATGAAATTCTAAGTATGCAATCAAATTATATGAAGTGTATATGTACGCGATATTACATACTAACATATTGTATGACGCCCGAGACGCGACATTAATTAACTTTGTCCACATCTTCAGTCAGTAAGCGTACTTGTAACATAATATGAACTATTTTTATTTCCCATGTACACATTAGTCGTCGTGCACTTTTCATCCGCAGAGATTGAAGGCGCAATCGTTATTTAACATTATCTACATAAGATAAAATAACCTTTTTTTGGAATATTTATCAGTTATTATTACGGTGCCTATAAATCTATCCACTAGTAGGTAATGCAGATATTCTATACGTCAAATTAATAAAAATATTGCTTTGCTTTTACCATAATATTGTATTAACAATAAACCTAAATTTAAAGTAACATGGCTTAAAATCCAGGATTTTGATTTCACACTATTATAATAAAATAGAAATTATGTAGGCATACCGGTTTTGAAAAGATTTAAAATATCAAATATTTTATTTACGACGCACTGACCAGCACTCTGCAGGAGCCATTTTGAGCTCTGGTGAAGGTGTGCAATAAGATAGCCATTTTATTAAAATCTCTACGAAATTGCTACGCACGCAGCTACAGAAATTCGTAGACCCCGAAAAGAATGTATATATTTTAAAATACAATGTGCTGCCCTGTATATTATAAAACTGCGTGAAGTGAAATATTAAAATCACGGCACATGTTGAACGAAAAAACATTTTATTTTTAAAGGATTTCTCAGCGTGAAGTTGCGTGATCAGCTAAAGGCGGCAAAGTGTTATCGCGAAGCTTTTCACATGTAACAATGCTAACTGTTATTATCCGACGACGTACACAAAAGTTTTAAATTATTTTTATATGTCGATAGGACACAAAACTGTAAACGTAAATAGACAAATTACATTTCAAATTATAATTTGACAAATCATTTGAAGAATTAATATGTTGTAAGAAAATAAAGTTTAAAAGAAGAATATAATCTAAAATAAGACGGAATGTAATGCATAGTATGAAAGTAAGTATATTCTTCTTAATTTTTGTAATCGCACAGCCGAAACTTGTAACATAAGATGAAACAAAGATGAGAGCAACAAAGCGCGATGACAAAATGTTATATAACGTAAGAGGCTGCAGAGCGGATGAGAAAACAAACAAGTAACGAATTACTGTAAGTAAACAAATGGCTTACCGCCTCCGTTGGGAAGTGAGAAGCCAACAACCGAGTATTAAAGTTTAGTATCTAGACTCGGAAAGTGTACGGAACAGAGGTAACGGGTCGAGTCGTCGCGAGCGGCGAGGGCAGCAGTCGGGCGCGCGGGACCACGCGGCACGCGCTCGCTCGGGATGAGTGCGGCGATGCGGCGGTGCGGTGGTGCGGCGAGGGTGCGAGTTCGAGTGAAGCGCGCACGCCACAGCAGAGCCACAGACAGGTCCGCGCTCCAGGGCGGTTCGACTTCAAATCGGCGTCGCCCTCGTCGCGATTATGTAACGCGCGCCGTAGCGCAGCGCGGCCCGAGCCCCGCACCCCGCTTTTAGGGAAAAGATGAATGAGTAAAGTTTCCTAACGGACGTTAGTCCATGGATCGCGCTCGGTTTCAGATCGGCCCGCGGTTACATAAAAGCCTTGGCACATGCGCGATGCTGGCTCGGGACCGCATCATCACCGAGCGCGGGACTCACAACGCGCGCGCCGATGTCTACGTGCCGCTCACGCTTACGTTTTATAGCCGCCTCATACATCACCCCAGCCGTACGGCGTACGACACGGGTACGCGCGGGAGAACGAGACTACCCTTATGTTATATAAACAAATTTATACCACACGACGAACAAATGATTTCAACGGCATTACACCTTCTTGCATACCTAAGCCATGCACACTTTATTCAGAGTAAACTACGTCTAATTGTAAAAACAATGACTTCAATGAAGAAATAAAAAATCCATTAATATAATATCGTACATATCTTCGAGACCATTATGGAGATATTTCAGTCATGCAGGATTCCTCACGATGATGTTTTCCTTCTCCGTTAAAGCAGGCGATAATTAAGTATTTAATACCTATGCATTAGGATCGAACTCAAGACCTTTTCTTTTGTATACATAGAAGTTGAAACTTTTTCGCGTTGCCGCAAGGTCCACCGATTGCCACTTGCATATTTTGTCATCTCTTTTCCTTCCTTCGGTCTTATTAGTTTTTACACTCTCCTTCCTCGCTCGTCGGCTAAGGATACTTATTGCCTGGTTTTTAGCAGAACGTGTCTGGTTTGGTCAAAAAGATACATCTTCATCTTACGACTGTCCGTTTGCCCATTTGCCGAGGCGAATTTGTTAAAGTATTTTGAAGTACTTAAATATATGTATATACATACATACTTATAACATTTAATTAATGAAATAATGTATTTTATAACAGACCACATTTTAGAAAAATTCTTGATTGATGCATCCCCATCGGCTATAAATAGAAATCATAGTATGTCCCAGCCGTGTTCACACGGGCAGAACGATCGAGTTCGGTGGATATGTGTGGAATACTGGTTAGATGATGCAATATTTTTAACTGAAGTATCTTATCGACTTTCTAACTGAAGTAACGACATTTATATTTACATATTTACATAACACACTTACATTATGATATATAAAAATTAAATAACCTAGAAAGATATACAAATATACATATCTGTGGATTAGACGTAAAAATAATAAGTCCTTATTTTATATATTTTATATTTTTTTGCGGATCTGGCGTTCAAAGTGTTTACTCTAGAAAGTGGTAAACAAAACCAAGTTCTTACAATAGAGGACTTACTATATTTTACCCCTCGGCTACAGATATATACTGCTGAAATTAGGTATTAGGTGCAATCTTTTTATGTACCTATACCTATATTATACGAAGTAGGTACCTATTGTATACATTTTATAATTTTCTGAAGTATGATGATAGTGCATGCTCCTGTAGTGTTCAATTCAAATAAAGTATTATCATAAAATTGGCTTTTTTATGAACATGCTTTTAAAACCTTCACATCTTAAAGCTAACTAACAAACTATGTAAACAAAACTTGGAAGTCGATTCTACTTCTAATCGTCGTATGGATTAGAAACTTTGAAGTGTATTGTATGTAGTCGGATGACGGAACAGTTATTTGGTCAGATTAAACTACCTGATGATGGAGCTGGAAGGGAAATAATGGATGTCTTGAATGCATATTGCTTATAGCTAGTAAACCTTTCCTTGAGTACAGGCAGCCTTAGGTATTTTTACGTAATTCTAAGTTACAATTAGTAACGTTGACTGATGATGGAGAGTTTACGAGACCTTTTATAGGTTACATTAAGTAACGAAAGTCTGATGATGATATAATACAGGTTAACAGAGGCCACAAATTTGGGCTACTTACGAATGTTTTAACGTTAGTTATTATGAAGATGGTCTGATCAGGCAGTCAACATGTAGATAGAGGCATTCTTCAATAGATACTAGCAAATGCCTCGTGTTTAGGCTCTTCTGGTAAGTTTTTACGAGTCCTCCTAATTATTACACTTGATGACGAGGGTATGATGATGAAGTCAGGTTGTGGATAGAGGCATTCTTCAATGAATACTAGGTAATGCCTCGAATTTAGGCTTTTTAGGTGTAACGCAAAAGAATCGTTGAATCATAATTTAACGATCCTTTTGCGTTATACTTAGGGACGTTGGTATCATGATGGAGCGCGCGTATGGATAGAGGAGCACCCTTCAAAGAATATTAGATAATACTTCGGCTATAGGTTTTTGGTACTTCAAAGAGACCTATACATTACAAATTGCTTAATAATAATAAATTACCAATAAACCGATCCATCAAACACCCATCCCCACAGCCCAGATGTGTTAGAGAACGTATGTAGTAATAGTCTTACGCCTGCTGCGGCTAGTGCCACCGTAGGTGTTCCATCCCTCTTAAGTTTTAAGCGTATCAAGTTTACATTGCCAAATGTAAAAAGTCCTAACATAAATATAAATTTAAATCATGAAATTATTACTTTCGTCCAATCCACAGTTTTTCTAGGTTTGACTTTAGGTCACAAAGTTCAGTGGGGCGCCCATATATCGTGTCTTGCAGGGAAACTTAGCTCAGTCGCATACGCAATTCGGAAAGTAAGACAGCTTACTGATGTAGATACTTCGAGATTAGTATACTTCAGTTACTTTCACAGTGTCATGTCCTATGGTATATTATTATGGGGCAAGGCAGCTGACATTGAGACAATTTTTATTCTCCAAAAGCGTGCAGTACATAGTATTTATAATTTAGGTTCATGAGTTTCCCTGAAAGATCGATTTAAGGAAATAGGCATACTTACTGTTGCGTCGCAATATATATTTGCTAACATTATGTTTATTAAACATAATATTCACTTATATAATAAGAATAGTGATATTCATAACGTAAACACTAGAAATAAGCATAAGTTAGTCGGCCCATATCATCGTTTACATAAAGTACACAATACATTTGCGAGACTCGGTATACGTTTTTTAATAAAATACATATTAATATAATTAATTTACCATTGCTTCAATTTAAAAAAGCCGTTAAATACAGCACATTCAGAAGAGTTATTATTCAGTCAACAACTACTTAACTCATGGCATTAGTTGCTTGTTGCATTAAGGATTCAAGGTCCTATAAGTCAATTTAGTAATGTAAAGGTACCTCATTATTATATGTGATGTTATCAAGTATTCTGCTTCTCATTTTGATTATTAATGAAAAATACAAATCCACAACCGCATTACTAAATGCGGTTGTGGATTTGTATTTTTATATTATATAGATTTCCGTGACTGTCACAAAGTGTAAGTGTATATTAGATTTATATTGAAAAATATGACTAGACCCAAATTATTTAATCTCTATAATATTATTAACTTATTATTGTTATTATCTTTAGTTTTTTAAAGTCAGTAGGATGTGGTATAATGGTTGCAACATCTTTTTGATATGAGTTGTAAAATACTGAAATTATATTTAATTGGCGATTTAAAAGAGTGGCTGTGAGTTTCTTGCAGGTTTCTTCTTATAGGCATATCTCATAGGAGGTAATGTATAGGTACCGCGTGATTATTTGTGATGTTAACAAGTATCTTGTTTCTTAATTTGATTATTATTGAAGAATGTAAATCCATAACCGCATTTAGTCACGGACTGCCTTTGCATAGTCATAAAGTGTAAGTGTATGCGCCATCATGCCATCCTACAGTCTATTTTATATTTATATTAAAACATATAGTCTTAGCCCAAATTATTTCATCTCTATAATATTATTTAGTTATTATTGTTATTATCTTTTCATTATTAGTTTTTTTTAGTCAGTAGCATATGGCATAATGGCTGCAACACCTTGTTAATCTAAGTTTTAAAATACTGAAATTATATTTAATCGGCGATTTAAAAGAGTGGCCGTGAGTTTCTTGCTTTTCTTCTCATAGGCTCAACCCTTGGCCTGAACCTAGCAACTAACCTAAATGTAGCTTCAGTAACTTAGTAAACTCACTAACCTATATATTTTGACGTTCATAAGTGTTACTTTGTGACCTAAATGAATAAATGATTTTTGACTTTAACTTTGACTAAGATTAAAACTCTCGAAGGGCCTTTTCACGTTGGACCCGTGTCTTCGTGTAAGCCTCCCAAAGGGCCAGTAATTTTCTAATTAGTTAAGTTTTAAAATATCTGTGATAAGAGAAACATAAACAACTTAATAAAAATAATAATGATGACAAAAGCTAAAATTTATTTTACTACAGTTATTCCATAAACACTTTTCCAACCACAACTATATCTGACATTTATTTAAAACATTCACTTGATGTGTGATACCTTTACTTTTAAAGCGAGCTTCGAGCATAATAATTAGTAAATATCGCTAATAGACGCAAGTATGAAATACAACTTAAGGCAATAATAACTAAGCAGTGAGCTTTGGAAAACATCATATTACCATAATAAGTGACTACTAAACCAATTTAATAATATGGCCATGATTAAAATAAGTTAACCGGCAATCATATATTTAGCCTGTTAATAATTCTTGAAAGATTTTAATAAATAATATAATTCTCCTCAGAAAGAGTAGGGCTTACTCCATTACTTCACCAGCTATGTTTTGTTATAATGTAAGGCACTAAGGAGGCTAAGCATAAACTTATGCCACGAAACCATTGCCGCTGACACATTTATGTGTATGTATATTTTTCTGTCTTCACTGATACTCTACGAACATCTACAGAGAAGATAATGCCTGTTTCTTAAGAAGCCTTACATGGGAAAAAGGGTCCAACGTGAAATGAGCCTTAGAGAATGTTGATCTATATTGGAATGAGACAATTTCTGAGGACTGCCTGTGACAGATGCAGGACTAATGCTTAATATAAAATCTAAGTCATTTTCTTAATGTTTGAACAGAATACCTTAAGAACATCAAGTGAGTAAACGATGAATAACTGACTTTAAATAGCCGCTATAAACATACAATCTTCAAAAGCAGATAGAGCAACACGAGAGGAGTAGAATACGGAATCTATAGCAATAAATGCTAATAAAAAATAAATAAATAAACGCACTTGTGACTCCTCTGGTGTTGCGGGTGTCCTTGGGCGGCAGTAATCGATTACCATCAGGCGATCCGCCTGCTCGTGCAAACGAGCAGGCGGATCGCTTGATGACCTATACCATAAAAAAAGAAAAATGTAGATAGCTAAGTAGGTACTGATATGTTAAGCTTAACGAAGGACGAGTAGGTATGTCAAAGTCTAATAGTTCCTCAGTAACGATCTTTCGCAATAGATTAATTATCGAAGTCAAGTAGCTTCTTAGAAATTATTTATTGCGGTAACGTGCATCGAAGTAAAGTAGTGTAGCAGGGAAAATCTTTCGCGGTAACGTGCATCCAAGTCAAGTAGTATCAGTTTAGCGTATATCGATATTTTGTGCGTCAAGATTCCGTATTCTACTCAGTCGAGAGGTGCAACGCCAGTTTCTCTATCATGGATCTTGTATAAACGGAGACCTGGAGCGGGGTATCTCCGTAGTTATGCATATAGTTCTAGTGGCCACTCTAACCGACCGACTAAGGCAAGGCAGAGTTAAGAGTCCTGCGGGCGCTCTTGGATTTCTTGGAGTAGAAACTACTGCCAGCCAATAAAGACAAGCCGGAGATGAGGTTCTGATCGACTCTTTAAGGCATTAGAGATCGCAATATTAGCCACTCAAATTTAGCTCACCTTGTGTCATATCCTTAGACATATTATTATTAATATAAGTTAAATTACTGCACGCAATTTCACTATTTGTAGCATTCAATTTTATTAAGTATATGAATTTAGCACGAAACAATTTGAATGTCATACTACCGATGCGGCAACAGATGCAGAAATCCAACTATATTTTTTACTCCTACGTAATAGTGAGCAAGCCTATTACCGTTAACCGGTCTCAAACCCAGACTTCGTGTTGAGAAATTCTTGACCCAAGAACACTGCTCGACCCGGGAATCGTACCCTAGACCTTATACACTTCAGTGGCATACACTGCTACTGCGTCACCGAGGCAGTCAAATTAATAACGATTACATTTTTAAACATTAATGTAAAAGAAACAAAAATGTGTTAAACGAAACGTGAAAAAAATTAACATTCCTCAGTAATTATGATGTCTGTAAATATTAGGTAATTTTGAGGCAAAATATTTGTACAATACCTAGTATCTTGCAACATCAAAGGCCAGCCCTAACGACTGTGCCATTGTCTGCCCAGCAACCTTGTTATTGATGCGCCGCCAGGCTCAATACTGGCGCCATGCTACACTTCACGAAAGAACAATATAGGACAATATGGCTACAATACTCAATGGGGTCAACCGTCAAAGTGCATGCACAGCCGTACGATCCTCTAGACCAAACTATGCGATGTTGTATTGACTGCCTCGTTGACGTGAAAGACGATCTAGCGGACCACATAAATGGTAGTAAGTGGTACTACTGGGGAACCATCGCAGAAGATTTACTAAGGCGACAGCAAAGCTACCGCTTATTGTAAAGCGAATAGCAAAAGCTATTCTTCAGTGGACACACAGACAGTGTGGCGACATCGGTTCTTTATATTTCTACCTTTTAAAATATAATCCCCACCCGCGCTAGTCACGAGTCCTGTATCGCGAGGGACCACGCGGTTTTACAAACATTCCAAATAACGGACACAAAGAACACCGAGACTCAGAACAACTAATTGCGAATCATACAAACTTTTTGTCCCGTGTGGCGATCGAACCACCATACTTAGCGCAGTGGCAATAGCGCGGTGACCACTTAAACAGCCATCCAGTCCAGTCAATCCATGCATTGAGTGGACAATACTGATTTATACAGGGTCTTACTACTGGCAGTAGGGGAGACAGCGGAACTAGTGACTTAGCAATACTGCGTGTAGGATATAACTGTCCCATCGATGGTTCGAAAAGCCGAAGAAGCATACCCGAACCACCTGTAATGCTACCGGGTAGGATATAATCGCTTCTAGATTTCTGGATACGATGGTATTACGTCATCCTAACTAGTATTATAAATGCGAATGAATTTGTTTATTTGTTACGCTTAACTACTTGGCCGATCATCATAAAATATCGCATGCACGGTGTCAGGGGAACAGAAAAGAATATAGAGCCTTTCATCCAGAAAATCTAGTAAGATTATACACGTATTCAAATATGTTAGACTAATCACTAGGTACATATTATAAAAAAAGTCCTGCGCCGCATCTGTCTGTCTGTTAGCAACTAAACTCAAAAACCATTAAACGGATTTTCATGCGGTTTTTACTAATAGATAGAGTGATTTATGAGGAAGATTTATATGTACAATTTGTTACGGTTATGTACTACCCGTGCAAAGCCGGGGCGAATCGCTAGTATCATCTATATTTTAATCTCATTGAATTATTTCATGTTAAACGTTTAAATATATTTATCATCGCTTTAATTAAACGTACTTATCTACCCGTTTAATATCTTCACCTCTGATATTAAATAACTCAATTAAGTTTCAAGGAATATGTGAACAACTTAAGCGACGCAATCTGTTGTGGTTCTTCTACGACGGATACGTAAATAGAGGCTGATAACGATTGCGCTCAACTTTAAACTTGGCTTTCACACTAAATGCTTAAACGTACATATTTAATACTAAGTTATGCTAGAATATTGGTCCGTGTGGACTACAGTTCGCCACCAATGTAATTTATGTGAACACACAATCCCTCATGGTGGTTTTAGTTGATAGAATTTGATACGTGGCTTAGATGTCTATGTTTTAAATGAAATTATACAAGATATGATAACGATAAAGTTATGCTTTTTCTGCGATTGTATGATGGTGGCCCGAGACGAGTCTGTGTGGAAAACCTTGAAAATACCAATTGGACGTGTTTCGACTATGATGATGATTATTATTTTATGAGGAATCCTACGCTATAGAACCTTTTAAAACGCAACTAAACTCGTGTAGAGATTTTAGCGTGAAACTTAAATTAACGAACACACGTGAAGAAAACTAGATACTTTCGTATTCATAGACAGTGAAACTAGTTGACCTGGGTTATTTGCAGTATCTTTGTGGTTTAGCTTTTATAAAGTTTTATTAGATTTAATTTATTTTTCCATTTTCTTTTTTATATATCCCATTGCTGGGCAAAAGCCTCTCCCTTGGGCTTCCGAATTACTCTGTTGGTATCGGATTTTCCCTATTCAAATTGTTGTCTCATGTGTCCTAAACGAGATGGGTGTAAAAACCCAGAATTCAACCTCTTCGTCTTAAATGGAAAAGCATTTAAAATACATGTGACCTTGTGACCCCTATATCTCGGGGGTCTTTTGACCCACAGTGCCCATATACAAACTCGACCGAGGTATGACCCCAAGGTGTCTGCACACCAAGTTACAAGTTAATCGGTCTAGTGGTTCCGGAGTTGTGCCTGTCACTAACACCAATCTGTCACTAACACACAGACCCACATAGTGTTTTCATTAAACTCTTCGAAGAAGACTCAGAGGTTAATAAAACATGCGGCGTAGTGGCCGTGACAAGTGACCACGTAAACCACTACACCATCCGTGCAAATTAACTAATTGATACTATTATGTTTGTTCAATTCTCAGAGATTTTTAGACATGCGCTAGCTAATCCATGTCTGGCTAGTCCCATCTTGTACTCAGAACAATACCGAAATCTTGTATAAAAAGAAAAACTACCAATGTGCGCTCAGTCTATTCTGGCCTCATACAAAATTCATGCGCGGAGCATCTGTTGGCGTTCAATGTCTGGAGGATTCCTCGTTGCTAGCCGCGGGCTATCCAAAACTGGCGCATGTAGCTCGTAGTTTGCGTTTGCCCTACAAGCAGATAATAAAAGCAATAAACCAGCCTTCAAGGAATCTAAATAGCCAAATGCATGAACTACCTACAATAATAATAAAAAAATGATTCTTTGTTCCTAGAACAGAGGTGGGCGCATTGAAATTGAATTTTTAATAAAACCGTTGCTTACTTCGCTGTTGTGTTCTAATTTTAATAAGAAACAAGAAAAGGAATGTCGACCTTACTATCTTATCTTATCTTATCTTATGTGGGGGCCAGTCAGTGCAGACCGGCGACACTTCGACCCAGTGGGATCTTTTGTGTCGACACTCTCCCAATAACGACTGCCATATATGTTCATGGCAGCCGGGACCGACGGCTTAACGTGCTCTCCGAGGCACGGAGCAGGCGATCATTGTCAATCAATACGCACGCACATAATTTCGAAAAGTCATATAACTTCCAAAAGTCAGAGGTGCGCGACGTGGGTTCGAACCTGAGACCCTCTGCATTGCAGTCTGTTGGTCTCCCCACTGAGCTATCGCTGCTCTCGACCTTACTAAGTACATCCCTGAAGTGGTGAGTAGAAGTTCTAGCTCTAGCTCTAGCTCACAGCTAGGTAACCCAAAACATGTTGGTTTAACTGCCGTCTAACAAGAATACCCTAACAGATGCAAAAGCCAAGAACTCTTCCCTAACGTATTAATTGAACCTGGGACTTCACGATCAGCCGCTGTTATAAGCGACTTTATATTTAGTATCTTAATGTAGTAATACAAACTTAAGTTGATAATTACATTATGCGTCAGTAGACGACGAAAGTAAATATCCGAGATTATGTTCTGGATTTTGTTAATTGCAGTTGTTAGTCAAAATTCCATGAAAGTAAATTTAAAGCTATCTCTATACGCACCAAATTTATTAGCGAATCTACCGTATTATAGTATTTACTGATTAACATCATTTAACAAATATATCTGAAAGCTTAAATGCTATGCATGTTACGTAACAAACAATTGCGTAACATTGTACTCACTGCACGGTCGTTTCGCTTCTACAATGTCTCATTGTACGTCTCGTACAGCGAGATCAGTTCTCGCACAAATGTTTATGTAACCCGGATAAGTATCCCAAATAAGTGGTTGTATTTACCGCAGTTTGTCTCTGAAATTTGTATCACTGCAAAGCCTTCGGATGCGGCCAGCATGATACTTATCCATTATCATTCCGTGTGGTATATACGTAAACAAAATTTTTGTGTTGCATATTTCGTTTAAATTTACCTATTACTGTTTGAACAAGCATATTATAAACAGTTCTGTTAACAGTTTCAAAATACTATTCAAGCGGCGCATTTACCTAGGTACATTATCAAACTAAGAAAGATTCGTCCACGGGAACTAGTAATGCCCTCTAGCGGTAGTACCGCATGATTACTTAACAGGCTATGTGAAAGTTGAAAGCACAGGTTTTAAGCCTGGCACGTTATATGAAAGTCTTCGTTAATTTCAAAGATGGCGTTACTGGTAACACTGGTAAATGGAACATAGTAAGTTACGAAGCTTACTTTTATTTTTACCTTAAGCGACATAAAGTAGAAAAGTAATATGAAATTAAATTCCTGCGATAGTAAAAAGATTCATTTTCTTTTTATTCAATTATACAACAAGTTGAAATTCGTAAGCTTTTAAACAGTGTGGGATAAGCAGGGAGAGTAAAGGTAAACAATCTTAAACCTAACCAAACTAACTTTCCATACATAAAGGACTTAGTCGCCTTTGGACACCGTATAATTAAATCGTCCTTATAACGTCACAGCAATGATACCATTCTACGTGGCCTAATAGAATATTAAAGCATAGTTAAATAATAGAAATCAAAGTTAATAGTAAACTACTTGCAATATACATACCTCATGTATGTAGGCATGATGGCTTAATATATTTTGGACACTAAATAGTGCCAACCTTGTTACTATGAACAGTAGCTTTAAATCCATTTTGATGCGAGCATTCCTAAAAGTGCATCCACACCGCAGCTTCTTGTTGTGAGCAACGTTTCCAAGTGTTAGTGGACAACATCCGATAACAATAAGTAAATTGTTGTTAGTATATGTTGCCATATTAAGCAACGTAGCATAACGTGTGATAACAGTCAACAAATGGTAACAATCGACAACATTTCTTACAGAATGTTTCTTAACATTATCTACTGTTAACATGGCAACATAGAATAACATTTGTAGGTAGGTACATATTTACTCCCTCTATATTTTCTTCTAGGCTTAAGTGATATGCGCATCCGAATCGAGTGTCCTTTTTTCTTCTTCTTTGAATTTATTATGAGAAAACATGCTGTTGCTATAATCACTTCTTTATCTGCCATGTTACAGATACGTAACTTTTCTATATGTAGGAGCTACGCGTCCGTTGCCTGCAAAAGATTGCGAACATGTGACGTGCAACTTGATTGTATCTAAAAGTTACTCTTTATTATATTGTGTTAATATATATGTTGTTAGCGGTATGGATGCGAAAGAAACATTCAATAAAAATTTCAAACAGTCGCAAAAGTTAAAGAATGTTACCTAGTGTTATCAAGTTTCTCCACAAAAAGTAACAGCGGTTTTGACGCACATTATGAATCTTCGACCCTTCTAAAGTAGAATAGTTATTATATTTTATTCTTAGTTAAACACAGTCTCAAAATAGTTAGGTTTTTTTTCTAGTCTTAGGTTAAATATCGGAATACATCGGCGTGTCAGTAGCCAAGCTCGGCTTTGTGAAATACGGAGCAAGGTGACCTCTGAGTTAATTTAATGTAAATAAGATAAGATAAGCTTGTCTTAACGAACTTAGGGCTGTTTCGTTACTGTACCTAAACTGACCACTTAACTAGGTATATAGTTGAGTAGTAGACCTTACAGTAATTCCATTGTTGTTTGTACACTTGGTACCGACTTTTCCTTTTAAGAGTCCCAGAGTCGCAGCGCAACATCGGTGGCTGGACACAATAGATTTTTAATTGTGTCTGGTATACTTACACTTGACAGATTAAAATATAGCTACATAGATATATTACTGGCAATCAGAACTATATTTTGGACATATTATATTACGAGAATTGGTCTTGTGTTCATTTATAGTAGGTACTTTCATATGATTAGCAGTGACTTAGTAGAACCGTTTTTTACTTTGAATATATGCAAATACGATATCCTCTTTCGCACCCTTAAGGATAGATTTATAAGACGGTATTTATTTCTGATTAATTATTTTAGCAAATTTCAGATCTACAAATATTCAAACACATTCTTAGCATCTAACTTACGTAAAACCCTAAATTATTTATTAGTGAATGCCTATATTATCTAGGTATAGATACAAAGGCTGTGTGTCAGAAAACCTCCTCGTGGTACATCCTGGCAACAAATAATAATAATATTATAATATAATATTATTACATACACACAACACCATCTAGCCCAAACTAAGCAGAGCTTGAACTATGGGTACCTACTAGATAATGGATAAACATACATACATACTTTTTTTTGCAAATAAATACATATTATACATAGAAACACCCAGACCAAGACAAACATCCATGTGTATGCACACAAATGTTTGATTTGTGCGGGAATCGAACCCGCGACCTTAACGTGGGCAATGATGCTCTTCATTATTGCCGGCGGCTAATATTCTGACAACCGGTGTCGCTGTTTGACACCGGTACGGGCGGGGACCTACTTCTTGAGGGTGGTGGGTCCAGTGCTGTTATGCAGAGTCTCGCCTAGACTCAGCAGATTTTCAGGATCCTACTCCAGTCCCATCTTCGCTCGTCAGAGCTCTAATCTTGCAGCATCCTCGCGGGCGCTGCAAAACCACTTTACCGTTTTCTCTCTCTTTCTTATTCTCTATATTCCTAGTGAGCCTTGTTGGGGCTTTGCAAGTCTTGGGGCCATTCCATCGGCCCTACATTCGCTCCTAGGAGCTTTCGAGCGGTCCAGTCTCCCGTGGTTTTGCGGGACCTGGTCAGGCAATTTTGCCATATGCGTCGATTCGGAGTCACGATACCTGGTGCCGTAGTTACGTCTTACGGCCTGGATCAGGAACGAGGGTCATGGCTTAACCGCCCACACTGCGAGGAAGAAAACCTCTATAAAAATTACTCCAATTCAAGCTTTGGCGCGCGGCGAGGCATGCGTGGCTGATGGGCAGATCAGTCGCAAACGCACTCCCCAGTCAGTGGACCAGCCAATCCACTGGTTGGGTAACAAACGCGGCTTGTCCGGGTAACAGGGGGCTCTGCCCGGGTCTATCACCCTTTCCACCACACTCGTGGGTTCAAATATGGATTTAAATTTAAACAAAACTTAGACGATGCAAGGATGAGTGAGATGCCCAAAACTGACGTCAGCAGGAGGGGCGAGAAGCTCGAAACCGAAGTCAACAGGAGAGGCGAGGCGAGGCGAGAAGCCTAATACATCTACAGAGTGTAGTATGGCAGTCCGAGAGTGCAGCGCTGTGGTGTCCGATTCTGACACCACATCGAGTATAATGTTCGTGTCAAGGCGGGAGGCCGCTTCCGAAAGCCCTCTTAAGGAAATTCGCTCGGGTCAAGAGTCTGACTTGAGTGATAAGGAGTTGGGCCACCTGGCAAGGCAAGGGCCAGGTGGTCAGGAAGGCGAAAGGTCGGCCGCCGACCACTCAAAAATATGTCAGCCCTGCAAGCTCTGGAATATATTAAGAGCGTCGCCAGAGTATCAAAGGCCAACCCTTTCTTAACTGACGGTACCAATTTGTACCGGGTGATTCCCCGTCCACTTTTTCGACAATACGATCGCGCATTACGTATTCGACACTGACGATCCTTTTGATTACTACTACGCTAGCCAATCACAGTGATTTATTTCAATTTTGCCTATTTACCGCCAGCAAGTGACACTTTCAAGTTTCAACCTGTTTCGGATTTGAGAACTGCGGATTGCTTTAGTTTTAGAAAACATTTAAAAATAGAATAAATGGTGTATGTGTTATTGTTTTATATTATTATATTAGATTATAGTTTTAACTATACAATTAATATGGTTTTAGATTATAATTTTAAATTTTAGTGCTAAAATTACGATAAAAATGTACAAGGACTTATGAGTACCGACAGTGACTTTGTTTTTTTTTTTTAATCAGATCAATTATATTGTAATATTTGTTTATCTTATATTACAGATATTTATAACGAATATTGCAAAGAATACGGCTTTGATAGAAGCCTAACTTATGGAAGATCTTCCAGATTGTTCCGAAACTTCAGATGTGGAATTATTTGACGAAGAAAACCTTCCCGAAATACAACTACCCTCAACTAGCAATTTCGATGAAAATTTTAAGGCAGCATTAGAAAAATATATTATGCTGAGCCAATTTGAACTTAATACAAAACATGAGGCAGAAGATCCTAGTGTGGAAATAGACCAAGAGGTAATTGTATATTCTATTCCCAACACTATAATTTACAGACTGAGGACACTGTTACGTCAATACATGCATGCCTAATCGTAAATGGAAGAAACGTGATGTAAACGTAAACGTGACGAAAAGAATTTACCAGAATATTCTGCAAAACGGGGGTAGTTAACGAATATTTTGCTGAATGCACTACGCCAACTGATATTTTTTTTAGTCTTGTTTGGTGATGTACTGGATAATATTGTATATCAAATTAACTTATATGCAACACAAAGAGATACAATTCTGAACTTGAAAAAAGAAGAACTACTGGCCCTTATCGGAATGAATTTGTATATGGGGTACAACACCCGGCCTTCGTGGACAGATCATTATTCACCGGCGCCTGATTTGAATAACCCCCTGATATGTAAAACTATGCCTAGAGACAGGTTTGCAGCAATTTTGAGCCACAGGTATTCTTCAATTCGATGACAACACGCAAATGCCTTTCAATTGTAAAGATAAATTATATAAAATCAGACTTTTAATTGATGCACTTATTAAAAAATTTCAAGAATGTTATTATGGAACTAGAAAATTGAGTGTAGATGAGTCTATGATCAAATTCAAAGGCAGGTCGGTATTAAAACAATATCTCACTATGAAGCCGGTAGGGTATAAGCTATGGTGCCTCGCTGACCAATGCGGTTTTATCAAAATCTTTATAATTTACCTAGGAAAAAATGGAGAAATAGCTTTAAAATTTGCAGATTATTCATTAGGAGAAAAAGTTGTCCTAGAGTTATCAGAAAAAAGAATGGGGTAAACAGAAAGTTATTTATTATGATAATTTTTTTAATCCATTGCTTTATTAGAAAATTGAAAACAGAAGGAACTTATGCCTGTGAAACTATAAGGTCTACCCGTAAAGGCATTCCTAATAATCTGCTAGGTGATTTTAAACTAAAGCATGGCCAATATGATTATAGAATTTCTAATTTGAATATTGCATATTAGAAATGGAAGGACAACAAAATTGTACATTTGGCTTCTAATTTTCATGGCAATGATGAAGCTACAGTATCGCGAAAAAAATGGGTCTAAATTTACAATCACCTGTCCAAAGGCTATCAAAGACTACAATTCTTACATGGGAGGTGTTGATACAGCAGATAGATTGAGAGCACTGCACTGCGTGGACAGGAAGTCCCCAAAATGGTGGCACAGGTTGTTTTGGGGTATTCTAGATATTACATTTGTAAATCCATATATTATTCATGCACTCATAATGGAAAAGATACCTGTAAAAGACTTTAGGAGATCCATTGCGCAAGGGTTGATGTCTATGAAGGACATCAAAGATAACAAGAAGATAAGGTTATCAAGAGAATCTGTGCCTAGCCCTGGGCCATCTAAGAGGCGCAAAACTGGCTTCTCAACGTTGAAGGATGTTCGTTTAGGAAACCGCGGCGTACATTGGTCTACGTTTGTGCCAAATAGAGGGAGGTGTGAAGTATGCAGCATGAAGAAAGTGTAATCAAAGCCTCACTCAAAATGTTCACACTGCAATATATTGTTGAGCATAAAAGGAAAAAGAATTGTTTGGCAAAATACCGCGATGCTAATGTTTAATTACTTTTTTATTTTATTAATAATTCGAGTCAAAAAGAAGTACTTAATGTTGCTATTTTACTAGCCATTTTGTGACCCAAAGTTCCTGACGGTACTTGTAAGTCTAAGTTATAAAATAGTAAATAGATAAAATAAAAAAATCTAAGTAAAAATAAGATTTCTATACTACCCCTTATCCATATAGAATCATTAAAACTTAGTTTTTCTTTATTTTTGGTATATTCGCTACGAAAGGGTTAGGGCACTTGTCAAAAGACTCTCAAGAATGCGGTGAAATGGCAGAGGCCTTCTTAGAAAGAACTTCAGCGTGGTCCTCCTGCACACCCACTCTGTCCCTGGAACAGTCACCGGACACGCAGCTGAGCAAACTGTTGGCAGAAATGGCTAGCCTCATCGCTCGGATCTCTTTCATGGAAGCTAGGCTGTTACACCCAAGCCTCGGTGCCATAGAGCCAGCACAAGTCCTTCAGGCCGTTTCCACTTACATGACGAAGGCTGGAATACATAAAACAGTCTCAGCAGCCGCAGCAGCCCCTGCAGTGTCAACAGTTCCAAAACCAGTGGCAGTCCTAACGACCAATGCAGTAGCTGCAAGTGGCTCATCGCCTCTTAATTTAATTAGAAAAAAGCTAAAACGGCTCCTCAGCCATTGCCCGCTTCAGCACCAGCCTTAGCTTCTGCACCAACACAAATACCAGCCTCAGCCTCCCAAAGTACCAACGAAAATTGGGAGACTGCCAGCGCAAAACAGAGAGCCACCAAAGCCAAGAAAAAGGCGGCCAAGAAAAAAAATAAAGCGCCTACTAACTACACGCCCTACGCTCAACGGCTATTGTAATCATTCTACAGCTAGCCGCCAAAGAGAGAGGCGTTGACTATGCCTTGCCTTCTTTAGTATGGACTAAAGAACGCAAAGAACACAATCCACCTTTTAGTTAGTTAGTTAGTTGGACGTGTGTTATCCGCACTTAGCCCTACAATTGGGCCATTGTGCGTAAGTAGCCGACGCGAAGTATTGTTCGGTTACTCATACCACCTCAGCTCCGTCCAGAATGATAATAGGGGACCGATGTCGCGCAGTACCTCTTTCATCGTTTTTGGACTATTTAGGAGTTTCGCCCGTTGGTTGCTCACGCTTTTGCAATGTAGGAGCACGTGAGCCGATGTCTCCTCGGTTTCCATGCAGCCTCTACATAAAGGACTGTCAGTGATGCCGATGTTGAACAGGTGTTTGTTAAGTGAGCAGTGGCCCGTTATTATACCCACTAGGTGGCGTAGGTTTTTCTTTGTGGAACGTAGCAGTCTGCGTGACAGATGCCTGTCCAAAGATGGAAGGGCTTCCTTCGTCTGTCTACATTCTTTTGTTTCTGTCCACTGTTTTTCGTGTAGTTTCGTGGTTCTATCGCATAACCATGTTTTGAGTTGGCAGAAGGGTATCGGGACAATCGGTTCGGGTCCTACCATTTTGATGTTCGATCCTCTCTTTGCCAGTTGGTCTGCAGCATCATTGCTATAAGAGTTGCTGTGACCGCGTATCCACTGCAACGTTACCCGATTTTTTGTTGCAATACTTTGCAGCTCACGGTGTCACTCCAGGATGAGTCCACTGTTGAAGCAGTTGCTCTTAAGAGCTTGTAGTACTGCGGCGCTATCCGAGATAATGCGTATTGACTTATCGCTTATACCTCTTGATGTAACCGCTGTTGCGGCCCGGGTAATCCCAACACATTCTGCCTGGAAGATAGTGTTGAGGTTTCCTAGGGTCGTTGAGTAATTGATGTTTAGGTCGTGGGAGAAGACTCCGACTCCTGTTCCTGATTTTGTTTTGGATCCATCCGTGTATATTCTCATTTCATGTGTGCCAGAGCTATCTTTAGGTTCTTCATGAAGTTGGATGTGGTATTTTTTGTCAAAGACAAAGGTTTTTGGGATGATATCACATGTCGCCTCTATCATTGGAATTTCGTGGTATACTAACTCCTTTAGGCGCGCATGAGTTATTCTATTGTCCCGTTTCCAGAGCCCTACCTTTTCAAGCCGTATGGCAGCTGTGACAGCTTCCTGCTGTATGATGAGGTGTAGGGGTCTGAGATTTAGTATGGCCTCCAGCGCTGCTGTAGGCGTTGTTTTCATACAGCCTGTCGTTGCCAGGCAGGCGAGTCGTTGTAGGCTTTGTAGTTTGTGTATGACTGTGCTTAGAAGAGTGCGGGGCCACCAAACTATGGCGCCATATATTATCATGGGGCGTATTATGGTCGTGTAGAGCCATAAGGTTATAGATGGTTTGAGGCCCCATTTTCTTCCTATTAATCTTCTGCATTGCCAGAATGTTGTGCATGCTTTGGTTATTTTTGTGTTTAGGTGCTTACTCCAGTTCAACTTATGGTCGAGTACTACGCCCAAATACTTGACGTCTTGTGCTAGGGTAAGCTCCGTTCCAAATAATTTTGGCATATTACTTAACTGAATTTTCCTTTTATGAGTGAAAAGAACCAGTTCTGTCTTAGATGGGTTCACCGTCAGTTCATGATGGTTACACCATTGTTCCATGATTTTGAGGGCTGATCGCATGCGATTACAGATTATGTTTTCTGAGTCGCCTTTGATCAGAATGGTTATGTCGTCCGCATAGCCAACGGTGTAGTAGCATTTGTTGTTAAGGCGTTCCAACAGATCATTCACCACGATGTTCCACAGTAACGGAGAGAGTACTCCTCCTTGGGGGCAGCCCTTCGCCACTATGCCTCTCGTCGTAGAGTTCACCGTGAATTGTATCGCCCGCATCTTTAGAAGTTGATCAATCCAGCCACTAGTGGTTCTATCAACGCCAAACGTGCTAAGTGACTGGCTGATGCTGTTGAATTTTGTCTTGTCAAAAGCTCCTTCTATGTCAATGAAGGCTCCTAGTGTCATTAGTTTGTCTGATAGTGCTGTTTCTATTGTTCCTACAACAGAATGCAGCGCTGATTCCGTTGATTTGCCTTTCCTGTAGGCATGTTGCTGGCGGTGCAATGGCTTAGATGTTAGAGCACCTTGCCTTAGATACCGATCAACGAGTCTCTCTAGAGTCTTCAGCATGAACGAGGTTAGGCTGATCGGTCTGTATGATTTCGCCTGTGTGTAGTCTGATTTACCCGGTTTGGGTAGGAAGATTACCTTGACTTCTCTCCACTGGCGAGGTATATAGTTATGCGCTATCGATGCTCTGTATATGTTAAGCAGGTGTGGCACAACTGTTGTTTGTCCCCATTTCAAAAGAGCTGGGAATATCTCGTCCAGGCCCGCAGATTTAAAGGGCTGGAAGGTATCTATCGCCCATGATATTCGGTCGACAGTGACCATAGATTTGGCCACTGTCCAGTCAATCTGGGTTGGTTGATTGTAAGACGTGTCTTCCCAGTTTGGGTTTTCTGTCACTTCGCACCCAGGGAAGTGTGTTTCGAGTAGTACCTGACTTATTTCACTGTCTGAAATCGCATAGGTACCATCCTGTTTTCTAATGGCGCCTAGGGTTCTGTTGTTGTCTTGCGATAGGACTTTCTTTACCCTGGCTGCTTCATTAGTTGTGTCGATGTTGCTACAGAAACGCCGCCAAGATTCAACTCTGCGGTATCTTATGCGTTTCTTGTAGTGGTATTGAGATTGTTTGTATCGCTCCCAATCTTCATCAGTCCTGGTGTTTTTAGCTCGGTTGAACAGTTTCCTCAGATTGAGTCTGAGTTTCTCCAGCTCCGGTCCCCACCATTGGGATTTACCTGCCGCTGGTGGTTGTGTAGGTGGACAGGCTTGTTGGTAATTCTGTTGGATGCATTTGGTAAGTATGTTAGTGTTGTGGTCTATGTTGTCAGTGCTGGTAGTCATGTCTTTAAAACAGATTTTATCTACCTCGTGTTTGAGAAGGGTCCTGTACCTTGCTACGTTCGTCTTGCTGGGCTTGCGTTTCGGCAGTTGATCCTTCTCTGGCACTCGTATAGTATAGCAGATACGCCTGTGATCTGCAAAGGAGGGTTCGGCTGAAACGTGCCAATTTGACACTAGTTCTGCCGCACCGTCCGTTGCAAGGGTGATATCCACTATGGTTTGATATCTAGAACTGACAAAAGTGGGCTCGCAGCCATTGTTCATTATAGATAGGTTAGTTGAGAATATATATTCTGTTAAGGACTCACCTCTTTTGTTCGGTGTGTGGCTTCCCCACAGTGGATGGTGAGCGTTTGCGTCGGCTGAGATGATAATGTGCCAACCGTGGTCTTCACAGTGTTGTACCAGTTCATCTAACTCCTTAGATGGGATTTTCTCATCGCCGGGCATGTAGACTGAAGCTAGTACTAACGTTTGGTTGTTTGGCCCTGTTTGGAGTCCTACCGCGGTAAGGTCTCTAGAACAGAACTTTGTTAATAGCAGAGCTGATATTGATCTAGGGATATAGATGCAAGTTCTTGGCTTATGAACCAAAGTATTATGCATCAACTTACCCCCGATGCTTTTCAGACCGCATATGCTGTCGCCTCTAATCCACGGCTCCTGGATCAGGGCTATGGTCCTTTGGTCAACCTCCAGCAGTCTGCGTAAGGTAGCCGTCGCAATTTGTTTGTGCTGGAGGTTGGTTTGTACCACACTAATCTGACGAGGTACTCCCTCTGTGGACAGAGGTTTCCCTCGGAATGCTGGGCCGACGTCGTTCCAACCTTTGCGTCGCGTTTTCCAGTCAGAGGTGCGGTATCCGTCATCATAGGGTCGCTGCTCTCTGACTGAATGGTTCCCGCGTGCCTGTTTTGGCATCCGCGTTCCCCTTGCGTGTCGCATTCGGTTGGAGGTTCCGTCCGAGTCAAGCTCATAGTGTCACCGGTCCTAGTCGGGTCGACTGACTGAGCGATCCCCTCGGTTGCGTTGGTCCTACTCGTTAGGTGCGCATCCAGCGGTGAGGGCGCCGACGTAGTCGGTTCGCTTCCTTCTGATTGCGCAGCAGGGGCTTTCGCACGCCGATTGCGTCGGTTGCGCCGGCTGCGGTTACCACCTTGTTTATTTACTCCTGTGCTTGCGTGTTTCGCGGAGTCGACGTTCGCATTTCTGCGTACGTCGCCTCGACGCGGTGCAATGCTCCAGGAGGCGTTTGAAATGATTTCTGCGCTGGGCATGGCGTTGGCCAGCTCGCGCAGATGTATTAGCGTCTGTGATCCATTGCTCCCCCCAGAATACGTGGAGCAGCCTGATCCCTTAGGGTCAGGGAGGGATTCACCAGCGTCGCGGACACTGGTACCCTCCTGGGGTAGTTTCTTCGTGTGGGTCACGTTTTCCATATTAATTTTTTGGGATCTAAAATCCTGCTGTGTGGTATGTGTGTGTAAGTGTGTGTGTTTTTGTATGAGTGTGTGTTGTGTGTGTGTATGTGTGTATTTGTGTGTGTGTGTGTGTGTGTGTGTGTGTGTATGTGTGCGTGTGTGTATGTGTGCGTGTGTGGGTGTGTGTATGTGTGTGTATATATATATGTGTGTGTGTGTGTGTGTGTGTGTGTGTGTGTGTGTGTGTGTGTGTGTGTGTGTGTGTGTGTGTGTGTGTGTGTGTGCGTGTATGTGTGGGTGTGTGTGTGTGTGGGTGTGTGTGTGTGTGTCACGGCTGGAGGTTTTGGTTTCGTCTGTTTCTTATGGAACCAGACCAATAACAGGCGGCAACCTCGGGAAGGATAGTCCACCAGCCTTGTCTTAGGGATCTACACGACTTGCGCTCTCCCCTAAAACCATTTGCCAGACTCTGCACCTGATTAAGGTGCAGAGAATGAAAGTATGCCTAAGTCACTTAATTAAATTAAACAGGACAGAGTGGTGAGTTGGACCTACTTCCGCCTAAACACAATCCACCTTACAGATTTTGATTTGCTGGTTGGTTTCAAGGTCAAGTCTACAAGAACAGGATGTATGCTCGAAATATCCGGTGCCACGAGTGGCCCAAAGGCTGACGCCCTGGCTCAAAAATTGAGGGAGTCACTGGGTGCATCGGATGACTCTATCTCCAGACCGTGTGTCGATTTACGAATAGCTGGTTTGGACGATTCCATAACGTCAGAGGAGATTGTGGCTGCCGTACCCAAGGCTGCTCAACAAATCTAATAAAATGCATCGTTATTCGTCCATTTTTTCGCGACCTGGGGATTATTAAGTATATATCTTATTAAACACTTAATATTATGAGTAGTTAAAATACATATTAGGCCTGAAAATGCATTTAGCATTGATAATACTTTATTTTATCAATTTTCGGTAAACCTTTATTATATATAGCATCGTTATTAGGCAAGCTAGCATTCTTATGTATTATTGTAATAAGAGTTTATTGTTTTCGATTGTGATTGTGATTAGAACTTTTATTATATACTCTTGTAAGTTTTATCCATCACACCACAAGTTTTAACCCAGTTTGGAAACTAGTCTACCACTGCTATGTCATCAAAACAATGTATACTTATTTTTGTCACATATGAGAAATAAAAGAAAATATTATTATTATTAATATGGCCGTTAGGGTCAAAATTTCGTAACACCCTGCATTAGTGAATGTCAACGGTATCTCATCATGAAAATTTCCTATTTTCATGTTAAAGGCTTGTGTGGTTTGAACTATGCGGTAATATGTCAGT
Organism: Catocala fraxini; assembly: GCA_930367265.1. NCBI lineage: Eukaryota > Metazoa > Arthropoda > Insecta > Lepidoptera > Erebidae > Catocala > Catocala fraxini. The sequence continues at coordinate 21,399,591 of OV884024.1, forward strand.
CAGTTTCTCCTCTTATAAAGGTTTATTTAAAAGATCTAACAAGGATGGACAACAGCAATAAAATAAAACATAATATTGTATTGTATATTTGTGAACATTGACACGCAAATGCTATTTCGCGTAATCACTAATATTATTTTACCATCTGAATACAACATGGATAATGGATGACTGGGGACTTTCAATTGGGTCATTCGGTCGATTTTTATTGAATTCGAAGCATATAATAAATGTGTAATAGCATTATATCGTAATACTCATGGGCAATACTGGTTAAAATATTGCTGTGTCATGTAGCTACATTTGGGAAATTAAATAAATGTCAAATGATATTTAACCTTAACCAGTGATTAAGCTACTTTCTTGTTCTGTATAGTAACATTTCCGTATAGATTCAAATAAAGGTTTTTTTAAATTTTAATATACTCTGCTCCAAGGGCAATGCGTATGTTAAGAGGGACATTACCGACATTGAAACAATGGACACAGAACACAGAACACAGAACATCTAGACAAGGAACAACATCATTTTTTTATGTCTCATGAATTAGCATCGAACCCTCTAAGGCGCAGTGGCAATGGCGAGGTGATCACCTAAACCACCACTAAGGGCTAGTGATATGCCATTACACGTCCTTCTGACTCTGCGTTCGACACGTAGTGTGGGAGGTGTATTTTTTTATGTAATAATAATAATAATTGTAGAATTTTATGAGTGCTAACTTTGGTCACTTATAATTATAAAGCAGCAGGACTGTATCATATTATACGTGATACTAACATAATAACCACGTACTCAATTGTGCAAACGGGAGCGGCAACGTAAAAATGATTTCGATTCAATATAGAGAGCAGAGTCCTATGTATGTTATGCTATGCCAGTGATAGCAATTCGGCAACAATGCAAACATAAAATGCTGTCCCATCGCCTGCTTCAATTATATTTGCATGTAATGAGTTCATTTAATACATGAAAGTAACGAGCGGATGCGAGCCGAGCAGTGCTTAGGTAAACTCATCAGAACATACAGCTCTGAAAACCCCATTTTGATCAGTCGACCAAAAAAAACCTGAATTTATAAACCTATAGGCATTCTGAAGCTTTGAAACGAACCTACATAATATTTAAAACGGAATTTACACCTTTATTATTGCGTTTGCTTTAAAACAGCCTTAGTTACGGGGATAATCTAGTGGGGCCTTTAGACTGCGACGCAAAGACCTAAAGTTCGATCCTAAGGACGCAAATATTTGATTTCTAAGAGTTATGTGCGCATTAATTAATCTATTATCGCTTGCATTAACGGTCAAGAAAAACATTGTGAGGTATCTTGCAAGTCTGTGATTTCTACATAATGTGCTCGAGGATATGTGAAGTTTTAAAATTGTCAAATAAATAATTAAAACTCACTTAATCATAAGTTTATTTAACATTCAAATACAAAAATAAAAATATATTTTTATATTAATATATTTTTATATTATCACATAAACGTACTTTACCTACCTCAATTACACAAACATACTTACTCAGTATCAAATCAAAGAATAAATGTTAAAAAATAAAAACAATTTTGCCTTGGTTCACATACACAGTAATTTTATTTTGTCAATTTTGTTGGAGGTACGAAACTATTCTATTTTCTGAGCTTACTTAAAAATATATGAATTACCCACCTACTTTACTTTATATTATATAGTTTACCTTCAGTTTTATTCTGTACCTTTAGTTTTAATATTAATAGTGTAACATGTATGTTAAATGTATAATTTAACAGCACGAAACTAACGTCTAAGACACAGGCTCGGCCTAGTTTAGACGTTAGGTTTCATTGAATATTGTATACATTATTATTGTATTACAGGTTAAGAAGTTGTATGTATTGTCATCTATTTGGTATCAATAAATAAATAATTATTATTATTATTATTCTCTATATTACTATATTTTTGTAATGATTACATTTTTAAATATAAATATATAAACTATACATATTAAAAACTACAAAATCTGAAATGACCAGCGACATCGGGAACAGGGTACAAGCTGCCGGTGGTAAGAGCCCCAGAGAGAGGAATCTCCTCACAATACGCGCCGTGTCAAGTAATACTGCCTTTTGGATCAAGGACTTTATTCAGCCATCTAACGCGAGCCTCTGCAGGTGGTGGTCGAGGCTCTTAGCTATTAAACCATTGACTGTAATGACTATCGGCACAATGATCGTCGAGTCCACACGCCACATGTCGACAATCTCGTGAGCTAGGTCCAAGTATGCCAGCTCTTTTTCTTTTTCAGCTTTCACAAGATTCTCGTCATGCGTAATGGTAATCGATGATCATTGCTCGGTGCTCCAATCGGTCTATCAGCACAATATCTTGCTTGTTCGCCACAATTGTCCTAACAGTGATGATAGACCGATCCCTGTACAAAGTAGCACGACCATTTTCGAGAACTGTATCGGGCACATACCTGTAATACGGCACTTCAGATTCCACAAGGCAAGTTGCTGATGGACAATCCTGGCTACTTGTTTGTGTGTATGCAAATACTCTTTTGGCAAGACGAGAACAACCGGAGATAATATGTCTGAGAGATTCTCCGGACTGGTGACATGCCCGAAATATGTCAACCGTACGTATGTCGCTTTGTTATTATTATTTGTAACTGCAACCAGTACCTCTATACTATTGTTATTATTTGTAACTGCAACCAGTACCTCTATACTATTGTTATTATTTGTAACTCTGCAACCAGTACCTCTATACTATTGTTATTATTTGTAACTCTGCATTCAGTACCTCTATACTATTGTTATTATTTGTAACTCTGCAACCAGTACCTCTATACTATTGTTATTATTTGTAACTCTGCAATCAGTACCTCTATACTATTGTTATTATTTGTAACTGCAACCAGTACCTCTATACTATTGTTATTATTTGTAACTCTGCAACCAGTACCTCCATACTATTGTTATTATTTGTAACTCTGCAACCAGTATCTCTATACTATTGTTATTATTTGTAACTCTGCAACCATTACCTCCATACTATTGTTATTTGTAACTCTGCAACCAGTAGGTACCTCTATACTATTGTTATTATTTGTAACTCTGCAACCAGTACCTCCATACTATTGTTAGGTATTGCTATTTATAACTCTGCAATCAGTACCTCCATATTATTGTTAGGTAGTCTATTATTTGCAGCAGCTTATGTGCCTGTCGTTTAGTTTCTGTAAAATTACCTATCCACTATATTTTCAAATTGCCTCGTACCAGGGCAGTTTGTTGTTTTAAATATTTCTTCGCAAGCGCATATAAGGTAAGGACATGATATCAAGGTATCTAAGGGAGAGAAATAATCAACAACAATTGGTTTCCATACATTTATTACAGTGATCATTCACATACTATACATATTTGCATCTACATTCTGCAATGAAAGCAAATAATATCTATTTAAAAATAACTAATAATACCTGTGTGTAATGTTGTAAGGTGTGGGTACCTTAAAATACACGAGAGCCTGTGCCAACATTTTAATAAAAATAGTGAGCGTTTGAATTATCCATAAAAGAAACTTGTACAAATAAGTCTAAGAACGAAAATTACTAGGTATATACGTGCTTCACGTAAATAGAATATAAAACATTATGTTAGGGGCGTATGTAGCAATAATGTCATTATAATTTCCCAATGGTCTTAGTCAAACATCAATCAAGTTCGGCAATAGATCAATAACATATTTCATTATTGATCGATGCGACATAATCGCGTAAGGAAAAATATATAGTGTTAGTTCCGCTTGAAATCCACTATCAAATAACCTGGTGATAATTATTATATTTTTAAACATTAGGCATAAACTTAATTAAATGCATATCAATTTATAGAACATAACAGTACTAGAAATTAAACATAGGTAAATGAGCATAATAATTGACTTTGGTTTCTATTGGGCGGAGAAATAACTAAAGTGACATTTTTAAGTAAAATTTCTAACAATCATCGTTATGTTGGGAGTAAATAATATAAGATTTATACTGTAAAATATATCTTTATAACTTTTTATTGAAATTTGCCAATTTCGATTGATCTTTGGAATATTTTAGCAATCTAGAAATAAATATTAAAATCACATAACTGAATACCCCATGGTAATACAATGGGAGTGCATAAAATGCCAATAAATAAAAAGTGTAGGAAGAAAGACGCAGTATTTGCCACATTTTTAAAAGCTACAAATGAAACATATTCTCAATGATATCAATCGTGTAGAGTGATAAAAGCCGACAGACATTAAATAACTTTTTTATTCTCGCAACAATTACAGTTGTCGTCTAAGAACTCAGAGCCGCCAGAGTTAATTAATTTCAAAGTAACAAAATGTGTGGGATAGAGTAGTGTTAGTATGTATGTACTTCGAACGTACGTATATCTGCTATCTTCGGCCAACGGCCACGTACAGGTATCAGGTGCTAAACGTAGGTACCTACGTAAGAACATTACCTAATTTTCTTAAAGTTTGAGTGTTGATATTTATGTATGTTTTACAAAATGTTGACAGTAATTTATAAAGTCAAATATTACCAGGAACTTGGCATCGGTGATAATAACAGCCTTTAAGCTCGTAAGAACATAGCGTCATTTTACTTCAAGTCACGAGTCTTATTTTTTATATAATAATATGACGATGATGATGAGACACTTAACAGGTCGCCGTCGGCCTTATAGCATAGCGTCAATCTTTAGTTGTTAATGGTCTTATGGAAATCTATTTATAGATCCATGAGTATCATATAGAAAAATTAGGACTCAGACTGGACAGTCAGACGGTGGTAAATTTAGCCTCTATATCTGACAGTATTGATTATTAACACTATTTTGTAAAACAGACACAAAATCAACATTACTACTCTAAGCCACACATTTCTGACGTAAGAAAATAAGTAACATCTAGTGGCCCTGGGCTCTTACTCTATTACTGTAATGCCAACAGCAACAACACCATGTTGAGTAAGAAAATACAGCTTACAAAAATATATCGCATAGCCGCCAAAAATTGAATCAAGATTAGTGCGTGAGTAACAAAGTGATTTACAAAATACTCCCACCCAACCTTGGCATAATACCAATCTCCTTAAAGTAATGCGTACATAATGATCGCTTTAATCAGTCTGCAGTCAAATCTATCTGGCATAATGGATATAGTCGCGCTGCTCGCTATGGTTGAATTTCGAAAATCCCATAATCATTTTTATACATTCGCATTACACGATTTTTAAAACTGAACTGAACTGTACGGGTGTTGATTAAATCACGCTCGGTATTTTATACCATTTTGAAAGTCCAAACGTTTCGGCCAGTTTGTCCAATCCTGATGATCTGACCTTTGTCAAATGCTGACTGATTGCCGACTTTTTTGTTTGACAGTTTTCACTGCGGCAATATGTTAATAGACTTGTCCAGCTATGGTTCGCTTAGTGTGGCCTATGTCAGTTACACCCATGACGGATGGTATGTAGGCAGTTTGTTTATAAGCTAAATATGATAGTTATGTGAAACTACCATATTGTGCTAGTAGTCAGTTGCCCTTTTAGGGCTAAAGCACTAGAATATCCGGGTTATCCCAATGAAATAAATGGATTTTCAGTGCTGTATGCTTGTCTACAGTAATGTTATCTACTAGCTGCCATTTATCAATGCAACCTAGCCGAAACGTGAGGCCATACAATAACATATGTAAATACTGAGGAAGGTAATCGATTTTTGTTATAAATTTAGTTTCTATACAATCAATCTCCAAAAGACCGCGTACAATGTGAGTTTGTAATAAAATTATATTTCAGGCGGACATGCGATATACCTACATACAATATTTAAATATGTATACCTATCTATGGTTGACATGAATAAAAATCTAAGCTTATAAAAGTCATTGTAAAATGTAGGTCAGGTGTCAGTGTAATACACATATTGAATTTAGTAATACGTAATATAGTAATATACATTACGCATTAAGGAACTTAGTAAGAATATTCATGAATATGTTATGAACACTTGCCTGCCTGCCATTATCTGCCGCTAGAATTCAATCCGGACGGTGTGTCATGCATAGAAAAGCAAAACATTATTTATTCATTTACACGAATCTTAAACATTGAAATTCAATTACTATATACGGATTTTATTGCAGTTTATTTTTAAACACTTCATTTAGATATTTTAAGCACTATTAAGCTATTTGAATTAACACTTTTCCCGACGTATCAGTTGCTTTTCAGTGGTCACGGGCATACTAAGATGTCTTGGAGTGTCAATGGAGACGACCGTCATCTTAGTCTCTCTCCGTGAATATGTAAGAATATGTAAGCAAATGAAACGCCGAGTAAGTGTAAACTGAAATAGCTTAATAATACTAAAAAAATCGAAATTTAGTGTTAAACCTATTCAGTGGCACCGGCACATCCGCGCCTAAAAGCATTCTGGCATTCCAATAATTTACAGGTTAACAACTGTTTAATTTAACAATTTATTAATGTAGGTAGTTTTGTACGTCAACGTTTATTAGTTAGTGAATTTACTGCAATTACGTTTCGGTTACAGTGCCGTTCGGGATTTGGATAGAGTCTATGACAAAATACTTGCCAGCAATATACTAACGTATTCATATGTGTTATCCACGAATAACATTAGAGTAAAAATAAATTAATAGTAGCAGAATGGCAACGTAATGATAATTATGCTAATTGCTGTGTATGATATTAAAATATTAGATGTAAAGCTGAATCACATTAAAAAATACAAAATTCGCTCGGTAAAACTACTGATGATTTCAAACTTCTAGCTGTTCAAATAAATAAAATGTTTAGACATAACCAAAAGCCTTAACGGCGTTTATAAAAAAGGAATGATAATACGTTTAGTTAACAGTATACACACGGCAATATTAAAATAGTTTCGTTTGAATGTTTTGATACTGATATTTGCACTTAAATTGAATTTTTGTGATCGGTCAATTGCTGAAATGCTAGACATAATTGCAAACAGTTGTGTGTGGTCGTCGGCGAGCTGCTGCTGCTCAAGACAATAACTCTCGCCGTAACCGAAATTCAGACAAGAGGATTATTATGTTGTATAAAGCGCTCAGTTCGCTTATGCATGCTACATAAGCGAACTGAGCGCTTTATACAACATGTGTACAACAGTGCGTAGATCATATTCAGCAAATGGATTGCTCACCGCGTCTACGACGCTTAAGGTGACACACGTCTTACGCTGCGTTCAACGCAAAACACAAAGCGTAGGAGTTACTTTACACTTTATAAAATAATACGCCGCAATCGCGATGCATTAAACGCACCGTATAACGCATAAACGAACATAGAGCTTTATATAACGGCCATAAGAAATCAAGGTGTTTAGACCGAATTTCTTTACGTAGATTGGCCATCTGCGCAGGATATATTATAGTGCGTAGTGTGTTTGCGCAAACACACGTGCACTCTGAATTTTTATAATGTCATAGTTAATGGGACGACAATCGATTAACGTGCTTTCTGGTTCTTGGGTTCGATTATCGTAAACCGTACCCGTAACCGTAACGTACAAGTGGTCTTGACCACTTGTACGTTACACGCTTGCAAAAACTCTGCGCCACCGAGACTTTCAACACGTCCATTACATGTTTTCCAATGAGGACAAAAAGATTTAGGTTCACCAGACTTCGCTTGGACTGGGTTGACTTGTTAGTGGTTGTTGGCAAACAAGCACACTGTCTGGCTGGTAGTAAGTAGTCACTTGAGCCGATGTGCAGTTGCAACATGATGCCTCTAATAATCCTTTTATCTTATGAAGCATCACTCATGCGTAGCGCCGCGTCGCGTTGCGTAAGCAGCTCCGTCAGATCGGCAATAGTGACATATTTATATCGTCTGTATAAGGGCCTCATCCTATTAGACTATGTCTGCAGAAGTGGCATGTACACTCGATTCGACAAAATCGCACTCGTTTTGAGTACGCGACGCAAGCGTCGCTTGTGAACAATGTTAGAGCTGGTCAAACGTTAGAGGAACGCGCAGGCAACAAACGCAAGTGGGCTCGAAACCTAAGTGCATGGATTGTGCAGAACAGGACAAGAGAAACATTTGTAGAAGAGAGCTAGCGTGATCCATGTTATGTGTGTATAATAATAAATTATTTGATAAACATTGTCATTCCTCAATATGCACCGTGCGGTATCCATAAAAAAAATCATTAGAAAAATCAGACTATCGGGTATGTTCAATAACTTCAGAAAATATTCTCACTAAATTCTACTAATCTTATAACACCGATTAACATTTAAAGTTCTAACGGCTGTTTTCTACACTCTACTACATCAATAATATTAACATTGAAAACATTAAACATTTATAAAACACTCCTGTATATCCGAAAGATTAAGTAAATAGTATTTCTTCTTAGATGCATTACAGGGTGATTCTGCAGTCATATATGAGACGTGATAAATGGACTTAGGGTTTCATAGTCGAAGATCCCCATTAAATGTGCCTGGATTGGTTCGGCGTAGTTATGAGCTGTGTAAGGTGTACTTTTAGTCGATCATTATTTCAGAATAAGAAATATGTATTTATTCCTTATATGTATATTATAAAATAGTTAGTTATATATGAAGGTGTATCAAAATTACTTTAACTAGTGTTTCAATTTGGTTTTTGTAAAAGTTTTATAGTAGATATGATTCATGTTTCGTGTTAAAGCATTCACATTAAAGCTGATCGAAGATGATGGGACAGAAATGTGGTGCTAAACAGTGAAGGTAATACAGTTGTAAACATTCATAAAATACATCTTAAATGTCTAAATATTTATATAGCTTAGTTACATATAATATAATGTAAGTACTTTGTATTAAATAACACCGATAAAATTTTAAAATGTATTGATAAGAATAAAGTAATGTAACATTTCTTTAGTACTAAAATAGATTGTATTAAATATTTGAAAAATAATAGTTCCGGTTAAAACTTGTTTACGTAAAGAACGCATTCTGAACATACGTCTAGCCAAACTGTGGCTCTTTCATTTAAACTCCTACACGCGCCTGGTAATTATTTGCATCGGAATCAAAGTACAACATTTATTATTATATACATTCTTTCAGTGATATATGTTTATATTTATTTTAATTCGGTTTCATTATATATCTATTACCTACAAATAGAAATCCGATTATATTTGTAGGCCTTTCTGTGTTTTTTTTAGAAAAGCTACTGACATATATTTCTCTTATTTATAAATCCTTCGTTTACCAAGCACCTTATCCCTGTCTTTGCCATAATTTAGGCCACATCGTGGAACTCATCCATCATACATTTCTCATAATACAAAAAAATAAGAAAATTATGTCATTCTCAAGGAAGATACCTGCACATCGCATTGGTGTGACAACAAATATATAGCAGATGGAATTGATAATTTACGTTAGTCCAAAAAAGTATCTGACGCGGCAGATACTACTTTAAATACAACGTTCAGAATCCATTCAAAAGACATAGCATCCCGACTATGTACCCGATGGGTTACACAGACCTAAACATACCTACTTGCCGTCACCTATGTTTCACAGGGATCAATAACATTCACAAAATGCACTGCCCCGCGCAATGGGGGAGGAATCTAACATATACCGAAAACTGTTGAGAACTTCCTGACAGAAAAGCCATCAATCCAATTAGCTCGGGAGTCAGATCCCAAAATGAGCAGAAGCGTATGCGTTGCCTACACCGGTGGACGAACGTGATAGATCACGGGACATATAGTAATATACAGTAATAGCTCACTAGAGCACATTTAAGTAATATCACCATAACTAGTAACGATGCAAGGTCCCCCACCCATCGCTGCTAGACACAGCACCAGTGTTTACTGGTACAGTGCTTAGAATGAGACGAGTGTTGAGCGTGTATCATTAATATCTAGACAATGATATAGCGCCTAAGTTCCAAATACAAGAACCTTTCCTTTAAAGATAAGAAAAACTGGACCTAAAGAGTATTATTTTACAATCAATTTTGATTCCAACAAGAACATCCTTTATGAGCCCCGTAACATTAATTAACACCGAATATTTAATTTATCTACTACATATCACGTTCAACATCTACAAATAGTAGAATCATTGATGAATCGGTACAGAGAGGATTTTTATGACAATCATGAAAATTATAATAATTACAAAATAAATGAATCAAACTAAAATAAAAAATGTTATGGATATGTACACTATACAAGTATCAGCTCGAATAAAATGGAAGACAAAAAATATACAAATAAATAATTAAAGTACCAGTGTTTTACCCCAGAGAGGTGAGAATTATTTAAGAAGTGAGCTTACTAGTCTTATGTAATAAATACATTATCCTATCTCACTTTATCTCACTAAAGAGTAAAACGAAGTCTTATATCAAGAAAGTCATTAAAATGTAGACATTCAGGAAGTATATAAATATAGAATATACATATAGATATAACTATGTATATGCGTATAAATGCCTTCGTATATAAAAGCGTCTCACTGAGATAAGAGCACTCATTTCATTTATCACTTCATCCTTTATTTTATGTTCACATATCTTTTATTCTTACTTTTGGTTACGCAAAACACATAAGTATTTTCTTAAGCATGACTCTAAGTATCATGGTCTATAAGTATTGTAATTATTTACAAGTGCTTAAATACATTAACATTGATAAACTTTTATAATAATATGTAGATAAACACAAAGCTCAGCTTAAATGTATCACCTACCTTTTAATTAATGGTAACAAGATAAATTGTCATACAAAATAATACATATATTCAAGTAAGTTAAATTATACATTTACAAAATAGAACAAAACTAATTTATTGCTATTTAAGTACAGAAATTGAATACTAGAAATTAATAAGGTTTATGTCAGATATGTTAACGTTCGTAAGTAGATATATTACACAGAAATAAGTATTATTTATAACAGATATTGAGAGAACAACATTACAACTCCAAATATAAAGCCAGTACATAAAACTTGATTGGTCGGAACATTTCAATTATCATTGTGAGAAACTTCAGCTTTCTTAACGTAATGTCACTTAACGTACCTATTTGATTTATGTAACTTAGAACTCAACTTGTGGATAATAAACAACATGGGTACTAAACGTAACCAAAACTGTATTATGTAATGAACGCAAAATAGTGCCAGTAATCCGAGACATAAAGGAATATACCCATGCAAAAATAAAATAAATTATATTAATACAATCGAAGGTTTTTGGATATTACAGTTTCTGGCTCCATATTGCTACACACATAATACTACTTGATACGTCAGTGCACAATTATGCAACATGCATTCCTTTAAAGCTTTACATTCATAATACCTTAGGCGCTTTAAACATTTAAGTTTTAGTTAAGTCCACTTATTTACAAAAAGTTTTCCACAAATATCGCTAAAGTTATATAAGTAGTACATGTACAAAATTTTGCTACCAAAATCTCACTTTTTAAGTCATTTGAAATGTACGCCAAAAGTACAAAACTTTACAAATGTATAATATATCACTTTCCTTTCACTATTCTTCGAGGCGTTCACTGCATTTCTGTAGCTAATCTTCGTAGAACAAGTATACAGCAGGATTGGGTGCGAAGCGAACTTTCTTCAAGACCTTCTTCTTGCCATCTTTATCTATCTTGTCATTTCGTCTCAGTGTCTTATTCACGAATGACATGAATGAAGATTGTTTTGGCGTCCTCCTGTAGGAGGGAGGATCGTGTTAATGTTGGTGACTACGCGATGCCTCTGCATCCTGCCGAGTGATGTTGAAGGCCTCGGTCTTGAGGAAGTCAACTGTCTTGTACGCTGAGTCAGCTTCTACGGCGGACATCGATTTGCCGTGGGCTATATCAAGCCTGCGCGACCGATTGTAGTTCTGCAATATTATAATTGACATTATATCACGTGTATTACATTATGTTATGATTATAGTACAATAGCTAAGTGTAAGTAACTCACATTTGACGCTGGAGGTTGTGTTGTGTGTAGGTCCAGGTCCAGATATTGCAAAGACTCAGGCTTTAGCTCGTCGACATTCGGCGAGTGACCCTTGAAAATAAAACAAATAATGCCATAAACTTTAAATTCCATACAGCCTATCAGTTGTAGTATCCTTCTTCCTTGTTTGTCTAAAATTGTGATAGAATCAAGACTACGTGAAGATTCTGTTTTAACAAATTGACGTTCTATGCTTTAATTAGGCAAGATCGCTAACGTACAGATGTGCAGAATTAGGCCGATAGACATTTGTTTGCACGCAACATTCTTTTAGAAACACTAAAATAGTTATTATGAAAACAATGTAACTGCATAGTTGGCGTAGAAAATTAAGAGATCATCGTGGACAAAAATTGGTAAGATCCATAACTAGTTGTTCTGGTTCTGAATGTTCTTAGTGTCCATAACCTCTCAGTCTGTCAACTCTTTTACAAAATAAAATAAAGGAAAATAAATGCAAGTCTGTTGTTCCGATAGCGACAGCCAGTACCTTGAGTGTATAGCAATCAATCTTACAACTATAACTTTAATCGGCGATATACAGTTTATAAAAAAAAAGCTGTTATTCATATTAAAGCGTAAGTAGACACGCCAAGTGTCATTTTGAAAAGCTTTAAACATAACTCACCGTATGTTATTAGTTATTACAAGTATTAACATCCCAATAATTTACCTGTTCTTAGAAGATAATCATACTCTCCAATCCCTTAATGTTTACATAACTGTATTGTTTAACCGCGTGAATAAATTTCTATTCTTATAAACTTTGCCCAAAGTTAGTCTCTGCTAACGATCAAATGTTGATCGATGTTTATTATTATTTGGTGTTTCACGTTTTTATATACCTACTTTAACAAGACTTTCTATAATATTCCTTAATTTATAATATTGCAATAAAAGTAAATATTTATTGTAGCTATGTATATTTCTACTATTAATCAGTCGTTCAGTACGATTGTGAAGTGAGTATGAGAGTCAAAATACAATGTTAAAAGCAAAGCTTAGCTTCATAAGACCAGCAAAGTTCTCACACCGCAACAAGATCCACGAAAGGTATTTTTAATAATAGTGTAGTTTTCCAATAGCAAATAAAATGCTATCAAATCTTTTCGTAAAAAAGATTACTCACAAAATATAAATTTTTACATTTGTTTAGTTGAAAAATGTCGGCGTATTTCTATTACTATAGTTGAAAGTTTCCTATCGTATTCCTAATAGACTAATTTAAAAATAATTTCCTATTTAATATGTTATTTTAACCCTAGATTACTTACCTCCTCGTCTCCGTGGTGTATCGGCTTTGGTAGCGTGTATAAAAAGATATATACATTTAATACAACCACAAAGCCAAATTTCTCTAGTAGTTTAGTTCTGCCAAAAATCTCATCTCATCTTTAACTCGATCGTCGCCTCGCCAGCAAGCATAGTAATCAACTGGTATTACCATGGTTATACTATAGTAAATCTCAAATGATAACGGCTGACTCGGATCTGAGTTTGTAATGAGGTTTAACAGAAGTGACCGACAAAACTAAATTGTATTTGTTCTTATAAAAGTCAACTACAACATTCATAATCATCAATAATATATTAAGTAAAAGATTAAAATTATAAATGTGCGCTCACCCTAGATCGCACAAAAAAATATCCACAGTAAGAAGAGTGAAATCACACATTACATTTACATGATAGAGAATGATAGTGTACAACTTGTAATACTTATTAGTCAGCGTGATATTCATTTGATTGACGTTAATTTCTAGTGTGTCCACCAATAATACTGTATAGGAAGTATAGTCCAACAGCGAACGTAATTTGGCTAAGTTATAACTTGTAACACCTTTAAGCTAGTAAATCAATTATTTTTACAGTTGACTACTTTAAATATAGCTTGACACGTACTTTTTAAACGGAACAATTTAATTAAATTAAATAGAATTAAATGAGTAGGGTAGTAGTTATTTTTAATTAAATGGCATTTGTAATTTAAATTGTATATATGTATATATTTGTATATACATACAAGGAAATACAATGCTAAAAGAAAAGTCTTTATGCAAAAACAGTATTAAAATTGCACGCATAATATTATTTCATTTGGGTAGGTATAATTGGTGATGTTGTGGCAACACCGCGCTTTCAACTAAGTAGTTGTTATAAGACTATTCGTATGGTTTGGTATTTATCTTTACTATAGTCACGTATCGTTTAATGCCAAGAATTTTTTTAAATATATGCTGAATAAATCTATTTCTTTATTTATCTACCTCCGCCTCCGCTACAATGGCCAACGTTACAACTCTAGTACTAACCTCATCATAAACCGGCTCTTCGGGTTCCGGTTTGTCAACCAAGTCTTCTGGGTATATCGGCTTTGGGGGCGTTAATAAAATAATTTAAAGCATTAATACAATAATATCAATCAGTAAATGTTCTCTAGCAGTTTAATTCTGCTAAAATCTCACCTTGAACTTGGTCGTCGCCTCTGCAGTTAACAAAGTAACCAATTGTTATTGCTAGGCTCTTCAGTTACCATAGTAACCGAGCAGTGATAGTTCAGTGGGGAGACCAATAGACTGCAATGCAGAGGGTCTCGGGTTCGAACCCACGTCGCGCACGTCTGACTTTCGGAAGTTATATGACTTTTCGAAATTATGTGCGTATTGATTGACAATTATCGCGTGCTCCGTGCCTCGGAGAGCACGTTAAGCCGTCGGTCCCGGCTGCCATGAACATCTATGGCAGTCGTTATTGGGAGAGTGTCGACACAAAAGATCCCACTGGGTCGAAGTGTCGCCGGTCTGCACTGACTGGCTCCCACATAAGATACATACATACCATAGTAACCAATTGTTATTGCTAGGCTAACTAGAAAACCTAAATTATACCAGCCGACTCGGATTTGAGTATGGTAGTAAGATTTAACAGAATTTCAATAATAACCATATTATATTTTAATAATAACTAGATAGGTGAGTAGGCATAAGTAAGAGTGCGGTATATTAATCTATATCGTCATAGTATATTTATCTTATTAATTCTCAAGCTGTCAAAAAAAGGTCGCAGTACTTACGTCATTGACGGTATTAAAGTTATTATAATTTAACCGTTATTCATCGATGATCTTCGGGTTAACTGACTATAATTTAAACAAGTTTTCGTTAATATAACTATGATTATAGTGTGAATAAATTACTATTATTTTATAATTTGACAAAATGCGATATAATACAAAAAGTTAATGTAATGACCTAATTGATGATCACTGTTATTTGTTATTACGATATTTATTAACTTTAAGTAGTTCTATATTAATTATCCACAATTCAAATGTTATGCAAGTAAATATTTACTGATGTAGGTACAAATGTAGGATACATCATCAATAAATCTATATATAAATACGTGAAGCAAAAACTTAATACCCCTTTTTACGAAAATTGTGCGGGCGGAGGATTATGATATTTGACACAGTTAAAGTTTATATGGAGTAAAATAAAATATATGTACATTAGAAATACATTAAATTAATGAAAAAACACTACACACACAAACATGCATTTGACACAAGCAGTCGAATCGCGTTCGTATATTAATATATTTCGGCATTGTTCAGCTGATGTCGTAGAATTCTTCGTAACTATGGATACATACGTATGTGGAGTAGGAGACTCGATGAAATGTGATTATAAGGGTATAGTTATAGAGAATAGAACCTTCATAACGATTAAACTTAAAATTTAAATCAATTATGGTCGAATTTTGACTACTTGGCGACCACTAATATTCGTTAATTAATAATTAATCAATTCAAGTCTAATTAGATTGTGGAGCGACTATGAGTCAAAAGTATAGCTAAGCAATTAAGGAAATACTCGCACTGCGCAATAAAGTTAGCTAAAAGCATTGATATCAAATAATAGCTTATACTTAAACTAAAATATACTAGTATACACGTTAAATGCAACAGGAAATATAAAGGGGAAAACAAATATTTTAATAAAAACAATATCATTTGTCATTTGGGTAGGTGAAAGAAAAAGTGGCGGCGGCTAAGTTATAACTTGTAACACCTTTAAGCTAGTAAATCAATTATTTTTACAGTTGACTACTTTAAATATAGCTTGACACGTACTTTTTAAACGGAACAATTTAATTAAATTAAATAGAATTAAATGAGTAGGGTAGTAGTTATTTTTAATTAAATGGCATTTGTAATTTAAATTGTATATATTTGTATATACATACAAGGAAATACAATGCTAAAAGAAAAGTCTTTATGCAAAAACAGTATTAAAATTGCACGCATAATATTATTTCATTTGGGTAGGTAAAATTGGTGATGTTGTGGCAACACCGCGCTTTCAACTAAGTAGTTGTTATAAGACTATTCGTATGGTTTGGTATTTATCTTTGCTATAGTCACGTATCGTTTAATGCCAAGAATTTTTTTAAATATATGCTGAATAAATCTATTTCTTTATTTATCTACCTCCGCCTTCGCTACAATGGCCAACGTTACAACTCTAGTACTAACCTCATCATAAACCGGCTCTTCGGGTTCCGGTTTGTCAACCAAGTCTTCTGGGTATATCGGCTTTGGGGGCGTTAATAAAATAATTTAAAGCATTAATACAATAATATCAATCAGTAAATGTTCTCTAGCAGTTTAATTCCGCTAAAATCTCACCTTGAACTTGGTCGTCGCCTCTGCAGTTAACATAGTAACCAATTGTTATTGCTAGGCTCTTCAGTTACCATAGTAACCGAGCAGTGATAGTTCAGTGGGGAGACCAATAGACTGCAATGCAGAGGGTCTCGGGTTCGAACCCACGTCGCGCACGTCTGACTTTCGGAAGTTATATGACTTTTCGAAATTATGTGCGTATTGATTGACAATTATCGCGTGCTCCGTGCCTCGGAGAGCACGTTAAGCCGTCGGTCCCGGCTGCCATGAACATCTATGGCAGTCGTTATTGGGAGAGTGTCGACACAAAAGATCCCACTGGGTCGAAGTGTCGCCGGTCTGCACTGACTGGCTCCCACATAAGATACATACATACCATAGTAACCAATTGTTATTGCTAGGCTAACTAGAAAACCTAAATTATACCAGCCGACTCGGATTTGAGTATGGTAGTAAGATTTAACAGAATTTCAATAATAACCATATTATATTTTAATAATAACTAGATAGGTGAGTAGGCATAAGTAAGAGTGCGGTATATTAATCTATATCGTCATAGTATATTTATCTTATTAATTCTCAAGCTGTCAAAAAAAGGTCGCAGTACTTACGTCATTGACGGTATTAAAGTTATTATAATTTAACCGTTATTCATCGATGATCTTCGGGTTAACTGACTATAATTTAAACAAGTTTTCGTTAATATAACTATGATTATAGTGTGAATAAATTACTATTATTTTATAATTTGACAAAATGCGATATAATACAAAAAGTTAATGTAATGACCTAATTGATGATCACTGCTATTTGTTATTACGATATTTATTAACTTTAAGTAGTTCTATATTAATTATCCACAATTCAAATGTTATGCAAGTAAATATTTACTGATGTAGGTACAAATGTAGGATACATCATCAATAAATCTATATATAAATACGTGAAGCAAAAACTTAATACCCCTTTTTACGAAAATTGTGCGGGCGGAGGATTATGATATTTGACACAGTTAAAGTTTATATGGAGTAAAATAAAATATATGTACATTAGAAATACATTAAATTAATGAAAAAACACTACACACACAAACATGCATTTGACACAAGCAGTCGAATCGCGTTCGTATATTAATATATTTCGGCATTGTTCAGCTGATGTCGTAGAATTCTTCGTAACTATGGATACATAGGTACGTATGTGGAGTAGGAGACTCGATGAAATGTGATTATAAGGGTATAGTTATAGAGAATAGAACCTTCATAACGATTAAACTTAAAATTTAAATCAATTATGGTCGAATTTTGACTACTTGGCGACCACTTATATTCGTTAATTAATAATTAATCAATTCAAGTCTAATTAGATTGTGGAGCGACTATGAGTCAAAAGTATAGCTAAGCAATTAAGGAAATACTCGCACTGCGCAATAAAGTTAGCTAAAAGCATTGATATCAAATAATAGCTTATACTTAAACTAAAATATACTAGTATACACGTTAAATGCAACAGGAAATATATAGGGGAAAACAAATATTTTAATAAAAACAATATCATTTGTCATTTGGGTAGGTGAAAGAAAAAGTGGCGGCGGCGCGGCGGCGTAATGGGAACAACTCTCAACTATGTAGTTAGTTTGAACATTTCGTATGGCTCTTGCTTTCTGTCATTTGATATAATAATATACCTTTGCTACCATATCCGATCGATAATTCCTTGACGCATTTTAAAATATTTTCACATTTAAGATCTTATTTTAAACTTAAATTACTAACCTCTTTATAAACCGGCTCAAGGTTCTTAGGTATGCTGTTTATTACCCGTGGGGGTGATGACTGGTAAGCACGAAAATATTATATATATTTAATACAGTCTCACATTTAGTTAATTTTCTACAGCAGAGCAATTATTGCAAAAGTGGTGGCGTAATGGCCACATCTCGCTATCTCTCTCGCCCGCTCGTAAGTATTTGATACACCACGATTCGTGCTTATAAAAGCACGAATAGTTTGCCTTTTTCTGTCGATATACAAAATATAAATTTTTAAATTTGTTTAGTTGAAAAATGTCGGCGTATTTCTATTACTATAGTTGAAAGTTTCCTATCGTATTCCTAATAGACTAATTTAAAAATAATTTCCTATTTAATATGTTATTTTAACCCTAGATTACTTACCTCCTCGTCTCCGTGGTGTATCGGCTTTGGTAGCGTGTATAAAAAGATATATACATTTAATACAACCACAAAGCCAAATTTCTCTAGTAGGTTAGTTCTGCCAAAAATCTCATCTCATCTTTAACTCGATCGTCGCCTCGCCAGCAACCATAGTAATCAACTGGTATTACCATGGTTATACTATAGTAAATCTCAAATGATAACGGCTGACTCGGATCTGAGTTTGTAATGAGGTTTAACAGAAGTGACCGACAAAACTAAATTGTATTTGTTCTTATAAAAGTCAACTACAACATTCATAATCATCAATAATATATTAAGTAAAAGATTAAAATTATAAATGTGCGCTCACCCTAGATCGCACAAAAAAATATCTACAGTAAGAAGAGTGAAATCACACATTACATTTACATGATAGAGAATGATAGTGTACAACTTGTAATACTTATTAGTCAGCGTGATATTCATTTGATTGACGTTAATTTCTAGTGTGTCCACCAATAATACTGTATAGGAAGTATAGTCCAACAGCGAACGTAATTTGGCTAAGTTATAACTTGTAACACCTTTAAGCTAGTAAATCAATTATTTTTACAGTTGACTACTTTAAATATAGCTTGACACGTACTTTTTAAACGGAACAATTTAATTAAATTAAATAGAATTAAATGAGTAGGGTAGTAGTTATTTTTAATTAAATGGCATTTGTAATTTAAATTGTATATATTTGTATATACATACAAGGAAATACAATGCTAAAAGAAAAGTCTTTATGCAAAAACAGTATTAAAATTGCACGCATAATATTATTTCATTTGGGTAGGTAAAATTGGTGATGTTGTGGCAACACCGCGCTTTCAACTAAGTAGTTGTTATAAGACTATTCGTATGGTTTGGTATTTATCTTTGCTATAGTCACGTATCGTTTAATGCCAAGAATTTTTTTAAATATATGCTGAATAAATCTATTTCTTTATTTATCTACCTCCGCCTTCGCTACAATGGCCAACGTTACAACTCTAGTACTAACCTCATCATAAACCGGCTCTTCGGGTTCCGGTTTGTCAACCAAGTCTTCTGGGTATATCGGCTTTGGGGGCGTTAATAAAATAATTTAAAGCATTAATACAATAATATCAATCAGTAAATGTTCTCTAGCAGTTTAATTCCGCTAAAATCTCACCTTGAACTTGGTCGTCGCCTCTGCAGTTAACATAGTAACCAATTGTTATTGCTAGGCTCTTCAGTTACCATAGTAACCGAGCAGTGATAGTTCAGTGGGGAGACCAATAGACTGCAATGCAGAGGGTCTCGGGTTCGAACCCACGTCGCGCACGTCTGACTTTCGGAAGTTATATGACTTTTCGAAATTATGTGCGTATTGATTGACAATTATCGCGTGCTCCGTGCCTCGGAGAGCACGTTAAGCCGTCGGTCCCGGCTGCCATGAACATCTATGGCAGTCGTTATTGGGAGAGTGTCGACACAAAAGATCCCACTGGGTCGAAGTGTCGCCGGTCTGCACTGACTGGCTCCCACATAAGATACATACATACCATAGTAACCAATTGTTATTGCTAGGCTAACTAGAAAACCTAAATTATACCAGCCGACTCGGATTTGAGTATGGTAGTAAGATTTAACAGAATTTCAATAATAACCATATTATATTTTAATAATAACTAGATAGGTGAGTAGGCATAAGTAAGAGTGCGGTATATTAATCTATATCGTCATAGTATATTTATCTTATTAATTCTCAAGCTGTCAAAAAAAGGTCGCAGTACTTACGTCATTGACGGTATTAAAGTTATTATAATTTAACCGTTATTCATCGATGATCTTCGGGTTAACTGACTATAATTTAAACAAGTTTTCGTTAATATAACTATGATTATAGTGTGAATAAATTACTATTATTTTATAATTTGACAAAATGCGATATAATACAAAAAGTTAATGTAATGACCTAATTGATGATCACTGTTATTTGTTATTACGATATTTATTAACTTTAAGTAGTTCTATATTAATTATCCACAATTCAAATGTTATGCAAGTAAATATTTACTGATGTAGGTACAAATGTAGGATACATCATCAATAAATCTATATATAAATACGTGAAGCAAAAACTTAATACCCCTTTTTACGAAAATTGTGCGGGCGGAGGATTATGATATTTGACACAGTTAAAGTTTATATGGAGTAAAATAAAATATATGTACATTAGAAATACATTAAATCAATGAAAAAACACTACACACACAAACATGCATTTGACACAAGCAGTCGAATCGCGTTCGTATATTAATATATTTCGGCATTGTTCAGCTGATGTCGTAGAATTCTTCGTAACTATGGATACATACGTATGTGGAGTAGGAGACTCGATGAAATGTGATTATAAGGGTATAGTTATAGAGAATAGAACCTTCATAACGATTAAACTTAAAATTTAAATCAATTATGGTCGAATTTTGACTACTTGGCGACCACTAATATTCGTTAATTAATAATTAATCAATTCAAGTCTAATTAGATTGTGGAGCGACTATGAGTCAAAAGTATAGCTAAGCAATTAAGGAAATACTCGCACTGCGCAATAAAGTTAGCTAAAAGCATTGATATCAAATAATAGCTTATACTTAAACTAAAATATACTAGTATACACGTTAAATGCAACAGGAAATATAAAGCGGATAACAAATATTTTAATAAAATCAATATCGATATCACTCGCATAATACTGATACATTTGGGTAGGTGAAAGAAAAAGTGGCGGCGGCGCGGCGGCGTAATGGGAACAACTCTCAACTATGTAGTTAGTTTGAACATTCGTATGGCTCTTGCTTTCTGTCATTTGATATAATACCTTTGCTACCATATCCGATCGATAATTCCTTGACGCATTTTAAAATATTTTCACATTTAAGATCTTATTTTAAACTTAAATTACTAACCTCTTTATGAACCGGCTCAAGGTTCTTAGGTATGCTGTTTATTACCCGTTGGGGTGATGACTGGTAAGCACGAAAATATTATATATATTTAATACAGTCTCACATTTAGTTAATTTTCTACAGCAGAGCAATTATTGCAAAAGTGGTGGCGTAATGGCCATATCTCGCTATCTCTCTCGCCCGCTCGTAAGTATTTGATACACCACGATTCGTGCTTATAAAAGCACGAATAGTTTGCCTTTTTCTGTCGTTTAGTATTTATTAGAGAAAATACTATATTTGAAACTTGAAAGTCACATATTGTATTTCTTATCGAGTAATTCCTTCCTTCTCAATGTTCATTTAACACTAAATTACTTACCACATAGAAAAATTGTAGAGGGCCCTCGCCTCTTGGAAGACCTTGCCAGTCCGGCTTTGTTAGCAACAAATAAAATTCTTATTAAATTACTACATACATACATTTAATACAGTCATGAAAAACAATAATGAACAGTAAATATTTTCTAATAGGTCAAATCTTCTTAAATATCATCTCATAAGACATAATAACCAATTGTTATTGCTATGTAAGCATATGCTATAAGCTGTTATAATTTGAGTTGCCTGCAGTAAGCTGCAGGCAACTCAAATTATAACAGCTTACTCGGATGTCAGTGTGGTGAAAAGAATTAATAGATTTGACTGGCCACTACTGGTTACTAAATCCGCTATGGCAATTATTACATAACAAAATAGTATTTTCTCTTACACAAGGACATTCAGCCTAATAATGTTTACCCCGAAAATACTAAATTGGAAGCCGTCTCTAACGTCAGATGTCATATCGCACGCCCACGCTAAATAGTTGTTATCTGTCATTTACTTCTATTATTACTGAAAAACACCAACTATATATTTTTGAGTAATTTATAATATCGTTAAACCCTAGTTTACTAACCTCATTGAATAAGCGTTCGATGCGCCGATGAGCTCTCGGATGGCTACTCCATATCCGTGTCGGCTTTGTTAGCATGTATTAATAAAAGAATAGTAAATTTTCTCCAGTAGGTCAATTCTGCTCAAATATTATTTCATTTAACATAATAACTGATTTATATTGCTATGAATACTGCAGAAAACTCAACTTATAACAACCCACTCGGAAATTCGAGTGGGCTTGGCAGTCCATTGCCAATATCTTAAAGGAAATACTCGCACTACAACAAGGTCCGCGAAAACTGTTATCTTAATTATTATTAGCTTTCTTTTTTAATCTGCTAAGTAATAGGGTAGTTTATTTAAGCAAATACCAAATTATTGTTGCTCACAAAATATAAAAATAAATTTGGGTTGCTAGAAAAGTAAGTGTTCGACACGATTCGTGTGGCTTATAAATTGTAATAGTTATACCTAATATTTCTATCATTTAATATTTACCTCTATTACTAATGAAAAACACCTATCGTATTTATTTTAAAGTAGTTAAAAATATATTTGATTTGAATATTTTATTTTAACCGCCATTTACTAATCTCATCGAGAAATCGTTTAGCGCGCCGTGCTCCTGGGTGACCACCCCCACTGCCGTGGCGGCTATGTTATTAACATTATTAAATTACTACAAACATACCTACATTTAATAGTTACACAAAACAATAGTCGATAGTAAATTATCTCCAGCAGGTCAATTCTGCTTAAATATTATCTCATTAAACATAAAAACCGATTGTGATTGCTAAGGTTACTTCAGAAAACCCAAATTGTAACAGCTTACTCGGGTGTGAGTTTTTGGCAATATTTAACAGATTTGACCGGCTACTACTAGAAACTAAATCCGTTATGACATATTTTAAATAAAATAAATATGTCTTGTTCTTATAAGTACAAGGACATTTAGCCTAATTTTACCCCAATTATACTATATTGTAAGCCTAGAACGTTTGGCGTCATATGGCTCAAAAACACCTTAGAAAACCTTTAAGAAAGTCTATTTATTATCACAATTTAATAAATAAAAAATACCTAATTTATTTAATAAAATGAATTTAGATAAGAAGGTTAGTAGTTTGTTTACTAAAACCGTTTTTGAAAAAACACATTGTTAATGAAAGGAATTTCGCATATCAATCTTACTGCGACTACTAGACCCACTATATTTAATTTGACGTTTTCCAAAATAGGAATCAATATAATAGGACGGTATTAACTTATCTATAATTTACACGTTTTTCGTGATGATAAACTCCGATCGTATTTATACTTGAGTAATTTAAAATATATTAGCATAGAATATTTATATATACCTCATCGACGAATCGTTTGGTGCGCCGTGGCCTCGGGTGACTACCAAATTGCCGTGGCGGCTTTAGACAAAATATTAAATTATTACATACATACACATAATAGAGACACACAAAACAATAGTCAACAGTTAAATTTTGTCATTTTACGTTCTGCTTATATATTATCTCATAAAACATAATAAGACAATTGGACAACTTAAAGATAAAAAGCTCTTGGAAATAGGCGGCGATATAGCATTCACTGTATAACGGTCCCTTTATATAACCCGTTCTTCGTCAATGATCATCAGATTCACCAATCCTTTTTAAGAAATTTTTCCTAAATGCTAACGTTAACTATCAAATTGATGTTTATAATTAGGTATATACCTACTTTCACCATTTTTATATACTTTAATTCGAATTTTATATATAATTAATTAAATTTTATAATATAATTCGTATATTATAAAATACTTCTCAATTAATATTATAATAAAAGTAAATATTCGTTGTAGCTATGTATTATTATTAATCAGTCGTTCAATATGATTGTTGCGATAGTATGAGAGCCAAAAGTACAATCTTAAAAGCAGAGGTTAGGTTCTTTAAGCTTAGCCTTTAGGGCAATACTCGCACCGAAACGAACTCTGTGAAAGATGGTTTTTTAAACAGATAGCTTTCATTTTTAATCTATTAAATAATAGGTTAGTTGTGTGCAACAAATACAAATTAAAACAGTATGAACATTGCTCGCATGCTACTAATATTTTAAATTTGGGTAGTTGAAAAAGTGGCATAGTGGGCATATCTCACTATCTTTCTCGCACGGCTGCCTATACGTAGTTATTGGCGTTTTTAAATTTTGTCGTTTAGTGTTTATCTGTATAACTGTATTGGAAAGTTTCCTATTATATTTCTAATCGAGAAAAATTCAAATCATTTTATATAGCTGTTGTTGTGTTGTTACTTTAATCCTAGATTACTTACCTTATGGGTACATCGTAGAGGGCACTCAGCTCTTGTATGATGTTCCCATAGCGGTTGCAGCTTGGGTAACATAAATAAAAATAATAAATATTTACACACATTTAATAGTCACAGAAAACAGTCAATTTTCTACAGCAGGTAAATTCTACTTAAATATCATTTCATGAAACATAGTAATCAACTGATACTGCTATGGTTACTGCTGGAAACTCAAACTGTAACAGCTCACTTAGATTTGAGTTTGGTAATGAGATTTAACCGGGTGTTACTAGATGCTAAATCCGTTATGACATATATTACGCACCTAAATAGCTCTTGTTCTTATGCAAGTCGAATACAATATTAACAATCAAATAGAAAATAATGTATATTATGTTGCTCCTTTTTAAGTTACCCAAAACATTTGTCCCTATTGTTTACTCCTGTAGCGAGCAATATCCGCTACCGTAACCGCTTCCGCTTTTATAAACTGAGGCTCAACCAAGAAATCACACCATCCTACGTCATATGGCGTGATGTTGTTGTGAACCGACCGTAGACCACCCCTTTCAACATGGCTACTGCTTTTCTGAGCTGGCAGCGCGGGCGCAGCAAGATGTCCGCCCGACATTTTATTGTATTAAGGAATACCATTGCCTCGTGGCCAAACTCGTTTCAAAATAGGCGAAGTGAGTACAGTTAAATACAAAAACATAGATTGAGCACTCAAGGTCTGACTATGCCTAATGACTATTTATTGAAAAATACTGATTTCATTGTGCAATAGTTGCAATTGGCAGTTTAGAATGAAATCGTCTTATTCAATACATGCCTTCACCCGTAGTGACGATGCCGTAATGTCCTCTTCCATTTCACAAATATTCAATTCAATAACGTCATCAATGTCAAAGTCCGCCTTTTTTCGTTGCATTTTTGAGCAAAGCGTTCCAGCTCTAAACAACATTATTAGTCCGGTGTCGCTTTCCATACACACACCATTCCGGGACGAAATCATCGCTTTTGCGTCAGGTTTTCTCTACATAGTTTTGATATTTAGTCATATTTTGCGTTTTAGGACTTTCCGCTTTAATATATTCATAACCTTTTTTTTTTTGGGAAGTAGAGACAGAGAAGTACACAGGCCCACAATTCGCGCTTCTCGTTTTTCTTTATGTGTAATTTTTTTGTCATTTTCCAGAGGCTATTTGTAGAATTATAATAACAGTTCACTATTTTGATATGTTGGCAAAATATCTTTGACCGCATTAATCACTGCTGTTTCAAAATCAAGATGTCTTTTTGTTGGAATCCAATTTTCAACTTGAGATTTTATCATTGCAAATAATGCCTAGTATGACTCCTCTTTTTTGTCGCTTATTAAAGTATATAGAATGGGCTGAACATGAACGAAAATTACTTTTGCTTTTTGCAAGAGTAATTGAATATGCAATTTCGAAAAGGGTACTAGTCTGAAAATGTAATTTGTCTAGGAAAGGAATAAATCTAATTATTTTCTATAGTGTAAGATTTATAAAATTTCTTTTTGGGTTACAATTTGGGTTCAATTAGCTATGGAAAAATATAGAAATTATAGATGTCAAATGTTATTTTATATATATATTTAGATTTAAGTTTATATAATATTGTATATTAGTGAGTTGTGCCCTTTTCGAAATTTACAGCACATAAAATTTAAAGAAGAAATCCATATACATATTGTGAATCTTTCAGTTTAGGTATCTAAATAAAAATAATACTTAAATCAAACATAAATAAAAGACTTTCTATAAAATCTTTTTCTGGAGGCTCCTTTTCGTTTGTAAATATAATATTGTATATTAGTGACATGACGTAGACAGTAGAATTAATACCAGAATTATACCCTTTTCGAACATAATAGGTTTTGGTGGTTTTGCATTTAGATTACATTTACATGGAAAAACGTATATGTCAAAATATGCGACTTTTCGAAATTGTATATTCAATTGAACCACGAAATTTTCCCTTTTTAATACGGCTGCAGTTCCATATCGTTTTCCCATATTTGTATGTACGTAGTTTGTGATATTGATGTCCATCGAAAAGCAGAACCTGACCGAATTTACGCTTTTAAATTCTTAGTCATCCATTTTTTAAACGTCCACATGAAACTATATTTGTTGTAAATCAATTTGAAAACATTTGGGTGCCATGAACTAGTGAACATTTTTTGAAAAATATTATTTATTTACTTTTATTTATAGAAATACATATTTTTTTAAAATATGGAATTAATGGTTATTGCAATACCTATTCAGTGATACTACATAAGCGGTAATAAGTTTACCTTACTGCCGAAAAAATAAAGACTAACAAATTCATCCATATTGGCACATTTTCACTTAACTAAAAAAGTTCGAAAATTGGGGATTTATAAAAAACTGAAATAATCCCTCTCTTGCCCGAATAACAGCTTGACACCGGTTTTCCATAGATTCTATCAAGTGTTTGATAAAGTCTTGGTGCATTACATCCCATTCCTCCTTGAGATTTTTAGCTCCTTAAGATTGGCCGGAGCAATATTTTGGCCGCTTATTCTTCTTTTTAACTCGTCCCACAAATACTCGAACGGATTAAGATCTGGGCTCAGAGCTAGCCACTCCATCACAGGGATACCCACTTCTTGCAAGTATTGTCGTACTATAGCAGCGGCACGGGGTCTTGAATTGTCATGCATAAAGAGAAAGTTCTCTCTAATAAAACCGTTAAATGGTATGACATGTTCCTGGAGAAGTTTCTCTATGTACCGCTGAGATATTAATCATCTTACTTGTCGCCCAACATTGGTCCCAGCGATGAAGACAATCTCAGTTTTAGCTTCGAGTGAGATACCTCTCCAGATCATACACGAACCACCGCCGTAAGCCACACGTTCTGTAATGCAACACTGGGAAAATCTATCTGCAGGTCTTCAGTAGACCCTTCCTAGTCTATCATTGCCATGAAGACACATCCTGCACTCATCTGAGGACAGGACTGCTCGCCATTGGTCGACTGTCCTGTGCACATGTTCTTGTGCAAATCGAAGACGGGCCTGGCGATGAGCTCGCGTCAGTATAGGGCCATTTGCTGGCCTATGCGCAGTCAGGCCTCCTTTAGCAACTCTTCTTCTGACTGTCTACCGGCTGTCGTCCAGTTCACGCACATCTTGAAGATTATGTGCAAGGTCAAAAGCAGTCAGACGACGATTTCGCAATGCCGTCGTTACGAGAAATCGGTTGTCGCGCTGTGTTGTAGCTCTGGTTCCACCAGATCCTCGTCGTTGTTCATAGCCACCAGTTTATCGATAGAGCTGGTACACACGACGAACTGAATATCGGCTGATATTCAGCTATCGAGCTACAGCACCCCCCTTTAATTAGAGCACCGACTTGAGCTGCTTTTTTCGTAGTATTATCAATTTTCTTCAGATGAATGCAACTGAAGTCAGTTGACGTCCTTTCAGGTTGAGCGTTTAAATGCAAATGAGGTTTTTTTTTTTTGTTTTATTTATTAGCCTCAGACGGCCTTGACAACTTTACGCGGACTGTGGGTGAGCGCAGAAGGTTCCCAACCCGTTGATGACGTTTTACTCAAAACATGCCTTTTTATACTTGCAATTAAGTCTCTCAAACTGCAGTGCTAAGTGAGCAATTTTGGGATTTGTTGTTGTCTTTTCTTTTCGGCAGTAAGTTAAACTTATCACAGCTTATATGGTATCGCTGAATAGGTATTTAAATAACATTTAAAACCAAATTGAAAATTCATATTTAAACTCTTTTAATAATTAAAGATAGAATAGTTTTTTTTTATATTTTATGTATATTTTAACTCATTTGCTATACTCTGGTATTGTTAATAGTGATACAATCTATATATTTTTTACTCATAACAATAATTTATTCTGTGTTTACCTAAGTTTTATGTACTGTTTCTAATTATATGTCCACCACTGTATAACTATAATTACTACTATTCCGTATATTTAACAACAGTGTCCGTATTTCAAATTTATGCTTATAAATGTTCTGATAGCGGAGCGGATAACGAGTCTGATCACTTTGAGGCGATAGTGGTGAATGAGGGTGGTACAAATCCAGGGATCCACTTCCACTTTTGTTTCATTTTTCTAACTAAAAAGAA
The DNA here is from genome assembly GCA_930367265.1 of Catocala fraxini. NCBI lineage: Eukaryota > Metazoa > Arthropoda > Insecta > Lepidoptera > Erebidae > Catocala > Catocala fraxini. The sequence goes on from OV884024.1 coordinate 21,428,912, forward strand.
ACGTTATTTTTAGTCTACTTATTACCCAAATTTAGTGTTTTATTAGGAATTAAACTAAAAATTATTATTTACCAAAATTACTTAAAATTAGTAAGTACTAAAATAAAGTTGTTTTTATTAAATTAATAAATAAATAATGGAAATTATAATTAAAATAAACAAAATTTTATTTAATTTATAGCAACATTATTTTACTATTCAAAACAATGGCAAAATATGATTACCGAAAATGAACTTTAGGTTTAAATAAGTCTCGAATTATAATAACAACACATCGATATTTCTAACATTAGAATAATATTAGGATAAAGGAGAATATATATCGAATAAAGGATTGAACCAAGAAGCGTTAAGTCTTAGAACGTTGCTATAACGTCACTTGCGTATCTACTTGAAATTAATAGTCACAATCATAATTAGAACAGGCGATAGAATAAGTAAGGCGGGCTTATGTCTATGTGTGCAATGATTTTAATGAAAAGTTCATAAGACTGCGCCGAGCGAAATGTGCCAAAACAGGCGGTCACAGTTAAGTGAATTAAATCAACACTTTTTGTTTAATACAAATATAAAATATACTTTTACCATAACAATTAATGTGTTTACAATTAATCCGTGTAAAAACCTTAAAATCTTAAAATAATTAATATTTTCGCCTACAAAATTTCGTAAATTTGCACGTGTATGCACGTGTCGTGATTTTTAGATTATAACAGTTGAAATCTATCCTATTTTACAGCTTAAACGAAACATAAATAGTTATATTACAAATTGTCTGTCCCAAATATTTAAGTTATTGGTTGACAATAAAGATACATATTTATCAAAAAGCACTTCAAATTCTCCATACAATTTTACTATGACGGCCGAGCGATGATTTGAATATGCGCCGCACGAGCTCTGTCATTATCTGTCTTATGCTCGGCGCAGTCTTAATACAACTTGTTTTGTTTCTATTGCTTCGTAAAATTGCTACTCAACTTTTGCACCTGACCGTACTTTAACGAGTTTGGCTACGACAAATTCCATTTCCTCGTGGCCAAACTCGTTTCACATCGTTCGTTGTTGACATCAGTTTGGCGAAATAGTTTGGCTATGAGGAAAAAGGGTGAAAATATGTATTATCGTCTTTATATACATATAAAATATGTATATATAAGAAGCGAAGAATACATTGCGCAACAGAAATAAACTACCAGACTGCATTAAAATATACTCAGATCAGACCCCGGCCCAAAGGTTAATAATGAAAGAACTCAGCCAAGAATTAATCCGCCGCAAAGAAAGCGGGGAAGAGGACATTACGATTAAATATATAAAAGACACGCCAAAAATCGTTCAAATTAAACCAAAAAACTAACCGTAACTAAACATTCCATACATACAACAAAACTTCGATGAAACAATCACTTATCAACTCTGTAATAATTATCTGCATCTGCCAACGATCAAATCAACTTTAAGTTTCTTTAACATAAAGATAAGAAGTATACATAGCACCACTCATGTTATAGTACTGACCGAAACATGGCTAAGGTTCGATGAAGACGCTAATTCTTTCCATCTACCCAACTATACAGATTATTATAATCTTAAAACAGATTCCAGAGGTGGCGGTGCTTCCATTTATGTGCATGACACTCTACATCACAGTAAAGTCAATGAAGCCTACGCATAAACTATCTTTGCGTAAATCTTGAAAGACACGCATTAAACATAGGGGTTGTCTACAATCCAGGAAATACCAATATGAGAGTATTCCTTGAAACATATTCATTACAATTCATACAAAAGCGTCGAGCAATCGTTTTCGGTGATTTCAACATTAATGTGCTAACAAAAATGCCAAGACTAAGAACTACCGAGATGCTACGAAAGAGTCTGGATACAGTTTCATTAATAATATCACTGAAGACTATTGTACGCGTGAAACTGTTTCTACGATAACCATCCTTGATCACGTATGCACTAACCTTAAGGACAAAAGCTTTCATATGGCCATTGTAGATTCGCCCTTGTCTGACCACAAGCAGATATGCCTAAGTATAAAGAAGTATAAGCTACCACCCAAGAAACGTGTCAAATATAATGCAATAGATTATGAAAAACTGTATGACACTATTAAACTTGCAAAATACCATCTGACCGATACAAACTACGCTAATTTTGAAAGATATTTAAAATATGGGATCCATTATAGCACAACAACCAAAACAAAAATTTTAAACGCGCCACGTCAAGACTGGATATGTAAAGAGATAATAGACAAAATTAAGAAAATAAAGGAAACCTGGCACCAACTTAAACATGATCCAGACAAAGACAAAATGATGAAACGTTTAAAATTGAAATGAATAGTACTGCTCAAACTATAAGAAACACCAAAAAGGAGTTCTATTATCAAGCATTCAAGAAGTGCACGGTAACGACCCAAAGAAAATGTATAACTTGATAAATACTTTGTCTAATAACGGAATCAAATCAGAATGCACGCCCCCAAAACTATTAACTGAATCTGGCCCTTTAACTGACAGTAATGAGGTCTGTGAATTATTGAACAGCTTCTTTTCTACGATTGGCTCCTACCTTGCCAACCTTATTCTTACACAACACAAACAAAACAAAATTATAACAGCACCAGACGCTCAATCAAACAACAAAGAACTAAGTACTCTCAAACCATGCCAATATAGCGAAGTGTCTAAAATAATCAAAAGTCTTGACTCGAACTGTAGTGCAGGGATTGATGGTATAACCACTAAAATCGTCAAATACTTAAGCGACCTAATAGTAGAAAAACTGACTGCCTGTATAAATGATCATATTACTCGAGGCATTTTTTCGGATGACCTGACGATAGCTAAAATCACCCCCATACACAAGTCAGATTTTTCAAGTCAGTTCGATAAACGACATGGTAATTCAAGCCCAAGAAGACCTAAACTTGTTACTGATCTGGTTCCAACAAAATCTTCTCACAGTTATTGCATCCAAAACAAACTACATCATGTACGATGCTAAAAATAAAAAAATACCACCCCATACAAACCTTAAAATTGGTAGACGACCTCGAACTTAAACAACACGAAAAGTACCTTGGGTTAAAATTAGATGGCTACCTAAATTAGAAATTTCAAATCGACTACATCAAATCGTCACTTCCTGGTTCTATGCGTAGTATTGTACATTGTCTAAAATTTCATGTACGGAAAATAATATACAACTCGCTTGTAAAGCCACACATGTTCTAACTAATTGAAATCTGGGGCAATGCACCCAAAACAAACTTAAAAATCCTACAAATTGCACAAAACAAAACTGCATTTTTATTTCAACTACTTAACACATACAAGTAAAATTTACAAAGACACAAATCTCATGAACTTCAAACACCTACACACGTACTGTACCTGTATATTTATACAGAGAAACTCACCAAAACCATACATTCGCAAATTTCCTTCACTCCGAACTCGAAATAACTGGCCGTAGCAGTCGTAGACAAGATCATATCCTAGTTGCTCGAGTGCGGACCACTCAAGGTAAAAGAACTATCATTTATGAGGGAGTGCATTTGTTTAACAATTTACCAAAAGCGATAAAGAGTGCGAATTCGTGTAACATTTTTAAAACCAAACTAAAAAAAAACATACTATAAAATATATAATTTACTTAAAACCTTAAAAAAAAGAACATGAACAACGATTAAAAACAAAAAAAAGACAATAATATTATTAAGTAGAAAAAAAGCAAGTACTGAGTCATTTACCTTTATTGTGACACGGATCGCACTTTTTATCTTCATGTGGGGTATATGTTAATATTTCTTACTGTAGTAGTCATGCTAACTGTGATTTGTTTCCGTACCCTCATGCGAAAATAGTTTCAACATGATTATATATTTTGTTTACTTATATAATTACATTATTAAACTAGATTTTAATGTCCGAATGTCGAAGTTTAATACTAGTAGTATATATACATATATTAGTGTAAAAGTGTTCTCATCTAAGAGAAATGTAAATTTCTTTATGAGAAAATAAAGTCTTCAACTAGATATATAAAATATGTATTAACGTAATTATTATAATATAATATTTAAGCCCTATATTTAACCCGTTCTTCGACGATGATCATTAGATTTACTTATCTATTAAGGTTAACATAACCCGCATTGCTTAAACACGTTACTAAATTTATATTCTATAAAACTTGCTAAATTAAATCATAATTAATATTATAATGAAAGTAAATATTCTTCTTGTAAGTAAAAGCTTAGCCGATAGTGACGTATTTACACCACAACAAGATCCACGGATCGTAGCAAATGGAAATCCGTAGTCTTTGCCTACCCCTCTGGGAAACAGGCGTGAATCTATGTATGTATGTAACAAGATCCACGAAAGGCGCGCAGGCGTAGTAACGCAGTTGCGAACAGCAAATAAAATGCAAGGCATATGCAAGTCTTCTTACAAAACCAGTATTAATATTGCTCGCATAATATAAATGTTTAATATAATAAGGGTACTTGTAAAAGTGGCAGCGTACTGGGCACATCTCGCTATCTTTCTTTCATGCCGCTAAATAGTTGTTACGTCACGATTTGTGCTGTTTTCCCTTTTCTGTCGTTTAGTATTTATCTCTATTACTATTAAAAAACTATAATATTTTTGCGTACGAATTATTAAAATATCTTTTCGTTTAATATTTTGATTTTACCTCGATTACTAACCTCATTGTCAATTCGCACAGCGTGCTCAGGACACGGCTGGCTAGTCGAAGGCCGTGGCATATTTGTAAGAATGGAGGAATTTATAAATTATTACATACATGATAGCGTCCCAATCAACAATTATATAGTTTTAAATATAACAAATGATAATATATATATCATATATATCGTGCCTCGGAGAGCACGTTAAGCCGTCGGTCCCGGCTGCCATGAACATCTATGGCAGTCGTTATTGAGAAAGTCAGTAACCTCTAATATCCTGACACTGGTCTAGCCTTACGGTATCGTTAGCCTTCGGGTTGCGGAGGTCAGGTGGCAGCCGCTCCGTGTAAATACTGATATCCAGTCAAATCCGATTAGACTAGAAAAGCCGATCCTAAGTGACTTGGGAATAATAAAGGCTAAGAGAGAAGAAGACACCATGATTATAATTCAATTATTTTAAGGATTACTTGTAGGTACTATGAGACGATCAAAGCAACGTGTTCTAACTCACACCACTCAGACAGATTGTTTTGATCGTCTTATAAATACCCGCTCTCTGTATTGCTGATTCATTCGTGTTTGAACTTTGGTTGAGTAAACATCATTTTTAAATATCAACGTATTTTATTATGGATCACCACAAAACAAAAGACAATTCAGTCTAATGTTTTTCTAATAACACTTTATCTATAGATCTTGTTCTTATGCAAGTCAATTACAATATTCATAATCATATAGAAAATAATATATACTACATTACACCTTATTCAAGTTTCCAGTACAGTAGATGCCCGACGAAAAGTGCGATCTAGCAGAAATTATTTCGGAGCTCAAGCAGACCATCCAGGATAGCTGTACTACTAAAAAGTTTCTTATGCGGACATATGGTCACGCAGCAAAATCTTGCCGAGATTACCCCTACGTGTGGACATTGTGCGGAAGCTGGACATTCGACGACCGAATGTACGAAAAAGGAAGATGTCCCTAAATGCTACATGCCCTCGTTTTAAAAAGCCTAGTAACCACCATACGGGTGAAACTGATTGTCCAGCCAGGAAACGAGCGGAATATAGCTACATAAACTCAGTAGACTACGAGGGTGATTAGATCGACGTTTATTTATATTTTAATCACTTACACTAGTTAGCATAGAATCCTATTATTAGACAAATTTTTTTTATTTCATCATAAAAATTATATACGTCAGCTAATATTTAAATGCAAAATTTATATATAAGTAATATTTTTTTCATTATAATAGTAACTGATTAAAGAACAATCTATATTTGTTAAATATTGTTAAGAATAGCACATATCGCCTGTGATACAGATATAACCCCTTTATTCCCATCTGCCACCTTCGAGCTTGCCACTGGGGTGGTGGTTGGCACTAATAAGTGGTGTTTACCACCCCGGTGGTCAATGGTACCTATTTAGTTTCATCTGCCCCCTTCGTTATAGTACAGAGGTTTATTCGCATTTCGTATTGGACATTATCATTGGAAATTGAAGTAAAACATATCGCTGGATATCATGTTTCATAAGCAACGAAAATAATATATATGGAACTTTTATTTTAATTACTCATTCTAATTTATAAATAAAATGCACGATTTTATAATTATTATTGTCTTTCATACATTATTTTATACACAATTGGTAGAACATAACACCAATATTGTTATAAAAAAAAAAAACAAGCTTAATAACCATACATGTTAAAAATATATCTACAAAATCTTGATAAATATTTTTGTTTTGTCGTGCGCTCATCTATTAGCGTTAATAACGAAAGTACTTCGTGCATTGCAGTATTTTTCCATAGTTTACAGACTCACTTAAAACAGTAGCCGACAAGACACGGAACAATGCATTGTTCTACGACTCCACCCTTTTGTGCGAGTGAGATCATAGGATTCATCCCTTTGCGCGAGGGAGAAAGCAGCGTAACCTACTTTCCTTGTACGTCACAATTTGCAATAGATAATCCGAGACTGCGTGGTGCGCGCGCGCAAATAAACCAATATGGCAGAACCACTAGCAAGTGGAAGTTCCCAAGAGTCTAATACGATTTTTTATATTAATAAAAACAATGGTAAAGTGCTGTTACGTGCAGGACATCAGTATATTATAAAAAAACAATACAAAACAACTGGTCTCGTGGTATGGGAGTGCTCAGGCAGAAGAAAAATTAGTGTCGCAGTATTTTAAGATTGAAAGTAAGTAGAAGTGTTTTTTGTTACAGTTTAGGAAGCTTTTTAATCTAGTCTAGTATAACAACAATTTATAACTACACTAATATTATAAAGAGGAAAGATTTGTTTGTTTCTTTGTTTTGAATATTGAATTAACTAAAAAACTACTGAATCGCTTTTCAAAAATTCTTTTACCGATAGAAAACTACATTATCAGCGAGTAACATAGGCTATATTATATATCCAAAAAATGCTCTGCTACCCGTGCGAAGCCGAGGCGGATCGCTAATTAGGTATAAGGTCAAAAATAAGTTAGAGATGAGTAAAACATGTTGATCGAAACTGATCCAACGCGAGTCACAAATTAATAGATTAGTGCTAATATTTAAATCTGTAAGTATCTAAGTAGGTACCAACTTATTTTAAACTTGCGTTGGGTCAGTTTCTGCCAACACTTAGATATAGCGGGCGGCTTATCAAACTGACAAATTGTGTTCTACACAATAATGCGTAATACCTAATAGTTAATGAGTACAAAGTTAGTGTACTTACTAAAGAATACACACTTAATGTGTTTTTCTTTTTATAGGGCAATAATATTGTAGATGAGAAGCCCCACAACTGTACTCCAGATTTCGCAAAAAATGAGACTGCAATATTATTGCAAAGAATAAAGGAGAAAATAACAGAGCCAAACTTTCCCGCCGTGCCAACTATCTACAACAAGGCAATGGCAGAGATGAATAATTCCGACGTGAGTAATATTGTGCATCTTCCTCAATTCAATAACATCAAATCATCATTATATAGGCATAGAAATAAGACAGCAGAATTGCCAAAAATATCCTGTTGTGAAGCTGAAGAGGTGGAAATCCCAGCTAGATATCAAGAATTTTTGATGGCAGACTAAGGAGTACGTATTATTATATTCTGCTCCAAAAAATCCAGAGCATCAATTAAAAAGATCAAGGACTTCTTCAGAGATGGTACTTTTAAAAGTTGCCCAACATGCTTCAAACAATTGTACGTAATTCACGGAGATTTGGGAAGTGATAGAGAAGCCACTAACATCGTGCCGTTGATGTACTGTCTTATGAATAAAATGACATATAAAGCCTACATCACTTTATTCGAATTAATAAAATCGCAGATTTCTGAGTGGGAACCATTGAAATTTAAGACAGGCTTTGAAAACGCTGCAATCAAAGCTATAAAAAAGTCCTTCCCAAATACAGCTATTTCCGGCTGTTATTATCATTATAATAAAAGTATTTGGAAGAAAGCAAAAGAATTTGGACTGACTCAAACATGCGAAAAAATCAAGAGGCGAGAAATATAACTTAGCGCAGTATTAGTAGTTTAGTACCTTTTTTTAGTACCTTTATTGCCTCGTACTGAATTATTAAACGGATGGAAATATGTAACGCGTCACGATACTGAAGACCCCCAATTACTGAAATTCAGGACTTATATGAAAAAACAATGGATAAAGTCTGATTCGTTAGAAATTTTGTCAGTGTATGGCCAACGCCACCGAACCAACAATTTTTTGGAAGGTAGGCACAACAAGCTGAACAAAACTATGGGAAAAAAGAATCCAAATATTAGGCATTTTTTAAATATCATTGAAGAAGACGCTTCGTTAGTTAATGTTAGAGAAACTTTAATACAAAACAAAATATTTAAAGTAAATATTTATTGTAGCTATAAATAGTACATAGTACATATACCTACATAGCTACAATTAATATTTAATTTTACTAGCGGTCGCCAAGTGGTCGAAATTCAACCATATGTGATTTACATCGAAGTTTTATCGTTATTAAGGTTTTATTGTCTATAACTACACCCTTATCATCACATTTCATTTAATCATCCACTCCATATACATATGCAACCATAGTTACGAAGATTTCTATAATAGCAGCCGAAATACTACGAACGCGATTCGACTGCTTGTATCAAATGCATGGTTGTGTGCGTGTAGTGTTTTTTCATTAATTTAATGTAGGACATCTAATGTATATTTTATAAAATATATGAATTCGCCACTCCTTTTTTATATAAACTTTAGCTGTGCCAATTTCACACTCCTCCGTCTGCGCAATGTTCGTAAAAAGGAGTATAAATTTTTTCTTTACGTATTAATATGTATATAACTGACAAAGACAGGTATACTAACTTGTATAGATCCAAATCTAAATTAAATGTGATTATGGGTATAGTTCTAGACAGTAAAACCTTAATAACTATCAAACTTAAAATTCTAATCAATAATGGGCGAATTTTGACCATTAGGCTACCGCTAGTTTTCTTTAAACTCTCGATCACTCTCGTAATCGTCTTCAAATTGTTGAGCGCGCCCAGATCGCTCATCACTACTCCATAGCCGTTGCGGCTTTGTGAGCGTTAATTAAAATATTAAATTACTACAAATATACGAATAATACAGTCACCTAAAATAGTAGTCAACAGTAAATTTTACCTAGCAGATCAATTCTGCTTAAATATTATCTCATAAAGCTAGTAACCAATAGTTATTGCTATTGTCACGAAAGAAGACTCAATTTACAAAAGCACACTCGGATGCGGGTACGGATTTGACCGGCTAATACTAGTTACTAGTCATTATGACATTTATTACAGAAATAAATTGTTCTTACTACAAGGACTTTCAGCGTTATGTTTACCCTAATAACAGTATATTTGAAGTCCAGTACAACGTCCGACGACATATGGCTGAATTACAACTCGGAAACCCTTTAAAGCCCTTTGACCAATTATTTTTACAATTTACTACATGATCCTTAACGAAAGTACGCAAGTGCACCGACTTCAGATTTTTTTAATTAAAATGAGATCGGTAGAAGTTTTTTGTTTTATTATATGTCTTCAGTGAGAAAATTATCAAAAAAATAGGTATTAACATCTCTATTATTTTACCTGTTTTTCGTCGATGATCCTTAGATTCACCAATCATCTCATGTTAACATAACCATATTGTTTAAACACGAGACAAAATTTCAATTCTTTTAAAATTTGTCCGTAGTTGATATTATACAAAAAGGTAATCTCTCGTAACGCCGGATCGATGTTTATTCTTATTATCTTGCACCATTTTATGCAATTTAATTCGGCTATATATATATTTCTTGATTTGCGTTACTCTTAATATTTTACTTAAACTCTCAATCACTAACCTCGCCTTTAAATATTTCAGCGCGTGCAGGTCCCTCGTCACTACTCCACTGACGGTGCGGCTTTGTTAGCATGAATAAAATATAAAATTACTACAAAAATACATACATTTAATATAGTGACATAAAACAATAGTCAACACATTTTTCCCAGCAGGTCAATTCTGCTTAAATATCATCTCTTAAAACCACTCCTTTTTATGTTAACATAACCGTATTGCTTAACACGTGACAAAATTTATATTCTTTTAAACTTTATCCAAAGTTACTTAATAATACAAAAAGGTAATCGCTCGTAAAGACCGAATCGATATTTATTATTATTCTTTGCTTTCACCATTTTATATAATTTTGATTCCATTATAGGTATATTTCTTAAATAATATTGTAACGAACGTAAATATTTATTGTAACTATATATATTATTAAAAAGCGAGTATGAAACTCAAAAGTACAATCTTAAAAGCAAATCTTAGTTTCTAAAAAAACTAAACTTTGCTTTTGATTGGTTGATTTTAATCTAAGCTTAGCCACCGCAACAAGGACAGTGTAAGGCGGTTTTTACAATTAATAGCTTTCATTGTCAATTTATGATATAATAAAGAAGTCGTTAAGAGCAAATAAAATGAAAATAAGTATTTTTGTTTAAAGCAATGTCACGATAGTTCGCATAATATTAATATTTTAAATTTGGGTAGTTTGATTAATGGCGGTTTGGTGGTGGCACATCTGGTTATCACTCTTGCACATGTAGTTGTTAAGCAACGTTTTGTGTGGTTTATCCTTTCTCAGTCATTTGATATATACCTATATTACTATTGAAAGATACTGAACGTATTAGTTACCGAATTATTTTAAAATATCAATTTATTTTAATTTTCGATTACTCTTCTCATTTCCAATTCGTACGGTGCGTCCACCTCTTGTCTGACTACCCGATCGCCGTGGTTGCTTTGTTAGCATGAATGCAATTAATAAATTATTATATATGTACATACATTTAATACAGATACACAAAACAATAGTCAACAGCATAGAAATCTTAATAATAAGACACTAGAAGTCGCAAAGACGCGTGACCGCCGTGTCGCCGCGCATGTGTCTCGTAGAACACAAGTGCGCGTGGAACATTTGTTGCGGTAGCTCGTCTTGTTTGGGACGCGGAGAGGTAAACATGGTGTTTTACATAGGGATGGAAATATCGAAAGCAAAAACATCGATGTTTCAGAACAGACATCGATGTTTCAGAACAGACATCGATGTACACAAAACATCGCGCAAATCTTTTTTAATGTTCTATCAAATAGTAAAATTTTGTATATTATCTATTATTTATAACAATATTATCTATTACTATTAAATAGGTAAGCCTTTAGAACAAGGAAAGTGTAGAGTAGAGGAAATAAAATTACATTTAACAGCATTTTTTTTTTATTACGTTGGCAAGTCAGACGGGCTTTGCTAAAAGTACCAAACATTTCAACTAGATGGCAGGCAAAACATCGATGTAAAATCATCGTATAAGATAACATCGATGGCAAACATCGATGTTTTTTTACTGAAACATCGATGTATCGTTTGCATCCCTAATTTTGCAGCATATTCAACTGCGGAAATTCTTCCAAATATTTGTAACTTTACAAATAAAGGTATAACATTTCATAATTATGTAAGTATTAATTTTTTAATAATGTAGTTTTTTATAAATACATTTAAATTAAATGTTTTTACCACCACTACTACGATAATCGCAGGATAACGATTTTTCTCAATTCAATAACCATTAATACTTAAGCTTGTTCATGTCTACTATTACAACTGCTAAAAGCAGCATTGAAATTATAGTCATGCGCAATAGACATTATCCTCGCGCGTACCTAAATTCCAGGAACACGCCTATTTTGTATCAAAAATTTATTACGTTTGGCTTAATAGTTTTTAAGATTTACCGAAATGGGAATGAAATATGCTTTTTCGTGAGATATTGAATTATTACATCTCATTATGTATGTTTTGTTCTTATATAAATAGTTTACAAAAATTCGTTTATCAATGATTATTGTAGTAGTCGTGGTGAAAACATTTGATTTGACTGTATTTATTAATCCGTTTTGTTAATCCGTTCTGTTAAACTATTTCTTAATTTACAAAATTTATATGAAGTAGGCTTATTATTGTTATGTATGTGGGTAAGTTAAAAAACAGTCTGCGTTGAGTATCCTTGTATCATTGACTTGTTCCGTATTTATCAAATATTTTTTTTTTCTGTCAAAGTGGTTATACATATTATTATATTGTAAGGATAGTTGATTAAATTCTATCGGTGAGAAGCCGGGATAGATACAGATAAAAAAAAAAGATACGTATTCATATTATTAAAGCATCTGTTTACTTTATCCAATGCTATTATTACAGGTTTCCAAAAGATCCGAAAGATAAATGTATATCTGCTACTGGAAAAAGAAATTGGTTCCCAACAAACTACAGCAGAATTTGTTCTGTTCATTTCAGAATTGAACAATTTAACTCGTCAACAAAAAGACGGACTTTGATCAAATCAGCTGTACCGACAGTCGACATATGGAGACTGATTAGGGTAAGAATAAAAATGTATTATACCTATCTCCTATTAATTTTGGGCAAGAAAAGTTCATAAAAACGGGGCGTACTAATAAACAAAAAATTCAGGTAACAGATGATTTGGCGCCATCAACTTCTTCACGTAAATGTGAATTCCCAGAGATAGTTGATGTAAGTATAAACATTGGTATTGATATTTTATATAATTTTATTTATGTTATAACTAATTTTTGATATATTCACTTTCCACGCGGTAATACAAAATAAAAATATAAACCTTAGGGGCTTTAATGCAATCGAAAAAGAAAACATAATTTATCATGTAGGTAAGTAATTCGTATCTTTTAGTCCACAGTTAACCAGCAATTGACGATCCCAATAAGTGATTCTGGACAACCTGATATTCCGAGGTAAAAAACTTTACGCTCTAAAATTATTAGAAGTAGCGTCGTCATTGCAGACCAGCGGCTAAAAATTAAACGTTTACGATATAGCAAACAAATTTTGAAACTGAAAGACCTAAAGAAGATTTTGAATCTGGAGAACAAAAATCAAATTTAGTTTTGCAGTGTCTAGAGCTACTTCACAACACAGGAATGGAAATTAAATCTTTGACATTTGACGGCTGTCCAGCTCACATTGCCATGGCCAAAAAGCTAGACCGTTCATTTGATTTGGGACACATGGTTACACACTTTCCGCACCCGGTAACAAAAAATCCAGTATTTATATTTCTAGACGTTTGCCACATGATGAAGCTAGATAGAAATTTATTTGAGTCTAGCAAGGTATTTATAGACGCTAAGAAAAATTTGGCAAGTGGTCATAACTTAGTAAAACTTAACAAATTGCAAGAAAAGGAACACTTACATTTGGCAAATAAAATAAGGAGGAGGCACATTTATTTTTCCAAAATCAAAAAATTTAAGTTCGTTTAGCGACACAACTTATGAGTGATAGTGTTGCTGCCGCTTTAGAATTTTGCTTTCAACTAAAGCATCCGGACTTTACCGACGTTAATGGTACGTCAACCTTTTTAAGAAACTTTAATACATTATTTGACATTTTAAACTCACGAAATATGAAACAATTGTATTTTAAAAAATCTATTTAATTTAGCCGAGTGGTGCCGGCAGAGTAGAATAGAATCACCCCATTTCTTCCCGTGGGTATCGTAGAAGGCGATTAAGGGACCATCCGAGAGGTGGGCAGCAGCGCCTCTTGCGTAGACAACACAGTCCATATCAATACACTGCGGTCACCAACCCGCCTGCCCAGCGTGGTGACTACGGGCAAAACCCCCCCATGATGAGTCCCAAAAAGAAACGGCCCCCAGTTCCGGGCCGCCCTACTACTCCAGGTCACGGCAGCGGCCTTGGTTACGGTAGGGTAGGGGGTGCTAGGAATCCCCGTACTACGGACGGCTGCCAACAATTGATCCTGGCTACATTTAATGGACGCAGTCTACGGCTAGACGAAAGCCTCCAGATCCTTGAAGTAGAATTAGAGAAGATACGATGGCATGTTCTCGGGTTATCGGAAGTTCGTAGAGAGGGAGAGGACACGGTAACCCTTGAGTCAGGCCATCTATTCTACTTCAGGGAAGGGAGCCAAAAATCCCAGGGTGGCGTGGGATTCCTCGACAACAGAGCCCTTCGTGACAACGTGGTGGAGATCTGCAGCGTCTCGACCCGGGTAGCGTAGTACCTTGTACTGAAACTGACCGAGAGATACTCTCTCAAGGTCATACAGGTATATGCGCCGACATCGAGCAGCTCAGATGAAGAGGTGGAGGCCGTTTACGATGATGTGTCAAAGGCCATGCATCGTACCACCAAAACCCATTATACAGTTGTCATGGGGGACTTCAACGCCAAAGTGGGAAAAGAATGCGGTGAATCTTGTTTGGGACAGCATAGCTATGGACGCAGAAACCATAGGGGCCAAATGCTGGTCAACTACCTTAGCATGCAGGGGCTGTTCTGTATGAACACCTTTTATCAGAAAAAGCCCCAACGGAAGTGGACCTGGAAGAGCCCCGAAGGTGTGATGAAGAACGAGATTGACTTCATCATAGCCGACAAGAAGAACATATTTAGGGATGTCTCAGTGATCAGCAGGTTTAATACCGGTAGCAATCACCGGCTTGTTCAAGGCACCCTAAATATCAATTTTAAGCTTGAACGTAGTCGCATGGTGAGGTCTATTCTTCGTCCAAATGTGCCCCAAGCTGGCCATGATGCGTTCCATTTGGAATTGCGAAATAGATTCGCCGCACTGGACACCCCGGCAAATGATGACGAGGACCTGGACTGCATAATTGGGGTGATACGCGAAGTGGGAACGAGGCACTTTCGGAAAAGGCGATCAGATAAGAAGTCCAAACTTTCTAACGAGACCCTGGATCTGATGCGATTTAGACGTGAGACACCAGAGGAATCTTTGTCAGATCCCCAGTCACTCCACAAGAAAATCAGGAACTTGGTAAGACGCGACCTTCGCAGCTGGAACACTCGCCTAGTATATGAGGCGATCGAGCGAAATCGGGGGTCGAAGATCTTCACCAAGACACTGGGGAGGAGTCATCTGACAAAGTTAGTTACCTCGCATGGTGAAACCGTCACATCAGTCCTGGGGATACTCGCTGAAATTGAGGACTTCTACGGACATCTGTATGCCTCGCACGCACCGAAGCCTCCACCTGACGCGAGAGACCCTAGAGCCTCACTTACCCGCCACTTCACTGACGATCTCCCAGACGTAGATGTCGACGAAATCGAGGCGGCTCTCAAACAGCTTAGTAATAGGAAGGCTCCCGGTGAAGATGGAGTAGCCTCTGAGCTCCTCAAGGCTGGGGGTAAACCTGTTCTTGGGGAGTTGAGGAGGCTCTTCAACTCTGTAATAACCAATGGGACTACCCCGAAGGCGTGGAGCAGAGGTTTAGTGGCATTGTTTTTCAAGAAAGGAAACAAAACGCTCCTTAAAAACTATAGGCCGATCATGCTTTTGAGCCACGTCTATAAGCTGTTCTCGAGAGTCGTTACGAATCGTCTGGCATCAAGATTTGACGCCTTTCAGCCACCGGAACAGGCTGGGTTTCGTAAAGGCTATAGCACCGTAGACCACATCCATACTGTTCGGCAGGTTATACAGAAGTCCGAAGAGTATAACCAACCGCTGTGTCTGGCGTTTGTGGACTACGAGAAGGCCTTCGACTCCATCGAAACCTAGGCTGTACTGGAGTCTTTGCAGCGATGCCAAGTCGACTGGCGGTACGTGGAGGTGCTGAGAAGTCTCTACCAAATGGCGATGATGTCCGTCCAAGTGCAGAACCACCAAACAAGACCCAACCAGTTGCTCAGAGGTGTAAGACAGGGTGACGTTATTTCCCCAAAACTCTTCACCAATGCTCTGGAGGATGTCTTCAAGACCCTGCGGTGGAATGGACTGGGCATCAATGTCAATGGTGAATATCTCACACACCTCTGCTTTGCTGACGACATAGTTATAATGGCAGAATCGCTGCAAGACCTGCAGAAAATGCTGTCCGGTCTTAATGCTGCCTCGAGACGCGTTGGGCTCGGGATGAACTTGGACAAAACTAAGGTCATGTTCAACGAGCACATCGTTCCTGAGCTCGTTCCCGTCGAAGGTGTAGCCCTTGAAGTTGCGTCTACCTAGCACAAAAGTTACAGCTGGGTCGAGACAACTTTGAGGGTGAAATCACCAGAAGAGTGAAGCTTGGCTGGGCAGCGTTTGGAAAGTTGCGTCACATCTTCGAGTCACCCTTGCCACAATGCCTGAAGACCAAGGTATTCAACTATGCGTCCCGCCGGTCATGACATACGGAGCCGAAGCGTGGAACCTGACAGTGAAACTAGCCCACCGATTGCATGTCACTCAGCGAGCTATGGAAAGGTGTATGCTCGGAATCTCGTTAAGGGACAAAGTCCGGAACGAGATTATCCGACAAAAAACCAGAGTCACTGACGTAGTTCAGAAGTGTAGCAGGCTGAAGTGGCAGTGGGCTGGTCACATCTGTCGCAGAACCGATGATCGTTGGAGCAGACGGGTTCTCGAGTGGAGACCACAGCTCGGCAAGCGTAGTGTAGGAGGCCCTCCGGCCAGATGGACCGATGACCTGAAAAAGGTGGCTGGAGGTGACTGGATGGCGAAACGGGAGATCGGGCCTTGTGGCGCACCCTGGGGGAGGCTTATGTCCAGCAGTGGACTGCAATAGGCTGAAATGACTGAAAAAATTAATGATTTATTTTAGAAATAAGGATGTAATATTTTCATTTCTCGACACAGTAGCAATTTATATAAACATTTAAAGTTTATCGACGGGCAAGAAGTGGTGAAATCTATTAAAAAACGGGATTTGTCGGTTTTCTAGTTTACATCGAAATAAACAGATTTAGATAAAGATTGTAGAAAATGAAAAAACGCGAAAGTATTTGCCTGCATACAAGTTTTCACAAGATCTCTTAGAGCTCACTTTAAGCCACATAAGACCTCACGGTGGTTGTAATAATAACCCTACAGCTCGTCAGTTTATGTCAATATATAAAAATCTTATTGCACATATTGAACTAAAAGACTTTGACAGTAGTAACTGTATGGCGCTAGAAAACGTTTCAATTTTGAGCTGTACATCAGCAATTGACAAAATAAATCTAACAACATTGGCGCCATTTTCTGACAATGAGGATAATGAAGACGGTGTTGACGATGAGGATGGACATTGCAACATCAGTAATATGTCTGATTTTGCATTAGAAGTCACCACATATATAGCAGGATCAGTGGTACATTACTTAATAAAATTTTTTAATGGGAATCTTGTATTTCTGCATTGATAAAGCCTGAGAGTTCCAATGAAAATATACAATTTATTAAATTAAAAGACAAAGGAGGTCTTCTTATACCTAGCAAATACGTGATAACGATTTGCAAAAAGACAGAAGTACTACTGAAAAGTATTGTCTTTGATAACAAGGTAAATAGCAAATAAACAGTTCAAAAGTGAATTTGTTACGAAGGCACTGCGTCATTTTGTTGGGCTAACATTATTTGAAGATATTGATTTTCACCAATATGACCAGTCTCCAATTGACAATCATGTCATTCAATTAATGAAATGTATTTTTTATCATTTTCCAAAAATGCTATCTAATTAATCGCAAAAAGACAAATTTTAAATAAGTTTTTACATTTTTCAGGACAATAAATTCTAAGGGCGAGTTGTTTGATCAACATATTATAGCAATCGCGTACATTTTTTAACTAATGATCAAAAATTGTAAAGGATTTCAGCAAATAGTTTGTTTAAATACTGAACAACGTGACCCACAATATTATATATAATTATTTATTTATAGTATATACATATTATGTTGTTTTGTATTAAGTTGTACCATTATTGCTCTATTTGATTTGGTCATTGTTCTTTTTCCATCGTAAGGTGAAGTATTGGAGAGCCTTAAAGATTTGTATAACATAATAAAAAAATGTATTAACACTTACTTACGTTTTATTGTATTCCCTTTTTTCATTAATAAGTCGTCTAAAAGCGTGTCGAGGAATGAAACACTTTCATTAAACTAGTTATCTATTGTTGCGACACTCCTTCGCGATTAAAGCCCAACGGAAATTTTTATCGATATGTGCATTACGAGCTTTGCACTGCACTATTCCTAAGTGAAAGTAAGCGCGCGATATCATTCTCTGCTTTTCGCACACGTTTATTATTGGTTACAGGGTCCACGCCTCCTGAGTTTTTGCGTTTTTAGAAAATATTGGTAATGACATCGTTAAGAGTTTAATAAGGAGTTTAATAAAGGCGATAGTGTGTATTTATTGTTTGTGTTGGTAGCTGCGAACCGGCGACACGCGTCCCAGTATTAAAAGACAGTAGATAGCATTTCTATTGCCTTATTATTAAGATTTCTGTGGTCAACAGTCAACTACAGCTAGCAGGTCAATTCTGCTTAAATATCATCTCATAGAACATGGTAACAAATTGTCATTCGTATGGTTACTGCAGAAAACTCAAATTATACCAGCGCACCCGGAGATGGTAAGATTTTACAGATTTCACTGGTTACTAGTAGTAACTAAAGCCGTTATGACATTTATTACAGAACTAATTGAATTTTCTTCATATACAAAGATATTCAGCCGAATGTTTACCCCAACAGTACATTGGAAACCCAGTCCATCCTCGGACCTATAAGCCAGTTTTCAATTAGTTAGGTTACAGGGAAATATTTGCATCGCACCGAGGTTCGTGAAAGGCGTTCTTGTTTTTAAATTAGTAGCTTCATTTATAATCTTTTAAATAATAGCGTAGTTGTGCAACCGAAAATTAAACAATGTAAACGAGTCTTTTTGTATAAAGATATCAATATAGCTCGCATAATATCAATATTTTAAAGTTGGGTAGATCGCAAAATGACGTCGTAGTGGGCAAGTCTTTTTTCTTCTTTATCACTCTCGCACACCCACCCGCCCCTGAATAGTCAAAATAAAACGTTTAGCGTGGTTTATCCTTTTTCTATCATTTGATATTTACCTCTATTACGTTGATTGACAAACATTGTATTCATTATTGAACATTTAAAAAAATATTTAATAGTTTATTTTAACTCGCGTTTACTAACCTCATCGACGATTCGTTCGGAGCAGCCAATCCTTGGGTGGCTCCGTGAACGCTGCGGCTTTGGTAGCATAAATGCATTTAATTATTATATGCATATACTTAAAACAGTCACACAATACAATAGGCAACAGTAAATTTTCCAGCACGTCATTTCTGCTTAAATATCAACGCATAAAACCTAATTAATTGTTATTGCTATGTTAACTTAAATTATAACAGTCCACATGGGTGTGAGTTTGGTGGGATTAAACAGATTTGACCGGCTAATATTAGTTATTAAATCTGTAATGATAATCATTCCAAAACTAATAATTATTGTTCTCACACAAATCGACTAGAACTTTCATAACCAAACGTAAACTATATCGATGAATGTCGCATATCAATCATATTTCGACTATACATATATTAAATCTTTTAAACGATTTAAAAGGTTGTGAATGGGGATTAAGAATGAATGAGTTACTTGTCAAATGTCTTCTTTATGCCGATGACCAAGTAATACTTGCGTCATCAGCAGAAGAGTTGCAGGCGATGGTAACTATTATGCATGGTGCTTTTGAGAGTAAAGGAATGAAAATAAATGTAAGCAAGACGAAAGTAATGGTTTTTGAAAAGGAAGAGTGCGTGACGATGTTTAATATTATGATTGATGGAGAAAAAGTGGAGCAAGTGTAAGAGTTTGTATATTTGGGTACTTTGTTTACAAGGCATGGTAAACATGAGGGAGATATTGAAAGGAGATCGATTGCGGGCAACAAAGTGAATGGAGCTCTACGCGCTTTTATGAACAGTCGAAATATTTCCGAAAAGGCACGTTTAGCTGTTCATAGAGGACTATTAGTGCCCACACTTATGCATGGAAGTGAAAGTTGGGTATGGCAAAAGAAGCATGAGAGCAGAATAAATGCTGTAGAAATGAGAGCGCTGAGAAATATATGTGGTGTGACTCTGAAAGATAGAATAAGGAATAGTGTGATTA
Source organism: Catocala fraxini (assembly GCA_930367265.1). Lineage (NCBI taxonomy): Eukaryota > Metazoa > Arthropoda > Insecta > Lepidoptera > Erebidae > Catocala > Catocala fraxini. The sequence goes on from OV884024.1 coordinate 21,449,244, forward strand.
GAGAGAGATGCGGCATGAAAGTGGATATAGGGACAAGAATAGAAAAGGGTATGTTAAGCTGGTTTGGGCATGTAGAAAGAATGGACGAGGAAAGACCGACTAAGAAAGTTTATAAGGCTAGTGTGAATGGAACAGTCACAAGAGAAAGACCTAGGCGAACGATTCTTGATCAGATCGGAGGCGTTCTGGACAAAGGCCAGGTAAGAGCACCTTGAACCGACGGGCGCGTATGAGCAATGTGATGAAAGTGAATGAAGCCAGAGAAGTAGGTCAGGATCGTAGCAAATGGAAATCCGTAGTCTCTGCCTAACCCTCTGGTAAACAGGCGTGAATCTATGTATGTATTTATGTATGTATATATTATTTTATTTAAAGCTTTCAAAAATAGGTATTAACATCTCTATAAAATTACGATTTTCGTCGACAGTTATCAGATTGACCAATTCTTCAATGTTATCATTACCATGTTGTTTAAACACATTACAACCAGATGGAAAGTAAATTTTGCTGTAGCTACATATGTATGGTTATCAGTCGTTCGATACGATTGTAGAGCTCGTAAAAGAGTCAAAAGTGCAATGTGTAACTTAGCCTACTGGGTAGTACTCGCACTGCAAGAAAGTCCGCGGTAGACTTTATTTTCAATGAATATTTTTCATTATAAAACTGTTAAATAATAACGTAATTGTAAATAGCAAATTAATTGCAATCAAGTATTTTTGTAAAATCAGTATTTGTATTGCTCGCATAATGCAAATATTTTGATGCTGTGATCCTATTGATCATTAGTTCAATACGATTGTGGATCTAGTAAAAGAGTCAAAAGTACAATCTTAAAAGCAAAGCTAAGTTAAAACTTAACTTACAGTGATGTACTCGCAACGAGGTCCGCGCACGACGTTTTCAATTAATAACTTTCATTTTAAATCTTTTAAATAATACACATAGCTGTAAACAGCAAATAATATGCAAGCAAGTCGTTTTGTAAAATCAGTATCAACATTGCTCGAAAAATATTAATATTTTAAATTTGAGTAGTTGGAAAAGTGGCGGCGTGGTGGGAATAACTTGCTATCACCCTCGCACGTCCGACTCTAAGTAGTAGTTAGTAAGGTTACGTGTGCTTTATCCTTTTTTTGCCATATGTAATATTTCACGTGAACTCTCATTTACTAACCTCATCGACACATCGCTCGTCGCCCTCGTCCCTCAAAGGACGGCGCCACAGCTTTGGTAGCATGAAAATTTTATCCTTTTACATACATACATTTAATATAGTCACACGAAACAGTAGTCAACAGTCCATTTTCTCCAGCGGTAATTACCAATCGGTATTATAGTAGTACAGCAGAAAACACAAATTATTACAACCCTCATGGGTGTGAGTTTGGTGGTAATATGTAACAGATTTGACCGGCTATTATTTAATTAAAAAAATACATGAGTAATAGATTGTTTAAATAAATGTCTTTTGTAAGAAGACATTATCGGTTTTGTAAAAAAACGTGTAGCATATTAATCTTACTTCGGACTATTAGGCCCAACACATCTCATTGAAAGATATCAAAAGAAGGTCGCAGTACGTCGTTGCCTGTATTAATGTCACTATAATTTAACCGCTATTCGTCGATGATCACCAGGTTACCTGTATTTAATGTTAACATGTTTTCGTTAATATAACTGTATTGTTAAAAGTGTGACAAAATTACAGTTCTTTTAAAATAGTATGGTCGTTTACAAAATTAGTCGTCTAGGCACACTACTAGAGTCGACTGTAATGGGAAGGGATTCTATGACGCCTATTAGAATGTTTAAGTCAAACATTTTTATGTACCTTTGTAATACAGGAGCTTAATTACTTTTAACAATGAAATTTATACATTTGTTTTCAACATTGTTTAATTTATTGGCATTATATTAAAACGCAGGTAAGTGTTTATTGCTATATCCATCCTATTAATTATTAGTTTCATTAGATTCTATTATTCGACTTGTAATCAAGTCCAGTAATAGTCCGGATCTTATATTTCTGTTATTGGTAAATTTTAGAATTATCTTCACGTATAAGATGCCAGCTCACTTTTTTTTTGTACGAGCGAATCACCTTATTAGATGAAACTGTTCAGTCACATAGACAATAACGCGGTTACACATAACAGTTAGACAATTCAAAGCCAACCTATAAATGATTATAGTTTAACTCTAGCTTTCTAACTGCATTGTCACAGCACGGTGTAGTACTGTTAGTAACTAAAATTATTATATATTATATTTGCATTGGTTCTTATACAAGTCGCCAACAACATTCATAATAATCATTCAATCAAATAGTAACGTAGTATATTTTTAATTTAGTGTGTTTAATAAGCAGGGTCAAGATATTATCAATTAATTAAGTAAATTATTTACCTGCGACATGTAGCTCTGCAGATGACCGACGGAGCTTCGTGGTTTCAGAGCTCGGTCTACAGCCGGTGGCAGCGTCGGCAAGTTGTAGTACTGCATAGACTGTAACGATATTACGGTTAACTTAGACATAATATAATATATCTATACATATATACCTAACATCACAGTTATTTGTTCAGAAAAATAAAGTTAAATATACGTAGGTATACCAAATTTTTTTATACGAGTCACTTGTAAAACCAGCGTAGTAACTACCCGCGTAATAGTTAGATTTGGACGATTGCAATACTAGAGAACTTACTGGCGGACTGCAAACTCTTTAATACTACCGTCCACTAACTAAAAAGTTGTTCAGTGCTATGGAACGCAAAAGTATTTTTTTTTACTTTTGGGATGCGTTGACTCGTTCCCCTCCGCGGGGGCGGGCGGAGGAATATATATATATATAATAGAATTCTCTAACAAACAAACACAATAACACTTTGCCTGATCTGAAAAACCGGTAAACGAAATAAAAAAGAAACTTATGCTACAATTTTAAATTACGAAAATTGTATTATTAAAACTAGTATTGCCAAACAATGACTGTTGTAGAATAAACAGCGAGCCTCACTTTTGGCCTTGGCAATATTATGATCACACACATTCGTCGTCGTCACGACCCAATCTCATAGCAAATTGACAAACGTTGACTTCTCTGAGAAAAACTGCATATCGCTCAATGTTGCCATTGCCATGCTATTCAAACATACATAATGCAATTTGCTATGTAGTTAAAACCAGAGCTGGCACTTTGCTTATGATTAGAGAGTTTAATTATGTTTCATTGTTTCAGCTAACTGTGCCGTAACGAAATCGTTAAGTAGATTAGCGGTCAGCTCACACAGCACAATGTGCTATCGGACGATAGTACCTAAGTAAGCTGTAGCTGTTCTGTAAAATATTATGATGTACATTTTATTAAACAAATGTATGTATTTTATTTGACTACACTTAGTTTCTACAGGACCATCTTCGCCAGAAGCAAAGGCTTTAAAATTCAAGAAACGCTGGAGTCGCAAGTACAATTTCAGACGTTGTTCGTATGTACCTATATATGGCGTTGGACTTGCGATGGACTAGCGGATTTGAATCCCACTATCATTGCACTACTGACGTGAATTCACTTCTGAAAAAACCAGTGTGTTAGCTTACCTGGATGGGTTAACAATAATTCCAGTAATTACCAACCAAATTGAATACCATAAGCCTAAACCAACCCTAGAACTTTCTGTACTTAACCTTTTATAATTATATTTCCATGAATAAACTTTACCAAAGCAATAAATAAATATAGTTACAAGCGCTCCTGTCTATGTATTCAAATGTATTGAACTATAACGAGTATCGGACGAGCTTAAATGATAACATTGCTAGAAAAACAAACTTTGTTTTGAAAGAAATGTGTTTCTCGCATCTTGAAAAGTTACAAATTATTATTTTGTTATTACAGCTAGAATAAATGTATATGAAAACTTAAAATCGTTCCTTTTATTCTCTCAATGGTTTCATCCTAAAGCAATATTAAAAGTTTAGTTAAAAGTCAAGTCGGAGGGCACTAGGTGCCGTACCCAACTCTCATATCACCAGTATCAATAGTAATCCAGAACGAAATTATAGATGAAGCCCTAGCAGTAAAACAATTAAATAAAAAACAGATGCAATTATTTCATGTTTCACCCTATTGACATTACAACAAGCATGCAGTCCACTACATGGTAGCGGTTACGGTAAGCTATGGATACGACGTTTTAAAAAAGGATTTCTAGTCCTGCTGACGCAAAGGAACTAGTAGCATAGCATCATCTTGAAGTACTCAAAAAAAAAAAGTAAAATAAAAACAAAAAATGTCATACTTGATGTCCCGGAGTGCTTTCCTCTTCGTCGTCAGTATACCGCAAATTGTTCGGGGCCAGGGTAAAGAGGCGGCCTGGCGAGTGCGGCGCAGCGCCCTGCGACATACGGCGAGGCACGCGCAGCCACGGAGTCCCCGGACCAGTATAGTTCTACCAGAGATATATATTCCAAATAAATAAATAAATTATTCATATGTATAATTTTACCCAGAACTTAAGATATGGGTTAAGATTTTCATTTCATGTCTATTACATAGAACGTCTTTTAACATTTCACGATCCCGAGAAATATGATTAGACTCTCTTTATCTAATGCAAAAAAATCGTTAACCCAAACTTTTAATAAGGTATGTATGAACAAATTACCTAACGTAACTTACCTTCCGTCGTTTTCTAAACGTACTTTACACGATTTACCTCGAAATGTTACTTACTAAATGTTACAAACAAAATACCCATGTTGTTTTTTTCCTCAACGCATTTACCAATTAATATAAAACATATAAAACAATCATAAATACATACGTCATATGCATGTGTATGATGCGTATACTTCACCCTACCCTTCATGATTAAAATTGATATACATATCTACATAAACCGTTTTTAAAGCATATGACAATAAAAAATTCAAAACAACCATCGTATGACGTTCTTGAATTAACTACTAAGGTAAAGAGCAATTTCTTTGAACTCTATTGACTTTCATTTCCTGTGATTCTCGAGACACGGGAGAGCAAATTGTCATCAAAAACATTACATTGCTAAGGTATCAGGTTTCAAGATTTAGTAAATCACGATACACTTTAATGAAGATACTATTATTGTAAAGTACCCCTATTTCTATAATGACCTTAACTTTTATATAAGAACTTTGAAGATCTGCATAGTACAAAAGTAACAAAAATATTTTCTTTTAAGTAAACAGGAGTAGTTTTAACAGTTCACTAGCAATTTGAGTTGCAAATTACTAGTATTATTGCTAACCCCTCCACCTTAGTTTAAAGGCTTGTTTTATCAGAAGTGGATTCACGTCGTTAGTGCAATAAGTGGAATTCGATCCCGCGACCTTTCAGTCGCAAGTCCAATGTGTTATATACACATGTCCCGTAAAGAATGGATAATTCTAAACCACCTTATAGTAGAGCCATTCGGGTCCAAAATAAATACAAAAATAAATTATTACCAACGATGTGTATTTTTATTTTAAAATATCGTATTTCGCAATGCATTCCTGTAGTGCTACAAATAAAAGAAAAATGCATATTGAATACAGTTTTCATAATTGTATGATTCGCTATTTTATTATTTCGAATCAATATAATACCTGGAAAACTTTCTTTCAATATTTTATTTTAAGTTCCTAGTAGCTCTATTAAGGGGTGATTCGGCATTGTCCATTATTTACGGGACGTACTGTATATGAACAACATCCAAAATTGTACTTACAGCGATGCTTTCTTGTACCGACTCCAAGGGTTCTTGAATTTTAGGGCCTTTGCTTCTGGCGAAGGTCTTGGGTGGTCGCGGGGGGACAGGCGGTCCTACAGAACCTATGTGTAGTAAAATAAAATAAGTATATTTGTTTAATATAATGTACTCTGTGTAACAGAAAGGTGTGGTCATATTTAAGCGTCACATAATAATTATAGAGGTGCTGTACAATGGAAAACTGCAACAAATAAATCCGTATGCATTATCTTTTAAAGATGGCATTTTTCTTTTTATCAACTTATCAATATCAGCACATGTAGTCGATACTTAAACAGCACTAACAGCTTACTTGGTAACCTCGCTGGACACGAAAACGACTAGGAGCATAGGAGCTAGATAGTGTATTAATGCGTTTGTGTTGATGAGCAAATAATAAATTTAAAAATAAAACATAACATGTAAAATTATTTGTTTTGATTCTGGGGTACATGGTTTATTTTTCAGGTATACATTATTGGCCCTAAAATATGACCAGACCTTTTTTTACACGGTGTATATTATAATATTTTCCTGAACAGCTAGTTTACTTACTATCGTCTGATAGCCCATTTTTGTTAGGGCTGACTGCTAATCTACTAAACGATTTCGTCACGGCATAGTCGGCTGAAATAATGAAAAATACCTAATTAAACTGTAATCATAAGCACAGTGCTGGGTTTGGTTTAAAATAGCAATTTGTCTTACGTATGTTTGAATGGCTAGCATTGAGCGACTTGCAGTCCTCTTCACTGAGATTCGATTCGTTCTCAGAGAAGTCGACGTTTGTTAGTCTGTTGTGCGGTTGGTTCGTGACGACGGACGACATATGTGTGCTCATCATAATATTGCCCGGATCGAAAGTGAAGGCTCGTTGTTTGTCCTATAACAGTAATTACTTAGGAATATTCATTTTGAACCCAAGTTACTTTTAAGAATATAATGTATGTACATTATATTCTTAAAACGAGTTTTACCATTATAAATTAGGTAATTTATAGTTGTTGCACAATAATAAACCGCCATACAATCAGTATTTCAATGTATAACATTCGCGTAAGCGTGAGACAATGATATTGTAACACAAGTTTAGTTCATTTGTCCCGTTGCCTGCAATTAGGTGCATTAGCGGGTCAGGCAAAGTGTTTTTGTGTTTGTCTGTAAAATAATTGTCACTATAATCCGTAAATTATATAGCCGAGGACAGGAACAATGTTGATCACACTCGATTATTGTTATTATTTTCATTGACGTTATTATATTATTGTGATTTAATATATTATAATAAATCAAAAAAGAAGAATAGAAACTAATGCATTTTGATTAAATTCATAATTGTATAGCTGGAACTTTCATATACGTTATTTTAAATTCGAGGTAAAATTATTCATTCTTGTTATGGGTGCAATAAAACGTTTCATCCGGATTTATGTTGCGTTTTTTAAATACATATTATTCAAATGAAAATCTCGATTTACTTTACAACCCTGCTCAATAATTTGTAGTTCGATTAAGAGGATGCAAGGAACATCACTATTGGTGCACTTTTATCAATAAAGTATGATATAGTTTCTTGACATTTTATACGGTCATGAAACACGGAATTTGAAGAGCGTGATACGGATGACATTTGTCACAGGACCCATTCTTTATTTTACGGGGTATAGCAACACAGAGATGGGACTTACAGGCTTGCTCAAAAGTATTAGGCGCCTTAAAAAACACGAGCACATCGCATAAGGACTATATAAACACTAACCCTTTCATTATTAGGCCCTACACAACCCGTCAGCGCGACGCGTGCATCGCGTTGTCGCGTCGTTTCCTCTGCAGTTAGAGCCCCTTCACAGTAACGTTTGTCCCAGTTGCACGTTCATCGAACGCCTACGCTGGAAAAACGCTAGTGTGAAGGGGCCCTATAACGTTACTAGTATTAACAAAAGCTAATCAAAACAATGTTTACTTTTAAGCGACTGAATGAAAAATAACAAGTAGATAAAAAATACTTGAATCTTTCGCCGTCAATCACTTTTCGCTAGTTATCAAGTGTCAAGAAGTACTCGTGTGTATGTCGTTTGTGACGTAGGCTGCTATATTTACTAAAACTCATGAAAAGTGAGCTTTCAAATCAAATAAAAATCCGATAAAGATTGACACTTTTTATGAATAAGGTAAAGCTCAAGTAGATAGCTGTTTAGTTTATTTGTTTGTTACGCTTTCACGCCTTTACTACTCAACCTATCATCACGAAATTTTTAGGACACCGTTCATCCAGAAAGAAGAACAGATCTCGAGTGAAGCCGCGTGCAAAAGCTAGTGGTGTTATATTATAATAGTCACCAAAAAAGCTGTTATTGTACTTTTTAGTGTTGTAATAGTAATAATATTCGTGATCACTTTACGTTGTTCGATGTTATAATCATTCGTCTAATCTTTCTTTTTTCATTAGTTCGCGGTCTTATATTAGTATTTGTTTGGATAAGTTCATCGTGATAAGTATACTCTCATTATCAATTTATTTTTATGGCGTCCACGTATTATTAGGTAAATACGGTAGTCCAAAGATTCTGGCAGTCAAAATAACCATAAATAGCAAGTTTTTTGATAATCTAGTGTTATGTTACTGTAGTTTTTTTGCCATGCCTGATATTAATGAATATTGTTAAAACTAAATCAATGTGATAAAAATTAGTAAAATTGGAAATAAATGAATCTTTAAATGTTGTAAGTACGCGAGGTGTCACCTTTGTGAAGTAATGTGTTAGCATGGTATATATGGGCGCAAATCGCCATCTATCGGCAATAATTCACAATAATTGTCAAATAGGTTTTAGTCTTTAGGTTTTAGCTTTTCGTTTAAATGATTATATTATTTCAGAAATGCCTGAAATATATAAGATTGATATTCAAATAGTTATTTGTAAACATAAATTCGTTATGTATCAAGCTCTAATATTTAATAGACGCAGTGTTGACTATTTGAAGGTTTTGAAGATTATTGAGGTTTAATTTATTGTTCAAATTGTTAATTTGATATGCAAACGTTAAAAATAAAATCTTTATGGGTATCCCAATTTATATATCGAATTTAATTATTATAAACAATAAGTAAGACTTAATTTCGTGTATTGAACATTTCATTTATGGTGCAGCGCCATCAGTTGAGAATGTCTGTAACTATATTATTTGTTTATATTAAATAAACCTAATTCATGTAAAATAAATTATTTGGTGTTATGTTAAATTCATTAAAATAATTATTATGAATATTAGGCTATATTTCAAGACTTATTTTGTACTAAGTTCGTTAGTCTGTCATAAGGGAAGTTGTATAAGGGAAGTTGTGTAAGTGCTATAACCGTTTGAAGGTGTTGTGAGGCAGAAATAAAAGCGGGCGGAAACTGTTCTAGGTTGATTTCTATAAGTCTATCGATGGTGCGAAAATAAACTAAGTGTTGTTGACTGTATATTTTCATTATAATGAACTCCGAACATGTACCCTGCCAAAAGTTTAAGACTGCACTTAAACAACATAATCATCTATTAATTGTAATAAAAGCCTGTAAAATAAATAAAAAAATGTACATCTGCATTACCCTGCCGGCCAAAAGTTTAAGACTGCACTTAAACAACATAATCATCTATTAATTGTAATAAAAGCCTGTAAAATAAATAAAAAAATGTACATCTGCATATTCTATTGTTAATACCGAATATCTTAAGAAGTTATTATTTTGTTTACTTTCAAGTTATTGGACAGTAAACGTATATTGTTTTCAAACACTGATAAGCATGGTGGTGGTTCAATTATGGTCTGGAGTTGCTTCTCTAGCCAAGGAACTGGCGACTTGACCAGAATTAAAGGAATTTTGAAAAAGGAGTACATACAAATTTTAGAACAAAATGCCGTTCCTTCCGGATTGCGATTAATTGGAGATGGATTCATTTTCCAACAAGATAATAATCCAAAGCATAGCTCAAATTTATTCAGGGGATATTTAGAAGGGAAAGAGGCACAACGGGGTTAAAAAAACATGGTGTGGCCTCCTCAGAGCCCGGATCTCAATCCAATTGAACTTTTGTGGGAATACCTTGGCTAGGCTAGGAACGTACGTAATCGTGGCCCATCCTCGCAAGAAGACATGTGGAATGTATTATGCGAAAGTTGGAGCAATATATCAGAAGACACCATCAACAAATTGATTGCTCGTATGCCGAGACTTGTAAAAAAGTAATACAATGTAAAAAAGGATTTTTTGGTGAAAATCTGTTTAGCCAACTATCTATAGCCCTTTTAGCATAGATTATTGATATTTTATTTAAATTATATTGCCTATTAATCACTGTTTTATAATATGATGAAACCAAAAAATATTTCAATAAGCAGTGCCATATATGTTCAACGATTTTAAAATTGCTGCCGCCATTTTGAACCATCGCGCGGGACTTTACAATCATTCAAACAATAGAGACAAAGAGCACTCACACTCGAAAAAAGTAGTAGTAGGTGACAATATTTTTTGTCCCCTTTGAGGATGGAACCCATAGCCTTTGGCGCAATGGCTGTGGCGAGGCGACAAATTTACCATTACGCCATGCGTGCAGTCTACTTATACGCAACATGCTCAAAAGATTGCTGCAGCAATTGATGTCAAGGGCGAACCCATCATGTATTAGTTTATTTAATGATTTTCCCTAGTATACGATTATAGAAATAAATATGTTATTTTATCGACGACGAGTAATGAAGTAAATTGTAGGATGCCTAATGCTTTTGGCCAAGGCTGTATTATTACCGTGACGTTTCATGGCATTTCTATCGACAACGTGAAGAGGACTTTATTGTATCTACTTCATCGTGTTTAAGAATCTTAACTTATAAAAATCTATGCCGGCAATATGCTCGTACCTTATCACGGAATTGGTTTAGCTGGAGTGACATTTGTGTCTCTGTCTACCCCTTTTTTTATTGTATAGGAGGCAAACAAACAGATGGATCGCCTGATGGTAAGCGATTTCCACCGCCCATGGTCATCCGCAACACCAGAGGAGTATGCGCCTTCTGGCGTTATACAGGCATCATTATCATTATGTCGGCCTCGATGGCGTAGTGGTTAGTGTAACCGACTGCCATGCCTGAGCTCGCGGGTTCGATTCTCGCACAAGTCAAACATTTGTGTGCATGAACATAGATGTTTGTCTTGGTCTGGGTGTTTCTATGTATAATATGTATGTATTTACAAAAAAAAGTATATAAGTATGTTTATCCATTGTCTAGTACCCATATTACAAGCTCTGCTTAGTTTGGGCTAGACGGTGTTGTGTGTATGTGGTAGAATATTATACTATATTATTATGTTTGAAGTTTTAATTGTACTAGTATATGAGTGCCGCTACGCTCGCGTGGATCCCTTGGTAACGCATAGCAGTATAATATTATCGTTTGTCAGTCCATAGTCTGTTTATATGCTAACGTTCAATGCCGATCATGACGGCTAATCTAGACGAAGATTAGCCGAAGAAAATGTTCTAATGCACAAGTGTGTGCGTAAACACAAGCGCACTCTCTATTTCATTACAATAATAATCCGATAGGAGGGCTATCAGGCTCAACCGAAGAGGGATCAGGACAAACATATTTCCTGTGTTCCAAGGCACGTGTGTGTGCAGCGTCATCTTCATTTCTTGTGTTCTTAAGGAACATGAGTGTGCAGCGTCATCTTCATTTCTTGTGTTCTTAAGGAACATGAGTGTGCAGCGCCATCTTCATAACTCCAGGTTACTAATAATTTGTATTTTATTTTTATTTTATTTTTATTTTATTAGGAAGGAACAACAAACAGCAACACTATAAAATTTTACATTAATGTTGAACATTTCCAAATGATAACAATAGTGAAGCCCACAGCGCTGTTCACAGATTAACAATAAAATTAAGGTTAGCGCTAGGTGACCATCGATTTGAGTTAGAACAGGTTAGAACAGATGATACATCTTATACAATCGAATTAGACATTATATAAGTACATGTTCGCGCCGCTCCGTAAATAGTAATAGAAACATGACCCTTACACTATTACATTAACATCTAATTTGCTTTGTATAACTTCCACCAATCAAAACACTTACACATCACAACATATTTGTTTTAACCAATGACATAATTCCTCACAGGCCACGCGGATACGTCACCGCACACAACACACTTAATGCCTTGCATTCGAACACGCCAACTAAACAGATAAATTTTATAGAAAATACAAGTATTTTAAGGATCAACGATTTTATTTTATCTCCTTGTTTCTGCCCGAAACAAATTGGCGACCGTGACAGGACACCGAAGTCTCCAAACACAACAAGTTACCAGTGCACGCGAGTGGAAGAAGGGGTCATCGCCACGAGGACACCGTGCAGCGCCTAGATTCCTGGGCAAATACCACGGCAATCAGCTGCGCCTAGGTGCCTACAACGTGCAGCCAGACCGCCATTCACTAGCATCTCCAGGTCGTGCCAGGCGGCGCCGGATCCTCGCCGCAGTCTTCATCAGCACTTCTCAAAGTCCATTTACAAGCCTGCCCTAAATCAAGTGAGCCCGTTCCTGACTATTTCCTAAGTTCACTCCTCTTTGACTTGTGTAAATTGTGATTTTCGGTTTCTTAAATGTTCTAGTCTAACCTTTATCTAGATTTTGTTACCGGATGCATTTAGGTTTTAGTGCTTAATACAAGACATTCTAAGATTTCATAACATTTCATCTTTTAATTAACGTAAACGAGGCATAAAAGTTTATACTTACCCAACTATTAATAGTGCATAATTAAGATGTGATATGCAAGTCATTCATCTTAAATTGTGACTACAGTTTGTGTCCTATAGTCAACATTAGCCAACTTTCCTACGCATATACACAATCAGTTATTCTTTTAGTTGTTTTAAAATTGTTTTGTTTATTTCACATTCATAACTAGGTATTTAGCGAGCCTTTGGTCTTAAAATTAAATTAATAACTACATATTAATAAGCTATTCCAAACGTAAAGTTCACATGGAACCAAATGTATATAACTGAGTAATCAGCGTGCGCATCTTTGCATTTACAGCGAAATACATACATCGCGGACCGGCCGCACGTCATCGACGCGAAGTTTGTTGTCTGCGCTTGCGTCTGCTGATAAGGCGAGCTGCAACTCCGTGCCGATCAGCTGTCGACTTGAAGTGAGGAGCGTATCGTAACTATTATTTTTATTATTTGTTCACATCTTTGTTGCTTGTTTCTCGATAATTCAGCGTTATGGCTGAGCCTAAACAATTAAAAACTAAGCGTAGCAATATAAAAGGTCGTTTAACGAAGTTTAAGAATTATTTAGACGATATTTCTGTTTTAGAAAACATTACACCGTTAGACATAAGTAAGCTTTCGTTAAAGTTATCGAGAATACAAGCCTTACTAAGTGAATTCGATGAGGTGCAAAGTCAATTGGAGATTTGTGAAGGATGTAACCAAACCGAGGAATTAAACATTCGCGACACTTTTGAACAGGAGTTTGATAGCTACATTTCTCTTGCTCAAAATTTTATAGAATCTAATTCGACCCATAAAGAACAGTTTTCATCTTGTAATGTAAATTCTAGTGTTTCTCAATGTAATCATGCTAATTGTGGTGGATCAGGTTTTAAATTACCTGTCATAAAAATCCCCACTTTTGATGGCACATATTTTAAATGGCTCGAATTTAGGGAAACTTTTATCTCCCTAGTACATGAAAACGAAAAAATAAAAAATATTCATAAGTTTCATTATCTTCTCTCGTATTTAGAGGGTGAAGCTGCCCGTGTTCTTTGCAATTTAGAAGTGTCTGAGGCTAATTACTCAGAGGCTTGGCAACTACTTTGTAAGCGTTTTGATAATAAAAGGCAGTTAATTAATAATCATCTAAAGGCATTGTTCAGCATTGAAACAGTACGAGAGACCGACAAGTCGCTTCGTTTTATAGTTGATCACGTAAATAAAAATTTACGGGCTCTTCGCACTTTAGGTTTGCCTGTCGAGCAATGGGATGTCCTTTTAATTTATATGGTGACAGCTAAATTGGATAGCAATACGTGTTATAAATGGGAGGAGGCTAGGAATACTCTACCAGATATACCTACATTAGAAATTTTTTTTGATTTCTTAAAAAATCGTGCAAATGTCTTAGAGACTGTCAGTAGGCAAAGGCAAGATAAACCTAGAATGTTAGCCACGTCATCCCAATCTAAAGCTCAAACCAAATCATTTGCCTTGACGACTGAGCGCAACTCGTCGTCGCCTAATATTCAATGTTTGTTATGTAAAGGTACACATCGCCTTTATGAATGCAACTCATTTAAAAACAAAATTTCTCAGGAAAGGATTGCTCTAGTGTTGAAACTAAATTTATGTGAAAATTGCTTAAGGCCCGGTCACAAAGTTCAAAGCTGTAGGCTGCCGGGTTCTTGCCGTTCTTGCAAGCAAAAACACAATACGTTATTGCATGTCTCAGAAGCTAACAAACCTTCTAGTGCTAGCTCAACTTTATCACAAAACTTAACTGCTATTACTACTAGTTCTAATTCAGAGGTACTTCTGAGCACTGCTCAGGTTCAGCTAAAGAATCCTGACAACAATCAAATGATAATAGCACGAGCCTTGCTTGACAGCGGCAGTCAGTCTACATTTGTTACTGAACGAGTACAAAGTATGTTAAACTTGGCTCCACGGTCTACAAACATCAACGTAATAGGGTTGTCAGACACTCCATTAGCAAAAAAGACAAAGCGTTGTGCACTTCATTTTCAATCATTAACCGACCCATTTAATGTCAGTTTGACATGCCTAGTAATTCCAAAAATATCAGATAAATTGCCCAAGGTCACACTAGATGTCAGTCAGTTTGATCTTACTAAATTTCAACTAGCGGACCCTACATTTTTTGAGTCATCTTCTATTGATATGCTTATTGGTGCTGATTTATTTTGGGATTTGATAGGTTCCTCTCAGCACTCTTTAGGTACTAATAGGCCTATTCTTCGGAGTTCCAAATTAGGGTGGCTCATTGCTGGACCGCTGCCTACTTTACCACAATCTAATTCAAAACTATCCAATCAAATTACACACTGTAATTTTCTTTTTAACCAATCTGACTCATATAATATCAAGGATGAACTGCAAAGATTTTGGGAGCTGGAAAATGTCCCACAAGTTCATCCTTTATCCAAAGAAGAAAAACTTTGCGAACAGCACTATCTCTCAAATACCTATAGGTTGGAAAATGGTCGATTCTGCGTTGGTCTTCCTTTGCATTCTGAGAGGGACTGCTTAGGTGACTCTTATACTTTGGCAAAGAAAAGGTTTTTGAGCCTCGAAGCACGTTTCAGAAAACAGCCAGAACTCAAAAGGTTATATGTTGATTTCATTCACGAGTACGGTAAACTCGGCCATCTATCGGAATCTCCACTTCACAAACCTGTCAATTCTTATTTTCTTCCTCACCATCCTGTTATCAGGGCTAAAAGTGAGTCAACAAAACTCCGTGTTGTTTTTGATGCTTCCGCTCCCACTACCTCTGGATTCTCAATAAACGACTTACAAATGGTAGGACCTGTCATACAGGATTCCTTATTCAATATTCTTATTCGTTTTCGTCAATATAAATATATACTCTCAGGAGACATTGAAAAAATGTACCGCCAAGTTCTTATAAGGGAGACGGATAGGGACATGCAACTCATTCTATGGCGTGACAATGAAACCGAGCCTTTACGCACTTTAAGGTTGAGCACGGTTACCTACGGTTTTGCAAGTGCTAGTTTTCTTGCTACTAGGTGTATTTGGCAACTTGGTGATGAATGTACTGACCAGAAAATAAAATCGATAATCCAAAATGATTTTTATTGTGATGATTTATTAACTGGAGCGGACGATGAAGAAACTTTGAAGTGCATTCAGCGTCAAGTGTCAGAGGAGCTCGCCAAAGGGGGTTTTTATCTCCGAAAATATAGATCAAACTTGTCCTCTCTGATTGAGTGTTGTTCTTCACCCGCAGAGGATGATCTTATTATAAGTAATGCCACTAGCATTTTAGGTATAGACTGGTCCGCAAAATTAGATATGTTGCAATTTCAAATAGACTATAAGCCAACAGATAAATTAACTAAGAGGTCTATGTTATCCTCGACTTTCAAAATTTTTGACCCACTCGGGCTCCTAGCTTTGTTTACAATAAGGCCTAAAATTCTTTTACAAAATGTATGGTCACTAAATTTAGATTGGGACGAAGAAGTACCTTTAAATATTAAAAACTCGTGGCTTAAATTTACAAAAGGTTTAAATTTACTTTCTACACTTCAATTACCAAGACGTGTTCTTATCAATGAACCCAAGTACATCGAAATGCATACCTTTTGTGACGCGTCTCAAAGTGCTTACGGTGCGTGCATTTATCTCAAGTCGATTGATGCTACCGGGAAATTGCAAGTAAGTTTATTGTGCGCCAAGGCCCGCGTTGCACCCCTTAAAACCACAACTATTCCCCGACTTGAGCTTTGTAACGCATTGTTAGGATGTCAAGTTAGCGCGGTTGTCACTCAAGCTCTACGCTGTAAGGTAGATCGTCACGTGTATTGGTCAGACTCAAAGGTAGCTTTATGTTGGATACAATCAGCTAGCAAGACCAAGACTTTTGTTGCCAATAGAGTAGCCGCTATTACAGAGCTGTCTAACCCTGAAAGCTGGCGGTATGTGCCAACAGCAGAGAATCCAGCTGACATGTGTTCGCGTGGAGTAGATCCCCAAAATGTTAGTAAGTGTAGCCTCTGGTGGCATGGCCCTGCCTTTCTTGAACTGGATGAAGGTTTATGGCCAAGTTCAGAGTTTCAGACTGTCGAGCTTCCCGAATTGAAAGCAATGCCTGCCTTGATAGCGGCGCCTTCACCTACGGTATCATTTATAGACATTACCAGGTTCTCAAGGCTACTCAGGGCACAGAGAGTGGTAGCTTGGGTTCTCAGATCAATTTATAATTTTAAAAATCCGCATAATAAATTTTTCGGTATATTATCAGTAGATGAGCTTCAAAAGGCTTTAAATCAACTCATTAGAATTGCTCAGTTGGAATCATTTCCAATAGAAATAGAATGCTTAAAGGATAAGAAACCATTGCCTAGTAAATCTAATTTAATACAATTTAATATATTTATTGACAAGGAAGGGTTAATTCGTGTTGGGGGTAGAATCGATGCTTCAAATCATCCTTATGATAAACGGCACCCCATCTTATTAAGAAGCAAGCATCACTTAACCAAATTATTGTTTGAGCATGAACACTTACGTTTGTTACACGCTGCGCCCCAATTATTGTACACCAGTATTCGTGATCAGTATTGGCCTATAGGAGGCCGCAAGCTTGCACGAGACGTCTATCGGCACTGCTTCAAATGCCGTCGATTGGCAGGCAATGGCATGGTTAATATTATGGGTCAATTGCCCCCCGACCGCGTCGAAGAGGATTACCCTTTTATTACTTGTGCTACTGATTTTGCTGGTCCATTTTTTATCACGGACCGAAAAGGCCGTGGATGCAAAATAACCAAATGTTATTTGTGCATCTTTATTTGTTTTAGATTTAAGTGTATGCATCTGGAAGCCGTAAGTGAGTTGAGCAAAGACGCATTCATTTTAACCCTTAATCGCTTTATTGCACGCAGAGGTAGACCTAAAGTCATATACTGCGACAACGGTAAAAACTATGTGGCTGCAGCTAGGGAGATAAAGGATTTTTTTAAAAATAATATCGACTCCATTTGTGACTTTGCAGCTCAACGTAGTATTAAATTTAAATTTTCTCCCGCGTATGCTCCTCATTTCAACGGCCTAGCTGAGGCAGGTGTCAAATCAGCCAAATTTCACATCCGACGAATATTAGGAATGACTCATTTAACGTTTGAGGAACTGTCTTCCCTTTTTACACAAGTTGAAGCTATCCTCAATAGCCGACCCTTATGTCCCCTGAGTCCTTCATCTAACGACCTACAACCGCTCACACCGGGTCACTTCTTGATTTTCAGACCCCTTACATCTCTGCCTACTGCGAACTACAGCACTGACAGCACTCCGCTTCGCAACAGATTCCAGCGCATTGAGCAAATTCGCCAACATTTTTGGAAACGATGGTCAAGCGAATATATATCCGAATTGCAACATCGCACCAAATGGCGATTGAAAGGTCAAGATTTAAACCTAGACGACTTGGTGCTTATCAAGGATGAGTCTCCACCATTATGTTGGCGCTTGGGACGAGTCACCGGAATATTCCCTGGGCCAGATGGAATCCCGCGCGTCGCGGACATAAAAACCGCCAACGGAACCATTCGCCGGGCTCTCAATCGCTTATGTTTGCTGCCTCTCGACAACTAAACTTGAAAGCTTTGTGGTAGCTTTCAAGAGCCGGGAAGATGTTCGCGCCGCTCCGTAAATAGTAATAGAAACATGACCCTTACACTATTACATTAACATCTAATTTGCTTTGTATAACTTCCACCAATCAAAACACTTACACATCACAACATATTTGTTTTAACCAATGACATAATTCCTCACAGGCCACGCGGATACGTCACAGCACACAACACACTTAACGCCTTGCATTCGAACACGCCAACTAAACAGATAAATTTTATAGAAAATACAAGTATTTTAAGGATCAACGATTTTATTTTATCTCCTTGTTTCTGCCCGAAACAGTACATATTTATATATAGAATAATAGTAAATTTAGAATGAAAATACATAATAATATATATATATCAGGACGGTGACCGAAATTGAATTAACAAAATTACATATTGGAGAGTGTTGTAAATAACATTTTGCGAAATTGCCCAATAGAACATAGAAATATGTCAATATGCTCAAACATTTTATTGTATGTATCAGTCATACGTCGAATTGGCGACCTTAACCCTGTATTAGTACGGCAGGTACCTACAGCAAACAATTGTAGACAACTAATCCTAATAACTTTTTCTTGGCTCGACCTAGGATCCAAATCCGAGACCTCATACACTACAGTCGCATTCACTACCGCTGCGCCATCGAGGCAGTAATTTTAGTAGGATGTAGCATAACCTAACACATATATCAAGGAATACATATATTTAAGCATATAGGTACTGCTACTATTAATATATAACGTATTGTCAATAATTAAAGCCAGGTCCGCTTTAATTATTGACAATAAAAAAATTGGTATTGACAATTACCGATATAATCATTATAATGTGTATACAAAATACATATACTGGACCGCTCCGCTATAATTTAACTAATATCACGTAATGGGAATGCCGTCACCGCCAATAACTAAATCTAATAGCTGCCTGGTCGCTATACTCACGACTAAATAGGTGGTCTGTATTAGAAATATACCTAGGTACGCAGCAGCCATAGCTGAATAACAAAATAAATACCATATAATATCAGCCCTGTATTCATTGCACTATATGTTACTAATAGAACAGCAACTCAAAACAATAATTACGTTCCATTTAACTGCGGTGCACGCACCGCATCTCAGTCAACACAATAGCTCTGTCTCAATTCAACTTGCGATATTGACTAGATAAACGATTTTATAACTAACTTTTTTTGCATTTTTTTTTACGTCGGGGAATGCGTGACGCATACCCCTCCGCGGGGGCGGGCGGAGGGGTTATGTCGGACTCGCCGGGGTAAAAGAAAGATGGTAAAGATGGTAAAGATGGTAAAGATGGTAAAGATGGTAAAGATGGTAAAGATGTTAAAGTACCTCCCGGAATACCGACTAAACCTACCACGGTGTTCCTCGACAAAACCACTATCGACGGGGTCGCGCGAAACACTTGCGCATGCGTTCGCGACCCCGCCGAGGTTTCGGCCCGCCGTATGAAACGGCAGGCCACTACACGAAAGACCTACCCTAAAGGCACTTCTACCACTCCCTACTGCCCCCCCCTAGAGGGGAGACGGACTCGACACAGAGGCGCGCGTGGGAACACGCACGCCGCCTCTCGGACCTGGTGCTGAACGGATGGCGGGCAAGCCCACAAAGCCCGCCACCCCCAGGTCAAAACTTTAACTTACTAATATCTATATATAGTAGTATCGAAAAGATTACTAAGATGAAAATCTTATCAAAAATTTGTTCTACGGCATACGTCCATTTGTCCGGATGTAACATTTATTTTCAATATTTTGCGAAAGATGGCACTTTTTGTGCAGCACAGTTCTATCTTAAAATCTTTATTATTCAGAATACAAGGTGCTGGCAGGGCATCTAAACTTCAAAGTATTATTTCAAAATGATATAAAAGGTCAATACGCAGGATAATTACAGACAAAATTATCGTATAATATAACTCATATTATACGATAATTTACCTTTAAACTTAAACTATACGAGCAGCATTTATCATCATCAAATTATTACCGATAATGCATATCAGTAAACCGCATCACATTTCTAATTATTTAATAGCGAATGGGCGGCAATGCTACTTAGCGATAGGGAGCGTTTTCACAATATTATCATATGTTTTATTATTCGATTTTTAAGTTATTAACCAAAAATACTGACGAAAATAAATGATAGAAATTAATTATTGACTCTTTATATTGTGATGCGAAACTAGGCATATATGCACAAATATTTATCTCTTGGCTTTATTTAATTCTTAGCACGAGAAGGCGACCTTCCATGCCGACTTATGACATTAGATGCAGCGATTTATTACCTATTACTGATAATAATAATAGTAATCAGTCGTAGATAACGCCTTTGTTCGCTTTGGCCCGAGTCGTCTGATTTTAATATGTTATATAATAATACAAGAAGAAAACACGTCTATATTGTAGTACTTTTCATTCATTATTATATTAGGAGTGACGATATTTCAAACTAGATGTTATTTTTATAGTAATAGACATCAAAAATATGCTACCCAAAATATTTTTCTTAATCATCAGTCATAAATGGACAATTTGAAAAATGTAATGCTATTTGTATGGCCAAGAGCTTACGTGAAAGACTTTTACTCGAACAATCGCGCTCTAAATGTATGGCATAGGATTTTGTTAAGCCGATTTGTTTTAAGACTTATAAAAATATGTACCGATTAAAAAAAATTTTGAATCTTCACTTTGTATGCGCTAGTGGCATATCGGCCCCATTTATGTATAGTACTATAAGCCGTTAAGTTAGCAAGAAAAAAAAATGAGTTACGAGAGTAAATAAAGCAGGAGAACAAAGAACGAATATTTAAACCGAAGAGACATATGCCAGATGGAAACTCGTAGAGTCTACTTACCAGTCCGCGAAATAAGCATCAGTCTGTGTATCGGTAACAATACTTACTATACAACGTTTTTCTTAGTATACTAGAAACCTGAAAGTAGTTTGTTTAAAATCAGCAATGGAATCAAATACCATGCTTTTAGACCTAATATATTTTGTCTCAAAAATGTTGATGTTTGATACAATATTATTACGCTGGCCGCTGGTCGGCCGCCAATCATTGCGCGATAACATCTACCTACAAGCTATACGGCTATTAGGTAAAATCGAGTGCAATCGATACTGATACTCATTTTAAACAAACTGTTTTCATGTGTCTGGTATACTGAGAATAATGTTGTATAAACTGTATTTCCTATGTATTTTTAAGCTCGACCCCGGTGTAATCTGATGCAAAATCTATGTATATCCTGTGAAACTGCATAATTTATCTTCCAGTATTATCTAAAAAAACAGGACACAAAGAGATAATTTCTTTGTTTATTAAATTTTATTTTGTCCGTATTAGTTTAATTATATTTTTTTCACAATGGGACGGCGAAAACCGCAAGGCGCATACATTTTCGCATTGTGCAATTTAATCTTCAACTTTTAACACCTGTACAACATCAAACAAGATGAGATACATTACGCATCCCGGCGAAATAAAGTCACTTGGCAATTAAATTATTAATCTATACTGTAAAATAGCTCAATTCTATGTTTATTATTTATAAATTATCGTTAAAACAGTTTTAAGAAATTTATTACTATTTGAAGTCATAGATACATTTTACCCACTCAATTATTTATAAACATAACCTATCTCTCCGTAGAAAGTTATAATATGGAAAACTTATTTATTTAAATGCAGCCTGTACTAGGAATAATTCCTTCATCGCGGAGGACTTTACACATATTCTAACAACACAAAGAATACACACACTCGGCACAATTGTATATGGGAAATAATATTTTGTCCTATGTAGGAATCGAACCCATAGCATTCGGCATAGTGGCGGTGGTGAGGCAACAACGTGAGCCACAATGCTATTTATTCAGTCAATAATGAAAAGCAGCATTTTTATTGTAACTAATGTCGTATGTATCACTACGATCAAAACAATAACAAAAAATTAGTGCTATTGATTAAGCGTACCGCGTATGAACTGTTTATCAAATAAGGAAAAAAAGACAGGTATGTTATCAAAACAAAGTTTGATTCGGTATCCGAACCAAACATTAGTCTTACAAGCGCTAAGGCACGACGCTACATTGAACATACGTAGAAAATACGTAGCACATGCTACGCGTAGTTACGAGCTCTACGCGCCTTTACACCTCTACATCCCCGTAGAAGTGAACAGACGTTTATTGCACTACGATGATACGCTAGCTATTTGTTAGTCCTACGTTTTCAAAAGCCTGCCGGCAAGCATATGTGCAAACTTATGTCGCAGGACATCCACGAAAAAATATCACATCGTTTTACAGCCGTATTGTTACGAAAATAAAATTTTATACCTACTTTATTTTATACAAATGGAGATATTGTGCAGCTCAGAACTATACAAAACGAGTACGTGAGGACCTCAATCCGAAATCAAAACGTGAATGTTAATAAAATTGTAAAACGAATTGCAGGAAAATCGATTATAAGATCAATCGGTATATAGAACGAAAAATTAATATTAAACTCAACCTGAACAGAGACGGCTGTTAAAAATTTAACTTACCTAGTGGAGTTCCGGTGAATACGTGAATAGCAGTTATGAGCAATAATGAAATGTCTGTTTATTCCATATCAACTTTCGTCGAACCGACGTTTTTGCTCTACGTTCCCCAGCGTCAGTTAAAACACACCACAACAATACCACGTTCGGACTACATATTTCTGGGCAATCGATACGATATCTATTCTATGAAAAGGTTGCCAAAATGGATTTCATATTTGTATACCTACATATTGATTGGACAACATTCAAAAACATCCTATACTGTATCCATGGCTCCTCGTGCGTGATAGTTGCACAGGATAAAATTCTGCGCATGGATGATTTCGTTGATTACAATATTCATTTATTTACGATTGCATTTCCTCAAAGGGAAAAACGCGTGTATTCCACCCACGTATAACCAATTAAATTTTGGACGTATTAAAACACGAGCTGTCTACTTTAATTATAATTTATATTTTGTTTCATGTTCTTCCATATCTACTGCTATTGATTTCTATTAAATATTATTATTTTAACACAGTATCATATCACATGAGTATGTGTAAGTGCTGGTTAACCTATAATTAGTAAATGTTGGTATCAGTAATATCATTTGTGTGACATATATAACATTACAGTGTATTAAATATTACTGTTGACAAACCAAATACAAAAAATTCTTAGAAACTTTGATTAGAAATTTAATCATCTATTAAAATATTGAATCACCAGCTGTGCCCGCGTTTATGGTTACAAAACGGGTATTTGTGTGTTGTCGTTTACTGAGCTTTATTGCAACTTCGTGCTGCTAATGAGATTTTCTGATAAGTATACTCAATTACAATTTTCGCGATCTACTGTGTCAGACCAACGGACAGACAGACACCGTAATTACACATAATTCTACCGTTTTAAACATGTTTTTTCGAAACCCTAAAACGTTTGAAACACCCACACTTGACTCCGCCTCCCGATTAAAATCCCCGATTGTCCTTGAAACTAGTCGAAAAAGCAAGCAAACGAAATGTGAATTCAACTGTTTTATAAATTATATTAAGATTACTGCTCACAAAAAGTTCTATAATTACGATGTAAAAAGATATACATACATACAAAAACATAAGTAAACATTTTTAGAAGAAAGCCTAGTAATGGCAATTTACTAAATTCCAACTAGTTCTAGTGGTACCATAACGTAAACATAACGTACTGTGTTATATACAATATGCTGTGGCGTTGTGTTACTATTGACATTGCAAAAGATTGACCCGAACTTGAACTGAATATATGACATAGTTTCGACGTAGCGGCGTATGTCACACCATAAGGTGACGCGAGGGATACGTAACATACGTACTAAGCGGAAGCGTTTAGCACGGCTATGATGTATATCAAGCATCATAAAGAAATAACCGAATGCAACTCACTAAGCGCTTTTGTTTCTAACAGCTTCTCCTGCTAACAGCTTTTCACACATATGTCTAAATAAAAATTGTTTCAGCCGCTTTATCACCGCGTTCATAAAGGTAGAGCACGACTTTTGTAATTGCCGGGACACCGTTCCAGACTCCGTGTTGCTACTGATTACTACATAACAGGAAAGCCCGATAACATAAAACGATCCGAAAATTAAAGATCACGAGATGATCACGATCATAAGCGGAAACTTATGCCACAAGTTCAGCATTCTAATCACTAACTTGCAAAATCAAAATCTCGTCAAGGAGCTTCGAAACTCTAGTTAACGCAGAAATACAGTATAAAGTTGTTTGACTACGACGTTCCGTTCGGCGGAAGTACTACCCAGCCGGGTTGCCCCAATTTAGCTTATGCTATTGACGGCATCACAATCGATTGAACGTCGTCGGTCGATAGTTCAATATCACGCCCTAAAGTTCAATGTTACCTGTGGCACATATCGATAGCTGCAATTAAAGCGCCGCCATAATGAGCGAATACAGGAATGTTTGCAAACAATTTCAATTACGTACTAAGTAGACATAAGAGGTTTAAAACGTTGTTTACGTATATTCCGCTAAATGTAAAAATTTATAAATAATACATCGTTATACTAGTGCTCATTAAAAAAGGATTTTAAAAATTAAATAGTATGATATGAAATGTTCTACTTTTATTGCCTCTACAATAGCGAAGCGTGCATACTTTTGTTTGTAACTTGGCGATAAAAAGTTAGAAATCGATCTTTTGTTTTATAGATTTTTAAGCTTTTATGATTTTTGTGTTCGGTCGATGCCTAAGTATGAATGAAATATCATAGCGTCGATAGACAACTTAAATTTATTTAAACTTTTCTCTAAGAGTGTACACTTTGTCTTAAGGATTCGAATGAGCTCGTGTTGATGTCGGGCAGAGTTATTTGATTTTTCAGTCAAGAAATTTTGATCTCCAGCACAGAGTCTGCAATTAACTGATCAAATGATGTAGTGGTTTAGTTGGCGCCTCGCCACTACGCTGTTCTGGGTTGGATCTCCACTTGGAACAAAAATGGTGGTTCACAAATAGTTGTCCTGAATCTGGGTGTTTTTTGTATCTGTGGTTTAATGTTTATAAAGTCTTTCGCGACACAGTTTTTATATAATTAGTGCTAGAGTTTAAATATAACTACAAAAATAAAATATTTCGTCCGATAAACGACAATAATGCTCGTATTACGTAGGACCACAACCGGCGTAATGTGGATTTAATACATCTCTGCCTACCCTTCGGAGATAAAGGCAGATGACTGTACGTATCAATATTTAAAACTCATGTAGACTTTGATAATATTTAATATCGATCGCACCGGGTGACATACACAGCCACCCAATGCGTAATGCTTTAATACCGATCCGAATATATTTTTCAATAACCCTATTTTCCGTTTTTCGCTGTATCACACTGCCTCGCTCCTCCAGAAGCGTAGTTATCCTATTTGTAATTTTCCTAATTGTGAGAGACATTACTTACCTGTATCAGCTAAAATTATAACTTGATTTTCTGTTAGTAAATTCACACTGACAGCGGTAGATAAAAAAATACAGCCGTACAAATATCATAAACAACCATCTAAATTTAGCAGGGTAAATATGTTATCCCACCAAAAAGATTTTCATGTAAAATGTTGCCAAGACGAGACCATATGACTCGCACTGTCAAAAAGTTATCAGATCTCATGTAGAGCCAAGCTTCTAACTCCACACGTAATACTTTTTATCTATAGTAATGCTTTGTCGCATAGCTCTCCTCTCCGCGGTGCGACGGAGAGGTTATGTCGGGCTCACCGGGGAAAAGATACCCCGGTAATACCGACTAAACCTACCACGGTGTTCCTCGACATAACCATAGACGGCGATCGCGACCCCGCCGTGGTTTCGACCCGCCGTGTGAAACGGGAGGCCACTACACAAAAAATATATCCTCCACCGTCCCCCCGGAGGAGGGATAAAGACACGACACAGAGGCGCACATGGGAACACGCACGCCGCAACTCTATACATTATATCATTATCATATCTAATTCTGCAAGGTCTAACTTCACAAACGCTACAACTTAGTCAAAATATGTGGCTTGGCCATTTCGCTACATTCACATGGGCGTAATGTGAAAAACTGTTATACAATAGTTCTTGTAGTACGGAACGGCCAAGCCACATATATTGACTAAGGTGTAGAGTTTGTGAAGTTAGGCCATGTAAAGTTAGGGCGTGTAGAGTTAGAAGCTTGGCTCTACATGAGATCTGATAACTTTTTGACAGTGCGAGTCATATATATAGTCTCGTCTTGGCAACATTTTACATGAAAATGTTTTTGGTGGGATTTCATTGCTTTGTGTAAGTTGCGTGAAACAAAATTTTTGTAATTGATTTTCTTCATGAAACTTTTTGCCTGCTACATCTAAGTAAGATGTATATCTAAGACAATCGACAATCGACGCGCTCGCTGTCAAGGATAATTAGTTTTAGCTACTGCGTGGACCGAGGAGGCAGGCGACGTTCGCGCACTACTATTTATAATATGAAGTATATGTTCATTAAGATTAATTTCTTTTTTTTTGTTATTTTTAAAGAGTTACATAGTTATTTTATTACATTTTTTTTATTATTTATAGTATCAAAGAGCCCTATATTTTCAAACCGCTAGCGTCAAAACTCATACAAATTTCCATCCCCTAGTGTAAGGGGTTGGGGGATAAAAGATACAAGTTTTATAATTTTTTTGTTGTTTGTGTACTAATAGTAGCGTACATACCAAATTTTAGCTTTCTAGGACATTAGGAAATACTTTTTGATGATCATCAGTAAGTCAGTGACGAAATCAGGGTATTTTAGGTATACTTAAATAAAATCTAAATTATAAGAGCTATTCAATTAAAACTTTATATGTTTAATAAGTCCGCTATTGAAAATATATCCCGAGAATTTTGTTTAATTCAGATTAATTCAGTCCGTTACGACGCATGCAGCTAATTTTTAACTGAGAAATCTTTGAATATTCTCATCTATATCAGATTAAACTCGTCCTTTAAGTGAAAACTGCAACAGTACACAAATAACACGTCGCCCATGAAAGTCACCAGTCACCAGTCTTGTTGACTTGAGCCGAGATGCGATGGAGTGTATAGAGACGAAAATAAAAGCAAAAAGTGTCCTAGAATATTAACATGACAACAATAGTTTATGTGGTAATATAATTTTGTATATATACTTACATGGGCTCGTACACCGGTGATGCACTCTGATATCGGGATGTAGGGGCCGGTGCTGTCGGCGCGATCGTTGTGCTCATGTCTCGGCGACACGGCTGCCCGGCCCTGATAGACTTCTGCAAGAACAAACAATTGTTATCACCAACATCATAGTGTCCCCAACCAAACATTGCAGCTACCGAAATGTACGCCACATTTCACTAATTGCTGCTATTGATTTGACTAGGACATATTAAATACGTACATATTCACATGTGGTATAATTTTATTGCAAAGTTTTATATCGCAATATAATTAAAACAGAGATATAAAATTTTAAAACTAAGCAGTAGCCCCTATCCTACTATTTAAGCCAGCTATTTTTGTTCTTTACACATAAAGCTTCTATGCTTTGGAGATGCCCTTATCGCTTTTCCTTCTAAATTGAGAGCATTAGTGAATATTGTAGGTAAATAACTTTACATAAAATGTTACCTGTTGCACGGCATAAACAGTTTGAAACAACAGCTTTAAATAACAGATATATTATTAGACGATTAGTGATCGCTTTCGTTAGATAGATAATTAAGTGTAGATAAGCATCCGAATTAAAAATGTATAACAAAGTGTAGTACGTCACGCTAAGCAAATATAAATACAAAGAGGTAGCGATTAAACGGCGCGCAGCACAAATCAAATATCTAAAGATCACAAAAATATTAATTACAGTTAGAAACCGCTAGCACACAGCGAATTAAAAAAAGATCAACTAAACAACAGTTATAAGTTAATTTTAACATATGTTTAAACACGAACGTTTAAAAAGTCGTGCGTGTAAACTTAGTTTATTTACAAGAGCCACTGATTAATATAATTTAAAAAGAAAGGTGATTGATAAGAAATATTTATATGAGTTCAAAATGCATAACAATAAATAAGTATCCGAGTATATAACCTAAACGGAGGGATTCCCGCTCAGCTTCGGATGGGCGCAAGCCGCACACGCGGCATATAGCGTCCACCCACTTCTCCATTTCGGCTTCGCAATCTGCTTCCAGGTGGTAAGTTCGGGACTGCGTCTGAATAGTAAACACTGATCCACGCAACTTGGGGTCTAAGGTGCCGTTACCGGCACGTTCCATATGCAACCCGGCATCCACCTAAAATATACATCAAATTTCAAATAATGCCTAACGCTCTATACGACGCGTAAATTAAATTTCGCGTCAAATGTACGTCAACTATTAAAATATACTTTCATTGTGAACTTGTTGATTAGCAGTTTATAAAGTTTATTATTTTATTAGTCCACAGGTATGTATTAAAGTTTTCAACAGCACAGTATTAGTTTTTAATATTTGATACACGCACTTGTCGTCTATAAAATCACTGAACGTAATTCATGTCCAAAGTAATTAAAGTTGTCGCGACGTGTTTAATTAATGTAAACTTTCAAAATGTGTGTTTAATTAATCACACCTGATTCACACGTATAATTTAAATGATTGAATATAACACACTCATCCACACAAATAATTAACTGAACGTTGAACGAAAGGAAAAACAATAAATAACCAAAAGCAGGAAAACTTCACAAACTTATTGTTCTTATTATTGTATTAATAGATGTAACACATAATTTAACACGACTGCCACCGAGAGTAGACATCCCTCTGAGACGAAAAAGAACGAAACATGATTGAAAGATAGCGAAAAACCGTATTGAAAGAAATATTAAGATAGACAAAACTTCAGGGATATCCGACGCGAGCGTATCGCGGAATGCACCGAGCGCGGTTCCACGACTGTGCTAGGCGGACGTCTCTCAGCTTCTGCGGCAGAAGAGGGATGTCGGCGGAGGCCCGGAGGCTGGGTTCATGTGGGCGTTGGGAGAACACCTACACCCACCACTTTTAACTATAATTCATTTACATGCAGTACTCCAATCCAATATTGCAATGATTGCCTTTAGCATTATATTAAATTAGCTAGTATTTACTTCAATATACGTAAGGATTTTTGATTGTTATTATGTGCGAAAAATTCCGTATTTTATTAGCGACAATCATAAATAAAATAATAAATGTATTTTGGTCGTTATTAACATCCAATATGATGAATTATAATTAAATTATTTTTAATAATTATGGCAAGCACTATTTACACAAAAAACAGTACATTAAACATAGGTGTTGTAGTTTAGGTAGTCATCATACCGACAACGACTTTGTTTGTTTGATTAAAAAAAAGTAAATTATCAATAAATTTCCTATCGAGGTCAACTCCAGAACATGAGGTCAACTCCAGAACATGAGGTCAACTCCAGAACATGAGCCTCCCTCAATTTGCTTCTATCATCTAGTTTTCCGTCTTTGACATCCAGTCCTATTTAGTCACCTTTTTCAGATCGTCGGTTCAAATTTCCGCACTTCCCGGTTGCATTAAATAGCATTTATTCCAAGTTATCGTGTCCTAGTTAAGTAAACAATTAGTATTCCTGCATTAGTGGAAAATGCATTTTCAGATATAGAAATCGTGTTGAACATATTTTCAGTTCGTATATTGGTATCCATCTACCCCATCTACCTACGAGAATATACAAAATATACAAAAGGTGGGTTGTTTTATTCACGTAATGAGATATACAAATAATCGTATATAATACAATAAGATGAAATTAACCATGGAATTTACAATAATAATATAACATAACGCTTTCTTCCGTAACGCAACTACTAAATATCTGTTTGCACGTCGTACAATTTTCGTAACTAGACAATTATGAATAATTTTGTTCTAATATCACGCCAAGATAAATCTTTCGAACATATGCATAATCGGTGAAATTGATTCGCCTGCGAGAATATAATAAAATGTTAAAAGTGCCATCTTAGATATTACGGCTTTTTAAGTATCTAATAACCTTAATTTTAATATTAAAAATCAGTAATCAAAATTAAAACAACTATTGACTGGCACTTCAACCATACAATTTGAGGATCTAACTCATACCTTCAGTAACATCCTGATTGTATACAGGTGATGTAGTTTGGCGAGAAGAGAACTTTTGATCCCGCGATTATTTCAAATTGGTTCATAGGGATTCATATGCAAGGATCGGATGTTCGTGTCATCTTTATACCACTATATGCGCGACCGAAAGATGGAAGTGGTCTATGGGTATCCACTATAATTATATCAGAGGCAATAATAAGCTGCAGGATTCGTTCTTACAGCAGCTACCAGGCTCAAGCTTGGCACCTGTCCCTCCTAATTTCGTGTTGTGTCTCTTACGCATTAATTATATAATAATCCTTTATCGGCATCCCATCATAATGCCTACTAGGCAGTAATCTCTACTGAGAAGTTAAGCAATCTTCAACAGAATTCAGTTTTTATTAAACTGAATTCTTTCGAAGATTGCTTTAACTTGAGGACACTTTCAAACTGGTAATCAAGTAGATCGAGGCGCGCTTCTTATTATTTTAAAGTTTTTCGCGCGTGATTAGGTCATAGTCCTGGATGGAAACGAAGTTCCTTGGCCAGATATAATAATATAGAAAAAATTACATATATCGTTAAGCCGCGGTCAAGGTTTGCATGGTGTGTAGTGTTAGTTAGTATTCGGTTGGGTTAAAACAACTTTGGTGCTCCTATAATTTTTCTGATTGTTGAACGCTTGGAGTTTCGACGTTGGGGACTGGCCGTTAAATAATAAGACGATTAAGAGGAAAAGAGAGAAGAAAGAGAGAGACGCATTTTTCATGGTGTTATATGAATGTTCAGGTGTATGTGTCTTTTAGTTATACATAATTTTTTTTTATAGGATTTGTTAACTATAGCGTCCACGATCGCGTTTAGAGAAAAAGTATGCATTTAATCAACTGAACTGGAAAACTAGATAATTAGCCGATAACTAAACATTTCTTTGATCGATCAAATCGAAATCGATAGTCACGAACAATCTCTTAATTTTTAGTAAAAATACAACCAGCAACAAGTTTTCTAAAATCTGCAATAGTTTTAAGTCATATTTTAAGTCCCAAAATGTTTATATGAAAAATGTTTAAGTTGGAGTCAGTATAATTAAGCAGCGATAGCTCAGTGGGGAGACCAACAGCCTGCAATGCAGAGGGTCCCGGGTTCGAACCCACGTCGCGCACCTCTGACTTTCGGAAGTTATATGACTTTTCGAAATTATGTGCATATTGATTGACAATTATCGTCTGCTCCGTGCCTCGGAGAGCACGTTAAGCCGTCGGTCCCGGCTGCCATGAACATCTATGGCAATCGTTATTGGGAGAGTGTCGACACAAAAGATCCCACTAGGTGGAAGTGTCGCCGGTCTGCACTGACTGGCACCCACATAAGATACATACATTATTACGCAATATGACCGGGCCCAACCAGCCATCAATCGAGTCTTATATTGCTGGAGTTTTTTTCATGGATCGGCAGCACGTACCATGCCGCCATTAGCACAACTTCGACCACCGCCCTCTTCTTTTATAGGGCTACGGACACGAAGTCAGCGGGCGCGGGGCGACGGCGCGGGATGCACGTGTTTCAATGCATAGATTTATATGGAACTGGCTTCGAAGGCAGCGGCGCAGGGAGCGGCGGCGAGCGGCGTACGAACGACGCGCATCTGCATTGATGTAGTATAGTGAATTTGATTATTTGCTTTCTAACGACCGATATTTGTATCGAAAAAATGTCTCTGTTTAGAGATTTCATTCGCGACCAAAGACACTAATGTATCATAACAAAACACTACGCCGCTCTAGCGACGCGCGATCTGCTCGATGGCTTCAAGACCGGGTATGCGTTGTCGCGCCGTTCTGCGCGCCTCCGTCGCGCCCGCCTCGCGATCGTTGTCTCCGAGACCGAGGCCTATAAGAGATATACTGCCTAAGCGCGGCACACGCGGTCAGTTTCATACACGCGGGTGCCCCACCGGCTTGGCTACACCTCTCAATCGCATGTACTGTGTGCGCGTATCCCGCGATTATGTATCCTAGATCTTCATACAGCATACAGATGCTTGATAATAATGAGTCTGAGGAATTACTTTTGACTGATGATGTAGTGGAGCTATAGCTTGCATCCTGACTACTGCTAGCGCTGGTCATCGTTTACAGTCACAAATGCACACTTATGCATTGACCGTAAAAGAAAACACAAACATACTTAGCGTTCAGTTCAATCTTAATCTGCGTACCTATTAGTGATGTAACGAATATTCGCATATTTCTTGACATTAGTATTCGCATTCGCATTCGCAAATCTTATGCGAATGTTTTGCTAATATAAACGTCCGAAAAAATAAATAAGATGTCAATAACAAAAAGGTAAATCAAACAAAGAAATATTAATTTCTCGTGTTGTTGTTTTGTGTGTTTTGTGATGGATTTAAGTGCTCGGAAGTACATTAAAACGTAAGTAATTGTTATTTTATTTATTACTGTAATGATTCTAGTAGCAATAGCAATGTTTTAATACAAAACGTTATAAAAATTTATAACAAATAGTGGCCGGCGCGTGCTTTTGCGTGTTCGTTTTTTCTCCGTGTCGTAATTATGCTTTTATCAATCTAAACTAATAAGATTCTTATGTATTCTTGTTAGATTTCTAATAATATTAACGTATTTGTAAGTAATAATTTGTAATATAACATTATAAAATATATCAAGAAATATGAATAATTTGACGCTAAACAAAAAATACACCCTTGACGCGCAGTTTTACACGCAGTTTTTATTTTATTTTGCCTAAGGATGATATTTGTGCTATACATCGTTAGAAAGGTATTGTTTTCTACTTATAGAAACAATATAGCTAATAGTAAATTGTATCGTTTCTAGAAATACATAACGAAAAGGATAATACCGGTGATTTTGTCATGATTATTTGTCTATTTCCATAAAATACTTTTTTAGATAGAATAACAAGCTTTATTTCTTTATTTATTTATTTGATATATATTATTTCATACAATAAAAACCTAATATTAACTATATAACGTAGGCGCCGGATCGGCTGACAATGCTCGGAATGAGATGCAAACGATGACAAATGTGTGCGTGTGACTCGCGCGCTGACTAAGCTGTCAAAATAAAGCCATATATAAATTGCGCCAAATTCAAAAGTGAATAATTCGCATTCGCGAATATCAACGGCAGATATTCGCAGCCGCATTCGCTTTCGCCTAAAAATTGACATTCGTTACATCACTAGTACCCATGCGGGCTTAATACTTAAGGCTTGTGGGAGACATATCGAGAACTTATTATAATATATTTATTGTGTATTATTATTATAATAAATATTACCTGCATATAATTATTATTTAATTTCTATATATGTGTAAATATTTAAGCTAATATCAATAATATATATTGTATAATACGTAAATAAAAGTTTGGTAGTTTGTTAGACAATAGTAATTGTGAATGGACTTATTGGACGTGTGCCTTATTTTTGTAAACATTGGTGATTATTAAAATACTGCGAAACTACCTTCATAACCTTTGGCTGTCCAAAGTCAAAGGATATGTGATGGACAATATTATCAACACATGTTTAAATGTACGTATAACATGTACTTATCATCCATCGAGGCGTTCGGTAACCACAACTGTGGCGCGAAAACGAATTAAAGAAATCAGGTAAGTACTAAATTTACGTGTTCAATTGTTTTGATATTTTAATATATTTAACGTTCTAATAACAATCCGTGCCCGTTACTTAAGTATACTAAAAATAATATTGTACTGTACTAAACACCTTTTGACTGATACGATGATATAGAATGATACGCGGAGATGGATTATAGAATATGTTAATACTGTTAGAGTTCTAGTACTTACTTACTTACTTTATTGGCTCAGCGACCCAGAGTTCTAGTGCTAAGTTGAAAATGATAAAAGATAGAATGATAGTGAGTACACACGACGCGGTTGATGACCGATAGTGAACTAATTTCTATATAAATCTAATTAATTACGAATGCGTAGTGGCGAAAATGCTGACATGATTATATTGCAATTTTGCAATGCACGATTGCAGCGTACTGTGTATATGTCTATATACCTTCCTTATTTCTTTTGAGCAGATGACCACGATCTGATAAAATTGATGCAACGTAACCATATACTGTTAATGTAGTGTCAAAATCAGTCAATAAAAATTGCAAACAATTAATAAAAGTATGTCATAATTATGACTACAAATAGGTGAAATAATTTGCTAGAACAACAATCGCATTCATGCATCGGCGACTCTTTTGTGTTCCCTTTGAAAAGTATTGCGTATTTCTCGCTTTACTGTTTTTTGCACTAATAAAGTTTGTATCGCGCTGTCTACCAGGCTATTTTTACCTTTATTTGATGGATAGACTTCCGATTCGATATATCAGTTGTCGTCCAGGTTAATCCTTTTTTCTATTCTTGCAACGGAAGTTAATAAAATAAATGTGCGCTAAACTAGCAACAGCACGTATTGCATTTTGATTAAAATGGTCACGTCGGTATGCCAATGTGCCCGAATGCTTTGACTTCGATTGCCTCAATGACAGATTATTCAAAATTTTGCGATCGAAACTTCTTATTTGAGTACTCTTGAAGCCCGTGCTTTCGATATTTGTAAAGTTACCGGGATGCATTGAATACACATACGGCACATCTTGTTTTAATTCGTTAAACTGCTGTTTTATCTTACATAACCAGATAAAAAAATATTTCTCATTAAACATGAGTTTATTATTAATAAGGATAAAATTAAATAAATTAACAGTAACTAACCTTATTCTGAGCTCATCAAGAGACGCAAACGAGGAATTGTTGTGCGTGAAGACTAAACGGACAGACATGTAAATAAATAGAAATTTTCTCACGTTATTGATAACTATGGTCAGGTTTAAGATGGTGTAACTGATAAAAGTCTTCAAGAACTAAATTGGTATTAACTAATGATATTATGAGCAGCAGATACCTATGCCCAGTTTTGGTACATAAAACTGGACGTTCCTCTCACACTCGTAGATTTTGTATCAAATTTTTAACAACATAGTGTTGTAAAAAATTAAATACAAAAACTACACGAGTAAGAGTAGAGAACTAGGTATAAACCGCATTTTGGATCCTAATTTTGGCACGCATGTTACACTATGCGCTAGGTTTGCGGGTGGCCCACTCCAAAACGGAGGTCCTAGTTTTCATGAGCCCCGTCGCAAGCCACCTAGCGGCGCGGCGCCTCCATAATGGTGGGTTCGGTTGGTGTCCCAGTCCAGACTCATATGACGCTCTTGGGGCTGGTACTGAAAGGGCGACGGCGCGGCGCTTCGACGAGCACTACAGCCGGCTCCCTCGGCGCTGCGTCCGCTCTTGGGCGGCTCTACCGTACTAGGGCGATCCCAGCGTCGGTTATCGGCGGCTCTAGACGGGAGTTGTCCGGTCGACGCCGACGGCGCGTTACAGCGCACCTGTGTGAGTGGACTTAAAGCCTTTCCATAAAATCTTATGTACGTTGGAATAAACGACATGCGTGTACTTGTAGAGTATGAAAGGTCTGATACTGATCTTAATAACTATTAACTGTGAAACATAACTGTGCGACATAGCATGATAGAATATTATTACTATTATAGTACTTTACTTGATTTTTAATTATTGAAAAAGCGACCAAAACTCTTGAAAAGTTTTATTTTTGATTACTTACTTAGAATGTTTTATCAAAAAGCTTTATTTACACATTATTATATTCTTTATACTACATAAATGTTTAAATTGGATGCAAAATGTCAAAAATTACCCGAAATGTCTACAAAATCAAAATCAACTAAAGTAAGTATTAACTTTTATTTGACTGATGAAGCCTCTAACAGATTTTTAGAAATCATAAAACGCGTTAGATCACAATCAGTTATGCGGTCACATTCACGCGATGCACAACATTTGTGTACATCCATATCGTCCTTTTTCTGAGAAGATTCTCTCTATTACTTACTTCGTTGCCTCATAGACCCAGTGTGTCTTAGCGTCTATTGAATATGTATTTATTGAGTCCAATCAAATAGCGTTGAAATACGTTTCATTCTAAGGTACGGGGGCCACAGTCGGCAAAATCCCAAGAAAATAACCCTCGATAGAAAAATTTCGACACGCACTTAAGACTGCGCCGAGTGTAAGACAGATACCTAATGACAGAGCTCGTGCGGCGCATATTCAAATCGGCGCGCGGCCGCCATAGTAAAATTGTATGAAGGATTTGAAGTTGTTTTTTGTTATATATGTATCTTTATTGTCAACCAATAACTTAAATATTTGGGACGGACAAATTGTAACATAACTATTTATGTTTCGTTTAATCTGTAAAATAGGATAGATTTCTACTGATATAATAAAAAATCACGTAACACGAGCTTACGTTTTTGCATTTCTCGTGCAAATTTACGTAATTTTGTAGGCAAATCTATTAATTATTTTAAGTTTATTACACGGAGTAATTGTAAACACAATTATTGTTATGGTAAATGTATATTTTATATTTGTATTAAACAAAAAATGTTGATTTTATTCACTTAACTGTGACCGCCTGTTTTGGCACATTTCGCTCGGCGCAGTCTTAACACATTTTTAGTATGTCGTAAAGATTGGAGCCTTATTTATATAAATCTAATAAAATTTTAATCATTTTAATATATTAATATTAAGTATACCTATTTAATACATATTAACTGCTCGAATAATTAAATATAAATGTATATATAATCGAGATTACTTATTATACCAAATAGATAGAAAGAGGTTTTACAGAGAATTTATAGAATAATTTTAACTGAATAACTAGTTTTCCTTTATATTAGCTTGAAAACAAGCATTAAGTATTTAACCCCAAAAAAATTATATAATTATATGTGCGATGGAAGCTAAAATGTGTATTTATACAAATGGTTTCCATAATATCTATCTATATATCAATACGTAAATAGGTAAGTTTATAGTCTTGTTTAAAGCACATTCGGCGTCTCCTCGCTGTACACTTTGAGAGATAAAATAAAAAGAAATAATTTAATAAAATTGGATATAGTTACTGTACATTAAGAATTTGGTATTCACATTTTATGAATACTTCATGTGGCTACCACAAATGAGACTATTTGCAACTAGTTGCAGCCCGCAGCTTTACCTGCGTGATTCACACAGAAACCCCATTGGACATATAAAAAGTACCATACGTGTCAATCTAAGGCCAAAACGGACTAAACGTGTGCCACATTCATGCAAATTTATTCATGGTTTTACGCGTGATTGAGTAACAGTTATCTTAACATTTTCACAAACTTTAACAATATGTTTAATCTATAATTATATTAATACGTGAAGCAAAAACTTGGTGACCCTTTTTACGAAAATTCCGCGGACGGAGGAGTATAGAATAGAAATACATTAAATTAATGAATAAACACTACACCCACACAACCATGCATTTGACACACGCAATCAAATCGCGTTCGTAGTATTTCGGCATTGTTTGGCTGATGTAGTATTATTATTCATAACTATGGTTACATATATCAATATATACTAGCAGTCGCCTAGACGAATGCCAAAATACTACGAATGCGATTCGACTGCGTGTCAAATGCATGGTTGTGTGCGCGTAGTGCTTATCCATTAATTTAATGTATTTCTTAAGCATATTTTATAAAAATATTAGGATTCTCCACTCCCTCCCCATATAAACTTTAACTGTGCCAAATTTCATATTCGTACGTACACGCAATTTTCGTAAAAAGGTGTTCAAAGTTTTTGCTTCACGTATTAATATATAGATATAATGACATTAATGACATATATCAGCAATATCTTACAGGTAACCTTTGGGTAGAATGGAAGGATCAACCAGTGTAGTCAATATTTAATTTGAAAAACTACTTTTTGAGATACGAGTTTGGTCCAATTTAGTTGCCGGTCCAATATACCCGACTTTCCCCTATATATATACTATTTATATTATAATATATTTACGTAGAAATCAAAGTAACAAGCTTAGGAATATCGTCAATGAAAGAGTATAGTTAAGTAAATAATATTTTGTTTGAAAAAGATAGATAAATTAACCTGTATAGCCTAGGCAGAAAACTAAATGAAATGTGATAAGCTGATAAGGGTATGGTTATAAACAAAAAAACCTTAATAACTATGAAACTTAAAATTTAAGTCAATTATGGTCGAATTTCAATCACGGGGCAACCGCTAGTATAAGTAGATAGATAAATATTTCTTACATTTTCCTATTTCCATAATCTATAATACTTAGTGCGTAGTTACGTTAGTTAACGTATAAGAGAAAACAATTTATTTACCCATCGATTGATGACACCCCCTCTTTTTTCGTGTTATACAGAATACTTTTGAAGTTAAACGACTTTTAATAAATCCTGATGTAAATAATAATGAGTTTTCTTTAAGGTATAACTCAACTGCACTTGATTATTTTATATAATTTTAAAACATGTTCACTGTAGTAAAATGAATAGAGACATGGATGGAATGGGACGTTCTGTAATCAAACCAAAGATGATAATTATGGTGGGCAGGCTACGACCAAGTAAGATACGTCCAAATCTTCGCGCGTTTTCAATAAATATTATAAGCGTATACTCCCCGTGTCCTGTTCCGAACGGCAAGGTTTACCACCTTGCTTTTCAGCATAGATAAAGAGATAAGAACAGAACAGAAGAGATTATGTTTTAAAATTTTAAAATGTATTAATTTATTTGGAGCATGCTTTCAAAATGTTTTAATACACTTTATAGATTACGTAAAAGGATATCATATCTGGCATATAATTATATTTGAAGTTATTCTAACCAAGACAGCTTAATAAGTCAGATAACACTGTCGTATCAACCTCTCTTCAGTGACTAATATAATGACTCAAATCGCAGAATCAAAATATTAGAAATTTCGCTCACACATTTCTTTTAAGGTGTATAACAGTAACCTGAAGGCATATTTTAAGATCGTAAAGTAGACATCATACTAACAGAAATTGTTTATTAAAAAATTTTCATATAGTAAATTGGTTTACAAAGTAATAATGTGACAATATAAACCTGTATCAATGGCGATAACGCGAATTATTTGCGAATGACTCGAGAGTGCAATAGGTTGCTGTTCCGATGATGTCTGTTTCATCGTCTGGTGGTTTACGACCTTAATATATGTACTTTGTATAATGTGAGCTACCACTAAAATATAATCTTATTAATTCACCCACTATAGTGATGGGGGCTGGATAAGTAAGTAATGATTTTATATACAATTTACATTTTGCCATATTTAATTAATCTATTTTTAGGTGTTAAATAAGAGTACAGTCATTGTAATATAATAAAATTGTTGCACAGTTCTAGTGAGTGTTTTAAAAGGTTTTTATATGGCACATAGGATCCTTTCGTTCAGGAGTAGCACATGTGGGCGAAGAGACCACTACTATTTAATATAATGAGTTAGTATTCATTGATGTACTCATATATATTACCAAATTAATCTTTGCTCCAGTTATTTATTTCATCAATGTATTACTTAGTATTTCTAGTGGATAAATTTTGACTGCTTTTATAACTGTACATATTTTGTATGTAATATAATTGAGCATAAAAGGTACTGACATTTTCGATGTACACGTATTTAATACATAATAATAAAAATACTATTGATATGTATTTATTCTAATCTAATAGTTTACTAAATATGTTTATTTGTCTAGATCAAGTGTTTAAATTATTGTTTATGATACTTTTTTATACTTGTCTTAATGGCAATATACACACTATTATTTTGCGTTTTTGGCATGGTATAAAACAAAAGGTATGATAAATTCTCAAACGCACGCGTTTTAATTGTTTTTCATCATTTTATACATTATCTAACGTCCTTCCGGGTATAATTTAATACCTTTTCAAAGAGGTACTTAAATTTTTGATGTGCACAATTTAAATCGATAAGAAAAGTAAGTAATATTTAACCGCGACAAGAGCCGTGTACAGTTCGTCACTAAATATAATTTCTTTGTGTATATCATGGTCAAGCAGTACTTTAGCTATAGAATAATCATGGTAGGGGTCCACTAGTCACTAAGGCTAAAAGTACACGAATAAGTAAATTTAAAAAATTGCCTGCATTTGGATTGATCGAAAAACAGAATCAAAAGATATTTTGTATTGGTTTGCCAAACATAATATGTTTTTTATATTTGACTTCACAGCTATCTTATTGGAGCAGATTCTTTATACCCAGTTATGTATATGAAAGATTTATCTCAATAAGTTTAAGTTCAATACTAAAAATAAACTGGCAGGACGCGGGTAGGCACAAGGCGAGGCGGGGCGAGA
This sequence comes from Catocala fraxini, assembly GCA_930367265.1. Lineage (NCBI taxonomy): Eukaryota > Metazoa > Arthropoda > Insecta > Lepidoptera > Erebidae > Catocala > Catocala fraxini. Next base: position 21,490,147 of record OV884024.1, read on the forward strand.
GGTACGCGGCTCTGGACTTTAACCTGGGATTTCAAGCAAACTGAAGCAGCTTTGCAGGCTTTTTTTTTTATATAAAGATTCCAGTTAATAGACTTTGCGTAGAGTTTACATCGTGAGTAGGGTAGGTATCTTTATTTTTAGATAGTTATTGTGTTGTCAGCAGTGACTAGTGATCTTTACTCCTACTTCATAGGCACTTCCTATTGTTTACCACAATAGTAGTATGAAAAATAAATAAATAGAGACATTTTACAAACAACTATGGTAAATATACTGCAGCTTAATATACTGTGCATAGTATATAATAACAAGCCTATAGCTAGCATGATGATACATCTGAGGCTACTTACAACATAATTTGTCTCATTTGCACTGCACCACTACTAACTACGGCAACATATCACTATATAGTTAATTAGCTACAATCTTTTATAAGGCATTGATGCATTCCCTGTCTGGCTGTTGTAGGTGTAAGCAGAGATCCTGCTGCACCATAAAAAATAAATACTGGGCACCTATGCAATACTACATCAGCGGATATTTATATTGTAAGATCAACCATACAATGATGAAAGGAAATTTTTGCTAAACAAATGTGTGCTGTTGGAAACTTACATATATTAATATATAGTTATAATATATATATGTGGTATATAAATAGGACCATGTGGTATGAATCTAATTGTACATTAACAAGTTTTAGTTGTTATCTTATATATTATGATTATGTGATGAATAATTAAACAGATAAATGCCATCAGAAATACCTACTGTGGTAAATTAATGTGTACAAATTATATTTATGTTTAATATTATAAGAATCCAAATAACTGTTTTAGTCATAGTATTTCACTCGATATCTATACAATGTATTTGAGTCACTATAAGTTTATTCACTTATCTTAATATGTTTTGGCATGAATCATAAGAGTTAAGGGAATCCACTAGCACTTTTTACTCTCTTTAATCATAAAAATATATTTTTTACAGTAAGTAATTATCATGCAGAGCATTTTGGCTATCAGGGATTTAAAAATATTTTTTTTTACAATACAATGGACTGACCAGTAGAGTAAGAACCCTCACATTAGTGATGCTGCCTATGTTATGGGATACTTTAAACCTGGTCTCTTAGCATGATTATAACAAAATATATTGTCTTGTGTGGGAATTGCATCCAAAGCATGCACTAACACCACAGCACTATATATGCGGTCATTATTGCAAATTTAACTGTGTGGTGCCTTTTCAACTGTATTTTTGCACTTCATAGGTAAAAAAATTAACACAGCTTTTTCCATAATACCCGTATTAGTGTAGGCCATTTCATTAGGCACTAAAGGAGTATGCCCATTCATAGTTCTGTTTTCCCAACAATCAAATTATTTTCATATTTTACACGGGTGAATCTTAGTTTATCTTAGATACACTACACCTTGGCAATTCACAGTAACATATAAAAAAGGTTTAGCAAGCAATAAAACATGTTCTTTTTGCATGTGAAAAATAACCTAATTTAATGAGCTTCATAAGCCTTTTGTGCAATAACTTGTCAAACTAGGGATATATATATTTTTTAAGGAATATACCTTTAAAACCCAACAAATCAAGGTATGTTTCATGAATGGGAAATGTGAAACCATGCTCCATACTTCAATGGGCATTCTCCTTTAATGTATTTAAATATATTTCCATAAATGATGACCGGTAATATATTATGATAATAATTGGGGATATATTTTCAGAAAGATATAATGTTCTCACATAAAGCCTCAGGATACCAACTACCCATATAAAACTATATTGACTTTTAAATAAAATGCCAAGCACATTATTATTGTATGTCTATATGAAACAATACCTGACAGTGAAATAGTATTGATGACAAATCATGATAATAAAGCAATAAAAAGATCACTATTAGGTATTAGGTTTCATAGTTTGTATTGTAAACAAGTGCTCTTACAAAGTAGTTCTGATTAAACATTTCCCATTATATTGTACAGCAGAGCAACAGCTTACACAATAAAATAAAGTAGTTATAATATTTTTTGAAATCAAAATTAGAATGTATGAGTAAAGTATAAACTTTGTAAGTACAGTACACACTTACCTGTTCGCATAAATCTAAATTGATAGTGCCCTTGAGTCGCCTGCAATTCCGGTCTGCATAGTAATCTAAGAAATATTGTCCAGGGAGCTCGCCCGACTGTCGCAAGGCAAACCACCTTCTCCGCCATTTCTACAGACACCAAATAACCGTATTTTAACACACAAAACAACACTTTTAAATACACCACGACAATAAAACAGAAAGCAACTACATATATTGAAATAAACTGTTGCATTTTTTGTGACAAGAATCATGCATTTAGTCTGTCAACAAAGGTAAAATGCCAAGCTTCAAAAGGTAAACTCACCGTTCGCCATATACGCTTACTTGGTGGAGATTTTGTCAACCAGCCCTCGAAAACAATGTTTCTAGACATGTTGATGGTTAACTACAAGATCTGGATCTTGACTATTTTATAAAACATTTAATACTAAACCAATATTTCTTTCACTACTTTTAGAAAAGTTCATAACTAATATTTTTGTACATTTTTTTAATTCTAGGACATGATCAAAGACATATGATTAACATTTAACTTTGGAACAAAGTGTTGCCAGCTTTAATCTAACCACAATTTTTTTTTTATAAATTAAGTATCCCACTTTTCATCCACGGCACAAAAAATACGGGGCCATATTGTCATGACATGTGTATTTTACTTTCTTCATATATTATAATGTTTAATTTATTTATTATAACAGGCGTTGATAGGATTTCTGCAACGCTATACATTTTGCCAGAGCGCACAGCGCACACTTATATAAACATATAATTTTCTTTATTATCAATATGTATTTTATTTATGGTGCATAATTTTTAAGTTTTCATGTAATATAAAGTAAGTGAAATAACTAGAATATGTAGAACTGTAAAAATTGTATGTAAAGATTATAAGCAGTGTAATGTCTTTGAAATTAGTGATTTTAAGAAATTAACTAGCACAGGTATCTTCTTGGGTAAATGCCCGGATCGATAAATGTTATTTAGGTTTTACATTCTAGAAATTCTCAGATCATAACAGACTGGTACTGTGACTCTGTGCGGTGCGTCACAAACATAAGAAGTGGCCACTGAACAGAAAACTGTTTGCAGCCTATTACGTGGGACCTAGAAATGTTGCTGGCAAAATGCGAGTGTGATTCATCTGCCAATAACTTAGGTATTCGCATGAAACTATTTATTTATATATTTATTTATTTATTTATATATTTATTTATTTATATAGCACGTTAAGCTGTCGGTCCCAGCTGCCATGAACATCTATGGCAGTCGTTATTGGGAGAGTGTCGACACAAAAGATCCCACTGGGTCGAAGTGTCGCCGGTCTGCACTGACTGGCTCCCACATAAGATACTTACATACATACATACATTTATTTATATGTCCAAATTATATGGAAGTTAATGGCACCTGGCCAAAGCACTTATATTATAAATAAATACTAATTACAAATCAGAAAGGCATGTATACATTTGCAAATTTGATATGGCTTATCATTTGTCTATGACGTCATCTGGGTGCTGAGTAAGTATCGAGATTAGCAGGGTGACAGCTCGGGCTATAGGTGCTGCCGCACCTCGACGAGCGCGAACCCCACCATGTTCAACAAACAATTTACGATGATGACGCTAGGCCTTCAATTCCTTATCAACCGCTTTGAAAATACTTTTACATCCACAAATCTAAAATGAATGCGGTTGAATGGCAAGCGGTGCTCGTATTGATGTAGAAAGTAAGTTAATAATATTCTATACGTTTCCTTCTAAGGCATGCAGTATTTGTCGCGCGACTCGGACTAGCAAATGACCGGGGTTTAATTAATTAAGTATAATGTCTTATTATTATGAAATGTGTTACAAAAACATAAACGCTAAAGTGTTAGCGCAATAGTGTTGTCATGCCTCAGTTTAATCATTACGTCGATAAACTAGAGTTCCCGAGAGCTTCGCAAAAAAAATTGTTATTATTTAATAATAAATAAATCATAACATGGTAGGTATTGTATTCATGCCACTAAAATAGCTATTGACGATCAAATGTCACCATGAAACGATACTTATAACATATATTTATTCCTAAAAGTTTACACAATTTCATTTCTAATTATTTATTTAGCAATGAAATATAATATATAATTATGCCTAAATTTAAACATGTTTAATAATAACACAGTAAAATGTTTAATTAATTATAATAGCGACTACTTTCTAAAACAAATTTTTCAATGTGTCGGTCATATACAAGACAGACATGCATTACTGTAAACGTACAAGAAGAAAAGTAAAAGACATTAATACGTAACTGTATATTTATTTTATTTAATATGATAATAACAAACAAGCTGAAAAATTAGGCTGAGTTAAACAAGATTTTTGTCTTTGTAACTAACTAAAAAAAATAGGCGGTTCTCAATTCGACTGTACCTGTTTTATATTTTTTATGTGTGTTGCCTCATAACTTTTTCTAGGTGAACCGATATCGATGATTTTTTTTATTTGAAAGCTGTTGCTTTCTATTTGGTCAAGATCTGACCATTAGTTTTCGAGCTATCCTTAATAATCCGTATTTGGTTGACTTCGGCTACATTGATGATGTTCTCATTTTTGGCCGATATAAAATGAACAAAATAAACAACTGTGTAGGATGGTTTAGAAGCCCCTCGTAGTGTTTTGAGGTAGTCCCATACTAATTTGGTGTTGTACTGATAAAGATCTTCGGTTTTACACAACGGAAGTCTTTAATAAATTATAGCAAATCTGCCATGATTGCTGCAATCACATACATATATTATGTATATGTATTGTTTCCACTCTTCCAAATTAGTATTGATAGCATTTAATAATATAGAGTTATGTGTAACTGATAAACTCAACAAGGTAATAACAAAATTATTTCTATAATACAACTTTCAATATGACGCTGAAGCCATTAGGCACCGACACTCCGGAATAAAACATCATCCCAACCGTATTTGGAATTATGATGAGATACACTATGACTAAAAATGATTAAAACAGTATATCCCGATTTTTCCTGTCTAAAACAGTTTTCATGTAAGCCCGCATTTTCGAAAGCCTATTTGTGCGTCCTTCACAAGTTTCTTTTGAAATAACCCTGGAGGTAGATTTCCTATGTTGAGATAGGCGTTTATCTCTTTCCTCATTTGTCTCATTTAAAGGGCAGTGCCTCATATGAGCAGCGCGTTTAGTAGGTCTACTCATATTCAGACAAATAAAATCAGGTATCGAACTTCAGATTCACTAAAAACCGAAAATTAAACAATAATTTTAACAAAATGAAACACCGACTTCCGAAAGGAATATTCTAAAATAAAAATGCACTAAAGTTAAAATTACTGCGTATGCCTAAAAAAAACTACAGGCGATTTGTACACCACTTCGGTGGTGTCTAAGCCCAGGCTTATTATACAGCTCCTTAACAACTGCATTTAAATCAAACAGACGACTATTTAATCTTTTTGTTTTAGCTTTTAAATTTCTTATCAGTTTATTTTTTGATGACAGTTTATCCCGAAGCTTACTTTACTTTGTCATGAGGTTCTTTTTCTCAGTGCTTGGTTTGACGGACCAGGCAAAGGTTGCACCGACGGTGGTGAAATATCTCTGTATACGTAAGAACAGGGTCTTCTCGATTTCAATTGGATCTGCACGAAACATAATATAATTTGTAATATTAGTGTCTATACTTGGTAACGTACTGTTATAATCCAATACTGAACCCTAATATGATGACATGGCCCTCAGTCATACGTCTCAGCATTTATGCTAGGTCAACAGTTTGACCATTGACGAGACAGCTAGTCCGTATTAAAGTCAGTCTATTCTCCGCTCTCGCTAACTTCGGTTGCCTAAGGGTCCTCTCCTCTCTTTGTATGTTTGCCAATAAATAGTTTAGTTCATTATAATTTATTTTTTTAAAACGACCTCCTGTAGCGACCCCATAACATTTTGGTGGCAGCAGTGGGCTCCGGTATTCTCAGTGTCCGATGCGCGTACCTTAAATCATTTGTAAACGAAGAGCAAACAAACTGGCCTCCATATGTATACACAGCTATGCCGACATATAATACAAGCGTGTGGAGTGCACGCAACTCATTATACCCCTTACGAATTAATGTTAGGAAACAAACCTTTTATTACCAATTCTATATGTGATGAACCCCTAGGCGCTACATATCCAGAATATGTTCGCATGTTACAGAACCGCTTAAAACATTCTCGCGACAAAGCCCTAGAATACGTTAGGAAATCAAAACTATCATCAAATAATTATTATGACATCCATACACGTCCTATACTGTACAAAGCTAGCGATTATGTTTACTTGAAAAACCATCTTCGATTATTAAAAGCCTTAACTCCAATATGGAAAGGGCCGTATACAATTGTGAAAGTACATGGCAACAACACGTTATCATTATTAATTAACAAGCGACACGTTCGTCATCACTTCGACGAAATAAAACTCACCGAAGTCGTAGCTACAGACTAAACGTGTAACTTAATATAACTTATGTTTATAAGAACTTATTATGATTAGTATAAAACATTTTAAGTGTTAGTCTTGTAGTCAACACTAACACTTAAAATGTTTAAACTAACTTGTAGTCACAAATTAGTTATAAATAAGCATAGTTTAAGAAACATTATTATTATCGTTAAGAATATAATCATACTTACAGTGTGTCAGCAGAACATCCGGCACCCGGCGACTATGTCCAACCGATTACTTCGAGTCCTGGAATCTATTTCGAATATATAGGAAAATTTAAAATTACTAGTGGAATTCTAAATGTTATCATGCCTATGGAAATTTAGCATTTTAAAATATACAAAATATTAATTCATCATTGGAATTTTTTATGAATTTATGCAGGCAAATAATTCCAGAATTTGAATGCTACAATATTTTAGAACCCACAGTAGTCCAACAACAAAACGCAAACAAATTATTTGGTACAATCTCTTACCTGATAAACCATAGATCCAAACGAGCTTGGTTTCCTGGAATGGGAACTACCATAAAACAAGTATTTTGTAATCTAGATGAAAACGATGCATTAAAATACGATCAGGCAATTGAATCTATACATAACATTCAAAATAAATTATTATCATTAGTAAAGGATAATATTTTAGTCACGAACTCTGTCATATCCTCGTACAACAATACCATCCAACAAAATGAAATCAATTTAAAGAGCTATCAATTTATGTTCGAAATATAACTATAAATTTGAACACCTTAGAGTTACGATTAAATTTAGATAATGTCCTGAATTTTTTAGAAACCTCTATGGTCACCCATCGTTCCAACTCGAAGAAATTATCAATGCAATAATGTTCTGTAGTCAAAACATCCTGCACCCGGTGGTCATGTCCCCGACGACTATACACCGGGAGTTAGCTGATAACGTTAGATACCTACCTGATGATTTAAACTTACCTTTGCAATTAGATATAAGCTCGGTACACAACATTGTTAAAGTGTCAACATTAGTATGCTATTATTTTAATGGTAAATTAGTTTTTCTTTTACGTGTAACCTTGTTATCTACCCAAAAATATATCTTACTAGCTGTTGCCCGCGACTTCGTCCGCGTAGACTTTAATTTATTACCCAATACCTACTTTTAATTTAACTAATTTTAATATATAAAAGTACAACTAAAGAAATTAATAAGTCTAACTACACCTATATAGGTGTAGTTAGCTATATATATAGCTAATACTTAAAAACTACCTACTAATATTTAGAACCTACCTACTATATCTAAAGAATTATATCTTTTGAATGAAATGTCCGATTTTAATAATTTAAAAAGTATTTTACGGGTATTGAAACGGTCTTTGATAAAATATCATTTAATGGGACAAGGATTAATACAGGGGTATGAATAATATGGTTTGATTATTGTTGGCACGTTATCAACTTTTAAAATGTAAAAAAGTAGTTATAGTAGCATAACTACAGTAGTTGGACTTTTTTGTAGATATTAATACGTTCTATAATACTGTAGAACATTTTTTTGTTCTATCATCAATAGTTTCCGCAGCGCACGTGATGACAGATTTTTTATGACAAATTTTTCACACCTTGGGTTATATTATTGCATTTTTATTAAGGATACCTATTTTTTTAAAATATGTATTATAGCCTATGTCACTCAGTGAAGAGACAGCTTTCTAATGGTGAAAGAATTTTTGAAATCGGTCCAATATTTTTTGTGTGAAAACATTACAAACATACATACAAAAACACAAATGTTTCCTCTTTATAATATTGGTTTAGATTTAACACCATAGCACTACCAACGCCGCATGTAAACCAGTCTAACATATTGTATAACCTTATTGTACCTAGTAGCAAGTATATCGCTATCACGAAAAATACATAGATACATACATAGATTCACGCCATTTTCTCAGAGGGGTAGGCAGAGACTACGGATTTCGATTTGCTACGATCCTGACACACTTCTCTGGCTTCATTCACTTTCATTACATTCCTCATACACGACCGTCGGTTCAAGGTGCTCTTAACCTGGCCTTTGTCCAGTTATCGCGGTCTAGAAACATTAGAAAACTGCAAAATAGTAAACCCTGCAGAATATGTGTGTCGGCCTCGATGGCGTAGTGGTTAGTGTAACCAACTGCCACGCCTGAGGTAGCGGGTTCGATTCCCGCACAAGTCATACATTTGTGTACATGAACATGGATGTTTGTCTTGATCTGGGTGTTTCTATGTACATATAATATGTATGTATTTACAAAAAAAAGTATATAAGTATGTTTATCCATTGTCTAGTACCCATAGTACAAGCTCTGCTTAGTTTGGGCTAGACGGTGTTGTGTGTATGTGGTAGAATATTATTATTATTATTATCCCAGTGACCTATAAAACCGATTCAAAACAAAATTGTGAAAGCGAATTAATGTCTAAAACAGTAGTTGGTATCCCAAAACAGTGTAACCATAAATTCATTGATGGTAAATTAAATACTTTTAAATCTTTGGTTATCAATAAATATCTTTACATACAAGCCGAATCAGTCAAAATATCTTTGGATTGTCAAGGTTCTAACCAAATAGAAGAAACAAATATCTCTGGAATTGGCATACTTTATATATCAAATCTTTGTATCGCCTATTGCAAAGGCACTACATTGTTGCCCAAGTACAATAATATTTTAAACTTAACTTCGCCAATTAACATGCCAGATTTTAACCTTTACTCTAGTACTTGCTGCAAAATAAAAATAGTGAGAAATGTAACAAACAACTTATCCCCTATTCATTTAGAAAATATCGACCTAAGCGATATACACTTGACTGATAAATTGTCAACCAAACTTTTATCAGAAGCGGAAACAATAAACCCAACTCCACATCTAATTGAGTATGGAACACACTATTCGATAGCCATAAACATAATTATTTGTATTATTTTAATTTTCTAATATATAAGTTTGTAATGTTCTTTTGTAAGCCCGGCGGCAGCAACCTACGTAAGTTCCGTATATATAAATTACGCGAATCAAATGAACCACAGTCAAAATCTGTAGAACTGGCGGACCTATTCAAGAAATTCCAGCTCCAGTTTTGAGAACCTCATTTTAAAAGTTAACTTCGGTATTATCCCCTAAGTTCACTCTTAAGGGGGAGGTGTTATAACCCAATACTGAACCCTAACTTGATGACATGGCCCTCAGTCATACGTCTCAGCATTTATGCTAGGTTACAGTTTGACCATTGACGAGACAGCTAGTCAGCTAGTATTAAAGTCAGTCTATTATCAGCTCTCGCGAACTTCGGTTGCCTAAGGGTCCTCTTCTCTCTTTGTATGTTTTCCAATAAATAGTTTAGTTTATTATAATTTCTTTTTTAAAACGACCCTGGTGAGGGCCCCTTAACAGTACTTACGGGTACAAGTTTAGTAGGCACTGAGCCTTTCATAAGGACATGTCGTTGTTTTCTTTGTATAAAACAAATTTAAATGGAAGTGTCTACTACATATGGTAGGATTTTATATAGTGTCCATTCACGCCTATCCAGTATCCGTAATCATTATTCACGCAATAAAGGATTCTTGGGCATTCTGAAATTAAATCAATATGCAATTAAATGAAATCTACTAAATATTATATTGATTGAGCAACTAAGACTATGCAACAAAACAATATCTTTCGAAATATATTAATTGTTAAGACAGGTACTTTCACGTTCTCCTAAAATTGTTTGTCCAAAAATCATAATCCATAACACGTTTGCTATAAACTTCAGTAACCATAATGTTCCAAAATTCGAAATTTTGTTTTACTTTATTATTTTTACTTCTAAAACTATTCTGCCATAATATTGGGTACCATAATATTTGAATCTCCTAATTTTGCATGAAATATAGTCATAATTATGTCCTAAGTAGGTATTGTATTATATAATTTGTATTATTCGGAATGGTCATTTATAATAAAATTGTTAGTCCTAAAACATTTGCTTTGCATTTGCTTTTTTTGCAAAAGTAGGTTGTAGTAACAGAAACGAATCGCTGTGAATCCGACTCCACGCTATCTTGTCTGCCCTACCCCTAGAGTGTTATTTAGAATCGCGTAGGCACGTAGGGATGAGGCGGCCCGCGGGTTGGGGAGCAGGAGGCTGCGAGCGAGTCGCCGCGGCTGAGGCAGGCCAGCTTTGCCGGCCAGCAAGCCGAAGCCGCGATGGTGAGCGAAATCCGTCTGCGACGATTAGCACGCGTGGGACCGCCGGAGACCCGCAGCGCCGGAGCCGTGACAAAAGCCAAGCTTTGTAATACAAATTAGTTTTAAAATCATTATTAGGATAAATGAACATTAAATAATTTTAATTTAGGACATACAACTTTTATTGAAAACGGTTTTAAGTATTTTGTATATTATTGATTGTAATATCTTTGACAAATAAATTTCGAAAACATTCGTTTCAATCTATATGGATATTCAACACAATATCCATATTGTGTTAGGGATTTTAATTTTATGACATGTGATATTATGTGACATTATTTAATCTAATCTTATTCGGAGGCAAAAGTAAGTTCGGGCAAGTTATCATTCGGATTGGGCACGCCACAATCATGGCGGTAAGACCCGTTTTTGAGGAGTGGCTGGAGAGGCGGCATGGCGTCCTCTCGCTCCCGGCCGTGGTTCAATCTATGGTCCGGAGCGAGACGTCGTGGAACGCCGTCGCCTCCTGTGAGGAGTCATGTCCATCAAGGAGGCGGCGGAGCGGGAGAGGGAGCGCTTAAACCCTCTCCCCAACCGCAGAACCGGGCGCCGGAGGGCGCGAGATGACCTCCAGCCACCCTGAGGTTTGACCTGGGGGTGGTGGGCTTCGTGGGCCTGCCCGCCACCCGATCAGCACCAGGTCCAAGAGGCGGCGTGCGTGTTCCCACGCGCGCCTCTGAGTCGTGTTTTTGTCTCCCTACAAGGGGACAGTAGAGGGTCTATTATGTAGTGGCCTGCCGTTTCACACGGCGGGCCGAAACCTCGGCGAGGTCGCGATTGCATGTGAAAGCGATTCGCGCGGCTCCGCCGTCTATGGTTATGTCGAGGAACACCGTGGTAGGTTTAGTCGGTATTACTGGGGTATTACTCCCCCGGTGAGCCCGACATAACCTCTCCGTCGCCCCGCGGAGAGGTACGCGTCAAAGCATTCACCCAGGTAAAAAAAAAAAAAAAAGTTGTCATTCGAATAAATGATGACTGGGACAAAAAAAAATATGGCACTTTAGATTATGGATAAAAGATTTAGGTAACACATTAGAGAACCATTGAAATTAAACTACTAAATACGGATTTTATCGCGTTGTTTATTTGACACGTTATTACATAATTTTGAAAATTGTTACACTACTACTACTATAAAACTTTACTAATTTTGAAGATAATTATATTATTATTAAAACTATTTAGATTTAATTTAATTTTACACTTTCCCCGACGTTTCGGTTGCTTTTCAGCAGCCATGGTCACGGGGAGACTAAGATGGCAGTTGTCTCAATGTTTCAGTGTAGTTATTTCAAAGTACCCGAACATAATAGTATAGTATAGTATATATATAGTAGCAGTAGTGTAACAATTTTCAAAATTATGTAATAAAGTGTCAAATAAACAACGCGATAAAATCCGTATTTAGTAGTTTAATTTCAATGAATGATATTCGCGTAAACAGAAGACAATATTACAATACAGAACCGTCATGACATCTTGGTAACACTAAACATACATTATGACTATACCTAAAATTATCTGGATTATAATATATATGATAATATATATGTAATATTTTAAATTATTATTTATCTAAAAAGCTACTGAAACGTTGGAAAAAGCGTAAATTTAAATAGTTGAATAGTTTCAATATTAACTTAAATTTATATTTTCAAATAAATCGCGGTAAAATCTGTATAAAGATGAAAAAAATATTAAATTCAATTTATAACGTTTGCGTCAACGTAAGACAATATTTGCCCCTTTGTAATCATTATTTGGCTATGTACTCATGGCACTAAAAATAGGTGATGACGTTTTCCAATATCGATACTCATGACGACACGCCTTTGTCAAGCCCTATCGTAAACAATGTTTTATAAAATTTACTCGGATTATCATCTTATTCTCTATTCTACACTGAATTATAGTAATACGTGTGAATCAAATAACCAGATCTACAATTTAAATCGATATCTTTGCCAATTTATGAAGGAAAATCGACAAAATATAAATATCAACAACGCAATGAAGTTTTTTATAGATTACCTGTGATACGTGTATTTATTGGGGTTATTGTGTCCTGTCACGTCACATTCACGTACCTACTGAACAAGGCACCATATTACCAAATCTAATTTATAATATTTTAGTGCAAATTTATACTATTATTGCGAAACATTTATTCAGCCACATCTGACCGAAGAGCAATGGGCTCCTGCTAGCAAAAATTATGACATACGAATACGTTTCTCGCTATCTCTTTTCCACTCCAGTAATGTACACTTAATCCGGACTTGTCGCACTAACACTTCGTTGGTCTTTGAGCGTAGCGAAAATATTCCAAGTCTATGGTTTTTATTACAATAATTGCAACTATACATATGGTATACCCGTATTATATATTTAATTTTAATTTTATGCATCGCATAGATCGTGGTGGTTTGTGTATTGTAATGTCGTAGATTTCCAAAGAGTTGGCTTATTTTGATAGACTTATAGAATTAAGAACTGAAGACGTAGTAACGTCGCGTATGAAATCGAATAAACGATTGTAAAGTACGTGTCGCTGCAAGGCTCACCACAGTTGATTAGAGACTTAAGTTCGCACTGCATCTTTGAAGTTACCAACTTACAGGGCACAATACAACTTACAATGCACCGCTGCACTGACGGTATCGGGAGACTTACCATGGCGCGCTGATGCGAGTTTCTACAAGTTTATTCTAAATATTACTTACCTAACTAGTAAATACATCATAACCATCTGATTTTATTTCATTAGAATGCATGATTCGAAAGCAATTTAAAGTTGGTTTTAATTCGGTAGCAGCAACTTTACTTCAGTAAATGTCAAGGAAAATATTTTTGATAAACGAAATATATGGCCAAACTGTAATATAACTGTAATCTGTGGCAATGTCTTATTGTCAAAGTCCATATGTTAATAGGAGCAACGCAAAAAAGACAATGAACACGTAAAATTAATAAAAAATCTCATCATGGAAAAGACAGTGCATCCTAATGATCCTAGAAGCAATATATCAAAGTTCAGCGGATATGACCCTGAGAAGTATAGTGAATGTTCTTTTTATAGCTAATACGTCGACGAACAAATAGGATTATTGAAGTAGCAGGCGTACCTCAAAGTAGTAGTAGTGGTTGACATCCCATACTTGTCAGCTCGCTGTTCGTGTCAACCGAGCGGATATATGAGAAACCTAATAGAATTTCTCCAGGCCTGAGAGCCTATTAAACGTCGTCACAATTGTTAAAATGTTCATCATTTTGTCATCCCTACGAAACCCACTGCCGCATACTCCTTTTCGTTACTCACTTTTTGAGTCGCTTGAGTGCAAGTAGCTACTGCAAGTAACACAAAAGTGAAAGATAGGTTAGGTCTAGAATAATCTAGATCTTCTGTTTCACTTTTGTATTTATATCGCCGACTGTCCATTTAATGCAATAACGCCTCACATTTCTATTTTCTCTATGACCTTTGCCATTATTTTTCTATTCTAGGGCTATTTTTGTTGGTGTAGATGAGCTTTATACTTTTCCAATAATAGTTAGAAATACCTTAGCGGATGTTCTAACTAGCGTTAAATCCACCGTGAGCACCTATATCGTGTTATAATATTTTGTATCTTTTTATATCACTTTTGTATTATGTATCTATAGTTATTATAATAAACGAAATTATAGTTTTTATAGCTTATTATAAAATACCTACGTTGTCATATTACCCGGTCTTATATGAGGAGTATTTTTAAAGGGCCTAACGGGCTGGACATATTCTGGTTAATCCTCCTAGCAAAGATTCATTAAATCGATTATTGCTTCGATAGTAAACCTACGCCGAAAGTGCTATGAGTATAATATAATTTGCTGTATATCGATCACAAATCTAACCTGAACCAATCTCCTACCGCCCAGTAATTCAAATATAAATAATCATTAATTAAGGAAATATCTATATATATATATATATATATATATATAAACATATTAATATAAATTTATCCTTACTATTATAAAAGCAAAAGGATCTTTGTTGTCCATTATTGCAATGGAGCTACTAATAGACACGACTTATTGCATAGAGATATTTTATGAATTGGCGAGTGCCTATACTAATGTTAGATTGTTGTTAGCACTGTAAAGCCGCAGGTTAACGCATGACAAACTATGAACATACCGATTTTATATCTGATATTGATACAATAATATTAAAAGGTTTTGAAGTTGTGACTAATTTACTGTAATAAAACAGGAACAAAGGCTTTATTTTCGAAAATTAGTAAAATTTTTCAGGATGTAGGTAAGTAGATACTAATAAAACTTTACATGATTGCGTGTATCAATACAACTTACATATTGATCAGAAATATCTGTCGATATAGATAGTATACGATTTGATCAATCATAAGAAATAAATTATGTATTTTAAGGAGGTAGGTACCTAATTTATTTTATAAGGCAATAGAAAATCTGATTCCTTATCCGCCCGTACTTCCAAGAAAATAAATTAGTCCTCACCAGCAAGGATGCAGTCAGTGGCTTAAATCAGCATGATATTTTGATTGAGTGTAGGGATAGGTAAATCGATTCACGCAAACCAAAATTACGTGAACTACGTTATAAAAAGAGGTGGATCACAGCAAACTCCTCATTTATGTTCGGGTTTGCCATTAAAAACTGCTTTACGAAATTTTGTAATCTCACATACCAACTTTATTTTATGAAAAATGAATCAAAATGAGATGAAGAGAGATGAATGATCTCTCTTCATTCTCATTTTAATTCCTTTTTCTTAAGTCAAGCAACTCGCAAGTAGCATCTCTACCCACCCCTCGTCCATTATAGACTTCGACAGACGCTGACGACGCTATTCAGCTTAATGCTCCAAGATCAATATTTATATTTAGCACGATTGGAGGGTTTGAAATGCAGGTCATAGCGATATTAATAAGATTTATTCATATGTATGCTGAAGAGCGATCGACATATGAAACGTACTTCTATTTTTGACCATATTTTTTATGTTGGATCATTATGTACCTAATATTTTTGCAGATATGTTATATCTGACGTCCAACCCACTGTGCTCACCAATGAATGTTTAACGCCAGGATGTCCACCATGCCTCACGCAAAAAACGATCGGCAAATATCTCGTGCCTACTACAATGGAACTAAGCGAAGTCGCGCCTGTGTAAGACTGCATATATTATGATTATAAACGATTTGTATAAGTATAGAAGAGGCATTGTAATAACATGGTTGTAAACTTTTAATTCCTGGACATGTCTACAAAATTAAAACATAAGTCCGTGTTCAATGGTTTTAAAACGGTCGTAGTTCTAACTATGATAGATGTAGGTAACGGCGGTTTTATCCGATGTAATGAATTTTCTTATAATCATGTCTTATATAATCATGCCTACGCATATTTATTATGTATCGCTAAGTACTTATACAACTAAAATATTGTTCTTACAACATCACCCTAGACTGGTAATCACAGGTAATATGTATGTTAAGGTCAAATCTGAACGTCAATTGCCCCAGCAATAAGTACAATTATCTACAAATAGATTGACAATCTATTTGCAGGAAATTGTATTGCTGACGATAGTCTGCGCTAAATTTAGACGACAGCCTATATTATCTATATTACATCTTATGTATCTATATGCGTATCTCCTAGGCGGCGAAACGGGACTTAATGCTGACTTCTGTTCTAGAGGTGTCGGGTTTGACTCACGCACAGGTAGAGCAAATGTAATTGTGTAAGCAGCGTGGAACTTGAAACTGTGACCGTTACATCACAATAGGCTCGTCCTCTACGTTGATATCCCATCCTCGTTACTAATTAACGAACAACTAGCATAACCAAAAATACTGATAAGCAATATTATGCCTTAGTATGTTTGTCGTTAGGTTTAATATCGCTTTTCATATTTTATGCAACGTATAATATTATTTTTTGTTTGTTAGTAACTGGGCTTATGTATAACTTATAAATACTTTTACATGTGTTACATTGCACCTCTGCCCACCCTCTTGCATATAAATGTATTTATTTATTTTGCGTAGGCCGACTATAAGTGAGTTGCCTGATGCAGTTATAGACGAAATGGTGAAAAAGGATAAAGCCTTTTGGGTAGACAAGCCTGGCTCCAATGCATACACTCTACATGACGCCTATTACAATTTTGGAATGACTACTGAGATTGTAAAGCCAAGTATGATCTTGCTCTTACTCTTACTGTAACTGTATCGCTAAATGAAACGAGCTAGTCATTTTCTTTAGCGATTCAGTTAAGATAATATATACCTAATAGTAAAGGATGTTCCATATAATTTCTTATATAATGGTATTAATATGAAGTTGCCGTTGTGTATGAAGAAAATCGGTAAGATTGTGGTTTCATATTAACTACATTATAAATATGTTTTTAAAAGCCATTACGTATTTGATTTGTATTTATAGGTGCTTGTAGGTACTTAGGCCATTATGATAAGTCTTAAATTTAAAAAAACATCAACCATTATGTCATTATTGTGAATTAAAATAACGAATACGGGAAGCCAGTGAGCGATTGAACTTAAAATACAAATTGTATAAAAGGTTATTGATATTTATTATTAATAATACATGTTATTAATAATATATAAAGACTATTCTCGAAAAATAAATTAATTGTGAAATAAGCATTGCTTTTGTACAGAACCACGAAATTAGATGTAGGACATAATCAGTAATTTCATAGCATATTTTACTGACTTATTGGCCCAGCGGTAACAAAAACGACTGCTGCGCAGGAAATTCCGAATTTGAATCCGTCAAAGCATTATTTAATTATTGTAAAAAAAAGATAGTAAGGTAACGGAGTCCAAAATAGTGTCCGGTAGACGATAATAGATAAGATCTAAAACAACTGGCAATAGTGTTAAACACCACTGCTTACCCCTTTTAGGGGACCAAGGAGTGAGAGTCAGCGCGTAACTAGCAGTGTTTCAATTCCTGTCGACCGTGAACCTTGAACAGAACGTCACTATCGATCGTATCGGCCGACCATAGAACAGAGAAATAAGATAGAACGGCCATCGAGACCCTTTTGTATCAGAGTTTATTTACAATATATAAAATGCATAAGTAATAAGTAATAACTATTGGTCAAGATTTCAGCACGCAGATTTCAGCATGAATGGGCCGGCTCGACTGGGGAAGGACTACCCTCTCACAAAATATCGACGTGAAATACCAGTATTCCTACTGTTGTGTTCTGTTCGGTGAGTGAGAGTGCCGGAGGTCCAATCACCCCTTCTTCTTCCCACTTCCTTCCCTAAAGGGTCGGCAACGCGCAAGTGATGCCTCTGGAGTTGCAGGCATCCATAGGCTACGGTGACCACTTACCATCAGGTGGGCCGTATGACAGTTTGCCACCTTAGATATATAAAAAAAAAACATTGAAAACAATTCTTATCCCTACTAGCATCTTACGGTAGTTTTTACTACATTCGTAATATTTTGTGGAATCAGGCGTAATAATTAGTCTAGTCATTTTTGCACAATTATTTTGCAATTATTATAATTACCTACATGAGTTATCAAAATTTGTCAAAGCAATATTATATGTGTGCAGAATATTTCTTTCGTAAAATAATTATCAAATAGTAGTTGATTCAATAATAATGATTGAATAATAGAACTATTTATCGAGCAGTTTGATTAGTACGCTTTTTTACTGGTATCACTGCACGGATGGCGTAGTGGTTTATGTCCTCGCCTCGCCACTGCCACTGCGTCGAGTGTTGTGGGTTCGAATCCCACACGTGACAAAACATTGTGTGACTCACAAATGGTTGTTCCGAGTCTGGGTGTTCTTTGTGATCGTTGTTTAAATGTTTGTAAAGTCCCCCGCGACACATGATTTATTCTTCAGTGCGGGAGTTGTCTTTTTAAAAGAAAGAATAAACGAGAGGTATTTTATATACCTTATATATATATTGATGGATTTCGATATTTAAATTGACTTCTAGCTTTTAGTTATGTAGTATTTTAATTTATTATTTTAGCTTGCTTTAATGTTTCAACTGCGATAGATACAGGGTGATGGTACAGCTAATGCTAATAATGACTGTTAAAAAATATTTGTACCGACTAACTAACTGCTAATTAATATAACATCATAATAATGATAATTAAATCATGACAATAATATGAAATAATAAGTAAGTATAAACAGAAAATGCCGCAATTATCACAATAATCAATATCTACCACCTTTTCACCATTTTGTCATATAGACATAAATACCTATAACATTAATTGAAATGGAGTACGTGACGTCATTTTACTCTTAAGCAAAGCTCTAAAGAATGAAGTTATACTATTGCTACTAATAAATCATTTTACAGTAAGTGTCCAATTACAATTAAATAATAATAATTGTAACTGGGCCAAGACAAATATAATATTTATATCTCCGACCTGGAAAAATCATGCACTTATTAAAATATTTACAAATATAGGATATTACACTACTACTAGAAAAGGCACAATTGTAGAAATGATCCTAATTTTAAGCAGTTTTTTTACTAATTATTTACAGCATAATGTACATTACAATGAAGGCAATACATTAAGCGGTAGCTCACGTAAATGGAGATTTGTATATTGTATTGTAAGCAATGTATAATATAATACTTAATTGCGCTATTATCATATATATATGCTTATATAATACATAAATAGCATAATACTAATGTTGTACGAAATTACAGCATGATCGCGATTGTCAACCGACGAAAACAATTGAACGGTCATGACTGCGCTCATTCTTCCTTTGGCGGGCTTGCTCCGCCCACAAGGCCTTTCTATCTTTATTCTATGTTCTGTGGAGCCCGCATACGTATCGGGTCAAATTGCGAACTTTGCTTACCTCGATGCGTTTTGCTAAGAGGTAAAACGATCCGGATACATTTTCCAACAATTCTACATAATAGTTCTACAGTTAAATACCGCTCTACCATCCAACCAACCATCCAACGCTTAACTTTAACTATTGGAAATTATGTGTTATTACTATCTTCCTACGAGATATCTGAGAATTTATATTTGTCGAATAAATATTCTATCATTCTAGCGATGTGTTATTAGTATCTTCATCCGAGATAGCCGAGAATTTATTTTTGTGGAATAAATATTGTATCGGTCTGCTATCAAATTTTCAAATTATTTATAACTTATTATAAAACTCCTACTGCAATTATACTGTATTCATTGTTTTAATAAATACAGATGACGAAAAAGTGCATCGATAGGTAGTCTATGTACTGCCTTTCACCATCAGTACACTTTTCTTACATCAAAACTAAGATAAAATGGCTAATATATATTATATATAATCTACGAGTAAGATGTGCTAACGACTGAAGTTTAATTCAGCATTAATAAAAATAAATAATTATTGTCTGTTTTAGCACCTCAAGACGTTTTTCCACGTTCATACCAGTACGATCTGGATTGCGTTAGATACCGTCGTCTACATGCCTGTGACGGGCTCACTGATAAAAAGGTAATGGCAACCAACTGGTAATATCTATTTAATCAAGCTACTTTGATCCATCGAAAAAGGATTTGAAACTGCTTTAAAAGTACCACTCACCGCTTTCATTCAGGAATGGCGACGCTGTCCATCGACGCTTCGCACTAACAAAGGATCCACGCGCGTATCTTTAATATAAGAAATTTATTATTGGAAATACTTGAGCTGCAGTTCCTTAGTACACTGGAATTTCAATAATGATCACTTTTTCCCCGTCCATGCCCCGTTTGTTCACAAAATATGTACGAAATAGAGATATCTTTAAACCATTTCTACTTATTTCTCCTCATAACTATAACATTTTGAACAAACATGAGATATTTGGAACACAAAAAAGTGATTATAAAATTGTTATGTTACTCCGTTCAGACTATATTTGTTTTATAAATAGAAAAACCGTACATAGAGATGGATCTCTATGTATTTTTAACAACTAACAGTGCGGTATATTTGTTTACCAAATAAAACACGTAGAAAACCAAAGACTGTATGTAGATACTATAGTTTAAAGGCTAAACTAACATTCTACTTTTTGCGCAAATGATGACGGAGACAATCAAATCAAAAAATCAAAGTCAAATGGAACATTAGCGCAGAGTTTAGTGTATCGCACCCGAGATCTTTCTCAGATTCCTGTCGAAGGCACGGCACTCCTAAAGTCAAATATATAGCTAGATATATGGTAGGTGTAATTAGCACCTCTGCTTAGCCTTTATGCGATGTAAAGATATAAATCTATGTATGTTTTAGATTGTATTGGTAAATAAAGGGAGGTGAATAGATATCAAATATCATTTTCCATTATTCTATAACAAAGGGTTAATTTTAAATACTTCACTACTTAAAAAAGGTTTGTTGTCAATATTACATTGAATGCATTATTTCGCAGAAAGCTCTTAGCGCCCATTGTCGTGACTGTAGAAAATTAGATATACCAGCATTAACTCCATTCCAACTAGCTTGGGCGGAAGACCCAGGACAAAAGAGGTGGAAATATTATCCAGACTTGACCACCACCCTGTCGCCGCAACAGATTCGTTCTTCTATGGATAGGTAATATAATTATTGATACGGTTTTCACAAACAATTATTTATTCTAGGTAGTACCTATACGTGGTAGTCGAAATTCGACCACTGTGTTTGTCGATACCAATGTAAATAGACGAGAGAAATTCAATTTAGAAGAATATGAAAATAGACATAGGTAATTCTATGCATAGCATTTTTGTCTAAAATATATCCGATATATAAATAAATTCGTGAAGATCGAGACTGGGTGCACAAAGTGAATTAAGGCATAAACGGATGATATTATGAGTGTGCACTAGATAGAGAGATTGGCTTAGTTATTCTGTATTGAAAGGCCAAGATAATTATATAACTGAACTACAACATGAAAATCGAGATTTGGATGGATTGAATATCCGGGAATTGTGATCGGAATAAAATCAAAGTTATAAATTTATCGCTGAATCTAGCTCTATTAATTACTACCAGTTAGGTTTAATTCCAGTATGTTTTTATTTAACAATACGATATTTTCTATCTGTTTCAGCGTTGGACGACCATTCCGAAATGAAGCCTGCAATTGGTATTACACGAATTATCCTCCAGTCAAATATGATTGCATTCTGCGAAAATTTTCCCAATAAAATTGCATGCATTCAATCTATTTTACATATTTCATTTAAAACAATTATATGCATAGCCGATTATAAATCTTGGGAATTTGTTAGTCATTGATTTAATTATATCTTATATATAAAAATCTCGTGTCACGGTGTTTATGGTCGCACTCTTCCGAAACGGCTTAATTGATTTTTATGAAATTTATGTATATTTGGTAGGTATGAGAATAGGTCGTAAAGTATGTTTCATACCGCAAAAAAATAATTTATATGCTAGAACGACGCTTGACGGGTCAGCTACTGTTATCTTATCTTATCTTATCTTATCTTATTTCGGGGTCCAATCAGTGTAGATCGGCGACACTTCGACCCAGTGGGATCTTCTGTGTCGGCCCCGAGATCTATCCCTGAGCTATCTCCCTATAAATGTACTGCATCAGTCGCTGCATACACTTCAGAGGGAGAAGCCTGAAGTCTTCAGGGTTTGGATATGCCAATCCCATCAGACCTATCCTTAGTCCAGCCAACGCGTCACATTCACACAGTAGATGTGATATGGACTCGTCCTGTTCACCACAGGCTCTGCAGATCAAATTGTTTGCCAAACCTAATCTGCACAGGAAGTCGTTGGTGCCAAAATGGCCAGTGAACGCTCCTGTGAGCAGGCATATTTGGCACTTGTTGTACCCGCAAAACTTCCGGGTGAAGCCCGTGGCTCTGTTTGCAATGAATTTTTTGGAGTGTTCCAGACCCCTAAGAGCCCTCCACTCCAGCCTATGTTTATCATTGCCATGTGCATTCATAGCTGCCTTGACGGTACTCTCTGAGAGTCCTACGAATGGCTCGGGGCCAATAAATAGTTGCTCCGAGCCCCTCCTGGCTAATTCATCAGCCTCCTCATTACCCTGCACACCTGCATGCCCCGGAACCCACACCAGCCTGACTGTGTTTTTGCTGCCAAGTTTGTTAAGGGCTTTAATACAGTTCAGGACCAGTCCGGAGTCCACCCTACAGGAGTTCAGAGCCTTAAGAGCAGCTTGACTGTCACTGAGAATATAAACAGTCTTGTCAGTGACGTATTTGTTGACATTTTCCTGCGCACAGGCCATTATGGCATAGGTTTCCGCCTGGAAGACCGTTGCATATTTACCCATGCTTTGGCTCACCTTGCAGTCGTTGGCATACATACTAGCGCCTGATCCTGTTTCCATTTTGGAACCATCGGTGTACCAGATGAGACAACCCTTGTTAGGGGATTGTAGACCTTGTCTCCATTCGTCCCTTGTGGGGACCTTTATTTTCAAATTCTGTTTGAATATGTGCATTGGTTGCATTTTGTCGCATCCCATGCTCATAATCTCTTTGATATCCCCAGTTTTGTGTGTCGAATTACCGGCATGTTGATGCTCTACAGCCCATGCACAGATAGTCTATGTAGCGCCTTCATCGCCTCTGACTCCACAACAATGTGTAAGGGCGTTAGGTCCAGCAGGATCTCTAACGCGGCCGTTGGCGTAGTCGGGAACGCCCCTGTTATAGCCATGCAGGCTAATCGCTGCACCTTAGACAGCGCTTTCCTGCATGTTGCTAGTTTCGTTCTTGGCCACCAGACAATGCTTCCATATGTGAGTATGGGTCTTATCATCATCGTGTATAGCCACTTGATGACCTTGGGCTTCAGGCCCCAGGTCTTCCCATAAGTAGAACGAATCATGCCGAAGACCAGCTGGGCCTTCATTATGGCTTTGTCTACATGAGGTTTCCACGTTAGCGTTTTATCCAAGGTCATGCCTAGATACTTCACCTCCGTGGACCATTGCAGCTGTGTACCATACATGGATAGAGTTCCCAACCCTGTCAGATTCTTCTTATAAAAAACTAATGCACCATTTTTCTACCATAATCAGGGCCGTCTGCATGAGACTGGATACTGTGCTCGGAAATTTTCCATTGACGAGTATCACCAAGTCATCCGCATATCCGACCGTTAAGTACGGACCTTTGTTGAGTTGTTCTAAGAGTGATTTAACCACCAAGCACCATAAGAGTGGTGAGAGTACTCCACCCTGAGGGCAACCTTTGGTGGTCGTTGCAATCATTTCATCTCCTAACAACTCAGACCTAATAATTCTTCCCCTGAGCATACAATCGATCCACTTGCAAATGGTTGGCTCTATGCCGTGATTTGCCGATGTTAACTAATGGGATCAAAGGTGGTCCGATCGAAAGCCCCCTTAATATCCAGGAATGCAGCAATGCATACTTCCCGGTTATCTAATGCATGTTCTGCCTTATTTACCACAAAATGCAGTGCCGTCTCAGTGGATTTTCCTGACTGGTAAGCACATTGTAGCCCGTGGAGGGAGAATTTCCTTAATGCTCCCTCCCTGACATGTCTATCTACTAACTTCTCCAGGGCTTTCAGGAAGAACGACTCAAGACTGATAGGTCGGTATGCCTTGGCTTCTTCGTAGTCAGCTTTGCCCGGTTTCGGTATGTAGATGACTTTAACTCGCCTCCATATATTTGGAATGTATCCAAAAGCTATGCAGGCTCTGTATAATCTGCACAAATGCGGAACCAAGAGTGCAGCTCCCTGTTGTAGGATAATGGGGTAAACCATGTCTGGACCCGGTGACTTGAACGGTTGAAAACAATTTAGAGCCCATCTGATCTTCCCTTTATCCACTACCTTTCTTGCAGTGTCCCAATCTGCTTTGGTTGTACGGTAGCTTAGTTCAACCAGGCTGATCGGGTCCTCCTGCTCCTTTTCTATTATCTTACAGTCTGGAAAGTGTTTGTTTAGCATCATTGCTAGTGTCTCCTTACCAGACCCTGTTCGCTGCCCATTGCTATCTTTAATGGTTGTCAATGGGTGTCCTCTGGCAGTCGAGATTGCTTTAGAGAGCCTCATTTCTTCAGGAATAGTACTGATGTGCTCACAGTGGGCTCTCCAAGCCTTCCATTTGGCTTTCCGCACAGCTTTGTTGTAGTTGGTCAAACAGCGAGCGTAACCGCTATAGTCCCTGCTGGTCCTAGCATTGTTGAACGCTCGCCTGGCTTCTGACCGCTGCTTGACCAACTCTGGCATCCACCACGGTACCCTCTTGGGCCTAAGTTCCCTTTCAGGACAGTTACTAGTCCAGGCCGTATTCACAGTCTGGACCAAATTGTCTGCTGTAAACTCTATGTCTAGTATAGAATTAAGCTTACCCTTAGAATCCTCCAGATCTATTCTGAGGTCACTCCTAAAGGAGTTCCAGTTCGTGTTTCTGGGATTCCTTCTACGTGCTGTAGGAGCTGGAATCAGCGTCCTATACTTAAAGCATATGTAATTATGATCTGATAAGGTAATCTCATCAGACACATGCCACTCGACAATCTTAGTGCTAGCCCTGTTGGTGGCTAACGTGATGTCAATTACCTCTGCTCGCCTACAGTTAGCGAACGTTGGCCTGTTTCCCTTATTTAGAATTTGTAAAGAGGTACTTACCACATACTCCAGTAGCTTCTCCCCTCTTACATTCACATCCGTGCTCCCCCAGACTGTGTGGTGTGCGTTGGCATCGCACCCCAGGATCATGTCCAGGTTCTCCCGGCTGCCATATTCAACAAGGTCCTTTATCTGTCTAGATACAGTTTCCCTGTCCGTATAGTCGAGGTATGCAGAGGTCAGGATTACAGTATCCCGCCCTCCGCTCCCTCGCAAATCGATCTTAACTGTCGTAAGATCCCTAGAACAAAAATTGCATAAGGGCATTGCATTTATGCCATTTCTGACATACACACATGTCCTTATATCATTAGTGGAACAGTTATGAAAACGAAAACGTCGTCCCACCCAAACCTCTAATCTTCTCCTCTTTAACATAAGGTTCCTGGATCAAGGCAATATCATATTTCTTCATCCGCAGGTGGCGAGCCAGAATGGCCATCGTCCCGATGCAGTGATGAAGATTTATTTGTACGCACCTTAGTCCAGCCATGCGGTCTGCCTATACGGTAGCGCCTTCGGTGGTAGCCACTATTGGCGGCCTTCCTTGCTCTCCTCTTCTACCATTGCCTCCACAGCATCCGGCGACGACGACAGAACCAGACCGTCAATATGCTCAATTATGTCGTCGGTCTTCGGGGATGTAAGAGGTGCAGAGAGCCGTACCTGGCTCATCCACCACAGCATTTACGGGCTCCTTCCTGTCCTGTGCCCGTGATTATATTAAAGCAGGGGCCTCCCCCCCACGCCGGCATCAACTGGCACCTTCTGCACGTTCGGATCCTCGAGGATCTTGAACGTGCTGTTGTCCATGCCAGCATGGAGACAGAAGCTGTCTACCAGGATGATGCGCCTGGTGTGCGTCTCTTCGACCTGCGAGCACCTTCCGCTCGCAGGTCTTTAGGGAGAAATTGAGGCGCTGCAGCATGGTCAGCACCCTGGAAGCATCTAGGCACCAGGTATTCCTGGTCTTCCAGGCCATTTTGATTGGCCTTGGCAGCTCCTTGGCGCTGACCACTTTGAGCTTCACGTTCCCAACGGTTTTCCCGTCGAGACCGCCAAGCCACTGTGCAGCTCTCTCTCCCTCACATGAAATGTGCAAAGCTCCTCCGAGCAGTGCACCAACACTAATAGCCGGCAGAGGATCTGGCATGGCCTCTAACAGGTCCCAAATGGCCACCCGTATAGGCTCCACCTGCTCTGCAGCTAGTAGTGCGCCAGGGAAGTTGACAGCAACAACGGCCGTTTTGACTCCCGTCAGCGCCTCCCTGTAGGAGTCACCTTGGGTCTTGGCCCGCTTGTTGTTATCGACCTGAGCGACGGTTTCGTCACTCACTTCCCTTACCCTTTTAGAAGGGGCTGCACCGGGTGCCATTGCCAACTGCCGCTGTAGCTCGCGCCGCTTACGGTTGGCACACCCGCTGCGCCTCTTCCTACTCTGGATATGGCTTGTAGAGTTTGCAGCCGAGTTTGTCTCCCCTGTAGGGTGTGCTTCGCCTGACTGCTCCTTGCTAGTTTCCCCGAGACTAGATGGCTGACAGCCACTCCCCGAGGGTGCTGCGCTAAGATCCCCCTTCGGGTATTCTTTACGCAACTGACCCCCTCTGGGGCTGCCACGCCCTCTGCATTGGGTACCCTTTCCAGGGTTACCCCCTCGCCACGCCTTTGAGCTGCCTGGGTGAGCACCACTCCCTTGACTCAGGTTCGGACGGCCACTAGGACCATCACGACCATGTCGCTTAGGTGTGTAAGTGCTCCCACGTGCAGCTCCTATACCCGCCTTACCCTCTCCCTCTAAGGGTCCAGAGGTCCTTAATTGCTCGCCCTCATCGATCAAGCCTTGAGATTTGGTTTTGACAGAATCCATCTGGTCTATCGTTGAGTTCACCTGCTGGCTCCCCACCCAACACGGAGTCCACAACGTTGGGGATGCCTTGTTCAGGCAACAGGGCTACCAGCAAGGTATAGCCCCCCGAGTGAGCTGACCCCGAGACGTAAAGCACAAGTCGCTCCACCCCAAACCACTGAGGTGGGAAACGAGCACTGCCGGCTGGAGACCTCTTCACCCAAGGACACTTGCCTGGCGGCCGCTTGAGCGGACACCGCAGCCGATTGATCACAGCTGGCTAGACTGCAATCTCCCGTGTTAGTGGAAATCCAGACCAAAGGGGCGTGTTGCAGATCAGCGGCACCATTATCGCCACATCACCACTCAACCCCCAGGACTCCTTCATCAAACACGCGGGAGGTCATTACTATCCATCGTCTGTCGTTCGACGATGGACCCGCCGGAACATGACCTCTCCATCCCAGGCACTGATCGTCTGGTGGTTTTAGTTACGTCTATTTCAGAGGGAACTAGACCAATAAACAGGGGGCAACCACGTGAAGGATTCCCCACCAGACTTGTCTTAGGGATCTACAAGACTCTTGCGCTCTCCCCTAAGACCATTGGCACCTTAATCGTCTTGAAGAGTCGAGTAAAGTGGGTTTGCATCTATACTAAACAAGCAGCCAATCCAGTGATGCTAGAAAGCAGAAAAAAGCAAGCTAGGCAGTGCAACTATTAAAGCATAAATACACTAAAGTTTACTTCCTACTCGTTTAATACTGGACAGTGCGGGCTAGTGCCGCATGCCGCCATCTTGCCTATCTCCAAAAATAACGAATTTTAAGTTTAAAGTTTCGACTTTCGGCCTGACCATAGCCACATACTTATTTCCCCTCCTTTACAGCAGCAGCAGATGGTCACCGCCTTGTTTGTGTATCTACATTTAAATCTCTAATATTGGTAGCATAACACCTTTTTAGTTTCTTTACCTAGAGTAGCTGACGAAGGATTACTTTTTAAGGAAAATATATTTTGTCCGAATATTAGCACAAAGATTAGACGTATAATTATAACTAAGGTGTCGCCCTTGTAGACATATAGATATGAATTTTAGCCCTAGGGCTTGAATAAAGAGTCAATTAAGACTTAAGTTGACTATAGCGTATTTAAATTAGTTGTAACGGCTTTTGTATAACTCTTACACTCTTTTTAATATTTCGAGAAACACGACTTTTGAAACGTTAAGCTATAACCAACAATTTTCATTAGTCGTTTAAATTTTTCTCCTGGTCTGAATTCGTACCGTTATATATACGTGATTTTTTCATTTTTGGTTTAAAGACCGGACTGTGCGGCTTACGGCCCACACACTACAGCCACAGACTTAGGTATAATATGTCTGTGGTGCGATCGGTGAATAGAATGAACGTAGAATATTGATAATTGTATTATCACGGCAATACTGCTACCGATGTAATTGTTATAAGACAAATCTGTTGTTGCATCACAGACGTAAATATAATAAGAAGTACTGCACACATGCATTTAATTAGTTTCAAAAATGTTCACAGATAAATTTGAGACAAATAAAATCAACTCAATTGTGTATCTTATAAGACTAACAATTAGTCTTAAATCCTAACTAATATTATTAATGCGAATGTGAGTTTGTTTGACACGCCCTAACTACACGACCGATCATTATGAAATTTCGCATACACGTTATCTGTTCCCCAGAAAAGAACATAAGGCCTTTCACCCAGAAAAAGTAGGGGAGAGTGTGTATGAAGGAGCCAGTTTTATAAAGAATTTAGACTAGTTAAACAAGTTAGACTAATTATTTCTGGGAAAACAAAATTTTCCAATAATTACTTTAATAGTTAATGTTATTAAATTAGAATATATTCGTGACCACTGCTACAAATCTGTGGCATAGCTATTTAAAAAAATTTAATTTAGCTCTTTCATGACATCATGTCAATGAAGGAGCCACCTTGTGCCATGAAAGAGCCAATATCTCTTTTATACAAACAAAACAGTTTTCCATAAATAATATTCTGTTAACAGACTTAAAAAAATCAAGTTGAACTTACAGTTACATAATTCTATAAAAATCACAATGTTTAATCAGTCTCAATAATAATTTCACATTATCTTAATTAACAATAATATATTTATAAAAATCAGTCTTGAAATTAATATATTATAACCATCTTAGTCTCCCCGTGACCATGGCTGCTGAAAAGCAACCGAAACGTCGGGGAAAGTATAAAATTAAATTAAATCTAAATAGTTTTAATAGTTTTAATAATAATTTAATTAGCTTAAAAT
This sequence comes from Catocala fraxini, assembly GCA_930367265.1. Taxonomy (NCBI): domain Eukaryota; kingdom Metazoa; phylum Arthropoda; class Insecta; order Lepidoptera; family Erebidae; genus Catocala; species Catocala fraxini. Next base: position 21,519,926 of record OV884024.1, read on the forward strand.
TAGTAAAGTTTAAAAGTAAAAGTAGTGTAATAGTTTTCAAAATTATGTAATATAGTGTCAAATAAACAACGCGATAAAATCCGTATATAGTAGTTTAATTTCAATATTATAAAACTCTAAAATACCAACAATAAATAAAATAAAAATATTAAAACATTTTTGGCAAAATAAATTAATAACTCCTTTGTGGCCACAAGACTCGTGACCACCCTTCACATATTTTGGCTCTTTCAAGGCATAGGTAGCTGGCTCTTTCAAAACATTGTGTATTTAAAAACATAACCTATATTTATCTTATTTTACCAAAACATTAATCTTTTGCACTAATATTATTAGTGCAAAAGAAGGCCAAATATATATTAAATAATACAGCATATCTATTTTACCAAGGTATGCATTAAATTTTTCGCAATAATAAATAAAATTTACGCTATAATACTAACCATTGTCTTCACGATTTTTGATGCAAACTTACGATGCCATTTGTTTTCGTAGAACCGTTAAATTTCTGTGGGTGGCAGGTATTCAGTGTTGCTATGAAGAGTGACTTTAAATTATGGTAGAATATCGGTAAGTTAGAAAAAATTACATCGGCTCTTTCAAAGCCTGGCTCTTTTAAAGCCTGGCTCTTTCATAGCCTGGCTCTTTCATACACATTCTCCCCTACTTTACTAATCCGTTTATTTAACTATGATTCGATTAGCCCGCGGCTAATCGAATCATAGTTGAACGGTAAAAACGTTCCGAGACGTTACTTTAACTTAGTGTGCCCTTGTCACACTTATAAGTTGTCATGCTTTTGTTAGTAGGGTGACCAAGTACTTGGCGAGATAGAATATACATATGTATATTCTATGATCTATCACATACACACAACACCATCTAGCCCAAACTAAGCAGAGCTTGTGGGTACTAGACAATATATAATGGATAATGAATATAGACAGTATGGTTTAACTGTTCCTTTCACCACGGCTGAGCGTTCTTTTTGTCCGTTGTTTCAATGATTGCAGTATGCCACGCGATACAGGAATTATTTCTAGTACGAGAATTATAATTTGATATTTAATTTTATTTAAATAGTATCTACCTGGCCTGGCTTCGTACGGGTAGTTGAGCATCAGTGTCGCGTCAGCTTCTTGCGTTGAGCGTGTTGATAAGATTTAAATGTAAAGTAATATTATGTATGTCCACATTACTTAGAGTATTTTATTTTCCGCAAGTATTTGAAAACACACAAACTTAAATATTTCTTTGTATACAACTTTGATAATTTCTGTCTGCAGTGAGCGACAGCGCAGCGCAGGGGGATGGGGGTGGTTGAATCAAACGAGTCTCGTCGGTGTGAGACTGCTTGAATTTATTTTCTCGCTCTTTAGTTTTTTGTTTGCGATAACTCTAAACCAAACTAAATGCTTACGGTAACTAACGTATTTTTGTGATAATGATTTATACTGTATTCGTCAAAATAGCTTTGCAGTTACCACATCATACGTGACCACGTTAGGGTGGGTATAGTATCCTTATAAGATATGCATGTCTATGCCATCACGGACCTATAAAAGAGAAACCATCCCATCATACATTGGTTTTTTAAATAGCAATGAGATTAATTAGGCATCGTTTATGATGCAAGCTCCCAGTTGGCTTGATTTTTTCGACATCTTCAACAGTCATCGTCATATTTTAATCAATTTACACAAAACTGTAACGCATTTTACAGCTAAACTTTCCGCATGAATCGTTTTATCTATGGGGGAAAACCGCATGAAAATCAGTTCAGTAGTTTTTGAGTTTATCGCGAATAGACAGACAGACGCGGTGGGGAACTTTATTTTATAATATGTAGTGATTATATTATTATATCAAATAACACAAAGGAGTTTATTATAATTTTAATAATGTTATAGTCTCACTGGTCGGAATTATCTTTTATCCACCAATTACGAAAAAATACAGGTAGCCTGACAAGTCCAATATATTCAGTGCAGCATGGCCACCCTCTACAAAGGACACACCAAGCTTTAGACCTTCACTTTCGGCACGCGATATCGACAATAGCGCAGACAATAGATCGTTTTACTGTTGTACTTAGTATTTCTAAATGCCGTGGTATAGCATATAAAGATATGGTAATACAATAATTCAGCGATAGCCTAGGACAGTAGCGATAGCCTAGTGGGAAACAGGGACTACCATGCAGAGGTCTCGAGTTCAATCACAAGGTGCCATCTCTGTCTTTTCGAAGTTATATGCGTATTAAATAGTCAATCATCGCTTGCTTTAACGGTGAAGGAAAACATCGTGGGAAAATCTGCATGTCTAATGATCTCAATAATGTTCTCAAAGATATGTGAAGTCTGCAAACTCGCAGCGTGGTGGACTATGGCCTATCCCTTCTCACGTTGCGTTGTGCGGCGCTTGCCGTTTCTAACTTATACTAGGTAGTTATAAATATAAGTAGAAAGTAAACATCTTTTTAAAAGTGGTAGAGTAAAGGTTGCGGCTCAAAGGTTATTGGTACCTATATTTCATTTAACCCTGTATATAAATTACGAGGCACAAAATTAGACGATACCTATAATATGTAAACTCCGAATTGATTAAGTATGATTTAATCAAATTATCTGCAGTAGTATTATCTTACGTTTGCGCGAATATTATACATTGAAATTAAACTACTTTATACGGCTTTTGTCGCGTTGCTTACTTTAAAACACTTTTATATTGTTTAAAATTAAGTTATAAAAGATTTTTTTATAGTTCTAAATGATGTAATAAACGTGTTTTAAAATAAACAACGCGACAAAATCCGTGTATAGTAGTTTAATTTATCTGCAGTACATACTTATTTATATTTATTATATGAATTTCGTCGGATTAATTACTATCAGATGACAAAAATGCGAATCAAATCATGACTAACCTCACGAGCGTGGCGGCCATTTTGTTCATGATGTATACATAGAATTTCCAACTGTTGTACATATTGCACTATACACAATATTATGCAGCCGCGCCGCCCGTTCGGCTGAAACCCGAGACTATCGTGAAAGCCAGTTTCAGTTATGTACAAACCTAGTTTTATTGCTTTATATACACTGTTTCATATTATTTATTTTCGTTTGTGAGGTTGTTAATATTACTGCATATCGTTCTTTTTAAAGCGGAGTAATTTTTCAAAGATTTTATATAATTACTGAATCACGTTTAAACTCCTTAAGTGCTTTGGATAAAACTTAGGACATTTGCTGGATTAAAATATAAGATACTTTTTAAGCTGATATATGTTTACGTAGGATTCATACAGGTGAAGCCGCAAGTAGACGCTAGTAATATTATAAGACACGAAAGTTAATCGTCTAGGCGCGTGGTCGGCAACCCGCGATTCGCGAGCCGCATACAGCTCTTTGACTCCTCGGCTGCGGCTATGTCGCAAAATGCTTAGTGCAGGCGCGGAATATTACTTATTATATATCTTAATTTATAAGTATGATAAATTTTATTTTATTTTATTTACATATAGTTAAACTAAGACTTATTTCACAAAGGCAAGCTCGAGAGTGTTCTTTTAATCCTAATTATTTCCGTAATTATGTCTCCTGCTAAAGCGAAGATTAAGTTAAAATGGCTCTTTGAATAGATTTTAATTGTGTATTATCTATATTTGGCTCTTTTGGACGACAAGGTTGCCGACCACTGGTCTAGGCGATTACTGGCGTTCCAGAAGTGCCCAGGTGCTTGATATGTGACGATGGAAAGATACCGGATGGGATAACAATGCTGCCTTGAATCATAGGGTATTTGTAGGTATGTACTTAGGTAGGTAGGCACCTACCCCAGGTGCCTTACGTCGATATCCTTACTATCTCAATTCGGTCGCGAATTGCCCCAAATGACGCAAATACTGTAATTAGTCTAGTTGAATGGGCAACGTTAGGCTTGTGTCAAGCTGTGTCATATAGCTCGCAAAACGTCTGATCCATGCCTCGTATAATCACAAGGCTAGGCTTTCCGTTATTCAAAGAGTCGGCATTGCCATTTTACGTGGTAATGCTGCCAGCCGCACGTTGTCAGTTAACAGTTAACGTAAGAAAGCTTTCGAGGCCTGAACCACTTATTTAAGTCTTGCCTATTTATTAGGTATTATTTATTTAACTTTTCTTAGTTTTTTAATTAAATCGTTTTTCATATAAATATAAAACTATTGTTTTGACATTACGATCAATCTTTGCCACTATTATTTTATCAAAACTGGCAATACAGTAAATAATACAATTACCCACAAATATATACAATTAACTGTGTTTAATATAAAGCCTTTTTTTGTTGCACTAACACAAAAGAAAGAGTAAGGCGCAGGTGTAAGTATTTATTGCGGACTGAAGACCGTATCAATAAGATAGCAACCTGCAAGCAGACGACCGTATAGTGGTAAATCCTTTCGATAAATCGACTTTAATGTAACGGATCCTTTAAAAAGGTTAACATTCAAGACATAATGAGAATTTTATTCTCATTGTCAATGTAATTTTCAGTCTTCTTTTGTTCGTACAAAATGTCAAAATTGTAAATGTAATAAGACTATAAAAACCTATAAAATAATTCAAAAATATATTCCCATCCCCAACCATAACTGAAGATGGCTAAGAGCGATGACGATGGTCTTTTCCTCCTGGAGGTATTGATCGACAAGATTGTTTTTGTGAAAAGTCCATGCTTTTCCGACAAAGATTTCAGGACTTGCATCAATATACAATGTCCAGCCGTCGAGCCTCTAGAAATATGTGACGATGATCCCGGATCGTGTATTGCAAAAAGTGGAGGGCCTTTTGTGAAAACATTTAACAGTGGAAAATCTTGTCTTTTCTCTCTTACAAATTCGGACATTAGCAAAGCAATGAGTAGCTTCCCCGTACAAATAACAGTTTATAAATCACTTCCATGCGGTTGTCTACCAACCAAGATTATTATGGGTGAAGCTACAATAGATATGACAAAAGAGTTTGTTCAGTCACGTAAAAAATATTTAGAAGATCCCACAAATGTTAGTTATGAGGCCCTTAAAGACTCTTTCCGAATTCTCGGCCCCGATAAAGCAGAAACGGGTGAAGTTGTCATGTTTCTACGTATTTCGTGTTTTGGAAAATTGATTATTACAAAATTTCAAGGTGCAAATGGCCCACCTAATATAGGTGCTGGTGGAGGAAAATCAATTGTAGATCGATCTTGCGATCCCAAAAGAGAATATCAAACAAGTCAAGATCCGTGTGTTTGTGGCGCCGCTCAAGCAGCTGCTGGGGGCAGTGGAGCTCGTCCGCCTTGTAATGCACCTTGTAGGCCAGGTAGTCATCTCAAGGGTTACGGTGTTTGTCCATCAGGTACGTTACGATTGACGGCGTTATGTTAATACTTGATATTATAATTCTCTAATACTTTAAATTATGTACAAATTTTAGCTTCAGATCCTTACAACTCCATGCCTTGTGAAGAACCAGATGACCCATGTTACTGTGCCGGGCCCAAACCACAAAAACCACAACAAATGGCTTGCAGAAACACGCACCAATATTGTCTGCATGTGCCAAAAGGTGAGAACAATATTATTGTTATTGAACAATTATTGGACCAAAATGTTAGTAGGTACTAATATTTTGCTCTGGTAATATAAATATAAGTAAGTCCATTTCCCTTGTAGTTCTTTCGTTTATGAGTTATGACAGTAGGTAAAACAAATGTAAATTAGGCAACTTCATGTTAGAAATATAAATTGTGAAAATGATTTCCACTAGAATGCATGTGAATCAGTTTGTTAATGGCCAGGTCCCAGTAAACAATTTGAAGAGATAGGAACCACATTGGGTGGCAACGAGTTAAAGATTAAAGTACCAGCCAGCTCGTCTGTTATTAAGAAGATAAGTCAGACACACTGTGCAGTGCAGAGTCCGTATAGCAAAATAAAGCGGGAAGGACCCTGTGAATCACCTTGTGGCAGAAATCAAATAAGTTTAGCTTTTCCTAATGAGGCTATCTGTTGTCGGGGTGTACGACCACAAGAAACACAATTTACATGCACGACTGAGGGATGTTCACAAGCGTCAAAACATGCGCAGCAGACACTTGCGCGTGGTGACGTCAAATCACAACAAGAGCTGGTTAATAGAGACGTTTTTGTGTTAAAAGTGGTAAAAACCGCGACGGAAGGCGACAAAAAATGCAAAATAGAATTAGAGTTAGTTACTCCAAAAGGACCAGACAAGAAACAACCAATCCGTAAAGAAAACGTAAGAATAGCTACCGACCTTGACTGCGAATGCTGTCCCATGTTTAGAAGGTGTAAAGGGAAAAGCAGACGTTAAAAGAAATGCGCTCAAATACGATTAATATTTTTATAGTCCTAGTGTAATCATTTTCTATTGTTACTTTGATTTCATAAGTTTCACATCGCTGTCTACTTTGTAACTTATCTGCCCATGATAAAATCACCAAATTGTGCAGATTGCTGCCCGATGGGAAACCAGATCGTATTCCAAATGCCTTCGGATTCCTGCGGCATGAATCACAAGCAACGAGCCTACTTTAACTACACGTCAGATGGAGTTGGGGACGTTGCCAGGGATGAACCTGGACAGCTCATGTCAAATACGGCACCAGACTACCCAGGAGTTGTGTATAACTTTTCAGACCAAGTGATTAAACTACGTATAGGCAAAGTTATAGAAATGCCAGGACGAAAATCAAAATTTGAATATAATTTCGTCACACCAGCTGTTACACATGAAAAAGTGGTGCCCACAAGAGATACTCGTACTGCGCAATGTGCACCGTGCTGTTCAACCTGTTGTTATTCAAAACCAGCCAAAGCTAAACCATAAAATATTTATGTACCACGATATATTTATTAAATGTTTGTGAAAGTACTTAAAGATTTATTTTTATTTATGTTTGATTGAAAATGTTTAAGATCTTAGACTTATAACCTTGGCGACTGAATGATTATTTATGTACCTAATTGCTAACAAAAATATAATGTAGTCAACTCATCCTAGGTGCCCTGCCGAGTTTGCCGATTTACCAAGATTTGAAGGCGGACCAAATAATGGATACAAAATCCACAAACAAGAATCTGAAAGTACCTCACGCAGAAGATCATATCATCAATTTGTTTAAAGCTGGATTACCGATACCATATTCTGAAACAACGACCACGATAGATGAAAATTTAAATTCTTACGCCGAAAGCCTTGACTTTTGTTCAATGGAATCGTTTCAGTCAAAACTCTTAGCCAATTCATCGTGTACAATTAGGTCGAAGAGGCGCAGCGTTTCATTTTCTGATGAAGTTGATTATGTATCCAAATCCGTTTTTCATAAGCATCCACAAAAAATAATGAAGAAGAATTTGTTTGGGAGAGAAGAAATGGTATACATGACACTGTTTAATGATTTGTGTCATCCACGTTCTTCAGGAACACAGGCAACAGCTTCAATAAATAAGTGTTTACAAGTATCTAATAATATTCATATTGCAAGTGAATTAGTACCTGTGCCTTTAAGTGCAAGCTCTAACTGGTCGTCATCCGATATGTCACCTAACTATCAAGGAAACTTAAAAAAATATACTTTACCAGAACCACTTAGATATTCCGATATATATTTCTTTGGTAGTAAAAAGGCTTTAAGAAGAGGTGATGGTACGGGGATGGGACCCTCGGGATCTAAAACCAAACCACAGAAATACATGAGCAAATGCAGACCAACCGGAGTACAAGCTAGATGTCTAAGCAGTACATGTGGAGCACAGACTAGGAGAGGGCGAGTTTCGATCCAAGAAGATAGATGTGGCGGCCAGAATTCAATTACATCTGAAATGATCGCGACTGTATCTCATATACGAATTGGTCCAAAAGAGCCATGCCCTGTTATGGCCATGGGCTCGTGCATAGGAGCCAATTGCATGGCTGCTATTGCAGGAGAAGACGATCAAGCACCTGTTCAAGTTAGTACAGCGCCAAATCCTCGTCGAGGTGTATTTGAATTAGTAATTAGAAGATTGTCCGGTGCACCTTTTGCAAAGAACGAACTGATGTTAGAGTGGACTCCACCACCATGCCGCCCACCTACATGCGGGTCCCCATGTCAAACACCGTGCTCAGTACCTATGTGTCGGCCTCCTAGATGTAGATCGATAGTATGCCGATCTACTCCATGCAGGCCTCTTAAGTGCTGCAGAAAACCTTGCAGGAAGCCATGTGGGCCCTCATGCGGACGGTCGTGTGGGTCATCATGTAAGCCGGCACCGTGTAAGCGGGCACCGTGTAAGCGGAAGTACGTCTCACCGTGTTGGTCACGATGTGGAGTTCCGTGCGGCTCACCATGTGGGACTCCATATGGACCGCCATGTGCGTCCCCGTGTGGACCTCCATGCGGACCTCCATGCGGACCTCCATGCGGACCTCCATGCGGACCTCCATGCGGACCTCCATGCGGACCTCCATGCGGACCTCCATACGGACCTCCATGCGGACCTCCATGCGGACCTCCATGCGGATCACCATGTGGAACACCATGTGGATCGCCTTGTAGGTCGCCGTGTAGGCGCTGCTCACGATGTCGGACGCCATGTAGGCGATGTTCACGATGTCGGCCATCATGCGTGGTACCCAGCCGACTTGCTCCATGTAGGAGATGTTGTAAGCCACCACCTTGTAAGCTATCTCCTTGCAAACCCTCTCGTTGCAAGCCGTCTCCTTGTAAGTCATCTCCATGCAAGGCACCTCCATGCAAGCCACCTCCTTGTAAGCCATCTCCTTGCAAACGATCTCCTTGCTCTTCTTCACCATGCAAATTGCCTTGTACAGTACCTTGTTGTAATCCTTGCAGTGCTCCTTGCAAAAGTTCTCCATGTTTACGACCATGTCCTGTTGGATACCGGCGACCTCGTAAAGCTCGCAGCCAACCAAAAATAAGAGCACATCGTAAGCGAATATCTCCTTGCTACAATCGTTCTAGAACATGCCCAGTGGTGCGCTGTCGCAGTGGGCCCTGTTTTAGATGTTGTAGTTCATATCCGTGCCCAGCAAAACGGTGCAGTAAAATCTACATTTGCCCATCACGGAAATTATGTCCTATATTTCCTTGCTCAGCTCGCAGATGTTTGCCTTACCCCTGTAGATCTAGATGTTGTAAAAGCAGCTGTTTGATACGTTGTTGAGCAATAAAATTACATAGCAATGTAAAAGAAAGAAAGAACTAACACTGTAATGTACATTGGAGAACATAGCAAAGAACTAAGTTACATTAATTAAGTAATAAAGAATGATATAGTTTATGACAATTACTAGAAATAAACCGATTTTAAGAAAGACTTAGTGGAGTTTTATGTTCTATTATGTAATAAATAGTTTATGTTACGCTTGCATCGCGTGATATTGCCGTAGATATGATCTATTGTTTTGTATAAAAGTGCTCCGACACTATCGGTTATTAAACACCATCCCGAAGCACACTTAGAGCGGTTACACTCAGCAACTTTTGCAAGTTATGCGATTTAGTCGCGATCCTGTAGCCACTATAGACACTATAGGCGTGAACACGTGCGACTTTAAGCAACGATTCTTCATACAACCGCACATTTTTATTCATAGGGATATATCATAGGCGAATCGATAGAAATGCCTATTAGCATTAATAAATCACTTATGGTGCGAAACAGTCGCGAATTTGTATCGCTGTGGAAAGTTGCAGTGTGTTACCGCCCATAGTCGTTTTACTTTACGATTTGCTTAATATTGCGTAGGTATTCCTGTTGGCAGTAAAGTAACGAGTGTACAGCCACATTTTGCTAACTATGCTGTTAGAGTAATAGATGGCCGGCCTATTGCATTTTCTAACAGAAAACCCAATAACTCTTTCTGGGAGCCGGGAATGGATCTCGCGGCCTCACGGTTGTACGCATAGATAACCCTTTTTTTTATACCACTAAAGTGGCAAACAGGCATACAGTCTACCTAATGGTAACATGTTGTCCGTTACAAGTGGTATTTAAATGCAGCTGTGCGAAGAAGATAGCGCGATATTCCCAATACACTCTCGTTTTTTCTTAGATTCGTATTTAAATTATTAATTATTTTCCATACCCTTCGTTCACCATGGTACCATTAGATAGTACCCTAAGGCCTACGCTTGTATCCTTTCAGACCCACCGCATCACCAGAGGCATTTACTTGCGCGTTGCCGACCCTGTAAAAACCTTTTAACACCTTTTTTGCAGAACCCCGTACGGGGCGTAGTCTTTTGGACCTAACCTGCTGCAAATAATACTAAGAAATATAGCTCTCCTTGAGTTCAATTTAGTTACGCATTCTTGCTGATATGATATGATAATGATGCAACTGCATTAGGGGATGATCGATTTACTGAAGCTTGCGTGGATAGCTTCTTTGCGACGATATGCAAGAGATTGACTTCCTGATGCGACGTGTGTTGGCTAACTGGAACATCATACTGCGTTATCTAGTAGACTGCGTCTGTGTGATCCGTTGCTGCTACTTTTTTAGTGAACTATGAAGAATTCTATAATAGGCCTTAAGCAAGTCCCCCATAATAATACAGAGTTTATGTTGTTGACACTTAAATAAATACTTGACTGCACGGAAAGCGTAATGGTTTAAGTCGTCGCCTAGCCACTGCCACTGCGCCAAATGTTGTGGGTTCGATCCCCACACGAATCAAAAGTGTGATCCACGAATAGTTATTACAAGTTTACGTGTTGTGTCCGTTATTTGAATTTTATGAAGTCCCCGCGGCACAGGAATATTTCCTATTGCGGGGATTTTGTTAAAAAGATTTAAATTACTAACGGTTATTATTTATAATAGCTTATATCAAAATTAGATTGCTATCTTTTTAGTGTATTGTGTAGCTGCAAGGTAAAAGTAAAAAGTTGTGCGAGAAATAAAGCCACGCAATGCACTACACGGCAATATTTGTATGTCCCGTCAATATAGCTTCGTGTCTTGTAGGCTGAAGTATTTTAATGTAGTGTTGGATTTGCCGTCGAAATTACCGCCTATTCCCAGTAGTCCTAGGCATCGAATAGTCTTACCAGTTGTACTACTGGGAATTTTCATCCGATATTTCACTGTTGCCCGGCCGTGTATATTGAAAAGCTACTTCAGCACGTCTCCGCTGAACTGAATTAGAATTCCCTAACGATAAACACGTGTAAATGCTGCTCCAATACGTCTCAGAGGGTAATGTAGTGCAGTAGAATTTCTAAGTTAATACACATTTAGATGTAGTATAAACCCTCAGCGTATTCGTCAAGCTCGCGTGACGTATTGGCGTAGGATTTCTAGTACTTGCATCACAATATTGTCTTAGAAAAGCTAACGCGATACGTCTCTCTATGCAGATATTACTATCACACGCACATAGTATGTTATTGCGTATTTTCTATTTCACTCTGCGCGCGCCGATCATCGCTGCATGCATTACACGTGCGATTTGTTTATGTCCGTAATTAGCGAGTGCAAAAAGATAACCTCAATTGTTGTAATGACAGGGGAATATCAGGAGGATATTTTGTTTGTTTGTGTAAATAAATTTGTTTCTAGCACTCGCCGGCCGCTGCTGCGGCACGCTGGCTTCGCTCGCTCGGCTCGTGCGTTGTATGGTCGCAGTTCTAACGTAACCTAACCCACAACTTTCTTTTCTGGTACCTTTTCTCGTACCGTATTTCCTTTATTTGTCATGCTACATACCTACTTTATCTATTACCAAAAACTTATATAGTTAATTCTTAGCCTTCCTTTAGTATCAGTTTCACGTTGACGAATAAAATTTGGATAACCCATACTGTGCGGCGCGATATATAACTTGAAATCCTACTACAGTACACCACACTTTGAGACGTATTAGAGCAGCATTTACGCGTGTTTATCGTTAGAAAATGCTAATTCAGTTCAGCAGAGACGTACTAAAGTAGTTTTCTATATACGCTGCCTGGCCAGCTTTATTGCTGCTTTGATAGCATCCGAAAATCGAAGCATATATTTTGAGATGCTATCTTATTTATTGTTAGTGTAACGTAAGTAAGTAAGTAAGTAACGCTGTTTATTTTTATTAGCAACAAAGTTTTCCGTGGCGTTATGGCGTTAAAGCTTTGGGTCTAGTAAGCGTAACTTGGTGGGACGGCAGTAGTGCGGCGATAGTGAGGAGTGAGTAAGATGGCGAACGTGATCGCCAGGCGCAGCATTGCGCTCATAACCGACAGCCACATGTAGTTGGTATATTTTATACTACGGACATACCGCATCTGTTTGTCTGTCTGTCCGATAAAACTACTAAAAGAATTTTGATGCGGTTTCTACCCATAGACAGAGGGATTCATGAGGAAGGTGTAGGTATTATTCGTTAAGATTTAGTGTAAATTGGTTGATATATGACGATGATTGTTTAATATCTCGGGGAAAATCAAGTCCACTGGTAGCTTTCATCGAAGTCGCTGCCTAATCCCTTTGAGATATAACAAAACAATATAATATGGTGACATTGTTTTTCTTTTATAGGTCTAGAGAAAAGTCCGCGATGGCATATGTCTGTCTTTTAAGGCAAGCATACTATAGTCTTCCTAACTTATAAAAAAATTGTCACATGTAACGTGGTACCGAATTCAAAAGCTATACGTTTATGTAAGTTTTAAATTTTGAAAACGGATACACTTTTCAAATAAAATACCTTAGTTCTTTAAGCATTAGGATAGTCCTTTACATCATACAATTTAAATAAATATCTTAGAAGTTATCTATAATAATATTATAAAGCTGAAGAGTTTGTTTGTTTGTTTGGTTGAACGCGCTAATCTCAGGAACTACTGGTACCAATTGAAAAATTATTTTAGTGTTGGATAGCCCATTTATCGAGAAAGGCTATAGGCTATATAACATCACGCTACGACCAATAGGAGCAGAGCAACAATGAAAAATTTTGCAAAGACGGGTGAAATTCTCTTATATTAAGCAGACGAAGTTGCGCGGGTCAGCTAGTCTATACTAATATTATAAAGCTGAAGAGTTTGTTTGTTTGTTTGGTTGAACGCGCTAATCTCAGAAACTACTGGTTCAAATTGAAAAATTATTTTAGTAATGGGTAGCCTATTTATCGAGGAAGGCTATAGGCTATATAACATCACGTTACGACTCACGGGGGCGGCGCAGTAACAATAAACGTGGGTGAAACCGCGGGCACATCTAGTCGTAAAATAAAAACTAACGCGCAAGAGAATAAATTCTTGCGGTCGGGGCGGGTTGCTAGTAGTTCCATAAAGTAAGGCCAATGAGTCAAGCGAGAGAATGTAAAAAAAACGATCAGTGGATCCTTACTTTTTTGTATTCAAAATATCTACAGATTTAATTTTATTATTTAGCGTAATACGTCGGATTCTGGTGGTAGTACTAGGATGGAATTTCCTCCCAGTCAAGACAAGAAAAAGAGGTCGCTCGACGCACAGAAAACGCCTGGAGGAATTACTGGTCAATGAAATACCTAATGAAGGACACGTTACCATTATCCCTAAAACGAAAGCTCGAAGACATATGCATCCTAACTACTCTCACCTACGAAGCGCAGATATGGTCATTAACTAAGAGCCAGAGGTCCGACATCGGGGTCTGCCAACGTGCCATGGAGCGCAGTATACTTGGTGTTAAGTTAATAGATAAGATCAAAAATACAGTACTGCGTTCCCAAACAAAGGTTAAGGATGTGGGCCAAGCTGCTGCTGAACTCAAATGGAACTGGGCTGGCCATATCTGTCACACGTCTGAAGAGAAGTGGGAAAAAATCACCACTGACTGGGCACCAAATAACAGACGGCCCCGCGGCAGGCCCAGAATGAGATGACAAGATGAATTGGATGCGTTCAACCGGGATTGGAGACAATTGGCGCTGGATAGAAAGGAATGGAAAGACCGAAGGGAGGCCTTTGACCTGAAGTGGGGCACTATAGGCAAAAAAAAACAATAAATGCGCTTAGGTGCTCAAGCAGGTAATTATACTGAGCCTGAACAGTTGTTAGCCTACTTTAAAACTATAAAATACGAATGAATATGTTAAAATGATAAAAAGCCCTTTATAATAATAAAAACCGTTCAGATACCCAAAGTGAAAATAATAAAACGGCACCAAACTCTATTAAATGTTTTAATTGTAGTGAATTAGGTCACCCTAGTTTTAAATGCCCCATACCATTATTTACCTGTAATATATGTAAGCGTCTTGGACATCGAACCACTTTATGTAGACGTTTACAGAAAAATACTAACGATAAGGCAGGAGTATCGGAAGTAAAGTTAGCAGTTACTTTGGATGGTAAATACATTTTGAATATTAGCGTTAATGGTAAATCTATGATGTGTTATTTTGACCTTGGTAGCCAATGTACCTTAATAAGACCAAGTAACTTTGAAGCAATAAATATACCCTATACTACTGAAAGTAATTTGCTATCACTTAAAGGATTTGGAGATTCTCTAATAGATTCGATAGGTAAATCTGTTGTCAATTTAACTGTTCAAGGGGTTTCTGCACCTACAGAAGTGTTAATAGTTACGGATAAGTTGCTTAAGCATCCGATACTGTTAGGACATACATTTACTGAACAGGCAGGTATTATTATTATAAAAGCTGATGAGCATTTGATACTATAGAAACAACCTGACAATGATAACTTAGATAAATTAAAATTAATTATTTCTGACGATATGACGATAATTTCTATGACAGCTGTACCTATAAAAACTGATAGCAACGTTACCTACACCGTTTATGCACGGGGGCCTGTACGGGATGAAAATGATCATAAATCTTATGTGATGCCGGGGAGCTATACAATTACAAATGGCTTTATGATTAAAAGTGACATTCTATTAACAAGGGCTCAAATAATTAAGGATAAGAAATTGTTTAAAAATAAATAAATTAGAGACTGAACAGGCAAAAAACTTATTTAGAACAGGTTTCCGTAGGGGATAAATTAAAGAACATTGATTTTCAAAGATTATACACTTTATTACAGAAATATAAGGATTGTTTCTCATTTCGTCTTTCTGATTTAGGGTTAACAAATTTAATGGAAATGACTATAACTTTACACAATGCGACGTCTGTTGTATATTGGCCATATAGGCTGGCACATGTTTGTTGTGAAAAGGTTAAAAATATGATACAAGAGATGTTACACAGCACTATCATTACTGAATCAACTTCATCTTACGCAAGTCCAATATTGCTAGTACAAAAGAAAACTGGTGATCAACGCCTATGCGTAGATTACAGAGCACTGAACTCCAAGACTGTAAAAGAGCATTATCCATTGCCGAGGGTCGAGGACCAAATTGACAGCCTTGGAGGGTACAATTACTTCATCGCCTTAGACTTGGCATCTGGGTATTCTCAAGATAGAAGTGCTTTCATTACGTTCGATGATCAGTATCAATTTACGCGAATTTCAGGTAGGCAAATGCGCCTTATGTCTTTCAAAAAACTATATATAAAATGTTGAAAACCTCGAGAAATAGTGAAGCTTATACTTTTATGGATGATATTATTATACTGAGTCAAAGTATAGAACAAGGAAGGAGCGATTGGAAACTGTACTTAAATTATTGAGGGATGCGGGATTAACGTTAAATGTTACTAAAGTAAATTATTTTACACTACAATCGATTATTTAGCGTTCGAAATTTCTAAAGAGGGAGTTAGAGCCGGTGCCAAGAAATCTAAAGCTGTACAACTGTATATGGGCTCGTTTTGTTTTTCGACGATTTATTAAGGATTTTGCAATAATAGCCTCGCCCGCTAACGAAACTATTAAAAAAATATGGTAAATGGGAATGGGGCGAAAAACAAAATCGAGCATTTTTAACCCTGAAGTCTGAATTAATCAAACGACCCATACTTATTATTTATAATCCTTAAGCTAAGACCCAAATTCACACTGACGCATTTAGCATAGCGGGTATGCTTTTGCAGGAAGATGATTCCGGTAGATGGAGAACGGTAGCTTACTATAGTCGCCAGAAAAATCTCGAAAAGCAAAAGTATCATTCTTTTGAGCTTGAAACATTAGCTGTTGTGGCGTCATTAAATAAGTGCCAAATTTATGTTTTGGGTCTAAAATTTACTATAATTACCGAATGTAATGCGTTGCATACAACCCTATCAAAAATATACATTATACCTAGAATAGCTAGATGGTGGTTGCAACTACAGGAGTACGATTGTAATATAGAGTATCGATCTGGATCTCGAACGAACCACGTAGATGCTCTCAGTAGGAATACGATTGAAGAAACGAGTCATGAAACACAACCCAAATTCGATATATTGACCATTGACACTGAAGATTGGTTAGCTATAATGCAAAATGTTGACGACGAAATTTTAAAAATAAAACAAGTTTTAGAGAATCCAAACGCTAAATATATGGTAGATATT
Source organism: Catocala fraxini (assembly GCA_930367265.1). Classification (NCBI taxonomy): domain Eukaryota; kingdom Metazoa; phylum Arthropoda; class Insecta; order Lepidoptera; family Erebidae; genus Catocala; species Catocala fraxini. Next base: position 21,536,426 of record OV884024.1, read on the forward strand.
TATCAAAACTATAAAATAAAAAATGGAAAGGTTTATCGCGTAGTTAATGGTCAATTAAAATGGATGGTGCTAAAGGCAGTTCAATGGCAACTACTTCAGAAAAATCTCGACGAGTTAGGCAATTTTGGGGTCGAAAAGACTTTAAATAAACTGAAAGATCTTTATTGGTTTCCCAAAATGAGAAATTTTGTTAAGAAATATATACAATCTTGTTTAGACAGTTCTTATCATAAAAGGTAAAAAGCAGGGACTGTTTCATCCTATCCCAAAAATAGACGAGCCTTTTCACACCATCCATTTAGATCATTTAGGGTCATTTATAAAAGTAAATCTAAAAATTCTTACATATTAGTATTAATTGATGTTTACACGAAATACGACTACCGGTATGTCGAAGTGCTGAAGTGTTTGTATGAAAACGCCACCATGCTAGTCCGTCTCCAAGACCAGAGCTCGATACCAATAAAACTACAGCGAGGGGTGAGACAGGGAGATGTTATATCTCCGAAACTGTTCACCGCCGCGTTGGAAGATGTTTTCAAGCTCTTGTATTGGAAAGGACTCGGCATCAACATTAACGGCGAGTACATCACTCACCTTCGATTTGCCGACGATATCGTAGTCATGGCTGAGACCATGGAAGACCTCGGCATAATGCTCAATGACCTCTGTAGAGTTTCCCGACAAGTAGGTCTTAAAATGAACATGGACAAGACGAAAATCATGTCCAACGTCCATGTAACAACTACTCCTATTAAGGTTGGGCACTCTACTCTCGAAGTTGTCGACAAGTATGTATACCTGGGACAAACGATCCAGTTAGGTAGGTCCAACTTCGAGAAAGAGGTCGATCGTCGAATCCAACTCGGCTGGGCAGCGTTCGGGAAGCTACGACATATCTTCTCGTCCAATATACCGCAGTGTCTCAAGACGAAAGTCTTTGACCAGTGTGTGTTGCCAGTGATGACTTACGGCTTAGAAACGTGGTCGCTCACTATGGGCCTTATCAGAAGGCTCAAGGTCACGCAAAGGGCGATGGAGAGAGCTCGGGGTTTCCCTGCGGGATCGAATCAGAAATGAGGAGATCCGCAGGAAAACTAAAGTTGCCGACATAGCTCTCCGGATAGCCAAGATGAAGTGGCAGTGGGCAGGGCACATAGCACGCAGAACCGATGGCCGTTGGGGCGGAAAGGTTCTACAGTGGCGGCCACGCACCGGAACACGCAGCAGGGGTAGACCCCCCACAAGGTGGACCGACGACCTGGTAAGGGTCGCGGGAAGCGGTTGGATGCGGGTGGCCCAAGACCGGTCTGTGTGGAAAACCTTGGAGGAGGCCTATGTCCAGCAGTGGACGTCTTTCGGCTGAGATGATAACACGAAATATATAAGTATATACGGAGCCAAAAACACTAAAACTAAGACAACCTTGAAAGTTTTAAATAATTACGTTAGTTTATTTCGGGTACCAAGTAGGATCACAAGTGATCGGGGTACATCTTTCACCAGTAAGGGTTTTAAGGATTTCATAAATAAATTAGGTATACGTCACGTTTTAAACGCAGTAGCTACTCCAAGGGCCAATGGCTTAGTGGAGAGGTATAATCGCATGGTCTTAGCTTCACTTGCCACTAAAAATCATAATTGTCCAGAAAATGAATGGGATAAACATTTAGAAGAAATACAATTAGGTTTGAATACAACAGTTAATAAAACGACTAGAAAAAGCCCGTCATATATTATTTGGATTGAGATTACGAACTAAGGGTGATAATAATATAATTTTCTTACTAGATTCTGATAAAGAGACCCCAAAATCATTCACTGAGATCAGGGATGAGGTTCATTTAAGGGTAGCAAAAGAACGGACAAAACAGAAGGAAAGATTCGATAAGAATAGAAAATAAGCTAAAATGTATAAAGTATGTGACTTAATAAGGATAGAAAGGGAAATATAATATAATATAATATTCTACCACATACACACAACTAAGCAGAGCTTGTACATACTATGGGTACTAGACAATGGATAAACATACATATACTTTTATTTTTAAATACGTTCATATTATACGTAGAAACACCCAGACCAAGACAAACATCCATGTTCATGCACATAAACGTTTGACTTGTGCGGGAATTGATCCCGCGACCTCAGGCGTGGCAGTCGGTTACACTAACCACTACGCCACCGAAGCCGACAATAATGCCGAAATAGCAAGCAACAGTGGCAAATCTAAGAAACTTTTACCGAAGGTTCAAAGTTCATATAGAGTCATTGTCCTAGACAATGATAGGTACGTTGTATAAGATATCCCCTTAACGTGTAAACAAAATAGACAATATGAAGCTGTTATTTCCATAGCTGAAATATATCCATGGTTGACATACACTTAAGAGTATTTAAATGATACCGACGCGAGTTCAAATCAAACTAATACAGATTCTGATAAAGAAATTGAACTAGATAATGACATTGATCAGGACATTAAGACTGCGCCGAGTAGAATGTGCCAAAACAGGCGGCCATAGTTAAGACTGCACCGAGTGTAAGACAGATAATGACTGAGCTCGTACGGCGCATATTCAAATCGGCACGCGACCGCCATAGTAAAATTGTACGGTGGATTTGAAGTGCTTTTTTGATAAATATGTATCTTTATTGTCAACTAATAACTTAAATATTTGGGACGAACAAATTGTAATATAACTATTTATGTTTCGTTTAAGCTGTAGAATAGAATAGATTTCTACTGTTATAATCTAAAAATCACAAATCACCGCCAAGACGAACCTATCTTTTCTCGAAACGCATCTTCGTTTTTTTGAACTCTTATAACTTGGGTTTCGATTATACCCGATAAACAAAATTCTCGGGATATGTTGTCACTAGCTGACTTATTAAACATAATTAAAGTTTTAATTGCAAGCATACTTTAGATTTTATTGATATCTTAAAAACCCTGATTTCGTCACTGACTCACTGATGATCATCAAAATTCTCAGAGTATTTCCTAATGTCCTAGAAAGCTGAAATTTGGTATGTACGCTACTATTAGTACACAAGCAACAAAACAATTATAAAACTTTTATCCCCCAACCCCTTAAACTAGGGAATGGAAGTATGTATGAGACTTCTGCAATTTAGACGCTAGATGTCTGACAATTGATATAGGGACTCCTTGTTATTATATTACTTGGCCGTTTCGTTACTACAAGAACTATTGTATAACAAAAAAGTAAGAACAGGGGATAAATTTTTCACCTTACGCCCATGTGAGTGTAGCGAAATGGCCAAGTTACTTTTACTTTAGAGACCAGCACTGTCTATGAGTTTCTTTTTCATGTAAATGTTTGACAATCTCCACACCCTGATGGCTGTCACGGCTTGGCTTTGGCATGGCATTGGCGTGGCTCTGCTTGACATCTGGCGTGGCGTTACACGTCCAAACACAAATACTGACGAATGTTTAATAAGAATGTTCGTGCGCGGCAGGTAGCCAGAAGCGTTCGCGCGCGGCATTCATCCAATCACAGCGCAGCGGGCCGCGCGTGGCAGCCGCGCACGAATGCCGCGCGATGTTTGGACAACACCGTAACGGGCAAGATTATAGTCTTAAAGTTAGAACGTTCCACAGAGTATAATAAAATACCTATTGTTCTCTTTTGATAATGTACTACTGTCAATATTCTTTATATCATATTCATAATATCATAGTCTTTATATTATCTTTGAGTCTAACCACATTTTCTATGGTCAAACTGTCAATGGCGGACTAAATTATTTTGTAATTCTCTTAAAACCCTCGAAATGGCCGATAGCAAAAATACAAAAGGAGCACAAGCTAAAGCAAAAATATCACCGCAACAAATTAGAACTCCACCACAAGATAAATCTCAACAGAAAGGGAAATCACCGAAAACGAAGGCAGGCAAATCACATAAGTCTAAGAGTGGGCCATGCCCATGGCTGTGTAACCTAGTGCCAATCGATTTACCCGCTCCTGACGCAGCGCAGACAGTACTTCATCCTAGAAAAGATGTTTTTATTCTAAAGGTAAACAACTAGCATAATATTCTTTCTTCTATGTGACATTTATATTATAGAATAGGTACCAGAAAGTAATTGATTCAGTACTGTTTCTTTACGAAGCCATAACGCTTTGATTTACGCTACAACACCTGCAGTTTTATCTTTCATATCTAGTGTACAAATTGTAAATGTAACAAGAAGATGTAGAAATTAAACTACTATATACGGATTTTATCGCGTTATTTATTTAACACTTTATTACAAAATTTTGAAACTGTTACACTACTACTAGATACTATTAAACTATACTAATTTTTAAGCTAATTAAATTATTAAAACTATTTAAACTATTTATATTTAAGTTTACACTTTCCCCGACGTTTCGGTTGCTTTTCAGCAGCCTTGGTCACGGGGTGATGAAATCCGTATATAGTAGTTTAATTTCAATGAATAACATTCGCGTAAACAGAAAACTATATTAAGAAGATGTAGTCATGTTTTAAGGCCTTAATATATAATAAGCTTATTTTTTAATTGGTTATCGATCACTACTGTAGGGACAAATCTATGTGCCGGCACTTATACTATTTTTATTAAAAAGATCAACTCTTTCAGTAGCTCTGTTGTTGTGTAAAAGAACAACGACAGAACACATTTTTGGATTAATAATTTTTGAAAATTCTAATTTTTATTTTTATTAATATTATTGCAATAAGTGTTATATATACAATAGTTGTAAGGTTTAATGTACTGTATTAGTATTATTCTTGATGTCAGCCTTCACGTATTTTAGGCCTTGGCATAGCTTGGTCTATACCAATTGCGATCGAATATACTTATTGCAAGAATTTTACATTCTGGAGTTTCAATTTCGCTGATACTATAAATACTTATATATATAATACCATTTCAATTTCAAATTTATAAATAATCTATCAAGTAAATTAATGTCACTTATTCTATCTGAAATAATTATATTACCTTTAGAAAATAGTTAATTAGTTATTTACTTCCAACAAGATAATACAAAATACAACGTAGCATTGACACCAAACCAAGCAAGCCTAGTATTAGTAAAGTATGTGTGCGTAAAATAAGGCAGAAATTGCTTGAAATTGTATGCAAAATTAAATATGTTGATGCTATTTTAAACATGTATAATTTATGGATTTACTGAACAATTATAAATGCTAAAATGTATTTGATCGTTGTTCTTTTACATAACAACAGAGCTACTTAACGAGTTGATCTTTTTAATAAAAATAGTATTATAATATAGGTTTCTAGGAAGTGCTAGGTAACAGTGCTAGTAAACAAATTAGGAGTATTGGAACCGAAATAATGGATGAACTAACTTAAATCTAGCTTTAGCAAGCCTAAATAAATACTCTTATAGACGGCTATGCTAGGTCTTTTGTCGATATGACCTGACAGAAAAATCTTGATCACGCCAATGTTTTTGGTCCAAGTTAATTCTAAATATCTCCATACCAAATTTCATCTTGGAAGCGCCTTGAAATATGTTGATAGATATATTGCATCAATTAGTCGGGTAGGCACTAGAGAATACTTTTACATATATTAGCGAATTGAAATATAAGTGTCCAATGTTTACTTTTCGGTTTTGTGCGAAGGTCGCCAAGGTAGGTGCAAACGGTGATCGTCGATGTAAGATGGAACTTGAATTGGTCACGCCAAAAGGTCCAGAGCAACAAGCGCTGTGCCGTACTGACACAAGGGAGACTCAGTGTGAACCAGAACCTCCACCTCACACCTGTTGCAGTAGAAGCAAAAAGAAGAAAAAGTAAATGCCATTAATCAGACATTGCTTACTGTTCGAGACCGTTTTATCAAACAATAGTCTAGTGCATTATTTCTACAACAGCCACTTATTATTATTGAAAATGTGTAAGAACTATGTGTATCAATAAACAGTTTTTCCAGATATTCTAAAATCGAATTGTTGTTGATGGCGAATTTGCTTTAGAACTTTTTTATGTGATAGTAATCGGCTTCGGCAACGGACTTTATAAAATCAGTGCTGCTGATAGTAGTAGTAGATAGGTTAGTAAACTGCCACTCTTTCTGTAGATGAAATATCAGGCAGAATTAATGTGTAATATGTCTCTGAGAAATTGCCTATATGCGTTGGCTTGTGCCACATAATATTGCCGATTTGTGATCTTCTCTATAGGGCGAAGGTAATGCTACAGCTAAGCTGCTTAAGTTTCAACAGAATCTTGCTTTAGCGTAGAATTTGATACAGGCTAAAACGAGGAGGCCACTCTGCTGAAGTAATATTTTGAGATAGTATACAATAACTTACATACACGCTTTTATCACTTTTATCCAGGAGCAGAGGTGAAAAAAACCTATATAAACATAAAACATAAACATAAACATATCTTTATTTCTCTTACCACAATATCATGTAACATACTTGCTTATACTATTACATAGCATTTGTTTACTGTGCGAGACTGGTGCCTAAACTAGGCGTTAGCCTGCATTTCAGACCAACAGGCCTCCATCCCGGTTTTATTTAATTTACTTATACATATAAATAATTCAGCGTAGTCTGTATTATGAGCCAGGTATGATGTTTAGTCTAATTACAAGTGGTGTCTTTGATTATTAAGGTTTTGTGTGTGTGTGTGTGTGTGTGTGTGTGTGTGTGTGTGTGTGTGTGTGTGTGTGTGTGTGTGTGTGTGTGTGTGTGTGTGTGTGTGTGTGTGTGTGTGTGTGTGTGTGTGTGTGGGTGTGGGTGTGTGTGTGTGTGTGTGTGTGTGTGTGTGTGTGTGTGTGTGTGGGTGGGTGTGGGTGTGGGTGTGTGTGTGTGTGTGTGTGTGTGTGTGTGTGTGTGTATGTGTGTGTGTATGTATGTGTGTGCGCACGCGAGTGTGGTAATGAGACTGGGTGCGATCTACGGGTTTGCGCTGTCTTTTTCCTTGGAGCGATGGTAGACTGTATGTCAATAACGAGTGCTGTCTGAGTATTGTGTGCAAAATATACAGTTGGCGCACTGTTAAAACTTTGCTCTCCTTATACAGATCTTCCGTTGGGTAACGGAATGGTAGAAAAGATGAGACTTTGAGGATCGCCTTTGTGCTCGCTCCAACTGTAGTAAGGTGGTTTTGGGTGTACCGCCCCATGTAGTAACACAATAAGTGAGCAAGGATTGGCAAAGAGTATACTTAGTAGTTGATTCTCGCTTTCACCCGCCATGTGTCTTAAGTTTTTAAATATGTATATAGGTTTCCTTATTCTGCCAGTAAGAGTTTCAATGTGTGGATGAAAGCTCAAGGAAGAGTCAATAATAATGCCGAGGTATTTGGTTTTATTGGTTCTTTCTAGGAGCGAGTATGAACAGCCTGTATTGTATGGGTTATGGCCGGAGTGGACGGTGATGGAATTTAAAGCTGCTGATGAGGGGGAGTTTGTAGAGAGAATGGTATATATATTGTCTTTGCCGCGTTTAACGGCAGTGTATTGGTACGCAGCCATGCTGACACTGTGTTTAGTCCCATCTGGGCGGTCCATATACACTTTCCCACGTACTGGAGTGAAACAAAAGCGCCGTGTCGTCTGCGAAGGTGAAAATTTTACCTTTATGTAGATTGAGGGTACACAGATCGTTAATGTAGATCAGGAACAGGGTTGGCGAGATAACGCTTCCTTGAGGAACTCCGTATGTGGTGAAAAGTTCATTACTTGTATGCTTTTCTATTTTAACGCTCTGTGCACGACCTCTAAGGTAGTCTGCGAACAATTTAAGTTGGATACCCTTTATTCCTACGCTTTCCATCTTCTCTTCAAGGATGGGGATAGAGACCGTATCAAAAGCTTTTTTATATCGAGAAAGATACCTAAAACTTTCTGGCTGTCGTCCAGTTTTTTTTAAATATAGTCGCTTAGGTCATGGATAGCATCACTTGTTGACTTGCATGCTCAGAAACTATACTGTGATACAGAAAAGACGCCATTTTTTTCAAAATAAGTAATTATTCGATTATTCAATATGCGCTCAATTACTTTAGACACAGATGGCAATACTGCAATGGGTCTATAGTTTGTGATTTGGTCGCTATCTCCACCCTTAAAGATAGCGTGATCCATAGATTTTTTTAAAGTGTTTGGGTGTACACCATTTGTTAGCTATAAATTACATATGCGTGTCAGCGGTGGAACTATAATATGTTTCATATTGTCTTCTGTTTACGCAAATGTTATTCATTGAAATTAAACTACTATATACGGATTTTATCGTATTATTTATTTTATAGTTTATTCCAAATTTCAAAATCTTTTTGTGTAACAGTTCCAAAATTTTGTAATAAAGTGTAAAATAAATAACGCGGTAAAATCTGTATATAGTAGTTTAATTTCAATATAATATGTTTGTTTTGCCTTAGAATACTTGCAGAGATATTGTCCCACCCAACAGCACAATTACTGCGCACAGACTCAACCAGTGTCATCACCTCTTTCTCGTCTGTTGGCAGTAATACCATTGAGTTGCAGAAGGCCTTTGTGGAATATATTAGGTTGGATGCTTCCTGCTAATTCAGCCAGTACTAACAAAAAAAACATTGATTGTGTTGACAGCCTGGTCAGGCGCAGGTGCGACAGATAGAAGGCTAGCGGAACTAGCTCTTGTTGTAGTCCTATTTGTAATCTTATTAATTGATTGCAATAATGATTTCGTGTTGCCGGTAGCTGCTTTTAATTCGTTTTTGTAAAATTCCCTTTTAAGTTTTTTTTATAATTTACCACAAATAATTCTGTATCCTGTGTACGACGTTGCAAGGTTGGTATCATTGGTTGTGGTTTTCAGTTTTTTGTGCATGTTGTCTCTGTGCTTTAGACAGCGAAGAAGATCTGGTGTGATCTATGGGTTTAGTATTTTTTTGCGATTGGGACACTTGTTCACTAGTGTTAGCGTCTACTATCCGCCTAATGGAGCTAACCAGGCATTCTGCTGCATTATTTGCATCTTGCATATTATAGAGGACAGTAAAATTTAATTCGGATAGTTCAGTATTTATTTGTTCATAATTTATTTGGTTGTAAGTGTGGAACGGTTTAAATTTTAGAGTAATTTTGGAGACATAGAGTATGACTGTATCATGGTCTGTAAGAGCCGAGTGTGCAACAAGAGCCTTAGGCGGATAGTTAGCCTTCAGCATTATGTGGTCCAAGCAACTAGTTAACCGTGTGGGCAAAGTATGTGCCAGTAGTAGTCCAAATGACGCCATTAGTATTAGGTAGTTGTTTTTGTTAGGGTCCTGGGAGTTGTCACTTATATTAATATTCAAGTTCCCTGTAAGAATTACCGTATTCATGTGGCCGATTATAATTAACGTCTGACCAAGTGAGTCAAGAAATGCTGTTGTGTCTCCTGCAGCTGGGGATCGGTATACGGCTAATATAGCTGTATTGCTATTCACTTTTCCAACAAGTGTGGTTCCTCTACAGTTGAGGTTTTTTTCTTATTTATATAGACAACAATAGCCTCATGTGTTCTATTGTTTTTTGTTGGGTATGAGTCATATCCGGATAATGGTGGTATGTTGTCGACTCCGCGAAGCCAACACTCCGTCAGTACTACTACATCCCACTTGACTCGGGTTCTTGCGAGTAAAGTCTCAATTTCATCTGTATTTTTATTTATGCTACGTATATTTTGGTTTAAGAGCTTAAAATTCTTTCTTAAGTCCAGGCCGGGTGGAACTCAGTTGCTAAGATCACAGTGTGCGGAGTCAGCAACAGAAATGGTATTGATGCAATCAATATTTATATGTGTATACCTATATTCTCATAGTCCGAGCTTTCATCGAAAACGCTGCCTTATCCATGTGAGATATATGTATGGTGGGATTGTTCCTCTTTTATAGATAAGTATACAAAAAGGTCTGCGATGGCATATGTATATCTTTTAACGAGAGCTTACTATATACATATACATACATTCTAACTTCTACAAAAATATTCACATATAATGTGGTAATTGAAAATCTATTTAGACAGAGTCAGTATCAATCCTTATAAGATGAAATACCTTAGTTACCTTAAGCATTTCATGCACATTATAATAGCCCTTTACACTTACACTACCCTTTACAATTTAAATGAGTACCTTAGGAAATAAAAACTAACTCGCAAGAAAATAAATTCAAGCGGTCTCACACCGACGAGACTCGCTTGATATAACCATTCCGCGCCACCAAGTATTGTGGGCATATTATGTTACATTTAAATCTAATATATTATTCCACATGCTCAACACAACGCAACAAGCTGATGCTCTACTAACCGTGCGAAGCCGGGGCGCGTCGCTAGTAATAATAGATTTTACTCACGACTTCGCTCGCGTAAAAGTAGTATAGTAGGTTATGTTAGAAACAGTACATTTTTAAAGTAAAATATGTCTTATATTACTTGGTGATAATATAACTTTCTAATGGTGAAAGACAGATGAATTTTTAAAATCAGTTGATTATTTTTTAAATGCGTTCCTTACAAACAAACATAACAAAAATCTTTTAAAGGTAGTAGAGCCTCGCTGATATTAGCATGAATCGGCCGGCTCGACTGGAGAAGTACTACCCTCTCATAGAATATCGACGTGAAATTGCAGTATTCTTATGTTATGTTTCGTTCGGTTAGTGAGAGTGCCGGAGGCCCAATCACCCTCTTTTCCCCTTCCCGCTCCTTCTCCTTCTCACTTCCTTTCCCAAAGGGTTGGCAACGCGCAAATGATGCCTCTGGTGTTGCAGGCGTCCATTGGCTACGGTGACCACTTACCATCAGGTATGCTTGTTTGCCACCATAGTTGTATAAAAAATAATAATAGTATAGACTAGCTTTGGCCTGCGACTATATCCACGTGAACATTAGTTGTTTAGTGTTTTTATTCTAAACCAGGGTTATTCCATGCGACCGCACTATCTACCCACCTGTGAAGACATTGAGTTCTTTACCAAATGTTCACGCCATTTCTAAGTTGGACGCTGGGAATATTCTTTTTCTAGCGTACCTTTTTATAATGGTTCCAAATGATTAATATTATTTGATAGACAGAATTACAACTTGCCTGATGATAAAACCTAAAAGTGGTCAAAAGACTTGAGCATTCACTTGTAATGAGCATTCTAACGAATACATTTTTACCGGGAAAATACGGGAGCGATTTAGCGAGCATTCTAGCGAGCGTTCTAGCGAGCATTCTAGCAAATGGACAGTAGGTAAATTTGCTTCTAAATTACATCGTTCGCTAGAATGATCGTGAAAATGTTCGTAGCGATGTTTGGCTCTATGCTTGGCACTGGTTATTGTTCAGTTCGACAACTTAAAAACGGCGAGGGCTCGATGTTTTGTTACAAGATAAAGCTCAAGTCTATCAGCAACTTAAGATAATTATTTAAAACATATTCTTATAAATTATAAGCCTAATCGCGGAATAAATATAAGATATAATATTAAATGTGTTAATCATCTGAAGTGGTTACGTAAACATTAAAAGATTGTACAATGATTCCATAACCATAGTACAAAATTTCTTTCAAAATGAATATCTACTAATAATAGAAAATGCACCAGAACGCTTGGCTGTAAAAACAATAAAATGGTCTTTTGTTGGGGCTTTAACAGAGACAGCACTCAACAAAGCGTAGATGTTTTCGAAGTAGCTTTTTCTGGGTAAGTCTGCAGTCAATAAAATATTAGCAGTCTATAAATTGTTATTTATATTTATTGCATAAATTGCTGTAAAAATTTCAAGAATAGGTATTTATTTTGTAAGTACTTGGTGTCCTGTACCTGCTGTGTTATTTGAGAATTATTCTTCGATCAATTAAAATACTCGATATCTGTATAATGCTTCAGCCTACTGAGTGGCAGTGGCACACCGGCGGCCAGACGGAATAGGTTTTCAATCACGTCTGGCATTCCAAAAATTGAAAGATAAAACCATCTGCGCGTCCCGGTAAATAAGATTTATTTCATGGCAGACTATTGTCAAAATCAGTACAATTCTAACGAGGTGAATATCCACACATTTAGATACCACCGTAATGTAATTTTAAAAACTACCTAAGCTACGTCGTGTCATTATCGGTAGAAACAACATCAATACAAACAGTTTACTATACTTAAGGCCGCAGCCTCGAAGTCAGCAATTGCGGCGGCGACGCGACTGCGCGGCATTGTGTCAACGCAAACCCGGTCCAGAAGCCAGCGGGCAGATCACATGGTGCTAGAGCGGCGTGTGTTATGAGAAAGGAGTGTCTTTCTTTGCGAAAGTAATATCTAAACAACATCTTTTTGATACAAACGTAGGTCGTTAAAAGGCAGAAAATAAAATGCACAATACTTTATCAATGCAGACGCGCGGGCACCGCTAGACTGGCGCGCACCACTCGTACGCCGCTGCCCGCCGCTAGCCGCGCCGGCGCACACAGGCGAAAAATCAATAAAAGTTGGCATAAACTAAAAAAGCAAAAATGTCATAATACCGGTTTTAATTGTTATAATCCCCTAAACAATAGACCTGTCTAACTACCTGCGCTCGCGTTTGCCGGGTATGAGACACCAATCGTATCCCATTTCAGTTCAAAGTTTGACTTGTTAAACGGCGGACGTGTTTTACTCAGTTTTTGTGCTACTTTGTGCAGAAATTATTGAGACTTTTAAAATTGAAATTTTTGGTGCTTTAATGATGGACACTCTTCCAGGAGGTAATGATTATTCATTCGTGCCATATTTTACATTTATAATTTGGATTTTACATTTAGATATTAATTTTTTTAGAAAATCAGTTGTTTTTTTTTAAATAATTAGATTTCATAGAGTAAAACATTAATTGCCTGCAGTTTCATGTGTTAAAATAGCATTTGATGCAAGCTTTGTTTATTGATTAATCAATAAAATCAAATCTTAAATGCGACCGACCGTGACATTAGAACAAATTATGCATTTATAGGCAAACTGATTTGACTGACAAAGCCATTTTTCGTAAATCCATGTGCGGCAAAAAATTCATAAAAGCCTTTAAATGTTTTTATGACTTACCTTACCCTAATTATGAGTCAGTGATGCAAGCAAAAAAGAGGTGTTACACAAAAGGCTTAATATATACTGAAACAAGACCTGAAGTACCTCTACAAAATCTTTTGGACAAAACTGCTAAAAGATTGTTGCTTTCTCTTAGAGAAGTCATCTTACGTCTGAGTGAGTCTAACAAAGGCAAAATATGTGCCTTATCTCTAAGTGGGGATGTGATGGATTAGGCAGTCATTCTCAATAAAAACAAAAGTTTGAAGACAAAGAATCTTCAGACGAAAATATGATGGTTACATCAATAGTGCCGATACATTTGTTCACGACAAACAATGAGCTTGTCTGGCAAAATCCGCGATCCTCCTCACCACGATACTGCCGGCCTTTGAGACTTCAGATGGCTCACGAAACATCTGAACTCTCTAAAGAAGAAGCAGCAAGTATACAAGTAGAAATAGCTAACCTTTTTCCAAGTAAATATGAAGAATGGTGCATCAAACATGAATTAAAATGTATAATGGTAGACGGCAAAATGATAAATGCATTAAATGACACAAGCTCAGCAATGCGTTGTTACATTTGTGGTGCAACATCTAAGGATTTTAATAGATTGAATATTTGCTTGAAAAAGCAAGTGAAGATAGAAAATTTATAATTTGGTATTTCCTCATTTCATGCCTGGATAAGATTTGCTGAATGTATACTCCATCTGGCATATAAATTAAAACTTGCCAAATGGCAAGCGAGAGGTGAAAGGTATAAAGAGATCGTTGCAGCAGAAAAAAAAGAATTCTGGACGAATTCCTGGAAACACTTGGGTTACACGTTGATAAACCGAGACAATGAGGTGGGACGTCCACAGACGGAAATATAGCGCGTATAATTTTCCAGCACGCTGAAGAAGTGTCGAAAATCACTGGTGTCAATTTAAACATTATAAATAGATTGAATACAATATTAAAACTTTTGTCATGTGGTTATAAAATACACACTGAAAAATTCAGACAATTTTGCCTTCAAACAGCGTCAACATTTATAATGAACTATCCTTGGTTTAACATGCCCACTACCTTACATAAGATATTAATCCATGGCCATCAAATTATTGATAATAATATGGATACTTCTTAGTGAAGTCAAGACAAGAAAGTCGCAATAAAGACATAAGAAAATATAGAGAACAAATTTCAAGAAAATTTTCAAGCATGATGGCTGTGGAAGATATATACCATAGACTCATGGTATCGTCAGACCCTTATATAACAGGGCTAAGAACATTTGTATCCAAGAAAACGTCATCTTTATCAGCTTTAGATTTAAGTGCAATTGATGAAAACTTTTCATAAAATATAATTATACTTTTTCCGAATTCTATAGTTTTATTTTATACAAACCACGAAATAGTAAAAACCCATTACTTTTAAAACATGTTATGTCAGGTTTATCATTTTTATCAATGAAAAAACAACACATGTAACAAATTTGACGAAATTTAGGTTTATGCCAACTTTTATCGATTTTTCGCCTCTGTGCGCCGGCCGCTGCCCTCGAGGCCAGTTCCATATAAATGTATACATTGAAACGCGCCGATCACCTCGCCCGCGCCGCAGCGGCCGCCACCCGGCGCCCGCTGACTTCGTGTCCGTAGCCTGACAGTGATTTAATCCGTTGATAATTTACGAAGGTAACATGTATTCAATATTGGTCAGTTATAGCCAATATCGATAAATACACACGAATATTTTGTCTAATAGTAATAATAATAATAATAATAATAATCTTTATTGTTTCTGATAATACAAACATGTTACACCTTACAATTTGAGTTAGTTTGAACATTGTTGTTGTATTTTAGTAAAACATACTGATACTGGTCCCCCAAACTAGGCGAGTGTCTGTATTTTGGGGGTCAGTGTTCAGCCCTAGAAGTGATGCAATGTAATACAAACTTGTTTCACTTTGCATAATATATGATGACATTTCTCTAATTTTAGTATAACATAGATTTTTATATTGTGCAATTAGGATTGGAATAAATTAAATTTTAAATTAGTTAACGAAATTAAATAAAGTATAAAAATAGAAAAGCAACATTACTGATTACATTTAAATTAAAGTACAGTTAAATCACGATTAAATTAAATTCAAAATAAAATAAGATAAAAATAAATGAGATAAAGATAAATTAACATGAAAACAACATTACATAAAAAATTCATTAACCATGTAAATAACAATTTAGTTTATAAATCTAGAACAAATAGTGTGTGTGTGTGTGTGTGTGTGTGTGCGTGTGCGTGTGCGTAGTAGAATATTATTATACGTATATAATTGTTGGAATACTATAAGAATATTTAAGTAGCTAAAGTGCAGATAACTGCACTTTAATAAGATCATTTATAATACTATACCGAATATAAATGCTTTCAGAGTTACTACATATTTTGCATCAAATCTAAATTAACATGCTTTGGTTCACTTCTTATTAAGTTCACTTTATTCAATAAGAAATGAATACAAAAGTAACAACAACACAAACTTTATATTCGCTCGCACGGTGCTGCGTATAACTTTATGGGTGTATTGTTTTAATGCAAACAACAAATTGTTTAATACTTGATATCCATAATTCTAATATACTAGGGTAAGGTAAAAAGTTCTCGGCCTCACGCAGAAAAGGCGGTTCCAATCGTCAAAATATTATGTTGCCCGCCTGGGTGCACGTCTTAGTAGTTCGTATGATAAGTTTTAACTTGTTAGGTCAAGTAGTTTGTTAATAGGCATTACTGCAGTATACGTCTTACGTGCTTTTGGTTACAATTGATAAACTTGAATATTGTGCGGTTATTAAATGTTTCGTTTTGGATGGTTAAACTGCTAAGGAAATTCATCCGAAGTTGATAAAATTTTATAGGGTCTCTGCTCCATGTAAGCCGTTAAAAAGTTGGGCAGACAATTTAAACGAGTTCGCACATCATTCGAAGATAACCCACGTGAATTACAGGTAAAAACATCAACCACACCGGAAATAATCGAAAAAGTGCATGATATCGTAATGAATGATAGATGAGTGAAGATGAGTCAGATAGCTGAGACTGTGAGGATAAATAAAAAGAGTGCGATACATCTTGCACTAAAAATTAGGAATGCGGAAGCTCTGTGCCGCATTTTCTGAATGCTGATCAAAAGCGAAAGTGCAAACGATTTTCGCAGCAACCTTTGGACTAATTCAAGAGGGATCCAACCGATTTTGTGCAGTGATTTTACACCATGGATGTAATGTGAGTTTACCATTATACGCCAGAATGAAAATGAAACGGCAGTCAAAGCTGTGGGTAGAAGCCGGTGGTTAAGCTTCAGCCACCTCACATATTCACGTGGCACGGCGGGCCGCAACTTAAATTATCACATATTCGGGAGAAATATTGGTTAATCAATGACATGAATTGCGTGAAAAAAACAGCTCCGGCTATGCGTAAGATGCAGAAGATATAGCCAAGAGTCATATCAACAGCTCATGGCGGATCTACCCAAGCCTAGAATCATTCCAACACAGCCTTCACCATCGTGCGCGTTGATTTCACGGGACATGTGGATATAAAGGCCAACAAGGGAAGAGGCATCAAAACTAGCAAGGGATACGTGGCGGTATTTGTCTGCCTAGCCACCAAATCCGTGCATATGGAATTGGTGTCGAACCTCAGCACAGCACCCTTCCTGGCAGCATTACGTGCGTGCGTGTTCCAGACGCGGAGTACCCAAAAATATGTATATATAGTGATAACGGCACTTACTTTGTGGGCACTTCTCGACTTCTTAAACAAGCGTACAGAGGGATCATAGCTTCAATCAACCCAAATATTATCAACGACCTCACCAATATGGAAATACACTGGGATTTTAATGGCCTAACGCAGGAGGTCTATGGGAGGCAGCGGTAAAGAGTCTGAAATATCATTTGAAGCTTATCCTCGGTGTTCAAAAATTAACCTACGAAGAATTCTCTACACTGCTGTATGAAATAGAAAAGCCTGTCTCAATTCAAGGCCCCTTTAAACACTCACTGAACATCTCGATGACATGTACCTCACCCCTGGGAACTTTCTGATTGGTGGTTCCCTGTTATCACGACCCCAGACAGATCCTGATCATATCAATTTGAATACGCGTTGGCAATTAATACAGTCAATTACTAAACAATTCTGGAAATTATAGTCCACGGAGTATCTTCAGCAGCTACAGTCGAGAACAAAATGGCGTGGATTAGACGAAAACGGAGGCAGCAGCCAACTATGGAGTCAGGTTTGGAATTAGCGGCAGTACGGATTACAACCGAGCCGCAACCTATCCTTCTACCTAGGAAGATTAACGAGAGCACTTCAACGCCCAATTTATGTACTATCAAGTTCGACATTCCATTGAGTTAAAGTGACTAGTTACAAGTGCAATTTTATGTATTTAATTTATAAATTTCCATTTTAATTTCTGATTTGTGTTTATTATTTTATATTCATGTATTTTTGTTCTCTTTTCCGCCCTCGGCAGCATGTACAGAAAACTGTACCTACAGTTTAATTTAATTTTATATGCATAATTGGCGCCGCGGTGAGTGTCAGCTCTTTTTACATTGTAATTTAGCAACCTTAGAAATATCGTCAGTTAAAGAGTACAGTTAAGTAAGAAATAATTTATTTGAAAAAGATAGGTTAACTAACCCGTATAGATCTAAATCTAAATGAAATGTGATTATAAAGGTATAGTTCTAGACAATAAAACCTTAATAACTATCAAACTTATATAAAATTTAAATCAATTATGGTCGAATTTCGACCACTAGGCGACAGTTAGTATTGATTATTGCGTATATTAGAACGAGAAAGAAATATACAAGGATAAATTAAATACTTATAAGAATAAAAATGAAAAATATGAATAGTCTTTTACTCGTGTCTTCATTACATCATACTTAATAACTTTTATTCTATCACTTTTAACAAAACTCAATACTTACACATTACATTGCTCTATACAATTTTCAAAAAAGAAACATGATATTGCAGGTTAAAAATAGCGAGCGTCCCGCCTCCCCCACAACGGCTCTCCCTCTCGCGACGTAATTGTTTGGTTTCGCCGCTGCCTCCTGTTGCAGCCGCATATTAAGTTCATCGTGCGATATAAGCAAACAACTCTAATAGATGCATTTTTGTAAGAATAAAATCAAGTAATTAATAATGAAATGTGGTAGAATAAAAGTTTGTGGGTAAAAATAAGTCACGCCATTAAGATTATTAACGTTATATAATATAGATAGTATAGGATTGTGTCGTTCTCGCGTACGTAGTAATAATGATGTCTATATGACCGACGGTCGCAGTGGCACACCGGCAGTCAGACCTAATTGTCTGGCATTACCAATTATTGACCGGTTACCCATAAAACTGCTGCGGAGGCACAGCGGTAGTGAATTAACTGCTAAATAATAACAAAATGCGTAACATTTCATGAGAATATAGATAATATATTAATTTACAAAAACATGTTTACAATAACACATTCTTACAATGCATGTTATAGGTATAACATAATACTTACGATCAACATGTTTGACAATGATTATTGGTATACAAATATGAATAGATAAATAATGTGTACTAGTGATAAGATATTTATGCAAACATTGCAATGCTCGAAAATACTCTCAATATTATTTACCTACGTTATGGCGTAGCGCACTGATGCTTTTTATTTTTTACAGCTAGTATAGAAAATCCATCTTATACTGTTATAAATTAACTTTTAGATCGTGGTTAAGCTCCGTAGAAATAACTGGCAAGTTAGTGCTAGATAGAACATAAAAACGGGTCCATACCTGCACTCGCGCAAAAACAGTGAATTTCGCGTGCATTAGACATGTTCGAGAGCGTCGTGAATAGTTCGTGAGCAAATCATAATGTCGTCTCGCGCCCAAGAACAGCGCGGTTCGCGTACATCTTAGGTACATAGTACGGCATTTGGACATGTTTGCGAGCCGTTAACAAATGTTACGCGTGCTACAGACAATGTAATAGTCGTTTGCTTATTCAATGTTTAATTAAAATCAAACAGTCTTCATATTTCCGTGGAGATACATATGTAGACAAAACAAGGGGGACTGACTGACCGTTAGAGTTATAGCATGCACGGTACTTGCGCGCGTCCTACAATAGCGCTTTTGAGGCACTCGCAGTTGCACGCGAACGGCGCTTTTGTTGCAGGCGAACCATTCGCTACATTCGCGCGCGCATAGTATACGATGCGTCCATAGTCAGTCAAGCGGCATAGCGTGCATGAATGAGAATACGCGCGCGCTGCACGTGCGCCGGTTTGGACCCATGTGGACTCCATAATACAAGTTGGGCTTTTGGGTTTATGATATGAGGGCAACGTCACTAAATATACATATGTATGTATCTTATGTGGGGGCCAGTCAGTGCAGACCGGCGACTCTTCGACCCAGTGGGATCTTTTGTGTCGAGACTCTCCCAATAACGACTGCCATAGATGTCCATGACAGCCGAGACCGACGGCTTAACGTGCTCTCCGAGGCACGGAGCAGGCGATAACTATACATAACTGTAATAAAATTAAACTGCATTTACGTTGCTGTTTTACAAAAAATTGTAAACGTTAAATAAGTTGAAAACTGGGATTATCTTTTGAATATTACATCATTTTAGCAATAAATAAACATATTTAAGGTTTAAATTTAAAAAATTACTAACCTATATAATTTTGTAGCGCAGAATAAAATCCGCTGTTCTTGTCACAGCGGTCTATTATACAGATAATAAGGGTGTATTTTCACACACCCTTATTCTTTGTATAATAGATAGTGCCACTACTTCTGCTTTGTACCAAGAACTAGAACAGGGTGTTCCCCCTATAACTTAAAAACAAATACATACGATCTACCTCCACTACCTACGAACGACAGAATTTCATACCGTTAAATAGGTATAACATTCTGTCGTTCGTGTGCGCGTTCGTGTAAACTTACCAACACACACTAGTGATACTGTAACCAAGACTTAAGAAATGTTTGTCTTGACATTAAAAGCAGAGAATCAGAGTCCAGCACCTACCCAAGAAAATAAATGAATTAACCTCGGAAACTTATGTATTTTATATTTAAAAGATTTTTTTAAATAAATCTCTGGGCGGTTTCCTCCTGATAGTGTTTATCTCTGCTGTGTAAATAAACATGCAGTGATGTCAATATGAACTATTATAATATAATAAATCAGTGGCGCCACCCTAAAGCTCCCGCTACGAGCGGGAACATTGGGGTGCTCCCCCTAGCTACGGCGCAGATTTACGCCGCGCGCCCGTGTAATTAAAATAAACTTGTACTAACCATGACAATGTTTATCATTAATAAATTAATGACTTGAAGCCTCTATAGCCAAGTTTTCAATAAAACTATTGTTAACAAGTTTGCAGCTGCTAAAGTTGAGGCAGAAGAGATTTAAGTGTATACATATGCTTTATTATAGCTCAACAATTATATTGTTGAGCTATGATAAGGCTGTGCTGAGCATTCATGTTTGTATAAAAAATATGTTACTTTATGTAAGAGATTTTTTTTTGGGATTGCCACCCTTACCAGTTAAGCTGTAAACGCCTAGTTGGCATGGGTGGCGCGGACGGTGCACGCGCGTCAGTGTAGACATAAACCGACGCACACGCGTCGTCTTTGCTACGCGTCTCGAATGGCTTTTAGCGCGTTACATTCTAAGCGTACGCGCATGTCGCGAGCAGACCACGTGCAAGTAAAGCACAGCTCACGTGCAAGGATCCACACCTACGCTATTGACGCGCGCGCGCACTATGTGCCTCAAATAGTTAATCAGTCACTTTCATTCTATGTCCGCAACCACCTGTATTTACCGATCATGGAGTGTAAAGACAAGAAGTATTTTATTATAATTGAATATTGCTGGTCTTATGAAAATAGATAAAGAAGCTTAGATTAATAAACCTTAAACTTACGCGATGTGTTCGAACGGTGTTTAAACAGTATCTTGCATGCAAGACGACATTATAACTTGCATGCAAACTACTCGCTATTTGCTCGCAGGCATCTCCAAAGTGTTCACATATTATGTTCCTAAGATGCGCAAACCGCACTATTCGTGTCCGCGAGAGACACTTCCTTATGTAACATATTGCCAAGATGCTCGCGAATGCGATGTTCGTGCTCATGGGCAGGTATGGATCCAGGTTAATAAATTCTATGGCAAAAGTGACCTGCGAGTGAATGTTAAGTTGTATGAAAGATATATAGTAGTACCGTGTCAATTGATATTTATCATCGATAAGTATTGATGTGGTGTAAACGTCAATTGTCCGCGTTCGTTTGCCTATAGGCCCACTATTTATTAAATGCCTTTCAATAAGAATCTAAGGTGGATAATCGCACAATTTATATTAATTCTAGGTACCTATATTTCGTATAGGATACGAAAGCTAAGAATATGTTTGAAGAAGTAAGAATGTCAAGTTGTGACGCAATGCTTTTAAAATCGATATTACCTTACTTAAAGGATGCTGTGAGAGTCTACGCAGTAAGAAATTTAAATATAGCACCTTGTTATTACATTAATATAAATTGTGCGATTATCCGCCTTAGATTTTTATTGAAAGGCATTCGATAAACGGGTGGCCTCCATTTATCGAATGCCTTTCAATAAAAATCTAAGGCGGATAATCGCACAATTTATATCAATTCTAGGTACCTATATTTCTTATAGAATAAGGAGCTAAGAATATGTTTGAAGAAGTAAGTATTTCAAGTTATGACGCAATGCTTTTAAAATCCATATTACCTTACATGAAGGATGCGGTTAGAGTCTACGCAGTAAGAAATTTAAATATAGCACCTTGTTATTATGTAGGTCACTCATTTATCGAATGCCTTTCAATTTCTCACGCACAGCAGTCGCATCACTGCCACGGAGACAGTAGACTAATGACAATTGTAATAATAGGAGCATTACTCGCCCAACGTCAGCAACACAGACCACTGGTCCACCAGCTGTCGCATCATAATATCTCATTACATTCTACGAACCAATGCGACGTAATAATCTTTGTACCACGCTGCCTTGTGCGCGTCGGTATTACATAGTCTAATATGTATATACGGGTACTCATACACAATAATACTACTGTATGAGACAACTATAAGATGCTACTTGATACCACAGCGCGCTTTGAAGCAGCTCCTGTAACCCACTTCAGGAACACAATACAAAGCTGTTTAGTCGCAATATCAAACACTTCTTCAATTTATACAGACACTTGCAATGCACTAGTGCGGCAAATGTATTTATAAAATGCAAGCAGAATAAATCAAATATGCAATGCTCAAGTCTCGCATATTACAGGTGAATAAATCTGTGCGTGCATCGGGGCGGCGTTTTGTTTTGTTTTGCTACCTATTTCAATGTAATAATACTATAAGGTTAAGCTCTTAGAAAAATACTAAGAACAGTAAAGTAGCGTATTATCAGGCTTCTGAAAAATAATTACGAGAATTACACATATCTACTCAGTGCAATCTCCACCAGATCGCCAAGTATTTTACTATGAATTAATACCTAGCATAAGCAATAAAAATATGATTTCATTGAAAATAGATTGACATACCTAGAAATCAGACGATGGAACCGCGGAATAAAATTTCTACATGAACATCACCGGTAAATTGCGTATAGTACCCGGAGCCTGCTATCATTAATGTACTGCAAGTAGTTATCGGTAAACTGCACTAGAGAAAACCTTGAAAATTATTTTGAGCCCGTTAGTATGTTTATGATTGATGCGACGTGGGTGTAAGCTGAAGACAGGGCGCTATGGCGCTCATTAGGGGAAGGCTATGTCCAGCAGTGGACTATTATAGCCTGATGATGGGTGTAATTCCTCAATATAAGCCTCGGGCAGAAACAAGCGATATTACGTTAAGCGAACTGTTAAATCAATATCGATTATCTGAGAGTGCAGGCAAACCAATTTCTGATCTGCGAATAGTTTTCCTAACAATTTCAAGTCGTCGTACGTGTAACCAGTGAGTGGTTCAATTATAAACACACTCAATGTGTACCGATAAACAGACTTGCATAAACTAGACACCGTTTGACTATGTAAAAGATAGCAATTAGTATAATTAAGAAGGTAAGTAGATACTTCAGGGTGTTCAGATCAGCACAAAGTGTTGTTCGCGGCACAACATTAATTCTGCAAATGGAGCCCGCCTTCGATGCTTAATCAATACGATAGGTACCTTTCAAAGTCGACTAAATGAACTAGCCAACAAGTGAGATCTTATTTTCTCATTGGTATTAAGTTAAGTACGCAAAGTTCCCCTCTATATTTTCTTCAACGAGGAATAATTAAATATTTTATTTTATGAGCCTTAAACTTGAACACACAAGGGTTGGTCCACCGCCGCCGTCAGTAGTACGACTCCGAGAAAAGAGATTACGAAAAGCCATGTAATTGCGATCGTGTGTCTACTGCGAACGAACACGGCTTTTCAGTTTACTCTCGCTGTCGTACACAGTAAACAAGATTTTGTGAAAATTTAAAAACCTACGAGAATAGTTAGATTTATCCGGCGAATAATTCTCCTACTTTTGCATAAGTACTTGGAAGGCAATGCAGAGCATTTTACATTTTCACAGAAGTGTCTCATGCACTTCATTAGAAGTTGCCACAGCACAACCTAAAGGTTTTCAACTACTATTATGATTTCTGCGATTAATTTGGTTTTATCCTACATCATATAATTATTATTAGATTTATTGAATTGTATATATACTGATTAGCCAAGATTCATTTTTAAATTGCTTATGTCGGAAAAAAAATTAATTTATCTATTGTACTATTAATTTCTGTTTCATGATCATTAATGGTATTAAGCTTTTTATTAGATGTTACAATAATATATATAATTGTTTGCAAATGACTGCAAACAATGTTGTTTTATGGTTACTAATATCAACGATGTCATTTATATATAATAAGAATAAGATTGGGCCTAATACACTTCTTTGTGGGACGCCGAGTTTATGATGACCATATTGGGAAGAGTATTATCATGAATTTAAATTTGCGTGGTAATTAATGCGTATTAAAAGATGTTTTGCTATGTTTTACGATACGTCCTCCATTCTACCCCGTATTGTTAGAAAATTTAAAATTTACTATCAATATTTTTAAATAGATTTAATTAATTCAATAATTTTAATATTAAAAAAGGAATTATCTTGACTAATTACTCCTTTTTCGGTCGCATGACTTATTTTTTGTCTGTGCTAATTCAACCGTGACGTTCACGGTTAAGAGGGGACTACTGGGTATTCGCGATTCGGGCCATTCGAGCGCGGACCAGCGAGTCGACTAGTTGTGTGCAAAGTTGAGTGTGAACCAGAAGGACCAACTGTAAGTCATTTGATTAAATTCATTTTGATCCTTTTAAATACCCTGCTAAATATTTTACTGCGGCTGTTATTTAACTTTAAAAGCGATTCACTTAATCAGTTATGTAATTACATATTCTATAATTTTAATATAGTGTGCCATATTCCTCTGAAAGCATACTGTTTATGTAATATACAAGCAATATCTGATTATAACCTGATAGTTAAATGTACTTATGGTTGTTTCATTTTCTTAAATATAACCTGATATTTAAGTACATCTACCTGTGTTTCATTTCCTATATATCCGTAAATTTGTAGTTGTCCTAATAACAATGAAATCTAGCTTCTATTAGTATAATATCTCAACAATTCAGAAGTGGGATGTTTCAACGCCTGCCTATAAAATATACATAACCTTATTGTTTGCACCTTCACATAATTTACCGCTCGAGTTGAATAGCGGCCGCAGATTAAATAAAATAGGTTATAGGTTATAAATGGAATGATTTGTTTCACTGTGCACGCATTATTTATGTTTAGATTGCAATGTTGTAACGTATGCATATGTTTATTTCGTCCTAGTCCTTGTTTAGCTTCGGTCACTTTGTGGGAACGTGGGCACTGTTAGTGGGAGGGCTTGTATATTTTGCCGGGGCTACTCTCCGGGGTATGCAATGCTTTCCTATGGTGTGTATGACTTTTCCTACAATATCGTTTGGCCGTGGCTACTCGATGGACTTATGGGCAAGTTGATAATGATGTGGGCGTGATGCAAGTGCGATTGAAATAAGTTATTTATCTTAATTACGGGGTGCTCTTGCGAATACTTTGCCATGGCTACTCTATGGAGGTATATGCAGATGCACTACAGTGATCGGAAGTCCGCGCCAATCCTGCTGGAGTTATTACTCCCCGGATGGGTGAGGATATTCTGTTGAATATCAGTTGCACTCTTTGGATGAACAAGATATTTGTCAAAGTTGTTTGCTCTACTGGAGCATATGCATTCAATTATCTATGTATATTGCCGTTTAATGCTTCCAAAGCCGCACACATTACATATGGTGTCACGCAGTGAATTAAATCTTATATTTGTATTACCTACATTGTAACTAAATACGTAAATTACTTTTGTATGGTATTTAAAATGAATAACTATGTTTATACTTGGCTAAATATTTTATTTATTTCATTTGTTTTACGAAATGCTCTTCAGATATGGACACTTAACTGTAATATTGGTTCACAGTGCCTATTCTGTGTGCCTATAAGAAACGCTTCATGCTATGCATTTTTTTAATGTATTCTAATGATTTCCTTATTTTCCTTTATTCTCCCTATTCCCGACTTGACTTCAGACTTGACGATAATACATCTATATTGCAACAATGTCTGATAGGGATGGTTATACACCTCCACATACAGCTGAGCGTAGGAGTAGATCTATGAAAAGGAAAACGCAGGGTCATTCTCGAAGGGCCAAACGGGCCCGAGCGCGTACGCGATCAACCACACATAATGACACCACTGACAGCTCAACATCGAGCTTCTCTAATACCGAATGTTCGAAACGTAGGCACAAGAAACAATAAAAACCCTCAATTTAAAGTAAATTGTTATAATTGTTCTGAGCCTGGGCACACTGTACCAAAATGCCCAAAACCATTACAAAAATGTACGAAATGTAATAGAATGGGACATATAGCAGAATATTGTAAGCGCGACGCAGATAAGGATAAGGATAGAAATACTTCGAATCATGTTAATAAGGTACAGCTAATCGAATTTGGTAAACCTACTAGAAATATTTATAATAAGAATATTACAATAAACGGCATACAAAAAACTGCATTTGTTGATTTCGGTAGCGAGTGCACGCTTATCAAACATGATACAGCAAATGATTTAAAACTAGATGTCTTAACAGAGGGATTACCTCTTTTAAAAGGTTTTGCAGCAGGTGCAGTAGTACCGTTAGGTAAAGTATCCGTTAGGATAAGCGTGGATTTTGTTACCGCTGTAGTAGAAGCGTTTGTTGTAAGTAACGAGTTTATTAACTCTGACCTACTTATTGGTCAGAATCTTACTGAATTGCCTGAGGTGAAAGTTTACAAAACTAGTAATAGTTTGATGCTTTATTCAGAGACGGCCGAAGCAGCGAAATCAGAAGTCTTTGTTAAGTCAGATGTAGAGATTAGTGGAGTAGTAGGAGTAGATATTTATTTAAGAAGTAACCACACAGGTCTGATATATTTACCAGGAAATACTAGTTTTAAGACTGGTGAAGAAATAATAATTCCTCACGGTCTATTTGTAATTACGAATGGGTCAGGTAAAATATTAGTTATTAATCTCTCCGGAAATAAACTAACATTAAACAAGGGGAAGCTTATCGCAAGAGCTAATTTGTTACCAATCTCACTTGACATGTATGGTGATTTCCAAAAGACTGAAAGAATAGGCGTCTACAAACTGACGATTGATAAACCTATAGACGACGGTCCTAGATCTTTGACACTAGACATGCTAAAGATAGGTTCTGAGACTACGAATGAACAGAAACAACGACTATTAACCTTAGTTAATGAATACCGCGACTGTTTTGCTTTAAATGTGAGTGAGCTGGGAACATCTACTATTTCAGAAATGCACATTACACTCGGTGATGACTCCCCAGTCTCTTATAAGCCTTATAGATTACCATATAGCGAACGGATGGTAGTTCAAAGACTTGTCAACGAGCTCCTTGATAGCAAAATTGTGAGAGAATCTAATTCCTCATATGCAAGCCCGATCGTTTTAGTTAAAAAAAAGAACAACGATTATCGGTTATGTGTAGACTATAGGGCGCTCAATAAAAAGACTGTAAAGGATTCATACCCTATGCCAGTCATAGATGACCAATTGGACAGACTTAATGGCAAAAGACTGTTTACAAGTTTAGACCTGAAATCAGGCTACTATCAAATTCCAATGGCAGAAGATTCGATACATTTAACTGCTTTTGTGACTCCCGATGGTCATTTTGAATATACACGAATGCCGTTCGGATTGGTTAACGCGCCGGCGGTTTTTCAACATATGATTAATAAAGCCTTGGGAAAAGATAGATTCGACCTAGCCTTACCTTACATGGACGATATACTGTCCCCTTCGACTGATGTAGATGACGGTCTGGAAAAATTGGCAAGAATCTTTAGCTTCCTTCGAAAAGCCGGTTTAACTTTAAATATTGAGAAATGTTATTTCTTTGAAACAAGGCTAGACTATTTAGGCTATGAAATTTCTAAAGAGGGCCTTAAGCCTGGTAGTAGGAAGACTGAGGCTGTGGCCTTGTTCCCGACGCCAAGCAATGTCCATCAAGTCCGCCAATTTGTTGGTCTTGCTAGTTTCTTTAGACGATTTGTACCCAATTTTGCAAGTATCGCCAAACCTTTAACCTCCTTGACAAAAGCAAACACTCCTTGGGTTTGGGGCAGCCCCCAAGAAGAAGCATTTAACATAATTAAAACTAAACTAACCGAACGTCCCATATTGGCTCTATACGAACCAACTTATATAACTGAAGTACTTTGTGACGCTAGCAAATTAGGATTGGGCGGAATTCTGTTACAAAAATCTGATGAACGATCTCCCCCTAAACCCGTGGCATACTTCAGCAAACAAACCACTAAAGATGAAGAATACTTACATTCTTACGAATTGGAGACTCTTGCTGTCGTTCTATCACTCAAGAAATTCCGTATTTATTTAATTGGCATACCCTTCAAAGTGTATACAGACTGCAACGCTCTCAGGACCACCTTAACTAAGCGAGATCTAGTACCCCGAATAGCACGTTGGTGGTTACTACTGCAAGAATATGACTATACTATCGAATATAGACCAGGTGAAAACATGAAACATGTCGACGCATTAAGCCGAAACCCATTAGATATGCAGGATTCCCAGGAATTATTAGACTCTAGAGAGTATGAAATAATGAATATTAGTGCAACTGATTGGCTACAAACAGTTCAAATGTCCGACCCTAAACTACAACATATCAAATTGATCTTGCAGAGTAACAGTAAAGATGTTAAAGATATTTTCACAAATTTTGTCCTCCAAGATGACAAAATTTATAGAATAGTAGGAGATCAAAAGAAATGGGTAGTGCCTAATGGGGCACGGTGGCGTATTTGCCAGTTATGTCATGACGAGATGGGGCATTTTGGAGTAGAAAAGACGTTTGATAAAATAAAACAAGATTATTGGTTTCCAAAGATGAAACGTTTCGTTCGCAAGTATGTAGAAGCATGTATTAATTGTGCTTACAATAAAGCATCTTCAAATAAACCTACTGGTTACCTACATCCAATACCCAAAGGGAATGTCCCATTTCACACTCTTCATATGGACCATCTGGGGCCATTCGTAAGGAGCAAAAAGGGGAACTCTTATATACTGGGCATCATTGATGGGTTCAGTAAGTTTATCTTTATTCGACCAGCAAAAGATGTAAAAACTAAAACCACTGTTAAAATACTGCAGGATATATTTGATGTGATAGGTAGCCCGAATGTTATTATCACCGATCGTGGCACTAGTTTTACTTCTGCGGCATTCACAAGCTTTGTAAAATCCATAGGTGCCAGACACGTACTAAACGCTGTAGCGACACCGCGAGCTAACGGGCAGATTGAACGATATAATCGTACAATCCTTGACTCTTTAGCAGCGACCAATTTTGACCAAGATGAACGGGACTGGGATGTTAGAGTAGGTAAATTGCAATGGAGTTTAAATAACACGGTCAACAAAACTACGGGTAAATCACCGTCTGAGATAGTGTTCGGGCGCCGTACAATATGTCCCGGGGAGGGTCCTATTTTAGTTGAACTTACTGACTCAATAAATACATCTGAAGCGGGTCCAACACGGGATGTGATACGAACAGAGGCTAAGGAAAACATAGAAAAGAGTCAAGAGTACATGAGGAAAAGATTTGACAACAGTAGGGCTCCTACAAAATATTTTGCAATGGGTGATTTAGTGATGATTCCCAATCACCACAACCCAACTGATGGCAAAAGTAAAAAGTTATGTCCAAAATTTAGGGGTCCTCTTAAAATTACGGCTGTTTTAGACAATGACCGCTATGAAGTATCTAGCATTAAAGGTCACTCAAAACGTAAATACAAAAGTATTTATCCAGCAGACCAGTTAAAACGATGGATAACTTTTGCGCCTAGTAATGACACCGATGATGAAGACGACGACGTTACAGCTAGTACTAAAGATACTGACACCGAAGACAATGACATTACCAATAACATAAATGACGGAGATAATGACCGCCCTGATTCAAACTAAGAATATTTTTGCTATATATCCGTTACATATTGCCTAAGACTTTATTAAAACTTTATTCTTAAACTCGGACGGTTAAACATGACAATCTTCACTTTCCTTTCCAAATCTCTCCCAGTTTTGATTACAGAAATGACCCGACGTGATCGTCGGGTTGCATTCAGCCGTTACGGGCACTGCTCGTCAGTAAGTGTCTCCATAAAATGAACCGAGACCGAAGTACAAACGGTAGCTAGTAACAGTAGCATATTCCGGAGTACAAGCGGTGTTCATATTGTTCCAGTAAAATGAACCGAGACCGAAGTACAAACGGTAGCTAGTAACAGTAGCATATTCCGGAGTACAAGCGGTGTTCATATTGTTCCAGTAAAATGAACCGAGACCGAAGTACAAACGGTAGCTAGTAACAGTAGCAGATTCCGGAGTACAAGCGGTGTTCATATTGTTCCAGTAAAATGAACCGAGACCGAAGTACAAACGGTAGCTAGTAACAGTAGCAGATTCCGGAGTACAAGCGGTGTTCATATTGTTTCAGTAAAATGAACCGAGACCGAAGTACAAGCGGTAGTCAGTAACAATGACAGATTCCGAAGTACAAGCGGTGTTCACATCCTCTAATTCGATATCCAAGTGTAAACTGAGCAATAACAATTATGGTTCCCGGACGACCAGTGTTTACTGATATTCTTACTAATATCACTATACCTAGTTATCTTGAAACTAACGTTTTATAAAATCGCTGTATAAAACTCATATGAGTAGTATTTCTTTACAGTACAATTAATTTAGACAACGAAGTACCTACCTATAATCTTCGCTCTAAGCACAATCGAACTTACATATATTTACATGTATTTTATGTTTCAGGTTCCTACATATACAGAACCACGCTAATTGTAATAACCATAATGATTGAAGAACAGGCGTGCATGTATAAATAAGAAACAATTCGAATATAATTTATACATTTACATCTTAGTTAAGCTACTTATAATCTTTATTTCCTATAAATCAGTGTTATATATTTATAGTTATATAGTATTTAGTTGTAGTATTATTTAGTGTTTAGTTGTAGTGTAGTATTTAGTTAATTATGTATCTCGATTACCTACTTGAAAGTTTTGTATAAGCTTTCTTTTTTTTTGTAGACTGTTAGTACCAATATGGCCTAGTAATGTAATGTACTCATACTATCTTTCCTTTCTCTCGAATGTACGACTCGTACTTTTTGTATAGAGACATACAAAAGTGCTCGAATGGCCGGAAAGAAATGGGGTCATTCCTTTCTCAGGACAGCCGTCTGTTAGAAAATTTAAAATTTACTATCAATATTTTTAAATAGATTTAATTAATTCAATAATTTTAATATTAAAAAAGGAATTATCTTGACTAATTACTCCTTTTTCGGTCGCATGACTTATTTTTTGTCTGTGCTAATTCAACCGTGACGTTCACGGTTAAGAGGGGACTACTGGGTATTCGCGATTCGGGCCATTCGAGCGCGGACCAGCGAGTCGACTAGTTGTGTGCAAAGTTGAGTGTGAACCAGAAGGACCAACTGTAAGTCATTTGATTAAATTCATTTTGATCCTTTTAAATACCCTGCTAAATATTTTACTGCGGCTGTTATTTAACTTTAAAAGCGATTCACTTAATCAGTTATGTAATTACATATTCTATAATTTTAATATAGTGTGCCATATTCCTCTGAAAGCATACTGTTTATGTAATATACAAGCAATATCTGATTATAACCTGATAGTTAAATGTACTTATGGTTGTTTCATTTTCTTAAATATAACCTGATATTTAAGTACATCTACCTGTGTTTCATTTCCTATATATCCGTAAATTTGTAGTTGTCCTAATAACAATGAAATCTAGCTTCTATTAGTATAATATCTCAACAGTATGTTTTGATAATATTCTTACTGCGCGAGGGTAGTCAAGGGCGGCAGGTAGTATAAGCTTAGTAACTACGGACAAAGCTAAAATATATTATAGTAGCAAGTGATAAACATTTTTTATATTTATATCGATAAAAGCTCACCTGCGATTGAATATGAAAAGCCGGGCAATATTGTCATTTGATATTGTAAAAAAAGTATAGACTGCAATGTGTATTTATAGAGCGGATGATCTCGGGTTAAACAGATTTTTGCAACGCTAACCGATAACCGATAAAGCAAGTGGGCGGCGGGCGAGAGATTCAACCACTCGGCTAATCCATTGTTGGCTTTGGTAGAAATAGACACAGTATATGAAATATTTACGAAGTATTATTATTACCTTCGTTGATCTGTATATTTGGCAAATCTTAAATACAGGATAAACTTTCGCGATTTGGAAACATATTTAATATAATATGAGATACGCGTTAAATATCGATTATTTGGCGACGCTTCGGCTGACTTGCATCGATCGTACCTAAGGGGTGACTGATGTGTGTACAGCGGCGCCTTCGTGAAGTGCGAGTTTTGAGTACTACCCTCACTTGTTCATTTTAGTAATATTTGCACTAATGTACAATATGTCATTTTCGAGAAGTCAGGGAAGCGTACTTTGGTGTCGAAGTACGTATTCATTACCTTCAAATAATTATTGTACGAAGTGGTTTAAGTGATCGCTTCACTATTGGCTCGATCCCCACATTAGAAAAATAGTTTCATCCACAAATACATAGTTGTTCCAAGATTTTGAATATATGTAGAGTCCCCCGCAACACAGGATTTTTTCCTAGTGCGGCAATAGGCTCGGTCCCATTAACGTGGATGTCAAATATAGTTGCAGAAATGTGAGCTTTACAACCCCCTCGGCAATATATGCGCCGCGTGCGACTATATTTAAGTGTAATTTTTTGAACTAGTCACTTATATTCGAATGTTATACCAAAAACTACTTGACAAAATATTCATGTCTATGCATATTTTAATGTCAATATCAGCAAAATATGTAGTGTTAATTTTTCTACTACGAACGCGTCCGGTTTTAGCGGACCTGGCATTGGCACCATTTTGGATCGATAAACCAATCAGCTCTTTCATCCGGAGAGAAACTTTGCAGCGGCATTTTCAAGGTACAGATAAATTTACCTTTTTAAATGTTTTCGTTCTATATTTTAAATCAATTAATTGCATTAAAAATAATCAATTATTTAACATCAATGATTTTAAAATTTAGGGTCATAGCACACACTGCGCGCCTAAATTTGGTGACCGGATGCCACGCGGGTACCACGTGTTAACCACGGAAGCCACGCGGCTACCGCGCGTTGACCACGGATGCCGCGCGGGTACTGCGCGTTAACCACGGATGCTGTGTGGGCACCGCGCGTTCACCACGGATGCATCGCGGGTACTGCGCGCTGACCACGTTTGCAACGCGGGTATTGCGCGTTGATCACGGATGCAACGCGGGTACCGCGCGTTGAACATGGATGCTGTGCGGCTACCGCGCGTTGACCACGGACGCTGCACAGGTACCACGCGTTAATCATAGACGCCACGCATTAACCACGGACGTCGCGCATTAATCACGCACGCCGCCGCACGTTGTCTACAGAATTCACGTGGATGCCGCGACCAAGGGCTCCGCGCGGATACCGCGCGTTAACCCCATTAAAGATCATACTATTGTAATAGCGTGGTCTTTAAGACAATATAGTAGGTTGACACCGTTGTATTTTAGTTATAAATACCTTATAACCTTACCTTACCTACCTTATAACTATGGTACCGTACTGTGTGTACCATAGTGAATCGATATCTATTACGGATAAACCAATCAGCTCACCCATCCGGTTAGAAAATTTTGTAGTGGCATTTTCAAGGTTCAGAGAAATTCTGTATTTAAATTATTTTGCACTACATTTTAGCTCATTTCATTGCATTAACAATAAACTAGTATTTATTTTAATAATTATAATATTTTGGCACACTCCGCGCGAGCACCTAAATTTTGACACTGCGTGTGTATCGCGCTTAATGCGGGTTGCAGACCAAAAGCTAAGCTATTTCGAAGCTAAACTAAGCCAGCTAAGCTAAGTTGAGCTAAGATATTCTTAAAATATGTCATGTGCACACCAGAAACTAAGCGAAAGCTCAGTCAGTGTTGCGAAGTTCAACTAGACGGACGTTGTCACTCGCCATGAATATAATCGATGAAGACAGTTCCGATGATGAATACGTTACACACAGAAAAAAACGATTAATAATGACTTATTATTATCTAAATAAAAGACATTCTAGATCTTGGATAAGTCAACACATTCAATCTCGGCAAACAAGTGGAGAGTTTAGAACTTTATTTTACGAGTTGGATGATGAACATTTTCAATTATATTATCGTGTGACAAGAGCGCAGTTTTATGATCTATTATCATTGATTATCGCGGATATTACAAAACAAGATACTAACTTCCGGAAGGCTATAACTTCAGAGGAAAGATTAGCTATTAGCTTGAGGTAAATAAAACAATATCTATGTTTATTTGTATTTTTATTGGTTAAATAAATGGCAAAAGGTTCACAAGTTATCTAAGTTATTATCATCGCCTTGAGCTGGTGTCGAGTAGTTGGATGATGAGGTGTATCCGTATTGGTAAGTCTGCCTAGACAAATAAGTTTCATAATTTTCCTCTGCTTCACATACAAGTTGAAAAAGCTTTTTTTTACATCTCTTTGTATCCAATCCGGAAGCTTTTTTGTTGACTCGCACATACTATCAAAAAACAAATTCAACGGATGTCTATTTTTTTCTGCCTCTTTTGCCTGCTCAGCCCTTCGTTTATCTCTTTGCTCACATCGTTGCGTAAAGCCGTCATCGATGTCCTGAAGTAAGTCACGTAATGATGGTCCAGCTCTTTTCTGTTTTTGCCTTGGTGGTTCTGAAGTGCTTTCATCATTTTGGACATGATTATCGGTTGATGTATTAAGCAAAATAGTTTGATTTTCGGTTGATGGATTGGGCAAAATAGTTTGACTTTCGGTTGATGGACTCGGCAATGAATTTTGACTTTCAGTTGAAGGACTGGGCATAGTATTTTTATTGATAATTGATACGTTACCATCTCTCTTACGGTTTTTTATGTGGGGTAAATGAAATTCAAGTAACTCAGCATATTTCCAGCTGTTTGACGGAGAAGCAGCCTGACCACTTGTACTGGCTTTCATCCTTTTAAGTGACTCTCGATGACTGTCTCGTAATTTCTTCCACTCATTCTTCGCTGTTTTCACTGTAACAATCATTAAGTCAAATTTAATAATGCATTTTTTTCAGGTTTTTAGCGACTGGTGACTCCTTTAGAACTATAGGATACAATTACAGAGTGGGTAATAATACAGTTTCTTTGATTGTTAAAGATGTATGCAATGCACTTTGGATTCATTTGCAACCAATATATATGAAGCTACCCACAGAAAATGAATGGGAAGCAATTGCAGAAAACTTTAATGATAAATGGCAATTTCCTAACTGCCTTGGTGCCGTGGATGGGAAGCATATCTCAATAAAATGTCCTCCTCATTCGGGTTCTAATTATTATAACTATAAAAATTTTTATTCAATTGTTCTTCTAGCAGTTGTTGATGCGCACAAAAGATTTATTATTATAGACATTGGTTCAATGGGCCGATTTAGCGACGGCGGTATTTTTGCAGATAGCGCATTTGGCTACAGATTACAAAATGGGCAACTAAACATACCCAATCATAAACCTTTAACACCTGATGGCGAGCCAACACCTTTTGTGTTTATAGGTGACCAAGCATTTCCATTACAAAAACATTTTATGAGACCGTACCCACGAAGTACATGTTTAGAAAACAGAGAAAGAAACACCTATAATTATCGTCTGAGCAGAGCACGAAATGTAGTAGAAAATGCGTTCGGCATATTGTCATCACGATTTCGTGTATTTCGTCGACCCTTCGAATGTCAATTAGAACTAGTAGATATCATTACAAAAACTACCTGTGTGTTGCACAATTATTTAATATCTTCAAGAACGACAACTAGTTTCGAAAATACCGTCAACATTGAACAGCAAACTTTAAGATCGGTACGACAAAACGATAACTTACGAGCAACTAGAGAAGCATTTCGTGTCAGAGAGTCATTTTGTAATTACTTTAATAATGTAAATATAAATTAAACTTTTAATATAATTAAACTTACCGTCTGGTATTTCCGGATTTTTTATTTCCTCCACTATTCTTTTCCATACAACATCCTTTCTATTTATGTTGTGATAATCCTTTAATTGTGTGTTCCATAAAATAGGAAATTGTTTTACGATTTCAATAAATTGCTCCATTTTTGGTACAAAACGAGCGTGCGCACGACACAAGACCTTGGGCTGCACTAGCAAAGGATGAGCGAAGGGGGTGCGGGGTAGACGGGAGGGGCTTAGTTTAGCCCGCGTAGCTGTGCATCGGCATACACAACTAACTTAGCTTTGCATATTTTAGTTAGCTCACATAGCTTAGTTCGCATAGTTTGCGGTCTGCACACAAGTATGGAAAGCTGCGTCACGAACTCCACGCGGATATCGTGCGTTGACCACCTGCTCCGCGCGATACCGCGCGTTAACCACACTATTGTTATTTACGTGGTCTTTAAGCGTATAGCAGTAGGTTGACACTGACACCGGTTGTACTTTAGAAATAAATACCTAAATGCACACACATTTCGGCGCCATTATGAATCGATATCTATTACAGATAAATCAATCAGCTTATCCATCGGTGAGAAACATTTGTAGTAACATTTTCAAGGTGCAGATAAATTCTATTTTTGAATAATTTGCACTACATTTTAGATCATTTAATTGCAATAATAATAATCTATTATTTATTTTAATGAATATATTATTTTGGCTCCTGTGCACACTGCGCGGTCAAATGCGCACTCTGCGCGGGCGCCTAAATTTTAACGCCGTCGAAAGCCGCGCGGACTCCGCGCGGTTACCCTGCGTTAACCACGGACGCCGCGCGTTAACCACCGACTCCGCGTGGATACCGTACGTTGACCACGGGCGCCGCGCGTTGACCACTCTAATGTACCTACCTAATAGCATGGTATTTAAGACAGAAGCACATGTTCAGCACATCGTAAAAACCTTATTATTTGATGATATATATTCTAGCGCGAGCGAATAACCAAGATTCAGGATGATATCGAATCAAAAACTATATAATTATGCACCACTTCGCTAAGTACATATGTAATGTCCACATAGATAATATATTAAACTTTTATAAAAATATATACCTATTCATATGCATAATATTATGCACTTTACCAGAATACTACTACTACTTTGTAAAATATGTAATATAACATTAATATTTGAAATAAAATCATGTTGCAATAATACGTTTTATTTCTACAATTACAGCACAATATAAACACCGGCTGTTCTATATAAGGAAGCGGTACACGGCGATGAGCACGCATTCTATTCTCATCAAATTGCAATGTTGAATCGATTACATATCAGCATCGCATCTTAGTGATTATATTCTTATGACGAATACTTACTTAAAAGAATAAGTAGCGGTTATCATATTGTGAATAAGTAAGTATGTGTTTGAAAGATATTTAAACATATTTGTATAAAGTAATTATAATAAATGAATCATAACACTTATAACAATAATTGACTGATGATCTGGTTCACATAAAGTGCGAATGATATGCGAATATTTACCGATAAATCGATTTAATATTTCAATGTCGAATAGATCAATTCAGATCATGTGTTAATAATAAATTTATTCATACTTATTAGAAGACTAGAATGACTGAATGATTGAATGGATGATCGAAATAGTCTCAAATTCAAGTGTGGAATTGGGGTTCCTGGATCTGTGATCTCCAATTCAGAAACCCCAATTCTACACTACTCATTTGCAGGTCTTAATGGCTTTAAATTTGCTTCAGCCAGACGCCGCCTTACTGTATCCGTACTCAGATTGTTTCCTCCAGCTCGTAAATGATGATTCTTTACTTCAACAGCCGTAGAAAAGCGATTTCCCAAAATTGTTGACGCCATATAGCGATCCGCCCGCTCCGTCGTGCACTTTGTTCGGTCTGTTCCTGGTCTTTGAAGATTGGATCCAGTTTTATGGAAACGCTGGAGTACTCGCTGAACTGTAGAAAGAGTTACACCAACAGATCTCGCTGTATTTCGCTGACTGCCCATCTTCAAGCAGTGTCAGCATCCTGGTAGATTCTTCAGGAATTAACGACATGACTGACTGACTGACTGACTTCAGAATAATAAAATTTATAAGGCAGAGACACCATATTTATAACTTTTTTATTGCAAAACTAAAACAAACGCGAAACAATTGATTTTAATTTTTGGTACTAAATTCAAAAACGACCATTCTTTTACATTTTCAATTTTTATACTATTATAGGTAGGTATATAAGGTCTTATATATAATTTTATGTGGAATTAAATACCTATTCTTTAATTAAGTATTTATTTCATAAAGCTAGGTCAGGTACTTTTGAAGATATTGAAGATTTTCTAACCGACCCTTTTGCTTTGCGGTCTAATGTAATTACATTTTATACATTATTTACATATCTTACAAATAATTCGGTAAATTAATAATATATTATTAATCTGAGAAAGTAGCAAAAGCCTAGTGGGTGACCGTTGGACTGTCACGCAGTTCTCGAGTTCGATTTTAAAGCGCGAATCTCTGACTTTTCTAAGTTATGTGTAAGAAATAGCATTTTGAGGAAACCTTAATGTCTAAGTATTATGTTCTCCATAATTTTCTCGACGATATGTGTAATCTGCCAACCTGCAGCCTCACCTTTCTCATACTGAGAAGACGCCTGCCCAGTAGTGGGACAGTTTAATATAGAGCTGATAGTATATTACATTAAGTCTGTGACTATTTTTACCAAATATAAATATTTTTTATTAAATACATCAATGGGAGTGTATTAATATTCGATGGTAGACGGCTCCTGCTTACCCATAACATGGACACAGATATTGAATAGCAAAGTTATTTTTTTATCGAGCTGTCTTTCGGATATTTAAATAAGCAATAAGTGGCAACAAATTACTTATTTTTTGTTGTGTTTATCGAAAGCTTACAATACTGATAACCTAAATTTAGGTAAATTAGTACAATATAGTACCTTACCTTATTTTAAAGGCTTTTTTAAATCCACGATAAAATAAATAACATTGAATTCGTGGTTCTAATTTGGTTGAGTTAGTTAAGTGTAATTGTCAAATGATATACTAAAGACACTTAGTGAGATAAATAATAATTACGATACGGGAAAAGATAGATAGAATTAGTGGGTAGCATATGATATAGCTTTTTCACATTTCCCAATTGAAAATTGTAATTTCTCCTTCATATTACAACCATTTATTAATCTTCTTCACAAAAGGTTTTTATGAACGCTAAATGCTGTAGCGTTTCATATTATACAATACTCTCTTATTATTTGTCCCGCTCTAGGTATTTCCAGTATCGCGGAGGACTTTACGAACATTCAAAAAGCGGATACAATGAACACCCAGACTCGGAGCTACCATTTCAATTCAATTCGTTTATTGCACCCCATAATGTATACACAGGTCTTATAAATGTAGAGAGAACAATTATGGACCCCGTCGGGCACGTCAAAATTAGGAGAGAAGAACGAACATTCTATTATCATATAGCGTATTGAAATAAATTTTAGAGCTTAGAAGATATTTATTTAATGACTCACGTATTATAATTAATATTCTATTATAGGTTGTTATTAATTTGTTATAAAGTAAGTATTAAACTTATTTTCTAAATATACTTACATAATTTGAATTATTATGTATCGTATAAATATTCGTTTAAATTATAGTAACATTTTTGTATTAAAAGTCTTTTATTTTTTTGATAAATGTACTAAATTTTTCTTCAGTTTTAATATTATTTGACAATTTATTATATATTTTTATGGACATAACATAGAGACTTGATGCATGCATTTGTAATCTGAACGTGGGTAAGTTTAATCTATTTTTGTGTCTTAGTGTATATTTTGTATTTATTTATTGACAATTATCGCCTGCTCCGTGCCTCGGAGAGCACGTTAAGCCGTCGGTCCCGGCTGCCATGAACATCTATGGCAGTCGTTATTGGGAAAGTCAGTACCCTCTAATATTCTGACACTGGTCTAGCCTTAGGGTATCGTTAGCCTTCGGGTTGCGGAGGTCAGGTGGCAGCCGCTCCGTGTAAAAACTGATATCCAGTCAAATCCGGTTAGACCAGAAAAGCCGACCCCAAGTGACTTGGGAATAATAAAGGCTAAGAGAGAGAGAAGAAGTGTATATTTTGTATTTAAATCTTCCCTTCTTGTGTAATAATGTTTGTGTTGTCTTGTTTCGAGAATATACATACAAGGAATGGTATGTATTATTAGTTTTCGGAAATGAGGTTGACAACTTTCTGTGTTATCTATGTTTACTATTGTTCTTATTAACGTTTTTTGCATAATTAGCAGCGAAGGAGCATCTGTGCTGTTACCCCATAAGGTGATTCCGTACTTTAGCCACGAGGATGCATAGGCATAGTAGGTGACTAGAGCGGTTTTTATATCACTGGTCTTTTTAACTTCCCGGCGAGCGTAGCAAAATGTTGATAATTTAGATTTAATTTTTTGTCCATTTAATTTCCAGTTAATATTGGTGTCCTATATTTAATCCTAGTAAGCTGAATTCGTTGACCTTTTCTATTATGGTGTGTCTATATACAAAATCAATATGTAACTGTCATTTCTGTGGTGGATGGAATGTAATTAGTTTGGTTTTGGAGTAATTTATTTCTAAATTGTGGTGGGTCATCCAGTTCACTGTGCTAATAAGTAGGGTTGTCAGTTTGTCATTTATGTCAGCGGAATTTTGGCTTGTAATCAAAAGAGAGATGTCGTCGGCGAATAACACACAGGGTCCTTGTATGGTATTTGATAACTAACTATTGATAACTTAATATTTCCTATTTTTTTCTACTAATCAATGTCTTACAATTTAGTCTAATATAAATCATGGTCACTACACGGCGGCGAAACTGACCTGTATAAAAGTCGCGTTTTGGTAAGTTTAGTGATGGCTCTGCATCGCATGAAAGCCGATGCCGGCTGATGCAATACGAAATACTTCTTAGCACTTCACATGTCCACGAATCCACATAACTACATGCCAATCGCCAACTTATTCAAACAAAGCACGTAAAGAGAGTAACAAAAGTTTTGTGTTACTTAGAAATTTTATTGTTATAAGTATATTAATATCTAATACAAGGACATTTAATTTTACAGTATTGATGAATATTTCAAATAATAATTTTAAACAGTGGACAGTAATATAACGGTTTCAAATATTGTACAAAATTATATGTAAGTATTCATTGTAGTTGAAGCCTTCTTTTGGCATTCTGACGGAGCACGATAGAATTTGCTATTTCTAGAACAATTTGTATCTAAATCTGAGCAACGGTCTCGAAGATTGTGCGAAGAATCGCTATGATTATTCGAATATTTTTTTTGATACCTTTACTATTTTCGAAACTATTTGAAAGTATGGACTACTAACATTTCGTTTGCTCATTTTATTACTAGCACAAATTATCGAATAACATTAATGTTAAACCAAAAATATCTTTTTGCATATATAATTTCTCTCGAACAGCCACTAATAATAATTTATAAAGAAATAATGCTATCAACAGAAATAACCTTTTTCAATGATCGTAATAGAAATATTTTGTTTGAGGACGAAATGTTTACACACGACAGATTTCTTGTATACAATACCCTATTAAAACTATAATTTGCTTTTAATGTTAAGGTATTTATAGAACGGAGAAGATCAATTCTCACAACAAGCCTTTTTCTGATACTTTAAAGTAAAATGCAATATAGTCCAAGAGCACCGAATCATAACATTAAATGCCAATAATGAATCACGTGATAGTTACATAATACATATATGGTGCAATTTTTGTCACAAAGCGAATACAAATATCGAATCAACTACGAATTGAGATATACAGAGACATCAACATCGATATCTCAGTTACACATTGGTCTTACACTTATAATTAATAAAATTCGTAGTCGCTAGTCACACACTGTACGGTTGCAGCTGCAAACTTATTTGAGTGAGCAATTATGAGAGTTAAGGAGCCATATGACAGGGACAATCTTTGTCCTAGATCATTGAACAGTTCAACTGCCTCCGGGATCAATAACTTTGGCCTTTCGTCCTCTATCTACTATGAGTGCACCAGCCATTTTCTTACAATTTAGATTAAAGATTTCTGGTACAGGTATTATTTTGATTCATAATATATTTATTTTGCTTTTTTTTTGTGCGGCATTAGAGTAACATATAAATTATAAATCAGTGGCAACACCAAGGTTTAAATCTTCTTCTTTTGGGGATACATCCTCGATACCCCCTACAGGGCACACAGTAAGGTATGTCCTCCGCTTCACACTGTATCTGTATGCAGTTATGAGTGGGTGGCTTCATCTTAGACGGTGCTCGAGGAGTCACCAACTCCACCTGAAAGATATATTATTACTAGATTTTGCCAGCAGCTCCTCTCGTTTAATTACCTATAGACTACGTCAGTATTCTAACCCTGGGCAGCAGTATCTACATTTGTCTGGGTGAAAAGTTCTTTATCTCCCTTTTCTGTACTCCTGACAACGTGTATGCGAAATTTCATGTTGATCAGTCGAGTAGTTAAGGCTTGGAAGCGTAACAAACTAATAAACAAACAAACTCACATTCGCATTTGTAATAATAGTTTGGGTAGTTAGAAAAAAGCTTTCATCTATAGGTACCATTAAACAAGTATTCAAATGCTATACACTGCTAAATCAATAGTCCATTAGTAGCGACTAATTAATATCTGATGCGTTAGTTTCTTGCGAAGTTGCCTTATATTGTAACAAAAAAACTTGATGCTGGTCTGATGATACAAGTATTCAGGAGTGACATAAAAAAACAGAATGAGAACATGTAGCCAATTGTAGAAATGACAGCTGATTTTGTATGAGTAAGTACGATTTATATTTTATTTTATTAATTTCGGAAAAGCACCAATTTGGACGTGCAAGAGACTGAACTAGGTTACCGGCATTTAAAAAAAATAATGCCGCACTATGTTCGCTCGTATATTTGCACTTTTAGTGTGATCGGAGTAGTTAACCCACGTTATTATACTAAGCCTACATATTGAAAATAAAGCTTTTCACCTCGATGTTCCCAGTGCGGTTTGGTTCGTCAGTCTGCTTCCCAATCTTCAGGATGAATACATCTTTGTCTGGGTGAAGTACCTTTTGTGCCTGCACGCCTTTTGGCGCGTCCTTCGGCGTGACATTACAAACGTCGCAAAGCGTATCATGCCGCTCTACACTATTGTAAACTAGTTCCGAATTTAAGGCGGTTCTGTTTGTGAGTGATTCGCAAATATCGTCCGGTATCTACGGGTAATTATATTTTATAATTATTTATCTAGATTCAATAATTTATGTGCAAATAGTCAGCATTCCATTGCCCTAACTGGATAATGAATAATTATGTTGTGGTCAGTTATGCAAGCTATAAATTAAATACTGTGAAATCCAAAATCACCTTATTAAATACCGGCAACACAGCCATGCAAAACCGTGTATACCGAAATCGGAAAGTAATCAATTTTAATAAATTACCAATTATTTCTTTAAGAGTTACGATTTGCAAAAATAGTTTTTTCATATTTTACGCATAATTAAATACAACGAGAAATATTGACGACGTAGAATTGAGTTTGAAGTCATATGCTCATGGCAATATGCATTGCCAACGCTTCACCTAAGCTATAAAGGCGTCAACGTCGTAATAACATACCCCTTTGACTCCATACACGTCTTTGACGCCATCTACACACACTAGTAGGTACAGTAAAGGTCGCAATCGCAAGGTTGAGTGACTTACTCTTCATGTAGAATGTTCAATACCCTTTACACATTTAAGAATATTGTATAGGCGATTATGGCAGATTCGGATAAAATACTTTATTATACACTAGCTTTTACACGCAGTTTTGGGAACAGTATTTCATTTCTGGATGATGTTATCCTTTGTCCTTTTCTATACCCCTGACAACGTGTGTGCCAAATTTCATAAAAATCGATCGAGTAGTTAAGACGTGCAAGCGTTACAAACTCACATTCGCATTACAATATAAGTTAAGATTTTTGAAAATGAAGATGGTAAACCTTACTTGAAAGTCCAGCCTGTTCCTGTCAGTGCCCTTGCCGCCAGTCAAGCCACACGTCTCCGAGCAAACAGAGGCGACCTCGTCACATGTGCAACTTTGCTGTAGCTTCAACTGTGACGGCGTCAACTTCGGCGGCTTCGAAGTACTTTTAGGCACACGGATCTTCACCTGTCAATAATAATAATTATTTTTCTTTACTAACTATCCCTATGAAGTAGTTAGTACTTTTTTCTTGGGTGTAAGGTACGGTCCTCATCCATACCTCTGACAATGAGAGATGAACGTGAAAGCTTAACAAAAAAAATTAACTCTAATTTCCCTTAATATATTAGATAGGATTATTACTAAGTAATTCACAATTGTATACTTATAATATATCACACAATATAAAAGTAATGTTTCAATAAGTGCTATTACTGATTCCCAAA
The DNA here is from genome assembly GCA_930367265.1 of Catocala fraxini. Classification (NCBI taxonomy): domain Eukaryota; kingdom Metazoa; phylum Arthropoda; class Insecta; order Lepidoptera; family Erebidae; genus Catocala; species Catocala fraxini. Next base: position 21,581,046 of record OV884024.1, read on the forward strand.
ATTAGCAAGAGCTAATAACTAGGGAGACAGTTTTAATATCAATGAATAATATTCGCGTAAACAGAAGACAATATTATAATAGACAGTTTTAAGTCATGAAATATGATACAATATCACATTTTCATATAGTAACGATGCGAAAAGACAACCTGTTAAAAGGGAAGTCCTTAATAATATTACTAGTGCATAGAAGACTGGGCGCTTTAATATGGTTTACTATCCAACAACTTCCGCTCTTAGCACAAATATATTATAACTCAATTTTTAGGTAAAGTGACGACCTGCAACTAGCAGGACAAAAAGGGCATCTGCGTGTTAAAACAAATTTCCCAATTTCTCATATCGTCAGTAAACCGATCGAAAAATCAGGCTGCCGTTTTTTAGTAAAATATAAAAGGACAACATTAGTGATAACGAGACTTTATAATAACAGCTATTATGGAACGCAACGGTCACATGATAGTTGATAATATCGCTCTATATAATATGCAAACCAAATAATTCAGATGGGTTACAAAAAAATTAGCTCGTATTATTTAATTTCAAAATTTGTTCGGCAGAGGTTTATCTTGGTTATAGTTTTAGGTATGGCAGGCTAGTTTAATACCGTGCCAATGCAGCTACTGAGAATTTAATGATAACAAAATCCAAACACATTTTCTTGACCCAGGAATGGCATACAAGACTCCATGCACTGCAGTGAAGATTTAGTAGAGACCAGAAAACATTTTATATGCCTTGTACTCTTAATAAATATAGAATGATAAAGCTTATATTGTATTTTGTCTCGCCGCGGTGGAAGCGAGCGGTGTCAGATAATCTAATACAAGGATCGAACGTCACTTTACTGAGTTAATGCAGTGAATAATACGGGCCTACTAAAATGGTATTTTAAATGGATAAATGGATTCAGGCATTATATCATATATTAATTTGATAAAATAATACGTGTCATAGAAGTACCGTCAAATACAAACTATACGTTTTATATATTTTGTAGGTATAATTGTGTAGGTACTGTGTTTAAAAAAAAAGTACATGTTCATGTCTTATGTCATGGGTGGTACTAACGTCTAAGATACAGGCTCAGACTAGTTTAGACGTTAGTGTTTACATCGATTTATTCTCTTGGAACTGCATCTGACAAATTGTGTAAACTTATTTCAATAAAGTTATTTTGATTTTTATATATACAGGCAGAAGGGACAAAGAGACACAAAGCTTAGGTACTTACTAGCTACATGCAGTAAGCGCCGTCAGGGGCAGTCGGCCGCGACAGACGGTGTTGTGTGTCATTGAACTCCACAAGGAACAATATTTACCTATTAAGTAAGCATCGATACTGTTTGCTAATTCGCTGTCGTTACGGTGCTAACTGTGCCCACGTAATACGAATTGCTAACGTTTCTTCTCTATTCTTATTAATAAGTATTTACCTCATTTCCATTAAATATAGCACTTATTTCTTCATAAGGTTTTCTGGGTTTATGCGGCTTTTCTTGGTGTGCCTCCGCCATTTTGCATTATATAATCATATCAATAAATAAAAACCAAGGATATAACTATAATTTTAAAAGAAAACCCTGAACTCTAAGAAATTGGAATTTTGGCTATTACAATACAAGACAGTTAATCTGTCGACGGAGATAGCACAGTTTACTTTTTAAAACCGATGAAGGTCGATATCTATTTTAAGGAAAGAGAATAGATATCTCTCTTAGTATCTAATTTGTCGCATAATACAGCGCTGCGGCTGCGCTGCTTTGTAAATACATATAAATAAAAACGCGTGAATGCAGCGCTACATCGCTGCGACCACGGATCAACTTATCGATCGACTAGCGACGGCTGCGCGGTGATTGATAGCGCTTCAGCCACGCGGCAAATTTGAAGGCGCCGTTAATAAGAAATTGGCTATGAAAGGACGTAAATAATGTCTAAAGTGTTATCATATTAAATTATACAGACATTTGAACAGGACAAGCTTAATTCATTTGTGCGTGGAGTACTCTCATCTATGGGGTGACATACACACATCAAAAAAAGTCCGTGTTCACTTGGAAAAGGTGAGATTTTCTTTCTCGTGTCGAAATATAATTAATTAATGCATTATTTATTGCTTTAACATTTAAAAACACACAATTTTATATTAAAAATGTCTATATTCTTTTTGTTTTCTTTAAAAAAATAGGTATTTAAAATGGGGAGATTTGATTAAATTAAGTAATTTTATTCATTTTTAAATGCTTTTATTTACAAATTTAATGCAAATTGTCTTTTCTCCTGGCTTAAACGCATGCGGAAATCCTCCTGTACATGCTGTAAATCAAGTTGTCCAATAGTTCTTGTTGTATCTTATGTGGGGGGCCAGTCAGTGCAGACCGGCGACACTTCGACCCAGTGGGATCTTTTGTGTCGACACTCTCCCAATAACAACTGCCATAGATGTTCATGGCAGCCGGGACCGATGGCTTAACGTGCTCTCCGAGCCACGGAGCAGGCGATAATTGTCAATACGCACATAATTTCGAAAAGTCATATAACTGCCGAAAATCAGAGGTTCGTGACGTGGGTTCGAACCGAGACCTTCTGCATTGCAGTCTGTTGGTCTCCCCACTAAGCTATCGCTGCTCAGTAGTAAATGCATGCGTGTCATGCTGTAAATCAAGTTGTCCAATAGTTCTTGTGGTAACTTGTCCCATTCTTGATTCTTGAATGGCGGCTTCCTTCATAACTGACAGAGCTCTTGCTGCCACCTCGGCTGACGACTCCAAACAGCTTGCTTAAGAGCTTCCCATTCGTGCTCGATTCAGGTTTAAGTCCGGAGAGCCGGCAGGCCAGTCTTACCGCGTAATTTCGTACCTCCCGAGAGCAGCGCTCACTCGTTGAGCTCGATGTGCCGGCACATTATCGTTGACCAACACGAATTGGTTTCCATAATTTATCCTAAATGATCTATTGATGTCATCAATAACAGATGTCTTGTACAAATTAACTGTCATAGAGCCTTGGTACGGGATCAAAGGCGTTCGAGCTCAAATCATTATTCCGCCCCAAAAAGATACCGATTTGCCGCCTTGCTGAACAGTTCCAGTAGCAGTTTGTCCCTTTCGGAATTTTCAGGCCGTCTCCAAACTCGGACATGTCGGCTATCAGGCTGCGTACTACTCCGTGTTTTGATGCTGCCTGGCCCACTGCAATCTGCGTCCCTGTCGTTTCCGTGTATTCAAAGGTGCTCGCCAGGATCTCCTTGATCGTAATCTAAGTGGTGTAAACAATTATGAATGGTCTAAGTGCTAATATTCAGTTCAGTATCAGCTTGCAGCTCTAATCTCAGTTTGGAAGCGTTAATTATTGGATCACAGGCGGCATGAAGTCTGATGTAGCGCTTCTGAACATCACTAAGGACAGCCGGGCTGCCACTGCGAGGTCGATCAGCCAGGTTGCCCATGCTCCAATACCCTGCAGAGGGCAAGGTAGTAACGACGCAGGTTTGACAAACGGAGACTCTGGCTGCGATTTGCCTTGTAGAATATCCTTCTTCACGTAATAACACTGTTCTTGCTTGCAAGACTTCAGACAGTCCACCTGGCATTTTTCAAATGAACAATTTTAGAGAAATTGATCAAAACACCTTTCAGGCAGAAACGAAAATGAGGGTCTTTTATAATTGACCTCGTTTTTAAATAAAAAAATAAAAAAGAAGATTTTGTGTTTTCTACATTTGAATGATGTGTTTTTAAATGTTAAAGCTATAAATAATGCATTCATTAATTATATTTTGACACGAGAAAACATATCTCTACTTTTCCAAGTGAACGTGCCCTTTTTTTGATGTGTGTATATACCTACTTGTTATAAGTTGTCGCCAAGTCGCAGCGACACTCAGAATATAGGTATCTACAAGTATATGTCGGTGGCAGCGACACAAGCGAGTAATTAAAAATGAGATGCAAGTGAATTAACCGATGCCTCCGGCGCTTTTACTTAGCGAGTGATATTAGTTGCAGTGGCCAGCCGCATACATTTTCTTTTAACACCCGCGGTATGGTTAGATCTTGTGTACCATTAGTTAGTAAGTCTTTAATGCCAGTAATTGACAGATTAATTTAATTTTTAAATTCCTTTCTATACCGTGTATTTTATTGCAACTTTATTTTAACTTTTTTGTTGAATAAATTTCGATTAATAAATCAATTACTAAAAATTTTACGTCATAAACGATTTTTTTTGTCTTGCATCTTTATGCAATCATAAATTATACATATTTTTTCATCCGACAAATAACCAAACGTTTCATTTAAGATTTTTCAAATCAAATAATTATTTACTCTCATATTGATTTTCTGAAAAAAGATGAAACTTTTATATATATATATATATTACATTATTCTGGTCAAAATTTTGTGCCTGAATCCTCCAATTTATTTCTTATTCTATTCATAAAACACATGCCATAAATAATAGTAGTATAGTAATATGTGAGTATATTCTCAAAGGTCAAAGCAGGCGTTCAGAACTGCCCCATCTCTCAATATGTTAGTCGTTTGTGATGGGACGTAAATAGACTGCGGTTGCAATACAACGGGCACAGTTCCAGGCGCTGTGTGGCCACAGAACATTTCCTCTCAGAATAATTTAATAACACATTTCTGGCCAGGCAATTAAACCCCAGAACCCGCAGTAATAGTAGGAAAAACCACAGACGTACAATAGGAAGCAGACCTAACTTAGCAGTAATACGTGCCAATTACATACAAAACTCATGCAAACAAACAATACGGGGCCGGTCTCAGGTATATAGGCGTGAGACTATACATGTTAGTATACAGAGCATTTAAACCCCCATTTTAACGGATATGCTTTTTGGTTCCACGTAATAAGAGCCTATAGCCGTTTGTTCGCAACAATCATATGGCAACAACCCACTTGTCAAACCATTGCGTGGTACCGTTAGACTTTTAAAAATTGTAATCGTCATTCTTGTAGTCTTATGTACTCGGATTACACGTATTTTTAGAGATTAAACAAATTTTAATTTATACACCTGGAGTGGCGAACCAGTGTCTATTGGGACATTGTACATAGAAATGTCCAGTCACTGCTGGGAGTCAATAATTACTTTATCATAATATTTTAAAAGGCCTTTTTCTTTTTAACACGCTTTTATTAGCTTAGTTTGTATCTATGTATCTATGAATCTGTGTAACGGAATCTTTGAACGTAATTTTCACCCCTTTCAAACCGACGGATTGATTTGAAACTTTGCACACTTATCGAGGACCGATGACAATAAAATAATTAATAAAATATATATATATATATAACAAATAATAGTTTAAAACACTAAAAAGACACTTTAAAAAGTAGAAAATAATTTACTAATTTTAATATAAAAAAGCGTAGGGTGTTTTCTAAGATATTTTGATAACCGCACCCCACGCTTTTTTACATTAAAATTATTACATTATTTTCTACTTTATAAAGCGTGTTTTTTAGTTTTTTTAATCTATTATTTATTGTCATATGTTTGGTTGTTTTAGGGCGAAACAAAATATGTTTTATTAGTGTGATTTTTCAAATCAGATTAGTTATAAGGTATATATTATGAAAATTTATTTAGGAGGTAGGTATCTACTAAAATTATTAATGATTTTTGTAATAAAGATAAATCACCGATGACTTAAAGCAAATTCATCTTAAATATTTATTATGACATCACATAAAGTAAAATAAATACATTATGTGTGAACAATAATATTAATAAGAGTCATGGTCTAGTGCACATGCTGGTAGTTGTTAACAAATTATGTTTTGATATGAATAGTTGTGCACTAATATAAAAAAACTTAATATTTTAATTATTTCTCCGAGTGCAACGTTTTAATCAGGCTTTTTCTTGTCTTATTGTCTACTGTGGCAGGGACCGAAATATCATAGAATCTGGACACAATCGGGTTGGCTAGATACAAAATACGAACTCAAAAAACAGTTCGAGCACGTGAGCAGCGTGAGCGCATTGTGTAATTTGTGTACCTACGCCTTTTTGATGACATCACGTCTTAAGCCATGTAAAGAGTGAAAGATAAATTTTAAGTATTTTTTTACTGTATCACAATAATAATTACTTTTTTGCAAACGTAACCAATGAGAGTCTGGTCAATTATGTAAATAAGCATTATTTACATAATTGATCTGTGATAATGTCAATTTTTTAATACAAGTGAATATTTGTGAATTCATGTCTATACAGTCAATATTGCAAATAAAAATGGAAAAGCTGATAATCTTTTTATTTTAGTAATTATAAACATTACTTAAACATAAATAGTCATCCTATTCTATTTAGAGTACATACTAAAGTTCTTAGCCATACCTACTTCAAAAACTATAAATATAATTCCACATACAAGTATTTGCCTTATGTTTAAGGGTGGCAACTGAGATATTTCGTAAGCAACATCCCATTTGCCACCCGGGGTGGCGAATGGGATTCTTTATATTGAAAGTATCCCTTTCGCCACTAGAGGAAGGAATGCTGGGGGTGGCAAAGTAGTGGTAGGTGAAGTTCGTCATGCGCATGTATGCAAGGCGAGACAAAAACGAGTTCTTGTATGTACCTATATATATTATAACTACTATCCCTTATATTCAACAACAGTGTCTCTGTTAGTCCGCATTTACAATAATTAATGCTTAAATTTACCTAATGTATTGCAGGTTTCGATAGCGGAGCGGTCATCGAGTCTTTTCACTTTATCACTAAAATATAATGACGGTGGTTCAAATCCTCGGGATCCTCTACTACCACTTTTTGTTTTTTAATTATTGAAATTTATAAATAATAAAGATAAACGTTATTTTTGTCTAGTTATTACTAGAGTGATAAAAAACACAAAAAGTGTTTTTTTAGGAATTAAGAAGAAACCTAACAAATATCTACTAGGGGGCGACCCTTGAGGGGCGAACGGGCTCGTAACTATATATTTTTCCTGTACTACATTCTGTTTGCCAACTGCAAAATCGAAAGATGGGTATAATTATAGCGGTATAAGGTAAATTTGCAGCAGTGTCTATATCATTTCTAACACTTTCGCTGCATTAAATCGAATGGTTCGATTAGGTAATTAATTGATTTACAATTGACGCTACAATTAGACATCACTAAAATGTTTATGGCCATGTCAACGAACCTTGTATACCTTTTTACCTTATAGTATTGGAATAGACTATAATTCATCTCGTTTGATGGATTCTCTACGTCGTTTTTCCAACAGTCCACCTTTCATTTTTAATACATTAAAATTGGTTAGACATTAATACGTAAATCAATGAGACTACGTTTAGGCTATTTAGGGCAGAACCCGAATTATCATGTATGACATATAACTGTTGAAATGTTGGCGGGCAGCAGTGAAATGTTTCGTCTCCAAAAAAACTTGAATTGTGGCCTGTGGGTATCTTTTTCTCGCTTCTTCAGAACAAAATGCAATAATGCGCGAAGCATCGTGACAATAGTCCTCCAACATAAACTATAGGGGCTTCAAAAATTAACTTTGGTATATTGTATGTATATTTTCGGTTATTGAAAAGATTACTTTTTACTGAACTATAATATGTCAGTATTTTAGTGAATTAAATCTATGTCTGAGTTTTTAAGAGGTATTTATTACGTGATCGTCGTAAATATTTTTCATTGGTGCTAGCTAGCTAGTAGTAGGTCTACGATGCAGCCTTTTTCATAAGGCTGTTTATCGATATAATTTTTAGTAAAGTCAGGCACACAGGAGTGATCGTTGTATTAGAAATCAGTGAATTCTGTTAAATAAAAATATGCATACTCGTAAATAACATCGCATAAAGTTATACTAGTAGTCAGAAAAATTGCTTGTTCTGCAGTCAATCATAGGTTCATATACACAATATACACATAAGTACCACATTTATTTATATAGATTATCAAAAGATAAATACTTTTATAGTTATAGATCCACGATATTTCTCAACCTTTTTGTTCACAAATCCATAAACATGAACCATTTTTAAAACCTTTATTGCGATATAACTGGTGACCATTATACAATAGTACAATTCCGCGTTTCTGATGGATATATAATAATTCTTCTTACGACATAATTTTATTCAATACACATTAAATAGGTATCATAAGCAAAAGGAAAATATCTGATTAACTAGATATCTATCATTGACATTGAATTATTACTTTAATATAGCTTGATCTCTGCGACAGCTGTCAGTAAAATCACGCCTATGAAGTCCTGAATTTCATAATAGTACACTGTGGGCTGAAAATCGACCTCCATAGACATAGAAATGAAAGTTGCTAGATGTTCGTTTTGTTGACGGATATGACTTCTATTAGCTATTATACACATAACAATGTCATCTGAGCTAACTCCGCACAAAAATGAATTTATTATAAGGTTTTTTCGAAAAAAATGTATGGAGCTAGCATGAAAAATCTGAATATCTCTGAACTTGCAAGGAAAACCGTAATATCCTCAGAGATGGTTATAGGACTAATTATTTGTGATTTTTTGACATACTTCATATAACGGTACCTGCTGCAGAATTTTTTTTAAAAATCATCGAATTTTAATTAATTTTTTTTAACATTAAACGATTTGTTTTGGTGTATAAGTAATAAAGAAATATTTTCGACAACTGTCTAATGAGGTCGTTAACTAATGTTGGACTGAAATATAAAAGGGTTAACATTTTGCATCATAATTTAGTTTATTCTAAGCTTTGTTACCCCTAACATATCACTGTGAAATTTTATAATGGAAAGTTTAAATACCAATTTAGACCTATTCGTTCTTCTAAAATGTAAGAGTACTTCATTTGATCATGAGGTATTGTTTAGTGAAGTTATATCCCGCCTAGACGTTTGTCTTTCCGTTGAAGATCAAGTGACTCTAAAAGAATTTTGTCGGAGATTTGTACGAGCTACATCACAAAGGTGGCAAAAATCTCACCGAATTCTTGATACTTTTAGAAAACAATACGAAATTTGGCTGCAAGCAACTATCGATTGGCCAAGTTGTATAAATTTAGTCGCTCAAGAACCAACTGTTGCTGAGGGATCAAGATCAATCTCTCCAGAACCCTCAACATCATACTCTATTGGTACAATGACAAAGAGGTCACGAAAACCATTCGAAGATCTGGGAAGCAAACAGAAGAAGAGAAGATCTGATGAGCATAAAACTGACAATCCCAGTGAATTAGCACATACAGCAGCAGCGCGTTTTAAGGAAGAAGGTTGTGAGGATATCGCATCTGTAATCGAATATATGCTGAAACATCCTGAAGCAGCCTCTAAAATTAAGGAAACGCTTAAGCAACCGGTGAAAACTATCTTATTTACACCAGAAAAAGCACTTGGATTACTCCTTTCATTAAAATTATCAAAGTGGCAATACATCACTTTACGAGAGTCAGCTATTCGGGAAGGTAGAAAGGATATTTATCCATCCTACTATAAAGTGCAACAAACCAAGCTGGCATGCTATCCTCCGAAGCAATCAGTGTTAGTGACCGATTCATCGGCAAGAATAACCCTTCAAGCTTTACTCGACATTACGGTCAAAAGAATCCTCCAAAGTTTTCCTAACGATGATGTGCAAAATAAGGATTTAAAGTTGATATCTAAATGGGGTTTCGATGGTCCGTCAAACCAAAGCCGATACAAGCAGAAAATGGATAGCGATCAAGACGATTCAAGTATTTTCATGACTTCCTTGGTGCCACTAAAACTGACTGATGGAGACAATACTTTGTGGATGAACCCAAAACCATGCTCAGCAATGTATTGTCGTCCAGTTCAATTTACTTTTGTGAAGGAAAGCGAAGCAGTAGTCATCGAACACAAACGACAAATGGATGAAGAAATTAAGGCTCTCATTCCTACAGAGTGCAATAATAGAAACAGGGTGAATCATCACCTAATGATGACAATGATCGATGGTAAAGTCTGCACGTATTTGTCTCAAGCCAGATCAAGTTCATCATGCTATTTGTGTTTGGCAAAACCGACAGAAATGAACCGTTTGGGTGTAGTAACAGCAAAGACCGTATCTTCTGACATATACGAGTTTGGATTGTCATCTCTACACGCTCGTATAAATTGTATGGAATGTTTACTACATATTTCGTATAGACTAGATTTTAAAGAGTGGGCTGCGAGAGGTAACGAGCACAAAGAAATGCTAAGTAAGAGAAAAAAGATTATACAAGACAAATTTAAAGACGAATTAAATCTATTGATTGACATTGTTAAACAAGGTTCCGGAACTACTAATGACGGCAACACTGCAAGAAAGTTTTTCAAATTTCCCCATAAAACTGCAGCCATTACTGGGTTGGACGAAGAACTAATAAGAAGATTTGCTGTGATTTTACAGGCAATAACTTCCGGGGAAAAAGTAGATATAATTAAATTTAAAGATTATGCCTTCAAAACAGCAGAGAGGTACGTGGAATTATATGACTGGTACTATATGTCATCAACCGTCCACAAATTACTTATACACGGGGCAGACATAATCGAGAAGAATGATGTTGTACCCATAGGAAGTCTCTCGGAAGAAGCATCCGAGTCTCGCAATAAAGATTTTAGGAGGTTTCGGGAACATCATTCGCAGAAAAAGAGCAGGCAAGATTCGAATCATGATATCCTTAATATGTTAGTTGTTTCTTCGGATCCTTTTATAAATGTACAAAGGCCCAAGTTAGATGCCAAGAAAAAGGAGGATTTATTTCCTGAAACCCTCAATTTAATTCAGTTTCAAGAAACTGACTTTGAGTTTGTAGGCAATCTAGATTCTGATTCAGAAATCGACGAGAGTGATAAGGAAAACTAGAAACGTTTTGTGCTTTTAATTATAATTCTATTCAATGTAATTTTTTCATGATCTTTCGTTATTTAGCTTTGGTACGTAACTATGTTTTGCAATTGATTTATTTTAAAAAAAATTTATATTACTATTCTTGTACCTATTTATATTTTTGCATACTTTTGTACCTATGTTTTGTTTTATATAAATTTTATCAACTATTAAAAAATACCTTTTTAATTTATTTTCCTTTTTATTTAATGCCTATTATTAGCGTTAATAAAATAACTAACTTATCGATTGATCTTTACTTTGACATTAGTAGAATTTAATGATTTAAAAAATACCTTCATTTAGACATAATAATAAAATAATTAGACAGTTGTCGAAAATATTTCTTAGAACTCGTAACATGTCTAATTAACTAATTAGTTTACTTATGTACTTACCTGTAAGAATTTAATTAGTGTAATCCGTAGTTACCATTGTGCGATATTGCAAATCACTTAATCTCTTATTCAGAACTCATTAGAAGGCTAATTTATTATTCAGTAGTTTACCTGTATGCAAAGTTTAGTAATGGTATCCAATTACCTGTTTTAAAACATATATACTATGTAAGGCAAAAATAATTTTCTTGATATTTTAACAAATAACTGGCGAAGATTTAGTATTATATGCATATAACGTGTTGTTTCTTTACTTTTACAATAAAACAAATCGTTTAATGTTAAAAAAAATTAATTAAAAATTAGATGGTTTTAAAAAAAAATTCTGCAGCAGGTACCGTTATATGAAGTATGTCAAAAAATCACAAATAATTAGTCCTATAACCATCTCTGAGGATATTACGGTTTTCCTTGCAAGTTCAGAGATATTCAGATTTTTCATGCTAGCTCCATACATTTTTTTCGAAAAAACCTTATAATAAATGCATTTCTGTGCGGAGTTAGCTCAGACGACATTGTTATGTGTATAATAGCTAATAGAAGCCATATCTGTCAACAAAACGAACATCTAGCAACTTTCATTTCTATGTCTATGGAGGTCGATTTTCAGCCCACAGTGAGACAGTACCCGTCAATGTCATACTTTATGGGCATGCCGACCTAATTAGTGATGGGCGATGAATCATCGTGACCACAGACAAAAGTATAAACTATCGATATTTTAAATACCTAAAACTTAATTGAAAATTAATTTATCTTTTAATTTTATTGTATATTTTAATATCATAACATTATTTACATGTGTACATACTTGATCTAAAATAATAGTGAGTAAATAAAATCCAATTTCTCACCTACTCATGTAATATGCCATCCGTCAACGTCCCATCCTTGGGTTTCGGAAGAAGACACGCCGCGTTTGGCTCAAAGGCCGTTTTACCAGGCCATAAACTCAAAAAAAGACACGCCGCCATCTTGTTTGATATGAACCTCCACTCTCCTCAGTACGAGTGCCGACGCCTTGTATACGCTACGTGTTTTCCGTTTATTACTTTGTTTTTGTTACTATTGCTGTTAATCTGTTGAGTTTTGTTATCTTTTGTTATTATTGTTAGTTTCTTGTTGGCATAATGCCAAAGAGAACGAAGAAAACTGTTTTGAACAGTCAAATTCGTGAGTTTGTGATTCGCTTACGTAAATATTTTGAGCGAGAGAAGCAAAATGGCAGGCCGCTATTACCCGTAGAGAAAGTATGTGATAGAGTTGTAGATGCTCTTGGCATTGGACGTGCGACAGTAATTCGCATCAGCAAAGAAAAGTATGGCGAATCTTCAACCGCAGCATTGACTGAAGATGAGGAGAAAAACTTGTAACGCCAAATAAAAAAAGGAAAAAGGCTGCTCCTGTTACAAACATTGACGACTTTGAAGCCGCTGCATTTCGCAACCATGTATATGGTTACTATGCACGGGGCGAATTGCCTACATTGAAAAACTTGCCGCGTCCCTCAAAGACGCAGACTTGTTCAAAGGAAGCTTGCCATCTCTAAGGACGATATTGAACAATATTGGTTTTTCCTATAAAAAAAGTGAGAAAAGAAAAATTATTATGGAAAGAACCGACATTGCTCTTGCTCGAGTCGATTTTCTCAGAAAAGTCAATAAAATCACACATTGGGACAAAGTAGTGTTTCTAGACGAGACATGGCTAAACGCCAATCATACCGTATCCAATGCTTGGACCGATGATACTGCACAATCAACCACCAAAGTACCCGAAGGCAAAGGTCAAAGATTAATCATCACTCATGCTGGGACGTCATCTGGTTTTGTGCCTAATTGCCTATTGGCATTCAAATCAACTAAAACTATTGAATACCACGAGGAAATACATTTTGAAAATTTAGGGATTAGTTTTTAAAATTATTAGATAATTTAAAGGAGCCACATTGCATTATTATGGATAACGCCCCATATCACTCGGTCCAAAAGCACAAATCACTAACTTCGGCAAACAGAAAATTAGAAATCATTACATGGCTTCAAGAAAAAGGAATAGAGGCCAATAAAACTATGCTCAAAAATGAATTATTAAGACTCGTTGGTCTGCACAAACCTAGTACTCCAACGTATATCGTAGATGATATAGACCACGAAAAGGGTCATACCGTCATAAGACTACCCCCGTACCACTGCCAGTATAATTCGATCGAGCTTATCTGGGCCCAAGTCAATGGTTTGTTTGCTTGAATTTCAGTTAGATAGGTGCTTTAAGTATTAACTACTGTATAATTAATATTATTTAAAATATGTTTTCTTTTAAGGTTACGCTGCCAGACACAATACAACATCGCCTTTCACGGCAAATAGAATGATGCAGTTATTAAAATGTGCGGTCGACAATGTATCTGCAGAAGACTGGAAAAAGGTGGTAACCAAATGCAGAAAACTAATGAAAGAAGATTGGGAGCGGGACGTCCGATTTGATAATATTTGCGAACAAGAGTTTATAATAAGTTTACAAGATTGTTCTAGCGATTCAGAAACTGATTCAGATATGGAATTGGGGTGTACTTAAGAGAATAAATGTATTTTATATTTAAGTATTCGTTTAATTTAGTAACGTTTGTAATTAAATTAAACCCAAT